>OX387288.1:0-4800000 GCA_947562105.1 Shargacucullia verbasci | reverse complement strand
TTGAATGCGTGAGGCCTTAGAGGAGGTCCAATTGTATGATTGTTTTATTAAAAGGATTTATTTTTAATACCTGTTATTAAGGCACTTAAGTCTTCTTACGTCCAGGGCATATCAAATAAAACAAAATACTATGTTTATGTGTTAACAGAAAAAATCTTAGTAGGTAAAGATTCCATAAAAGGTTACTACTGTAGTTCTAAAAATGGTGCACGAACCATCGGTACCTGTGTTCACGTGATAACTATAATCAGGTTCTAAGGGTATGCTAAACATTACAATTCGCAAAGAACTCCGCCATCGGAGGACCTAGAGAAGATATTCATACGATTTGATAGTTCAGATGTAGACTGTAGAAAATGTTTGTCAAATAATAATAATTTGAATTATTTCACCTGTTTCAGCACGTGCCTGGTATTACCAAACCTGTACTGAATACGGTTACTATCAAACTGCACCCAGATCTGGGACAGTATTTGACAGTCTGAAGTGGCTCACCGTGGAATTCTATGTTGGAGTTTGCAGAAGGATTTTCGATGATAGGTACTTTTAATTTTGTAACTATTGGCCTAGAGAACGCTGTAGTGACGACTTAGATGCTTTCTTACAAACTGGCCGGAGAATCTCATTAACATCCCAGTTTTAGGAAATGTGCCTGCTGGTCTACAGCAATACCTTTGTATATCTAGACCTAAAATTTTAATAGTGATAAATTACGTTCCTACTGGAATGGGTCTGTGGGATTATTTGCATGATTATAATTATATGACTCTACCTTGTTTATCAGTACCTGAATTCATTCATATTTACTTTTACAGATTCGACGTGGCGTTTGTAAATGACGCAGCTGATCGCGTGAACTTGATCTTCGGCGGGCTGGAGCCTAAAGTTAATAATACTATTAATATCCATGGTTACATCGATCCGTGGCGGGCACTTGGCGTTTATCAGGCAGATATAAGTGAAACATCTCCTACGTATACTATAAACAGGTATAATACTTTTAAAAAATACCTCAGGGGAACTAAATTCATAAGTTTCTATATGCAATACATAGAATCTGAATGTCCTTGCGAATATCAATCCGAGCATGAATGGGTCAAAGCTTTGAAAGGAATTCAGTGTTATTTGTTAACATTGAAACGGCCAACAAAGACTATGTTTTTACTTATTTTATATTTTATTTTAATATTCTTGAAGTTCTTTTTGGCAACAAACTATGTTTTCAAAGTATTGTCCCCATTCAGCCGATTTCAGCTTTGGATCGATAGATCTATTCCCCAGTTTACGGTACTTATTCTGAGAACTAAAATTAACCATTATTTCCGCCAGGGCATCCCACTGCTTTGACATGCAAGGCTGGTTGACTACAGACACCATCTTGATGACAGGCGCGCAGCAAAGAGCAAGAAGATTAGTAGCTTCCTGGCTCTCTTAGGCTATAATAAAGCCTGAAAACTAAATGCAATTAGCACTATTTATTTTATAAGATATTTATTTCTCGTAAAAAAGATTTTTTTTTTGGGTACTAAAGAGAAGAGGAATTAATTTAATTGATTTCATGCAGAAAATCTCATACGGATTAATATAAATAAAATAATTAGTTTTTTACTCCCATGTATTTTGGGAGGACATAATTTTATTAAGTTAAAATTCCACAATGTGACAAATTGATGATCCACAGACGTTAATCAGAAACTTTAACAGGTCGAAGTTGAAACAGATCAAAAAATATAATCAGAAATATTCTAACCGTCCTAAGCAATAGTTTAAAAACTATGTTATTTCCTATATGTCAAATGTACGGTTAGCATTTCGCCTAATTAAAACTACCGGCGGAATTACAATAAGGAGTAAATGCACAGTGCACTACTGCCCTGGTCTAGTCGGTGTGTTTTCAAAATGGCTCTTTTCCACGTCGATCCTTTTCGGAAACACAACACAAATTGAGCTGCGTGTGAGATGATACCCAAAATTCTAATGTACTAACTTTTCACAGAAAGTAAATACCCTAACTTTGGAAAGTTCTAGTTAAAGTATTATAGTAGGACGTCTCCACACAGCACTATATTTGCAGTGGAGCAAAGGACAACGGAACAGCCCCAGTCCTGGGCCGTCCAACCGAGTCTCGCTCCACTGTGACGTAACCAGAGAAGTAGTCTACTCTACCGATAAATCATAGCACTTACATCGTAAAGCGTACAGTGAAGAACATTCGAGAGTGGAGGCAGTCCACAATTTAAGCTATACATTTACATAAACTCATTACTTTATAATCACTGGAAAGTTCATTCTTAACTATAAAACAATTAGGCAGTGTAAAAAGCAAATAAATTTATTTATAGGAAACTGAACACGTAATCTTAAATAAATAGGGACTGCCATTTGAACCCCTGAACTAACTCAAATTCAGAAATGACGGCACCATGTTAAACCTATGTGTCTAATAATCTAGAGAATACTTAAATATTAGAGAACCTCGTAAATGCAACCGTGACGTGATCGTACAGTGTCGCATACAGTTCCACTGGCGAGGTTCGGTCACGTACATATTATGTCTAAAGAGAGACACCAGCGACATTCCCTGCGCCCTCACTACAATTACACACGTAGATTAAGTGTTTATAACATACTGGTGAAAATATTTACAATGGTCTAGTGCTCATGTCTCAAGTCATTCTACGACCAACGGTTTGGGATTCTCCCATGGAAAGCCTTCTCGTCCGAAATGACCGTAAGTACTGGTTTTCTGGTAAATTGGTGCTCTAAGGTTTAATTCCCTGAAAATAAATAAATAATACATTTTAGTATGCAGAATTCGATATCACCAACTTGTATTATTGTGGAATGTTATTTAATCGCGTTGTAACGCCCTAACCAATTCCGCTGTAATTTAGTAAAGGATATAGAGTTTAGTACTCTGGATGAGCATATAATTTGGCCTTGGGCCTATCACAGTTCAATAAAGGACATAGGCCTCTGCCTCTTAAATTGCAGTTATTTGACTGAAATCAGTATAAGAATATAGTGGATTTTTTGTTTTAATATATTTCAATTGTTTAAAAGTCTAATGGCAACGATGTTGTGCCAAGAAGCATTCCAATTCGTACAACCCCACATAATTATATGTGGGTAACTCAGGAACAATTTCAATTTTCCGAAGGCATGGTACAACTATACAAGCGAAGAATTTGTACCGTAGAATAGTAGATGATCCAGCTTGAAAGCATCAGTCTATATCTTGAAGCAGGTGAGCCAACACAGCTCGTGTTATCCCGTAATATCAAATAATTTCGGAGCTTAAAACAAGTGCATAAAAATAATTTAAAAAACTCACTTGACAATTTTGCCCGGTCGTAGATCAAAGTTCTTTTTTACGATGGCGAGAAGTTGCTGCTGGGTCTTGTGTGAGGTGCCATAGTCAAACACTGTGATGGACAGTGGTTCTGCCACACCAATGGCATATGCAACCTGCAGATAAATAAAATAAACATTACATTAAAATAAGCCCATCAGTATTGAATCTTCTACTGTCGTGTCGGCACGAGCTAGCACATAGGAATCGTTCGTGCCGTAATGTATAGATTATTTAGTCAGCAGTGAATAGTGGTATCGGGGCTGACTATACAGGACGCGCCAGAAGATCTCAGGTTTCATCACTCGAGGAGGCGATAAAACGGTGTTGGTTTAGAAACACATGTACAGCCCAAACTTATTTTACTGCCTTGTACTTATTATGATATAAAATCCTTAAACAAAAAAATTACAACCTTAAATAGTCTGCTTTGCAATGAATACGGCATAACGATTAATTTATACAAATTCGTGAATTTTTGTTTGAAAAACAAAACCGGCCATAGTTATAGAACTACAAATACTTTAAATTATAATTAATCAATTGAATGCTGCAGCTTTAGACGATACAATTTCGACTGCCTCGTACATCTACGTTTAAGAGAGGTCTTTTAAAAATGTTAGTGTTCTTTTCTGTGATTTTGTAATAAAAATCAAAAATTTAGCGTTAGCCAACCATACATGCTAGACCTTATACTCTAGGAACTGAGCACCGAATACTATCAGAAACCAAAAAGAGCATTCCAGCTAGATCAACATCTCCAGTAGCACTATAAATCAGACAACGTTTGATTGGACGGTGTAAAGTACAAGGCAGAATTAATAGACAGTCGCGACGGACGTCTACAGAACTCCGGCGCCGGTGCGTCATCGTTACGATGCCAATCGCTTACGCGTACGCATGACGTTTGTTATTGATAATGACAAATTGACGCAACATTTATTTATATCGAATATATGATTTATCCCGTGATCTCTGGTAAATATATACCCCCCCCCCCCCCATCCCTTTCATGTTTTAAAGGCGACTAAGGGAGATGGGTAATAGCAACATACTGCAATGCATTCTGTTATATGATTATGGATAGCATAGCCCCAAGTAATAATAACATACACTGCTTTCCATACGGTTCAAGAGTTACTAATAAAAAGTACAAAAGGAATGAATTATAGTAGTACTCCAAGATGATGCGACTTAGACTATTAATTAGAACTTTATGTCAATGCCATAACAGTCGAAGACATGTGCGGCTAATCGCATCGAGGCGATGTGAAAGAAGCATTACATAGTCCCTTTTTCCAACATAAACACGAGGTGGTGAAGATTAGACCATTGGTTCCGTTTTCAAGTCTACCCAATATTTATATTTGTTCTTGCCGGAGAAGGCGTCGTCGTTGTATGTATCCGATGAGCTAAGTGCGAGTAGTGCTCACCTGCACCATGCAGCGGCGACACAGGCCAGCCTTGACGAGTGACTTGGCGACCCAGCGCGCGGCGTATGCGGCGGAGCGGTCCACCTTGGTGAAGTCCTTGCCGGAGAAGGCGCCGCCGCCATGCGCGCCCCAGCCGCCGTACGTGTCCACGATGATCTTGCGTCCCGTCAGCCCCGCGTCGGACTGAACACAACAATTTCCCGTTTTTTATAAATATAACATAGCATCACGCCTGTAATATAACACTGCCCGACCCGGGGATCAAATCCAGAACCTTTCGCTCAGCAGTCGCGCTTGCGATCAATAGACCAATAAGGCCGATGTTTATAAATTGCACTAATATTCATACCCCTTCCACATGATACAATTTGGAAAACAATTTTATCGTACAATTTGTTGTAAAAAAATTGTGTATCAAACTCATGCCGCCTATTTTAAGCAGGAAAAATTTTTTTTTGTCAAAAAACAATATTCTAAAAGGTATGCATAAATTTTTTTAAAAGGTTTTGATTCCTGCTTAAAATAGGCGGCGTGAGTTTGACAGTACTGTTTGTCTTAATGAAAAAATAAAATTTTCCACCCATTCTAAATTGGCTGATCCACACCAACCAATTTGAATTATTAATTTAAACACACACAGCACCGGACAACGAGACAATAGATTTTTTATTGTGTTTCAAATCCAACCACTTAATTTAAATGTTTGGATGGGATTTTAGTTGCATCCAGTTACATGATCATTCTAATTAACATTAATACACACCACCATACGTTTTTTGAAGGGTAAACTTGTAGTGCATGGTTATAATACCATTACACAATGTTCAATAATCCTTTGTGATCGGACATTTTGAGTGAAGCTAAGCAAGTAATGCGTCATCATATTCTTAGACACCGGAGTAGAACTCCCGAATACCAATTCTGCATAGTTGTTGAGAAAAATAACTTAAAGTTTGTCACCTTTAGATATTCAGAAAGTACAAAACCTTTTTGTTTTTGTTTTTTCGAAAAGTACAATAATATCTGTAAATGTCAAAGCATCGTGTTATGAGATCTGTAAAACAATATTTATTAAGCTTTACCGCATTGCCGAAACACGGATGTAACATGAGTAAATGCAACATTTCATTCAAATGGTTTTGTTTTTCAGATATAATTTGATAATATAATGTAATATATATTTTAATAGTACAAAAAAAAAAACTGCTTCCATTTCCGTGGAATATCTGAGACAATTGTTTCAGTTTACAGTTTAAAGTTTTAAAATTAATAACGCTTGTGAGTTTATTAAAGGCAACACGCACGGATAAGTTTGCTATTTACTTTTGATCAGGCATTTTGATAATCGTTTTTGTAAGAAATTAGAAATCTTCGAAAACATTTCTATTACTAGACAAAACTATAGTATCTTGCCTCTGGTTATGGATTGGACACACACCAAATTCAGTGGTGTCTTCTTCATCTTCATAAAAAGCAAAATTACCGGTACCCTCCGTAGAATAGAAATTGGTTTATCCATTCACCCCAGTTCCTCGAAAAAAGTCATCAGACGCTTGATGTTGCCACCAATCTCTTGAGTCAATTTTGTATAATATGCTCTCGTCATTTACGGGGAATATAATACATTTATATTGGCAACAAACAAGTTGACGACTACGAATTTATGGTAGACCGTGGCGGGTATGGTAGACCTCATTCGCACGCCCGGGACACGCTGCACGATAGCATGAAATTCTTCATATCAAATTTTTGCAAATTTTTAATATGTGCCTCATACGGGGCACGGATCGCGCCGTCTACGGTCTAGCAAAAAATCATTGTTAAATATCTTCCAATACCAAATATCTTTTCTCATTTCTCTTTTTGGCGTAAATGGACATAACAAGACTGTATTAGTTTGTAAACAACGGAAGTAGCACCAATGTCAATAAAATAACAATTTCCTCACCTGTGGTCCTCCAATAATGAATAAACCGCACGGATTGATGTGGACGACGGTTTTCTCATCAAGGTATTGAGCAGGAATAACTTCTTTAATGACCTTCTCCTTGATCTCGTTGCGCAATGTTTCCAGAGAGATCTACAAAAAAGTTATAATTTAAAATAATCAGTATGGCATCATAGGTTAAGGGGTTACGGATTATAATCATCTACATCCACACTAATATAGACGCGAGAGTAATTCTGTCTGTTTGTTACCTCATCAAGATAAAGCCACTGAACCGATACATATTTATATTGTACAAAGAGGTAACGTGGGTCTTGGCGATAGATTTATTAATAGTATTGCAGTAAACACTCATTAGGTAATAAATACAAAATACCCACAGACGAAGTAGCGGACAACAGCTAGTTTGTCATAGAAATCAAAATGTTTATATTTTTATTCAAAACATGACATTATTGTTTTGACACGTAACCTAAAAACTTATCTCCGTGAAATGGATACATTAGTGATGCTATGATTCAGCTGTGAGCAAGTTTTATCAAGAAAATAACTCGTGTGCTAAGAAAATTATTCACAGTTGATGATAAAACATGACGAAATATTTAATAAAAATGCCGTGGTACTATGGGAATAATTGATTTTTCTTTTATGTTCCGTATCTTGATTGTGTTATGTGGAATGTTGAAGTTTTTATGGTAAAGTCGAGACTTGGTGATAATGCTATACTAATACGCATATAGGTGATGCTTACCTTCTCTGAATGTTGCAGAGAGACCACTAAGGTGTGAACTCTCTGTGGCACTGTCGCCCCACCAGCGAAAACGTACTCACAAGTCACCTGTAACAAACGACGGGAAGATTATAAAAATTTGTTCATAACCGTATTTTGGGTAGTAAATAGATACCAATGTTTGATCGATATAACGAATCTATAAATAAATGTATGGGATGCTCCATTCTGCTATAATACGTCCATTATTTGAATTTGAGCCTTATATTACTGACATTAAACTATCTTCTCGCTAAACCGTAAATAGCTTTATGAACCAGTAAAGGTAGATTTTTGAAATAAGATGCTTTTATTATGTAGTCGCCTACAGTCGCCTAGATACAGCCCACACAAGCCGGACCCCACATACCATAGATACTATTACTATGTATAAAGGCTAGCGTGTAAGTTCGACCCGTCAAGAATACTAAAATACTTTCAACCTATATTTAGTAGCTTGAAAATGACTAGGTCGAATTAATATTAGTGGTATTTTCGTGATAATTATGATAAGACATAATTCCTTAATCTAATAGTATTGGCCTGGTGCTGCATAAGAACATAGAAATGTGTGAATCAATGTGTCATTTAAAAACCCTTCATAGTTAAGCAGTATGCTTAATTCAATTCTCTGCACGGTTTTAAAATGTCACGAAACAATAACTAACGTCATAGCTGTTACACAAGAAATAGGATACGAACCTTTGCGATTCAATATTTATATCATGTGAATCATACTTTTAGCATATTTTCTGATAACATTATGTGGCAAGAAATCACATATCAATTCTTCATCATTTTATATTCAAGGTCTCATTTGAATATGAATAGATTTTTAATTGAGTTTCTTTGTTTTCCATGCATATTCTTAAGGTACACTTTTTTAGATGTACATACATTAATATTCCTTTGTTTAATATTAAATGAATATTGAGGCTTCTTATTGTATATATTATCTTACAGAAAACCAATTTTCGTACAATTTTATAATTTTACAGATAATTATCAAAAAAGTTGAATGCTTACTTTTAAATGATGAAAGACTAAACAATATGACCATTGTGTGATGTTGGCAAGTACTCTTGAGTATTTAATTGACCGATCTCAAATGTCGCTTGACACTGGTGTCAGTTTTATCACTCAGTCATTAAACAACAATTGATATATTAGACATTGATTACGTCATGCGATCTTTAGCACAAACAGTAACATCATTGAAAACGATATTCTTGGGAGTTCATTTGAGATAACTAGTACCTTCCTACATAACCATTATGGCAGTAAAAGGTTCTGGCAGACCTACCTACCTTGTGGCCAAATCAATATTTCATGCTAGGGTTTGAACACTATTTTACACTCTTTTTTTTGTACCACTATTTCTTACTCTAGTACCACTATTTCTTACTCTATGACTTGGAAGTATAACTTCTCAGACCTAAGCCAATCATTTACACCCCGGCAACTGCGCTTCGCAACCACTATGATTATATTTGACTACTTGTACCTTTCTACAAGGGTTAATTTATGTGCTGAAGAGAATACTGAACTGTCTCGACACTAATATGCATCAATCAAACCTACTTATAATGTTGCACACAGGGGCTAAAGATCAAAACAATGTAGTGCTACATTGTAACAGATTGTTAGCATCTGACAATTGAAATGAACCCAGGTCCACTGATTTTGATGATGACTGAACAATGCTCAATAATTGTTTCAATATTTATATTACTTATTGATTTTTGGACATTGGCCAGTAGTATTTAGCATCACAGCAAGATAAATCATGCAAGACATTAACAACATTTTTATTAAATTAGATATTAAACAATCTGTTGTTCCAGTTTGCTAAAACCGACAGTTGTAAAACAAACATTCAAGGTTGAAAATTTTAAATACCTATGTAAGTTTTTTTTATTCCAGGAAATAGATAATGGATCAAGTTCATTCTGGTTTTTATCAATCTTCAATAAATTGACCTTTAAACTATGCCATGAGTTAGCATGCCAAATAGCTGGAGAGGTCAGATAATATATTATCTGGTTGACTTATTGAGTCTGTTTGTTGCATATTGATGTAAACTTTTTCTTAAGATAAAGCCTTAGCATGTACATGATATTAATCTTCTATTAAACAGCATTTTCAAAGATTTATTTACCTGGGTCTTAGAATCCGGTCGAGCCCACCAGAACTCGCCGTTTCGCCGCAGCTCAGCAATTTTCTGGTTTAGTCTGTGTGCAAGCACAACTGTCAGTGGCATGCACTCTTCAGTTTCATCTGTTGCATAGCCAAACATCAATCCCTGGAAAAAATATAGATGAGAAATATAGAATAAAAATGTATGTATTATAAAACATTCAGTTAGTTTAATCAAAAAAGCAAAGCACATTGAAATACATTTTTAAAGACATGCTTTTGTGACGCAGTTTGTTATAAGTTAATAAGATTTTCCTCAATGTGGCACAATCCATAGCAGTGCATTTTTCTCATGGATTTTTCCCAAGTAAAGGAAAAGAAAATATATATGTGGATTGATGTGAATCATGCTTATTCACAAGTGTTATGTATTACATGATCAATGAAATTTTTCTAAGTTTGGTTGATAATAAAATTTAGTTTTTTTCTTTTTATATATGCCTAATCTGGCAAACATGCATACCGCCTGCCTGATGGCAAGTAGTTAAAATGGGTTTTGAATGACGTATTTACTAACTAATGATAAAATGTGGGTAAAGTATGGAGCCCAGCTTAAATTAACCAAATTATTTTATTTTTTCACCTGCAATTAATAGTTTTTATTTGAAACAGAGAATGGTACAAGTTTCATTCAAGATAATTGGGTATGATTTTGACATACCTGATCACCAGCCCCAACTTCATCATCATTTCTGTTTTCATGCACGCCAGCGGCAATGTTTGGTGACTGCTGGTCCAACGCTAGCATCACGCAGCAGGTCTTGTGATCAAACCCTGATCCCAACATGCTTATTTTAGTACCAATTAATGGCAGAAAGTCTATGATTAATGTATACATTCTAATGACATTTTATTACTAGTTTAATGTAATCAGACAGCATTTTGGTACTTAATTTAGAAATTCATGCAGAATAGTTATAAAGGTGATCAATACATTTATACTGTCTGATAACAATGAAATTTATGACATCAGTGAAATGAAAACCCATAGTTATGGATAATATTTTTCATTCTGTAGATCATGCAGAATGTTAACCCACATTTTAGTCCTTAAATAGCCAACAGACCCAAGAGATACTCCGTGCAGAAAATTCGTATACAATTTGTACCTGATCTCCAGCCCCTATATCTAATTCCTCTCTTTCTTGATACACTCCATTAGCTATGTTTGGACTTTGCTCTTCAATAGCCACTAATAAATTTAGTGTACGCCAATCAAAACCTAGTGTGCACGGAATAATATTCATCCATTACTATGAGGGAAGTTAAATTAGAATTTAGAGTTTGTCTACATAGTACTGGCTATAAGCCAAAGAACTGCATCTGTATACCTTTGGTACCGGATGGAAATTCAAGGATAATATTTACATACCTTTAGAGGAATCATCATAGCCAATGTGCTTCACTGTTTCTCTGACAACCTTCTGGTAGTCAACATTGGCTTTGGAAGTGATTTCGCCGCACAATAACACCATCCCAGTTTTTGTCACAGTTTCTGATGATGAAACATTGTAGTTAGCCAAAAGTATCACATTACAGGAACAATACACTGATATCTTATGATATACGATGACACTCACCACATGCCACTTTTGCGTCAGGGTCTTCTCTCAAATGTGCATCTAGTATAGCGTCACTTATTTGATCACACATTTTGTCTGAAATAAACAAGACATTTTATACACTGATGTACAATATACATTATCATAAAATTGAAACTTTGTTTGGCTCAGACCACGTGTTGCGATTATTTTGACAAATGTAAATTGCGAGCAATAGCTGCGAGAACCATGATGTAACAAAACATTGCCATTGAATAAAGCATGCGAGTCCGTGTGTATTATCGCCGGACAATTATTGATTTTCGAGGACTTGTATAGATAATACTGTAAACAAAAGGAAACCTATTTATAATTTATCTACGCACATGCTAAGGCGGCCATTTTTCGACGGACAATTCCTGCAGTAATAGTTATTGGAGAAAACTAACCTGGATGGCCCTCGCCGACGGATTCTGATGTGAATAAAAATACTGATCCATCTTCCATATCATAACTGTGTCCATTTGTTTTTGCGTATCCATTCATTTTTGAGGTCTCCGGCATTCTGAATTTAGAGTTAGCTCACAAAAATAACCCGAAAGAGTCCCCTTGAATTAACACTGTGGAAAAGAGGTCTGGTTTGTGATCGCGCCGATATTTATAAGGTCGGAGCGGCGCCACAGAGCAATTCTTTTTCACCAATCAGAATTCTCGAAGCTGATGGCACTGATCGCTGCTATTGGTTGAAATATATTGTTTTGATTTTGTATAATCTGGAATGTAAACGCGGTAAGTTTTGAACAAACGCTTATTGCGACAATTATAAATAATATTTATCCGGTTAAAGTTAATTAGTTTACTTATAATCAACATTTAAAATAGGGGTTAAACTTGGTTACAAATAACTGCATGTAAATGTTCCGTAACAATAATAATGAAAAGATATTTGGAATCTATGGCAAAACCTTATATTTTTTGCTCGTTTTTCGAAGCCTTTATCGTGTGTTTTTAAACCTACTTTATCGTGTTACTGCACCATTTGTAGTATACATATGCACATTTTTTTTTATTTTGCATATTTCATTTCACAGTCAAGCAAAGCACCTCCCCCTCCACCTTGGCCGTGCCAATGTTAGAGAACATGGTGTGACTGTGCTGGTAAGAATAGAAGTATGAAAGTATCGTCATAATCGTTCAGTAAGCCTATGTCCCACATCTTTTTCCTAATTCAACTTCCACAAGTGATGGGGTAGTCTAGTTTAGAACTACAAATACCTTGTAGTTAATTTAATTTTGTTAATTGCTGTTCTTATAGATGAGTATACCTATTTAGTTAGTATGTATTATATTTTCCTAGTGCACTAAATATGCCATTTATTTCATTAAATATTTTAAAAAAATCAGTAAAAATTAAAAGCAAATTACCCACATAGGTAATTGCATTAGTTTTAAGTTACATCGTTAATTTATATTATTTTCAGAAAATAATACCTGTCGACTAAATAAATGTGTGTAGCTTGCTTAGATTTTTTTACTGGATAGTTATGACACTTAACACAGTAAAAACATAAAATGCCTAAGTAGACATCAACAAAATATAAGCGATATATTCACCGATTTAGTTTTAAAAAATGCTTACCTTAGTTATTTGTAAACCTGACAGTCACCACAATATATTGAAACTAACGCACCACTTTTTCAATTTATAATATTTTTTATTTTACTTTATCGCTGGGTAGTTCACCAGAAGGAATCTCGTCGTCAACTGAGGGCAAGTTTGTTGATTCATGTTTACTTAAACACTGCATGCATTTATTTTTCTTATTACGTTTTGTCCGAGAGCTAGAGGACTTTTATTTACCGAATCAGTATGCCGAAGCCGTTTCTATGTTTTTATAATTGTCTTCTATAATTTTTATTTGATTTTGTTTACCCATTTATTATAATTAAATAAAATTCAACGTTCTCAAATTATTTATGACTTGCATTGACAACATTGCATGAACGACGACCTTCATCTAGTACCTACAGTTAGTTTTCCAAATAAAATCGGAATAATATTTTTACGCTTTTCTAGGAAAACCGATGGCTAATATGACTTTTCTCGTGATGTGTATAGGTGTACAGTCACATCGTCTCAATTAATTCGTATTTACTGGAAAAATATAAGAATGGAAGCGGTTTTAATGGACTTATTCCTAGAAACATGTTTTTGAAAGAAAGAATGTGTATTCATAATTATGTAATATACATAATATCTCTTTAATTACATTAGTTAAGATAATAACCGGATCGAGGGCAATCCATGATAAATGCTGATGTAATTTGGTATTTATACTGCAATACATGTGTTATTTGATGAGATATTTTGAATATAAACACATAACAAATTGTCAGAAGTAGTTACACTATCTACAGTGCCGGATTAAGCACATAGCAAGAGTAGCAATTGCTACGGGCCCCGCGCAAAAGCGCGGGCTCCGCGTGTTCCTAACCCATCCACCTCCGCCTATGCGTAAATTTTTGAGTGAAACTTATTAAGACGTGGTATATTGAATTTACTTGATGTCACAAAAACTTAAAACGTTACACCTGTTTTTCGATTAAGACAATCCACGTCAGACAATCGGTAACCGATTATTTTGCTGGTGAAAATAACACAGAATTTCATACGGTAAACGCACAAGTTCTACAAAAAATCACTTTATACTTAAGCGCATAGCAGATCAAGGGCCCCTTGATAGAATTTGCTACAGGCCCCTTGCTTAATCCGGCACTGTATATCTAGCTGGTATAACAATAGTTCTAAGTACCCTCTGGCCATTTAGTGGAAACGTCCGTTTTACCTTTATTTTAATCTGTTCTCACAAAGAAAGCATAATAATGTCCTCCTGACCGAATTTCGGTCACGGCGGCCAATCTCACCGGAGATTAGCCAACTACGCAGGAGATATTATAGTGCACAAGTGTGCGCGCAAACACAGGTGCACTCTCTATTCCTTCACTCTCATAGTCCGATGGGACGGCAATCCGACACGACCGGAGAGAGATCAGGCGCAGGACCAACGGCTTTACGTGCTTTCCGAGGCACGGTGTGTATTTACATACACGAAGGCCCAGACCCGAAACAAATATCTGTAGATTATACAAATATTTGTTCCGTGCGGGAATCGAACCCGCGACACGCAGCTCAGCAGTCGATCTCTCAACCACTGCGCCAACCGTGTCAAGAAAGCATATTATAGGATCAAAGACTATGTTGACGATAGAGACGTGTGGCGTTAAATATCTTCTGCACATGTGGCTTCCCTGGTTATCCATTGTGTCTACTAATTCTATTTTACATTAGATTCGCTTCACATGTCTGGACATTCTTGATGTTTCAATATTTTGTATTCTTTTTTGTATTTTTTTTTCTGTTTTATCCTCTTTGCTATGATTATGCCGTTTTTATTTTATATTCGAAACATTTGTTTAACTCATATTGTATTACCTCATTATGTAAGTAGCGTTGTATTAAGTTTGTATTTTTTCTTATATAATGCATGTTGATTTAAGATTTTATTTGTAAATTAACTTTTTGTTTTTGAAAAGAGTATCCATGGAGTTTCTTGAAATAAAAAACTTTGACTTTGAAGATTTGAGTCGATGAAAACGGGATAGGGAATGAAATATAACAAAAAAATGGATTGGCAAAAATAAATCATTAAAGAAAATTCATCCCTCTAGTGGGAGTAATTTCGGAAAGAGAGCGGGATGAGTTTAAAAGGTTTTAGGGTAGGTATCTAAGTGTCACCTAGTCGCAGAGATAATTTAAACATGCATAAACAAGGGTCAGTCACACTGTTGATGAGCTAATTATATTTCAATAGTTTCGTGGGTAGGTTTACTACTGAAAGCATAAAATAATTTTAAAAAAGTAACCATTTCTGAATTTTCTAATTATTTCAGCAGCGGTCCTAGAAATAAAGTCTTAGGAAAACCCAGTGATAGTTTAATGAGTGTGTGAATCGTTTTGTACCTATTGAACACACATTATTTTCCTTAACCTATGTATAAACTTACTTACTAGCCCTTTCAATCGGTAGGTACACAGTTTTATTTAGTACTGAGAAGTTATTAGCAAAACGACGAAAAAGCAAGTTCAAATCGCAAATACCTACCTTAGTTTTAAAATATCTACTTTCATACATGTATTGTCAAATACAACAAAAATATTTTTTGCTTCGTTCAAAAGGTGACGCGGCAAGATAATAGTCCTGAAGTTCTTATAAAAGGTTTGTAATTATAATTATTTTAGTGGTACTCCCAAAATGCTCGACTAAAATGCAGTTTCAGAATCGGGAAAGAACCCCAGTTTTCCAATCACATGCTTACAATTCCAAAATATTGCTTTATTAAATTGTATAGGCGTTTGTAGAGACTGAAAATCAAAGATCTTGAAAAAATTAAGTTTAAGACATTATACCTTTACACGGACAATAGGTATTAGATTGATTAGTTACGATTTACGGCAATGTCCGGTAATTTTGATATCACGGCCTTATGAAGCAACGGTACAACACTGTCGTTTTGGGTCACAAATTTTTACTCGAAAGTTACTGAAATAACAGCACGGTTGGCGCAGTGGCTATGAGATTATCTTTATCCGCTACATGTCGCGGGTTCGGTAATTAAACGATTAAAAATCGATTAATAAATATTTGTATGAGTTCCAGATAATTGTTTCTGGTCAAGGTGTGTATGTGTGTGTGTGTTTATACCCTACTTCAAGAAAATGATAATATGCAGAAACTTGTTTAGGTATTTAAATATTTATTAATGTGTATTAGTGAAATTCGCCAGAAAAACAGTGACTTATTTTTGACCAACGATTCATTGACAATACCTACCTACTAAAAAAAAAAATAAGACGAGAGGAGAAGAGGAATATATTATAATGTATCACAAATAAATAAAAAACCTTTTAAACCTATAAAAGATTTGAAATGTCTATTTATCAGGCGAATTGATGATCAGTCATCCTCATCACCGATAAGATTTAGAGTTCTAATTGTAAGTTCACGCACGGGCACACACATAATAGATAACTTTAGCGTCACAAATGAAAATATGGTTCATAGATAAAAACCAGCTTATATGTATAATGATAAACTTTAAACTCTCAAATAATAAAAATGATTGTTAAAAGCAATCATGCTGATATTATGATTCTGACGCAACTTATTTGTCATTGTTAACGTTAAAAAATCATGCATCGTGTGAGAATTCTTATATATCAGATTAATTATTTAAGTATATCGTTAGGATGATTAAGTATCATACCCAGAGGCCTTAGTGTAAGTTCTTTAGACAATTTTCATTTTACGCATGGACCGCTTCGGTCAACAATTGTTGATCGAAGATGGATCGCGTTTTAATGCGCTATCGCTTCCTTTTGTTCCACTCCGCATCGGAAACGCGAACCCGAACGATACGTAAAAGAAAAACTTGCACCAAGGCCCCTGCTTCCCCAATTGTCGATCTCACCTGCACACACTCTCGCTCTCCGAAGAACGGATTCTAGTGTGGTAATTAATACTCTTGCTGTTATAATACAATAATTACTAACTTAGCGTTAACAATTTGACTTTGAATAATTTATACATCCTATGGTAACACCTATACTTAATTAAATATCATAGATATATTTTGATAAGGTCAGCTGCGCAGTACCTACCCAGAACTGGCGTTCATGTATGAAACGATGCATACATGTAGATGAAGCAAAAGGGTTATGAGGATCGTAGCACGTGGCGTTCCCTAGTTTCTGCCTACCCCCATGGGAAAAAGGCGTGACTTTGTGTATTTACGTATATTTTGAAGATGCCGATGAGTGACGCTAGTATTGACAGCTACGCATAATATTTTCTAAAAGATACAAAGCTAGCATTTGGTCGTTTAATAAATAATTATACACGATTAATATACTTTATTTATGGCGATTAATCATCTTAATCTTTTATCCTTAACTGAGAGCCTCGTTGGTGGGTGCAGTGAGATGACTTTGAAAAACTGGATAATGTCAACTTCTTTAGAAAACTTACTTGCAAACTTGGGCAAACAGCTGTTTGTTCACTAATATCCCTTTGGGCCTTGGAGAGCATAGGATGCCGTCTATCAAAGATGTCTTCATGCTATTATAACAGTTGTCTCGGGTATAAAGAAGCTGGAAAAATCTGACTACCGGTCTAAACTTAGGATACCGGTATCGTTTTGGTGGCAAAGTTTTGACGGCAATCGGTCCGTGTAGAATGCTGATAGTCAATCGCATCCGGTGGCAATACAAGCAAATTCCAACACACCAAACATAAGAAAATAATAGGACTGGGTAGAATTACGATGGTGCTGTCATTAAAACAGAGATTGTGACATGTTCGGTGTTTGGTTTCGAACATTTACTTTTTAAACCACTGCTGCGCAAACATGCAGAGTTAAAAGGAGACGATTATAAAATAAGTATTTATTTCAAAAACTTTTGTATTGTTCTAGATTGTTCTTGGTTAATTTTAAGTTATTCAATAGAGGATTCCCATATAGTGAGTCTTATTGCTGGTTATAGGTTCTCATTACGTAGGTAGGAACTAGATGCCCTAATAATTTCGTGTAATATTTATGTATGTTTAATTTTAAACAGAGATTCTGCTGAGTTTATCATTTTAAAATTATTGTTGCAAGTACTGTTTTGTTATACGAAAGTAATAATATCTTGTTACTCATTATTACGTCAGTGTTGTCAACTTGTTTCTCTAGGCTTGCTTCTCTAATCGTAATATGAACTTGTTATTGTTAATATTAGGTACGTATTCACGATCTAATCAATGTTTGTACTTAGGCTTGTATTTCAAATACTATGACGTCATTTCAGTCGATTGGTCTATTGAAAATTGAGACTGATTCATGTAGGTACCTATGTACCTACGTAATTTAAGTCAAATTTCAATCACAATCTACAGGCGTGATCAATCTATAGTGATTCCGCATTCAAGACACAATGATACGTTGTTCTACCTGCCATGTAGGTAACCAATAGAGCATAGCATGCAAGAAAGACGAGGCTTGGAAATTGCTATTTATTATGGGGACCTGATAGTCTTGTGAAACCAAAATCCTTTCACGTGGTGTCTTGCATTACCTAACACATTTTTTTTGATTCATGAATCTGGAATAAATAAGACATCGGCGTCCGACAAACAATCGATTCTAGACTATTGTATAAAAACGAGACTACTGCTTTATTGTCTAGTAGTCGCAAGCGCGATCTAACCGTGAGGTCCTGGATTCGATTCCCGGGTCGGGCAAAGTGCTATTGAGTTTTCTGTATGGAGATTATGAGTAGCAGCACGAAGTCTGGAACTGTGCGCGGTAGATAAAAATAGGTTCGTTCCCTATTACATGGGATTCAATAACGGCATCGGCGAAATATGGCTGTACAACAGAACACCTCTGCCTAACCCTTCGGGGAATATAGGCGTGATGCTATGTTATGATATATTACGTAAAAAAATATTGAACAAGAACGATTTCGATGAAACGTGTCGAGATCATGCCGTTAAAGCAATGTGTTATTTCGTGATGTGTTTAGTTATCAAGAAAAATGTGATCGTCACGTGAATAATTGTTTTCGGTAATCAAAATATTATTAAATGATTAATGTACGTATTACGTAATTATTATGGCATTAAACGTTTAACCGATTCAACGATAACCGTAATAAAAACATAGGTTTTCGAAAATTGTTGTTTTTATATTATTATATAAAAACGAACGAGATGATAGCATACTTACGTACGCAGCGTATTCAATAATAGGTCATAAATAAGGCTAAGGAGATTTGACTGCAAGATAGTGTATAGCACAACAAACATGACCCCGTCGAATGAACATGAACTTAATTCATAAATAGTAGATAATTAGGTATCCTCTTATTTCCTAAAGAATGTTTAATACTGTGTAGCTGAACTACTGAAAACGTACATGCAAAAAATGCGTAAACCACGATACAATAATTATAAAGGTATTTCAGATAAAAGACCTTAATCTTAAACCTATGCTATTTTAATACTAGATGAATAGTTATCACATTTTCAAATCAAAACTATTCTATCTATTCATATCAATACTTGTCAAACGGAATGCATTTTCAAGTAGGCGGGGCGAAAATAATTGAAAATGTCTTTGTTATCGAATGCTTATAAATCTACGCTACGCGCAACGAGCTACGCACATGCTACACGCGCCAGCAATAACCGCAATATTTCATGAAAAATCCTAGGAGAAGTTGCCGTTTTGGTTTCAACAGTAAAAAAAAAACATTGGAGGCATGCAAAGCCGCGGTCGGAAACTTGATAATAATTTTTAGATTTGAATATACTCGTACTTAATTAATATTAAACTACAGATAACTTGTAAATAAAGTTGAATCTGAAATAATGTGTTGTCATTGTGTTGTGATAATGTCATGCTCTTATTAATAACACTAACACATGACGGGTCTGATAATTAAACTAATTAATAATGTGGAATGAAAAGTGAAAAGTAGTGATTGTATCGTCATAGCTAGTTGATATTTAATAGAAGCATATAAGGTTCAGTTTGTCTGTCCATGAAGCTCTTATAATAATTATACTGTTTAGGTACTATTATTTTGTTGGTTTTGGTTTTCATCTTTGTGTCAAATAAATTATATTTCTATTTATTTCTGAAATCATCGACTATTCTACGTTTTATATCTATAATTGAAAAATTTGTACTTATAATGTGTAATTTAATTAACGCAAAATCTCAATATACGTCTCAATTAGAATATTGAATTTTAAAAGCAAAATACATTTAAACCAAAATAGTTACGAGCTTAGCCATAGTAGTCTATCTAGCCTTTGACATTGGCCAGTTTCGTGCTCTCCACTAGTGTAAGTTTCTCTTGACAAATTCGATTTACTACATCGAACGCGTTCGGCGCTCCGATTGGTCCATTTCGTGCTCTCCACCAATCGGAGCGTCGAACGCGTTCGATGTAGTAAATCGAATTTGTCAAAAGAAACTTAGACTAGGGCCTCATTAGTCAATTATGAACCAACTACTTTCAGGGCTTGCATTTGTTTTGTTATGTATAATAATATAATAAAGTAAGTCATATGCCATAAGATAAGATAATTATTTATTTGTAAATAGAATGCAATTCGCAATAGATACCTATAGTAACAAAAATATTTATAATGCAACGATCGATAAAATTTCATTATACAGTAAATTATCATATAGGTATTTAAAATATACTTAGACACATTTGCGAGATAACAACATTTATCAGTATAACAGGTATTTATTTAAAATTAAATTAAAATCTCGGAATGTAGCGAACATTCCATTCGTTTAGTTTTTCAAACATTGGGCTAAGCCTATTTTGTAGTAGAGAATTGCTTAGTAAAACTGCCATTTTGTTCCATTATCTTCAGGGAAACCCATTGAACAGATGACAATCGTTCTCAGAAACATGGGAAAACCGGGTTTGCATATTTAAGATCATTATCATTTAGAAGACACGGTTGGCGCAGTGGTTTAGCGATCGACTAGTCCGCTACATGTCGCGGGTTCGATCCCCGCACATATTTCGGGTCTGGTTGTTTGTGCATGTGACATGTATGTTTGTAAACTGTACCCACGATACAGGAGAATTCCTAGTATGGGGCAATGTTTTTTAAAACACGAAGAAATTATTCCTAGAGTGAGGCAACAGTAATTTTTTAAATACACGTAAGTATTTACACGTCGAAGAAGAATAGATGATATTATATTATTCAAATCAATTGAGCATCAATCCATATTCCTTAAGATGTACTAATTACTGTATGAAATTATGATAATTTTCCCTCGTATGGTAAATGGGTTCAAAGTTTCATTCTAACACGTGTCTATGTTTTGCATTTCATCTTTCAGATAGTTTAACCTTATAATCCGTAATGGTGGCTAAAATGGGCCTGACACTCATGTCACCGCTGGCTCAGTATAAGCCCTAAAATGGGCCGGACTGACACTTCAACTTATGTCAATCGTCACGATAAATATTTTTGAAAAATTATTGTATAGTAAATGATCGAATCATGATATTGCGTGTGAAACAAAATACTTTAATAAACAGTTCATGTGTCTAAGTTCGCAAATATTAACCATTTTATGCCCAAATTGCATAGTTTACCTATAAAATATATGAGTGCGCAAATGCGATGACGGCCATTGTGAGTGCCACGGCTACGGTGCTAAAAAACATCAAAAAGGTGTATTTTGAATCACCAAACTCCACAAACTGGGTGTAATAATAACGTCTTATTCATTAGGTTGTTCATATCATCCATAAAAATGATAAATAAAGTAGTGATAACAAAGTTTTTGATGACTGAAATAAAAAATTCCCGCGAGTCATGCGCTTGTTATTTTTTATTTTCACTAGTATTACACATTTTACTGTTAACTTAGATAATACTATATCACAAACTAGTTATAAAATCTATAAAGTTCACGTAAATGTCCATATATCAACGTCAATATCACTTCAAAGGTAAATATTAAAAATTCTTTGTTATCACTACTCAATTCGATTTATAAGGATTTGCCGCCATATTAGATTTTGTCTGCAAGAGATTTGAAGAGATGTTCGAAACGATTATTTTAACTGATTTATTTTCGAATTTGAATCGTAATCGATTAATCAAAATGAGTAATTATAGAAATCGATACGAAAAAATATATAATTAATGTTAAAAATATTATATGATAAAATATAAAAGTAATATTCCGGTAGGTACAGTCAGCATCAATAAGATGTATACACCTTATGAAATTCAAAAACGATTTTTAGAGCAAATAGTGATTGAAATCTTGACGAATTTTACACAGTATTTGTGAATACATAAAAATACACAACCATTGACATTTTATGATTTTAACATTAGTTGTCCAAGAATAAGCGTTTGAATTTCGCTGCGTGTATACATATTTTTGATGCTGACTGTACATGTTTTTAGGCACGAGAAAATTATGTCCCACAATGATTTTTCTTCCGCATTTTTCAATTTATAACTATTAAATTTTACTCGGTTAGTTTTGGTACAAGTATTTAATTTGTAATAAGGCCATGTCCTGTCTGGGCAACACGGTGCGGCTAGCGCCGGTGCCGTGCCGCTGCTATAGGAAAAGTTATGACATTTGTTCGCCAAAAATGCTCGTCCTGAATGTGCATTGAGCACTAACGAGGCTATAACAACACGACGGCCGCGCCGACGAGACGCGTTGCTCGCTTCACGGCTGAGCTAGGACAAGGGGTTGCTGTCCACTACCGGCTATTTTATTTCAACCAAATTATATTAATATCATTATGTATGTATATTTTTATGTTATTTGGATATCGTTTTTATTCCGTGATTTAAGCTGGTATTAACACAAGATGGCGGCTTTTTTTTTTTAATTTAATGATATATTATTGAATTTAATGAATTTTTTCCAAGGTGTAGTTTTTTGGTTTCCGGGGGTTCTGACACTGAAACTAATGATACAAGATGACGGAAGTGCATTTTCATCGATTTTTTATGGATACGAACGAAAAAATCTGTAACATGGCCGCCATTTCAATACAAAAGAAATTGACAAACTACACAAAAAAAGATATGGCCGTCGCCTTTGATTTGATTGCCAACCATAAGCAGGTTTAGCTTAGCTAGTATCCATCTTTTAATTCTGACTGTTTTGGAAAAGCCCTCTGTTCCAGCATATATAAACTTTTGCTGCTGTCTGTATATTTCATAAATATTATATTTATTAAATAATATTTCCCAAGAAAGAATTATATCTTTATTGGAAAATATTGTTTTACAATTAATTATAAGTGGAGGAAAGATTGAAGAGGATAAATATAAATATTGTAATAAAAATATTCAGATGATTAGACAGAAACACCGAAATTTAGTTGCGAAAAAAATGTACTAGAATTTATAGACTTGAAAAAAAGAGTATAACCTCTTTTCTGCCAAGCTGTAAGTGAATCGATTAGGATGAGTGCAAGATTTGTATTGTTATAACGATTTTAGCTGAATTGGCAGCACTATTTGAAACTTCGTTTTTTGTTCAAATTTCAGTTAATTTCAATCTTGTTTTTTATGTGTTTATGAATGAATAATGGTATAAATGAATCGTTAAATAAAAAGATAGTTTGTGAAATTATTCCAAATTATAGTGTTTCAGCACATAAGTAGCTTGCTTAGGTAATTTTTTTGAGCTAACCTAAGACCCGTGATATTGTAATAGGTGTACAAATTAACATTTTATAGGCATATCGCAGCCTAATGATGCAGTTTTACCAATACTAACACAAAAATGAATAAATTTACTGTAGACATTGGTCTTTAAATCGATAAGGTAACCTAATTTTCATGTTCAATAGTCGAATAAAAATTGCGTACAAAATTCAGTAGTTCTTAGAATTCATGACGTAATTTGCGACAGCTCGTCGAATCAGCGGGTATGTCATGTGTCAGGATCCGTTCGAGCCGAGAGGTTAAGTAGATATCTATTCCCATTATAGCTCTTCTATTTCCTTGGCTATCTTGTCCGATCTTGAAGCATAGTTTTTTTCTATTGCAATGTAGTCACAGTTATAGATGGATCACAAACATATCGCAGGAAGCCCCGAGGGTTTTACTCGTTGCGATGCATTATAATGAAAATGAGAACACAAATTATCAGATTCTTCCGATCTTGTTGGAATAAAAATAGACTTAAGTATTAGGTATGTATGCTAAGCATTGTGTTGTTGTTGTAAAGCATTTTGTACCTATTTTATTCAAAATCGAATGATGTGTGACAAAAAAATATCATTAAATTAATAAATTACCAGAAATAAATATACGTTTCTGTATATTTATTTCTGGTAATTTACCAACTATGCAGGAGATATTATAGAGCACAAGTGTGTGCGCAAACATAGGTGCTCTCTCTATTCCTTCACTCTTATAGTCCGATGGGACGGCAATCCGACACGACCGGAGAGAGATCAGGCGCAGGACCAACGGCTTTACGTGCTTTCCGAGGCGTGTGGTGTGTATTCACATACACAAAGACCCAGACCCGAAACAACTATCTGTAGATCATACAAATATTTGTTCCGTGCAGGAATCGAACCTGGGACACGTAGCGCAGCAGTCGATCTCTCAACCACGGCGCCAACCGTGTCGTCACAGAATATAACAAGGGTACGATAGGCAAATATTTAAAAGGCTTTAGACATAAAAAATGGGTTGGACACCCTGAAGTGCCAATAAATTGGTATTCAATGAATTTTTATTGGAATTTATTCCAACTCGCCGCTTGATCTTACACTCGCACACACACACACACACACCCTCACATTGATTATTTATAATTCTAGGAAAGTACCTACCTATCCCAGTTGCGCAGTACTCTTCTTCCTGCGCAACATGTCCTGCGGCCAGCGTTTCTAGTCAGCATTTGCCGTACTTAATTAATTGCAAAAATCCGAATATGTTGTTTCGTGTCCTAGATTAACTTTTCTTGCTCGCGTTTTTCAATTTTTCCGCTGAAACTTCAGAGGACCACTTTCTTGTTAACATTCTGAATCCAACTAATGTGTGGAATTAATCTATCTTTAGGAATACCAATGCATCGTGTCTTCCCGTTTTCCAAGTAATTAACTCTATCTATATGTTTTCTTCCTGAACATTTACACCTCATGTACCATATAATAGGTGACGACTGACGAGCCTATTGCCATCTAGAAATGAATGAAAAAATAGAACTACTTAAGTAGTAGGTAAGTGACTTTTCTTCAACTTGTTATCATATTTTTGTGATGAATAATGTGCACGTAGGTCTATTTATACCCATTATTCGATTGAGGAAAACCAAAGATTCAAGACATTGACCCTACTTCAGCAGGGTCACTGAGATTCAATTCCCGTGATAAGAAAATTTGTTGATCATGCTTACTTATATACTCTAAAAAATCTATTATTTTGTCTACTTATCCAAATAGTAAGTAATGTAACTCATCTACCATTCTGAAATAGTCCGTCTACGTTTCAATGGCTGAAAAAGTTCTTCACGGCATTTGAATTATATTTTTTATATCGTCATACCAAATATCGAGAACGTTTGAAAAGATATCAGAATGATTAATAACATTTTGATTTCCAAGATTAGATATTAACGCAAATCACAGCACAGGGTTTCATAATACAATTAAGTTTATTGTTCAATATAAAGTACAAATTTCGTATTTATTGTAATACATGTTTATTAATAATTAACATTCTTTTAATAATACAGACTATTACGTAACTTCTGCATTCTTGGATTACGTACCTACTGCATAGTCTACTGATAATATATTTGGTGTATATATATTTCGGCAGCTGATTTTGTTAAGTAAGTCTCAAATAATTATTTTATTATATTCGATATATTGTTTTTATAATATGTTTTGGTTAAAAACATCACACACCTAAGTATTTTTAAATAAGTATGTGTATTTTTTCAATCACAGCCCAATATAGAGATAGGTTCGAAATGTGATTAATCTATACTTATCAATTGATTGTGGATGCAGATAATTTGTAAACAGTGAGTTGTTTAGCACAATAATTAGTACGGCCGTCGTCGCCACGAATGAAAATACATTCAGCGGTGAAGACAATCAACAAAGCTGTTATGGATTTTCCTCGTGCCGGAATGTTTGATGCTATTCAGTTTCCAAACACTTTCGTGCAGTGGCTCGTATGAGTATCGAATTAAATTGGATCTTCTAATTTCAAGTGTGATTATTCGATTTTTGAAATATTAGTGATTGTGTTTTGAGATATTTTTAGATATTCATTATGTTATACGGGTGCCAAAAGAGTGATTTATGGAAATTATGCATGACCCTCAAATAGTCTACGTGGTTCATTACTTTATATGGATCCTTATTTTAAATGGAGCGCAGGTATTGTCTAATTTAATCTAGTTACGAATATAAAATATTGTAATTAAAGCTTACACGTAGATTACAAAAAACATTCCATCGTGGTTTTGCCCTAGAATAAAGTTGAAGATATCTTTCTAAAGTTCCACTCAAAAGGAACTTCGATATTGATATGATTTTCGAAAAGAAAGTATCGAGAAATTTTAATTAAGTAATTCCTTAATACCTATTAACTAACTAGCTTGTTTTAATATAAATGAGGTCATTTCCGTGGAAAAAGAAGAACTTTATAGTTCAATCGTTTTATTTTCAGCGACTTAAAATTCCCGGTTATTACGACTTTTTATCAATGTTGCACTGACCAGAAATTGCACAATCATAACATTGAGAATATGGTCATTAAAATAGGTACTGACTAGACAGTAATTTCCTTTGTATCTACACACATTACATTGCTGGATGTATTACGACGCAATACAGTTATTATACAGATAAATTAATTGCTTCAATGAAAAAACGTTATCAAGTGTCAAAGTTGCATTGATTAGATACTTCAAATTAATGTCCTTTTAGTGGAGTACCTAATTCCGATTTTTTCTTGGTAAATGCTGGTAAATCCAGGAAAAAGCTTATTTCGCTAATATTGACGCATCATCTTTACCTCATAAGTATTGTGTGAAAAAGCGTAAAACATTTTATCTTTATGTAATATCAATCTAGACCCGGAACAACTACAAATATTTGTTCTGTGCAGAACGGAGGCTGAACGTCAAACCGGGCGCTCCGTTGGCGTTAACGCAAATCCAGTAAAATTTGATTAATAAAAAACTAAAGCCAACGCTGGGGCGCTATAATGCTGCGTTAGATTTTCGAATAATTTGGCATTAGAATTGTCGTTGACACTGACGTTTTTTTGTCGATTTTGCTTATCAACGCTAAAAACAATTTACGCTGACGGTGTCATACGCAATTGTTGTCCATACTTAATAATTATTAATTTTGTTCGAAGCTTATTGTACTAAACTAAATATTTGGCTCGATTTAAGTATTAAAATAATCAGTATCTATAAATAGCTGTTGTTCCGCCTTTAGCGCTTTAGTGAAATGTTTGGTTGAAGGTGGGAGCCCACCTCAAAGATGTCCTGAACCCCGTGAACGTAGACTTCGATGTGTGGCACCAGCGCGACACCAGGGTAGCCATCCGAGCCAACGAACGCCTTGCTTGTGAGAGGCCGAATATCTATATTTGTGAGGTAAAGTATTCGAGAAATAATTACCTAATACAAACAGTCCTTACTAATAAACGCGGATTAAAGTGATGTCAGGAATAAGCTTTTTTGATGTAGGTATACGTCTTATTAAATTTCTACTTAACAGTCATATTTTACCAATTTATTGATATAGAAACAACTGTGTCTTTATTCCAGATGACACATCACTTGGAATAAAGATACAGCTGTTTATATATTAATGAATTAGTAATTAGTATTGCATTTTAATATTTTAATTGGTATCACTTAAACATATTTTCCGGAAGGTTAGTAGGCTTCACTAATGGAAATGTATATATATATATATATATATACCCACCTACGCACGCTAACAATACGATGGCAACCTTTCAGTAGTAATGAGTGACTGACATTGCAAGAAGATAGAGTAGGCCTGCCGTTGGCGGATAGATTGATTGGGAGATAGCACAGCCCTTGCACTTTTACGTAGTTAACTTTTGATATATGGATATATGTAAAACTAAATCCCACCAAAAACATAAAAATTTTGCCAAGACGACCACATAAGGTTTGCCCTGTGAAAAAGATATCAGATCTCATGTAGAGCCAAGCTTCTGAATCTATACGGCCAAACTCTACCGACCCTAACTTCACAAATTCTACATATCAGTAAAAATGTATGGCTTGGCAGATAGATGCTTAATAAGCATTGTTCAGACGTTTTTGATGTTATTTAAAGCTGTTGTAGATGCATCATTATTGTCAAGTGCCGTTCACATTATAACGCTGACGCTGCGTACATGTGGCGTTGTCTTTTCATACTATGAATATTTCTACGGTCATTAGAGAGCATTGGCGTAAATGGTTACACATTTACTAACGCTCGTGTAAACTAGCACGATCTCCTTTATTCTGACGCCTTGGCCGTTAGGCTATTCTCGCTCGAAAAAGTGTGATCTATATCGTCGTTTGCAACAGACTAAGCTGAACAGTCATCTTTATATTTCTAGGAACCACCAGAAACTGTCCCCCCAGACGCAAGGAAAACCTGCAACTACCGCAATGTTCGTTACCACGAGCAGGTGTTCCGCTGGGTGGCGGGCCGAGGTTGCCTGCTTTACACTCCGGACTTCCTCTTCGTGGCCGGGACTAACACCATCAACCTGAACGCCGGCTGCTTCTACGGGAACTGGTTCGCGCCCTGCTTGGAGATCGTTAGTCAAAATATTCTAGGAAAACCTTACATGCTCACCATGCTCCTTGCAGTCTTTAGATTTATTATTTTAGGCCTACTTTTGACCACTAATTACGTAATATCACGGTTAACGATGAAGCTTGCCTTGTATTATTTATGGAGTAGTTGGCGAGGGATCGGAAGTGAACCTTCGTTTCTAGCGTGCTTCGTAACTAGCAGTTAGGTAAAATATTATAATGTGCGTTACCAGGAACACCATCAACTTAACAGTCAGCTGCTTATACGGGAACTAGTACCCCTCGATGACGATTATAACTTCCTGTATAATTTTAAAATATTGTAATTCCTATTATTCTCATACCAGCACAGACAAACGTGGTGCCATTAGATTCTGGACGAGCGATAAAGCGATGATTATCAACGATAGTGAATCACGGGCAAAGATATGAACTTGTGATTAGTCTTGAACATTGAATGATATCAATAGCAATGTATGTAATAATCAAAAACAGCTGTACGTGTAGGTACACGGTGCACCATTTTATGTGACTAGCCTTTTTGTATAAGCAAGGGCTGGTTCGAGTTAGTGCGGGAAAAAGATGCATGAGGACATTCGTGTCCGTATAAAGCTCGTTCTTAAGTTTACCACTGAAAAGGTTTAGTATTGTACCAGCTTTTGTCCTAGGTGGGGGCAAACCCGTTGCTTTTGCAACTATAGTTAAAATCCCTAATTTTTCTCCCCAAGCTCCCAGCCTAAAGCTTGGTGGTTAGTACGATTATGTGTTAAGCTTTAAATGTTTACGGAAGAAAATTCGGTAAATACCGACCGCTTCATTCAGGCTAAAGAGGATGGCTCATGTGGCTGCTACCCCTTCGACCCTGGCCTGGAGGAGGTCGCAGCGGCGGTACACGAAGCTCTGATACCGGCCGCGCAGGGTCGGTGGGAACGATGCTTCTATGCCGCTAGCGACTGCTGCAGCCATTATATGCCAGAAAACCCAAATATTACCAGTAAGTATACTCAATAAAATTAAATTTTATTCTAGTTGTACGCGTTTTTGATCGCAAAATCCGGATTCAATGTACGGTAGGTAAATATGTAGGATATTTACAACATCACAAAGAGAACAAAGCTTAATATGTCTATGCCTGTACCTACCCTAATATCATTTCAGAGCACCTTAATCTAAACGCTAAGATATGAGTTAGAAAAAGAATAATATGTAGGTAGTTTTTCTGATTTCGGAGCCCACAACTTGCTTAATAGTTTTTTATACGTATTCATGTGTGATAATGATACTGATAACCGACTTGTCACTCAGCGTTTCCTTCAGCCACAAGTTCACAAACCCTGAAATTTATAGTCTCGTGTACACTCCTTCAGGCGCGAGCGGCGCGTGGGACACCAAATGAAAAATCGTTATTGTTGCATTACAGCTATTTGCTTTTATTTTGGTTCTCCATTGTTTCTCCTTCAGATCTCAGTCAATGTGAGGCGACGTTCGACGGTTGGACTTGCTGGCAGGAGGCGTTCGTGGGCGCCATAGCCACCGAAGTATGTTCAGAATTCGCCTACTCCAACACCGGACCTTCGTGCCACCGTATGTTATTTTTGTATCAGTACCTATCTGCATGCTCCTATTACACATAGATCCCATAGGCAATCTATGTGTAATAGGAGCATGCGTCCACATAATGGTTACCAATCACAGTTGTCCATTGTCCATGAACATCGTTGTTGCGTTACCGATTTTTTTTCTCACAGCGCCAATAAAACTTTGGCCATACCACCGTATTAGCTTGCTTTTAGCTCATGAAGCTGCGGCGACTGCGCATACTTTCAGTAGTTGTCCATCACCGAACAAAACGCAACAACACAAAGTTGCTCCAATATTTGTACCCTGTGAAAGCGTGGTAGTATCCCGGTCTAGCCAGCACCTCTTAGTAACTACAAGTAAATACCACGTGACCAAGATACAGGTTATATTTTAAATTGGTATTCGCCCTTTTATCTATCACCTGCTAAGCGTAGGTACTTTTGTTTTGTCTCGCTGGGCAAGTGTTATCTATAGGTCAAATAGAATAACAAAGCAATTTGAAAGAACTAACAGCGCTGTCTTTTTTATAAGTAGGTATAGGTAGTTAATAATTGTATTTATAGATCATAACAAAACTATCTAATTGACGTCATTAACTTTCACTTTTTATAACGTACCTTCTATTAGAAACTAAGACAACAATACATGCACGAAACGCTTAATCCTTCCAATCAGTAATAAAAACTTGAATTTTCAGACTTTAGTAGCAAGCTATGCCATACTAACGCAACATGGGAGCTCCAAACGGACTACAGTTCTTGCAGCATCACGCCCCGTCTCCTTCGTCGCTACCAACTCTACATCGCCGTGCTAGCGATCTCTATCATCGCCTGTTTACCCGCTGTATTCATCTTCTGTTTCTACAAACGACTCAGAATACCAAGAGTTGCTCTGCACAGGAATCTTCTCATTGCTATCATAATACGAAACGCACTCGTAATTGTCAGCAGAAGTGAGGTAAGTGTTAAAAAGACAATAGATTGACATCATTGCTACAAGCTTCAACTAATTATTTTGATTGTATTGTTACAATCCAAATTATTAAGCATTCCTTATTGAACAGCATCTGTTTTGATTTACATTCGGTTCCAAATTGATGTACCTATAGTGTACAGACAGGGAAACAATTGGCTACAAAAAAAAAACTTAATGATAAAATGAGCACGACCTTATTCTTACAATAGATATTCTTTGTAATGACGCACTAGTCAAGTTATCGGTGAAAGTATAATCTGAATTGTTATCAGACAATCAAAGTAGGTACTAATTAAAAAAAAACGCGTCATCAGCCTTCATTTGAAATGGCAAAAATAGGTGGTCTTTTGAAAATTTTAATCATTATTTTTGTAAAAAGCACTAAATGTCTATTATATCCTTGATAACATGTGAATTAATATCGTTCTCGGGTCCTTGCTACGGCTTTGCTGTTTTGTACAAGGAAACCGAAGGGTTATATGGGACTCGTCTAAAACAGTACATTGTTCCTTCAATTGCCTATAGTATGCAAAACCACTAAAATACAAATACGAATACAGATTACAAACACAAGAAAAATGATTAAAAAATTGTTTATTTCTCAGTAGCAGCTGAGTTTGAAATGTGCCCGGTAGTTGCGATATCGGAATAGGCTCGCACCCTACTACGGGATCTTATCGGCGAAATGTGGGTGTAACATCAAAAAAGTGGGTTATGGATGAGGAATTTTCTAGAAGTACCTACCAGCGTGATGCTATGTTATGTATTATTAAAACTATTTTAAAATATCCTAGATCTACATTGACGAACTGACGAGTGCTGGCGAGACAGTGATGTCGACACACGGCGTTGCGTGCCGAGTGCTCGCGTTCGCAGAACGTTTCGCGGGCAACGCAGTGTTCGTGTGCATGCTTGTTGAGGGCGTCTATATGCATCGCTCCATCGTTGCCGTGTTCAAACAAAAGCTGAAGATAAAATGGCTATATGGGATTGGACTTAGTTCGTACATTTCATCATTTTTTTAAGCTTCTGATGTCGCTCATACTGTAATTACGTATGTGATTATTTATTTATTTATCACGGCCCCCATGTTGCTAATTTTTTGTCATTGATTTTATTAGTTTGAGATTACGTTTATGATTCCATACTATCGATGGATACACGAATTAGGTGGGCCATAACAATGTTAGTGTAAATACCCAAAAAAATGGTACCTATACCTACTGCCTGCATAAATAAACAGAAATTTTATTACTAACGATCGATTATCATAGCTACCTACCATACCATAGCTTTTGGTGACACAAGAGGAGATATAGTGTTAGTTAATGTTCGTTTTGTGATACACAGTAATCGCCCTAACTCCGGCGGTAGCGTGGGCGGCGGTGATGGGCGTGCACAACGACCACTCGTGCTGGCTGGTGTACACGGTGCCGCACGTGCAGTGGATCCTGGACGCGCCGCGCATCGCCATCCTGCTGATCAACACCGGCCTCTTCATTGACGTGGCGAGGGTGCTCCTCACGAAGATCAGGAACTCCGAGAATGCTAATCAGTTGTATGTCTAAGCATAAAATTATTTTTTTGAATTCTTACTAAATCATAATGTATGGAGCAATCAATTGTTTTTTATTATTTCAGTCCGTCTCATAATTAAAGAATGATGAGCGAAGTATGCTCTTAATTTTTTTTTGTTATTAATAATTATTGGTTTATATTTTCTAGGAGAGATTATAGGAATGCTTCAATTCAATTATTATTGTGAGATGTGAAATCTTCCAGCTAAAACATTCAGATCATAGAAACAATAAATAATAATTCTAAAATAACCAAAGTATGCAAATAATTTTCTCACGCACAGTCAGTAATTAGACATACCTACTGTAGGTAGAGCAGAATAGAACTGAAAAATAATCAAACTAAATCAAACTTCCACATATAAAAATAGAAAAGCCCATTACAAATTCCTAATGTTTCCAGGAACACTGCTAAAGCGACGTTATTCCTGATGCCGCTGTTCGGTACACAATTCTTGCTGCTCGCGTTCAGACCGACCACGACCAATTGTACGGAGGAACAAATCTATTTCTACGCTTCATACACTGTCGAGGGGCTTCAAGGATTGGTTGTAGCTATGCTGTATTGCTATATTAATAGAGAGGTAAGAAATCTCTCACTTAATAATTACTTAGACACTGCGTTGGGTCAGCGCCAAAATGTTTCTTGGCCTCCGATATGAGAGAACGCCACTCGATTTCATCTAAGGCAGCCGCCTCTCGTCCTAATAGTTTAGTTGTCTTCTTAGTCGTTTCGCTCTTGACAGAGCGGTCGTGATCGTCATGTCATAGTATCGGAGGCGGCATGTAAAATGCGTTTCACGATGTCCCGCCATTTCTCCCTGTTTGAGGTCATCCTGCTGCACTCGTTTAAGGGACCGCCCAGGGCAGACTTAATCTGGTCAGTCCAACGCATTGGTGACCTCCCGCGTAGTTTGGTTGTATTTTTTCTTATTCTCTATCCAATCTCCATTTCTTTATACCTCAATCGTTCTCTGTCCAGGTCCACGCATTAATTAAGGCAACATACAGGAAAACAGAGAGTGCAGTGGTGTCCCGAATTCGAAGAGATTCGAACTACCCCCGAGTTAGTATGGGACCAAACTCCGATAGAAGAATCACATGCAGTAGCGGCCTACCTTCTAACCAATCAGAGGACTCAAAAGACCAATATGCTACAATAAGACCAAAATTACACGTTGCAGAAATAATATCGATCCAAGCAAGCGAACGTCTGGCCGAGATCTTAGAACCAGTATACGAAACTATACAAAATGGTGTGACTAACGAAGGATATGATTCCCTAGATAGGTCTGACTTAGATAATGATTCCGGCTTCATACCTAACAGAGAATTTAAAGTAGAAGATTACTACGGTTTCACTAATGCGTCTAGCATTTCCATTGATTGTCAGGATTGGATACGATGCGTGTCCTCACCGTCCAGCAGCGTTTACAACAACTCCTTAAACGATTACGAAACGAAATATCTAGAAAAGAAGTTTCCCAATCATCCAAAACTTCGTGATATTTGCGAGGCCCGCGAAAAAAAACCTGATATTATAACCGCAAATGCGAATTTTTTGGAAGATAAAAGTACGCAAGCGCCAAATGAAGATATTAGGAAAGAGGACGACCCTGAAAATGAGCCCGTCACTGTGAAGCCGAACGAAGATTCAGAATACGACGACTGCGAAAATATGCTCGATGAGATAATGCAATACATCGAGACCACAGACACTACAAAAGTCACTTTAGACCCCAACTCGCTTGCGCCGAACAGACGCGATGGAGATAAGATTATATTTCTTAATGAATAATAGCATTAATTACTCACATTCTGAAAACATTATCATGAAATCCGTTTCTTAGGTAAATTAAATGTCTAGCATCCGTGTACTGAAAGCATTACTGATAACATTTTTATCGGCGTTTTCTGAAACGAGCTGAATAATAATTCTTTTTGTACTGACACCGCCTAAAACTAATAAACTGATATACCTAACTTTCAGTTAAACGAAATACTAAATTATACATAGTACTTATCTAATGAATAAACTAGTTAGTGAGTCATTTTAGCAGAATTATTTCTTGTGCCAGGTATAGGGGTTATAGATGGCAATTTATTTACTAGTTCTTGATGAGTAGGTATAAATAATTAAATTCTGAAGTCTATGTAAGCAGAGCTTCAAGTAAAATTTACTTAGTATGTAATTATGTAATTAAGTAACAACTAAACATTTGTATTAATACATTTTAAAACAAATCAAAAATCTTTCATTAAACTTCACAGTAGACACCTATTCAATAGGCATTGAGTATGATATATGTACGCAATCTTAGTAATGATATGGCTATTTCGGCACACCTTAACATCCTACCAGTGAACATTAATTGATCTATCAAGTTGTACAAAGATCTAGATCCTTTCGAACACGGCTTACAAAACTGAGTGCGGCAACATACTCACGCACAGTCGAGCGCGAGGTCTGCCGTGTTACCTTTCAATTTGATCGAATAAACGTGCATTGAAATGTTTTCTAAGCTCATATTAGGGTTAATTTTGTGCTGGGGCGTGGAAAGTTTCCCAGACGGGGCGCCTATCGACACGTGTGTGAAGAACCGTGCTAATCAGCCTAATCACGGGCAACACAGGACACAACCCTTGTCCAGTCTACCGTACAGGGTCGCCGCTTCGGCGTTGGTTTACGGACCAAATACTCCAGTCACAGGTGAGTACAAAAATACATATTTAAATATAAAGTGGGCGCTGGTATTACAAACGTTGGATGAGTAATTCATCCTTTTAAAAGATTGAAATGATAGAAAAAGATTGCTCACTGTATATTAAGATAGTGAGCAATATTTTTTTTTTCTTGAAACATTTTCCTCAATATTGGGAATGCCTACACTAAAGTAAATAAATATTTACTTTAGTGTAGGCATTCCCAATATTAAGGAAAATGTTTGTATTATTTATTGCATTTATTTACATATTTAATTACTCAATTATATTCAATAAATAATTAAACTAAGGTATAGTTATATTACTTATTGTCAATGTCCTTCTGAATATACTTTATTGGCATGATAGTAGGGCGACCATCTTTCATTATCTGTCAAGTCTCTCCGTCTCTCCAATCCATCTGCCTACCATTGAGGTAGTCAGATGGATTCATGATCATTTTCATTTTCTTTTCTTCGTTACACAATCGAGTGTTATTATAATTATTTTTATAGGTACTGTATACATCACATACTGTATACATTATTAAATTAATGTAAGTTGCTGAAAGTATAACAGCTTTTGCATGACGCAAATTGACAATGAAGATAGTCAGACGAAACAGAGAGGCTTATCCAAAGTAGGGTAACATAGACTATAGAAAGCTTACTTTGCCTTTTGGAAGGCTTAAAGGTGTGGGTCTAATACACACTGTAGTGAAATGGGACATTAAACTGTCGGTGCACTATCGTTACAGAAATACAGACAGTTGCGACCGTCACCGGCAGGTCTTCTCTGTATCTAAACAGATCAAAACGCACCGCCTTGTATCAATTATTCGTAGGTATAAGTACCTACAGTAACTCACAGCTCACGGTCTCCGTAAATTTATAGATATATAAGCCAAATGCTTCAAAAACGCTGGAATAGTAACCGTAAACCGAATGCAATAGGTAATATTATCGGTATTAACTACCGGTAATAGCCCGCTCACGAATTAGCTTCTTCAGCCACGAAAAGAGATGTGTCAAAGATAATGTATCTGTACAACGTTAGTGAAGGCCATTTCTGTTGATTTATAATCAATAATAGAAAGTAGAACACCCTGCTTATTTAATTCATTCATCATTTATTTATAACGGTAAAATAAACGTAGGCAACATCGCGAATTTCTGAAACGTTGTTTGTAACTACCTACATTAATTCATCATCGCAACAAGAGACCTCGCGAATTCGTGAAATCATAATAATTTTAGCAAGCATAATGCTAATGGATATTACATATAAAACGGATATAGCAAAATTAGACGATAAAGGCACTATAAACGTTCATTGATAAAATCTACCGCTGTATCGAGTGCGTAATACTCGCAAGTACGCTTACGCAAGTCACATGCGTATGGTATTGTAGGTCAAACGGCTTATGGTGGTACAACCGGTTTGTCCCCAGAAAACTAGGGTAACAAAATGAGACCTTGAAAAACCCTAAAGTTGAACAGCTGCAGAGGAGGGTTGGGTGCCATTGACTATTGTGTCAGAGCACCCCAATGTGAATCCGAAATGTGTTATTCAAACGGTTAATTGAAAAAAGTCGAGACTCGACTTCTAAATCCAAATATCAATGGTTATTTATCCAATAGTATCAATGGTTATTCCTAGCAACAGTTATTTATCCAACCCACGTGAAAACAATGCTAAACTACATAGACACCTTCTTTAAATGTCTGACACAAAAATCAAGCAATTTGAAACTTTATTCGATCCTCGAACCCGTTATATAATTCGCTAAGTTTGTGAACTTAAAACCGAATTTTTGATCAACTTTCAGTAACAATAGAAGGATCGGAGCCGTTCAAGGGATTCTTCATACAAGCACGTTCGGTGGAGCAAGACAACTGGATTGGAGCGTGGGAGCCCGCACCGAACACAACCGTGCATCCAGAATGCTCGTCTATCACGCACGGCGATCCTGAGTTCAAGACAAGGGCCACACTTCTGTGGAGAGCACCGCCGGATTCCCATGGGAGGGTCTACTTTACGTAAGTTTATTTACTTTGGGACTGAAGAATGTGCAGCAAAATTCTTTAGTGCTTATATCCTAAAGAGTTTCATGACGGAAATAATTAGAGCAGTCATTATTTAAAAACTTTCAGCGCATGTTAATTTTCGCTCTGATTAACAGTGTTTGTTTCAGTCTTCAGTGAAACATTCATAGGTACGTCTTCTAGTGTGAACATTGAAACATATTTAATTTTTAGATAATTCTGTTCTAGCAGTAGGTTTGCAAGTGCAAGTTAAAAGTGAAACCTACTTTATTATATATAAAAAAAGTAATCGATTCAATAGTTTCTGCACGATGCTGAAGCAAGGACAAAACAACCGAATTCTTATAATAAATTTGTTTAGACATTTGGTTTCAGAGAAATTAATTAGTATCTAAGCGGAAAAAGGAAATTGCTAGTCGTAGAACTAATTAACATTGTATGTTTTCCTTTAAATGTTTTGAAATGCTCATATGATTGAATTAAGGCTATCAATCTAATTCAAACAAGTTAATTGGTGTACTTAAATCGGCTCCCATACTTGGATTTTGAGCGTGATAATGAGGTTGTCGACCCATGCCCTAATAGCTCTACTCCTTTCACTGCAACATACATATGTGCTAGTTGTGTAACATCAATGAGTTGTCATGATCACGAGTTAACGTAAAATGACCTTTAGATAAACTTCTCATGTGTATATGAAAACTAAATACGTTTACACTAGATCATTTTAGAAGCGTAGATATAATTATCCTTGGATTTATTATTTTATGAAGTAATTGCAATGTCGATCGTCCGGTGTCTCGCACGTTTTAAATAATCATCCTGTTTATGATACACAGTTTCGAAACTTGACATTTGTCAATTATTTAAAATAATATTTAGTCAGATTGCGAAATATACCTTTGGGGTTTCGCAAGCAACTCGAGTGATGATAACCCAATGACGGCAATGACCCAGGATTGTTATAAGAACCATCATTAAGTCAGTCAGTGGTTTTTAATTTAACAGCCTCGTATTTAACTTCCTATTTTATGAGATATGATAAGATTCCGTGCATGACAAGGTTAAGTGAAGCCGTAGAAACCAATATAGGTAATCGATATGCGTAGGCTTTGTCGCTGCAGGCAATTGTTTATAAATTACGAGCAATTGGCTGTCACAGTGAGATGACAAGATGTCGCGTATCATGTGAGCAGGCTATAAACTATATATACGTGTTCTTGGATGATAAGGTGCCTATGCTACCAGATATTTCGTTTATTCTGCTATATCTGCAAAACAGCAGCTTCCCATTGTCCTGTTATGACTTGCATTAATTAATCGTTTACAATGATAATTATTCTGTTTACAGAGGCACCGTTCTGAAGAACTATGGAACTTTTTGGTCTAACCTCATAGCAGAGGCGCCGCAGGATCCAACACAACTCCAAATACTTGGGAGGAAATGATGTACCATTTTTTTTACTTGTCAACTCTCTTCATAAAAGATTATGCAGCTTTAGTTGATACCGATTCATATTGCTTCGGAACTTGTTGCTTTATAAATAACAGTACTCTATCATAAGCTAAAAATAATTGTAAATAAAACTAAATATAAATAAATAGATAAGTATATTAGAAGTCTTACATTGAGTAACTTAAATGCATCATTTCATATCAAGATTAGCCAATACATTCAAGCGAGAATCTCCGTAGTTATCATGAATTAGCAAAACGTGTTTAAAACTTTATCTGCCAACGTGTAAAACATCATTATAGTGTCAAATGTCATACATTTCTGATAAGTAGTATAAAAATATGAATCTCATGCTTCTGTTACGCAGAAGTAGGTACATAGCACATTGTTATCACATTAGCACGTTAATAAGTTCTTTAGCAATAAAAAAGTGAATAATTGCAGCAATCAAAATTGCTACTTGCAAATATTAATCATTATTAGAGACCGGATTATATGAAACAAAAAACAGCTGAAATATGTATGAAAACTGACTATTATGCAATGAGAGGTAAAGACATTTTAAACGCTTTTATATATATCCAGAAAATGAGGATTTAGTATTTTTAAACAATAAATGAATTATAAGTGGGAATTGTACCTATGAGTATAAAAATTTCGTGGTAGACGGAGCAAAGTTGACTGCTTCAGCGCCTGATATTTATGCATTTGCGTACTATTACAGAATGGGAGGCGCTAGCCGCGCGAAAAGTACTTTTTGACGCATAGCTTAATTATTTCAAATCGTTTAATCCTCCACATCGTGCTTGTCGAATAAGGTTCGTTGGAATTTCGAATGTACGCAGTTTTGCCTGTGTCATTGTCTTACTGATAGCCACCACGACATTTAATGTTGAGCCATCGAAGCTTATAAGGACATCAGAAGTCCACGATCATGGCCTCAGTAACGAAAACAAAAGGCAAATTTCTGGCCTAGAAATATTTATACACATTTATATAACATTTTAAGATCTTAATCTAGTTAGTGAGGAATATTGTAGGCTACAAAATGTTAGTCCAAAATGAATTATACAAAAATTAAAAACTAGGCCAAAATACGTACCTAGAACCTAGAAGCATGTAATCCGGTCTCAAAACAAGGTAATCTCAAGCGTTGGTGTTGCTACAGTACAACAGTATTCTACTTATAACTCTTACGCAGGCGTCTTTTGCTTCATAACTGGCGTCTTGATATCCATGAGATCGCACAGGTTGTTTCTGATGGGCCTTAGTTCTGATACTTCCTTCTCCCAATCGGTTTCAGCCAGAATTGACATTACCTGAATAACAGATAATTTGATTTAGAAAATACACTTCAACAATCACGGGGCGTGGTGTTTAAGCGATGAGCGTTCTGCGCTACATATCACGGGTTCGATTCCCACACGGAACAAATATTTGTACGATCAGATAAGTTTTTCTAGACTGGGTATGTACACACACACCCAGTCTAGAAACATACACATAACATGCAGTATAGTTTACAAACATACGTATCACATGCACGCATGCGATATGTACATATGTTTGTAAACTATACCAACGCCACAGGAGAAATCCATTTTTTTTTATTAGGAAAAACATACCTGTAATTAAAAAATCAACGTCTGTCAGAAAACACCGCGTACTACATACGCAGTGTGACCATTTTTTCACCCTTTCTCACTCACAATCATTGTTAAAATTCGCATAAAAATCAAATTTTTCATGTGTGTCAAAAAATCAAATTTTTTAACAGTTAATGTGAATGAGAAAGTTCAAATGCTACGCCTGGAGGTGATGACCGTCGTGATCAATGTAGGGGTTACCTGATCTATATTGTCCTGCGGCACTGAACACACGTCGCCGTACAGTGTGAGCGCCTCGTACAGTCGCGCAGCCGCACAGCGCCGCACGTAGCGGTCTGCGTAGCACAGGTATATCACGAGTTGGCCTAGAGACCTGCTGCATACTACGCCACCCACCTAGACACACGTTTATTTTGGTTAGAACTAACTTTGGCCGCGTGGAATAAATTGCGAAATCGAAATTTCAAACAGATTCTTAGGCACGGAGAGTTCTCACACAACATTGTGAAATATTTTCGTAGTCTCGAATAAAAAAAAAAAAAAACTTAAATAACATTACCTGAATTAATTGACATAAAACATTGATAGAATCCAAGAGTTTGTATATGTTCTTCCCTCCTCGCAATTCTAACTGTAGATGTTTCAATATGTCAATAGCGAAAGTCGAATCCGGATCTTCTAGTATCGGTGAAATGGAACCTAGAAAAATACGATATTTTAGGCTAGGAAATCAATAACACTGAATTTGTCGGTATTATATTACACGGCAATCCCCACCACAGAATATGAATCCTGCTTGAGTCGCCAATTACGACACCCTCAAAATGTGAGCAGGTGAGTGCGTATTCTATTACGAAAATCAAACGAAAATAAACCTAACTTACCTGAACTTAACAACCTATCTAAGAAGTTAAATATAGGTCCTGTAATTCTCTTGACGTGCAAGTTATCTGCGAATACTTTAATGATAGTATCACAAATTGACTTCAACATCTCTTTGTCACTGTGCAGCGTATTCAAAAACGAGTACAGGGATTGTGTCGTGTGTTTTACCTATAAACAAACAATACCGTATAATAACTAAAAGAGATAGTACGAATATATTGATATTATCATAAAATTATTATTTCAACGACAAAGCAGAGCGGGGAAAAAGACAAGGACGGCTGAACCTGCCGTTTGGGATTAGCAGTCGGTAAAGGGAGAGCCACAAACGACCAAATAACCCATTATTACCATAAACATCCTAGTATTATTTTTCTGTCGTGTTGGCTACGACATGAGAATGTAATGCTAACGATTAGCCAAGCCGCATTGATGGTATCGAGGCCGACTGCCCATGTTTCGTTACTTGTGGAGGCTATTTCCTTGCATCACCAAATAGTAATCATCCTAGTGTGTAATAATATCTATGAGATAGACTCACCAAACTCTCCGTCAATTCTCCTCCACTGACCACCAAGCCTTTGATAACGTTGTACCTATAATCTTCATAGTTGAGTAGTTGTACGAATCTCGGCATAGTATGTCCGGGGAACAGCCAGAGCACCACGTTTGAGTTCTCACTGGTTAATGGCTGGTCATTGTCGTCCACTTCTTTAGATGGAGGCTTCAACTCCACTTCTTCGCAAGGAAATATGCGTTTTAAGGCGTCGTGGTGCGGGATGTTGGATATTACAGGCTCACTGCGAAACCGATGGAGTCGTGAGATTTTTAAGCAGCTTTAGTTAGGAGTTTACTGCAGTCATTTGAAGCGCGATGTGAAACTGAGTGTATTTAACTCTCACATAGAGAACAGATACCGATCCCCGATAATCGAGTACGTAAGCGCAAAAGCGAACAAATTTATTTTCTGTAAACCGAAATACTAGAAAATATGGAGAACAACAACTTCCCGAGCTTATGAGAACTATTCGGAACTAAGTCCTTAAGTAAGTTATCACAGTTTGTTGTAACATTTATAGACATACTCGGGTTCACGGTTAGGCCGCTAAATATAACCTTATTACTTTCAACCTCATGATTTGATTCTTCACAATATTGTGTGTAGTCTTATCCAAACTGTCGGTACCATAAGTACTGGCAGATCGCGCCAAGCACAAATACTACTTACTTATAAATCAAGGAAGTGAATATCCTGCCGGCGTGTGCTCGTGTGCGGTCTATCTTCTCCACAGCTTGCTGCGCCACGCCGCACATTATCTCCTTCACCACTTGAGGAGAGTTCATGTGGGGAGCCTCCACTGCACACTGCCGGGCGAGGGACAGGAGCCCTACACAATGGCAAGATAAGATATGTTTTCATTCATGTAGACCATATACAGGTACTTAAGACTAGTTACGACTCTATACTCGTTTTGTTTAGGTATTTAACTAAAGGTAAACAATCTTGATGTGTCCTTTTAATATTTTTTGTTTGAAAACTCAGTTTAAAAATAAAACGCGACTAAAAACCAATGTAAAACAACAATAACGATTACCAAATCAATTGAACCACTAGTTTAAGCAGTAGTTTATTTGTTTAATATGTGTTTGTGTAAATTCACATCAAGATTGTTTATCTTTAAAGTACCTAAACAAACCGAGTATAGGTGCCACGTTCCAAAATGTTGACTTCCAATGGAGAAGAACGGGCAAGAAACTCCATGGTTACTCTTTTAAATTCAGATATTCTTACAATATTTTGTTAAAATATATTGTTCTCGAAAACTTATGTGAGGACAATGTAAAAAAAAGTCTAAACAAGCCTGATTTTTAAATTAATAACAAATATTCTGATAAGATTGACATGGCAGCTATGAGCTGACCAGTCCTAACAGACGGCACCCGTTCACGAGTATGACGCGCGTCTCGATCATGGATCATCAAGGATAACATAAGAGTTATTAAGTATAGTGATACACAAAAAATAAGGCGCGTTTTCAATCTTTGTTCGCGTCTGTTCCTATTTTGGTTGATGCGTTGACGTGTCAATGTCCCATGTTGGGCGACAGAACTTGTAGCGGGCAGTGATGATGATTTCGGATTCGTTGACCACTTCTCGCAAATACAAAGAGTAGATCCTAGACGTTGATACAGCGATGGGTGGGTTATATCAAATGTGTACTACTCTACCAACAACTGTTTCTGGAATTAATGCTTTTTGGTTCTTTTTCTTACATAAATAACCTCCACCACTATGTGACATTTCTGATAAAGTTACTGACCTGTCATGCTAGCCTCTCTCACCCACGCGCCGATGTCGCCCCTCATATCGATAGTGTACTCAGACAGACAGTCCAACAGCGCGGCGACTATCTCCCCAACATAATTCTCGACGCCTCCCACGATTCCTTGCGTTTGACATACTTCAGTGAGACCGACTACTGCGTCGCGACGAGCTTCGGCCCATTTCTGTGTGCCATCAGTTAGTTTGGTGCAATTGATAAGAGATTGGATTACTCTTGGCAGATGTTCTGTCAGCACGAATTTTGGAAGGGAACCTGTAAAATAGTTTTTTGATGGAAACGTTTCTTACGCATCAATTTCAATCCGATATCGGACACATGCGATTGATGAGCAAAAGATGTTCTATTGCGTCACTTGACGAGTTAATGAAAAATAATAGATGGATAAATTAGAACATATGGCCTAAATCTCTATTTGAATTTCGAACTTTTAAATATTGCAAAAGCTCAATTCAATAGTATTTCCGCCTTATTCGATTGGAATACATATTTTTTGCGAGAGGTCTTTCCTAATTACATAAAACGAAAGTAACACGATTAACAAAATGTTCACTGACCCACAGCTCTAGCATATCCCATCCTAAGTACCAGTCCGTTAACACCAGTGTTACTCAACTGGTCACAGTACTTGTCCATCAACTGCTTGCGTTTCTCCTTGGCGGTCATATCGCCGTACTTCAAGTTATCATCGCGTAGATAATGGTCAAAGACTAGAGGCAGCGCATAGATCGCCTTTTCTCTTATAACTTGGACCTCGTGGGAAAGGCATTCCTCGATTAAGCTTAGCCATTCATCTGTAATGTTAAGATATACATAAAAATTAATCATAATTTGTAATTGTCTACTGCTTGATAAAGTACTCTTCAAAATGTGCCTATACACTACACAACGAGAGAAAAAAAATGTATGATATTTAAAAACATTAATCTCTTTTTTTTATTCTAAAACAAATTGTGTAACGTTTATTTCCTTAAAGCACTTCTTCATAAAGTATATTTCATTTCTTTGACAAAAAGATAGATTTGACCGAAAGATTCACAAAAAGGCATATCAAGATTGTTTATAATATTTTTGTCCTTTCTGAATATAGAGTGTAAATAGGAGCATTTAATACACGCTGGGCTGGACCCTTAAAAACATGAAATAGCTGAAAAAATTACGTAATATTTTTGTATAAAGCGTGTATTAAATGCTCCTGTTTACACTGTATTCTTCTCTATTCTTATGATTATGAGCACTACAGGTAATAAGATTATAATGACCAATAATATGATGTCCGTGATAAGGTGCGTTGGCCAGCGAGAGCGAGGCGATGCAGTGGCAGCACGCCTGCCGCATGAGCTCGCCGCCCAGCCCGCGGAACTGTTGCCGCGACCGCAGCGACACCACCAGACCACGCACCGATACTGACACCTCCTCGGAAATCAACGAGTCCGCACTCTTGCCTGCAACAATACAATTAACTCTTATAGGGATTCTTTCATATTGGGAACAGTGAAAATAAATCGTCTTACTGATTAACAATTCAATAGCTGCCAATTTTACTGGAATGTATATTATTTTAGATATATTCATTGATAATATAAATTGGTAATGTCATTCCCCGAAGGCTTACTATTATACACCGACATTTCGCCGATGCCGTTATTGCGTCCCGTGTAATAGGAGGCGAGTCTATTGCCATCGACCGGGCACAGTTCCAGATTTTGTGCTGAAAATTGTCATGCAGAAAATCCAATGCACTTGCAACCACTAGTCACAATCAGTCATTGGTAAAGTATACAAAGTAATTATGTATCATTTCATCATTTATCTTATAATAAATCTGAGAGAAACAGAAGGAAAAGCATGGAAGACAAAACTTACCATTTGGCAGTTTCGCTTGAGACAAAGCATAGATAGCTTCGCCGATGGCGAGGATGGCGCCATGCCTCACATTCAGGTCAATAGACTCAGTCTTCTTTACAAGTTTCGGTAACACTTCCGTTGCTACGTAATCAGGGATCTAAAATGTGAAAACAAATTGTTCAAAGTTAAATTCATTCACCACACACACTTGATTTTTGTTTATATACAGATCATCGTATTAACTTTGACATCGTATTATTTTCGTTACTAGAAAATAAGTCAACTTAGGTACTTTGATGAACTTACTTCTGGCATACTCGGATTTTCAGATATTTAACAAATAATGAACGGTTTGTTGTAAATAACGGCACAGATAATAGATGTATAAAACATAAATGTGTATAAAATTAATATAAAAATAAAAAATAAACCTACTTAACCTAAATAAGCATGCAAACTGAAATATTGACAGAATGCTGTCAATTGGATAATTCTGAATTCAAATATTATTCCTGCAGCCTTTTGCAAATGGCCAGGGCTGTATCATAAAGATTTATTAAAACTTTTGTATTAATTTAACTATAGCTTTTGTTTGAAGTCAAGCTTCACGTTCGTTGGAAGAAATTATACAAGAAAATGAGGAGACTTGTGACCAGCAGGATAGACCTTGTCCTTAAAACGAATACAAACCTTATCAGACAATTTATTGAGAGCTTTAGCAGCTATTTCTCGTATGGCGCAGTCCCAATGTTCGACCTTCAGATCAACGAGGTGGTCGATGAGCGGCTGCGTGTACTCCGGGTAGGACGCCACCTGCGGTGCGATCACCAGGTACGCGTTGTGACGAGGACCCACTGACTGGAAGTCCGCCGTCGTCAGAATGTCGATGCCGTGGGGAAACATGCCGTGTCTGCCGACATTCTCTTGGTAAGCGGCAGAGGCTGCACGCCGACAGTTAATCTATAACGATGATAAAATCAGAATTTACAAATGCTATGATAGCTCCTAAGTCACCTAAGTAGCGGTAAGTACAGTCAAAGTCTCATCAAAATTGCTCCATTAGATCTTAGGTTATTAGTGGTCCTGGTTGGATGGACACACAGTAAATTTTATAAAAACGATCATACTTTAAACGTTTATTTCCCGTCTCCTCTCTCAGAAATAAATCTCAGGTGATGAAACAAAAACATTTGTTAGTTCTGGTTGCACATTGCTTCCACCTTATGAAATATTAAGGTGACGAAATGACTTACTTCGCGATCGAAGCACGCCGTACTAATCAAAGCATTAGCGAGCGCTACAGCATAGGGTTGCAGCGCATGCGCGTCGTAGGCGCGCGCGAAGGCCCAGGCGGCGTGGCAGGCGGAGTCGCGTGCGGCGCGGCCGCCCCCCCCGCCCCCCGCGGCCGCGCGCGCCTCGTCGCGCCGCAGCGCGCTCACCACGCGCCCGATGCCGCTGCCCACCTGCACGGGCGACAGGAGCCCGCGACGAGCTGCACATACACACGAACATATATATATATATATATATATATATATCAAGTTGTTATGTAAAACTGTTCTACAAACTTCTGTATACAACAAGAGCACAACAAAAAATTACAATTTATCCAATCACAGCTAACCGTGGCGGTACTTAGCACTGTGCCGTAGTCGTGGTGACCTAATGATCTCCTATTAGTTTGGAACAAGCAAAAGGAAAGCTCTGGTGCCCTTTGACATTTAACCGCAAACCATCGAACAAGTATAATGTCATTAAAACAAAAATATCATAAATGCATTACTGTTATAAAATAAATATCTATAATGTTACCTAATTCAGCCAACGCCATACACCCTCCATGCCAGGCTGTCTCCCGTTCGTTTTCAGCGAACAACGAGAGTACACTGTCACATACATCAGCAGCGGCGAGCGCAGGCAATCTTGCGCCAATACGACCCACGCCTTTAGCGGCAGACCATCGGACTACTGTGTCGTCATCGCGAAGAGAACATAGCAGGAGTTCCACAACATCCTCTACCTAAAAACATAGTGTAAAATTTGTTTATAGATTGAATAATTTCTGGAGTTGAATCTTCAGGATTTACACAAACTAGTACTGAAATAATTTTTATTAAATTGGCTTGCTTAGATTATAATCCCAGCATAAAAGAGCACATTGCAAGTTTTCAGTCTCACCTCTCACCCGACTCTGTCGCCCGCAAAATGTGTAATGACACAGCTCCTCAAAGCATCACATATTAAGTCATAATAACATGTAAATACTCAAAACCACACATAGATATACTCTTCAATAACCGTCACAAAACCTATCTTACCTCTTGCGGTATATCTTGATCATCATCATCAGGAGGCGAGGTGATGGGTTCAGTGTCACCAGCTGCCGCTACGCCGCCCAAAGTAACGGCGAGGGATCGGGAACCGCGCGTATAACGCCATGATACCACGCGTGGTCGGAGGAATGTCAAACCTGATGATGATGGAGAAAAACCGGCTTAACTTTACACTGGCCTTTGTAGCCTCAGATAGACAATCGCGAGCTATGTGTTCGGAGTGCTTAAAAAATGGAGTATTGAACATCAACTGGTGTATAGCACTATGAAATGATTGCAGTCTAATAAACTGTTAACACAATATATCACTTTTGGAATATTGTTTTATTGCATACTTGAAAGGCAGAGATTGCAACTGAATGGTGCAGGTTTTTTCTACAGATGTAATTATGATGTACTCACCTATTCTTTGCACAATCTTCACACCATACTTTCTAACCAACATAGCTTTATGTTGGTGATAATTTTGAGTAGTTACCCACTCAAGCAACTTTGGTGCCAATGGTAAGAGATCATCCCTCTTCCCATGCTTCAATACGGCAGCAACGGCAGCCAATACTCCATAGTGGATTGTTTCCTCTTCTTGTAAATTGGAATGTATATCGCAGGCCCAGTCAAAAAATGCACCCATGTATAGTTCTTTTACATCAGATCTAAAACATTTTTTGACAGTATGTAGTAAATCAGATTTAAAAAATAAAATTGTAGTTAACTCAATGATTTGACAATATAAAATCACCCAGCCGAATGGCCAAAGCTAGATTAGTATAATTTTAATGCTTAATATAAATTGAATTTCTATCTATACAATAAGTTATAAAGTATATCCTGCTTCATACTTTATAAATGTGAAAGCTTGTGAGGATGGATGGATGGATATTTGTTAGTCAATCATGTCAGAATGGCTGAACAGATCTGGATGAAATCTGGCACAGAGATAGATTATACATAGTATGGAATAGGACATAGGCTACTTTTTATCCTGGAAAAATGTATGGGTTCGTAAAACATGCAGCCAAAGCCGCAGGCAGAAGCTAGTTAAAATATAAACTTACCTTATGAGAAACTTGGAAGCTAAATAAGCACTGGCTTCAGCACATGAGTCTTTCGTCAATGCATATGTCTTACAAATATTGAAAATTCTTTCCATCACTGTTAGTTTCTTTGCTCCTTCAGCAACATCTAAAACATTAGTAACAAATTTTTTAAATTTCTCCTTTCTCTAGTAAGTCTTTCCTTAGATAAAATGAAAATTTATGACTACAAAGAACTAGAAAGATTAATGAAACATAATACTAGGAAAGATACTTATGGGTGATATTATTCCTATTTGAGATATTCATTGTACTAAAGGAAGCTTGTAATCAAGCATGAAGTTGAATTAAATTGAACAGAATTGTTAAATATAAAAATCAATTTACCTGGCTGTCCCAGAGCAAAGCCATCAAGTCGGCTCATGTGGAAAGGAATAATCACCACTATGGAGAGCCATAACAGTAGAACAAATCTGCTCCTCCATGTCTCCTTGTCATTTGGATCTTGGGCCTCCAGGAATGTTAATACTGTTAAGAGATCTGAAACCTGAATTTGGGAGTAAATATTAAGATTACTTATGAATAATTTCCTGATATTATATAAATACTGTTACAGGGTTCTTTAAATATAATAAGAATTTCTAATTAATACATGTGTTTATTAATACATTCTGTTTTGTTTACTTCGCCTCATTAGACAAATTAAATTGAATGAATATAAAACAAATTACCTCATGTGGAAGATGCCTAATAACAATTTTGTATCCCCTCACTCTGATAATTTGATACATGTAGTTAAATGTTGCATGTTTTAACTCAAACGGCGATTCTTTATCTTTGATCAGGACCAGAAATTTGGATAACATCTTATCCAAGTGGGGGTCGAGCAAGTGCGGTTGTTCATAGTACTGCTTCAGGATTCCGTAGAGTTTATCATACTCAGCTTCCAAAGATGGTGTGTTATATATATTTTTTACATTGTCAATCATGTTCAACACATCTTCTATTTCTGAAAAGTGCTCCAAGGCACATCCTAGACCAATATTGTCACATTCGTCGTCCCGGTTCATGTCGGTGTCTAGTCCAACCATTATTGAGTTTTCTTATTGCTAAAAACAAGATATTTGTGTAATACTCGTGAAAATAAAATAACCTATTTACGATTCGTTTATCGGGAGAAAATTCACGATTACTCACGCTGTAGTAATAAAAAACAATAAAATTTTGTTGCGAATGCTTTGCTTTTGTTTGGGAATGACAAGTTGACGTTTATTTGTCAATTTTGACTACATCTTGAGCTTCGAAAAAATATTTTCAGTGTTGTTATACTATTTCGATGTTCTTGAGTTCTGACGAGTGAGAGAGAAATAGAGTTTAATTTAAAATCAGAGAGTACAAAAGAGATAGTAATATATGCTCAAACTGTAATTTTGTAATGTCAACAAGAGAATCCTGAATGTCACTTGAGTGTTTGAGAGCCCTAAGATGCCGCACCCGAATGGACGAGTCTTGGTCAGTCTTCTATCTAATATATAAAAATTCACGTTTGTTTGTTCGTATTTTATGCGCTACCATACCGTTCATCCGATTGCGATAAAACTTGGTCAACTTATTGTTTACACTTGCGCGAATGCCCATAAGGCATAGTAGAATTAACTTACAGTAGGTGGCGCGCGTATAGTACTGGCAAATATATTTGAAAGAGCTAATTTATTCCTGCGGCAGCAACGCTTGTTAGATATAGGAAATTACATTTTAACATATTACAATCTTAGAAGCAGTCATTTTCTCTATAAATGGAAGCAACACGGCCTAAAACTTTTGCAAAGTTCCGAACAGTAAAAAAGTTATTAGAAATTCTGACACTGTCTTTGTAGTCATTCCTTTCAACTTTATACAAGAAGCAATAAGATCCTAAACTAAAATCTCGTAAAGTTTAAAAATCACAATAACCATGGACTTTATGCTCATGCTTTGAACGCAAGCCCTACAATTTACACACATGAAACTGGGCCAATATAATTTTGCAAAGGCCAAGCCCGGAATGCTAGTGGATTAGGATATGTTCCTGCATAGAGGAATTTTCGAAACAACGGGTTGGAAGATGGGACAAGGCATAGTAAAGGTTTTTGTTAAAATAATGCTTCATTTAGATAGAGGATACATGGTGTCTTCGTGGTTGGTTCTACACATCATCGATAGGTGTTCGATAAAACTCCGGCTAGGATTTACCACCTTTGTGTCGTCTCTAGCGATGGGCTGTAGCGGCTTTCTTGGATAACGAAACGCAACTGTCTATCGGATATCAATAGCGGTTTTTATAACGCGCTATTGTAGTAACGACCAATAGCGGGATTTACGGCAACTAAAGTAAATTATAAATAGACTGTTGCGGTGGTCGTTGCGTGAGATACAGGTTATTGAAACTAGCAAAAATAATCTTACAAAAAAACATCGCATCTATAAAAATTTTATAAGTGTTAAAATCAAAGGTCCAACGCAATGTGTACTTGTATAAACCGATGACGTTATGTTCGGGTCGCGCGCGTGCCATTCCGACTATTGCCGATATAGCTCGATAGAGTTCAGCGATGTAGGTGTAATAAAAATTTCCGAACCTTGTGTGCGACACCGTGTAACGCGATTGAGTTAGTAGATGTTAGCGACTTTAGCGTAATGTGTTCTGTAGATAGATGTTAGCAGGTTATTTCAGATCGGTGAAACCAGCTAACCGCTATTGTGACGTTAGCTCGTTTCAATAACGTTTGCGTTGCGCAACGACCACCGCTAGTCGTCTCGCTCCATTGTAAATTTTACATAGCTTTAATCCGATATATAAGCCGCCATTCTATTTGACATTATAGAATATGAATATTGTAACCATTTTTTCTTACACCAGTGCATTATATTAAGTTACTCGTTTCTGTTGCTGATCTTAGTCTTCAGTCATACACATCCCTATTATTTCACGAGCAGCAGCCAGCTCGCTAGCAGCTGGCAACATTATTTCTCATGGAGTATCGGAGTGTGGATCTGTTTTGTGTTGAAATAAAATAATTTCTAATGAAGCAAATGTGTATCGAATCAGATAACTTGAAACAAAAATGAATAATCGTAAGTATTATCAGTTTATTACTATTTTAAGATATATTTTCGCCGACAGTATTGACATTTCCATTCTTAGTCACAGTACGAAATGATATTTTTTCAGAGGGCCGAGGCCCGGCTAAGCGCAAAGTGAAGCCGGTTGAGCCTCAGTCTCTATTAGATTTTGATCTTGGTGAAGGCGAGAGCTCCGATGATTCGGACTTTCGCATCGAAGACCACCCTGAAGAAAGTGATGATTATTCGATAAACAGTGATGATGAAAAAAGTACGTATTTTGGTCCTAGTTATTTCCATATGAGAATGCCCTACATATACACACTTAATTTAGCTTTAACTAGATATATATGTTCAGTCCCTTGCTGTTTGGAAACATGATGTGACTAACTCTATATTAACAACTGTGATCAGCCAGTCAGCTAACCAGGCAGACACTTCATGTACAAACAACATCAAGAGGCCTTGTTAGAGATCATAAGCTCTAAAGAGAGACATCTATACTTTCCACAGTAAATTGTTACTTCATACTGTTCATAGTTATGCTGCAATGTGTGAGAATGATATAGTTGGATCATGCCACTGATGAGCCTCTACATATCTCTTCAGTGTTTGATTCAGCCAGTCTTCTTGTGTAACTTAATTAATACATTAGCCAATGTAGCTGCCTGAAGTTGGGAATAATATTTAAATTGCTTAACGTGATCATAGTTAACCTGATCATTACATTATATAAGGATAATTCACAAAATGCTAAGCTAGTAGATCATAGAGTACATAATTGAATAGTAAAGTAATATTTTGCCCTTGCAGAAGCAGAGGTACAAAGTGCATCCTCAGAGGAATCAGGATCTGAAGATGAATTCAAAAACACTTCAAACAAGATCGGAGAAGAAAAACCTGTTAATGATGTTTTGGATAAGTCTAAACATAAAGAGTTTAAGGTGCTTAAAAGAGTTTAAATTAATGCAATGCATTTTTATAAAATGTGGTCTAAAAAATTTATTGTGGTATACCATTTTGTTTGTACAGTTTCCAAGTGAATTAGCAAATATACTGATATGTGCCGGCTGCCTCGGATCTAGAAGTGATGACTTCAATGAAATTGTTGAGTGTGATGGTTGTGGTGTCACTGTTCATGAAGGTATTTATATTCTATCTCTTTCACCATATATTTAAATATACTTAGCAATGCTGTAAAACTGGGAAAATTGTATGTTGGTACAGTTTCAATAATTGACACACAAGAAGACACTACTAATGTTTTACTTATAACAGATAACTCATTATAAGTTTCTCTTCTTTACTCTTGATATCTCTTGTAGTAAAGATCTGTCAACTTACTTAAACAGTAGTGTGGAGGAATGAGGTATGGTGTTCCTCCATTGAAAAGGGAGGATCCTCCAACCAGGCCAGGTAGTTAGCCTGGCGGGCCGAAGCCCGACGATTGATGTCAGACATTTGTATATGTGTTAGAATTATTGTAGCTTCATTCTTGTTGTAGCTTCATTCCGCTAGGTGGCGCTTTACTTTTTGCCATGTTGCGAGCAGTTGTTGCTACAGTAGGATATATATTGATTGATTTGCAAAATATCTGCAAACATTGATGTCTAAATAAATGTCACCTATTTACCTGTATCTGGCATATCATTACCATGCATGCAGCATGCCTTACACCCACTTCACGGTAAAAACATCTCTTTTACGCTATTCTTCCATGCTTAAACTAGATGCTGACCCCATAATACTGTTGAATATGAATAGATTTTCTCTTGCTAATTTCAGGTTGTTATGGAGTATCGGACACAACCAGCGAGTCCAGCACAGTTAGTTCTGCTTCAACTGAGCCCTGGTTTTGTGAAGCTTGCAAGGCCGGTGTTACTGATCCGAGCTGTGAGCTTTGTCCAAATAAAGGTATGAATCCTTTACCAATTGTTGTTGATTTTTAATTAATACTGCTCAAAAAGTTGTCAATTAAAGATGTTAGATAAGACAATAGTAGTCATTTTAATCATCGGAATAAGATTGAATGATTAAAGCTGTGAGCTTAGATTTACTGAGATATGAGTTCATCTTACTCATGTATCAGTAAATAACATTTTGTCCTGCAGTTAAAAAGTTTCTCTCTATTTATAGAGATTACTGGGATAACGGTACGTCCATCAGACTGTAAAGCATATTCTTTTTCAGGTGGCATTTTTAAGGAGACTGAAGTTGGTGCTTGGGTGCATTTAGTATGTGCACTTTATGTGCCTGGAGTGGCATTCTCAGAGGTAACTAAATACTTGAACCTATAATGATTTGCTTGAACATATAACATTAATAAACAAATGGAGTTCTTATATGCTAGAAACATGTGTGGACTTATCATACAGCATAGTAACAGTCTGGCGAATATCGTCAAATATGCGTGAATGAATGATTTCCCTTGCACATTAGCCCTACATTTCTTGTTTACTATCTATTTCAATGAAACTACACAGCACTGTTGAATTGCAGGTAGAGCGTCTGTCGGGCGTGACACTATTCGAGATGGCGTACTCCCGCTGGGGCGCGCGGTCGTGTGCTCTGTGCGAAGACACGACGCTAGCGCGCACTGGTGTGTGTGTGGGATGCGATGCGGGACTATGCAAAACATTCTTCCATGTCACTTGGTAAGTATTTTCATCGTAGATTTTTTGATCGGGCGTTACAGTGGTCCTAAAGTAGATAGCCTGCTGATAGCTGGCATAAAAAAGAAGGAAGTGTGCTTATTCCATATTAAACAAAGGTTTAACTCTTTGGAGTCATAAAAAACCAAACCACCAAATCAATAGCATAAAGTTCCAATTTGATAGACTTATCACACTCTCCTCGAAACATGTTTTCTTTATACAAGTAGATCTTGATGATGACATTAATAATAATAATAATAAATGCTTTTTAAATGCTAAGACGCTCCACAACCGTGAGATGTGCAATCTCAGGGAATATTTTCGTAAAAGTGACGTGTGTATGCATCGAGATGTGGTGACAGTGGACAAAGGTCTCACCCCGCTGTAGTTGGCTAACGAGAACTGGCGTAAACCTGTGGTACTAACTACCAATGATTGCAAGGAGGTATGGCAAGGCAAGGAGCTACACGGACGCTTTTTCCGGGCTCTTCATGAGCCCGATGTAGACTTCATAGCGTCTGTATCTTGGCTACGCTTCGGTGATCTCTTTGGGGAAACCGAAGGGTTTGTCTGTGCAATTATGGACGAAGTTATCTTGACGAATAACTACCGGAGATATATCATGAAAGACGGGACGGTTGACATATGTCGGGCATGTCACCATCCAGGTGAGTCTATCAGTCATATCATATCTGGCTGTTCTCGGTTGGCTAACGGCGAGTACTTACACAGACATAACCAAGTGGCCAAGATCATCCACCAGCAATTTGCTTTGCAGTACAAACTTGTGGATTTTGAGGTACCATATTACAAGTATATGCCCGACCCAGTTCTCGAAAATAACCATGTCATGTTGTACTGGGATCGGTCTATCGTCACTGACAGGACTATTGTAGCCAATAAGCCTGATATAGTGGTGATAGATCGATTAGCGCGCCGCACGATGATAATCGATATCACCATTCCGCATGACGAGAATCTCGTGAAAGCTGAGAAAGAGAAACAAATGAAGTATCTCGACTTGGCGCACGAGGTTGTCGACATGTGGAATGTCGATTCGGCTATCGTCGTGCCGATTGTTGTGACGGCCAATGGCCTGATGGCTAAGAGCCTCGACCAACATCTCAAGAGGCTCTCGTTGGGCGGCTGGGTCAAGGGACTGATTCAGAAAGCGGTACTCCTTGATACGGCACGTATTGTGAGGAGGTTCCTCTCTCTAGAACCCTAACCACCGGTAGCTTGGACCCTATTCCCGATACCGGTTGGTCCCTATTTTTTTTATATTTATAAATGTATTTTTATTTTATTATTAATTATATTTATAAATTAAAAAAAATATGTAATTAAATAAATAAAGGAAATAATAATAAATCTTTAATGCAGACACGAGGTCCATAGATATACATACAAATAATTACCCTCCACAATCAAATTTAAATATAAAATTAGGTAACAATTCAAACTTAACAAATATAAAAGTGATCGCTTTTTTGTTATAGAAGACATTGCTTCTTTTGTTACGTAGCCGTTAGTTTATAGAGCTAAACATATTAAACACCATATATAAATTGTTACAGTGGACAACGCGCAGGTTTGCTAGCAGAGGCGCATTCTGAAGAAGCTGAACAAGCGGATCCATTTTACGCACACTGCAGGCTACACTCTGATAAGACTCTAGTCAAGAAACGCAAGAGGAACTGGCTTGCTTTACAGTTGAGAACAGAGAAAAGGTATGAAATATAAAAAAATATAGTGCGGCTGCACATAATGCAGGAATTTGCTCTTGTTTGCGCATGTGCTGTAATTCATGTTTGATCAAATTTAAAAGTTAAGCTATGCCTCTCATCTAAGTTAAGATAATATAATTAGATTATAATCTTCCAGGAAATTGGAGTTACAAAACAATTTAAGTACAGAAGAAAAATTAAGGATCCAGCGCAAATTAGTTAAATACAGAAAAAAGTATCTAGTGCAGAAGGAAAATAGGAATCCTCCATGGGGTAATATTAATATTTATATAAATTTCATAATTTTACATTATTTATGAGCCTGTAAGTCTGTAATCATGTTGCTTACAGTACATATTTTGTAAGTTGTTTCTTTTAGCTAAGGGAAAATTCACGGCCGGCTAAAATTTAGGCCATAGAAATATAGCTAAAGTAATTTTTTTTTACAGTGCCAACACAGAAAATGGCTCGCATGTTATATAGCAGCGCATCGGCAATGAGGAAGTTTCAGCGAAAAGCCGAGTGTATGGGCATCGATACTCACGCGTTGGAGTTTCAAGACGCACAGGTAATAGGCACATGATTATCTAATGCTAGTATATTTATTGAATATACCTTAGTCCAAGCTAGGTTTCACATTTCGTTTTAATTTAATTTTGACCTTTATGCCAATATTATAAATGTCACAAAGCAAGTCATTATGAACCGCGATAAATCTACTAATCGTTACGTATATTTCGCCCCTAGATGGCAGCTCTAAAAGACGTATCTCGTCGGTGGCACGTCCCGCCCGCATTTTCCGTCGAGTTCGTCGGCTATTACTTGGAGAGGAACACAAGAGTGACGTCATTGCGACAGTCTCTCGAACGACTGACAAAGGAAAACGAGAAGCTGGTGGCGGATGATGATAAATTGAGGTTGGATTATGATGAGGTAGGTTCATTGAATTGTCATTGTTTTACAGAAGATTTTCGAGGAGTATGGTAATATTTCGTTAAGATTACAGTTTTGTCAAATAAGTTGTCCTATGAAGTTAGAAATTGAGGCATTCTCATGACGCAGTATCTGCATCAGCTAAAACCTGTATCCAAAAGGCTAAAAATATATAGTATCTCGCAAATGACTGTCACTACATGGTTTCTAGGCTTCAAAAGAAAACACAGATGCTTTAGCCGCATTAACGTCAACACGGCAGGCGTTGCAGAAGATATACGAAGCGATAATCGCGCTATGTCCTAAGAGGACTGCACCCGCCATTTTGGAAGATAGGCCCTTGGTCCCTCCTGAGTTGCCGCGGTCTACACCTAAAGTAACGCCACTGCAGTTGCAGAAACGGTAAGTGAACGTGCCGTGAAACTGGACAGATTTTCTGGCAGAACCTCATTATACTATTATCAGTGGAGTATTGTTCAAAAATGGACGTTATTGTTCGTGGAGAACACTCTTATTGGAACTATCAGAATCATTTTAAATTGTATGTCTATCTAAGGGTCAATTATTTCGTGATGGCACTAATTAGCTCTGTGCTTAGGATGACAGATGGAGATAACGCTATGTGATGGCTTAATCTTAACAAACGGAGCAAGCGTTGTCTGTCACGGGTGCCGCCGCTAAATAATCTCTCTAGTATTTATTATAGTTATTTCATGATTAAAAGTAAACTCCTGGGCTAAGATGTCTTTGCAGTATAAAATGATTGGTAATACGTGTTATTCTCAATCCTGCACTATAATATACTAGTTTCTAACAATATGAACACTGGTATAACTTACAATTTTCTTTCAAAACATATGGAAAAACGAAAGTTGGTAAATTTTTCTTTTGGAAAAACTTAAGAAGCCACATGCACAGGCATCTTTAAATACTGCTTTTGCTCCTTCCAAATTTATGCATCTTTTCATATATGTGCACCAAGTTCAACTTATATATAGTTTGATGTTAGTGTGGGTTAGATCACTTTTGTTCATATTTTCTAGAGATCTTAGCCCAAATGATGTTCATAGTCTCAAATCATTACCCAGACCATATGTTATACATGATATACTGTATCGAGGGTCGGCCAGCAGGTCAATGTCTGTACCCACCGCGGCTGCACTTAAGATGGGCGTTGGTTTTCCTCTTAGCGACAACCCGGACGCTCGCCATGGAAAAGTTCTGTCAACCTCTTTGGAAGGTAAGTATCACTCTACGCCATTACCATTGAAACAGGTCGATTATTTTGCGATTGCACTCAGCGTGTTGGTATGTTAGAATAAGATAACGCTATATGGCAGTTAAATGATGGAAAGAGAATAAACATAACTGGCATGAGTGTGGCCGCTGAATAATCTACTATAAACCTCTTAAAAGTTATTATGGTAAATAATTTTTGCTCGTAGTTTCCGTTGTACTTTGTGAAATCAACATTAATTAATCTTATAATTTGCACATTTCAAACAACCAATCTATTATCATAATTACCTATGAGTTTAAAATATGGCCTGAAACAATCGAAAGTTGTAAGAGTCAAGATGAGAAGAGGTTCTTAGAAAAAAAAAAATAGACGATCTTTCATTATGCATTGCAAATATGTCAGATTAGCTAGATGCAATTTTATTTAGCTTTTTAGTTATTATTACTGCTTAACCATTAGAATCCTTATGAGCCGAGTGTATATAAATACGTAGAAATTATAAACAGTTTTCGCTCGAATGAGCATAGTCGAACATATTTATTATTTGCTTGTCCCATGTAAACTATCGCGAATCTGTGATGGTTCGATCCGCCCGAAGCCACCCGGGTGTGAGGTGGTTGGGCGAGGCGCTAAGTGTAGTGGTGTTGTCAGCCACATCAGGCGCGCTAGCGGGGCGCGAGTGTGCGGCGTGCGGGCGCTCGTCGGAGCGGCACCTGATGGCGGCGTGCGACACGTGCCGCCAGCACTACCATCTGCACTGCCTCAAGCCGCCGCTGCAGCGCCCGCCCAAGAAGAGCAAGCTGTACGGATGGTATGATCTTCACTATGTATTATAATAGTTAAGCCATTCGAACAGGCGTCATTAAAAAAAATCTTTTGGATTCAAACATTTTCATTATTATGTTCGCCTTATTTTTGAACATATTCCCATGAACTGACACAATTGTTTCGCAGGCAATGCTCCGAATGCGACAAGACCTCGGACTCTGAACCCGAATTGCTAGAGAAGAAAGTACCACGTCGGTCACGTATCCGCTACAGTAAAGACGGGGCTATTATCACCGAACCTCACAGCCCAACATCACCACCCAAAGCCGGCTACGAGAAATCTCACAAAATCGAAAAGTCATCGAAGTTGGCAACCCCTGAAAATATATCGCCCATTAAAGTAACGATCAAGCCATTTGAATTTAGCAGTGACGGCAATGAAAGCTCTGAATTTAAATCGAAAAAGAAAATAAAGAAGTCGAAGCAAAGAGATCATGCTTCTGCTTCTGCTGGGGAAGGCGATTCACCGTCTAAGAAGATACATAAACGCAGTTTCACATCTCCAACGTTAACGAACACTCCATTGATGTCAATAACTCCAATCGTCGCCGACAGTCCTAATGATTCTCACAATGAGAACTCAAACGCCTCCACCAATGTTGCTTCCAGTAAACGCGAAGACAGCTTTGTGCCACAGAATTTATCATTCTCATCACTTCTTGTTGAAGGTAAAGAAAGGGACAGTAAAACTATTGAGAGCTCCATAGAAAGTACATTAGCAAATTTGTCTTCGGATATAGCCACGTATAAAGCTAATAGGAAGCGGAGGAAAGAAAAGCATCGGTCCAGATATTCACCGGACCTGTTGCGGTCGCCGTCTAAATCGCATAAACACAAGAGGAAGAAGAAGACGCAAGATTTGGAGAATCCAGAACTTCCACATCCTAGAATTACCATCAAGGTAAATAAAGTTTTAGGACACAATGAAAGACACTGAATAAATTAAACTTAAATGTTTTTGTCTTTTATATGTTTTTAGATCAAGCCTATTCCGAAGCCAGACGGTTCGTTGGACACGCAGATGTTCTACGTTCCTACAGACAGCAACGATGGGCCTCCTCCTGCTGTTATGAAGAAATTATCCAAGGTATAATTTTATTTACATACATTTAGGTCATGTTGTGTCCAATGTTTCCGCAGTACGCAGTTCATACTAATAAAATAACAAATCTTATCAAAGCGAATATATTTTTAAATGACTAGCATGCCGAGCACGAGGCAGCTAAGCCGCCACCACCAGTGGAGCCAGAAGTTCCTTCTACACCAGAAACTGCAGATGCAGCTTCTGTGAGTATACCAACATTATTAAATTCCTATCCTTGAGATCCCGAGATCCCCAAAGGACCGGCCGTCATGTGTCTCGCAACGATGTCGTCGTACTATAGGCTATTAAGCTACGCCAAACAGTTCTTCTGCTAGAGTTGGTTGACAAATCGCCATGTTAACACAGTGAGTGAGTAAGAGTTCTCAATAGTTTGTCCATTACAACTTTACATTCTTGTGTGACACATAAAATGTAGTTCTTGCTATATTATAATCACTTCATTGAACTACTGAATACTAACCTGTTATGCTTGATAAAAAATCCTGAATTATTTATTGTGGTGGGCAATTAAGACATTATTGATTTATATTTTATTCGTTATGAATTCTATAATTATTTTGGCAATGTAACATTTTCACGCAAGCTTAACAATGTGGAGGATACACCGGCTGAACCGGTTGAACCCAAACCCAAGGTAAATTTGACGATTAGTGATATGTATGTATTTTTTTTATAATTTTTGATGATTATTTATGTATGCAAGTACTCCAATAAAAACTTTAATAGCAATGTAAATTCGTTCAATTTTTATGGATTTTTATGGATATTATTTATTGATGCACATGTATTGTGCATCAATAAATAATATTTTAGTGTCTGTACTATAGGCCGGACCCGGGTACGTCTTAAAACTGCGGCCAGACACCGGAGGACGGGCAGCAGCGTCCTCTCACTAATCGGTGAGCCACTGCGATCCCCAAGCCGCCTGCCAAGCGTGGGGATTATGGCAAACCGCCCCTTGGGGGAGGCCTTCGTTCAGCAGTGGACGTCTTATGGCTGATGATGATGATGATGACTATAGGCAACCATAAATCCATCGACTAACTTAATCATTCATATTTTGAAAAACGATCAAGTTAGTCGGTTTAGCCTAGTAAAAACAAATCAGTCTAATAACGTAATTTCGCAGACGTAAAATAATATCTGTAACGTCTCTTTCAAAGAGTGCGCACCGTTACAAGATTAATCTTAAGTCAAATGTCAAGAAAGCATCTTGTCTGTATAGAGAAGTCGCAGCGAGCGGTCGCGGCGCGTCGGCTCGGGGGTTAACAGTACCGGCGCCGCAGCCGCGCCCTCGCCGCTCACGCACTGCGACGTGTGTCTGCAACCCGGAGACTATACCAACCTCGTGCGGTGAGTGCCTACGTTTAACGTTACGTACATATTTTTATTATATAGGCAGACTACCTTGCCGGTCTCGTGAGTTCGCGATCACCATATGCCGATAATATAAAGCATAGGTTAAAATTCTTCTGCCTCGGAATCTTGACTAGCTGTGCGTCGTCGTCGGCTTGGCCAAAGATTTCTATAAAGTACACAGTCTAATAAAAAAAATGTATCGTGATTCGTTTTGTGACGCGAAGTGTCTGTATCCTAACCTATTTGTGTGTGATATTTAGTCTGTAAGAATGAATGAATGAATCAAATAAAATTATTTTTCTATCAGGCCTACTCTTGATTGATTGACCAAAAAATAAACATTTTATATGATTTATTTGAACAGTAGTTGGTATTTTGAAATGTAATGTAAAATGTCTTTGTGTAGGTGTGATGAATGCTCGAAAAGATACCACTTCACGTGTTTAGAGCCGCCACTGAACAAGAACCCTAAGAAACGAGGGTACTCGTGGCATTGCGCCGACTGCGATCCTACTGTAAGTTAGCGCTTCACTTGTTTCATGATAACTTGTAGCTGCCAGTAGTTAGAGTTGTTTATAAAACAGTTGACTGTGTGATGTTTGCTTATACAAAATATTGAGAACATGGCCGACATGGCCGTAGTCACCACGCTGGGCGAGCATGTTGGTGGCAGAATTTGTTCTCCTGTGTATGAAATATATTTGAGAAATAATACAAAGGCTTCAATACGCAATGAGCAATAAATACCAGTCTCATACAATTTGTTATATAGTCTCACACTGCAGCATTATTATATCTTATTGCGTATTGCTCCACTGTAAGATCCCGCTTAATATTTTTGATATTCCATTAACTTAACTTGGCACCCTGATTACGTGTACGATGCTAATGGGATCACACGCACGACCGAACGAGTACGGTGTAGATGACGTAATAAGATGTGGAGATGGATATTGAGGTGCCTGTTACGTTCACGGATTATTACATATACTACATTATGTTTACTCACAGAATAGGATTACAAATGACGGCGTTTAGTATTGCCAGTTTTAGTGGAAACGACCTTGCTACTTAATTCAATTCTGTAAGTTAACGGGTAGTGGTACCTAGTAATTTGTACAGAATGTTTATACTATAATGCATGAACAGAAGTTGATATTCATTTATAGGTTGAACACTATATTATTGACAATTTATTTTTTATGTTAACAGGATATCGAAGAAAACAATTGAATCTTGATGAGTGTTGACAACATTTATAATCTCAAAACGGTATTATATAAGTTTCTCTGTCGTTACATGTGCATATTCTAGTTTAAGTTGGACCCTGATTTATATTTTTTTGTATGTATTAATTATTTTTACAATATGTGTTGTATTAGAAATACATGCTGAGAGTATTGCTTTTACTGTGAAGATTTACTACGTAAGTAGTTAAGAATTAATATTACGGAAATACAGATAGATGAGAACAACCAATAATTTCGTTTCTTTTTTCAACATCCTATTTGTTTACGTAGAACCGTAGAAACAAACATAATGGCATCACGCTTGTATTTGGCAAAGGCTCCGAAGAATATTTGTTGTACACTCCGCCAATGCTATTAAGTCCAAATGGCAAGTCAAAATGGCTCAAAACTTGCACCATCTAATTTCAAGAATAGTTTGAAATTCCCTGTGGTTTATCTCAACCCGAAGATAACAAACATGTTGGGAATCAAGTTATTCATAGAGTTCTAATATTTTTTTTGTTGGTGTTATTACGCAAGTAATGAAGAAAAGGGAAGAGGAGAACACCAAGAGGCATGATTTCGCTGATATATACATCAACCTGCAGAAGAAAGGTACCATGAAAGATGAAACAACTGGTTGTGAGTTAGAACACACTCATCGGTTGTTCACCGCGCAGGACTTATTTTTCTTCGTAGCTGGTGTAGAACCTTGTGCGAATGTCATTTTCTCAACATTAATAGAACTAGGTCGCCACCCGGATATGTTTCAAAGGGTTCATCAAGAAATCGTCAAGAAGTTTGAGAAACAACAGCATCATAACGTACGAAGTGATATATGAAACGTAGTACGTAGGCAAGGTGCTAAGTGAAGCGATGAGAACGTACCCTCCTATTGGATATCTGAGCAGACAATGCGTTAAAGACACTAGGTACAAGGTATCCGTCAGTAATATCAAAGTAGATAAAGGGGCAAAAGTGTTTTCTCCGATTTATCAAATATCATATCATAATCCCCAATTGTATTCGGAACCGGAAGTGTTTGAATTGTATTCGTTACCGGACGAGTTTGATCCGGAGCGATTTTCTAAGGACAGGAAACCAAGCGACGATATTTATATGGCTTTTGGGATAGGCAACAGGACATTTATAGGCACCAGATACGCCAAGCAAGTGCTTGGGTTGGCGCATTTTCTACGACACGGTTAAAGGGAATCAAGAAATTGATGAAATAAAGTTCAAGATATGCTTAATGTTAGAGTTTGTAATATCGATGTAGAGCTTATTCTTCGAAATACCAAGTAGATTTATTTGTTTAATTGTAATAAATTAGGACTTTGTTCAAGTTAAAATATTCTTTAATCAAAGATACTAAGGTCTTATTGCCATACGACTCCTCTGGCGTACCACCAGCGGCGTGCACAGAGTTTTTAGACAGGGTAGGCAGAAATTTTTAAAAGCTTACTTACCAAAAATACCTACTGCATGTTAGTTTTGATTCGTCGTCTTATTGATTAAATAATGATGTATGTGATTTGCCACCTCAAATATCCATAGATTGACTGATTTATAAACATATCAATTTGCGGATATTCGAATGGATGCGGAACCCGAAAATGAGATAGTGCAATTTTGTAAATGGTTTTCCAAAACTCCGTCGTATTTCGCGAGCAAGTTGACCATCTCTAAATAACTTCCCGTATTCACTGACAAAGCAGATTCGTCATGTCCACGAAAAGCGAGCTCTTATTTTCCCAAAAAGCAAACAATGTCAATAAGTCGCTGAAAAATATTTCGGTTCCGATCGACTTTCGCGTTATGTCTATCAATGTCGATTTGTATCTGAGAATTTGAACGCGTCTCAATACGATTTTTTCCAAAGGTGTGATATTTAAGGGAAGCTTCTAAGTGTTTTTCAGATTGATCGTGTTTTTTTTGCAGCCGTAGGGAAATTATGAATATCGGTATAACCTGCGCCGTTCCAGACGGTTTTATTGTTTGAAAATAGTAGGCAAGGGAACCAGAACAACTGATTGCTGTGTATGCAACCCGTGAGCCAATAATATAAATAATATTGTTTTGTATTGAATTTATGATTGACGTTACCTTTAGTTTGTATAAATTGCAAATTTGGTGTACAACGGCCTTTTGCGATCACTTGTTTTGTTTTTCACCGAAATATGGTTTTGAAAACGCATCACTTTTTCATTTCTGTACACACACACCACCTGAACAACTTTTACAGTGAAAATATTCCATTTTTCACACTATTATCAACGTTAAAATCTTAAATACCTGCTATCACAAAACTAGTCAGACAAACAAAACAATAACAATTGCAGCGACTCGGAACGCACGAACGTCAGTATTAAAAAATACGACAAAAAAGTAATGGTGCTTTACTTAGCCCTAATAAAATCATAAGATGCTACTTTTTAAAACAGTCACTTATCCAACATCAGTTCGGAAGTCTTCGGCAATTGTCGTAATTCGTCGTGTTGTGTAAATAAGACAGTGGCTACTTTAACGTTTGTGTGCGTAATTTGTAACATTGTGTGCCAAGTATTTATAGGAACGCACACTCTATTGTATTCGTATGACAACGAGTTTATCACGTTGCACACATATAAATTTTAAGCCATGAATATTTTGCACCTTTCCCGTTAGGCGTCTAACGGCGCTAGTGCAGCGCAAAGCGATCTTGCGTCGAAATGTACGAACAAGCAGGCATGTATCGATGATACTTCGTGATACCACCGATACTCGACAGGTGGAGCTGATTTAAGATTTAAGATTTTTTTGTTTATTGATAGTAATTGCTTGTAGATAAAATATTAGATATAAGAATAAAATAAAACAATATAATAAATATTTATCTGAGTTATGTAGGGGTAGTTATGTAGGCAGTGTCTTTTTGTCTTTATGGACTGCACGCCACTGCGTACCACAGGGTGGCTTCTTGTCGCCGTTATTCTGTTAACCGTAGGTAGGTACATATAAACATGACTATTAGTTTTGTAGTAAAATATTATCTACATTAATAACTTCTTTTATAAACCTGTCATTTCGCATGAATAATACCGGACACTAAACCAAATAAATACCAATTAACAGAATGTGACAAACGACGATACCAAAACTATTTTTGTTTTGCAAACAATATTGCACTTGCATCAAAACATTCAATTAGCCTATCACTGCCAATGACACAGACATACTCACAAAAGGCTAAATAATGTTCATATTATTTGTAGCTTATCCACCTTATTGGTTTGTTAGTCGGTGAACCGATTTGATAAAGCGCGTATTAAATACCTAGGTACCTAATTCTTTTGTCATGTCCGCATAAGCTCTCTCGTGCAATTCTGATCAATAAATTGGATATTGATATGATTAAACGGAATAAATTCCAGAAAAGTATCAAATGATTTCCCAAGGAGCTTACGCCAATCTCTTTAACCCATTAACCGCAAAAATGAAACCAGCAGTGACAGTTTCATGAAACATTTATTTTACTATTGTTTACAAAACCATTTATCTCAAAAGTGTGAAAAATCAGGGAAAATAATAATTTGCCTCCCTTAGAGGGGGTGTACTCGATTGAGTACAGTGGCACATTACGGGTGAAAATTTTCGAAACATTGCTTTTCGACACATAATTTTTTGATACAGTTTTTGCATTGCCAACGAACTCTTGCATGGTATTTACCGCGTCGTAATGGTTTTTCAAGCTTTTGGTAGAATTGGGCTTATGAAATCACTAAAAAATACCTAATACAGTATCGTTCTTACCTGCACACACGGTTAAATTGTTAAGTTAGAATCTTCAGTGACGGCTATAATGAATATACCCGCAAAAAATGTTATTATTTTAACGCACTATATATCCTAATAAATTAAATTGGAAAAACAAATGTAGCTTTTAACATTCTATAACTACCCTCAAAGTTTTTGCTGCACTCACGTACTTAAACTTAATACTCACATATAGTTATGCTCCGCTATAATTATACCATCATGGAATTATACGGAAACGGAAAATTTCAAAGAAGAGTGTAGTGGTCTGGCTGTACCCACAAAAAAACAATTAAAAATGCAGTAACCAAACACAAATCATTTCTCCTTTTATGTCTTCCATATTCACGCACCATTATATTCATATTAGTTAAGTATCTATCTGTTTTGATTGGAATATAGGACTATTTTAAGGAACTTAATAACAATATGTGCGAAACATGTCTCTCCACTCGGTCAATAAAAATATATGTTGGTGTACCGAATTCCTTCTATTTTATTAAGCATTTTTCGAACCTATATAATATGAAAATTGATAAAATAACTAAAATCTAGAATTATCATTAATTAAGAATCAGCATAACTGGCATGCAGGAGCGCAGATACAATTAATCAGACATTAAAATGAAATAATTGGCATCGGGCAGACCACGCTGTATGAACCACTTGTTAGTGACATTTGCTAGCTTTATATTTTACGAAGATCAGAGTACAGGTAAAATCCAGTTTTATATTGCTACTAATTGCCTCTCCAGGATATTAGTAATGCCATGATAGGTAGCTGTCTTCTAATATATACTTATGAACATAGGTGTCATACATCTCTAGAATTAACTTTAAATAAAATATCCATACGCTCATCTCACAGTTGGTGTAGGTTCACTCCAAACAAACCAATATTAGCGACTTCCATTCGTCGTCCAACAACACAAAGTAATGTAGCATGCTTGAATCTCACATAGGGTTAGGCAGTGGTGTATAGACCGTTATGCAGCTATATTTCACTAATGATGTCACTAAGTCCCGTGTACTACGCAGTGATCTTATGGCCATTTACTAGACAATTTCCATACAGAAAAATGTTATAACCCTGCCCGGCCCGGGAATCAAAGCCAGGACTTAACGATGAGCACCACTAGATCAATGAAGCAGTAGTTATCTAGGCTTTAGTGCATTGCATAGAATTGAAATTCCTAGTGTTCTCATTGGCGATAGAATTAAAATTCAAAATGAAAGGCCACACAATTTTATAGGAACAATCAGTGCCAGATTAACCACGTAGCAAGAGTAGCAATTGCTACGGGCCCCGTGTATCCAAACCCACCTCCGCCTAGCTTTACACCTGTTTTCCGACTAAGACAATCCACGTCAATAACCGATTATTTTGTTGGCGAAAATATAACACAGAATTTCAAACGGTAAACGCACAAGTTCTGCAAAAAGTCACTTTATACTTAAGAGCCCATAGCAGATCAAGGGCCCCTCGATAGAATTTGCTATCGGCCCCGCGCTTGCTTAATCCGGCACTGGGAACAATATGAGATTTAGAACAGTATGATTGAAGCTGTACGATTTTTTAAGTACATGTGTAAACACGGATCGGTTCGGAAAAATCAGTCGTGGGATTAAGTGCGATCCTTGAGTTTTAGAGTCTGATGCGTTCTAATGCATGCAAGTATCAACTCGTTATCTATGTAAATAAAATCACAGGGAGATCATAAGGACCTTCAGCTGTTTCGATCGAGTCTCGAAACAATTTCGGGAGTTGTGCTCTAAATAAAAACACATTGGAGCCCGGTGTGTATATATGTAGTATTAAAAACAATGAATAGGCAATAGGTACGAGGGTAACTTCGTCGTTCATCGTCTCATTGGTTTAGTGGTCGCAATTGCGACTGTTGAGCGTGAGGTCTTGGGTTCGATTCCCAGGTCAGGCAAAGCATTATTAGGTTTTTCATTATGGAAATTCTTAGTAGAACCATGGAGTCTGAAACTGTGCCCAATGGCAATAGGCTCGCCTCTATCACATGGGACTCAATAACGGCATCGGCGAAATATGGATGTACAATACTACACCTCTGCTTAACCCGTCGGGGAATACAAGCGTGATGCTTGCTATATTATTAACAAAATACATTAACCACAATTAAATCTACCTAAACAAAAATACCGATTTCTGTTTAAAAAAAAAAAAAACTTAAATAGGATAACATTTTGTTTCTTAAAAAGTCGGATTTACACGAAACATTTGCGTTATTCGCTGTTAATGTTCACCATTCTTCGCTTCTTAAATATATTTGGAGAGCCAAGTTAAATTGCTTGTAAGTTTTTTATTGGATAAAGTTTTAATAAAATGAAACAATACTTCATCCGAACCGATGGATAGATATCCACTTTCACTTTCGGAGGACGTGACACCCAGCGAATTTTGTTAAGATGTTGAAAAACCAGGAAATATGAACGAGCTTATTGAATTTTCGCGAGCTCCAAGATGAATGATGTAATGTTTTAAGTTTAGCGTGTTGAAAACGTTGAATATAATACTAAATGTGTGTTATTATAATGTAGATAAGCAGCGGAGTTGTCTTATCTCCCATAATCCCAGACCCAACACACTTGGTAAAAAGTTAAGATGAAAAGGTAAACGATTTAAATACTTGTATAAAACTAATAAAATAAAAAAGTACAATGTTTCGTAGTTTTTTTTAAAATATCCTTGGACCACTCTAGGCATAATTCCTGTATCTTGGGTGCGTTTACAAACACATATACACAAAGACCCAGACCCGAAACAATTATCTGTAAATCATACAAATATTTGTTCCGTGCGGGAATCGAACCCGTGACACGTAGCGCAGTAGTCGATCTTTCAACCACTGCGCCTGGTGCCGTCTAAATTTAATAGTTGCGTAGGATTGTTGAAATATAGGTATAAAATTGCAACCGATGACGACAGACGTATCTTTACGGTTATCTGGTACTTAAAATGTTCCGATGAAACTGCGACCGCGTGATCAATCGTTCACAGGATGTATTCAAAATATTTATGGTTGACATGTATCATGCAGATACCGCGCACAATGTCCCGGCCGGTCACACAAAAATAAAACGCGTCATCGCCAGACATTCTGATGAAACAGCAAAAATCCGCTCATGTGTGAGGTTTGGGATAACAAAACAGGAATTTTAAGGCTTGCTAAGCTGTTTTACAAAATTAATATGAGGTTGTTTTAAATTGTCTGCTGAAATGAAATGGATATTAAAACAGCTGCCGGCTTTACGAAAACTTAGAAACGCTACAACACGTAAGAATAATACAATACCTAGAACTAGATATTTATCTAGCTGTAACCAAATAGGCATTCTTACGATATCGCATACCTGTATTCATATCCGTTTTTATGTTATACTAGCTTCCGCCCGCGGCTTTGCCCGCATGGTTTACGAACTCGTGCATTTTTCCGGGATAAAAAGTAGCCTATGTGTGCTTTTCCAGACTATAATCTATCTCTGTGATATAAACTTATAGTAATTAAATGGATCATAAAATTCTCATATCGCCCGAATGGTAGATCTTGCCAACTACTGACACAACGATTCCAGATTTGATCTTTTTACTAAACGTGACAAATAAGGTACTATTTCAGCTCAAACAGCCTGTCATTGAACCATTCACATTTTAGGGCGGTTAAAGTCAGTACTTCATGAAGTGTTACGCAGAGGTAAATGAGTTGTCTTTTGTTCTTCTTTTATGCACCTAGTCACCTTCAATTTGCTCAGGACTGAAGGGGCCAGTCTAATAACCCTGAAACCCTGGACGGGTCCAATATTTTTTTGAGAACATCCTTAAAACCAAATTATTTCGTATCAACACGTTCAATTCTATATTTAAATATCACGCGCCTAATACTGGTTCTATAACGTATCGCAAATTATGTCTATGGTTAGCGGCATGGTTTTCTTTGGAGAAAAAACGCTTTTTTTAAAATTCAAATGAGTTCTCTCGTTCTTACCTTAGGCGTCGTATCTTTAAGTTTTCATATTCTTGAAAGATGGCGTAAATTTTCTGCGGGCAATCAACATCTTTGAAAATTTAAAACTATAAATTGTAAATTTTTTGTGTGATTGTGACCTAAAGTGCCTTTGCAAGTTTGACGTTCTTTTCTCCGAATTTAATTCATGGTGTAGTGCAATAAATGTGTTTGTGTGCCTGCCGGTGATGACCTGACAGTGAACACCTACATAAAAACTTGTTTAGAACGAAGGTTAGTGGAAATCGCATAATATCTGGTTACGTTAACTTCTGCGTGATTCTTTTTTCGACCAGTTAAATACGGCGATCGGCAATCATTGCGTGTCGTGAATTTATTTCTTTCTCGTAGATTGAACATATTACGTAAACTGATAAAAACAATATCCGAAACGGTGTTATAACCACCGGTGTCTATGTTTTTGCTAAAGCAATAACCTGAAAGAGAATTAGTCAAATGAAATTCGCACAATAAGGTACCTTATTATTATGGTTTAATTTATTAAATCAACGTTTCGTCCAAATTCCTGCCCCAGACTAAGCACTACACTAAAGTTTCTCGACTCTCAATTTACAGGAACTGTTTGAGAACAATTATAAGTTTTGTAGGTGGCAGTCGCTATTATAATAGCGAGTCGGGAACGCAATCACCTTGACGGCAAGAACAATTTCCTTTTGTCAAGCTCCGCAGTCAACAGGGATGTGATTTCACGCTCCGTTTACGATACATATCAGTAAAAGCGGTGGTTTAACATAAGTAGTCATTTTATATAACATCTCATCTTTGTATTTATTGAAGCATGTGCTGTTTTTTAATAATCCCAATGTTGTGGAGGAAGAAGATTGGTTGTAGGTATTTTTGAATCAGTCATGCCGTAGGTGACGATTGAATGGATTTGTTGTTTGTATGCAGTAATATATAATAGAAGGAATACAAATATCCTGAATTACCTGCTTAGTAATTGGGGTCAGAGGTTCGTCTTAGGGGCGGAGTATTGGGTGCTTTTCTTTCCGTTCTAGGATAGCCTTAATTCATATCTTTGTAGCAGCTGTAATCATTTCTACTTTCCACCTCGTCTGCTACGATTCAGGGATGATTTATGCTAGACCGTGGTGGGTGCGAGCCGTGCTTCGTTCGCACGTCAGGGACACGGGCGCCGCGCCGCGCAGCAGTACGATCTGTTTCATATAAAAATGCTCGTAAAGTTTTAAATCCCTGCCTCGTCCGCACCCCGTATGGTGCATGGCCCGATTTAGCTGCGAATATGTATGTAACAGGTTATCTTAGAGTTATTAAACGAACCGTTGTTTTTAATGAATCGCAAGTTTACAATTCAGTTGAGAACTTGAGAAATTTTGGTAAATTTCTAGAATCTTCTCAAGTACTTTGCCAATTTATTTTGAAGTAGTAGTTTTTAACGTAAAAGGTTACGTAATCGATATACCTATGCCAATAGGTCTAAATAGGTATATAGGTAGGTATATAGAACAGTGTCGCTACCAAAAGATTAGAACGCTGGTCTTGCCTGCCAGTCAAATACGATGTAACTCAGTTGTCTTCCCTAGGGTTTAATTTCGACTGGCTTCTTGGTAGAGCCAAGTTTCCTTTGCTTACTCTATTCTACTATTCAAAACTGGACTTTATTGAAGTTTCTTCATTAAATGAACGATTCAAATTTTGTAAGCGTAATACAAAGTAATGTTTAACAGAGCTACGTTTAATTGTTGCAAGACACTAATGAAGAAGTAGGTATAGTGAAATTGACGAAGATCAATTTTATTCGGCATAAAATACTAGTTCTAATAGACACTGTATCCTAAATTTATGGAAACAATCAGGATCTCTATCTTATATTTAGGATACATTGCTTGTTATAGAGATTTGAGCCTTACGATTAACATAAGATACAGGGTGTTATTTTTTACATATTTGTCTGTTCGATACACGGGATAGGAAAGCGATTTAAAAAAAATGTATGAATGCAGTTTTACTTACTGTAAAAAGATAGAATGTTTCCTTTGATTAAAATTAGCTGACTTCAGAATTGAGGGCACTTCCCGCTTCAATTTTCCACCCTGTATAACTGTTTATTTTAGGAAACCGAGAGCGCTCTCCTATTTCCTAATAATACAGGTGAAACTCAACTGTTTGTTTCTATTAATTAATTAACAATATTTGCTTTCAATTTGTAGCAAAATTTGTGTTCGTTACTATTAGTGAACACTTAACTCTCTCGTGTATTTAAAATGATGTCTCTTTTGTTTTGTACATTTTAAATTTTGAGTCTTCAGGGGCAATTCTCACACATACTAAATAAAAAATCGACGAAAAATATTCCCAAAACTTAGTATTAGTCTTCTCATAATAAGAACCAATTAAATTAAACTACAATTTCATTAGACATAGTTCAAATTTATTGTTGCTCTTTACGTAATAATGGTGGAATAAGGATAAAATTGACAGTTAATTGCAAAACTATTGCAGAAAATTACGATTAAACTACTCCCTTCCTTTTTTTATATATCTTATGGCGTCGTACAGTGAGCATCAAAAAGATGTACATATACACTTAATGAAATTCAAAGATGATTTTTAGTGGAAATAGTGGTTCAAATCTTGACTAATCTTATACTTACACATAGTATGTGCGGAGATATAACAATACACAGTTGTTTAAATTTTATGAATTTAACCAATACTTTTTCCATATAAGCGTTTTGATGCTGACTGTACGTGGACGGTGTAAAATCTGAAAAACTTGAAATCAATATTATTTCCTGTTTTCGAACAAAAAACATTCTAAGATAAAACTTATGATACTTAAAACTTATATTTTAACTTCAGTAAGATTTTATGATATGAAAGCTATAAATTCTTTTAAAGCTGTGCATCGGTCGCTTCGTAGTCTGTGCCTCGGTCCTCATTCTCGGCTTTACGCTCTCGACATCTGGAGACTCTTGGCGTGAGTGCAATCCAAACAGATGGCAAATACTAGGTAACAGAATTTCCGGAACTTCAAGAGGTGCGATCAAATCAAGCGGTAATGCGTATCTACGTTCTAATGATCGGGAGGTGCTTGCATACCACAATGTTATTTAGCTAGAAACAGAAATGTTACATTACTAACAAGATAAATGTACCATAGACTATATTTTACTCATTTGCGTTCGGCATTTTGCTTTAAATATAATAAGGACTGTGGAGTTTTTATGAAAAGTGTAATATTATATTTGTAATTGTATGTATATTTGTCATTACAAAAAAATGCCTTTAAAAAACGTTGCTCGTATTTTCCCTCGGCTGCCTCCTGTATCGTGGGTACATCTCCAAACCCAGGAAAACTATTTGTAGATCATACAAATAATTGTTCCGTGCGGGAATCAAACCCTTGACACGTAGCGCAGAAAGCTAATCGCTTAGCCACTAGGCCAACCGTGCCGTCCATAGCACGTTCAAAATTGTGTATACTTTTGAAAATTGTTCTCAATGATTACTTTGTTAATTATTTTCTTCGTTTACCTATTCATTCAGAGTATTTAGCACATTCGCGTCTTTTCAAAATTAAAGGAATAAATATGCAAACTAGAAAAAGCTCAACCAACTCAGACTGAATAATTAAGACTGCATTTAGTTTGTAAGACTTCCTCGAGAAAAATGTTAGCTACACACCTTTGGAAAACGTTATGATTCATGCGTTCAATCGACTTAATAGCTTGAAGAGTTATATGTCGATAGTACAATTTTCATCAATTTATTTTAATTTCTAAATTACTGTCTGAGTTGGAAACTATTATTTTTGTTTTTATCGTGTCATTTAGGAAATAAATTTACTTTTAACGTGATTTGACGAAGTAATAAAGGGTAGCGTTTTCCATTATGCAAATACCAGCATGTGTGCTGACATACTGAGATTACCAATCCGTCTATCAAGCGCGGTTATCACAAAACAAACTTGTGTCCTGATGTACTGTTAGCATCAATAAGATATATACACTTAATGAAATTCAAAAGCGATTTTTAGAGGAAATAGTGGTTGAAATCTTGACTAATCTTATATATAGTATCTGCGGATACATAAAAATACATAGTAATTTTTTTATGATTTTAACCAATAGTTTTTTTACATATTTTATACATATTTTTGAAGCTGAGTATGTGGTTTCTTTTTAAAAATAAAAATGCTTCCTTTTACAAAATTCGTAACGTCAGGATGAGAAACATAGCAGCACTTATTTCCAACGAGATCCAAATCCATCCGCTGTACGTTCTATACCGTTCCGTTTTTCGGAGCACACTGCTGGAAATCAATGAGTGGTTTTTGATGTCAAATTGATTTCGCCGACTAAACTAACAACGTGGATATAGTTCCTATAAAAGGTTATAGTGTTCTGTGTTAGAACTTACATTTGGTTCAAAAAGCCTAGTTATACCTATATATTAATCAATGGATTATATACATATATAGGTAATTTACAGTTTTAAAACTCCTTGAACTAGTCAATCCCAGCCTCCCTGGTCTACTAGTCGTAACCGCGACTGCTAAGCGTGAGGTCCTGAGTTCAATTCCCGGATTGGGCAGTTTTATTGAGTTTTTCTATATATAAATACTTTATAGCAGCACGGAGTCTGGAACTGTGCCCGGTAGATGGCATGGGACTCAATAACGGCATCGGCGAAATGTGGATGTACCTTATTAAACCTCTGCCAATCCCTTCGGGGATCACAGGTGTGATGCTATGGTGTGTTAGTTAATCCCAGCTGCCTTCTTCAGGAGGTCGGACCATTTTGTTCTGAATCGAAACAAATTTTAATGTTGAAATGTGTTTGCCGCGAATTATTATTTGTTTCAATAGACGTTCCTGTCTGAACTTACTAGTAGTACATACTTATAGTGTGAGAATGGGCCAACAATTAGCAGCTTTGTGTTATTTACGGTGCAAATTATTCAAACTGTTTTTGAAAAAGTCTGTTTACAGGATCGACTTTAGATTCAAAAGGTATAAATTTTGGTTTGCATCCAAAGCGCCGATTGCATTGAAATGTAAAGTAGAGTCGATCCTATAAATCTTGATTTGTGGGCTATTTATACGGACACTCGATTTCTGAACCTGTTTTTCGGCTGCGGTGGCAAGCTTGTTACGTTCAAAGCACACTAGCTGCATTTTGCAACAGAAAGCATGTTTACGTGTTCATTCGATCGTGATATACGGCTTTCTACCGTAAAAATGGCTCTTGTGCCTTATGCCCAAAAGGCTCTTATGTTCAAGTTCATCACAATATAATAGCAGTTTAGGACAAAAACAGCCAGTTAACACAAACTTTTATAGGGATTGGATATGGAATGGTGGTTTTCATTTTAAATATCTTGTTATCTGGCGCTGAACATAGTCTAGACAATTATTTTATCGGGAATTTAAAACATAAACCGCCTCAGTGTCTGCCTCTTATATTGGTTGTATTTGCTTATCCGGCTTTGCATAATCTTTGAAGCGCACATTCATGCCCCGCAGATTCACTTTGACCGTTAAGGGATTATGGGGCCAATGCATCCAACATATCCGGTGAATATCCTTCAATACGTGCCTATATGTACATTGCACATGCAAGAACCTAACGTCGTCATGGTCATAGAATATAATCTTATATAATCTTATCTCTGAATATTTAATACTGGACTTGTTGCTTTGGAGTTAGAAAGTTAGGCTTAATTTTAAACATGAACATAACATAGCATCTCGCCTGTATTCCTAGAAGGCGGAGGTGTATCTACTTTCCTAAACCCAAATTTCCTATTTGTTATTGAGTCCCATGCTGTAGGGGGCTTAATTTCACAGATAAAGAAGTGACATAAAGAAAACTTTTTTATTTATTAATGATGATACATGGCTCACGTTTGATCACTATCTCATCCGATGGTAAGTGAAGATGCAGGTTTTATTCTATTTGTTTTGTAGCTATAGCGTTTATATCTATATAAAAAATTATAGAAGCTATGTTTACAAGATCTATTTAAGACACGAATTTGACTATGTAATTTTAATTACGCTTCAGCTTTCCTTTGATACGTGCCGAGAAGAAGGCAGGCATCGGCGAATAACAAAAGAGCTTTTAATATAGGAAGTAACTAGCGCCGCATCTAACGAGGCGGCACCTCTTATGAGAGCCAATAGATAGATATCTGCATTCATTCACTAATACATTTTGTACAGTCGACCAAAGATAATGTATTTAGATGAATTATAATATTATATTATTTACTTTTATTTTTCGACATAGTTACTTCATTATTAGGTATATAAAAGCCTTTGATCAGTTCGTTGGATATCTGCATTTATGTCTGTAACCCAATAAACGTATCTCTTTGTTCGACTGTACTTACTTCTTTCGTCTTACCAGGCCGAGGTACATTCGTGTTTGTATCCATTTGATTGACATCACCAACTTGTTGCAAATCTCGCAATTTCAGGATTCTCGTGAAATAATTAGTTTAAAGGTTAGTTTTTAAAATCTCTCAAAAAATAATGTATATGAAGTTATTACTATTTAGCTAATTTAGCGGTTTAAAAAAATATTTATAAGAAACCTACATTTACGTTACTCATGCTCTGAAAGTATATCATTGCTGTCGACTGAAAAATAAAGTCGACTGAAAGTAGGTACGTCAATACAAATTTTCAAGCTACATAATAATTGCATTTTATCACTACGTTATTATAAATCAAAGTCCCCTGCCGCGTCTGTGTGTCTGTTCGCGATAAACTCAAAAACTACTGAACGTATTTTCATGCGGTTTTCACCAATGGACGGAGTGATTCATGAGGAAGGTTTAGGTGTATAATTCGTTAAGGTTTTGAGTAAATTAGCTGAAATATGACGATGATAGTTGAAGATGTCGGTAAAAATTATGCTGACTGGAAGCTTTACTGGCGTTCGCCGAGTAAATGGTCGACGTAACAGGCTGATACGACACTAAGACAGAAAAAAAATGAAGACGTATATCTTCTGCTAACCGTGCGAAGCCGGAACGGGTTGCTTGTTCTCTATAATATATTCCTCATAATAGTAATGCAAAGTGATGTTAATCTTTGGCAAAAGTATCAATTTCACACTAGAACTATAGGCGACACAGCTGCGCTCCTATAATTGTTATTTACTACCCTTGGTCAACAATCTAGTATTGATTTTAATTGACATTTTATTTCATCTTATCCATCTCAATAATTTATGTGTATGTATCAACTTCTAAAACAGATGTTGGGTTAGAACGACCTTTCACGGGTTTTTTCGGTCGTATATTTTAACTGAACAATTTAACGAATATTAAACGGTTTTTATCGAGCGTTTTTCATCAGTCGCAGATATCAGTCGTACAATATAGCAGTGAAATCTTAGAGTACGGTATTATTTCAGTTGCAACAACGTCCCGGGCTTTCCAACAATGTTATAAGCAAAGTTCTATCTCGAATAATTTGTGAATCAAGAGTTCCACATTAGATCATTGCAGATTCTCAAGTTTCTATAAAAATTATAATATGAGGACTGAAACATCGTCATCATAATTTTAATTAAGTTCGTAAAAATAATAATTATGAAGAGAAGAGAGAAATATTGAGGTCTAACTACTAGAGTTAGACCTCAATCTAATCGCAATATTATTTTTTTCACTAGTCAATCAATCAATTAATTCGGTATTAATACAACGCATGTGTTTTAATCATTCAATTATTTTATACTCTACGGTCGCCATATGCATCGAAAGGGTAGTTGTCCCTTTTCTACTTGCTCTAGCTGAATCTATTAACAATGCACGGACTGTAGTGCACATCCTAGTTACTAGGACCTAGTAGCACGGACGCACACCATGCTCAAGCTAACCAGTGTCAAATACTGTCAAACATGACACATTGGTGTCCTAAATATAATACAATGAAATACGGGAATAGGTTTATTTATTTATGTTAGTATTTATTTATCTCATCTCATTTGGCTCATCAACAATTGTTTACACTCTAATATTACAAAATGTCTTTCTACTATAAATAAGCTCAGTGTAACATTTTTTTACATGTAAACACCGCATTAGTCCAGTCGATCATGGCAAGGCTACGAAAAATATAATTTTAATATGGCCACCTTCTATTTTAAAATTGGCCACCCCTTGTCTATTGAATATGTTCTTAAAACTAGCACAACACAGAGAAGTATATCCATATTTAAGTCTATAGGTATGAGGCAGTTTTAAAATTGAATTTGAACTATAACCAGTAAGAAAAATGACAGTGTAAGTGAAATAATACACCTAACGGCTATTTGATATCGTAATGGGTATAATTATATCCATTCGGGTTCATTAGGACATGAAATATTATCTATATGTTTACCCCAGGGGAAGTTACACAGAAGTTACATAGTGACTATATCCGATTTCTATTTGTTTAGTATCACAGTATACAAAACATTTTTATTGTTTGTATTTGTAGGTATTTTAATCCCAGAAATAGCTGAACGTGAGAACCTTGGACCTGGTGAAGTAAATCGTTATTGCTAGAATTTTTTTCAGTAGGTACCAGTTTTTTTCAGTAGGTACCGGAGATTGGACTTAGGTATGTCCATGGGATGGCAAGACTTCACAACAGCATCGTCCATATGTGGGTATTTAATAGTACTTACACCTTGCTTACCCTTCAGGGAATACTGGTGTCATGCAATGTGATACTATTTCTCATTCTCCAAATTCATTCGTATTACCGAGGTATGTCTAGGTATATTTTTTTGTTCTAATTCTGTTACAAATGAAGCGAAACTTACACGTTCATGAAACTTTCACGTGCATAGTGCAATGTGCATTTTTAGCCGCTAGGAAAACTTTCAGGGCTCATGAAAAAGTTTTCATCTTCCTGCACGAACCCGATAAGTGGATTACACAATTTGTAGAGAGCTTTATCGTGAGACAACGTAGAACAAGATATGGTCTGCGATCAAGTTCAGCCTTCTACAGACAGCGATAAAAGTAGCTTATCATTGTACAAAATTCCAAAAGATTTTTTTATTAATAAAAAATAAATAAAATGTTTTATTCCTTTCTGTATTATTTAATAGCATAGTGTAACTTTATCGACTAGTGAGATTAGTTGAGAACAATAATTAACTTCTTTGATAAATGATATTTTAAATTGACTTTACTTACTCATGAGAAGAGAAAGCATCGTATTTATTGTAGCCTAAAGCCACAATACATAAACAAAGTATAACATAACGCAGAAATAATGTAAAATGTATTTTTGCTATCTATGATAATGCGTTTTAACCGCGAACAGCTCCTGTTACGGGCACTTCGTGGCGGTACACTTTAAAGCATACGTTAAATCTCCTGATTTAATCAAATCTATAGATACTTTTCTATTATAGACAAAAAGAAACGGCATCGAAAGAGAGGCGGTACATTACAAATATTTGTATGGACTATAGAAGTTATTCCAGGCCTTGGCTTGTTTTTGTAATCCTGGGTGCATTACAAAAACAAGCCAAGGCCTATACAAGAGGAATTTATAATGCAGACCATATTAGAATTCATTCATTTGATAAAAAAAGAACAAAAACCCCCCAATCCTACGATTGTCATCATCATTAGTAGGTATAATAACCGTTTAATTATGCACTAAGAGGAGCACCATGTAAGTTGTATAGCAGTGCGTAACGTCAACAGTTTGCAATGATGATTTTTAGAGTGGCATTCACAAAATAACAGTACCAGTAACACCTTAACATCCCAGGGACCCTGGAACATCCCTGGGATGTTAAGATGTTACTGGATTTTTCATAGAAATCTGAATAGCAGACCAGAATTTGGAATTATGCTCCGGTAAATGGTAACAAGCTCAAATACGGGTGTACCAAATTACACCTCTGCCTTTAAATCTTCAGGGAAAACAGGCGTGATGTTGTATAACTAGTATGTGATTTAATGAAGTCTAAATAATAATCTAAGTTAGAAAGCCTTTGGGCCCAGCTGTCGCGTTTATCTAAATATCAAGTCATTCATAATAAGCAGTTAGCTGCCCAGAAATATAACTGAATACTGTTCAAGACTCTATTAGTGAAGATGACAGACGCTGTCTGTAAAATATTTATATTCGGCGTTTCGGTCGATCGAAAGGCAAATTCAAAATACATCGAAATGCGCCATTTACAACAGCTGATTTGATTTTCATCAGCATTTAAAGGCAATCGTAATGCATAATTATGTACACCACAATATTTTCCAATGCGATTTAATATGCAAACGTTGCAATACCTTTGATGTTACGTTCACCGCAAAATTATCAAAGGAATGTAAATATCAATTTAGCAGTTTCAAATCATAATCAAATCACACTAATAGAATTTTCATATATTTTAGAAAACAGCAAATAAAACTCGACTATTTATAATCGCCTTTCTGTGTAGTGTCGGAATGAGTCAATGAGCTGTTAGATGGAAATAATGGCGCATGTTGTGGTAAAAGATCAGCCAGTCAGAAAAGTTTTTACCACATCTGACATTCCAGGATGGCGCCGGACGTACTTAGGAATCGACACTCAGGGAGGCGTTTTTATGTATCTCTGTAACTATGATTGCGCTAAACTTTTATGCCAGTCATTTAAAATTTAATCCTACTTCCTACTTAACTTATATATGTATATATCCTATCCTATCCTACTATCCTACTAATATTATAAATGTGAAAGTTTGTGAGGATGGATGGATGGATCTTTGTTACTCTTTCACGCCAGAATGGCTGAACGGATCTGGATGAAATTTGACACAGAGATAGATTATAATCTGGAATAAGACATAGGCTATTTTATCCCGGAAAATTTACGGCCCGTAAACAACATGGGCGAAGCCGTGGGCGGAAGCTAGTAAATATTATAAACTACACCTGTTAAGCAGAAGGGTAAAATTGTACACCCAATCGGTGGTAGGTATCTACACTCACATTTCGCCGATACTAAGGGCCAAACCTTTTGTCATCTACCGGACATAATTCCAAAATTCGGGGTTTACTGAGAATTTTCTAACAGAAGAGCCAATATCACTTTACCTTAATCACACTGACTAGACAGTGAACAAATATTAAATAACGATGTCGACATCGACTGCTACGCAACGTGTCGCGGGTTCGATTCCCGCACGGAAGAAATATTTGTATGATCTACAGATAGTTGTTTCGGATCTGGGTCTTTGTGTATGTGAATATACATATGTGTTTGTAAACGCATCCATGATAGAGGAATTATTCCTAGTATAGGGCAAAGTTTTTTCTCTTCAAATACTAAACGTTTGTTAAAAAAATATTCCTTTAACTTTATCTAATAATTGTTTAAAGAGCAGTGTTCAGAGGAACTATAAGAAAAGTTGGTGCCGCATGAACATATTATGCAGTTCAGTTGTACGAAAGTTTATGGAACAAACAAACACACAAACTTGAGGCGTTGTTGGAGCACTGTCACGATAACTTGCCCCATTACCCGCACTCAAGCAAATGATAAATATTTAAATAAGAGCATACGTTTCGCAGTAATTTAAACGTGGCCGTTTGGTAACGAAAATAAAATTTAGTACGCTATTTAGACGTGCATGTTAAAGACAACGTATAGTTTTAGACTTTTCCAGTATTCATAATATAGACGGCCTAGAACAAATTGCACCTAGTAACGTAAGTTGGCTGAATCTCGCCCATAAAGAATTTATTACAGTTACTATCCGCTTAATGTCGGTGTTCATCGGTACATTTCTGCGTAACTCTTCCGGTAATAAAGCCATGGATTTATACTTTCATAAGATGGTCGCAAGAAACTCCTCGGAACGTGAGTAAATTAAATCAGCATATTCATATTACAAGTAAATCAATGAGTCAAGCACGAGTGCGCGGGTAATTCTTCGAACGCTCTGCATCGATATTAGAATTCATAATACAGGGTGACTGCTTAAACGACGGACATGTTCAAGGACATGATAATTCATGCTCACTAGCAATAATTAAAAAAATCTAAATAAAACACTCATTAATCAAGGAAGCCTTAATAAAACTTCTGTTGTACTATGATTTATTCTGTGATTTAGACCCGGAAACTTACAGATGTAAAGTAGGATTTGTCTTTAATCCTGTGTGGATGAAAATATATTTAAATTAGATTCGTGTAATGTGGCAAGACGCAACTCTCGTAAGTACTAATGACTGCGCCGGGGAAAGGCCTTTGGCAATTTTAAGGGCCTATTATTTTGACTTATTTGGGACGAGAGGAAAAAAGGGAGACAAGCTTCTGCCCTGCAGTGGGACTGTACAGACTTATAATAATAATAATGGATGAGGATCGAAGACTGAATACCCTGCTTTAATATGTCCGTTGTTTATTCAGTCACCCTGTGTATCCCCTAGAGTTTCTTAGAGAATATGCGATGAGTGGCGAATCCTAGAACAAAGCACTTCCAAGAATTGTTTAGCCACCCCACTCGACTCATGAGTTTAACAAAGAAGTTTTTGGCACAAAGTTTCGGAGACTCCAACCCACTATTATGTAGATATTCGTATAAACTTCAACACAATAGGCACTTAGAAACCCTGAAAATTTGTGTATTTTTACATTCTTAAATAATAATCGATTGACCTATTATATGCCAGATTTTCAAATTGTCAGTATAGAATTTTATATTTTATTTTAGGATAGACGCATAATTAAAAAATTTCTTGTTTCAAGAAACAAGACCTAAAAATATTGATAGCCGTTGTTCGAAACTAAATGCCAAGGACGAAAAGCTAAAAAAGACAGCTGCTCAGTTGCCGGCAAACAAGGAGGGCGAGTTGAAATTTAATAGTTACCGTAATTCACCTGAATAAGGATATGGCAGTTATTGGGGTATTATCACGGGGGATGTGTGTCCCAGCAGACGGTCCAATGATCACCGACACGGTAACGGTTTAGTCGTTACGAGAAGCTTTAATGTATATGAAAAAGCTCACCAGACACCAACTCAGTTTCGCAGCCGACGCCATGCTACGACGTCGCCAGAAAGTTGTAGGTACTAGTCGCCTGGACTTTACGAGAGCGGTTGATTTTTGCATGCACCTCTATCGACCAAAGGATTGGGATGAAGTGTTGGTGCTAAGACTAATTAACCAACAATTCAGTTTGATATACAATCTGCCTTTTGCGGAAACCCCAATTCCTTACTATCCATTGTAGCAATGTTCTGTGAATCATATGGTCTACCACACATGCGCAGCACTAGAGGATGATATGATAAACGTAACAGTCCTCATTGACCTATAAGTTTTAGTTCTTACTTTCCATTATAATAATCTAGGTAGGTACCAACACTTTACTAAGAACTACGTAATCGTACAATTTGACACAAGATTGTGTAATTTAGGTTGCTCTATTCTACGAAAGTCATTAACCCGATTGACTAGTATTGGCATCGACTTTAAGGCGCTTTATAACATTAACCGGACTGAAAGGGAAGTAGGTCGAGGATTAGCGGAAAATATGCTTTTACTTCTATGTCTTAATGTGGAAGAAAAACTTGTATAACTAACTTAGTACGGCTGTATAATACGAAAGAGACGGAACAATTTAAACTAGACTGAGACAAGCAAGACAGGTCTTCACAACAAACTTTAATATGAAACTCGACGCGTAGCGAATCACGTAGCCGCTAGCTACGCTGCCGTAGCAAACAACCGATCCTATGGTATAACCGAGTCACCTATGGCATAGTAGGACAATCCTTATTGATCTGTCACGGAAAGCTCTCTACTCTCTCTTTAGTTCACTTGGGCGTCGAAAAGAATAAATAAATAAATATATCGTTCTAATAAAAATACGTATATTTTTGTAACGTACGCTCACATTTGGTTGATTTTGTTATTAAATACCATGTAATAGTAAGCAAGCCTATTGCCATCTACCGGGCACAATTCAAAATTCCAGGAACTGAGAATTTTCTAACAGAAAATCCCAATAACACTGCTCATCCCGGGGTTCAAACCCAGAACCTCACGCTCAACAGACGCGCTTGAGAGCACTAGACTAATGAGCATGATCATAAAAATATACTTTGTTAAAAATATATTTCACATAAAATAATGGTTTAACCTGTATTCTGAATTACTGCGATGGTGTTACTGCCGTAGCGCCGTAGGCCGTAGCTTCTCATCGTTTTGTCGTAATTGCCGTACTACGGCAGTGCCATAGTAATGGTTGCAGCGTTATTAAATTCATGTCCTAGAGTAGAACAATACTCGCTGTTTGTATGGGCGCGCCAATTTAATGGAAAGACTTTGTTCCCAAGATTAACTGTAGACTGTTTCAGCTAACGAAAGAAAAGAAGAAAACGGATGAACTGTGTTTTATGTATTTATTTTTAACGAAGCAATCTAGTAAGAGTAACTTACTTCTTTTTTTGCAATGATGATAATATGCAACGTTTTTGTCGTGTAAAAAGTTGGTTTCGCTTTAGATCTGTTTACAAACATTAATTCATTAGCTATGAGAGAAACTGAAAATACGAGGAAAATGTATGATATAGGTTTAAAGATATTTATTCTCAAGAAAGACAAAACAGTCACTTACATGAGAACAATTAGGTTTCTATAGGTAAGAAATACATGAATAAAAGTACAAACTGTTAAAAAAGGGAGGGGAAGAAATCATAGGGTATCGTAAAATTCGTCCACATCGCTGTCAACGGGAAAAGTGCCCAGAACGCTGGCGGCATTGCCATGTTGTATGGCAAAGCTGATTCTCTGACCGAAGTAGAGGCCAGCTCTCTGGTCACGTGAAGAGTGATATTTATTTAAAAATTAAAATGTTTTACAATATAAAATACTTGATATTTATTAATTAACCAACTATCCAGGAAATTTGTAGCTGAAACAGATAAATAATATTGTTAAAGTTTAAAATATAAATCCGATGAATCCGCGAAGTAGTAGCTAGTCTGCTAGTCTGCGTTGCCGAAGTGCAAAATTCCTAACCCGGAATATTTAAATTGTTCAATGATTTAACAGAACTTTTCGCCGTTCGAAAACACGGGCGTGGAATTTTAGAACGTTTTTGTGTCACGTTCCTATAACTGTAGTTGAAGTTGCGTAAAATAACGAGCTATTTATGTAAGCTAGTTTTGTCTTTGTTTTGTTTTTAAAGTGTAAATAGCTTCACGTTAGCGTTTAACATTGTTTGCGTTGTTATCGTAGTGTAACAAATAAATGGGAACATAGATTATTTTTAGTTTAAATACCCAAATGTATGTACATTCGTAGGCTTCGCTTATGACTTTGTTCGTGTAATAAGTAGGTCGATCCCGTATCACCCCGATATTAAAATTCTTTCTTAGCGGTATTCTGCGTCTTAAAATCTAAAGACTCAGAATTCCAACTTCTTATTTTATAATGCGTGCTATATCTTCGCCCACATCATCGCTTACCATCAGGTGAGATAGTGGCCAAACGCGTGCTTATCAAGAATAAAAAAAAGAAAAGAAAATAAAACTCTCATTATATTTACATAATCACAAACAAACAATATCATAACAAACAAAACATATATTAACATATTTTGTAATATATGTTTTGTTTTATTCTGTCTGCTTTGACACACCTTAAAGAACAGTATAACTACTTATTTAATACTAGCTTCCATCCGCGGCTTCGCCCGCGTGTTTTACGAACCCGTACATTTTCCTGGGATAAAAAGTATAGCCTATGTGCTATTCCAGACTTAATCTATTTCTGTGCCAAATTTCATCGAGATCCGTTCAGCTGTTCTGGCGTGAAATAGTAACAAAGATCCATCCATCCATCCATCCATCCATCCTCACAAACTTTCACATTTATCATGTTCAGTAGGATAGGATAGGATTAGTAGGATAGTAGGATAAGGACATTCCATATTTTTATAAACGAGATGGTAAGTCTTTAGCTTAATTTTAATTACACATTTTATCCGAGTGAGTGATTTAATTGATTTCTTAGCATACCAACGAGTCGGAGGGTGTGCACAAGCAAAATTTATTCTTGATTGGAAAAAGTTAATGTGTATTTCTTAGAAACGTTCAAAGTGTTTTCTTCGTGTCATAAATTGTCAAAGGAACTACCTCTGCTTTGAAACATATTTAGATCTGTAAAGAAGTAACGAGTAGGCCCTTTTACTAGAGCGTTGCGTAGTTGAGAAATTAGTAACATAGCCCGTCACACATAATATGTATAAGCAGCCCATTTTACTTGACATATTTCCAAAAGATTTCTAACGTCAGAACCTGATTAGAAGGCGAGCAGGAGTGGCTTTGTATGTATAAAAATAACTGACTTGAAGGGGCGAAGTACATAATCATAAAGTACCTACCTACACATACAGCTACGTATACCTACTATAGCTGGCGCGGGAAAAAATATTGTTGGCACAGGATTAATTGAGGTCTTATATCAGAGTCGGAATAATTAGGGATATTGTTTGCTGTTGCCAAAAACGTCAACCATATTTTGGTTTGTAAAACAGGTTTATGTACAAACTTTATTTTAATTTAATTTGGTATCAGCGTGCCGGCTGTTTAGGTTCGATCAATTAAAGAATGGGATTGTAATTTCTGCTTTTTTAATGTTCTTGTATTTTGGCCCCATTTATAATCACATTTCTAATTGATATTGTTGATGCTATACTAACACGTCGTATAAAGCTTTAAGCACCGGAAGTTGTACAATCTTTTAAAAAACCAAATAGAAACACTTTCATCTCGCAGCGACATATAACCGCTTTGCTGTTAGTGACGTCAGAAAATCAAAGAGGTGAAGAGACGGTGCAGAAAAAAATCTCAATATACACATTGGCCCTTATTTTCATTACGAATGTACGGAAAGTAAAGGGAGTTGTACTTAAATAATAAGTTTATCCGCTGAGTAAGATGACTGACTAATCAAAAACAAATTCATCAATACCCAATAAATTTTAGTTTTATTAACAAATAGTCTTCCGTAAAGAGGTAGGTACTTTTGCCGTCTTTGTATGCAAACAAAAACACACTTTCAAAGCATGAGTGATGAAAATTCATTTTTCTTGTCTGATGTTCTGTAAGAGCATAAAATATTTGAAGAAACTTTGCTTAATTTGATCAACATATTTTGGACGATTTATATTGAGTTCTAGCTGAAATCTTGTTACACAAATGTACTTGAATTGATTTACGTTATTCCATTTAGAAATAAAAATGTTTTTATAGTCACAAAGTTTATTTTATTGAATTCTGGCGTCCTGGTGGCGATTTTTCGTCTTAAGTTTGACCATCAAGGGTGCAAGCGTAATTGCTTTTTTCAAGAAATGTAATTGAATTGTAGATACTATTCGATTTAATATCTGATGAAATCAATAATGATTATTTATCACGATAAAACTTGATAAATTTCTATATTGTACGATGGAAACTTGACTAGTAAGTCATTGGAGACTCGAAAAATCGTTTTTTTGGTAGACGGACCATATCGATGAAATATTTACATAGCAATATATAATATAGATACCTACTTAGCAATAACAATCGTCGTGTATTTTCTGAAATAGAAATGTCGCAGACGTTCCTTTTATAAATACTACTTCATTCCACATTTACAAATATAGTAGGTGCCTTTATGAAATGCAAGAAACGAAGATTGTAAAACGCAAAATAAACATTGCCTCCCAATGAGCAATAAATTGCAAGGCAATAAAAATAAAAGAACAAACACTAACTGAACAAGTTTGTAAACGATCAAAGTAAGACTTCGGTTTTGAAGCGAAGCGCAGACTTGTTGGTCGATTTTTTATTTGATTGTTATTTGAACTCACTTTCCTTAAATGAATACTGTTTTTGAATTCTTTAAATAAACATGATGGCACGTTCGGCACTATTAGTAGCTTTCTGTGGTGTGGTGGGCTCGTTATTCGCAAACCAAGAATATTTTTATCACGTACTATAATAATATAATTTTGATTGTGATGTGTATGTGAGGACAAGAAAGGTACTTTTCTAAAAAAATACATCGGCAAATAGGTATACGTATTAGCCACCATCAACTGTGATCTATTCGCGAAAAAAAAAAGCAATATTTCACTCCAATTTTCCATCGATTATTGTGCTAAAAGTGTACGGATCATCGCCTATCAGAAAATGGACGTGTCATCCACGAACAAAACCAAGCTTATCGCGTGTAGGGTTTAGATACATCAGTTGAAGGATAAAGGCTGTCCAATAAGCGACAAACGACAGCTGGTTAGACTCAACCTACGGAACCATGCTTTACCGAACGCATGCACGCACCACGTTTGGACGTTTGTTCTGATGAAAAAGTGTTTTTTAAACGAAATATATGAATATGCAAATCGGCTCTCGTTTCGGCACTGTGCGGTGTGATGTTCGAACAATAAAATTAAATTCCGTGAAAATACCTGGGAAAATAGATAGCTACGGGCGCCGTGTGCCTCTCCAGCAGCAAATTGAATAAATATACCAATCATATTATGAAGAATATTTTTAACCAATATAATGTTAATTTAACGGAGATCACTGGAATGTTAATCAAATGGTATCATTATACAAGCATTTCCAAGTAAAATTTTGGGTCGACCTAAGCTTAAAATTCGTAATTACATAATGGCATCTAAAATATTTGATATCGTAACATAATGTTATAGCAGAGGCGACCAAGGCTAAAAGGGATAAGGAGTAACGACATGTTATTATAAGTACGTCTTAAAATAATAAGCACATCATTAAATAAATTTATAACGACTAATACAACGTTACCCAAACCTATGTAACGTATAGGTACAGTAGGTTCTATGTCACTACGGTGCTGACCCATTAAAAGGTAATTAGCTTGAATAACAGTAAGGTAAATACATTAAACATTATTCATAATCAAGGTTCTTAATAATTATGATCGCAGCTGTGAAAGTTTTCCTCTCATGATAAAAATAAAAGTTTTGTACCTACTCGAATAGTTTTTTATACGAATGCTTTTTAACAACATCCAAAATATAATATAAGCTGTTTTTGAGTGTTGTGTTATTTGTGTATAACTCTTTTATTTCAAAAAATCTTTTTAATTTCGTTTTCCAATTTCGTCTCAAATGTTTATAAAATGATTGGGTAGCACAAGTGTTTATGTTTTGATAAAATAAAACCTAAATTGCTTGGATTTTCCAGGATATTTTTAGCAAGAGATTGTGAAGATCTCGTGCAGGTATTATGAAACGCAAACAGGCCGTGCAAAATTTCGAACAAGAAATTATGAATGGGCTAGTAGATAGAGCACAAAAGCTGTTTTAAGGAGGCTACATCGAAAGGTTAGTTGTACTTTTATGGTTTTTTGTTGCGAAGAACAGAATACAGAGTGTCTATGAATATTTAAACAATCAAAGTTTAGAAAGATATTGTTGTGCTTTCAAATAAGTTAATTTCTGAAAAAACATCGGTACATCGGTAGCGCTATCGATAAATTTTGTGAGAGAAAAGAAATAAAAATCCAAAGCGAGAACCTCTGACATCTACGTCTCACTCTAGAGTACCTTTAATGTTTATAAGTAAAAAAATTGGTACAATTGGGTATCATGGGATTCTTAGATGGGGTGCACTTGTGGCTGCTACCGCAATCATTGACACACAGTTTCAATGTAACATATTCATTCATTTTAAGCGAAAAAATAATTCACATTAAGTACAAATTATCATAACTCCGGCTTTACATGTTGGCCCCAACGTTGGTCCTAATCTTCTTCGCTCAAAATGTAGATGGGCAAACTAACATAGTTCCAACAATGCTAATGTCATTTTGTCTATCCAAGTGTTGGGCGAATATAAATGGGGCCAGTATTGGGGCCAATGTGTGGAGGGGGCCTAGTCTACTAGAATATGACGATCGTTCAAAAGGTGAGCTTGTATACATCCTATATGTATTACGTAGAAAAAGCTATGGATGAAAGCAAGCAAAACCGTTGTTCTTTAAATAAAATGAAAGGGGTTGTTTACATAAGGAGCACCTTATTCTTTCTTGCCGGTCTCTTCTCCATAGGACCAATCCACTTTGGAACCGTGCATCTAGATTCATAACGTTTTAAAAGTGCCTGCAAGGTCCATTTGAAATAAAAACCTTTGACTTTGACTTTGACATTGCGAGGAAGTGCTTTTTGGCAAATGTCGCGAATGCGATGTGACAAATTAGATTTAAACGCTCGTTGGTTGTTGAACTTTAAATTTTAACGTGCTCTCTGTATAAACGTTCCGTGACATTTATTAAAAAGTTATAAATGTTCCGTAAGAATTTAAATATTATGTAAGTAATTTATACATTTTAAAATTAATTCTCGAAGGGGCAGAGGTGTAATGTTGTCCACAGTTCAGTCGTGACGGTATTATGGGTGAGTTAATTGACATATTGGGAACTATTCCAAACCACGGGCAGCCGATGAGATTTCATAATAGAATAAAAGACACTTTTCAACCCTAGGATTGTCTTGAAGCAAGTATTTTCAGGATACATCTCAGGTTTTATTTTATTTAGGTAATGCAGCCTAATATGCACTGTACAACGTAGTAATTTCTTTACAGCAAGGTACTCATATAAAGTCAAGTAATTTTTTCGTTGAGTATTTTGGCGACCTATTAGCATGGTGGATCTGGTTGCCTAAAGGCTAGACAAGAGATGAAATAAATATTTTACGCATGTTTTACAAACCAGAAGGACATTTTTGCATCGGGTCGTTGTTATAATGATCGATCGAAGGTGCATAATCGCATAACTAATACAATGTTAATTAACTCGTCTCCTTTACAATATCCATCATGTACATATTTCCTCACTTTGGTCAAGTTTTAGCCTGCCGAGATATCGCTTTATACTAAGTAAGTACACATCTGTTACTTAGCATAGTTCTAATTACTTATTTATTATAGATTTGGTAATAAAATTATCGAGTATATGGTATACTCGATAATATTTTTTTCATTGAAAATGATTTATGATTATTATTAATTTACCACCACTCATTCATTACCACTCATTCACTCATTACCACTCATGCACTTCCAGACTAATCACAAGATTTCGGGAACTACCAAAGCCTACAAATGAAAGTTCAGGTAGGTTTTTTATAAGATGTAGGCGTTTGCTAATAAAGAATTTTCCAAAGTTGGACACCCAAGAGGCCGCGATGAGGTTTCAAAGTTTGTATAAGACATCTTCCTACGCAGACGAAATCGCGGGAGCTACTAGTCTATAATAAAACCACTGTAGATCTATAAACAAACGAATATAAAATACATTTACTATAAAAAGCAAACATTTGCATTGGTACTTTCACATACATATTTTTTTGTTTGTTTGCCAATATGAATTGAATATTCAGTAAAAAATTTCAGGCAATTATCTGTCAGTAACTCTTCATAATACACACCATTAGACTTTGTAATACAAACAAAATATTAACACTGTTTTGCAGGTTAAACAATAGTGATATAACACAATACAAATCACTGTATTGGACATCCGTGATTTATATTGTTGGCAAATAAGCACGACATTATTTGTCTAATTTATTATTTCACACTACTGTAATTTAATTTACACACTAAACTAAATATTTATTCTCATTAAGTAATAAGTTGAGGTGCAAGGAAACAGCTTCTAAGTGTAACGATTCCTGAAATCTTCCAGCGCATCTTGTGCAGTCATCCTCGATACCCCGTTGCTGACTGGCTAATCTTTCCACTACGGCATGAGCAATTCTCTCGTCCGACACGAAAAAGAAGACTAATTAATAGTCTCAGTAAGTTTTTTTTACAAAAGTCACGAGAAAAGAATGTAAGATATTTAGTCCTCTATTAAGTCGCCATCACCATATATAGGTCGCGTCTATATTCCCGTAAATGACAAAAGCCATTCCATATAAATTTTCCTTTTTCAATGATGTTTATAAGAAAGAGATATACTTAGTGTGATTATATTAGTTTAATCAGCACCATTATGAAATTAATGAAATTTAAATAAGTATTGGGTAATCGGTTCCGCCTCCGTCTGCATGATTAGCTTCAGGCGTTTGGGCTGCGCGTCTATAAGTCTTAAGATTATTATGATTTATTTTCAACATCACAGAGCATAAAAGCAGTGTAACTAGTTACTGGTGTCTCACAAACTGATTGTTTTTCCATTAAAACGTCGAAAACACGGAGTTAGAGTCAACTTCGTTATAGATGAATTTGCGTGCCTCGGAGTAAACAAGACCGGGTCTGTTAGCTTTTTATTTTCTTCGGTAATTGAATCCTACGACACCGCAGGGCCTCCCCTACTTACGTTTATAGCTATAGCATCGCTTTTATAACAACTATGTAGTATGTACTTAGGCTATTTATTACCAAGAAGATTTTGTAAGAGAAAAAAATAACTTTCTGCGTTTTCCAAGCGCGGTTGCTGAGCGTGATGTTCAGGTAAGGTTCAGGCTAAGTTTTATTGGAGTTTTCTGTTAGAAAATTCAAAGTCGAAGTCAATGTTTTTATTTCAGTTAGGCCTTTGTAGGCAGTTTTCAAAAGTCGAGACTCAGGCACGTTTCCAAAAGGGGTAGGTCCTATGAAGAAGAGACTGGCCAGAAATTCCATGGATACACTTTTAAGGAATAAAAAGATAATTTACAATTAATAATCTTAATTTCAACATGCATTATATAAGGAAAAATAAACATAGCAAAACGTTACATTGCATAATGAGGTAGGGAATACAGTACCTACAAGTTATACAGGTGTTTCGAATAAAAAATAAAAACGGCATTAAACAGTTCTAATTGGATAAAAAAAGAATACAAAATAATGAAGTAACAAGAATGTTGAGACATGTGAAGCGAATCTAATGTAAAATAAAACTAGTAGAAACAATGGATAACCAGGGAAGCCACATGTGCACAAGATAGTTAGCGCCACACGTCTCTATTGTCAACATAGTCTTTGATCCTATAATAGGTTTTCCTTTTGAGAACAGATTTGTTTCTATTTTTTACCGGTAAGATCGGTTACAGTTTTCGGTAGCTTGTTATAGAAGCGTACACCGTGTCCTTGAAATATTTATCAGTTTTATTCAATCTAAATTTTGGCACCACTATTTTGTGTTTATTTCTAGTACTAATAGTTTGAACGTTGCTATTGATACTAAACAATTGAATATATTTACGGACGAACATTATATTTCTAAAATTTAAAAAGACGGCACGTTTAAAGTTTTGATAGCTTTAAAAAAGTCTCGTAGAGACAAGATGGAAGCGCGTGGGCCGCTGTTATTGATCGCACGGATTGCCCTCTTCTGTAATACAAAGATTAATTCTACAGCAGCCACTGATCTCCACAACAGAATGCCATAAAGCATAATCCTATGAAAATATGTGAAATATACTAAAAAAAATCTTAGTAGTAGCCGGGAGTTTGTGATCGTGGCTGGTAGATGGCAGTGGGCTCGTCCCTTATTAGATAGGACTCAATAGCGGAAACTACGAAATATAGGTGTAGGTACAAGAATACAACTGCTTTACCCCTCGTATAATACAAGCGTGATGCTATGTTATTTTATAGTTATAATTTTTATAGACTGATGATAATGAATTTACGTTTTGGTAATGTTACCTACAGGTAGTACCGTCCGTAGCTAGCTATAAAATCATAAATATATACAAGGAAAATCCAAATGGCAATGAGCTAATTGATATAAAAGTTATACTTCACTATAAAACTACGGTAGTGTTTATACATTTTATTTGTAGTAGACAGCAGGAAAAGCTAGAAACAATTCTCGCGGTTAGTTAGAGAAGAGCAAACTCACCTGTTAGATAATTGTTTACACCCCGCGTCCGACTGAACTCTCGCCAAACGCCGTGTTTCTAATTGACCGGTACTTAGTTCCGAGTTCCGAATATGTTAGCCAAACAGAGAATTAAAGAACTTTAAGTCTTGCACATGTTCCGACGATTCAATAAACGTTAACATAAGTATAAATAATACAATTTCGTTCAGTGAGTGTCTTTTGTTCTTGCATAAGCTTTACCAGATTATTTAGGGAATGTGATTCGTATATAAAACAATGGAACGTATACAGAATATTCCATTTATGTTAATTACTCTTAATCCTTCAAAGCTAAGTACAGTACGACTATGTTTAGAAGTTACATCTTAAGACTCATTTTCCGCAGTAGTTTTAAATCATCATCATCATCAGCCAGAAGACGTCCACTGCTGAACGAAGGCCTCCCCCAAGTGGGGGGGGGGGGTTGCAATAATCCCCACGCTTGGCAGGCGGCTTGGGGATCGCAGTGGCTCACCGATTAGTGAGAGGACGCTGCTGCCCGTCCTCCGGTGTCTGGCCGCAGTTTTAAGACGTACCCGGGTCGTCGTAGTTTTAAATAATGCATTAGTATTTATTATGTTCTAGTTGTTATACAATTAAATATTTGTTACTAGGAATCAAGTTATTACATTTGGACCAAATATTTTAATAAAAGGTTTTGTAGAGTGTAACACGCAGACCAGTCACGAGTAAAAAACATGACAAGCTTATCATGCTTTGTGAGAGCTTTAACATGAGGGCATTTGTGTTTTGAATATCTAATATGATTAGAATGGAAATGTGCCATGGTAGATCATCATTATTCAAATTTTAATAGTGGATACGTTCGCAGTGCTATATTGCAACGCTGATATTCAGGTGTAATGAAAGTTTAACAAATTAATTTTCAGTGCATTTTATTATCATATAAAATAAAAATAAAATAGTTATATTTCAGTAACTTAAGATAGTGTATAGTCATGCATTATGGGATGCCCTTTTAAGCAAGAAGAATGCTTGTGATAGGGCAATCCGCTCTTCCAGGACATAACAACACAACATCATGTTTGTTTTGCCCAAAGGGTTAGGCAGAGGTGTACAATTGTACACCCACGTCTCCTGACATCTGAGCATGATTTCAATCTCCGGGTTGCTATTGAATTTGCTGCCAGAACCTTACCTTTACCTTACGTTCAGCCACCTTGCTTGCTATCATTAGGTCAATGGGCCATTTTATTTATAGCGAATAATATCCATAAATAGGCTTAGTGATGGATATTAATAATCTTAATTATTTATCACACCGATAGTTAAAAGGTAATGAAAATTTTATAGAATATTTTACCATTTTTTTTATATTTACGCGTTCACCTGAAATGAACTCTACGAAATTGTAACAAAGACTGTCTAATTTATTTTTGTTATTATGATCCCACTATAGGTGACAGTCACAGAGGCCTCCCTCCCCTTTTTCCATTTACCCTTGTCCATTGTGATTTGCTGGATATCTAATGTTTAATTTTTTTATAATGTAGCTGGACATCCATATTCTAGTTATTAACGTGTATTAATTGAGTTTCTGTCAAGGCCTTTTACAGCATTAATAATTTAATGAAAATACTAGATTTTAGAATAATAATGTACAATGACAATTTAAAATGTGAAAATGTCAGTTATTTGTGATAGTACTCAAAGAACTACATTTGTTTTAGCCATAAACACTAAACGTATCTAATTACCGGGCTTTCGCGGAGTAACGACAAAGCCGCATAATTGTGAATGGAGCATATTACCGTATTATATCGCCATCCGATCATTGGTACCGGCGCGGCGCAATGAGGTTTTGCTTCATGCCATTAGGATGAATGCAGGCGAGTCGCCGATCGATTTAGAAACAAAGCCTCTAATGCCAGCTGTGCCAGAGTCCGGACTCCAGATCTAATGGAATTCTAGCCGTGATCGTAAAAGTGGAGCTTTCGTTTTGTTTCGGTTCGATTCTCGATAGATAAGTGTTTAGCTATAAATGGAAAGGTTTTCTCATGGTTGTTTATGGAACTCAGGGAGTATGGAATTCTTAATTAAGGTAAGGGCTCTGAAATATCCTGAGACACGCACCGATGCCTCACCTGAGCAGCTCCATGTCATATCCAGGGAGAAAACGGTGATCGTCATCCTAGACATTCAACTTTTTCTCTGCAGGATATGCTGTTATCCCTGTGATCGCTTGATGGATGAGCAATACCTACCTCCGCTCTAAGCATCCATGATATAGTCAAATGGTGAAGAGTATAGCACCCTTGCGGCGTAAAATATCGAGGAGTTTTTATCCTAAGTGCCTTGTTACCCTTCACCTAGGAGACTAATAATCCATATAGGCTATGAGAAATAGTACCTACACTAACTTTACCAAAAACTTTGCATACTGAGTACCAGATTATTTGCTCTGTTAATGATATTATGTGCGATTATATAATGCACTTTCCCTGTTCGACATGTGAAATAATAATGCCGATTAACTTATCAGTGTCATATTTCACGTGCAAATTATTAAGCCGTATCAAATATGTCAATCGAATGACTTTCCTTATTACTTGGCCCCGTTATCTATAGATAGAATAATGCTATAGTAATATTGTTATAATACATCTATCTAGAAAAATAATATTGTTAATATTTTCTTTTACGTAATTTATGTATTAGGGGCGTTAGTACCCTCATATTTGGAAGTAATTTTTAGTTGTTAGAGAATAAAAAAAACACGCATTCAACATCCTAATAAAATAAGGTAAGCAAAACAGACAAAAAAATATCAGAATGCCTTAAATGAATCAAAAGAACTGGAGTTTGGTGCGTAATCATTTAATTTTTTGATGTTTGTTGAAGAAAATATAATATAAAAAGTAAAACCAAAGTCGTATGTAACATCATAAGATATATGAAACATCAAAGTACATTAAAATATTCAGGTACAATTACGAGCAAAGATGTTTGGAACATACCTACACTTTACTCGGCGTGTAACACAAGACGGATCCACGACACATACAGCACATTTCAGCCGCGCCTGGCGCGTGACAAGGGTCGAGATGTTCATGATATCACCCTCTAAACTTTCATAAGGACCAGAATGCAACATAATACGTGTCGTTCCCGTAAAATGGTCGTGACTGTACAATATTCTCTACGCAAATATACATCCCCTGTGACTCTAAATTTTTTTTATTGCCTTTATAGTGCATGCAAACTTAAAGAAATGGAAAATAATGGTAACTGTTTTTATTTCAGTATGTACCGTAATTACTCTAGTACTAAACGCTAATTTTAAAAATAAACTTTCCCACATTTTTGTTTGTTAAACTAGAAAAAAAACTTCATGCAATACCTCAATTCGAAACTGATTAGTTTCCTTGTTATTAATAGATTATTTAAACAACTACTTGTAGCTAAAATTCATAGCGTTTAACACGCCATTGCGCGATAATGCGGATTAATTTTGTGACGTACCGTTGCGATTAGTGAATCGATGCCTGCTTGGACCGTTGTGTTTGCTTGCGACAGAGTCTAATATTGATTTTCTTGCTTTCTAATAGTTTGTTTTTACTTATATTCTCATTAGCTATAACTTGGTAATAAACTAGAAATTGAATGCATTACTTTTTTGCGTTTTAGGTTTTCTATAGGAAAAGCTATCTGAATGACTTACTGACAAATAACTATAAATTGTTTGGTCAACATGGGTTTAACGACTCAGGGTACCACCATGATAGAACTGTTGAGATTTTTAGATTTGGACGCGAAATTAAGGGATGGATGGTTAGAGATAGGTATAGATGGATTAGTATGAAGATAATTATAATTATATTTAAATTAAATTATTCAATTACATGATAAGATAAAAATAAATAAAAATTAATTCAACCCATTACTGTCCCACTGCTGGGCAAGGGTCTCTTCTCAGAATGAGAAGGGGTAGGCATTAGTCCACCACGCTGGCCCGGTGCGGGTTGGCGGACTACACACACCGTCGAGAACTTTATTTAGCCCTCTCAGGTGTGCAGGTTTCCTCACGATGTTTTCCTTCACCGTAAATGCAAGAGATAATCAAATTCTAATCCGCACATGATTCCAAAAAGTCAGAGGTGCGGGCCGGGTTTGAACGCAGACCCTCCTGCATGGAAGGCAAGCGTTCAACCGCTAGGCTATCATCACATTGATAAGATATACCACATTTATTTCCTTTTAAGTATCATATCTAAGGTATTACATAAGATGATAAATATCTAGATTATGATAATGTGTATGCTATAACAATATTTTAATATTTATTAAACAAGTATTTTAGCTTAACAATGGTCGATGATATTCGAACGACCGTTACTCCATCTATAAATAAAAATTTTAATTTATTTTACGAGTGGGAGGAAGAACTTACTCATCATCGGTAAAATGTGACGTAAAAATTTGACTACTAATAGTACACCTTTTACTACTGTTAATAGAGTGAGAATAACCAAATAACAGCCCGTAAGAGATAGTAATCCGTCATTAGAAAACGAGGGACGCTTGTGACATTTTCATTTAATAATTTACAAGGAACCAATGGCTACGTTAAAATGTCAACACAGATGCGACTAAGTACAAAGTCTGCAGTTACTGCAACTTTGACACGGGAACACTGAAATAATTCACTTAATGTTCTTTTGACCGAGGGAAATTAACAACAACTTAAAGGTATTAAAAAACCTTTTTGAGATTACCTAATATTTTTCAATGAATATCTTCTACTATTTTATCTATTTCTCCTATTATGTCAACTGTTAGGTTAGTTCAGGTCGGTTCCCATGCCAATTCCTGGAAAACGGCTTGTCTTTACTCCTCGTGATCCCGCGCAGTATCTGGCCAGTCTAGGCTTCTAATTCGTCTCGCCAATTCAGGGACTATTAAACATCGGAGAAGAGCTGTTTAATTATTTAATTTTACCCGTGTTGTGTCCCTTCTTGTTACAACAAATGAATAAAAATGTATTCAATACTGTACGCACCATATGATCAATTGTTTGGCAGACTTAATGTAACATTAAATATCTATTGTAGGCATCAGAGAGGAAAATTAACTTTTATTTTGAGCATGTCGACAACACACTTAACAAGAACAAACGTACCTTAGAATTGTGGTCTACAATCAATTCGTTTGACTTTCAAATGGCTTATATAGACATGCTATTTACAATTGAAGTTGAAGTACCCACATAATTAAACTGCGACTACCAAAGGCGTATTTAAATTGGTTTGGGTTCGGTTGCTTTCAATTACAATATTTTCAATATGAATATCATTTTAGGTATAGATTGTCTGTCTCTTAACTTGATTATTTTGAATTATTAGGTCTTCATCAGTCATTTACCTTAGGGTACCTTTTATAGTGGTATAAGGCGCGTCTGAAGTTCTGAACACATTAATAATAAATATTTTTGTAGTCCCGTGCAAGTAGAATACATACAATAATATATATTAATTATTTGAAAATATTTTATTCTAATTAAGTCCTTACCTATCTATGACTTTGTTCGTGACTATGATGGTAATGACAGTATTTTTTTATCGTTTTTCCGCGTATGAAATTGTTCGAGTTTTTCCCCATAGGAAACTGCTTAAACTCGAAGACGAGTCATTGACGATCTTTATGCACAGAATAATACTCGTATTAGGTACGATTACGATAATTACCTACGATTTTTTATTAGGCACGTATTAATTTCTTTTTTTACTTATGTTATTAGATAGATATTTGTAAATTTTAAAGTATTGTATTACTTATTTACTTGAATTATTACAATAAGCGTCATAAGTCGATTAACATTTTAATGTGAATCTGAAATCGTTTCAATAAACTTTCATACATAAACCATTTGATATTTTAAAGATGTTCACCTGCTTTTATGACTGTGCATAAAAAGCGAGGCAACTGTTTCGGTTTACCTCATTCGGCGGCCTACAAGTGACACTTAGTTAGACTGGAGTAGGTATTCATCTAATATAAACTGCCAAAGAATCTATGTAGAAGAATCCAATTTGCCATCAAGCAAAAGTAAATTTGAAGGCGGGAATGCGATACGTCAGCGCGGCCGACCGTCAACACAACACGATTTGCGAAATTGAACGGAAGGGCCCGACTATTTTGTCGGGTAATCTTTATAATGCCAACGAAGGGAGCAGGCGATTTATATTGTACGTCCAATAAAATACTCACTTTGAAACTTCTTCGTTTCAAATAAATCACTTACAAGAGGGAAGAAACCGCGTGAAAGAAACGGCCTAATGTTTATAGATAGTGAATCTGTGAATGAGTCTAATTTATCCGAAAAAAGATTAGTTGCGCATGAGTGAAAAAATATTACTGTACAATCGATACCTACTAGATACAAGATCATTTATTTGTCCAAAATGCCTCATGGAATGCAAGATGTTAAATTTCAGCTTCATAAGTATCTTTGTTTTTACATGCGATTGTAACCGTGCTATTATCGGAAAATAGCGTTATTGGGTGGTCGATGTTTTTAGGAAAGTCATTTACGTACCTATGATAAAAACCATATCTCTAAGCATTCAGATCTCAATCAGTTTTGATAATTCAATCATCTGAGGTTATACAGTCACATAAATGGTTATCAATGCTTTTCTATCAATCTAAAGATTGATATAGCTAGACTTGCATAGCCAAGCCACATTGCCTTGTTTAATTAAGGTAATCAGAGAAATCTAAATTACAAAATCATACATGTCATCTAGCTATACAAACACACTAGGCTATTAGCATTGTTGAAGCAGTAGATAGCTTCTAGTAAGGCATTTGTAGATAATGTGATTCACAAAGGTCACTGTTTTATATTCAGCAGCGGAAGATCGAGCTAAAATTATTGGTGTAACTTAGTTAACCCTACAGAAGCGACAGAAGCAATTGCGAAACTGTGATAAACGTAAAATCGACATCTTTGTAGTTCTACTTACATACACATTGACGAGCAGAGGATTATGGCTCGCTCGGCTCACACAGATTCAAAATCGACATTCGCACATCCTTCTGTTTACTTTCATTAGTCACTGGTTTACCTACCAACTTAACGATAGACATCTAGTACAGATCTGTCATATGGCAACTACTATTAAAACTCGGGGCAAAGTCCTACACATCCAGTCCAAAGCAATCTTGACTGCTGTTTAATATTTTAAAGTTCGTCTGAGAGCCATTTACTCGTTATTTTCCGGTGAAATTGAAAACCCCGTCAGCGAATGTTTTCTTTTTAAGAATTTATTTTTATAAAATCACCCATATTAGTAGGTATAATTTGCTAAAGAGGTATCGTTTATAGTGATAATGATTATCAAATGGAACAACTTGTGTGCATAGATATAAGAACCAATGCTTCTTAATATACATGACAAATAAAATCAATTATCGTTGGTACCTATATCGATATTTTATAATAAGAATAAACAGGAAGTTGTAGAAGTAATGATTAAAAATACTTCAAGGTCTTGAATATCATAGGGTTAAATATATCTGCATCAATTCGTGTTTTATTTATTGATAATGACTATTTTGTATGAAGATACAGCTGCGCACAAACTGACTTGAATCTATATTATCCTATCCTATCCTACTAATATTATAAATGCGAAAGTTTGTGAGGATGGATGGATGGATGGATGCTTTGTTACTTTTTCACGCCAGAACGGCTGAATGCATCTGGATGAAGTTTGGCACAGAGATAGATTATAGTCTGGAATAGCACATAGGTTACATACTTTTTATCCCGGAAAGATTCGTAATCCACGCGGGCGTAGGCGCGAGCGGAAGCTAGTCTTAGAATAAGGAATTAATTTTTGCAGATTCTTAATGAGTATGAAATGTATAAAAAATAATTTTCAGTCACTATTATCTTGGAATTAATTTATCTTCGTATTCATTAACATGAAAACCACTAGCCATACCTCGACGTAATTAAGAATTCAATTACTTACGCGAAAATTAACCTTGATTGGCCCGTACTTTGCACAAATAAAAATAAAATTGTATGTATGCGAGTGATGCCTAGCTTGTGCGTGCGCATTCAACAATATGTAAGAGTAAACAACAAAAGAAGGACAAGAGGCTTAGATTAGCTTGCGAGTTTGTCTGGAACTTAGTTACAATAACTATAATACTATTATATAGTACAATGACTGACACTGTTATTAAGTTTACAAACAACTGTGTTCATACAGTTGTATATGCACGTATATAAATAGTGTTTAACTTATATATATTAATAAATACTTACTTACTTAAGAGCAATAGGAGTATTACCTATTTTAAGGGAAAAGTTAATACAATTTACTTTTCGCCTTCGTTTTTGAATTGAATGAAAATATAAATCATAATCATCATCATCATCAGCCAGAAGACGTCCACTGCTGAACAAAAGCGTCCCCCTAGGGGGGGGGGGGGGTTGCCATAATCCCCACGCTTGGCAGGCGGCTTGGGGATCGCAGTGGCTCACCGATTAGTGAGAGGACGCTGCTGCCCGTCCTCCGGTGTCTGGCCGCAGTTTTAAGACGTACCCGGGTCTAAATCATAATAAAGATATTAAATAAGAATAACAAAAATATTATATTGATCGATATCTAAATATGATCATGAAATATTAGACACATATATTTTTTTTAATTGAAATTTATTTCACGGCATATATTTACGTTGTATGTAACACTCACACGACTTTGCTTAGAACTTCATTCAGTTTCACGTTTCTTTAAAAAGACGTACTTGTAAAACACAGCTGCCAAACCACTACCGACGAATGGTCCAACCCAGTAAGCCCAGTGGTCGGTCCAACGGTTAGTCCAAACTGCAGGGCCTAGAGACCTAGCTGGGTTCAAGCTAGGACCAGTCAGTGGTCCTACTAGTGAGAGCCCAACAATTGTCAAACCAAACTTGATTGGCATGCTATCTTGTTTTTTTTCGTTCACATGGTCCCATACACTACAATTAACAAAAGACAGGGCGGCTGTAAGAACGATTTCAATGCCCAAAGTCTGAATTACGGTTAGACCTGTATACGGTACCGTCGCGCATACTCCACCTGGCACTAAGTCAATTGGAGATAATGATACTAAGATGCCATAACCCAGCACGGCTCCAGCGCATTCAACTATAGAGTATATAATTCCCAATCCGATGGATGTACTTCCCCAGATGACAGACGCCAATGTAACCGCAGGATTCATGAATGCTCCAGAAATGTGGCCGAAGATTTGAATATTGAACATGACTACCAAACCGAATCCAAACGGCCCATATAACGTAGTGTCAATTCCTTCAATGGGTATACATGACATGCAACCGAACAGCATCAGCATCATCGTGGAAATAAGCTCTGACAGGATTTTCCGCCATTGGACACGCCACCAATCGGGAAGAGAAAATTTGGAACCGTTGTGATAATCTTGCATGATATTTACTTGATATTTCTGTTACTCCAACTATATAGATTGAACATTCGGTGTCACTGTCATAACACTTTATCACTGATTAAGAAAAATATTGTTACTTTGCTGTGTAAATTGACCGGTGGACGCGACTGTGTTGCCTCTGACTCGAGGTAAAAATGTCGTATCTCGTAAATTATATTTATAATATACAAGATCCAGCGACCGTTATCTACTGTTTATAGAAAATTGTTATCATCATTTTAAAAGGTAAGTCAGGTAAATCAAACGGTAAAGGAAAATTGAAGCTAACTTATTCTCATTTCAAAAAGAATCACAAAATGACTTCTGTAGGAATAGATGATATTAACATGAGGTGTAAACATCCATAACCCCCGCTTCATATTTTATCTTAAATGATGCACATACGAATGAGAAAGAAAAACAGAATACTTATTTTTTATTAATACTTCCTAGATGTTACGGCAATCTGAATGTATTTATATGTAGCTTCGTCTCCAAGTTGTTTTAACTGCCATAAAAACATTGGATATTATTCTATGTACATCAACTAAGTCTTGACGCAACTTTAGGCTTAGGTCCAACAGAGGACTGAGATAGTTATCCCACTCACTACGAGTGAGAGAAATAATCATTAAGCCAGAGGAAGCGCCTATCTGTGAGAAACAATAGATTTTGTATTGTGTTTTCTTTGTATCACTTGACTTAATTAGTATATAGTGAAAAGCTGAGTGATCAGTTAATTCAATTGAATTTATGACGGAACTAAATTTAATTCTTATAGGGTGAAAATAAGTCTATTTATGCTTGAGCGTTATGATTTGACTATTTTTATGTCTTTGTGAACTCGAATTTTGTATTTTACATTTTCATTGATGGTTCTTTCCGTATTATCCTTTCGTACAATGGACGTGTAAACTGATACCACACTTTCGCTAGTGGCCACAAACGCATCATTATTTCCAACTGTCGCTTTGCCTACTTCTAATAAATAAATCGGTTTTTATATTTACATCTCAGTATTAACCTCTATACTTTATAAACGTTCATTTTCACCCGAGCCCTCTTCGAAAACCTCCGCCATGCTCAACTTTGGCAGGGCTGGGGTTCATTTTTATTATTTAATAACACATTTACCGGTATTTTGCAACTGATGTAACGAATTCAGTATGTAGTGATTTATTTTGCATTCATGTTCATGTCTTTTGAGTCATGAGTAACCACTTAAGATGGTGTTCCACTACCCAGTGTGAGGTACATAGACACAATATCGTTCGAGTAATTCTCCAAATCCGACACTTCTATCTAAATTGTACTTTCAACTTCTGTTCTGAGATTCTATATTATGCAGAGCATAATGAGTAGGACAGTAGAAATGAAATTCTTTGAAATAAAATGATGTTTCGCCGATACTCCATTCTCACCATGCTCATACAGTATCTGCATCTGCCCACTTCGGTTTAGAGTTTGTTTATTGACTCTTATGTCTCTGACTATCGACCAAGCTTGATGTAGTTTGCTGGTGCCGGAAATTTATCCAGCTACAATTTGCGATTAAGCAACCTGATAGAGCTTCTGTTGTTAGAAACGATGCATTGATAATTGGAAACCGATCAATGGATTTGTGTTAGACACTGTGCATGTGTTTTGACCACGCACAGATTGACCCTGAATTTTTGGAAGTCCTCGTCTCTCATCTGTTACACCATATTGATAGAAGGTAGATAGTTTTTTTTTTTTGGTTATGGTATGCAGTCATAGGCGCGCCCTACATCAATTCTAAATTCAATAAACAATTACATTGCTCAATATGACGACATGCGCAATCTTTTTTGATAAGTGCGCATTGATTGAATAACACTTTAAATATGATTGCACCATACTTTTTTATTACGTGTGGGATTAATATTGTGTAATTCAGTAACGCCAAATAAAGTTGTTCTAGAGAAAACTTCTGCCTTTTCTTGTACCATATTCTTTTGACCAACGATGTTTTCGTTTGCTGCGTTTAGCATTAAGGAATATCACAAAAGTCGTAGTCACAATGTCAAATTCAAAATCAAAGTACTACAACGGTAGTTTTAGTTTCATGGTGGTATTCAATATTATTGCCCATTGCATTTGCACATATTGTAGGAGTTTGGCCTGATTGTTTTTCAACAATTAAAATATGTGTGTACATACAGACTGTGTTTGATCAACCTGAAGTCATCATAAAATTTCAAATAAATATTTTCATTTTTTCCCACCCAATACAAACTCTGGGACCCTGATTTGGAAATTAAAACCCGCATAGAAGTAGTCAGGAGTGCCTTCAATACTATGAAAAAGGTGATGACCAGCCGAAGCCTAAAGACTACCCTGCGCACACGTCTTCTTGAATGCTATGTTTGGCCAATACTTCTATATGGTTGCGAGGCCTGGACAATTAAGGAGGATCTAAAGAGACGTATAGCATTCGAAATGTGGGCCTACAGACGCATGCTGAAAATAAGTTGGACACAGAAGGTAACCAATGATGAAGTCTTGCGACGCATAGGGACAAAACGAAAACTCTGGAACATCATTAAGAAGAGAAAAGTTGCATATCTGGGTCATGTTTTTAGGCATGATCGATACGAACTCTTGCGACTCATAATGATGGGAAAAGTTGAAGGAAAGAGGTCCGTGGGTCGCAGAAAGAAGTCTTGGCTAGGAAATATAAGAGAATGGACGGGAGTTGCGAGTGCTGCCCAACTGTTTCACCTCGCGAGGAATAGAGAGGAGTTTGCAAAGCTGATTGCCGACCTTCGCTAGTCGGAGAGGCACCTTAAGAAGAAGAATACAAACTCGACCGCATTGGACATGAGCCATGGGCACCCGTGCCGTGAAAACAAACCGTAACAAATTTATAATAGTACATACAGCCTCACTAATCACAAGCATAGATGAATAGATGTTTGTTTATTTATGATAAACTTTTCGCTTAAGTACTTTTTAGGGCAAACTTGCCTTTTTTCAGGTCAGTTCTCACACCACCACATACGTTTGCTAATAGGCTTTCCTCATAGACAAAAAATTAATCGGTACCTAATATGCCTGCCTAGCGGCATTGGCGAAATATGGATGTACGATAGAAAATTGTGTTCGTTAGTGCTTCCAACGTCGCGTCGCGTCGCCGTCATCTTGGAGACAATGGTTTTCAGTCGCTGGCAAACTACTGGATTATAAATTTATAATCATTGGGATTTTTCTTTAACACGTGTGGCCATGTTAAATAGCCTTTATCTTTGTAAATATAAATATTAGGTACATAAAAAACTCGATCAATGATAACTTTACTTCTTAACAAAGATATAATCATTTACGTATGTAATATGAAGTTTCATACATTTTTATCTTTGATAAAAACATTTACTATCATGATCAGAGATCGTTTATAGTCTAGGAGTCATATTAATGGTATTGCAGTGCGTCAAAATAGGTAGATATTGTAGTATTGTTGCGAATTCCGGACTTGACGAAGAAAACAATATCCATTGCTTGATTTTTGAAAATCGACTATTAATTAGCCTGATTACGTTTCTCTATGGTTATCCTACTTTTTAAAATACTTTTTGTATTAAATTACCGCTATTTTCGTGCTATTAAAAAAATGTTAATAGGGTGAATATTTTTGTTTTGTTTTTGGTTGTCCCTTCTTAATTTTTTATGTCCAAACGAGAGCAGACCGATTACTTGTAACAGCGCTAACAACAAATTAGATAAATAAGTAATAAAGTATTATTTATTGCAGATATATTCTCGCTAATTTACTGTTTTTTTAGTTGGTGACCCAAACGATAAAGTCATGCTCCCCTACAAATTTTGACTATCTATAAAATGTCTTAGAATATCATACTCCGGTTTAAAAAATCGTATGATAGTCATGTAATTTATGCCTGTATTAATACGAGAAAGGTCAATAGAATTTCAAATAACGTAGAAACAGATTTGTAATTTAGTTGATTTTTGACAAATTTTTGACAAATTGCCTCGTAATTGTGTCCTTGGAAGAGTAGCAGAAGTGATGTACCCTTACTCACCTAATATAATGTATTACTTAGAAGCGAGAGAGCACTACGACTGATCTAACCAATAGCAAAACGTTCTGGGTATCACGTGATCGAGCCCATGAGTGCTGTGAGCTTCACTGCATTGGGCCATATCATCCGTGGCTCTGACAGAGGCAAGGTGGGTTTATTGTTAGTCTAAGACTAAAAATTACTTATTTTTGTAAGTAATTTCAATTCTAAATGTATTTTGCAGCACAATGTAATAAAAATATAGTTTAGTCTTATACGCGACTATGGAATTTTAAATTAAATAATTTTATAGTAATAAATATTTGACCGTTAAATGTCTCCTGAGGCACTGGTCCGTTGGATTACTTTCGAGAAGACCTAAGAGACAATTGCGGTGGGTGACTCAATAGACCATTGAAAGTTTTTAATAATATATTTGTTTAATAGTCTATTTTATTTGCTGTTTCACAGAGTTGAATGATAATTAATTTAAATGCAAATTAAACTGATATTTCTACAAATTTCATAGAGATTGCTTACTTTTCATCTATTTCCCAATATAAAAATAAATTAAAGAAAGATCATGAAAAATATGAAGAATATAAGAAAACGAAAAGAGAAAATTATCATGCATAGAAAAGACTGGTGCAAGATTTGACCCCCAAAGAAAAGTTTAATGCCAAAGTAATCTGTAAATTGAAAAAGAGAAATTTATGACACAAAAAGAAAAATCGTATCGTAAATTGAGGTCCGCTTTGAAAGCAATAGATACGCTAACAGAATTTAAAAAGTCAAATGACTTTTGTTTAAGACGATATTTCAAGAGCTACTGTAGGTAAGAAAGATACAGTAATTAACCACAAAGGTTCAGAAAAAAATCCTGGTAGATAGTATGAAAACAATGTATAAAGTATTTAAACGAAAGATACCAGACATAAAGTGTTCATATTATTAATTCACTATAAAGAATATATGTCAAAGTTTCAGTAGATGGACGTCGAATGTGCCTATATAAGTTGCACCTTAATCCCATTTATAAGACCCAGGTACTTAAAAGAAATCGTATAATTTAGATTGACGATTTAAACGTGCTTGTTTCGTCCACGGTGTGTGACACAAATAATAAAGTGTGCATGTATGGAACATGCCAACAATGTGATATTAACGAAGTAAAGCAAGATATGATTAAAGATACAGAAAATATTAAGTGGACTGAGTGCGGTAGGCAAGAAGAAATTTATGGAAAGGATGATAAAAAAAAATTAAAGCTGTAAAAAATATCAAAGAATCTGCAGGATTCTTGATAAGAACCTTTTGTGTCTCCTGACTCATGAATTTGTCTCCTGGTAAACCGAAATGTCCAAATTGTTATTGTGATTATTATTCTATTTCATTGTTAAAAATCCATTTTAAAATAACTTTCTTTAGATGATTTGTTTTAAAATTAATGGTAGAGGTAAGTCTAAGCAATTTTTTTTGTAATTTTTTATATCTCAAAGTCAAAGTCAAAGTCAAATATTTTTATTTCGAGTAGGCCTTTACAGGCTCTTTCAAAACGTTGTGATTCTAGGTGCACGGTTCCAAAGTGGGGGTAGGTCCTATGGAGAAGAGACCGGCAAGAAACTCCATGGATACTCTTTTAAAAAAATAGTTTTAAACTGGTTACAATCTTTAACGGTAAAGACTATGCGAGTACAATGCAAGCCAATGTGCGCAAAACGACACACGAAGAACAGTATTAATATAACGGAATAATTGGTGTAGCTAGGCTCAGCCACAATAGTTGGAGACCCAGCGATCCAGTACTCAACGCCACTTTCATTAGAAGGATATGCTGGCCCAAGTGAGTGCAACAATCCACACTGTCCGACAAGTAAATGTAAAGTTACTGGCTACACTGTACTCGCACATTTACAATTTGAAGTTGCTAGCGTCTAACAAACAAATTACATGAATAATATAATTAGAAATCTTAAACAAATAATAACTAATTGTTACAAAATAGAAAATTTTATATAAAATAACTAAAATTAAAACATATAGAGAAAAAAAAAAAGATAATAAAAATATTATCAAGACAATCGTCATTAAAAACTAAAAACTAACTTGTGAGAATTGAAAACAACGGATTGCCAGGGAAGCCGCATGTGCAGAAGACATCAAGACAGTTAGTGCCACACGTCCCTATCGTCAACATAGTCTTTAACTTTATAATATGCTTTCCTTATGAGAATAGATTTAATATGTGTTTTAAATCCTTTACCAGTAAGGTCGGTGACAGATTTCGGCAATTTATTATAAAAGCGTACACCGTTCCCTAGGAATGATTTAATTTGATCTAAAATAAGTTGACTTTTTGTTCTTTTTTCTTCATTGGTGACTCAAGAGACGTAATTTATAACAATTTATTTTAATATGAAGTGGTTTTCATACATCTTTTCGTAACTAATTTGTCAGAATTTTATTTAATCAAATACCAGTCAGCCAGAGGACACATTTTGGGGCCGACATCTATTCTCAGCCCTAAAAGTGATAATAAAATACTTTCAAGTTCAAGGCCCTACTTAATATATTAAAATTCAATAGTGATTCTTTATGAATAATATAAAAAAGTGTAGTAATAGATGATATTTTTTTCAAGCATGTTTAGCCCGCCGTTACAAAAAAGTTAATTCATCCAAAATGCTTCGGGATGGCGCGCCCACGGAAAGTGGTTGTGTGGTGGTGGTGGAAAGTTCAAAGTCCAATGAATAACGCATATTACAATAACGCGTATTATGATTTTATTTGCAACTCAACGCTCTCATAATGTATACATAGTTTGCTATCACTCAACTTAATTTTAAGGTCAGTAACATTCTACTTTGCATTTTATTACAACAGTTTTAGTACAATCTTGTTTTATCAAGTTAATAGGAACCTCACAGTTTAACGTACATTGGAATTCAAACCGACTTATTATAAATGTTATTATTATTATATTATGTATCGGTTATATATAATTATTGTATTATTTATTAGATAACAGTTACCTATGGTTATCAAAACGGCCAGAATTTGAAAAATATTATATGACACTTGCTAATAATCATGAAATTATAGATATAGGTACACAGAGGAAGGAACAAGATAAATTTGCAACTGCATCTAATTCTCGCAGTAACCATAAAATTTGTTAAATTCCTCCATCAAAATTCCCAACAGACATGGATTATTTCTGAAAATCCTTTTTTCCTTACTAATTTTACTGTGGAAGCGTGATTAATCTGGGCAATAGAAGACTTTAATTTAGGGATTTGTTCGTCAGAAGAACTATTGTTCTCATGGTCAGATGGTGTTGTCATCCTAAGCTAAGGTATCTAATTGGTGCATTGGGCCTTCATGAGTTGTCGCCACATCCACCTACCTTACGCTACCGCCAGTGAAAAAAAAAAACAATTGACCAAATACGAAACAAATTGACAATTGCAATAACGCTTTTAAGTCTTGTTAAAATATGTTTATTTTACACTGATAGTATTAGCAACTAATAATCACAGATCTATAAAATATGAATAAAAAAATATAATAAAAAAAAGAACATTATTTTAAATCACTTTTATTTTCCAATTTATTTTTACATTTTACCCCTGTATTCCCCGAAGGGATAGGCAGAGGTGTTGGTACTATTGTACATTTCACCTATGCTGTTATTGAGTCAGGGTACAATGCCATGAAACAGAGTACAATTAGCTTCTTTCCGTATTTTTGTTTACTGAAAGTAATATACTTGGAGGTCGTCTTCATCATGAACACAATTGCTTATCTAATATTTAAATACTTAAAATAATATGACACATTAATACTAGATCTTATAGACCGTACACACTGGTAAATGTAAAATATGGGAAGACAGGCTCGTGTTTGCAACAAAATAAAAATGCATGAAGTACCTATAATAAAATTATGAATGTGTGCGTAGCTTACGCGTGCTCATACACCAATATGCACGGACTTTTAGTTACACTTATTTTATATACAGCAAAATAAAAATGTATAACGATTTGACTTGTATGTGAGTATATCCTTAGGAACTTAGTTAACATAACTAGTACCTTAGTGTGTTCGATATGTTAATATATGGCGATGTTTGCCACTAATTATGCAGACCAATACGGTTATTGGACCGCGCTATTTCTGACAGGATTAGTTAATAGAAATGCATATTGAACAATACCTACATTTATCCCGACCGTTGTGGTTTACTAAAACATTATTTAGTTCACATATATGTATATTTAATGCTCGTGAGACACTCGTAGACATTATTGTGAATTAATTCAATTAACTATTATGAATTAAATTACAATGTCGCGGGGTCTTGACATACTATAAGTTTATAGCGTTAGGTGGGCTATATAATATCTTATTACATTATACACGGATATTAAAGTTATTACCTATGCTATATTACATGATTATATTCTCTTACAAAACTGCTAATCAGCTTGTAGAGTGCGGCTTTGAGACGAGTAATTAGTCCTACTAAATTGTATGTAGGTATTTGAAAGTCTCATGTTTTTAGTAGAAAATGTGACTCGAGGAATTGCATACCATAAAATAATACTGTAAAAAAAATACCAATTCGTCTTTTGAGCCCAATATTTTGCAGGACGTACCGACGACAAAGCCGATGTCATTGACTCTATGTAAAAATATTAGTATTGATAGCGGGCCTTAGATATAACTGTACACCTATTGACGGGTATAGTCTTAGTGACACGTCTGAGTTTGGTACTAGTCCTTTCCTTATGTTTGAGGTCAGAGGTACACACAACGTACCTTGCCCTCTCAGAGTTGCGTGACTCAACACCTACTGTTGAAGGCAGGGATGCATAACTTGGGGCCGGATTCATTTTAGATAACTTTTTCGTCTAAATAGTTTGCACAAAAACTATTATAATTTCGAAATAACAGACTACACAGCTAAATCCTTTTTATAAGTCGATTGTTATACCTGACATCTATCCCTGCGCATAAACTACCTACATATATTTTTTAGATTTGTCTCAGGTTAGTATGTACTTAAAAAATTAAAACATAAGTACTTTTAAAATTAATAAATAAACTTCTTACCATCCCTATTTCACTCATACAATGAGTGCATTGTTATAAGTTGTTTTTTATTCAAGTATACAAACGAAATATTATTAGTTAACAAACTGTATAAACATGTTGTAACTGTTTGGAAATGATTACAAATATCTTGTTTTCATTACGTTTCGTGAATATAAAACCACTTATTTAGAAATAGACGTAAATTATTTAAATAGTGTTTAATTATATGTGTAAAGAATATTAACAAAGATAGTTGCTAGCAATAGCTGTATTATTTTAAGTGAAATAGTAAAAACAATAGGTTTCATTTCTTTTTTTTAAATAAGAACATTTGTTTAAGTGTAGGTATAAAAATATAGAAAATCTGAATACCAAAAATATTATAATTTTGAATGATATTCAAATATGTTTATCATTTTTATATGTACATATAAAAAAATGTTAACTCAACACTCTACATCATGCATGTCAAATACATAACTTATATGAGTTTATGTAACACTCACTCGCGATTAGTCTTACAATTTTATTCAATTTCACGTTTCTTTAGAAACATGTACTTGTAAAACACAGCTGCTAAGCCACTGCCGACGAATGGTCCGACCCAGTAAGCCCAGTGGTGGGTCCAGTGGTTAGTCCAAACCGCAGGGCCTAAAGTCCTAGCCGGGTTCATGCTAGCACCAGTCAGTGGTCCTCCAACTAGGGAGAGTCCAACAATCGTCAAACCAAACTTAATTGGCATGCTATCTTGCTTTTTCTCGTTCACTGGGTCCCACACACCACAATTAACAAAAGACAGGGCGGCCGTAAGAGCCATTTCGATGCCCAAGGTCTGGATTACGGTTAGACCCGTATACGGCCCTGTTACGCACACTCCACCTGGCACTAAGTCAATCGGGGATAATGATACTAAGATGCCATAACCCAGTACGCCTCCAGCGCATTCAACTATGATGTATATAATTCCCAGTCCGATGGACGTGCTTCCCCAGATGACAGATGCCAATGTAACCGCCGGATTCATGAATGCTCCAGAAATGTGGCCGAAGATTTGAATATTGAACATGACTACCAAACCAAATCCAAACGGCCCATATAATGTCGTGTCAACCCCTTCGATAGGTACACATGCCATGCAACCGAATAGCACCAGCATCATCGTGGAAACAAGCTCTGACAGGATTTTCCGCCATTGGGCATACCACCAATCGACGAGAGAAAATTTGGAACCATTGGGATTATCTTGCATGATCTTAATTTCTGTTGTTCCAACTATAGATTGAATATTCGGTGTCACTGTCATATCAATTGAATCACTGTCTTTAGTATCCCACAAAATCTATTAATTTTATCAAGTCACTTTCACATCATAACACCACGTCCAAATTCGTTAACTGTGATTCCGCATATTACGTTGTGTTAAGACAGGTTAAGTTTTATTCCACTGTTACTTTGCCGACTAGACCGGTGGACGCGACTGTGTTCTATCTGACTCGATGTAAAAATATCGTATCTCACACACAGTCGCACCGGATAAAATGATATTCATACAGATACAGCAATCGTTATCTATTGTTTTCAGCCCTATAATAAAACATCCTATTATTATTTATTATCACGAGTTGTGAATTATATGGCTGTGGATTTTCAAATTTGGATTAATAAAAGAGGATCTCGCTGCAGTTTCAACAGTCCACGTTTCCAGGCTTCGTTATTGCATTATTTTACCTGCAAAATATTGATTCGTATAATTTACACAGTAATGAATAACAATAAATATGCGTTTGTTTACCTATATATCTTCAAAACCTATGTATAGCAACGAAGTATGCAGTATACACTGAGTTGATGGCTTGGCGAACATTTCAAAACGATTAGAAAATCAAAGTTTATTGGGAACACTACAGTAGAAAAATACGCTTCGACGATTTTTTAAAGGTGGAGAGGATGAATGAGAGGTGTTTGACGAAAGGTATTAATAGCACGAAAATAATGATAGCATCGCAAGGGTCACGTCTTAAAAGGGCATAATATACTGACCTTAATGATGATGTCCTAAAAAATAAATAACTAGTCTGCTCAGTATTCGCAACCAGCGTCCATGTATGAAACTGCATGAATGTAGAATTATTTTAGATGAAGCATACCTAATATTTGTATATCTATAGCAGTTCGTTGTTTAATATTGGCCCAAAAATGACTTTTGTAGTATCTATCTATTACAATATATACTTTTAACCATTAGGACATTTTTCGTGTGTCGTTGTGCATAGCATATGTATCTATTAATCACAATGATTTAAAAAATATGTATAAAATTATATAAATATAGGTAAAACCATATTAATAAATAGAAAATGTGTTCATTAATGTACTAATTTTCGCTTAAAACTTGATTTTAAACGAAAATTAGTTCATTAATGAACTGCAAAGGTAAATTAAAACTACTTTTCTCATTTGGTCAAATCTTGATAACATAAATGAAACAGTTTATTATCCATTGTTTGTGATTTTTAAATTTTTCATTTGAATTTCTTTCTAAAACAGGTTTAATTGCAGTTACCTTATTCATTATATATACTTGTTTTGCTATCGTACATATATGATAAAGTGCTATGTAATAAATAAACCTAATCGTAACGAGGCTAATCCAACGCCTATAACTCACAATTACATGATACATAATATTTATATCTACGAAATACACGTTAAAAATATCTTGTAAAGACGTCTCTAGTACATATAAATTACTACAAATCAATATGTAAGAAGCTACTTATTCTGCAACGTACGGCTGTTGCTGTCGGTTGACCTTTTTAAGACACCCATAAGGTCAGTGCGTCCTTACGACACATCACAATGGCATTTCAAAACATTAATACGAAACAGCAAAAGAAAGTAAAAGGAAACCAAACAAGAATTATATTTGTTTGAGGAATTAAAACATAAACGAACTTAAGTACGTATATACCTGCCGAATACATAATTGTTACTATTAGGTATATTATAATAATTATTTCTATCAAAGCTGACACGACTGACTGCTTCTTTAAGCTGACTTCAAGAATCCTATCCTATCCTATTTCCTACTAATATTATAAATGTGAAAGTTTATGAGGATGGATGGATGGATAGATGGATATTTGTCACTCAATCACGCCAGAACGGCTGAACGGATCTGGATAAAATTGGGCACAGAGATAGATTATAGTCTGGAATAGCACATTGGCTACTTTTTATCCCGGAAAAATGTACGGGTTCGTAAACCACGCGGGTGTAGCCGCGGGCGGAAGGTAGTTGAAGATATATTATATACGATGCAACATTTATAAGAAACTTTATCTCAAGTGATGCACATACGAATGAGGAAGAAAAACAAAATACTTATACTTGTGATGTTATGGCAATTTGAATTTATTTATGTAGCTTCGCCCCCAAGTTGTCTGCCGAGCCGTAACAACATCAGATATTATTCTACACCAATCAAGCCTTAGCGCAACTATGAATAGGCCTAAGTTCAGCAGAGGACTGAGATAGGCCGTGTAGTAAGTGAGAAAAATATTATTTATATACTTATGTTCAATTTACGATGTAATAGGAATTATATTTTACTCTCTGCTAAATCACTGCTCGACAAAGAGTCTTTGGAAGAGAAAAAACACTAACCCGAAAGTATAACAAACCTTATTTATGAGCACAGTATATTGTATGTAGAAAGAATTATCCTGATCTCTTGATTCGTCGACCAGTCTCTAAGATCTCGGTTAATAGTGGAACGGCCGGCACAAGGCCATACGAGTGTATGAATCTGGTTTTATGCGAATTTGCGCAGTCTCCAATTTTGAGTCATAATTTACACTGTACATGTAGTATAACTCACAAATTGAGATGTTTTAATTAAATGTAAAAACAAAAATCATTTCCCACACATTTGTGTTATTTATTTTTCACAGAAGACAACGAAAAAGCAGTTTTGATTGTGTAACAAGAATGTTCAGGGTGTTGGTAGAATCCTAACTCAAAGAACCGGTGAAACTCGCTGGCTAGGCTTTTAACATTGTACGTGACAAGAGCCTTCTTTATGATTTTATTGAGGTTTGAGCAACGAGGGTTTAGAACATATAACAGAACACACAACACGAAACGTGTGTAGTTTTACGCGTATCTACTGTAATATTATTGATAGGTGTAAGCAAACCTTGTATGTCTAAAAAAATACGAGTCAAGTCATATATTAGCGAACCTCAAAGGAAATATTTTACCAAATAACAATATAAATAAACGTAAGTAATTTTTTATTCTAACATTAAATTCGTCTGATGGGTTCAATGGCGGCTTTAGGTGTCAAGGGCTAAGGTCCTATTTGCGTCGCTGAATGCGTAGTAAAGAATCTGCAAATCATTTTTTACGCCTCATTCGCATGTTCGCAACACCCATTATTCTGTTTGTATCTCAGATCAAATAAGATATAGGTACCCGAAGCCAAAATAATATCAATCAACATCTACTTACTTATCCTAAGTGTATATCCGAAGTGGTTTGTAATGGTAATCCGCCCGCAGTATCCACAATGATTGTATTAACTTCATCTCGAACATGGAAGCTCCCGACTTATTAATAGTTTGAAAGTCAATTGTGGTATCGAAAAATCGCCGTTCGCTACTGTTATATGTTTAGGTATACAAATAAAAATTCACCGTCTTATTTTCTAAGCCTCCTTGAATAACCGTGACATTTTGTTTATAATTTCGATGGTTCCCCGAGTATCCCGGACCATCCGGATTATGACATTTAAGTTAATGACAGCTGTCATATTTAATGTCAAAAATACTATTTTCAGAAAGGTTACATTATATTAATGATTATTTAAAAACTTAATCGTTTATTTAAAATCAAAATATTGAACTATATTAAATTATGTTGGACATTTATTTAAACTAGCCACCCGCCCAGGCTTTGCACGGGTGCAATTTACAATTTCAAATTTCCGATTTTCTTTATAAAAAAAATTCATAGAAACTTTGTCCTTACAATTACGAATACAATAAAAAAGAATTAGCAACACATTTGGCGATTCATTTTTATTTATATAGATTATGTTTGATTGATATTGTTATTATCAGGTCAGGTCAGGCTTAGAGACATTGAATTTAAAAAAAGTTCTTTGTTACGTCACCGATCCAAAGGTTACGTCCACTCGGTATTCGAAGTTTAACATTAAAATAATTGATAAAATATATGAACTGTGTTTCATCAACTTGATTTAATCATACAATTACAAATTTGAATATTTTATCATGCTAAGAGATATTTTAATTATTTAATTGGACTACCTAGATAACAATATGAGTAATTGACAACGATCCCTCTATCAGCCCTATTTATCTATAAGCCGCCTATGAAAGATGGTACTGGCCACTGGGATGTAATCCAACGGGCTCCATGCAGCCATCAGTCCGCTGGATGTCGCAAGTATTCAATGTTTTGGTTTTAGGACGCATGACATACTTATAAGTAAGGGGTAACGAATATCGGGACGACCCAAATATCCGAATATTTGTGTATATCACGACTTATTTGTAAGTTTTAACTTGTCTCAAATACCGTCGCTCAAAGGCCAGTGGGGCCAGTGTCTCTCGTTTCCCATCCAATACAAACACGACCGCAATACATATTTATTAGGAGAGATGGGCGCAAAGCCTGTGAAAACCGAAAAAATATAATAGTAATACAGACAGCCTCACCAATCACAAGGATGTTTGTTTATTTATGATAAACTTTTCGTTCAAGATTGCCTTAAGTACTGTTTGTAGCAAAATTGTTTTTTTTAGGTCAGCCCTCACACCGCCGAATAGGTCTGCTAATAGGCTTAGCTAATACAAATAATGGTCGTAAGGGAAATTAAAGAAATACTTAAATTGATTGCACGGTTGACGCAGTGGTTGACAGATCGACTGCTGCGCTATGTGACGCGGGTTCGATTCCCGCCTGGAACAAATATTTCTATGATTTATAGATAGTTGTTCTGGGTCTGGGTCTTTGTGCACGTGAATATATGTGTTTGTAAACGCACCCACGATACAGGAATTATTCATAGTAAGGGCGACGGTTACAAAAAAAAACACCATTGTTAAAAATAACAATTAAATTAGTCGGATTGATTATGCCTCGTCGTTGTCAACGTTTTAGAATATCCCAAAATAAAACAATAGTGCCTATAGCTACTAGGCCGCATGCTAGATCAAATCGGATAAACGTGGGACATGACGTACAGAGATGGAAAAACATGAACGATATGCCAACCTCCTTGTTTTGTTCAAAGGCTTGATATGATATTTATATTATGATAATGATACCAAACGGACTACTTCTAAATACAAATTTGCTATCTGCTATGTACATTAGGTAGCTGATTGCGTGAAGATTAACTTGTCAGCCTTTCCCACGAGAGGATGGCGATAAATCGTGTGTTAAAAATCTAGCTGTGAGAAGAGCAAAAACGTGGGTGACTCTAATCCGAGCCATTAACTATAATCCGTGTTGGGGAAAGTGGCGGACTGATTAATTGCCGGCCACCAACTGACGTTATACCACGTGAGGCTTAGAACGCGTCTATTAAGGCACTCCTACAAATTGAACCGCTAATGGACTGAAATCGTAAAAAGTGAAATCCTTGGCCATGCACTTACGGTAAGACGTTAGAAGAAGCAAGCGGCGATTGCGGTATATGGCGAGAATTGGATGACAAACGTGATGAGCGACCGCCTTTCAACCTGACGTACAACGTTGTGATTGGTACCCCGATATCTCCACAATGCGCACAGACTTTCTTAGTCATAATAATAAGTCATAATAACATCAGCTACCTACCCATGCTCTCAAAATTAGAAGAATAATCGCCATAATCGAAATCGGTTTGGAAAAAAGGAAAGCCATGTGACCTGTGTTTTTGTCTCCAACGTAGGAGGCTGTAGGATCGCCTGTAGCCCATCTGGTCAGTTTTTTCCTTGTATTCTCTTTTTTACCACCTAAGTATATTGCGGAGCTGCTGCTGCAGGCAGGAGAATACCTCGATTTGTGATTTGGATTTGGGTATCTAACAGAAATTAAAGTATAAAACTTTTATTTTAACTGAGTATCCATGGACTTTCCATCCGGTCTCTTCTCCGTAGGACCTACCCCTACTTTGGAACTGTGCACCTAGAATCACAACGTTTTGAAAGAGCCTGAAAAGCCCTGCTCGAAATTTAAATATTTGACTTTGACTTTAAAGTTGATATTGCTATGATAATTCTGTCGAGTTCTAAAAATTGTTGTAAAGTGATAAAACTGCTGTTATTAGATTGACATTGACATATCAAACCTTACAAATGCTAAAGATGTACATGGATGACTTATAACTCAATCGGTAACTGAGAGCCGTCACAATAATTGTCATGTTTGTTGTACACAGATAAAATGTTCTCTGTATATATAGGATACATTTCATCCAGAAAACTCCAAACTTTTCAACGGCTAACAGAACACACAAATAGTATGTACACAAAAACTCGGAGTTCACATGTTGGCAGAGGTTGGAGCTTAATGCCAACATAATAAGCACACAAAACAAAGGCGAGCGCCGAAACTGCAAGGAATTCCTGCCACGTTCGCGACATACGATGAAATCCACGACTAGACGGCTTTAAGCGGGCATATTTCGCTCAGCTGAGCCGAACTCAAACCTTATCATGGCCTTAGAGGCTTATCCTTCGTTTGTTCTATCCTTAACTACTGTGTTTTTTATACAGTTCGAAGGCAGATATTTTTTTTTGCATCTTTGAAGATCTGAGTTTAAATAAACGCGGTACCATGTACCGCGGTACCGCGGTAGGTATTTACTTGTATTCCTGAGGTTTGTTGTATACGAACGATTAGAAATGTAAAGACACTTTTGCGGTAATCCCAGTTCAAAGGGGAAAATGTTATAGGCCCGATGTGGTTAGTCTGTTACCATTGATTGAATGGATAAGGATTGCTAAAAACTTTCTTAATTTTGCTTCCATTCAAATTGGATCTAGGACTGTAAAACCAGAGTTTCGTACCTCTAGAAACGTGGTCCATAAACTTTGTTGGGGACAATAAAAAAGCACTAAGAAAAGCTTCGCCGAGGGATGACTATATGAAAATTCAGCGACTTGAAACATAAGTTTCATGCGGAACGGCCAGACGACAATATTTTGTGAAACCTCGTTACTGTGAAATTAGGTTAGAGCGGAGACTAGCGGCGAAAATATACTGACCTCGGCAAAGTGACTTCGATGGCAGAAGCTAATTTTGGGCTTTTATGGAGTATTATGTTCAAACTATGGGTGACGAACATAATCGTCCATTATAGCCACAAATTTTTCATTTTCATTTGCAGAAAAGGATAGGGCGCTCTTCCTGAGAAAAGAAAAATTGTTTTAAGGACACTTCATATGCAATGAAAGCATTTAGCAAAAGCATTTTTTCCATACTTTATGGTTCTACATTTTTAAGCCAAGCTGCCAAGTAATAAGTAATAATAATACAATATATTTTTATTCATGTAGATCAGTTAAAGGCACTTATGAATAGTTAGATTCTATTTGCCACGTTTCAAAGTATTGTTTTCCTATGGAGAAGAACGGGCGAGAAACTCAATGTTTACTCTTTTACTCCTAATCATACAAGCAACATTTTGTGGAAAATATAATTTGCCGCACATTTATATCATGCTAGAATCCGTTTATTTGTAAATAAATAGTTATTTAATATTATTTACATCATGTACCCACTATCGAGGCACTTGTGTATTCGTTTATGCAGAAACAATTGAAAGTGATATTATGTGTACTACCAACACTGTCATGTTCTAAAACATCGTTCGCCCCATGTTCGACCTCATAATGTTACCGATTATGATATCGATATACTGCCTCAATGCTATCCACATTCCCGTTATGTGCACAATAACAATTCTACCAAATAACGAAGATTTAAAAGACACAGGCACGAAAGTTTTATACGCTCTATAAAAACAGGGTTTTAATAATATAAATAGTCTCTATTTGGAAGAGAAATATTTGATAGTGAGTTATTATTAGATATTTTAATAGTGAACTAAATAGTTTAGAGATAGTACAAACGTCTATTAGCTGAGAAATATGAGTTCTTAACAAGCTCTTGTTGAATTCCAGACAACTACTTTTATATACTACATTTCTAGACAGTATGGTGTAATGACGGGGGAGTGAAACCGTCGCAATAAACATACAGTAATAACGAAATAAAGCTTTGAAAACTTACACTTGGGGTGTGTTAGTTTGCTAGCTTTTGGTTTACTCTACTAATAAGTGAAACGAGTACCTACACTCTGATTTGTATGTATGTATGTGTCGAAGACGGATCGTAACATGGGTCATATCATGAATCAGCGGTGTTTTATGAAAGAGGTTAAATGTCTAGAGGAAGGATAGCAGTATCGTCCCCGTAGAGCGAAAGTCATATTCTTTTTAAAGAAATTCAGACAAAGAACTTTATGTTATATCAATTTCAAAAATTAAAGATTTTTTAGAAAGTCTACATTATGCTCGTTAGTTAATTTTGGCTCTACAGAGACGGTAAGATCTTGTGCCCTTATAACAAATGTGATCACTAATTCTGTTATGCGTGCTGTTTATATCTTGTTTATTGTATCTACTGATTGTTGCGATTTTCAGTAGTTTCATGTTCATAATGATATCCAAGAACTGAGCTCGAAGAAAATGTCCAACCCCTCAATCGATTGCCTTTAGAGGCAGCTATGTCGCCAGGAGTTTCTGATCGAATTTCCACTAAGTACTAGCAATAACAAAGCACGAAGGCCGGAACTAGTGCTTGCAACTTACACATGGGGCTTTGTGAGACTACAATCTGATTTGAAATCCTTACCTGAAACTTTTACAAAGTAAAACATCTGCAACCACAATTTGTAAGTTTGATATAAAGGATATGAGAAAATGCTAGTTCATTGCATACTTTGTGCGAAGTTGTATGTGGTTGAAGTAAATTTTGAAACTTTTGATGATGTTGGTATACTTGTAAAACAAATTTTGGATAATGCAACCTATGAACTTTAGGTTGTCACATATAATGTATGTAAAAGTAAATGTATGTCAACAAATAAAATGAAAAGCAAAAGAAGATGTAGCTTTCAATTATTGTATTAATGAATTAAAAGTGATCGTTAATGCTACGAAATAGTGTTAGGCACAGGGTTATTTATTATTTTTAATTGACAGCAAACATGAATCATTTTAAATTGGTTTTTACTAACATGTGGCCATTTTAAAAGCTTTTTAATTTTGTAAATAGAACTACTATAAAGAAAACTTAATCAATGACCTTTTTGTTAAATATAATATTATGTAAGTAGTTTCGTAACTTCAGTGGGTATCGTCCGGTATATGCCAGTATGCTTTAAGCATCAAGTCAGCTTCAGGGAAACGATTAAGCGCAGGTGTACTCAACATCAGCATATTTGATATTACGCACGAAACGCACCATGAATTCGAAAGTAGAGTCAGAAGGTACTAGATTGAAGATATCATCAGCTAACAGAAATAGAAGACAAAGAAACCACCCAAATATAATCTATAAAATGACAGTAATAAACAAAAAGTTGACAACGATGTCATATTATAATACCTAGATTTTGCTAACTTTGCGTTGGAGAGAAGAAACAATGCATGGAAAGTCTGCCTGTCTGTTTAAACCAACTAAAATACGTACCCTGTCTACATGAATAATGAGTATTTTATCCACAAAACGTGTAGGTACCTACTTACTATATCTATGATTAAATAAATAAATAAAAATCTTTGTATTGATTGTACATATTGTAGATTCTATATCTTACTTTACAAAACACATGTTTTTGTTTATCAGGAAACTCATTAGGAACTTGTAGGTGACGTTGAATTTACGCAATGTCCCTAATGCCCAGTATATTGGTCAAATGTATATACAGACTGCAACTGTGGTGTCCAAGATACAGGCGCCTAGTTTGGGGGCTACTTTTATAATGTGAACCATTAATGACTAGAAACAATTAAATATACATACATGTACAACGAAACCATCTAGATGATGTAACTGAATAAATTATTATTATCTCGTGCCTACCATCTGAATGTTTTTCTACATTTCTTTCATGAGGTCTTTATCAGATACTTATAGCTATAAATACTTAATTTTAATAAAGATATGATACAAACTTATCTCCCAAGGTCTTGCTTTAAATAATTCCACCTATAAATATCTCAATACACAGTATATTTATCATACAATATATTCATTCTTTTTGAATATAACAAGATCGACAATTTATAGGTAACTAAAAGCTAAAGCTAACTCACTCACTGGGTTTTAACAATTTAGTTTAAATCCTATCTCGTTAAACTAGTTTTAGCCCAAGCGTATAACGTTAACGTTATTTTAACACTGTGATCCACGATAGTTGCTCTTCAACTTCCATCAAAATCCCCAACAGGCATAGATCATAATAACACACATAACAACATCTCGCCTGTATTTCACCGATGCCTTTATTGAGTCCCATAATAATATAATAGAGGGCGGGCCTATTGCCATCTACCGGGCACAGTTCCAGACTCCGTGCTGTACTGAGAATTTCCATACAGAAAAACCTATTAACACTGGCCGATTCGGGATCGAACCCTCCTGGGTCACCTCATGTTCAGAGGTCGCGTTTGTGACTACTAGACCAATGGCAGGTATGGATTATTTCTGAAAATTCCTACTTCCCTATAATTTTAAAATGAGGTCATTTTTCTGTGTGTTTGTTTTGTCATCAAGAACTGATTTAGATTAAGACGCCATCGAAGTTCGAATTCTGCACCGTACAAATATTTGCATGGCCTAAGGATTGTTACTCTGGAGCTGGGTGTGTACACGTGAGATTCATGTTTGTAAACTGTAGTCATGATACAAGAGAAATCCTAATGTGGAGGAACGATTGTATTCTTCGTTTCGATTGTATTCAGTCGTAACTCAAAAACCGGAATAGAAACTGTAGAGGTTTCATATCGGTATTGATATTTTTTCCATAGTAATTTTCCAAAAATAATTAAACACGTGGTTCGGATAACAAAACAAATAATTTTCTCTTCAAAAATAGGACAGTCTAGTAAATAAAAGTACAAAAAGCAGTCTATTCCCCTTTTCCCTTAGAAAGTATTCTAAAGAGAAAGAAAAATTACTCGTGACGGTTGTTAATTGAAAAGAACAACTTACTCAGCTAGATTAGTGGTAGATAGTAGTTAGAAACGGAATAGGATAGCTTGCAGTGACGACCAAGATAAAATAAACAAGATAAGTAGTTATGTAAATAAAATAAATAATTGTCACTTTCAGATTAAAGATCATCTTTGAGATTAAATCAAACAATAATTGAAATATGAATATTGTTGTATTGCTGGTTCAGTGAATATCAAAGGCAAGGGATGATCGGTCCCTGTCTTGATCTTTGTCAATCATATTAATTGTCTAAAGTTCGTGACTCTGTTTCTCCTAAATCATGGGTATAGTTTACAAAATTATCATGTCACATGCAAACGTACGCAGATCCGAAACTACTATCTACAGATCATACAAATATTTGTTCTGTGCAGGAATTCCCGCGACATGTAGTATAGAAAGATAATTGCTTTGCCACTGCGCCGACTGCGTCGTCTCAATTAATATTGCTGGAGTAGGTACCTACCTACATGCGCGTGTTTCGCGACATGTGCACAACCTTAGTCTAATAAGAGCACAACAATATTAATAAATAAACGCCTGTTACTATACGACCAGTCAACCCAATCTCTCAAATAAATAACGGCCCACGTAACAGTACTAAAGCTTCCAGTCCGAATTGTCTCGGAGCCAATATATTATTTTGTCTGGGCTGTTAGGTATATATCCTTAAAAAATCCTTTGAGGTGAATCGATTCATATTGGCGACATATTATACTTACATATTTTTTGATACACGCCTAATAATACTTCATTCTATTAAACAATTATGTTCTTGCTGCTTGCAGAGTAAAAATGTATTGTATGAGCAAATTTTATAGATAAAAGGTTGATTGTTTATTAGCTGGATATATCTCAAATAAGTTATTTCTCTGATAAGTCCATACAACAACTGTTCTAATTTCAAATAAACAGCTAGTTAACTTTTATTGGCAGTGAAAAATCGGGCCTTTTCTGATGACTTTTAAACACATTTTTGATGGAGATGAGCCAATGGCTATTTTGGTATGATACACAATCTACACCTCAAAATATTTATGTATCATTTTTCAGACTTGTTGTTGACTTGACTGAACCTAGGTCTCTATCTCTACGGTCAGAGTTGAAGAGCACAGCACTACACCAATGATACTGCTGATTGATTACGAAATGTAATTTGACATTTTAGTGAATTGAATTCAAAGTGAAATATGTATTTGATATACACGTTGAAATGTTTGTCAATTCAACTATTACGTGCAACGAAATTCCGATATTAAATCAATTGAAACGTTTGTAAGTCATAAATGATTGATTACAAATAGGACACATGATAATATTTTCCGTACGAAACTGATACATGATATTTTATTACAAAAATGGGAAACATTGTGATAAAATTTCTCATCATCATCATCAGCCAGAAGACGTCCACTGCTGAACGAAGGCCTCCTCCTTAGACCACCACATCGAACGACAATAAAAAATAAAAAATATCTCATCATCATCATCAGCCAAGACGTCCACTACTGTCAAAAAATATCTATTATAATAAAATTCAGTAATTTATTATGCATTTTGTCAGTAAAATCTTTAGTAAGGCTAGTCAATGGTGTATGCGCCAAGGCTTTTTATATTTTTATTTAGGTTAATTTTTACATAAAAGCTGTCTTTCCTTCAACACTTTTTCCATGATACACGTAAAATGAGACAGCGTGAGTTTGAAAAGAAAAAAATAGAACAGTCAAAAAATATTGTGAAGAACAAAACCACAATTCCAAGAGATTTCCAATCGTAAGACCTTTGAATCGGTATCCCAGTTCTCCAGTTCCCTAATAAAGGCTGGTAACAATTAATACTCCGCACAATTGAAATAGCAGCCTATTCTGCTTCAGGCTGCACTATCGCATACTATTGTCTCACACGAAGGTAATATTCAAGTTATAATTGAGGAAAATTTGCGTCTATAGCCTCAGGGAATGTATGAAATTATACAAAAAGTTTTATGGCGACCACTGTGTTATAAAACTTAACCTTTATTGAAACATATCCTAGAAAATCGTTATAGAAAATGTGTCAAACACAAGTCAATGGTAATATAAAAATTAAGTTACGCCACCTTTTTTGTCTGAGGACATAAAAGATTAGCAACGCATCAGCAACGTCAGCGATTCTCTAGCATAACCGGTGTTAATGAACGATCGATCAACCTATAATTCTCGTTTTCTTGTAAAAATCCCATGATCTCAGATCCCAATGAAAATGAACACAGTTTTCACAAAAATGTATGTCCAGACTTTCATTATTTTAAATGACCTTCGCAGATACTTTTGGACGGTCGTCTCACCGCCGCAGGAAATTAAAGTTCAACCGTTTTAAATCATACACCCGATAAACTGTACCCAGTTGATAGTTGGTCCGTGTGTTTGAGTTTGATCATGATTTAACTAAAGGTTACATAGCATCACGCCTGTATTTAAAATAGGGTTAGGTAGGCAAATATGAATGGTGTATGGATACATTTATCTATATTAAACCAACGTCAAGTGTCGTGCCCTTTACCCAACCTGGGAGTCGAACATGGAACCCATGAGGGTATACCCGGTAATCTTACGAACAGTATGATAAGTAGGCCAAGCTGTACCATCTGGTTGTTCTTCAAGCGAAAACTGCCTTAACGATATTGCTTGAATAAACTTTGCAACAAGTTTTTGATCAAATTTAAGTGTTTGTAAGAGATACATAACTACTTGTGAGGTTTTGGAAAGTTTATCGAGTGTATTCCCATTAAGGTGTACCGGTACCCGTGTATGCCTTGCCTCACGTATCATGCTGCATGTATTTGCACCCACTACGCTCCTTTGTTACAATATTCCCTTTGTTTCCTTTATAAAAACCGAATTGAAACATGAAGCTGCAGCGATTAAAATTCGGTTTGTGAATTTCTTTTCACAAGCTAAAAGTTTTAGAACGTGCAGTAAGGAATAATCTCTTCATATGGACAATATTAAAAATAAAAAACAATTGGTATTAATAGAATAGAAATACTATTGTTTTATTAGTTGGCTTCGTACTTAATTTATAGCAATAAAGTGTTACTAACTTTATTGCAAGCATTGCAAGATGGATCTAATTCGCAGCGACACACTTTAAACGGAACTGATCCATCAAATGCTTTACTGTAGTCCCATAGAACTGAAACACTGCCGCTCGCATGCGGCTCTTTGGACTCGTTGGTAAGGAGCACTGATTCACAATACACTTGGTCACCCAACAGTACCGCTACCACCGTCATTTGGGCACCATTGTAATCTATTTTACATTTCCAAGGCGTAAATGCCATATACAAATGTATTTGTGTAATTTTCACAACAATAATTTGCTTCGCTCCACTCTTTAGAGTCAATATTTCTTCCGGTTCTACGACCCTGGGGCAGAACTGTGGGCCGGCCATTATGGCAGAGAAATCTTTAGGGAAAATAATGTTATCGTTGCCGCATGATTGCTTGGTGCATTTACTTTTAGTGACGCACCAAGCACAGAAACTCTTTGATATGCATGTGGAACACGATGATATTTTCTTGCATTCTTCTTGTTGTGCATCGGACACTGAATCTTCAATACTCGGTGATACGAAACTCAAAACTATTGAAGCTGCTATCAGTGTTTTACACAACATTTTGAAATTCTGAAGCTGAAACAAAATACGACAGGATTAAATTAGTGAGTGCGGCACAACATAAGTTTTGATATGTCATGGTACTGCGGTCACCATTCCATTTACCAATCGTGGTGGTTAAGGCAATGTTTCTTCACAATTTTTCACTGTAGCGGTCTCTGAGAAGGTCCATGCTACGCTGGAGACATGTAAGAGATTTCTTCTGCATTGCATTTTTAGTCAGAAACTATATTAAGTAAAAAAAAATCGAATGAGACGACTTACCGTGCGTGAATAACTAACTGCAGTGACACTTTATTAATGCATAAACTATTATTAATATATCGTTAACTATCCATAAAGTTAATGTAAAGGTTAACAAAAACATTGATAAGTATCTACTGTACGTTTATCAATCAGGTCATCAACTCCGCTGATAAAAGGTCGAATGAAATTTTCCGACGCTTTGTTAATTATACAAAACACAGAGCTTTGTGAAAATATTTCATTAATTCATGAATCGCGTAAATTATTGTGTGAATATTAAATAGTATTAAGAACAGCCTCATTAGTCTGGTGATCACAAGCTTGACTACCAGTCCAATTCGGTTCGTCCGGGGCTCGATTCCCGAGTCGGCCAAAGTGTTATTGGACTTATATATATGTGGAAAATTCTCAGTAGCAGCACGGAGTTTGGAACTTTACCTGATAAATGGAATTAGAAAGAAAAAAAATTAATAAATTTAATAGACGACATACACTACACTATATAACAACGCTCACAGTTTACAAGGACAAATATCTATTAAACAGGTAAAGTAATTGATAATATAGAATTATAGAAAATAGGCCAGGCAATAGGCTAGCTCCCTATTACTTTGTGCTCGATAACGGCATCGGTGAAATCTGGGTGTTCAATAATAGGTACAGCTTTACAGAATATATGATGTTATGTTATATTATTATATAGGGAATATTTAAAATTCATAAATATGCACTTTACATCTTTCATGTCAGATTATCTGCCGGATGCACCCGAGTTTGAGGTTCTATTGTCGATTCCCATATGGATAAACGCCCGATTAGATATTCGTTTACCAAATATCAGTATTCATCGGTGAAATGTGTAATTTCCATACCACGTCTTTTTTAGATATTGTATATGACAAGACAATTATAATTATTATGGTATGTTTTGAAGTATCCGACTGTATGTATAGAACGAAAACAATACTTATTTGTAGAGTGCATTTTGTGCAATAATTTTACTATTATTGCATTAGGCCACCTAAAAATTAAAGTCTGAAAATTTACAACTTTTAAAATGAACGCGACAAAGCTTTTAAAGAAAGTTAGTACTAATTTAAATACAGCTTCGCGTGCGCCAAGCGTTTACCTGACTGAGCTTCTTAGGGGAGAATGTAACGTAAACAAACAACCATTACAACGAAAGATTAATCATCCGTCTGTCACTCCATTACACATAATTCTGAGACCACAAACAAAACGAGTAGTATTTTGTCGAATATCAGTTATATGAGGCAGAAATAGATAACCCGCTGTCTTATGTTGGCGTTACGTTGCGACAAAACGCCGCGGTGCGACAAAATCCGAACATTGATCACTCGTAAGTGTCGAACGTAGTTGAAACTCGGTCGCTCACGACACAAAGCTATTAAATGAGTGACTATTGTTCGATGTAATCATAGATTTAGAATGTAATCCTAAGTCTATGGATTTAACAGATTTCCCAGACACAATATCGCTTCACTTGAGAGTTAAGCATCAAGGCCAAATGGACACCGGAAACCAGATGGAAAACGGGCCGTATGTATTTACACATGGCCCGTTTTCCATCAGGTCAGGGTAGACTGGGTTTATTAGAGTGACATCATTCTTCTTCACTGGTTGACTAGAGTAGTCCTTACTGAGATCTCTATGAAAAAAGTTGACGATGCCACTAATCTAGAAAACAAACGTATTTAGCTGAATTGAAGGAAAAATATAGATACAGTATCAATGACATTGTCGCTTTATCAGAACGTGCATTAAGCACGTGTTTCTGGTACATGCGAGAAGCGTGACTGACCTGCACTGGAGATTATCATTTGAACTGTAACCTAGGAAGCTGGGATTCGCTTAGAGAAAATTGATAATGTGAGCACACTGTGGAGTACTTCCTATAGACTTATTTGCAGTTGAGTGTGTCATCATGCTCACTCAGATATTCTGTTGGTCTCTCGGGTCGTGTGACAACCGGCCTTGTTATATCAATATTTAAATCAACCACATTTGGAAAGACTGAAGTTTGACCTCGACCTACGAGTAGCTGGTAAAAGTTAGGATGATGGAAGACTGAGAAAAACGAGTACTATGCTAGCTTTTTCTCAGTTTGTTTTATTTGAGCTTTTTTAATAACACTACAATATCACAGCAGCTCAGAATACAGTTTTCTAATATACGTTAAACCTGTCAACCCGGGAACAACTACTTAAAACCCGAGAACAAAGCTAATCCTAGAAATATTTTCCTTTTCCGTGCTGTCAGTATACTAAGAAAATGTTAATACAATAATTCATTGTGAGCGAATTTGTTCTAACAATATTCACATTTTTACTTGAGTATTTTGATTTGTTTATTTCAAATTCCTGTTTTGTACAACACTGGTCGATCCATCGCTGCATCGTGATATGAATATTCATTTGTTGCATTTATTAGATAGGTTTATTCAGTAAAGTAGTCTACTGTGATTGAGTAGATACGTTCAGTTCTCATAGATATGTAGATACATAGGTCAATCAGTCAATTTGGGTAAATAGTAATTTGAAAAATAATATGACCAAATCTAGGATTGGATTAAAAAAAAAGCCTTAATTGTGTGGAAACATTTATCTGTCAGCCATATTTTTTAATTATACACGAAATAATCTAGTGTCTGAGTTATTTTATTATAAACATCAACAAACATTAACATCATAATTATTTCCATGGTATACAATTAAATATAATTGAATTTTTCTGATTTTTTTGAAATGTTAACTCACATTAGGAATATTTCCTGTATCGTGGATTTGTTTACAAATACAAATATTCACATTCACAAAATCCAGATTAAGAATTAACTATCTGTAGGACATGCAAATATGTTTTCCGCGCGGGAATCAAACCCGTGTCACGTAGCGCAGCAGTCGATCGCTAAGCCACTGTGCCAACGTTGCCGTTCAATTGTTCAACAAAGAGCTCCAGTTTGTTGATGAACTTCAATTTTAGATAAACTATAGTTGTTTAATTTCCACGAAATAGAATAATTAATTGGCCTAGTTTAAAAGTTTTGGGTGTAAAGTGTGCCTAATCGTTTAAATCTCGCCTTTTGCTTGAGTTACCTTACAATTAAGTAAGAATCTTAAGAAAGTAAGATTACTTTTCTAGGAATTTATCTATAGAGCGGAGAGAAAGACTATTTTAATTTTATGTTACTCCTAGAGATAACGAGATTTTTATACAATACTGTCTGTGCCTGATCTTACGCTTCTATTGGTTTTTGTGTGAACACTGAACAGTACCTAAGTAAGATCTTTTCTTGGTTTCAATATGTGATTAAACAAATAAAGCAAATAATATATCTGTCAAAATTCATTAGAAATTACACGATCAGTCGATCTGCAAGGTTAAGCAGCCCTTACTGCGGTCAGCTAGTAGATGGGTGACTGTTTTTCACACATTGAGATTCCTCCGTCCGTAGGAAAAAATGTTAAGTTGTCGGCCCTGTCATCATCATCATCATCATCAGCCAGAAGACGTCCACTGCTGAACGAAGGCCTCCCTCAAGAGGGGGTTTGCCATAATCCCCACGCTTGGCAGGCGGCTTGGGGATCGCAGTGGCTCACCGATTAGTGAGAGGACGCTGCTGCCCGTCCTCCGGTGTCTGGCCGCAGTTTTAAGACGTACCCGGGTCAAACGACGGGCCCTGTCATACGAATACTTATTCCACTCGTTAGGGGTGTCAGCAGCCCAACAATGTATGACAACCGGTGTAACTTTAGAGTATCAGAGTATTAGGTGCAGGTGCAGTCGCTCCGTGTAAAATACCGCAGTCGGTTAGACTGGAATCCGATCGATGTAGTTGGGATAAGGCTAGACAGACAATTCAGGAAATAGGGATCTTAATTAAAGGACCGTTTTTTAAATTAATTAATTTTACTGTTTCCCGTCATTCTTACAGGTTACAATAGATTGATCTGAACACTCGTCGGCTTTTACACATTTGTTAGCAGCCTCGTCCCACATCTTCGGCTCGGGACATTCGCATCTGTTGTAGTCGCATAACATGCCCAGGGAGCGGACGTGGGGCTCACGACATGTGCGCTCAGACAGGGTGGGGTCTTGACACCCTGCACTGTAAAAAACCCTGCCTTCCGTACACGGCGCTATACCTAGTACAGACAAAGGTTTATTATTACATAACATAGCATTCATGCCTGCATTCCGAAGGGTTAGCCACGGGTGTACTATTGTGCACCCACATTTTGCCGATGCTGCCATTAAGTCCCATGTACTAGGGAGCAAGCCTAATGCCAATTGGGCACTGTTCCAAACTCCGTGCTGCTACTGAGAATTTCACACTTTGTTTGAATCAGGTATCGGACCCAGGACCTCACGCTTAGCAGTCGCGCTTGCGATCACAGAGGTATCATCAGACCAATGAGGTAGTTAGTTAGGGAGTTTATTATCATATTAAATTATATGAGATACTGGCTCACATATAATTACTTGTAATTTTTAAAAGGGCTGAAATTTCGTAACATTGTTCATAGATAAACGCCGCTTAGGTGGTTTCATTTCCTCGGAAACAAACATTAGTACCATCCAATTAAGTACAAATGTTTACGATTTGAAATAAATGGCGTGGGTTTTAATTAAATTATAGAAGCTCGCGTCTTTTCAAGTACCTACCACAATTATTGTACAAAAAAACAAATAATTTACTCATCGATTTTATTGGAGAAACTACCTACATATTTTTGCTTCGGAATATGTATTTGACTAATTATACATTTTTAACTTACAGAGGCCGTTGTCGTCGTAAGTTTCACAGTCCTCGCCTTTACAGATCAAAACACAGGCAAATAAAAAAAACGTTGCAAATAAATTTCTGCCACCCATTTTCACGTGAATCCAATAGTTTATTGAGGCGACAAAAACGGCAACACTGCTATCTGTTCGTGTGACTGTGACTGCGATTAAATAAATTTTATTCGTTGTGTAAACAGGTATCTTTTAGTATACTGACTGACTGATACCGAACGAAATTTTCTAGCTGTTAGTGTTTCTGATAAAACGCCCTAAAAAGTCGAAACATGTTTTTGTATGTAAAATAGCGTTAGTTAACATTACGGAATTAATATGCTATCTACTGAAATTTACTACTGAGAAGCACGTCGCCAACGGGTGACACATCTTTTGCATCCAATGCAATATCCTACTTCCTACTCCTGCTAATATTTTAAATGTGAAATTTTTGTTACTCTTTCACGTAAAAACTACTGAAAGGATCTGGATGAAATTTGGCACAGAGATCGATTATAGTCTGGAATAGCACATAGACTTTTTACCCCGAAAAAATTGTACGGGTTCGTAAACCACGCGAGCGAAGCCGCGGAGGGAAGCTAGTCAATTATAAACTTAATTCTGTACAAGTACATCACATTTTTACATCCGCCGCTCTCGGTACTATGTTGTAGTGTATACAATACTCATAATTTCCTTATACACGATGAAAAGTTTATGCGCAGGCGCCAATTTCATATTACTACTATAATCATATCGATTTCTTTTTACTTACGAAATCGATACGAAAAATCTATACTTGGTAGAGTTATCACTCTATAGTGTAATTAAACTAGCATATGTAATAGTGGATAATAAATGTAATAAATAAACCCACTGTTTATAATAATCCCTTCTAATCTAATTAAAGTGTTGGTACTATAGATATCTATTACTAATCGTTTCCAAATCAATAAAATATGTTAGTAGGTACATTAAATACCTAAACAACATGGCTTTTAAGATGTTATCATAATTAGAATTAGTTATCAGTATAGTTCAAGTTTGTTACTATTAAAACATAATCTCTATGTTATTTAGATGGTATAATTATGAGGAAGTATTCTAACTTTTTTTTTTTTTTTTAAATCGTTGTCCCACACTAGGCTTTCTCCTGTGTCGTGGGTACATTTTTACAAACATACATGTCACATACACACACAACCAGACCCGAAACAACTATCTGTAGATCATACAAATATTTGTTCCGTTCGGGAATCGAACCCGCGACACTAAGCGTAGAAAGCTAATCACTTAGCCACTGCGCCAACCGTGCCGTCAAACTCATTAATAATGTAGTCTCTTCTTTCATGTTGGCCATGTACTTTCAAATAGGAATAGCTCTTGATGTGAGTGAGAGGTTCCGAGTTCAATCGTCGGGTCGAGCAAAGTGTTTGTGAGTTTTACGTTAGATAGTAATGGCAATAGGCCCCCATTACATGGGACTTAATAACGGCGTCGGCTAAATGTTTTGGAGAATACAGGATGATGATGCTTGTCTGCGTTCTATGCATGTTGTTATTCAACTCATAACTCTATTTGTATCATGTTCGGGAGTCCGCTTGCTTGATATACACCATTTTTCTATTCGTATTTATAGCAGACATCGAGAACAACCAAAGGTTTGTTGACGATGTTTAAATCCGGTTAGGGAATATCGGGATCGATGTTGTTGCAGCATCGGCAATTTGTAAAACCGAGACATGTTTTTTATTTGGTGTGGCACCATGGCAGGCTTCCGCGCAGCTTAAAAGTTTCCAAGGCCCACCAACGGGTTCCGAAGTGGAATACTGTGGTAAATTTAGTCGGTAATAATTCTGTACACCCCGCCTTTTATCCAAGGTGGAGGACAGTCCATAAGGATTCTCATGTCGTTAGTAAAAGTAAAAAAGGTTTGGGTATGTCTCTAAATCTTCCAATGTAAGCGGGCTACAAAAAGAAAAGAAAACATGCATTAATATAGTTTATGAAGTCCAGAAAGAGGGGTCACTGCTGATACACAATCAACTGTTTTCGAACGAAGAATGAACCTATTTCTATTTAAGAAATATTCCTCCGAACTTCGGACTCCAGCCACAAAATAAAACTCGTAAATTATTTTCCTCAATGTTTAAAGAAAATGATTAAAGTTCTACCGAAGTATCTATAAAAGTAAAGAATGGTTTAGGTGCCTTGAAATTCTCCAGCCTAATATCCTTTATCCGGTGAGTTTTAGGAACGGCTATTTACACGCCCGGAATTATTTTTCACTTAATTTTTACAGTGTACTTGAAAGACAAAGGCCCGTTGTAGCGTGAGTTTCATTTACTGTATACCTTAATTATTTTCGTTGAATTCTGCCGAGTGCCCCTTGGTTGGTACATTTCGTGCCATCTACTGCAACATTATGTTAATATTACGATTCCTTTACGACCCATTTCCTTCTCTGGGCTGAAGAGATCTGGAACTGTTTGGTGGGCCGAAGAAAAACTGGGCTTTCGGTTAATTACCTCGAAAAAGAAAAATTTAAAACCTTCATCGAGAAAATATGGTCAATAATCGCTATTACAAAATAACAAAGGTACCCTTGTTTTATAATTATATATAACCATATTTCTATAGGTATCGGATAATAGGTACAAAAACATTAGTTTTGCTTACCTACCAGACGTTCAACTGTATTGACATTCTGTTCCTAGGATAAGTTTTCTTGCAGATGCTACTAACGAATGAAAGAGTTATACCGTGTAAATTACCCGTTATTAGAGGCTGAGCAACTGGATTTCGGCACTACGTGTCAATAGCTGGATTTCCGCAAGGAACCGATATTTGTATGGTCTGGGTGTATATAAGTATCTTTGTTAACTATACTCACGATAATGGAGAAATTGTTGTATGGGAAACCTAATGTGTGTGTTTGTAAAAGACAACTAACTATATTCCATACGTATTATTTTATATAACAATTATATAATTCATGTAACCATGTCGTAGACCCGTAAAAAACACCTCAACGTTACCTTTGTGTACAATCGTTCATCGGTTTTTGTTGATGTCCTTTGAAGTTTGAATAAATAATAAAGCTTGTTTATCATTCAGGATCTTGACAAGTTGACAAATTAAAAATATGGACAATGTTATTTTAACAAAGTAAAAGCGAAAAACATTACATTTGTATGAAAATAGTTGGTGCTGGTCCGAATACCTTCTCATTTTATATACGAAATGTTAGTATCATTAGAAAAAGTAACTGTGGTGGACTGGATGTGGAATTCGAAGGAATACTTATTCTGGGAATTTAGGAAAGAATGCCCAGACTACGGTAAGCTGAATTGTATGCTTGTCATCATAAGTCTCTGCTCAACATGGGCCTCCTACTAAAAAATAACGAAGGATCGTGGTTAGCGTGCTTGGTAAATCGTCTTTTTGATCGAAGTCTGATTTTTATAGCGCTCCGAAGTTACTACCTCAAAACGTAAAAAGAAGAGTAATAATACGTTTCTCTCGGTCATGCCTGTATTCCCTGAAAGGTTATGTGGTTGTGTTAGTACACCCACATTCCGCTGATGGCGTTATTGAGTTCGGTGGCACAGTTCCAAAATCCGTGCTGCTAATGAGTTTTTTCATACAGAAAAACCCAATAACACTTTGCCCAACCCGGGCATCGAACCCTCAAGCACAATAGCCACGCTTGCCCAATGATATATACCTATATCTATAATTTGTTTGATGCACCACATGAAGTAAAATAAGAAAATGCAATAATAATATAATTGTGTGGTCCTCACGGATGCAACAAAAAGTACGTATGACGTATTCTTTACGGGAATCAGACATACCTAAATAAATGTATGATTCCAATAAGATTTATAATCACGTGCTCCCTCCCTCTGCATACCAGTTCTCACTCTTATCATTCAGCTTGACAATAAGCAATTTGCATGTGTAGAACAACATAACTCGTGGGCGGATCTGTTGCCTCAGTGGCATCGCAACGGAATGCAGAAACGGAATACACTGCAAATCCCGGACGAGCCACAAATGTACGCACCACACTATACGTTAGATGTACCTACTCTACAGCGGATAAACGAAACTGTTGGGTGCTAACCGACTCAACTACATTTCCAGAAAAGGTAGTAGGGTTCATGACGTCAGTATAGTAAGCACCAACGCTTGTGTAAACGGGCTCAGTGACTTCGAGAACACTCCTCTGCCTAACCTTTTAATGTTAAAGGTATGTAACAAACACGTTCACATGTTTAGACCTAATGTCGTAATACTGATGGAGATCCATTAAACCGGCCCCACGAAGAATGTTTGTGACATTTCTTAATTTTTGGTCCGCGGTTGTCACTGCGCCTTTAATACTGGAAAACTTCAGTCTAATTTAGACAGTTTCTGAGAAAAGGGTTTCGGGGAATTCATTGTACCTACATAAGTCTAAAAGAAATAAATTTTCGAATAGATAAAATATATAATTGTAATTATTTTCTAAAGGTTAACCCAACTGCTTATGGATTATTATAATTTCAAGTAGTTACATATGTTGTAGGGTATGTGTTTAATTTTGCCTCCAAACGACGTTATGTAACGACTCACAGATGTTGCGTTACACTTAAGTACATAATTAAAGTAAGTAATGCCGTAACTTACTAAGTAAAACTACTCATAATGCTGTACTAGTTTATTTTGACTGGTAGTGTTTGCTCCGCCTTTTGGCATGCGGGGTGGACTGTATTTTTTTTTTAATAATCGGTTTGAGGAACCTTCAGCTCGGCTGCTAATCCTGTAAGTCCCATATGATTAAAGTAAAGGAAAATACCTCTACGACATATATTTTTTGTCGTAATCCCTTCGAAGAAAACGGACTGGGAGTGACTTTGACAGAGACCACACCGTACAGTTTAGTTTTCATGTTCCAAATTTCTTGGTTACGAGTACGCAACCACACGGGTATGAATAACAATTTGCAATAGGGGTGCCGCCATCTTACCGCCCGCATTGTTTCAGCGCTACACCTAACTATTTCCGACGACAACTTCCTTTAGCGCTTTCGGGGAACACGGTGCATTCAAGTTGCGGTGCGAAATTAATTTGCTCACGGCTCAACAAATTATAAAGAAATTATGTTGAGTATATAACTGTGGTACTTGCCGAGTTATGTTGACACGGTTTTAGAATTTTATGATCGACTAATGTTTATTAGCAGATAACTAACCTCGGCCGTTAAACACTTTTTGGGTAAAAGGCCATTTTCATTTTAACCACATTTATTTTAAACTGGTAAATTGTCGATAAACGTAGAAATAGCAATTTGTTGGAAAATGACTCTTCCGTTCTCTGTGGCACAGTTCGGTTTCGTTTGAAAATGTTAAGTCATGTATATAATTTTATCAATTAATATTTTTATAAGTCGCTCTTAAGAGACTTGAAGGAACATTTTATAAATTTTCCGATTAATATTAACAGTAAATACTTCTTACTAAGAAAAAATAGGCTTTGCGGAAAATTGTTTATAGATAATATTATTTTCGGGTACACGGCATGGAAGATTTTGCTCAAACAAGAACTTTGCGGGTAGGCCATATTTCATGTGTGTTTGTCCACATTGTCCCGGGACCAGTTAAAAGCACGAAGTTTACACACGGGAAAATCGTGAAAAAACATCATGGATATTTAATCTCCGTCCTTACTTTCGATACATGGGACAAAGGGTTTGCTACCGAGTCCGACCTTCTTTCTTTTGTTTGGTCAGATTACGTCAGCTGCTCCATTAACCTTTTGAGTGATCAAAGTGATTATACCGACATAGGTAGTGTAGTCAGGACTCAGGTAGTACTTAGACCGCGATTTTGTTTTTTGGATACGTATAGAAAAATAAAGGCGGGCACAAACACGTCAATACAAACCTATAAAATCTGGATACGGTACTGTTAGGTGTTTTTTTTATTTACCGGTTATAGTAATTTGGCTATATCGCATACGGTGTTAAAACATTAAGGCTGAACGTACAGGCGATGATTTTCCACATTGGTAAGCATTTACGTCGATTATCAATCACAACCCATTTCGCCATAAACCCGTCATATGTATTCGCAGTTTTCCTTCCTATAAATCCCTGGGGAGTATCTGGGACGAAACTGAACAGATATCTCCTGATTCTCTGCGCCCAGTTTGCCTGGTGCCCAAGTTTATGAATTTATGGTATTAAAATGTGATTTATGCTACAACCAGTCAGAAATATCTGTCTGAGCGATTGCCTAAAGGATATTTTGCGGTAAAAATATCTGAAAATTATTGCTGCAATTTTTTTTAAGCATAAGGATTTGAATATAGCTTCAGAGTTTAATACAAAATTTTAATTAATTCAATACGTATACATTGGTATTGTGTAAAACCAACCTTTATTTTGTTTGATGGTCGCAAGTTCAGTTCGATTCCCAGGTCGGCGATTTCATTTGGTTTTTCGTAACAGAAATTCTCAGTAGCAGCTCAGGGTTAATATATTGAGTCCACGTGTATGATAAATTTACCTCACAGATTTGACGTCACATACATTTATGATTTCACTTTAAGTTGCCTACATGCTACCCACAAAACCAATACAATTAAATAGCCATGGCCGCAAAAAGAAACGTTTATTATAACATAAAATTAACTGGCTTGTTGACCTGCCAAAACAGAGGCTTACAATAATGACGAGTGTTCGTAGTGCTATGAAATGTTCACAAAAACAAATTCCGACATTATACGATGGCTATCGCATAATTATAATATCTATACATAAACGTCATAAAAATATTTGTGCCATGCCAAAACGAATCCGTAGCCCAGAAGTCATTCGCTTTGTCGCAATTAAATACCCAGTTCCTTGAGAGAGTTCCTCCCTCCACTACCACTACACTACTACCACTAGTACTCCCTACACATTACCAAAGGATAGGTAAGATGGATAATCGTACAATAACTAAACAACGGTTCGTCATGAGCAATGCGATCTCTTGGGTTCCCTTGACCTTCAACGTCTTTTACAAGTTGTTGCTTACACCTTACAATGCCAGTTTTAACGTAATCTATGAATCGTAACATCCATCATTCAATTTGTTTCAAAAATCGCCGTCACTCGCGATTTGTGCCGAACATAACCGATTCCGTATATCTGAATGCCCTGGGGAGCTTTCAGTCGTCCGGTACAAGATAGCTACAATTAACCAACTGACACAATTAACAATGCAGCCACGCGTCATCTGAAGTAAAACTTATTCAAGCGTAGATACGTCCTAATATAAAGTAGTTTCTTAAAAATATTTCTAGTTAGTATGAGTAACGAATCTTTGAACAAAAAACCTTTATCAAACCTTAAACTCATGAGTATAAAAATTTTTGTTTACAGATTCGTATTTTAATTGAATTATTGCTACCGTGGTACAGGAAATATCTTATTTTATCTTTACAAAAAACAAATCGAAGGTGTAACAACATAATATGAACTGATTTATCAAGTAACACGTTTTAACCCCCAAGGGATGTTGACGGTACTTTACTTTTTCTTTTATCCGAAGAACTTGGAGATTTGAAACTTGTGGGTCAAAAGGTGAGATCCTTTGCGGTCTTTTAAGTCCCGACAGCTCGGACCTCGCGTTGATATCGTTAATCTGCATGTAGCTATGTCGTTCGAAATTCTTTTTCGGGGTATTTTACCTCTAGGGATCAATGAACCTGGCAAAGGTTTCATGTGAAAACGTGTGAAATGTATATCCGTATGTTTATTATAAGTTTTTAGGGTTCCATCACCCAAAAGGAAAATTGAAAGTAATATAAGAGTATTCATGTGTGCGTCCGTCCCACGCCGGACGTTAACATTCCTAGAACTTTTTGTTTGTTTTTAAAAGTATGTAAATTTTTGTGTGCAAGTCAAATTCGGTTTTGCCGGTTTCGGTAAACGAATATAAAGTATGATAGAAGACTGAATAATATCACAAAGGCCAATTTCCAACAGCAGAACGCAAGAATAAGTATATATATATTACGTAGATTGGCACTTCTAAATAGTTGTTAAAGCATTCTAAGTTATTACAAATTCTTAGGAACTTCCTTTAAGTATTCGCCAGCAGTTAAAATAGTTAAACGGTCAATCGATAGCAAATGTTAATACACTAGGGGTCCCGAAAATTCGAGGAAGTAACCGCAAAGTTTGGCACGGAGCCACTACGGAACCGTCCAAATTGTCTGTTACCACTAACCCTCACCAAACGGGTTCTAGACAGATAGAGTCAAGTCCTTTCTGCAGATTTATAATGCCCAAGGGAACGGTGAATAGTTAATTAGGAAATCAACGGGTTTCTGTCGCAGGGTTTTGTCACGTTTATTTTTTTCGATAATATCGTTTTGCGACTGTCATTGCCTTACGATGTGGGGGTAATGATATCGACGATGTTCATGGTAAGTCTTTAGGCTTTAGGTGGAATTCCAAGTTCAGCTGTGGACTTGACTCATTTTAGCTTTTTCAGGGTGCAAGTTCTGACTGATTCTTAGGTTGGCCTGTTATTATTATTATTTTAGCATATGATGTACCACTGCAGGGTAAAGACCTCCCTATATTTTTTCCACTTACTTCCGTTTTTTGCCAGCAGGGACTAATTTGCTGAATTTATTTTATTAAAACAAATCTGGATGTGGTGTGGGTGTTACCAATTAATGTGGGTTTCTATACATGTATCTTAATGTTGAAATTTTGAACGGTAGTGTATCTCATCATATTTGAGGTTGAATTCCCAGGTGTTGAATGAAGTAGGTCTGTTTAATATGGTTAGCTCTATAAAGTTATGTAAGTTATAGTGTGTTGAGGGGCGAGTACACACTTTTGGCCAAACTCCAAACACGTTGTCTTAGGAGAGCTGAACAAATACGGTATATTGATATACGCATCTACATATGGGTATGATGGAATTTGAGACCACGACTTGGTGTTATGAACTTTATTAGGCACCGTACTTGCTTTTCAATATTATTTTGAGAGCACTGGGCTGTGCGTTTAACGTCATAAAAAGGGATAACCAATAATGTAAATAATATACGTATTTCACGGTAAATCCATTTATATCCTTTAACACATTCCTCTCTATCATTATTTATAACTGCCTCATTGGTCTAGTGGTCGCAAGCGCGACTGCTAAGCGTGAGGTCCTGGGTTCGATTCCCGGGTCGGGTAAAGTGTTATTGAGTTTTTCTGTATGGAAATTCTCAGTAGCAGCACGGAGTCTAGAATTGTGCCCGGCAGATGGCAATAGGCTCGCCCCCTATTACATGGGACTCAATAACGGCGTCGGCGAAATGTGTGTGTATATATACTCGTATAGTACACCTCTGCCTAATACTTCTTGGAATACAGGCGTGATGCTATGATGCATTATTTATAAAATTATAATCAATACATTATAATTATGAATAATTAAATTAATGAAAAACGCAAAACGAACTTTAGTAACAATAATAAATGGTGGTAAATAGCCTCAGTGAATAACTTTTTTAAATGAGTTTCAAACTTGAAACTCATAATTATTCTACCCCATACCTGCCTGTACTTAGATTTTCAGTCCATACCCACAATTCTGGGCAATCGGTTTAGTGACCTTCGATAAAAACAGGTGTACAGCTATACGGTGTAGGCAAGCTCATTTATTACAAATTAAACTGCTGAAAGTTTAATAATACAAAGTTTATTGATAGCTGCTACCTTTCGTAACAGTTACTTTACGAGCAAGCGACCTCGTAAAGTCGATACAATAGGCTGAATGGCCGCCCACACATAACAAAGTTGTCTCCCTCGCATCCATTATTAAAATCTTATTAACCTCACACAGTTTGATGAGTACAAAGACCGCTCTAAAATAAAAATAATCTCATCTTCAGAGATGAAAACAATTCCATTCATGCTGCGCACAAAGCAAAAATGCTTCAGAACACAAACTTGATAAATTTGAAAGCTTGCAACAGCTCTTTGGATACAATATTTCGTTCTATTTCATACAATAACATTTCTTTGTGTGCCTACTTGTAAAATAAATTAAGTGAAAAGTATTGAGGTGTATGGTTAGACCCTCCCCGAGTAGATACAGCCAAACAACCACAGTCAGCCCTGTTACGAAGCGCGCTGCTTTTATATAAGCAATTCATAGTTTAAATAGGAAAAAGAAATAAATGCTATGAAGTAGATATATGTTTATGTACGTACGTATACTTATCTACGCTTTGCAAGTCTAATTTAATTACTGATAATACACTGCGTAACTATAAAACGAGACTGTTTTTAAAGCGAGCATAATTCGTTCTACTTTACATATTAATACATAAAACGTTGATCTGATAATTTGAACACGTAAATATATGAAATTAAATGTATTATTAATTTAATACACATTGATGACCCGATTGCCACAGGCTCGATCAGTGAACAATATTTATATAACCTATTGTTACAATATTTAATTATTTATAATTGAAGTGTGTGAGAGTATTATGTTCTGTATTTGCTGAGTCACACATGCCAGCCAAGTTGGATAATATATTTTTTTTATAAACCTGGCCCCACGCTATGATTTCTCTTCTGTTGTGTGTACAGTTTACAAACATACATGTGACATACAAACACAACCAGACCCGAAACAAGTATCTGTAGATTATACAAATATTTGTTTCGTGCAGGGATCGAACCCGCGACACATAGCGCAGAGAGCTAATCGCTTAACCTCTGCGCCAACCGTGTCGTAAAAATAGTAAGTAAACTTACTGTATTATGTATTATAATAAGAAAACTTATTACACGTCGGGGGTCTCTTCTCACAACAAGAAGGGTAAGGCCTAACTTCACCACGCTGGCCTGGTGCGCGTTGGCGGATTACATTCACCGAGAAAACTTTATGGAGGACCTCTCAGGTTTTCTCTCGATGTTTTCCTTTTAGAAAATTATATGCTTCGGTTAAAATTCATAATACTAAGACGATGTTTTTTTTTAATTGGAATCCAAAATCGTACGGAAACAGTAGAACACGTAACATTTAGGATCACCACGCAGCATGCGAGAGCTCTGACTGCCTTCGTATAACGTACGAGGAGTCAGGTACACGAGAATAAAGAACAGTGAACATGCCAAAATTGGTAAGGAACTCAGTCTACCCCTTATACAGAGAGCGAATCGTGTGTACACCGCATAAATATTTATCCATATACAAATATTTACATAGTTTACAGATAGTTGCGCCGAGTGTGTAAGTAAATATAGTCACTGTTATAATCAAGGTGCAAACACACTGATTGTTTTAGATAAAATTAACCACACCATATAAAAATAATCTAAACGAATAACGGACTACTGAATTGATTTCAGAATACATTTTAATATGGATATTAAAAAAAAAAACGGACGAATAAAGGGCAAAGGATTTAATAAGACGGCACGGTTGGCGCAGTGGTTGACATATCGACTGCTGCGCTAGGTGTCGCGGGTTCGATTCCCGCACGGAACAAATATTTGTATGATCTACAGATAGTTGTTTCGGGTCTGGGTCTTTGTGTATGTGAATATATGTGTACCTATGTAAATGCACCCACGACACAGGAATTATTCAAAGAGTGGGGCAAGGTTTTAAAAAAAAAGTATAGGATTATTTGTTGCTGAAGTCTACTTTATATAAAAACAACAGTTTAGCTTTATAAAATTGGTTATTGTATTATGCTTTTAACTGAATATTGGTATAGTGTATGGTTTTGTGTTAGTGGAATTACGTCATACATACATACACGCGAAGAAAAAGTGTACAGAGCAATTAATGCAATTGAACGGGAAAGGCAAAGGCAAAGGCGTCGAATTGGTGATCAAAAGTCCACTTGAAGAGGCGGTGGGGGTGGAGGCTGTATGAATTGCCTATTTGCTCGCATTTGATCTTGATGGTCAACAATGATACCAAGAAGTATTATATACACCAGTAGTGTATTTTTATTAATACCTTTCAAGGATATTATATTCCTACGATTCTATGATGAAATTCCAGTCTTTAGGGAGCTGCCAACATGTTAATCTCCCCAAAGGCTAGTGTAGTGAGGCTTTTCGGAAATTGAAATATGAAATTGATACATCACGGGTAAAGAACAAAGAGTCACTGGAGTATTCTGGCAATTCTAACCGAGAAGAATAATTAAGTGCTGCTAGGGATATTCTGTTAGGATTTTTTTACAGAGAATAATAAGAAAGTGTAGCTGGGATATTCTGTTAGAAAATTCTGCAGTCAGTGGTGTGTGTTTTTTTTATGTTCGCGGTTCATTGGTGTAGTGATAGTGAACGCGGCTGCTGTATGTGCGGTCTAGGTATTTACTATCGTGTCGAGAAAAGAGAGAATGGATTTTTCTGTTAAAAAAATTGCCTATAGCATCCTGGACTTTGACATTGTGTATTTGGCAAACGATTACATGGAAATCTTATAACAGTATCGACGATATATGGATGTACTAGCTTCCGCTCGCGGCTTCCCCCGCGTGGTTTACGAACCCTTACATTTTCCCGGGATAAATAAAAAGTAGCCTATGTGCTATTCCAGACTATAATCTATCTCTGTGCCAAATTTCATCCAGATCCCTTCAGCCGTTCTGGCGTGAAAGAGTAACAAAGATCCATCCATCCATCCATCCATCCATCCCCACAAACTCTCACATTTATAATATTAGTAGAAATTAGGATAGTAGGATAGGATATTAGTAGGATAAATATTACCTACATTTCTGCCAGCACTTCTGAAAATACAAGCGTGATGCTATGTTATATTACTTGTAGAAGAGTACTGACATAACTTGTAGAGTGACATGTTAAGATATTAATATCTCGTTCACACAAAGGCTTATGCTATACTTATGTATGTATGTTAACGTGACAAGCTCAAACACCGGAACCAGAAGTTATCCCGCATCACGACCACTTCCGGCGCCGAACCGTATGCTTCCTGCTACCTACTGAATGGACGAATACATAAATTACTATCTATGGTCAAGGCAAATTAATTTAAAGAGGAACTTAATACTAAAACTATATCAAAGAGGTTTGATTAATATTGTCAGCTATGTTGATTTTTTATTTTATATCGTGTCTATGGACAACATCCAGTTTCCTCCAAAGATAGCCCGATGTCCTGATGAATTGATGATTTGCCACACTTTATTTGTACACCCACATTTTTTCGATGCCGTTATTGAATCTCATGTATGTGGGCATAATTCCATACTCCGGGGGGATATCGAGAAAAACCCAATAACCTTGCCCGAGGAATTGAATCCAGAACCTCATGCTCAATAATTGCGCTTGCAACCACTAGAAAAATGAGGCAGGCACAATAATTATAAATCCGTGAGAAGCTGAATTTAGTTTTCCTCAAAAATTATTACTTAAAACAAAATCTATTGATGACGCTATTAATGCTATATTATCAAAACAACACGGTCTTAGCCTAAGTAATTATACCAAATACATGTGCAGTACTCTGTTGGTGACACATGGTGACACGCCGGCGAAGCGTCTCTTGCATACTAATAACAGAAGTTACCTTCAATTAACTACGCTGCCACATATTGGCATGTGTGACAATAATTTCAAATAGCTACAAGTATAACTTTTGATGATATACCGGCAGTTTGAAGATCAATTTAAATTAATTAAACGTGAATAAGTTTTGTTGAAACTACGATTACCAGTATTAAACCTTCATTAATTAATATTAACTGTGAAGGAAAACCTCGAGAAGAAACCCAGTGTGCTCATGAAGAAGAAGACCTTCAAAAAATCTTCCTGGATTTTGTATGGCAAATTGCACCAGGCAAACTAGGATTATTATAAAGCTTAACTATAACCCTTCTCATAGTGAGAAGATGCCCAGATGCCCGTGCCCAACTGCGGGACAGTAATAGGCTATATTTCTTTATTTCATCTCGTGGTTACGTCTTATGACGCATATCAGAAAGAAAAGCGTTTTTGGAAATTCATCGTGTTTAGGGAAAAATAAGATACGAATACAATAGGATATATGTATGTTTGTTTTATGTAAACTAAATTATGGAACTTATGAATATGTCAAGATTAGGCGCACGGTTCCTTGTAGGTCTAATGGAGAAGAACCGGTAAGAAACCATGAGGTAAGAAAGAAACTGTTTTAAAATAATAGATCTTACACTTTTCTTTAATACAATGTTGTGGTAAGAGATGCGAGAATAATGTAATTTAAAGTGCAAAAGTAAAAGCAACATAAGAAGATGAAATAAGAAGCGTGGATATGTGAGACGGATCAATTTACTACAGAGACGAAGTTGTAGGTTACAGTCAGAAGAGACTGTATTATATTAGTCACTGTAGTATTGGAACGTGATTGAGGCCTGTAACTTGGAACAAGCTTATTAATATATTTTTGTCTCAGAACTTAAAATGATAACAAAAATATTTAAAAGACAAAATTACTTACATAACAAAGACACTCAAAATAATCACATAGAGTTGCATGATAAGTACCCTGCCAGAGTATTGTGGTCCGAAGCATTATAACGCGAAAAATTCATTAAAATTCGAGCATTAATATTTCAGGGACGAGCGGGAGAGTAGTTAAAAAATGTTGTTTAGCTCATACTCGTATGCAAAAGTATGCTCAGATTATCTTTTCGTCTCACAAATATTTTCAACGTGCTCATAATATTGTATGTAACACAATTTTATTTATATTATTTGCTGTACTGTTTGAATAATGCTCTGAGCTATGTTGTGTGCAATACTATCATATTAAAATTCTGAATGCTATGCCCGAGCGGTAGCGTTGCATCAGCACTAGCTCTTTATGTATACTCTGTGAAATAACTAAAAAATATTTCAAGATGGAAAAAGAGGGAGAGACAGTTAGAGTTTAAAATAACATAGTAGTTAATATAGATTTTGTTTAGACGGTCAGTCTCTGCTACGCCATATCGCGTCGTAGCCCGCGCTACGAGACGTCGTCGCGTATAGAGGTAAACACTACCGAGCGGGATAAACAACAAGTGTTTACGTGTTAGCACGTTGGAAACACGTTGTTGACTCGCCTACTGCTTGGTGTAGTAGTGTGAAATGCAATGAAATCCATCTGTTGCGCGATGGTAGAAGTAATGTAATAACAATTACATAGCATGTGGCTTGTATTCCCTAAAGAGTCACGCAGAGTTGTAATGTTGTATGTACCACCAATAATTTGCCGATGCCGTTATTTAGTCTGATTATGCCTAATTCATGTTTCGAACCCAGAACCTCATTCTCAGAAGTTAGACTTGCAATCATTATGAGGCAGTTGACTCAAAATATTATATAGAATTCCACGATAAAATAATTTTGAACTTCAACGAATAAAATAATAACAGTATTTTTTCAACCTTCGTCGCATCCTGTGTGGAAAAGATGGGTTACAATGAATTTCCTTGCAAAATACGCCCGTAACTCTCGCTCTATCAAGACTGCGCTACGCCAGTTGCTACGATCTCGCTTCTCTGAACTTTTTTACGTCTTGCACTATATGATATGATTTTCACCTTGAGCTAATGGCTTGCAGTCTATTAACTGCAAGTCAAGTGCAACTGCAGTCTATTGCCATCATACCCGCACGTCCCTGTAGCTATACTCCGGTTCCTGATATTCTTGAAATACTCTTAATGTTTCAAGTTAGGTGCATGTGTTTTAAAACCGAATTATATGTAGGTAGTAGTTACTTCTTTATGAATCAGTTTTAAGTTTTATATTTGTTTCTGTAGTTTTAAGTTTTATATTTGCCCAGCGCGGTAACAGGCCAATATTCCCCGTGTCGATTCAGATGTAGGAGGATGATGGTACTAGACGTCAGATACGACCAATACCGTCTATGGCAGTGGTTCCCAAAATATGGTTCGCGACCCACTGGTGGGTCACAAGCGAATATTGGGTGGGCCCTGAAAAATAGGACGACAGATCGACCGAACGGGCAGGCTACTGCCTCATTGCGATTAAAAGTAACTAAGTAAAATTGAAGTTGATGCTATGGCTATAAAGACAAAAAAAGGAAACAAACGCATCCTTCTCATTAAAACATAGCACTCCTTGTATTTAAATATTAACACTTTGGATCGGAACTGATTTTTTGTTCTTGTTTGAACTGTTGTTTTTGTTTGTTTGTCCTGTATTCATACAGTTATACGAGTTTTTCCTTCATGAAAACTAAGAGGTGAGTCCCTAATTCGGAACTTTTTGTAGGTGAGTCACGGTCCAGTCAACTTTGGGAACCACTGGTCTATGGAATTAAAGCCGTCAAGCCTACTTTGCCTATTTAATTATTTCTATATTTTTAATAACAACTTCCCAACTCTGTTCGAACTGTGAAACTTTTACGTATTTTAACCTTTAAGGTTTCTGTTGAACCAAACAAATTTTTACCTAAAATTGTCCGATTCTAACGTCTTTGTAACATAGACCTTAAGTCCAAATCACATGTTATATTTTCCAAAAAACAGCCAACAATTTGATCTTTTATTGTTTTCGAAGGTCCCCATTGTGATTCAATGTAGATAAAAAAGTCGTTTTAAGCTGTAAAAATTATGTTTTACATTAGGATAATAAGATGGTCTGACATTTTTTTTTAAATAACGTAGTTTCTATTTATTATATTCATTCAGTTCAGTCTGTTTTTATTAGCATATAAGTATCTACATTGCGGTTAATAAGCTTTATCAATACATTCGTAGCTAAGCCTCTTTGAAAGCCTCTAATTCTCTAGCGAAAAGGGATTACGTGTTCTCGAGACAGAAATCATGTTCTACCATTTTATTCTATAGAAGTAAAATACCTGCCCATTAAATATAATGAAATTATTTATTTGTGAACATTGTGAATGTATTTGTCCCTCATTATCATTCATAATGAGAGATCATTATGATTTGGAACATCACATTGTTTATCTTGTTCTTACTTCTATGTATATAAATGTATAAAAGGTATTGCTAGTATTTCATACAAATTCTCAATTCTCAGCGTTGTTGATTGGCTGACGAAGCCGAATTTGAGATTTAATTTTCTTCTTCATTGTCACGATTGTCAGCTTACCGAAAATTTTCTATTTCATATTTTCAATCATCGATTATACGTGTTCGAAAAATCGATTGTAACCGAGAATATTTCTATGTCTCTTAGCAATTTCTGTCACTAATATATGTCAACCCATTAACAACCACAAGGAGTGAAATGAAATGAAGTGAAGTGATATTATTATTTTACATAAACGTCAAAGATTTTTATTTCAAGGCCTACTTGAAATAAAAATCTTTGACTTTAACTTTGAATTTGACTTGACTTAGTACTTAGTTAACGACTCTTAACATGATTGGTGTAAGGTTCATAATTAGCACTTGATTCATTTGTAGATGAATTGATCAAAGTGGTCTTTGTGTTCTCCCATATCAATTAATATGTCCACACAGTTCTATTTTTAAACATTAATTAAACGTTGCCTTTGTTTTAACAATCGATTCGATTGGAGTTCTACATAATGCATGATGTTAGCTATATAAATAAAAATGAATTGCCGCATGTATGTAAGATTATTAGGTACCTACTTAAAAACGGCTCGAGCGATTTTTTTTATGTTGTGTTCGTAATTGTCAGGACAAGGTTTGTATGAATGAACATTTTTTGAAAATCCACCTATGAAGTCGAAAATTTGGATGGTATTTTTGTATGAAATTATTATTATTTTGTATAATATTATATAGTAAATTGCACCCGTGCGAACCCGAGGCAGGTCGCTACTTTACAATATAAATATGATTATACGATGCATTATTTAGTGGATAGGGGAATGATAAACGATATGGTATGATATTAGTAAGCATAGAAGGACAAATTCTATGATTATTATTAAATAGGACGGTTATAAAAACACGGCACCAAAGGACTCGCAAAGTATTGCAGGATAAAAATCAAAATACAAAAAATATAATATATTTATCACAAGGCATGTGGCTGATGACTGATCAATCTCTGACAACTTCGTAATGAAATAACCATTCAGCATGCCAACCAGATGGATTGACAACTTGAACTAAACATAACATTTACCATTTATTTATTTATTTTATTTACCATTTTTTATTAACCTGTTTGGACCATATTTTACTCAAGTCGAAACTCCCAGCACTTACCCTTGTAACTAACTCAACAATAACCGATCACAATGCTACCCTACTTATTCTAAATTGTAAATTACCTAAAGAAATGTCTCGCACAATTTCTAGTTTAAATATACATAAACTTGAAGATGACTTACGCAATATCGACTTTGACCCAGTCTACAAATCCGCTGACCCGCAGTTTTGTATGCTACATTTAATAAAAAATGTACAACATGCAATTCAGAAGAACTCGGTCATATCTCAGCTAAGTAACAAAAAGTACAACATAAAACCATGGATTACGCCTGGCCTCATTCGCTGTATGAAAAATAGAGATAAACTGCACATGAAAGCTAAATCTTATCCAGATAATTTAATAATGCAACTATCGTATAAGAGATATCGTAACTTTTGTAATGGTCTTCTTAAAAAAATAAAAAACAACTACGATAAAATTGCTCTAGAAAAGGCTGGTACAAATAGTAAAAAAATCTGGACTTTTATTAAAAAGGTAACATACAACTCGAAACAAAATCAGTCATCTTCAGGTTTATTACAAGCACATTCATCACAGTTAACATCTGCTAACATTGCAAATAATTTCTTTATTAATGTAGGAAAGTGTCTGGCTGAAAAAGTTCGGGGCCGATCACGGTATCTAACAAGTTCTCCGTTTGTGTGTAGCACTAGCTTATCATCCTTTGCACTGCTCGATACTGACGAGACTGAGGTTGAACGGATAATTATAAGCTTGAAAGATGACTGCGCAGTTGGCTGGGATAATATATCAAATAAAATTATCAAACAGTTCAGGCATATTTTGGTTCCGCCACTGACTTATATTTTCCAAAAATGTTTATCTACAGGTGTTTTTCCCGAGTGCCTGAAAAAAGCTGTTGTTGTCCCTGTTTATAAATCAGGCAGTAAAGATCAAGTGACTAATTATAGACCTATTTCCTTATTGCCTTCTATGTCTAAAATATTAGAAAAACTTATAAATAAAAGACTTTATCAATATTTGGAGGATAAATCTATTTTATCTGAACGGCAGTTTGGATTTAGGCCTAAAATGTCAACAGAAGACGCCGTACACCATCTGACTGACTATATAGCACAAGAAATTGATAAAGGTAACCACACAGTGGGAATCTTCCTGGACCTCGCCAAAGCGTTTGACACGGTTTCTATTCCTATCCTGTTGCACAAGCTTGAAGCCATAGGTATTAGAGACACCCAGCTGAAACTATTTAAGAGCTACTTAGAAGACCGTACGCAATGTGTAAGGATTGATAATGTTCTCAGCGATGATAAGAAAAACACGTCTTACGGCCTGCCTCAAGGAAGTATTTTAGCATCTACACTATTTTTGATATACATAAACGATCTTTGTAATCTAAATCTAGATCAGGGCCAAATCGTTTGTTATGCTGACAACACTGCTCTTTTATTTTCGGCTGACTCAGAAAATAATGTCTACAGGCTTGCACAACACGGATTCAATGTTGTTAATGAATGGCTTCATCAAAATTCACTAACCCTAAATAGTGACAAAACGAATTGACATCCCAACATTAAAATGTCAAATACGATAAAATATCTTGGTATTATAATTGATCAAACACTTTCATTCAAACAACATATAGAAGCCTTAAATAACAAAATTCGGAAGTTGATATTTGTTTTTAAAAAGTTACGCAATATTGCAGACCCAAAAATAATTAGACAAGTCTACTTTGCTCTATGCCAATCTTTACTAACTTACTGTATTACCACATGGGGAGGAGCGGGTAAAACACTATTACTAACCATTGAGAGAGCTCAGAGGGCGATTCTCAAAGTGTCTACTTTCCGACCTTTCCTTTTTCCCACTAACCTCCTATACAAATATTGTGAAGTATTAACAGTTAGACAGCTATTTATAATGGGCATTGTTTTAAAACAACACGCAGCTCTACCATACAGCACTGAACATACTAATAAAAGACGTAAAGATCTAGTCTGTCCTCAAAATCAAACAAAACATGCTTTTACATCAAAATTTTACATGTTCCTGGGTCCTCTCCTCTATAATAGATTAAACTCTATAGCGAATATTTATTCCCTGAATCACACTAATTGTAAGAGAATTCTCAAGGATTCTCTTCAAAGTATGTCCTACGAAGATACAGAGAATCTACTAGTTGTGCCGAAGTAAATATATTTAAGTATACAAATTTTCACCTACACTAAGCATTTAGTTAATTTAGGAACTAAAAATTAGCCTATTTAAAATTATAATCTGTATAATTTAGGATTATTTTCTTTTTGAACATTATGTAATAACTCTTTGATTGTTTATTAATTACTTTAGACTGTTTTAGCTCTTCTTGCCTGAAACACAGGATTTACCTAGTTCAGGCACGTAAGAATTAGGAATATAATTAACATTTAAGCACCTCTGTATAATTTTATCTTGTAATGATTTTTGAATAAATTATTATTATTATTATTATTTAATAGATAGATATGCATTTATTTTTTAATCAATTTTATTCAGGTTCGTTCATTGTGTTGAAAGTGTCAGTCAGTCACCGATCCTACGTACTTTATTCTATATCCGATCCTCCATCAGACCTTACGTTACTGGATCTACTTGTTTTATTGTTTTAAATACCTTAAAACTATACCAGTGGTAGGTACATTATGATGGCTTGTTACATTACAGCTTAAAAGTTGCGTGATTTTGTTATTAAATTATAATAAGCTCTATATTATACTTAGTGCCTCACTATAGTGACACTCACAACGATGAAGTATTGCATTTTGTTCCCTCACACTTAGTTGTCAATATTTACATTCAGGCATTCATGAGCGTGTGTAAGCTGTTACAAGCCATTTTATAGTGCCACTACTATAACAACATTTGATATATAAATTACCCCCTCTTTATGTTATTTACATAAAACCATTAAGATTTAATAGAATAATTTCAGAACCACCTTATATTTCTAAGCAACCTTTATCCCAAAGACAGGAATTTAGTTTCCCATCTCAAAAGCCTCTAACTTTAATTCATAATAAATTCCTAATCTCAACACACATTATACCCGCAACTAGATGCGTGGGGAGCAAAGATGGCGAATACGATATGCTGTGGTAAAATCCAATTTAGTTCTCGGCATTCTTGAAATTTAATCTCGCACTTCGTAAAATAGTGAAAGATACACATATATGTAGTTCACGTAGTTGTATCTCTATGTCTAAATAAATACAATAGCTACTCTAACTTAACTGGTGGCAACGCTTGCGTAAACAATCAGGATTTTTTTTGTTTTTATACTTTCGCGATTCTTCTTCTGCCGTGAAATTTTATCATTTGTCGCTACTAAGCTACAACTGAGAGGTACTGGGTTCGATTTTCCGGATTGAGCTTTACTAGGTGTCAGTATCTATGAGAATTCAAAGGCAACCTGGAGTGTGGGAGTGGGCTCGGTAGACGGCAATAGGCTCGACGCTATTTGTACTTATTCCCATTGTCATTGAAATTGGTAAGGCTGTTAGTTCTGAAACCGTTAATAACAGACAGAGACAAGCTCGCTTGCCGATTATAATAATATTAACATAACACGAGTCAAAATATTTAAACATAACGCAACACAATTTCTGACGATGAAACTGGGATCCCAAAACAATGTGATTCTGACTAAACGCGAATAGATCGTTAAATTTACAGGCATAAGATAAGTGACTGAAAAAAAAATACGGAAAGTAAATAAGAATAGATTATTTGCTAAAATACCTATAGTTCTATTATTACCTACTTAAAACGGATTTAAACCTCAAGATAAGCTCCCTTTTTGACCAAAAACGTTGCTCAACGACCCGTGAAATTTCAGTTGCCTAGCTGACTACGAAAACGCAGAGATCCTTTGATTTCTTTCCACATCGACGGCCAGGAAAGAATGTTTAACCGCACCATCATTTGTGGAAGTACCTAAAACCCAGAAATAAATAAAGCAGGCAATAAGTACTTTCTTCTTATTCTTAATAGATATCTTTAAGGTTTTTGCAAACTTTATGTTCTTTATGTTTGTTTATTTCACCGTCAAATCTCAAAGCTTTGTACGGTCTCTATAGACTTAGCATACAAGTACACATGCCCGTGCTAGATGATAGAAAGAGATTCAGTGTTTAAACATTCACGTTCAGTTGATTGTGGTAAGAGTGAAATCTGAGCCCGAACACTCAGGGGAAAACAAATACGAAAGCTGTCTTTTGGTGACATGGGATTCTAAATATATTGGACCTAGCAATGAACAGAAACCTAATTTCTCTCGGATCAATACGAAACGCATTTTAGTTTTTATTTAATATTTGTTTAAAATTGCCTGCAGGAGAGTTCGAGATCCCGACCGTCCCGGGCCGCACCTCTCACTTTTCGAATACATCGTCATAATCGTAGAATAACGACAGACTAAAAATTTGCAATTTTCTTAAATAATGTATATTGCTATATATTATCATAATATGTCTTAAAAAACGTGCTTTATTACTTGCCAAATTTATGCCAGTTAAATTTACCGAGTGATAATGCCTTATTTTAAAACATTTTATGCAAAAAACTAAAAAAAATAATTAATTAATGCGAATCGCGATTAGTGGATATAGTGTTCTTTTAGTATTTATTATCGAACGCCGTGTCTAATTAGAAGCATACTGTTTCAAATCACTTCAATAAATTGCCATTGGGCTCAGGTTAACCGTTACCCGGATTTGATCCGTAGTGGGCTTATTACAGCAATATAGTCGAGAACGTAACAGCACAGTCGGGTAAGACCGGTAGCCACAATCTTGCCACGAAACCCTTAATTTAGTTGGCAACAAGGGAGACATTTAATATGATTGTGTACCCTTTATATGAGTACATTTGAAATAAATATACAGTAGAATAACAGAAGGTATTTGAGGGTAGTTTTTTGCAGAATTAAATCGATCTTTGCAGTAACTGGGGGGCAATTCTTATCCTCTTCGACATAATTATTTTGTAGAGACAGTATATCTCTATAGAAAGAGATTCTACAATCTCACTAAGATCACTAGTGTTTAAAGCACAGATATCTCTGATGGTCTTACTTATTGGTCTAGTGGTCACAAGCGCTACTCTTGAGTGTGAGGTCCTGGGTTCGATTCCAGGGTCGGGCAAAGTGTTAAAAAAGGGTTTTCTGTAAGGAAATTCTCAGTAGCAGTACGTAATCTGGAACTGTACTTTACAGCAAATCGTCCCCTATTACATGGGACTCAATAACGACATTGGCGAAATGTGGGTATACAATAATACATTTCCGTCTAACCTTTCGAGGAATACAGGCGTGATGCTATGTTATTTGTTATGTAGGCGAGCTCAGCCCGTCATGTTTTTAATTATCTTTATTTTGACATGATCTCGATTATCGCGAGAATTGACCCCTGATTGCTTATTACGTCACTGGTATTTTTTTAGACTTCATTTATATTCCAGACTTCTAATTGAAGTTGATTATTGAAGCCAACATTTTTAATATTGGAAGAATTGTATTTTTTCATTGTTGGATTATTTGTGAAATAATCCTGAAACCATAGAATCTGTAATTTGCAATAAGCATCATTGTATTCAGGACAATATTTGAGTACCTATGTATATGAGCTAAGCGCGAGGTCCTGAGTTCGGAACCGGCGCGGGCCAAGTGTAAATGGGTTTTTCTGTTCGAAACATTCTTACTAGATGGCATGGTTGAAAGCTCCTTTTTACACAGGCTAAACGTAGGTGTACAAAATAGTACATCTCTGCTTAAGCTTTTGGAGAATAAATGCGTGATGTATAAAACTTGTTCGAAAGTTATCTAAGTATAACTCAACATAGTATCAAGTTAAATTTTGATCATCGTTAACTTAAAACTTTGTTCAACGCAACTTCAGTATCGTACTTATCGATATCAAGTTTTATTAACAACAACATAAGTTGAACTGTATACTTGTATCTTGACGACACGGTTGGCGTAGTGGCTAAGCGATTAGCTTTCTACGCTACGTGTCGCGGGTTCGATCCCCGCACTGAGCAAATATGTATTTGTATGATCTACAAATAGTTGTTTCAGGTCTGGTTGTGTGTGCATGTGAAATGAGTGTTTGTAAATGTTGGCGTGCGGTTCATAAAGACAAAAAGACACTGTCTCGTCTACCCTACATAACTTAGATAATTATTTATTATAAGATATTTGCGCTGGCAAATCACAGACATCATTATTTAATCGACACGTCGACGAACCAATACCAACATGCAGTAGGTATTATTGGTTAGTAAGCTTTTTTTTTATTAAGCTTTGTACTCTGTGCACGCCGCTGTTTAGAGTTATATTACACATACTGTAATATAACTGTAAGAACAAAGCAGTTCAAATTTAATGTACTTATTTATTTATGTTATATGTTAAAGTTAAAACTAGTACAATATGAGAATTTTGCTGGCGGCTACCCAACTTTGGTACCAAGTGAATCCTCTTCTGAAGGTATTACGGCCAAAGGAAAAGCTTACAGTTATCTAAAGCTTGTTATTTTACAGGAATAGAAAGTTTAGTTCCTACTGTTTTAGTGGTTATAGGTATGTTTTAACTGCCTCGTTGGTCTAATGGTGTCAAGTGCGGCTCTTGCACATGAGATTTCGGGTTCCATCCAATCTATTCCATCTTATCCTTTATTTTATTACAAAATCTCGGAATTGTGCTCGGCAGGTGGCAATAGGATCGCCCTTATTTCATGGGAATCAATAACGACAACGGTGAAATGTGGGTATAATAGTACACCTCTGCCTAACACCTCGGGATATACAGGCCTTAAACTAAGTGAATTGTACCACGTAAATATGTTTGGGAAGCTGATATTCCGCTTACGTCTTATATAAAATAACGTATTCGCGTGGGTCTTGGTATAATATGGTAAGTTTAATGAAAATATTAAAACCTGCACGAAGTAGAAAAACTATGCATATTTAAAATGAAGAGCAATCAATCTTTCGCTTTGTATGAGTAATGTTTTGAAAAAATGTTTTTGAACGAGTAAATGTGGATGAAAGTGAGCTTAAAATGTCTGTGGCTATGATAGATGTTGTCGTTAAGTTTGGTTCGTATTCTTGGTTTAATTTTGTATTTGATATTTTTGTAAACGAAACTCTCGGCTGCTTTTCACATATCCATATTTATAGTCTATACAATTATAACAATTGACTGATTGACTCGGACTACGCAAAGACTAACGTGAACCGGTGAAGATAGAATTATACAAATTGGAAGATATTATGTCTCTTAGAAGGCATAACGGTGCTCTAAGAAGATAAGATGGTACGACTGGCGCAGTAATTGAGCGATCGATTGCAGTACTACGTGTCCCGGTTTCGATTCCCGCACGGAACAAACATTATTATGAGCTACAGATAGTTGTTCCAGCACCAACGAATTGGGAATTATTCCTAGATTGGGGTAGCATTTTTAAAGAAAAACGAAAACGAAATTTAAATTGCACGGGGTATTGACTTTAGAATGGTAAAATTAGCAACCGAATTATCCGTTACCCACGCGGACAAATTCACTGGCAAAAGATAGTTCAAATATAAAATAGTGTAAGAACAGTAGGAGGATGAAACTAAGGTACCTACATATATCAGAAGCAAACAGAATTTTGGGACAAATAGGTAGGTCGGGGGTAGTAATGGATAGTTTGTTGCCCTTTGTGTATCTAAACAAATGCAAATTGCATGAGATGAGATACTAACGCCGGGATAGTCGCAAACAATGTGATTGTCCAACCGTTTTCTTTGCGTACGACCGACCCGCGGGTCGAGAATCTCATAGTCATGAATTTGTTAAATAAAATTGTTTTGGGGGAAATCGTTCACCTTTAATGATATATTTTGGTAATTTATAACAAACTGTAGTTATGAAAAAACTTGATGCAGTTGCATAGATTTAGTGCATGTGTATTGAAAATGATTTTTAGGTCTGAATAACTTTTGAATAAGTTTGTAAGGATTTTTGGGATAGGTTAAAAGTTTTTTAAGTCTTTCCTGTTGATAATCATAGTTTCATGTACCTTATTCAGTGACCAAATCTAATCCGAAGATGTGCTATAGGAATAACCGGGAAAAGTATCGATATTTTTCAGAAAAGGGAATTAAAAATTGCCATGTAAAATAGTAACGATTTTTTGCCTTATGCTACATTTTATCATATTAGCTCAATGTACCTATTGCTATTTGAGACCTTATGACTATGAGGATTTTAATCTTCATTTATGAAAATTCAGCTGCCGTGTGTCTGTGTCCGCAAAACTTGAAAAGTATTTGATGGATTGACTTGAAATTTTTACACAATGTTGCATTTCTATATGAGTGTTTTTATATACTTTTCATCCCGAATTTCCTACTGGCCTGTGATTTGGGCGTATACGAGCCACAAACATTACAAAATGAGTCTGTTGTTTTACAACCACGGTTATTTTTTATTTTATACTTATTTTATCACAAAATCTCACTTTCCGCAGCTATCGCAATAAATTTACAAATACCACACACAAGTCTTCAATTAATGAACATCAAAGAACACAGACTAGACACGTGAAATTTGTTATAAATACCCCAAACTAACAAATAAATTTAAATTATATATCGATTCGTTGCAAATAGTACACCAAAATTAGTGGTACTTCGTAAAAACTTTAAGTTAGAAAATCTCAAAAATCTTACGTGGTACGGAATTTTTAATATACAATTAATTAATATAAAAATACCAATAGCCACTCAGTTGCATATTGGCTGTAGACTAGTGTAATTAATATTAGACACAAAATATATCCAGAGCCACAGCGAAGCGTGGCCGGGTTTACCTAGTTATGTATTAAAAAAAAGCGCGCCAGTGTACAAGTGTTTTCTAACTTAAATAGCATTGACCTTGCAAGAGTAAGCATTGGAGACTTATATTCCTGAATAATTTTCTCATTTATTTGTGAAAGTGAATGAAATTAATACTGCAGTACATAAACAAAAAGGTTCAACATAAGTGATACCTACTTAATATTATCTACTTGAGCTGCAAATTAGCACTCGTATCTCAGGGCCAAGATTTTACAAATTCCAAGTTCCTGTTTGAAGGTACTTAACGTGGACCCCACTTCAGGGAACGGGAGGCTTATAATCCCCTCGGCAATGCCTCACTGATCAGGAAGGAACCGGCTTTCGACGGGTTGCCTGAGGCCACCGAATATGGATTTTGCATTAGAAAACAGAGTTCTTTGAAATGCGTTATTGCAATCCAAGATTATATAGAATCAGCGTTTGTTGTTTTGAAATTAATTTAAGAGACTTGAGCGTAATTGTTTTGTCATGTACACAGACACCGCGACATAATTTTATCGTCTTTAAGGGCATTATCTCGTCTTGTTATGACGACAACATTTTAACGCAATGCCCATGTTGAGCTGAATATTTTATCGCTGTATTCGACCTTAGATTCGTGGATTATGATGTGTTCATTAATACACAAGCTCCTTTGTGATGATGAACACACAAAGAATTAGTAAATCTCTTTCGACAAAAACAAAGAGAATGAGAATGCTGGTGCAAACAATAATGAATGAACCCAACGAATGATTGAATTTAAAAAAGTCTCGAATAAGTAACTCGTTGACTGCTTCATGGGTCTAGTGATAGCAAGAGTGGCTGTTGAGCGTAAGGTCTTGACATCAATTCCCAAGGTGGCAAGGTATTAGGGTTTCATGTAAAGACATTCTCAGTAACAGTCCTGAGCTTATTAAAGGTACCAGTGACATAAAATATTCCTAGTGAAGTCTGCACAAATAACCGAAAAAAGTATTTTAAAATTATGAGAACATTGTAAGATTGATGAAATTTATATAGTTTTACTGATGGGCACTGGTGCGTACAACATTTAGGTGGTGTCTTTTTTCAGATTATGATAAGAATCAACTACAAAAAGTTACAGTTATTTCGAAAAAGTAGAGGCTAGAGATGGATGGAAGTAAAACTGGCAGCGGGACAAAAATAGTGAGCGCAAAATATTCGCAAAAATGCACATAAAGCGACAAGTTACTTGGTTGTCACCCAAGGCGTTTTATACAACTTTGCATTCGGAAATCCTTGTAGTCTCGCCTGGATTTGTGAAGAGAATACATGGATCAAGTGGTGCGACGTTAGAATTTGATTGTTCTAATGGGGTCACGCCTTTGTTCCCGGAGGGTTTGGACGAGAATATATTGTTGTACGCACGGTTTTGCTGTTGACGATATTTAGATCTAATATTACGGGCGAGCACCCAGTTCTGGGCTATAATCGATAGGAAAAATAAAAACTTAATCAAATGTTCTAAAAAAATATTTTTGAGGTAAAGATTTGGTGCAGCTACAAAAAGAAAATCTTTTCATTCGTAAATTGCTTCATGTGGTCGCAGGCGCGGCTGCTGAACGTGAAGTCCCGGGTTTGATTCCCAGGTCGGGAAATATTATTCTATTTTTGTAGATGCCAATAGGTTTGCCCCCTAAGATATGGGTATTACTAACGGCGATGTGTTGGGGAACAATAATAAACTTCTGAACTTCTGCCCAATCCTTCGTGGAATACAGGCGCGATCATATGTTATGCTAGTTATTTATAAACTATGGTAAATAACTACTTATTTTTTTAAATTCATAAGTAATGAATTCAGCCTATTACTTTCCTACTGCTGGGCAAGGGCTTCTTCTTAGGATAAGAAGGGTCAGGCATTAGTTCATCACGCTGGCCCGGAGCGGGTTGGCGAAGTACACACACCATCAAGAACTTTATGAAGCTCCCTCAGATGTGCAGGTTTCCTCATGATTTTTTTCTTAACGGAAGTGATAATACAATTTTGATCTGCACATGATTCCGAAAAGTCAGAGGTGTGGCCGGGTTTGAACAGGCCCTCTTGCATGGAAGGCAAGCATTCAACTATTAAGCTATCACTGCTTTTTATTAATTGACAAAATGGAATAAAGGTTTAAGGTATTTAGGGTAACTAATTAGTTGTATGACCCGGGTACGTCTTAAAACTGCGGCCAGACACCGGAGGACGGGCAGCAGCGTCCTCTCACTAACCGGTGAACCACTGCGATCCCCAAGCCGCCTGCCAAGCTTGGGGATTATGGCAAACCCCCCCTTGAGGGAGGCCTTCGTTTAGCAGTGGACGTCTTCTGGCTGATGATGAATTCGTTGTAAAGCAGCACTCAAAACCTGGCTTGACGAATACTTATAATAGTGGGGGATAGTGCCTTATACCTTTTGGTGAAATGGTGTGCACTAGCTCACATATGGAAACGTTTTTGCTAAGCTTTAATTATTGTAATAGCATTCTTTAATTATATTCTTTTTTATTATTGTATAATGACAGACATGGGAGTGTTGCTGGGGAGTTTGTTGGGCCGTTTCTTCTCCCCAAGCTAAAACACATAGGAAGTGGTCAAGGGCGGGCGTATTAGTTCTGTCCATAACATGTTTAACGTTTAAAAAGCACTAGTAGTAGTCTATTTTGAATAAATTAATTTTAAATTTTGAATTTTTTGAAGTGATTAAATAGTACCTAAAGGTGAAATTATGCTGTCATCATAATATAATAATCAACTATTGTTCGTGGTCCAAACTGAAATCCATTTACGAAACCTTACGCATGCGACATAATGTGAAATAGTGCTAACTTGGCATGTTGTAGGACTTCTAAAATTAACTAACTAGCATATGTAGATTTTTGAGATACGGCCGTGTTTTGTTTCAAAAAGAAAGAAAAATATCGTAATATTTTAATTTGTTTTAATATTAAGAACCTTTGTTAGAATTTCATTAAAAAAAAATGATTTTTTGTTTTTGAAACAAAACATGGCCGTATCTCAAAAGTCTAACATACATATGCTAGTTAATTTTTGCTCTATGATAAGCATTACTTGTTTATTTACATTAACTAAACATACATTTGTTGACCTATTACCTATTTATGTTTTTAATATTGATACTACATATTATATTTCGTGTTCAATATTCAATATCAGACTGAGCTTCTGATTTCCTAAAGATATCGTATCCCTCAGATAATAGACACCATATAATTGGACAGACACTTGTCTTTTGTGTTCGATAGTGGAGTAAAGGCGAGCTCTCTTTGAAATACCTTGGGCGGATTGAAAAGCGATTCCAGGAAAACCATTCGGCGAGAAATGAGCGCAAGTAAGACGCTCGGATCGCTCTGCCTCTGTCGGCCGGATGTAGGGGGCGTGCGCTTCCGGCGACGTGCTTCCTCTGGCAAGCGCTTCCGGCGTCTAACAATATTTGCTACATATACGGATTCTGAATTTAAACTTAGCCACATTTCATAACAACCAATTAGGTAGGTATTTAGGTACTTAAAAAATATATAGACAAAAATATGAACATTTTCATAAACACTGAAAAAAAAAAAATATTATGGCTGCCATAAAGTTTTTGTTAGCTTTTATCAAGTAAATTGTTCATATATGAGAACATAAAGCTACTTGTTTGCTAGCAATAAAGCTAACTTTATCACTGATTTAAACAAATATCATACTAAAAATAAATAAGTTCTTAATCGTGTTCATCAGTGAAGTTGTTTAAATAAACCTTATTTGATAATTGAAATGACTGTTTCAAACAAGTTAGTTATTAGGAAAATAATGTGTGATTATTAATATATTGATCATGAAAATGAAAAAATGAAAAATCGTTTATTGCTAGAAATTTTACATTATTGGTTATGCTCTAGATCCTACACTAGGATTCCCTGTGTTGTAGGACCTAGGCTCTGCAATCCGTTCACAAAAACTTAATTCTAGAACTTAAAACCTAAACTAGAACAATCAACATAATTTGAGTGTGTGTGTGTGTGTGGGGTGTGTGTGTGGTGTAGTGTGTGTGTGGGTGGGGTGTGTGTGTGGTGTGGTGTGTGTGCTGTTGTGTGAGTGTCTGTGTGTGTGTGTGTGTGCGTGTGCATGTTTGTATGCGTGTCTGCAATTCTGCATCACCTACTCTAGAATTTTAATAAATTCTTCCGTTTGGTTATAATTCAGCGTAAGGAGCCAGTTTGTCACTAATTTTTTGCATTTATTTATGGTTGCTTTTATGATATTGTGTAGGTTGTTTATTTTCCCATATATGTATGGTCCCATAAAACCAAAAGATTTTCTTCCTATAGATTTATAACACCTAATTCTGTCCCATCTTACTTTCCGATGAGAGTGACTCTGAGCACAGTGATTCAGCGAGGTTTTATGGAACCGTAAAGTAATACCAAGTATGTATAGCTGTCTTACTCTTAGCACCGATACATCGGAGTAAAGTTGATCAGTGGGGTACCGAAATGGTCGCCTGTATGCCACTTTTAACAAAGCACGTTGCGCCCTTTCCACATTCATAAGGTAAGTTTTCCCAGATATGCCCCACGATGGAATACAATATTGGACAACAGACTGACACAGGGAGAAGTACACCATTTTTACAGTGGAATCATCAGCAGTCTTGCCGAGTCGCTTAAAGATGAATAACAGCTTCCTTATTCTACTGCTCAGGTAATTCAGATGTGTCAACCAGTTCAATCTGTTGTCCAAATGAACACCGAGGTATTTAAGGCAATCTGTCTGATCTAGATGTGGACAGGTGCAACAGCTATTGTTACTATTGCACGAATGTAGCCGGAGGTTAGTGTTAACACTTGGGGCAGAGCTATTCGACACTGCAAAGTTAATTACTTTTGTTTTTGTAATATTTAATGTTAGCAGATTGTGTTGGAGCCAGTTTGCCACTACCTGAAGCCCAGTTTCTGCGCAGGTTTGTACTTCTTCCCAAGTTTTACCACTGAAGACTATGGCGGTGTCATCGGCATATGTAAATATTTTAGCCTGGGGGAGTGTAGTCGAACATAGCCCGTTTATGTAGATTATGAACAAAGTAGGCCCCAACACGCTTCCTTGGGGCACGCCAAAGTTTATCGTAGTCCGATCGCTGTATTGGCCATCCAAAACCACTCTTTGCGTTCTGTCACTGAGGTAAGAACTGAACCATTCCAGAGCAGTGCCACGGATTCCCAGGTACGCAAGTTTCCTTAATAAGATTTTCCTGGATATAGTGTCGAAGGCTTTTGCTAGGTCCAGGAAGACGCCAGTACATGCGCGGCCCTGGTCTAGATTATGCGTAATATAATCAACTAAATTTGTAACTGCATCTTCCGTGGACCTACCACACCGAAAGCCATACTGATTGTCTGACAACAAGTTTTTCTTTTCAAGAAAAAAAAAAAAAAAAAAAAAACTTGTTGTCAGACAATCATGTTGACTTTATCGCCAATAATCATTTATGGTTTATAGGTATTATAATTTTCTTTTTAGGATTAAACATGAAATACTTAAACAAGTAAAATTCGCACTTGTTCAACAATCTTTTTTTTTCAGTGTACCGAGAATATACAGGTTTGCTGAATTCCATTTATTCAAATAAAACAATGAATGTAAATAGAGCAGCCGCTTGACATGCTTTGCCATTATTTATCAAGAGTAAGTAAACTAAAAATGTATTTTCCAACACAATTCAATAGAGACAATTAATAAGATGTACAAATATATAATAAAATATTAAATTTGTACAGCAAATTTCAATTGGATTTATACGATGCTATTCGAAAACTTAAGTGAACACGTTGTTACTTAAGTTTCTGCTTATAGAAATTGTTTTTTCAAGATAATTTCTTCAATCTTATGGTGTCAAATGAAACTGCGACTTGTAAGAATACGGGTTTCAATCCCAATCTGGGTAATCATTGACTGAGCTAATTAGTCAAATAATAATTCTGATTATGCCAGGTAATTTGATGGCTAATTAACTAGCTTGCATTATTAAAAAGACCTAATACTGTGATGAAAGTGTCTTCCGTGCTCCTTGTCACTTAATATTGATACTTCATATTGAGCTCCGTGTCAGTCTACCACGCATATTTTGAGTGTATATATAGAAATTATTTTTTCAAGATAATTTCTTCAATCTTATGGTGTCAAATGAAACTGCGACTTGTAAGAATACGGGTTTCAATCCCAATCTGGGTAATCATTGACTGAGCTAATTAGTCAAATAATAATTCTGATTATGCCAGGTAATTTGATGGCTAATTAACTAGCTTGCATTATTAAAAAGACCTAATACTGTGATGAAAGTGTCTTCCGTGCTCCTTGTCACTTAATATTGATACTTCATATTGAGCTCCGTGTCAGTCTACCACGCATATTTTGAGTGTATCGACCAAAAATTTCACGAGCCATTTATCAAAATCGTGTTAACGAAGCTCCGAACTAGATATTTGAAAAAATCAAACGAGCTTTGGAAATGTCAACGGGGCCGTGGTCAAATTCCCGTTGGGCCCGAGGGCTCGTTACCAGCGCTTGTATTTGTTCAGCGTGCCCGCTGCATTCGAGCAGACGAGCATTTGAAACACGCAACTATCATCCCTTATGTATGTATACGTAGGTAATATTTACACGGACGCTGCTGTTTTGATTCAGTCTTCTTGTAAACCTCAATTGCTGAACAAGGATCGCATCATAGACACCTTTACTGAATGATCGAGAGAAGGCGTTGCTAATTTGATGGCATGGTTGACGCAGTGACAATCGCGTTTCTGCGCTACGTGTTGCGGGTTCGAACCCCGTACGGAACAATTGTTGATAGCCGCATACTTAAAGGCAACGGGTCTGGGTTTGAGTATGTGTGCATGTCAGTTTTATGTTTGTAATTGTACCCAAGATACATGAGTAATCCAAGTGTAAGAAAAAATTTTGAAATTACTGCGCTTGGCATACGATTGGCAGTTCAGTTGCAATGATTCGTTATATGACATGGTTTTATAGATTAATATAGATAAAATTGACTGTGTCTCGGAACTGCTAACAATGTTTCAAACTTCAGGAATTTTGTGAAAGCCATTTTTCGCCCTTAAATATATTATAAAGTTGCCTATATCGTTATGAACTTCTGAATTATTTTATAAACAGCTCAGTAATGGCCAAAATAATTTGTGTCATAAACGTACAATCAACTTAGTAAAGTTAACGCAGTGGAGCCTACTTTGTACATATAATCATAAGTCTAGAACATAAAAACGCTTGTTTGAAAATAAAGACGGACTTTTTTAAAGCGGTTCCTTTAAAATTTTCAAGAAATTAAAAAAAATCTTACTCAAAAACTATCACGAATCGCGGAACGTACATGGGGTATTTTCGGATACCCCTGGGCATGAGGAATCTATTTTTTTCTTAACATCTCTATTTGGACCATTCTGTATACCTATATGCTTGACGATATTTTTTTCGATTTTAATAGTAGGACCGTATAAAGTGGCGTTCCGTAGTTTTTCCGTACACTCTTGGAAAAAAGGCATGACGTTATGTATGTATGTGTTTTTTTCTTGTGGATGCTGAATTCTATTTTCCAAAAGGTTCTGGTGTTGGATCGATACAGAGAAGAGTGGAATCATTATATTCCCATCAGTTTACTACTAACAATCTCATTACCATAATAAGATAACTGTAAAAGGCGGAGGATATTGTGTTTATTTTATTTTTTAATTTATCATCGGTGCAATTTATTTGCATGTTTATCAAAAATATTTTAGATGGATGGTATTCTTTTACGCTGCCCCAGTCCGTCCATGGTCCATGGTCCGTTGTTGGTCAAAGGTCTCTTAGTATAAATTGAAGGAGTCTGCCCCGAGTTTACATAACATGCAGCGCAGTGGTGGTGAAACAGACTTTGAAATTCAGGGAGCACTTTAAAATTAGTCCACTCTGAATAAAGCACTTCCAATATGAATTTATTATCATCTGGAATACTAACTCATAAATGAAGGCCTAATAAATGAGTTTTATTTTGAGACGTCCATATATTTTGTACATTTTTAGGACAACAAACATAGTTATATTATTATTTGATAGGTATTGTAAATACCTATTTACTGAAGTGGCTGTCTTACCTCGTAAAAGGAAAAAGATTGTTACGTTGCCAAATAGACGAAGATAAATGGACACAATGATTAGACAGATCTATTTTTCTTACGAAATCTCAAAATTAAGGAAATTGAATCATGTAATGAGACAATTTATTACACTTACAGGCGTTATTTACTAGTCAATAGTACTTTAAATGTAGAAACAGAGGCGTTAGCTCAAACAGTAGAAACAAGTAATGAAATCAAGGAAATGGAATCGCTTTTAGTCTCGCCTAAGTCTCTTTTAAATTGCAAATTCGCAATGCCATTCATTCCAATCGCAATCTTTTTATTTTCGTTACATTTAAATCTTAAAATCAGTCGAACAGAATCAGTTGAAACGATTCGGATTACTGATGCTTTCGCTTTCGTATTGAATTAGAAAAGTTTTTTTACGACATTATAACCTATTAGGAAACATCATCATTATTAGAACCTGCCCCATTAGTCTAGTGGTTGCAAGTGCGTCTGGGTCCAATTATCGAGTCGGGTAAAGTATTCGAGTTTTCTGTTAAGAATTTCTCGGTAATAGCCAATAGTTTGGAACTGTGCCCGGTAGATAGCAATAGGATCGCAGCCAATTACACGGGATTCAATAAAGGAATCGGCGAAATTTGGGTATATATCAATACACCTCTGTCTATCCCTTTGGGGAACATAGGTTATTAAAGTTCCCACAGCTGTTAGTTTTGTTTTAAATATATATATAGGTGCATAATTAGAAATTTACTGTCTCCCAGCAGTTGATCTTATTACCTATGACAGTTACTTCTAAGATAAAACCAGTGGTCGACCCAGAGTGAAGAACTTCATCACAATGTGCGCTTTCTCCAAAACTACTGGTATATTTGTATGGCTTCTGACAAAGAGGGACTAAGATTATTGAATCGAATACTCAAATATTTTCAGTTCTTCACTATCCTGACCTATCACCGATAAATGGAATAAATAATAAAATTTTCCAATAACACGTAGTTATTGGAAAATTTTATTATTTATTCCATTTCCATTTTTTTCTTTGAGTTTTTGGCTATTCTTTGATGTAAATTTGCTAGGTTTATTCTCGTGGTATTAACATATAATTTTAGTCAATATATAATAAAGATCCTTTAATTACGTGAACACAAATTTTGACTTACAAATACCAAACATTTTGGCATTAACCATTACCTAATTATATTACGCCTACGTAACATTGTACCGTTCACAATCACCGCAACCGACGTCGACACCATCTCAAAATTTATCCATTAAGATATTTTTTTTGATATAAAAATAAACTACTTTATGTAAGCGTGTTTTTGTTTTGTTACCTAAATATTTCTATCTCGAAATGATATTAATGGAATCTTCGGAGTTCCAAGAATTACTGACACGTGAAGCCTCTGTTCGAAAATAAAAATAACGTAATGGCATAATATAAGAGGCTTTTGCAGGAGTTGAAAAAGAAGTAAGTAGGGAAACTGTTTACTTGTTATCGTATGTGGTGCTGGGCGAGCCTACATTATTCCATACCAAATGTGGGGGAAACCAAATTCCCAAAAAAAAAAATTGGCGTATCCTGCCCAGAGAATCTTGCCACTGATTAACAAGCCCTTGATTTCGCAAATCCTAAGTGAGTACCTAATAATATTATGATTGTGAAAGTGACGTTGTATCCATACTCCATTTTCACGGCTCGATTGCTTAACCGATCTCCATGATTTTTGCATACATATAGCCTGTCGTGGAGATGACAACATAGGGTGATTTTGATCCTCACCGATCAAGTAGATCCCGGATATATGCAAATAACTTGTTCCTATAGCCTTTCATAGAAGCTGGTTCAGATAGATTTAAAAACTACCTTGAATCCTAACTAATATTATAATTGCGAAAGTATGTTTGTTTATTTGTTTAATATCTTTTCACGCCTAAACCACTGAACAGATCATCATGAAATTTTGCATATTAGTTGTCAGAAGTACGGAAAAGGACATAGGGTACCTTTTATCCAGAAAAAAAGTACTGTTCCCGAGGAAAAGAACAATAACTTTTGACGGTCACAATTGCTTTAGGACGCTAGATGGCGCTACATGTGACTCGAAAAATTGATCGGGTTCGTAATCAATGCGGGCGAAGCCGCGGGTTTTAGCTTAACTAGCGCCGCTAGTATACAATAAAAACAAAATGACAATTGGTCAGAAGCGGTCTTTGATTGAACAAATAAAAATATACATTAATCAGATCGGGCCAGTTTGAAATAGAAGCACTACGTTGATTCCGATTGGAGTCTCTGTATTTCTGCTTAGAACGTGAAGATAAATTGAGTCTATAAAAACTTTTATTTTTTTCCTCGCCGCCGGAGGTCGACGTAACAGCTTGCATTTATTTTGTGAAAGATTTAAGAGGATGTGGTGTACAAACAGCGCTAAATAATTATGTATTTTGCCAGTTCATATTTTCCTTGCAGAATTTGATTTACTTTCAAAGGAAAAATTGATTTGCTTTCTATACGTAAAGCAAATATGAATTTACCTACGTCGAACCCCTGACTTTCTTTCTGCATTTCTTCTCAGGCTAGCTAGTAGTAGGAAATGCCTTAAAAGGCGTGTTAATGCGATCCTCTTCTTCTTTTCGTTTCGATAGCTAAACTCAAATTTATCCGGCCCAAACCATGGTCAGCTCGACTGCGATTGGGTTGGCCTCCATGAGAAAAAAACATGGTGATTGAAAAATCCTAGTTGCGAAATAAACAATTTCATTTCATTGAATGCGTTAATGAATAATTTTAATAAACATAAATGCTAAGTATGTTGTGAAAATTCTTACATTTAATTTTATACAGAGAAATTGGACAGTAATTGAACAAAAAAATTAAAATGTGAGAAAAATATTGTTCGTAAAATAAAACGATCATCAGTAAATATTTTTGGGAAATAATATATAATCATTTATACTTTTTTGCCATTTATTATAAATATAAATAATAATTCTGATATTTTTAATCTAAAATCTAAAAAAATACCTTTTTTTTAACACGCTTTTATTAGCTTCACCTGTGTAAAAACTCTTGGAATATAATTTAACCCCATTCCCGGTGTCCGATTAAGCTGAAATTTTGCTGCAATTTTAATTTTATTTTAACGTTTAGTTTGAATGAAAATGCATGGTTAGCTAAGTTAATTGTTTATAACAATTGAATTTGTTATAAAAAATTGAAAAAAGAATTTATGTAATGAATCAAGTTTTTTCAACGGATAATTGTTTCTTCAACTGAAATAAAGTTACATACGATGTCATATGCACTTAAACGAACTCCATTTGTTTAAAACAATTGAATTTGCTATAAACAATTGTATTTGTTATAAACAATTGAAAACGGGATCTATGCTGTGAATTTAAAATGTTTCAACGAGAAATTATTTCATTGACTAAAATAACGTTACCAACGATGTGACATAAACTTAAACTAAAATTAAATTAAAAATTTTACAATTTTAAAAGGGGAAATAACTAAAAGATTAAAAGAAAGTCCGATGATGGAGCCAAGAAGCAGAAAGTGCTAAAGTTCATTTAATGCTGTGGACTATAAAATATAAAACAAAATATTATAGTTTTAAAAAAAAAACTAAAAAACAACGTTTGTAACGCACTAAAAATTAAAAAATATGTAAATTAAAAGTGTGGAGCGCTTTGTCTAAATTAATTAAAAGTACACATAACCAAAAAGCGCTTAATTTTTAGTGCGTTATAATAGCATGATTTTAAAGTTTTTTTAAACTATATTACGAAGTAATGTAACAAAAGTCAACTTAATGTAACGTTTTTATAAAATGCTGCACATTTTCTTTTCGGTAATGTACGTGAGTAAAAATATTTGCGAGCCCACCTGTTTATATTATTTCATGAAAGGAATGTCCAGAAAATAAATCTGTTTACTTAGCGAAAAATAGTGGGGACCATTGTTGTTCTTGCAACAGCTGAAAATGAGCATGAATAGGTAGATACTACCTACTTTGTTAAAAACTTCTCATGACAAAAAAAGTGGTAGAGACACCTTTGTTCCATAATGTTAATAATTACACCAAGAATAAATTAGATATAATCTTATCTTTAAATTCTAACTTTATTCAAATTACATCTCGTTTATTCCATTTTCCCTCCACAGAGCCCTCAATTTCCTTGAGTTAACTGTAATTTAGTTCATGTGAACATTAAATTCGGATAAGACTATAATTGCGTTCAATCACAGTCCATTGTTTATAATCAGGGCTCTTAACATATCAAATTGTTTACTCGCTGTGTTTCTGTTTAAATGTGAGGTAATTACAGACCACAACACGCATTACAGCTTCGCATAAGCCTATCCCGGCTAATGGGATGGTCTCATAGAAACGAGTTTCTCCCGCCATCCATCAAGGGGATTAGCATGGGAGGGGAAGCTGTGTCGTCGCGCAAACCTTATGGGATTAAGAGACTGACTACGACCTTTGCTGCGTTGCGTTCAATTATTCCGTTAAAACCGAGAGCCCGCGCGAAACGGCACAGAAGGATTTTTTTGAAATACTATTTTTATTTGCTCAGCTCTCTAAGCGCTGACGAGACGAGTCGTTAAAATATACCGGTATAATTGTGAATTCAAAGTATTTGGTAATGTTCACGTAAGTGTAACGGTACGTAAGTGCAACCATACATTGGTTAATTGGGTAGATATATGTATGTATTTGCAACTGAAAATTAATGAAATCTGTAGCAGCTGCTAAAACGATTTCATGAGTGTAGATTTCGTAAACACATTTAATTGTTATTGTTGTTAATTTTGTTTTAGATTTTGTTCGTAACACTGTTATTGCGTTATTGCAGACGGTTTGGGCGGCGTGGCGCCAGGGTTCGCTAATATTGTCGTACCCAAATTTAATTTGACACCTTTTGTGTACGTGACTAGACTAGAGGAATATTTAATGCTAGCAATGAAACTAACACGAGAAGTTCAATATGTATATTTTACACATAAATTCTTTGTCATTAAACACTTCTTCATAACGTTTTCACTAATTTGACATAGATTTTATTACACCAAAACATCCACTAATTAATTGAATTCCAATTTCGTACTTAACCAAATATTTGGTTGAATATTTGGTCAGAATTATATTGTCTTGGGTCAATACGTCCCACATAACACTAGTGTATAGTATTAAAAATGCAATTTTATAATGATCGCTTTCATGAACATTCAAACCTTATATGTATCGGCTATATTTCAATCTAATATCTATTGTATGTAATTATTAAAACCTTACACAATCATTATAGGAAGGTAAGTATCATATCAGATGAAGTAGCGTTTAGCTTTGGCTCAATATAGACATCACTTAAATATTTGCTTACAAAGGTAAATGTAAATATATCTATAAAGCGACAGACAATGTTTCTATTACACTGATTTCAACAGGATACTTGAGTGTATGATTAAGTTAGAATTTTCTAATAAAATGCTGCCTCACAAATGTAAATACTCCAAATACGGTTCATGTATATTAGTATAAAGTGACAGTTTGTAAATGTAAGTACACAGTATTTTGTAAATCAATATTTATAGAAAATTTAAACATCATAGATATAAGCGGGGAAGCAGCATATCTGTTCTTTTAAATTTACATGTTTTAGATTTATAATAGGTAGTGTCATGTATATTGTATAACCATGTGATACAATTTCAGTCGTATTCAAGTAATAGCTACTAAATTATACAATAACTATAATGAACTATTATAACTTATATAAATTATTTACATCTGCTTAGTAAACGTAAGAGAATCACAAATGCACCATCATAATTATAAGCCCATTCATTCCTATATACATTTATTATTATATTGATCGCTCTCAATTTACGAATAGTTCTAATAAATACTTTACTTTCCATTGCTTATAATAATGATAGAAAGACCTGCTTAGCTTCAACAGCAGCGTGCATGCTAAAGCGGCCATTTCTTAAAACACTCTTATTAAATCCAAATCATCGTGACAGTATAAAATATCCAATGGATTTAATTAATATAATATATAATCAGACAGCAAACACTTCTCGATACGCTTTCAGAAAATCTTTTCTCTACATAAATGTTAATTTATAGATCAATTAATTTAACACGAATGATTAATTCTACTTACGTAATTAATTTTCTCTTGATTTTAAAATTTCATAATAATTATTTTTCAGTCGACGTTATTTTATAACTGAAAGTTTAATTGGGTACTTCAGAGGTAACATCAATAAATATTTAGACATTAATAGATCTTTAAGATACTTATAACATGGAATGTATAGGTAATATGCTTTAAATAACGTAAATATTATATAATATTTGTAAATAATAGTTTTGGATAGGTATATTTTGAATAAATGTTAGTACTTTGGTTTAAAAAAGGCACAAGGGACCCAAAATTCAAAAGTGAAGTGTGTGAGATTCATTCATTCTTTATTATTAAATCTAAAAAATCTTTAACAACGGTTATTGTAGAAATAAATACCTATTCGCCTATAATGTCTTACATATTTATTTTATTAAATATAATTCAGATAGATAGGTGCCGACGAATCAAGATGTATACATAGATACAACAACAGATTCGATATAGAATGCAGGAAAGGCATACTTGATAATTACTGGCAATGCCAGTAATGTTCCTTTACTTATGAAAACGTTCTAAAATTGATGGCAGTGTATCTCGAGTTAGATTTACCTTAAAACCGATTACTACATTTCTTAAATGAATCAGAGTAAATCCCGCATACTATGTTCTTAAATTAGGACCAAAAACTACGGTAACATAAGATATAGGTACCGATATTAATACATTTACACTCAATGCACACTTGATAATATTGTCCTTGCAAATAAAATTCTTTACTCGAAAGATTAAAATTACATTACGCAGAAATAACAATTAGAAATAGTATTCAAACTCTTTTTGGCTTTCAAATCATACGAACGCATAATTGACTCAATAGAAAATAATGGACGTTTAATTTTCCAAAATTCTTACAAAACAGAAGGAGATGAAAACAATGAAGTACGTATGGACGACGCCTACTTTCTGGGCCGAACCAGTGGCGCGGATGTCACTCTCCAACACGAAAGGCTCATCAATGACATGGATAATACCGTTGGTGCACTCAACATCAGGCCTGAACACATGAATCCAATGTCCGTTCCATTCAACGTAGTAGTCTGTGAAACAGATAATAAATTAGATCTCGAATCTTGATATTAATCGAATTTAAATCCTCAACATTATAAATGAATACAGAATAAAGATAATAATGTAAATGAACCGCTAAAAGCTTACTCTTATCAGATTCCTTGACACGCAGCCGGAGTGGATCGCGTGAAGTTGGTAGAACGAAGGGATGTGTTTCGTTTGCGAGAAGTTTTAAATCAGATACTGTGTACGCGCGCCCGGCTCTGATAACATGTCGCTCCAAAATTTGTTTTGTCTGAAAACATTTTACGTATGAATAATGGGGTATAATGATCAGAAAACTTCAGGTACATTTTTTTATGATTAAAAACTTACGAAATAGCCAAAGTCCTCCCTGAACAAAGATTTAAAGGCAGAAGGATGCTTGATTTGGAATTTGAGCCAAGCGTGATCGCGAGGAACGAAGTATGTGTAACGATGCTCCATATCATTCAACTGCTGGTTAAACATCTGCCGCTTGCCCAGATTGTACGTAATGCTAAAGATAAAAGACAAGATTTTTAATTTTTATGACCACTAAGAACAATTGTATTTTTCTTCATTCTAAGTAAATTTTAATTTGAATGTACAATTTAACAGTCCACCTAAGAAAAATGTGATACGTAAGCATTAATAATGCTTTTATGCTTACTTCAGCATTGGATCCGTTTTCAATTTTTCGAAAACTGTAGTGTAAGGAACGCCAAGCACTCTGTCAATAATATGAACGAAGCCGTTGGTTGCCGCAATGTTGGGTAGTGTCACAGTAGCGTTCACTCCACCACCTTCCACCGTCAGGGTCTGGTTCTGACCGCGCGTCAGAACATTGAAGTACAGGTACTTGCGAGGGGAGGCCGTCGGAGCTTGGTAGATCTAAAATCATATCCTGATTATGGTATTAAGCTCTTTAATACTATTTCTGTTGCATTCGACATGCATGCTATGATGCATATTTTACAACATCTAAAAGGTAATACAACAAATTTATTACACATTCCTATACATTCTATAGTAAAACAATCAAGTAAAACATTTATAGATCAATTTACTGAAAACACATAAGGTATTTATTTTATAATCATGCAATCACAGAAACGATTGAATGAAATGAACAGGAGCATTCATAAAAAATATAAGTTCAACATTAATACAACACCGGACTGAAAACGATAATGACATTTATGGAATAAATCGTATTTAAAAATGAATAAACATACAGTTCCGGGGAGCTGATTCCGAATAGCAGCAACCAAACCAGAGAGTTAAAACCAATATACGATATTAATTTTAATCGGAATTGAATTTTATAATTCGCGGCAATTGCGCATCTCCAGTCGCAATTTTGTTTTCGTACATAAATTAAATGTCCGAATGAAAACCACAGCAAAATGCAAATTTACATTTTAATGTTTACCTGATTCATGTTGTTGTGAATAATTGCGTCCAAAGGCAGTCTTTCACGTACCAAGTGCAAGTTCAGAATTTCCCTCAGTTTTTGATGGTTCCTACGAATATAAAATTTTGTTATTTGGGTGTGATTGCAAGCAAACACGCATACGAAGTCGTTTTGATGTCCGTAACAAAATATTGTAACGCACCTCAGCTAAGACTCATTAAAGCGAAAACATGGTTCTGGCACTAACATCAACACAAAAACTCGTAAAAAATAAGTGATGTAAATAACCTAATGATGTTTTGCACGCTGAAGTCGGCCCACGCTTCATTCGAGGGCGCAAATAGAGTGATGTCCTTCGCCAAAGTGAGTTCGTTGAAGAACTGGTTGTTTGCTCCCAAGTCCATGATTACTTCAAAAAATTTGCAAAGAGGTCCGTCTTCTTTTTCCTGTTCAAAAATTCTTATTTTACTCTCAGAGAAAATAATAGTACGCCAAAACAATCTTGATAATCTTTTATCTGGATAAGGTTGTAAAGGCTTCCGAGATCCTTTTTAAAGCCATCGTTTATCAAGTGACCGTTGTAATTAATTTACGTACTGTTCTTTGTAATGAAATGCGTAATTAACTTCACTCTGTTAGCTTTAAGACGATGAGTATTGTTCGTTTTAAAATATTTATGACTACACTTAAATACAAGCTGTACTTTACCTTTGTTATTTATGGGTTATCCAAAGATAATGTAATAATAAAATCTACAAAAATAGGAAGATAGAATTGAGAAAATTTAGAGAATATAATTATTATAAATAAGGTGTACAAGTAAGGTTGTTAGGTAGGTAACGCATGCGTATAAGGCGACAGTACTTACAATTCCCTAAAGTTGTCAAGATCATGCAGGAGCGGCAGGATCCAACGGAGCAGGGATGCAAAAACAAAACAAGATAATAACAAATAATGTTTTTATACCTACCTGCGCTATGGGGCTCTATCGGTATATACGGTGTAATAAATACATATTTTAAATCTGAATGTATACACACACAAAAATACGCTTCAACAATAAATACTTAAAAATCTAATTCTACACAAGTTATTCTCATTATTTTAACGATTAGTTTATAAATTGCATTATCTAATGATTTTTCATATTATTGTGTCTAGTGAACAAAATACTTTCAAACTAACCTCAAATTATGAATGGTATGAAGACTACAAAACAATATTATATTCTATTATAGCTTACCAGACTGTCAGAGTACTTTAAAGTTACGCTCGATTGCATAAAGAAAACTTTAAGAACGTGCTTAAATTGATTATGTCGTAGAGTCTAAGAAACTTAATGGAAACGGAAATGGTAAGTAGTAAAAATAAAGAACACACAAAGATGGATAATAAAATAAGAAATAAATAAAACGCTTCATTTTACCTTCATTGCCTGGTTCCCATAAAAATGGAGCGGAAAGTCAATTATGTGATTGAAATTGTGTTGCGGTTAGCTTAAAAATCTAGTAGAATAGTTAGTGATATGTCCAAGATATAAGGTGTATATCTCATTGGAACTCCATGTTGGCACCGCTAGCTCCAGCAGTGTCACAAAACAAAACATATATAATACATATTTGTGTTAGCCAGTATCTCATCTAGGTTCGTATGAATAACTTCAATCGCTATTCATGTTTTGTTTGGTAACTCTAACGGCATCATTATCACGGTTTTCTATCGAGACATAGCCTTGTTTATTAGAATTAGAAACAGTTGAACGTTTGTGGACAGTACAAGATGTGTAGAGGTAGAGTATTATGTAGGAATAATGCCGATAGCTTTCTAAGAATCCACTCACCCTGAGGAATTCGATGACGGTGGTATCCACGACCATGAGAGGTCTCTGGATGAGGTGGACAACTCCGTTCTTCACTGGAATGTTAGCCCTCACGATGTCAGCTAGTACCACACCACGGGCATGCTTCGCGTCTCCAGCCACAGTGTTAGACTTTACGTAGGCTGAGTAATAAAGAATCAATAATGAATATTTTATACTTTAGCACCAGAGAATTGACGGTGCTTTAAACACGTCAGTGAAATAATCAAAAGGATAGAAAAAAAAAATGGATAGTTTACGAACGCTGCCCAGTACATTTTTTTAAACCGTCTAGCTAAGCTTTATGTTGTTTTCGGACAAATATTTATCGAATCTCTTGAGATTTAACCTCTCAATCAACAGGACAACACACTGACCGCTAAATGATACTGGTAAATGTTAGATTTGAATTGTACTCCATACAAACACTTTTCTTGAAAACTGCACTGAAATCACTTCAATGTGCGTTTGAGTCATCTCTCTAAATAACGTCAAATAATAATAGAGAAGTTATATTTTCTTGTTAGACGTCAATATTCCTTCAATATTCCTTTATACAAGCAATTACCCTGTCTGAACCTAAATAATTGAATATTTGAACCAGTGCATCGAACGCGGTGCAAGCTTGTCAAAATACGTCAGTGTCGATGGCTTCACTATACGTGCATGACTGAAGGTTCCAATTATAATGTAGATACTTCTACATAGAAATGTTGCTATCGAGAACTCGATAACTTGAAAGGTTGTTGCTATTAAAATGTACACTACTATGGAACCGTCTGGATCATAATAGCAAATGATAGAGAAATCTTGGAGTAGATAATTCCGTTTATTTTAATTTCTTACGAGGCAAGCAAAACGTACTGCTGACCGTGGGGTTCTGGGTTGGATATTCGGATCAACCAAAGCTTTTTCTGTGTAAAAATTTCGTGACCGGTAGTAAATAGCATATTTGAAATTTCGTGGGTCTCAATAATTGTGAAATGAGGGTGTACAGCAGTGTATCTCTGCCTTATCCTTCAGGGAATACAAGCATGATAATATCAAGCAAGACTCTCTGGTTTCTTTTTTATGTTTAGGATTCATTACTCCCGGTGTTGACCCGTTTACCCAGTGTGATACTGTGTGATGTCACACCACATATTCACTTTTACGTCACTGATGTCAGACAATCGAAAAATAAGTAAGTAATTTTTTTATATCAATCTTCTCCATTGGTCTAGTGGCCACAAAGCGCGACTGCTGAGCGTGAGGTTCTGGGTACGATTCGCAGGTCGGGCAAGAGGTATTTTTTTTGTATGGAATTTCTGAAATATGCTCACCGTTTATTACTACCAACTCTATCGGCAAAATGTGGGTGTAGCTACAATAACAAGTATACCTCAGTGTAGCCCTTTGGAAAGAATAGGAATGATGCTATGATTGTGTATAAAAAAACGTATTAATATATAAGGAATGCATCAGTACTTACTTATTTCATCCTTTCCGTTCATGACAGTGCTGAACGAGATAATGACCTTGACATTGTCACCAAAGGCCAGGGTCTCAAACTCCTTGGTGTCAGGCGTGGCGTGGGTAAACAGCACATGATGAGGTATCACATGCCCATCCACTACTTTCTCATCGATCAGGTCGGATCTAGTTGTCGGCTTAAATAGAAAACCACTTTCAAGTAACTGTTGCCGCGTTTAGAAGTTACATCAAAAATCTTTTGTATTCGATTATAATATAATTTCCGCAGCCAAACGCGGAATTTATAAATAATCGAGTTGGTAAAGTCGTGAAGGGTTCTTGATAAGGGCCTCTCCAAGTGACGATTTATAAAGCCTCGGACCTTATGCTTGTGCGGTGCATGCAGTAAGTGCAGCAAACAGACACACCATATGTATGAGCGCATGCACTGTAACTGGTGTTATATTTCACATAGTGTAATACAATTTAAGTCATACTGCTCCTCCTTCAGTAAAAGAGGAATGGGATTTTAATCCTTTAAGTACATCCGACGTACTCCAGGCAGACATTTTTCGTCATGGTACGACCCAACGATAGAAAAAGAACCAAGAAAAAATATAACACCAGCGCACTGGTAACAGCAATTCCGGCAATTACGAAAAATTTTGGTGTAACTTCCAAACGATGTAATTCTGTACTTTGCTCCAAATATTCTCAGATATTTCCAGTGTATTTTTACAGTAGGAAAGATTACCTTAAATCCTTCATCGACAGGGATAAAGAAGGTGTGCCGGCCGTCAGAATCAAACACTTTGCTCTTTTTAAGCTGGTTCACTTTTTGTCTGAAGGATCTGTGGAAAATGTATCACGAAATGTAGACTCGTTTATATTATAAGTAAATATAAACAGAGAATGGGATTTAATTGTCTGTTTGTTACGTTATCTTTGATAAACATTTTGGGATGACATATTTTTAATATGATACAGAACATTTTTTTTCTTTGTTGAAACATTATAGGTATCCACGGCCCATTGCTACAAATATTTCAGAGCTAAAAAAATGATTTTTCACAAAGGGCTTGTTGATCACCTCAAATTCGAGGAAATCGTTGTGCAGCTTAATAAGCAGCTACATGTTTAATGAGAATTCATTGCGTGTAATAGAGCCGTAGTGATTGCGCTAGAGATAGCCGCGCTTGTAGTAATTCTGTTGTTTGTTTTGCCAACTCTACGTGCAAAAGTTCAATGCAACGATAATTTGGTTCACTACTAGTTTGGCCTTAATTGAAACACTGGCATGGTGTTTAATTTAAAACTTGTTTCATAATTAAGGCTTATTTTACCAAGCTTATTTTTTAGAAGCAAATTCATGTGACGTGTCGTGTACTTAACGATTAACGGACAATTATAAAACAAGTCTTATGAAAATGTTCAATTTGATATGCAAATTTTGTCCTTTATAAGGGATATTGAAGCCAATTTATTTTGCTATATTTTTAACATTTTATTCAATCGTTTAGTACCATATTGTTGTTAAATGATTGCTTTTTAATAGTTGAAAATAAACGTTGCCTGAAACTTTAATTTTTTTTTTGTATTGTGTCGGTGGAGTTTACATACAAATCTCACTTGCACATAAATCCAGTTCTGGAACAACTATAAATGTAGGCTGTACAAATATTTGTTCCGTGCGGGGACCGAACTCACTACGCTACACGGCGCCGCAGCCAGTCAATCGCTTATCCACTGCGCCAATTACGTCATCATACGAGTACCATAATATCACAACCACAGTTCATTAGAAGAAGAAAGTGATAAACGAATAAAATTATCAGTCAGATTTCAAGTTACATACATCAATTATTTCCCGCTCAGTAGATAGTAACATCCATACAGAAACCCTTACCTGAGTCGATGTTGTCCGATGTTGAAGAGGTCGGAATGTTCTAGAAAGTGATAGGCATTGGGATTGTAGACAGGTGAGCTGATTGAACTAGGTCCGTGGGGCTGCAGAGGCAGCAGGACTTGGTCTATCACGTGCAGAACCTAAAAAGAACGTATGCAATCTGAATTTCAACAAATACTGTAAAGGAATTTAAATAAATCAATGTACGCCAGTATTAGGTAATTAGTAATTAGGGTACTTGATTGGCGATGGGAGTTAGGTTATTTGATCATCATAATCCCATTTCAGTGTTTCAGTAAATAAACCCCTGAACCCTGGATATAATCCTTCTTGATAAAGGCTGTCCGGTCTAGAAATGACGCGTCGATTGTCTGTTTTGAAAATGACATTGAAGGATAATATAAATACACCCACTTAATGACGGCAACAAAAATGCGTCTCAATAAAGGAATTTATCATAGGAAACGCGTGACTTGCACTAGCATAATTTGTCTTAGCTTCGATCTGTTCATGATGTTACTAATGGTAGTACGTAATAGGCTAGATGACTGCATCAAAAATAAATTCTAAAATCTTGTTTTGTAAATAGTTTTCCTTCTAAAAACTGTAAGTGGGGGTGGATGGCTAACTCCGAAACTATAAGGAATATCGAAAAATACTCAAAGGAGTCTCGAGCCCGTTTTTGAAGAAAACTAAAACTGTATGATCGGATTTTTGAAAAAATGAATCAGTTTATTAAAATTCAACGTTTTTCTTTAGTTTGGCGTATACCATTACTTTCCAGAATTTGATCCTTATTAGCGATACTATCGGATGGTGTAAGAATACAGTTTTTTTTTTCAAAATCATCTGATTGTGTTCCTGGCTACGAATATTGTTTTATCGTAAGCGAAATTCTAAGTCTATGGTTATATCAAAAATCCAATGATGCAGTTTTAGTTTTCATCAAAATCGGGCTCGAGACTCCTTTGAGTATTTTTCGATATTCCTTATAGTTTCGGAGTTAGCCATCCATTCCCACTTACAATTTTTAGAAGGAAAACTATTCACCCTGTATACTAATGCCGACTTTACATCAATCATCTTTGAATTACGATAAAATATTCCAGTTTAAAAAACAATATTTATAGTAATTGAGAATTTAAACAAATGATTTTCTAGCTCTTGTCAGAAGAAATTAAAAGGAAAATAATAAAACATAGACAAATATTTTTCTCATAAAGTTTCATCTCGTTAGTTTTAAAACCTTTTTTGTTCAGCCAAGTATGAAGCAAGGAAAACGAGCTGTCTATTATGAAGTTTATTCTTTATTTGAATTCTCGTCTCTACACCTTCATCAGGCTTTAATAAATAGTGTGTCACTCCCCTTTGATGGCGTGCTGATTCCTCTTGACTTATCCTGACCTTTGACCCTGAGTGTTGTTTCTTCGTCAATATCCCTCGTCTAATTAGTCGAGCAGAAATGTGGGTTAGGCCCCTGCTCGATAGTTATACCTTCTACAATTTTGTTTATTGGTAGCATTCTTTCTCTTATTCGTTTCCTTTGTAAGCTTATCTTATTCAAATATATCGTTTATTTGAATTTAGGTTTCTATTATCAATTATGTTTTTGTAGCTTTAGGTCGACTAACTTCATATATCAATGCCGAATTAAATCTAGTTAGAATAATTATGTACATTTAATTGAAGACTCAACGACTCCCCCGGACAAGTTTCAACGACCTCAGTTATTAAACTATTTTAAGTTCTACTAACTTTTTCCGTGTAAGAATGAAATGAAAGTTTTGACCGGAAAGCGGCCAGCTTGTGGTTCCAAATAGTACAAGTAATCATATCGTTCATACACGTCTATGTTCAAATAAATACCCTTTATATAATTCGTATAAGGAACGTGCCAAAACTCGCCGTCCATATTGATCGTTGGGGACTTTTGGCACAATACGTAAGTGTAACCGGCTAAATATAGAATTTTTTAATTATCCTGAAGTAAATTCACGCAAAATTCTTTGGTGGATTTAAAGAAAGCACCCTGTTTATATTTATAGGTACCATACTCGAATATGGCCCTGATATATGTAGCTGGTTGAATAGTGATACATTTATGGATGAACGAGGTACTGTGTTTTTCCATAGAACAGGTATTATATACAGTGAAGTGTTATACCTGGTGGGCCGAAGCCCAAGCGACGATTAGTGTTCCGATAGCGATAGATGGTAGAATTGGTGACTGGATTCGTTTTTGTCATGTAACTCGTATTGTTTACAACTTAATAATATGACAATGGATAGGTAATACATTTATAATGAAACGACGATTGCTCTTCGTCGTTGCCATATATTAGAATATTTTATCTGATCAATGCAGACTTCATGGGTCAGTGGGTTTTGTTTCAGATTTCTTATGTTAACCTCATTCAAGAAATAAAAATCTAGAAATAATCCAATTTGGCTGAGCTGTTATTCGATTAAGTTAACGGATTTATCGAAGTATCTCCTTGAAATAATAATTGTGTTATGTCTTCACCTAAAGAGTCTTGTGACAACTATGAACCCACGGGGAGTCCGTCGCTTGTAATACTGTAAATCCGGGCTTACATTGTGCAAAACCCTTGAAAATATTATTATCTTTGGATGTTATTTTCTCAATACTTGACCCCTTTTAGTTAGACGTGTGATCAGTATTTGAAACCAGAACATATTTGATGTTGTAGATGTAAAATACTTTTCTGTTATCATTAGAAACGTACAGAGAAATTACGTTACCTATTTGTTTATTTTTATAAATAATCGTAGATTTTTGAGAAAAGTATAGTAAGTCATAAAACTACCTCTAATTCTATGTATTAAACAATGTGATATAGCTGCCTTTCAACTGATTGCAACTTTAAGAAAAGTTCTCTTTTGGCGAAATTGCTGTATAGCAGAATAGATCGAAGCCTAACATTTAACACAGATAATAATTATAAAAAAGGTTCTTACTTGTAGCTTGTTGTTCCTATTGACGGCCTGGTAAGATCTGTTGACGTAGACCTTGGCGTTATTGACGTAGATGTCGTCATGCATGGCACCCCGCCGTGTGGTGACCCACAGAGGCGGATTCCCATCCAAATCCGTTGATATCGCGTAGTCCATGTTTGATAGGGTTGTCGCCAGATTAGCTGAAAAAAATGTAGTTGGTGAATTTTGTCTATAAAATCGGCTACTCTTTTGGAGATGAACCCGTATGGAACGTATGGAGTTTTGCACATGTTTGTATTTATAAACGCAGGTAAACGCACTTATAATACAAGTATGTTATAGTGTTATGCATCGTAATGTTTTATAAAAAAGAAAAATAAAATGATATGTTGGATGTATTAAGTTTTCTTTTTCATGTGGTTGTTTAACACCCGTACTAGGGTCTAATGGTCTTGGTCCTAGACCCTTAGCCCTAGACCAGTTGTTTTGTTTCATTAATGTTCATTTGTTAGTGAAGACCTGGAAGCGGAGTAGATGGACCAATCTCGCTTATCAATAAGGTAACAATCAATCAACTGAATCGATCGAGGTAACGATTGGTATTAATTAAAGTGAAGATGGGCAGTATTACGATCAAAGCCTGCCGGCCAAGGATGTTGATTGGACTGCGGTTTGGAAAGCTTATTCTACGCAGCGGATAATCTGATTATGTAAGTTTGTTTGTAAAGTTGAACAAAGAGATAAGTAGGTACCTACCTATAATAACCACTACCTATAATGGCCAACAGATAATAAAATTAGAAGTTTTCTCAGGAAATTATTTTTATGTATATCATGATTTTAGACATCCTTTCATCTCTTTTTTTTTAAAACTTCATCTATATCTGACCCTCTCTCTTGGTTTGACTGTAGGTACGGTCAGGATTACCTGAATGATTTATTTTTTGTACAGTTTCAAATTTATCAATAAAAACTTACTCGTTTTAATATGGAATGATTGCTGCTGTGGCTAGACTAGTGGTTATATGCACTGTGGGTCTCATGTATAAATCCGAGAATATTTTTCCGTTTAAATCTGCTTTACCTAAGTATTTTTTACTTGTTCCTGTTTGTGGAGCAAATGAGATAAAAGTTTGATTTTTTTTAAAAGAAACCTTTCCTCTCTTTAGGAATAATTCCTGTATCGTGTACTGTCTGTTGGTTGGTTGGTTCTACGGGCAACGAACCCAACACGTAACGCAGCTGTCGGATTGCTCAGCCACTGCGCCAACCGTGCCATCATAAACGTATGTTAACTGCATCCACAATTCAGAAGTTTACCTACAATGTAATTGAAAATTGTAACAAATTATAAACACAGCACGGAATCTTTTATACCTCCTTTAAACCGTTAAAGCTTATTTTATTCGTGTCATACGTTCAGCCACACAAAAGCTTATGTCACGATCATAAACGGTCTTTGTTGCGAAAGTTGACTCCACAAAATCGAGCCGTTCCTTAGGTCATACCCGGAATCTATTTATCTTCCTGATAAATGACACTGCGACGCTTTTATTAATATTTTATTTGAATAATGCGAGTGAAACCGAGTTTGACAGCTAGCTCGTTTCATAACTATTATAATCGGATTATTCCAGCCAATATTGAATTAGAGAAGCTCCTTTATGAATCGACGAAAGGGATAGACATTGAATTAAGCGAAGATTCCGACTCTAATTTTAGAGTCTGCTCGAAATCCGTTGAAACAATAACTTTTTATTCACTGAATAATATGATTTTAATACCGTTAGAAACTTTTGTGTGTGTATGATTTTATTATTCTTTTATGTTTAGGTAGGTATATAAACGAAATATTACGGTTTACCAGAGATCGTCGGTTTGAATCTCGCTCATGTCAAACAATTTTCATGTATTTTCTTTGTAGTATTTTTACAAACTGAAATACCACTTGCTCATTTCTTTTTCAATATCAGTCTATAAAATTTAAATATAAAGGTGTGAAGTAGGCCATCGCTGCGAAAAGATTTTCTAGAATTCAAAACGTCAGGGAGTGCAAATCATTCTACGCAGACTGAGATGCAGGGACATGTAGTGATACTGCCTATACTATATATAAGTATGTATACTTATATAGATCTATACTATATCTATAATTAATGTTGACGACACGGTTGGCGCAGTAGTTTAGAGATCGACTGCTGAGCTACGTGTCGCGGGTTCGGTTCCCGCACGGAACAAATATTTGTATGACCTACAGATATTTGTTTCGGGTCTGGGTCTTCGTGTATGTAAATACACACCGTGCCTCGGAAAGCACGTAAAGCCGTTGGTCCTGCGCCTGATCTCTGTGCAGTCGTGTCAGATTGCCGTCACCTGTGTTTGCGCACACACTTGTGCTCTATAATATCTCCTGCGTAGTTGGCTAATCTCCGGTGAGATTGGCCGCCGTGACCGAAATCGGTCAGGAGGACATTATTACTATATCTATAATTAATGTACTTTTTGGTCTGTGAAATAAGGTCGTATTCAACGCCATGTATTTTAGTTACAATATACTCATCAAAATTATCTTCGGACTGCATACCTATAGGTACGTGGTTTTACTAATTACATTTACTAGTAAGACTGCCTCACTGGTCTAGTGTTCAGGTGCGACTACCGACTGTGAGATCTGGGGCTCGATTCCCGGATCATGCAGTGTTATTGAGTTTTTCTGCATGAAAATTCTCGGAAACAGGATGGAGTCTGGCAGCATGCCCGGTAGATGGCGACAGGCTCGCCGCCTATTACATGGGAGCAAGAGCATCGGCCAAATGTGGGTGTACAAATACTAAGTAAACCTCTGCCTAGCCCTTCTTATTTCATCTACCAGTATTTATTTCTAGTCTTTACTAAACCAAATTAACCATTCTGCACTTGACAAGCAAAACTTGTTATCCTAACAATGACCAAAGGGACTACGAGTAGACATGTGGAATTAAAATTAATGTTACTTAGTTACCCACGTAAGCACAAGGTGAAAACCAAGCAGAAATTGCTTTAATTTAGGTGTACTTACTACCTGAACTAGCTAACTAAAGTAGAGGGTTGACTAATAGGATAACTTCCACAAGTTAGGTCTTTGAGCTCGAAAATCTACAACAAACATGTGACTTTGATGTATAAACTGAATATGCCACAGAATATGTTTTGTGCCGAAACATCCTTAACATAATATGTAGTATATATTATACATAATAACATAACATAACAGCATCACGCCTGTATTGCCCGAAGGGTTAGGCAGAGGTGTACTATATGTATATGTACACCCACATTTCGCTGCTCGCGATGCCGTTATTGAGTCCCATGTAATAGGGGGCGAGCCTATTGCCATCTGCCGGGCTCAGTTCCAGACTCCGTGCTGCTACTGAGAATTTCCATACCATCATCATCATCGTCATCATCAGCCCATATTCGTCCACTGCTGGACATAGGCCTCTCCCAGTAAGTGCTACTGAGCCCGGTCTTCGGCTCTCCGCTTCCACTTTCTACCGGCCACCTTACGCAAGTCATCGCTCCATCTGGCTGGTGGACGCCCTACACTACGTTTGCCTACTCGCGGTCTCTACTCGAGAACTCGCCTACCCCAACGATTATCGGTTCTTCGGATTATGTGACCAGCCCACTGCCACGTCAGCTGATTAATCATATGGGCTATGTCGATAACACTGGTCCTCTGTCGGATAATCTCGTTCCGGATTTTATCCTTCAGAGTGACTCCGAGCATAGCCCGCTCCATAGCTCGCTGAGCGACTTTGAATTGGTGTACTAGTCGCACCGTGAGTGTCCACGTTTCAGCACCGTAGGTCATGACCGGTAGGACGCAATTGTTGAAAACTTTCGTTTTCATTGGGCATGGCCTCTATGAGAATTTCCATACAGAAAAACCCAATAACACTTTACTCGACCCGGGAATCGAACCCAAGACCTCACGCTTAGCCGTCGCGCTTGCGACCACTAGACCAATGAGGTATTTATACCTACAGCCTAAAACCGATATATAGTTCATGAAAAGTCTATTTGTACCCACATCTCGCAAAAACTACTTCACCGATTTAAGTTTATTTTGCTGCAATTTATAGTTAAGGGTTTCGATGACAGTGAATGTACTACAGAAGTGGAACTATGAGCAAAAGTTAGTTCTGGTATTTAATTGTCACCAATACCGCGAAAGCTTCTAGAGTTTAGTTGTTGTACAGTTTAGTTGTTTATTTGAATAGAGGGTCACCAGATAGAAATAGAAGAAGTTTTCTAAGAACAAACTACTGTACACCTCATATGATATATAATATGGAATAAGGACGAATTTTTATAACTTTTAACATCCTACTAATAGGTATTATTTTTTTATTTTTTCTTCTTGATAGGCACGCGTTTGACCACTATCTCACCTGATGGTATGCGATGATGTGGTCGAAGATGTAGCACGCTTGCCTAGAACTAACCTATTCACTCTTGACTTAAAGACTCCCAGGTTGTAGCTTTCAGGAAACCCAGGCTCTGGCAGGGAATTCCACTCCTTAGCTATACGCACAATGAATGTGTTCCCAAAACGTTTTGTGCGTGTGGGTGGGATGTCCACCATGTACCGGTGGCGCATCGCCGTACGTCTTGTGGTCCGATGATGGAACGGGCTTGGCGCAATTAAACTGTGCAATTCCGTCGCACACTCCCCAAAATGCAACCTATAAACTTCGTACTAATATTATAAATGTGAAAGTTTGTGAGGATGGATGGATGGATCTTTGTTACTCTTTCACCCTAGATCGGCTGAACGAATCTGGATGAAATTTGGCACAGAGATAGATTATAGTCTGGAATAGCAACATAGTCTACTTTTTATTCCGGAAAAATCTAAGGGTTCGTAGACCACGCGGGCGAAGCCGCGGGCGGAAGCTAGTCTACTATGTACCCATATTTGAGCACAAAATGATTTGATTTAATTTATGATATTTTTAATAATAAAAGATACCTCTCCAGAAGCTCTCTTTGAGAGGCTGGACCAAGGGCTTGATACAGAATACTCCTTGACACGGCATGCATTGTGAGGAGGTTTCTTTCTCTAGAACCCTAATCGCCGGTAGTTTGGACTCTGGTCCCGATGTCGGTTGGTCCCGATTTTTTAGAAAAATATGTTAAAATAACAAATAAAGGAAATAATAATAATGTTTAGTCCATAATTTCCTGAGAAATCTTCATCTATATCTGGTGCCAATACCAATATATAAGTATCTCTTTGTTCGACTGTACAATCACTGCGCGATAATAATATTGCTTTACCAATGAGTACGAAACGAAACGGGAACTCACTGAAATATCTGTGTACACCGTCGTTAGTCACAAAAGGACGCAAATATTTACATAAATAACTCCTTCGAAAATATTTCTTAATGTCGCCCTGAGGCATTTTCAGTGGTACATGACTATCAAATGTTATGTGATCCAACGTTCAGATGGATGCTGCTTTGTATCAATGTGAAACAATCCATCCTTTACGACACCCTCGGGAACATGAAATATAGCTTGTTATTATCCGGGGACCACACAACATCAATATACATGCTTTCATCCAAACTTCATTCTTAACACAATACAATGCGACAATAATGTTGCCTACACCTTTTATAATCGAGCCCTGTGAAACTAGAACTAATTCTTTTGAGTGATGAGACGTCAAAATCGGTACCTACGTACTGCCACTATGCTATGAAGCTAAAATTATTGGGTAAAAACAGTCTTTCGAATGTATTTGGATGAAAATTTGGGAACAGTTCTTTCTTCTTTTCTTTCAAAAAGACGTTGCCCCCACACTAGGATTTCTCCTGTATCGTGGGCACAGTTTACAAACATACATGTCATATACACACACAACCAGACCCGAAACAATTATCTGTAGATCATACAAATATTTGTTTCGTGCGGGAATCGAGCCCGCGACACGTAGCGCAGAAAGCTAATCACTTAGCCACTGCACAAACCGTGCCGTCAAAAGTTATCGGATAAAAATAAAATCCCATATGTAAAATTAAGTTACGGTATTTCATGTTGTTATATTTCAATGGCAAAGGGTTTATTTTTGGTAACTGCAATTACCATATTTATGACTTACTTTGGCTGTTACAATGTATGTAACGTTTCAATGTTAGTTATAAATACCTATATGATAGAGGACGAGGGAGTCATCCAGCTCTCCGTTGAACCGCTGGAAGGCCTCGTTGGTTGGCGCGAACAGCGTCATCTGTCGGTAGTGCAGAGTCGTGTTGGCTACCACATTGCGTTCCAACAGCGAAAAGAACTAGGGACAATAAAAAAACAACCATTAATAAATGTGTAACATCACGCTTGGTGGGCAATATTCGACAAAATATGCAAGTGTTTTGTTGGTACTTTGACTGCTGGAGCTACGTCCAATGTTAGGCGACGAACCTATATAGAATATGCTACCAAGCTGCTACTGGGAATTTCCAGTCCGATTTGAATGCAGCTTTACCTTTTTATTTTCATCAACACAATTAACATACTTGAGGTAAACTTTCAATTGCGCTAAACTGCTCAAACTTTGATAACGTTCAGCAAATGCAGGATAAACTGCACTACAGTTGAACGGCATCGTAATAACAGTCCCCTTTTGTCTAGGAGCTCCACTGTATTGTGTACACCGTTACCCTTAGGTAGCTCTTACTAGTAAATGCTGATATCAATGTTTATTCTATGGTTTTGAAACCAGTGTAGCAAGATTCTGCATTCAAATCGAACTCGTTTGATTGTGATTTTACATTATCCTTGTATCGATCCATAAGGAATATAAAACGTCCTAGATACCGATGGAGCGATTAAATGATCTTGATCTTTGAGACCTTCGAGCTGACGATCGGCAAGAAACTCCCAAAGATAGAGCCGAGTGGCGTTCTCTAGTATCGGAGGCCAAGACACATGTTGGGTAGCCTATGGAGTAAGTAAGTAAGTAATGTCGAAATCAAATGATTGTTATCGTAACTGTTACTGTTAGCCTGTCACATCCCACTGTTGGGCAAAGGACTCTCTTGATTTCCAGAAAGGTCTGTTATAGTATCACTTATTAATTAAAGCTACAAAAACTAGAAAAGTACTAATGAATGCTACAATAGCTTCTATGCTTCAAGATAGTGAGCTAAGGAGCTACTTTTATTTCACTATAATAAACTATTAATTAAAATATCATGTTGTTCGTTCAGCTCTCTTCACTTTACAGAGATTGCTTCAAGGATATTGTTAAGATACATCTTCTTGTGTCTAGAAAATCCCGTAGCAATAATGTGCTTTTAAACATACAATTTATATATGATGTAGAAAATTCTAGAATATTGACTCAACAGCATCACAATATCCTGACTGCGAGGATGGTAAAACAATAACGCGAAGGCTTGAATACTGATACTTGAAAGCAAGCATCAATATCTTATAACTTCAACAATAAATATACATTTAAACTAAACGCATGACAGACGTAGGTACTTATATTCTTATTACTGGTTGTATCCGTGACTTCTTCTGCGTAGAATGATTTTTAATAAAAAAATTTAAACCTTCTTTTAATATTATAAGGGTTGAATATTGAAAAATCTTTTCTTATGTACCCTATAAGGAACCTACCTGTCAAATTACAAGTTTGTTGGTCTTTATATTTCTCGTAGAATAGATATTAGAATAGAATTTCGCTTACATTCTAAATCTATGATATTTATTGAAATTTCGGGATTAGCCTAGTGAGTGATTAGTATATTTAATTTTTATATAATAACTACTGTCCGCGTAATCTATGCTTAATATTTCACTTTTATATAATATATATATATATATATATATGAGAACATGAGAGCTAACTTCTACACAGAACCTATGTAATTTAAAATCTGGTTAGCCTGTCATATTCCAGAACAGGCTCTATCAATATTTTTTTCAAGTAGATAAATCTTAAGTTCTTTATGTATCCTAAAATAACAAGCTTTTCTTTTTACCTATACCTATATTTACGTCTCTATACCAAATATCGTATTTACTTGAAGTAAACAAAAAATCCCAGCCTTAACCAAAGGTACATTCTCTTACACAAGCACATCACGCATATCGCAACGAAAGTGAAGCACTTCCAACAATATAATTCATACAAAGAAAACTCGGAAACGTTAATAGAAATCACGTCGTTCGCATAGTGCGTAGTATGAACAACAATGGTTCCCCTGAGAGCCCACTGTTCATCATGTATGTACCGGCCTTTATATTGACGTATGAAGGTGAAACTAGGAAGCCATTGTTTTTATACCTAATACGAATATAGACTGTATAAGCGGATCACATTTTATCGATAGGGATAATCTGTATTTGACCGTCAAAATGTAATTACTGGATATAAAAAAGGTTCGGCGAACATGAAATATGCTTGGGAGTATAAAAATCCGGTATCGATTCGTAGTACTTATATAATTTAATAATCTTCGAGCAAGTAATTTAAAGGCGCTTGAAAAGTGATGTGAAAATGTCGTGTTGAATGTGCAGAATATTAAAATGAAATTCTTTTCTAAGGAAGGGTACAAATTAAAATAATTATATAGATAAACTGGTATTTACTATAGATAGCTTAGTATCTACTTTAATTTTTGTAGTAGATTTTTTTGTATAAAACAACTGCCTCCTAAAGTGACTACCGTACCGTAAGGGAGCTAGTTAAACAGTCAAACAATGATTTTTATTTCATAGTCCGAACAGTCTGAGAACCAGTCTAACTTTCTGGTATCGGTATCTCCAAATGTGACTCCAACATAAAAAGGATAGATAAGATATATATATATATATATAGAGGCAGATAAGATATTTTTAATGAAAATTCCATTGTCTGATTGTTGGAACATGTGTAAAAATTTATTATTATACGCAGCGCTCCTGCAAAGTGCTCTCAACTACTGTCTGGCACGAGTATGCATTTTTATAACATGTTTTATAGGCGCCCACATATAGTAGGTTACGAAATAAAAGGCGACATACGCTCCTATATATACTACAACTAACACACGATACCGGAACGATATGATAACGGAATACTGAAGTATATACGTCTTCGTAATTTTGAATTCAATTCATCAAAGAAGATAATTAATGATCATAATTATTAAATTTACACACAACCCAATAAAGTTATGTTGTTTTGTAATAATTAAGTACAAAAAATTATGAAAATAATTTTAAATTTATAAAAAAGCGTAAAGTTTTTCGTATCAGTATCAGCTATTTATAATGCCGGCCATTCATTATTAAAATAAAAATGAGAGCGAATACCAAGTACCAGATGCAGACATGAAACAAGCGATTATTTACGGTTGAGATAACCAACCCATATAAAATGATCAAAACGAAGGCAGAGAGCAGTGGCGATTACTCCACCGAAAAGACCTGAGCTATTAAATTAGAGAAGAGGGTTACCAAAACGTAATGCAGTCACGATAATGGTGTACAGACCCCGAAGCTAAAATGATCATATTGAGTGCACAGGGCGCGAGCATGCACTTTGAACCGTAGAGCTGGAAGATACTCTAGTATTTGTATTGTAATAAATATTTATTTGGAAACAACGGCTCGTGGGCGAGCTTACAACCTATCATTACGAATTCAGAACTGCAATCTTTAAACCAATCTGTTGTAGCTCCAAGTCTCGAATGTTTTCAACACTTGATATTGGATTGTAGATTGTAGGCTTGCTCGTATTACACGAGAGATAAGTAAATGAACGACCGGATGACGAATGATGTATGACAGCACGGTTGGCGCAGTGGTTAAGCGATTAAATTTCTGCGCTATGTGTCGCGGTATCGATCCCCGCACGGCACAAATATTTGTATGATTTACAGATAGTTGTTTCGGGTTTGATTGTGTGTGTGACATGTATGTTTGTGAACTGTACTCACGAAACAGGAAAAATCCTAGTGTATAAAATATATACATACATTCAACATATCTATATAATCATCATTGTTTGGTTATCTTTTCATAAAAATATAATTACATATATCGTCGTTGCGCCTGCCAAGTCCAATATATGCATTTTTTAACGAAAAGAATTCTCTCTTTTTAAGTAGTTTTTATAATTTGATATAATTTTATAGAGTTGTGTATCTAATAAATGTCTCCAATATGCATTGTCAGTTTTTTTATTTAATGTATTGTTTAAAAAATAATTTGTTTTTTGTCGTTTCCTGAAACCTATCAAAAATCATAAATGGAACTTGGCAGACGCAGCGACGATATTCGAACTGTTTCAATACGTAATTTTTATTTTAAGTTTTCATGTTATACGTTTTACCTACTTACTCTTATTTGTATGTCATGAATGGCAAAGCATAGAGCACTACCCCATTATTTAAGATCTTGTATAATTGATACCTATGTTTCACAAATAAATGATTTAATTCTGTTCTTTTCTACATAACTAGCATATATGTAGAGCAGTGCAGTGCCGACAAAATAAGTCGCGTCTTTTAAACCTTACACCATATAAAATGGGTCTATTTCCTTAAAATTATATTCCGTCTGGCATTAACTCGGAACACAGACGGCGTTATTATATAATAACACGCAGGAGTGTAACATCTACATTGCCTACTTAAAGTGGAGTCACAGATCTATATTTGGACACTAAGTAGGACGATTGTCGCAATGTAGACCGACAATCGTTTTGCTGAGCGCTAACCGTTACTTTTAACTTTTATTGCATTTACAGTATTATTAACTGTAAAATTTACTTTTTCACAATCTATCGGAAATAACGTTTGATAATCTAGCTTTTCACAGAGCTGGACACCTATCTGAAGGATTGGCCACAGAGAGCTATCAATCGAGAGGAGTGAAAAGAGGGTAGGGAGGCCTTTGCCCTGCAGTGGGACGATTATGGCTGATAAAAAAAAAAACTAGCTTTTCAGAACCAATGATTATTGAGGAAAGTTCTGATATTATTAATTATTTTGTAACTATTTTCTAGATTTTGAATTTTTCAATATTAAGTATATAATGGATTATTGAATGAGTAAAATTTATCAGCACAGAATATTTTAATTCCTATTTACTGTGAATAAAACTGAAAAACAAATTGTTATCGCAACATACCTACAACATAGGCGACACAGACAAAGGAGAGGCTTAAACATAGGATGTCCTTTTAACGCTTGGACTTTCGTCCAAGTTACCGTACCTCGTTAAAACTTTTTGCCTTTTTATTTCACCGACCAAGTTTTTATTAGAGAAGACACAATAGGCAATAAGTACCTACTGTGTAAATATCGATTTGGTAGTCGAGCTAACTATCAGTAAAACTTTTATAAAGAAATAGGATTACTTCGCCCATAGTATAAAGTTACGTTTTTGATTTGATATTTTGTTCAAATATTGAACAGTAAATCTATTCTAAGACCAGGGAATATGTATAATATCTATGGTAAAGAAGTGAAAAATATCTTGATTTTTGTTCTATCGTAAACATAGGTAAGGTTTTATTTCCATAAAGTGCGGAGGTTAATAAACGTCAATTAGTGAATTTATAAACCTACGAGTCTGTACGCTACCGAAGGTGCCAAAACACACACAGCTTACGCTCACGTCACGTCATTTGTTATTCATCCCCATTTCAATATCTTTCTCAGTTTTTGTCAAATATCTAATAGCAAAAAAAAAGGTCTAGAAGACTGGCAATGTCTGTGTGTGTGAGTGACGTGTATATCGCAATAATGTTCGCAGAGTTGGGTAATGGGGCTTGCCCAACCATATACTCGCTCTGACACTTATGCCACCAGGAAATAACCATAATTTCACCGAGCTGCCGGCCAAACAGCCTGCATTTCTTTATTTCACAATATTTTATTCAGGAAAAACGTGTTGATATTTGAAAATGTTTTCTGGTGAAACTGAATTTCAAAATGATGGTAATTGAGTTGTCAAACTGACTTAACAAGTCTCGGTTTGATGGAAATTTAGATGTTTTTTTTGCACTGGTACCTGGTATATCTTACTAGTTATTGTCTGCATGTATTTTGTATTTATTTATTTATTCGTGTTTTTAAATAGTAATAAACTGAAATGGTAGAAATAAGCCTGGGTATTCCTCGGCAAACTATCTCTTTGTAAAATTTCATAACGATCAGTTCAGTGGTTTCATCGTGATAAAGGAACAAACAATTAGACAGAGTTACTTTCGCATTTATAATAGTGGGTATTAGCTAAACCCCTTTCTGGGTAAAACTTATTTGAAGCAGTGAGCTACTTTTTAATAAGAATGTGTTTGACCAGAGATCAACATGGAATATGGTATAAGACGATCCAACCACAACTTCCGATAAATAACTGGACTGATCTATATATGATTACTAGAAGTAGGTACTCTAGTTATGGCACTTGGACCTAGTTTCGGTCATATTATCATCAAATAAATTTGGTTTTCTTATTATGAAAAAGGTTCCATCACCCAAAAGTGAAGAATGTGGAATAGTCGAAGATGTTCAACATGTTTAGATGGAGTGTGTAAGGAATTAAGTTTTAAGAAATAAGATTTATTTGGATCAACCAAAAACTATGAAGTAGTACTATGTAATACAATATTCTAGCTCGTCTTTTATCGGATTGTGCTAGGGTATTGTACAAATTAAAATTATTAATTTTAAAGAAGCACTAAATGTTATATTCACGCTTAGACTTAGACTGCTGATTGTATAAGGCGTTACCGCCCAGCGATAAAGCCATAAAAAAAGAATGTGTTTAAACAGCGCAATCCCCCAAACAATTCTCCTATCACGTTATTAGATTGAACGCAGATGTGTTAAACTGTATCCACAACAGGTGTATGGGATGGAACAACAATATCCGATTTAATTCCAACATGATCGGGTCCATTGTCAGTTATATAACTCTATGAACAGCGACGATTTCAGCCTCCATTCATTTGCTAAACAAACTAACGCAGGTGTCCTCGTGTACGCACAATGCATTACCAGCGTCCGGCCTCTAATGCCCTGGAGACTATAATTTAAAATTCATGCGACTCCATTCCATAGTGAACCAATTAAAACTCTCATTAATAATGATCAGGATTAGCTGTTCCGCGTTGTAGTCATGATTGCATTCACAAATGAACGCAGCTGGATTTATTTCGTCCGCATTGTACGGAAAATAAGCGATGAAAAATGAGAAACAATCTTTTGCGATACCATCGGATTTTTCATCCGTTATTTTTTCACTGCTTTTCCTTTTTTCTTGTCTAATTTCTGGCAAAGCAATGGGAGAACAAAGGATGACGGTCAATTGGGTATATCTCTCGCGTGGTTCAGTCAGCTGTTTAGCTCACTTGCGTAGTTTTAAAGTGTCGCAAGTTGTTGTGTAATGAGTACTGATTAGAAGCGAAAGCTATTGCTTTGGAAAAAGCAATATATTTGAAGTACATTTTTGTTTTTATTGTATATTTGCCTCCGTGTATCAGTGTTTTGTTCTTGTTTGCAATGAATTTGAAATCGTCCATGGGTTTTTTGTATCGCTTTAAGTAGGTATTAATTTTAATAGGGAAAGGATTTGTTGCATCAGTAATAATATAAGGTACGTGGTACCTAGTAAACTCGTTTAAAAGCATTAATAAAAGAACTTAAAGGAATTTCCACACATCTACTAGTATTTCAAAAAAAGCCAATGAAAAACCAGTCTGGAGGCGCATCGGGCGTCAAAGTGCTCACACAATTTTAACTACCGTATCCGTATCCAATCACTGCGTGAATAAATCTGACTCCGTTTGACTGCCCCTGCACGTGCTCCTGTCGTATCTCGGATTTATCTTTTTTTTTTTTAATGCAGCTGCTATACATTTTGGAGAGCGGCTTTGTATTCACTGCCTTATTTTTGAAAAAAAGGAACGAATTTTCAAGAATAGCAGATGATTGAAATAAAGCCTTTTAACAATATGCAGGTCATATTAAACAGCCTTTTTATCTTTAACATTTTATTCATTCGGTGGTGAAAATGTTGAGTAGTAAACATTTTTATTATCTTCCTTGGAATAATAGATAGGTACTAAGATCTTTTTATTTCCCTAAATAAACCAGCAAGAATCGTTCATTGAAATCCCTATAAGCTCTTAAATTATCTATCCACGGTAGAAATTGCAAAACAAGCCTCGACCTTGATTAAGACTTACATTGGCTTTGATGAAAAAATAACTTCTTGTTACCGCCGTGTTGGGATTTTCTGTGTTTCAAATGTCCAGAATAATTAATTACCTTCATTCTTAATCGACAATTACTCAAACCAATATTAATGAAATTTTAAGAACTAACTTTTAGAAGTAGGAAGGGCATTGGCTCTTGCCGCCAATCTAATTAGGTACCTGTATCATAATTCCACAAAAAGAACCCTTAAAAACTCTAAATGGCCTCAGATCATATATATAATATCCGATTACACAAGAAATAGGCTCTTTGACCTTTCTCTTAAATTAATATTAGCAGCTTATGAGTCGGTGTTACTTCGAAAGAAATGGACACTAATCTCTTGCCTCCCAGACATTTTTTCATTTATATTTCACGACAGAAATGGCGGGCTTATGGACGAGTGTTTGTACCAAACGGACGTGGCGTGGCTTCTGAATATTTTCATCCCTATCATCCCGTAATGTACCTGCGGCATGTAATATTTATATCCTCAAATAAAAATATACCAGTCATCCTTGTTCAAATATTATGTGTTGTGAACTTTGTTCCTACTTTTACATGAGCGATTATGTTTTGCGCTGGTGTTGTACGGAATGTTGTGGCTATGTTGTTAAAACCGTTATATAGTAAAAACTCTAGTGAAATTACTAAAATGTTGATGTACAATCACGGTATAATACTTATATACTTAAACTTATAATATACCTATATTTCAATATAGGCATTTTATTTTTCATTTTTTTAATGCTATTGTAGTAAAACTTATAAACAAAAACTGGAACAATTCAATTTCTGAATTTAATAACGACGTCAAAACCAACGTTCTAAGGAATAATATTTTCTTTATTTCTTTGACAAGGCTATATAAAAATACTGCTAGATTAATCTTTGTCTTAAGACCGTTTTTATTTTAACTGATTTCTTTCGTAAGAAACCTTAAATCCTTTTCATCCGCGAACGAATTGATTTTAACTTCGAAAGTTACTTGATGGAAATATCGACGTAGACTTTGGTGTTTTAAGCTTATCCTTGAAAGAGATTTAAATCCTGCTGTTCCTTGTGCTTAATTTTGCGGCTGATATGATATATAAAAATTGAGACTCAATACTTAATACTTAAGTTTAAAGTTAACAACAAATTCTTTTCACTCTTCAATATAATCACAAAGAGATAACGTCTTTTAGGGCCTCTTTTTGAGGTGATAAGAGTACTCAATCACATTTTTTATCTACAACTCTCACGGGTTTATAAAATTTGTAGACATACACACATGTAATTGCCTTACACCGAAAAAACATACATATTCTACGCAAAAGGTACTCAGAATATAAGATTAATATTATATATGGGTCAACATATCGGGATTTTGGCAACGGAAAATAGGTTGCAAGTACACTGACTTGCAAAATAAGGGTACGGGTATGCCGTGGCGCCGGCGGGGCGGTATCGGCGCCGACAAGATTTGCCAACGTATGGGGTGAGCCACTGCCCTATTTGGGGGCCGGTCTAATGACCCCATAGTCGCGAACTTCGGCATAAATTGACTTGATTAGATCAAGTTATACAGGTAGATCAAATTGGCTCTTAGTAAACAGGATAACAGCTTTTGGAACTGTCAAAACCAATGTTGATAAACTATTAGTAAAAAATAAATGTATATAACAGAATTGGAATATTTGAACAATATAGTTCATATTTATTGCACGCTTGCATTTTAACTTTGATTTTCATTATTTGCAGACTACTGCACCCGTGAAATGCTAAAGTGGGTAACTCCGTTATAAAACACCGTTTCTGAAAAAAATGTTCATGATTATACTACAGTCGTACACCATATTGGGGTCCATATACATAAGCTTCATAAAAAATCCACGAGCCATCTCGCAGACTTCTGCAGTAATGTGCACCATATTGTTATCTGGGGGCCTATTACGCGGTTAAGTACAACTTTTATCAGAATAAATGAGTGCACATAATGTATTTATCAACGTACGGATGGGTGAAGGTGGGTATATAAAGTGCTTTGTCTCCTTAACCCACGGCAGACGTTTTTCGTGTAATTACTTTGGAAATCCCAGCGCCTGTTTATGGTGACATGACGGCTTTAATACGACACTCATCCGCAAAGCTCATAACGAGATTTTCAAAGGGAATTTTATAAAGCAGTGTGGTGTAACTAGGCAATATTGTGTGGGACCGCATTCAGAAGCTTGTTATATTGCAAGTTTTTATATATGTAAGAAAGTTTCATATCTTTCTTGCTTCATACATTTTATTACTTTAGTATGAGGATAAGTGACATAACTGAATTATTTTCCTTTTAACATTTTATTTGTAGGTATGTATAATTGCTTGGGAATTACTAGCCAGTTTCTAGTCATTCATTGCTTTGCAAGCGAGATCAGAAGAACAAAAGGATATCTAAAAAACCGAAAGACTATTTCTACAGCGGCATCTAATCAAGTATTCTTAGTTAAAGTCAAATCATAAAATATGACTTAGGTAATTGTTAGATAGTAATGAATTTAAGTCGTGTAGATCCATTATAATTCTTTATTTTTTTTCTTTTTTTTAAAACGTTGCCCCACCCTAAGATTTCTCTTGTATCGAGGGTACAGTTTACAAACATACATGTACACACAACCAGACCCGATACAACTATCTGTAGATCTTATAAATAATTGTTCCGTGCCCCCGCACGAACCCGCGACACGTAACACAAAAAGCTAATCGCTTAGCCACTGCGCCAACCGTGTAAATTACGTTGTACATTCAATTACTTTTACTCCTAAATCATAATTATACAGTAAACGCTACCATTTCTATTAGAAAGCGCAAAATAAAGCCTGGAACAGCTTAAATTTTGTAGGAACTACTTAACTTGAGGGCGAGTGAAATTCGAGTGAAATGTGCTGCGCCAAGTCTAGACTAAACCTCTTTGCGAAGAACTTAGGACATTCAGCTAGCGAAGAGAGCCGAGTTCACCCGAGGAACTTCCGAGTGCACACCTACAGCTAATTCACCACTTGCAAATTATCGCTGCCATAATTTTCACAAAGACAATGCCTTTGTGTGCTATCACACGTTAGCTTTTATATGACTTATTTACGATTGCTTGAGCGATAGTTCTGCCTTGTTCCCTTTATACCATGTGCCCTTCTAATTAGGGAGCGCAATAGTTCCGCAGCATGTGACCACAAAAGGAAACCGCAAATGGTGTACAGCTCTTGAACAATAGCCTCTAATAAGGTACCGCAAACCAAGTTTTCTGCTACTATGGGTATACCTCAGTTGAGGAAGTTTGTGTTTATCATGTAAGTTGATGTAGCGAAAGACAGCCTTATTAATCAAAGTATTTGGTATTGTATTTTTAAAGTAAATAAACAAAATCAAGCGTTCTGATACGAGCGGATCTTGTAGACTCTATAACATACGTGCCATAAAATGTTTCTGCGAATACTACAGTCTAGAAGCTGCTAGTACAGCTACTGTGCTTGGGTCTATCCTAGGTATGGTGGAGTCGCTCCCCGAGTTGGATAAAGACTTAATGGTTTATTTTGTTAAAAAATCTCAGTAGCAATTCAGTCTGGATTGTGTGCCTGGTAGATGGCGTTGACGAAATGCGGGTGTACCATAGTACACCTCTGCCTAACCCTTCGTGGGTAACAGGCGTGTAATGCTATGCTAAATAGTATAATACTTTAAAAGTATATCTTGGAACTAAATAACGATGTCAGGCAGGACAACTAGGCAATAGGAATCCAAAGTTTTCTGTTGCTGAACATTTTAAACTAGGCTTGAAAGTTTCTTCGGCAAACTTTTAGTTTAGGAGTTTGTCGAATATATTATGAAAGGAAAATGCCTCTATGGTAAGCTAAGAAGAATAGATTTTTAAGGCTAATGACATGATGAAAAATCTAAAATCGATAGTTTAGAAAGAGCCTTGAGAAAAATTAAGGTTATGGTACCTAACTATACAAAAGGTTACCACGTAATGATACGTGGACTTGTTATAAGTAAATTAATAATTTCAACAGTCGTTTCGTTACCAAGTTTTTGCGACTCCTGCCCTATGTCACATTTGTGCTACTTTATAAAGGCAAGGTTGGATCGGTGCTAATGACTGGTCATTGAATACTCACAATCGTTACTGTAATAACACAAACGTCGTACATATGTAGGTATACATTATTAAGTCTTTGAATAATCTCGTCGAATATCAAGACTGATTTTGTAAATAGAATATAATAAAATAGGGTAGATTTCAATACATTCTACATTCATTCTACCCGTATTGTTTTTGATATTTTTATGTTGTATCCGATCGTAGGGTAGATCGTAATTAATGGGACGTCTGGGTAGTTTCGCTATCGGTCTTGAAGCGGATTGCTGTGTCGGTTATTGGCTTGCGTACGCGTTTATTGTAGACTTAATTTGTGATTGTCTCACGCAAGTTTTTGGTTGCGTTTAGTTCGCGGTGTTAGTTTGTTGCGGTTGCGAAAGAATCGTTTTTTGAAGTGTTTAGTGTCATGTGTCAAGCAAGCACCTTGAGGTGCTTACATCATAACTGTACAGGACTTGGGTAAGTGTTTCATCATAATTTTGTATACTCTAAGGGAGCTTAGAGGAGGATACGGATTCCGCAGAATTTTACCACCTAAGACATGAGTTCACTGACAAGATAACCAAGGGTTTAGGACAAAAACGGCCTGATTCGCAGAAATAGAAGTAGAAAAATAAAAAAACCAAAATCGGTGCAAATAAATAATCTTAAATTTCGATTTCGAGCCATAAATAACATGCGAATAGCGAAGCTCAGTATACATTCGAACACGGTTACTCTACACAAGTAATCTAAATACTCATTTCATTTTAATTACATCCAACTCGTTTGATGCTTCACTGTAAACGTTTCCAATTTCATTAAAAAACTAGATCCATAAGCTAGGATTATCATTTCAGCAATTTTCATCAGCGAGTTGGTCTGTAGTTGACATTACTTAAAAGTATTTACGACAGTCTCCACCTGCGAAGTGCCGTCAAAATTCCTATATTATAAGTGAGAGATTGCTTTTGAATTTACGACGGTATTATTTTCGCTGCCTGATTGGTCTATTGATCGGAATCGCTGCTGCTGAGGATAAGATTCTGAGTTCAATTCCCAGGTTGAGCAAAGTGATATTAAGATTTTCTGAAATTCTCGGTAGCAGCCCAGTGTTTGAAATTGTACCCGATACATGTCAATAGGCTTCTTATTTCGGCGAAATGTTTGTGTACAAAAAGTACACCTCTGCCTAACCCTTTAGAGAACACAGGCGTGATGCCATGTTAAGTTATTATTTTCGCTTTTCACTCGCCAGTTATAGTACCGAAAATAATACTATATTCAAGTCTGTTCAACATCTCTAACCTTCATAATTTCATATTTTCCCTCTCCCTCTGTGGTTGCGGAAATAGACTTACACAATACTTATATTTTATTTCTTTTTTATTACCTACCTATCTCCCCGTTTCGCCCCACTTGTCACGGCGCGATGTGATAATTATGCCTACCTATTTTTTAACAAAGCTTGAGTTGTAGAAAGCTCTGATAAGTTCAGCTCCATAGCTTTTCGTAAAGCTCATATAAATACATTGCATTAACGGATTGATGAACGCGTAATGTTATCAGTTAACGGATGATTTCCCTTGCATATAGTCACCAAATCCATACTATCTTAGTTGGATTATTCACATTTAGCGGAGAAGGGGTAAAGTTTGTCTTTTAATTCAGTTCGAGGAGTGAGGTATATTCGAAGAGGAAGAAAAATGGTCCTTTCTCTAAAAAAATCGATTAAATAATTCAAAAAATACAAAACCAATGTTGATGGAAATTAAATGGGATTCGATCGAGAGTATTCTCTTTCAATTAAGAGAGGGACCACGTAAATCGATCCTGTGGTCTCCGAGTAATCATTGTAGTCGAAGAAAGCGATAGGTATTATAAAGAGTCACCTGAATTGATGAAACTTAAAATTAAACTTGCATTCGAATAAAAATAAATTGGTCAGAGGGTCATCTTATGGGCGAAGTTTAATTTATAAACGAACTATATTTAGTCAAACATTTAAAAACCAGACGTGACATTTCTCTTTGTTTGACTGTACTTACATTACCACTAGCGTCCGCCCGCGGTTACGCCCGTGTTGATTACAAACACGTGCATTTTTTAGCGCCGAACCCTAATCCTTTTCTTTAAATAAAAGAAGTCTAAGTTACTCCTTATAACATCAGCTATAAGCCAGTAAAAGTCCCGTCAACTTCCGTCCAGCCGTTTCGGAGATTAGCGGGAATAAACAGACAGATAAAAGTTTTAAAAATTGTTTCTTTGTTATAAGTACCGTATATATTTCATATGCATTTATTAAAAGGCTGTTATTTTCAATTTTATTTATTTGTATAGGATATAGATAAAGAATCTTTAAAATAAAACAATTATTTGTCAGTTCACGTCTACGTTTTACCTACAATTGTACCTATATACCTATATATAATATTATACGGTCTGTTCCTCTAGAACGCATCTATTGACCCATTCACGTTCGATTAAATGATTAGTTGTCGTGCAAACGTGCCCTTTAACACGCCTCACCTGTTGTAGAGCATATTTGAACGGACGTAGGCTTGATCAAAGTGGTTGTGTTGTGATTTTTGATACAAATTAATAAAAAAAAAACGGATTCATCGATCAGGTTTACGAATACTCTCGTCAGACGGGTCAAGGCGAAGAATTCGGCTAGTTAAAGACACACAAAAGGTCTATAATGCTTGTGTCCAGACTGTGCCGTACGTTATTAACAATATTTTAAAGCATGAATAACTGAATATATGTATTAAGTGCAGACTATAACCGTCAAAGCATTATAGACTCATAAACGTAAACTCGTCATGACACCGCTGTCATATAGCATACGTCACTTACTGTATCCCACGTAGGGCATGGACACGGTGAGTCAGCCAGGGCGGAACATAAACAGGGTGCAGGCTATACGGCTTTCTAACTGACATTTATTCGCTCTTTGCTATTACAGGAAATAAGTTGAAAGACCTGACTTTCTAAGCTTTGCAGGGGTGGCACGTCAGCGATTTCTAATGGACACGTTCCTTATATATTTTACTAAGGGTGGCTTGACTCAGTTCAAACGATTGTAAATATCTAGAGCTACCCATTTCATGCCTGATGTGGATATAGAGGAAAAATCTACGGCATATCCTATATAGAAAAAAGGATTCCGTATTAATCCAGGATATGGTCCATCTATATGCCCTTCATCTAAAGCCGTTCATGTGTAAACGAGTAACAAACATTCACAACAATATAAAATTTACATTTCTATAATATTAGAGCGATTTCAGATACTCATTTTATTTTACGTGCGACTAAAACACACATATAAACTAACACATTACAAAACTACAATAATGTGTGTACTGTAATAAGAATAATGTCAATAAATAAACGTTGTGATCCCTACGTAATGTTAACCCATTCAAGTCGTCGATAAAATCAGACAGCCCAGTGGCAGGACGCGGACGGCAGGCAGCACCCTAACAACGTGTGAAATTGTTTATTTCCACTCGGCTTTAGCGCTCCCTTTGTTGACGACAAAATTTAAATGTAAAGAATTACGTGCGACACCCTAATCTTGATTAGAATGCGCTTACAAAGCGTACATTGTAGAATAAGTGTTAATCTGATTTAATTCATTGTGTTTACCCAGCAGGAGAGATGTGTGACGTTTTTTTACTGGAAGGGTCGCGATAACCGAATATTTAGTGAAAGGAGGAGCGTTATTGTAAAGTTAATAACTTTTGACAACGGACAATATGGGAGAGGTACAATTTACAATACAAGCTGCCTACATTATTATGATAATGAAATATCCGACCGGTATAGGATGTTATATAACAACCCGTAAACGAAACGGTTAAACATAGACCTCTCCGTCAGACCGCAAAACTGCGATCGTAAAACGACCAAACGAGGTTCATATATGAAAATTGTTCACAGAGCACCAACTTTATTATTGACTGATTCACTAAAAAGCTTTTTATTAGTACCGTCTTTAATGACATCTAAAATGAATGTAAGTGAGAAATATATTACACATTTATTACTATTAATGAATAAAGTTTCAATAGATATCATTTATTAACCGAATCATTTCATGAATTCCCGCCATTTCATGTTTATTGCTAAGTCAGAAAGTAGTAACACAAAACAAATTGCCATAAAGCCCGTATAATCTGAAAGGCAAATTATTATGAATGGGTGTCCGTCCAAATGAGTTGGATTAGCTTTGTAGCGAGAATTCTCATTAAAATATTTATGGGGACCGCGTCGCAAAAATGTTCTTGTTTATGGTAAGATAACTGAAAGAGTTATTTACCCCTTTTTGGTAGGAAATTGGTAATTACTTGTCTTCATTAATTAGTCTGTTACTCATTTTCTAGGATCATTTTCAGTAAGTCCGTCATTGGTATTATATAGTAGTCTCAAGCTCGACTGCTAAGCGTGAGGTCTGGGTTTGATTTCCGAGTCGGGCAAAGTGTTGTTGTTTTTTTTTTTCTGTATAACATTTTTCGCTTATATCGCAAAAGAAGAACACCTCTGCCTAAACTTTCGGGGAATACAGGCGTGACGCTATGTGATGTTCAACAGTGGAAGTTTAATGGTATGATGATGAAAACATTCTCACTTGGCGTAATGCCGGGGACATATGTTTTCTATTCTTGTCCGAGTCGTTTGTGACAAGCGGTAGTTTCCAGCTTTCATAGCTTAACGACTTAACTTTTTGGCGTCTGTTATGAAATGGTTTTAGAGGTTTAATTTTTTTTATTTAATGCCGCTTACTGTACATACGAGTATACATATGGGCCTTAATCGTTTTAACCTTAGTAATAATGGAACAATACCCGTGGTTCCTACCTCTAGTATTTGATAATTTAATGTTTACTATACATGTTCATAGTCAAGGAAGATGAATTGCATACATATACGAGTTATATAAACTCGTCACCATTCAGATACTTGGTTACTAATGTATTTCAAAATTAAAAAGCAATACCTTTTTTAAGGTCAAAATTTTCACTCAACATCTGGAGTACGTCAAATAAATCCTGTTTCAATAAAAGCTACGCATACACGTGACGTATTTTGTACTTTTCACATCATTATTCGTCTCACATATTAATGTGTCTCTTTTTGCCAAAGAGCACATGTTGACGGACTTTATTTATTCATTCTATATGGATGTGTACCCAGTTTTATTATAGGGTCAGCAAATATTCGCGTGCCACTCCATCTGGTGTTTACACACACTTTTTTCATCGTTTTCATGATAACGTTTTGTTCCACTAAATTGTAGCAATAAAGCTTTCAGTTAGATTATAATCTTTACTTGTCGAAATCGGAACTGTGAAAAGTTTAATATTGTAACCTAATTCACTACATAGAATCGTAATTCAATTTGATAAATTCATGCCCACGACTGTGAAAAGGGAATGTAACAAATTCGGTGAGAACGCGCTTCTACATTAAAGGGATAACTCACCAAAGAAAATTTCGCTCTCAAATATTGCTTTTGCAAAATTTTGAGGAATTCTTTGATAGAAATATTCTTCCGAAGAGCTCCTGCTCCGACTTACGGACGATAACTTGACATTTTCTTACTACTTTCTTACACCGAGCGTAAAATTTAAAATGATAGAGCTTTTTAAGATCATATTATAAAATGAAGAACTAGAGCCACATTATTGTTTTTTGGGAAATCGATCAATCTTGTTTGTATTTTAAGGCGCTGTAAGAAGACATATTTTAGGTAATTGAGCCGGTGAAAAAGGAGCGCATCGCGACAACGAATAAGGTTCAAAATAGCAATGCGTTTGATGTTAGTTGAATCGAACGACCACGAAAATAAAAGTAATATTGGAGTTTTAATAAAATTAAAAAATAAATGCACGGCTCAGTGGCATAATTTTTAGGTATTTCTTTAGTTCATTGAATTCCCTTTATTATTATTACATAAAATATGATAGCTTACGCTCAAAATTTTGAGAATTATGCGACGAAAAATATTTTTTGAGCTCTGCTTTACGATTTTTTTATCATGATACTATTTTATTTTTATAAAATATTTTTTTATAAGTCTTTCCTTTGAACACTTGACAATACACTTCATTTTTTTCTGGCTTGTAATATGTACCATCACGCCGAACTGCGCTACAAAAAACTTTGTTTTACGGTGTCCTACGTTTGGGCAGCGTCTTAAAGTAGAAGAAGACATACTTTTTATAATCTCATTTGTCTTCGGTTCTTTGAAATCCTATCAGCTTATTATGTTTCAACCAAAATCCCAGTGATATTGTTATAAACTTCGAAAACACGGACTGGTAATAAATTATATGCTCAATTAAAAAGAGAAAACGGGCGCGGATTTCTGGCTTGTTAGTCTAATTTGTTTCAGGAATCTGTTTCAAAATGCAGTATTCCATTTTCTATTTAATTAATTGTTACCGGCTTTCTTTATAGGAAACAAAGAAGATTTTTTTTACAAGATTTATTACAACTGTAATTGTAATTAAAAATATTTTATTACAATAACGATCATAAGGTATTATTACTCGCCACTACGCCTTCATTTAATGGAACTTTTCTTGATAATAATCTGACTACCTCATTGGTCTAGTGGTCAAAAGGGTCTGTTGAGCGTGAAGTGTCGGGTTTGATTCCTGGTTCAGGCAAAGTGTTAGTAAAGTGTTAGTGTCTGTAGGATTATTCTGTATGGAAATTCTCAGTACCAGCGTGGAGTCTGGAACTGTCCCCGGGATTCAACATCTAATATATTGAGTACACAAAGTAGGTAGTTGCTTTGCCTAACCCTTCGGAGAAAATAGGCTTGAATAGCATCACGCCTGTGCCTGATATCAATCATATGATTTTGCTTGGGGTTTTTGTTTACTTTAAAAGCTGTTACTGTTAAGTTAAAATATAAAAAGATATTGACGAAGAACGTTTATATTTATAGGTACTCATTTCGTATTTCCGTTGATATTCATTCATCATCCTAAGGTAATATTTTCCAGCTTGTTAGTCTGGTCTGGCTCGTCAAAGTTGTTTGTGCGTTCATTAGGAAGCACACTCACACATCGCTAGTCTCACGTTGGCGGAAATTGCCGTTTGATCTGGCAAGCTTTTGGGTTACCAAGAATTTAGCTTTTGAATATTTCAATTGACAGAAATCAGCCGACGGTACACAATTAGCTAATCGAGAGGGATTGACTTATCTTGTTCCTGTCATTTTTCAAGGGAACGGGGGAATATAATAGAATTTCTACGAACGCCTATGTTTAGACGGACTACGACCTACCCAATTTTGGAGCCGTGCGCCTAGAATCTGGACTTTTTAAAAAGTGCCTGCAATGGCCCAGTTGAAAAACTTTGGACTAATGTGAAGACGAATACAATTACGTTGTAATATCCTTTATTTGCTTCTAAAACCACTCTAGTGTAAGATAGATTGAGACATAATAGCCGATTCAAATAGGTTTTTACTATGTACACATGTGATTTTCACTTCGACGTCGCTTTTCTTTCCTCCGTCTGCGCTGCTTATATGTCACGGTCTATGATTTATGCATGGAAAATATATTTTTATGGCGTACAGATAGTACTTTCGATGTATGCATATAAGGAGATGTCACGATACAGAAAACATACACATGTGGGGCAATGATCAAAAAATTCCAAGAGCTTAAAAATATATTTTATAAAGGTATGCCTACACTGCGGATGTACGACATGCCTGCTAAATCTAGTTAGTTAAAGTGGTGCTTCTAATCGAGTTTGTAAGTGGCAGTCTGAACATATTAAATTGTGTGCAAGTGTTATAACACATACGTCCTCGGGCAACCCTCTTATACACAGCTGTTTCTCTCTCTTCCTGGTGTTTTTAGTCCCGGTTTTTGCCGAGGGCTGCCCGTTTAATATCAGGACGTTCCGTCTTTAAATATTTGATACGGTTTAAACGACAATTTTAATTATTGCAAGCGACCTGTCCCGACCGGTTTTAATTTTATTTTTTCGTAAAAAACATAGCCTGTATCCGTTCCAGTAATTTGCTAGAAGCAAATAAAAAAATATCTAAATAAAAACTGGTATTTTTTAAACTAGTGTTGTACCTTTATATTGAGTTTAATACTAATATAGACATTAGGCTGACTGTCCACGGGAGCGGAGAGGAGAGGAGCGGAGCGGAGAGGAGAGGAGCGGAGCGGAGCTGCGCCAATATTAACCAATGGAATTGCATAAAATCTCCGCTCCGCTTAAGTGGACAGACACAGTCGGCAACTCCGCTCCGCATTACTCCCTCGCTCCGCTCCGTGTCAAAGGATAGGCAGCCGGCTGAATGTCCAATGGAGCAGATGGAGAGGAGCCGAGCGGAGCTGTGCTAATATTAACCAATGGAATTGCATAAAATACCCGCTCCGCTTCAGTCGACAGATACAGTCCGCAACTCCGCTCCGCATTACTCTCTCGCTCCGCTCCGCAGCCTCGCTCCTTGTCAATGGACAGGCAGCCTTTTTGTTACCTTACGACTATGACACTGGCCACATGACAGGTGGCGTCATGACGTAACATAATTCCTTATTTTGACTTACCCTTTTGTATTACGTTCCTTGCTTTTTTTCTCTTCTTCTAAACCTGCTGAGCTTGCCGCCGTTACCAATTATCATTCGATTTTTTTATCAACACGCTGTTTATTGGGTATTTTATAAATTAAATTAAAAATTATCTATCACATACAAATTACGAAATAAGCCCAGTCGTTCAATTAAATCAAATTACAAAGAACGTTGCAAAAACATGTTTTTATAACACGCAACATGATTATAACATACTGTTACGGGAAATAAGGGTAACAAAATGTTGCCTCATGTCAATACGCCGTGTTTATATCCCATTATTTATTTAACAGTGTCTAGAGATAAGTTATGGGTGTACCGGTACAATGATCCCATACAATGGGACGTTTTATAATACTTCATAAAACATGTCCCAAGAGAATTCCCCAGCAAAAAGGTAAACTTTGGGTTTATTTTTTTGCTTTTAATAAAACCTTTTTCTAAACAAACTAACTTATTAGTCATTTTCCTAATGGTATTATGAACCTTACTTTGTACACACAGTATATATTTAAAATAAGTTTATGTTGTACAAGATACCTAAATGAAGTGAAGCAGAGTAAACACAATAGAAAAACTATCTTGTCTGGGCGCCGGCGTCCGTCTGTTTCTTTACGAATAAGAGAATTTAGGTCATCAATTAATCAATAAATCACGAAAAATATCTCGTAAGGGAGAATACAAGTGTAGCTATAAAACGGAAAAAATATACCTAGTATATAATAATATAATATAAATATAGAATAAGTAATAATATAGTCTTCTTTTGTGTGTCGTGTTGACTTATGTCTGTTAGATGAAAAATTTGAATTTCACAATTGACGGCACGAATGGCGCAGTGGCTAAGTGATTAGCTTTCTGCGCTAGGTGTCGCGGGTTCGATTGCAGCTCAAAACAAATATCTGTATGATCATCTACAGACAGTTGTTTCAGGCCTGGTTATGTCTGTGCATCATATGTATGTTTGTATATTGTACCCTCGATATAGGAGAAATTCTAGTGTGAGGCAATGTTTTTAGAAGAAAAGAAATATCTTTTATTGGGGTTAACTGGTACATCCGAGGTATTTGTGTATTGTCACCAGAGAGGTGCCTTTACGTGTTCTCACAGCAGGTAAGTACCTACTATGTCGCACCGTTGAACGTGCTAAGTCCCCAGTACCTCGCACTCTGGCTGCACTTAATAATCTGTACCGGTATCACGAGTTTTCTTACTATTTACTATCAAAGTAAAGTAAATTTTCATGATAGCGATTTTAGTTGTTAACTTGGTTATATTAGGCATTAGAGTTGCTTATGTGACATCTAGTCATAGTAAAGTTTTGATTTACTATTTACTATATTATAGAGATGTCATGTTAGCGACTCTAATCCCTAATGTAACCAAGTTAAGAACTAAAATCGCTTGCATGAAAATTTACATTTACTATGAAAGTAAATAATAAAAAACTCATAATAGAGGTACTGGACGGATGAATGGACGAAGATGTTATTGTTATATTAGTGCTGTGAGAGGAATTCAAGAAAGAGATGTTAACTTTGTTATGCTTCGACTTTAACAGTATCTTTATCTTTTCTTTTATTTCTATTTTATGTACCTATATGTGTGTCTTTAATTATTGTTAACCATTATAATTAAAGTGAAGAAATAAATATTTGAAACAGAAAAATTCAAAATTTAACTATTCTTAAAAAATAGAATCTTATATTTATATCGCTTAAATGTCAGCGTTTTTTAGGGAAATAAATATGAAACTATAAAATTATAATTAATTGGGCCAATACTGGAAGCAGTGTTACACTTGTTACACGCTGAGCTTCCTTACGTCCACATAACTCTCCGCTATTTTCTCTCTTATCGTTTTTATTACAAAAATACTTATCATTAGTGTAAAATATAGTTTCCTGATTTCTTAGGGTTGTATGTGTATAAGTTTTTTCTTTATTTATTTTTATTTATATTTATTTATTTTAATCTGCTAAAAATAGCTTATTCAGAATAAATATACATGTTTCTTATGCCTTTGTGTAAGTTACATTATCACAAAAATATTTTTTTTTTTTAAATCCCAACCTTCTTTTTGTTCCGACGGTAAAATAACGGTTTAGTTCTTGGGTTTCTTTTACGTATACATAAACTCACACTTCATATAAAATAAGTACACCTACTTTATATGACGCGTGATTTCCACAAGAAATATAGTGGGGTTTCAAGGCCCGTGTACATATAAGAGTAGGGGACACAGACCCTTGTGTGTCACCTGTCGTAAGCCTCGTAAAATAAATCACAACGTAGTGGCCTTATATTTCCAGATGTGTACGTATTGGCACAATTGAGAAATAGAACTAGAACCGAAATAGACACACGAAAATGTAGCAGACTCATAAGAAGTCCCTTTATAGTAGTGCTGAGCTAGCGAGGTGTTAGGTTATTTTTGTATGTATAAGGATTTAGTATGATATTTAGTAATGGCGGCCCACACACTATCAGATAAAAGTTCAATAAACTTCAAATTTATGTTACCTACGTGTGGAGGTAACATCAAAATAATACAAAATATTTTGACTTTTTGAAAAATGACATCATAATATTATTTAGTAGTTGTATTTCTATCTAATGGATTGGGCTGCATTAGACATAAAAAAGATATAAAACGGAATAATACACCTTTTGTTGCAACTCATTTGTATGGTATGTTTCTGTAACCCTTCTACCTCTACCATTCAAGATTCCCAAACAGGGAAATGCCCGTTCTATCGCACCGTTGACGCTATTGTCCGTCAGCGGCCTGGAGTATTCCGGTTGGCAGGTTGGCCAGCAATTCCGCTATCTGTCGTCAGCGCCTCATTTGTCAACATCGGAGCACGGACCGCGCGTAGCAGGCCTAACGATGTTGTGTGAAACGATTTTGTCGAACACTGTCGTATCAATTAGCGATAGAACACGGTTAATAAAGTAGAATAATATAAAATACTTTATGATAACAAGCGGGAAAGAGTTGTCTCTTTTTGAGCCGGCATTTGCCGCCGTTAAATTCTCATGTTAGACATCATGTTTTTCCTTCTTTCTAAGCGTCCAGGTGTGACTGAAGGATATTTTCTGAAAATCTATTCAGGCTTTAGTCTTATTCAATTCGCGTTAAGGTGGGATGAAATTAGTTTTTATTGTTTCCCGAAATAGTTTAAGGTCACAGCTAAAGTTTATTCACTAAAAATGGGGAAAGGGAACGCAATCATAAAAGTTAATGTTAGTTTTTGTTTCAACCTGACGTAGTAGCATTTTCAACGTTCAACCGCAAACCAATGAAAGTGTCGGCGTTGTCGGATATAAAGATATCGATAGGGCTATTAGACGTACGTGCCAATCGTTCAAGTTACGCTGAATCAGCCCATAAAACAGGCGCCGGCGCCGTACAGCAAATCTCTTGAAATCATTCAAACATCCTACGCAGGCATACAAAGCAACAGTTTTATTTTATTATACGTTAGTGCCAATAAATCTGGGACAAAAAGGTTATGTGTTTTGTCAGAATAGAAAAGGCGTCAAATCAGTGGATCTATTTTGGTGCTGACAATTCATGCAGTTATATGTAGGCACAGTTTTTTTTTCTAACTAAATTAATTATGAGCACGATTAAAAGAACAATCGACTGATATACCGATTTGAAAAAGAAATAAAAAAAGTGACTTAATATTTTTTAAATCTTCAGTTATTAGCCTTGAGAAACGAGGCCTTTTGAGAATCAATATTAATACCTATGCTGTTTTTTTTTCAACAATGAACAGGCTTTACTAAATTATTAGTTATTCGACGACAAATTATAGGCTATTGTTACTAAATAAAGGTCAAACGTGTGAACGCCCCTACTACGACGTTAAATTATATTTTATGGTGTTTTCAAATACCTAGACTTCAAATTACATTCGATTCGGAATTACAAAACATTCGATGCTTACCTACCCATAGTTACAATTACCCGACTATGATATACTACTAATGATGCATGTAAAAAAAACTGTCACTGTCGTAAACAATATAACATTAACATACCATCATATCGCATATCGGCAACGAGAGTGTCAGAACACAATAAATGTAGTTTTTGGGAAATCACAATTTTCTTGTTTTATAACTTATAATTCCACTTAATTTTTCTGAGAACTAACATGCCATTCCTCGGCGAGGAATCGCACTATACCTAATTATGACGTTTTTTAGCAGATAAAGTTTGTGATTGCCTATCTCATGGGACACTTTTTCGAGTTAGAGTTGATTTGAGGCACAGTTCCAGACTCCATACTGCTACTGAGAATTACCATACAGAACAATCTACTTTTTTCCCGACTCAGTAATCAAACCCAGTAAGTACCTCACGCTCAGCAGTCAGAGTTGCGTCAACTGAGCCAGTCAACATTGGATACGTACTAGTAAATGCTGTGGTCAAGATAAAAAATGCAATAACCCGTCATAAAGAGGCATGAAAAAGCGCTGTCGACAGCAATATATTTTTGCAATATAACATATTTTCAACAAACCTTAAAGTGAGTCCGACAATAAAATTATGTTGTAAAGTTGGCAGTGATAGCCTAGCGGTTGAACGCTTGCCTTCCATGCGGGAGGGTCTGAGTTCGAACCCGGCCCGCACCTCTGACTTTTCGGAATCATGTGCGGATCAGAATGATTATCACTTGCGTTTATGGTGAAGGAAAACATCGTGAGGAAACCTGCACACCTGTGAGGGCTCCATAAAGTTCTTGACGGTGTGTGTAGTCCGCCAACCCGCACTGGGCCAGCGTGATGGACTAAAGCCTAAGCCTTCTCGTTCTGAGAAGAGACCCTTGCCCAGCAGTGGGACAGTAATGGGTTGAATTTATTATTATTATTTATTATTTATTTTAAAGTTAACACTACTAACATAGCGAAATGGAACAATACGAGTTCTACAGCTAGTTTATTTCTGGAAGCTGGTAACACAATCTGAAGTAAGTAGATGGAGCCTAAATCGGAGGCGGAGAGGACCTTATATACGGGATGTTTTACGATTTGAACACGCTGAGATAGGTATCAAACGCGACGTAAATTGTATTGAAATCACCCATAAAAGCCATTTATTTTTATGATAAGCTCACTCGCTTTGAACTGGATAAGTCAGAACAAATTCTATATGTTCTTTTTAGGAGCTGGGAATTCAAAACAAAAACAAAATCATACCTGCATACTAGATAAACTACCTATATTACTATTGTTCAACCACAGTTTAATATTGTCGTTATCAGTGAAAAGGCGATGACCTTATTGCCATTGAACACAATTTCAGACAAATAAACATTTACTACAGAAAAATAAAATATCACCTGCGAATCAAACTAAGGACCTCGACTATTAGTTAAAGTCAAAGTTTTTTATTTCAAATGGAAAGACCCATTTGTAATAAATCACTTTTATAAAGTCTAGAGTCTAGGTGCACGTTTCCAAAAGGGGGTAGGTCTTATGGAGAAGAGACCGGCAAGACATTCCGTGGATACTTTTTAAAAATAATTTAAAATGTGTTATATAATAAGTTTGTTGACATTATGTTATATTGGAAGAATATATTGCTGTCGACAGTGTTTTTTCATGCCACATGTATGACGGAGCGTCACTTGAGAACGGCTCGACCAATTTGGCAGATATTTTTTTGTTGGGTTCGTAATTGCCGGGACAAGGTTTGTATGAAAGAATTTTTTTTTTGGGAAATTCACCTGAAATGTCAGGAATGATATTTTTGTATGAAAATCTCAATTCTCATTTTCTTCATTAGTAAATTGCACTCGTGCGACGCCGGGGCGGGTCGGTAGTAACAAAAAATACAAATAAAAACGGCAACAGTGTACCTACTTGTTCTAAGTGGATAAAAAATTAGATGAATATATACCTATATATATATTTATCACAATATCGTACCCATGTTACATTGAAATTGAGTTTTTTTTAATCCTTTGAATCTCATCAAGAGGGTTTGAAAGGAAACTTTTCAAACTCTTCACAAATTTATGATCCGAAACTTCGCAATCAAAGGAATCGGAATAAATTTGGGATACCGTTAATTTCGTTAGCGATACTTAATGTTCAAAGATAATAATTACAGGCTTCCCCAATTTTAGGGTGGATACCCTTTGAAAGTATATGAAATTTGCGATGTGATTGTGAAAGGGTATTATCGTCATATTCCTCATAGATATTACGCCTTTAAATTTGAAGAGAAACTTAGGCCCTTTGTAAACGTTAATATCATTCTAGTTGTACGGTACCATTGAGTTTTTTAAGGTTTGACTGGAGCTTTATCCCATAGGTATGTTTTTTTTTTAAATTTCAATCTTAATGATTCCGCTCTTGACTTCGATCTCACATGGTTGAACGCGATGGATAAGGTCTATACTGGAACGAGCGCATCCAGAAGAATTTTTTCCTTCGTTCTTTCTCTTTCCCTCTCTTTCTAGCCTTCTCCGGTTTCTGAAAGATTAATCAATTCTCTAAGCATGTTAGCTTTTGTGATTGGTTTACCAACACCAACAAACAGTTTAACAACCAATGATATCAGTTGACATGAGAGCTGACAGTTGATTGGATTTAATCTGTCAATCGACGCAAACTAGACACAATAGAAAATCTCGTGTTAGCGGGTGCCAGCGACCACTGGCAGCTGCACTCGGCTGTTAGGAAACCGGCGTAATTTTTAGGTGTAATACATAGTATCTTTAAGTACATTAACCTATAGCTATAACCTATACCAATAAAGCGTTTGGTTGACTGACTCAATGAAATAGCGTGGTTGCTTAGTATAAGAACCTGTGTTCGATCCCCGGGTCGGGCAAAGTGTTATTGGTATTTTTTTGTTAGAATATACTGATTAGCAGCCCAGAGTGGAGTTGATAACGGCATCGGTGAAAAGTGGTTGTGCAAATAGCCTTTACCTATCCATTATGAGGAATACATACCAATAGCCATACCGATAAGTAAAGTCATTGAACTATTTTCTAATAATTTTGATAATTATAAAATATAAAAAATAATTAATAAAAGAAGTTCAGAGTTCAAACTATGGGTCAACGAAGCACAATGTATAGTAGCAATACTTCATACAAAGTAAAGCGAGCAAGTTTTCATCAGTTCGGTTTGCGAAAACATAAAACTAAGTAGGTACCTACTTAATTGATTTTCAAACGGTTTGCTGCTTCTAAGAATATTTTCGAGAAAGTTTTGTAGTACAGTTTGCAAGTTACAAGAGGGTTTTAATTATAGTCAATGATGCCGCCATTGGGATTGAAGAGAAAAGTTTTCTTTTTAAAGCCTGTTTACATGAACACAATTACTACAAGGTTGGATTTGGACCGAAATAAGTAATTTAAACCGAGCTGATGACAGCAAAGCCTGGAGAGTTTATAGTATTGTTTTGAGGGAAATACGTACAGACTAAATAAGTTACTTTGTACGACTACTGTATTTTTTATTATTCACTACTATTTAAGACGTATTTCTCTCCAAACAATACTATAAACTCTCCAGGGTTTAATGTCATCAGCTTGGACATAAAGAAGTCTTAATCTCCGAAAACGGGGATGGCGCCGACGCGTCGCGCGACCCAACGTCGGGATCCATCGCAGTCTGGGTGGCGCCATCTGAAGACGGCACTGCCACTATAAACATCTGTAAGACTGTTACGTGTCAACAAGGCCACTGAACCCTTCTGACCCCCAAATCTCGTTGGCACATATTGACTGTAATGAACGAGTGATTGTATTAACGGGCATGCTCGTGCAAAACATTTTTATGGTTCTAGAGAGCAATTTATTTGCTTTCTTGTTGCGAAAATTAAACAAGTGAAACAATTGCAGGATTTTGCATATTATAACAACTCTATCTTGTTTTTGCACGAAATGCATTGTTCTCTTGCGGGAAGAAGAACCTCGTTTCCCTACGAAGTAAGTCGAGGTTCCGTTTTATTTGTATGGAAGAAACTAATTGTTACATGCTTAATTATGTTTCATATAATTTAATGAGCTTCTCGTGCGTCATCGTCGAGTTCTCGGCATGGCTTTCCTTATTAAGCGAGTCATAAAGACGATATACCTTTCCTCAGGTATAGACTAAAATAGTTAGTATATAATTATAAAACAGTAGTTTTAAACTAAAGTATTTAATATTGCCTTATTTAGAATAAAGTTTTCTAAGAACAAAGGTTCTTGTTTAACGACAAGAAATATTATAGTAGCTCTATGTATCTTGTAATACCTGCAGTTTTGTTTCAATTTTTCAAGCTTGTTTTCGACTGCGAACAAACAATGCTGTACAATGATAGAAATCTATTTTCTATTTAATTCCCCCTAAATATATATTGTTAAAAATTATCGGTAATGTACACTTGTACAGGTATAACAATACCTTGTTTTTATTCGTGTTAGTAACATGAATTTAAAGGTGTCTATAAAAAGGTAAAGTATTTAATGCTAATATATTCCTGGTTCAACAAGGAAAGGTAGCACACTTACCAAACCGTTATACCACAATGGACGTATTATACAAAATGAACAGATCTGAATAAACAAAATATTTTTTCACATAATTCTGTTAGGGCCGCCTCGCTTCTGCAGTGCCTTAGGGATGTGCGAAAAAGAATTTCATCCCTGATGCGGCGAATGAGAAGTGGACCCAAAAGCTCTCTGGCCGTAGTAACCCAGGATATGTTAGCAATATTATAAGGCACTGGATTGTTGTACAAAAGCCATCCTTATTACTGTTAAGAATTAAGTACTAAATCGATATTATGTTCCCTAATTTAAATGGAAAATTTAATGGAACTCTGGTTCGAAATATCTGGTTTATTGTTTTATATTATTATTTTAATTTTAAGCAAAAGAATATATTGTAGCTAGCTTCTAGGTCAGTAAAAATACATGATAATCAGCAGTAACTAAGTACCCAGGTACTACTAACTGAGATTTGGTGAAATTGATGTAGCCATTGTTATCAATATTATAGGAACCTCGGATTTTCTCATCAATCATTGTGTTGCCGATTTCTTTATTAAAGATTGAACTGACTGTTATTAAAATTTATGAAATGTAAAAATATTTAGTACATACAGGCAATGATGTCATGAATGTTGTTAGTTCCCCTTAGGAATTCTAAACTAAATGTGTAATTGTACTTCGTCTTTGGCCCATAAGCTTCTGAAATACTGACGATTCAGTGACAACTGGTCAAGCTAATGGGCCTTAATGTAGTTGGGAAAAGGCTAGGCAGATAATAATTTATCGTTCATTCAGTATTTACAAAAAACCACAAATGAAACGTAATTTCCCACGATAAACAGAATAATGCAGAACACTCACAAACATCAGACCGATAAAACTGTTTACTTTCATTCTGCCTACATTCAATAAATGTGTAATCTTAATTGGCATTTGTACTCTAAACAGACTGGGCCTTGCTAATATTATAATCTCTGTCAATAAACCGTCAATTGAAAATTAATGCGCCATATGGGACGAATGACAGAACGCGGCATGCGGCCAGCCTACCGGGCTTCATTTATTTGTGCAGCTACACCCGATCATGTCTGGTAATAGCCACCTACTGATTAAATCTGCATGAAAAATCGTCAAGCTTTGTTCCATACCTCGGACTCCCGCATCCGCATTGAATGAAACATAAGTATGCTGATTCGCTGCCATCGATATGTCGTATTCCTCTTTTGTCACAAATCAATAGTAGCTTCATTTGTTTTTCTGTTTTTAAATCAGCATTGTTCCTTTTTGAGTAGCTAGCTTTTGTTTTCAGAAACATGTAACGAAGTGAAAAGTCTTTATTTTGGAACAATAAACTTAGGTACAGACTATAGCAGACATCGCTGCCGCGTCGGTTCGAAACTAAAGAACTTGTTTTTCATCTTGATATCTAATTATCTCATCATCTGTCTAGCCTTTTTCGCAACTACATTGGGGTCGGCTTCCAATCTTACCGGTTGCGGCTGAATATCAGTATTTTACACGGAACGACTGCCTTCTGACCTCTGCCACCCAATTGGAGACACTGATACTCAAACGTTAGACTGGTTGTCAGATGTTTTGGGCTACTGACACCCGTAACGACTGCCATAGGTCTTCTATGTCACCCGGGACCAACTGCTCAACGTGCTTTCCGAGGCACGGAGGGGTCTCGATATGTGAAAAATTGTCACCCATCTAAGGATTGACCGCGTCAAGCGCTGCTTAACATCACAGATCGATTGACCTGCACGATAGCTATGTAGCTACGGGCCCCTCTAATATCTAATTAACTATTTTGCCAAAAATGGGCACGGCCTTTTCAGTCATAAACCTTTTACGGAAACAAACTCACTGACCGCGCTGCACAAACGAGTTGTTAACAGTATCATAAATTCGTTTAGGTACATATGTATGCGATATAAAATTGATTATTCGTTGAAAAACATTAGTTACAGTAAAAACTCGTAGTTACTGTAAAACAGACGCAAGTGCGGCGAGAGCTCAAAAATTAGACAAAAGAGGAGACGAGTATCGAGTGTTTAAACGACAGACATCGGAGGGATGTATGAACAATAGGACCCGCATTCTACTGACGTGACATTTCGTTTCTACTTAAACGACTGTTTCTAACTGCTCTGAAGTTATGGAGCTCTAGTAATTCCCTGCTTCCAGGCACATTGTTAATGTTTTCATAGTTGTTATACCTAAATGTAAATAAATGAATTTGTGCTAGTTAACATACTGCTATAAGTAGTTATAGCATGGGTATAACTACAGTTAAGAGGATTAATGCGAAATGAAGTTTGTTCTACTCTTGAATTGTGAAGGTACAGTAAAATTTGCGTCTGTATATTTTTAAATCTTGTTTTGTAGTAACATTGAGTTTGGTTCAGCAATGGCTTGCGATATACAAAATAAAAATGAATTAGCAAAACGACATGTCATCAAAAACGTTTTCCATTACTTAGCATTTTTTTGAGGTTAGTGAATATTTGATACCTTGCAGATATCACCAAATTTTCACACCCACGATATAAATGTACGTTCAGAGAAGCTCTTTACAGACAATATAACAGACATAGAATATTGATAGGTGTAGCGTGACTGAGAAGTATTTCGCGAAGCTCTCCGTTTCTCCTTTTAGTCATGTGTATTGGATTTGAATTTACGATCAGTTTGCTACGTCTGAAAGCTACATTTAGTTTTCATGTTATCTTATCAGATATCCCTCGTCTATTATTATTTAAGGTATTTTCGAAGTTCATCGTTCTAGACACGCCTGATTTGACCCTGCACCCGCTACACTTGAATGGTTAATTCGTTACGTCTCATTCGCATTTCATTTTCCAAGAGCTTTTAAGGGTTGCTTTATTCGAACAACTTACAATATTATTTATGCTAATTTTATGAGGCAAGACGAATCTCAAGCGATGCAAATATTATAATAAATTTTACCAGATATTTTATTCAATCTAAAGTCTTGAAAGCCAAGAGATTTAAAAGCTATTTTGAAATACCTTTAGCGACCCAAAACATTATTAAGAAATCATATTCAACGAGAAAATTCACAACTTTAACGGATCACAATGAAGCTATTAAATTTATTATATAAACTGAAGAGAGCTTTGTGTAGGCACTTTAAATGATTAATAAGATTATTTTCAAGTTCAAAGACGAAGCGAGGCTAGTTACAACAATCGCAGAGTAGCGATTAACATGTCTGAATCGCAAAATTATACATCAAGCTAATGTTGCCACAACTGACAGAAACGGCCCACTGTGATACCGCAAAAGCTGAATTTTTCTTAATTACCCGCCGTGGCTTGGTCTCATTTAGCTAAAAATGTAAAGAGATGAGATTAAATACAATTAAAAGGAATTTTGCATAAACCAAGCATTTGCATAACGTTTTTTGGATTCTATAAAAAGTAAGCATCTATTTTGTGTACCACTTCTACTTTCAGTTCAAAATCGTTTTAATACTACCAGGTCTAATGTATTTATACCGCTTCCGTAACAGAAAAGAAATCCTCCGTCACTAATTCTATTGAAGCAAGCATTTAGACCAGATTATTTTCAAAATGGTAAAAATCGAGCTCCTCTTACGCTGCAAGCTCTTTTATTATATTAAAGCGGTTATAAGATCCGGGCTATCCGATCATTACCTAGAACCATTAAACTGCTGTAGATATAAGACCACCGACCGAGTTCCTGCGTAATAGTGGACTTTTTGATTTGCCGCTGGGAGAGCGGCGCCGCGCTCTCGTCTGTATTCAATATGAGCTGCCAGGACAATACCGCCCTTTGTTTAAGATTTTGATAAGTAAAGACTGGTTTGTATGCAGTATCAAGTAGCTGGAATGTGTGTATATTAACTCAGAATGTGGAATAAGAAGTAGAGCGGTTCTTGTTTAAGATTGGGTAACATTAAGAGTTAAGACAGATGAAATTAATATTTTCGTTATCAATAATTACTAACATAGATTACATCAAATTGGACGTGAGAGAATTATGTTTATTTCAGTTGTGTTTCTTTGATACTTTTTCAATTGTGATCACTTTCAATAATTTATTTAACTACTAGGCACGATATGTAAATAATTTCAAGGCTTTGACAAATTACCTTAGCACTTACTTTCAGTAGTTTAAAGTTCGCCAAACAAAAAAAAACTAGCCAAGCTTGGAAGTATTAATAATTATTCATTTTTATTTAAAAAATCTACAAGATCCCGATTCCTCATCATGAAATTTTTGCTTTGAGTAAAAATAGAACAAAATCTGCATTTTCATCTGGTTGCTATTGATGAGCTTAAAGGATTCCAGTTACCTTTGTTATTCTCTCGCAGACTCTACTCGAACATTCTACAAATTCCACGAAATACCTCTGCGTCAACACCCAAGGGTTTTATGCTCTTAAGCACAAAGTCGCAAATTTCCAATCACTTTGGAATTGTTTTAACGTTTTGTTGATCAATAAACAAAACGGTTTTCGGCAAAAATAAATTTCACCGTTGTCATTATATCTATCAAAACTGTCTTAAGTTCGCTGAGTGATATGTTTGTGAACATTTTATTGATGGCTTGATGGCAGCGCGTCCATTTATTTACGACTGGACCCGAATAAATCAGACTGAACTAAGTTGCGAAAACTGCGATCATTCATTTTGGGCTTGTAATATTTATTGTATGACAGGTATCCCGTTTGTTGGATCCAGAGTTTGAAAGTAAGTAAATTATTCAAATTTAAATTGTTTTAATTTAAGACGTTGTTTCACCACGGTTATTTCCTGAGTTTTGAGGACCGAAGTATGTCTGACAATAAATTATAATACACGCAAAGAACTCAGGCTTTAGTTAAGCTTAGGTACTGACATAAAACATACATAGGTCCAATATGTAGAAGGTTGTTTGAACATTTGAACCTTAAATAGGAGGGACCCAAATCCCTTAGAAACACAGCCGTAAATAATAATTTTGTCCCAGGCGGTGGTATCTCCAATTTTCAGTTCTATAGCAATAAGTGAGTGTTATGAAAGCTGACTCATAATATACTTCAATTTGATTCCTCAGCTCATCGTGATTGTTTAACTTAACAAAAAAGGGAATATATAACAGCAGATACTAATTATTCATCATTATTCGTGCTCATTAGGATAAATAAACAAGAAAACTGTTAATTAAGTGCGTTAACGTCCCTACAACTGTTTGTCAATACACTCGTGTTCAAAACCACCTAATTGTAAACGCTCAACGCTTTGTTTACCACTACCATTACGTTTGTGAATGAAATAGCTACATTTTGTTCAACAGAAATATCTTTTACAAAGAAAATTACATTATTAGTCTAAAGGCCACCGTTTAGTAAATATTCTTGACACGCCCGCTTTGAGATTTGTAAACCGACTGCGGTGAATATCTTGGACTTAACAAAGCCCTCCATGTCGCCATCTACATAACGAAGTATTTCATTCAAATGCTTAATAAATGAGAGTGTTTTGGACGAGTCTGTAAACTCTTGCATGTACATTCGGGCGCAAAAATATACACAGCGAAATTTTTATGTGAATTTTCGGAGTAGATTTGTTATCATTTTTTATTAGCGCGGATAAATATAATTACCGTAACTAATGAATGCAAATGACCGCACTGCATTTATTCTAGTATCGATGTTTATGAAGTAATCACTTATTTTAGCAATTAATAATGCTTAAAAGGTATTTTTTATAAATGCTATAAAAGTAATCAATTTCGTTAGTATATGTGTGCGAAACATTTCATAAATCTAATTGGCACTTTAGATTTTTACGGCTTCTTGCCGTGTCGTGTCATGCTTATTGTCAGCGAATTATTTGCTACATTTGATGTCCTGGTTCGAGTGGACTTAGGGAGTTGTGTTACAAAAGTGTCCGATGTATTATAGGTAGTGGAGTGAGTAACATTGCTGCGGTCAGTACGGGCGGAAGCCATAGCGGTGGGCGGCCGGCATTTCGCTCGAAACCGGAACAGGGGCTTGAGGTGCTTCCTTCAATTTACCTAGTTTACACTCCAAGACCGTAACCTACCTTCGCGTGTTAATTAAATATGTGTTAAGTTTACGTTTTTATGTTTTGGACATTTATTTTAACGTCTAAATGAAATTACATCTATGTTGAGTAGCGTAGAGGTGTCTCGAAGTTTTGAGTTGGTTTGGACGGTTGAGTGAATATTTGCTTCAAAGGTTACCTTTGCCAGTGTGGAGTTGCACACGTCTTTAGCAAACACGCTAGTTGAAACACATAACAATTTTCCAGTCAGATCCACTTTATGACAAAATTTTTACAAAGTGATTACTAAAGCATCTAAGGGTTGTCTAAAAAGAAAATTAATACGTTTCTGATGAAATTACCAACTTCAAAAATCACAGCGTGTGTCGAAATATTGAAGTAACAATATAGAAAGCATCGTTTGTACCCGCATTTTCAATTATCCATCACAATAGGGCCGTATCCATTGTCGATGCGTGGCCTGAGCTAAGCGACCCACAAAAGCGTGTTACACAACACATTATATTTTTTGTACACAAACACGGAGCAAAAAAACCTAGAGATTATTACGTTGAGTACAAAAACCATTAGCCATGACAAATAAGTTGGCGGATTACACACAAATGCCATGTTCTTTGGCACGCATTTTGTTGTGGTAGTTGGCATTTATGGCTTAGGTATATTATTAATCTGCTCCGGCGAATTACTTGTGATTTACGATCGTCGCATCTGCATTGAATATTTGTTAAACAACGTTTTATTCATTATCCTCTTCATACATAAACATATTAATGTTTTATATTTTTCTATATATGTGGAACAACACAAATTCATCATCCAGTTATGCAATATGTCATCTTCAATTTAATATAACTTTGCAGTCCTTTTGCAACACTTTGTACGTGGTGTTTATCTGTAATTAGGTGTGCAGTGTTACTAAGATCATAACTGTAGTAAGCTCTTACATGTAACAGCTGTTTTTAAACTATAAGTAAATGTTGCAACTCTGTTTATTATTCTGTCATCGTACCTCCGCAACCCAACCAGCAGGGACTGGCAAACTCAACTAACTTCCAAATAGGTATTCTTGACTGTGATGGATATTCCCATCGAAGCCAAGATCGATAAGTCTCTCAATCTACTCGTAATAGTAATCTCAACGATACAGACGACACGGTTTACGCAGTGGCTAAAGATTATTTTTATGCGCTACGTATCGTGGGTTCGAGTGCCTGACTTCAAATCGTATATACGGATTTGTGTGCATGTCATAATTATGTACCTATGTTTGTAAACTGTGCCCACGATACAGGAGAATCCGAGTGCGGGGCAATGTTTGCAAAAATAAAAAGAACAAAGTAAATATCTATTTTAGACCTACAAGATACTCAAAGCCTACAAGCCAATAACAACTGCAAATATCTTAGAAGAATTGTTAAAAAGCCTTTGTGCACGTCTCCTAGAACCTCATTAATTTAAATCGTAAGTTTTACAATGTTCCCAAATTGTCTTTCAACTAAGTTCTAAGAGAGAAAGTTAGGAACTTGTAAAGGAGTTCAGTGTCGGACAGGTTGTAACACAAAGTGCCACATTTGTTCATACATCACATAAATAACTGGCTAGGGTTGTGCCACGGTTTAACGACATTAAACAATAAATCCGGTTAACTGCACTAGTTCATTAATTGAATCAATTACTGCGCTCGTATATAGTGGGAAAAGCAAGTGGAGCAGTAAATCGAAGGCCATGTGTTTAACTTCTAAGAAACATTGGGGTTTTGTCTTAAAAAATCTCCTAATCTCTTGGGGAATTGTGGTGTGGCTTCTGTTAGAGAATATGGGTACATCTTCTCTATCTGTTGGTTAAAAAATCGGCCGCAGGATCTTCCGTAGTGCTAATAATATTATAACTCCGATCACTAATTCCATTTCCGAGCGTGATGATTGATTAGAAATAATCGATATTGAATCCCGAGTAAAAGGAAACGAGCGCATTGCCGTCTATAGGCACAATTCTAGGCTGCTACTAAAATTCTTACAGAAAACCCTAACAACGTTTTGCTCGACTCCGGGATCGACCCCAGAACCTCAGACTCAATAGTCTCGCTTGCGACCACTAGACCGATGAAGCAGTTATATTATGTATTGGTAATGAAGGTTTTGTTAGAATGCACAATCATTTATCATTAAAACTACAATGTGTCATCAATTAAAAATGAATTATGTAACATGTACCTACGCTTCCAACTGATTTGCCCGCATTCTGAATTCAATTCAGTTATTACGTTGTCACAATATTAATTAATTTTATTAAATCTAGAGGTACTTTTAGCTTTGGCAATTTGCATTTATAATGCATGAAATGAAAGCAGTAAGGGCTGATTTTCTGATCGTCAGATAACTTTTATCTGGGGATATAATTTTGGGATTTGACAGCTATTATATTGAAAATATGTCAAACCGCCATATTTGTTCTTCAGATATAATGTTATCTGCCTGTTGAAAAATAAACAGTTATCAATAAAAGTAAAATTTATGATTTTAATTTATATAAATACGAATTCAAAAAATGTACATTTAAAAGTCCAGTCAACTCAAATGGCCATCGGCATTGGTTATAAGTTGTTTTTATGTTGTTTAATGCTCGGATCGCCAGGGCGAATCCGAGCCGGCTCGATTTCATATTTAAGAACTTTGAACAAGAAGGAATGGTTCGTATTAATTACGAGCACTATTGTTCAAGTTAAGTCTCGTAATTGATCGCGATTAAACCAAAAACAGGAACTGAACAAATTGGTTCATGTTTTAATGAAAAAATTTAAGTTTATACTATTATGTACGTAGATAGCTACTTCGAAAGCTACTTAAGAACCCAACTATAGTTGCTGACTATTCATTTAAATTGCTAATTCCGTAATAGGCGAACCTATTTACTATATTGAATAGAAAATAGGCCACAAAGGCTGTATGCCCGAGCATCAAGCTTCAAATTCGGTCGTGCTTCGATAAAAAAAAAATATAATAGATGTCACAAAAAACGTATTTTGAGTTTTAAGTAGATTTTATTCACGGCTGTATTTAAAATTATCTGTTGTGGAATATAACAAAGAGACTCGTATCACGTTCACGCGTATCATAAGTATCTCATTACGATTTCTTAGGAATATAATAATAATAACGATAGCGAAAGCATTTTTTATGTTATCTCGAGATTATTGTTGCGAGTTGCTACTAACTATGCGGTATACACAAATATTTTATATTCTTAGGCACAAAGACTCACACACAAGCACTCCAAGTATTCCTATGAATACTAACTCATGTGTCTTTATATCGGTTTGTTTTAAAAACTTTGTTCCACATTAAGAATAATTTCTGAATAGTAGGTGTGTTCACTAACACATTGATCACATGCACATTCACATGCACAAACACCTGGGAGCAAAATAATCATCTGTAAGTCATCCAAAAAGTTTTCCGTGCGGGAATCGAAACCGCGGCATGCAGCGCAGCAGTTGATCGTTCAAAAGTGTGTATTTAGTTGTTAAACTCAAATTCTACATAGAACTAAACACATACACACACGTACACACTTTTATTGCATTAAGCACTAGCGATAGGTACCTATCTGTGTCAATTTACATGAAAATCAAAACTATATACATCGTGAATGAATATTTATCAGAAATATATTTCATTCTCACAAATTCAGTTGTGCTGGGATTATGAAACGTTGCGAATTTCATTTTAATAAAATTCGATAAAAATAAACTAACTAACCCGTGAAATAGGCTGTGAATTAGAATATTATAACTGGGTCAAATCGAGGTATTTTGTATCGAGACAGACTGGCTTCATGTCGCATACGTCATGCTCAAAGCTTTTGATGGTATCTGACAGATGACTATTATAACAATTTCAGTCGTGTGGCTAACAGCACAAATACACCTGAACTCTGCAAAAATCAAAAATGTATGCCATCTGGCATTGTATGAATTAATTCTTTGTCAACATATCAAAATGCCAATCTACAAACACAGGCATGGTAATAATTGAAGTACTGGAGTCGAGCACGTAGGAGTGTGCGAATTAAATTTATTTCTGTATCGTTAAAAAATTACGGAATGCAATATATCATAGGATATTTAATTAATCGGACATTTTAACTGTTAGCGTGCAACCCTCACGGTTGCATTAAGACGCACGGTGCGTAATAAAACCAACTTATAGCTCTATTGTGGAAGTTTTGGCATACAGATCACGGCTCATCGACTTTTATTAGAGAGGGGCATCAGGAACGGCCATAAATTTATGTCGATGACGGATTAAATGGGCCATGCGAGCATTTTAAAATCAGTTTCGTAAAGATAGTACGGTGGACTTCCCATTCATTCTAATCAATAGCAGCGCTATTTGTCAATTCAATTATACAATGGCCTGTAAATATCACAGCCACTTGTTCGAATTACTTTAAAAATCTCACATCAATTGCCTCTAATGGTCTAATAAATAACGGTAACTTACAGTTCTATTTAGCAAAAATGCTTTCGTTAGTTAAAACAAAAGAAAAACAGTAAAAGAAAAGAACAAAGCCCGCGACGTCCATTGGAAAACATGTCTAAAAAGCGAGCAACATTTTCTTTTACAAAAATGGGTGTACGATAAACAAGCATTTACGAGGAGCGTAGTTCTTAGGGATGCAGCCATATAAAGGGGAAGGCGGGGTAACGCGATAACGCTACGGATGCCTTGAAGACAATAGAGGAGAGTGTGCGTTGACTTTAGCATGTCACGTTCAAACGAGCCTTCCTTATAAGCACACGTTTTACCGGAGACTTAAGGGCGCTTAATGTTTGGCTCACCTCTATTAGTTCATTAACCGGTATCATAATATTGGGTCTCGTGGCTTCAATTTTTTTTTTGAAACGGTTGAAATTTAGAAATCAAAAAAAAACAAACTAATTAAACATTGTATCAATAGTTATGTATCGTATTCTTATATAATATTTAATGTTCATGTCACACTTGTGTTTTCTCATGGACTGTTCGCGTTGACAAATTAATAATTAATTGACTCACGCCACACACAAGTCCGTGGCAATAATGTTCTTTATAATTGTTACATTATTCTTTTTTTTTGTTTTCTTTAAAAAAACATTGCCTCACACTAGGAATAATTCTTGTATCGTGGGTCTGTTTATAAACACAAATATTCACATGCACAAACAACCAAACCCGAAACAATTATCTGTAGGCAATACAAATATTTGCACCGTGCGGGGATCGAACCCGCGACACGTAGTGCAGAAAGCCAATCGCTTAACCACTACACCAATCGTGTCGTCAAAATTAAAGCGCTATATGTACCTTTACCCTTACTGGCTATTAAATTAGTTAATTATGAATTTAATACAAAAACTTACGAGATTTACATCGTTTACGTGCTTATATTTTGGTTGTATAAAATTGAGTAATAAGTAGTTATTAACAGAAAATTATCAACAAAAAAATTACAACCGTGTTATGTTTCAAATTATAAAACTACGTGTCCAAATTCAATCCTTCTTAAAATAATACAGTTACAGCTATATCCAAACGAAAACAATGATAATACTCAGAAATTCTGAAATAACACGTTATTTCAAAACAAAATATTTAAATATCTATTGCAATTATACTCGTACATAGCCAGGAAACATGCGACGTGTGAAGAATAAATACACAGTATAGGTTTCAAATTACCAAACTACGTGTCTAAAATTCACCCTCCTCAAAAGTATACTGAGCGGGTTGAATTTTTAAAACTTACCTGTGGATCCATATCCAAACAAGAACAATGATACTGCTCAGGAATTCTGGAGAACTGTAAGCAATTCGCCGTGTGGCTCTCTGCTCTGAATATAAAGTTGCCTATCTTTCAAGCAGCTGCATCCCACGCGTGTGGTACATGAGATGTGCCTCGGAGGAGTAAAGGAACATTATTGGACTCATTCGTTTGTGGTTTACTCACATTTGTGTGATAACGTTTACTGTAACACATTACTTTTGATTGTTATCTTTACGGATGCTTTAAATAGGTATTTGATATATTTTTGCATTTGTTTGTAAGAAAATAAATGTTTGTACTACACTCGGCTAGAAGTAAATTTTTAAACACAGACTGCAACAGTTGGAGCTTGATGGGGAATTGAACTTACAACCTTTTGATTCAGTTTAATTCTTTACCTGTCAGACAAATAATTTATTAACCTATTTTTAACTTCAAGTAATTTTGAATAGCAGATGCGAAAGTTATAATTAAAACGGCACCTATAATTTCAAAGGGTGTACCGGCTTCATTACGTCAAGTCGTTTTACTTGATGCGATAAGAAACACCTGCTTATTTCAAATTTAGTCCAAAAAGTATACTTCAATCATAATTTTGAAGCAGTTACGATAATACTGGAAAAGTTTTGGTATAAATCTTTCAAGAATATTTAATACAGACTTTTTTCTATTTCTTTTGGCCGGATTAAATTAAATTATCGGAACATTGCGGATGAAGGGTCAATTTTCCCGCGATGAAAGGCTGCTAATTTTTTACCGATATCGAACCTCTTTGCTTTTTGATCAAAACCTGTGTGCCATTGTAACAAGAAAAAAATATAAAACGGTTGTACACGGACAGTTCAATGACCCCGAACTAGCCTACATTTTTTAATTTCTCGCCTCTTCTTCGAGTTTAATCGGTTTCATTGTTACATTAACTGGCAAGTTAGTGACGAATAATCTAGTTTATTTCCGGATTACAACAAAGAAAATAAAATTGTCTATTGGAGGTTTTGGGACCGATATTTAATAGTTATTATAGATATTTAATCTTTACTAACACAAAAGTTTTGTAAATGTTTTTAAATCATACGTAGGTTGTTGTATATACCTAAAAGGTGTCCCAAAAAACAAGTGTCAAAAGAAAGCCTGGACTTCCTTTTGACACAAATTTATTTAAATTATTTTATTATTATTTTAAGGGTTCTTGTGTTTTTTTTTTTTTTTGGATAATTGTTGCAACTTTCGAACTTTGCCTTTTTTCAAATTAAAGGGTATATCTTTGAGTAAGTTTCATACAATCCCAAAAGAAAAAACACAAAATCTCGTTTTTTTTTTCGACCGCCAACTCGATGATACCCCTTAAAAAGAGATGGGCAGAGCAGAAAAAAAAATGACTTTAAAGATCACAACAGTGTGGCATTGAACATTGGCATTGGCATTGAGTGACATTGAAGCGAAAAAAGGAATATACAATACTGTCTAGATAATAGCCAAGCTTGCATACATACTAAAGCGAGATATATTATAAATCACTAAATCTGTATAAGATGTATCACTTGAGAGTCACCCGCATCACTGTCAGTTCCGTCCCTACCATTATTTGCATCAGCCTACAAACTTATCCAACTACCCACGTTATAGAACAGTTCAAATTAAATAAAATGTCGGCGACTAAATTGGAGGGACAAATCTATTTATGTTAAAAATTCGTAAACTATATGTGGCTCACATAGAAACAAGATACTGTGGATAAATGATTTAATCGATAGGTACGATTTTTGGTCCGGATATTCACATAAACATCTAACCGGCCCTCATACTACACTCGTACTCTTACTATAGATACCTATAGTCGTCATCGTAGTACGTAATGTATATATATAGCGTTATTCTGATTGGCATCAAGTTCCGATGAAAAAATAATAATTATTTTCAAAGATTATCTCATGGAATAAGGAGCGAGCTTTCTGATTATTGCTATCTATCAGGCACACTTCGAAACTTAGTATTCGCATCAAGCTTAGTATTCGCACTTGAAACCAATGTACTATTGTGGTAGTCACATCTAGCAAGATTTAATTAATTTATAATTGATACTTTGCACAACCATCAGTGAATCCTCTACCACAATCATAATTTATAATTATTATAACGAAATGGTACATCCATTATAAACAATAATAAATTATCAAAGCATAATTAAGTACGGGATGGCTTTGTCTTAATTCAAAGCAAGTTTAATTCAAGTTAAAGTAAGGGTTTACTGCGTATTATATTATCAAAATGCGTAATATAATAATTCCTTGATACCGCGAGTCTAAAGCTGAAACATTTTGCAAACAAAACTACACGCTATCTAAACATACTTAGCCGGTAACTTGACTTTAAGCACGAAAGTAACTCGTGCGCAAGTCATGTAAAATGTATTAGTTTAGGAAACTTTGCTGGTCAGTTGCGCTTAGGAATTATACTTAGTATACAAATGATGCAAAAACCAAAGATAAACGGTACATTTAGGTAACTCAAAAATTTATGAGAAATCTAAAGAAAAATTCTTACGATTTCCTAAGAATAAGGAATAGGAGTTTCATATCTTCAGTAAGTTACAGTCAGAGAAACACAATGGTGTTTGTATAACTCCAAGATCACTTGATGATACTTTTATAGGGAATTATACACTTTGAGTTTATATATCAATGAATATTATTAATATTTGCGAATAAAGGCGATAAGGTATCGGAGGCTCGCCTTTTTATCAGATAAATCTAATTCTGTGATTTAATTTACTCTCTGTTCCAGTTCTTTGTGATTTTATTTCTTCTGTTCGGTAAAAGCTAAAGACCGTTACACGAGTTGATTATTTTCTGAAAAACGTTTTATGCTACAACATTAAAGGAGTTTAAAAAAGTCTAAGAAGAACAGTAAGAGTTTCAAAATATTTAACTTAACATAATTATGTTAACATAGCATCATGCCTGAATTCCGCGAAGGGTTGGGCAGAGGTGTACTATTATACACCCACATTTCGCCGATGTCATTATTGAATCCCATGTAATAGGATGCTAGCCTATTGCTATAAACCGGACACAGTTCTAGATCCCGTGCTGCTACTGAGAATTTCCATACAGGAAAACCCAATAGTACTTTGCCCGTCCCGGGAATCGAACCCAGGACCTCACGCTCAGCAGTCACGCTTGCGACCACTAGAGGCAGTTTCCAATCACGAAATATGGTCTGTCACAACTGTACCAAGTATCTACGAGCACATATCTATTAAAAACACAGACATTTTAAAGCAGTACGATCGATTGAACAAACGAAATAACTAGAGATGGAGTGCCGGTATCGGTGTTCAAAGCGCGGAAGTTTGTCTATCGGCCTGAACACTGAATATTAAAAGAACGTTGACATTTTCATATTACTGCCAACAAGTTTTGTACTACAGTGCAAAAGTTAAGTGAAGTAAGACTTTTCCTACGGGGAGAGACTATTGAATAGATATTTTAAACCTATCGGTGCTACATATTGGGTTTTTATTTGTTCCTTTTTTTAAATAATATTTTTCCCGCTAGGCAGTCCGATTATGACAGATTATTTTAGATGATAGTAAATTTTAGTATTATTATAAAAGCCTACTAAATTATAACGAAGTCGATTCCAGTAATCGACTATACTCCATTTATTATAGAAATAGACAATAATGATTCGCCGACGCATGATTAAACAAAAAACGGTAAACTGTGTGTAATCCTTCCGATGTTAGATTTACCTACCTCAGTTGACTATTGAAAACGCCTTCAGTTGCGTGTTTTTCAGCTTTCCATGTCTAGACCCTCGCACTACATAAAAAATTGACCAGCAATTTATCGAATAAAACAAATTGCCGATAAACTTTAGGTACCTACTAAATCATGCACGTTAATCCCAAGGACATCTTAATAATAGCTATGACCGGCGCTCATAAAAAAGCTTTAACTTTTTGTCGCCCGTCGTCTAGGCGGCCTTCGCCAAAATACGTTAAAAATTGGGCATTACATACACCTGTCAGGTGTCACTGTGACATGTTCAGAATACGAAAGTGGTAGGCGTCTCGCTAGGCCCGCATAATACGCGCATATTGAATTCCCCATCAATTGATACTTCGTCACCTACAGGAACGCAGGAAGCGGTGACAGGATGTGTCCCCAGATATTGTCACGTCGTGCATGTGTTTACTGAGATGGAGGACACGCCGCGTAGTTCGTGCTTTTTGTATATAAGAGTTGGTTCACGCGGCATGATAATTATCAGCCTACTCCCAAATCCTCACGTAGGTACCTTGGACTTATATTATGTGTGAATCGTGGCCCATTAATCTATTGAACCAATACACCAAGGACCTATAAGAAATTGTAGGAACATACATTGACGGATATTTCTATTATAACTTATAGTCTTAATCCTGCAGAGATCGGTCGATCTACAAGGTTAAGTAGCGCTGTTGTTGTTGAATACCTACCTCGCATACTTCATGCCCCTTTCCCCTTTCAAACACTACCTGGTCTAATATACGTATATGGAAATATTTAATTAAATTAAATTACCGAACTATCACACTTCACAACTACCAAAAATTTACAAAACCAATTTCCACACGACTCGATCTCACAGCCAATTTATTACACTAAATGGGTCTAATGAAACTCCAATACAAGCAATATTGAACATTTTTCCAATAAAAAATTGATGAATATCGAAAAGAAAATCCATTTTCCATAAAACAGTAGGTACTTGGGTGTAAAACGGGGACACCGCGACATTGCCACTGTCTTATCACTTGCCACTGAACTATAAACATTTTACATCGGAACCATTGTAATTTTTTACACTTCACCCCAATTCCAATTAAGTCGACCGCACCTTAAAAACAAAAGCTTGTAGAAACCATTCCTTGCCGAATTTTATTTAATTAAAAGGTTGTGAAATCGGTCTCTGACGGTTTTTATTAATTTCTGTTTTACTCCCGATTTGTGTACTACGGAATTTCTGTGATGGAAGTACCTAATACAGAAACAAATAAAATTAGGTGCCGAGCGAAAAAACAGACCAATACCTACGTTTATTTTGTATTTTTTCCTATTAGTATAAGCAGAGTTCTGCCAAAACACATAAATATCGCCGAACTCCTCGGGGATTATAATTTTCAGATTATCTGAACCCACGGGTGGACACAGCCTTCCCAAGCTAATGGACTTAGTCCACGCTGGCCAAGCATGATTGGTTACGTAGATGTAACTGTTGGGTAACTCTACATAAAGGAGTTACATTAGCGTTATTTTTAGCAGTAGAATACAATTCCACTGAATTCTTCTATTCTATTCTATTGAACTCTTCTATTCTATTGTAAATTCTACCTTTTCTTGGCTTTACTGTTTTATAGGTCTAGTAATCGCAAGCGCGACAACTGAGCGTGAAGACCTTGATTCGATTCCCAGATCAAGCAGTGTTATTGGATTTTTTCATGGGAATTCTCAGTAGCAACACGAGGTTTAGATCTGTACCCGGTAGATGGCAATAAGTTTTACATGAGTCTCGACAACAGGAAAAGTAAAATCTTGGTGTACAATAGTACACTTTGCCTAATCCTTCGGGGAATGCAGATTTGTTTATATATACCATTTATTTTCTTAAAATATATCCGTACCAACTCCAACTCTACCACTAGATTAGAGCGTCTCATTACACGAGTAATAGGATACTTAGTATCTGTTCTACCTCTTGTACAACACTACTTATCGTACCGATGCAATGTAAGCACGCTCTAACTATAAAAAAGTAAAAACATTACCCTTATAAAGCCTGCTTATAATATATTAAGATAAAACTATCATCAGCCTATTAATATCCCGCAGCTGGGACTCAGACCTTACCCCTGATACTAGCCCACTGAGCTGACTCAGTAAGCATTGGATCAATGGTATGACTGTCTTATTGGTTTAGTCGTTGCAAGCGCAGCTGCTGAGCGTGAGGACCTCGGGTCGCTTCCGGGTCGGGCAAAGTGCTTTTCTGTGTGTAAATTCTCAGTAGTAGCTCGGAATATTGAACCATGGGCTGACTTACATGGGACTTAGTAACGGTATCGGTGAAGTATGTGTGTAAAATGTCAAAGTATATCTCTGCCGAAACCTTCCGGATGAACATGCGTGATGCCATATTTATTCGAAGTTTTGGTTCTAAGTCAGTCTCCCACACAGTTTGAGAAGTGATGATGAACAAAGCAATTACTGTATATTCATCAATCATTACCGAATGTTTTGACGCTAACAAATATACCTACCTATAAGAACAGAATCTGCACAACAAATATTCAAATACGTCGTAGAGAATTTAATTTTGTTTACAGCACAATATGTTCCTTCCCAGTTTGGTAGACAAGAGTTATTAAAATACTTTAGATTTGCCAGCCCGGGCTTACAGGATTCCCCTGGAACCTCGAATGCCGGTCACGACACAACAATTTTCATTAAAGCATTTTTTCACCAATTATTAAACAGAAACAGATACGTACCATAAATAAAAAGTTATTTGGATGATTTATTAATGCCAATAAATCTATGCGTACCTACAATTGGACATAAACATTTAATAAAGGTTCTTATAGATGGGCCCAATGTAGGTAAATGAAATATAATCATACAAAGCTCAGTGCTCGTAATGGGTCTCCCAGTTACCCTGAACAAATCTAGGGAACATTTGTTCAGGGTAGCGGTAACGCGGTTGGGTTATTGCCATAATCACCAGGTTTGGTTGAAGCGCTATGGAGCAAGGACTTTATAAAGACTTTGCCAAAGTAAAAAAATAAATGATTAACTACGAGTATATCTCGCCTAGTACCTCAATACTAGATGAAAAGTTTATATAGATCTATCACGAAAAATAACTCTTTTTCAGGTTCTTAAAAAGTTCCAAGTCAACGGAGGACGCCAAATCTTCCGACAACCACGAGGACAATAGACAAATTATTATTCCGACCCACATAACAAACTTTGTGGAAGGTAACATAATATTCATGGTGAGTCGCAACCTTCACAAAGGAAGCTCAAATGAAATTTAACTGTCCGTTGATTGACGAAGGGACCCGTTGTCCACAATAATTATGGCGGAGGAAGCGGTAAGATGAGCGAGCGTCGCGTGCCTATACCACTTATGTATAGACATAACAGAATGTATTTTGTGGTAGGAAATTCTGATGTGATGAAGACAATACAAGAATCTGATATTGTCGCTGCGCCTGCCAAGTTCCAGATATGCATTTTTTAACGAAAAAAATCTCTGTAAGAATCTGTAAAAATCTGTGTAATAAGTAGTTTTTATAATTTTATAAAGTTGTGTATCTAATGAATGTCTTCAATACTACATTGTCAGTTTTTTTATTTGATATAGGTATTGTTTAAAAAATAATTAGTTCTATGTTGTTTCCCGAAACCTATCAAAAATCACAAATGGAACTTGACAGGGGCCGCGACGATATATTGTTTTCTTAGGAAGGTAGCTTACCGTGCTTAATTTAAATCTCAATGTTGAAATGCCAATGCTTAAAAAAGGATGCATTGATTAACAACCAATCAACATCCCTCCCATACTGATTTGAAATTTCTGGGAATTACCAGTAATTCTTATTGTATAAATATGTATGTATTTTGTGTAAGGCAAACAGTTAATCTAGACGGAGCTTGAATTAAATTTAAAGTTCAAAGCAAGCTTTCTGTCAAATAGCGAATGAAGATTACGAAAACGGAGCCCTAAAGTAATCCTTAATCTAGAATCGGGCATTAAAACCTTTGAAACCCAAATATATTGAAGCCACAATTCAAAACAAACGCAACTCTATATTTATATAGGACTTGATGAAGAGATTTGGTAACATAAGTACATAAGCGGTCCAGGCTACGTCCCTGTTTCAATAGATGTTCTCCCCATCTCTATGAGGACCTAATTGCTAAACGTTGCTATAGCTATTAATAAATCCAAGACCATCCTTTAACAAAGTTGGACCTCAATTGAACGGCATAAGACAAACGGATGCAGCCATTTGAGACGTTCGATTCAATTATTAATACTAAGGGCTTTATTAACATTCGTAGCAACCATGTCGCCATTGATTAAATTATCGATTATGGTACAAATGAAGATTGGTTCTATTTGGTCGAGACCAATTTCTAAATGTTAGTTTGTTACATAGTATCACGTCTGTATTCCCCGAAGGGTTAGGCGGAGGTGTAGGTACTATTGTACACCTACATCGCCGATGCCGTTATTTAGTGCCATGTAATAAGGGCCTATTGCCAAAAACCGAGCGCAGTTCCAAACTGCGTGATGCTACTGAAAATTATCATACAGAAAAATCCAATAACTAACACTTCGCCTGACCCGGGAATCGAACACAGGACCTCACGCTCAGCAGTAGCGCTTGCGACCGTTACACCAATGAGGCAGCCTATGTTAGTTTGTTGTCGAATACAAATTTAAATTTTTGTCTTCATATCAAGTTTGAAAACTGACATTAGCAAATGACGAGGTTTCTCAAAAGGGATCGAGTCTTTTCATTCAATGTAGAGGGACGACGCATTATAGCTTAATATCTTCGGGTTCGTGTCGGCCTAATGTCAATGACTGACCCGAATTCAAGTGCAGAGAGCTCCTCAGTTATTGAGTTTGTGTACACTTGTCCTTCTCCCCTCTCGAACAAAATATGTAAATTCGCACCCGGGCCTGGACCATGACTAAATAATATCTTTAATAAGAAGATTTCGTCCTAGCTTATCGGCCCGAAGCGGACCACCGCTCCGTAAATAAAAAGAAAAATTACGGGCTCTTTTAAACTCTTGAGGAAAGATTTACTTACTGAAATAGTTTTTCATTTCACTTATTTTGTATTAGAATGCTTGGTTTGGGTGAATGAGCTTAAGAGGATGAAAGAACAATAACTTTGTAAGATATATAAGTGAATATATATCTGCCTTATTGGTCCTCTGATTGGTTTATATTTATTTATTTTTTGGTATTATTTTTATTTATTTATTTATTTTATTTAAAAACCCCCTCAAACTCATAAAAACTCAAATATTCACACAGACATACACCCAGACCCTAAACAACTATCTGTAGTTCATACAAATATTTGTTTCTTGCCTGAATCAACCTCGTGACACGTAGCGCAGAAAGCTAATCGCTTAGCCACTGCGCCAACCGTATCGTCTGATGCCTTGGGTTTACCATAAATTAAATTTTCTAAAGGCTATCCGGTAAATGGCAATAGACTCTTGGCGTATTTGGTGACCTGTGCGTCAACAACAGTATAATTAACTTACTTTTTTTTTTTTTTTTTTTTTTTTTTTTTTAAACATTGCCCCACACTAGGATTTCTCCTGTGTCGTGGGTACAGTTTACAAACATACATGTCACATACACACACAACCAGACCCGAAACAAGTATCTGTAGATCATACAAATATTTGTTCCGTGCGGGAATCGAACCCGCGACACCTAGCGCAGCAGTCGATCTCTCAACACACTGCGCCAACCGTGCCGTCAAAATATTCTGCATGATGAACGCAGAAATGCAATAGAACTATTCCTGAAGTTTTATGTGCCTCTTTCTACTGCTCAGACAGTGTCCTTATTTTTAAAGCATACTTTATATATACGTATTTTTATGTTTCCATTCTATTTTGACAATCAGAACCTTAAAATATTACTGAAACAATTTGATAAAACTAAGCCTAAGCAACTACCCTGCTGATCCGCAAGTTAACGAAATGCAGAATCTTGTGAGACATTAATCATTCGCGGCAAGTCGTAAAAGTGAGCTGCGGCAAAGACAATAGCCAGCGGAGTGGCGACCTTTTTCAGCATGGCGCCGTTTTGTCAACTTTGGAATTTTAATCCATCTGTATGTCACAACTCTATTTCAAATAGAGATTTCTAGAGCTAAAACCAAATAGAGTTATAATTAATAGAACTATGATTACTCTACCCGGTTACACCTACCATAGTTACTACAATCGGCAAGAATTTTAAAGAGTTTATTTAGGAAAACTCGATGACTGACTCTTCACTCGTGACCTTAAAAGGTTATTTGTAAGTCAATTAAATAAACTTATGGTTTCTCTAATCAAATAGTTCTACAGCTGCTGTCTATTAATGTCATAATTGGTTTGTAGTAGCGCTATGTGGAGTCATCACAGTCATCAAATAGGTATATGTTACATTGTAATGTAACAGAATACTGGCTTATTCTATCCTAACTTCTGCCCGCGGCTTCGCCTGCATTTTTCGGGTGACACGTAGTGCGATCTATCGTCCCAAAGCAATTGTGACCCTTTAAAGTTACTGTTCTTTCCCTCGGGAACAGTACTTTTCTCTAGATGAATGGTGCCCTATGTCCTTTTCTGTACCCATGACAACGTATATGCAAAATTTCATGATGATTGGTTCATTGGTTTAGACGTGAAAAGGTAACAAACAAACTTTCGCATTTATAATATTAGTTAGGATGTGACGGCGTTCTTTAATTAGAGCAATAGTTTTTGACTCCATAAATTAATTTATAAGCCGTTTCTAATTGAACACTTATGTCAAAACTAATTTCAAGTTGTGCTAATAGAATAATGCAGTCGTAGTTCACATTGTACGAGCATGTATTGTTTTGTTTGTAAGTCTAAGGTGTAGAGTAAGAGGCTTTCTCATGGAACACGAGTGCAGCTTTCAAAGTTTATTGACAACTGCAACCGCGCAGTAAAGTCAGTTAATGACTCATACGCACTTACAAAGGGGAAGTTATAAAGTACCTTAATATTGTATTACGTAGTAGACAGTCTGTCTGTCTACTACGTAGGTGTACGTCTATACACTAGTCTTAAGTCGCGTTCCTTCCATTAGTGTCGGGGTTTCTCACACGGGAGTTGGTGCTACTGTAAATCTTAACAAATTTCAGCAAGGAAATTCTCAAGTCGAGTTCTATATTTTGTACGTTAACATTCAAAATCACACGTTAATGAATTCTCATGAAAAAATTGGCGTTCGTGCTAAGTACGAACCAGGCGTTGGCACTAGCGCTAACGTGTGAACAGGCTAGCGCTAACGTCTGGTCTATATCGTGGGTTCCATCAAGCAAAATGTTGGGAAGTGTGTAGGGATACAAATAAAACCACACCCATATTTCCCAAAGGGATAGGGCGAGATGTGCTGTTATACTCCACATTATGTAGAATCAGTGGCAAGGACAGCTGTCGAGCAGAATTTCTAGAGTTTGGTTTCCAGGTCAGCAAATTTTATTGGATTTTTCTCTTAGGAAATTCTCACTGAAAGCCCTAAATTTGAAATTGTGACAGAGAAATGTCAATAGACTCCATCCTTATTTACTTCAGCCAAATATAACTAGGTGTCTTCATATAGAAAGTTGAAAAAACAAAAATTAATTAGGAAAATATGCCTTTAACATAACCCTTTTCTTTCTTACAAAGACACGTGTAACATTTTTTACCATAATAGTTGGTAGCCTTTTAAATGTTTTTGCCTGAATCATCAGATCTTGCTAAGTGATTAGAAAATTAAACTTGAGGTCAAGAGACAGAAAGATAGCAGTACCTACTCTTTCCTCTTTGGGGAATGCAAATTTTATTTTTTTAGTACTTAACACTTATGATAGAGGAAATGTCAAACGTTATGTGTTACCCTAATACTTGAACGCATAGTTACCACAGCTCTCGTTTTACTTTTAGAACATAATGATCGCAACTTGCAAATTGTTACAGACAAAGGAAATCCTAATGTACAGCAGTGAAAGTTAAAAGGCCCAATCAGAGAGGCATTGTCCCTCGTGGAAAACAAGCTAAGGGATATGACCACATGACTCACGTTCAAAGCCAGATGGCCGGCGATTACTAACCGCATTCGCAATAACTAAACGCAGCTGTTATTATTACTTAACTTCTTGTATTATGTAAACTAAGCTGAACGAGAATGAGAAAAATATCAGTATACTAAACATTGCTCCATATAAAAACAACGTTATATAGAGTCATGGAAGTACTGACTTATATTGATAAGAATACACACACAGGCCGAGTTCTGTTCATGTTAAAAAGAAAACAATGTTTTGGTGTGTGGATATTAATCTTCTTTTTGTTTAAAAGGCAATGCTATTTACTATTATTACACATGACATTATAATGGTATAGGTGAATTGCACGTTCTGTTTTTCTGTGATAATAAATAAATTATGTCTAGTTAAAGACTAATAAGAATAAAATAAAAAGATAATTTACATACATACACATATCAAGTTGTTTTACCTATATCGTTGCACTTGTTTTCATACCGGAGTACCTTACTAATAAAAACGGAGAACCATTACCCAACACCCACCTAAAATATGAATGTAGCATAATACTTATGTGAATACAGGTAATAAATCAAGAACCTGTGTTAAAGGTTAAAACGCAACTTCAAGATGTGTGAAGTGCAAGCCAAATTAAACCCTAAATTCCATCAAACTTACACCATAAAATAGGCGAAACTTACTTTAACACAACTAAAGGAGCTTAAGCACCTTACCTTCCTCTCAGTAGCTCCTAAAAGTGAAACAAAAGACTTTAAAACTATTTAAGTACTCATTAGAAAGTTTGTAATACCTGCGAGAGGTCCACGTCTCCTTTAATTTTCTCGACTACGGTAAGTTTCCTTTCGGCGACCACGAAGCCCGAGCACATCACTAACAACAACACAAGTCGTCCACCCATGGTTGGCACGCAAAACATCCGGCGATCACAAGAGATATTCACAGAGGTACACTCGCGGAATACATGCGGGAAGCACGAGCTGGGAACGCGCGGTATAACAGAATGCGCCGCGATAAGTGCCGGGTACCGCGGGAGGCACCGACGCGTTGACGCGCCGGGCGCCGCTCGTCCCTTCTCTCTCACACGCCTGTTACCGGCGGCAAACTGGTCATCATCGTCACCGTGACCGTTGAGCTTCAAATTTAAGTATCGGAAGTATGATTAGCATAACAACTTCGCTTTTTAAAAACGTTAAGGATCCGATTATTTTTAATTTCAATGTGGAGACTCTGTGGTTATTTATGAGGGCTACTTTATCTTTAATGCGATTTACCTGTTGTTTTTCAAACAAACTTTCCAAAAGCCTTTGTACACAACAACGACAAACTTTTGAACAATCTGCTTCAATCGTTACGTTAGGTGTTTGTTAAATAATGTTACCTGTGACGTAAAGCAAACAAAAACACGTTAAGCTTATGTTTATTTTGACTTATTATTCAATTTGCTTAGAGAACAAGTGTAACTCGAAATAGATAGAGCACTTGTTCTAATACAGATAAACAAAATATATTTTCTTATGACCCAAGAAGAGTTACAAAGAAAACAGGTAATTCTGATGACATAATTGAATTGTTTTGTAAATTCGCAACCTAATATGTCCACCACTCAAGTGGTGCCACATAAGAAAAAATCTTTGGATAGAACAAAGCATTAAACTTCTAAGCAATTCTATACCCGTGATAAAGTTCCAAAAATATGTTAGTCTATACACTTTCAATGTTCAATTATTTCATCAACTCAACCTGTCAAGTTTGATTAAAACAAAGGCAACGGACAAATAGAATAAAAAAACACCGAATACACATAAAAATGTTACTCAACAATATGCCAACATGGCTTTTAAACGACACACGAGAAGATTTTACATGTTGTATGTTACTACCTGTGGTTGAACCGTTCTACCTGGCCGATAAATGTAACGCCTCGGCGGTTGGCCGGTACGTGATGTGACGATTATGGCCTATTGTATCATCGCCATATCGTCTTATTCTTTTCTTTGAAGTTCAATTTTACACCTTTATTGTTGTGTATAATTGGTCAGATGGTTTGCACTTGTAAACTCACACGCAAATTTGCATTGATTTGCGGTAGCTTTAATATATAATCAATTGACAATCATTTAACAATTGAGGTTTATCAATTCATTCTAAGTTTATTACTATTTACCAAAATAATAATAGTTTTAAATATAATTGACATAAATATTGTCGGGTTGACGAGACTGACAATTTTAAAATTTTATTCCGAAATATAGATTACGAAAATCGGTTCCGAAAAATTTATCCACATAATGTAACTGACTATATATTTAAAAATAGAGCTCCATAGAAATATATTTACTTTGTACGTTTGTACGACTTTTGATTTTTATAACCATAAAAGAAGTTATGTAATATTCTAAATTTCTTCCTAGGAGAAGCAAACGAGGTGGCTGCCATTACCTTTCACCTGGTGCTAAGCGATCACCTCCGCCTGTGGTAACAGATACTTTGCCACTTTAAGGCTAAAATGGGCTCGTGTCCCATTATTTTAATAATTAGTCTTGCTGTCGTAAGTGCAAAATATTAAATTCTTCATTTTTCAAATATTCTTTATTCGATATTTTTTTTAATTGGCATTCTTATCTTCGGCCTGGTTGACTGACGTCACTATCGATAGTTAGTATATATCTGCATCAGTCTTCAAGTACAAAGTCCGTTGTGCTGTTGCTATTTGCAATGCCTTAAGGAAAACGTCAGATGCCAAGAGATAACAAGTTGCATTGAAACCTGGGGAACTTGGCAGGATCTCGAATCTCCGAACGAGAACTAACAATATAACTATGGAAATTGTAGGTACTTCTGAAGTCTTTGTTTGAAAATGCAACAAATCTTTCTATACCATAGAACAGGGGTGGTTAACTCGATTAGACCCAAGATCTACTGTTTACTGACTAAGACTCTGTGCGATCTATCAGTTGCATTATCAGTATTATTTCATACTAGCTTCTGCCCGCGTTTTCCCGGGATATAATGTACAATACAATACAATAACCCCTTTATCCTGAGTTTCCTATGTTTATTTTTTTTCAGTTTGCCTCTTGGCAAAGGCCTCCTCTAACGATTTCCATTGATTTCTGTCTTTTGCAACTCTTCTCCAGTATGGCCCTGCTGTAAGTTTGAGTTTGTCTTCCCATCTCTTGCGTTGTCGTCCTCTGTGTCGTTTGCCATCTCTAGGATATAATGTAGCCTATATGCTATTTCACACTATAATCTATCTCTGTGCCTAATTTCATCCAGACCCTATAAGTAGTTTTTGCGTGAAAGAGTAACAAACATCCATCCATCCATCCATCCATCCATCCTCACAAACTTTTACATTTATAATATACTAGTAGAAAGTAGGAATTAGTAAGATTTCTCTCTGCCTTGCACGATCGACTGGACTAATAACCGCGATCGACCGGTCCATCGCGATCGACTGGTTGGCCACCCCTGCCCTAGAAGATGATTCAAGAGATGCAGGAACTTCATACCTCGGAGGTGATCAGCATTCTAGTTCCTAAGTATCTTAACCACTTATTCTAGCGGCCCATGATAAGACCAATTTCACCAAAGAAATGGACTGTGTTGGTAAAAGTGGCCTCGGATTTTAGATTTTGCTTTCTTTCCTTTATAAGTAGGTATCATCGTCAGTCACATTACAGATTAGAGTTATTAATCCAAATTTTACTCTAGGTATGGCTATAACCATTGATTATTAAGACTCATTCTAGCTTGCAAGTGTATAGGAATTATCATCGCTTTTGCTTCCAACACAACTTTGTATTATGTTTTATGAACCTTAATGAATTGACCGTAAAATAAGCTGAGACTTGTGACTACTTGAAGTAAATAATTCAAAAGAAATTCTTCCCTTAGTGGACCCGTTTTGTCTATTTTCGTAATAAATGGTGTATAAATAATTACTTAACGACTATCAACATAATTTAATTAAAATTAAATACTGGTCTAGTTACTAGTGGTATAAGCGCGGCTGCTGAGCGTGAGGTCTTGGATTCGATTCCCCAATCGGGCCAACTTCACAGTAGCACCTCGGAATTTGGAATTGTGAGCAATAGATAAGACGGCAATAGGCAATATAAATCCATTTTGCAAAATATATAATAAACTAGCTGTGCCCGCGACTTCGTTCACGTGGATGTCGGAACTTAACAATGTAATTCTTAGTGCGAAACGCCATTTAAAAAAAAAATATATATAAAAGTTACGTGAAGTTAAGAAGTCTAAATGCACTTAACCCTATTTTTTCTAAAATAAAAGTAGCCTAAGTTACTCCTTATTACATCAGCTACCTGCCAATAAAAGTCCCGTCAAAATCGGTCCAGCCATTTCAGAGATTAGCCTATACAAACAGATAGACAGACAGACAGACAAAAATTGACGAAAATGTTATTTTGGTGTATGTACCGTATATATATTCATATGCATGTGGTAAAAAACGGTTATTTCAATATTACAAACAGACACTCCAATTTTATGTATATGTATAGATAATACTCCTCTGCCAAACATTGCGGGGAATATACATCATCTATAAATTTTGAGATAAAGATTAATAAACTAACAACAAAAAGAGTAGGTAAGAACACATAGGTAAAAGAAACTTAACCTTTGATGTTACAGTCAATATTAGGATAATCAGTATATTAGCGGAGGTACCTTCAAGTTACGTGAGCTAACAACTTACCCGCAGTAAATCTTCAAACCGCAAACTTTTCCGTAAATTCTAGAGTTTTCGTTACGAACGTATTTTACGAACGTCTGTGAATGACTTGAAATGCAAAGGAAGGAGGAATGAAATCTTGATTGGTGCAATACCACCTCTAAACTGCTTCATTTGTTTAATGGTCGTATGCGTGGCTAGTTAGCATGAGTACTTAGGTACGATTCCCGGATGAAGTGTTGTAGATTTTTCTATTAGACATTTCTCAATATCAAACCGGAGTTTGGAATTGTGTCTGATCGCTCCTTTATCTTTATTATTATTATTATTGGCTCGCCCCTTATTCTGTGGGACATAACGAAGCTATTGACGTACCGTAGAATGCTGTAACTTTGCCTAGGAATAACTCATAATGACTTACTATATCAAATTGGATTTGCAATGCTAAATAATTTAGGAACTAAGATAGATATTTCATTAGTAGTAAAGTTAAGAATACAAGTTTGTACTACTTTACAGGATTAGTACAGGCAAAGTTAGGAGTGCTGGCAGCATTACAGCATTCTACGGTAATGGGTGTGCAGTAGTACGTACACCACTGCTTAATCCTTCACGGAATACTGGGGTGATGCTATGGTATGTGTAAGAAGGAAGAAAAGAAACCTCTCTTTGCCCAGATTTTGACAACACGGTTGGCATAGTGGTTGAACATTCGATTGCTGCGCTACATGTCACGGGTTCCAATCCCGCACGGAACAAGTATTTGTATGATCTACAGATAATTGGTTCGCGTCTGGGTTTGTGTCCATGTGAATATTTGTATTTGTAAACGTACCCACGTTACAGGAATTATTCTTAGTGTGAGGCAACGTTGTTCGAAAGAAAGTAAAAACAACTTGGAAATCAAATCCAATACCTCACACCAGTGGCGGACTAAGCCCGTCAGAGGCCCGGGGCGGCAAAGCTGAATGAGGTTAAGACGTTGATGTAATTTTACAAGCTTTTTATTCAATTCACATTTATATGTATTTATGTGTTATGTTTATGTAGTTAAAATCTTGCAAGTGAAATTTAAATCTGACTTAAATAAACATACGTAGAATATGGATATGGATGAGGAAAATTAGCAGTAGTAGTAATGAGATTTAAAATTGTAAATTACCGGTTGAGGCTGGATTTATTTATTCCTATTTTATCTGTATGGGATGATATTTGTATCATCATCATCATCATCATCAGCCAGAAGACGTCCACTGCTGAACGAAGGCCTCCCTCAAGGGGGAATATTTGTATGGGATCTCCCAATTCCAAAACACCTCTTACATAGGTATTAACTCCGTGGGTATTAAGCATATTTTTAAATGTTTAGGATTTGATCAAGGGAACATGGAGGCGTTTGGAGGCCCCTCAGGACCAGAGGCCCGGGGCGAGCCGCCACTTCAACCCCCCCATTAGTCCGCCACTGCCTCACACTCGTTCTACGTTTGTCACACTTCTAGATCATAAATAGGTAAAAAGGCACTATAGTTTAAAAATAATATATAATCTTACAAGGAAGCCCGGAGCTTTACATCAAGACACATTGTGAAAGAGCTCTTGTCCCTTCCTTTATTAATATTTGCGGCCCTCGTTACCTGTAACAAATTATATCATCAGTAATACATGGTAATTAAGTATGAGGCAAAAGCTCGTTCGTAAATCACTTAGATAAATATAATGTAGAACAAGTGGTAGCTCTGGCTTTTTACGTACGATGTATTATGTATAGAAATTTATCATCATTGACGGCTTTACCGATACACAATGATTTAATATCATTAGAACTTCACGCCTGTATTCTCATATATGTATGTATATATTGAGTCCCATTTAATAGGGGGTGAGCCATCCGGGCACAGTACCACTGCACCAATAAGTCAGTAATTAATAAATAATTATATGCGAGTTTTTGAATGAGCCTAGAATATTGATATTTGGTTTATGGCACTGAACGCAACAAATAGTTGTTCCAGGTCTGAGGTTTATGTTTACGCATGATAGATTCAAGTCTATAAACTGCATTCAATATACGAACACAAAGATATTATTTACATTTGAAAATATATTGAGTATATTGACTCTATTTTCTCGCAAAACACCCAAACCAAAAATTTGGACAGAAAAATCGAAATAACAAGTAAGCGACATTTTCTTGTTTCAAACCATTATCACGTCCCATCCCGTATAAATCTATTACGAACATAAAAAAAGTTTTACCTTTCTACTCTAACTATATTAAACTTTGTTCAATCACGTTCTTTAAGTCTTTGAACGAAGCCTAAGTTAGAAATGACTTGGCTAAGATAAGATCTATCTTTGGAATTTATCTTAATGTTTAGTATTAAGTAATCCGTGATAGTAGTCTTACTAATGAAGTGTTACACATAAGCTTACTCTATTATAATAGTAACTAAACTAATAATATATAGCTTCATCTATTAAAGTAGTAGATATAAATGAATAAATTATTGTCCTAGTGCTGTGCAAGGGCTTCTGGTCAGTGTGAGAAGGTTTAGGCCTCTTAGTCCACCTTGCTGACCTTGTAGACATATCATCAAGAACTTTATGGACCTCTCTCAGGTGTGCAGGTTTCACGATGTTTTCCTTCACCATTACCGCACCGTAATTAAATTCATTAATATAGTAACACTTAGATTAAAAATGGTAACTAAAATGTACATAGAAAGCGACGCTTGTCATCTAGCGGACACAAACAACTCCTGGCTGCAACTGAGAATTTTCTAATAATCCGCAATAACACTGGCCGATGGAATTCAACCCAGAACCTCACACGGCAGTTTAATGTCAGTTGTTTGTGTTGTTCAGTGTTCAATGTTCAGTTGTTTTATGTTACTTGGAATTTATAATAAAATTCCAAGTAACATAAAGCAACTGAATATCAATCTATTTAAGAAAGTTTTAAAAAATATTTTGTCTGAAAGATGCTATTATAATGTAAATGACTTTTTGAATGACAACTCTTTGACTATTTCACAAAAAATATCTGAAAGTGTACTCAATTAATGCTTATTTGTAATTTATTTTGATTTGACTTATGACATCTTATTGTTTCTTTTTATTTTGTAATGTAATGCAGTAAATTAAGAATTTCGAGGTTAATAAGACTTTGCATACCTTATTGGTGGAATGTAGCTGTACTCTGATTTACTTGTAACACCTTTGTAAACCTATATTCGCAAATAAATATTTGAATGTTCATTACTCTGATCACAATATAGGACATTGACTATACAAATTGTATACCTATCTCGTCCGATTGGACTGCGACGTATTCATGCGCACAAATCGTTTAGCGCGACCAATCTGTAGGTAATCCGATTGCTAGTTAGTGTTGATGTATTTACGACGGTTCATGCTCTCCTGCCGTACTCCAGTTGTGCTAAGAGGTTCTGTGCGTTTCCAATTGGAACTGATGTTCTCGTTTTGGGCCTATTTGAGGTGTTTTATTATTGCTGCCAAAAAGAATGGGAGTGTAACTCGAATCCATTAGAATTTTAAGTAAATTAACGTAACGACTTTGTCTTTTTTATTTTAGATTCTCGTATAATAAACAAGGTTGAAAAGTGCGTTAAGAGAACTATTTTGAGCTTATTAATCACATTAAGGCTCAATGTGGCTGAATAACACTTAATAAAAATGGAATTATAAACGTTATATTTTTTAGGGTGCAACATGGGCTTATAGTTGGCATATGTCTCAATCTTGAGTGTGAGGCTTTAGAATCAGGCAAAGTGTTATTGGATTACTGATAGTAAATTCTTGATAGCAGCCCCTAGTAGATGGCTGTAAGCTCGTACATGGAATTTGATATCAACATCGGTGAATTGTGGTCGCACATAAACCTCAGCCTAACCCTTCACGTAATACAGGCGTGATGATGAAAAATATGAAAAACTATATAATAAATAGCAACAACTTATGAACAACAATAATATAAATTATTGTTGTTCATAAGTTGTTGCTATTTTTGTGAGTTAATTACGTATTTGCATTAACGACAAAAGCATAAAAATAAAAACCTTCAATGTTTTATAACCATTTATTTATCGTGATTAATGTTTAGAAAACCATTTTGCCAGCTCGTTAATTTAATTCTTGTTATATAAATCTCAATTTGTGAGGTAATTTATTAAATTCAAGGATTATGTCACTTTCCCCGGCCACAAAATGGCCTCTCCTAGCGTTTATTCAGCAACATAATGTAATTAGAATTTGGTCGTGAAACAGGAATGTTCTTATTCGTCAAATTCAATGGAACACTGAGACGAAAACATTTCAAAAGAAGTAAGTAAATGGCGTTAGATAAATTTCATATTTATTTATAACTTTCAATGTCTTTTTACATTAGGAAATATTGTTGAATGGAAGAAAGAATTATTCTATAGTAAGTAGGTAGTAACTCAACGTTGTATGTACAGTCAGCATGAATAATAATATGTATACAATTGCTACTACAATGAAATTCAAAAGCGAGTTTTAAAAGAAATAATGATCAATTCAATACATAGTATTTACGGATGCATAAAAATTCATAGTTATTAAAATTTTATTATTTTAACCGATAGTTTTCCAAGAATAAGCGTTTGAATTTCGCTACGTGTATACGTATTTTGATGCTGACTTTACCTTATTTATTTGTGGTTAACATAACACTAGAGGCATATTTATTATAATATGTAGGTAAGCCTATAGCAAAAATCGGAGATCAAAAGGTTGACAGGGTGATGGGTGCTCATTAGAACCCTCTCATGTTACTCGTATTAATTATAAGTACATAAATAACGTGAATACAAAATAATATCATATAGGTATATCTTTTTGCGGTAACTATTGACAGGAGTCTTGAGAAGACCCGATTTATATAGACATTTACTGACCCATCGTATAATGGGGTACAATGAAAGAACCTCCACAAGAGACGAATCCTCTGTCTCTCGGCACACTCTAGGCAGTCAGCCTCGATACTATCGATTGATTCTTCTCTGATCTTTCCACTACGGCATGACCGATTCCCATGTGTTTACTAGTGCCGACAAAACAGAAGAAGTGTAATGATTAAATTCCTGTTCTTTCAAAAGTGCTCATATGAAGCCATGGACAATGTTATTACCGTGGCCGAAGTTGAGGTGACGTTCGGAACAAAATCAGTTTAAAATTGGAATCAATATCGATGCCACAAAGAAGACCGAATTTACCAAAGAGGCCGATACTAGCTAAACATGGCGCATAAAACAGTTATAATGGCAGAGTTCGATGTCACGGGCTCGACTGAGCTAATACTCTTGTCCTAGCTATATCATCCGTCATAACAGCTATAACTAAATGTTATGTTCCAGGTGAAAGTTAGGAACAGTCCACGAAATTACCGAAACAAAAGGTACCTATTCCGACTTAATCCTTATGTACCTAATCACTAGGTTTTTATTACGCGGCGATGCTCTCTTATCAAGTGAAACGCCAGCTCGTTTGCCTACGGTCTTAAAAGAAAACTTGTCGAATTCTGGACACAACTAGGTTGAAATTTAGTATTCCTGTTGCAAAACGCAAAGTTTCACATATTCCCACGACTTGGGGAGGTATTGAGCTTTTCTAAAATGCGAAAATTTTATAGCGAGCCATGAATCAAAAAGGAAAAAACCAAAGAAGTTTGGAAATTTATTTCTACGTACCACGTAACTTTCTAACCAGAGGCGTCGAAACTAATAAGAATGAACTTACGATCAGATAAAGAGAACATGCATGCTCTATAGACTCCAGCAAACTGTTGACTTATCACCGGCATAACAGTTTAGTCACAATGAAAAATTTTACAGTGTATAAAAGCGCAGGGGGTAATTCTCGCTTCAATATCTATCTCTATTAGATATAGTCTCTGCCTCTAGACAAAGAGTCACTAGAATCTCGACTGCGTTCGAGCACTAGATAAATGTGCTCGTATATAAAGTCGAAAAAAGTTATGCGTAGGTGTAAATGCAGATTGCTGTTATCTCACAGGAAAATTGATAAAATCACTATACAATATGATACAATAGGTACAATATGCCGAATACTCAAACGCATCTTGACTTTAAGATGCTCACAACACCTACCCAACATCTACTTACTAATCCTCACACATAAATATAAACATACGAAAATAATCTCGTGTATATTTTTCGACCTTATAATTCTATTTATAAACATGTACTTACGTATACTTGAACCCGAGTCGTTATCACAAATTAAGCGCTAATAACACGGCGTTGACAGACTGCCATCTAATGAAAATGTAAAGCCAAAGTTGGCAAGTGTGCTGTTGCTTATTTAGGCTTACGCGGCTCCCGGCAATGCATAATAAAGTTGGTAACGCAGCCTGGCGCCAAGCCAGCGGCACCCCACCGATGGCAGTACGCTGATAAACTTCTGGGGACAAAAATGCGTGCTTCTTTGTTTCTTTATGCATGTATGCAAATAGATTCACACTTTATCTGGCAGATAGTATATTATAAGGTCAGGAGGGGTAAGCAGAGTTGTAGCTCAGTTGTACACCCACAGTTTGATTGTATTGTATTTGTTGATTATACTACGATACTAGTCACATTACAAAATTACAGTCTACTTCCAATATTATTATTTATCTGACAGAATAAACTATTAATGCATTTCCCAAGCTCGGAATTCAACCCACGACCACAAACCACGCTTTTAGTTAATGCATTTACGCGAACTGTGGATCAATGAGGCTATAAGATTAAGTATCGTACTTCATAATCCATAGTCTTAATTTATCAAAAAAATCGTCTCAATCAATATAAAAATATAACTTCCAATATCAAATAAAACTTTGGCCAGACCAGGCGTGCGAACCTTGAACCTCAATCGGCCAAATAATCAATGTTATACTTGTTATCACTCAAAACATTCTCGTTGGGTTCAACTATTTTTAAAGGGTTAAACGATGAGAGCATTCACCCTGTCGATACCGCTTGAATTCTATAGTACTGTGTAAGACTCATTGAACACAGAACTTATCGTATGTTAAGTAAGTAAAGACTAGAGTGATTCGTCACTTAGTTCACCTTGTTGAATTTCAGTCAGATGGTAAAGTTTATTTTCCGGTCACTTTTTTATGTACCACATGATTGTAAAGGTCTCTTTGTCTTTTTAAACTTGTGTATTTTATTTTACCTATATATCACCAAAAAAGAAATTGATACTCAGATCTAATATAAGTTGAATTACTATGTTATTCAAGGTTATATCTGGCTTTTAATGATAATAAAAATAATTATTTATTCAGAGCGTACAATAGGTAGCAACAATATTATGCCAGAGTTGGAGTGAAACTTTAAAAACGGCAAATTTTAAAAATGTAATGGTCCATTATGTTGTAATACCCTGATCACGACCCGGGTACGTCTTAAAACTGCGGCCAGACACCGGAGGACGGGCAGCAGCGTTCTCTCACTGCGTCACACAAGCGTGGGGATTATGGCACCCCCCCCCCCCTTGGGGGAGGCCTTCGTTCAGCAGTGGACGTCTTCTGGCTGATGATGATGATGACCCTGATCACATACACTCATCATACACATTACACCTCAAATAAGTGATATAATGGTTAACTGCTTAGTGCAGTTAACCATTGCCTATGCGTACCTATGAATAATTAATAAATTTTCCCATAACAAATTACCGCTATAGCCACGACATTTCATAAGAAATTCTTATGAGGCTCCCCTTTATTAAACATTACTTGAAGTCAGAAATCATTATTAAATATCTTTGACTCCGTACTCATGAATGAATTTGATGACACCGCCGATTCTGAAAGACATCTACTATGTTATATTATGAATATTGTTATCTCACTATAACATGTAAAAAAAAACAAGATTCGGAAGAATTTTGTAGCTATCAAACTTCAGCTAAACCAAAACTTCAAAGGTTTTATTATTAAATCAATAGAATCCCAAAATTAGGTATCTAAAAATAACCCTAGGTAACTATACTTCGGCTACTGTAATTTTTATTTTTATTCTTAAATTTAATCATAGTCACATTTACTTATTAATTAGACTAATGCTTTACATACCTAGAAACGAAGTATAAAACAACATCATCTAATTTAACCGTTTTAACCCTTTCACCCGTTTGTATAAATTAACGCAAGTTGCAGGTGAACATTGCGACGCGTCGTGGCGATCACGGAATCGACGCCAATGTCAAGTTCGATCATTAAAAGTTCTTTTCAAAACTTAGAAGGCTTCCCTTAAGATTTTCTTCTAAATCACAATCTCGGTTCTTAAATGTAAGAATGGTGTACAAACGACTGAAGGCTCGTATATATCTTGTCGAGGTTTAGATTAGAGGGCTCCGGCTCAAAAGATTTATGACGCCAATACGAAGTCGATTCGAAACGTTTAGGGAGCGTTCAGAGTTACTGCTATCAATCCTGATTTAATGTTCCTAAAGTCGACAATTTTACAGTCACAAAGGAATTTGGGTGATTTTATCGAAGATGCTATGCTTAGTTATTGTTTCAATTATTTATATACTGATGTTACAAAAATATTTGCATTTCAAACTAAGCATTAACTACAGAAATATGTTAGCAGCTACAAACCTTTAACCGACATTGTTTTAAATTTATCAAAAGTCAAACTAACCATCTACTATTTGCTATTCCATAAATAATATTAAGCAAGTAATTATTGTGCTAATCTTGTACTTCCATGATAATCTTGAAGTGATAGCGTTGAAACTGATTTTTTCAATTGGTATAGCAAATAAGCCTAACCTAGTTGAGCAAAACACTTGTTGGAGCATATTGAAGTATAAAAAATGTAAGGAATATTCTTTGATTCTTCTTTAAAATTATTTTGTTTCTTAGTATTAACACGGCTGCATTTGGGGTGACTTCAATACTAGGTTTTATTCATGTTACATTTTAATGGCTCTGAACGAACATATTGGTAATAGTTATCTATTACTAATCTGTTGTACTTAAGTACTTTTATATAGACAATGACGGAACACATTTGTTCTGAAAATTAATATTTCATTTCACTTGCAAACATTTTGGACGTAGATGGATGTTTCATGTTGTTATTTATTTTAACATAATAAAACAAATGCTCTTCCAGCTATGCGAACCCAAAAAGCTGACCAATTTTCCTTTTTAATGCACGCCTTGATCAAAGGGCGAGCGGCGGAGCGACGACAAAATAACTCGTCGGCTCATAAAATTCATTATTTCAGCCCATCCAAGTCATCAAGCATGTTTTCACAAGCCGTTTATTAATAAAAATACAAACCATATGCAATTAAAAGTGTTAAGGTACAGATGTTACAATTAAATTGTATTTATTTTATATTAAACCTTATAATATTCTTATTTTAAAACGAGAATAGTCCAGCTATACTTTTTACGAAAGAATCAGCTGAGCTTTTCATATAATTAGTGATACAATCTCTAAACGAGTCGAGTTTCAACTTCACTGTATATTCTAGATCACCGACTGTAACTTGCAAAGGGAAAGAAGGGATCGTCTGTAAATCCTGTGATATATCTTCATCGTTACGAAGCCAGGGGCGCCAAATAAAATTGTGAAGTGCAGGATTCGCTCTAAGATCTAGCTTTGGTTTCCGCCGCGGTTTCATTTCAGACCAATACATTCTTAACCGGAGAACCAAGTGTTTCACTAGCTCTGGGTAAGTGGACCACAAATCATTTTCTTCTGCAGGATCCACGCTCAAGTCAAACAGACAACCTTTAGCTGTAATTGAAGAAATAAATAGCTTTAGTAATTAATATTTAACTGGGTTGGGTGACTTCAAATTTTGGGCTTCAATAATTATATTATAATTATGTTCTCTAATATAATACTATTATTACTTACAATTTGTGGGAATGCAAAGCTCTGTATTTTTTTCTTTCGTTTGCATAAATAAATTGGAATAATTCCGCTTCATGTGTGCCATTTTCATGTCTAGTTTTATAGACAGTGTCTCCTTAAACACGTGCGCCGTCTCCGAGCTCAGTAGAACATTCTCGTATGAAAACACGGGAAGTCTATATTTTGTTAATTCCATGCCGTAGTACAAACTTCTATATTGCGGCACATTGCCTATAATTATTTTATAATTTCCATCTCTAAAGGCTGCCCAGTCTCTAAGATCGTTCATTGTTATTAAAACATCTTGACGAGGGCACGGCTCATCTTTTGTTATGGCCTGCCATTGGTTGAGTCCGTCAATCGTTTCGTTATAATTGGCATCTGCAGCTGCCATTAACGTTGGCAGCCAGTCAGTGACATGAAAGAGGCCAGTCCAGATTTTAGGTGTCAGTGATGTGTGCCATATTACCGCCGTGGTACGTACTGCGCCTTCCCAAGGCGTGCCCTTCGAGCCCCGAAGAGGTAAATTGGAACCGAAATTTCTGAACATTCCTGTACAAGCTGCACCATTATCGGAAACGAACACTACCATAGTGTTATGGAGGAGTTCTCGCTCTGCCAGTGCCGCTATAATGTGGCCCACGCTCCTGTCTAAGCCGGTTACGAGACCTGTAGAGATGTTGAAGCAGGCTAGTTAATTTGTTGTTGCATAAGTATTAGAGAGACGCTCCGGTAGGAGCCTGCCGTAATTGTGCACAATGCACTTTGAAATAATTAACGGAGATTTAAAATATTTGAATTGATGATGATAATTATTTATTAACATAACTTTCACTCCTATGACCAGAGCACAATTTCAACTGCTGAATCTCGAATAAAAATAATAATAACATTATTATTCAATCAATGACTCCTCAAATTCCGCTACTGGGAATAAACTGTAATTTAACACTGGTAATTTATGCATTAACAATAAGGGTTAATCTTGTGTTCTATGTTCAAATCTTACAGGTTCTATACCTATTAGAGTTCAGTGTATCAGTTACCGGCGTATAATCTCCGTGCCGAATGGGCGATGTGATGGTTTGCGGCTATATCGTCCTCGGGAGTCTGCAGATTAACGTACCCCCCTCCCGTATGGGGGGCAGAGTAGGCTATGTGAATATATAGTGGTCTGGATGTATCGTGGTCCCTTATCACTGAAACAAAAGATAAAAATAAAGGTTTTTGTCTAAATAAAAGACTTGTAACATTTCTAGATGACGCCATTTTTATGTAAGTTGCATTTGTGTCAGAAGCCGATATCTTCAAAACAAAAGATTTCACGAATATATATTTCACCGTATACCATAAAGTGAAGTTTGAATTTTTAATGAATCTTGTTAAAAAAATGTAACGTGATAAATATGAAATATGAAAAAGAAGGTATGTGTATATTGGAAAAGTATATCATAAAAAATGAATGTATTTTGAATAAACCGGTTGTAAATATTTTGATTTTTAAAAAAGTAAAAATATTTTATATATGTGTAAGATAAAAATGTTTACCTACTGATTCAAAATGTTTATGGTTAGATCAACTGGCGCCCTCTAGTGTTGATTAGTAACGCTCATTAACTCATTATAGCTTTCTCAACTGTGTCTCATACATTACAATTTTACGTGCATAAAGAACTAATTACGCGATAGAATTACTAAACCAACGACCGATTAATCTCGCGTCATTAATTTATTCATTGCTTTCAAATTCTGTGATGTTGTATATATTTTTATAATACCGTGGAACATGTAATAAATATTCATGTACGTCTTACGTTACAAAAATTTTAATTGCTAAACCATACGTACATTTTATTGCTCGGTTTGTTAGTACCTCAGTGAGATGGCCTCTTTGATCTTGTATGGGCTCCAAACCATGGAAGAAATCGAGACCATACAAAACAGTAGTGTCGTTCCAAGTCTGTAAACATACACAGTTTCATAATCATACAAAGAATTTGTTATAAAATGTTATGTTTTATTCATAGATTATGCAATGATGTAAAATGTTATTTTTTTTGAAAATTTATTTCAAATTCATATATTTTAAGCAAAAGATGGAAAAGAACATTTCTAGATCCTATTCCTTAGCACAGACAAAGGAGGATTTCTTTTCTTTCCTCAAACAATGCTGCTTTTGTGTACCAAATACCTACCCAAACATGCTGTAGGTGAGTATTTGGAACATTTAACCTTAAGACTTACATATTATATACTTATATACAAACCTCTACGCGATTATACGTGTAGTAATCCACGCTGCTGCCTAAGAAGCCGTAGAATGTATCAAAGCCTCTATTAGTGGGCAGATAATGTTCCCTGGATTTACCGAGGTCCCATTTACCTATCAGATGTGTGGTGTAGCCCAGTTCTTGTAAGTACGAGGGTAATAGTCGTTCTGTGGGTGGCAGGCCCCGATCCTCGGCTGAGGCTATTGAAATGCCTTGAGTACCTTGTAAGATGAATGTATAATTTAGTGAACATTATTTAAATGGATCTGGAAATTGCTTATTTCTTAAGATAAGTAAGGAATAAATTGAAATAAAGGTCAAGCATAAGAGCACATGGTTTCGATATCAAATTTCGTTTTTCAGTAATTTTAAAAGATTTCAACTCAGCAAAAATCAATCATAGCAACTAATGCAAATCATTTTTTTTTTCCAGTATTTACACCTATCTAAATTAATTGTCTGTAAAAAGTGAATAGGGCGATCTACTTCTTCTATTTTCGCTGATAGTTAATATTTACCTAATAGGTACTAAAAAAGTAAGACAGAATAGTATAAAATGCTAGTTAAGAATCCTCATTTTTTTTTCAATCCCGAAAGGCGACTAATTTTCAAAGAATTGTCATATTTTTATAACATCATTAGGTATTTACACTTAAACTGCAAAATAAACATCTACGATCAGATAACTATTTTCTAAATCGTATAAAAGAAATTCTCGGTATGTAAGCTATGAAAATTCCAGCATCTTTAGAAGGGAAAATACCAATAAGTTGGTATTTTATCAAGTAAAGACAGAAACATATATAACTGTACATACATAAAAAGTATGAATATTAAAGAGCAATACAAATCTTCAATGATATAAATCACAAATGAAGGCCAAATAGACAGCTATTCGATATGATCCCATTACAAATTATCATATGATTCTGTATTCCCTAATGATTTATTTTCGTTGCTAATTTGCTTTGGATTTATGTCATTTGAGGTTATAATAATGTCGTCATTCGGTTATAATAATGTAACCTTCGTTTCAATATATTTTTACAGCTACCCAAGGATTTTTCGAAGTAAACGATTCCTTTGAAGTACTAAACATGGTAGGTACTTGCTTAAGTATAATTCTCAAGCAAGAATTTTTAAAATGTGTCAACCATTTTTATGAGACCATATAAAAACCAAGTCGCAGTCTTTATAAAATTTATCTAAGTGTTCCCTAGTTGGGAATATAAAGAAAGCGTTTTATAAATGTAGAAAACGTACCCATCCTTATAGGATATTTCCCAGTGAAGAGCGCGCTTCTCGAGGGCGTGCCGTGAGTCTCTGTATAATAGTTCGGTATTATAACGCCTTGGTACGCAAGTACGTCAATGTTGGGAGTCATTAGCTGGTCCGAGCCATGGAAGCTCACGTCACCCCAGCCCTGTAATTGGTTAAAGAAATATTACAAGAAAGCCGCACGATGACGGCATAGTTGGCGCCGTGGTTATGCGATCGACTAATACGCTACGTTGCGCAACTTCGATTACCGCTTCATTATCAGCCTACATTCGTCCTCTGTTAGACGTAGGCCTCTCCCAATAAAGCCTCGCTACTGAGTCCGATCTGGGAGCGCCCTACACTACATACGTCTGCCTACTCGCAGTCTCCACTCGAGAACTCGTTTACCCAAACGGTTATAAGTTCTATCGCTTATGTGACCAGCCCACTGCCATTTCAGCTCGCTAATCCTAGGATAGGATTCCCGCACGGAAACAATATTTGTATATCCTATAGATAGTTGTTCCAGGTCTAGATGTTTATGCATGTGAAGATTTGTGGTTTTAAATGCGCCTAAGGTTAAGTGTGGGGCCAATGTATTTTAAAAAAGACATAAAAGAACTTTTTAATGTAAATAACTTAGACTCAAGGTAGAAACGTTTCCTTTTATTTCACAGATTCTTCTTTCTAGCGAGTCGATGGCTAATTAAATATGTTTGGCTCAGTATTCCGCTTCGGGGATTGCATTTTCCTGTAAGAATTTACCTTTGTAAACGTCTATTATTTATACCTATGAATGCCCGCCCAGTTTAGAGGAAAATATCCTTCTTTGAGGGGAAGCGAAGATTTATACCGAGTACTATGTAAGCACTAAATTATGATGGGATTTAACTCACAACCGACATTTTCTCTAAATTCAGTTCTACTTAAGGACAATTTATTTCTTTGATAATTGCAAAAAAAATCTCTTCCAATTTCGAATTAACAGCGTGATATCTCGTCAGATGGACATTTCTATTGCTCAGGTACAACAGTGTTCTAGATTGAAGACTGCAAACAATGAGGCTTGGCGTTTCCCAGGGAATGGTTAGCCGACTTGATATCATAACATAACATCGCATCACGCCTACATGCCCAAAGGGTTAGGCAGAGATGTACTAATTGTGCGCCCATATTTCGCCGATGCTGTTATTAAGTACCATGTAAGCATATTGCCACCAACCGGGCACAGTTCCAAGCTCCGTTCTGCGATTGAGAATTTTTATACAGAAAAACGCAATAACACTTTGGAATCACACCCAGGGTCTCATGCGCAGCAGTCACTCTTGTGACCACTATACCAATGAAAGAGTTAGTATCAATTTAAAAATATTTTCTTACCATATCATCTGCCTGTATGAAAAGCATGTTCGGCTGTTCACATCTTACCGAAACCACTAGGAACATGAAGATACTGAAACAAATATTAACATTGAATGTTATATTTATACATGGTGACTGTCACTTTTAACTGATACATAATTTTATATAACTTACTATAATTTTAGCCTCATTTTGGCTACACGTGTTAGTTGGAAACCAAGTTCATCTGACTCCCGTCTACAAAATGTAATAGTTGATAACTGTATGTTAAATGTTGATACGGGTTCGTATACGTTAATAGCGGAGCGAGAATTTAAAAAACGGAAAATCATTGGTATTGTAGTAATGCTCGGCTGACGAGCGTGGGGTTCTGGGTTCGGTTTTTTTGTATGGAAATTCTCAGAAGCGGCCTGGTTTGGATTAATTGCGGTCAGTAGTGGTACTACTCGCTCGCCGCTTATTTTAAGGGTCTCAATAACGCCGTCAGTGACATTTGAGTGTACAGCAGTACACCTCTGTCTAACCTTTCAGGAAATACCTAAAGGCAAGCAAGAAGAGTAACCCGGATATCTTTCTAAGTTAAATTTTCTTGTTCAGTCTATAGAAGTTCCTTAAAAGCATTCATAGAAAATTAATATTCAAGATTTTTAATTATTTTAAAAGCTGCCTCATCGGTCTAGTGGTTGCAAGCGCGACTGCTGAGCGTAAGTTATTAGGTTCAATTCCCGGGTGGGGACAGTGTTATTGATTGGGTTTTTCTGTATGGAAATTCTCGATAGCAGCGGGTGAGCCTATTGCTATCAACCGGCCACAAAGATTTTTAAAATTCAGAACTGCTACTAAGAAAATTCTTTAAAAAAAAATCTATAAATCTACCTGACCCGGAATTCCCAGGACGTGAGGTCCTGAGTTGAATCCCGGTTGCTCAATCCACTCGCGATTACTAGACTTAAATAACTTGCCCATGCCTTACCCCGCTTCGCTCATGATCAAGGTATCAGGCGTAGTGTGAACACCTGTATCAATAACAAAATTAGCATTTATAAATTTGCAGCCCCATATTAGCCACGAAACAATAGCGATGCATGATAAATGTATGACGTTGTAGTTAAATGCATAATCATTATCATAAAGTGTGGTAATAAAATAATAACCGAGGGTAGGTATTTGCGAAATAATCGTGCGCATTTAATTTTTCATATTTGTATAAAGTTTTCCATTCCAATCTAGTTATACGGATGTAAGGCTGCTTTCTGTGCCGTGCGATAAGAAAAAGTAAGATGGCGCCCGGTGACTGCTTATACCTAAGTATATTACTTAGCAATGCTACTAATTCTCGGTTTTTTCTGTTCTTAGCTTTTATTTTATATTCTGAATGTATCTATACTCTCGTCGTATAGTATAGTCTCGAGGGATTCGTAGCTACATAGTTACCACACAGATCCTTCGATCTGCGAGGTTGAGCAGCGCTAGACGCGGTCAGTCCTTGGATGGGTGACCATTTTTCACATATCGAGACCCCTCCTTGCCTCGGAAAGCACGTTAGGCAGTTGGTCCCGGGTGTCATACAAAGACAGTCGTAACGGGTGTCAGTAGCATAAAAAAAGAAGTCTGACAACCAATCTAACCTTAGACTTTAGAGTATCAATGTCTCCCAGTTACTGGTTGGCGGAGGTCAGAAGGCAGTCGCTCCGTGTAAAATACTGATATTCAGCCGCAACCGATTAACTGGAAGCCGACCCTAATGTAGTTGGGAAAAGGCTAGGCAGATGATGATCTACTTATACTCTACTTTGATATAAGTGTATTAATAGTGTACGAAAATCTTTTGATACAAAATATGCAATTATAATCTTTAGCATTAAGTAATAAAGCCCATTGTATAATTAAATAACGCTTTTGCTTCCAGCCGATATTCAACACAGTTTAATGCATTATGGACCTTCACGCTTAATCAACATGAGCTGTAACTCTACATAAAGAAATGGTTCAAAAGATATTCTCACCTCATTGGGCTCCTCTTGTCTATTGTTTTAATAAATTTAGTGTAGAACAATATCTACTTCTTATGCATATCAATTGACCTTATTATACATAATGCAATTTAACTTAAGATATCAAAAACTATAGTGCCACTAATTGTAACTTTACTTAGGCAACCCATGAGGGACAAAGCACTTAATTATTGTATGAAAAGATTCATCTTTACATACAATGAAGTTGATTATTGTATGTAAAGATGAATCTTTACATACAATAATTAAGTGCTTTGTCCCTTGGATGCAATGTTTGCAAGATTACTTCAAGAGTTCATGACCTGTCTGGTCATAATAGATGTGTTCGTTTTTCCTCAGAATTGAAAACCAGGATATTTCTTAGATTTCTCATTCATCATTCATAGACATCAGACTGTTGAATTTTTCATTTGTTTGTGGTTTGACAAAGAATGTCTTGTTCTTATTACTAAAACACATAACGAATAGTGATGTGTTTGTACCGTTTAGAAAATGACGATTTTTACTCGGAATATTACAGTTTCATTACAACAAAAAACGTGTATATATTACATTATATCGTGCTTACTTCAATCATAATTCAATTCTAACAGACATTCTAAAGTTAGTAAAAACAACGCGGTGTTCCTATATAAACAAATAAGTACGTATAAAAAAACAAGAGATTTTACCATAAAAAGTTTTTGCTATAAAACAACAATTTGCATGAAAAATGAGAACATCTGGTTCCACGAGTTGCGGTATCAGGAACACAATGTAATTAGTTAAGAAACTCGTAAAATAACGCATTAATATTTAAGAATATAAAAAAATAACTTTTCATAGTTTCACTGTGTCTTACATCCAGTAAATAGGTACATAGATCATGCATCTATGTAATTAAGTCAAACTACATAATAATTTTATAGTTATAAGCAAATATGTGTATTTGTATATTCAGGGTATTTAGGTCAAATATGTTGTAGAAGCTATAACAACCTGCACAGTTATTATAAATCACGATTATACAGAATACAGATACAGAAACATTGTTGTTCGACCTTACTTTTGGACATGTTTTGAATTTCAAAACATATTTAAGTAACCCTGTATAATATGATGTTTATTTTTAGTAACTAAAAAACTATTTTTCATGCAGTATTTTATCATAAAATAGTTTTATGGATAGCATTGATTTATTTTAATTATCATGCGGGTTTTTTTTCTATAATAAGTAGTTTTCCACTCAAATGAAAAATATATTTAGGAAAAAAAAACAACTTCTCTTGCGGTATTAATAGATAATATGAAATATGTAGTTATTTTTGAATAACATTTGGTTCTTTTAAACGTAAATTATTAAGTTTAAACACGATTATTACTACTTACAGACGTTAGAACGTCCCTATCCAATAGACTGCCCTCCATGGTTAAGAAGAAGGCAAGTGATTGCAGTATGATATTAATAAATAAATATAGGTAAATTATATTTTATTTGTTAGAATATTGTAAGTACATTGAAGTTTTTCCTAAAAAGAGTAGGTACTTATTCTACCATTTCTAGTTATCATTACTTCATCTTCATTACAATTCTCAAATATACGTGTATTGTTATGGAAATAATTTTAAGTATAACAATAAAAAGTATAAACCAAACCTACAATAAAGACTGACAGTGCTAGAAGACGTCCACTGCTGAAAGAAGGCCTCCCTCAAGGGGGGGTTTGCCATAATCCCCACGCTTGGCAGGCGGCTTGGGGATCGCAGTGGCTCACCGATTAGTGAGAGGACGCTGCTGCCCATCCTTCGGTGTCTAGCCGCAGTTTTAAGTTTTATACTCAACACTATATAGTGATATTTATTCCCCATGCATTAACCCTTACAGTAGTGCCCGTGGGAAGAAATGGGTTGGTTTAATTCGCAAAACATACGGTAACCGATAAATAAATTAAACGGTAGTAATATAACGTCACATGGAATGTAATAGATGCTTTCATAAAGCAGACACGCACACATTTTTTTAAAACACTTTAATAACATTAAATGAAGAAATCAGAACAGATTCTATGAATAGGTATTTTATGTTTTTTTTATTCATACATTTGAAACATATCGCAAAACAGGGGGAATAGAGATCTAAAATCGCCGTCCCCGTCTTCGTAGGTACCTACATCATTATAAACTTTAACAAGATTTTTACATTTTTTACTTTATAATCTAAGGAAAGAGCTTCCCCGTTTTCAAAGCTTCCTGCACGCAACACACCGATCCACTAGTAAACGACTGGTAGTTATCTAGCACTTAGTTAACTCACTGAATACCTGAGAATTCTCCCAATCACTAATAATTTTCTTTCATTTTTTTATGAATAGACATTACATACCACACATCTTGTTACGAACGATAATGTTGTTTGTTAAGATTTAAGTATGTTACCTACACTGAAATAAAAATGGGTCTAGTAACCCTTTGTAAAATCATGTTGGTAATATAAATCCATCCATTTCACCTAGGCTGTTGTTTTCAGAACCTCATTTGCACTTTATAGTAGGTATAATCTAGGGTTGCCATCTCCAAATTCTGTAAACCAGGATTTGAAAGTGGGAATGCCAGAACATTTCGGTTTAAAAACAGGACGCCGTATAAGAAAACAGTTTCGATGAAACTAAATTAATAGCAATTACAATCTTGTATGAAATTATCTTCAATGACATGAAGGATTTAATTATAAAATTATAAAATAACGCCGATGTTTAAACGTAAGGTTTGAGGCAGTAGTGGCGCGTGAATAATAAAACACAAAACTTTACGAGGACTCTTTAAAAAACCCAGGACGCTACTTAATAATTATCTAGGACAACCCAGGACACTCCAAAAAGCAGGACATGTCCTGAGAAAACAAGACGCTTGGCAATCCTAGTATAATCGAATATATAAAATTTTAACCAAAAATCAAATATATACAAAATATATAAAAAACCACAAATCGAATACATACGGGTTTCTGGATATAATTTAAAATATTGAATTTTAAGCGGTGATGGTTGGAGAGAAGGTTAAAAATATATACATATTTTTTGCAAGGTGTAAAAAGGTTGTATAAAAATAATAACTGACTGTTCATATTTTTTGCAGACTATGTGGGTGTTAAGGACTCCTGAAAGTGTCTTGACGATGAGATTTTATTTCGAATCTCAATATAACGAGGAAACTGTTTGAGCCCGCGGATTTCTTCGATAAAGTTACATCAATAATTCTTTTCTGTCCCATAACCAACCTCTTATACATACTTACAATAAAATTATATATGTAATGTACGTATAGACAACTCCTTGGCAACTGTATAATAAGACTATTTGCCATGGGAGCCAAAGGGCATTATCTCTCTAGTCTTGTATATTATGCTCATAAATCTCACAAGTAGCAATTCCAGGTTTGGAGTCTTTCTCTCCAATTTTTCGCGAAGTTTCCTCAAACAATACAAGCTTAAACTATAGGGCTTAAGCAGTGAATGAACAGCTTGTAACGACATTTTGTAATTGATATGTTCAGGACACATCCATTATTCTTCTGATCACAGTTATTAATCTGGCAGCTTTTTGATGTTTTTTACATATCGTACCTACTAATCTATTAGCATCTAACATGAAATTATCCCGAGAACAGGGGCCTCCTAAATTAACGCTATAATTAAATAACGTACAATCTTGAGATATATTATCACCATGTTTGGAAAAGCGAAAACCCAAGGAAAATATATACCATAAAGAAAAACCAGTGATAGCTTGGCGGTTGAACGCTCACCTCTAACTTCTGAAACTTAAAAAAAGTTCTCCATTGTTTGTGTAGTCCGCTAACCCGCATCAGGTCATATGGTGAACTAAGACACACATTGCTCATTCTAAGAGAGAGGCCCATGTCCAGTAGTGGAACAGTAATGGGCTGAATTATTCATGATCGTTTAACCACAAAACAAACACGTCACAGATACAAGATCGTTGTATTTGTATTTCAAATCATTGTTTACAACTCTGAGTAGGTCCAAACAATGGTAACGTTAAACCGCAAGATTTGTTGCGTGCCATGCCAACTTAGCCATGAGTTATTGACGCGCCGTGCATTTCTGGACGTACACAACACAATGCCAAGTATTTTGTGAGATAACCCACTGTGATTAGGCACATAGCCCGGCTCACTTTGCATTGCTGTGATAAAAAGCGCTTATTAGTTTACTTTTATTTAAGTTTCATAATGGAATTGGATTTGTATCCAATATTTCTAGGTTTATTTTCTTCTATATCACTACAATCAGAGGATATCGAAAGAGGAGAATCGTACCTTCAAAATTGTGCCGATTTATTTTTGTCTGTAATGATTTGATTTGATGAATTAAAATAGAAATATTTTATATCTTGTTTTCACTAGACTTGTTATAGACTAATATTGTCTTAATCTTTTGCTATGATTGTCGAATGTCATGTTAGCAATCGTCTCGTTCGCTTCGTACCCAGGTACCTACTAACGTCGATATAGGTAGACCATTGAAATTAAAATTTTAATACCAGAATTTCACGAACCATGCGTAAAAATAGTGCATTAACCAGGTCTTTACGGTCTATTCACAGACACGTTGAGCTTCCGCTAACTTAACTATTGGTGAATTCCCAAATTGGCTCAAATAAAAGTGCGAGCAAATATCAAGTTTTAACTAACTGAAAACTAGATTGTAGGCATTAGCGGTAGTTAGTGCATACAGTAAAGTTTCAGCGAGTGAATTCCAGTTCAAAAATGTGGCATGCAACAGCTGCCAATTGAATATTTCTGAAAAATTCCGATGTGCTCTCACATTTTTGCAAATCTTATTTCCTCACATACGCGTTCAGCCATTCCATTCGATCGTATAGTATTCATTTATCGAATGTTTAAAAGTTGGTGCTACCTGATGATAAAACAAGGAATAGGACTGAAAGGCAACTTGTTCTCATTGAAAAATCCTCATTGATTGCAAAGTGAAAAACAAAAGGTCGAGCCTGAGACGGCCGGAGAGCCTTAATGCTTCTTGGAAAGTTGTCGAACTAATTAAAAGTTTAACACCTCTTGTTGCCAACGTTTCCGGCCGCATGTTCCCGGCTCGCAAATTACTGCTACTTTTCATATCCGTTGTTTACTTATAAACGTGTTTTATCATGTAATTATTACCTAGATCCATTGTTTATAAATTAGGGAATATAATTAATCAAACTTCATGAGTTAAATAAATCACAGTCGGTACTAAGGGGCTGTATTGGATGTTAATTACTCGGAGAGTGTAAAATGATAGACAAACTCGGTACGACGTCAAACTATCTTGTTACAGTGAAGTCAATTTGAGTGATTGCGTGCTCTACCGCTCCTCATTCACTGTCACTACGGGTTCTAAGTAATTTGTTAATGCTCTTCCTATTAGCTTGAGAATACGATTATTATTGTAAGATTTTGACATTTGAGTATGAAATACTGAATAAATGGAAAAAAATAAACTTCTTAGGAGAAGTTAGAAGAAAAAAGAAGCGATTAAAATGACGCCTTATTATATATGTATATATTATCAGAGCATTGGAGTTGAAACCCATGAACAGTAACATTTTTTTTTTTTCATTGAGATTTTCTGTTTGAAACTCAATAACCTTGGGGCTCATGGATCTTGGACTTGAAGCACATGCTGCTTGATCAGTGATCACCAACTGGACCAATATAGATAGTGGTGTAACCATCCGATGGTCGAGTGAGCATTAGATAAACCTATTTTACTATATTATTCTCTCAGAGTTTCGTACATAAAAAGAGTACGCTTTTGCCACGAGTGAAGTTAACTAAGAATGCACCTTTTACAGATTTCTATTATGATAAGATTTCTTCTAATATTTTGTCTAATAAATGCGCTGGTTATCACACTGTGAAAAACGAGAAGAAAAATATTGTTTATAAAAGAAACTTAATATAAAGTAAATAAGTAATTGTTAGACTTGGTTCATTAACAATATAACATCGTCCACTTACAAAATAATTATATAATATAGCACCACGCCTGCTTTCTGGCAAGGGTTAGGCAGAGGTGTACACCCTCATTTCATCATCATGACGTTATTAAATCCCATATAATAGGGGGTGACTAATGCCATAAATCGAACACAATTATTCTAAACTCCTAGCTGCTACTGAGATTTTTGTAACAGAAAATCGCCTGACCCAAGAAACGAACTCAGGACCTCACGCTCAGTAGCCGCGCTTCAACCACTATCTACACCAATGAGGCAGTCTAAAAAAAGTAGAGAAAATATCTGGAGCGAACATTCATCATCATCATAATATCATCATCTGGAGACTAATGCTCTGGTAGTATACCTTCTACCTACAACTGACTATATGTTCTAAATTGCTTGCATCTAAACTGGTTAGATGTTCTATATTTATTTACTCGTTACTTCAGTAGGAATTCATGAAACTAATCTCGCCTCGGCAAAATGTTTTTCTTTTCCCTTCTCCCCACTCTAGCATTTCTCCTTTTTCGTGAATGTTCCCACGTTAAAGAACAGACACTTATCGCACAAGCACATACATATACCCAGACACGAATCGAATCCGCGACTTATTGCGCAGAAACCCCTACATCCACCAGCTTAGCCACTGCGCTTGCGGCGACAAAATATTGGCCTAAAGGTTGAAATATTAGGCTATGTATCCTATTCGTGAATGACTAGAACCTTTGATTGGTAAGCATCATATGAGTCAATAACCGTAGTGGTCTCTCAATCATCACAGGCCTCTATTCCAGTCACTTCAGCCAGAATCGTAAAAATTTAATCACTAAGTATCTGTAATCTTCAAACCGGGAGCGCCACAATCTCGAAGGAGCGGATATTACAGCCAGCAGCTCAAACCATTAATATTGGCTTAATTACTAGTTAGAAACATCGTCAACCCTCAGTTTGATAGACACATTGTGCCAAACATTATTTCGATTAAATTGCAGAACGTCCAATTTCATATTACAAAGTGACAACAAACCCGTTTAGTAATTTTGGAACGACTACATTATAGTAATTAGCGCTGGCTGTGTGGGTATTTTCACGTCAATTATCAATCTCAATCTATTCATAAATGTAGATGAATAGGTATGTTTACCTATTCATCTACATTTATGAATAGAAATATAGTAAAATGTATGTTATCAGAACTACTAATTCATATATTCAAAAATTAAATCGTGGATTCGATCCCAAGCCGTGCAAAATGTTATTGGATTTTTCTATATAGAAATTCTGAGTGAAATGTGCATGTAAAATAGTACACCTCTGCCTAACCCTTAGGGGAATACAAGCGTGATGCTATGTTATGTTATTTATTTATTAATATAGATACACAACAATTTTAATTGACACAAAGTAGATAAAAAAACACTTGAGTACAAAGGTATTTACTGATTTTTCTTTTTAAATAATGTTTATTTGATCTTAATATGTTTTAAAATTCAGTTTTACATTTCAAAATAATTTATAAACTTAAGTGATGCTTGATGTGACACTCAAAGAGAGATGTTGTTGATTGAACTATAATACGACGAATATACAATACAATTCTAAAAATAACAAATAATATAATTATCATATAAAATTGTAGATTGTAACGTCGCGCGCCTTTTCAATGCATAACCATAGCAATTTATACACGAACTTCGTATTGCTATACAAAATTAAAGCGGCACAAATAGTTTTCCACAGCCTACAATTTTGATGCAAAATAATTACTTCAAGCCATTTTTTTTTCTAGAACGTAATTCTCGCTTTGATAGGACCTGCTTATTGTTGTATAAATAGATACATCTATACTAATATTATAAAGAGGTAAAATTTGTTTGCATGTAAGGGTAATCTGCGGACCTAATGATACGATTCTAAAAATTCTTTCTCTGGTACAAAGCTACATTATTCCTGAGTGCTAAATAGGCTATAAATTATATATTGCACGTAGGTTAAGCGGACCAAATCGCGGGCAAATGCTAGTCCTTCTAATATCCTATCCTACTAATATTATAAATGTGAAAGTTTGTAAGGATGAATGGATGGATGGATCTTTGTTACTCTTTCACGCCAGAACGGCTGAACGGATCTGGATGAAATTTGGCACAGAGGTAGATTATAGTCTGGAATAGCACATACTTTTTATCCCGGGAAAACGCGGGCGAAGCCGCGAGTGGAAGCTAGTAATTCATAAAGCTACAAAAGGTCGCCGGCGGCCGCAAAAAATAGGTTTTCCATTGGATCTACTTTACGTCGTTTGCCAGTTTAGATATTTAATACTGTACGGAGATTCTACCTAAATAAGATGCACCTCACATCTACCTATTTAGTACATATTGAACTCTGCGATTGATTTAATGTTGTCTGACGATGTACCACCGTGTCGTGTTTATCACTCCATCATTATTTCGGATGCCGTTCTGCTAGTGACGTGACATAACGGGCTGTATAGCGCCCAATTAATTAATTGCAGACAGGAAGATGATCGATATCATTTTTGACTATTATGTTCTATAGTATTGTACTAAAATATAAGGTCTTACCTTTCTAATCCCATATTTCCCATAAATAATTGTACTCATTAATATGAACAACTTTTAGTATTGGACTAAATCTGAAATCGCGAAATAAAAATCAAATGTTCAGTACACTCAAGCCGAGTAATTTGGAATTATTTGTATGGAACAGTTTTTTTTCGCGTTTTCAGGGTTGGTCCCATACCAAAGTTCTTCGTATTGATGAATACCTAAATTAACCCGTTAAAGGGATCGGGACTAGAAAGGTAGCACCCTGTATAACTGTAAATTGTTAGGTTACTAAAAATATATATGTATATACATATTAGAAATTCTTATATTTAAAATCAGATATTTTAAGCTCTGAGAAACCATTATTTATCTGGCTTCTGATGTACAAAATTACACAATGTTCCCAGAAATCTGCTAAAATGTTGAAGGTAAATAATATACGTAAAGCACCCACACACACAAGGGAAATCTTGAGCTATAATAATTCATAGAGTTGCCTAAGCAAGAATACCTCTTACCCTCTTCAGGTCAGCGACCCTGGCGGCTCCAGAGTTCGGTTTGACTATGTTCTGCGGCGGTCTCATAGTAGCGCAGCTGCGTACAGTCTTCATCAATTTAATCACTAGACTGAGCGGTGACTGTTTTGATTAATTGCGTTGTGTTCAGCGGTAAACATATGGATACAACTAGTTTGCAGACTAGGCAAAACAATATTAAACTTTAGAAGGTACGTACATATATAATTATGTACATATGTGTGCGTAGCCTTTTCTCTTAGGAAATAAAAGGCATTCCACGTATAGGCATTAAGGATTATGATAAAAGCAATACACATTACGTTACGTTTCCAATTCCCAAATCGTAGATAAAAGAAATTCGATTTAAGTTTTCTCTTCAAAGTCGTAATGGCTGGTAAGTACCATTTAGTAAATGCTCTTTATTCAAAAGAAAAGATTTGATGGTTTTCTTATAAAATACATATTTAGCATTTTTTTACCTTCATCTATATTAGTAAAATAAGATTGACATTAAAGCAGTATCTATTGCTTATGACATTAATTAAAAGACATTCTTATATAAAGTGCGTTAAAATTGCAGCACTGTGTACCAAGCTATTGAAGTTTGCAGCGGGTATTTCAATTCAGGGAAGTTAAACATTTTCTCCAAGAAGCGGAAATAAGTCGCTTCCGTACAAATTAAAACTGCTACATTTGCTCTACAGCTTATATCTATTTATTTATTTATTTATTTTAAAAACTTTATGCGCAAGTTAAAAATAAACCGTACAAAGGCGGACTTAATGACTTAGGTAGGCATTTTCTATCAGTCTATCTAGTGCAGAAACAAAACATGCAACATGCATCTAGGTGCAATTTAATATAAATATGTAATATGGTAGAAAAAACACAGTACCTATAAGATTCAAGAATAAATTCATACATATAAATATAATATGCGATGTGATGTTGCTTTTTTACGTGCAGTAGTACCTACTATATATATGTGAATTCTGTTTTAAGTGATTTATTGAAATGAATTAATAGAAGTCTCTTTTTTTAAATATTCTACTAAAGCTCTATGAATATTTCTTGTATCGTGGGTGCAAGCAACCAGACCTAGAACATATATCTGTAGGTTATGCATTTGTTCCATGCGGGGATGGAACTCGCGACAAATTGCGCAACAGTTGAACGCTTAACCACTGCGCCAACCGTGCTGTCATAATATATTTATGTCCATTAGAAAAATTATACAGTCGAACCCAATTTTAATTAACTTTTTGATCACATGTCGGCTGGTCTAATGTATGTTTTATCTAAAGAATGAGAATTTTAGCCCAAGAAAACTTTTATTAATCTTTATGGTAGAATTCCCAGCGGGCCGAAAAAGACGTGAAAAACAAGTAACTAACTTGTGAGACAGTAGATAGCGCTTGTAACTTGTTAACGTGATAAAAGGCTGTATTTTTTATGACTTAGAAATAAGAAAATAACCTGGCTACCTACTGAGATATTATTTACGTACGGTTACAGACAGGCTGGCTATTTATAGAACAATAATTCATCCAAACAATTTAGGTACATAATATATCTCTTTAAGATAAAATAGAATATTATTCCTCTTAAGTAAAACACTACTTAACTAATATAAGTTTTTTGTTCATTCATTTTTTATTAAACCTGCCCCCCAGCCAGCATTTCTACTGTGTCTTCTCTAGGTTACTTGAATGGCTAAGGTATATTCTTAAATAAAAACAAAATATTTAACTTAGAATCAACTCCTTCAAATTAAGCCTTTTGCAAACTGTTTGGGTAAGCTTGTAGTCTAACAAGATGCGGCTGAATACTTGTATTTCACACGGAGCGACTGCCTTCTTGCTATCTGACCTTCGCCACCCAGTTACTGGGAGATACTGATACTCTAAGCTTAAACTAGTTGTCAGTCATTTCGGGCAGGTGACGCTCGTAATGTAAAAGGTAATCGTATGACACAACCAATACCCCTCTTGTAAGTTTCTTTTGACAAATTCGATTTACTAGATCGAACGCGTTCGGTGCTCCAATTGGAAGAGAGCACGAAACGGACCAATCGGAGCGCCGAACGCGTTCGATGCATTAAATCGAATTTGTCAAAAGAAACTTGCACTAGGGGTACAGGACCAACTTATAACGTGCTCTCCAAGATAGGTAGTGTCTCGATGTATGAAGAACGGTCACCCATCCAAGGACTGACCGCAACAAGCGCTGCTTATCCTCGCAGCTCGACTGATCTACGCGGTAGCTTTGAAGCTTTGAGTCTCAATATACCCGATCTATTTAAGAACAATTTCAGATGTCACGAGTTTAATAAACTTTATTAGATAACCTGTCCCCAGTTAATTTTAGACCCGTTAACTTTGTACGTACCTACTGTTTTGATGATAAACGGGTATATTTTTAGTATTATAATAGAAGTTTTTATATAGACTCTTTAATTTAACCACAAAATAGATAGCAGTTGGTACAGTCAACGACATAAATGGATTAATTTTTCTTAAGTTCAGTTTGAAGTTAATTTATCTCAGAACATAACTAATGCTCTTTGCTAACCAATACTATTGTCGGTATAGTTACGTTATTCAATAGTAATTAATTAACAAAAACTTCCATATTTCATTAATAAAAAAAATAAAAAATAAACTTTTTACAATGTTCAGCTATCGGCAACTTTTGGCAATCACTCCAATAATATTTTGATTCGTTCCGATATAAATCATGTTCATCAATTCACGTTTCCATATAAAACATTTGAGATGCAATCGCATGTGAACGAGAAATAAAACCTATCACCGGGGTTTATTTAATTGAAACGCTGTGATGCCCGACAGAGTTTTCAGACTGAATATCGTAAAATTGCGAGGAAATTCTCAAGCGAATAACTGCAGTTTCATTTACCTTCAATAATTAACATTTAACACTTTTGACAGTGTCCTCCGTAAGTGGATGAACTTTCAGTTATACTAAGTATCCTACTATCCTGCTTCCTATCCTACTAATATTATAAATGTGAAAGTTCGTGACGATGGATGGATGAATGGATGGATCTTTGTTACTCTTTCACGCCAGAACGGCTGAACGGATCCGGATGAAATAGATTATAGTCACAGGCACAGAGACAGATTATAGTCTGGAATAGCACATAGGCCACTTGGTAAACCATGCGGGCGAAGCCGCGGGCGGAACCTAGTAAAATATAAATCTATCTATCTATCTATAAAAATAAAAATCAGTTGCCACATGTAATATCATCACTTAAGAACGCCTCAACCAATTTGTTTTTTTTTTTCATTGTGTGTTCGTTAGTAATTGTCAGGACAAGATGAGTAAGAAATTTTTTGAAAATTCCCCTGAAATGTCGGAAACTTGGATGGTATTTCTGTATGAAGAACTCAATAATAAGTGCACTTCTCATTCTCTTCATTAGTAAATTGCACCTGTGCAAAGCTGGGGCGGGTCGCTAGTTTATTATATTTATAAATTATACAATCAATTTTAATATAATTCCATCTCATCCATCTTTATATAGTCTTCCAACGAGTCAAACACTTTTCTATAAAAGAACGTTGGCCCAAACTAAAATTTCTCTTGTATTTTAAAAAACAGACACTATTATAAACACCTATACCTAGAACCAGAACAACTATCGGTAGATATAATACAATACAAATATTTTTACGTTTAGAGATCGAACCCGCGTGACGGATAGCTTAGATCCAATCGTGCCATCTAACACAGCCTCTAAACATCTAAGTACTTTTCGGAACTCATTAAGTAATTATATGTTTATATCAGAAAGCATCACAAAGGTTCTTTGTGGCAGGTCCTTAGATACCTACATGTAAGCGTTGGCGCCGCGGATGCGAGCCGGGTGCCTAATTATAATAACGTGTTGCGTCATCAGGGCATTCAGCATCAGAATTTACCCCACGTACATACTCGCGGGTACTTATGTTTTGTAGGTAAGTCATTGTTATGACAACATAATGACTAGACAAATAATGCACGAGCTTGCTTGTTATATTTCCCTTGTTTTAGTTATAGATTACCTATTTAATTAATTATACATGTACTTATGTGATTATTTTGTCAGTGGCACCGATACTACAATGAATCTAAATCTTGAAATAATGAGTTTTGATCTTTTCTACAACGACAACGCTCTTTAACTTCCGATGAATGAAATAAACGAAATGATAGATCGGTTTACTTCTTGCACTAGAATGAATGGTATCATAAGCGTATCATTAACGTGCGTGAATTTTGAATTGGAAATACTTAATTCAAACGTAATATTTTTTTGGATTGTACCTATACTTTATTCATATCGAAATATGATACAAATTGTGCGTCATGCCTAAAATTAAAGCAAAAACTTATAGGACCGCTCTATTTTCAAATTCAAAATTCACTGAGATTAGTTTGTACAAGACAGAATATTCGTGCTGTACATCGATACTGTTAAATTATGTTTAAAGAACGACGCAACGACAATGCGATAAATATATACCAATTGTCGTTAATATTTTCTGTACATATTCCAAAAGAAAAATGACTTTAGTATATTTAAAGGTTGAAAGCACGTCACTATTACTGAAACAAAACCGCTACTTCATCCATTCACAGCCCTCGTCAGGCGAGACGATGACTACAAAAACCTATTTCTACCCTTTGTTTTGCGATCCTGTTGCAGTTTTTCCCCGAAGTTCGGCGTCCGCTTCAATTAGTTCCCGTTGTGACGTACACACCACATATCCATCAAAGAGTTCAGCGAATAACGGTTGCAAATACACATATCATTTTTGTGACGACCAATCAACTTTTATCGAGATCACGCTCTAGGCGTTCAACAAAATACGGGGAAAATGCTAACTGTGTCTGTGTGATTGAAATTTTTCAACGTGATTCTTTCAACCTCTCCATGATAAGCAGTTTCAGTGTCGTCCTAAAATATCTCTTGACCCAGACAAGTAATTCAAGATAGCTTATATGATAATCTAGATTCCAATTCTGGTATCGGTAGTAAAAAGTGATCTTATCGTTAAGATAAGAAACCAAAAAATTTGATGATCAATATTTTCGCTCGACAAGCTTGTATGCCGTCTGTTTAACAAAAATAGCAACACCCTATGTAACTTAGAAGGTTTACTTTAATCATACGAATCGATGAATTTTCAAGAAAACCATAACAAACCATAACAAGTCTTTATAACAAAAATTCTTGCTATATATTGAGGTAAAAGAAAATTCAACTTTCGTTCCAATAGTTTTTTTTTGGGTCTTTCGGTCACGATCTTCTCTTAATAATGTAACAGCGAAAGCATGGTAAAGCCCTCCGAATGAGTCAGCTGCGGGCCTCGCTCACCGTCCAGACGGAATAACGGTGATCCATCAAGCTGTCTGTTTGACGAGATGACCCATTTTGCTTGGTCGACGAGCGTCACTTTGACCGAATTGGAACAAGGTCTAAGTCGAATCATGAGACGGATTAAGTGTAATTGATTTTATTTGACAAATGTCCTGTTACTATGCGAAAATCATGAGCACTTATATATAAAATGTTTTGTGGATTCATAAAGCAGAATTGTGCAACCCTACACCTGTGCAAAATAAATTAAAATATCCACAACATTAGACGAGTTCACAAAGCCGGAAATATAAAGGTACGTAACATGCGAGGCGTCAGCTACGCTACGGCAATAAAAACTTTGTAAAAGCAAAGGCAAAATATTTTTCCCACAACTTTGCGCGAACACGTCGCTTTTAAAGGACATTAACAGTTATGCAAATGTCGAATTCGCTTAGCAAAATTTTGGTAAGGCGTTTTTACATTAACCTTAAAACAGCAATACAAGGAAAAATACGTAGGTATATATATATATAGCTACCTGTTTTTTTCGCATTACTTGTTAACAGGTGCCCGCCTACATAGAGAAAATAACATTAGATGTTTACATTAGATACCACTCTTCATTTCGTTATCTTTTTCATAAATTGGCTTGGAGATACTGAAAAAAGAGATGTCGAGATTCAAAATAAGGAATTCAAGACAGCAACGGGTCTTTTGGCCGCAACCGGAATACAAATGAACAAATATAAAGTAGAATATCTTGGGGACTACCGAAAATGGACTTTGAAATGTTGACACATTTTTTGTGATTACGTAAAAACTACACTTGTTATGTTACGTTAGCCTGTAACCTATATACTTATATGAAAGGACGAAACATATTCTAGCATGGTTTCTAGATGTCTGTATTATGAATCTAAAATCTTAACTAAATTCATTATGTGGCCTTTGCGTATACCGAACAAGTAAATTGACGAATACAAATATACAGACTCCTCTTCTTGACATAATACTCACTACGTGTTTACAATGTCTGATAAACTTTTATAGGCCTATCAAAAATGTGCTTTCGTGCGTTATCTAGTCATTTTTATGATCCTAGCCTATTTTAGAATGGAGGGTTTAATGATCATTAAAATGATTGGCTACTAATATTTACGTGATTTATCTTTTAAACTAATCAATAAAATTTCAACTAAAAAGGGTAAAAGCCGACCCCAATACGTCTACTTAGGAAAAGGCTAATCGAATGTATTTTGACGAATGTTGTGGAAATTCCATAATTCAAGTAATTTCATATAACTGGTTTGACGACAAAATGAGAAGTTTCAGTAAGGTACGAAGCTTGATTGATGACAGCCTTAATTCAATTGAGCACTTATACCGTTTGCGTGTAGTTAGAAACAAATTACGTGGTTTATATGTCAGGCACAGGAAATCAAATGTCACGACTATACAATAAATGGAACCGATACTTAAGTAAAATTCTACTAATATTTTGAGTGTGAAAGTTTGTGAGGATAAATGGATGAATGAAAGAAAGAAAAGAAAATAGGATATAATAAGGGTTCGTAAACTTACTGTTTAGAATTCAGATAACTTTCATACAAAATAAGGTATTAAACGAGCATAACCACAAACCTAAGCTAGACTTAATTGTCTTATCAGCAAATGTGTAATTTCTATGTCAACTGCATGCTCTTATTCTCAAAGAAATCACTTCAATTCTTACAACGCCCATATCATGTTTTCCACTTCATAAAGTAATATATATTCAGTGCGATTATTGTATTTGCTGGCAACACTGTTGCACGTTGTTGTGGTAAAAATGTCGAAGATTGATTTACAATTTGAAAAAATGTTCAAAATTTCCACTGCTTTTTTACGTTTCAATCGTTCCCACCCATCAGTTACGCGGGATAAAGTGTGGATGTTTCAATTCTTACTCTTACAAATAAATACCTTCTGCTGTTTTATTTTTCTGTTGTATTCAATATTATTTCACGATATTAAATCCGGGAAAATTGCTGAAGCTAGCAAAAACGGCACGATGGTTATTGTTTCTATAACAATTACTTTCAAATATTGTGTACTGCTGTATCATCAGAAATGTATTAATGAACTCATTATCATCATAGACAAAGACTACGACGCGTCCAAGGATTACTGTGAGATTGACCAGGACACTGTACTAAAGTATGGTAAAAGAGGTGTAACTGTATGCAAATTTTGGCTCGTGTTTGGATTCGGCACTAGCGCTATCTTTCCGATAAAAGCTTTTGTGTTAATGGGATACTATTACTGGAAGGGAGAATTTGTTCTGGTGCCTATGTTCGACCTGACGTATCCGCAACCCATAGAGCAGTATAAAAATGTAACATTATGTTTTTGGGCATTATTCATACTTTGTTTAATATTCGGTGCTTATGCATCATCGATATACGTAGGATTTGATCCTTTGGTACCTATATTAATGTTACATACTTGTGGACAACTTGATTTGCTTAGTCGTCGTATGAGTAAGTTGATTGTTGAAGCCGAAGATTTAGAAGAAGTAGAAGACGACTTGAAGAAAATTATTTCTAAACTTCAGGATCTTTACAAGTACTGTAATCAATTACTTATTATCTATACTATTAATATTATAAAGCTGAAGAGTTTGTTTGTTTGGTTGAACGCGCTAATCTCAGGAACTACTGGTTCGAATTGAAAAATTATTTTTGTGTTGGATATTTCATTTATCGAGGAAGGATATATACAACATCACGCTAAGACCAATAGAGCGTGTAAAATGTTGCAAAAACGGGAAAAAATATTCCTTCTGAGAGCTTCCGTTGCTTGCGCTGCATAAACGGTTAAAGTTACGCAAAAATCATGTATCACAGAATTTTTCCCCTTTTGGCTCCACGCTAATAATTGCACGAGTTCGTAATCCGAGCGGGCGAAGCCGTGGGCGGAAGCTAGTTTTAAATATATCTTATTATTAGATACCAGGGGTTGTTATACAATAAAAAATATTTTACAGGTTAATGAATCGAGTGCAACAAATCTGTTCTATTTTGTACGAATACAACATGAAATCAACAACATTTCTCCTACCACTGACTGCGTTTCAAATAATTGAGGTTCGTAAATTTAACAGTGTATGCAGAACAAATACCGAAAATGCTCATTGAGCCAAATAAATCAACCTCAACTCGTAGATTTTACGGCGACAACGTAACAATTATACAACCTGAAATGCGTGTTGTGTAAAATTAGAAAAACAACAATCGTAATGTATTACGATTGTCAAGAATTTCCACAACGCGTTCTGGATGATTAATTCCGCAGCCATGACGCTTTTTTTATGTTCGTTGCCCCCACACTAGGAATAATTCCTGTATCGTGAGAAATAGAAATAATCTTTATTTTGCGTGAAATATGGTGGATTTAAAGATCTTCGTATTTTATAATTTGTTTCACATATTTCGCCTACTTAATTCGGCATGCAAAATGTAATTGAAATAGACTTAAGGAAGTCTTGCCAGTCTTAAAATCTTACTTTTGATATAATTAAAAAAGTAAACTAATAAAATGTAACTGATGCTAAGAAATTATTAAATACTATAAAATGGAATGACAGATATTAACTTAGAAACATCACTAGATAACACAAATATCTATTTAAAATAAGTTTAAACCTGAAACGTAACTAAATAACACAAACTTTAAAACATAACTAAAAAACAAAAATATCCATTTACCATATTAAGCTTAGACTTGACAACTAAAAAATTTAATTAATAAATAAATTTAAATACATCACGAAATTTAGTGCTTTTAAAAACACATATATTCACATACTCAAACACCCGAGGCCGAAACAACTAGGTATCTGTAGATTATACAAATATGTATTTGTTCCGTGCGGGAATCGAATTTTATTTTGTATTAATCTTTGCCCCACTCTAGGATTTCTCCTGTGTCGTAGGCACAGTTTACAAAAATACATGTCACACACACACACAACCACTAGCGACACCTAGCGACAGCAGTCGGTCTGCACCAACCATGCCGTCAACCTCGTGCCGTTAAAGTTTATATGGAGGAGGAGTTCAGTAAAATCTATATATAATATGTCTTACAAGAACATTAAATTAAATTGTTTACGTTTATAAGCTCGCAGCTGACGTAATAGAACAAAATCTAAAAATATAAATATGCAATTCATACAGAATTTATACTCGTCCTAACTTAAAAAAAAATATTAATTTGCATATTTAAAATGATTATTTACTTCTAAAGCAACGGAACACAGCTGCATGTACCAGTATTCAGATAATCTGCAGCTACGTTTAAATACAAGATGGAATAAGTGCAATAAATTATAATTAATTCTTGCAGGATCTGCAAGACAAACGGATCAACGTCGAGTTCATTTCATTTTTTCTTGCCACCATTTTACATTTCTACATGCCGTGTTACTACAGCGACCTTTTAATGGAAACGGTAAAACCGTTTCATGTTATCTTCGCTTGTTTTATGAATTTGTATTCATAACATCTACTTTATTCAAGAGATCCTTAAACAAGATTGTCAACGTCAACTTTTCTTTCATGCCAGTTCAGGTGTTTTCTAATTAAATGTAAACATACTTAGTAACGAGTGGTATCTTTATTACAGAGCGAAAAATTTCGTCACGCTATATATTCTTGTGGCTGGGAAAAATGTCCTGACAAACGCATACGACAGATTGTGTTGTTCATGTTAACGAGAGCCAGAATCCCAATGGGAATCAGTACCGTGTTCTACGTGATTAATCTCGATACTTTCGCTGAGGTAAGGAAAACCCATAACAAATTAGAAAAACGTGTTTACAACGTAATTTACGTTAGTTTCAGTAATTCAGACTACCTCATTGGTCTAGTGGTCGCAAACGCGACTGCTGGGCGTGAGGTCCTGGGTTCGATTCCCGGGTCGGGCAGTGTTATTGGGTAAACAGCAATAAGTTCACTTCCTGTTACATGGGACTCAATAACGGCATTGGCGAAATGTGGGTGTACAATCGAAAATGCTATTTTATATTAATTTAAGTAATTAATTTAAAAAACATTATGAACATGAAAATGTTAAAGCATTGTTTCCCAGATGAAAGAATTAAACTTCAAAACTTTACTGGTAATTATGAATGACGATAAAATCGTTTGTTTACAGATGTGTCGTCAATCTTACGGAATCCTAAATCTGATGAATGCAGCTTTGGAATAAAGGGTGTTTAGAAAATCAAAGACACTGCATATCCTATTTTCTTTTTAATAATTAATTTTTGACTATCAGTCTACACAGAATATATAGCTAAACTTTCACTGAAGCAGTAATATTAATTTCGTCCGCATCGAATAAAACTCGTATTTAAAATTTATATTTTATTAATTTTCGTTGCTGTACATGAAATTTATTAATTATCGCACATTTTACATTATTATCATACGTTCATTGTCATAATTGGATATAAATTCTGTGAAAATCCAATTACACAGGGCCATTAAAAAAGGATGACCATTGTCTACTTTGGTGCTTTATGTTAACAACATAGGTGGATTTTCGAAATTGTCCAAGCACAGACCTAAATCAACAGAATATGCTACAAAATTAGGGATAAAGGGATTTAATCCCTAACACTTGCATAATTTACAAGAGCTAATTAATTATACTAAAGGAAAAGTTAGGGATGAATCATCTCATTATATGTATGTTATCTAGAATAACCGAACATTACTGCTTGTAGGTCCTTACATAGCGATCCTTTATTCTGAGCAGCGTTTGAATAACTTAATCTTATGTAATTACAATCTCAAATGTGTGCTCAAGTACATACAGATCTTTCTTTTTAGCTGTATTCGGTGTTCTTTTCTATTCTATCAACTACAACTATAAAAACTTACCAATCAAAATGAATAAAGGCAAGTCCTTAGAGGATTATTAAGAAAGTGTTTCAAGAAGTACTCTCGAATTGCTAATTAATAAATACATCTTAAGTTATCACAATCGTGATTGAAGTTATATGTACTCCTCCTCACTGTAATCGGTGACAGCGAACTGGACTATAGTGCTTTTATCCTAGCTAGTCTCCTGTCAAAGTTCTTATGTCATTGCAATAATGACTATTTTGGCTTATACCAGGGGACTACTTAAAGTGAACAGTTTATAGTTCTGACATGACTAAAGTTAAAAAAGATAATAAACAAAATTAGTATGTTATTTTTACTTTCAAGACTAGTACCTAGTGAAAGATATGAATTATATCCAGATTGTAGTAGATATCGCTATGGAGTTTCTCGGATAGCGACATTGCATAACTTTAAGCTTACATAAACGAGATGCATATTTTTGTTAGATTCAGAATAGATGCAGCACACATATCTCGTTAAAACTTGCTTTGCTTCAAATATTTCAACAACATTTTATCAGCCTGTATACAAATACGCATGGGTATATTTACCTCATAGGTAGAAACCCCTGATATTAAAATTAATATGTATCTTAAACATTAACTTTATTACTATTATACCCAAACATAATAATTATAGGTACCTACTTAATTTTAATTTGCCACCTAATTTACATTTCGGAATTGCAAATGAAGAATATTAATCTATGTAATAAATCGGTATAAGTCAATTGACTTAGGTATTATTTAGATTTATGTGGTAGAAACGAAAATGTATAGATTTTCTCACGATAAAAGATGATGTAAACAGCGAAACCCGTAATTCAAAACATAACACGTGACGTCAAACTTTTGTAATATGTACTTAATTTAAATTTATTTCTTCATAGAATATCCTTCAAAATCAGATTTACCTTCTTTACAAAAATATTTTTCTGACCAGGAAATAGTTTGAATTAAAATTCCCATGCCATCAACAAAAACTTTTCCGATTCTAAGCTGAATATAAAAACACTTGTAGTTGGACCAGTGCCCTGTAGATGGCAATAGGCTTACCCCCTATTAGATAGGTACATGGGAATTAATAACGGCATCTGCGAATTGTAGATGAACAAGTACACCTCTGCTTCACCCTTCGAGGAATACAGGCATGATGCTATGTTATCTTTCTTCCAATATCATGAACAGTTGTGCCATTTTCTGATCATTTACATTCTAAAAAGCGCAAAAAGCATGTCATTACTAAATAACATAACGAAAACACTCGGCTAGCGCTCTCAAAAGCTGCACAGATTATAATTCAATGTTTATTCATTAGCATCTGCTAACGCCGTGGTGACGTAGTAATTATTTCTCAACGCTACTCCGGATAATACCGCCGTAATGAGATTCTGTTGGTGTTGGCCGACAAAATAGCCGACGGGCTGCATAACCAAAACTTCCTCTAAAACTAACACAATTTAACCATAGCCCAGTACTTGCAAGTGTATGTTTTTAGATTAAGAATTAGGATTTAATTTAAGGATATTGTTCTACGTGCTTAATGCCTTATTGTGCTTACTACCTAACTCTATCATAGGCGTAAGTACGCACGGTCATCCGTTCGACCGCGCGTTCGTTATACCTTGCTGGAAGTGAATAGATAGGAAAATAAATTAATGATATCGGTACAAAATATTCATTGCGCATTGCGCTCCGAAAACATCTATTTAGAGCTTTTGTAGACAATTTTTATGCGTGTTTAGGTCTTTTTTTTTATTATAAATTGCTACATCTTCTTTAAAATAACTTCAACTCATTGTAAACTGATATTTTGAAAAGAGTATCAATGGATTTTCTTGCCGGTCTCTTCTCCATAAGACCAACCCACTTTGGAATCGTGCGCCATAACGTTTTAAAAGTGCCTGCAAAGGCCCATTTGGAATAAAAAAACTTTGACATTGACTTCGGTCAAATAAAATTGTGATGAAAACATCGACAATTAGGATGAAAGCAAACCAGTAATAATAAAATATCATCATACAAAATCAAATTACGTTTAAATATAAAAATTAGCGTAGAAACCAATTTTAGATATCCCCGTATACGTTTCAACGTTATCCCCTAAGTCTACGTTTCAATATTTTCAGTGTTGTATTTCTTCGTCGACGCTTTATAAAATGGTATCTATAAGAATAGGTTCACCAATTTCCTCCTGCCTAGTCGGCAAAACTGCAAGAAATATCCCCGTGCTATCGACTCAAATAACGCTTCGAGCGGTGCTGCGGTAGCTGATTCTTGTGGAAATATTCAGCTTTATTGTGATCTCAGAACCGTAATATTACTACAGATCTACCTTGTAGTAAAGTACAATAGTTTTAATGTTGTAAGAGAATAAATAGATGTTACAGCAATCTGGGATGTTAGCCTCCTTTTTATGGATACTATGACAGATATTTTTTATTCGTTTTACAATAAAATACACTTTATTGCACAACAGAAACAGAAAAATAATAGATTGCACAAGTCTAAGTTTATTCACCTGTAAACATAGAGCCACAAGTTTTCAAAAGGGATTTTAATGCCCTAATTCCTACTGCACGAGTCTAGAGTTATAATTATAGGTACTAAGGTACTTGACCAACATAACAGTTTACAATCGGATCCTGATAAACAAGGAACCGAATTAAAAACAAATACCAATTGAACTTATATACCTACATACTTTCTATAATAATAAACTGAAACTATTTACACGAAAACCTATAAAATATACCCGGTAAATAAGTTGCTAACAATATCATTTTTTTGTTCTTTATTTTAACGTTGCCCCACACTAGGAATAATTCCTGTATCCTGGGTGCCTTTACGAACACGTATATTCACATACACGAAGACCCAGACCCGGAACAACTATCTGTAGATCATACAAATATTGGTTCTGTGCGAGAATCGAACCCGCGACACTTAGCGCAGCAGTCGATCTCTCAACAACTGCGTCAACCGTGCCGTCAACAAAAACGTCGCCAACAGTTTCGAGTAACTATGCATAATGTTGTAGCAACTTTTGTTTGATAACAGCGTTTGTAATTCGCCCCCGAATTCCTTTCCTGCGACTAAAAGCATTTGAAAGCTGTCTTAAATTCGTGCCATCGCTCACATGTCACTCAAAATTGCTCTCATCATGGAGTGATTTAACTATTCACCTTTTATATGTTAATTTCGAAGATGCAATGTAACCTTTAACATTATTTTTGTTGGTTTTAACAACTATTTGTTGAAATAAAAACTATCAATTTAATTAAAAGAATTTCACGAGTGTTTTTGTTAATCCAAATAAAAATAGAAACATTTCCAACATCAAAAACAATACAAAATTGTTTGTTTTCAAACTAATACTATTTGATATGTATTTTAATTTAATTAGCGGTTCAACCGAGTGGCAATCACAGCTATTAGTCTAAATTGATATCGATTTGCAATCCACAGCACTAAAGTACTCTAGAACTCTAGGCTAAATCTCCGAGCTGTTGGATATCTAGAGCATTTCTAATATAGCTATCTATGAAGATAAGTACCAAGGTATGTAAGTATAATTAAACTTCCTGTCGGCTCTCTTTCTCATTCTATCTTAAGACCAAGTATTTAGTACTACTGTAAAAGCCTACTAGAATTAGAAAACTAAAACAAAAGCAAAACTAGGTCAGTGCAATTAATGTCCTGAATAATACCTCAGTAAAGTCTCGCTCTCCTTTCTATCTCACTTACACATTAATAAGAATAATTAAAACAAAAGTTTGAAAAACAAAACACAACCAATGTCCATCCGCATCAGTAACTTGTCAAAGATTTTTCGAAATTGGTCCAAAAAGTTCTGACGTTTGGCTCGAACAAACAAATTCACGACTCTTTGTATTATTTGGTGATAAGGGAGACATATAACTAATCTCAAAGGTGGAACGAAATAGAGAACAGTTTGTACAATTCTGGTATTTGATTTCCTGGATTTAACAAACATCTGTTTCTGGGTGTATCTACTGTATGTATCGGATCTGTATAGTAAAGTGTCATGGGAATTTTCCCATTCCAGTGATTCCGTTTCGGGTTATTCGGATATTCCCTTTAAATATCCATGGAATGACTGTGAAAGCCGATATAAGACCCAAGTATTAGCTCAGTGTACTTGTGTACAGTGAGCTAATACTTTTCTGACTTGACTAAATAAAGTCGTAAAAACTAATGTCAGTTCTATATCCGAAATGAACCGTTTTATTTACTAACCGTATGTGCAATAACCGTAATGGACATGATTTAACCAGCATATATCGTCAGTATTAATTAGTTATATTAAGGTTTACATTACTAATATTATTTAACATAAATATAAATCTCCACGAATAGTACTGCTAACGCCTTCAGGCAGAAACGCGCGTTTTGGCATTCATTTGCTGCACTCTGCTGAGAATTTTATCAGCTGTCTATCGCACCTTCAAATGTTTTTGTGTGCTGCTTAAGTCGATAGTCAACTTTTTAGGTCCATATCAATAAAACTACAGAAGATACCTAGATAGAAACCAGTGAAAGCCTAGTGTTTGATCACTTGCCTTTCATGCAAGAGGGTCTTTTCGGAATCATGTGCGAATCAGAATTTGATTATCACTTGTGTTAACGGTGAAAGAAGATCGTAAAGAAACGCGGACATCTGAGAGTTCTCCATTAAGTTCTCCCCGGTGTGTGTAGTTCGCCAACCTTTTCATTCTCAGAAGAGGCCCTTGTCCAGCAATGGGTCAATAATGGGCTGTGTTTTTTTTTTTACCAGTGAAACTCATGTTGTGATCTGCTCAACATAATGAGTTGTCACGGCTGAGCGTAACCCTAAAATACGTGCTTTAGAAACACATGTTAATATTATTTAGGTTTATATTGGACGCTACAATACTACCTACCCGACTATATTATAGCAACAGGACAGCAACTTACGATAAAGAAGGAGCTGAATGTACAAATTCTAAAGTTAATTATTTTGTATAAACATCTCCTACCCTCATCGATCATAAAGTAAAGTTTTACGAGGGCATATAAGGTATGATTTTTTTGGGTTTTATGCACAATAATTTTAGTTTATAGCGTTGTAAAAGTGTCGAGTTTCCTTCTTAAACCGAAGACTACCGCTGTGTGGCAGACATTCAATCAATTTTTATACTATACTAGCATAGTTTATTTTATGTTGAGTCCCTTCATTGCATAGTCATAAGGTATAATCAATAAGAGATGACGTTTCAGCTTTCCTTCAGGAATAATATTTATTGTATTATCGACTCAAGGGCAATACCTAGCAAGGTTGTCGATCTGCGAGGCGAATATTTACATATATTAAGAGTGATTTCCTGGAGGTTTTATTCAAATAGATTTAAATGAGTTAAGAAACAAACAAACAATCAGTTTCGTATCTTCTTAAGTTAAAATAAAACTTCTTTTTAAACAATAAACAACGTTTAAGACAATAATATATACGATTCAACAAAAAATATGTTAATAACAATCCATTTACATATGTAACAATGAATAAAAATATTTAGTTTTTCTTAGAAGCACACTGAAACACATATTGAGAGATGCTACTAACCTACCTACATAAAATAAGATTATTTACTCTTTCGTAAAAATATGTATAGTACGTGGGTGTCATATGTCAGTAGTATATATCATAAGTACTAGGTATGGCGTCATTGGTCATGAGGGTCGGTCCCCAGGTCGAGCAAAGTCAGCAGACTTTTACAAAATTTTCAGTAGCAGCAGTTTGAAATGTGCCTAGTAGGTATATGTCAAGAGACTTGCATTTTGATGCATGGCGTTGTGATGGTATTTTGATTACAATGGGATTTCAAAACCGCATCTTTGAAATATAGACTGCAATCGTAATGGTATTTACGTATGATGACTAGGGTCGCCGAAGGGTCCGCTACTCCCATAAATTAATGTGGCGCCATCTGATCAACGAGTATGATCGAAATTATATTTGAAAGTAAAAGGGATGATAAAAAATGTGGATTTTACATTATTAATACACAAGTAAACATACGCCCGTCGTCTAATACGACAATGCACAAGACACAAGCCTCGTTGACAGCTACAGTTAAAACTGTTGTTATAAATAACAAATTTTAACGAAAAGAGCCGATTCAATCATTAATTCATAACAAATAAAACATATAGAATCAGCACTTTTTTAAAACCGTTAAAAATAAACTTTGGTTTATCATCACTGTTGAGCGTTAAATCAGAATTTATTTAAGCTGCACGCCGTTTTGTATCATCCTATTCGACGTTTACACCCTTTGATTGACCCAAATTGAGCACGATTTTGATGTTATTGTAGTTACTACAAAAGCATCAGATTTTACTATTTTGTTTTTCAAGTTTCATACGAAAATATTCACGTGCTGGTACCGGTAACAATGAAAGAGATGAGGACAGAATTCAAGCAAGACCCCGCCAGTAATACTCGTATGTAAATACTTAAAGAATCTGTGTCCGGGAACTCACTACGAACCTAAACTACGAGAATTATTCATTACATTGCCTCGCTACCTTTTGCTCTACGAAAAAATCAAAACTAACATTTAAACAATATTATGTCTCTACTGTGCCTCTATGAAAACAAAACTTAGCCTCTTTTCACTTTTAAGTATAACAGATCACCGTATTATCATAACGAATTATGTAGACTAACGGATTATATCCATTGTTTTATACAGATATCGTTTCTTCTAATCTACGTCATAGATTCCGATTCAATCCAAGTATGCCACGTAAAGTTGAATCGACTTGGAGCAGATAAGGGGTCTCTGTAAATCGGGAGAACTCTAGGAATTCTTTTCGCCACTTCTGCTTGCAAAAGAGCCTGCATACTTGATACTAAGTCTGGATATGCGCTAGACAAGTCAGTAGTTTCACACGGATCCTTTATTATGTTGTAAAGACATACCGTATCTGGAAATAAGGAGTTATACTTTATATTTACTACTAGAGATACAATAATCTTGAACGTAAACATCAAATTACAAAACTTACCGTTACTAGGATAACATATTGTAGTTGAAGAGAGACCTTTGCAATCTAATGTGGTATTATTTCTCAGACACAAGTCGTCTATATCGAGGGTTAGGCCGATTGAGTCAAGAACGCAATACACCGTACTGTTCAAAATAGATTTTACATAAGACGGCGCTTCACCAATAATCCCTGTGAGATCACTACCTTGATATGTTGCGAAATTTTGATTTACGGTACCAGTAAGTAGTTTATATTCTCCGTGTGTTATTGAAGCATAGCCTGCGACATCATCGATTTCATACATTACAGTCCTTTTAGAAGGTGTATTGTCGTTAATACTGTCCCATTGGTTGATTCCATCTATATCCGAGGGCGGTTCTACACCTGCAGCACATAACAAAGTTGGCAGCCAATCTGCGACGTGCATGTACCCGTCCCAATAATGACTTGTATTATTCAAAGAAGCACTCCATATCAACCCAACAACCCTTACGCCTCCCTCGAAAGGTGACATTTTAAGTCCTCTCAATGGATAATTGGAAGCGTAGTTCATAAAAGGGCCAGATGTCATGCCCCCATTATCCGAGACGAAGACAAGTATCGTGTTATTCAAAATTTCTTTTTCTTGTAGAGCGCGGACTATGTCACCAACACTATCATCGAGCTTTTTGACCATGGCTAAAAGGAAAAAGAAGTTAATAAAATCTTTATAAGAACTTCGTGTAAATTTCATAATCAGTAAGCAATACCACACATTATTTGGCATGGAGTGCTGATAACACAAAAAACTGGCTGCTATGGGTATTCTGAACAACCGGGAATGGTGTCTATGGTCCAACGTGCTTCGGAAAGCACTCGATAAGAACTCATTTCAACCAAAACTGCTGTACTCTGAAAGATCTGTCGATCTCCGTATATGCCATATACCATAAGCCGTACCTACTACTTCAAAAATATTTGAAAAACCTGAAACAATAAGGCTGTTATCCCTACCAAATCTCTAACAAAAAGGTACTCTTAATGAATTTTCAAACTCTTCTATTTAATGATGACACGATAAACATAATATCAACGTTAACATTTGAAAAATCTATTATGAATCCCTCGACGTTAAGAACTTTTTGGTGAATTGACGCATCATTTACCTGCGTATATCCTCCTGTTAGATAACTCAACGTGTCTCATTTCTCTCACGACTTCTGGTGGTGCCTGCAACAGGGCTCCGTCATTGCCTGCGTGCGGCGCATTGTGGGCTACCATCAGGAATAGCGGCGAAGACGTGTCATGATTCTCGATAACTGTGGTATTTTTGTTATTATATAAGGTACAGTTCAGCTATTAAATCCTAGAGTGTGGCAATAATGGTTGTGTCTATAGGGATCAATCTTGAGTTTACCTGGGGTTACCCCAGTGCCGTTTTGCCTTCCATAGATTTATCTGCGTATATGCCTATGTCTAAATAGCCTCCTTGGACACTCGAAGGCCGTAAGCTGGATATGACTATGCTGATCACCTTAGTTCAGACTCATCCTTAGAATTCGCTAGTGATAAACAGACCAAAATCTTATCAAATAATCAAAAGGGTTCTCCAATATTTGTATGTCTTAGATATCTAACACATAACATCACGCCTGTAATCCCCGTAGGGTTAACAGAAGTGTACTTCATTGAACTGCAAAATGTCACTGATGCCGTTAAAAAGTCATATGGAATAATAATTACAAAGGTTTTGTTTGGTTTTTTGGTTCCACTCCTTTTTGTCAGTACATATGAGTGAAGATTGTACGTAGAATACCAAGAGTGTTCTACAATATACTAGTAGTAGCATGACTTACTTGACGTGGCTTGTTCGGTGTACACGTCTGTGATGTAACCCTCAACATCCCATGCTGCGGTTAGGTTTCTATATAAAGTCAAACCAGAAACTGGGCCGATGGACAACTACAAATTAAGAACAGACCAAATTAAAAAGGTTCTGCAATTATTTTAATATACACACGATTATATACGATGAATACAGCAATAACCATCACGCCTTAAACATAAATCCACATTTTGAAGATATTGGGTGCTAGCGCGACGTGTTTGAGAGTGAGTCTGTTACATTGTTAAGAAGTTCTAAACAGGAATTGAATAATTTTGTTAAAATTCGTAAATTGTCTATTTTAGGTTGTTTGTCAATTCGATGTGTACGATTTTGGGGGGTACCCACGGTACAGGAATAATTCCTAGTTAAAGGCAACTGCAAACAAAAAAATATTAACATAGCATCACGCCTGTATTCCCCGAAGGGTTAAGCAGAGGTGTACTATCGTACATCCACATTTCGCCACTGCTATTATTGAGCCTCATGTAATAGGGGGTGAAACTATTGCCAGTAAAATAATAAAAAAAAAATAGTATAGCGATTAGCCATTAAAACTAAATAACCCTTGATAAGTAAACCTATCACACTGTCTTCTCACAGAACCGCAAACATTCTAACATTATCGTCTTCCATTCATCAGCAAACACATCTAATCCTCTGGCTGGTCTCCATGAGCTCGTTGAGCATCGTCAACATGCAGGGTATGGGGGAGGTGGATCGGGCTACTGTACGACAAAATAGGACATTAAATAATTTATGTTTCCTGGCGCGATGGTAATTATTAGGCTCATGTAGATCGGACGCATCAGTATAACCGTGAATAATCTTACAGGCAGTTGTGATTTGATCAAATGCTCGCCTGACTTCAAGGGAATTAAAATTTAAACATCCTAGAAGAAACTTGGTAAGGTACGTAGATGGATAATACTCAAACGCACGTTTGTAGAAGTATCTGAGGAAAGTAGAAAATAAAATGGTCGATTAAATGAAATAAGATCATGCTCACCGTTTCCTCATACGTGTACTCATAGTAATCTAGGTACCCTCCTCTATGTCCAAAATGACTGTCGAAGCCTCTTGCGGTGGGTAAATATTCATCACGTGATGCTCCAACGTGCCATTTTCCTACCAAATGGGTTGAATATCCAGCTTCCTTCAAATACTCGGGCAACAATGTCACACTGGTCGGAATGCCCCTATCTTCGCTCATGGCTAGTGGGTAACCTTGCATTCCTGATAGGAAATACACATTACATATCATTCAATACTATTTATATGAAAATTATGTCTTACAGCACCTGAGCAAGGTTGTTACAAGACTTTTAATAAGTCACCGATTTCCATACAATGTTTTCAGCAGTGGAGAGAGGGGGTTGCACGGAAAGAGCCTCCACCAGGGACGAAACTTAAGTTCGTCTCGCGCACGCTGGGCTCTCAGCCTCGGTGCCATCATTGTTGACTAATTTTTCCACTGTGGCATGAACGATTCCCATGTGATAGCTCGTTCTGCTCAACAGAAGCAGCAGAGAAGCGCGGAGTTACCTTTTCAGAGGTGAAGTATATCTAGCAGTTAATAGCTATAGAGATAAATACCTGTTCTATGTGAATATTTCCCACTAAGTAGTGCTGTGCGGGAAGGAGTACATATTGCGTGACTGTAGTATCTTCCTAAGGCAACTCCAGAGTACGCCAGCGTATCTATGTTAGGTGTTGCAATTTGATCCGAACCATGGAAACTGACGTCGTTCGAACCCTAAAAATAACGATATAATTATATGACAACAGTTTAGACCAATTAATGAGACTTCCGAAACAAAATGCTCGGTTATCTTGAAATGTTTAATGTAATAAGGCAAACAATTAAATGCGATGTCAAAGTCTTCTGAAAACACTTGTACAATGAACTCGAAGTCGAACTTGTCGATCTTGTACATAAATTATTTTATTGGTCGTTTTTCCTTAAGTGAAAACTTGGTAAGACTAATTTATTTAGTAAGTAATTTATTTAGTTGTTCTGGTACTAGATATTTGGTTCAATAATCTATTTATACACTCCACATAGTTTTGGAACACCCAATATAATATGCTCATGTGGTTCCCGGAAAAATAGGTCACTCGTCGTTCCCTGTAGGTTTCGTAAATGGCAAATAATGAATTATCCCAAGACGGTACAGCAGGTTGATCATAATTTCAAATAGTATATTTTTTTTTTACTATCTAACTATAACTGTATCCGCAAATGGGGAGGCCGATGCTCAATGTCATATAATGATGATGACGATGAACTAATAACAAATAAAGGGACACTGAGAGGTACGCCTCGTCGCTAGGACTAAGAAGAAAATATTTCTTACCAAATCATCGGCCACTATAAAAACAATATTCGGCTTATCTGCTTCACATAATACTGTCAAGACACCGATAGTCATAAACATAAATAACACTTTATTAAACGCCATTCTAAAAAATAATTCAAACGGACAGAATTACACAAATTATAACTGTGAACTTATCAAAAATTTTAAAAAGTACTTTGATGAATTTAAATATATCATATAGTAACAGTACGTGTGTATAGTGCTGATGGTAAGAACTGTGTGAACATGCGACCCGTCACTGAACGATATCACATTTTAGCGTACAAGTAATTACAACCATATATATATACTATCATTGTTATCTCAAGATGCACTAAAAATTATCTTAAGTAAAAAATTCTTTGTAGGAAAATGTTTAAAAAGTGTGAGTATTCTACCATAACGTTACCACCCATAAATATGCCATAATTTAAGAAGCTTAAGAGTTATTTTCCAGCAATATGATTCACTATCAATAAGTTGTATTTTTACAGAAAAGAAACTGAAAATCGTTTTGGGTCGTGTTAGGTAGCAACACATGATCAAAACGCATCAGTGATACCTAAATTTGAGTAAAGATTACATATTCAATCTCTGTCAACTATATGGTACACAAATATTAACAATGTGATATTATATAATAAGTATCATAATAAAACATAATGTTCATAACAATGTCAAGCTAACGTAAATTGTTGTAGCAGCATGAATAATAATTTGTTGTTTGTAGTACTATAGTATTACCCGATGGGTTAGGTAGAGGTGTACTATTGTACTCCCACATTTCGCCGATGCCGTTATTGAGTCCCACGTAACAGGGTAAAGTCTATTGCCATCTACCGGGCACACAGTTCCAGACTCCGTGCTGTTACTGAGAATTTCCATACAGAAAAACCCAATAACACTTTGCCCGACCCAGGAATCAAACCCAGGACCTCACACTCATAATTCACGTTTGCGACCACCATCACTCGACCAATGAGGCAGACAATATATCTATACATATATACATTGTGCAGTTTTTCAGCATTTGGGCCGTCACCATAAAGTCTGTATATTTCTTTATCAGATTAGACTATAGTACCAGCAATTTAGAAACCTTTCAACTTCTCTAATATCTGGTGTATCAGTTACCTATATATAGACTGCAGTACATTTGACGTTCTAATATAAATAGTTTTCCTAATGTTTTGGAATCTTATTTAAAATTGGAATGTTGGACTGATTTAAGGGTTTTAGGTTGTTTCTGCTTTGCTAGGTAACTTATTAAATTGGTTTTCAGAACATTATGCAAATTAAACACAATAAAATATATAGGTAATGTCTCCTTGCCGGGCGCCGCATGTGTCTTAATAAATTAATATGAATACCTATTTCTTTTTAAAATATATATGTATATTATCTGGCTTTTATTTCAACACCGATGTCTCTATATTTACCTTATTAGGAATAGGTGAAGAAATATCACATTCAGACCACCCTATATCATACATCGCTTTAATTATGTGCGTAAATAGAAACCAGACACTTATGATGATAATAAACACATTAGATACAGTTATAGTAAAGCAATAAATAATATATGTACGTAACACAAAAGATATATAGTGGCTATGTATTGTAAATGGTACGGATGTATAAATATAACATGGATATAAATTACAGAAAAATGTAAAATACTTGAATGACCTTACTGTCTACGTGTTGGATCAAATAATAAAACAAGAAAACTGCAGATAAAATCTTAAATTAGGAGAGACTATTTACATGCGGTGACATTTCTGCGTTTTCAGCTATAATACTGTGGTATAATATTAGGTATGGTGTTCCTCCATTGAAAAGGGAGGATCCTCCGACCAGGCAAGATGGTTAGCCTGGCGGGCCGAAGGCCGACGGTTGATGTCGGACATTCGTATATGTGTTAGAATCGTTGTAAACTCTCATAGTGTGATTCAGGGTTTGTTGTTGTAGCTTGACTCCGATAGATGGCGCTTTACTTTTTGCCATGTTGTGAGTAGTAGTCGCTACAATACTATAAAAAAATAATTAAAATATTCTTATATAACCATGTAGGATTTACGTCATTACACTTTTTTTAACTCCGTGGCCGTGTCTTTTTTTGTCATATGCGTCTAGAAAACCTAATTGAAGATCTTTTAAACTGAAGCCTTAATATTTCTGTCGTTACAACAATAGCAGTGTTACTACTACACGTTACATACCTATATTAGAATATACCAATTTATAAAAAATAAGTGTTTTGTTTTTTTATTAAAAAATATTCAGTGTCGGTCGATAGATAAACTCGTCGCCTTTTACATAAGGTAATGTGGACTATTGTAGATCGAAAAAGAACATCTCCGCCTATTCCATCGCGGAATAAAAGCATAATATAATTAAAGAAAGAATTGAAATTCTAGTTTACCTAATTTAAATGGTAATAAACATACGGTTCCTCTTTCCAAAGTAGTCCAATCCTATAAAAATTCTAGGCCAGATAATACGTTAAAAATTACTGAAACTCTTGAAAGAGTAATTAAAGACAGAAAGGAAAATAAAAAGTTCATTCATATGCAAATGATATGTTATAAGTAGGTACACATTCTTGTTATATTATCTACTACTTATTCTTGGTGTAGCAAGCGCCACTGCTCTTTATCCACTGCCTTAATTTTGAACTCTTGACCTTGACCTATTCAACCGCTACATTCTTTTTCAATGGTTGTACGTAGCTTCATCCAGGTCTTTCTCTTTCTCTCTTTTGCTTAAATTACTCCTTCTAAAATTTCTCGTAAAGAAATGGTCGTCGTATGAAAGGCAATCATCATTTCCCTCCTTTTAACTATTCGTTCTCAACAACTGTCTTTCCTCATTAATCTTTAGTATCACTTGTTCATTTGTTTTCCTTTCTCTCCAACAGACCTTTCCCATCCTTATATATCTAATTGTACTAATCAGGTGGTTTCAAATACGATCTTAAATTATTTGAATGATAATAATAAAAAATATATTTTTATTCCTGTAATACAGTTAGTAAAGGCACATGAGAACAGACTAAATGTTACGGTCCAAACAGTTTTTTTTTGAACAGGGATTTGCTTATATTTCCATAGTCGTACATTACACGACACGAGTAAAAGTATGATAATGTTCCTACAATGGATAGCCTACTATAAACAAACCACAGTGTGAATAAAAAATGAAATTGCACGTCATCGCGCCATAGAGACAGATTGCCAATCCAGTTCTATCTACTGTGACAACGATACCTATATCTTTTTTACTTTTACAAACAGCGTGGGATAGTTAACAGCCGGGTCCTAGATTCAATACATTTTTCTTTCCATTCTATATTTTCCGGCAGGAGTAATTCAATTTGTATGCTCGCCGTTCAAAATCATTAAATACTTTTTGCTAATACAAACCTTGTAACTTTGTTTGTGCCTTGTGTAACTCAAACCTGCATGGAAAATAAGATGAAGCTCAAACACTAGGCGACAACACTGTATTGCATGGCAAACTTCAGGTAAACGCTGAACTTGCTTAGACTTCCATAATTATGCAACTAAACGCTAAGTGAACTTGAGGGTCACCCAATAACTGATTAACCAAGTGTTAACTTTAGTAATTACAGCAAGCAAACCAATTCTTAGGTCATACTTGAGATGCAACACTAAACTTCCTCTTACTTAAATCCAACTACACTTTATAGATGTCCAAGCCCAAATATCACTACGATCCAATCAGGCGCGGTCGCAGCCAAACACCAAAGTGTTTGGGGAGGTTATATTAATAGTAATATGACGGAGTGTTGACGTTGGGCAAATTATAATTAATTTCACAAAAAAATATATGTAATATTACCTGTTTTTGATTTATATCATTGTTTAGAGGTTTTAAGCAGGAATTTAATAGTTTCTTTAAAATTTTCGTAAATTGTCTATTTTTAGGAGGGGTGATGACCCCCACGACCCACCCCCCCTCGGACCGCCACTGGACCCAATATAAATACGATCATTTGCATTGAAGAAAAAGTTAAAGAGAGAAAGAGCTAAAAGAGCCCTATATCCAACCCTGAACTGCTTTGTACTGATTAGTTTGATTGATCACGGTCACTCACTGCGGGCGCATGTACTACAATAGTATGCAGTAATCTTGGCACAATAGTGGCACATCAAAATCAAGCTTTCGGGAAGGTTCAAATTCGAAATATAAAAATCTTTTTATACATTGCAAAACGTTCTGCTCCTAACAGTTTAGAACGGCTAGCAGAAATCGAAATAGACATTTCGACCGTCCACCGCAACTTTGCGTACATAATGAAGTTGTCAAACGCTAGTGAGGCCAGTACCGCACATTTTCATACTAACCTGTGAACTGCTGCTAACGACTGCAATTTCAGTGTAAAACTTCAAAGCTTGGCGTGTTGCAAATTATTTGTAAATGTACAAACCTGTTTGATGGGTGTAGTAAATGGACGCTTTGGCTTTTCACGCTATTAGTGAATGGATTCTACTACTACTCAAAAATTGTGTCGCCTACAAGAGTAATAGATATTTTATCCGAGTCGGTTGTTTGTCTGGGTGTTGGGGCTGTGTGATTTTTGGCTCTAGAGGCCAATATACAGGACATTCTTGTGTAAAACTTATAACAATACAACACATAATCGAAAATATCTTTAAAACTAATTGATGCCTTCGTATTGGTAATTTAATGAATCTCTTTAAAGCAAAGGAGCTTCTGGGTAAGTTGATACAAGATATTTTGCGCGTTTACGTTTGGGATCACATAAAACAGAAAACATAAAAGGCATCGTTTAATAAATTAAGTATATCAATACTTAATTTATTAAACGATGCCTTTTATGTGTTCTGTATCGTATATCATAAATAATAAAAATTGCACATTTCCGAAGACTCTGATCAAATATTTGTTCCGCGAGTAAATGGAACTGCGCCACTTGCGTCAACGATGATGCTGATAAATAGAGCATATAAAAATTTAATGATTCTGCAATTTAGATAATGATTCGTGTTTAGGCTCCTTATAAGGAATTCATTGCCGGACGTGCATAAATTGCTAAGCTTCGATGTATTAATTAATACAAATAAGGATTTAAAAATAAAACAAATAAGCGATAATTCGTTTGCAAACATCGATTTTATTTTTTCGTATTTAGTTCTTAATGCTAAGTATCACAAATATTTATTAAACAAGTTTACATCAACGATCTAATAACAAGTTCTATTTTACTTAATACCTATAATAAATTATAATCGATCAACAAAACAGTTACATACAATACATAATCACTAATACCAGTTACTCCAAGGGACACTGATATTCATAATATTTCTTTGTACAGTGAGTTTAGTATCTTTCTACAAACGTTGATATTATTATTATTACTATCATCGTTACCGTTAAACCAAAATTGTATGGAGAAAATCGTGCGCGCGCATTTGAGTGAACTCATATAAGTATAGACGCGCGCACTTTATTTTCATACATTCTTGGCTTCCGTTATTATTTTGTTCGAGATCGCAGAAATCTCGGTCCCGTACCTCAGAAATTGGCTAACAAAATGTCACTTAATCCAAAAACGACAATTATTACTTGGTAATTAAGTACCTTAGTTTGCAAAAAGGTAATCTATAAGTTAGTCTATTCGATAACGTTTATAGAAAGTAACTTTTAATACCTCTATAGTCTCATCTATAGGTACTGCCCATTTATAATAAGTCATAACAATAGACAAATAAAACCCATTTTAGTAAGGAAATGTATAGATAAACAATGGGTTTTCTTTCACCAGGGTTTCATCACAGACTCAAAGTATAATGCTGTTATGAACATGAACAGTCAATCAGCTGAAACTCCACTTGAAGAAATGGTTTAAAAGACGTTCGTGCTTTGGTAGGTGACTTTAGACTACAGTTATAATAAATGGAGTAAAGAACAATTACATGAACCATTTAACGACATATTCAATAGTATTTCTTTTGTCTGAACCGTATGTGAAAACAGCGTCCGTCATACTTAATTAAGGAATTAATAAGAATATTGTTTGTAGTGTGTCCAGAACCGTTTTATTATGCGTCATTAAATAGCATCTTAAAGATGTGACACAAGTTTGGATCCAACTTTAGGTACAGAAAATCAAAAGTATAAAATTCCGTACAATATTACGAATACTGAATACTAATACTAAAAAACACTTTTCAGAATACACAAAAAGTTTCTCAACCCCATCGTACCGTCGCAGTTGACGACGGCCGCCACTGTTGAATTTCTGGTACCAGTCTTTTGCTGGCTAAAATTAAAAGACAAGTTTATGTTGTCAGTCCGTTTGTTATCATTGGTTCTTGTTCTTGGGCTATCTCGTGTAGCGTTGGTGGAGACGAGCCAAGGTGTCCAGACGTAGTTGAAGTTCGCGGGGTCTGCTGCCGCATTGAGCCTGGGTGATCCTCGGCGCTGCTGTGTGGCCCACAGCCCCCGCAGCCTGCTGGTCAACAGCGTGGCTATCTTGTTGGCGCGCCCCCATAGATCGTGACTTTCCGCTGGGTCACGGCGAACGTTGAAAAGGCAGCCGCGAGCTGAAATTTAATTTTTATTTTTGCTCTCATTATACCTTGTTTCATTATCTCCTTTTGGAACACGACTTTCATAAGCTAAAATAAATTAGGACACAGTATTAAGTAAGTGAATATGCGGGAACCGATATTTTTTTTAAATTATCAATATTTGATTTAACTGATTGTTTGAATATGATGGAGTACTATTTCTTTTTTTGTGTTAAGATGAAAATGGCTCACAGATTCTTGGAAGCCATTATTAAATATAAGCAAAATCTCAAAGATATTTATAAATTATTTTTATTCTCGGAAAACCTACTTTCCTAAGAATCAGCCACCTACACATCTAATATAATATTAAAAAAAGAATTTATAAAAATGTAATTGATGTAATATTATATAGCATAGGCATAAATAATATTGGTAGTTTGTGGGTGTCTTTTTAACAAAAAATTGTAGATGATGTCACAAGTTACAGTGGGAGATTGTAACTTGTGACGTCATGTCATCATAAACTCCCAATATAAAGAGGTATTTGTGAACAGCCTTCAATCTAAATCATAACTATTGTGTTGGTACGGTTCTAATTAGTCCCGAAACATTTCATGCCTTCTATGTTTTTCTTAGTTTAGAATTAACCCAAAAGTTTATCATCATCATTATTATTATTATCAAGAGCCCACTACTGGACATGGCCCGTATGTAAATATGATGAAATTCCATAAACTCCACGCAAACGAAAGATCATAATCCAAAATAACCATCGTCAGATTTTCACCAACAATATAGAGATATATATAGGTTTATCAAAGAAAAATATGTCAAACTTTTTCTTCTAACTTTAGAATTCCCTTGGCATGCGTTAATGCAATATGATTATAATAGGTAATAGAATAGTCAAAATAAGTTTTAGTCAGTTTGAAAATACTTTAAGTATTCCTTGACGTTAGGAACATGTTCGTGAATTAAGGCACTAACTAGTATGTAATATTGTATCGTCTTTACCGTTAAGTCAAAAATGTATGAAATAGCCATGCGCGCGCATTTGAACGACTCCTATCGTATGGTCGAGATTATATAAATCTCGTACTAGACCTATGTAATATGTTATATACTTACTCGGCGTAGGTAGACAAGGCGTAGTATCTTTCACAGTGTCCTCTTGTTTAACAGTAGCTGCTCTCCTAGTGGCTCTCACTTCACTTAGGTCCAAGAATATTCCCATCTCTTCAAAAGTCCTCGCCACTTCACAAGATCTTAGAGACGAATAATATTCTGGAGGAGTTCGTTTGTTTATCATTAATTCTGATCCGTAATAACCATTGCTAATTCTCGTTACGTTCCCAACTACAATTTTATAGTCGCCTGCTCTGTAAGCAGCCCAGGAGTTAGCGTTGCTATCCTCGATAGCTATTAAAACCTCTTTACGTTTAGATTGACCGTCCTTTACTATTGCATCCCATTGATTGACTCCATCTATTCCAGATGGGATTTTTCCTCCAGCCGCGGCTGTTAGGGTTGGCAACCAATCACTTATATGCATTAAACCTTGCCAAACTCTCGGTCTGACTGCAGACTGCCATATAAACGCTGGTACCCTAACTCCTCCTTCCCAGGGCGTGTATTTCTTCCCTCTGAAAGGTAGGTTGACGCCCCAGTTTCTCAGGTCTCCAACAGTTGGTGCGCCGTTGTCTGAAGCAAATACGATAATAGTGTCGTCCAGTATGTTTTTGTCTGCCAGAGCTCGGACAATCTTGCCGACGCTACGGTCCACGTGGGTCACAATTTCTGAAAAGAAACATACAATACAATTCCACTCAAATCCTGACACTGCTGATCTGAATCATCTGTTAGTATCTCGTAACATCGACGTCACGATTGGCGCATTAGCTATGCATTTAGCTTTGTCTACTTCATATCGCCCGTTCAATTCCCTAATCAAATAAAAAGTATTGTCACTCACCATCAGGTGAAGTGCAGCTGCCAAAAGGACTTAAATTAGTAGTAAAAAAAAATTTTTTTTTGTATCAAATTCCGATTTTCGAGTAAAGCCATATTCGAGCATAGGCTCGAAACTAGTATGGATCGCCATCGCCAATACGGTGTGGACGACTATATATGTATATAAAACAACTATTTCTATGTACAGGTTATTATGGTCAGAGTGTGTGCACATAAAATTAATGTTGAATGAAATAACCTCAACGTTTAAAAAAAGGATTAAATGTTTTTCCAAATTTAATTATCTATTGCCTTCAAACGTGCTCTACCTACAATCTTTGTCAAAACAGAGACATCTATACCAAATTTGAGCATCCTTTTACAAAGAGTAGGCACTCAGGCATGTGGTATTAACCCAGATTCGTGATAACACTAAGCCGAAAGCTACATTCCGACTCGAGCTTCCAAACAATACCTGTAAATGCATTCGTGTTTCTGGCTAAAGTTCACCTCAGTACACAAGGGTGAACAACACAAAGCTACAGACACCTACGTAATTAGTGGTCATAGTGGGTACATGGTGAATAGAGACACGGTTCCAACTACAGCATTATGAGATCCTTGTCACTTAAAAATCATCCATCGTTAGAACACTGCGAAAACGACTTTACCTGCAAACAGCCGTCGGTTAGAGTTGGCGATGTGCGCGTGTTTGACTGATGAGTACAGGGGCGTTTGCAACGCTCCGCCATCATTGCCGGCGTGCGGTGCGTTGTGCGTCACGTGCAGAAATAAGGGTTGAGACGAGTTGTGGTGGTGAATTACTGTTGAACATTATAAGTATGAAACTCAGAGGACTAATTGTGAACTTTGATCTTCTGCTGCTAATTAATTGGCATGCGTGGTCACAAAATGACGTCGCTTTTGATGAAAGAATAGAATTTCTTTAACACGCTAAGAAATGATCTTTACAAACAGTTGAGATCAAACTCGTAAAAAACAATAGCATGGATCTTGAATGGAATTTTATGATTATAATACGACGCCACGAACGCCGTAATAGACACTGATCATGTCATTGATTCTGCATTTCAGCTAAATCTGGATTATAATAGATCCAACGCCTCCGAAGAGATCAAGAGATAATCCATGATTTTGCCATCACGATACACGTAATGATAAGCTTTTTTATTACTGATGGCTATCTATCTGGCTAAACAATGGGTCTTAAAAAAATCAATTTTCTAATTCCATGATAGAAATGATTATTGGTATTGCGTGATTATAAACAAACTAAACAGTACCCCGTAAGTTACACATAAGTGTTGCAAACATGATATTTCGGCAATTTACTTAATTTTTAATACCCATTCAAGATGCAATCTTGCGCATTTTCCAACGCTATTGAATCGAGTAAGAATATTTCAACAGTACGATTTTACAATACCATTATAATTATAAGTGCTACTTCGGTACGAACTTACTTTTAACTGCTTTCTCGGTGAGTGCGTCAACAATATACCGTTGCTCGCAATCTTGTGGAATTGCATCATCGTATAGATCGAGACCGAACATTTGTCGTCCATTCGGCCACTGCAACAGTTAATAATCTCGTTGGTACATTCATTAGACTAAACAACATAAATTCACACAACAGTTAAACAAATATTGGTTTCAACCGCTCACTTTGAAGTACTTTCACGTCTAACAAAACGTGAATGCATATCCGCGTTACTTGGCCTTATAAAATTTCATGGCTCGATTACTGGGTGTCCACACCTATGTACTCGAGTCAATTTGTGCTGGTTGGTGCTTACCGTTTCGACTTTGTTGTACGTGTAATAGTCGACGTAGCCGCCTCTCATGCCGTAGTGGTGATCGTACCCGCGGGAGGTGGGCAGGTACTCTGGCTTGGACATGCCGACGTGCCACTTGCCCACCAAGTGCGTGGAGTAACCCAACTCTTTCATGTATGATGGCAACAGTCGCTCCGTTAACGGTATGCCACGGTCTTCTGAGTTAAAAAGCGGCTGGCCATGCATTCCTGGAAGAAAAGTAACAAAAATGTTTACCTACGCTTTTTGTTACAATCGCGGCAATGAGCACTTTTCGGCGTTTACACTTGTTTACTCTTGTAGGGCCTCTAGTATTTGTGTACTCTCATAATATGCTAAGATAATTAAACAAAATGTTATCATAGCTTAATTGTGACCCTTAAAGAGTGTTAGTTAGTGTGTACACAATATGTATGTGTGTACTCAGTCCAAATAAAAGGCCCAACCTTTACCTCGGAGTTCCTCGAGTTTCAAAGTTAAGGAAATTAATTTTATTTCCTCGTATAATAATAACATGGCATTACGCTTGTTTTTCCCAATAGGTTAGGTAGAGGTGCAGCTACTATTGTACACCTACATACATATCACCGATGCCGTTATTAAGTCCTATAGTTAGGATCTGAGACTATATCCACCTACCAGGCACAATTGAAAACTCGAAACGAGTTGGTTTTGAGAGTTTCTATCAGAAAATTTTAGAACAATAAAAAACCGACTTAAAAAACTCAATAGCAAGACTAATTAAAAGCAAAAAATCAATGTTATATAATACGATATATTAGTTTAAGAATATTGAAGTCGGTGCTAAGTAAAACATGCAAAGTGATAAATGGCGTCGATTGACGAAGTGCCTTTTTTTGAAGTTGGTTGAAACATCTACTAACACTTTGCTCCACCGAGATCGAACCTAGGAGATTCATCCTCAGCAGCCACGCATACGACCCCTAAACAAATGAGGCAGTCCAGTATAATAATATCTGCGCTATAATAATGCTACGACACTAACAGAAATGTTCTTCTCAATGTAAATATTTTTAAATCTAGCTAATGTAATGTCTTACTATGAAGTTTCTTGCGTTTAAAGTTGCAACGTTGATAGCAAAGTTAATAAAAACACAGATAAAGTTGGCAATCAATTAAAGGTAGATAATTATTCCCGTCTCCCACCAACACGCGATTGCACGCAAACGGCCGCACATCATTAATCATTGTAATGTCCCTCAACAATAATGATTAAAAGCGTATTATTTAACTATTCAATCCTTAAGTTGACCCATCATTTTCTAAGCGATTAATTTATCGTTATTAAAGAGTCTTTTGTCATTTGGCTAATCTTGTCTTAACTACATATAAACTAAACTCAAGACTATGACAGTAGTGATAGCCTAGCGGTTGAACGTTTGCCTTCCATGTGCGAGGGCCTGAGTTTAAACTCGGCTCCGCACCTCTGACTTTTCGGAATCATGTGCGGATCAGAATTTGATTATCACTTGCGATTACGGTGAAGGAAAACATTGTGAGGAAACCTGCACACCTGAGAGGGCTCCATAAAGTTCTTGATGGTTTGTGTAGTCCGCCCCAACCCGCACCGGGCCGCATGGTGGACTAAAGCCTAACCCTTCTCATTTTGAGAAGAGCCCCTTGTCCAGCATTGAGACAGTAATGGCTTTAATTAATTAATTTATATTTATATATTCAAGAAAAAAAATATTAAAATATGTATTCCGAACAGAGTCCGAAGTTTTAAGACTTATTACGAAAAAAAACTTTACAAACTTATTTTTTATTACTCTACTTACGTATTTTTTATATTTTGCTCTATGAATTACAAAATTAATATAAGATACTGAATGCAATAATATTTCGGTAACGGCGGCTAATCTCACCGGAGATTAGCCAACTACGCAAGAGATATTATAGAGCACAAGTGTGTGCGCAAACACAGGTGCTCTCTCCATTCCTTCACTCTCAGCCGGATGGGACGGCAATTCGACACGACCGGAGAGAGATCAGGAGCAGGACCAACGGCTTTACGTGCTTTCCGAGGCACGTTGTGTATTCATACATAAAGACCCAGACCCGAAACAACTATCTGTAGATCGTACAAATATTTGTTCCGTGCGGGAATCGAACCCGCGACACGTAGCTCAGCAGTCGATCTCTCAACCACTGCGCCAACCATGCCGTGGAGTCAAGTCATTTAATAATAATATCACTAAACAATTAAAGCAGCTCGATGCACCTATTACTTAATTGGACTAATTCAAACGTAACTGTAGCTTAATTGGATTAATTCATGCTCTCTATGTAATTACATAAATACATACTAATTAATTTCTATGCTAAACTGATCTTAGGTTAATAATGTAGATAAGGTTAATCGGTGTCACTGAGAGATCGACTAAACTAAATATAACCCTTATGCTTGCTCTTTTTGGCAAATGTCCATGTGTGACCCCTCGTGGGATTTACTGCCCAAAGACCACCTACCGATTGAGGAGGTAAAATACCCCTCCATTTATATATAGGGGCTAATATATACAATATTAGTTTTTGCCCGCGACTTTGCCCGCGTGATCTACATATTATATAATAATCTATAGCCTATTATAGCACTCGGGGATAATATAGCTATCTATGAGAGAATTTTTTTTAGATTTGGATCATTAGTTCCTGAGATTACCCCTTACATACAGACAAATTTTTCCTCTTTATAATATTACCTATAGATAATTATTGCCTTTTTATTTAAGCGTTACCCCTTTCTACAATTTTTATTATATCGTGGCCACAAACATACATCTCACATACTCAGAGCAGAAACAATTTTCTGTAGGTCATATAAATATTCACGGCACTTAGCGTAGAAAGCTAATTGCTCAGCCACTGCGCCAACCATGCCGTCTGTATTCAGATAATAATTATACATTGACCTATAAGTTCAAAAGCCTTATTCACCTCGTTTCTAAGTGTTATACTTATCTAATATATACAACGAAGCAATAAAATTGTTTCATAAAAAAATTCAATATAAAAACTAATTGCCGAAAACCCTAGTTTTGCGAAAGCGTAAGGTACCTACACAGAATTGCGTGTACCACTGAAGGTTAACAACTCTCATTCAATGCTTGCCTTCGAATGAATTACACTTTCTTGAATGGAAATGACTAACATCTACATACTAACTAGAGTAAAATTAACATAACATAGAATCACGCCTGTATCCCCGAAGGGTTAGGCAGAGGTGTACTATTGTCCACCCACATTTCACCGATCGTTATGAAGTCCCAAAGAAGTCCCCGAGCAGCTACTGAAAAATTCTAAAAAGAAAAATCCATTAACATGTTGCCTGAACTGGGATTCGAACCCAGGACCTCGAGCTCAGCACTCGCGCTTGCAACCACTATCACGAGACCAATGAAGCAATTAAAATTAATTATAATAATAAACGTTCTTACCCAACCGCATGGGGTATTTCCCGGTGAGTAAAGCGGTCCGCGCCGGCGTACAGATGGCTTCACTGTAATACTGCTGAAGAATCACGCTCTGGTACGCCAAGGTGTCGATGTTTGGAGTCAGGATTTGATCTGACCCGTGGAATGATACGTCATTCCACCCCTGAGGGTTAAAATCACGATTAACAACTTTTTTAAGTTTTAAGTACCTACTACACGGCATTAATCTTGACCTCTTTATGAGTTGGTTTTAAACGTAAACTGTAAAGAAAATAAAACTTAACATTTAACCTAATTTGACGCCACCGTTGGCGAAGTGGTTGTGTGATCGACTGCTGCGCTACGTGTCGCGGGTTCCAGTCCCGCACGAAACAAATATTTGTATGACCTACAGGTAGTTGTTCCGGGTATATGTGCATGTAAAGATTTGAGTTTGCAAAAGTACCCACGATACAGGAATTATTTCTAGTGTGGGGCAAGGGATTTTTAATAAAAAAAAAAACAAACCGAATTATCTAAGTCTAGACCAATTTTGAACTGTGAATGGGACACAGATCATACCTCCTGTCTAATTAAAGGCCATTGCGCAAAGATTTATTCACACATTGCGGAACCTTATTTTTTAATTTATTTGTTACTAGCTTCCGCCCGCGGCTTCGCCCGCGTGCTTTATGAACTCGTATTCCAGGATAACAAGTAGCCTATGTGCTATTCCAGACTCTATCTATCTCTGATCTAGATCTATCTCTGTGCCAAATTTCTTCCCGAACCGTTCAGCCGTTCTGGCGTGAAAGAGTAACAAAGATCCGTCCATCCATCCATCCATCCTCACAAACTTTCACATTTATAATATTAGTAGGAATAGTAGGATCGTCATGTTCTTGAATAAGTACCAGTTCGCGTACCCAGCTCCAGTCTTCAGACTAGGCGTTATGTCCCTATGTGTGAGAGGAAGTTCTGCCTAACCAAACCGACTTCGGTCTTGGTTGTCAGGTAAGGAGATTATATGCCTGACGTCGTGACCAAGGTTTCTTTGATGAGGCTGACAATGTGTTCGTGGCTGAGGATGCTTACATTTATTGAGGATATAACGTATACCGTGTAGTATTTAATTTTTTACGTTATTTATGGAATAAGAACATTGTAGTGTTTCTATTATCTATGGAATGTGTGAAGAGGACAGTTCTTGGTCGGATGTATTATTATACCGAGGACAAAGGCAAATAAATAACGAAGAATGATTACCTAATGCTTCATTAAATTCATGGTCAATGAAAAAACAATACGGTCAATGAAACAGTGCGATTAAAAAATAATTATACTATAGTTTCTTTTCATTCGGTTTACAACTAGAGCATAAACGCCGAGCCATTATACAACTCAAATTAATGTCATAATTACGTAAACAAAATCTCTTACAAACACGCATATTCTATTTACATTTGAATATACGAAAATGAATTGCGGTTGTGGCGGACCATGACTATGTCGAAAATGGTAACAGGCTTATTCACAATGGTGTGCTTTCTGTCCAAGGTTAGAGGCATGATAGATAGGAATTTGGCGTATTAGATACACTAGTGTGACAATGTGTACAAAATTAGAGGAAGCGAAGAGGTGTAAAAGTGTCGTAGCATGTGGCATTCGTGTCGTTTTGAGTAATGTTTTTTGGCATCGCTTTGTTATTGTATTTTCCTATTTTTCTCAGCAAACCCTTTCATTTGATACCCATATCATGGGAGTGCATAAAAAATAACTAGTCCGCCATCTTGAGACGTCCACCATATTGGATTTAGAATAACGTCATCTAGCTAACCATGCATTGTCATTCAAACTAAACGTGTATGCAAAATTTCATCTCAATCGGTTGAGGATAACTGCTTTAAAATTCAGTTGCAAGATTTGACCCGAACATATGTAGATACTTACATACAAACCTTGCAAGTTAAATAAAAGCTTGTAAAAAGAGCTACCGCCTCCTCCCGCTTTAAATACAAGGGGTTATTAACAGCTATACACAAGTTCATCCACTATCAGTACAGACGCGACATTATCGTCTATATTTTCTATGGAATTGTCTCCCTCTGTATGCTGTCTGACGGTAAATGTTCATGTCGAGACTCGAACTAAGATATCTACACCATAGAAATTACACGATCTACTCACATATAAACCCAATCAGTACATTGGTTAAAGTAAATTGCACAGTACCGAACTGTTATACTGTAAGCTAATCGAGCTATTGATTTCGGTTTGTGAATTAATTTATTGCACGAAACAACGGCCACATGCCATTTCCACTCTCGTTAATGATTTAAAGTACGGCAGATTTCAAATTGGGCCACCGAAACGGCCGCAAAACAGGCGACAGGGAGCAATACTAATGCCTATGGTCAACCGAGGGCGGTATTTTTTAAGCCATCAGAATTTTTATTTTGACCAGTTAAGTACATATTATTTCAAGAGCCTTGCCCTAACAAGTCAATTCAAGCAAACCTGAGCTGTACCTCTATCATGAGTTTTCTAACTATTTACTATCATAGTAAAGTAAATTTTCATGATAGCGATTTTAGTTCTTAACTTGGTTACATTAGGGATTAGAGTCGCTTATGTGACATATGTGTCATAGTTAAGTTTTGAATTACTATTTACGATATTATAGAGATGTCATGATAGCGACTCTAATCCCTAATGTAACCAAGTTAAGAACTAAAATCACTTGCATAAAAATTTACATTTACTATGAAAGTAAATAGTGAAAAACTCATAGTAGAGGTACTGAAGTAATTTTTAATCGATATTGATTAAAATAAAAATGCTTCATCTGTTATTCAATCAAAAATAATACCTATAGTTAATCTGTTTAAAAACATATAGGTACATAATAAAAAATGAATACTAAAAAAAGTCATATTCGGCGCTTGTTGTGAGATCCTACAATGGCTTATAAAAAAGCAAGACTAGCTAAATACTCGTACACCGTTCAAAGAAAAGCTGGAAAATGAAAATTTCAACAATATTTAAATTACACAAAAGTTTTACTTACTTCAGATTTAACAACTGATTAGATAATGCTTTGGATAAAATCACTATGGGTAGGTAAATATTTTAATTTAAATTAACACTTCGAGTATAAAAAAAAAATATATAAGTAATAAAAACGATGATTTTCCATCAACACGAGGTTGTTGACTTGACAAAATAGTGGAGCTTAAAATTAAATAATGATTCAACTATCTATTAAAATTATCCTTCCTAACGGCCTTTGCCATTGCGCTGTTTTATTTTATGTTGCTCCTGAGTGGTGTGCACGTTCTAATGCAGTATGCACTACCGCGTTACAAGGACATGGCTGGTACATATATGTAGGTAGGTATATAATGTAGACTTAACATGTGCATTGAAGGTAAAGGTTACGTGCGGTTTTCTTGCCGAACCTTATAGTGGGTTTGACTGCAATACTACATGCTAGCTGCATTTAGTAATAGGTAAATATAACATCGCGTTATTTTCTCATTTAAGACACTGTCTATACTAGTGACACTGTATCATGACTTCTGTTGTGGTGGTTTTTAAATTATACTTAGTTACGATCCGATTGCGGATGAATGGTCGAAGATCTTGTCAGTGTGTCTAGTATTATGAGAGGGACTTATAAATGTTTTTGTCGTTTTGTTATTCTGTATTATGTAGCTTTAAGTGTAGGGGCCCAGGCCATTATAATTAAAGTAAAAATTAATAAATTAGCTCCATCTTATACTTTGCGCCTTACTACCAAGACACCTAAAACGATGAAGTATGGCACACTTAGCTGTGTAATATTTACGTAATTCACGAGCATGTATGAGCTGTCACAAACCACCTTATAGTCCGCTGGTGTAATGATTGTGTTTGAAATTAAAAGTTAAAAGAACTAACTAGAACGGGTAACATGTGACCTCTACTTAGAGCCAGTACCGCACGTTTTTTCTCCTAGGTTCAAATTAATTGAATATACAGACTTTCAAATTGATTAACTAAATTAATTTTGAATTTAAATAAAATTGATTGAATCCTTTTTTGCTACAGTAATTAATAAAGTTTTACATACAATGGACCCATAATCACGGAGCTAATTTTAAATACCTTCGCGTGTCGTTTACTCAGAGAGTCGACTTTGGTAAGTTCTAAGTTAACATTCAGTTCATGGATCTTTGTCACACTATTTTGACTTTTCAACATGCAGTTTCGATAGGTGTTCTAGTGGTCGCAAGCACGGCTGGTGACCAAGCGGTTCTGAGTTGGAGTCCGGATTTTGTAGTTCCAAGTTAATCGTTATGCTGAGTTTGAAATAACAAACGTATTATGATTAATTAAACAACTAGTTATAAAATATTAACATAGGAAAAACATTACTTTTTATTACTTTATTGTTTAAAATAGAGAACTGGGTATCTAACGACGATTTAAAGTTTGAAATTAATTCATTAAAATGAAACAAATGTTTTCATGTAAGTGTGTTACATTTTTGTATGTTCGGTTATAGTTATAATTTTTGATATATTTTTTTTGTATAACCTAATTAAAAGTAAAATAATCAAAAACATTTAAACCTATTCATACCAACTATATCATTACGTATAAGTTGTACACCTACACATGTGTATAGATTTTTTTTTTTGTATAATATTAAGTCTCAGAAACAGAAAAAAAAAATTACCTACCATGTCATCCACCATGATGAATACGACGTGTGATGGACCCTGCCGGTACGCTGATATCATCGTGGATACCATCGCCAGGATGATCCACCACTGGTTCCTGAAATATTAGAACATAGTCGTGTCAACACCGCTGTTAAACCCTTAGGCTTCTAGGGGGTTTAGTCAGGGGCTCTTATTTGAAACAATAAAACAGATTTGGGGGTCACTCCGTAAGACCACTGTAATTTTTTGTTTAATTCAACCACCTTCGACTTTTTAGACACGGTTTAACATCTCTTTTGTAAGTTCTGAAAATAAAGTTGTAACTGCGATTGCTGAGTGTTAGGTTGTTGGGCATAGTTGATTAGGTTTTTCTGTTAGAAAATTCTCAGTAGCAGCCCGGAGTTTGGAATTTTAGCCATGGCAATATAATCGGTACGATATTGATTTTTTTTTTCCAATCAAATATTATCATATATAAATATTGTAGTTATATCTATATGATACCTACACTAGATTTATAATACGTTTCGGTTGTTTTATTTTAACAATATTTCATAAAATAAAACTATTATGTTTTAAAATAGCATTCCGTGTAGATAATTTGGAAAACTTATAGGAACTAACTAATTTTATATGTTATACACTAGGTCTATAAATAACATTCCAATTAATTATTATTCAATGTCTGAAGTTAGTTATTTAATCAATGTCTGAATAAAGCATTTTAATTGTGCTAAAAGTTTGAGTTTTCTGTTTGGGTTTTGATAATATAATTAATAAACTCAATTGCTAGTTACCTGTGACAAAAGTTGATAGGAAGGTTTAATTTATTCATCATTAAATTTTGAATTTGTTCTCATGTATTAATGTTTCAATTGTATAAAAATTTTAGTAGTCTAACATACTTAGATACCTACAATACCTTTATTTTTTATCACAAATACAAAACACAGTTTTTTTTATCTTAGGAGCAGAGTGGTTTTACCAACTATGCATAAACACACAGGCTCGGAACAAGTATCTATAGGTCATACAAATACAATACACTTTATTGCACAGCAAAAATATACAAAAATGCAAACCAAATAGAGATGTACAAGTTCCGGTCTTATCGTACTAGGCGATTTCTGCCAGACAACTTTAGGATGGACAGAGTTGCAGGTAAAAAGAGAAAGAGTAGTTCACGGTGTACATAAAGATAAACATAGACTACATAAACAATACCACATAAACACCATAGATAATCTACATATATATAAATCAATAAATATAAATCACTAAAATAATATAATGATCCTGATAGGATCAATTATTTTTTCCGTGTGGGAATCGAACCCTGCATCAACTGTTCATACAGTTCAACATTTCATAATTTCTGACACACAATACCTATATTTATTACATCACATAGTTGAGGTTTACCAGTGGCCCGGTTATAGGTACCTATGTCATTGCATATGATACGATCCGACAACTTTGTGTTACGTAGGTTAAAATTTAGAACAGCATCTTCATTATGGTGACATTTTAAGAGGATTATAAATTATTCGGAACTCGAAAGTCATGCAATGAGTGCCTCATTGGACTAGTGGTCGCAAGCGGCTGCCGAATGTGAGATCCTGAAATCGATTCCCGGGTTAGGCAAATATTATATTGTTAAGTTTTACTGTATTGAATTTCTCAGAATCAGCACAGAGTTTGTAACTGTTTGTAGCCCGGTAGATGGCAACAGGCTCGCTCCCTAATACACGGGACTAAATAACGGCTTCAGCAAAATGCGGGTGTAGCATAGAACACCTCTAATAAACGTAAACTTTTTGAATGACTTCTCATTCAATAAGTTGGAATTATATATTTTATTTATTAATTAGCACTTATAAAAACCTAGCTTTCGCTTAAATTCAAAATGAGCCAGTAAACTTAAAATATCATTAACAATGAACGATATGCAAACGACTGAGTTGGCATCCTACAGGTGTCATAATATCGTTTCTTATGTCTGAATTTTCTTTTGTGGAAATATATTACAATATGAGGTTTGGTAAAAAACGCTAGAAACAAATAGAAAGTGCGCTAGTTGCAGATTTACCAGGTTTGAAATGAAATGAAATGAAATGATTTATTTTTGCAGTTAGGATTTTTCAATCACTTTTACACGTCTTTTTTAAACTAGATGGCGTCGGCATTTCCTATGACTATCCCTGAGAAGAAACGCCGAAACAAACTCAGGGGTCAAAGTCTATTTTAAAGTCCAGACAGATTGTAATTATGTAAAGGTTTATGTGAGACAAATATAGGGTGGAATAGCCTTTTGAAGAAAGTGCCATAACTATTTGAGCTAACCTGTCGCAACAGAGTGCAAGCATGCATCAGTTATCGTGAGAATTAATGAAATGAAGAGCGCTCAGCCTAGATCTCACTCACATTTACAATGTATAGCGGTTATATATAAGAAATCATTTCAATTTAAACGACATTACAATATCAAAATAATGAAGTAAATAATATAATAATTAATGGCAAAAATTGTATATAAAAAAAAAGGAAAGGCTAAAGAGAGGTTCAATCCCAAGCGTTTTTGTCATCTAAATAGTCCGAAATTTTATAGTATCCTTTTTTACAAAGTTTAGATTTAATTACAATTATGAACTTCTTTAATGTTAAATTACGTATATCATTGGGAAGTTTATTGTAAAAGCGTATACATTGTCCCATGAACGAGTTGCTTATTCTGTGGAGGCGCGTAGCATGTACAGCAAGGTTGTGTTTATTCCTAGTGTTCAAAGAATGAGTATCAGACAGTTTGACAAAGTTCGAAATATTTTTATAAACATATATTAAATTTTCAAATATATATTGTGGCGCTACAGTTAGAATATTAATTTCCTTAAATCTGTGTCTCAGCGACAGTTTATCTTAACTAATCAGCGCAATACAGTGGATCAAAACTCTACTAAACGATAGAAGTAAAATGTTTAGATTGCTAAATGCTATATATCTAAGTAATGTGAAGTGTTAGTAAATCGCACAAAGAATTAAGATTTAAAAAAAACCGAAGTAAGATCTGGAGTTTAAAAAATGGAAATATGTACAGAATTACATATAGATCACAACTGAAAACGTGTAAATAGTTTTGATTTTGATGAAAAGTTATATGACAGTGTAAAGTCTGTCTTCGATGCAAAAGGTGAATTTCATATCGGAGTTTTTAATCGGGATACTTAACAAAGCATAACCTATAGCACGCTAGTATTCCCTGAAAAGTAAGGTAGAGGTTTGTAAACCCTTTGAAATAGAGGGCGCGCCTATTACCACCTACCCGGCACATTTCCAAACTCAGTGCAGCTAATAAAAAATTCATACAGGAAAACCCAATAACACTCTGACCGACCTGAGAATTGAACCCACGACCTCACGATCAGCAGCCACGCTTGCGGCCACGTGATCAGAAAAACGAGTAAGTAATATGCAACCCTCATTACCGGTAATGGAAAAATAATGACTCTAACTGCATGAACTGTTGCCAAACACCAACTTATTTGTAATGGCTGTCTTTGTCATGTAATGAAAATATCTAGGAGAAAGGAATTAGTCAAAATTTGAAATTTGCTTTCAACAGTAAATCTTATTTAATTAATAATTCTTTAAATGAGAGCGTAGCAACTAGCACATACCTCCAAATACCTAAAAGATGCGTGTTTTTCTGACCTGATTAATTGATATTTAGTGATATATAATCGAATGGATATTAAATTAAATTACCTACGCACATATAGGCGCATGCAGTTTTACATCTCATACATATCTAATTATGATCAGTTTTAAAATGAATCGTAGAATTATTTTGACTTGTTACTTGATAACCTATGCATCCTATTCTTAGGTAATCCCGGTTATAATTTTCTATTGCACTCAATACACACAATCTCATTTTGGATTTTTTTCGGAAACACTTTATCTTTTATTTGCAAAAGCAATGCTGTACTAAATCCGGTCATTATTATTCTATTCGCGCTGTTTTCTTATCTGTTACGTGTATAAATATTGAATAATTTATTTGCTTTTGGTTAGAGACAGTGGTAACTTTCAATTCAGATGAAAAATCTTCTGAAACTGGTGTAATCAGAATACATTTATGAAACAAGATCCTTCGGAACTTACCTAAAGGAACTGCATTATCTAATAACCCGGAACAAGCAGCTAAGTCACAATTTAGTAGGTGCCTAGCCTACCTACGAGACTTTAATACATGAACATTTATCATGAACACACAATAAAATATAATAATTAATCAATTACCTAATTATCAAGTTAAAATAATTATAAAATGCATTAAATAAGTTTCTTATTTCACTGATTGTAACTGAATGACGCAATGCTATTATTTTATAAATACTTTTTTTATTATAATGGCTATAACAACGTTAAATATCCACGCAACGTATTAACGTAAAAACTACTTACATACATAAATGTTAGAACTAGGTAATAGTAAAAAGTTTAAAAACTTACCAACTCGTGTACGTATTAAATATTTGAAACATGTTGAAATTTTGTAAATTTATGAACACCACTAACACACACCAATTTCAAATTCGTCATCAATTCACAAAAAATATGTATATTTCAAGCACTGCGACCAACCTTATATAATTCAAACATAATACGTTAAGAGGTCTATTCTCCACGAGCGTTCAACTTGCACAAACTTCTGAAACCAAGCGAAGGCTGTATTCTATTGTAAATTGCTTAAGGGCGCTACTTGTGAATTACTGAAGGTCGTGATATTTACCTATATTTTGTGAATGAAACATGTGCTTTATAATAAATTCCATGCATTAGGCAGAAGTGTAACTACTTTTCCCAATACCATACCACATTTATTTTGAAAAGTACACTTGCAATGTCTTTCTGTAATCTTGTTTCATATAACATAGCATCACGCTTGTATTTCCGAAGAGAACCTACAGCAGCTACTAGCAGACTATTGAATACCTACATTTCATTGCTATTGGAGACGAGCCTATTGACATCAGCCGGGCACAATTCCAAACGAAAATTTTCTTACAATAAACCCACTTTGCTTAGCAACGATGCCATTCATAGTTACAATAGCTAGTTCACAATAATATTGTAGGAGGATCAAAAGCGGTTTCCGAAATCTTTACGTTAAGGCTTACGAAATGTTTAGCTATTTATTAATTTCTAGCGACCCGCCCCGGATTCGCACAGATGCAATTTTAATTTTACGGCGTATTTTCCAAAAAAATAAACTTTCGTCCTTGTCCTGACATTTACAAACACAACAAACAAACAAAATAACAGCCAAATCGGTCGTGCCGTTCTCACGTGATGATCTTTCATACATGTGACAATTGATTTTTATTTACATAGAATTATAGATACTTTAACTTAAATTTACTATGATTCAGAAGAGAAAGTAAATGATACATTAAATATTTTAACTGTCCATAGATTATGATTCACTAGACATTTTCATAAAATCACCTATCAATCATTAAATTTATTTGTAACTCTTGCACGATGCCACTTGAAAAAGACTACATGTAAGCAAACGCAACGCACTTGTGACTCCTCCGGTGTTGCGGGTGTCCATGGGCGACGTTAATCGCTTACCATCAGGCGATCTGTCTGTTAGTTTGCCGCCTATGACATAAAAAAAAAAAAAAAACTATTGGAATGATGCAGAATTATATACTAATGTTCAAAATAACTTTAAAAGTCTTCCACGAGATAGGATCGACTTAGTGTAAAAGCCATAGTTAACTTGTTTTGTTTCTAGATTCCAAACACAGTTTTATTATTTTTAGACTTACTCTCTAAATAGTAATTATAAATAGAAAAGATCACCTTCCTTTTTAAAGCATACATGAAAAAATTATGATAAATAGTGTGATGATGATGATAGACCGCAAATTTATCGACATTGATGGACAGGAGATTCTTATTCTGAACCTAATAAAGACACACGTTTACTCGATTCGAAGATTTAATAAATTCTGGTTTATCAATGTTGGCAACGCAGGTATTTTTGTATATTTTACATTTCGCCACAAGCCATTATAGTACATATTGTTCAAGTACAATGTTCTCAAATTAGGCAATGTCAAGTTCGACGGTAAGCCACAATAGCTGAGTGGAATAATAAACCAATAAATAGAACACCCAAACAACGGTTTTACACAACAAATGACAACACATTTGGCCCAGAAGCGAAGCGACTTGCTTTCTGCGCTACTTGACACAGGTTCTCCACACTGATAAAAAATTTGAACTTCTTACAATTTACTGATGTACAAATAATTGTTGGTGTAAAATTTATGCCTTTAACTATACCCTCAATACAAAAGAAATCATTATGTGTAGCAACGTTTAAAAACAAGACGTTTGTAAATATTATAATAAAACCAACATACACAGTAGTTTTGGTTGGATAGGTGAGAGGGTAAAGTGTGAACAGGTTAGATCTCAACACTTTTGAGAGCTGTCTAGGTTCGTGTGGTATAGACAACACGGCTTTGAATTACAAACGGCGATTACATCAGTGACAAAGCATCCCTGCTTTCAGACGAGTTAACATTTTCGGTTGCCTCACCTATTTGTCAAGTATTATACTGAACTCAATTCAATTGTAAAGATACTGTCATAACTGAAAGTTAACTTAAGTTAAAAGAAGAAGACGCTAAAGTACATTAATTAAAATTTGGTTTGATATTTGACAGCCCTGATGACCATACATGTAACACTAAAAGCCTTTCTGTATGGGATAAACGAATTTAGTATTGAATTTATAATTTTGATCCTACCGACATAAGGTTGTTACCAAAAGCAAAATTCGAAAGAGACAATAAGAGATAAAAAGCTCACGAAAAATAAGTAACGTAACACTTGTCTTGGGCAAATCTGTATTATTCACCACGTTACAATCGAAACCAAAGGCGTGATACGATTCGGGGCAGCTACAGCCACTGCCGCGTCCCACGTGGCCGCTAAAGTCTAGGGGCATAGGCACGCTGAGTAACCTACTACAATTTAACAGAACACGTTCTCTAAATTCTCATGTCTTACTCAATCCTAAGACAGCGTCTTATGAAGACCAACTACTATTCAGCGAGACATGTTTCCAGGCATCCTTGCGACGAATTATTAAAAAACCTCCTAAATGCATAAATTAGAAACCTAATTGACCCAATGCATTGTGACAAAAATAAACATGTGTTCGTGACGGTCGTTACAATGACATGAGGCTTAGACAGATTCGCTCGAAATCTCTTTATGTCGATTATAAAGTCAACTGTGATAAACAGATTATTCTTCTCGCTCTTCTAAACGTTTATTCGCCTGTGTTAATTGATAAGTAAAACAACATAATTTTCTCACACATAATTATTTATCTAATTTAATACATCTTCTCAGAGGCTATTAACATTTATATCCTTTTGTATGTACCTATCGTGTGCAGACACGTGCTTACTTAGGTAGGTAAGTAATTTAATTCGTTTCAAAGTAATTTAACTACTATATAACTTTACAGCATAAGTCTTACTGCAATATTTGTGATTGAACGACTAGTTTCGATAACTAATCTATTGGAATAGACCTTGGTCCACTAAACTTTTTCTATTATTATCTCAAAGTGCCGGATACCATGACTTTAGCATTTTACCATTACTTTATTACGTTGTCGTAGTAAAGTAATGGTCCGACAGACGCCTTATCTAACTCTTACCGTGAACAGTCGGTTAGCGTGAGATAACGACAATCTTAATTAAAACCTATTATTTGAGGAAAGGTCAAGGTGTCCGTCATGAGGGGTTCCCCCAATAATCCCTACAGTTATTATAAATGTGAGTTTGCCTATCTATTTGTTCCGTGTTCACGACAAATCTGGTGAAGTTTTGGGCAACTCGAATCCCGTAAAGTATTAAGTGCCTGTAAGTAGGGCACTATTTATCCCGGAAAATTTAAATCTTTTCAGCAGAGTAAATTGAAATAAGGTCTTATTGTTGTATCGTGAAAATGACTTAATCTTCATATATACATACATAATGTCACGCCCTTTTCCCATGGGGGTAGGCAGAAACTACGGAACGCCACGTGCTACGATCCTTACATAACCCTGGTTCAATTTACCTATGTAAATATTTTTTTAAACATAGATGTTTATCACCAATGTGTTTAAATAATAGTGCTGCTTATTTCTTTATCTTCTTACGCAAAATTCATTCATCATAAAATAATTACATTCGCATAAAAAATATTTATGATTTATAGTACTGTGAAATGGAACCTGCTTCGTGTTAAGAAATAACGATTGTTACAATTTCAAGGAATTACAACTTTTATTATAACAAGGTTGAAATCTCGAACCTGGCCACATGGTGTAGGTATACCACCCAAGAGTGGTTCGGGGACTTTCACCAAAAATGTGTTTCTTATTTGTATGGCGAATTTTAGGTCACAACTCCATTTTTTATATGACTTACCGTCATACCAAGCGTCTCTTCTATTTTTAATTTCTATCAATTCCAGTTTCTCCCTTATGACACGCAACATCGTCAATTTGCTTATCATCTTCTGCTGAACTGATTTTAATTTAATCAGCCAGATTGTTTAGTAAAATTTTGTTACACTGGTAAACCTCAATTTATTAAAAAAAATCGTCATAAATAGAGCCACGGGTAAAGCTTGTGGTTAGTAATGTAAAACCAGAAACCCAGACGATTGACATCACGCCATGAAGGAAAATCCTATCTCATAAAAACAAAACGAACTTCCGCCTTTAAGGAAAAGTGGCGCGTTGTTGTTAAAAATAATAATAAATGCCTACCTGTTCGGAACTGATTCATTAATATGGGCCGGATTATTACGCAAATAGGTCGATACTGTTTTTTTTATGATCTCAGGAGTACTTTAAGATTATTGTTGCTAGGGTTATCTTTCCACTACGTTTCCGACGCTACAGACGGAGAATCAGTTAAACATAAAATTTACTGATTCTCTGAATGTTATTAAGTACAAAGTTACAATAGGCTGTTAATGATGAAAAGTAGACTACTTTTTATATACCTAAGTAGCTTGTACTTGCAGTACGAATTTACTTACAACATTTGTGTTGAACGTTTTTTTCGATCTTGTTGGGGTTTTTTAACGAACTTACGTCTATTAAATCTGCCATCCGGTCCCGACACTTTTTTTACAAACCTGTTTTTGTTAATTTGCTGGGAATATCGTAAAATGTTGATTCACTCAAGGTTATACAAATTAAGGTCGCGAGAGCAACAAGAAAGCAGTTAATTTCGATAATTAATACAGTTTTAGGTATCACAGGTATCCATATTATTTCGATATAACGTGACAATAGCTCAAAGGCTAAGGCTTGGGGCTTTCGGGCGAGTATGAAATCGTGATATCGAACCAAACTTCTTGCGATAGTCACACGGTACCACCACGAGCTTAATCTTTAACTTAGTTGAATGTGTCAACAGGAACAATCCACATTGCTCACTACTTCATAATCCTAACTAATATTATAAATGCGAAAGTAAGTTTGTTTATTTGTTACCTTGTCGTGATCGGTTCAGTGGTTTAGTCGAGACTAAACCACTCAACCGATCATCTTGAAATTTTGCATAGATATACGTTTTCAGCGGTACAGAAAAGGACCTTTCATCCAGAAAAAGTACTGTTTCCAAGGGAAAGAACAATAATTTTCGACGGTCACAATTGCTTTAGGACGCTAGATCGCGCTACGTGTGACCCGAAAAATGCACGGGTTCGTAATCAATACGGGCGAAGCCGCGGGCGGAATCTAGTAAATAATAATATACTACCACATTTTCTTAAACTGGTAATGATAAGGCATCTCAAACTTACTCTTCTCGGATCCTCTAAACTGCTAGATCATCACATAAAATTCGGATGCAGCTGACGTTACCCTACAAGATCGATTTACTCGAACGACTGCGAACGTTGAATACAAAAATCTCAGATCAATTTCCTCCGCACTCGTCGATAGTCGTTTAAGTAAACAGCTGATATTGCACATATACACAGTCATAGATAGGTAGGTATGTTGCATGACTGACGCGTCACTTGAGGCCCTGGGAAGCTGCAAATGTGTCAATAACACTGTTCTTACATTACTTAGCATTACACCAACTTGCGTCTATTACGAAGACTGTTTAGTAAAATGATAATTAGTAAACAGGGTTTATTTACTATCGACGCCAACGTGTAGTAACGACGAAGCATACGAACTAGCATAACAACTATCTACTATGTATGAAAATATTTTAAATTCATATAAGTATACTTAATTGTAGCATCGTAATATAATCGGTATTAGATTTTCTCGTTTGTGATTAGAAATGATTTTAGTGACAAAGATTGATCGCTACAAACATAATGTTAAAGTTAATAAAACCGCGTAAGTAATAGAGTGATAATAAAGTTGATTTGTTGTGGTCATTACTAAATCTAATGCGTGCGAGCAACGACTTATACACTGCAAAACTATTGCCTAATAAAACAATATCCTATTATTTTGATTTACACTTTTCTTAGGTGAACTTCAAGAATTTAAATATTGTCAGGGTCAAGCAATTTGTTACTCTCTTCTCTAGATCGGAGGAAACTAACGTTTTTCATTCCATTTTGACGGAGACTTTGTGCGTTCTGCATAGTAGAAATCCCCGCTGAGCATTGTTCTATAATACCTACGGACCTGAGAACCCTCGATTTAATCAATCTTTCACACCACTTCTGAGTTTGAACCCTAGGAGTCCGCAAAGTCTCTGTGGGAGCTTCGCGAAAATACTGATTACTCTCTTCACAGTCGATTCTTTTCTATCAAGCCTGACATCAAACAATCGATGAAAAGTAAAAAATACAATTTCATGCCTCTCATTAGATGCGAATGTAAATGTCAAGTAATATGAGTATTTATTAATAAAGTATACACATAAACTACTTAGGGCTCCGTCAAATATTTCGTTTTCCATAAGGGTTCCGTTGCCAAAAAAGTTTGAGAGCCGCTGGTCTAGGGCATACAAAGAGATGCGTATTTATAGTCTAATTACTATACGTTTTATTTTACTTTGAAAGCCCGTATAACATAGGTGCCTAAATGAACTGAACAACCCAAATCAATAAGTTGTTGGGTTATTAATTTAGTTGCGAACGGTCACCCGGGGCGGTCGCGGCGCACGGATACATTAGATTTTCTATTGTGTCTACGTTTTGTCCCTAGACCGATAATGAACATAACAATTTCACTTAAACCATTATACCAACCAATTCCAACACATTAAATATTTCATTTTGGTACTTTATAACCAACTCGATTTACTTTCGATGTCGTTTGATAGATGTAATTATTTTAATAGAAATAAAAACGAAATATTGGCAATAAAGGAATCTGTTCTTTTGTATTGATTGATATCTCAATACTTAATGGCTCTTAGCAAAAAGAGTCTTAGCAATTTTTCATTAACAAATACCATTTGTTTCATGAATAAAAGAATGTAGCTATGGCCTGATGAGCTGTAGGCTTTTCTAGTATATGGAACCTTGACATTTCTAGACCACGAAGAAGATGGAGGGACGAGCTAGATAAAACCAACAGCGGATGGTTGACACCGGCTCTAGACTGAAAGACAAGACACGGGCATACTTTTTATTACAAATTAATGCCGTAAGATCAAACTTGTGGAAATTGCTTATTAAACAATACCTAGTAATTTTTAATAAGTAAGTTAAATCTAAATAATAATATAGAGACAGTCTCAAAAACGTTCTAGCTTAAGTAATGGTTCCAATTACTGGTCAACTGAACTTTAAATAAATAATGTAGTACTTTAGTGGGTATTACGTACCTAAGTACCATTAGATTAGAGAGAAGCTTCACATGTTACTTTATATATATTTTGTATTCTTTTTTTTATCCGTTTTGAACTGTTTATGCCGTTTTTATTTTATATTCGAAAAACTTGTATAACTTGTACTGTATTACCTCATTATGCAATGTAACGTTTTGATAAATTTATTTGTTTTTTTTTTTGCTTCAAAAAAGAATCCAAGAAGTTTCTTACCGTTCTCTGCTCCATAGGACCTACTCCCCTTTGGAACCGTGCGCCTAGAGTCTCGACTTTTTAAAAGTCCCTGAAAAGGCTTATTGGAAATAAAAAACTTTGACTTGACTTTTGACTTTGAGATCATTTTTAGTCGGACCGTTCGTTCAAACATTGATAGGTAGGTAGGTATTATTGTTTGCTTATCCCGTAAAATTGAAATATTGACAGTTCGAACAAATAACGGTGGTCGTGCGCGATACCAATCGACTGCCATAATACTTCTGAAAATGAATGATTAACGCAGACGCAAGGTCTTTAACTCCAAGAGAAAGGACACACAAAGCAAAACTCGGTCAAAATAATTCCTAACCAAAATTAAACAGCTCTTTCATAACATTTCCTGATATGAAGATAAAATTACATTTAAATAAATTTTATTTTAAAATCACATATAAAGTTTATTACAACAGGGTACAGTCTTTGATATAAACACTGGTGATTGATAAGAGAACACGTATTTGAAAGGATGTCAATGTATGACGTCATTCATAGTAGGTATTTAGGATTTTGGTTGGGTTCGCTCGTTGCGAACAATACAAAGATTAATATTACAATTGCAGTTTCATTTCTAAAACAATTCCCGGATCCTATAGTACCTACCTACCGTACCGGAGCTGTTATTTTTTTTTAAATATTCAAGTTGCACTATAATTTGATGACAATTAGGTAATTATAGTCACGAGCTTATATGTCGAAGACGCTCAATGCGCTCCTGGAGATCAGTTCTAGACTGGATTTGTTTTCTGAAGAACGGAATGTGATACTTTTAAAATTCTTGAAGTATTGTGAAAAGACAGAGTAATAGTCTTATATTGTTTAATTTTATAATCAATGTAAGTGACTAAATGTTTGTTGTTTTGATTTTATTAAATAAATAATGATAATAAAAAAAACATTGGTCATTGCGGCCGACCCATCCAAACCAAAACACCGCGAATAAGGTACTTACGAACAAATAATCAAAATGAAGTTCTTTTTTTGTAAGTAGTTCGGTAGTAACAAGCACAATTGCTGAAATGTGGGGCTTTGATAGCCATACGTTCCCTACCTACTACGCAAAAATTCCTGGTACTTATGGAATGATATGTGCCATACCTATAAATGAATGTATAGGTACAACTCTCATTATTTATATATTTCTTCTTCCTTATTTTAAGAGCTCAGCTCTTGTCGGTGGAACAATCGCCACTGCTATCTGTAGGTCCTCTTGATACGAACTTTATCCTTTACTTGTATTGCAAAGGTTCGTCCAAGTCTTCCCCTTCCTCTCTTTCCCTTTTTTCTTTTCTAATTTTATTATATTTATGTCCAAATTTATTTTAGTCAGGATAACAATCGGCCTCGGAGTGTAAAAGGGTGACGTCACAAATTATCCTTTTTTCAAGCTTTTTAATATACCTAACCGAAAAAAGTATATAGATCTACCTACAATAAATAGATCCACCTCGATAATAAAAATTGTCCTGTCTTAAAAAAATATATTACCGTTACATAATATAAACGTAAAAAGTGAAGTTAAATCATAGATAGGTAAAAAGGTCAAAGGTAGGCAAGGTAATTTATATTATTATAATAGATAATAAGCCCTTGGTTTGTCTCTTTTTACTGTTGTACCCATAGGTACCTATCTACGTACTTACTTGATGAATTAATAGCGAGATTCGTTCGCATACCGTTTAATATCAAACAAATAATTACGTAATTAGTCTACGTAGAATACAGGCGTGATGCCTATGTTTAGGTTATGTAATAATTCGCTTATAGATATATACTATTATCTAAGATTTTAATGTTTATATCACCTATACCCACATACGCAGAACGTAAAACTAAGAAAATTGCTAATAGAAGTGTTCATGAACTACTTAGAAATAGCGACATGTCTTGACGTATTACTTTATTCGGTACATTATTTAATTTACAGGCGTTTTAAAAATGTAGTCCGATCAGCACGCGCCTCTAAGGTCAAGCACGCACCGTTTCACGACAGATATCACGCATTCATGATAGTAAGTATGGCTACCGTTGCACTCGCGCTAGCCGATATTTGGCAACCTTGAACACTTTCGTTAAATAATTATGACAAATAGTAAAACGATTTCATACTGTCCACCGACGCTTAGTGAAGAAAACTTTTTTTTAATATAGGTATGTTAAAATTAACTCGGGAACATGCAATCGTACGTTTTTAGTTAAGTATGATTTCACTGAATTTTACGGACTGGTGATTTTTTGCAACGTAATAGGTATTTTAGAAGTTATTTTATAGTTTTGTAACAGATTATAAGTATATATAATAAAGATACATATCTACACAAAAATATTTTTATTACCATTTCATTATATATATAGGTATATATCAATGCCTCTATTCGGGTATACGTCCGATGCATTAGCGAAAATGACTGCTTGATTTTTCTTCGAGCAGCATAATTTTTTAAGACTTGCTCATGAACACACATTTAATTTAATTCGGTATACTGATTTAAGATATTTTAAAAATTAATTTATTGCTTACCTATTTGTACTGCTATAGTTTAAATACTTCACAATAAATTAAATAAATTAAAATTGGCGGGCTGAATTTACCGCCTAAAACTCAAAAAGATTTTCCTTTTAGTTTTTTTTTTTTGTTGGTTATGGCTTCGCACTATTTATGCATTTAGCCAACGACAAGTCCTTTTAGTTTATTGTTGGTTGTCACTCAGTGTCGCTCCGATTCTTGGTAATTATACCAGGAATCGGAGTGACACTGACACTTAAAATATTAATTTTAAGTTAATTTGGCCCAAATTCGATATACCACGATACACCTAAATAATTTGGGTGTATTGTGGCGCCTATGATTATGGAATTTGATGCTTTTTAGTCGATTTTCCCAAGAATGGATTATTGATTAAAAAAACATAAACAGCTTTGACACTGACATAACAATTTGATTTGACATTTCTTTATTGATACTTTAGGAGACTGGGAGTAGTCACCATCACGAGTAGTAAATTAAATTATTGAATTAAACTAATGTATTGATTGTTTTGAAAAGATGAAGAATATTTTAGAGACTCTCATTAACGCGTCAGAAAAAGCGGCATGTGTAGCTCGGTCATGTTGTGCAGGTTCAACGAATGAAGTGTTACTGGTCGCAGAAAAATTTGAGGGTGAAGCAAACGCCCGATTTGAAAGGGATTTTAAAACGATTGCAGATGTTTTGGCCCAAGAAGCTGCTAAAACTGAAATAGCAAATCGTTTCCCAGAGCTTGCAGAGCATGTAAGGGGCGAAGAGTGTTCTGAGATAGGAGGAGTGAGGATTGAACTGTGTGATAATGTCGACGGCACCACAGATCTTCTGCAGTACCTGGTGACTCCTGCTGTTGCCAAACGAATGGCTGAAGCTGCCCATCGTGACACAGTGCATACATTTTGTGATAATTTGCCAAAAACCCTTGATTCTATAAATACTTCTGATATAGGCATTTGGATAGATCCTATTGGTAAGTATTCCATTCCTATAAATAGACGTAATATGACACACTATTAACAAACATTTATTATAAAGTAAGTTAACCTTTAAGATCCCACAAGTTACATTTCCTAGCAGCTATCATGCTATCATTAATATATTTTCTTATTAGATGCAACTGCAGAATTTATAGCTGGTGTCCGAGGAGAAGCAGATGCTGATCGAGGACTCCCATGTGTGACTGTTCTCATTGGTGCCTATTCAAGATCTACCGGGGAGCCAATTGCTGGAGTCATCAATCAACCATTTTATAATAAGTAAGTTAACATTAAGAGAATAATTTTCAGTTTCATTCTCTATTTCCAATTTTCTTACTATTTATGATTAATGAATGATCTTGGTCTACTAATAAGGTTCATTCTCTAAAATATCCAATCTTTTTCTTGATTTATAGTGGCAAAGGACGAGTTGTTTGGGGCATCAACTATAAAGATACCCAGGAGTGGGGAGGTCATGACATTCTGGAAAACAACGAAAATAATATTGTTCTTATGAGTGCAGCAGAGAAACCAGAAATAGCTCATAAATTTAGACAGGCTGGCTGGGAAGTCAAGGTTCTTCCAGGAGCAGGTCACAAGCTTTTACAAGTTGTTATAGGTGAGTCAATTGGTGAAATAATTTGCCGGTAGGAATTGAGATCCTACCTAATACTCAACTGATAATTCAATTAGTTTTACAGTTGTTGCTTTTACATTTGGCAAGGTGTTTAATATGTGTATATTGTTGCCTCAGAGGACAATAATTCTAGATGAGGCTAGTCCTTTTGGGGCTTTGAGCTGTTGACCTTTAAAGTGACAATATTTAAATTCAAGGCGATACTAATAAGTGATGCACCTTACTGTAATGATTAACCACTCTATTAATAAACAAAGAATTAAGTTACTGTTACTGTTAGCCTGTATCAGCCCACTGTTGGGCAAATCAAAAAATGTATGGTTAAAACACAGTTCTTCATGATTATAACTTCAGCCTCAGTAGGGAGGTTTTAGTTCAAATGCCAAGTATGATCATTAATATTACATAGTTCTTCAATATAAATTGCAGACTTCAGAGATTTGATTGATTTTGACTAACTTTATCCTTTAAAGGTGAAGCTGCAGCATACATAGTATCACAAGGAACAACATTCCGCTGGGACACCTGTGGCCCTCACTCTATTCTCCGAGCAAAGGGTGGTGATCTTCTAAACTATTCTACACACATTCCTATCACTTACAATGATGAATTTGATGACACACAACATTATTGTAACAAAGAAGGTTTTATAGCCTATGGTGATGTGACCATACTGGATAAGATTAAAAAAGTTCTCAATTGAAAAATTATAAACTTCCAATACTAAAAATCCTTTTATAAATGAATAATAATTATGTGTATGTGAATATTTTTTGACCAAATATTGTTGTTTAGAAGAAGCTGTTTGAATGTAAAGTGATACCAAGTATTGTGTTTTGTATTAACTTTTTAAGAATATTATTGTATTTCTTCTTAAAAATTAAGCTTGTCATATTGTTTATGTATTGTTAGGTAAGTTAATTAAAATGTATCTAGTCTGAATTAATTAATTATATTTTGAAATAATATGATCTCTATGTTGCATGTTTCAAATAAAGATACTACTTTAATCCTTAAAAAGTAGTTTATTTTTTACACTAATTTATCTTAATTACTAGATTCTGAATCTGATGATGAACTTTTGCTTTTCTTCTTTTTCTTTTTTTTACTTTTCTTATCTTTTTTCTTCTTAATCTTACCAACCTTGGTTGTTTCTTTGATTTTCTCTTCTTTTTCCTACAATAAGAATTAATTTGACAAGAATTTAAAATATTTTCAACTAAAATAGAATTTTATTTTATTTTTTAATTTTATCAAATAAACTTATAATATTTATGAGTGAACAATTTACAAATGGCAAGTTGATGCTCCTTAAAATGTAAAATAAACTAGAACTAGGTACCTGTATAATCACAGTTTCAGTTTTAGCAATCAGCTGGGGAGCACAGCCTTCATTCCTAATTGCTGCAGTTACTTCATCAACTTTACTCATATCTGCATTCGGTGCACGATATTGTTCACAATGGTCCACTCTGATTGTACGACCTAAAATCTAAGAAAAATCAAACTATCAAAACATATCCAAGCACACAATCCAAATATTTTCTTTTTAATTGCACTTTGAATAAATGGCATTCCATACAAAGCTGCAATTAATATAGTTTGATGACTAAAATAGTTTAAGATAATTGCAAATTTTACTCATTTATCAATGGGAAAATGTTGCTTTTTTTTTTCTAACTATATACAATAGCAACTGGAGTTAAATTAACATACTTTGACCCCATTTAGGTTATCCACAGCAAGGATTGTTGACCTCTGGTCTTCATAGCATATAAATGAAAATCCTCTTGATTTTCCAGTTGCCTTATCTCGCACCAAGTTTATGTTCACTATTTCTCCATATCTGCAATTATAACAAAGTATTTCATACAGTATTTAATTTTACTCCCACTTAAACAAAAGAGGAAAAACTTTGATTATAAACTTGATAATACTAAAGGCTGCATAATTAGATTAGTGGCCTATACTGTATAATAGGGTGAGGTTAATATTTCCTATGCAATACAACATTATCAGTGCAACTGTGCCATAAAAGCAGACTAGGCATTATAAACTAAACTTATTAAAATAAAAAGAATGCATACATGCATTGTTGACATTTCATTATAAAATTACCTTTGAGATTTGTATAAAATTTAACCCAATAAGATAAACCTTAATTATTGAGTACTTACTGTGAGAAAACGCATATAATATCGCCTTCGGTGAGATCATAAGGTAAACCTCCAACAAACACCCAAGCACTGTCTTTATATTGGTCGTGCCAAGAACTCTTAGATTTACCAGACAACTCACGTTCACTTAGCTTTAGCACATTTTTAATATTTCTGAAAAAAAAATAACATAATTAATCATAAAATGATTACTGCACAACAGTACTTACATTAAATAGATGTGATAATCGTGGTAATATCGTAAGCGAAATTCTAAGTCTATGGGTAATATACTTACGTCATGGGATTCATGTTGTTTTATTTTAATTAATTAATTTGTTGTTATTCATGGAAGACCGGACAGTGTGGCGCAACTTAGCAGGAGGCAGGTATATCCAGCAAGCCTGATTTTATTGATTATTTTAACTTGTTATATCCCAAAGTAAATAATCACTCATGCTATGGCAACTTAGAACAAACCCATTTTTAAATTAAAATAGCGCCATCTAGCCGTCAGATACACTAAACAAAATCGAGAAAAAGTTAAGTGTTGCAATACTAAAATATATTATTTCTATGCTGGAAATTTACGCTAAAAGAAATTAAACCAATATTTTTTTAAATTATTGAATCTAATATAGCTACATCAGAAATTAAAAGGATTTATTTATTATAGCTTATGAATATGCTCAGTTGCATGAAAATAAAGAATTCGTTGATTAATTCCGATGCCTTTTCAAAGTATGATAAGATTCTAATTTCGTAATGGCATCACTTAATTGCAAATGGCTGCGCGCGAGTGTTTTCTACTCGTGTCGGTTTTGTTTTTGCTATTATGTTGTGCCTTAATTGTTTTGCATGTACATCCACGTTGAGTGTATTATTTATTTAGGATGTCCTGGATTTTCCTCTAGCTAAAACAAAGAATTTGTTACATTATTTACTGTTTCTTAATAATAGTAATCTGTTATTTTATCTGCACAAACATTCTTAAGTGAGACATGAAACCAATTAATTGATATAATATTGTATATCATTATTTTCATTATTCTGAAGTTCGACGATATCACAATTGAAAAAATAACTAAACTATTTTTAAAACTAACTACTTATACTAATGTATCAAAAAAATAAATAAACAAATATGAAAAAAAAAAAAAACTTAAGTTACATAAATAATTATACTTTGAGATGCATTAATTTATATTACAAATAAGATGTGTAACAAATTTTCTTGCGTTAACGCCACAAGAACAATACAATAACATAATCATACATCATATAAACATATCAATAGCAACGTGAATATAGTGTTCTATAGTCGTATAGCTATAGCTACGTAAATGTAGCATTCTATAGATAGCTGTATACCTACGTATAGCTATATGTCATGGAGAAGTTTACCCTATCTGGCGGCCAGAGAGCGCCATTCGTTTAAGCATTGATAATACTTGAGTTGCCAGTCTATTTACAGTATACTATTGTAGTCTTTGTAATCACTGTTTATAATTAACGAAATAAACATAACCTACAAGATAAACAACAATTTGACACATTACAAAACCAAAAAGTCATAGTCAATATCGTAGCGCTGTAACACATTAAATCGACTACAATAACCATATAAATCTAGAGTTTGCATCAGTTCATTGGTATTTAAGACATACGCTAAACTAAAAGGACGCGCGCGCGCTTACCGCTGCGTATGAAATTTCTAAACGAATCTTTTAGAGACAATTTGACTCCTGTCAATTACTTCTAAATAAGTGACAATTTGATAGGCAGTTCCTGGCAAACCCCAAGTAAAATAACTTATTTTTTTTTAGATAAAAATAATTTTGAATTGCGTTTTGCAATGACAACCTCTACTCCAGATGCACAAGATAACTATGATCAGGTTTGTCAGAAACAAACTTCAATATATGAGGTAAATAGTTGATATTTTATACAGGCCTTTTTTCTTTTAGTTTGACGAAGATGAAACTGAACAGCAACTTGGAGCAACAGCTTCAGGGCGCAAAAGACTATTTAGCAAAGAATTGAGATGTATGATGTACGGGTTTGGAGATGATCAAAACCCATATACAGAGAGTGTAGACTTTTTGGAAGATTTAGTTATTGAATTTATAACAGAAACCACTCATAGGTTTGTATTGCGACTTAAATATTTTAATGACCGAAAATAATAGTGACAAACATAAATATTCTAGTCTCTATGTACGAAGAGAATAGAATATTTTTAATTAATATTATTAATTTTCAGAGCAATGGAAGTAGGCCGAACAGGCCGTGTACAGGTAGAAGATATTATATTTTTAGTTCGTAAAGACCAACGAAAATATGCTCGTGTCAAAGATTTGCTTACAATGAATGAAGAACTTAAGAAAGCAAGAAAAGCTTTTGATGAAGTTAAATATGTTGGTGAGTAAAAGAAATTTAGTTAGTTTGAATTAATTAATGTGAAAACTAAATTTAAAATTTGTCTTGGCTTACAATGAAATCTGTTTTATAATGAATTGACATACTGTTAAAACAATTAATAATAATATAATTATTGAAATTGTTGTGTTTGAAATAAAACTGTAATTTAATAGATGTGTGTTATAAATTGTGTTTTATAAAATTATAGAAGATCAACAATAACATAGACGATCAAACAGCGCTGCCATGCTTCTAAGACTGATGCAAGTAACAATATTTGATTATGACAACGCTTTTGTGTCTGCACTTACTAATGTTTTTATATTATGTTTTTATTATTCCCTACGATTTAACCCTTTTGTTTAAAATAAATGCACTTTTGTTTTGCAAAAACTAGTTCAATGTGGCTTTCCTACAGTTATTAATCTATCCCATTGCCAAACATGATAAAACTGCAACAATCTGATGATTAAGGTACTGAATGTAGTTATATCGACTGTGAACTTGCAACTGGTACTATCTCATTTTTACAACATTACAGGATTAAGAAGAAACAAGACTAGACTAAGATGTTAGTACAAATTGAATGAATTTGATTTTGGCGTCTACTTTTGATTGAAGTAAAATATGCTTTTTGCAGTGTTGCCGGGTATGAAATAGTTTAGAATGGTATAACCAAGTAAAATCCTCATAAAATCGAGATAGGACATGTTGCCAGTTTACAGTCGATATGTAAAAAGGTTAAGCTTTTCTGACCTTGACACAATGTAGTTGCAACAGAAAAACATTGTTTCTTCTTCTTATTTAAGAGCCTTGTTCTTGTCAGTGTAGCTGATGAAATTCTTTCAATTTTTCCCATGACATGACGGCAACCTTTTATTTGGTTCAAAGTAACTTGTCCTTGGTCTTCCTCTCCTCATTTTTTATCTTTTTAATTTAATTAAATACATTTTAAATATTCCTTGTCGGCTATTTTCATAGATGAGTTTTAACTTTGATAAAAGAGAGTTAAGAGATTATGTTAATTTGATAATATATTATCTAAATAAACTTCTCAACCAATCTCTTTCTTATCACATCTCTCTCTTTCATAATTTGTCTAAACTTGGTCAAACAATTATATGAATACTGTCCCTTCTAATGCTTGTCATTGTAATGCTTGACTTTTTAAACCGCCTGAATGTTAGCTAATCAATTAATTAAGGAATATTAATGTAAGTATGCAAATGAATGAGTAAAATCATCACACCTATATATATGGTTTTCTTTAGCAATCCTTTTTTTATTACATCTACAACATTATTTTTAGTATGTACAAAAGCCGAAACATGTGTCAAATATTTTCATTATTTTTTAAATGTTGCCCCACACTAGGATTCTCCTGTGTCGTGGGTACAGTTTACAAACATACATGTCACATACACAACCAGACCCGGAACAACAATCTTTAGACCATATTTGTTCCATGCGGGAATCAAACCCACGACACTTAGTGCAGAAAGCTAATCACTTAGCTACTGCGCCAAAGGTGTCGTAATAGAGTACATGTAATTTTTTTTGGAAATGTAAAGTGAAATCTCACTTTTAGTATTTACAAAAAATAATGTTATATATTATTTTTCCTTATTATTATAAAATAATAAATTGGGCTATGAATTGCACTGGATTATTGGAATGAAAAGATAATAGTTTGCCTTATTTTTCAGAATAAAACAGAAGCTAATAGGCTGGAAGCATGTCAAATTGTGTGTTGTCTTTCATCAAGATATAGTTTTAACACTATAACTTAAATGCTTATGTTACTTGTGGTTGAATACTTTCTGTATTATTTTATAAGACATTCCTCTCAACCAAGAACCTCAATGTGTAATAAATTGTAGTTGTAAGAAAATATAAAATTTTATTTTAAAATACTTTGTTTTTTCTGTGTCGCCTTTCGTATTGCACAAATGTTTTTTTTTTCTTGTACCTTCTTGGCATTCTAGTAGTAGGTATTCAAACATTGATGAAATTTTCGCACTCCTTATTAGCGCTCGCTACTTATGCTTTACGTATTATATACTGTGCTGTTTTTTTGGCAACTATAAAGTCACCATGATTCGCCAGTCTTATTATATTTGGCTAGGCATAATATTGAATGCATTTTATTTTTTAACTTTTGCCCGCGACTTCGTGCGCCTGGAATTTAGAATCTGTTATTTACCTGCAGTAAAATGGAGCCTATATTTTAAGTTAGATCTATAACAATACGTCGCTGAAAACTGCATTCAATTCCATGCAGTAGTTTTTGCGTGATGCGTTTACAAACATACATACAGACAAAAATTCTAAAAACTTGTTTTGGCTTCTGTTAGACCCTCCATCAGTTTTTTCTAAGTAGTTTTTTTTTCCATCATTTCTCATTAGTTTTTTTTTAATAACTATAATGTACAGAAATCGGCCTGTTTAATTTTATTACATGTATAGATATAAGTTACAAAACTTTAAATGTCTCAAAAACTGTAGGTCCATTTGTCCCCACCATATGGACCTATTTCGAAGTCATTTTTACTGTGGTCAAGGTAATTTTATATTTAGAATTAGAACACGTAGGTGCTCGTAAATATGCATCAAGCGTTCCCCGAGCTAAAATTATACACAAAACGTCTGTTATTGTTTATAATTCTCCATTTCGTTTAAGGACATTAAAGTAGAAATTTATGTCATCTTATCTAAGGAATTATGAATTAGATCTAACTTTTATTTATTATTTACAAAAATGACACTCCAGTGTTAAAAAAAACAGCAGTTATTTTTAAATCCATTTATTTGTGCAATACAATACTTTTACGATAATATAATAGCTTGCTAACACAGTACTAAAATAAAACAACAGATAATTACTGCTATGAAAGAAATTGTGGTATCAAATATTTAAAATAATTCAACATGATTTCATAATTGTATGCTATTTAACACAATTTCACTAATATAAAAGTAATCAATCATTCTTTATACATATTTAAATATCATCAAAATTCACAAGTAACTTGTAGATATGGCCCCAATCAGACAATTATATTGTGTTTAAGAAACGTAAACATATGGAGAGAAGTGTTCAAATTGGAACATCAAAACATTTTTACAAACATCAACGAGGATAAAACTATATGACTTCACAATTTATATATATCGTACAATGATTCTTAAGAATTACATGTAAATAAATATTTCAACAAAATGTTCACATTTTAGGCGACTAGACCAGGTTGTCAAAAAACATCCAAACGTCTAAACTTTGGTTTTAAAATATGTATTACATATTTTATATAACATCCAATAACAAAGTTAATCTTACAATTATAAATAGGCCATTGGTGGCAATGGGTTAGTATTGTATAAATTATAATAAATTACTTGTTGAAATATTAAAGACGTATAATTTATTTATTACTAAGGTACATCCTAAGCTCTGGCGAGGTGAACAAATGTATTAAATTTATTGGCATTCACACAAATTGTATTTAAAGTATTTTTGATTAACTGTAATACTATGAGCAATATAAGACTAATTAATATAAGCAATAGTAATCTGGAAAGTGGTAACTGTCCTGTAATCTAACAAGTAAAACAAATAACACCAAAAAATAGTCATAAAAATACTTAAAAATGTCATTTCACCTGAAACCAGGAAGACATAGTAAATATTTGAGCCCTTTATTGGTTGAATACAATCCGGCAATACAACATAACATAACTTGAAATGAGGTGCTAAACAATTTATTTTTTTTAAATCATAAAATTCGCTTCGCTTTACAATTTTCCAAATAGGCTAGACATTCGAAATAGTACCAATAGTGTTAGTATTAAATAAGAAATCAATAACAGTCTTAATTAACCATTGAGTTTTCGTCTAGAAATTTTCTGCATTAGTCCTTTGGACTTCACCAAGTTAAAGATTTTGCTACATATCATGTTTTTCAACACAACTAATGTTCTTCGTAAAGGCTACCGTGTGTACTTTTCACTATTTAAAAACTAACCTATTATTTTGTAAATATCTATATTAATATGATAATATTTTTCTACTTTATAACAGCCAACGCTAAGGCAAGTAAACCTGTACATTAGATATTAAAGCCAGATTTAATTCCATATAAATAACCACACCAGATTAAATACTATTTTAGTCGTTTATAAAGAGATCCGTGTTAAGCAGTGGACGATTACGGGCTGACGTGTTAAGTTTAGTATTAAATTAATCATGTAAAGCCTGACAACTTCTACTTGGACTTCGCCATATTGCGGATTTAATTGGAACTAATATTTACTATGAAATGTGTCGATACTAGCGACATCACCCCAATGTTCATTAGTTGTCAGCTTTTAAATAATTGCTTGGTGTTAATAAATAACACCACGTTAAAATCTAGCCTATTGATTAAATAGCCTAATTATTAATAACATATCAGATGGATATTAAAATGACTTTAAGAATAATATTGTAACACATTTCAAACGTGCAATAGTGCATAAATTTTAATAAATACTTTTTGGACCAGTTTAAATATAATGTCAATTTTCGGAATGTCATTATTATATAACATTGTGTATATACCATAGATTTAGAATGTAAAGATGAACAATGACAGCTTGTAGGAGATACCGAAAAATAATATGCATATGTGTTAGTGACTGATATGTCAGATGAAAATAGGGTTGTGTATTTGCATTGTCAATATAGTATAGTATCGATAGATTAAATCTTGCCCTAATGAATAGAGGTATATACGCTACTAATTAAATCCTCTTATTGTAAATTAATAAACGGATAAAATAATTTTATTTATGAAAATACAAAGAGTATTAAAAAATATAATAATAATTTTAAGATGATGTTGTATGCAGTATACAGATAAGTATAGCACAAAGATTTAACCTTGTGGTATCCACTAGTCACAGTTTTGTGCACTGATAATGATAAAGAAATGTATGATATTACCATAGCTAGTTCCCTTAGGCCCGAATACTTAATAATCAGATAAAAATCTATCGACATTTTATCGATATCCGTGAAGTCATTTCTACAGTCAACCCTAGCGTAAACATACATTTTAATATTTACACTAAATATTATTTATTTCTTGTTTTATCTACAAAATATTACCACGTATCGGAAGAAAATCTAATATACTATGGTAAAATTTGTTTTCTCGGCGAATTAATACTAGTACGTACACAAAATATGGTTTCAAAACGTAGAATGAAAAAATCACATTTACCTGTGAAACGTGTAATTATTTGGATCATTTCTCTATTTTACGTTACAATTGGCAAAAGAAACATGACATTATGACTGCCTAAATATCACTTATCGCCAATAATTGCACGATTATTTTATAAATTCATGAAATATATTTGACACTTAAGCAAGGGAAAGGATAGGTACCGATCCTTCAAAAAAAATTGTATCATACTGACATTAACATCTGTCTCTTTCTTTCTCGTGTAGTGTTCATATGACATAGATATCTCTTTTCCACGCTTTGTTGGTCTTTTAGCGTAAGCGAAATTCTAAGTCTATGGTATATACCTATGTATTTAGGTATTTACAAGGTCATAACCAGATTACGAAGTGTTGGTTATACAGAGTACAATATAAAGGGACACCAAATACTGATTATCGTAAATATACGCATCATGTTTTAATTTTACGTGAAAAATGGATTAATAAACAGAGTGATCATGGCTTATTCAGACCCTGTATGGCGTTGTGACATTAGGAACTAAGCTTCATCCCGTTAGGCGTTTAAACGACTTTATAGTCGATGGATTCGGCTCAGCCGTCCAACCGCATAAGGCGTAATTTATACTATAATATCGATTGTTTAATAGCATAAATTCCATTCCCTCGCTCATATCAAAAAATATTAGGTTCTGACGAAAAATGGATTCGTATTAGCATTCCATTTGATTCTTACTCCGTGATACGACAAGATCTGTGATATTACAGTAATGATTTTGAAAGTAAATGCCATATAAATATTTGTAACTGTGTGTTGGTTTAGTCAGTGGGCGGCGGCATCGCGGCGATGATGGCCTTCATGACGGCGGCGGCGGCCAGCGCGGCGTGCGGCTGCCACTCCTTGCCGCGCGTGCCGTCGCGGTAGTCCGATATGCCTGCAGACAGATCAGTGTAAATATTAACCCCCTTATTAATAAATGCTGTTTAAATTTATGTCGTGTATAAGAACTACGTATTCATTTTTTGACGTTTCAGCTTGACATAATTTTTTAAAGCGTTTATATGGAGTGGAGTACACTTAGTGTTAATATGGTGATAATTGGGTAATTAAACAACTGTATGAAAAGTGACGGCACAATCCTTGTACCTTTGCCTTGAGACTAAAGTTTGCTATCGAATCGTTAAGAAAATTGAGTATATAGTGTACCTCTGATTGACACAAAGCAGTCCTTCCTGTTCCCGATGACGCTGTCCAGCACGGCATCAAGTTCACAATCGTATGCTAGAGCACGCGCATGCGCAGCGAAGGCGGCGCGAGCTTCACCGGTGCCACTGACTCCTCGCCCTCCCGCTACCGGAGACAGGTGCACGCGTAGACCACTGCCGCTTCTGTCACTGTAATATATAACAAAAATATTAAGTAAAGTGGCTTTTGAGGCCAGCGATAGCTGGAACATCATCGACTACAAAACACCCTCTCGATTAGAATACGTTTAGTTTTCCCGCGTACTTTCGTTTCGCGCTACTAAGTTACTCGCAATCGGGCTTTAGACTATATTATTGTGCTGATGTTGGCGCCCATCGATAAAATAACTTTAGTTCTGGGAATTAGATTCTAAATTTCTATTTCTAAATTTGAGTAGATATTAACACTCCATTCGATAACTGCTCTGTACTGGAACATACGAATTATCCGTTCTAGTGATTTTTACGATCGCATGCGTAGATCCAATATAATAGTGTGTGTTTTGAACTTCTATTCTAAGGAAACATAGTAAAGATTTATGAGTGGTAATAATTTATTTTATTAATCGTATTTACCGTTGAAAATATCTTTATCAATATCACAAAATACACACGAATTAACTTAAGTGCGTTAGAAACACGGAAAATACTCATAATGTTATGATTTTCCTCTAATATATTATACACTGATATGATTTTCCTCCAATATTCTCGTATTATTATAATTTACTTAGAACGTTTATTTCAGATTTATCAAAACATTATATGTACTTATATGTAAACATTATACGCATGGAATATCCCGTATGGTTTGAATGGGATTTACACAGGATATTCTTGGATATTGTTATTACAGTAATTACTGAAATACTGATATAATTATATATTTAGTGACATAACAGTGCATAATAAACAGACAATTCTGTATTATGATTCATTTTTCTCTGTTAGCCATGTAATTGTATTTATAGAGAACAACATCCAGTAAGAATATATTTTTGTATGTATTACATCGAATTAGACTCACAACATTCTGTCAATTTTTCGCTTCGCAGCTTTTTCAGCGGTTGTGGTTACCTAGTGTGACAAGTGCGCGCATGCGTATTTATGCCCGTGTCGTATACGTTGTGTTGCTTGCACTGTTGCACTGCGCAGTACAAAGAAGCCAGTTCGATAATGCCAGTCTATGGAAGTGACATCGTTGCCCGAACTAACATGTCGGGCATTATTTTTGGGAAACGCCTCCAAAATAAAACCCATATCAAAGAAATTGTTTCTGAATGAGCCTTATGCATATTGTAAATGCAAGAAGTTCGAGGAACAATGTACAATAGACCTAACGGCTAAAGCAATTTCATTGGGAGTTTCTATTCTTTTTTCGAAACAAATAAGCTTACCAATAGAAAAGACTATAATGCCAGCACAGTCGAGCTCGTGCATAACTTTGAACTCTACTATAATAAATAGTTCTCTGTTACGTCTTAACGGCTGAACCGATTTTTATTCAAGACAGAGAGGTTACTTGAAATCCGAAATGGATGTAGAGTAACTCTATATTACAAAGCAATCTTAGCTAGTTGTAAATATATATATGTATGTCTTACACTTGGTCCCCTTGTGGTGCAGGATGTGACACCTCTATGAAAGCGCCCTCGCCGATGTCCACACACAGTCGATCTGTCGCTCCTTCAGGAGCCTCCCATCTGCCGGGCACACCTCGCAATCGCTGTAATCCTGTAAATAAAGATTACATATTACCGTTGCGTGTGTGAGCTAAGAGTAAACAAGGCAGGCTTTGAGACTCAGTGTGTTTGTGACTCTGTAGGACAAAAATAAGCTATTCATTTCATGATATATATTTAGTGTTCCATTTTTTGTTCGTTTAGTTCTCAAAAGTTCAAGCCGTTGAAGGAGAAATCATTAAAAAAAATTCTATTCTCTAATTTGAGCTCTGGTTTGCAGTGCTTGGATCTTGTACTTGTTCAGATATTTCGGCAACGTAGGGCCGAGCGGAAACGGAGCGCACTACACTTAAGAATTTCAGACCAAACATGATATGAATAGCTCGTTTATAACTCACAAAATATCTATTTTCGTATAATATGTTCCGTTGTTTATAGTAATAAAATGGGGTATCAAAAAAAATTAGGGTCTCTTTCATGTGTGTCATTTAAGTTTTATGTCCTGAGTTTGGGTTACTGCAAACATTGTTGATTGTTGGATGACTGTTCATTGTAATCATGTAGGTATCAGATCTGCCATATTCAGCTATCTCACCTTCGCTGACGTACGAATCCCAGAGAGCCTTGGAGTTACTAAGCCTAAGCGCGATGTCTTGGAGAAGGAAATCAGCTGGTTTATAAGGTTTCACTTCATAGTCCCATCCTCCTTTGGCATTACGTTCTGCCTTCTCGCAGAATATGTACACATACCTGTGGACAAATATGTCATTAAAAATACTATTGTTGTGTTTTTTAATTGATCTCTAGGACTAATTAAATCTGCAAAGCATCTTCATTATTTACAGATTTTGACCAACCACTTGCAGGCCACGAACCATTTTCTACAATTAGGGAGATTTTCTTTATATTTTTTGAGCTAACTTTGACTTTTCGACTAGCTTCACGATGTCATTGTAAGTTACGAAGGCGGACGATACACCTTATGAAATGTATTAATTAATACATGTATGTATAATCTATAATATTTCATACAACAATTTGGTTTAATACTCATAGACAACAATAGACAAATAACACTCATTAAGCAAGGAAATATATAGAAATAAACAACGTGTTTTTACTAGCAGGGATTCAACACAGTACAAAAATGTATTAAGTACACAGTAAAGTATTATTATATAGACGTGGTATTGGTATTTGCTATGTAGCGACTATCGTCGCAACATAGCAAAAAGTAAAGCGCAATCTATCGGAGTGAAGCGATACCAAAATACCCTGAATCACACTATAAGAGTTTACAACGATTCTAACACATATACGAATGTCCGACATCAACCGTCGGGCTTCGGCCCGCCAGGCTAACCACCTTGCCTGGTCGGAGGATCCTCCCTTTTCAATGGAGGAACACTATACCTCGTTCCTCCACATTGGTGACGCCGACGTGATCATCAGCAAGCAACCTCCATGGAGCAGACCAGCAGCATCAGCACCATCACTTCCATTGCAGCACCCCCAGCATCCAGACCAGCAGTAGCAGTATACAGTCACGAGGGTTACCACGACAGCAGACAACGCATCCTGGACTTAACCCAACGACTTGAGGAGGGCAACATGCGGCACCAGCGTCCGGGCGACAGAACACTGCAGTGCGACCGGTATAGAACAAGACAACAGGTGGCTACAGTGACAAAGGAAAAACGGGACGGCATGGGTCTTCACACCGGTGTACTGGCAGTCAGTCCACGTGGTTCGCCGTACAGTTGCAGCAACACGAAGATAGTTCGATCAGCGAGAACGAGTCTCGGGGGGGAGTGATGTAGCGACTATCGTCGCAACATAGCAAAAAGTAAAGCGCCATCTATCGGAGTGAAGCGATAACAAAATACCCTGAATCGCACTATAAGAGTTTACAACGATTCTAACACATATACGAATGTCCGACATCAACCGTCGGGCTTCGGCCCGCCAGGCTAACCACCTTGCCTGGTCGGAGGATCCTCCCTTTTCAATGGAGGAACACTATACCTCGTTCCTCCACACATAATACTTTTATACTATTTGACATTGTTGCCTTTAAATTGTTTGTATCTCCTTGACTAAATTAATTAATGTCGTTCAATTTATTTAAATTATTTGTAATTCTTATGATTATTAATCTAATTCTAATGTAGGATGAATTGATGACCCATAATCTTATAAACCATATTTGTACGCCGGAAACGGCAGAATATTATGATCGTAATTATACATAATGCACATAACAACCTTGTACAATATTCTAACAAATAAATGAATTATATTCTATTCTATAAACCTACTGGTCAATCAAGATGTTCAAAATGTAATGGGCCTTCTGTCTATTGTTACCATAAATGGAGTAGTTAAAGGTAATGCTAAAGACGCATTTCTGTTTCTAGAAACGGTAATATTGGAATGCAACCTTGGATTTACACTACCTACTACAATATTACTGCATTGGAAATAACGAATCGAAAAGTTTCCGTAAACAAATTTTCCCATAGCGACATTACCCTAACTAGATAATTGAATTGACGCATGATAAAATTAAAGGAATATTTATAACAATTACGGTATCAAAATATGATGCAAAATTCAAACATTATTATCACAGCGAATTTCTTAAATGATTGGGCGATAATGGACCACCCAAACAAAATAATGCAATAACTGCGCTGAGTACTTAATTGACTCAGCGCACGGCAAGGGTTAATGTATGTCAGTTATCAATTACCGTTCTCTTAGGTTTTATGGAACGCTGCCCACACATACTGACATTATTTGAGACGCTCACGCGTTTAACCATAAAGCGGAATTTTAGAAAAAACAATAAATAGAAATGACAGTGTCATTTAAAAAACCATAATAGGTCAAGACTGCGATTTATTACGACCAATAAATCCATTTATAGTACTTAATTGATTTTTACGCTCGGTAACCCTCCCGATTACTGGTGACGTCGTGGTATCGTTTTAGGCCTGAGTTCTATTGAGGATATAACAAATATTTGTTGTTTTGTAATTGACTCAAAAACAATGAAAATAAGATTGAATTAAATATGTATGTTTCCGAGAAATCATCGAAGAAAAAAACATAAAATACATTCAGAAAAACCCAAAATTAGGTGCTGAACTATCCATATCACAATGACCGCAATGAGAACCAATGTCACCGCTAATCGCGCTCTTTTTATTTTTTTTAATAATAGGTAAATATGATAATTTGTTTAATTGGCTTTTAACCAAAACTAATAAGAGTAATAAAGTAAATAAAATATATACATATTATCGGTTAAATATTAATGATATCTACCTAATTTAATTTATTATTCGAGAATATTGAAAGTGATCTCTGAGAGTGCCTCTGATAGAGATGAAAGTCATATAGGTACCTACCGACGACGCCAAATAAGTTGAAATACGGACAGAAGAATGATGACGATATTATGGAAATTATTTTAATGATAACACTTGCTCTGATATTTTACTTGTTTAAAAATCCTACTTCCTACTAATCCTACTAATATTATAAATGTGAAAGTTTGTGAGGATGGATGGATATTTGTTACTCAATCACGCCAGAACGGCTGAACGGATCTGGATGAAATTTGGCACAGAGATAGATTATAGTCTGGAATAGCACATAGGCTTTTTATTCTGGAAAAATGTAGGTACTGGTTCGTAAACCACGTGGGCGAAGCCGCGGGCGGAAGCTAGTAATACATAAAAATAAAAATAGAAAAATAAGCCATCTGTGGTATTGCTGAAGTGATCAGCTAACCTTAAACTCGACTTCACTCGTTAGAACTAAATGTTTCAGGAGGTTTCAGGTACCTAATCTGTTGTACCATTTACTAGGAAAATGATCGTCAGCATGAACTGCATTCGTTATTTATTATAAAAAAAGAAGTAAAAATCAAAGTGTTACATAAAAGGGCAGCTCTCTCTCGAAAATAATATAAATTCCAATGTCTTGTAGTTACATAAATATTCACTAATTCCATCAAAACTCAACAAATGTTGCGCTAGAGGGAGTGCTGTCATTAATCTAATACCGAAAGATAGATACAGAACGGATAAATAAATTTTCCGTATAAGGGGGCAAATGATGTTAATAGGATTGGATTAGGTGAATCATATGGCATGCCCGCCGTCTCCACACAGATATACGTCCTTACCACACGTTAACCCGTTCACGACGGAACATAATATGCTCCTGTGCCCCCAATACCGATCGCTCTAACAACGATCAAAGATCGTTAGTTCCATGTGCTATAATCGGTATGCGTGCTAAACGAATTAAAAACCGATGTTATTAGCACTTTCGATGCCAAATACAAATAAAATTCTTCGTGAAAATTCCAACCGATCTATTTATGCACATATTTCATAGCAACATGTATTATCGTCTATTATAACTGTTATTAGAACTAGTTCGTGCTATTCGGACTATAGATCTCGTACATATCCACAACAGGTACGCCTACATTCATCCCACAAATTTTCTATTAGTATAAAATTGATATGGCCTTGAAGTAAAAAAATAAAGGCATATTATTTACCGCTCTGCGTAGTATAATAATATGCGAATTCTTTGGAAATAATAACACGCCTTTATTCCCCGAAGGGCTGAGGTAATGTAGTACTTACTGGGCAAAATTCCGAATTCCAGGCTGCAAGTAACAATTTTCTAAAACATAAATGTATTTGCCCAATATTGGAATCTGGACCTGAAGCTCGGCGGCCGTGCTTGTTGACGAAACCAATGTTGCACGTCATTCGTAGATAGGTATCAAAAGTATGAGAATATCATCCTGTTTAATTATGCGTAAACTAGACCACAGTGTGACAAAACAGAGTAATTAGCAACACCATATGAGGTAAGTTCATGAGGTTTTTTTTTTTTTCAGAAGTGATAATTTATAAACAAGGACAACAGTAAAACAATTATGTAAACGCGAGTACGTATCGTTGACGTCACGAAAGGGATAAACAAATCACGACAATAGTATTAGTAACGGCTAGGTTCTAAAGTCACGTATTCCATAATGTATGGGCCATAAACATGAGTTGAATTGGCCATGCAATTATTCCCCAAAAGATTTGTAATATACACTTTTATGAGCATGCGCAGTAAAACCACGAGTTACGAATAATGGAAAATTATATATAATTCTGTATATTCCCCGTTATGTAGTGCAAACTTCAGAACACTACGTGCAATGATCCTGATGACTTACATACATTACACCGATGCCATGAATTCCATTCATGTTAAGAGCCTTTACGCCGTACGGTCCGTTATTGGCATTTCTCATCCTGAAATTACTTCGTTAAATTGTATAGATCATATATCAAAATTGCTGTCCATTTAATAGGGAATTTTGTAAAGAACAAATCTAATACAAAACATTTTTAATTTTTTTAGTAATTATGTATACTAGGGCTATTATTTGACACCATGTTTCGTAAAATTTACGAAACGTGACTACTTCATCCTTCGATACCTGGCAAAGTATATGAAATAAAAGCAAAAAATAAAGGTTTTTAGAATACATATATACTCTTGTCCAAATCTAGTAGACAAAATTTTAAATAATTATTATTATTCTAAAGTAAATTACGAAACAACATAGCGTAAATTATATATTTTTAGGCATTTTCAAAGCCAATTTTGACAAACTTAATGATGGCTAAATTACATATTATATTTTTTTTACATTACTAGAATATGTCCTTAACAATAAGGCAAAAAAAAATTTATTCAAAAATGTAATAAACTATTTTTAAAAGATTTTTTAAAAGTACCATATAAACTGACCCGCAACTCGGCGCGAGATCAGTAGCGGTGGGCAGTAGCATCTTTTTTGGATAACGAAACGCAACTGTCTATCGGATATCAATAGCGGTTGTTAAAACGCGCTATCCTGCTATTGGTCGCTATTTGTCATATCATGAGCAACACGTAATATCATAGTGAGGTTTTGATGACCTTTTTTTTTTTTTTTTAGCTTACGTATTTACTTAAAATTCATTTATTCATGATGAATGAACGGCTCCGTGAAGTTCATTAACGACTCCGTGAAGTTTTGATGAGCTTTTTTTTTTTTTTTAGCTTCTTTGATGCACTTCCATTTCATTGTCATTGATAACGAAACGCAACTGTCTATCGGATTCTTTGGATGTTAGCTACTTTAACGTTAGCATCTTAGCACGTTAGCACGTTTTTCAAATAACCTGCTAACCGTTATTATGGCTCGTTTCAATAACGTGTTTAAGTTGCGCAACGACCACCGCTATTAGCTACTTTAGCGTTAGCATGTTAGCAGGTTAGCAGGTTTTTCAAATAACCTGCTAACCGTTATTATGACGATAGCTCGTTTCAATAACGTTTAAGTTGCGCAACGACCACCGCTAGAGATCAGTGCCCGCCGAGGCTTTCTAGGGTAGGGACGTGTCGCTCTGCGCTCCGTTTTTCGAAGAAAATATTACGATTCTGAATCAATAAATTGGAATAAATCTAGTCCAAAACATATTGATACTTTGGGTAGAAGTAAACAGTTGAATTATTTTTGACGACTTTTTATAAAAATTTGTACAATAATTGTTCATAGTCCTCTTATACTTCTTGGTGAGGTGAGCCATGGTGGTGGAGCCGATGGCATAGAAGACCTGATGATGGATCCTGAAGGTTACAGGAACTCGGTAACTGTTTATAGTAGAACCACCGTGTTAAGGCTTGTTTTATTTGTCTCGATCGGTACTTTTATCCTAACTAGTGCTGATGCCCTGATGATGCTGATGATGATGAGAAGTGTTTACAGGAACTCGGTTACTGTTTATAATAGAACCATCGTGTTTAGGCTTGTTTTATTTGTCTCCATAGGTACTTTAATCCTATTGCTAATGACCTGATGATGATAATGATGATGATGATGAAAGGTGATTACAGGAACTCGGTTACTGTTTATAGTAGAACCACCGTGTTTAGACTTGTTTAATTTGTCTGGGTAGGTACTTTTATCCTAACTAGTACCGATGACCTGATGATGATGATGATGATGGGAGGTGTTTTCAAGAACTCGGTTACTGTTTATAGTAGAACCATCGTGTTTAGGCTTATTTCATTTGTCTCGATAGGTCCTTTTATCCTAACTAATGCTGATGACCTGATGATGATGGGAGGTGATTACAGGATCTCGGTTATTGTTTACAGTAGAACTACGGTTTTTAGGTTTGTTTGATTTAGTATAGTGCCGATAACCTGATGATGAGGTTGTGAGGTGCTCTTAGAAACTATATCCACCGTGTTTGAGTTTAGGAATTTGTATTAATTTCATCAGGTCTGGGAAACAAAGAGCTTTTTTTTATTCGGGAAAATAATAAGTAATGTACACAATATGTGTCTTGATTATTGATATAATAATTCGCCACCGGAAATATGAATTACTGTAAGGGACAAAATGCAAGTTTTAGGAAATCGCAAAAAAACTTAAAAAATGTATTTCTTTCAACTTTAATGGTATCATAATAGTAAATATACCATTATTCTTATATTTTGCGCTCTATTTTTCCCATAAAACAGGATTTCAATAAGTCTTTTAGTTTCAGATATAGCCATTACTGTAAGGGAAAAATTATTTTCATCAGTGATTAAGCCAATTTATTATCAGAAAAATCTTTCATGTTTAAAAATGTAAATAAAGGCTATTAAGTTTTGTATTTAGGGTATAATACCTTTGTATAACTATTTTATTTCGGTTTTAAAGTTACGCTAAACGTATGTAATATACAAATTTGATGCTTGCTGTTTGGACTTAAGGGTGACTTTGTTGTATATCTGCATGAGTATTTATAATCATGCCATGCAACTGCTTTATTATTTATATTTTTTTAAAGATCTCAAAAATTAAAAATAAATATACCAATCGATAGAGCAGATTTTTCTGAGTAAAACTGTATATTTAACAAATTTTTGACAATTTGTCCCTTACATTAATTCATATTTTCGGTGACGATATTATCGTATTATGAAAATATATCGTAATATCTAGGTACTAATAATTATTAGCTCATCTGAATAAACAAATACTATAAACTACAATACAAAATAAATTATAATAAACTAAAAAATACCAAAAAGGCAAAAAGGATCAACATCGCCAGCGCGCGCTCTAAGCATTGCCTGCTCACAGTCCGCACGCACACACACAAGCGGATGAGCGGTCGAGCGCTGTAAATACCTAATTTCGCTCGCCACCGCGCGGCGTAAACGCTCTTAACTGAAACTGCTTTATTGGTCTTGTGGTCGCAAGCGCAACTGCTGAGCGCCTGAGGTCCTGGGTGCGATTTCCGGGTCGGGCGAAGTTTTATTATGTATCTGTATAGAACTGTGCCCGGAAGATAGGCAATAGGCTCGCCCACTATGACATAGAGCAGCATCGGCGAAAGTCGCTGCACAATACTACACCTCTGCCTAACCCTTCGGGGATACAAGCATATACTATGGTATAGAAACGAATAAAATAGAAATAGCAAAAAAATAGGGTGTCAAACGCCCCATCACAAGGTTCGAACCTGTCCATCTCACAAGGATAATGACGATAAAGTCAAATAAGGTCATGTTTGTTATGGGAACCATTTTTTATCTTCGGCCTACTTCTCATACCTACGTTTTGCGGTTTACGTATTGAATAGTCTTTCATAGTCATTGAATAGTCATCACACAACTTTCGAGAAAAGCTTTCACCAATCAAGCCGTATAATGACATTTTCGTTTAAGAATCAGGAGATAGTGTATCTATAGTCTAGCGTAGGGTTTCCCTAACTGTGCGTCGCGGCGCTGTCCCGGGGGGGCTGCGCAAACCGGCTGCACTTTCAATAGTCGAGGAAGAACAGCTATAAGAACTATATTGTAATACGAGCCTATGACTACGATTCCATAAAGACAATGTTATTGAATTTTGGAGCAATGTATCCCAAGAATATCCTACTCCAGCCCCGATATGAGAAGATATGCTCAGAAAAGCAAGCTTATTAAGATTCTATGTTCTTTAAATAATCTGTGGCTACATGTACACAGGGTACATGCACACTCTTTAAGAAGAGCGTTGCAAAAAAAAATAAACAACATGTAAAGGGACATGACATACTGTGACTACAGTATAAAAAAGATTGGCAACCCCTGGCCTAGCGGTTGAACGCTTGCCTCCCATGCAGGAGGGTTGACTTCAAACTGTATTCAACTTTTTAATCAGCGCCATTATAAACAAACAAGCAGTTTTCACGTTGCATATTTATGTTGTGTTGTTTGAATTTGATTATTTAATGCAAAATATACGCGCCGGCTTGAGAATTTCCTCCTTTTATTCGTTGGTTAAAAATGGCTAACAGAAAAATATTTCCTTTTTTAATCTAAAAATAACTAAATTTGATTTTAACAGGAATGGATTATCCTGTATTCAGTCACATTTTTTTAAATTATTGTATGTCCAAATTTCGCTGATTGATGTACCTACCTAGGTATCTAACACTATCGCTATATATATGTATAACAACTGTGCCTATGCCTAATCAAAAATAATAACTCTATTCGCTTTACAAGAATATTGTTTGAAACTTTTTTTTTTATTAATTATGATAGACTCATGTTAAACCACTGTTCCACTTATTTTCACTACTTAATCAAACTTTTTCATATCCAGCTGCTTGCTGTAAAGAGTTTATATATATAGTCTGTGACAGAAGCACAAAAAAACGGGTTTGGTTACTAGCTGACGACTTTAAAATATGGGTTAAGAGGATGCCATCATAGGTCAAAGTATCATTCAGGTCTAAAATTCTCAATAAACGAGGATGAATAAGACTTGACGTACTTCTTTTTACGTCATTAGCGTAAGGATGAGTATAAAAAAAAAATTGTTCAGCAATGTCATTACAGGTAAATACAAAACAAAAACTATATCGTTTAAAAAAAAAAAAAACATTGTCCCACGTTATGATTAATTTCAGTTACGTTTTCATCCTTAACAACTATCTGTAGGCGATATTAATATTTGCTCCATACGGGAATCGAAACCGCGACATGTAACGCAGCAATCCATCGCTCTACCACTGCACTGTGTTGTGCCTCACGTCGCTACATGGCATTAAACGAATTGGGAACCTCATTGGGACAGATACATCGTGCTTTGTGAAAGTTACCGTTAGCCTGCATCCCACAGCTGGGAGTCCTCGCCCATAAGTCAACCAAATCATTATATATCAATTCAGTAAATTAATGTACTCTATTTTTTTTTATTAGTAAACAGGAACGATTCGTGAAATTCTCACACAAGTAAAACCACAAAACGTCACACGTTGCAATCCTTATATAGGTTACTATATTTTATTACACCACATACAGTCATACTTTCGTACATGCGTCCCCGACACTTTAAAAGGACAACGTTCCCTTCCGGAATTCCCACTGACAGTCACGCAATGGATTCCTTTTGTTAATCACCGTTCATTCAACGTCTCGTGCCGAAACCACAAATATACGTAATGCTATTGCTTGTTACTTCACGTGGATTTCAGAATTTACCCATACAAACGTCAATACCCCGTTGCACCCGTTTTGGGTAATGACTGTCATATTGTGATTGACCTCATTGTAACAAACCAGGTAAAAATATTACGATGCTAACTTATGAATATAGATAGTGAAATCATTTCCCAAATCGGTTATAGGTCTTTGACAAACAAACGTTCATTAAATTGGTTAAAGATAAAATAATTTCATATTGTCTAGAGATAAAATGGTCGGAAATAATGTTAGGTATGCAGAATATCAAACTTTTATAGCAATTAGCTATTACTCATTTATCTAGTGGTCGCAAGCGCGGCTGCTGAGCGTGAAGTCCTGGGTTCTATCCCCGTGTCGAGCAAATTGGTATGTTGTTTTCTGTTACAAATTTTCAGTCGCGGCCGAATTTTAAAATTTGTGCCCGCTAGTTTGTAATATGCTCGCCCCTATTATATAGGCCTTAATGACATCATCGGCGAAACCTTTGCCTGTCTGTTCGGGGAATACAGGCGTGTTACTATGTATACTGACTTGTCAGGTAAGTCCGGCGCAGGTGACGAGACGACAACATCGCCCAGACGGACGTGTCTCGCATAATCTGTGTAGTGTGGTACCCCTCCACCGACACCCACTAGGAACACGTACTCCACCTGTGAATAGAATGTCTTTTTAATGCCGTATTGAATTAGTAGCGGACAGCATGGCATAGCGGAATGATTTGGTTTTGCCAAAATGAGTAGGTAAATAATGATATTTAACACCTTCGTCTGTTGCTATGCTAGTAACTATATAATTTTAGGTGTATAGAGACAGATGAGTATATTAATTATTCAGCCGTTTCATTTGGAGAACCCTGATAAATACATAAATTATTTACTAGTCCGTAATAATCATATGTTCATTTTATAAATTGAACATCATTTGTACTTAAATTCTTGAACAGACAATGCCACACTTACTCCTATTTTCCAAATAGCTCCAATACTGTACCACGTACCTTTACATCGCTACTGACAATTCAAACGATGTGGCCGCCTACTCGGCTAAAAATAATCTAAATCGAAGTATGGACACGTAAAGGAGACAGTAAAAGGTGTTAGACCATGGAATCTGATTTCATCAATAGGCCGACCGGGCAATTGGATAGCTCCCTCTTCTCTTCTCATCCGTTTTGTCCTGCGAGAGTCGCGAAAGACGTTAATAAGATATACAATGCATTAAGCGGCGGGAAATAATAGTTTTTTTATCGTTTGTACATTACGTCACTTGACGGGTAGGAGATAAAGATCTTTTCATATATTTACAACGCTCATTAATATTATGTGCATCTCACTCATACGCAGTAATTAACGCCAATCATTACGGAACCGCAACCTTTACGGCCAAATAAAATGTTATTACTTATCAGTACACAGGTCAAGAATGCTTACTCAAATGTCAACGATATTGAAGAAAAAAGCTGCAAACGTTACAAAATGCAAAATTAAAAATAATAGTTCTGGATCGAATGTCTCCGATTTTTTGTGGAGTCAATTGTACTTGAGTAACAAACAAGAAGAAACATATCTACTGCTACAGCGCAAATATTCCAATGCAGATGAAATAAGTTTAAAATCGGATGCCAAATCAGATACCGATGGCAACAAAGTTATTCCACTCGTTTTTCGAAGAGCTAATTCTGTCCTTACCGTAACCAAACAAACATGCCGATCCCATGCAATCACTGCTATTTCACGCATGGATACAAAATAGCCCGCACTCAAGGCTATAATAATACTCTTATATCTATAGGATTAATATCAATATAGCACGACTGTTTACATTTGTAAATTAAACGCAATGTTTTAAACGTACCAAACGACATTACATATTTATGATCACGCATTTTAAATATCAATTGAACATTGAAAAACACGTGCGCTGACTCGGAGTTCTCGGAATAAATCCAGCCGCAAGAATAAAATAAATGTATAATCTTCCAAAATGTATACGAAAGACTTAATGTCCTCCTGACCGAATTTCGGTCACGGCGGCAAATCTCACCGGAGATTAGACAACTACGCAGGAGATATTATAGTGCACAAGTGTGCGCGCAAACACAGGTGCACTCTCTATTCCTTCACTCTCATAGTCCGATGGGACGGCAATCCGACACGACCGGAGAGAGTTTAGGCGCAGGACCAACGGCTTTACGTGCTTTCCAAGGCACGGTGTGTATTCACATACACAAAGACCCAGACCCGAAACAACTATCTGTAGATCATACAAATATTTGTTCCGTGCGGGAATCGAACCCGCGACACGTAGACCAGCATTCGATCTCTCAACCACTGCGCCAACCGTGCCGTCAAGAAAGACTTATCTGTATTGCAGAACGACACACAAGTTTGAGTGCAGTACATACATATATGTAAGTGATTGTATAATCTGTGTCTAAGTAATGATCACTGCTGTACTGAGCGTCCTTCTGTAATTACGGACTTAATACTCTATACGAAAGAACCAAAATGAAAGTATTTAAGTACGTATGACAGTCGAAGAATGGTTGCAGTTAATGATATTTTCCCACTTAGAAATCCCCCCTGACTGTTCGTTTTTGAAATATGTAATGTCAAGATCTGGTTCCTTAGAATCCGTTCTTCTATGTTCAGCCTAAAATCCCGCAGTCTTTATGAAAAACGTCGTGCCTACGTCTTTGTGCTTGAGAATGAGTAAACGATCAGATACTTCAATGCGAAGACTTGGTCTTAGAAGAGGTAATTAAAAGTGAATCCGTGCTATAATTAAAGGGAATCTAGGACAATAATGTAGATTTAATTCAAAAAGTAACAGTTTTAATTAAGCCTAATTAGGATGTCATTTTTACTACCAAATACAGTTCCCACTAGGAAAGAAACCGTTCATAATTAGGAAACGGCTATGATGACGAAGTAAGTAGCTGTTAACGATCGACCCTATTCGGTTTTATATTCTACGTAGGTTTAACATATACGCACTTAGATATCTTTTATACTTACGTATTATCCGCATAACATTATCCTGTGATGAAAAAATTCTAGGGTAACCTTGATTTTAAACTTGAATCATTGTTTTGTGAATTGACCGCATTGGAAAAACATTAAATGTGTCTAATTGTCTATACATGGCATAACGCATATGAATGTATTAAAAAAACCACAGTGATTTCACTTAGGTCATTCTTCTATGATTCGATAAAAAATGACTTTAATCAACCCAAATCTACATAAATAAAAATCAATTGCCACATGTATGACGGAGCATCACTTTACAGCTCAAACGATTTGCCTGATTTTTTTGTCAGGACAAGGTTTGTATATAAAATCATTTTTAGAAAATCCATCGGAAAGTAGGGAACTTGGATGGTATTTTGGTATGAAATTCTTAAATAAAAAATAAAAATGTAAATGCACCCACGCGGAGCCGGGGCGGGTCGCTAGTAGTATAACAGTCATAACCTAAATTACATCTAATATTATATGCTATTCTATGGCTAAGATAAAAATATACGATAAAAAAATACCAAAAACGATTAAAGACGTACATTGTAGGTGTCAAAGTACTCCTCCACATCACGGTCAACTGACAGCGTGCCCCGAAGTATATATATATATATATATAGTCTACTAAAGAATGAAGTTAGTAAATAATTACAATTTTCTCCTGAAAGTCAAAGAACTTTAAATCTAAGCACCTGGCAAATCTAGATTGGTCTTCTATTTATACACTTAATGTGAAGACTGCGTGCATTAAATAAATATATTGTATTAGTAATTAAAGAACTGACCTTCTGGAAGATTCCTAATAGTCTTGTTGTTGTGTTACCAGCAGCAGTCATCGCTTCTCGAGTCCGTCCGACGGATGGGAGCTTAGTGGTCACAACTCGATGATTGCCAATTGTCCCCAGTGTATACACGTTTGACTCCCCTGAAACGTAATCACAGTTAGAAACGTCCGATAGAATAAGCAAATAGGACCGTGGGATGTTAGCTCCTTTAAACAAATATAATTAGGATCATTCCTGTTTACCCCTAAGTCATATATACATAAATTAAAGCTGGACTGAGGCACTATTTATAAAATAATTATAATACATCTACTTATTAAATCTACTATATTTACAAAATAGACAAATTAAAAATGACAAAAACATCCTGTACCTACACTACGCATCAAAATATTTCTCCACATATGCATTGGCGGATTAAAAGTAAACGGCGTTCTAGGCTAGAAACTCATCGGCGCCTCTCTGGCGGCCATCTGATATGAATTTAATGCAAAATACTGTAAATATGAGCAGGAAGGAACCACATGCAGGAATCACCATGAGGCAAGTTATCTGATAATAAGAATATTAATAAAAAATAGTCTTTTTGAAGTTCAGCCAAAAGTCTGTGTCTGGTATGACTAGAAACACTAACACTGAATGTTTACTGACCCAATAATGACGAAAAAATATCTTATGTAGTTTTTTTATTTGTTAGTTTTCTCTTTCTTGTCCTCTTTGTGTCCTTATCGTATTCTTTACCTAAAGAGAGTATGTATGATTATTTTAATAAAATGTTATATATTAAGTAATGTTAAGGCATACATCTTTTCCTATCAAATTGCCGCGCGCGCCCCTTGAAATCTAGCTCCCCTAGGCACGTGCCTAGTTTGCCGTAAGGATAATCCGCCACTGCACATGGGTGTGTAACTGCCAACGTGTTCAGCTATCACAAATTTTCTTTTTGTACGTTTGGCTCGAGTTTTGATGTGTGATTATGGTTTAGACAAAGCCACAAAATTAAAAAAATATATATACAAGAGAAAGTTTGATCCTACCAAAAACATTTTCATATAAAATATTGCCAAGACGAGATCATATGGGTCGCACTGTCAGTTATCAGATCTCACGTAGAGCCAAGCTTCTAACTCTACACACCCTAACATCACAAACTCTACACCTTATTCAAAATATGTGGTTTGGCATATTGCGGCCAAACATAAAAATAACATGTGCGATGCCAGGACGAACTTTATCCTGTTTTAAGAGAATAAATAAAGGGAACTCCCCAACAAGGATAGTAAAATAACAGCAAAATTTATTATCAATGAAACCGTATACATAAGTAACGTACGTTTATTTATAATGACGTATTTAGACGTATTAGCAACGAATGAATCACTAGCTTGCAGTTAAATAAAAGGATCATCGTTTTAATTCATTAGTGTCAACCAACTGCAAATTGGTATAGTCCTATTGGGGCTACCAATATATTAATTACCAATAATTTATTGTGCGGTTAAATTTATTAGACATCAACCTTAGTTGATGTCTGGCTTTCACATCATACACAAGTTACCTGTTCGTTTTGTTAGTGAATATTAAGTGTTTTAAATTGATCAAGAAAATGGCGTCGTTTTCGTTCCTTATTGTGCTTGCGATAACTTATAATCAAGGTGCAGCACGTCCTGCTGACAGTTCATATAGATATATAACAAAGAATGGGTATGTAATAAAATTTATTATAACATCTTTCGTATTTATAAAAAGTGAACAGTGTATTAAAAATATTTATTTCTTCTTTATTTTGGTTCTTTATTTTAGTTTTTAACTTATTAATTTTACTACGTGTCGTGAGAACTTCAAAGAAATGACAAAAGTTTATTTTTTTAGATTGGACGATTCAGATGATATGGGCTCTGGTGCTGATATCATTTTCAAAATTCCTACAATTATAAAGCGAGGTTTTGTCGTCACGATTAATGGAAGTCTTAATACCAATGATAAAATGTAAGTCTAAATAAGTGATCTTAGAAAATAAAGGATTGTTAAAGTCACACTTGAAATTTATAATTAAATTAAATTTATAAACTCAAATTTGTTTTACAAATTTCAGGTTTACAATGCAGTTGTTGTCCTCAATTGGTGCCCAAGAAGATTGCCGGATAAATTTCGATTTTGAAAAACAAGCTTTAGATATAACACCAGCAGTTGACCACGACTATGAATCTACACATTACGATTTTGATCCCTCATCTCAAGGTCAGTAGAATCTTATTTTAGCTATAAAAACTCCAATGGAAATTTGTCAATGTCATTTTTATTAAAACTTCTTTATCTAAATATAATTATAAAATTTTACTTTGACTTTCGCCATATAGCGGATTTTATCGGAACTAATATTAAATGAAATAAATGTGTTAAAGTATCGATATTACCGCCATCACGTCAGTTAGTATCGATTACTATCTAACTAGCTAGTATCTATTACTTTTCCAAATTTCCAAATATATTTGAAATGTTCTAACTTAGTTATTTTTATATTTCAGAAAAAACTAAGTTTTCCTTGAGGTTGACAGCAAGAGAGACTCGGCACGAACAAACATTCGGTATGATTTTCAATGGAAATGAAGGCGGTGACAGTCAACAACTTATTTGTAAAATCAGTAAATTTGAAGACATTAACTATATCGTGATGAAGGAAGGTGTAGCGCGGGTAGACAGTTTACTATTCGAGTTTGAGGAAAATCATTAGAAAATCATTACGTACTTTAATGCTTGTCGTTATGTCGTTTATTAATGCATGAAATATCCACTGTGTTATGATAACGATATTAATTATTGAAATTGTTAATTAAGAAAAGACTTTATGCTCGGTATGCACACCTCACTAAACAAAGTGAATATTTTTTGTACGTAGTAACTTTTTAACCAAAGTGTAAGACTGTTTTGTTTGTTATGCTATTTATATGCATTGCGTGTATACATAATTAGTTTTAAGTATCTAATTGTACAAAATAAGTGCTAAATGCCTGTGATATGTTATCTTAAACATCTCGTTCAGTCGAGACATTGTAATAGACAATATCACTGTAATAGACACTACATATCGCCCTATAGGGCAAAAATGAAGCTCAAATAGTTTTAAGTTTGCATTTATGTTGAAAAGAACATGAATCGTCATATTCTAGTCATAAAACTTAAACGGCGGGTTCCGATTTAAAGTTTAATTTTTAATTTGTATAGAATTTGTGTTATTGTAGTAGTGGAAATGTAAATAAAATATACTTAACATAGATAAATAATATTTCTTTCATTTATTTAATCCCGTTTATAAAACAAAGATTACATAATTTAGATTAAATAATAAAGCTATTAAAAGATTACATAAAGTGTCTGTACACATAAATAATAAAATAAGTGATATTGGATTCGTGCCAACGAGTGCGGCTGCGCTCCTGAATCACCTGTTTCTAATTTATGGCACGTTATAGTTCCTGGAAATAGCTTATTTTTTTCTAGATATTTCGTTAAATACATACCTATAAACTTTGTTTCCAACGCGGAACAAGAACGTCACACATAAACACGTATATTCATACTCATAGCTACGGTACATATGTAGGTACACATTGCAATTTAAAGGTATATCTTGTATATTTCACCAAACATTACATTCGCAAAGAATACATTTTCTATCGTGTCTATATTGCGCTGGCTGAAGGGTGAATATAAATAATAGAAATTAGATCAATTTTATTTTTAAATGATATTATAGGTACGTTTGTCACCACGGATATGAGAGTAGACATAATCTTTAATACCTATTTATTTAGGAATCGAAATTTGTGTGTGTCGAAATAGGCCGACTATGTAGTGAGGCTGTAATAATAAGTACCTATTATATTGCATTTTTGTTCTGGCTCTACAGAACTCTATACTTAAGAACTAGCTTCCGCCTGCGGCTTCACCCGCGTAGTTTATGAACCCGTACATTTTTCCGGGATAAAAAGCTTATGTGCTATTAAAAACTATAATCTATCTCTGTGCCTAATTTCATCCAGATCCGTTCAGCCGTTTTGGCGTGATTGAGTAACAAACATTCATCTATCCAAACTTTCGCATTTACGAGTATAATAGTAATATAGTAAGATTAGATTGATTGATTAACTGGGCTAAGCGATCAAGCGTGTTGAATATGGGATTATTGTCTGGTCTGTGTCGCCAGCTGTGAATAGCTCAACTACATAATCGAGTGGACCCGCTAGACTAATGTATCGACTAGTACTACGATTTAGAAGATTGTTTTTACGTGTAGCTTTTTGAACAAAGAACGGATAAAAATTTCTGATACCGATTCATTAATACTATTGTTGCACGTGATCGACTTTCTGTCTGTTTACCTATAAATTCGACGACACGGTTGGTGCAGTGGCTAAGTGATTAGCTTTCTGCGCTACGTGTCGCGGGTTCGATCCCCGCACGGAACAAATATTTGTATGATCTACAGATAGTTGTTTCGGGTCTGGCTGTTCGTGCATGTGACATGTATGTTTGTAAACTGTACCCACGATACAGGAGAAATCCTAGTGTGGGGCAACGTATAAAAAAAAGAAAAAAAAAGAAAAAAAAAATAGGCAAATGACTGATGTATCTCTGCTTATACCAATTAGAGATGATATCATGTCATAAAGACATTTGCAAACCTAAAGCTTTAAAAATAAAGTTTTAGCATAAAAACATCATTACGTAGATGATATAGGTACATTCTTATTAGAAATTACAAATAAGATCGAAATACATATTATCAATCGATCAGTAAATCGCCTATGTACACCTAGGTAGGTAGATATATAAAAGTACTTGGCATCAAGACAGCTATTGGAGACACATCCAAACTAACCTACTAATAGGCCTCTAAAATTACCAATGCCTTAACCTTCGCAGACGTCGTAAACTTTGATTAGACAATACGTTGTGTTACTAGCTTGCTTCGTAAACCTTACAAAGATATCGGCCCTAACTGATAAAGTAAATGATAAATTTATTCAGTTAACAGTAATATTTATACAATCATTGACAGGTGAATATGTATTAATTGTGTTATAATGTTTAATTGATAAGTTTGACGTATGAAAACATGAAACGCACAAAGAAAAGAAACGTGAAGAAACAGCAGAATAAAATTAGGTAAGATGTTTTTTTAGCCGTTTCAGTAATATCTGATGAAGAAGAAAGAACTACATGTAATTAAATAAAATGTAGAATTCCAGTTTTTGTTGTTATGTTCTTTATCACTTTAGTTGTATCACGGAATTGGGTGCGCACGCATAATATTAAACGTAAAAAAATATTATAATGGTTATTTTTTCACATTCTAAATACTTTTTACTATTTGTTTCTCAGAGTCAACAATAATAGCAGTAGGACTACATGTTTTAACAGCATTATCTATTATATATGTTTTCCCATGACATTTATTTAATCTTAGATATTTACTTAATAACCGTAGGGTAGTCTTTGTCGCCTTTCCTTAATCGCCCTTTACGGTCCCAAGGGGCAAACATCTATATGCCGTTGGGATCGTAAATGACGATTAATGAAATGTGTCGAGAGGATGGGTTGCATTGCGCAGAGAGTCAATTTAAAACATATTTTTGAATTGATTAAATTATATATGACATAAATGAAAAAAAAAAAAAATTAATAAAAACCTTTACGAAAATAAAGTAAGTGATTATTTATAACGCGGTTGTCTACCTCAAAACACTTAAAATCAAACGTTGTCTGAAACAGTAATTTGGACCGTACTCCCCTGTACTTTTTCCTATAGCAAAGCCCATACCCAGTTACTTCCATTAACGAACTGATATAATCTATGATGGATGACTCAAACCATATAAATAATTTCATATATCAGTTAAAATATACAAATATAATAATAGAGTTGGGTTAACAATACGCGCGATTACACGGTATTTTCAGTGTTATCATTAAGTATTAGGTATCAAAGTTATACACAGATACCGATCAATACAAGATATGTAAATATACACAATGCCGATGCTAGTATAAAATGTAAGCGGTGAATTCTCTAACCAGTTTTCTCACAGAATCTGTTCCTAGTGTACCGTTCGCACGTGAATGTATTAAAACAAGCTGCAGTCTAAAGTGAAATGTCGAAGCGAACCTACGTGTCGGTGAAATGACGTAGTACTCGTCGATTTCGAGGTCGGTGGAATAAGTGCCTGTGTGTGTTTGTTTTCATCATTACGTCATCGTAGCAACTTGAATCTCAGATTCATCTTTAGCAGTCACGATGAAACACTGACGCTTGTAAACGTCTGACGTGTAAGAAACTTATCGTGTTCCAAAATAATCGAGGATGTTGAAAGCGTGTTGGGATTGCCTAGTCGGGTATGACTTAATTAGGTACCTAGTTTTATGTCGTAGTTTTACACAACACGCACCTGAAAAGTTTGTACATGATATAGTAAAAAAAAACAAATGTTTAATGAACGTGACGAACATTCTCGGACGCACCTTTTTATTTGTCAATGTCAATTATCTAATGTGTCATTTTTTGACTGTACGTCAAATAAAAACACGAAATTTTTTTGTTGAGGGTTCGTGAATCTCATAACATTGCGTAAAATTATGTGAAAAGTGAATAGAAAATCTTGTGAATTAATTATAGCCACCGTTCCTATCAAATGTAGTGAAGTGACACTTGAATCAACATCGCGTCATGTAGTTATTAGGCGGTTTATAGGTTAGAAGGAGACCAATTTCAACCTCTAACCTATCATATAACAAACGTCTCACCTCATCTTATAATCAATTAAAATTGTGTACTAGAATATCATAACTGCAATTTGGATGTGCTACAGCTGTGAATTAACATTATTGTTTATTACATAGAGACGGGACGCGCGGTGAAGATCCGTATAGTGTTCAGTTGAACGGCAACGTAATTCGAGCTCCTCCGTGGCCAACACCACAACTAAAGAACGAAAACATGTTTGTATTACCAAAAAAATTGGAGTCCGAAGACAGGATTACTGTCAAATGCGAGACACTGAATCAGCCAAGTGTGTATGTATCTTAATACATATTGTATAATTGTATTATTTTCGTATAGAGTTCTATACGAAAATAATACCTATAGCCTATAACTAATTATGTACCCCTACATTACTTCCTATAATTATCACACCTGGTCTTTCAAAAGTGGTAGAAATTAGGTGTGATACTTAACTTAAACTGATATAATTTGGTGCTGATGTTGGTCAACCAATCACAATGACTAATATGAGATTTAAATTAAACAAATATTAGCCAGGCTACCAGCAAATATAGGGTAATATAAAAAACAGGAAATATATCCCAATATTGCTCAAACTTTTAGTATTAAAGGATAAGGACAGATATGAAACAATGTTACTCAATAAATTGTTAAAAGTAATTAGAAATAAATGTTTATGTTTATAATAATAATTTGTTTCTTGTTAATTTTTAGATTGCGAATTGGACTGGTAACAGGGTATGATTCACCTGACTACAGAAACCTTGCCTGTCAATTAGAGATGTTTTTTCCACCAGTCAACAATGATCGATTAGCAATAACAATAGTACAGGATGGAGCACCCACAACCGTTTTTGAAGATTCTGCTGCTACTTATTATGAAGGTAAACAGAAAAGTATGTAAAGCCATGATTACAGAATTAATTGTTCAACTTTGAACTTTTTCCTACTCTCTTTTTCCTTTCATTATTTATTTAGGATGATGATTATTTAATTAGCAAAGTAATACAAGTTTTCATTCTTTTGCAGATATCAATTTCATCATGGAATTTAAGATGAGGAACAGTAGATTTATGGATATTAGTATAGGAGCATCTCAGATAGAAACTGTTGAGCTAGTGCATGATATAGGAAGTATTCGATTCCTAACTATTAATGGTGATGTTAGCAAAGTTAAGGGACTTGATTTCCAATTTGGTTAAAACAGTGTATTGTTGTATCAATATTTAAGTGTTGTTAAAACATTTTTTTGTATTTTTTACAATAGCTTATAGCTGTATGACATCACACAAACATGTATTATGAATCTGTCCATTTTTTGTTATAGTTGAGTTTAAATGTTATATACACAGTTACTGTAATAATGTATACTTTCTGTTGTATAAGTATTATATATAAGTTTGGTATTATGATATCATATGAGCCATTTAGATAAGAATTGTCTAAGAACAATTATATTATCCTACTTAAGCATTTAGATTATGTTGTAGTAAGTACATGTGCATACTATTATGTATACCTTCCTATATTGGCAATGAATACATGAATACAATCTTTACATTATTTTGATTTACATTGCATTAAATGCATGTAAATAGAAGTGGTTTTATTAGCAAATAGCATTTATTTCTGTAACAATAAAACTGTTATTTGATAACCATAATTTTAGTAGAGACACGCTTATTTTTGTTTTTGTGCTGATTAACGAAATGAGTTTGTATTTTTAATCTTTCTACGACATTTTTTATCCAACTATATTACCCGAGTACAACTAGACACGCTATAATTGGGGTCACAAAATAACCATGAACTTGAAGCTGGCCATGCGTAGCGCCCCGCCCTGAACGTCAAAATTAATTACATTCGACAGCAGCCGAGACAGGACTGATTTGACGTTAAGAAAAGTTAAAATCCTTTGCAATTCCTGACTGATGATGACGTAATATTTGTCTTGTGTTATAATTTACAGATATGAGTCTCACATGTAGACACAGTTGGCACAGTGGCTAATTCATATCTTACGCGTCGCGGGTTCGATTCGAATATTTGGATGATCTACAAATAGTTGTTTCGGGCTTGGGTGTATCTGCATGTGAGATGTATCTTTGTAAATAGAACCCACAAAACAAAAACGAAATTAGGGCAGTGTAAAAAAAAGAAGTCACTTGCAGAATCAGAACATAGTAGGCCTTTCAAAAGGGTGTTTCCGTGTTCAAATCGACACCACTATTCAAAAACCAAACTATTTATGAATCGGCATTTTGGTTAATGTATTAAAATTACGTGTTTCTTAAATCTTAGTCGTCACGATCCCACCATTTATTTTTAAATCATTTCAATGTTATTATTATAGTCACTGTTGTATGCCTAGTGCGTTTTGCCAATGCCAATGTTATATTTGTACGTGTATTGTGGAGATGATTGCTTACGCCACATTGTAATGTAAACGTGATGACACAATATATTTTTTAACTATTTTATCACTGTTTTTATTTTCTTTAACATTTCTAAGAACTTATCTCTCGAAGCTTTTATAAAGCAAATACGTGATTAATTCATAAAGACACACGCGGCGCCCGGTTATAGATTTTCTATTGTGTCTCATTTGCATCATTTGTCGGGTTAAGGGATATTCTAATCATATTATTAAGCGCGAGCGCGACTGCTAAGCGTGAAGTCCTAGGTTCGATTCTCAGGTCAAGCATATTAGATTTTTCTGTATGAAAATTCTCAGTATCAGTACGGGGTATGGAACTGTACCCAATATAAGTCTAAACTATTCTAGGCACCTATTACATGGGACTCAATAACTGCATCGGCGAAATGCGGATGTATACCTCTGCCAAACCCTCCGCGGAATACAGGCTTGATGCTATGTTATGATATATGTTTGTAAAGAATGTTTAAGCAATATTCTCTTGGTACTATTGTACGAAGATTCCAGTAAAAATCCTTCAGACTTAAAATTTAGCATATAATATAAATTCAAGATTATTTATACCAGAGTGATTTGAGTAATTTTGATCAATGGTTTTGCAAAAAAGTATCAAAACTGCACATCGTCCTATATGAGCACTATTCATTATTTAACACACACCTGTTGTTTAGTAATATCTCAAAGAGGAAGATACTACAACAAATAAATAACAACACTATGCATCTGCAGAATATTGTTTTTCCTCCGTCCACCTTATTAAGAATGCAAGAAACCAAACTGCATTTTGTCTCTATATTAATATAGGTAATTACCGGGAATAAATTATTTTATAGGTATAAATATTGTATTGAGTTTATTATTTTATCCTTGTGGGATATTTACTAAGTATTATCGTATCACATGTGAGGTAATTGACGTAAATGCAATTTAATTACATGAATGAGTGCGTATTTTCAGTTTCCTACATTTGTTTTGTTTTCCTGTAATATTTCATTCATAAAAATTTACATTAGTTTATTTATAAAATAATAATAAATTAAGAGGAATAACATAAATAGGTAAACAAACTCATGTGTCTACTTGTGAACTTACAACAATATTAATATCATGTTCACATACAGTTTTTGGTTTTACAATATATTATTAGTACATAGGATGAAATGTGTTTATATAATTAAAAAAGAATTGGATGTCCTGCACCTTGAATCAAATATTTTTTTGCTCAAGGAAGGTGGTTAACATGCAGCTTTAAAAAAACAACAGTACTAATCTTTTATAGCTATTGCAATACCTAATAGTAGTTATTGCCGCACACGGTGTTAACAGCTCACCTATCTTACTTACTATAAATTTGAAAGTTTGGATAGATAGATGTTTGTTACTCAATCATGCCAGAACGGCTGAACGGATCTGGATGAAATTTGGCACAGAGATAGATTATAGTCTGGAATAGCTACTTTTTTATCCCGGTAAAATGGACGGGTTCGTAAACCACGCGGGCGGAAGCTAGTATTATTATAAATAATAGTATATAAAAAACATAAAAAAAAAAATATACTGTCGAATTGAGAAACTCCTCTTTTTTTGAAGTCGGTTAAAAATACAACTAAATAGCGTTTGTACCCTGCAATGGATATTAACGCAAGTGGTCTTAGGTGCATTGTAGCCTTCGCCATAGATTACAATCGACGGTGGACAAGAAAGACAGGTGAAACTACCATTTCCCTTGCCAGCTTAAATACACAGGTTCAGATGACTACAACTAGAGGTACCTACTTAACATCGTGCCCGTCGTGTTTAACCACTTGCATCTCTGAACAAGTAAAAGACGCCACTAATAGCGCAGTTCTTGAACTTTAAGAGTGAAGGAACGCACTTATCCCGCCAACCCGTTGTAGACTACGTACAAGACCACACATTTAGGGAGACAAGATTAGTTGAATGCCTGACTAAGAATCAAGAATTAAAGGCATATTATCCAATCTTAATTTGACGTCAGGTTTTTATTAAACTACATTGGTACAGGTGACGCACGTGAAATAGTCGTTCCATGACTCATAATTGGCATTTTCACTTGACACAAGCAGAAACATCACATAACATACATACAAGATACGAGTATTGATAATAAACTGTATAGAGTCTATCCTGTTTGTGTGTGAAAAAATTCAAGAGACCAGGTATAACGGGACAAATATTTTTCCTGTTTATATAAAAATACAATTTAAATAAATATTATTATTTAAATTCATGTATTTTTATAAGTTACTAGTGACCCGCTCCGGCATCGCACGGGTAGCAGCATATACGCCTTCGTTTTTTTTCTGTCGTAGTGTCGTATCATCCTTTTACGTCGAGCATTTAATAGAACAGTCGGCGCACGCTAGTAAAGCATCCAGTCGGCGTGTCTTTTTCCGAACTCTTCAACTATCATCGTCATATTTCAGCCAATTTACACAAAACCTTAACGAATTATACACCTAAACCTTCCCTCTGAATCGGAATCACTCTGTCTATTAGTGAAAACCGCATACAAATCACGCGTTCAGTAGTTTTTGAGTTTATCGCGAACAGACAGACAGACAGACGCGGCGATTTGATTTTATGATTTGATTTATAATATGTAGTGATAGTGATGTTCTAACACCTAATTATCATTATTCGACATGATTACAGTACCAAAAAACAAATAGCTGTAATATATTTCTATTAGTTACTGTATGTAAGCAGTGGATATTTTTTGTTTCTATTAAGTCTCGTTTTTGAGGTACACGTCGATAACTTTTTTAACTACCCTCATTTTATTCATAGTAGTTAACGTGATCATTATTGACGAAATAAGTTTATTATATGTAAGTATCTCTGTAGTTAACTATTGAGTGTGATTTGATAGTTTAGGCGATTACTGCTGGCGTTTAAAGCGCGAAAATACTTCCTAGCATAACAGGAAAAAAAGGATAAGTTTAACATTTTACATAATCTATGTACAATGTGTTTTGAACCATATTCTGTCAGTCTGGAGCTGTGCCCGGTAGATGGCAATAGGCTCGCCCCCTATTACATGGGACTCAATAACAGCATCGGCTAAATGTGGGTGTACAATAGTAACCTCTGCCTAACCCTTCGGGGAATACAGGCGTGATGCTATGTTATTATTTTTATAATACTTAATTTTCTTTTTTCAATTTTTTTTTCGAATATTGTTGGCTATTATTGAAATCTATTCTGGAATGATTAACAGTACAAGTGAATATGTAGCTTTTACAATTGAGGGAAGGGCCTGCCGTTTTACCCTTTCCAGTCCAACAACCAGCAGAGGATTGCCATAGCCAAGATGAGAAGAAGTATTAAAAACCACATATCCTAACAATAAAAAAAATATTGATGAGTTGCGGTTTGCCCGACATTCGTAACATTTTATCTAATGCGAACAGAAAAAAACCTATTAGTTCGCTTTTTGTCAACGAATACTTGGGACTCAGTGAAAACCAGTGGAAAACGTATTAGGATATCAAGTGAATCATACACAGGATAATGTCGAGTAGGGTATAGATAGGTATTACATATTTCAAGGCTGACATTAATTTAAATACCTAACATATTCACGTCGAATAATGCATGATTAATGTTCCGTTAGTTCGTTACAAGCATTTGATGTCGGTACTGATATTTATTAGCATCTACTAAGTCTAGCGCAACATACTGTGGCTAATATTAAGAATGACGCATTGTACCTATGTACATGTAGCCCTAATATACACAGAGTTATAAATAATCTAGCGCATAAGTGGCCCTTTTGCTGGGCAGCGGCATCTCATAATAAGAAGGCCTTAATGCGCCATGCCTGCCTCAGGCGGGTTACACTCCATCGAAAATTTCTTCAAACGGTCTCAGGTGGGCAATTTCCTCTTGACGATTTCATTAAATTCTGACCGATTCGTAAAGAGGCGCTATGCGGATGACACTCTAAAAGGGCGTGTCAAATTTATAGATTGCGTCCGGACGGATGGACCGTGGTCGTCACGCAAAAGTTGCCAGAGGTCGGGAGGCATTGTATAAGAAACGCTGGCGTTAGGTCATAGCCAAATGAGCGGGCGAAGTAACAAGAAGTGGGGAATGATTTGGTGGAGAACTTTATAGGAGTTCGTCGATATCATAAAACGATATAGGTTATAGAAAAAATATAACATAGTGTCACACCTGTAATAGCATAAGATTTAGATAGAGTCGTACAATTGTTACACCCACATTTAACCGATGCTGTTATTAAGTAATAGAGGGCGTGCCTAATGAAATCTACCCGGCAATTCTAAACTCCGGGTAAGTAAAACCCTTCACGACCTCAAGCCCAACAGATACGCTTGCGTGTACTAATACAATGAGGTAGTTGGATGTTTTCTTAGCAGGTGAGTAATTGAAATGGTTGCCGTGACGTACCGGTCACTAAGTAACTAGATCTCTTACTCACGGAGAGAATATCCCTTTACTTACTCATTTTTGCCGCAAAGTAAACCGCAACCGTTACGTGACATGAACAAAAATCGTCATTTGACACTGGCAATCACTAAGAGCACGTGCAGACACACTACAGTATGACGTTCTGCTTTCAGCATTTCACTCGTGCCATTATCCGCATGCGTGCAAAACTAATTTTCACAAAACCCAGTCGTTTGTCAACAGTCGATCTGCGCACGATTTTGAATGGAGGGAAATATTACGGTGACGCGCGGTAATGTATGTAAGGACTGACTTAAATATGGGGTGGCTCCTATTCATTTTTAGGTCGAAAGAGATGACCTGTATATTAGTAGCACAATCTGTGAATATCCAGCTTAACTAAACTGGTCTTCCAAGCAGTGCAAAACTTGGTGATAAGATAAACTTCGGTTCAGAAAAAGACTACCAGCATTAGCTTCGAAAGTTTTTTACTAATTAATCTCGATGTAAATCCGTTTCTGAACTCTCTGACAAATCTACATGTCACTGTCTCTCACTGGTGAGTCGATAGTCCACTTGCAAGGTATTTCCCGAAAGGGAAGTCCACTTGCAAAGGTGAGTGTTCGCGCAAATTCACCGGTGTCGGGGATATTTTACTGTATTTGTTAACGTTACTACTACGTAGTCACAAGAAGTTGGCAAGCATTCCTATTTCGTTGTTAAAAGTAGTTTAGGGACAGACAGGCTTACGGTCAACTAAAAAGTGGTTTGATGTTTTGTAATCCTGTCATATTATCACGAAGTGCTTATTGCCTAGGCCGCAAATATAATATGCTTGATAGTGATTGGTTTCACATGTTTTATCACTTTTATTAATCTAATTTTACAATTTTTTTGACATTTTTTTATGGGTGTAATTTTTTTTTAATAATTTTGTACTGTCGGGAATGTCTCGTATAAGAAGAATAAATGTTTTTTCTATCTTTCCTTCAAGAAATAGGTATTTCTTGAAAGCCCTTTCGCATAAATGCCACTGAAGCGCGTAATTGTCGTTCCTTGACATCAGAAATTTGTTTTGAATTCTACAATAACCATTGCATTGATACACTTGTGGTACGAAGAGATCTAATATCATATTGCGCATGCACAATCAACAAATAACAAAATTATCTCGATTCCCATGTCGAGCGATGTATCACTTAACTTTCACTTGACAATGCTCTGAAATCAGTCTCAGGCTAGAAGAATAAATGTCAATAAACCAAAGGCTCGGATCATGGCTGACTTACCGACAGTTGTGTATCGTACGTAGGTCTCTTGGTTGTCCATCATAGCGTCGACGGCTTGTTTCTCGCAATACAGAGCAGTTATCACAGCTATACTCGGCTGCCGCGATGAACACAATTGCGGCATTTGTTTCACAACCTGTTGCAGACGAATTTGAGTAAATATTGAGTTGGACGGTATAATTTAAGGATGGGTAGTTTTATAATACGAATCCAACTTCCGACTTCGAAAACAACAACTACAACCACTGAAATTTATTTTTGTTCTTACAAAACTATTTATTCCAATAAAGTCTGGTCTGGATTTAATTTAATGCTACATATTTAAACACCTTCACCAACTTAATGTTCATAGAACAGCTGTAAGTTGTGCCATCTGTGCGTTTAGCAGTAGTACACAGTCAACCTCACAGATGGCGCTACTTGATAGTGCTTCACGGTTACTGCAATTACTAATTCATAGAGGAAATACTACATTGTGTTACTTTGGTTTCATTTATTCCAACTAGACGTATTCTTATTCTAAGTCTACCGTACATGAGGATGCCAATATAAAGACTGAACTGTGCCAATATGGCGCGAACAGATCCAGCACGGCCAACCAAGAGTCTTCAACTTTTCTCGACCCATTAGAAGACAACATGTCGAAGTTTACCCCACATAAACCTGATTAAACTCTATTAAATAATCATTTATTTATTAGTATGGTAAACAAAGATGAGCTAAAAAAGCTAAGTTTAATTAATAAAATATATCTTCTTATATTCGGCTTACCTGTGTGTCAACACTATGTTGACGGACGTACACTCCCTCAGACATGGCACGTGTTAGACCTTTCTCTTCTAGTGATTCTAACGCATCCTTTACTTCCGCCTTGGACCATTCTCCAGCGCTGCAAACAAAAATAATTTCAGCTTGAAAAACCAGAAGGCTGTACGTACTTGTGTTTTACTTATAAAGATTAATAAATCCGCCCTATACACCGTGAATAATGAATCTCTTAAATCCTGCTCTTATTTCATTTTATTTGGTGTTGGCGTTATTTTAACAATTTCCCATTCATTTCTAATTACCACTTATATATACACCATCTTTTTCCCGCGACTTCGTCCGCCTAATTTATAGCCTATAACACTCGGGGATAAAGTCAATTCAATTTAATGTGAATGAGAGAATTTTTGAAATCGAATGAGTATTTTCAGAGATTACTCCCTACATACAAACAAATACAATACAATAAGCTTGAGATAGGTGATTTTGAGTTAGTTTGAAATGCAGCATTTTTCAAGAATCATCATTTAAGTTCCAGAACAAGTTTGAAATAACAAAATATACTTTTTTTCATTTCATAGTTTTAACAAAAAAATCAGATTTGCACTCCTGCGTCGGTGTAGCAACAGGATAAATACTTACGTGACAAAATCATCCACACTCAACGGATTCGGATATGCATTTTCTATCATGTCCAATACTCTCTGCTCTGAGATCACTGGCGTGTGGTTTGTCACGCTATCCTCTATGTAAGCTAAAATAAAGTTCTCTATTAAAATCTGTCTTTGCTTTCATATTAACACTTTTTTATACATGGTTCTTGGTATAGAAGGTTGCAAACGCATCCGCAATCACTAGGTTGAGGATTTTGATTGGCGTCGGTGATCGCTTACTAGGTGACACGCCAGCTCGTTTGCTATCCTCTGCCATAACAACGAATCATCTCAATCTCTTGTCGTGGATATCGTAAACGGCGACAAAGGAATTATGTCGAAAGGGTGGCAAAATTCTTATGTACAGTAACGACAATCAACTGCGATCACTATTCACATGATCACATAATATTGTCTCTTGTACTGGGCCAAATAGAAACAATCCTCCTTACATAGTAAGTCAAAGGGATCATTGTTGAATATGAACCTTAGGGAAATGATGTTAAGAGTTATTTTAAAGGATATTTTTATATTTGTAATGTAAATCATATTATGGTTCATATAAAACGGCCTTTTTAGACACCCTGGTCTATTAGGTTCGTGAGAATATTTACAAACAGATTTCTTGTAAGTAATTGCCAGTAGTGTCCGAAATATTGAGGATTATTTCGTTCAAAATCTAATTTAGTCTTAAAACCAAATTCAAACAATACAAAACTCACACATGCTATCAGTATGTTAATGAATTGCGCTGAAAATAAATGTGTAGGCTAAAATTAACTAATTTCACCTACTAATGGTTACATTTTTCAATCGATAATACTAATTGAATGAATGCAGCTAGCTTATATTTTCAAGCGAAATATAATATAAATATTTTTATCAGATATATATATATTAAAATATAACCTAACAAACTGAGCCATCTATGCATATAATATATTATATACTGACCGCACTAAATGTTTAGTTCAAGCCAAGAAAATGTTGCAACGACATGAAGGGAAGTAAATGAAAAAATATCCATGAGTGAATCATAAGAATTGTAAAATTAAAAATGAATAATAAATACAATTGACCATTTTCTAAGGCTAATAATAACTAAGAAACTAAGCTATACTAGGACTAATTGATGGCCGGTGACAGCATACATTTTATTTTTGATACTTAGCGGCTCACAATTGTGACACCTTCAAAAATTAAGTATGGCATTTGTTCACTCACACTTGGCTTTCAATATTTATGAGGGTGTGTAAATTGTCACAAGCAGTGCCTTTAGTATAGTTGCAATTTCTTTTATTGAAAGTAACACTCACTGACTATGTATTAGGTACCGTCTCACTGGGGCCTGAGTAACCCTAATTCATAAAACTGACATTCCATCAATGCTTCATAAAGTATACCTGGCATTGTCATTTCTATATAAAGGAAAACGATGACAACTGATTTTGATTTATTATGAATAAGGGTCATACATCTCCGATATTTTAGATTTCAGAATTTTATCTAACATTTCGGCAACATTTACGGCATTTTTATTCAAGTATAACTTGAATAAATTGCAGTTTATTTAAAAGTGAAAGTATTTTCAAACTATTTTCTATCCCATAGGTTAACATGTTAATAACGAAACCACTAGGCCCATTTCGAGTTGTTGGTGCTACTTTTTAATTTAAGTGACTTGGTCAACTGCATTTCTAAGATAGATAAATAGATACATATTTAAAATAGTTATCAGAATAGAAAACAGGTACATCCATGCATAATAGTAATATATACTAAAATAATATACATACAGCCATTACAATAGTTGAATATAACGCTCTTACTCGACATAACGCCATTTGCTTCTGTACCATAAAATTAAAAACAAACGTACTTATTATTATTTGTATTAAGCTATTATTAAGTATAATAAATTGCGAAGTTATTAAGGTGAGTACAGATAAATTCAACGAATGTATACTGCACCGATCCCGAATCGATGGCCTTCCAGACATCGAGGGTTATATTGATTATGCTGCAATAACGCCTGCGCAGCAAATTCTAAACATATAAATAGTGGTAAAAAATCGACCGCGAGCAGCAATCAGAACCACTCAGCTATCGCGATCTGATGTACTGAACCAGAAGGTGGCAAGCAGGATAACAGTTAGTCGATTTTTTGTTACCACAATTTATATGTTTATTATCAACGAAAATACCTATAAATAATAATAAAATAAAATACGAAAATATCCGTGGCTCGAATCTATACTCAGCTTAAAAATCCATATTCCAATTCTTACTGGATGCTCACTTTATAAAAGCAAGCCCATATTAAATGTATAACAATATGCATTATAATAATGTTTTATTTTAAAGACTTCATTTGTTATTGACCCCATATTGTGCAATAAATATTTAATTATGATACTTCTAATAATTCTTCAAATACGAACCTGGTATTGGTGGGCCAGCTGCTTCTTGTCTAAGTTCTACTTCTAGTAACTTTAGTTGATCATATTTGTGCTGCATCAATTTCATTATCTTCTTAATGTAGCCCACATAATCTGGAATAAAATGAACAAAGCTAAAATTAAAAGAATTTTAAAGTGGTGTTTTTTTTTTTTCTTAAAAGGTCTCTACGTTTTCCTTATTAATTTTACAATTCATCATAGCATTACGGCTGTATGTTTATGTCCCTGCCGTTATTGAGTCCCATGTAACAAGGGGTAACCCTATTGCCATCTATCGGACACAATTCCAAACACCGTGCTGCTACTGAGAATTTCATAAAAACCCAATAACAGTTTGCCCGACCAAGAACTTAACTCAGAACGTTCAGAAGTCGCACTTGTATCCACTAGACCAATGATTGCCTCATTTCTTTACTAATGTTATTACTTGCAATCATATTTCTGGATTCTTATGGTCTTGATTATAATTCCAAAAATTGTATGTATGGTTTATCTAGAGATTTCCAGTCTGTGTTACGCTTGAAGAGTATTTGTTTACAATTTCAGATTATATACACTCAATTTAAAATAGAAAAAGGCTACAAAGATAATATTTATTTAACTGCCTCATTGGTCTCATGGTCGCAAGTGCGACTGCTGAGCGTGAGGTCCTATGTTCGATTCCCGGGTTGGGCAAGTGTTATTGGGTATTTCAATATGGAAATTCTCAATAGAAGCACGGAGTCTGAAACTGTGCCTGGTAGACGGCAATAGGTTTGCTCCCTCTTACATGGGATTTAATAACCGCATCAGGGAAGTGTGGGTGTACAATAGTACACCTTTGCCTAAACCTTTTCCAATTACAAACTAACACATTTTGCATGTCTTCAAAGTGCTGCTGAGTCTATAAGCTGTGTTATGGATTTTCCAATAATATTTGCTAAACATTTAATAAGTATTCATTCAGATTACAGTGATAACATCATTTCATTAATCTCTATGTGATAATTTTTGGATTACACAACAATGTATAATTAAATAATACTTGTATTCAATATTTATCCAACTATTCACTATTACTTCCTTCCTTCAGCTGAAGACAATTAATTTAAATGATGCTAAAGAAAAGCTGCAGTTTAGGAGTGCACCATGTTTCCAAAATTAAATAAGTAAAGTCTATCAGCAGCAGCACACAATAATCTTAATTTTTTCTTGTTTCTTCTGAATTCATCATAGTTCATGAATTGAATTATTTTCGTTTAGTTTAACTTTGTTGTGTACCTTGTGGGATTGCCTAAATACATTTTCATTTATTTCTATATATTTACCTTTAGGAAAATCTTGTGGGCTGACAAGTTCCCGAAAGAACGCTTGTGCTTCATAAGGGCGTTCATTTGGAGGCATGTTCGGTTTGAACCAGAACCGCAATGCTCGCGCTTCTCGTGTGTGGGTGCCTGTCGCGCCAGATACCAAATATACATAGAATTCCAACTGGGCATGGCATGGCTCCGTCACTCCATTCTCTGAAACATGAATATGTAATGTATCATTGCCAAACAGCATTCACAATGTCAATAAAGTATGATACTATACATTTGCAACTTATATCTACATTGGTAAACTGGTTTCCAAATATCGAACTGAATTTGTTTAACTTTTTTCTTATATAGTTGGTGTTATACAAAAAAAAATCCAAAGTAAGCAATATCAGACAGAACAGAACAGCTAGTAAATATGGAAGTAGTCAGGATTATTAGAGAAGAATTCAGACATCAACACAAATTAATGTATTGGATTTCAGATACTTTATTAAACTTTCTAGCAAAGAGAGATCTATCAAAGCACATGTACATTGTTGTTCATATAAAGTACAATGCTCATTGTCTTGCTTAATGAGTTGATAAAATTAATGAATGATAATTTTTAATTGCAATTGAAGAATTGTTTCATTCTTAGATGGTATTACTCATAGACTTTATTAGTTATGCTAAGGCAATATGAACATAATGTTGTATACAAAGGGTTTCTGATATATTTATTATACTGGGAGGCTCAAATAAAGACCGAAGTATGTTGACATAGTATATAGATATTGCTGTACTTATGACTAAGGACTTTGGACTAGGATAATCAGTATACAGAGTGCTAAGCATATATGTTACACAGTGTATAGTAAAAATAAATATGCTAAATATAAAAATCATTATAATACAGGAAAACACCATGATATAGAATATTCTCAGATATGCAACATTTGATCATAAATAAGGATAAAATATAGTCATTTATATTAGCACACAGGAAACAATAAGGTCAATACTGATAACCTTATGTGGTTAGTTTCTAGATTATATTAATGTATATTATGCCATTTTATACAACTTTGGCTCAAAGCTTTTAATGTCATCAGCCTATGAACTTTCAGTATTGAACATGAAGTTTCTGGCTGTGAGGAAATAAATCCGAGATACAAATATTAGAATATTTGAAAAGCACTATAAAATATAGATTATATTATATAAAATGTATATAAAAAAATTTCAACAGCAACAAAACTGCCTGTGTTTAAGACTGACAGGCATTTGACTACACTGGAATAGAAGACAAGATAAATTAAAATTTTGACTGACAGTTATTGTTTTTCACTGCCAGGAACCTCCTGCGGCTTAATCAGTTAAATTAATGCAAATTTACTATGGTGGTGAAAGGTTAAACAGGTGGTATAAGAATAGTAATTATTAGTTATTGAGTTGGTTGATTCACTTAGCCTAGGAGCCTTTGCCCAGCTGTGGGATGTGGCAGACTAGCAATAATAGTAGTATTCGCTTAACATTAAAATACCTATAAATAATAGCTTTTTAATGTCTGAGATCAGGGTGTGATTTGAAGGTATTCCAAAATATATTATTTTAATTTAAATTAATTAACCAGCAGTACTGGATAATTACAGTATATGTGTTTACTGTTTTATTATTAGTATACAGAATGTTTTCATTTTCATAAGAAATATTTAAAATAACTGCTTTATATATACTTATAATGTTGTACTATAACATTTTTTTTTCTAGGAAAATTTAGGAAAAATTTACTTTTTAAGACATAAACAATAAGTGTCCACTCCACTGTTATAAAAATAGGTCTAGTTATTTGTACATTAAATACATACCATAATTTTTCTCTTTGTTGATAATTATTCCTGTGTGGTCGCCACCAGCTACATGGATCTTGTCACTTGCCTCTGGCTCCACTGCTTTCCTTTCAATCACTAAGGTTGTGGAATTAGCACTCTTGCATTTAGGTGTCATCACAACTTTTTCTTCTACTTCTGCCATTTTTTCAAAAACTGCTACTAAGAATAATAAAAGAATACAACAACCTTGTAACACTGGTAAGGAGGATTAGATCAGCACTACAAAATTACGAATTATGACTCATTCTTTCCTCCTTTTTTATAACTTACTTGATCTCTAAGAAATTTTTAATTAAAAAGTAACTTAAGGTACCGCACCTAACTTGGAATATATATGAGCTGTTTCTAATACATCGTCACTTTGTTAGATCGAACTTTCACAAGGTAATCATGTTTTATAGATACCAAGGGAGGAGGCAAGTCAGAATAGGCTGTGACATTGAAATTATAACGTACCTTCACCTGTTGAGGACTAGTTCCAATGAGATAACTTAAATAGGCCCTTTTGTATGACCAACTTTCTAATGATGATAAAAAGAGGTATGGGTAAGCATGTAATAAATATATACAACTCAATGATTCACACAATAATATTTTTGTTCAAATAAAATTGTAATCTAGACCTCCACCACAGATAACTTAGAATATTTCTGACACTTTGTTATTTGACTTAGCACAATTTATTTCAATTTGATCATTTCTTTTGGTTTCAGTCTACAATACTCACAATTAAAATATGAAAATCTGCTTTTATAAAGCAAAGAAATTTATCGTGCTATCGAACTAATTAAGAATCAGGATGTTGTTATTGTTAGGCGATTGTTTATTCTCAAAGAAGAAAATCGATAAATTTAAACACCAGAATTGAAAAAATGCAATACACAGCATCACTACTAACGTCAAAGTTGATGTATGTAGCTGAGGTGTACACAATGGGCCATGTTTGACAGTATTCGTACTTTAGTATCCATTGAGGTATAGGACAATACATTCACAAAGTTCTTTTATACAAATGGAGCAATCAAAGTAGAGATTACGTCAACTGAAGTAGGAGCCATTAGTTGTTTACATTGGCCACGTTGAAGTTCCGTAGCTACCTTAGTTCACAGATGAAGGACATGATGTTCTGAATCTGAATAAAAAGGTGCTTTTGCTATACGCCAGTGTTGAAAATAAAAGTTATAAGCAATTATTAGAAAGTGTGATTTAAAATTAGTGCTACTGGACTATTATTTATAAATAAAATGAAGGTCAAAGTTTGTTTTATAGTTTTACTTTTTTCATTCATAAAATCAAGCAGCGAAACTTTACAAAGTGTAAGCGATGATGATCTCCTAGAATTTATTAGAGAGAAAGAAAAGCTAATTGTCTTATTTAGTAAGTACATTATTATTTATTCTCACAAACAATATAGGTTTATGTAATTCGAATCTTGGTTGAACCTTATTAGAATTCCGCTAACTGGTAATTTTATGACACATTGTATGATTATGTATCACACGACTGCCGGAGAATGGCTAGCAGAGCTAAATAAACGTAAATTTGTAACATATTTTGTTCAATTTTCAGATCAGGGTGTTATTTCAGAGCTTAATTCTTACCACTCAAGTTCATAGTATTAATAAGTAATATAGTACCTGTGTTTAAATATTTTTGTTTTCAGGTAAACCAAATTGTGAAAAATGTGTGGAGTTTGAGACACACCTAGAGAGTTTACATGATGACTTTAAAAAGCATATGAATGCAGTGACTATAAAAGCAACTAATAGTCACTTGTCTCGACTGTATAACCCAGCTAAGGATCCTGCCATTGTTTTCTTTAGACATGGAGTACCTTTATTGTATAGTGGTAAGATATCAAGCATGTGCAAACTTGAACTTCAAGATAAGTTGTGTCAATATAGAAGTATATTCTAAACAAAAATGACATCTTGGCAATAATATTTTCATTGAATTATTTGATGACTGAAAATGTACTGTTTGTTAATGACCTGTGTCCCACTGCATAATAATTACTTACTTACAACATTGTTCTTATATAGGTGAGCCTGATGAGAATGAAATATATGGATTCTTTGAAAAGAACCAGTCTCCAGCAGTCAAGGAGCTGACAGATAAAATTTTTGAACATATAACTCAGGCAGCCACTGGAGCTACTACTGGAGATTGGTTTGTTATGTTGTAAGTATAATATACATTTCATTATCACCAGTATTTTTTTTTTTAATTATTACTCCCGTGCCTGTAACCCAGCCCACTTTTTTAGAGCCCCCACTGTGCTGTAATCCATGAAGTCTCCATGGTGTCTTAGAATTTTAGATTTTAGGATTATTATTGTTATAATACAAATCTACAATTTGCCTTCACCATAGCCACCATTGGTGATAAATCACTCCATGATTGATTGAAAAGCAATGTAATAATGTTACAATTTCTAAGCCAATCCTATAACTATCACTATGATTAAAATGCATTGTATAACTGTCTTGTTGTTATCTCCAGTTATGGAGCTTCTTGTGTGGAGTGTCAAAGGTTGCATGCTGTATGGGAGAGTGTCGGCGCCACACTGCGGAATCGCATAAATGTTGCACGGATGGATGCAAATGTGGGTGGTTCGAACACAGCAAAGAGATTCCATGTCAATAAACTGCCAAGTTTCCTCTTGTAAGTATTTCTACTTATTATTATACTATTTCTTGTTCTGTGATCAAGGCATGTACTTCTATTTCCTGTGCTACACAAACTTAATGGTTTAATATGTATAATAAATAAAAAATACAGGTTAGTAACTTTCCATGACACATATTGCATTGCATACATTTATGTAGTAATATTTCGACGACACGGTTGGCGCAGTGGCTAAGCGATTAGCTTTCTGCACTACGTGTCGCGGGTTCGATCTATGGAACAAATATTTGTATGATCTACAGATAGTTGTTTTGGGTCTACTTGTATGTTCATGTGACATGTATGTTTGTAAGCTGTACCCAATACAGGAGAAATCCTAGTGTAGAATCCCAATGAAAAAATGAATATATAGATAGATACAACCTACATAAAATAACGTTCAATATTTTTCAACAAACTTTGTCGTCATAAATATTTTTCATGAAGAATTACTAATAAATTACGAATACATTTCAGCTTCCGCCTTGGGAAGGTATACCGGTTTGATTTGCCGATGAAAGATGTGAAGTCATTTGTCACCTTTGCTCAAGACTGGTATAAGAATTCCAAGGGAGAACCTGTGCCACTACTCGCATCACCATTGTAATTATAGAATCAGGCTATAAATAAAAAAATATATATTATCTGACAGTAACAGAAAATTAAAGAAATTATTATGTTACAGTGACGAACTTGTGGACTGGTGTGTTGAAACGATCAAAATAAGTGTAGCCTTTGCACTGGACATTCTATCCCAACATCCTTGGATTTGGCAGATTGGAGTTGCAGGATTTGGTCTAGTAGCCATAACTGCCATCATAGCTCTTCTCAAAGCTGGACGATCAAGGCCTACTAAAGACCCCAAAAAAGATAAGAAAAGTAAATGATACACTTTTTCATGCATTACTGCTTCAAATACTATTTTTATGCATTTATCTTTTACTATATTTTTGTATAAATTTTGCATTTATTACTATTATTGTAAATATTAAATTTGGTGATATTGGGTCTGAATGGTACCATTCAATTGTTTTTACGTAGTTTATGAATGAGTAATTTTACAGATAATTTTATTTACTTATGTATAAACAATAAACTTATGAAGAAGAAATGAACACTGGTTTTTTTATTGAATATCTAGGATAAAATTGAAGATAATGTTTAACCTTAATTATGGATTATACATATAATAAAGTCGTTGGTGACCGGTTTGTAGTTCTAAAATGGCTTTTAAATTGTTCTCCGAGGACCCTAAAAGCCGTTTTTTCATGCTACTTAATGGTTTTTAAGGACTCGTGTGAGTTATAATACCATATACTATATAGGTACCAATAATTTTTAACTCCCGATATTTTTGGTTAAGGGACAAAAATGGAAAAAAAAATATTGACTATTATTTTTATTACTTTTCCAGCCAATTAGTGGTGATTTAATCTAAAGTGAAACATAATTATGTACTTTTATAATAGTGTCAAGAAAGTCATCAACTACATAGAGTCAAACAATTATCTATTTCTGTGCATACATTAAAAATTAATAGTAAAAGAAGCCAGACACAACATTTGTGTTATATTAACATGTTTTTTGCACTCACAAAATATCAAGTATAATCTATAAGATATTAATTAATATGCTTATGATAACTGTAACATTTAGATAATATCAAATTACATAATTCTAATCAACCATGTTGATAAGATATACATATAATTAAAATATGGATACAATTTTGATACATATACATTTTGTAGATATATAAAAACATGTTCTTTTACATATAGGAGGTACCTACAACATACCTAATACCTAAGTACTTTAAAACAAGTCAAATTCATGTGTATACTGGAACCATTTAGAACTTGCTAAGAAGATTAAGTCTATACACCTAAGAAGTACAACTTGTGACTAAGTTCAAATATATTTTAATATTACAGTCAAGTAAAATTTGAGGGATTAGCTTTACAATATCAGCAGTGCAACAAACACCATGCTGTATGTATGTAAGTTCAAGTGATAAATTTGCATAGGTAGTGCAGAGATCCTGGCTCTTATTATGTGATGTAAAAACTGAAAATTTAAGACTAGATAAGATGCTATTTTAACATAATATGCCTTAAATTTGTCTAACTTCAAAACTTAGTAGTTAATTACTTAATTAATGTAAATGAGTAAATAAAGAACATACTGAAAATGATGATTGCTTCTAAATTACAACTACACCATATATTTTCATGTACCTTTAAATATTTAATAAAGGAAACATGGTTTTAAATATTGCACTATTCTTATTAGCCAACAGTCAATTGAAAAAAGTCAGCCGAGATCACAAAATATGTTAATGTACTATGTTAGTCAATTAATGGTCCACTGATATACCAATCTAATATTAAGAATATTATTTGAAATTCTCATTCTTAGAGAGACTCATTCATAAATACAAACAATACAATTATTGTTAAACACATAATTACTTAAAGCATGACACCAGGATTATGTTACAATTGAGCTGAATACAGCTAGTTATGTTTTTCCCATAAATTTTTTTGTCAATGCCAATAATTGCATATAGCATAATTAAAATAAATATTTTTCAATTAAAAAGAGTGAGGTATCATACTTATTATTCTCACTCAGTCTCCAATGTGCTGAACTCACATTAAATTTAAATGTTTTAGTTTAAAACTTTAACTAATAATATTATATTGCATTGGTTATACATTGTCAACTTGAATATTTATTCTAAATACTGAAGCTGGGTTCGCCAGTTCATTCCTGATGGCATTTTCAAATTTCTTAAAAATAACAGAAAACTCCATTATATTTTGTGGTTTTGAATCTATCCACATTTTATCAAACCCATAAAATAAATAGCAGTAAAATCTATGAAATAAAGTAATATTTGTGAAATATTGTTTGGCATTAAACATATATGTTTTGGCAGAACCATCCTTTAGTAAGTTGTAGGCCAATGAGGTTATGTTTATACCTACTATAGCAAATGTATAGCCATATTTAGGATGCAGTGAGTGACTTAAAACATGGCTTGAAACTTGTGGATACTCCGTTGCAAAAAACAAAAGATTTTCTAGTCCCAGTAAGCCCATACCACGGAAATCGGTTTTTGGATCTTCTCCCTGTAAAGAATAAATGATTAATTATTAGTAACTGAGGATGACTCTGGGAAATAAGTGAAAAAATCTCTGAGATAAATATAATATGACATGAGCCTATTACTATTATGCCAGGCACAATGCCAATTTCCAGGCTGCTACTGATAATTTTCACACAGAAATCCCAAAAATATTGACTGACCTGGGGATCAAACTCAACAGCCTCGCTTGAGATCCAAGATGAATGAGGCATCAGGTTATTTTTAATGACAAGTATATTGTATGATGGAAAAATAGTATACCTGGAATCCTATAAGTTGCCATTGCTTCGAGATTCGCGATTCAAGCTTAACATAGGGTACCAACAAGTACCACAATTTTAACAACTTATCTTCATGTTCTTTGATATCTGTATCAAACTGCGTTTGCCGAAGCTCTTCCACTTGATTTAATAAACTTTTATAACTCCAAATTTGTTCTAAGCATCGTCGAAAAGGCACAACGAAGGCTCCATGTAGTTTTGGATTAATTTTCTTTACCCTTAGTATGATGGAAATCGATGGATCTAGGATTTCACGAAAGTTGCGAGGAGAGAATCTTCTTTCACGGACCACGCCATCCAAATATGATACAACTTCTTTCACTTCGCGAGTGCGGGACAACATCAAAGATTTCTCTACATTACGGGTTCTTTCTGCCCCAACTTTATCCCCGTAACAAATTCTTTGTAGTTCACACAATTTAGTCGTTTTTCTGAGAAACCATTTGATGAAAGGCCGCAGACACCATTGTAACACAGACCACAGGTTAAACATAATCATCATTCCTCAATTATACCGAATCCTATTATTATAGTTCCATTTATATTGTTTTAATGATAAATATAAATAAATTTAATCGATCGTTAAAGTTTCACATCAGTTGTCATGCAGTGTTGCCAACTAGCGGTGGTCGTTGCACGATGCAAAGATTGTTGAAACCAGCTAACGTCACAATAGCAGATAGCTCGTTCCACCGTTCTGAAATAACGTACTAACATCTATCCACAGAACACACGCTAAAATCTCAACTCGATTGCGTTGCCCTCGAACACAACGCAGTCAACGTTCGGAAAATTTAGTTGAGTGCCATAAATTTCGCTATTGGTCGCTACTAAAATAGCGCGTTTTAACAACCGCTGCTGATATCCGATAGAGAGTTCCGTTTCGTTATCCAAGAAAGCCGCTACAGCCCACCGTTATTGCCAACCAATAATTTTCAAATTCCGTTAAGCTTGTCGGTATTTTTCGTCAAAAAAATCTATAAAGAACAGTGGTCATTTTGGACTAAGCGAAATTCTGAGTCTATGGAAAAAACAGAAATTGTTACCGAGATGATACTGTCACCAAAATGTCGACCATTGTAATAATGAATGAAAAAATGTCGCGGGCCCCTGGAGAGCAGGTACCCTTACTACTGTTTTCAACAACACTCAAAGGAAACATTCAAATTTTTATTAAAGTATGTAATAATAAACAAAAACAATAAATATAATTGCATTTTTGAAAATTCGCTTGGGTCAGTGGGTCGCCTTGGGGGCGGAACAGGGTCACTAAATCATGGATCAAATTCATAATATAGTCACATTATAGTCAGTACCGGATTAACCACGTAGCAAGAGTAGCAATTGCTACAGACCCCACGCAAAATGAAGCCCCGCGTATCCAAGCCCGCTCCCCTCCGCCTCAGCGTAATTTATCGGCTGAAACTTATTAAGAAAATACAACACACAATTTCATACGGTAACGCACAAGTTCTATAAAAAGTCGCTTTATACTTAAGAGGCCATAGCAGATCAAGGGCCCCAGATAGATTATGTTACGGGCCCCGCACTTGCTTAATCTGGCACTAAATATAGTACTTATATAACAATAATAAACATAGTTAAGCTTTATGAAAAACTCTATAAAAAAAGCTCATCATCAGTGCTTTAGAAGATTTCATTTATATCTGGTAAACCTCCATAAGTAGGTATACTTGTCGTTATCGTTCTCGACCTTTTTTATATAGGTAAATGGTCTTGTTTACAAACTATATCACTTAAACACACAACCAGACCCGAAACAACTCTTTGTAGATCATACATATACGTACCGTGCGGGGATCGAACCCGCAACATGTAGCGAAGAGAGCTAATCACTACCACTGCACCAATCGTGTCTAATATTTTTTTTTTTTTCAGAAATCCACTACTGGCTTGTCTTTATTCTGCAGAATAAATTCAAGTAGCTCGGCTGCATAGACATTTTAAAATTTAATATGGATAAATGATGAGAGATGAATTCTTTATCATCATGATCATTAAACTACAAATAATAGCGGTAATTAAGCATTAAAATTCTTCCCCTCTCATCGCTATCATTTATTAATTATTTGTTACGTGCAAACTTCATTTGCAATTTGTTGAAAATTGTGGCTGATCTTCGGTAGGTACTATTAATTCTTTTCAGTGTGCCAACTCCTTAATGAGGCCAACAAATAGCATTTAAAAAAAGAAATATAAGATTCCTTTCCACACTTCTTAGACTTATAATTGTAGGTATCGGAAGAAAAGAAAGGGCCCAAAATGGAGGTAGGTAAACCTTGAGGTATAGATTATTATTATCTGTGCCTTGAGGTAATTTTTGTAATACCTACGCTCAACAGAGCGTGTATACTATAATATAACAATGGCAAGGCCCGCTTGAGCTAAGAACGGAGTATTGGGGGCAAATATCGGTAGAAGTGTTGTATGAGTAGGTATGCGGGTTGGTCTGTATGAGAATTTACTAATGTTACTATAGATAAAAGCGCTTTGAGAAGGCTTCTCGTTGAAATTAGTCTATCGTACTCGAGGACTCTTACATTCGATGACACTGAAACGGTTTTATAAATAAATAAAATTTATAAATCGAATTTGTGTTTTATTTGATGAAAATTGTAATTCATAAATTTTACATTAAAATTATTTACAATGCCGTAATACAACACGAACGGGCGGTCAGCGCGCTGACATTTTATTATTTACAAAAGCAAACGGTGTTTATTTTGACTGCAATTTATATCTAGTAACAATAGGTGATACTTGTAATTTATACTTATTATACTTAAAATAAAGAAACCGAAACAGCAGTAGGTTGGCACCCATAGTTACAAACAGTGAGGCATATAGATGGCAGGTACAAATCTACATATTCTAAATGTACGTGACTAGGTACGAGTACCTAACAATATTATTTAGATCTTCCCTTTATTAATAATTGCGTAAGAAACAAAAATTCTTAATTGCGTAACAAACAGAATACAATAAATAAAGATTTTTGTTGTATATTACAATAATTAATTATGAAACATTATACTTTCTCAAAACTACTGCATCATGACGGATTTTATTATGAAAATATTAATTGAATTCTTACCTAATTTATTATCTAATTAATTGCTTGATACAAAATCTCATCTATTCGAAGCGAACTACGTAACGTGTGGTACGCCGTCTCTACAATATAACGATGAGAAGAAGCTTCATTTTCTCTGCTGAAGTTTTACTAATTGGATGGATCTCTGTTCAATGAAATACTTGTGGAGCTTTGAGTATTCATACTTACTCAAAGTCGTGAAGTTAGTTATATTTCGTAGAGGCAGTATTCATACTCATTTAGGAAAATTTGAAGCATTACAACGTTTACTGCAACATTCTTTAACCTTCGGGTACCAAACTCAATAAGGCTCCTTCATATTTTAATTTTTCATGATCCTATACTTTAAGCGATTGATGACTAAGACATAGATCGTTTAAAATACGGCATAATACCCAAATGTGGTAAGGCTAATTCTCTCATTGTGCCATTTTAACTACAGTCGAAACATTTGTAATCATAATTATTGCACTGTTGCGTAACAAGAAAGGGGTTTAGTAATAGTTTCTTCATATTTGTTTATGATTTATAGATGATTTGCTTAGATGAATTTGCTCAGAAACTGATCGCTTTTACTGTCGTGATAATAATTGAAACTTGAAAAAGTATCATAACGTATCATTATTAATATTTTTGATGGCGTGAGTTTGTCAACGGGTATTTTAGAAAGAGGAAGGGGAATATTCGATGTGATATTATTGATACCTACAAAATTGGAATTTCCTGTGGTCTGGGTTGCAGGAAATTTATTTAGCTCAGTTTAGCCACACGGATGTTTTTGTCTGTACCTTATTATTGCCGTTTACTGTTTTTATTCCAATTCCATCGAATACATTGTTAAAATGCATTATGTCTGTACCTACGTATGTGCAAAATACTACCTAAGTTCGCACGACTTAGTGCTGTGACTAGCTAGGCGAAAGAGCTCAATAAAACTTTTTCTTTCAATCATGTTTTAATCATACAGAATTCTGACTGAATATTTTTTTATTAGTATACTTTAGTGCTTGCAGTCATATTTCAAGAAAATTAGATGATTGTCACGATTCATCGTTTTTTATTTAGATGAATAGCGTTTTCCAATGAAAATTTGTGATGTTATCTAAACACTATGAACAGCCTTTACCTATAAATGTAAAATTAACTCTTGATATATGGGCTCATTATCCGAATATGGCCCGTAGGACATAGCTTTTGTCTACTGTAACTATTACTTATTCTGTGCCTTAGTATCCCCTTAGCAGTAAGGATGAATTTGATTTTTTTTTGAAAATGTTCATTATCGCTCATTACAATCCAAAATGCATTTTGGTTAAAACGTTATGCATAACGTATCCACACTTATATAATGTTACGTGATATATATACTTTTTATTGTACCTACACGTGGACATCTACTTACAAGAATTTTCGTCAATTTCAACACATTTACCGTTGGATTTTTGAAAGCCATTAGGTTGTCACAAGAATTGAAACATGATCTGATTAAAAATTTGAAAATATGATTACAATTATTTTAAACAATGAAAATATTCATCTTCATATACAAAAGAGTTTCATTGTTCTTTGTTAGGTATCTCACTAATGTCTTTTCATGCATCAAAATGTTGAAATCTTAACACTAATTAAACGTAAGCTATACAATATATCTACAATTATATATGTATATAAATATATATATTTATAAAATGCAAATACCAGCAATGTAATTTGTATGGGTTTCACATAGTAAGGTTCATTTTAAAATTTGGAAATTATAGTATTTTGAATACGTTCTTATTCATATACCTACATAGGTAGGTACTTAAATGGGTGAAATTATTTTAATAAAAGTGTGTCTTAGCTGTACCGATTTGTTTTCCTATTCTTTGTTTTTTTGTACGTTTGAATGTGTTCTTATCACCTAGTTATAATTAAATATTAAAATGGTGTTTTTCAATTTATAATATTTTTATAGAATTAAATATTGCTAAAGGGAAATGAAACTGCATAATTTAAAATAAAACTCTAGAGACTATAGCAATCGAGTACGTTTTTTATTTAGAATACTATAAATGATTATTAAATATGTTTTGTTGCGCAATTTTAACTCTAGTCTTGTTTCAACTAGTATCCAAATTGAGGCGATTCCCGTGCTAGTAGAGGAAGTCTCATAGTCAATCGTAATAATAATTGATCTGTTATGGAGCCAAAATAATCAAATGCCGTTAGACCTATTTATTCATATTTGGGATAAAACATCCAGAAAATAATACATGAAATATCTTGGATTAAATGAAACTCGCCAAACGGGCTATGGATTAACATTCTGTCTAGATTCATATTAGAATGACCATGGTAAAACTAATATCTTCCATATTTTTAAAATGTAGATACAGAAGCATCATGTTTGGATAATAGGTACCTACACTCAGCTAATAAGTACCTACGCACCCAGAATTCACCTCATTTTGGGCAGGGCTTTATGCAACTAAGTCTAAGATAGGAAGGCAACACGATCGCAATTACATTTTTAGGAATTAATGAAGAATCTACTCGTATTATTGTTTTTATGGTACAGCATAGGTATGGTACATAACATCCTATATATTATATATATAATTAATTAATGTTTCTTATTTAATACCTATGTATAACTAAGCGGCTTATATTAAGCCTAATCTCTCATGTCCAGCGAAGCATTTAAATAAGTGTCCTACATGTGATTGCATCAGGTTCACAGTTATGATGTACTGGCAAAAATGACTAGAAAATGTGTACAAGATATACATATATAAAAATAAACACTGTTTTATACTTTTACGGTTTTGCAACCCCACCTATTTTGTCACATACGGGATTTTTTCCGTGATTGATTGATTTAGTAGCTGTTGCCCGCGAATTCGTCAACATGTGTTTTGGGTATGTAAAAACAGGCCTATGTCCTTCACTAGCTACATTCAAGCCAAGCTACTTCTTTGTAAAATTTCATTACGATGGGACTACTAGGTTAGGCGTGATGAGGTAACAAATAGACAGAGTTACTTTCACATTTATAATAGTGATATTGGGAGCTAATATATCAATAAATCATGGATAATTCCTTAAGCGACAAGTAGTATTTATATAAAAATAATCTTAGCATATGTTATTTATTTTCAGAATAAAGGTGTAGAAACTTAATTGGTCACATACTTATAATATTATATGTGTGGCTGTTAAATAATTGTACAAATGATAAACATTTCAATAATTCTTGTAACAAACATACCTAGTATTTATACTAGAGTAATAACTTATTAGATTTAAATGTCTATTCATTATTTTTACAATATATTTGGGGAAAGCAAATAACTTGATTAAAAATTTATGTAATTATGTCAACAGCTTATATCGTAAAATAATTTATAGGTAGTTACTTAATAACATCATAAATATTCAGTTTATATTTTGGTCTTAGTCCAAAGGATAAGTGACAAATTAACAACATTTCCAAAATTAAGCACCGAATTAGTAATAAGAAAGGTGTCAGGTTCATAGTGTGAAGATAAGTAGGTATAGATAAATTCGATTATAAAAAAATGGAGGGAAGCGTGTAGTTAGTCAACACCAAAATTAAGATTCGATCAGCTGGTAAATCATCAAATCATTAATGAAAGTTCAGCAATGTAAGTCACGTGTCACGTGAACTTTCATTAATGATTTGATGATTTGAGTTTTGACATCTAGATAATTTTGTCATTTATTTTTTATGTTGACTCTACACCATCGTAATGCTAGTTCAGTTGTTCGGTTTCAAATATTTTAATTGGTTTAGTATTTATAAACTTCAATTAAAGGAATACAATTATGATCAGCAATCTAAAAACTTTGGCATGATGGCATTCTCTCATGGTGTAATAGGTAAGTATACAAATAACAAAGTAGTGCTTCACAATATAATAAATAATATCTACTCATATAAAAAGTATAACTTATGCATGTATATATATGTAAAGGCAGCATAGAATATATAATTATTTTTTAACAGGATAGCATAAGATTATATAGGTACAAGGTTGAATCTTATTAAGCGAATGATATGTAACTTTTATCTTACATTTTAAATAGTACCTATAATAATGTTGCGAATTTAAAATAGTATCACGTTGTATCTATCCAAATATTTAGGGAATGGTCTCATTGTATTAAAGATAAATTGAACTTTAAAATACTGTTAACATATGAAAACAGTAATCATTATTAGGTAAAGAGATCATTAGCAAAAGATTTTTAACAGATATTGTATCTTAGTGAGTCGTGACACTGAAATAAATGGGATTGGAGCCGAGCTTTGCATTTACAATACTGGTAAATTAATATCTAACATGTTGACTGTTTCATTCAACACATCTTCACCACACGTGTTTCTTTATCTTTACACCATTTACTTATAGGTAGATACATAAGGCATCCAAGCTTTTATTTTAATTTACAACTATGGACACCTCACGTTATTCAATCAAAAAAGATCGATGCAAAAATATTTATATAGGCACAGTCAAAAGCGTTGTTTGAATTAAATCGCAGGTACTCGGCATTTGACCACCCGTTTAAAAGAATAAAAATAAAATACAATTTAATCAGGCATACCTACATTTTTCAATATGACAATTTGATCTTCAAGCACAGCCAAAACGCTTTCACTTATAATTTATTGTTCTATAATAATTTAGATATAAAATCTATTTTCCAAAACAGTTGACTCGTTGGTCCATTCTTATTACAAGCAAAAGGCATAATATCAATGGTGTTTAATTAAACTTGATTTTTATCAATCAATATTAATTAATAAGTCAAAATTAAACAAATTAACTGTTCTCCTAAATTCAAACGCTTTTTTGTCGACCATGCATAGGTACCTAGGTATTATAATTGATAAAAAAACGCACATCCTACAGACATACGGGGAACATAAGCGCAATATATTTTCGGACTTTCTTTTTAATTTATTACACCTAATTATAAACGGCTTCTAGCATTGTGGACACTACATAATAACTAGGGTGTGATGTTAGAGAACAATATTATTATCTTAATAATTTTACAAATAGCTTAACGTGGTGAAGTTAACTACTTACGCAACATATAAGGTGACGGTATGGTCTCACAGCACAATATTCACGATACTTACAAGTATCTAGTTACATGTTAAATATTCCATTTGGTTATTTTACCTTACGTATGATAGGTGTAATTTAATTTCATTATTATTTACAGCCAGCGTTTATTCATCAATTTCTGTATTAACCACTAATATTATGTCAGGCAAAAATAACTCTTTGACATGTAGAAGGCATGTTCATGGTACAATATCAACACAATTAGGCATACACAATCTTGTACACCTCAGGAATAGCGTCAACTCATTTGGTATAATATATTTATATTAGAATTTAAAGATAATAATGACTTGAGCTTCATCTATGCATCTACAGCTATTTTTTACATTACTCCGAATTATATTATTTCAAAACTTAATCAATTTAGTTTAAATAACATGGCGATTATAGCCTGCGTCTCATCTTTACAAAGCAATGAGTAAATATTATTATAATTATCACAACATAATGCAGGTGTTGGTTGGACAAACTATATGACTATGGTGATTATTATCTAATAATAAATATAAAAAGTAATCATGTCTTTTGCTATCTTACTAGTGTAATTATAATTAACTTAAAAGCAATAAAATACGTCAGAAATGTGTTTAGGTTTGAAATAGATTTCTTAGCATTCGCGAACGAAGGCAGCACTCCGTATTAACTCCGACGCTCGATTAACTACTCGATCTCTCTAAATTCATACAAAATCCGATGTAATCACGCTGATACAAGAATTTTCATACAATTACATAAGTTATTGATCCCTCTTTATCCTATCATAAGTTTTCGTGTATTCACAAGGAAGTAAATCTTACTCGTAGATATACATTATAAACATCCGTCTATGAACTTGTAGAAAACTATTTCAAAACCTGTAGAAAAATCGCACACATCTTTCAATTTATTGACGTTAAATTATGGAAAGCTGCGACGACGGTAGCTTTCTGTTTCAAGTCTCTTAAACTATAATTATCTTAACAGTACGATCACTATAAACGGGTATAATCACAATTCTTGTCGAACGTTGACATTCATCAAATATGTATTATAATAGAGTGAGTAGCTTAATCTCATACATATTTGTGACGCAGTAAAAGAACAGTAGAAAAACACATTAAATGTCCGTTCACACGAAGCGGCCAGCGACAGCGGTAAGAGGAGGCAGCATTAAGAGAACGCCTTATAGTGAATGAAGAAGAAGATGAGAAACACGGCGTAGGCAGTGGGGAATGTGATCCGCGCGATCACGTCGATCGTCTTCGCCACGCGGATCGGGTGCGGCGGTTCTTTTTTGCGAACCTGGACGAAACATGGCTGAAAGAAATTATTATGCAAATGAATGATGATACCGAAAGCCGCTACTGTGAATAACAGGCTGATGGAACTGTGGATCAGTGTCACTGTTATTTACTTATCAACTTACAACTGATGAATATTTTGTTCTAAGATTTACTCGATTTTGCAATTATGTATTTTTGCCATCTACACGTTACGCAACAGCGTGAAAATGAAAATAGCGTAGTCAACCTCAAATTATAGTGTTTAAGCTTCAACTTGTTGGTAATACTCGCAAGCTGTTACATTACTTAGTGTAGAAGTGCGATTTCTACGTAATGTAGTTCGTGAACTGAACTGAATGGGGATGTAGGGTCATACGCAAAATATTTGGAACTTTATGTTAGCGTTCTGAAAGGAGGGACAATAACCTCTGTGACTCCGCCATTGTTGGCGGTATGCGTGCACGCACCCGGCCCCGTGCACACTGTACAAGCCACTAGGTCCGCTCCACCTGTCGACTCACGCTTTTTATCTCCCTGCAACACCAGTTATAATAATGGTTGATTAGATATATAGTAAATTTGATTTATATAATAAATAAAAATGTAAATAAATAATCTTATATTGAGTAGTTATTGACCACGGAGAAGGCCAACATCACGACCTTTGTTATTGTTAAGCAAAGAATAGAAACGATCAACAAACATCTAAAATTATATAATTTTAATTACTTGTTATTACGTCTTTGGTTACTTAACTGTTCGTGCCGTAAGTTGTTAGTACATTTAGAAAGACTTGCTTAATAATTCACAATACTTTTCTAAGTATATTAGCTTAAGTATAAAGATTGGGATATAGATTAATACGCATTTTAAGTGTGAGATTACAAAACTTAATTATATGCATCACAAAAAGATATGCTCATATTAGTTGTTTAGTAATCTATGCCTACTATGCCTACTACATGTCTTAAAGAAGAATATTTCATGGATATTGATGACAATGATTGTATACTTACAGGCTGTAGCAATCCGAAGCAGCGTTAAATAAAAGAATATGTTAGTTTTCATGATATCAGAGTCAGATGATGATGTGGGGCAAACTATAGTCATTCTTTACGACCACTTACAGCGCCGCTACAATCCGCTTCAGGCATCTCAGACTTTGCCCATTGAAGGAATGCCATCGCCTCCTACGTAAATGTATACCAGTGTTTAGCTGAAGCATGACATTTTAAATACGTAGAAACGTACCGCAGAAGCTGCATAAAACGAACCTAATTTTAAGGTAAAATTTACAAGCTTTGTGCTTAATGTATAAAAAATAAGTATAAGCATTCTATTAACAATAATAACATTACATATCATGGTATTTCTTCTTATATGTAAGTAATATTAAGAGACCTTGATATAGAAGGGTTAAGAAAAATATTGCTACAAGTTTCTTAAAATTTTATATATCAACTTTGTCAAAGTATATTGTATGAGTGGTAAATAGGAAGATAGGTAAGGCATGCACGTACCTAAATAGGATAGTTCACCTTAATAGGTATTCGAAGGACATGAACTAATTTTAAATGAATACAGGTACAGGAAAATGAAACTAAATACCTACTTAAAGAAATTCGTTAGGTGGATAGAGGCCAAATCTACTGAAGCTTGTTAATAGGATTACAGCATGCGTTCTCGATAATCGTATCGTGTTTGAAAATGATGTCAAGAGCTGCGGATATTTCTATTTTACGGGTGTACCCTTTGAGATTAAAAACAAGATTGAATGAAAACCGAAATTAATGAACCCAGTTTTTACTCAAAACTCAAAAGGTTAACTATGTTCTAGAAAGACTGAGTATTAATCCCTGAATTTTAAAATTTACACTTACCTGCCTTTCTTATGTACTCAGCCTTTCTGAACAGTTTGTAAAAAAGAAATATACGAGCAACGTTCGGATAGTGCCAATGAATGTGGCGAATGTTCTTACCAAGGGGCTGGCCAGTATAATGCCAATTCTGCTCAGGACTGCAGGCAGTCGCTGCGAACACATCACACACACAATTTGTTCACTCGTGACAGATGGTCTAACGATGTGCAATCGTGAACATAGACTAGGTTGTTGTGGCCACATTTATTAAGGACAATATGCACTTTGAAATAGAAACAGTTCCCACTTTGCAAAAGTACAAACGTAAAATCAATCACAAAATACAAATTAATATGTATCTTTGCAATGTTTTCTAATGAAAGACGTTGGACACACGATTTTTAAACAGAATTATGAGTTTTAATATGAAAAGCAAGAAATGATGACTAAGTAGAGACTCGATCATTAAGTTATGGTTAATGGCCACACAAAATAGTCTTATTGATGAAGTGACGATTGCAAATGATACATGTGATGAATTCTGGCTTACCCATAAAATTTAAAAAAGATATGAGCCAAATACATGCAATAAACGTTAAATATGTGAAGCATGCTATAGAAAGAAAATAAACAACATGACATTGCCGTTTTACGTCTGTACTTAAGTACGTACACATTTATCATGCCATGTCTTGTTGTTGTAAGATTGAAAGAAAACATTGCAAAGAGTAAAGATAGAAAAGTAAATTATTCACGATGGAACTTATTTGTTATTTTTTACTTAAAGCTAAATTGTATAAAATAATTCAGTAAAAATATTTTTGACTTAACCAAAATCTGAAGCTTTTAAATTCCCTCGTGAATGTATTGTGGGTTTTCTAACAAAATACCCCTAATACCATCAATAGAATATCAAAGTGCTTGATTATTTTTACGAATCTAGTACCAATTGCTGGCTACAAGGACCACAGTTAGGACAGGTAACGTTTAGTAGCATAAAAATGTAGTGAGTGTATGTACAGGGCATTAGACATGTTAGTAGGTATATTGAAACTGAACAAATGTATTGTAAATAATCTAATGTATTCCCAAGCCTATCAATAGAAACTTAAAATATTTTTTTGGCTTTTAGAAGAAGAAGAAAATTAAAAATACGTACAAGAAAAACCACATCGATAACACGTTTAACGAAATATAACTCTTAAACAAATACATAGAGACAACAAAAGTGACACTAAAAATACACATAAATAGACCGTTATCAATGAATTATATGAAGAAAAGTAGAAGAGTGACAATGACATTGATGACGCTCTAGACAGTGAAACTGAGCAGTATAAAGACGGGTATTCACCTGTGTGACGGGATTTTCTCCGGGTCGGTACACTACGTTGTGGAGAGGTCGTTTTCTTCCAACATAGTTGACACACACGAACTCTAGTAACGACGCATAGATAAAACACATGCACACGCCGTCCCAAACGTTCATCGCAGTCAGGTTTGACACGACCGGCAATGTTGATCTGAATCCATTCGATGTAGTGAAAAAATTCAACATTGTTGTTACACCTGTATAAGAAGCACAGCAAATTAAGAATCTGATTGCAATATTTGATTTGATTAATCGTAAAGATATTAAGTTACCTACAGTTAATAATATAAGAAGGAAAAGTAAGCGTGTTTGATGATATAGATACTAGAACATTGATGTGTAAATTAATAAGCTTTAATATATATAGTAAATTCATGCGATTACCAAAGTAGTTACTATTACATAAACACCTACTTACAAATAGCCAATCATTGTAAGCAATGCTATTTATGCATTTAATAACATGACCAATTTATGACACCCCAGTACTTACAATAACATTTTGTCAATTTGGTAACAAAAATAGGCTAACATATTTCAAAATTAGTTTTTTAAAAGTACTTTAAATTCAAACTTCAGAATTGAGCAAATAAAACAGTGAAACTAACCTATCATTACTCTAGCAGGCACTGCATTCCATTCCAGCCAAAAAGTAATAAATGATGAGGTCACCAAAATGATCCCCGGAATGAAAACTGTGGTGAAGTAAAATGATCTATCTCGCGTGAAGATGAGATCCACTTTGAGGCAGCTGTAATTACCTAAAAATGTCAAGCATAATCTAAAAATAAATAAAAATAAAACATTTGCTGGTGAGAGTGATTCGTTGGCCAGAAACTTTGACTTTAATTATTATTTACATATAATAAGCGAAACCTGCAACAGATAGCGTGTTATATCAACAGCCCCAGCCACATCTACGAAGAGTAAAATTGATGCAGTAGGCAAGACCGAGAGCATTCCAGATACCAGCCACATTTTTACCTATCATGGAACGGGCTGGTACAGCGTTCCATTCCAGCCAAAACGTGATGAAGGAGGAGGTCACCAGGATAATTCCAGGGATAAATACTGTTGTAAAGTAGAACGCTCGGTCTCTAGTAAATATTAAGTCGACCTTTAGACAGCTGTAGTTACCTGTGGAGTGAATATAATTAGGTACAATTGTAGCATCTTAACACGCACAGTGTTCGTCGGAATTACTTTTAAAATAAAAATAAGGATCCAGGATACAAAATTCCAAGTAACTCAATTCAGAGGCCTTGTTAAAAGAATAGGTACATATGAACAGCCAAAACATCATCTAAATATACTAACTACTGTCTGTATGTATGAGTAATGCGTGTTGTGTTGTCGTGTCAAATTATGTTTATGAACATACATCGTAGCATTATGACGTTCATTAAAAACAATACAGCGTACTATTTTAAACGCATGCTCTTACAGACATGTATGGAATTTATAATTATGCAGGACATGCATGAAGACAATGATAGAAGTGATGAACACTTAACTAAAACAACATGAATGCTGGATGAAATAATTATAGTAAGATATCGCAAGGAGCAAACCTTCGACTTCTCCTCATCACGGCCGATTTTTACAACACATTTTACAACACTTTATTATTATAACACAATTACGCATTTACTCACACATAAGCAAAAAATATTTGAAATACGACGACACCGGACAGAACGGTGCCTCGTCCGGTGCAACTTAAGTACCTTGCTCCTCAAAGCGTCTCTGGCAAAGATTACATGTCATCTCTTCGTCTTCCTCGTAAAGTGAATTACCCTCAGCTGCTTGCAAAGACGTTAACAAATTCTTACACTCTACATTCTCAAGATACTAATGGATACATTTAGATGTAAGGAATAGCAAAATTTGTATTAAAACTGTACACTACATGTAAGTGACACTGTATTAATAAACGCTAAGTCTAAAGTCACACTTTATGATCGGACGTACAACCTAGATGAACATGCTGGCTAGCTAGGGATACACCTATGTTTTCGACAACTTGTGATTGCATAACGTACACTATCAAGCGTCTACTATATAATTGTATATAACACACAAAATAAATTTATGAAAATTAACCTTTTACAGAAATCAAGACCAAGCTGAAAAGAGTTAATCAGAATTTCAATATAATTAGGCAACCTTTGACCATTTCTTGTGCAAAATATAAGATGTGCTCTAACAAAATATCTAATTTTGGTTACTAAGCTACCGTATAGGGCGAAAATAATATATGATTTGGAGGATATCTTTCATTTATATAACGTTTTAGAAGCGATGTTGGTATGTTATATGTAGATATGAGCAATCGTATATATTACCTCTCCAACTGGCTTTAATAGGGCACGGAATGGTTTGGTTCTGAATGAGGTACGCATTGAGGGTCGTTAAAGATGGCGACTTCCGCAGCGTGTCCTCGTCGTTCTTCCACACGTAAGTAATGGCTGACTGTTCGTACGAAACTGGAATCAAGGCAATGTGTCATAATATGAATAAAAACAAAATACTCGGCAAAACATATGATCTGCCTGGAGAAAACTCAGAAATAAAATAATACTCAAATGTAGACAAAATAAATAGATCTATAATAATATATTTACTTACTACTTTCTAAGGCAAATGAACACAATGGGTCATCAAAAGGAAAGATGTTGAGCCGTCCCTGACACGACAGGATAAGATGTCGCCGCATCAAATAGTTTATAGTACCATTCCGATATATACGCAACGCGAAATGCATTGGTATTATCGGATCCTGAAAAATAAGGGTAGTTAAGAATATTATCTGGTTTCAATAAGGAATCAAAGGTAAGCATTTGCACTATTACGCTCCTATCCTAAATACGCCTAATTGTTGTGCTCAAATATTACTTAGATATCACCAAAACCACCGGACCAAATTTTACGATGAGATCTACAAAAACAAGTCCAAATACTCGTGTCTAAATTGCATGTTAAAACCAGAAAGAAATCGAGGCGAGCAGAATGAAGTGTCAGCTATAAAAAATATTTGTATATACAAATAATGGTCCTTTGAGATTCATGAAGCATTGTATGTAGTTATAAATACCCATGAGTGCTGGGAAAACTCCTTCAGAAGAAAGCATGGTGGAAACAATTTTGTATAAAATTAGATGAAAATATAATTTTGTAATCTGTAAAGAAGTTAAGTTCGATACGGACCTTAAAGTCACCGTGCATGATGAAATACGTATCTGGCAACCAGATGTCTTCGTGATGATGGATGGCGTTTAGGAAGTCGTAATGTGACTGGTTGGAATAGCGCAGTCGAGGGTCGTACCACTGCTGCTGAAGTAAGAATTCCACTTCGTATTTCTGGAAGCGATAAATTTAGACAGAAAATGTACACTACATCAGAGGGACGGATAGACAAAGAAGCATTTATTGGTTATTTAGATACTTACAAGACTAGATTCGTCCGGAGAAGCTAAGCTAAGAAGTAGTACGCTTACATTTACTGTGAGGACACCTGAAAACGATATATTAGTTGGCATTCATAAAGTTGTTACTTCATAAAATAATAAATTAAACACAACAACGATATACACGTAAAGTCCATGCTTATCTAACAATTGTGCTGGAATTCAGTAGGTCTCTATCTATCTTGACTTAATTGTTTAAATTTTCAGTTGTCTAAACTGGATTGGAAATAATATTGGCAGTGTTGAGACTTTGGTTATGAAATATCTTGTTACCGAAATAAGTTGGAATGTAGTAGAAATAATGATTGGAAGGTATGCTAAAAGTAAATTGCGTGAATTAACCGATGTTGCAATAATAACGAAAATTGTAAATAAGAAGTTGGCAGATCCGATTTCTATTGGAAAAGGAAGTATGAATTTACGACAGATAAAGTTTCACAATTTGTGTTTGATGTTTGTGAAAAGAGAAAATCATTGTAGGCTGAAAGCATGATACAAAAAGAAAATTTGTTTTCAAATGTTGAGTGGTTGAATTTATTAACCATAGTGTTTTTTTTTTCATGAGATAGAGTAGTAATGACATATGGAGTTTAATAGACGAATAAGAAATAAGTCTGTGAAATAAATTCAATAGCTGTCGTGGGTGTGTTCTAGTCTAATACATCAATGTTATCGGGTGCATCCATATTGGTAAAAAAAAATAGGTGACTAAAGGTATAAAAATATTCTAAAGCATAGGATAAGGTATCTACAATTGCGTGAGGTAAATAGAAAAGTTGAAGTTGCGTGCAAGGAATTAATTGCAATAGAACATAAAGTTGCTACGATCCAGATACACGTGGAAGGATTTCTCTTTTCATAAACATGGAACACAACGCACCACGATTGTGCGACCGAGGCCGGAGAGACGGGAGCCCCACATTATTTTGTGCCAGAGAGTCGTTGGGCGAAGTTAGACCACAACAGAATTCTGGATCTGCAATTTACACGAATTTTGTATCACCTAATTGACCCTTTTATTTATGCATAAACACAACAGCAATAAGTTTTCAAGTTATATGATTATAATGTAAACAATTATGATATAACTTGAAAACTTCATTTCATTTACAGTTAGTTATAAATGATGACATTTACCATCTACAGGTGGGAGCAGTCTTTTGTCATAGCGGGAGTTTTTCAGAAGGTTGTCCAGTATCTCTTTGTCCGACTTTCCCGCTGCAAATCTGTAGAATAGTGAATAGACTATTACGTCATAACTGGAAAATTATTTTGCATTTCTAAAGAACCTTTTAAGTCATCAAAGTAATGGCCTGAAAGCAAATACTAGGAAAGATTTATGCCGTAACATATATAATGGCAAATTAAGCGTGTGGAAACGCACAGCAGTACGCTAAGTATTGATTTTAGATTAACACTTATTACCTTGCTGCTACAAAAGCCGCTCAATAAGCTAATAAATAGAGCAATGACACGTTCTAATAATAAATAATATGTGGCAGTTGTTACGTGAGAATTTTAATAACTGTAGGCGACTACCAGTGTATTAAGTCATTATCTCAAAACAAAAACATAATCTACACCAATTTCTCTACTTTAAAATTTAGTGCATTATTGAATAACGGTGTCTACCTACTGTGAGAATATTAAGTAATTATATCGTACAACAGTTTAGTCAAGTATCAAAACACGTCAAAAGCGAACTTTTGATTAATTGTTTACGGAAACCAAAGCTTTGTTAGATGCACGAAGTTGCTTCTTCATTCGAGTTAAACTGATTTCAAAACTTATTCAAGTTAAACAATACGAATTTGAAACTCAAGACAATGTATGTATATCAACATAATCAGATCAGTACAACACGAACGAAGACATACTAAGCAACTTAAGCAAGTAACTTATGTTTACGAAATTCAAGTGAAAGTGATAATGGAGAGGAGATAATAAACATACTGGGGGTATAACCCTTGCCACAGACAATTTATTTTGCATAGAGCCGCAGGGTGTATAAATGGAGCGAGGAACTTCACGCTTCGGCGGACGTGGGACGGCTAGCGTGTTAAATACGCTTCGCCGCCTGCCACTCGCCGTTCGTCCTTCCACGCTCGCTCTACTCATTAACATCTAAATCTATCGTTATAATAAATCCATATAACCCACTCGACAATTTTTGTTAATTTTTATATTTGAATTTTGCTGGGAACTCAATATAATTACGTTTTACAAATTCACGATACATAATACTGATCAAAATATTCTAAAGAGGTTTGAATTAGTTCTCCTATTGTTTGTTAAACTTTTTTTAAATTAAATTACACGTCCATTAGAACTTTGCCCATTATTTACATTTATGGCAAAATAAAAAGAAATTAAGTCGCTTACATGTCTGATGTGAGAGCTGATGCTCGACTGAGCATGAGGAAGATGGCCACAGCGCGTGCCACGACGCATGACCAACCCATATTAGGACATCTGGAAACATAACAATATTTTCTTCAGGTTTGTCAATAAGTCTGGTGCAATCAATTTGAACTGCTGGATATGTCTATTTTGTCGTTGCGATGTGGGCCAAACAGATTCGTGCTCTCACCCACATATGCTGGTAAGCCTGGGGGATATATAAGTCGGGTGTTTGGTGTCATCAAGGACTTATTGTGCTTTCCATGCTGCTGAATTATTTGAGAATTCATTCACAAGTTTTTCAATTAAGTATTATTTTAGAGAGACGGACTGCTTGTTACAGAGCATACTAATTAATTTGCTTTTGTGATTCTTTGCATTTGTACTATAGACCATAAACATAACATAGCATCACGCCTGTATCCCCGAGGGTTTATGTAGAAATGTTTTATTGTACATGTACACCCACATTTCGCCTATGCTGCTGTTAATTCTCAAGTAATAGAGGGTGAGCCTATAGCCATTAACCGAGCATAGTTCCAAACTCCGTGCTGCTACTGAGAACTTTTATTTATTAGTGAAGGCGATGATGCCCTCGGTTGCCGAAGATTGCGAAGATGTCCATAGTCAGTGGTAACCACTATGAGAGAACGAGTTATGGTGTTCCTCCATTGAAAAGAGACGATTCTCGAACCAGGAAACGTAGTTAGCCTGGCGGGCCGAAGCCGAATATTGCGAGTAGTAGTCGCTACACAGAAACGCAATAACACCTTGTCCGACCTGGGAATCGAACCCAAGATATAACGGTCAGCAGTGGAGCTTGCGGCCACTAGACCAATGAGGCAGTTATATTTACAAACTTTTTTTTTTTTTTTTTTTTTTAAACTTTGCCCCACACTAGGATTTCTCCTGTGTCGTGGGTACAGTTTACAAACATACATGTCACATGCACACACAACCAGACCCGAAACAACTATCTGTAGATCATACAAATATTTGTTCCGTGCGGGGATCGAACCCGCGATACATAGCGCAGAAAGCTAATGGCTTAGCCACTACGCCAACCGTGTCGTCAAACTATTTATCTAGAATCCAAAACAAAGGTAGTTCTTTAGAAGGACAAAGAAACAACTTCGAAGGAGTAAAGCGGATTACGAAAGGTAAATAAGATGTAACCTGAAAAATCCGTGTAAAGGAAATACCAGTAGTTTTACGGAGTTTGTTGTGATGTTAAGCCACCTGATAAAACCTGTGAATGGCTTGGAATACGAGTAATATAGCGAGTCCATATTACGTGTTTGCTGTCGAGTATGGTTGAACAATCCACAAATTAAGACTATCTAACATAACACAGCATTCACGTCTGCATTACCCGAAATGTTAAGAAGAGATGCATACTATTGTACACATATTTCGCCGGTGGTGGTGACCCTATCGTCATTTATCGGGAACAATTTTAAAATCCGGGCTACAACTTAGAATTTTCAAACAAAAACCCAATAACACTTTGCCCGACCCGGGAATTGAACACAAGACTTCAGCTCAGCCGCGCTTGCGACCACCTACCTACATTTATTTAACATTGTTATATTTTATGAGGAGCCTATTCTATTCCACATCAAGTCACAGTAACAAAATTATCTGTGATATTGTTTGTAAGTTTGCGAACGTAAGCAAATATCCGTAAATATCAACCCTATTTAATTTACATACATAATTTGCAAATAAAATGTATCAAAATACAGTCACGAGTAGGTTCATGTAAACGCAGTGTTGTTGCTAGCGTGTTGCAAGGCCTCCACATGATATTATTTTTTGCTTTAAGCGCAGAGAACACATGACCTAATTTCAAATGTTGTATTATGCTTATGACGTCAATAAGAGGCGACACGCGAATCATTGGCGCGACACTGGTTCTACCTACTTTGCGGTATTAATTATTATGTGCAGTTTCATTTCAAGCCTTTTAACCAAAATGTGGTTATATTTTAATACCTTATGATATTTGGATTTCATAATTTTTGCCACATTATAGCTTGTTTTGAAATTGTATCAAATATTTATAAAAGGTACATAATTTAACTGCCTTATCGGTCCAATTGTTGTAAGCGTGACTGTTGAGCGTGATATTCTAGGTGCGATTTCCGGGTCGGACAAAGTAGATATTATTGGGTATTTCTGATTGAAAATTTTCAGTAGTCGCACGGAGTTCGGGACTCTGCCCGGTATCAACCGGTGCTTACCCCTTTTACCCCTATTAAGTACTTGGGACTTAATAACGGCATCGGCGAAATGTGGGTGCACAATAGTACACCTCTGCCCAAATCTTCGCGGTTGCAGGTGTAATGCTATGTATATCCTTATTTATACAAAGTATCTACTTATTAATTAAATCTGCTATATTTACAAAAATAATAATTGTAAAATTCCACATAATTAAATCTTATGTGCCGAACTTTATATGTAGTCAAGAAAAATAAACTAGCAGAACTTATTGGGACAAAATTGGTAAGCAACACAAAAGGTTTATCACTCCCGATATTTGTGACGTATGAAGTTAGAAAGGCGGTGTCTGGGGAAATATCGAAATTTACGACTCGAGGCCTATTTTATACTCATTCCTTTTTCAAACTTGGCCAGCTGCCGATAACATTTCTTTGTGATTCTGTGCTGCCCAACGGTCAAACTTATTTTTATTATCGGTAAGGTACTGAAATATATTTATTATTTGACTTTTTTACTATCTAATCTTGGAAGAAATCAAAACGTACGATATTGATCTATTCATTGTCTCTGGGGATAACGTTAGATCGAAGCTCTTCGAGTTTCCCGACAAAATGCTATATGCATAATGGGATATGCTGAACATTTTTGTTGGAATTGGATTTTATTCATAACATACGAGTGGCTGAACTACAAAAGGTCAGATATATTTGTGATGTAGGTACTGCAGACCGTTGATTTATATTTTCGTACAGAAGCACTGGAGTTATGCATATCGTTAAGGTATTGAAAAAATGACTACCTTTCTGCTGACTGCAGAGCTTTGTCGGCATGTGGAGAGATGGATCAACCCGCCCGAGTCCTCTGCGTCCTCCACAGCATGTCGCGAATATCTGAAACAATCACAAAAGAACTTGGAGTCTGGTGAAGAAATCAAAAACTCTATTTCTTCATTAATTACAAGGAAGCAACACACCTAAACATCTCTGGAACTTAATTATTGTCATTCTGGCGGTGTATAAATGACTAGCGGCCTTTTTAATTTATATCCAATACAAGTTCCGTTCTCCCATAGCCACATTATTTTTGTACGTTCCCCAGCGGCAAATAATGGGAGAAAATTTGTAGGTTTATCCGATAAAAGCTGGGCTAATATACGCCTTAGATTTATATAGATAAATCGCACCCGAAAAATTGCGATAGACCGCACACTTATAACATCGGAACAATAAATTGAGGCAAAATGTTGCCACTGCGAACAGAAGGTTTCTTTTGTATTCCTTTCGAGTTACAACAATATATCGATTTTGGAAGGTACACAAGATTGGAAGCAGTACATTTGATATTTCATGATAGGGATGAAACAGTGCACATTTCTATTCTATTAAACTGTTCGACTATTCCTGTTCCAATTTACTTGACGTCGTAATATTTAATGCGCACGCGTGCCACCACGAGATGGCACCGCATGCGACCTTGTGGTCCTTCTACGACGAAAAACTTAGTTACATTATGAAAATTAAAACCAGTCATTATCAGTTATTTATATTCACTTTCATTTACGAGGTATTATAAATGCGAATTATGTCCGAGGGCGTACCGTCCGCTTCTTTGTCAAACTTTGTTACAAGGTTTTTGAGGTCACGTTGTAACAAGAATAATGACTGACATAAAAGTATATTTTCATTTTGGGCGACAATATTGCAAAATGTTTGGGCTTCATCTCTGTATAAATAAGTTTGAACGTTATGGTTTTTAATTTAGATCTTAATTTGGTGCACCCTCAAAAATGTTGAGCGTTCCACTCTTTCTATTTTACAACAATATAGAACCCTTTTTTATTGGCGCCCTCTCCCGAGTTTTAATTAAGGCAACAACTGCTGGCCATTTTAATAATAATCGCGTACTGTGTTATGTTTTCATAAACATAACACCAAATAAAAATATATTATTCTGTTTTATGAACGAGCAACTGGTATAAAATACATTTATTTTGCTGAAACTAGGATTTTTTTATAATCTAAAAGGGAAATGGACAGTGAGCCTCATTAATGATTGCGTTCAACTTTTTGATTGAAGCCATTGCTTTCACATTGTTCCTTAAGTGGCGGAAAAAAATGACTAAGAGCTAATGGTATAAGCCAGTTTTTTTTTATATTCTTAATAAACGTTGCCCCATACTAGAATTTCTCCTGTGAAGTGAATAATTTTTTACAAACATATATGTTACATGGACACAACCAGACCTACTTCTACTCAACTTATAACAAAGAGGTGGAACAGTAGCCTTGATTACTTACGGTGAAAGTTCGTAGGTTTAATCTGAAAGAGTTAGATCTTAAAATAGAACCATATTTCTATTATATTAAAGTATAAAGTTGTAACTAATATTAGACGGCTTGAGTATTGCTAACCTTAAAATTAGGAAATATATTGGTATCCCCTTTGGAAAGATATTGCCTTCCATTTGTATATCTAAAACGTTGTCATTCGTTTGTAGAATTGTGTCGTAGCAGAACATTATGCTAATAACAGTCTCGTTCACAAATCCTGGAGAACAGTATAAATCATCTTCTTAGGGATAATCTTTTTAGCATATTTTTTATGTAAAGGGTATTCCAGACAAAATTGAACGTTTGTTTTATTTAGATCAATGTTTTTTTAATGGCAGTGTTCCTTGTAAATTTGTTCAATTTAATAAATTTATAGATTATTCTTTAATGTACACCAAGTTTTAGTATGGTCTATCTATCTTATCGTCGTTCAAGTTCCACGTAAGTAATTTTTTGGCGGTTTTGACATTTTGATGCCAATTGCTAGAGAATCGGAAGACGCGTTGGTTTAGTCAATCAGAAACAAGTATCATCCAAAAGAAACTTGAATGATGATGAAAATGAATATAAAATGTTATTGTACTGGTGTCTATATAAAATTATGCAGTTATTTCACTCTCCTAAAATGTTGTTATTTTTGACGTACGTGGTGTTAGAATTTCAACGAGGGTATGTTTATTAATTCTATATAAAATAAAGACTTATGCTTATAGTAGGTAGCTACTGTGATATAGTGATTACGGTAGCTACATATCAGATACTGCCTATTCACCATTGAGGAAATACGTCCCGGAAAGAAATTATCTATGTGACAGGTAGCAGATTACTTTCCATATTATGTGATATGTAAATGTAGAGATGCTATTGCCCATTTACCCAGCATCGACTATATTTACTTAGATGCCTCTCTAGATGCTCACATGTTGAGATATTGCATATTATAAAATTATAACAGGCCGATGTCTGTACATTATAGATATGAGAGAAAAACGAATGTGGGGGTCTTTATTAAAGTAACAAAAGCTAAAATAACAGTTTTTAGAATTTTTGTGTGTCTGTCTGTATGTTTGTACATGCATCACGCAAAAACTACTGCATAGAATTTAATGCTGTTTTCAACGGTGTATTGCTAGAGGTCTAATTTAAAATATAGGCTTCATTTTACCGCAGGAAATTATGCAATTCTAAATCCCACGCGTACGAAGTCGCGGGCAAAAGCTAGTCCATTAATATAATTCTAGGTAAATTAATAAATTCTCCTGAAACTTCAAAAGATCTAAATATAGAAGTGAAATCACCCACACGTTGCATGTAAATTTGTCGGAGAATGATGCCTGTTCTGTGTTAACTTGTTCGAGTAACGTCAGGAGATGTACCATGTTTGGAAGTTTTGAATTAATCAACAAGATTACTCGATTCGGTGGGTCTATGTATGTGAAATAAACGTAGCCAGAAGTTGGAACCACAGCATTATACATAAAAAAGGTTATATTAAACGATTATAAACTTATACATATTTACAGCATCGTAAAAAAAAAAACTAAATTTAAAATAATACATAACTTTAAGAGATTTGACATCAAATCTTGCCTTTTACTTAAAAAAACATTTATATAGACGAGTAAGTGCTGATAGTTATACATAAATACAGCTAGAACTAATTGCTATAATATTCTTATACATATAAAAATAAAAAACGGTACCTACCTACCCATCAACGTTCTAATTTCAAACTCTTGTTCCCTGGTTTATTAATAAAAGATTCTAACAAAATTATGTCAGTACCACTTGAGTTCGTCACTGGTACAAATTAAGGGTATTGTTTCGCAGCTTATCAGCGCCGCTGGCCGTTAATGTAATTATTGAGAGGAGCGGAGCGAAGCCCGTAGCTGGCGTAGCAGGTGTAGCGGATCTACGGTGCTACGACGCCCGTAACGGATTGGATAATATTATTCGTAGCTATTATTATAAAATAAATTGGAATAAAAATTAAGGTATTTAGAAGTACCATATTTAATACTGGACTCAGTATAAAATCACAATGGTTTGACGACACGGTTGGCGCAATGGCTAAGCGATTAGCTTTCTGCGCTACGTGTCGCGGATTCGATCCCCGAACGGAACAAATGTTTGTATGATTTACAGATAGTTGTTTCGGGTCTGGTTGTGTGTGCATATGACATGTATGTTTGAAAACAGTAACCATGAAGTATTTAAAAAAACATACTATTATAGTTTGGAATAAAAAATAAGAAATTTAAAAATGCCCAAGGGAAATTTGGGATTTCACTGAGTATTATGTAAAATCGAAATGGTTTTATTTAACATTCCAACAAGGAATCGTTTACGGCTATTCCATGTGTGGTCTAAACATAGCTTTATGTTATTGCTAATAACTAACCCCGTCTACTCATTATTGTAAGAGTAAAAGAGAGAAAAGAAAAGAATAGGAGAAAAGAACCGGCTCTAAAAAAATAGCACACACAATTGAAATATGAATAACAACATTTTACGTGTTTACTGTTTATGAATTAGAACAAAACAATTAAATATGAATATCTTATATTAGTTTTTTTAATCTTGACATATTTGAAGAAAAACAATATTAATAATTATATACTTATTATACTTATTTATTTTTATTATACTTATTTTTTTTGTTAAACTTTATAAATAATATTATTAGACAACAAAAGAAAAGCCACTTGCATCCATCGGTTGCCCGCGACTTTCACAATATCGTCGGTCCACCTATCATTATGATACCTAAAAATAATCAAGATTTAAATCAACATAACATAGCATCACGCCCGTATTGCCGGAAGGGTTAAGCAGAGGTGTACTATTGTACACCCACATTTCACCGATGCCATTATTAAGTGTCATGTATAGGTGGCGAGCCTATTGCCATCTACCAGTCACAGTTCCAGACTCCGTGCTGCTACTGAGAATTTCCATTCAGAAAAATTCAATAACTCTTTGCCGGACCTGGGAATCGAACTCAGGACCTCATGATTACCAATTGCGCTTTGCGACCGCTAGACCAATGAGGCAGTCTAGAATATTATGAATATCATCATCATCATCATCATCATCATCAGCCAGAAGACGTCCACTGCTGAACGAAGGCCTGAATATTATGAATATATTACATACAAATTATTATGTAATCATTTTACGAACGTTTACATGTTGTACATTAGCGGAACGCAGTAGTCATTAGTATACTAATAACTTACAAATTAACTAGTACCTACACAACTCATTTCAACTAAGCTATATTCTATCACATAAATATAACTAGATTCCGCATAGATATCTTAAACTGTTCTTAAAATGAAAAATGACATCCGGCGTACTCGGGGTCAGGAGCTTACGTTGTGAAATGCCTCCGGTTCTTTTCCGGCCTCATCATCCTTTAAGCCCGACCCACGTCGTTTATGTCCGTATCCTGTTTCCTCGGCCAGGGATTTGAAACCCCCGTATTACTTGTCAAGCCTTCGTTGTATAGTGCTTCGGTTGTGGTTGTGTGAATACGTGATGTGTGTGAGTGAGGTGACGTCATGTGTGAAGATGGCTCAGTTAGCTAATGAATTGTTTGGATCTCGATGCTAGTGAGGATTTAGAATTCGTTCTGTTTGATGAATATTATTGTTTATAGTATTTTGTTACTTAAGTACTAAAACATAAATCTCTTTATTCCATCGAAGTGCACATTCATGTTTCAGTCTGTTGCGCGCTAAATTTTGCTCACAGAATTTATAAGCCCCATCAATAATATAATCATTGTTGGATAGAACGACATTTTCTAGTTTTCTACAAAGCTACATCACTACATAACATACAGTAGAAAGTTCAGTAAATATAAAAAAACACTGGAATGTTAACACAATCAAAAATTTTCAGAAACTGAACACTAACTACATCTGTAACGATAAAAATGAATATTCTTTGTTTATTACTCCATTTAATATTCGTATCGTTGCAACAAGCCTGAAAGTCCAATTCAGCGTAACTTTATAAACTTTTTCAATAAAGGGCACACAATGTATATTTAAAATCAATAGGACTTGCCTCCAATATTACCCAAAAGGTCGGGTTATTACACTCTCTAATGAAACCTTGCACCTGTTGTGTGAACGTGAACCCACTGATTTATTTAAATAATTGCGCATTTTTTTACGTTTCTAAATAAAAACGGTGCTCGACCCTAGGAATAATTTGTGTAGGTATATTGGGTTCGTTTATATACACAAATATTCACATGCAACCTGATCCGAAACAATTATCTGTAAGCCATACAACTATTTGTTCAGAGCGAGGACCGAAGCTCCGACATGTAGCGCAGAAAGCTAATAGCTTAGCCACTGCGCTCATCGTACCATCAAAATATATTGTCCACATGGACTTCAACACTGATTATGGATGTCATAGTACTCCTCAATGGAAAGGAGTTAGGGAATTAAACTTCCGAGTTTGGGACCACTCGATATATTTTGATGAGTCCCGTATATATATATAACATTTGGTATGAGAGAGGGTCTGATGATGGACCTAGGAGATAGATAGTGGAACTCTTCAGTAGCTACTAGTAAACCCCTCGAGTTTGGGCTCATTTTAAACCGTTAAATGGCAAGACTATCACTGTATTAGTTACAATAGTCGCCTTAATCTTTTCATTTCTCGTAATGCGTTTTCATCATGTGGTCGGCTAAGTAATTTGTTTGATTTTAAATCACAAAGTGCAATACCGTCTAAGGTTTTCACTCGACTTGCGGCAACATACATTTGACCTTTGTAAAGTTTTTCAAGAGAAGCGTCCTTACTAGGTCTACTCATCACTCAAAATTGTAAAATAATTAAATTTTTTAACAAAAAATAAAAACCGACTCCAAAAAACTCAAAAACAAAACTAAAAAGCAAAACATAAATGTTTTATTATACAATATAGTAATTGAAGAATATTGAAGTCGGTGCCAAGTAAAACATGCAATGATAAACCGACAAGATTGGCGAAGTGCATTTGTCGTGTCCGACGCATAATTCGCCTCGTACTCGACGATTTTTAAATGAACTCGTTGTTTCAATGTCGCTATTATAGCAGCAAGGTATATTACTTTTATGTTTTACTTGGAACCGACTTCAATATTCTTCTATTACTATATTGTATAATAAAACATTTATTTTTTGTATCTATTAGCCCGTCGCTCAATGGCAAAAAAGGCAGTAAATTATAGACTTTTTTCTTTATCCTACGGTCAGCGTCCCCCAAATAAATACCATCTGCTATTTCTGTATGAATCATGTCTGTATTTTTATTGCTCTGTATTTCCTTTATTGGCGACGGACGGCGGTGTGACATAACGGTCTGAGATTTGATATGAGGCATAAAAACAAGATGCCTTCGATCTTTCTTTGTGATCGCTGAAATTGCTTTTGTATCGTTATCGTTAGGAGTAGAAAAATGATGAGTACAGTTATGTTAATTGGGTTGAGGTAATCTCGTAAACTACTTGTGCTAGTTGCGCTGTTAGATAATATTGAGATTTTGGACTACTTCATTGGTCTGTTTATCGCAAGCGCGACTATTGAGCGTGAGGTTTTGGATTCGATCCAAGGGTCAGATAATAGTTATCTCAGTAGCAGCACGGAGTCTGGAACTGTGCCTGGTAGACGGCAATAGGTTCGCTTCCCATAGAGTCCATGGGACTTAATGACAGCATCAGTATGTGGGTGTACAAGTACACTTCTGCCTAACCCTTCAGAGAAATACAGGCGTAATGCCATGTTATCAAGATTTCAGGTGTCCTCCTGAAGAGACCAAAATTCATTACATGTAAAATATGATCCGTTAAAATGAAATTCATATGAGCGAAACGAGTAATAAATGTTACAGTGGAATGAAAAGATAAAAATAAAAGTATACAACGGTGAGTAATTATAGCGATAAATACGCTTCTTGTTCATCAGAAAAATGAGTAAAATTATTTGTCTGAAATTCTTATATGTCCCCTTCACCTTACTTATTACGATTGGATAAGATTGTGCTCATACAAGAAATCTTGCAATCTAATTCAATTGTTTCTTCAAACGACCAATTGCATGTTATAATGAGAATTTATTACAAACAGAGTGGCTAGCTATGTTTCATGCGGTCCGTAATAAGTAAGTATGCATAATATGAAGTTATCGTGCATAAAATATTACCTAAAATATTAAATTTTCTCCACCATTTTTATTAATGTTAGGAAATTTATTTTCCCTGAGAGATCACATCGCTATACTTGAGTGTTTTAAGTTCTTAAATTCAATAACTACAGACATTATCGCGACAGATTTCGGGTTAGATGTTAACAAATCTTAATAAGTTTATAACCATATTCTATTTACTCTAGAAAATATTTCTGATCGAATCTATATTGAAATAATATCAGATAGAAGACTAACTAGCGCCACATTTGTTAAATTTTCAGGTAAAAAGCGGATTTTTATTTAACCAAAAGACTATTTTCGAGAGTAACCAACCCTGATCAGTAGTAGAACAACCCCAAAGTATGTAACTAAAAGGTACATAAGTACAAGTGTTTATGGGCGTGTGTTTAAGATGTCGGCTGCCCTGAGTGCTTTTAATGTACATCATGAATTCGTACTGCGTACAAACTTTGTTATTGGTGTTGGCAAAAGGCAATTATGGTCCGCTCCTGCTTTTGACATGTACGCTAGTACTCGGCCAGATTGTGAAATGAGGAGCGGGGGTGTTATTCACCCCGTTTTCAAAATAAGAAGTTTTATAGTTATTCCGGACCATATAACTGATATGGGGCTCCAGGATTGACAGTCTGAAATTGTGTAAGAAAACACACGACACTGGCTTTTCCATACGTTGTCGTATTCTATGAACGGTGGACTATCGTACTCTTCTGTACACTGAAGGTCTCTTGAATGATGTTCTGTTGACTTATGCCATGGCTGTGACAGTAGAATGGGTAGCGACTGCTTGAAATGGCTTAGTGACCGCTAACACCTTGGCCAGTCAAGTTAATGTCGGACATCAGTTTCCTTTATGGAGCCAGGTCCAGAACTGAGCTAACTAATAATAATTGTAAAAGTGCCTGATAATGGGCGATTGAGTCATAATTTGCAGGTCACTGTAATCAACTGGCTTCTAAAAATAATCCTTTCTCAAATACGAATACAATTATACATTTCTGTCTTAAACTTTGGCTACAAGCGCAGATCATAAATGCATGTATTAGCAACTTGACAACTTTACTAATTCTCATAACGGAACAAACAACTAGGCCGAACGCCAGGTCGTGACTAAATACATACCATTTGCCTCGGAGCCTGGAAGTTTCAAACTCCCAGCCCGTTTTCATTCGGATTTCAAAGTTCCGTCCGTTTAATAAAGCCCTTTCTTATCAACGCTTAAAATTTTATGAGACAAGGAACCACGTCGAGTTGTTTTCGAATAATTTTGATGAAGTTTTGCTTTTAGTAAATTGGATTGCAATATGGTTTTATAATAGGACATGCTATATATACTCGTATATCTGTTCATATTAATCCGACCTTCATTCCACAAGGGAAATTGGTCTTTGTAATAAAATGTCATAAAACATACAATCCGCTTCCCAACATCGATGCATTGACACCCACGGTAAGATATTTAGATCTATTAATAGTCTGACTAACCACACGGCTTGATGCTAAATCTGCATACATATTATAAATAACCTTAGCGTCCCCTGCACTCATCTTATTTGCGTAATAAATACCGCAACGCATGTTATATTTATGAATTCTATGAAATTAAACACTTCAGTAATCTGAAATTTTGCCAAGAGATCGGATACATAATTTCTTATTTGAAGCTACTAACATGAACTTTATTTTGAAATTATCGCTTTATAATGACGATATTATACAAAATGACTTCTAGCTTTTATAAAAATATATACTTTTACATACGATACTACTGGATGTTGACAGCACCAATAAATACGGTGCTTGCCGAGACTTACGCAATTTGTAATCTGAGCTAAGTGGACCTCCCGGAGATAACGACGTTTATCGTTCACTCACTCCTGCACAACGCTAGAGATTTACGATTATCTGCATTTACATTTGCACTATTATGATTGCTCTAATATTCTTCTGTTAACATTAATATAACAACATTTTATTTTACCTTTAATTCATTTTTTATAGAGGTTCATCTTTTTATGGCGAGAGCTATCTAGCAGTGGCTAATTAAATCAATTAATTACTTTCATATAAATTGCATGACTTCCGATTATTTGCTGCCTCGGAAAGTTGTTGTAGATTTGGAATCATAGGTTACATAATAGTTTTAGTTAGGTAGGTTAGGTAAATAATATGGTAAAACTCAGTGTGTCGTCTGATGAAAATAAATCAAAAGACTAATTAAATGATTTAAGTTCAATAGTCTCAGTGGAATGAGCAACTTCAGTGTAATGGTTAATTGCCAAAGTTTCGCCCCAGAATGTTCCTTCATTGAGCTTTGTTCAGAATTTCCTTTTATTTAACATTTTATTAATTCAATGTTCAGATGGGATAAAGTTGTTAACTTTATGTTTTGTATTAAGTAATTATTCTCCAGTCTAATGTTACATAGTTCGCAAAGAATCGGTCATTCAGCTATATTTGCACCGGCTTTTTGTTCCATTTTGCTGTTTTGAAGTAGCATATTGTAGGGTCTATTTTTTCGCTCACCAGCTTCCAATTCTGTATATAATAAATATATAAAAGCGGATGACACGTGATGCCGTTATTGAGTGAGTATACTCTACCAAATTGGTGAATACAGAATTGTTATGTTATGTTATTTGAAAACAAATACGAGAATCGCGATTGTTGTTAAAAAGTCAGGTCCGATGGATTATACTATCAGAATATAAACCCAATCCTTTTATGTAGTCCCGGGATTTTCACAGTTGTTTTCGAGATAATCCCGGGATTCAGCATGACGTAAAAAGAGCAATAATAAAGCGGCCGAGTGCGGCCTCGGGCGTTTTGTTCTGAAATGCCTTCGTCAAAGCTAGATATGGCTAGACGCTAGTTTTCTCTGTAGCCATGTCTTTTGAAATGGGAAATTATGTCTCGGTCTTACGGACCGGGTAGTTAATGAAGGAACATGAATCGTCCTGTGATTTTAAGTAGATATGACAGTCGGTTTTCCTATAATTTTAAGAAGATATTTGATTGGTAGACTGCTACTAGTCAATTAGTTGGACAATGTTAGACAAAGGAAGTTTGCGGTTAAATAAATTATTATTGTGATAAATTAATTTGATTATTTTCCAAGTCTTGAATCTGAGGAATAAAGTATTCCTGAATTATAGACTTTTCTTGTACCCAACATAATATACTGCCCAAGCTAGCAGTTTTCTCAAACAATACGGTCTGCAATAAATACAAGACATAGTCATAAAATGCAACCAGATACTCGGCATCCAATTCAATCTAACTTATAGCGGTAGGTGTTTTATCGCACCGGTTTCCTCTATATATTATGCGCTAACTATTTGTTTTACAAACGCCTTCTTCGACATCAATTACTGTACACCAGTACAGTGTACATTTGTAAATCATAATTAGAAAAGCTAATTCTTTACAAATAAACATTACTTATAATTAGGATGGCTAGTGAGTCGAGACCCGTATTTCATTTACCTATACTTGTATGTGCCCATTACATGTATACATGTAAATCAATAACACTTACTTTCCTGTTACTAGAACCGATATGTTAATTTCCATATATGAATACGACTCGATTAAAATACATTTACAGTACTCGCCACTGATCTTTGTGTCTCTGAAGTTAGCGTTAAATTGCTGCGCACTAACCCTGGATGGATGGAAGAGATGAAATGTCACGAACGGAGATCGAGAGAGATAAAGCTTATAAAAAAAAGTGTATAACATTTTTGTTGCGAACAGATAGATACGCCAAGATCCGTGGCGATTATTGTATTTACTTACGTAAAATAACTATTTCAGGTTGTACCTATAATTTATAATTATGTAAGCTCGCTTAACATGGCAGTTACAAAATTTAATAAATAACTCGATCGCGCCGCGAGCCAAATTACTTTGATTCGTGACTCGGAGTGTTATTTTACGTTTCGAGAACGAAAATAGTAAAATTGTTGGCTATTACTTATTTGATTTAGAGGAAAAGTTTTATTTTTACAACTGCCTTATTAGTTTGGTGGTGGAAAACGATTTTGCTTTACAATCTTCCTCGGATCGAGCTAAAGCCCAATTGTACTTACCCCAGTTCGAAAAAAACATCCATAACGTATATTACTGCACTATTGTCAAATATGGTTCGGTGAAAATCGCATAAATGCTTCTATCTGTCCTTTCAGGAATTACAGGCGTAATGTTAATATTTTCAACAGACAGAGTGGAAGCATGTCGAGTTGCGTGTAGCCCCAGGGACTTGGGGCAGACACCGCAAAGCTCGAACGCGACTGGCAAACTAATTCTTGAAATCAATATCGCACTTGGCGTGAAACTCGCGAGAGAGTCGTTAATTATTTATATGAATTTAGCTGATACCATGGTGGATTAAATGGGTCGTAAATTACACTATGTTCAGACAGGTAGAGTCATAATTAATAGTTTTTATTTAACAGCGAGGAATGGAAGCTAACTATTTACAATATTACCTACACTCATATTTTGTTTTCATAGAGTTAAAAGTATATCTAAATTCTATATAAAAATATCCTAAACAAAAATGTCCAAAAAGTTTACAAAATTCTAACAACACGATTCACCGTTCAATTTATTAAGAACAAAATGAAGTTATGTTCGTGTACCGGCAGAACCATTTCGTTATTGAAAAATGTTTTCAGCATATGTCGGCAACAATATGCAACATGAAATTTCACTTGCGTTTGAGCGCGTTATACGCGTACAGGCATTTGTGTACTACGTGCAAGTACAGTATTTTTCTTCTGTCATATTGTCGTATAGGTATTACTTTACATTGTATGGCGCACCATGGGCAGGCAGCCTCGATACCACCATTTCTGATGGGCTAATATAGGTGTATCCTTAAAATCGTAATCACTTCTTGTGTAAAATGCGTAGAAAGAAACTCTGTCATGGACATTTTGCGGCTGTTTAGATTGCGTCACAGTTGGAACCGCATCAGACAGCAACGTACCTATTTCTAATTGGCAATTGTCACGGCGATACACGCAGTGTTTGTTTACATGTCGTTCGCTACGCTCATTCGCACATAATCACTCCATGCTGCTCTATATTCTGTGGTACTACTAGTTATAGATGAAAGTACCTACATCAGTTAGTGTCGCCTCGCCACACTAATTACATTCGGTTGGCCGGTCGCGACGAACCGCTGCAGTAAAATGTAAATATTGCCCTAAATCTTGTTCATCACGGTACCAGTAATTAATCCGCCGGGCTAGTGTCGATTGAACTGCTTCAATTTGACATGTGCGGATTTGGGGGATGTAATTAGGTGGGTAAGCTATGTGGGAGGGATTGCTTAATTAGTTTTGCGTAATAATCGTACGACACGTCCCCAGCACAGTATCTCATCTAACGCAGAGTCTACAATAGTCACATGTCAAGGAATTGATCAGATTGTTTCTGAATCTGTAACAGAAACGGAAAATGACTTCTATAATTATTGCTTATGCAGTTTTTGTAACGTACAAGTAGGTAATAAATCCATTTCTTTCCTACTACCAACTTGCGGAGAGTGTGGAAACTGTAAGTTGTGATGAATAATAAACGCTTCGGTACAATCGGAATAATCCCCGCCGCCAAATAAGAAAGAAAGTTAATATGATAACAGTAGAAAATTAATAATAAATAGTATGTAGTAGCAAAATGCTTGAAGGCTCGAAAATTTTAATGAGTGGTTCAGGCGGAACACCGTTTTGTACGCATTTCAAACTCTTGAGCTCACCCATGTGCTCTGAAAATATTAACGGAAAATATTTTTTTTACTACCAAGTACAGTCTGTTTCTAGTTAATTAAAAGCACTAGTATGAACATTTTCAGAAATGTTAACCTTTCGAGCATTGACTTGAAACGTTGCGTGTTTTAACTTATTTAGTATCGTACTTCATAATAAATGTTAAATAGAAACTGATATTCGTATACGTTTGCCGAAAGTAGGTACTCGTATTCTAAATATATGGAAGGAAAACAAAAGGTAATATGGGAAGATTCGATGGGAATAAAAAGTAAAATCGCTCTATTTAAAGGAGACTAAATAAAATAAGCATGATTTTACGTGAAAACGTGGGTTTTGGAAATTTGCTCGTTTGACTTTACCTACTACAATAGTAAATAATTTATTTTATGGTATGAAAAATATTTTTAGTCTATAAGATTAAAATAATTATTGTATAATTATGTTCGAATTTTAGATAAGAAGATAAGTCTCTTGTTTGTTATTTTAAATACTATAACATTAATACGATTCACTCCGCGCCATGTTATAGCCGATCTGAAATTAGCCGTTACGATGCGCAATGCATTATTTAGGTATGAAATTATATAACGCACATCGGATCGGCTAACTTCAGAGGCCCTGATTTGCTGACCAAAACGGACGTACATTTTGCGATTAGTTTTTCTATTTATAGACATTTTTTCAGTCATGCGCTATAACTTTCTATATGAAGCAATTAAACCCATTATTAGGAGTACTCGTAGAGGCACTGATTAAATATTTAATACGGAGTCAAATATTTTCTTAGCTATAGGTAAATCGAAAGTGGTCATGAATATTTTATGAACTGGCTGCCAGTCACGCCACTGTGTCAACCTGCTACCTGCTGGCGGGTTTATCGCATAGCTGCTCGTAGTTTCATCAACTATTAGTGAAAATGTATTTAAAAACATTATTCGAGAAAGTTTAATTAAAACTGGAGCTTTGAAATATGTCCGACGTATTCAATTAACACGCTGTTTTGCGGTGGTTGGAAGAACTTTCAGGGTTAATATAATTTAATATCTGACTTTTGAATACGAGAAATATGTATCTTCCTGTACATAGCTTAGATCAGTTTGATGACTTATATGTAAATAATAATTTTGTGTATTATTTACAAAACTTGTATTCATCATAATTATGTATTACGCAAAACACTATGTCTTTTGGAAATAACTCTTTAAATTATTATTGAAAGAGTTGGTTTAAATTATTATTGTATTTGACCAGATCGATAATGTAAAAAAATTAAAAATATTACACATCAAAATACGAGGAGATTTTTTAATTTTTATAATATTCCATTTCCGCATCGCAGTGAATACATTTATATAATGTAGTATGTATAGTAAGTCCATAGTTAGTAAGGCAGTGCATTGATATATAGAGAAATGAATGAGCTAGCTTTCGATAGGACAAAATTGAAAATAGAGCTAGTAAAATATATTAAAAATAAAATTATTATTTTTTACCATAATATTAAAAACTACAGGAATCTTTCTATGCAACTGTCATCCATATCTTCCTATTTGAGTTCAAAAGTAGAACAATATATAAATTGAAATTAATTTTCGTATGTAACTCAATATTAGGTCAATGTCAAGTTGTGGCGAAAATACGGCCACTTATTTGTTTAATGGCGTCAAACAAGGTCCCCGTTTCATTGCGTGACTGTTACCATTTGTGGCTCATGTTTGGTGTTCTAGGATATTTTGGGTATAAATATATGCAAGAAGGAGCGGTTTCGCTAACTTCTTGGTATGCCATATATTAATACACGCATTAATATTGTCAGAAATAAGATATGCACATACATTATGGTTGGTATTATGTTTATCAGTTGGGGAAATCTCGTGTAGTTGTATACAATAGTATACTAGTATACTAGTAACTTCGTAGTTGGAATGGTAAAATTGAATCAATTGATAAATAACGTAATCTATAGAATGATGAGCTTTTAGATCATTTTGGTCTAGTGGAGTGAAGTACTGGGTTCGATTTTCGGGTTATGAAAAGTTTTATTGTGTGTTTCTATATGTCGTTAGATGATGGAATTCCCATGGAACTTAATCCCATCGGCAAAATGTGCACACTGCTGCCCAATGTTTCGGGGAATACAGTTTCTGCGTTGCTATCAACTTTCAGAAGTAACTATATCTCTCCCTCGTCATGAATTTCTGATACATTTGTTTTAAAACTTTCGGAAAGATAACTTCCCTACAAAACTACCGATAAGCTCGTGTGGGAAAACAATATACTTTTTTTTATAGGTAAAAGTTTTGGTATTAAAGATTTTTCTTGCAACGAGTGAAAACCCTTTGAAAGTTTTATCAGTTAAAAATTAGGTATGTAGTAACTTGGTATTATACAAGACAAAGTTTAATCCAAGATAGCTTGAAGGTAATTGTATGTCAGACTCAACCCGACACAAAAGAGATGTCTTAATCGTGTTTTTGAACCTTGTAAGTCCCCTTCTGTAAGGTGTACGAAGAAATCTAATCACAAACTTCACAAGCCCAGGTGCCCCGAGAGGCCCATTATGAAATGCGAGTGTTATATTTTTGCACAAACTCTCGAAATAATTAGGCAAGTACACATTTGGGAAAGAATTATCTCAATAATTGCGAGCTTAGGTATTCCCTTGCGAGTTGTAGGGAGGTACCTAATGCTTCAAAGCATTTCTGAGGACAGAAATACACTCATGTGTTCTAAATATAGAATCATTTAATCAAGTCTCATACAGAACAATAAAAAACGGCAATAATGTATGAATCTGAACCTTACTTCCTGGTAATATGAATTATTATTGGTAACCATCCTGTTCAATCTGGATGCTTTTAAATAACATACATATGACATCATCACAATTGATCAGTCTCGAAATAGCAGTCTTTAATGATTTCTCTGTGTCTGTCTTTATTAAAAAGTCAATGTAGTAGGGCAGTGCTAATTAAAATGGTTCTGACCACTTGAAGATGAAACCCTTGATTTGCAGCGACGAGAATATTATCGGAAAGAAAAAAATATCTGTTCGGTAATATATGGCTCAGGGAAAGTTAGGCGAACATTTTTTCAGACTATGCTTTTAAAAGCCATCTGTCGCGGCAGCCGTCGCGTTCCGAATATAAATCCTCTGAATTCTTTATTTTTTTTCGAGAACTTTGTTAAGTATATGCCTTCCCGCCTAACAAACAGTCCGATTTAAATAAAGCTCTACTTTAATGAGAGCTTATAATAGAACTGCAAGTTATAGAACGTTCAATAGAAAATGTTGGAAAAATGTGGAGATGCAGTCTATATACGACAAAATGTGACATTCCTATGTAGCCAGATCTAATCTATATACAATGTTGAGTCAAGATAGCTAAGTAATCTAAAAAATTACGTCAGTCGTGGAGGTCAGTTCACAATGCCGCCTAAGTTCATTGACCGCACTGTTTCTAGTACTTTTGTGTTGCCTATGGGTTACCTGCCCGCTATCGATCCAGTTGACTACGCTTTACAAAGTGGAACTCCTGCAGACTTGAACTAAACGTCCTTTGACGTAACGATATTGCGACATACATGTCTCACACGTTATAACGTAACGTAAGGGTTATTTATATCCAACAGGCTTTAGCTAAATGTGCCGTTCTTTTTTCAGTGTTATTATATTACATACATATTGCTGTGCCCGACGGGGCCCACAATGACCGAATTATTTCATCGTGGAACGCAATAAATATTGAATATATAGAACAGCGCGTGTAATATTCTCTAGTACTTACTATTAAATATGTATTATTATCAATTGTTATTGAAAAATAATTTACCGGACTCTAGAAAATTGTACGGACACTATAATAGTTAGTAGGTATTACATTTCATCACTTCAGCAAATATACTGTGTCTACACTACATTTGTATCAATACGAAACAGAAAGGCTCGACGAGGAAATATTTACTTTCTAGAAATTCGTCCCTTAACGTCAAGTAATATTTATACGAGCCATCAATCAATGTAGGGTTAGCACGTTTTGTGTTTTGCTTTCTCATTTTCACTAGAGTATTTCTGTGAATGTTTGTGGTCGAGATAATTGCGTTTTTTGCACACGTTTACGTCATTTTTATAGTAATTGGTTCAACATTCTCATTCTGTATCATTCTGATATTGTTTGCCCCCGGCTCTATACTGAGTTCAATTTGCTATTTGTCCTGCTCATTTGTTGTACGTTCCTCATGTTCATTATGTAATAATTGGCGTTGTTTCACAAGCTTTATTTCTGTGACTTGGTTGCACTTTATATAATATTTCTGTGTTTACTATTTTATAAATGGTGGCCTTAGATTTGTATACTGCCTAGGTAATTGATCAAGAGGTTGCAAGCGCAGTCGAGTAGCGTGAGATTCTGGTTTCAATTCCCGGATGGTACAAAATATTTCTGGAGATGTTCTGTTAGGAAGTTCTCAGTAACATAGACATAATGTGATATATACATCACTGCCTTACTCTTCGGGGAATACAGGCTTGATGCTGTGTTATATTTGTAAATAACCTAAACATCATAAAAAATAAATAAAAACAATCTTCACCGGATCAATACCCTTTCAATGTGTACCACTTTCTTTTCATCAAACAAAAAAGACAACAGAAAGAACACAATGCAATGAAACTCGTAACGTGACGGCGCGCGGCGGTGACCTTTTTGCCTCCGTCTAAAACAAAAGCCGCTCAGTCTAGCGGAATTAGTTTCTGGGGCACTTTTTCCCTATGTGTTATCTTCTGACGAAAGTTTACTAGCCCTCCATTAAACTTGTCCGACATGGCAAAAGCAACTTATCATGTCTTTTTTCAATATACCGCTTCAAGTATAACTTATTTTTAATTATTTCATCAATGTAACACCACGATAAAGTAATATAACAATAATAAATTCAGAGGATAATTTATATTTGCCGTGTTTTTCTTATAAGCGGTATGGCAAGTTATGCTTAAAGATACGGTATATTTTATAGCATAGTATATTAACCGTGCGACTCACTGAAGCCTTCTTTATTTGATTAGATTTCAGGGTGCTTCGCGCAGATGGCGGTCTCTTATTCTTGGTTAAACAAAGGCCAGTTATTCGCTTCTCACCACTAGTTTCAAAACAAGTCTCTCAAGCCCTTTCAGCGGAGAGGCCACTTAACAGACGTTTTATCTGCGCGCAGAGAGCCCTCGTTTGGAAACTTTTGTCAGTACTCAGGGCTCAAAATAGTTTTCATACAAAGCTATGATGATGTGTGAGCGTTATTACAATAAATATACGATACCCATTTGAAGGGGGATTCCCTTCAAAGTTTTTGTAGCCACTAAATCCTCGTTGAAATATACAATTACCTCATTGTAGTAGAGGTCGCAAGCGCGGCCGCTGAATGTGTTGTTTAATTCCCAAGTCACGCAAAATTTTAAAGTGATTTTGTGTTAGAAAAATTCTAAGTAGCAGGTCGGAGTTCTTTTGTATTAAGCTCGCCCTTGATCACATGGGACATAAAAACGGCATAGTGAAATGTGGGTGTACAATACACCTTTCCCTGACCCTATCGGGCCTTACCCTGACAACACAGGCGTGTCTTAAAGAAGTAAATAAAAGTTACATCTTTTTACCGAGTTTATATGAGAATATGATTTTTCCATGTTATTTTTGTTTTGTGTTCTTGGATGTAACGAGTATTAAAACTCCTGTACAATTTTGTTGCCACTAAAAGCGCACGGCATATAAAATTCATTACGAATGTACGACGAAATAATGTACCTATATAATGTATGCAAGTACTTGTGTAACATGCGTGACTATTTCATTGTTAGTGCCAGAATAAAGAAAACGGGTAAATAAAAGCAGAAACATAGTTTCCTTGTTTGTTTATGTAAATTATGTAACGGAATGTAGAACGAAGAAAATTGCGTAGGAGTTGTGTGGATGAATTTAAATAAATATTTCAACAGGATATGAAAATGGCCCTTCACTTTTTTTGTGTCAAAATACATACATAGCAATATTCACAGGTACTGCTAAAATTAGGCAAAGGCGTACATGTCGCACATGCAAGTTATTTTAAAGCCAGCGAGCATATTGCCATTTACGATTGATTGATTGATTTGATTTAGAAGACAGAATTTATCTAACAGAAAACCCCAATTTCTATTTGCCTGAGACTCAAACCCAGTATTTAAGGCTCAGTAGTCGCTTACTAGACGACAGAAGCTATGAAATATACAAACTTTTTTATGAGTTTGTTGTATATAAATTAGGAAATACAACAAACGGAAAATTATTTATGAAGCAATTATGTTTTTAAAGGAAGTTTCAATGCACAATTACTTTTTTATTACCCACTGTTTATTTTACTTAGTCATTTATTTAGTGAAGAGTAATAAAACGATTCTTTACGACGTAAACAAAGAGTTAACAGAAATATAACAGCTAAGAACAAACAGACTTCACGTGTTTGTTGACCGGAGTCTGAATCCGATAATACACTTAAGATTTAACTTCATTCCAAACGGGATAAAACCATAAGCACGGTAAAAAGAATATTATACGACATGGGTGCCTGGACTGCCATGGGTGGTTTTTGCCTCTGTCTATACCGACTTATAAAACTGCAAAATGAAAATATCGGATACCCAGATCAGCAGAGGGTTAAATAGGAGTTTTGTATAAAATTATAGTGAGAGCTTAGAGCGGCTGGTGTACTGAGCCAGATGGTCGTCGGTTCGATTCCTTCTCGATATCGATATTTTTTTACACGATTTATAACTTTAAAATATAGTAAATGTCATACTCTGTATCTGATATTTACTAAATGGTTTAAGATTATGAGCAGACGCGCTTCGTTTTGAAGCTGCGACTAGATCTCATTCACTTTTCAGAACCACGTGAATCGAATCGATCTTCGTATTTTCTCAACAAGTTTTTTTTAATAATTTTCCCTCAGCCTTATACTTTCGTTTTTTTTTGCTTCATTCTATGACCAATTCCCGTGAAGTAAGTGCGTTTACAAACACCAATATTCACACATCCGGAATAATGAATTCACGTATCGCGTAATAAGCACACGCATTTGACCTAGCATGTATTAAAATATAAAATCTAACACCCAATCCTTATTTAGCTTGTCAGGCATAGCATACGTCGAGTCTTCCAGATGTTTCCACGAAGTGAAGCCGCTCTTTAATGTGTCTGTGATGACCTCGCCGAGCGTCTTCGTATAATGAGGTGTTTACTGGCAGGTACTCACTCTAGAATGAATGTGATACTTGCTGAGAAATACATTTTAAATAACTAATAATTTATTTAAACTCTTCATTATCTTACTATGAGATAGTAACTAGAATTTACTTGTTTTATTTTTATTGAGTGAGGTTAGATCTCTTGAATAAATGAGCAGCCTTTAATCGATCTGCCTACAATTTTCAATTTTTTATCCACTAATGTTAAAGCGAAGCCGGACCTTAAAAAATATAATATTTGAACTTTATATCTTATTATCAATGACCTAAGTTACAGGCCTATCTTTCATTTTTTCATTATAAATCTTGGCAAAGTACAACATAATCAATGAGACTGGGTTTTCAATTCTCCAGCTCGTCATCAATATATTTTAAAGCACATTTTTTATGAGTAAACCCGGTATGACACCGCGTTATAAATTCATCAAGCCACGCCGTGTATCATATTTTACGTCAACGCAACAAAGAAGAATGGACGGTTAGTCCTCAAAGTTGTATAAAGTTGTATACATCCTTTTATAGACCATAATAATAGCTTTATTGTTACAATGATATATGTGTAGGGAAAGTACCATCAACAAATTTGTTATTTTTTTAAATATACCATATATTTACACACAATAAGGTCAGGCCTTTTTCCCATGGGAGTAGGCAGAAACTACGGAACGCCACGTGCTACGATCCTTACATAACCCTTTTGCTTCATCTACATTCATGCACCGTTTAATACATGAACGCCGATTGTGGGTACTGCGCACCTGGCCTTTTTCAAGGCCACATCACCAATAAGGTCTTTATATGTCCTTCTATGGCGTCCCTCCGAAAAGTTTCACTTGACTAAATGGGAGAAAACAATGCTTTCAACACTTCACACTTAACAAGAGAGACCAAAATATTCTTGTTTGTAAATAAACCATTTACTATAATACACATAGCCGCTATTTGTTACCATATACCAGTTGCCGTTGTGTACTTTGTATCCAGCACGTTACGGCATCATATGAGTTTCAGCTCGTCGTGATACAACCCGGGTAGCAATGTATTTTACTCGGATCTGCGGCTTTGCAAGATCAAATATGTCGGCTGTATTAAGCAAGTATTCATAATAAAGGATTACATTCGTTATTTATAGGATTAAAGATGAAATTAACTTTATTAAAATACCTATTTAATTACAAAAGCTGTTTATTTTTGTAAAAGTTAAATATACTGCGTCATTGGTCTAGTTTTCGCTAGGCGTGAGATCTTGGGTTCGATTTCGGGTCGGGCAATTATTGTTGAGAAATTCTCAGTAGGAGCACGGAGTCTGGAACTGTGTCTGGTAGATGCCAATAGGCTCGCTTCGCCTAACACTTTGGGAATACAGCTGTGAAGAATGAATATATATGCGAGTACGGAGGGCTTCAGAACAATAATGTAGAAAAGAGTAGCCTCCCTGAGGCGTCCCGAGCGATGTAGCACCAGCAGCCTTCGGAATACCATATTGGTAAGGGTTGAATGCCCTGTTGTGTGGCACTGGAATACCGTCCACGGATCTAAAGGTTTTTAATATTAAATAGTACAAATTCATGAATGATTAACAAACGCAGCTATAAGTATTACTGACAAACTTCGAAATTAATTATTAATAATAAAATGTCGATACTTAGAATCTTATACATTGTACAATTTTCTTCTTTTATGCATTAAATTGTTTGTTATATTGTATTGTTCTAAAAAAACACTGACAAAGCACTTTTCTTAAATATAAGTAGGGGGAAGTCCCCCAGTGGCGGACACCTAAGGTTTTCAGAAAATAAATTAAAAACGACTTCGAGAAATGTAGCTTTATTCATGAATAAGTTAAGTCCACAAATTATAAAATCAAAAGCAATCATAAAAAATACAACTTCTACGTAAACATATTTAGGAAAGTTAGTTAAGTTTTGGTAGGAAAAAATGCAATCTTTGACATTGGCACCTAGTACCGGACAGATTTAACTTCTTACCCAAAACGCTGAACACTTTAAAACATCGTACATCGATCACATATATATGCATCTCCACATTCAGCAATGTCTGCACATGCTTCACGAGCCCACCCTTGGAGCTGGAGCATTGTATTCAGTCTTTGTCATGGTCCTCTAAGTGTACTTGCAAGTAGTTCTTCCTATGTTAGACATTTGAGTGAATGGTTCCTTTTTCTTAGCTATATCTCCACTTTTTCCTTTGGCGTTCACACCTTTGATTTGTTTCCCTTTCCCTTCTATTGCTTTTTGAACTTAGATCCCAGTGGATTCTCTTGGAGAGTCTGTCAATTCTTCTAAGACCAAATTATTCGACAATTCTGCATTGCAGGACGTCGATGAGCTAACCAAAGCGAAATCAATGTAACTCAGTAGTGAAGGAAATTGCTATCAAATATTAATATAAATTTCTATCAAATATGTAAATTTATTTAAATGCATTTAAACCCAAACACCGCAATATCCAGTAGAGCAACTTTTTGACCAGACCAGCAATATCATAGTTGGTTATCCGAGACCCAGCATTTGCTCTCATCCACATGTCGCAGTGTTGGTTATATGCATCTGTGAATGGCTTCGTGAATGTTATGTCCAGTGGTCTGTCGTAAAAAACAACTTTTAAACTGTCCGGTGTTGAGGGACATCTTTGTGTCCGGTACTACGGGGATACGTAATCTCCAAGATTACGTATTTCATACTAAAACTGTTTAGAAAATTAATAAAAACTTTCACCGTCTACGAATTATAATAGAACATTATCTTTATTGATAAATAACATAAACAATTAAACACAAGATCATAGCTATAATACTCACTTGGAATTTATGTTACGCAGTGCTTTCCCGTCAAAAACAGCAATCAACCGCTCCCACCGTGACCGTTCGCCTCACTGGCAAACCTCGTCCCGTGACCCTATATAGATACGTTGCACCGCGCCCTTTTCAATGATTTTTAAATCGAACGCATTTTTATTTGTCCAGATAGTGCGAGTGTCCGACGCTAGGTGCCGTCCGGCGTTACGGGACTTCCCCCTAGATATTAACGTGATAATAGAGATAGAACCGTACTTATTACAATTAAGAAAAAAACGTATTTAGCGCTTCTTCCACTATTACAAGAAAACAAACATTGACTCGCCACACGTGCATATATTTTATCTGTAATGTAACGTATCATTAAGGATAGTAACATCGTTGAAACCTGTTAATAATTTAGTTAAATCCGGCTCAGCGCGACTCTAAGAGGTCTACTTACGTACATAGAGAGAAATATAACATGTATTTATTGTAAGTAATTAAACCCAATGGCTCCTTAATTGCATAGAAGAAACAGTTTCTTTAATTATAGCTGTGAGGTAAAGATATTCAGGTTTCGATTAGTTGTCTTCCTTGTTGGTTATCACCATAGCAAATATGAAAGATTACAGCCAAAATTAATGTAATCGTATAGAAACCATGTGTGGAATTGTGTGGAAAAAGTAGTGAAGAAAAGCCAATCAATATTATCATAGTCGGACACGTACGTTTCTGACGGCACGGTTGGCGCAGTGGTTGAGATATCGAGTGCTGAGCTACGTGTCGTGGGTTCGACGAAATAAATATTTGTATGATCTACAGATATTTGTTTCGGGTCTGGGTCTTCGTGTATGTGAATACACTTCGTGCCTCGGAAAACAAGTAAAGCCGTTGGTCCTGCGCCTGATCTCTCTCCGGTCGTGTCGGATTGCCGTCCCATCGGACTATGAGAGTGAAGGAATAGAGAGTGCATCTGTGTTTGCGCGCACACTTGTGCACTATAATATCTCCTGCGTAGTTGGCTAATCTCCGATGAGATTGGCCGCCGTGACCGAAATTCGGGCAGGAGGACATTATTAACGTTCGCGAGGTATTAACAAAAGATCTGTCCTTGAAAAGCCAAAGTTGTCAGTTGAAAACGATGTTGGCACCCGTAGAAGGAGGGGCGAAACCGTTGATGATATTTCTTTTTCCTTAATGTGCTCAAATTCGCTGCAAAAAATCCCCGCCACGATATTAAAGCCAAAAGTACTTTCAAACTTTTTACTGGTATACAATTATATAACTTGACTGTTCCCTCAAAGTTATTTCTGGTTTTACTTTATCTTGTGTCTTTTCGCCCTATTACTTTGTCTGGTCACTTAAAGAAATTTATTGGTCGTATTCAAAGCAATTATTTTAGGAACAATTTCCAGAGTATAAGTATTATTATTTATTTTAATCTGCAATTGTCCCGCGTTGGATTACGCCCATACCCGTCCTCGGTGATTAAGAGTAAGGACTTAAAGCGTCAGTTAGGGCCAAACAGAGGTAATTACTGTTATTTGGTTCTTCTAATTATAGGTAATGTTGGCAGACTTTGTTTATCACTTACGTTAATGGCGAAAGAAAACATTGTGAGAATACTTGCACACCTAAAAGGGTTCCCTAAAGTTCTCGAAAAGTGTGTGGACTCCGCCAACCTTTATCAGGATAGCGTGGTGGACTTTTTCATCATGAGTCGAGGTCTGTGTTCAGCAGTAGGACAGTAACAACGGCACGGTTGGCCAGTGGTTGAGAGATCGACTGCTGTGCTATATATCGCAGGTTCGATTCCCGCAAGGAACACATATTTGTATGATCTGCAGATAGTAGTTCCGGGTTTGGGTGTATGTTCAGGTAATATTCCTAGAGAGGGGCAACGATTTTTAAAGAAATAAAAAAAAGTATAAAATATTATTTTACGTAACGTTATGGAGTAGATTAAGTAATCCGTGGTAATAGCGAGTTTCTTGTTTTAATCCTTCGTTATGCTTGGTGAAGCAAGATTTTCGCAAAATTATTTCGACCACGTGGATGCCGTTTTTCCACTTGATGTAATCCGTGGTTCGCATTGTACGACGCTTTAGGGAAGACCTTACCTACACCTCTAGCTAACGAAATTAAACCAAACTTCTGCTGTGTGCAATAATTTGTCAAAAGAAATAGATGTAAATTAAATTGTAATGAGACACATATTTATAAAATAAAAAATTATAGCCTATTTTGTGTCCCACTGTTGGGCAAAGGCCTCCCGTTTATTTATTACACAGCTGCCCAAAAAAGGAGTGTAGTATTTTCAGTGTTCATGTATATACATATGTATGTGAGTTTCTTTGTTCTACCAAAACTTTTAAAAGCGTGAATAGAATTGGATATTTTTTTGTTTTGAAAAAAAAAAAAAAAACATTTTGGCTATGTATGCTACATTTTCAAATATAAAAATTCCACGTTTTTTTATTGTAATTTATTAATTGAAGGAAGGAAAGGTATAAAAACTTAAAATTTAGAAATAAGCTTGCATTAAAATATATCGACTATGAAAAGGAACAACAACCGTTGGCCAAGTGCGTCGACTATGGCAATGTTCATTGCAGTGGTCTATTAGGAAGGCTATGTTCAGCAGTATATGTTATCGTGCCTTATATCATAAGTATTGATAAATAAAATATGACTGCCTCGTTGGTGTAGTAGTCGTAAGTACGACTGCTGACCCTGAGGTCCTGGGTTCGATTTCATGCAGTGTTATTGAGTTTTCTGCATGAAAATTCTCAGTAGCAGCACGGAGTTTTCTACAGTGAACGGTAGATGACAGTAAGCTCGCCACCTATTACATGGGACTCAATATCGGCATCTGCGAAATGTAGATGTATAATAGCATACCTCTGCCTAACCCTTCGAATACAAACGTGATGCTATGTTATTTAATAAATAAAAATATTAATTCACGTTCCAATTTTATGAAAACTATTCTTGATAAATGACTATTCCCGTTGCAAGATATAAATAATTGGATGTTTTCATTTTCACACCGCACTGTATAAATACATTAATCACAAAAGGCTGCGATCTTTCCGCTTTCCATCTAAATTACATCCGTAGTTCCTTGTAAAAAGGCCCATAAATCACTAATGGCTTCATTATGTATACGAATATATCTTATACAGTGTTGCTAATATAGTTTTTTCGTCGCTTCTTCTCTCCGGTTGCGTTAGGAAACGGTTGATAATGTCTTTCTTTATTAGAAACTGCATTGCTTATCAGAAAATGTTTTATGCTGTGACTGTTTTCATCAGCTTTCCGTTTCAGTATATTGAGAACAAAGAGATTTCGTTACTTCCATTCTTTTTTATACTACCATTATTATTGAATAGTAGACAAAGTTTGTAGTTCTTCATACCATTCATACGTATTTTTAATATCAATTTTTTTAACTTTATTTATTTGAAAATTTGTTCATATATAACATAATATAGTATCACGCCTGTATTCCTCAAAGGGTAAGGCAGAGGTATACTACCGTACACACCCACTGCCATCTACTAGGCGCAATTCCAGACCAGTACTGCTACTGAAAACTTTCATATAGAAAAACCAAATAACACTTTGTCCGAACGGGAAATTTCAAAGTTTGTACACTTACATTTCACTTCCTTAGAAGTACGAATTCAAAAAATTGCATCCTATGCCACCCTGTATTATAGACACAGTCTACAAACAAACCAATATGTAACTCGTATCCTTATCTCGTGATGGGGGCTTGGTGATACAGACATCTTGGAACGCTTACCCACGATTGAATATCCACTCCATTGACACTTACTCACTGAACCAGCATGTTCGATACATCAGGCAGATTGCACAGCACTTACAGGGCCGAAGGTAAACTTCCATTCAATTCTGTACCTACTCAAACAAGATAATGGAAGAAAACAACTTCGTCTGACTTTGTACTTGGATTTACAATGTAAGGAAAAGTTAGATTATTATATAGGTACCTACATACTTATCATGCCTGTTTGTATACCCACGTTTCGGCGATGCTGTTATTTAGCCCCATGTAATAAGCGAGTCTAAAACTGCTCTTGTAGAAATCCATAAACAAAACCTTATAATATTTTTCCAGACTCGGGAATCGAACCCAAGACTTAACGCGCAACAGTTGCGGTTACAACTACAAAATTATTGAAGCAAGCGAAGTGACACCACTCTTTAGAATAACCGAATAGCTGGTAAATTTTTGACTACGTTCAATACTGTTTAAAATACCATTTTTGAGCATGATTGTAAAAATATCTTACTATACTATTGAATATCTATTGTATCGACTGCTGTCGTGCTCGCTCTAGGACGCGCCGATACATCAAGCTGATTGCTTAGCTGTTGAAGGAAAAATATCTACTCGATATTGTACTCGTATGTACTTACTTACCTACGTACCTAATACTTTTATTAACATAATAAGTATAAAGAAATTATTTTTTTAGTTTTGGATAGCTTCTATTAAAAATGTTAGTATTTTTAAGGCGGTTGCCACGAGTAACGAAGAAATGCTTTAGTCACTTGTACGTTACATTCGCCCATTTGAACGTATTAAATAGATAGGTAGAATTGTTTTTATTTCAAATAAACCTAATACAGGCACTTTTGAAACGTTATAGGACTTTAGTTGCACGGTTCCAAAAAGTTGGTTCTATGTAGAAGAACCGGCAAAAATCTCCATGGATACTCTTTTAAAGCCTTACTTAACAAATTTATTTGCAGCCTTTTACTTTGATGGTCTAGATAATAAATTAATATAAACCTGACCAGTTTACGTGTTTCAGTGAATTTCAGGTTTGATGCGAACAACTGCTCTCTGACCGCTGCCAAAATGAAATTAAACATCTTTACAATAAACAAGCTGTCATTATCTGTTTTTGTGATGAATCTTATTAGAGGATACATGAGGATGTCGTATGAAAGACGACCATTATCTAATATTGAGAACGTCGAGTCGAGTCGAGTCATACAGACGTGCCCATCGATGCAAAATAAAATATAAATAAATTAACAATTGCATAAACAGTGACCTAGTTTTAGTGTATTAGCGTATTGTACGAATAATTATCATAGTGATTAGTTTATAATGGACACCTAAGTGAATTTTATAAATATGGAAGGCAGCCCCTTTAATCGGAGCGGGATGACGCGCCGCAGCCCTCCACCGACACCGCCCCAAAATCCGAGGCCGGCCCAGGACGAGGTAACTGAAGTGGCCTCAACCCCAGAGATACAGAATTGGTTGGGGTCTATTGAACAATGCCTGAATGAGGTTTGTTCTATTGCTTCTGATGGAAAATTAAACTCTGACCAGAAGTTAAAAATAAACAACCTTTGCCGAAAAGTTGGCCACGGAGTTGCGCAAATGGCTGTCCAATATCAGTCACTGAAGCAAAAAGCCATCCAAACCCACACTTCCCTTAAAACTTTGACCGAAGAACGAAATCTGGCAGATTGTCTTACGGAAATCAAGCATACAATTCAGGAGTCCTATAAGAAAAATGTTCCAGAGAGTCGAACATCTTTTGCGGATATGGTGAAGAAGGGGTCCAATAGCTTTGTTCGTCCAAACACTTTTAGTTCATTAGTGATTTATCCTAGTGATAACTCAAAAACCAGTGACGAAACTAAAAACATGGTCCAAAAAATCATATGCCCTGAAGAAATGAAGCTGAAAGTCCGAGGAGTACGGAAAATCGGAAAAGGAGGAGTCATAATCAGCACCGAGACCAAAGATGACTTAGAAAAACTTAGACATACAGTTCAGCTTTCTACCTCGGGGCTTACCGTCGATGAACCACAAAAGCGCAAACCACGCATAATAATAATTGGAATTCCGGCATCAATGTCAGAAAATGAGGTTTATAAATGTATTTATGAACAAAACTTAGCCGAAAAATTACCAAGCATGTCCCGAGATACCTTTATGACCTCAATAAAACTTAGCCACAAATCTGGCAAGAAAGATGCTGAGAATTGTAATTATATTATAGAAGTACCAGCAGTCATCCGTAAGGCTCTCATAACACAGGACAGAGTATATATCAACTGGACGTCCTGTCCTGTACGAGACTTCACCCTAGTAACTAGATGTTACAAGTGTCAACAATACGGTCACGCGGCCAAGACGTGCAAAACCGCGGCGCCTACATGCGGACATTGCGGTGAAGAAGGGCACTCATTGCAAGACTGCCCAAAGAAAGCAAATGCGCCAAAATGTGCAACATGCTTGCGCTTCAAAAAACAAGCCGACCACAAGACGGGAGACCCCGAATGCCCAGCAAAAAAAGCTGCAGAATACAGGTACATTAACTCTATCGATTATGTAGGCGCCTAAGAGCGTCACATATTCATTTATATTTAAGACTTAAATCTAATATAGTTATTGCCAATAGTATGGATTGTAATTTAATCACTGAAATAGATAATACATTTGTAACAAAGTCAATTTCATGCGAGGTAGAGGAATGCAGACAATATCTATCCGAATATCAAAATTCATTAACCATACTAACCCAAAACATTCGTAGTATTTATAAGAATATAGACAGCTTTAACGTTATTGTACACAGACTTAACTTTAATTGTGATATAATAATACTAACCGAGTGCTGGCTAACTAAGCGTGGTGATAACCTCCCAGTATTGCCGGGTTACAACTTGTTCTATAGCAGGGAAAACCACAACCAAAATGATGGTGTGGTAGTGTATGCCAAGGAATCATTAAAGGTCTCAGTCGAAGAACCATCTCTACAAGACTGCACGAGTAATTGTTTAGTTATTAAACTTGGTACAACCACAGCGATAATTGCTATGTATAGATCCCCTTCCGTTAGAAACTTAGATTCTTTTCACAACTCTTTGAACCAGACTTTTCAAGCATTAAGCCCTTTTAAAAATATTGTACTAACGGGTGACATAAATATAAATATTGGTTCTGAAAGTCTCGATGCAGGAACCCAAGACTACCTTAATCTGTGTTCATATCATGGCCTTCTCCCCGCTCATACTTTGCCTACACATCAGAGCGGTTCCTGCCTCGATCACATGATGATCAAATCCAGATTATCATATATTACACTTGTTACTAATTCAACAATTACTGACCACCACGCTGTATTACTAATCGTAAATTTAACGCTGCCTAAGCTAAATCGTCCCCAGACAAAGTCTAAATTAAACATCAACAAACTCGAATATGATTTATGCAATATTGATTTTACCCCAGTTTACAATACTGCTGACGCTAATATATCTTTATCGTACGTAATAAAACACGTCCAACAAGCAATATTACATAACACGTCAGTAATTACAGTGAATAAGAAACTTTATAATATTAAACCGTGGATTACCCCTGGACTTATACGTTGTATAAGGCACAGAGATAAACTTCATCAGAGAACAAAGAGATATCCTGACAATCTAATACTTCAAATAACTTACAAAAGGTACAGAAATTTCTGCAACAATCTTCTGAAGAAAGTAAAAATTAACTACGATAAAAATGAATTAAATAGAGCAGGTAACAATAGTAAGCTACTTTGGAAGCATATTAAAAACGTCACATATATCACAAAACAGCGTGAATCAAATTCGAGTTTACTGCTTACTAATACCTCACTGCTTGCGTCGGCAAACAACGTTAACAACTTTTTTGTGAATGTAGGAAAAAACCTTGCCCAACAGATTCCGAAACAATCCTGTACCCAACCACTTATTCCTTCCCAAAAACTAAACAATAGCTGTAGTCTGAAATCGTTTGCTATGCTTGACACTGATGAGTACGAAATAGCTCAAATTATCTCAGGACTAAAGGATGATTGTGCTGTAGGATGGGATAGCATAAGTAATAAGATCCTAAAACTTTTCAAGCATATTTTGGTACCTCATTTAACGCATATATTTCGACTTTGTTTATCTAAAGGAACTTTTCCTAAATGTTTAAAAAAGGCAGTGGTAATACCTATCTTTAAATCAGGAAGCAAAGATGTAGTTAACAATTATAGACCAATATCGTTACTTCCCTCGATATCAAAAATACTAGAGAAAATTATAAATATTAGACTCGTTAACTACCTTGAAAAAAATAATTTCCTTTCACCTGCACAATTTGGTTTTAGAGCCAAATTGTCAACAGCCGATGCGGTACTTAGCCTGACTAATTATGTCACTGAAGAACTTGGCAAAGGAAATCAATCCCTGGGAATTTTCCTTGATTTAGCCAAAGCTTTTGATGCTGTGCCTGTTTCTATACTTTTGAACAAATTAGAGACTCTAGGTATAAGAGGTACGCCCCTGAAACTCCTTGTTGACTACTTAAATGATCGATATCAATGTGTTAGAATTGATAATATTACGAGCGACGATCAGAAAAATACTGGTTTTGGTGTTCCACAGGGAAGCATTCTGGGCCCTACACTCTTCCTAATTTATATTAATGACTTGTATAATCTTAATATTAAACACGGCAAGATCATATCGTACGCTGACGACACGGCGTTAATATTTACCGCTAAAACTAGCAGCGAACTTTATGAGAACGCCCAACTAGGTTTTAATATTGTGAATAATTGGCTTCAGACTAACTTACTAACATTAAATGCTGACAAGACAAAATATATTCACTTCTGTATGCGCAAGCCTCAACTTAACTTTACTAACTACCATCTATACGCACATCAATGTGAAGATCGTTCAGTCAACATGTGTAACTGTCCAACTATCCTCAAAACTAGCAACATAAAATATCTCGGGGTTATAATCGACGAAACACTCTCCTTTAAATTACATATTGCCAGTCTGGTTAAAAGATTGCGTAAATTAATATATGTATTTAAAAACCTACGTATAATCGCAGATTCAAAATTAATCACCCAAATATATTTGGCTTTAGGCCAATCTATAATAAATTATTGTATTACCTCATGGGGTGGAGCACCAAAAACTAATATACTACCTATTGAACGAGCTCAGAGAGCAATTTTAAAGGTAGCTAACTTCCTTCCCTTTATCTATCCTACACAACAATTATATAAATCCTGCAATGTGCTGACTGTTCGACAACTTTTCATTATGCACATAATACTAAAACAGCATACAACGCTTACCTATAATGCTGACATTACAAATAAGAGACGGAATGATATAGTCTGCAGTTCAAATTCAACCTCAAAACACGTGTTTATAAACAGATTTTTTACGTTCCTAGGCCCGTTTCTGTATAATAGATTAAATAGAGAACTAAGTATTTATAAGTTAGATTATTTTAGCTGTAAAAAAATATTATGTAAATTTTTACAAAGTATTTCATACGAACAGACGGAAGACTTACTTGTAGTAGGCAAATAAATTTCTTAGATTATTACTATAACGCTGACCTAAATTATAATTAATAATTATGTTACCTTGCTATAATAAGTTTATAATTTTTATTGTTAATTTATAAAACTGCATGTATGCACTTTCTAGCCTGAAACACAGGTTCAACCTAGTTCAGGCAAATATGCAACTTAGCTTTATTTTAATTGTAAGATACTTATTGTAAACTGTATTGGACTTTTTCTTAATAAACAATTATTATTATTATTATTATATTATTACCTACTTTGGCTCGGTTGAGATGATCACACGACGTGACGAACAGAGACAAAGTCAATGATGATTGACTCATGTGTGTATTTAAGAGCAAGGGCAATCGGACGACCGTCTGAACCTAGCCTTAATACAAATATACCGTATTCTTCATAATACAAGAATAAACTTGAAACTTTTGTGTTCCATTAAAGATGACCTAGTTTCACTGTGGATAAAATTATCAAGTCTATTAAATAATAGAGAATATAATGTTGGTTTTATCTATAAAATTAGCAACAATATCCCATTATTTCAAAATTAACAGGATTATTAAAATAATCTTTTGACGGATAATTAAGTCTTCCCTTTACAATGCAAACGCACCTTTATTATATAAACCTACTTACAAACACCACTGTTATTCAGTATAACGTTAAAATGGGATGAAAAGTGAGTGTAATGTACATATACAATATAGGCACAGAAGTTTAACTCCACTCAATACACAATAATACCATATTTGTAGACCCGGCGAAAATTGTAAACTGTTCTACTTCCTGAAATATCGAAGTCTGATTAAAGAATGGACTTAGGATATGATTGAGAGGGCCCAATTTTTATGACTTTCCTTTTAGAGAGCTACGCGTCGGCGTAGTTCCGTAGCAGCGTAGCTTATTTGCGTAGCTGAGACCTGTGAGACTTTTTAAATTGAATTTAGCTATTTTATCCATTCTATAACACAATAATGCCTGCAAAGCGAAGTGTACAGACTCCAAAAGTTGGTTAAATAAATGTGGAAGAAGTATTCGGCAGAGATCGCGGTAGCTCGGAGGCTAGAGCAGATGGTGTACGGCGCGGAGCAGAAGGTCGCAGGTTCGAATTCCTTTAATATCTATTGTAGTTACTATACTCCATTTATTTTAACAATACATAAAATTGACCCACCAATGTTCTACCAAAACCATTTGTTCAAGTATAGTGTAGTGACTACTACTCGCAACATGGCAAAAAGTAAAGCGCCATTTATCGGAGTGAAGCGACAAAAACAAATCCAGAACCGCACTATGAGAGCTTACAACGATTCTAACACATATACGAATCTCCGACATCAACCGTAGGTCTTTGGCCCGCTAGGCTAACCACCTTGCCTAGTCGGGGGATCCTCCCTTTTCAATGGAGGAATACCGTGCCTCGTACCTCCATAAGAGTTTCAGTTTATCTTGTTTCACTGTTAAGGTTCATAAAAGTATTATATTGTGATGAATCCCTGCTGAAAGCAAACACGTACACATAGTTCATTTACTTACATACATTCTCTAGCTAAAATGGGGGCTTTTTGTCTACATATTATATGAAATAGAGAATATGTAGGTTCTCTATCCAGTGTTGCGAATGCTTGGTTTTCTGACCGTGTTTTTATTGTGTTCCGGTTTTCATTCGGTATTCTAAAAAGTAATGCGCGGTGGGAAAGCCTTTTAGCTAAAATGGGTTCGGATCGTCTGCGATTCACTCAGAGACTGTAAACATTGAAGTACAAACATTGACCTGTTTGCGCTGAAAACAAGCGCTAAATAAAGTTTTTACTTATATTTTATAGTGGGTGGGTCGGTTCAGATAGCGCTGAATGCTGTGGAAACTTAGACGTTGTAATTTTTCTACATTACTTTGTTTCTTTGTTGTTTTTATAGAATAGTTACCACTAGGCAAATTTATTTAATGTACTTGTTATTGTTTCTATAAGCTGTAAGCACGGTTACCGAGGGTTTACTACCCAATTCGGATGATATAGCAATTTAAATGTGTTCTGTGAAGAAAAATCTATACCTTATCTGAAAACATATTACGTACCTACACAAAAAAAGAATATAGTCTTACATTTCCAACGTAATATGTTCATAATATTTTCCGACGAACGCACGTTTGTAGAAAACGATTTTACCAACGTTAGTAATGCCGCCACTGCTAGCAATTTATTACGTTCTCCATTTTTTACCCCGTTCTGGTATAAAGTTCCTCAGGGAAAGCTAAAAGTGCACGGACAGATGGAAGTTACCCCAGTGTGTTGTTTTATGAATTAAAAATAGAATAACTAGAACACTTGCACTGGATAGGGCCACAGAATTAGCAAGCATAGCTGTCTAAATTTGACTCGATAACACATCACTACCGATGCTTTATTTCGTCTTAATCATTGATAAACAATACGGATATTGTGTGTGTCATTTGGATTCCGTAATCACATAATAGGCTGTTGCTCCACAAGCAAGTAAGCGGCTAACTACATCTCTATTTGCGAGTAATTCGGGCTCATTGGCTGCATTCACGCTACAACGCGTATAGTGGCAAACATTTGGCAAACGTTTGGCCAACAGATATTGGTGACCAGAGGATAAAGCCAGTGAGCCGGCTACATATCGATGAGCAACTACCGCAATCAGCCAATGAGTGGTTTAATGTTTGCTTACTAGCCGAAAATACGAGAGATCTCTCCGTAAACAAGGTGGCTTTTTCTGCAAGCGAGACCGTAAATATACTACGTAATTAAAAGGTATTTATTGTGAGTGTGTAATAGATCAAGTGTTTAAAATAATGAAATGTTGTGAGCATAACATGGGTCAGGCAGTGTTATTGGGTTTTTCTGAATAGAAATTCTTAGTCTTAGCACAGAGTTTGCAACTGTGCCCGGTTGATGGCAATAGGTTCGGCCTCTTTTACATGGGATTTAATAACAGTATCAGCGAAATGTGGTTGCACAATAGTACACCTCTGCCTAACCCTTCGAGAATACAGGCGTGATGCTATGTTATGTTATAATGTTATATGTTGTCAGCCTATTTTGCCATGACAGTTTGGCTGTCCAAATTTGTGCTTAAAAACACTCCATACGCCGAACTAAACTTATATTACAGATGGTGTGCGCACAGTTGGCTTCAAACTATGCCATAACAGACGCGTAGTTTCAAAGTGTCCTATCGTAAATCCAAAGACCCACTAGTGAAATATATGTCAAGGTCGTTTATAACACGCATTAGTGGCTAAACCACGGTGGCGTGAGCTGGCAGGAAGTGGTCGCGGGTTGCGACCGTCACCCTCCTCCCCTAATTTGTATTCATCAGGATAAAACACAGGTTTACGTTTTAAGGCGACAAAGTTCTGCACAATAGAAGCCAGTTTATTAGGTATAATTATTATAGTTTGCAATTTGAATGGGAATTAGTCATTAGATGTGTTGCGTTAATTAGAGAGTTTGAGATAAACTGCGTTATATTAGGTATATATATAACGCAGTTTATCTCATACCTCTAATACAGTCTGGGTTTGGTTAATACAGCTATGATGAACTTTTGGATGGAGTAAGCTGATTGTACATTGTTTTGTTTTATTACTGAACTTTTGTCTTTTACTTAGACTATGGTCATACACATTGCAGTACAATCATAACTACTAAAAATGTTTGTTTTTTTTTAACTTTGGCCCACACTAGTAATTATTCCTGTATCGTGGGTGCGTTTACAAACACATATATTTACATACACAAACACCCAGAACCGAAATTTGTTCCATGCGGGGATCGAACCCGCGACACTTAGCGCAGAAAGCTAATCGCTTAGCCACTGCGCCAACCGTGTAAAATAAAAATAAAACAGTGACTAGTGTCTGAAAATTTTCGTTCTTCTTCTTAGTTGTCATTACTCTGGCTGACCTGTTGCGATTATTCTGGAGTTTATGAGAAGCGCTATTTGAGATAATCACAGATTGGGTTTTATAACACAGATTATGAAGAGTCTTTGTGTGGAGTTAGCTGGGTATGGGCAACTCTATTTGACTTTCTGAACTAATACTATTCATACTTTCAGTTTTGCATTCAGTTCCCGCAACTGAAAAATGGTACTCGTAGATATAGGTTTATTTTTTTTAGGGACGACCACTTCCTTATTTAAAAAAAATCTGACTGTTGCTTTCCGAATAAATATATGCGGCTGTATTCTCCGGAGGGTTAGGCAGAATTGTACTAGTGTACACTTACATTTCGCCGACGCCATCTACGGGCACAACACCAATTTCCGTGCTGCTACTGGGAATCGAACCTAGGACCTCACACTCAGCAGTCACACTTGCGACCACTAGACGAATGAGGCCATTCTGGTAAACAAAATAGGGATGCACTATTTTCTTACACGATAAATATTACGTAGCAACATTCATTTCAAAATAGATTTTTTCTTCATACACAAATAATATACTACATATTCAATTTAAGGTCATTATTTTTATTAAGGCAGTACGTCGAGTTACACGTTTCGTGTTGGTAAGAATCGATTCGTCATTTTGTAGCAGTCAACTCGATAAGGTCATGCCTTGCCGGTCGAGTTCATAAAGGGGATAATAAAGGGTTTATATTGTTGCACTAATTCGTCCTTTTTGAGTGAACTTCAAAGTTAATTTTGATATTGAGCCCATGTATTTAACTTAGCATAAAATAACATCATGGCTGTATTTTCAAAATTCTCTAGGTCGCGTTTAACCTGACCTTAACTAAGCCAGCCTTTGAGGGTTACTAGCCGCGTTTGCGCTGAATAGATTTGTAAACCAAGAAGTTTTAATTAAGTATAGACAATTCAGAATCAAATTAGAAATGATAAACTTTTAAAAATTAAACAATAGATACGACTGACCCTTGTGACTATCTCGAAGATCTTAATTGTCCATGGAATTAGTTCATGAACTTCAAGATGACTTGAAAGCTGTTTGATCTGGTGCGATAAGTTAATAACTTCAGCCTCTCATCGAGCACTAATTAATATTGATTGGATTAAACAGTTAGTGCTCGTACATACCTACGAGATTTTCAAGTAGAAGTATTAATTTGTATATAATTCATGGAACCTTGACCTGACTGAATAATAAATCAAAAAATAATAGAACGAACTAGTCCGAAGACAGAAATACATGGTGTAATATTTATACGAATAAAATATAGAAAAGAAATTCATAGAAAAACTATAATGAATCGCCTACGTTAAGCCGCCTGTATAAGAAAAATTAATCGGAAATATATTTGAAAATAGAATATCTACGTTTTATTATGAGCAAAGACAATATCATAATTCCGTTAACATTAGTATCTAAATAAGAACTTGGGTACGTGTAAACCTATATTTAAATTTTTTTTTTTTAAACATTGCCCCACACTAGGAATAATTCCTGTATCGTGGGTGCGTTTACAAACATATATTTCACATACACAAAGACCCAGACCCGAAAAGCCCAAATTAATAAGGCCGCCTAAACCTTACCGTATTAGTTAATATTCAATTACTGTAAAATGTTAACGTTGCTTTAAAACATTTCTTATTCATCATCATCATCATCATCAGCCAGAAGACGTCCACTGCTGAACGAAGGCCTCCTCCAAGGGAGGGATTTGCCATAATCCCCACGCTTGGCAGGCGGATTGGGGGATCGCAGTGGCTCACCGATTAGTGAGAGGACGCTGCTGCCCATCCTCCGGTGTCTGGCCGCAGTTTTAGGACGTACCCGGGTCACTTCTTATTAATTTAAGTATAAACACTTATTTCTATGTTTGAAGTATTGTGATGCAGTTACCATTTATTATGGTAATTTAAAAAGTCATAGGTATTACGTACACTTTATTTGTAATTGTAGATTTGCAGTAGCAATTTTCTTTATTACACAGGATAGCGTGTAGCGTTAAGTCTCAAGGACTTAACTTTATAAATCATACTAATAAAAATAGAAAACGCAATACGAACGCATGTATCTCAGAAAAAGTTAATCTAGAAATCTCCATACTGTGCCAAAAAGGATTCGAAGAAGCAAAGGTGGGTCCCCAGAGAACGTGTGTGAACAGATGCGCTGAATAATTTAGCTGGCAACACTTTGAGCGCGGTTCCCGCTTGATGAGCAGCCTTCCCATTTACCTATTATACCTACCCGTATCTCTGGGGAATGTGTGCGTACATTTTTCAAGCGACTCAATTAGACAGAACGGCTTACCATGTGGAATGAAGCTACTAATTGGTTATATGTGGACACATTTTTATTTTAATAATTTTTTTAAGCATTTGTTATTAATTTTTATATTTGTGTTTATATCGGTCTATGACGTTTAGTTTAGGACTGATAAAGACTGTGAAAGTAAGTAGAAGTAATTTTTAGTTTGTTTGTAAGGTAGGTATTTGAAAAAAGAACAAGTTTAAATCATATATCAATATGGCGAGTAAAAGGAGATAAATAAATACCTTTAGCGGTTCCGCTCAGAGAGAGAAAAATACGAACAGTGAGAATGGGCATGACATTTATTTTTGCGCAGTGAATGACATTCAAATAAGCAATTCTGTACATTCAGGTAAATAAAAATGTAGCTATTCTATACACAAAATTTTAAATAAAAATGAGGGCTTAAAAATAAACGATGACTATTTTAAAATCGAAACCACGTAAACATAGCGCAATGCGGTAAAACTAAATGGCACTTTTCTGTAGAGGTTTGTAAATAACACATTTACACTACAAAGCTTCTCGAATCATTTGATTTATTCTAGTTGAAATGACGTCACAATATAATAAATTGCAAAAATGTTGGTCCTACTGACTGGACTTGTATAGTCCTATTGTTCAGGCTTGAAGCCAACCGTTCAAACCTATACACCGTGCTTTTTAGTCACGTTTTTAGTAGTCGTTTTTCTTGTTATGTTCAAAACAATGGTCTCTCTGTGAATTTTAGATATGAGACGAAAAAGTCTACAATTATTTTGATGAGCCGATGTGTAAAACCTCGTTCACATTGGTACTAAGTAATCTAGTACATACTTTTTTCGTATACACCATACATACCGCATTTCTGATAACACAATTGCTCTTTTTTACTATCTGTACAAGCTTAGAGCGTCTATGTAAGGCTCGTTATTGGGTACCGTGATAAGTTAGATCACCATTGTAAACGTGCCCTAACTTTGTACCGACTAATGAAGAGTTACGTGTAACATCGTCGGCTCGGTTGATATTTCAATTTTCGCAGCACACTGTATAAACATACTTAAGCCAAAGTCTCAGAGAACTGAGTTGTTTACTTGGATATATTTCTTTATGGCTGGCGTATGTTGGAACGTGACTTTGTGCGTGGCTTATTAATATTTTTGTTCCAACGAATATTTTATTTAGGTTTTTAGTTGATGTTGGTAGGTAGGTTATATATTTAAGGATGAAGTAACCTAAGGTATATAATAGTTATGAAGCTGGAATCAAAAGTGATATGTATCTGTTCCGGATATGAAAACTAAATCCTATATTCAAGAATTCTATCCGGTGTGCCGTACTACTAGAGATGGCAGTGGCGCATGGCGGTCCGAGGAGAGCGGGGGTCATAGGGGTCATGACCCCAAATAGTACACATAAAATTGACAAATCTCCTAAGAATAGCCAACTTACGAAAATTTTCGTTTAAAACAATGAAATCAGAAATAGGTAGGTTTTTTTTATTTATAATATTTCATTTAATTTTTTTGTGCAGTAAATTCTAATTTGCTCAACTTTAATATCTACCTAAACTCACTTTACTGTTAATATAACCCCCTCAAAGTCACTTTACTGCTAATATGACCCCCCAAAGTCTGGATGCTACCGCGCCTAACAGACACTATCGCCAAATACAATACATATCGAATGTAATATTTTTGTCCTCAGTAGAGTTGACCAAGATAGAGAAACCCAAGCTTAAAGTAAAAAATCATCATTTATGAGTCATATACGATAGAAATAGAAACTCATCAGTGAAAATGTACAAAATACAAACCTATTTAATAAAATAAACCTGTACCTAGTATTTACGCCATCGGATATACTTATTTTGTAAAATCGTTAAAGGTATTGAAAAGGTAAGTCTAAACTGTCAAAAATATCAATAAACGATAGCTTTTTACAAATAAACATCGGTTATGTTCTTTGATTTTTTTATTTTTTTTGAGTTTTCTCTCGCTCTTAGCTCAGGGAGCTTTTACTGCTTAACCGGGCAAATGGCGAGACCAGAAGGGCTTCCAGCCGAGCAAATTAAATAATATTAAGCAACACTACTAAGGGTGTCCCATAGTGGGGCTCGAACCTCGGCTTAGGGCGTTGCTGGGGGACAGACAAGAGAGGACTCGCTGGATCTGATTGTAATGTTCTTTGTGAATATTGATTTCTTAGTGTACCTATCAACACTCGCTGAACAATTTTTTTATAAACACTTCTCTAAAGAATTTTAACAATTCAGTGCCATTTGCCAAAGCATACATTGACGTATTGTATTTGTAAACAAGCTCATTAAGATTATCATAACGCAACTAGTCTATTAATAACTAGTGAAACCTCAGTAAATAATCCGGAAATAACCGTGAAATTTACCTCGGAAACGGTAATGAGCTGCCAAATTCTCCAAAGAATGACTCGAGTATATAATAACTAGCTATAACTATACGTATATACATAATAGCACTAGTACTCACTTGTGACGTTATTGAGATATTTGATATCTAGTTATCAAGCCTGCTATTTTATGTGAATAACTAGTTAGTTATTTTATAACTATATTATATTTGTAACTATATATATTTTTTTTCGACGGCACGGTTGGCGCATTGGTTGAGAGATCGACTGCTGCGCTGCGTGTCGTGGGTTCGATTCCCACACGGAACAAATATTTGTATGATCTACAGATAGTTGTTTCGGGTCTGGATCTTTGTGTATGCGAATATATATGTTTGTAAACGCACTCACGATACAGGAATTATTCCTAGAGTGGGGCAAAGTATTAAAAAAAATGTATGCTAAGTACATAAAATAGCAGCCCAAAAAAAAATTAAAACAACTTTTTTTTCTTCTGTTCTGGCAATATTAATATTGAGACACCTTCATTTAAAATTAGATTGGTTTATCACGTAGGTACAGTCATCAACTCACGTGCCTTAGACAGTGTCCTTTAGAATCACGCGGTTGGTGATGCAAATATGCAATACAATACTGTTCAATTAAAAATAGACAATTATAGAGAAAGTTGTAATAACACTGTTGTACTTCAGTGTACTTGGAATCACGTGAGTCTAACCTACTAGGTAATGATTAGGTATATGTATTACAGTGCCACATTATTGGAATAGTGGTTGCAATTTGGATTTTAAGGTCGGGATATTATGTATAAAATTTGATTAATAAAAAAAAGCATACTATAACTATTGAAAATAAACATAATTTATAGAACGCAGCATCATAAGTCAGTTTATTGTTGAACGCATTTTTTTATGTTTGTTAGTTCATTCTTTCTGATTTACCATAAACTACAATGTATTCAATTGTCTATTCCTTACCCACCATTTTTTCTGAATTAAAGTAACTGTAACGAATCATATCGGTGTATAATTTCTACAATAACAAAACGCCTGTATTTTCTGAAAGATTAGGCAGAGATGTATTATTTTACACCCACATCCGCCGATGCCGTTATTGAGTCCTATGTAATAGGGGGCGAGCCTGCGACCTTACTTCTTAACATGCATCATCTGCCTAGCCTTTGCCCAACTATATTGGGGTCGGCTTCTAATCTAACCGGTTGCCGCTGAATATCAGTATTTTACACGGAGCGACTGCCTTCTGACCTTCGCCATCCAGTAACTGGGAGACACTGATACTGTTAGCTTAGAATACTTGTTAAACTTTATGGGCTATTAACACCCGTAAAGACTGTCATGGGTCTTCATATGACAGCCGGGTCCAATTGCTTAACGTGATTTCAGAGGCACGGAGGGGCCCACTCAAGGACTAACCGCGCTAAATGCTGCTTAACCTCAAAGATCGACCTATCAGGGTAGGTAGGTAGGTAGGTATTAGCTACGTGTCTTATATTACGAGCTTAACATGCATATTTATATAAAATAATTAACTGTGAACAATACCTTACGTAGATACAAGTTGCCAGCTCATCCCTTGTTTCCTGTAACAATAGAAGATTTGAAAATATTAATCAATGTTATGCGATCGGATACCCACACAGACATACTTTAAAAGATTAAACATGTTTATTAAATACAAAATTTATAAACATATCTATGGAAATTAAAACGTCAAAAATTCTTAGCATATAATATAAACGGCGCTGTCCAAAAAACGTTGGCATAAGTGTAACGATTGAATACTTTTTAAACTGAATGCCTCATTGGTCTAGTGATCGCATGTGCGACTTCTGAGCGTGAGGTCTTGGGTTCGAGTCCTGGGTCGGACAAAATGTTATTTGGTTGTATGGATGTATGGAAATTCTCAGTAGCAGCATGGAGTCTGGAACTGTGTCCAGTAGATGGCAATAGGCTCGCATCCTATTATATAGAACTTAATAACAGCATCGGTGAAATGTGGGTGTATAATAGTACACCTCTGCCTAACCCTTCAAGAAATACAGGCGTGATGCTATGAGTATCAATCCTATTAACTTCAACCGACAAAATAGGAGATCTATACTACTTATAGTTTGCGGGCGCCGGTGACCGTTTTCCCACCAATATTGTTCAGAGACGCGTGTACAATGGTTCAATACCTTTAATTGATCAGGTATGCATTCCCTACAGTGCAGCACGAGCCGGGATCCGCAATAGGGATGCCAAACGTACTCTAGAATGACGCCAAACGTACTCTAGAACCGAGTAATTGTAATTGCAAGGACCTAGCGTGGCATTTCTTACAATTTATAGGATTCGTTTCGTGTATTCCGTTTATTACCGTTTCCTGTTCATTAGTGCGGCGATACACGTGTACTATTGCGTTAAGTTAAATGTAGGCTTATAGGCACTATGTTACAAATAGGTTTAGGTTTAAAGAATCTTTATTCTCAATAAAAACATAGTAGGTAGTATCTCGCTTATCATTAGTTACTAACTAGTTACTCATTCAACGAATTCACTTCAGAAGAGTTAGATCTGCGATTAGATATTGGCTGAGCTGATTTTTGAATGCATTGAATGAGTGTACATTTTTTATACGTGCAGGTATTTTATTGAAAAGTTGTGCTCCTTCAAATGTAAGCATTTTTTGCCATAGTTTGTTCTGATTTTTGGTAAAACTAGTAAACTAGCACGTTGTGTGCTACATGGACTAATTTGTTTAAATTGGATATTACATATTACTGTATACATGGTGCGAAAATCACTTAAATCCATCAGAATGAAGAACACTGATGGGGTTGGCAAACGTACCGAAGTTTCAAAAGTGATTTTTTAAAATAAGAATATTTAATTTTCAAAGTTTTTAATTAAGGCCTGGTTTTTCAATCGTCAGAAAACTTTTATCTGAATTTTACGATTTGATACCTAGCTGTGGCATAGATAATATTCAAACCGCCATATTTATTCTTCAGTTAAACGTTATCTAAAAAATTGGCACTCAGTAAACAATGGTTAATACTTAGTTTGTTAAGGAAAATAAACGAACGTACGCCACTGTACATCTATTGTAAAACAATAGAACGATTTTCACCGAGACCTTTGTAAGCAATTTTCCTCTATTACGGCGTGTTGAATGTGTAACCTACGTATACATGGAAGCCATAACGAAGAAACGTAAGTGTAAGTAGGTACATATATATTGTTAGACTTCACTTTCTTTGGGCGAATGCCGAGTTCGAATGTTTACAGTAAAACAATGGAGAATTTTGCAGAAAGTAGTGATTTATATAACAAGATTTTAGCTAACCATTTCAAGACATAATAACCGCAGATATCCTGTGTAAAAATTTCTAAAGATTTCAGGAACCGGTTTTTCTAAAATTCTCTTTCGAATTTCTGGACGTGTATACATCTTTTTGAGGCTTAGTACGTACGTACCACTAACATAAACTATTATATTGAGATGATATAGTAACACACAATAAATTGAATATAAGACCAATCCTTAATAAGTAAATATAACCTTAAATAAAAAGTCATTCATCAGCAATACTAGTGTTAAGGCTGACTGCCTAGTATTCGTAACTCGAAGAGGCTCTCTCCTTGCACCCACAAAAAGCAAGTAAATTGATGCTATCCGCTTAGGGAAAATGACCGATTGTTTTCTCGTTATCGTCTATTTTCTAGCGACTGAGATGAATCGAGGAAGATCTCATTTGTCAAGCGGTATACAATGAGCGAGAAAATACCTTCTGTAGAGATTGTTTATTGCTTTTAAGTTATATTTATGTACAGAGATCGTCCCTATTTTTATCGAGAATTACTGTAGTATCTTACTTTATTGCAGATAACTAGCATTCTTCATCTAAGATACTTTATTATACTAGCCTATGTAAGTCCTTTCATCACTAAGGGTGAGATTTGTATTATGTCATATGTTAATTTCAATAGAAATCAAATTGTTACTGTTATGTCATAAATGTTAATCTCCTTAGAGACCATAGTTATTGTTACATTGGTCTTGTAAGCGAAAATAGACATTGTCGTTTTATCACGTGCAAATTACGTTTAACATAAAATGGTAAAGCAATTTCTTGTGCCTTTACCTACTGCATACATGTCTGAAATGTGGTAAGGTGCGTTGGGGCAAAATCGGCAATCGGGTAAAATCGTGCCGATCGAGTTTCCAGCTGATTCGAGCACCTGTTTATTAACCTTGTTCTCCAGGCAATACAATCTAATTAAACTGTTTCTATTGATTGGAGAACAACATATAAAAAGTGTTCGAATCAGCCGGAAATTCGATCAGTACGATCTTACCCCATTGCCGGTTATTCAAATATAGATATTTATGCCATTGAAGTAAAAAGTCAAGAAACACCAATTATTGAATGGTTGGGATTTCTTATTCATATTTCCATCATTGGTACTTGAAAGCTTTTGTCCAATTGTAGAGTATCACTTATTGTACCTCATTTGTCAGAAGGCAATACATAAATACACAAAGGTTATAAATATACGAAGTGCCACATACATTCGTAATAAGCTCGTAACTTTTTCTTTGGCTTCCCTCCTCGTGTGTGCCTGTTTATCTGTGGTCCAATATTTACTGGGAAAAAAGTTCTTTTCTATCGGAATACCAGTCACGTCGCTGTGATTGCGCTGATTTCCTCTATTGTGGAGAAACTTTCTTACAATTATTTAATTGAAAGCAAGACAGTGCTTTTTAATTGCGTAATATACTATACAGGGTGTTATATAAAATGTTCCGAAAATTAGGATACCTACCATAATTTTTTATACCGCCTAATTTAAATTATTGACCATACATTCGAATCCTTATTAGCGGAATTCCGTTACAAAATTTCCGCTCAACATAGTTTTTTCCCGTAGGTATCTGAAACTTTTAAAAGCTCCGCCGCTCGGTGGCCGGTTAAGCGATAAAATAAATATAAATCGTCGACCCGTACGGTTCCGTCGGGTTAAATTAGCCGAAACAATTGGTGCTTACCTTGTTAGTTCATACGTACATAAATATATGACTGGAGAGTAGGTAATACATAAACAAGGTGATGAGATGGGGCAGTTAGGACAATTTTTGGTATTACGAAGATTCCTAGTACCTACTATACCTCAGTTGTTCCAATATTTTTTTCGCGTTAAAAAGGGAACGATTCTCCCAAACAAGAATATTTTTCTATTTATATTGATTAAATATGACTGCCTCATTGGTCTAGTGGTCGCAAGCTCGACTGCTGAGCGTGAGGTCCAGGGTTTAATTACCAGGTCGGGCAAAGTGTTACTCGATTTATCTGTACCTATGGAAATTTTCAGTAGTAGCACGGAGTCTGGAACTGCGACCGGTAGATGGCAGTAGGCTCGCCCCTTGAGTGTTCATTAGTACACCTCTGCCTAACCATTCGCGGAACACCGGCATGATGCATGTTACATTGAGTATCATATTTTCAAAATCTATGAACAGATATCTACATCCTCAAATATAGGCAGTAGTATAAGCACGTCTTCTTGAAGCAGAAATGGTTAAAATAGGCTCCCCTTACTGCTCCGTCTCATATTTCCACCCTGTATATGTATAGATACAAGAAAGGTATGCATGTATATAAACAATATGGGGAGTTAAATTCCCTGAGAGGCTTACGTAGTTATCTATGAGCGTCGAAATTGTTTGTACAATAACGTATGTAGGTATACATGTAAAACGAAATGAATTTGTTTGTGCAATATGGCGAAATATTCAAGGACTAGTGTACGAATATTAACGAAATTCAATTTAAAAAAACTTTTTTTTTATTATTACTTTAATTTGTTCGTTTTTAAATCAATAGAGGATTCAAAAAAGTTTTTTTTGTAATAGTAAACTTCCAAGATATGTTGATGATATTTGATAGGTGATTCTCTCCAAACTCTTAATATGTTATTTTTCACGTCAGTTAGCTACAAATCTTCCGAAGCGAACCTTTATAAGAACTTATAAATAATCAAACTCGACTTGCTTTTGGTTTTCCACCAAAGAAGTAAACTGTCAATCAGCATTACATCGGCGCTAGCTGTTCTTAACCCCACTCCATTCACGTGTCAATTAATGTCTTCTGCGACGCTTGTTAGTCTTCAATTCGATTTTAAAATAGATATTGGGACCGCCAAAATTATTTTTAGGTTTGGATTTTCGATCTGTTCTTTAGACGACACGGTTGGCGCAGTGGTTGAACGATCGACTGCTGCGCTACGTGTCGCGGGTTCGATTCCCGCACGAAACAAATATTTGTATGATCAAAACGATAGTTGTTTTGGGTCTGGGTGTATGTTCATGTGAATATTTGTGTTTGTAAATGCATCCACGATACAAGAATTATTCTGAGTGTGGGGCAATGATTAAAAAAAAAAAAGATAATCCCAGACGCCAAAGTTCCTAGAAGTGTCATTGTATGAAAGTTCAGCGCCGCGTTACAGCGTACATTTCGCACAAATTGAAACATAAACTTAAATTAATGCTATAGGCGTATGAACGGGCACTTACAATAATATTTTTTACATTAGATTAGACGAAGGATCATTTTAGTGCCCGGAAAACAAAATACCAACTTCTTGGTAACTATTAACTTGCAAACCAAGCCTTGCTCGTCTTTTTTACTTCGGAGAAAGAATTGGATAAACTTTGCTTATAGTTATATCCACTATAACATTAGGAACTCCTACGTGCTACGAAGCTACGAGCTACGCCACGTGCTACGATTCTTAGAGAATCCCTTTCGCTACGATTCTTTTTACCATCTTTTGTTTTTTCCATATTCATGTACCTTTTCATACATGCGTGCCGGTTGAAAGAAATAACAAATGCTCTCGATAACTAAGTGGCAAGGGTCCAGCTTTCTCCCATCTTTACGAGGCTCACATTAAGGTTGATGTTTCGGAAGTAAAGGTGACATGAGCAAATATGACTTTCACCTGTTTATCTTTGAATAGGGGACTGGAGGGGAACCCGGGTTGAGTGTTTGGGAAGGTAGCTATCTATGGGAAATAAATAGTAATGAGCTGTGTCATAGCGTGAGGATAATGATTTTGTTTTCTGATGTTGAGATAAATGTAATGTGGTGCGTGTTTAGTTTGTTTGGTGTTTTATAAGGAAGAAAATAGTTTTCATTGTCATTTTGAAGATTGTGTGAAAGAAATTTAATTAAAACTTCAATTTCCTTGTTTTGATTGTATTTGTGTGTATTTGATGTCAATAATATAGTGTGTACTTGCATTTATTTAACTGTCGTAAGCGCAGTTGCTGAGGGTAAAATCTTAGGTTCGATTCAAAGGGCAAAGTATTATAGAGGTTTTCTGTTAGAAAATTCTGATGTAGCAGCCCTTAGTTGAAATGTCAGTGTTTTATAGTAATACATAAACCTTTATCAAACACTAAGAGGACGCTGTGATATTCGTAAGCTCTCAGTATTCAAACTATAGACATTATGGGTATAGGTATAAGGATCAAATGCACTATTATTTTTAAGCCACTGAATACTTTCCTAATATAAATCAAAAGAGCGTGTAACATTTGACACGTAAAATGTTTTTACCGTGTTTTTATTTTAATACATTTACATATGTATTGTATACCTACCTATTCATTTCCACTTTTAAATCTACATATATCTAAACGCCGACTTTATCTATATGAGATCGTTTGTATTTATTTCTGTGAGATTTTATATCAAAGAAAATATCACATGACATTTTATATGGGTTTCCCTTTGCGATGTAAAAAACTCCTTTGGCTACGATGTGCTATTCGCAATTTTATTTTATCAACTGTAGATATCTATGTTGGTCTTCTTTGCCATTGCATTCTACAGACGTATTAAACGTATTGGAAAGTTCATATTTCCCGTTTTCCTAGTCTTCGTTCATAATCTGAATAGATTATTAGTACTAGTTTCCGTTGATTTCAACTGTTGTTGCTTTGTTCTTTTGTGACATCGTTAAACAAATTAATGGAAATTAACAGAGTAGCTAAAGAGCATTTTTATAAGAAATCTTTGGCTGCTAGAGCTTTTCTGTACCTAGTGATTGCATGGTCAATCATTGCGATTATGCCGATCACAAATTTTGTTAGGTCGTTTGCAGATCGTCGATTGTTATTGTAAAGAAACAACTATTGAATATTTTTTCAGGTTAATTCTAAAATAGATATTTTTCAATGTTGCCCCATACTTGTCATATATCGTTGGTAAGCTCACAATCACAAATATTCGGATGCACAAATACCCAGACCCGGAACAAACTATCTGTAGGTCATACAAATATTTGTTCCGTGCGGGGATCGAATCCGGAACACGTATCGCAGTAGTCGCTCATCCGCGCCAACCGTGCGGACAACACTACTGTTTATATCCATGTTTCAATAAGCTTATAGACACAGAACTTTAGAAACAAAGCCCTTGTTATGTTTGTCATGATTTCCGAAAAGTTCTGTTCGAGAATTATCCTTAGCTTGTAAACTTATAGTCTACGTTGTTAGTATGCGTTGTGCCTCCTCTGATATGTGACCGGAGGCTTATGGCGGCCATCTTTCATGTTTGATTTAAGTAAGCTGGACAGTACTGTTTCATTCTCACGTGATTGAGAATTGTAAAAGTCTCAGTGATGTTATTGACTTTGATTACAGTACCCATAGACAACCGTACAATCTGTAATCGCTAGAGAATAAAAACGTCAAACAAATGTACTTTAATTTATATGTCAAATAGTTACGTAATATTCGTAAATATAAATCCATATATAATTTACAAAGATTCTAGCTTGTTTAGGGTCCCCGTTCATCTATAGCTACAGTAATAATAAAAAGAGGTTAAGTATTATAGTATCCATGCACTGGTTGTCTGCAAAAAATTGCTTTTAGTGATAAGACCGCCATTTGTACCCTATGTGTAAAATGTATTTTCGCTTTGTACTTTTCCTTCGGTGTACAATAAAGAATACTCTGTCTTACTATCTATCTAAAGAGTGTATATTTGAGTGTGGGATGTAATCTCCGGAACTGACGATCCGATTCTGAAAATTCTTTCACTGATAGATAGTTTAGGTTATAAATTATATATGTAGATTACGCAGACGTAGTCGTGGGAAAAAGCTAGCCTTTAAAGTTTAAATTGTTTAAATTTTCTCGTAGTTAACCAAAACTTTAAGTGTAGTTTGTTAGTAGGCTCACCCGAGATAAGAAAGTCGAAGTCTTACAACGGCCATCTTTCACGTTAATTTTATCTTTGATACAAGTACGCAGGACCGTGTCGTTTCAGTTCAATACAATTAAGGTTTGTAAAAGTTTATGGCATTAATGCTAATTAAGGTTCATGTTATTACCATGTTCATGTTGTTATTATTTTGATGGCTTCGGTAAACGTTTACAGTTTGGGATTTGGTTTAAGTGTTATCGTTTTCCAATTTTGGGGTTCGGTGTAAAATATTTTCTATTTTATTTTGATCTAACTATTATGCTCACATGCAACTTTATTTTATAGCCGTCTTAAGTTCTCAGTAAAACTATGAGATATGACTATTATACAAGGAATAAATGATAAATCTAAAATAATTGACTATAATTATATAATACTAGCTTCCGCTCGCGGTTTCGCCTGCGTGGTGTACGAACCCGTACATTTTTCCGAGATAAAAAGTAAACTATATGCCATTCCAGACTATAATCTATATCTGTGCCAAATTTCATCCAGATCCGATCAGCCGTTCTGGCGTGAAAGAGTAACAAAGATAGATCCATCCATCCATCCATACATCCATCCTCACAAATTTTCACATTTATAATATTAGTAGGATTAATAATACGCAACGATCATCGGTTCTTCACGTCAAAACACAATACGCAGAGCAAGATACTCAAATTCATCCGACTTTAATATTGGTTGTTACTACAGACGAAAGTAGGGCGGTCTTTCCTTACACCATTAACGTAGACAGGCACTAACAATAAAACGATTGATGAATCTTGTAGCCGGCAAAAAATTACTGCCAGTTTTAATTGTTATGACATAAAAGAAAAGCGAAATATCTCATGTAAAGACAAGTCGGCCACAGACAGTCTGGCCAACTTGGCAAGCGTAACTGTTTAATTATATCGATATATTCTATCCAATCGTCTTGTTACGATCCCTTGGCCCGGACGATTTTTCCTGGCTACTGACATTTAAACTCACCGAGTAATTGGGGTATGGATTAGACGTGGCTTAAGGTTTTTGGGTTACGGAGGACTTACTAAAGATGTATGATAAGTTCCTAGTTTAACCCAGTACCGGATTAACCACGTAGCAAGAGTAGCAATTGCTACGGGCCCCGCGCAAAAGGGGGCCCCGCGTATCCAAATCTTATTTTACACCTGTTTTCTGACTAAGACAATCCACGTCAGACAGTCAGTAACCGATTATTTTGCTGGCGAGAATAAAACATAGAATTTCATACGGTAAACGACTTTATACTTAAGAGCCCATAGCAGATCAAGGGCCCCACAATCAAATTTGCTACGGGCCCCGTGCTTGCTTAATCCGGCACTGGTTTAACCTCGGAATATTTGAAGTTTACCATTATCTAGTAAAAGATAACTAATAATCTTTTTCTTCTATCGACTCAGCACGAGCTATCACATGGAGGTCGCTCATGCCGTAGTGGAAAGATTAGCCAGTCAGCAATAGTGGTACCTAGTGGTTGCCTATGGCCCGAAATTCGACCGTATCAATTTTTAAGTTTGAACATTATTGAGGTTCTTTTGTCAAAGAGTATATAGCTCTGTAATCATTGCATATATTTTATTTTTATTTTTTCTGTTACGTCAGTCGAGCGATATTGATTTCACATTTAACATTGGTAGTATGAACGTAAACAATGAATGTTTTATTTTATTTTAATGTATTTATACCAAATATTACTTATATACATACTGCCTCTTTATAAACTTTAACTGTGCCAAATGTCACACTTCTCTGTGCGCGCAAAATGCTTAAATAGGGGTAACTACAAAATTTTCCCAAGGGGACAAAACTTTACAAAAATAAATGTGTTGAAGAACCTGGGGTAGCCTTTGCCCAGCAGTGGGACACTTTGATTATGACACCGAGTGTTTAATAAATTAAATACGCACATTTATTTTTCGTTTCGATGAATGAACTATCCTTAATACCTAAACAAATAAATTGTGATAAAAAGCGATAAAAAATATCATAGCTATAAATCTGTCTGAGTGACACGGGTTATGATATCAGACGACGGCCATTTTGTCTGGCGGACATCGGGAAAACGAAGCTTATACGGCTAGATTTAATTTGTTTGCCTAACTTATGTAACATGCCACAATAAGTAAAATAGGAGCAAACAAGACTATAAAAGTGAAAAGTTTCCCGAAAATAACAGTTTTTCTTGTCTAACTTAGTTCTGTGACGCAATTTCTACGAATAAAAAGAAAAAATATTTTTTGCTTGCTCTTTGCTTAGAATAATGATTTGCTTCTTTTTTTATAAGTGTAATAAAGGCAGTCTCAAAACGATGTATAAACTTATCGAAGTTTAATTCTCCTAAAGATTCTAGAAAAAAAAATAATTGAAATCTTGAATTAATGTACCCATATCAGTATTAATTATATATCGGCATCATACAATTAAAATTTTTTGTAACATTCAGCTTTGAATTTCGCTACGTGTATATTTTGGGAGGCTGACTGTACTGAGATAAATTACGGCATTGGACAGACGGAGAGAAATTTAAGCATTACATTAGCTGTAAGAAATTAATTTCTAAGCTGATGAACTTTTTGATAATAGGTCATCATTCATCAGTCATCATCATCAGCCTATCCTTCCCAACTAAACTACTTTTAATTTAACTAGTTGCGCTGGACACGGAGCGACCGAAATCTGGCGCCCTAAACCCAATTACTGGGGGAAACCAGACAAACCGATGTACCGAAAAGCGCTTTCGTTAGACCGAGTTTTATCGGATTTTCAAGAACACCCACTGAACGACTGCCGGTAACGAGTGACCGAGACAGATTACCGAAGTTGCTGTTTAAAGAGAGGATCTTGATGTGTAAAGCGACAGCCGATATGGTTTGTTTGATTTAATCACGAACATATTTTGTTTATTTTTGTTTCGGGTACACTAGAACTAAAATGGTCTCGTATTGTGTGCCTTCATAGAAGTTCTCACACACGCACGCAATCTTGGGAATACCTCTTGGGAATTCCCAAGAATAGAGATCCCAGGAAAAGATTTTGACAGCGCAACGCAATTTCGACAACGCGCGATTGATACGTGGCAGTAACTGCTTACCAACAGTGTATGTGTATATCTGGCACCTTATTGGTATTAAAACCAAATAACACCATACACCACTATTCATTCATATTCATAGGTATCACAAGATCTAAAATGCATAGTTTTCAGATACCAATACTGATAGTGTACGTTGTCACAAACCATGCGCTGGACTTAGATGCAATGAATATTTCAGGTTACTGGCCTACTAAAGCAGTATGTTCGCTCTTTCACCCGACTTTAATAACATGCATACGAAATATAGAAATTGCCATGTCGAAAACTTGGTAACCAAAATTTGAACCAACTTGAAAGTGCCTAAGTCAATCTACTGCACACTGTTCCAAATTGCCAATGATTAACAGGCTTTGTAAGACAGGCATGAAGGCAGCATTTCTACTGAACACTGGTCTTAAGCAAAATTTCCTAAGGATAAGGTTTGTTGTGACTGTTAGCATGTAATAGACACTTAATTGTTCCACTATTTTTAATTAATGAGAACCTAAGATGTTTAAACACTTTGTCTCCGACTGTATTAGGCTTAATCGAAATGAAATGAAATGAAATGATTTATTTTGCAATTAGGATTTTTCAATCACTTTTACACGTCTTTTTTAAACTAGATGGCGTCGGCATTTCCTATGACTATCCCTGAGAAGAAACGCCGAAACAAACTCAGGGGTCAAAGTCTATTTTAAAGTCCAGACAGATTGTAATGATGTAAGGATTTATGTGAGACAAATATAGGGTGGAATAGCCTTTTGAAGAAAGTGCCATAACTATTTGAGCTAACCTGTCGCAACAGAGTGCAAGCATGCATCAGTTATCGTGAGAATTAATGAAATTAAGAGCGTTCAGCCTAGATCTCACTCACATTTACAATGTATGGCGGTTATATATAAGAAATAATTTCAATTTAAACGACATTACAATATCAAAATAATTAAGTAAATAATATAATAATTAATGGCAAAAATTATATATATAAAAAAAGGAAAGGCTAAAGAGCGGCTCAATCCCAAGCGTTTTTGTCATCTAAATAGTCCGAAATTTTATAGTATCCTTTTTTACAAAGTTTAGATTTAATTACAATTTTGAACTTCTTTAATGTTAAATTACGTATATCATTGGGAAGTTTATTGTAAAAGCGTATACATTGTCCCATGAACGAGTTGCATATTCTGTGGAGGCGCGTAGCATGTACAGCAAGGTTGTGTTTATTCCTTAATCTTAGTAGTCGACTACGGTGCTCAAATAAGAAAGCCTAGAATCAAAGAAACTAACAATAAACGAGCAACAATCAGATGTCAAATTCTCATCATTGTTTATTCAACATAGATTTATACCTAATAACCTCAAATTAGGTCATAGAATAAAACATAGGTAAAGTTTTTACTCGAAACGGTTTTAATAGAGCTATTTTTATACGAACGATCGATAAAACTCGTTGATTGCTGTTGACTGGCAAAACGCAACTCAGCGAAGTTTACCCTGATAATTCGGTCAGCAAATTTTATTAGCGCCATTTTTCTATCAGCATCAGACCAGGAGCAATTGCTTTCGCGAGAATATTTATTTTTGGCAGAAGACTAACTTTGCAGACCAAGTATTGAACTAGTTTTTCTGTTAGAGCTGTAGTTAGATATAGACGTAGTTAAATATTATTGCTTGTTTTATATTCTTTAGATGTAACCAAAAAATAATTGTACATTATGCTTTGTTCTATTTAGAAATGAGCAAAAAGAAACTGCTCAGATGTAAATATTTTTGGAAGGCTTACTTTTGAAACAAACCTAACATTGAAAAGGTTTTTCTATTAGATGAGGTCGTTGACCTAGTTATATAATACTGCTTGTCCTGTTTCCATAGGTTGTATATACCAGTAGTAAACGTTTACTACTTGTGCTGAATATGAGCTTCTTAGCTCGACAATACATTACAGTCATGTGCTAAAATCTAAACGAAGTCACAGAATAATTTTTTTTTTTTTTTTTTTTTTTTTTTTTTAACAAAACATTGCCCCACACTAGGAATAATTCCTGTATTGTGGGTGCGTTTACAAACACGTATGTTCACATACACAAATACCCAGACCCGAAACAACTATCTGTAGATCATACAAATATTTGTTCCGTGCGGGAATCGAACCCGCGACACCTAGCACAGCAGTCGATGCCTCAACCACTGCGCCAACCGTGCCGTCTAAATAAATTACAATAGTAAAGTTGGCAATTAAGTACCCTCTTGCGCCGTCCCATCATGATTCGAAAAAGTAACTTAAATGAAATCAAATCAAATTTATATCTTCCTAGTCTCTTTCTTGTTGAATACAAATATGTTTGTCAACACCAAAGACGGTTGAGTATCAATTAGTTGATATTTGAATATGGAATCCTTAAAGATCAATGCTCCTTCAAATCCTTGAGAGATCTACGAATTGGACCCCAGAACTAAATTATTCAGTACAAGTTGAACAAAGAAAAAATCAGTTTCCATTCCTCACCGCACCTACTATTAATAATGTGTACGTACATTACTAGAACTCTTTTTGTTTTACACGTAAATATATTCTTTACCAGTAAAGGTTAGGTTACACCCAGAGTGCTGCATCTCGTTACGCAAAAGGAAAGGCGAGACATTTATGAAGACGTAAAATAGAGGTGGGTTAAAATTTAAATATTTTATTAGTTGGGTGCTTTAGTATGTATGAAACAACAAAGAAATTGAGGCGGGGCAATCTGGCCGCCGCTGAATGGCTTCAGGGTTGGCTTTACATGTATGTATGTAGGTGTATCCTCTATACATTCTCGCTGACCTCTGCATTTGCAGGTTAACGTAAACATAGAAAAGTTAGACAAAAGTCATGTTTGTATATCACAGTTAACGGTGTTTGCCGTGTAAATAAGCAAGACTATGTACTATTATATATGTACCTTTGACAAAAATCTCTATATTCCTTTCCTTATCACACAAATCGAAAGAAGCCTGACGAGTCCGTCTAAATATTTAAATGTGCATTCACGCCTTTACAAGTAAAACAAAATCCCTTAGCTGTTGAAATAAAAAGTATATTTGCTAAAATTAAAAGCCGACTCATCGTGGACCCTTACAAACCTTTTTTAATTAAATGACTGTGATGCTCTAATTTTAAAGCTCAGGCTTTACTTCACGTTTTAATGGAGTTTATGACGTTAAGATGCGTCTAAAAATAATGTGGATTTTAAGGCATAAAATGTATGGTTAATTGAACCGCCTGAATGTGTGTGTGTGTGTGTAAATTAATTGAATTCGTGAAGAATTTACATAATTATTAAGAAAACTCAAATATGAACGCTGAGCATTAGGTGCTGGGTTCGATTCCCAGGTCGGGCAATCTGTTATTAGGTTTTTCAGTATGGAAATTCTCAGTAGAGGCACGGAGTCTTGAACTATGCCCGGTAGATGGCGATAGGCTCGCCCCCTTTAACGTGTGACTTAATAACGGTATCGGAGAAATATGCGTGTACAAATAGTACACCTCTGCCCAACCCTTCGAGGAATACAGACGTGATGCTTTGTATGTAATACTCGAATAATAATTATATTGTACTACAGAGAGCCGACGATGGATCATATTATGGAGTCGTAGGTATACAAAATATTATTTTGTTTCGTGAATGTAAATTTTTTACTCTCTCATTGGTCGACATCGAATCAGAAAGCTTATGTTATATTTAACTTTTCTACATAAGTAATTATGATTATGTAGGCTTTAGAAACTTTTTCTACAGATCGTGATAGATATGTATAGAAGTAAGAAAATTATAATTATTTCCTATGGGTCAACTAGATTGGATTTGATTGTTTTTTTTTTTGTGTACAATCACAGAAAGTGATAAATACCTATATCGTGGTTTCATTACAATTAGTACAGTTATAATATGTATTTGTAAACTCACCCACGATAAAGGAATAACTGACAGTGTGGCAACGTTTTTCAAAAAAGAGTAAGAGATTTGGTTGTGTTACCGTTCCGCATAAGAACTCCGAGAAAGATAAAAACATTAAATATCTGCACGAACCGGATATTGCCGACATGCGGGATGTAGATTCGGCAATGATTTTGCCGATAGGCGCGGCGATCAACGGCGTAATGGCAAAGAGTCTCGATCGACGGCTCTCGTTAGGCCGCGGCCGCCGGCCTCGTTACATGTATTCTTCGATATCACTACGATGCCACCATATTGAGTGGAAATTTCACTCTCTAGAGCTGCCATAGGTAGCCTGGATAGTATAAATTGGATTGTAATGTAATAATTATATCGAATGAAATAGACAGATTAGATAGATTACCTATATAAAAAAATATAACGATAAAATTATAGAGATATAAACCTATTCTTTCACTTATACTATTTATTCGTTTCTTTCACTATCAATAAAAACATATTGATACATACATACATAATTAAATTCAAATTTATTTTGTACATATACGTTTACCTATATATAACATGCGTATCCGGTTTATCTTAAACCTCAACTACATGTATAGTGCCTAATGGAACCGGCAAGGGTACAAAACAATGTTCAATCAAGGATCCCTTTTTTGCTCTTGGAAGGGAGCTCGATTCGTAGTGCAGAGTAATAAAGTAGCCAGAAGAAAAATACTGGTACATTAGGCTTAACGTTGTTGGGGTTTAACTAAAGCACCTACTTAAGCTTTTGTATAATCAGAAAGCAGTGCACATCACTCTTCATCTCGTACCAAGACCCATCGTAAATGAAGAGTGATATAGATAAACATCATTTGGTTGGAGACGTTTCGGTGTGAACTTTTTGCACTTCCCCTTTCAAAATTCTTCTTGAGGATGTCTAGGAGAGCTTTCAAACAGTCACGAAATCCGTTGATGTGACACACCTTGCTGATGATGGCGGGGCAGCAAAGATAAATCATTTATGATCATCATTTAAGAATTCTACCCCGATGAAAATATTAAAAAGTATATCCTAAAGACATTAAAAAAATACGATAGGGGGCGCCAGTGCGCCACTAGTAAATCAAGTAATTTATATTATGCGGCACCGGGCACTATGATCAAAGATAGAGATTGGAATTTTAAAGCTAGCGCAACAATCGTGCGTTTCGCTATCAAAAATACTAATAGGAAAGACCTATGTCCAGCTTTCGTGGAAAGATTAGGCAAAGTTAAAAATTTCACTCATCGAACCAGTATAAACCGCGGTAACGAAACCATAGCGACTTCTAATTCGACGACAACGCCATCTAGTTACACAAAACTACAACTTTCCATACTGTTGTATTCGAGACTGTTTTTTTTTCGATTTGATCGGCAGTAGTAGTACACCCAGAATTTTAAGTACTGTGAGTGAACCAATTTAAAATAAAAATTCCTCAACTGCAAGTGGACAAAGAAGAATATAATAGAATAAGACTTAAGAGAAACATGAGGAACAGTTTCAATCCAAAAAATGAGACAAGAACGTAGAATTTAAGGCAAAGTCTATACTGGTAAGGATCATTGCGTAACGATCCTTCCCAGTGAGCATAACAAATGAAAACTAAAAGCTTTGCATCATGAGGCGGTCACTAACCTATTTCTCCAGCGTAACGACACCATTGTTATAGTTTTAAGTACTATGTACGAAGGTTGTAGAGCCCGTGCCTTACTAACTATAATAAATATATGCAAAACCATATATATAAGTGTATGTACATATGTCCAGTGGATTGCAATAGGCTGTGATTAATTGATTGAAATCGAGCAAATAGTGACTCGACTAGCTCATCAATCATTTATAGACACTATTATAGCGCCTCATTTGAACAAATTGACCTTTACAATTGAATATTATTATTAAACATGGATGGGTATAAAGAGACAGCCTCAAAAAAGTGTGAAATAGTGCTAGATAGATGGAATTGTTTTTATCTCAAATAAAGGCACTTTTGAAATGTTTTATGACGTTAGTTGCACGGTTTCAAAAAGTTTGTCATACGGAGAAGAACCGGCAAGGCTGATAAGAAAGTTAACTTTCAGATGATGTCTGATAGAAACGAGAGGATGAATATATTTTGTGCCCATGCAAATAAATAAGATGATGTTTCTAATAAAAGCATAATAATTGTGGATTACCGCATTGGTACAAAAGAATACTTTTATATAACTGTTCTTCTCTTTATTGTTCACTTCATTTACCTACGTCACCGTCGTTTTCCTTATTAACGTGTGTGGTGTTTTTAATATTGTATTAACTGTTTTCGTATGTAATATTGGTTATATTTTTACAATGATATAATTGTAAAAATATAAGAAGTCCAATTATAGGTTTTTCTATTTATCAAGTAGTCCGGAATTGAGCATGGCAAATTTCAATATGGCCGCACTCTATAACATGGGATTTAAAAACACAGTGAAAAAAATATTAAACAAGAGTACCCCTCCGATAATCTCATGTGGAATAAAAAAACCGTTTATAAGAACCATAAGTTTTCATTTCCAGCCAAACAGATTCCTCAGAGAACAGTTTCGTTTCATACATCATCACCTCTACATCTGACTGCAGGCCGCCGGGGCTTCGCTGCAGTGTCCTATGAATATGCAATGCGGCGATCATTTTACAAAACACCTCTTGGGATAGCAACAATAGTTGGATATGAATATAAACCGTGTGTGTTATACGTTAATAATGAAGAAGTTGGATTAGATCAAGATTCAAGTTTTAGTAACTACATTTTAGGATTGTTCCATTTTACTTACAGTGGATCTTCTGTAATAAAGTACAGCTTTGAATGTTCTTACGTTATATTAGTGTACTTGATAGCATTATTTAAGTAATTCCTTATGTTCTTATTCACCAACCTGTTCCTAACGCTAAGTTCCTTATACATGATGTTTGTTTTGAAGAAGTCTTGTCTATTTGTTTTTTGACAGTCCTAATAAATATCTTTTAGCTTAGGGGTTTGCTGGTGATAAGGGCTTTATTATAATTCTTTTCTATTCTTTATAATATTAAATTGTATTCTGAGTCTATTATTTATATGTTAGCAGTACCTATCCCATTAGGAAATATATCCGTAGTGTATATCTCCAATAAAACGAAATTAACTAACAGTTAATGAAAGTACTTTACTTTTACTCTACTTTCTCAACACTGTGTTAACAAGATATGAAATACGACTAAAACTATAGTAAAATTCGTCGTTAAACACGATTACCTGCTTTTTATTTCTAAGATGCTTCAAATATTACTTTCACGTATGTACTATATCTAGATACATTGTGTTGGGATCTAAAACTTTTATGTTTTCCTCCGCGATCTCCCCGGAATACTAAGTATTCTTAGTCTAAATTCGGAGATAGAATTGTGAACAGAATATATTTCTAGAAGCTTTTAAAATAGTGTCAGCTATCGATTCGGTATGCTGAAAATATTTACACCTATCAGGGCCAATACCTAAGCGTTCTAGGTCAGTTTCAGTTTTTTTAACCTTATTACTTAGAATAATTCCTGTATTGAGGGCGCATTTACAAATATTCATATTCTTTCTTCTTCTTTCTTTTTTAAAAAACATTGTCCCACACTAGGATTTCTCCTGTATCGTGGGTACAGTTTACAAACATACATGTCACATGCATAAACAACCAGACCCGAAACAACTATCTGTAGATCATACAAATATTTGTTCCGTGCGGGGATCGAACCCGCGACACGTAGCGCAGAAAGCTAATCGCTTAGCCACTGCGCCAACCGTGTCGTCAATATATGCATATATGCATAAAGACCCAGCAACAATCTGTAGGTCATACAAATAGTAGTAGTTCCGCTCTTGGATCACTCAACGATAACGAAAATATGATATATATTCTGTGGTAACTTATGTACCTAATTACTAAGTTACTGCCTCATTGGTCTAGGGTCGGCAAAAGTATTATTGGGTATGGAAATTTCAAAATTGATTAGCAGTACGGAGTCTGGTACTATGCCCGGTAGATGGCAATAGGCTCGCGCCCTATTACATGGGATCCGATAAACGCATTGGCGAAATTTAGGTAGGTATAGAACAGTACACCTCTGACTAACCCTCCGGGGAATATAGGCGTGATGCTATGTTGATACTATGTTAATTACAATTGGGGTAGGAGTAATAACAGTATGCAGCAGACATGTAAAGCGTACTTGATATTTCTTCACAGTACAGTCAACGCAACAAAGCTGCATGTCGGTGAGATTTTAATATGTTGGAGCGTATCATTTTCTGCTTCACAGATTGTCTCGGTTGACATTGCTGACTACCGACAATTATTATTCATTAGGTCGTTCTCACAGCGTCCTTTCATTATCGTCGAGTCAACTCGTTATGTCTTATTCAAGCCTCTCCTTATGTATATTTTAATAAAAGACAGCTCCGCGCAGGGAAAGTTCTAGGGTGAAATATAAGCACGACATTCAAAATCTTGCGTTCAGAAACAAAACTTCAGTGCAATTTATGTGCGACATGATGAGGTTTTGTGTTCATGAATATCAAATTAAAGTTTTTGTGTGTTTTGTTGCCGAAAAGAATGGTTGTGGAATTCTTATTTTTGTCTTAGAATTGATGGGGCAATTAATTTTTTATTTAGTAAATATCCATATAAATCATAAGAAAATTATCATCAAATGATCGTATCGTAAAATAGGGTTGAGCGATCGACTGCTGTACTAAGTGTGGCGGGTTCTAGTTCCGAACGAACAAATATTTGTATGGTCTTCAGATAGTTGTTTCGGGTCTGGGTATGCATGTGGATATTTGTGTTTGTAACACACCCACGATACAGGGAATTATTCGTAGTGTGGAGCAACATATTCGTATAAAAATTAAATAAAAATATGTTAAGAAATTAAGAAGTGGTACAATAATTTTCTTTGTTAAGAACCATGCTGGCCTTGACAAAACCTTGGGTATAAATATATCCTTGTAAGTAAATAAATTATACTTTCCTCATACCGTTAGTTATAACACATTAATCATATTTCAAATTAAATCAAATGACTTAAACCTTTTTACGCTACAAAAGAAACGAACTTCCGAACAATATTGCTTTGCACAAGTCGGAGACTAACGCCGGCAATCGGAAACATCTGGATTTATGGACGGATACAAGTTGGAAGGTAAGCCTAGCCTATCGAATGAATCGATTACAAACTTATCTCGATACCAACCCGTTCGAGTTTCACAATTTAGTGTTCTGCGAGGTTTATTGTGTTAGAGATTGATTGATGGTGCCGCGATCATCTTTTGTTATTTCAGGATATCCGTGTGGTTCTTGGGATGGAATAGACTACCCTCTCCCCCGGGGGTGTCGTAAAGAGTGACGGATTATGTCAAAAGGGAGGCCTGCAGCGTCCTAACAATGATAACACGATGACTTTTCATCTTAAGCGTGGTTGTTAACGGACTCGTATGATGTGCATATCTTTCGTATCTTTAAGGTACACTTCACTTTGAATGATCTAATTATATATTCCTCTTACTTATTTATATATACCGATAGCGTTTGTACGACTATATAATAAGTTAAAGAAGACAAATTTTTTAAGACGTGTATTGCAAACGAAGTTAAGAGAGTACAAGTAACAGAAAGAGAATACAAAAGAGTAAAAACATATAAATTCAAATATATATCGAAAGACTGAATTTCCAGGATGTTCCTATTAATCTCAAAAAAGGTTTAACACTCTTGATGATCACGCTCTTGACAGAACCATAAGTCACCAGATATAGCTGGATTTTTTATATAAGGTTTCAAATAAATTGATTTAAAAGTGACGAAAATTAAATACAATAGTAAATCTAGTGTCCATGTCTAGATGAATTTAAACAAAATCTAGTTAAATCCTGAGGAAACTTCGTGTATACACGGTGACTGTACTCAAATAGATTATGGCCTAGCCATCCACGCCAAATATTTACTGCCGGGCGCTGAGGATAGAAGCGCTAAGATTGGCGGCGCGCGGTCCTCGCATTCCCAACATAATCCGTGCAATGATAATATTATTATGTGGGATTTGGTGAAACTTGATTACCGTAACATGTTGAAGCGGGCCTCGCTTGTGAATTTATTATAAGGAGGTGGCTCTCACAAACATTTATTCTCGCAATAAGGCTCGTTTGTGTTATCGTCACTCTGCATGTATGCTTGTTACAAACACAGCGTATTTTTTTATTGTAGTGTTCAGTAAACCGAACAGTTGATTGCATTCCTGCCATTGCTGGCTTGCAGTCCCAGATAAATCACGCTGGTATTAAATTACCTTTCGTATCTAGCTGGAATCTGTTCTGTGTACCTATTATCTAAAATATCTATAACACCGCTGTACACCTTCCTATTAGTACCTGAACGTCAATTATGATTATTGTAGCCGAGATCATTTTGACTTTCGCCGGACATAAGAATCGTCAAAGTTCACAACGGCACTCGGTGTAACTAAAAATTGATTTAATTATACGACGGCACAAAATCGGTGAAGTTTTCTACTCAAAATTTTGGTAAAACTCAAGAACTTAAAAATGGAACCAAAACATTTAATTATCAAAAACAAAACAAAAAACTATCAACATAAAAGTTTATTTTTTTATGTTTAGTGTTTTTCCTGATTCCAAAATGAATTCTTCACAACCAATTTTACTCAGCTGACTGTAGTCTGTGATCAAAGTGAGAAGCTATACAGGTCTTCGGTACGGTAACTCTAACGACAAATAGAAATTCCTTTGTGCATTGTTAAGGGTTACTTTAGTCGGATCACTGCGAGCTGTATGCAGATACTCTCTCTCTCTCTCATTCCAACCTGTTTATTTTATTTATTAGCTTTTGCCGCAGGTACGCTCGCGTGGATTCCTACCTATCTATTTTCACTACTTTTTTGCAGATAAACACATGGAATTCCATGGAATTCCAACAGTAATTAATTTTTTCAAACACAAAGACAGACATAAACAAATATAAAAAGGCAGAATCACAGATTACGTAAATTATAAAACAACGATATAAAATTAAGTCATATTAATTCATATTTATAACAAAACAGCAAAAATAATTCTTAATACATCCATCATCATCACAACCCTACACTTCACTACACGTCTGTTATAAACAACAAGTCACTACAACTTTATTAATACAATAGTGATGTAGTATTTGCAATATTCCAGTGGCGCGTTGCGGTCTTTTTGTGTTATGAAAGAAACCCTAATTGTATTTATTTGTCCACGCAACGCTGACATTAGGGAAACAAAGCTGGCCCCCCTGCGGATGTTTCGTAAAATTAGGTGTTGTATAGCGTTTAGTGCTGTCGACCTTTACAAACTGATTGTTTCATTCATCAAACATAGACTAAATGTATGGGTCTTGGCCAAGAATTTCTTAGTATAAATTAGAATATGATTATGTAACTAAGATACTCCGGATGGATTCAGGAAATGCGTTTGTTTTTAAAGGTATAATTTTGTAATGAGCTGTGAAAGGGTTTCGTCTTCAGGTATAAATACATTTGAGTGCAAAGGTAGCTTTATTTATAGACTCATTCTGTATATCTCAATTTTATCATAAGATGGCTTTGATCTCTAATTCATTATAATAATTGTAAGACGTTCTTACGTCTAAAAGACGCTTAGTTGTTTGGTTTTTTTTTTAAAACTCATGAAACTAACCACATGATGATGTCGTAGCCAAATGTAATCATTTAAGCACAGATACACCGAAATATTAAACTGTAATGACGATTAATAAAAATGATACTGGAATGTTTAGATTAAATAATCAGTATAAGACAGTAAGGAAGTGTAACAATTAACGTTCGCTATTTCACAACTGAATCAATTAGGCTGAATGATTGGATGACGTCATTGTTTGCGGACGTTAATCTGCGGGATTGGTGTGCCAATCTCTAGGAATCTTTTCATGTTAAGTGTTATCTAAATATATTGTTATAGCCCACGTAATTAGTAAGTGTAATTTTGTTATTTTTGTCATACAAAAACATCGCTAAAGTCACGTTGAAAGCTTTTTAAATTGAATGATATTTACTATTCTATAAACGGTGCCCTTAATTTTGTATAATATTACCTAATTTATGTTCAATTCATTTTGCTCTACTCATAACTATAATTTTAGAACGTACCTATCTATCTAAAATAAAAGTGTACTTATTTGTCAAATATTTTCAAGAAGCCTTTGCCAACACCTTACAATTAATCGGTGTGTACCTCAGTGACTTCAGCGGAAGCAGTTAACGTTCGATGGTGAGCTAAAATCCGTTAATCCGGATTATCCGGGCAAAGCAAATTATCCGATCCAAATCGGTGGTTAGTGTTTAGACACCGTGTACCGTATTACTATGTAGTTATTTACGGTATTTGCTTGATACAAATGTGTTAACATTAAGTAAGTAATTTGCTGTGTATAATACGATTAGGGATTAGGACATCAGAATTTGTGTCAGTAAAATGCAACAATCAATATGTTAACATTGTACTTGGCAGAAGGAAAACGTTTGTTCAGAAGGATTATGAAAAGACTGAAAACAGTAGCGTAACATTAAACGCGAAAATTATATCAGAAAAGCTGCGCTACAATGTTAACTATAAAGAAAAAAATAAAAAATGAGATTAAATAGGGAAAATCTTTGAATAGTCGATCTATAGGTACATTAAAGAAATTCACCTCTTTAATTAGAAGATTTTAGATACGGATGGGGTGAAGAAGGAATTTCAATATGTTCAAAATTGCACTCGGCGTCGAAAGTAGACAAAAGCCAGTATTCTGCAAAGTGGACAGAATTCCGTCCATTGTCCACTTCATATTCTCTCGAAACTTCATTTTTCAGCGGAACCCACTCACGTAAAAATCTATTAACTCAACATGAAATGTAGTGAATGAAACTTTAATTTATGAAAACCTCTTTCTGTTGAACTCTTTCGCTTTTTAGTAAGTACATTTCATACTGCCTTGTTTATAAATTTAAAGCAGAATTCCAAGTCTATGGTCTCGTTATCATTTCTTTCAAAATAATGATGGTTCCATCGATAGGACTGCATTTTACTCTAAACAGTATTGCTAATTTTTTGACGTCAAATTAATTTACGATTTCAAATTTTTAATTTTAGAATACGAAACCGAGTTACAAAAGCTGTAACAAAATAAAGTTGTTTCCTTGTTAATCGTTTGTCATTAAACACACGTACGAGTAGTTATAACAGTGATATCGATCCAAAAGTTTTGTTATACACGTTAGTTAAGTTCTTAAGTCGAGTACAGTGACTACTAGAATGAATAATAGGCCGAGGTAAATGCCGCATTCTGTTATCCTTGGTACAATTGTAAAGGTATTATAATGACCAATGAAAAGTGACAACATAATTCACTCATGTGATAAATCACGACAGTACAACATAATATGGTTTCTTAAATAATCATCAAATAGAACAAATGAAAGTATATTATGTACAAGATACAGAACAAAACGACTTTTCTATATTAAATATTGTTATACAGTAAGTTACTCGGTATTAGACACAGTCCTTGATTTCTAAAAATGCATATCTTTCATGATTAAAACGTACAATCAGCCTCAAAAAGATTGTAAAAACTTTGACAAAAAAGAAATAAAAATTAGAGAAAATGTTTGTTTTAAAATATATGAACTTCTTTTTATCAATACTTTTCCCAAATTAAGCCTTAGAATTTTATTAAGTGTGTAAAGCTTTTTGCGGCAAACTGTAGGACCCATGTTAGTCTCCAGAAACTGACCCAGCTACCTAAATATAGACTTGTGAAGACCCAAATTGAACGGCAACCAGTATCGTATCAACTGTATTCAAATCGAATCGATACGAGGGCTTTCGCCGCATGTTTTATTAAAACCAAACCAAGCCAGAGTAGTTGAGTAGTGAACCTTTCTATGTACTTGTGTTTATGCGAGTGTGAGCGACCTCCGTCCAACCTATTAATAGTTGCAAGCTGATCAATAACTGCATTTACTCTATTGTTACCGTTTATCGTAATTACTGTTTAGAGTTCAATACAATGGAAAAAGAGACGAGTGGAGTGGACATTTGAAAATATTTTCGATATAGCATGACACCCATATTCGCCAAACATTGTACTGTTTTATATGGCAAACCTATCATTATAAAAAACTCAATAACCTCTAGACCAATGAGGTAGTTTTCATTTAATAAATATGGTAAATGGGCTCAGTTAACGAAAATAGGTATCTATTTGATTAATGATCATATATATGTTTTTTTTTATTAATATCACTTACAGCAGAATAGCAGTAATGTTTGTTTGATGTGTTTACATAAAATTCCGGTGTGCCTGTGTTCGTAATTCATGTCTTGCTAATCGGCTTGATTGACGGCGCTGTTGTCGAGAAATAGAAGTCCACAGACGAAGTCACGGGCAAAAACTAGTGAACTATAAAATCGATTTTATATTCTTTTACTTATCGCCTGATGCTTATCAACATTATTGTTACCTTGCCAATCTACTGTGTCCTATTGATCGAGACGTTAGGCTGTTACGTTGTAATATAGGCTAGAAATTAGTGTTGAAGTTTGTATGGAAAAAAATCTGGAATACGTGGACAAATCTGCAGCCAAAAGCTGTATAATAAAATGAAACAAACTTATTTATGTAAGGACTGTCAATTAAAATGCTTATTTAAACATAGCTACGGCTGTTGTACTTACACGTAAAAAAAGCAACACCATGTTATTGTCATTTCCCTGAATAGCCCTTTGTTGCAGTTACCACTGATCTAGGTTGTATACCTTTCAGTGGTGCGCCAGTTGTCAAAGATGCGAATTGTATAACCAACTTGTTGGTGATTGTACTCAGTGGCTGTAGTTCCGAGCTACGGACTCGACTGGGGTGTTAAGTTCTACAGTCCTACCTTATTTCACCCGTTGTGACAACTACATCGGCGTTGCGCGTGCAAAACCCCGAAAGAGCACTTTGTATATCGACTGTAACTGGCAATATGTCCTATCTTGATTTTATGAGGATTTTACTTGGTTATACCATTCTTAACCTTTTAATATCCGGCACCGCTGCAAAAAGCATATTTTACTTCAATCAATAATTCAATAAAATAATTAGACGCCAAAATCGAATTCATTCAATTTGTACTAATATCAACCGCGTTGTATGCACAACGCGGTGGATAGTTTCTGCTTAATCCTGTAATGTTGTCAAAAATGAGACTGTACCAGTTGCCAGTTCACAGTCGATATACCGCGTATCTGCATTTAGCGCGGATGAAGAAAAAATTTAATAACTTAGCCATTTAATATTTTACCGACTGAACTTTATAACTATCTACTTCTTTATAATCGTGTGATTCCGAATTGAATCAAAATCCGCGTTACAGATCTGTTTGCACGATATTTCAATTTTGCGCCTTTTACTGTTACGCGGAATTAACAAACTAGTCTATCGCAGTTTTGCACGCGCAATGGCGATATGTAAGTTGTTTTAGGTGAAGAGTAGGAATAGTCAGTGAAATTAATAGAACACAGAATATTGTTTATGATAGATACATGAATTGTAAATTGCGGATGTTTGAGCAGAGCGGTGATCACAGAAGACAAACGAGAACGTTCAAGAAAAAAGCTTTACAATTGTACCATTTTTATAGTCATCAAACGAAGAAACGCACATTTCTGCATTGTGATACTAGTAATGAGTAATCTAGTTAAATCTGGTTTCGCACGAGTGTCGGCGTCGTTCCCGTGCGCTAGTGATGCGCCGCCGCACAACGTATTTTTAAACATGCAGCTATATAAATATGATAGGTAACAACGTTGCGTACTATGGGGAATAGAATATGTCACACGCAAGGTCGTTGGACTGTTGTTGAGGCAGTTTAAGTGACGTAGCGAACACTAATGAGCTTTAATGAATATAGAATTTTCTTTTCCGGGCATGGTTTTGAAATGAAAATATTAACTGGAAGTTATGCCTAATAAATTGAACATAATTTTATTTCAGTTAGGTACGAACATATGTAACAGAAATAATGTTGTAATTATTGCTGTGGCCAACCAATTGGCTTTCTGCGATGTGTTGTGGGTTCGATCCCCGCATGGAACAAATATTTCTATGGCATACAGATAGTTGTTCGGAGTCTTGGTATGTGCGCATGTGAAACCTATATCTGTGAACTGTATCCACGAAATAGGAGCAATCCTAGAGTGGATCAGCAGTTTTTTTCTTAAAGAAAAATACAACCACAAAGGTTAAATACAGCAGTATATAGTATACTATAAACTGCTGTATCTAACCTTATACAAGGAAAGACAATTTCAGAATCTATTAATCACTCTATCAGTCACTCATTCATACTATAAATTACTTACTGCAAAGTTAAGTAATTAATAAGTATTGCGAGTATAAAATAAATTCCTTGAAACAGAGGAAATTATCCGTATCGAACAAATCGGGTTCTTGGAAAGCGGACTTTTACTATTCCGCCCAATCATACCGGCGAACTAGGTTATCGGAGACAAGGGAACAATTTAAACGAATATATCATTTATATAAAGAAATATAACACCATAAATATTTATAAACAGTTTTTCTTTGCGTTCATGAAAAATTATGTGCTGTATCTACCTATTTTATGTGAAAATTATTAGTTATCTGGTCAGCTGCTCTTTCGTGAAGCGCGAGACGATGTACAAAAAAGGGCCAAAATTAAAAATAAATAAATGCTGTTTGAACTCATATAAGGCGCGTCAATAATGCTTTAAAAAATTAGAATAAGCTACAAGCGACCCTGGTATAGCTCTATATATAATTAAAATGAAATTGCGCATGAAAAACATCAGTGAGACTTGTACGCAAAAGCGCGACTTCGACGAACAATTGTTAAAAGTCGTAAGGATTTAGGAGACTTTGTGTTTACGAGCTCTTCGCTGTTATCACTCTTGTGGACTTGCGCGATATGTATGTGATAATTTTATAGTATTCGTAAGAATTCTTGTATGATTATATTACCTATCTATCGTTTATACCTAAGTTGTATAGAGACAAATGATATAATGGTTACCTACTTACTAAACAAGTGAAAATAGATTCAAATAATTTCGTATATCGTCGCTAGGTAACAATACCGCGCAAGTAAAACTTGATAAGTTTCAGAAAAGACATAAAATTGACATTAAGTATATATCTTATGAAAAATTTCGTGAATGTATAATATAAACAAAAATACAATAGAATAGAATACCATATAATACTTATACACTTCATTGCGCACCGTTTACGGAATATTTTTCTTAAGAAATAATCTGTTCTTTATTCCTTCTGAAAACCTATCAAATTTTACTTGTGCGTACCAGTATTCCCTGGGTTAGCCAGAGGTGTAGGTTTTATTTTGGATCCACATTTCGCTGAGGCTGTTATGGAGTCCCCTGTAATGAAATGACAAACTCAAATGTGTGCCCAAGATGAAATTAGCGCTTGACTTTTATTCTGTACTAGCTTCCGCTCGCGGCTTCGCCCGCGTGGTTTACGAACCCGTGCATTTTCCGGGATTAAAAGTAGATAGTCTTTGTGCTATTCCAGACTATAATCTATCTCTGTGCCAAATTTCATCCAGATCCGTTCAGCCGTTCTGGCGTGAAAGAGTTACAAAGATCCATTCATCCATCCATCCATCCATCCATCCTCACAAATTTCACATTTATAATAATAGTAGGATAGGATCACGGAATGAGACCTAACAATGCCTGCGGTTGCTCTAGCTTGAGAAATCCTCACTGTGTTGAAATTAAAAGTAAACTAATCCGGGATTCGTTCGACTTTTGTACCAAATTTCATTCAGTTCACCTTTAACTGCGAAATTCAGTTACAAACATCGATCTTGTTATAGATCTGAACTGAATTAATTAAATCATCATTTGTCTAGCCTTTTCCCAACTATATTGGGGTCGGCTTCCAATATACCCAATTACTGGGAGACACTGATACTCTAAGGTTAGACTGGTTGTCAAACTTTTTGAGCTACTGACACCCGAAACGACTGTTATAAGCTATGGTTATAAGTCTTCGTATGAATTATAATTAAATACATATAGAGACCTGAATAAAATTGAGACGGTGTAATATTTTTTTTTACTCAATACATATAGAATTAAACACAACTAGGTAGGTAAATATTTATGTTATGATTGTTAAAACATTATTTATATATGTCAGTGCAAGGTGGACGTCTTTGCGCCTGCGTCTAATTATACCTAACACTATTTTGACGGACAGCCACGCGTGCGGCGTAATCGGGGAAACATTTTTGGCAACACCTTCTTACACAATCTTAGTTTCAGTAGTAAAAGAATTGAAACGATTACATTTACTAATGTTGTGAAGAGATGTTACAGTTTTGAACTGCATTAGAAAAGAGCAAACACGAGTGATGACAAGAGAGTTCTTCTGGCGTACCTTGGGCAGTCAGCCTCGATACTGTTATAACTTACTGGCTAATCTATCCATTATGATATGAGCGATTCCTGTGTTTCAATAAGTAGGAGAAAAATATTGTTTATATTTTTGTTGTTTTAAAATCTTATATGAGAATACTGAAATGATTTGAAAACTCTACCTATCCTCGAAAGGTTCTTAGCCTGCAGAAGACTGTCTCATTGGTGTGCTGGTCGAAAGCGTGATTGCTGAGCGTGAGGACCTCGGTTTGATTCCCGGATTGGGTTTTTCTGTATATACATTTTCAGTACAGAGTTTGAAACTGTGTCCGGTTGATGATAATAGAGCCCCGCCACCTATTACATGGGACTTAATAACAGCATTGGCCAAATTTTAGATGTACAATAAGTATTACATGTCCGCCTAACTCATTGGAGATACAGGCGTCATATTATAGATATTTGAATAAAGTATGAATCTAATTACATAATATTGCTATTAATATTTGTTAATCTGTATTTATTACCTACCCCAAGATGCAGCACTTCTGACCCTTCGTCTAAAATTCATGTAAACGAGCTCACTAACCCCATAGACATTTCTCTTCGCAACCCAATTAACAAGTTGTACTACAAATGAGATTCTCTTCGAAAATTCTCACTTCAATTAGATGTTTGTGAATTCTCAAGTAATAAGCGTAGACAGAGTAAGTAGGCAGGATACTCGATTTCGTTTTATGATCTGAATAGGAGGTCAGAAGGTTCTCGCGCCATATAATATTGGCTCAGGCCCAACTAGTTTATATTCTTAATAGTATTTCATACACACGGCCTACATTGAGATTTTCACTTCGATTAAGTTTCTTTTTCAATTCTGCCTAGACAATGACTGAGTGACTTTCTGGAATTCTTTGTGTTTTTATATTTATATAGGCTTTCCAAAAGTCACGAGATATGCTAATAGCTCTCATTTATTAACTGTTTTGTTGACAAACAAAACAAAATTGTAATCCAATAGGCAGGATTTTGAGGATCAAAATCTCTTGCATTCAGATCAGATTCAGATCTTTTGCATTCAAAATCACACAAATGATGACTATTCATATCACCACGAAAGTGTCGCATTCTACGTCCTCTGTTTTGTTAAATAAACCGAAACGTAAATTCCGCCTCAAATAGTGATAATGTACGAAACAAATTGGGTGTTTGTAAGATAATTTCCGTTTACCCACGAGAGCCTACCCTCGGGTCCTTATCCAATAAAATGGGTAGCTACGTGCCGGAGTTCGGACGATTTTAAAACGTGATACCGGCGCGATCCATTCTGAAGACGAATTGGAAGAGAGGTATTAGGCGTTTTAGTTATACCCATTTATGGAAGTTAAGGAAGGAGGGAAGTTTTAAGCGTTAGGTATTCATGGAGAAGAAGAGTAGTGGTCTTCGTTTGAATCTGTAAATGATTAGATGAAAAAATCTGTTTAATAAAGCTGGAATTGCTGAGTACATATTTTTATCAGCCGTCTTTTGTTTAAAATCTGATTTTTATTCATTTGATGAAGTTAAGTCGGTGTACTAAGTATGTAATGTGTGATCGAGTCGTTTTTTGCATTATATGATATAATACCTTTTTGCAGCTTTTCATGATCTTGAATGGACAAAGTTGAATATGAAAAAAGTGGAACTTATAGTGGGGTACGTGAGCAGTCAGGTGATTTAATCAACATAAACGTTGCTAAAAGTGGCTTGTTATAATGCCTCTACGAGTGTCATCGTGATCCAATAGCCTATTAACATTTTACGAGCCTGCATGTTCATCAAACTGATTCAGGGTACAACGGCGCAACTGCGAAATGGTGGATTAAAAAAGTAAGGATGAGGGAAACATATATTATAAGAAATGAACATGCTGCCTAAACCTCCGATGAGAACTTCGCGAGTGTCCAACTCACTATGGGCACCAACTCATAATACATTGGGGTCCATCTCATTGGCAACATTCAATCGAGTCGTTGGCCAGAGACAAATCGATTACTCACCGATACCTACACAGTTTTGATGTCACCATCTTAAAACGTGTATGATATATAATCATAACCAATCGGAGTCCTGAAAACAATTTTCAACAATGAAAAACGGAATGGGGAACCAATAAAACTATCCTAAAACTTTCAACGAAATCAAATAGGGAAGGTAGAGGATACAAAAAATGGATACTTTTCCGATCTTATGATTTATTTTTTTCTGTATTGTCTTCTCCACATCTTTTACCTGAACGTACATTAATATCAACAACGAAATAAACGAAAACAAATGAATTAACACGAATTTGTTTTAACCCCTATTAGGTTTGAAAAGGTATTGTGTGCGCATGACACACGTCGCTTACCGCTGATTGTTATTTGATTTATTCATATTTATGGCTGAACGAGCCGCCGGTTTGTAAAGGAATGTTTGCGAGAATTTTTACACGTAACGTGCTCGATTCGAATACCAACATAACAAAAATTAAGCTCGAACAAAGGAACTCAGCTATTTGCGTTACGTCAGAGCGTAGTGAAAGAAAGGACTAAGGAGATCGGGAGATATAGTCTGGCTATCCTGTATGGACGAGAAATATCGAAATACTCAGTTTTGAGTATATTTTAATTTAACCCGTCAATTGACAGAAAGTAGATTACAATAGAAAATCGATCTTAAACTAATTAATGTTTACTTAATACGACGAGAACCGTGAGAAAACTGTATGGTACAATACTGTTTTAATTATTTATTTAAAATGAAATCGATACTTAAAAGTTTTACGGTATTGTGATTAAAAAATGAGTAGGTATCTAAAGTATCATCAACAAGCAACGAATACAAATAAGACAATGGAAGTCGCGAGCGCCAACTATTTGAAATTCTCATTATAAATAGACATATATGTAATGAGTCTAATTAATAGTAAACAGTTCACACTAAGTAACATTTACACATGCTGTAGGGGAGGTAGCTTACACCAGCCTTATTTGACCTAGTTTCCTGAAGACATCTACGTCACTAGTTTGGCTGTATCCCAAATTTGGGAATAAAATGTCTGGGTAGAAAGTGTAAGCGATTTCTTTACGTCGCCGCCAGGCAAGCTGCCGGGACTCACGGTTCGAACCAAGGTACATTACGATACACAAATAAAGGAATTTATATGCCGTATCTATCTATAGGTATTTATTATATTTTCTTAGTAAAAGTACTGAGTATATTATGTTAAGGGATTAGTAGAATATACTTAAACATGTTTATACTATTTTACTTTTAAAAAGTAGAGTAGTTTTTTACTCTTACGTAATTTACAAAATGTCGAGGTAGAAAAGTTACAGCAGGAATACTCTCATTTATTCTAGTATTATTAATTTAAAACGTACTTTACCCGATTGGTAGTCAAAGTGAAGATTTATTGCACTACCCACATTTTTACGTTCCGCTACGATAAAATGAGAGTTACTGCTACAGTGTCTACTTAAAGCTTCTGTGCTATACCTAATATTGTACAAAAGGGTAATAAAAAATAAAATACCTTCGCCGCTCCCACCGCAGTATCGATTCCCACCACCAGCGCAGTCCACCACCACTCGCCGACGAGCAAAGAAAAACAAGGCAAATGAACACAACACTAGAACGTTCACACTATTATAAAAGCGGCCGGCGAAAAACCGCAACAGTTCACTTTTCGCCACAGTCGACTTGAAGAGAAAACTTCGAAAACTTAAAAATAAGCAGAAGCGACGATCCGACGGTATCTAAGTTTATCTGATAAGACAGCGAAGAATATCAGCGTGTCAAACGGCGCGCACCGCGGAAAAGTTTTATACGATTTTACGTTTCTCCATCCCGTAAGCGCGGGCCGAGCGGCCGAAAGTTTTCAGCGGAGCGTTGGGAGGCGAGTGTGCTTTTGTTACGCAACTCACTGCGGCGCCGGTCCGCCAGGGGGAGCGCGCGCTCAGTGGCGCAGTGGCGGGCATGCGCACTGCCGCGCTCCGCCGACTGTCGCCCGTCGCGGCCGTCGTCGTCGTCGCCCCAGGTTCTACGTAGTCCGTCATAAATCTTTTCTTACTTCTCACCACCCGCTCTCGCTTGTTTGATTGTTCTTTTTGAAATGACTGACTGGCCTAATTAGTAAGTGAACTTCATTACTCGACATTGCCTACCATAAACAATCTTGCAGATTAATTAACCTGCGATATCGTTGTCTAATCAGACAATTTATGCATCAACCTTCTTCAAACACATCCTGACCCACTTTGTAATTAAGTATCAGAGGAAAGTCAATAACAAAACAGAGGTCATGGCGCCAAGACTTCGCGTGAAACCGCGATAATGGCAGGACGGAACGCGAGCGCTATCTTCGATCGTGTGGAGCAGGTAACGAAGCAAACCAAATACACAGAACAGCGCTTAAGTGCCGTGGGCAAATAAATACATACTTGGTTAAATTGTACGGGCTTATAAAAGTTCAGAAGTACAAAAAGCCCCGATTTAATCTGACATTACGCAACGCTTTTGCCCGTCATTTTGCGAAGGTTCATTGAATATTTACATTTTGACTAGACATGGGAAAAAGAAAACGGTAAACATTTGAATAACGAATACCCCGTGTAAGTATATAAAAGATTAAAATCCTAACGTACATACTTTACGAATAAGTACTTGATATGTAGTTGTAGTCATGTCTGCGTATTGCTTCGAGATTGTCTTTAAAAGTTTGTCGTCAAGGTAACTTGGACTACGTTACGTTGGACTTATTAACCTATGTAAGTTACTCTGCCAACGCCAACCCTGAAAGACATCTTCTCCTGTATAGGCCACCCTCTTCACGGGTATCACACATCCATTCAGGTAGAACGGCGCTGTTCGAAATGTTCGGATCAGCCTCCGTATAACCGCTTTACATAACATCCATAATTTGGACACAATATTCAAGGTACAAGATAGGAACTCAGGACCTTTAACTATTTTAATTCTGAACATTTTGGACTCCAAAATGCATAAAGGATTTAGGTTTAAAAGTTTAATAATCGTTTCCTGGTAACCTAATTGGTCTAACTCGCACTCATTCTCCGTAGCTTCAAGCCTGTCATCAATTGCCTTCTCAGAACTATTGCTGTGCATACAATATCATCGCTAATCGTGATTAGAGCAATCTGCACAGTGTGCACACCTGTGGCGTAACGAGCGCAATACAATTAGGTGCACCTCAGACAGGCGCTGGATCGCGCGGTCGCGTAGGTTGAGTTAATTTGATAGCGCTTTGTTTAATGCACTAGGTATCTAGAGCGGTACCGCTTAACATTTTACTCGAATTCAATTGAACTATTTATTTTATTCTATCCACACTTTAGATCTGCAAAAGACATACGAGCCTCAACCAATTTGTCTGTGTGTTTCCTTGTAAAAACTAGGATCGACAGCCAATCTCTATCATAAAGTTCGAGGTTTTTGAAAGCGATCCTACAACAATAAAGACTCCTTTGATTTGGATGCAGTCTGGTAATATCTCTCTGTTGCCTCTTGTGATTTTACAGTCAACCGCAAATTTGTTAAGAGCTTGTTCAGCAATCAGCCAGTCTCATCTGAAGCAGCACTACACTTTACACTAAAAGCTCTTCAACTTGTACCTAAGCATATTAGTACGATTAGTAGATGACACGGTTGGCGCAGTGGCTAAGCGATTAGCTTTCTGCGCTAGGTGTCGCGGGTTCGATCCCCGCACGGAACAAATATATATTTGTATGATCTACAGATAGTTGATTCAGGTCTGGTTGTCTGTGCATGTGACGTGTATGTTTGTAAACTGTACCCACGATACAGGAGAAATCCTAGTGTGGGGCAACGTTTTTATAAAAAATGAGAAAAAAAAAATGAGATTGACGTCTTTACTAACGCTTAATGCCTGAAAAAAGCTGCCAAACATATGTATTTAGTTAAGTACTAATAGTGTAATGTTTAGTAGATAGGTACAGTACACAAAACAGAATAATAAAGTGCATTTTAGGATTGAATAGAATTAGTGATCTTGGGTCGTGTCGGTACGAGCTATCACATGGGAATCGCTCATGCTGAAGTGGAAGGATTAGCCAGTCAGCAATGGTATTGAGGCTGACGGACGATTTAGTGACTGAAATGTTTAATTGTCCCCAGATAGTACTATAATGTACCAGAAATAAAGTCAAAGAGACCGTATCCTATTATATAAAACCAACTATGTGGATAATAAAGTTAGGTAATAGGGTTCCAATAACTTTTTCACGCTTCCTGTACCTACCTGCATAGGTTAAGAAGCTACAAGGTATCAATCAATTGATTTATTTAATATTTTAGGTTCAATTCCAGGTGAGTAACTGACCTTATCTAAGTTTGGTTGAACCCAAGTTCAATTGGAATAAATTATGATATACCTTACAACTAACGCCGAAGGTCTTTATTATCCAGAATCAATTTGTTATGTACGTTTTAACCTTCTGTCAGAGTTGATTCGGAAGCCGAAGTTCGCTTTACCTTCGGTAAAAATACTTTGGTACCTATCCAGTATCGATTGGTAACACTTATAGACAGGGCTCCCTACCGTCGCCCTGTATCGCCTCCAGCACAAAGTTTTGGTCGATAGGTACTCGTTGTTGTATATATAGGTGCAAAGGTAAAGAAGCTTAGCTAGCTGAATACCTTTCTCACAATAACATGGCGTCATGACTGAACTGTTGCCCACTCACATTTTGCCGATGCTGTAATTGAGTTCCATGTTATAAGGAGCGAGACATTGCCATCTAATGGCCACGATTCCTAATTCCGGGTTAACAAGAATGAACAAACAAAACCTTATACCTAAAAATTTTGTGTCCGATACAAATATCAGTTCTTAAAAAATATAAAAAAGAAAAATCATATACCTACTTATTATAGAAGAACGGTCACAATGAAAATCAAGATGGAATTTCGGATTTTGTGTGGGCATGCAACTTTAAGACCGAAAGCTTCATAATATAAAAATATCGACACTGACAGACGGTGAAGTAGGTATCACCAAATGGGTTGTTGTTTTTACACTACCTACCTACTTACTAAAAATAATCCATCAAATCTGAGGAGTTTTGTCAGGTTGCGAGATAACGTCGCTCTCTACGTAGATAGTATGCTGTTAATATATAGTGAACTTCCTTCCTACAAGCCCAATTTTTCTATGAAATGAACAGTTGAATAGGTATAATAATAATTTTCTATACTTAGTACGTATGTATATATGTACCTACACCTACATATAGAACATTATTATCCTTCCTACAAATGTGAAAGTTTGTGAGGACGGATGGATAGATGGATATTTGTTACTCAATCACGCCAGAACGGCTGAACGGATCTGGATGAAATTTGGCACAGCGATAGATTATAGTCTGGAATAGCACATAGGCTAGGCTTTTTATCCCAGAAAAATGTACGGGTTCGTAAACCACGCGGGCGAAGCTGCGCGCGGAACCTACTTAGGTATTTGATTGAGAAGGGAGTGCCTAGCTAGTATACGATACGTCCTGCAACTAAATATTTTTTGTCATAACTTCTAAAGTCCATTATTTTTTGTTCATTAAGTACAGTAAGTTATACGAGGGTATTATGAACATTTCTGAGTTATTCAGATTTCATAAGATTATAAGGGCAATTAGCCTTGAGGGCAGACCGTGACCTAATTGTTCGCTTTGCTAGCTTAAGTCTAATGTTAGGAATGCTAGAAATGAACGGTCATGGTAGCGCAAAACTTTGAACTTTAGTTTGAGTGAGGGGCCCGATATTTAATTATAGATACTTAATCATTTTTCTCACGTTGCCCCACACTAGGAGTAATTCCTGTACCGTACATACAACTATCTGTAGACTATATACATATTTGTTCCGTGCGTAAATCGAACCCACGATCCGCAGCGCAGCGGTCGCTGAACGACTGCGACAGCCGTGCCGTCATCTAGAATGAAGGATTTCCTTCGATCATGAACGGCGGAACTGAACTTTTCTATTACTTAGGATACTTAGGTAGGTACGTAACTAAGTAATTTTCTGAATGAAGAGTTGTTATAGATTTATTGTAGACAGACATATGTACCTACTTACCTAATTACTCGGTAGGTACCTATTTCAATCAGTGGCGGTCCGAGGAGGCGGGGAGGGGTCGTGGGGGTCATGACCCCCGAAATCGTAAAAGCTCAACTATAATATTACACCTTCAAATCCCCCCCCCCCAAATCACTTTACTGTGAATATGCCCCCCCCAAAGTCTTTGGCTACAACCGCACCTGGTTTCAATAGGTATTCTTTAAGTGCTTATCTAGATAATGTAAGTACCTACTTACCTATTGCACAAAGTCGAACTTCAATCTCACCTGAAGTCGGAGTAGGGTAACCTCATGTGTACCCAGCTCTTAGCTAAAGGAGAGGTCCTAAACGGCAACAGAAGCGGAATAACGTATTTTTTTACCTTAACCTGTGCACCAAATACAGAAGACAACTTCAATCATAAGAGACGGCTCTGCTCTGATAATCCGCTTGCCTAACGTGGAAATTAACGGATCTCCAGGGTGCTGAAAACGAAAATAAAAGATCTTCATTATGTTTTTCGACAAAGAAGGCCGACTGTACAATTGTTAATTAAGTAGGTAATTACATGTGTGCTAGTCAAGGATGTATCATGATGTAAACAGAACTTTTTACTATATTGACTGCATTATAAATATCTAAGTAGGTACTTATTCTCGAAAAAGAAGAAAGGGATTTCTTCTTTTTCGAGAATAAGTACCTACTACACGAAGTAATAGGTACTTACCGTTTTTGTTTTATACAGAATTATATAGCACGTTTTTCTAATTTCCATTCCCAATCTTATAAAATTACACTTTCCTTTAAAAACTTGTCTACTTTAAACGTCAGCCTCGTTTTTACGTTCAGTATTTGAGGGTAGCTCGCCCTCTTTGGTAGAAATATTGTTGCTTCTATAAATTCCTACCTGAGTTTCGTTCTGTCACATTAAATGGTACCTTTACCCCCCATAGACTAATATGTATTAGGGTTGGCCAACTATCGATAGTTTCGCTATCGATAGTATCGATATCACAAATTAACTACCTAAAACTATTGACTAATCGATATGCAACTCTAGTATGTATAGGTACTTACTCACTTATCAGGTTTGGCATACTTATATAATTTATGAGTAACCTGATAAGTAGTAACGGGCAGAATAAATAATAGTATCTAGGTACTTGGTACAATTAATTTTCTCAGTAATATATAAGAACTTTTGTATAACACACTAGTGTAAGATGCTACACCATGACGAGAGGTGCAAATGTTATCTACCCACATCTCCCTGATGTTTTTAAATAGGTCGGTAATTTTATAACAGAAACGAATAAAAAATAAGAATTTTGATATATAATTAATCTGCCCAGATATAACAATTTTATGTAGTCCTACACTACAGAAACTAAATAATTGTACCTACACTCGACAAAAAAGGAGTTAAAAATAAATGGTATTCTTCAGGTCAATGAATGGTCAGCAACCTTTAACGTTCCCACGGACGTAACTAAAATCGGTTGCCGCCAATAACGTTAAATATGTATTGTTATCGAACGCAGCTCTAGGAAATTACTGCCAGCCACGCTGCCAGCCTACGTGAAATGAAATGAAATTATTTATTTTGCAATTAGGATATTTCAATCACTTTTACACGTCTTTTTTAAACTAGATGGCGTCGGCATTTCCTATGACTATCCCTGAGAAGAAACGCCGAAACAAACTCAGGGGTCAAAGTCTATTTTAAAGTCCAGACAGATTGTATTGATGTAAAGGTTTATGTGAGACAAATATAGGGTGGAATAGCCTTTTGAAGAAAGTGCCATAACTATTTGAGCTAACCTGTCGCAACAGAGTGCAAGCATGCATCAGTTATCGTGAGAATTAATGAAATGAAGAGCGCTCAGCCTAGATCTCACTCACATTTACAATGTATAGCGGTTATATATAAGAAATAATTTCAATTTAAACGACATTACAATAACAAAACAATGAAGTAAACAATATAATAATTAATGGCAAAATTTGTATATATATAAAAAAAAAAAAGGAAAGGCCAAAGAGCGGCTCAATCCCAAGCGTTTTTGTCATCTAAATAGTCCGAAATTTTATAGTATCCTTTTTTACAAAGTTTAGATTTAATTACAATTTTGAACTTCTTTAATGTTAAATTACGTATATCATTGGGAAGCTTATTGTAAAAGCGTATACATTGTCCCATGAACGAGTTGCTTATTCTGTGTGTTGCGTGTCTGTCAATTACCAGATATGCAAATATAATAGCTGGTACAGTTAGCATTAAATACACTGAAACATTTAAGGTGTTCAGATGGAGCGAAACCAGTGGCGTAGCGTGGTTGGGGCGGCAATGTCGGCCCCGGTTGGTACTTTTAGGGGGCGCCTAAATTTCACAATAAATACTAATAAAATATATCTTATTAGTACCTAAATATTTGAACCATTTCATTTTATATTTATGTCGCACCTACAATTCTGACCGATTGTTCTTGCCAAAAAGTTCTTTAGGATTAGAGACCTAAATAAGGGGGCGGCCAAATTTGCCTCCGCCCCGGGCGGCTGAAACCCACGTTACGCCACTAGCGAAACATCTGAAGTTGGCAGGTAGTTATGATTACATTTGTTAAACTATATTATTTTGAATTCTTTGGCTTATCAGGTGAAGTTAATGAGCCTACGTACTTGAGATGTTTCGGTATTTTTGAACACACGCTGTAAAAATATAGTTAGGTACTATTTTAATATTTGTGTAGTTTGTTCCTACTGTCTAAATTTAGTAGATTAAGCAGGAAATCGTACAAGTATCAGTCTTCCAACTAGATTCTCAAATTGAATAAGGATGTTATCATACACATTATTAGACTTCCTACTTATGTAGAAAGACTAGATTTAGACAAGTGTTTGCTTTTGAATTAGCTTCATCAGGCATGGGCCTTGGACCTCTTCGCTTACCTTATTAAGAGTTTAGTGAAACGAATATTTTCTATACAGAAGCAAACTATAGAATGAACGAGTAGGTAGGTAGTTAACGCCAGATATGTACATAGGAATAACCGGGTTTTTATGTATTTAAGTAAGCAAAATATCTCGTTACCATTTTCATATTCCTACTCATAATTTTCAGATTAGGTTGATTGATGAAAGTTCTCACACTAGGATTGCTCTTGTATTGTGGTTAAAGTTCACAAATATGTCACATGCACACAACTAGATCCGAAACAACTATCTGTAGATTTAGTGCGGGAATCGAAACCGCGACACGAAGCACGTGCTGTCAATGTTGAATTGAAACATACAATTTATATGTTTAATTTCTTACGATAATATGACTGAAATGGATAATATGATTACGACACTTGTGGTTTCAGTTTATTTCAATAATTTTGCTGAAACGAAGATATTCATTATATTCGGACGCTAGTGTATCAGCTCACTACGTTGGTACCTACTTAAAATTTACTTATCCTCAATTTGATATCATTCACTCACGTAATCAATGAAAGTCAATTTTATTTACACACTTTATTGAATTAACATAATGAAAACAAACATTAATATCATATTGAAATGAACCTCTTTACAGTATACTGTAACCGTGATTACAACATTTATATTCCATAACATTTAATCAATTCAATACACAAAACGATTAAGTAGATATGTAGATAATTACAGTGATATTCGAAAGATATGACATGTCAACATCTAGAGTGTGTGAGAACATAATATTAGATTACACGACATCTTGCATCTGCAATACATTTAGAAGCAGTAAACAATAAACTATTATCCAGATGTGATAAATATATGTGCATCTTGCTGATTCTTATTACACTATGCACATTCCCTATCTATCTCGGCGACATCTGGGGAAACGATCGCTAAGTGAATTAACCGCACAACCAATTTATTACTATGATAAGCTCTCACTCTAACAACACGATAACATCTTGACTTCTCACATTGTTCATATATTTTATCTTCAGCGGTCAGCTGCTTAGATCATTTATAGAATACCTGTAAAATCCAATCAATAAAATTGATTTCTACAGGAAAGCAGTGTTATTCCCATGCGTGCTCTCTTCACTAGGTGAGTGCCACAATGTCGCCCGCCACTAGTGAATCCTGTGTCATCAATCATTTCTAGTTATATCTATTTTTTAATTAGGTACCGGGTATTATTGCATGGCGTATTATGATGTTGAAGTCAGCGTCATAAATATATTAACACAAAAGGATACCTGCTGAAGCAGTAAATATAACATTATATTTGGTTGACTAGACAATAAGTCGCATTAGAGATCGCAATACACACATTTTCAGTCATCGTTAACATACTTCAAAAACGTTAAATGTCAATATATTTATGCCATTGATTTAACTAATAAAGTCTATACGTTTATATTCAAATAACATTTGTAAAACAATAGACTTTTAAAATGTTTACTAATATAGTGAATACAAAAATTAAATGCTTATTGAAATAACAGCAGTGAAACAAAAACATCAGATATTTTTGTTATTTTTGATATTACAATTCTTAACTATACTCAGTCAATAATTACTATTAACTTTAATACTAACCATGTGTCGAAACTGTGAAATCAATAGTCTACACACATACACAATGACAGAAAATAATACAGCAGATCTACATTGATAATTTTGGAAACACACCGCAGTATGTTCGTATACTTTGTAGAATATGCCTTACGAATATAACCATAATATATTTGAAATAGCACGATCTGACGTAAGTACCTATATGATTTGTTATCGAAATAAAATATTCTTTATTATTATGTTCATTTAACGATGAAGATTTAAAGCAATTAATTGATTAAAATATTTTCTATTAATATAGGGTGTTTGGAATACATAAATCTGTGTTGACAAAGTGAACATATGCATCTGTTATTTACCCTGGCTCACTACGGAAGTGTAGTGTAATAATTATGAATTTGTAGATATAATTTAATTGTAGTGTATTTAAAGGGATTGATGTGAATATAATTATTGGATATTGTATATGCATAATAAAATTACACAACCCTTTTTATTACCCAATTGTATCGAACCTGTATATGGATATATATTTATTAAGACATAGCAAAATATTATGTTATGTATTAAGTATGTTTGTATATATGGCAATTTAATGTCACCAATAAACTTGCGAACGAAGAGGTTTGTGTCGTAAGCATTTTATCCAAAATATTTAATTATAGAATGTAGTATGTCAAATTTTAATTTTATAAACCGTAAAATTCAAGGGATTCTCGAAAACGGTGCAATAAGAATTTCAAATACATGTGCTAACACGAAAATTGTAAAGAAATTCACTATTACATTTATAAATATTTGCTAATATTGAATGTAATTACACTATTATACAGCGCAGTCTGACCCTGTCAATAAAGGCTAATATAATTCATAACACGTTACAAAAAAGTCCACAATCGTACAACTTACAATTTAAAATAATTTGAAGAAAATTCTAAGAACAAAAGGCACTAACTCTTAGTTTAGTGACTTAAATATATTACGAACATTAGAAACATACAAGTAACGAGGGTAAAACCGATATCTGATTACACAATAAATAATCACGTTCTTAATCTCATACAACATACGAAATAATGGACCTATGTGTCTTTTAGTACAAGTAAACGTGATAAATTATTTTCAACCATGTCTGCTTCTTAATTTCTTAGCCTTGGCTTACTCGAAACCATTTATACTTTCATGGCACTGAGATACTATTCTCAACATTACCTAAATAAACATTCCTGTAGTTTTAAAACCTCAATGCAATAAAATCATCGACATATAACTGTATATTAAAATTAATTATTAAATATGTTATACGGCACGATACGTGATATACATAGGAACAAAAGAAATCTGAAAAAACTGTCGAAGAGTAACAAAAAAATCTATAAATAAGTACCTAGTAAATAATTATTAATATGAAATAGTAACATTGCGAGTAACGTATCCTGCCCATAGCATATTTAGTGACTACAAATAAGTAATAATGATGCTCCCATTTTATATAATATGTTAACTTACTCCGTACAACTAGGTACGATGTGCATAGCACACTAAATTAAAATATTGCTTATAGAACAACAGAAAACAAACTAAAATTTATTTCGCAGCTTAACTTACATCAACATTGACAAAATTGAGCAAATGAAAACAACAATAACAATACGAATCATAATAATTGCTATAATTATATAATGAGTATAATAAAGATTAATATCGATTGCCGTGATTTACTATAATTACAACTGAACGTAATAATACAAGGATATAATGAAAAAATTAACACTAAATATTTATTTACTAATAATTTAAAATTGCATTGTCCTAAATTTTTATTAATAATTATCATTGACAACACCGATGAATTAGTACTTCTTTATCAGAAAGTATTTGCGTTACAATTGCCTTTGTCAATTTATCATATAAAATGTGAATTGCTCGCCGCGTGTTGCTCACGCCACTGTCGGCGGCGCGTCTTGGTATTCACTCGACATGAACTAAAAGCGTGCACTAATTACTACTACCTGCATCACTATTCCCATAACGCGTTAACGACATCCTGACGTAGCTTTTAGCACAAAAGTGCAACCCCAAACGTTAATCACAGCTATGAAATCTCTTCTCTTTAGTAAAATTACTTTTTTTTTTCAAAATTATCTTTTCACAAATGTATATCTATAGATTAATTCTATTATACCTGTTTGGTACTTACTTTACAAAGCTCTATACACTGTCTTAATTGCAATTTAATAGACTATAAATAATTGATTTTATCAAAATTTTATTGCTACGTTAATTTACTTTAAGCACACAAAAATATTTAAAACTTTCAGAGGTGTAAACAAAATAAATAAACTTTGAAATTTTCACATTAACGCAAATACACCGATAGATAAAAAGAAAAACAAATTTTGACTAGCATTATAGAATTTTCTCATTTTTTCTACTTTCAGAACAATTTGACTAGCATATCGACCGACGATTTCAATGAAATACGAACTAATTTTCAATACTATCCACGTCACATTAAATACATATAAATAAATTTTAGACACAACTTTGGCACAATCATTAATTATTGAAATACTGCAGGGGAAGACTTGGGAAATATGTTACCGGGATATGTTTCGAGAATATTAAGTCTAATTGCGAAACCTTATAACTAGGGTGCAAAATTAATAAGTAGTGGATCATACAGTAATCACTTAAGTAATATCTATTAACTTGATACTTTTATTGTTATTTTATCATATACCGCTTTTAAAATACATGCGCAGTTAACACATACGCCCTATTCATTAAGTTGAAAAGATTTTGGCACTGGGTATTTGTCGTGACTTGGCACTGTTCAACTTTATAAGCAAGTATTGACATTTCATTGGAAAGGTTGTAATACAGTGGTCCTAAGTTACCTTACCCTACATTAACCTAAGTGTATTTTTTTTTTACTTTTTTGGAAATATTTCGATTACCACAGGACTATATTTCATCTAAGACTAAATACAATGAGCAGTCTGGAGAGGGTGATAAAATAATTCAAATTAACCTTTCTACATTACATTACTAAACATTAACTACTCTCAGAATAATTTAGCATAAATCCACAACATTATTAATGTTAAACAAACTTTAACAATCTTTGGCTTTGATCCCTAGACCAATATTAATTATTCGACTTAAAATTTCCAGTAGCCGATGTATCCTACACATTGTGTATACGTTAGAGATCTTAATAGTTCAAATGTAAAATAAATAAGAAGACTATCACATTTAGCAACACTATTTTATACCTAACGTCTTTTTTTGTGATCCTAGACGATTTTAAATGATATACTGAATGTTCACTTCTCCTGTCTTCGTTTTAAAGTAAGTTTCTTAAAGGATTTGATCCCATCGGTTTCGTATCGACGCGTCGCGTCCGAGCGCCGCTACTATTACTGTAACACCTAATTTTCCAGGTAATTACGATTATTTTATTTACAAATATTGTCTTTAAACCCTCTCACTCTGTTCGCTAATCTAACACTACGCTACGTCAGCGGGTCCGAGGTCGATTGTAACGCATCTACACCTATCTAATGTACGCCGACACTCGATTAAACTTACTTTGAACATTATTACTTGTGGTCGGTACTGATCATAATGGAAAATAAATCCAATAGACAATTGATATACTCAACCGCTTAAATCCATAGTAAATTCGATCAGCTTAGCTAACTCTGTTGCATACTTTGTTATAAATTCACAAGCCGTGAGCAGTGAACGAGAACAAATGATAAATATTTAACTATTTAAAATAACTGTTTTGCGAAGTTATTACGTGTTCACTGTTCACGGATTAGTTTAAATTTTAAAATGTCAGTCATATGTTTTTTTTTTATAATAATTATATTTTCAACCCCTTCCCCAGGTCTTACTGATATATAAATCACTGACATGTTCTGCTCCAATCAATCAAATACAGTGGAGAATAAATATAAGAATATCTAAAATACTTATAAACTCGTAACAAATGTAAACATACATTCAGCGTGGATCTAATGTGTTGCCAATAGCTTCACCTCATTTTTTTTAGAGAGATTGTTTTGGTCACGTTCATTTGAAGAAATATATCGGAGCCAGAGTTCCGTATTGCGGCTGCATCAGAATGGAGCGGTCAGTGTTGTACAATTTGTACGCAACGCCGGAATTCTGGCCGCGGAGCCCCATTCAATGGATCGGCGCCTTCACGATGTGGTTCGGAGCGATGTAGTGGTAGCCCGGCAGAGGGAGCCCGGCCGTCTCCATCGTGATCCTGGAAAACATTATTGTGACATTATTTCACTCATTTCATTTAAACTACAAGTTTAGTTGCAATTTTTTCAATCAACCGTCAAAGTATTCTGTAGGAACCCATTCATTGGGATATAAACGAGCTAAATGTTCGTTTTGGGTGTTTAAAATATCAAATTCAAATAACAGCTTGGATGGAAATGGAAATCAGAGGATGAAGCAGAAACAGGTTCAGCCTATAAAACTTGTTCACAATAATAACATGAAAGTCAAAACGTGTGGAAACGCTAGGATATAAATTAAATGTAAGGAAAATTCTTACCAGGACATTGGATGATCCTTTGAGCTGTAGGATAGTACACGGTGGACCAAAGTTCAGCATGTCAGGTATCACGGGAATGTTTGGTGCCTGGTGGGTGGGCAGGATTATGACGAGGGTTCTTCAAGGAAGCTTAGTGTTTCGGACCAGAATATTATACAATTTTACCTGCACTTAATACTAAACCGCGGACTCTGTCAGACAAAAGTTATTAGAATGAAAACCACACGCGTACTATTATTATTTTATTAAGTATGTACTTTAAAACAATACACTTTTGCTTAACGATTCTAGCGAGTAATATAAACCTGAAACGAATACGAAAACGTTTACTACCTTAAAATTAACATGATTTTTATTACAAATAAAAAATTATATTGACAGCTAAATAATCTGCATTCCCTATGGAACTACATTTAGAAACATACGAATTGGACCTCAATTTTAAATTCGCACTAATTAATAAAATAATGTACTGACAAAACAACGCCCTTACTTAACTAATCTGCTATAGCTTCGCTATGTCTATCGTAACAGCGTTGTTTGCCTTTATTTGATAAGGTCACCTAAATATAAAACAGTCCAAACTACTTATAATAATCTTGAGATAGAATCATAAGTAGCTATAAATGTATAATAAATAATAAAAACATCCAACATTCCCATTCCTATTTGGAATATATTTGGCGCAAATAGCTAGACCGACTCATACCAACTACAAAACAAAATATTTTTCGGGCCTTAAACAAAACTCATACACAGACGAATGATCAGCGTTATAAAACTATACAATATTGTAACTTTCAAACAAAACATGATTCCCAATGCATATTTTATACATTTGCGATTTCGTCTGTGTCAATTTATAGTTTTACAAAGCTGAATTTCAATTGTTTATTGATTTCTAAAATGTGTCGAAAAGTATGAAGGAAAATCAATTTAGCAACTAATAGATAAAGTTGTAAACTAAAATTGAACCAAATGTGATTTTTTATTACAATAATTCTGTCAAAAATCTAATTTGATCTTCCATTTAAAATGTGTATACAGAGGAACAGTCATCAAACAATACTTCTTTATTATGTAAAAATGAACTGTATACATATGAGCCGAATTACAAAATATATTTATAACATAAGTTTTCTAGAATTTCTAGTGTATTTGAAGTATCGTTTGATGTTCTCTTCTGATTGTGTCACCCTGTATTTTGATTCCAAATAGACATTTCATTACATCTGAACGCAAAGCACTCTGTATATTCTACAGCCTTTAGCTTCTACGTACTTTCTACTATTGTCAAGATCCCTAGTTGTCGTTAGTCGAATTTATTTTATTTTTTCTCGTCGATTTAGTCCTTCATGTAACTTTACATAACTATATGTACTAAGTATTACCATCGTGATTTTATTTCATCAACAATTAATTTAAATTGCTTATTTCTTAGCGATGATATTTTAGTCCCCGGTTATTTAGTCTTATTTTAATATTTATAAAAAATCGAGGTCATTTACAATAAGTTTTATTTCTGTCTTTACTACAGCTGTCTCTAGCGCAGTCAAACTTTTTACATCTGATAATTGGTGTTAATTTAATTTTAAATAGAAAATCAACTATTTATTCAATGTGTATTTATATTGAAAATGGTTTAAAAAAATTCTAACCAAGTGGGACATATTATGTACATAAGTACAATAAAATAGTTTACTTTAAATAAGATATGAGTTAAACAAATAATCATTACGAATAAGTATTTTAGTAACAAAAGTGTGCAAATCTTTCAATATATTGAATAAAGTAGAAAATATGAAAACAGATTTCTCAAAATAATAAAAGAACTGCGTTTATTTACTCTTAAAAATAATATTATAAGATAATGATGATGAGTGACTGTCTTAGAGGACGCGGCATTACGACTGATATAGGTTAGCCTTACTGCGAGACACGAGCACCGAGATACGTGTTACCCACCAACGTAGTGGGCTCAAAACTCGACCTACGCAAACCTTCGCTTTCACATATTGAATAAAATCTTACGATGACAATTCTTGTTGACATGATTTCAAAGTAACAAATTTCATGTCACGATCGCGATCACTTCGAATAAATAGTCCGTACTTAAAGACAGCCCTATAATGTACAGCGACCGTCGCGCGGAGCTAGTACGGGTTGTACTTGTTCCTCTCCTTGGAGGACTTGGCGGGCGCGTCGTCGTCCTGGCGGCGGCTGAAGGACTTGTGGTTGCGGTGCACGCCCGTGGTCTGCACGGGCTGCGCCGCGCCGCTCAGCAGGTCCGACAGCCCGCCCAGCGCCGACAGCGAGCTCAGCGCCCCCAGCGCGCCCGACTTGCTGAGCAGCTGCGCCAGCGGAATGGCCGACGCCAGCGGGCTAGTGCTGGACGAGCCGGCGCTGCCGCTGGTGGAGCTTCCCTCCAGATTCGCCTTTTGGAGCTCCACACTGCCGGAGCGGGACAGGAATGTTGTACAGGGTCAGGTGACCTCTGGGCCTATTCGAGCGGACGCGGGCGCGGACCGAACGGTGCTGACCCGAGTAGCGAGCCGGACATTTTGGTGTTCACGATGTTGCCAAAACGGTTCTTTTTTTTTACAAATATATTTAATAAATTAATTTGTAACCTTTATTTAATTAATTTGTTAATATGTTTGAAAATTAAGTTCGACTGCCGCAAAATAAAATAAACAAGTTTTTTTTTTTAAATTAAGTTGTACGATATTAAGAAACGCTCGGTAAGGTATCCTTTTTTTTAAGATGTGAGAATGGTGCTGTTGATCCCAATATCGACCGAAGTATTCCAAAAAACACTCAGTTGCATTTCATTTCCTAAAATTGGTGCTTTAAACATACATACATTCTAAAAATAAATTAATATTTAACAAACGCCACTTGTTATAGTACAGACAACTTTTCTGTGAGTTTACACGAAAAAGTTTCAGTTTACACAAAAAACGATGATAAAAATAATGCGTCGTGTATGTTATGCTCTTTACAGACATTTTACGGCTCAAACAAAATAAGCATGTAAATGATTGGAGCTTATTTAAGTGCAGGTTATACAAGGTACAGGATAGGATGTATTTCATATGGGTCAGCTTTCAAATCAAGTATTTTAACGACTTACAAGATGTGGATCAAGACGTTATACACTGCGTCCAATGAAGTATATGCAAAGAAAGTGGCTTTCCGAGCGTTTGTTAATAAAAAATATATTAGAATTCTGTCGAAAGAGACGGAAAAGCGCTTTATATTTTCAAACCCGGCCAAATCAGTCGCTTTATTCAAACTTATGATACAATAATAGTGAAGAGAATTCGAAAAATTCGATAACATTGCCCCAACTCGAGTCAGACGCCAGATTTTAGCAAATTCAAACGAAAACGATTTCGAAACGGCCCATAAGGTGAGATAAATCAAAGGAGTTTTTCAGGATATCAAAAAAATCGACCATAAGGGTGGACAAGGCAAGAGTTCACTGGACATGAACAGGCAAATAATACTCCATTGGAGTTGGATGGAACATTTGTAGGGGGGGAAGATTAGAATATAATGGTGTTTGTGATGTAGCGACTTACCTCATGTTGATGAGGTACTGGGCCAGTGCCACGGAGTCAGGGTTGCCAGAAATGGTGATGGTCCGGTCAGTGCTGCCACCTTCACGCTCCTCGCAATTCGATATTCGGATCATGGCGCCGGAGATTTGTCGGATTTCAGCAATTTTGGTACCACCCTGAAGTTACATTTTTGGTGTGTTTAAGACTTTTTTTTTTCTCCACAGAAAATTTTGAAGTATGAATAAAGTATGACAATTTTTTATATTAAACTACATTGTATTTCAGAGTAAGAATTTTTGTTCTTCATAATATGTTCTGACCGACGTTTTTGCATACCTAAAGGTCTAATTGGCGTTGACAAGTCATTCATTTATTATTATGATCCTTTATCTAAATTTCCACTGACTCAGTTATGTATGTATTATCATGGACATTATCATAGACGGTACGGAATACATATTTGTATGACGAATAGTTGTTCCGAGTCTGGGTGTTTGTACTTGTCAATAGTAGTGTTTGTTAAGCATCTACGATACAGGAATTATTACAAGAGAGAAGCGTATTAAAAAAAAAACCTATGTATCATTACTGAGAACTTGGTCTGATATAACACCTAGAAGATGAATGAACCAGGTTACGTAGTTACCTTGCCAATGATGCAGCCTATCAGTTCGTTGGGCACGGTCATCTCGTGCGACTGCTGGTTGGTAGCGGGCTGGTTGCGCGACTGGTTCGACGTGCGCAGCTGAGACCCTGCCAGCGCCGCTAGCGCTGCGACAACACACGACGGTCAGACACGCCATAACATGCCTAACTATTTGGGGATTTGACGGGAGTTGCTTCGTGGGAAACTAGTTACTCAATATGATTATCGTTGGTGAAGGATTGTTTATGTGGGCTCGTACAGATACCAACGTAGTTGAATAGGAATGTTTTCGTTATTAAGAAATTTATAATTGTCAATGAGAATAGTAAAAAGCATACAAGTTTTTCAATATTAAAACAAATGTTTGAACAATTATCTGATACTTTTGATGTTGTTACATCGGGACCTACAGACGAGTTGATACAAGTTTAGCGTTTCACAATTTGTTCCAATTTTAAAGTGCGGGGGCTTGTGGGATTATGGTAACTTAAAAGTGATGATTAATATGAACTTAGTTAAATTATAGATAAAATAAAAATATGTTAGGATTGATTTTAAAATACATACTTAGGCTCTGTTTACCTGCAGGGTTAAGTCCGGCAGCATTAGCTGGACCCAGACCACCGAGACCCAACGCAGCCAGACCAGCTAATGGGGATTTGGCCAGACCACCCATCTATAAAAAAAATACAATAATTTAATATATAGTTAATATGTTTGACGTTTAATCCAAACATGCTAGAATGCGTTTATTGTGTATCTGACTCTGAAATTGGTATGTAATTGGATATCTAGTAATGTTAAATATTGATCGATATTTAAATCGGAAACAGACTTGCTGTACGACGCAGTCAGGCCAATGTCAGTTATGTAATCTGAGTGCTGCGCATGCGCAACGGATTTATATGAATAAAAAATATTATCAAGATACAAAGCAAAATTATTAGTCACGGGAAATTACTAAGACTCAGATACACAAGCAACACGTTTCAAGTTGCTTGGGTTTTAAATTAAAATATCGAATATCCCAACCCAATCATTAGGTTTACAATTTCATATTGCGTTACATACAATTATTTTAACAAGCAATGTTACTAAAATAATTGTAAGCTTATATACAATTTGGAGAAGTATTTTCATTCGGTGTACATTCTACTGAATGAGTATAATTTACAAGACCATACAAGTTTCATACAAAAGTAGGAAGAAGAAACCATACGAGACAGTACTCCATTCTCTGAAAATATTGTTTAAAACAAATATCAGAACAGTATTCTAAGATTAATTATATATATAGCTCCAGCTGCTTGTTTTCATCTTCTCTGACATAGCCGGGATGGGATCGCTGGATAGGGTAACCTGGGTAAACTAGATTTTACAAAGTAAATATTAAAATCTAGGAAAATTCGCAATTTTCACTTCAATATACACATATCGCATGATTAATCCAGATTGTATACAGTAACTTTACAACACTTGGATTAAACATTCGATCGATGAAGTCTGCGGATTCAGATTGGATGATAAGGTATAGGATTTGCGAATTTTCATAGCATAATATAACAAAAAATATCCACATTGTGAGTTCTTGACCGGTGCTGCCCAAAAATGCACCTTATAAAATACAATAAAAAAGGCAATTTTACTGTAGTCTAAGAATATAATTTTGTATCACGTTAAGCCATGCGCGACCATGGTTAATCACCATTATTAAATATCGTGTGGAAAATAAAAAGAAACGATGGAATAGGCAAGGCAAAGGCAAAATAAGGAGAGGTGCAAGTACAGGAACGTTTTATAACAAGTTTTACATCGTTGATAGGTGCGCGAGCTTCAAGTACGTTACGCTCGTATCTCGGCAATGCCAGAAAACAAACAGATAAAGCTTTTAATGTGAATGTGATTACCGCTAAACGACTATAATAATTACATTCTGTTTAAATGTGCTAATATCAAATGCTATACTACAGTTCGATATGGAAAACATATTGGAATAAAAGCTATACAAATGGGGGATACGTGCAAACAAGAAAGAGTTCATTTTTCAAGCGTAAGGTGCGAAAGAGCAGCGCAAAATAATATGGAATTCATTCCTACACTCCACATCACCGGGGGACTAAAACTATTATTGTACAAGGTTAATTCATGGCCGCTACGGGGACTCGACACCACACATCCAATTCAAGGGGATTCTGGGGCAGCACCAATCACATTACGTCACTCGGTCCACACAACCTCATAGAGAAGATTTTAAATACTTGTATACCAATTCATGGAATCGTTGCCAAAGGTTTTAGCTAAAAGATGTTTACTCTAACAGGCAAATAGAATGGTATTCAAGATGGTATTGTCACTACGGGGTCAGGTATAGCATAGTAGTGTTTTATTTTAAGTTTGAAATATATCTTTAATGCAAATGCATTCTGTATTAGACTTTAACATCTCTTGGAAACCCGTAGCTCTCGTCCCAGCTAGACGGCGACGCGTATTGCGGGTCATTGTCAGAAAACGTGTTGTTTGTCGTGTGACATACAATACGTACATAAACGGAGGGTAGTAAACAATATGGATCGCCGGTGCGTCATACAGCGCTAGTTTACAAAACGTTAATGAGACCGCGCACGCGTAGTGGCGCCGCTGAGCTGGGAGAGGCAGGTCGGCTATGAGGCAGTGCGGCCGGTGCACTCACGAGGTGGTGTTCGTGCAGCGGCGGCGGCAGCAGGTGGTGCGGCGGCAGCGCGCCCACCAGCGGCGGCTTCACCTCCAGCAGGGGGAACACGGGCGCGCACACCGCCTGCGGGCACCAGCGTTAGCTACGCGCTACACCCCACTACCGACTGATGCTACGCCGTCCAGCTTTCTCGGACCGTATATATTCAATGGTAATATTTTGTATTCCATCAGGCATCACGGTCGGCAGAGTCATTTCCGTACATTGAAAACAGCAGTAGTCAGAAAACATTGGGGCAGAGAACTTACGACGCGTGTTTTGAATTGACACTTATTTTTATCGAAACAATAATTTAAATCGATCGCAAGAAAATTGCTTTCAGCTGCACTACAAACGGTAAGCGCGAGTTCCACTACAATTAGTCCATATGTTTATACCATCATTTGATAACGCGTCAGGTTATTTTTTATGGTGCTTCTGAACGTTGCAGTGTTGCCAGCCCAAATAATAATTGGTGTTGCCAATGTTAAATAAAAAAGAATAAAACAATATCGTTTATTATTATATATTACATATATTATAAACAGATTCCTTTGTTATTTCATATATTATGTTGATCAAAGTGCTTGTGTTTTGTAACTTTAAGACAAATTACATATAATAAAAGTATTTCCTAAAACTTATTGCCTAATTTTAATATTAAACATAAAATTATATAAGCGGCATTAGTTCAAAATATTTATATATTTATTAAAAACTGTGAGTAATAATTACTTACATCTTGTGCAGGCACGGCGTAATTTCCTTGGATAGTGTATGCTTGTCCACCGGCTAAAATAACTGGACCGGCGACATTTGGCTTTGGTCTGTATGGAATTGTGGCTCCTTTTGGTGGGCTCTGAAATATAGCGACCATCGTTAGACTACTTACTGATTATTTAATCTCATGGATAATTTTAAAATAATCGAGCATTTTTACTATTTTGTACATCTATACAAATATAAACTAGGAAATAACGTATTATGACATACTCTATCTCGTATTCACAGCAAGCCAAGGCCTACAGTATATTTAGTTTATGCATGGTTATTACAGCCGTATAGCCTAACAACAATAGATTATTATTATGATGGTCAAAGAGCAAGTCAATAAATAAATAATAATAATAAAATAAGTTCATATTTCAGACTTCAGTCCAATGTCCCGCAATTAAACTTTTGAAAACAGTTTTTTTTTTTTTTTTCTTTAAATACTTTGGTTATTATAATGATAATCTCTGTCTCACACACATGGACCTCTTAGAATGAGAAGGTTTAGGCTTTAATCCACAACATTAATAACAATACCACTGAATTACAGTAAATCTACAGAACTTTTTGAAGCTTATATTAGTGTCATGTATAAATATTTACCTCTAGCATAACGCAGCAAATGTGATAAATGCATTGTGTGATAGCGTCGCAGGTCCCACTGATTGTGACAGCTCGTTCTGTGGAGTTTGGCAGCATTTCACTTGCCACCTGCAAATAATTGAAACACATACTAATTGTAACTTGTAAAGGGTTGCCATATACATAACAAATCGAGCCCACTACTGTCCCATCACTGGACACTAGGCCTTTTCTCAGAATGAGAAGGGTTAGACCATATATAATTATATCTATCTAGAAGTAATAGTCTATTTGTCTGCAATAGTACTTCTTTTATCCCAATTTACACTAACAAATATTGTTGGCCCATTTAATCTATATCACAGTGCGCTAGCGCATTCAAGTTTCAGTGAATGCGGTTATACTAATAGATTGTCGTTTAACAACTAGTTTACCTAAGTGCGGGAAAGCAAGACAAGGTGGGAGGACCTGCTCCCGCTCTTAGCCCCAGACTTTCACGGTCATGAACTCACGCGCAGTATACGGGTAAGTTCATGAACAACGTACAAATTACAATTTAGTTTCGATAGTAGTTTAGTTTTCATAGTCCATTAGTGTTAGCGTTAGCGGCGTCTGGCACACCCTTAGGCACTCAGCGTCGATATTGCTACAACATTGCTAGCCGACTAATCTTTCTTCTAAGCATAAGCAATTACCAATTATAACTTGAGTCAACAGGACAAAATCCGACAAAAGGCGGCAAAGACATAACGTAAAAAATTAAGATAAGCAGAAGAAACCTCAAAATTCATGGCTAGCTTACCTGAATGTTAGCGCCGGTCACGTCGCGAATCTCCTTGATTTTGGAGCCGCCCTTCCCGATGAGTGAGCCGCACTGTGACGCGGGCACGATGAGCCGCAGCGTGATGGGCGCGCGCGAACCACCGCCGCCGCCTTCATTGAACTGCGAGCACCACTGCAATGTTACAAACATATACATACAGAAAAATGGTCTAATTGATAGGGCACAATGCTTGTTTTAGCATCGACAATCACTTCAGTTTCAGTACAAAATGTAGGTACACTGAACTTTTGTAAGAAAGCTCCATATAGTGGCATATAATCAAGGCAAAAAAACTATGTGTAAACGTACATTAAAAGTAGTCTGGGGAGATAAGTATATAGGTATCTTCCCAGGCTACTTTTTTGGTGAAAAGCAGAACAATGGAAGATGGGAAAGTATGCAGAAATTATGGTATTCAAATTGGTAGATGTTTTATAAGTAAAGAATGGTAATGTTAATAAGTAGTAGTTTCTCGTGCGTTTTACATGGTGTTTGGTAAATAATATGGTGGTACAAACCTCTTCAAATTTTTTGCATATGAGTGTGAAGGCTTTGAATATAGCACTTGTGTTGCCAGTAACTGTGACAATACGTTCTGGGCATGATCCATCAGATATGTTGATTTTGGCTCCAGACTGAAAACAAAATATTATACATTATGATTATTATTTATAAAAATGGTATGATTTTGATAATACTAATTATTTCTTTAAAACACACTAACATACACATTAACACTGAAAAATAGTCTTGAAAAATGATTAAGTATTTTTTTTTTACTTTTTTGTAATGTTTTGAACTCACCTCTTCTCTAAACCTTTTAACAATCTCTCCTTTTTTGCCAATAATACTGCCAACTTCCTGCGAACAAACGTAAACTAAGTTAAACTTAGAACAAGTGTTACGTTAGATTTAATTAAAATTGTCGTCGAAAATAACCTAAGGGATTGCTACATTGGCAAGTATTGTGCGACGGTCGCACGCACATGTAATTAATGTAGACGCGCTGAGATTTATAGTACAAAAGATTTCCTGTCTGGTGGCCAATAATAGTCACTGCATAGAGATTCTTTGCTGCAGTCAGACACATTGGGGTTGCAGCAAGACAGTTTTAGAGGCATCTTGTATCAGTTCGTTACTGGCAACTGAGCATCATGACTTCTGCAGTATGTGAACAATGCTATTGCTCAACGCCGCGGCTTACACGACACAAATAGCGAACATAATCTTCTAAGGCCGCCAGCTCAAACTTCTACTGTGACGATTGACAGTGACCAATTTCACTGCGGATTAATCTATGAATTATTTACTAAGCTGTTCGTAAATAATTGATCACACGAATTTAGTTTCACTTTTACATTGTTTATTGGCGAATTAAGGCGTGACAGAGAAGTCGGTGAAAATAAAAGTAGGTTTTTACTCTCTCGTTAACTTGGGAATTCGTGAAGTTATTTGGGACTTCGTTATTTACGAACATAAATAAAAAGTATTGTGTAACATATCTCATAACATTAAAGTAACTAATTTATTGGATTGTTTACATAAAACGCAGTTAACAAAATGCGGGCGCTATTCAAGACAGTTTACCGAAATAAAAATAATACGTTCCCAGACTGTGATTAAGGAAGTGAGCAGAGACAAACAGTGACAACATTAAATATCACACATTACTCCAATTAGAAAAAGGTACAAATCGACAAGTTTGATGAACAGGGCGAGTGCCAATAGCTGGCTGCTTGCCAAATGTACTTTGTATTGGATTATAGCCAATTAAAAGTACCTACATGTAAAAGTAGGTATAGGTGGTATTAACATCAATACATCTCACATGTCAGTGCAATCTAGCGACATCTAGGTGTGCTAAATTAGTGACGCTGTTGAGTAATGGAAGCTTAAATAAAACAGTTACGATGTGATGTGAATTATATCATGCTAATAAATCAACCATAGTTAAAAACATGCAGCTTTGAATTTTCATACTGTAGTTTAATATACTTGGTAACATATTGTGTTTATGTTAACCTTACATTGTAATATACATTAGATAAGTAATAATAAAATGAAAGCCTACTCGTTAAGCAAGCCTACATGGTTAACAAACAGGATATTGCGTTGAGCAGCCATACAAGTGTGGGCCCTAACAAGATTGAAATACCAAAGTCATATTAGATTACCATATGTTCAAACAAATACACACAACTCTTTCATACTCATTTGAATGTGTTATTGACTATGTAACACTTATGTATGAACAAGTTTTTGAATGCTGGTTTAATACACTGTTTACAGCTGAGACAAATATTTTTATAAAGATTAATTTAAGTTTGCGTTGAATCTATGTTTACCCAATAAGTAATAAACTTTATTAATTGAATGATTAACTAAGTTTCAACTATATTATTGCAGAAGCACAAAGCTAAAAAAAAGAGACAAGAACCTATCTCAACATTTTAATTTCAAAGTCAAAGTCTAGTTAAATATTTTTATTTCAACTGGGCCTTTACAGGTGCTTTCAAAATGTTATGGTTCTAGTTGCTTGGTTCCAAAAGTGGGTTGGTCCTATGGAGAAAAGACAGGAGAGAAACTCCATGGATACTCTTTTCAAAAAACTGAACTGTTTTAAAATGATTCTTTCTATAAAAAAATGCATATGCATTAATCAAATAGTTGCTTATGTCTAATGCAGTATTTGTTTATTAAACACTTCTAAAGAATGAAACATGTAAGGCAAATACTAATACAAAATGTTTCTACCCATTGCTTGAATAAGATCATTGTATATCTGACTTTGAAATGAAAACAATAAATGAGAGCATTGGAGTATATGTTGATAATATTTTTATATACTAGATTTCAAACCTAACGGATTGGGAACCATATTGAACTGAGATACTGAATAATGAATTTCAGAAACCATGATTTTTTTCAATATTATCTGAACTAGAACAATAAAGTAGGCTAATTTTGCAAAACTCAGTAAAAATATTAAGATTTTATTATATTATGTTGAAAAATCACCACATGTAAGCCCGCTTTGGTTCATAAAGCACTTTGAATAATTAGATTTTAATGTAAACTAAAATCAATTTTCTAAAATAGGCATCACAATTAACTATTACTACTTACTGATAATATAAGCACACACACATTAGTAACTAATTTGTTTACACTACACTACTCAGTAATACCAGGTTAATTTTTTGTATCAAAAATGGAATTTAGAAGAAGGTAAAGTGTACACTTTCACAATTTGTAAATAATTCAAAATATTTTTAAAACAGTGCCAATTTTGAAAAATAATCAAGTGTTTATGCTCTTACCTTCCCCTGCATAATCAGTCTGATAGTGAGGGTAACTTTGGAGTCTTCCTCGTGGAGAGTAGGGGCTTTCTCCAGTTCCATGCTGGAGGAGGTGTCCGTCGTGTCTCGCGGAATTTTTGGCTGCGTACAGGGCTACGTGTGGGCACAGGGGACACTCCACTCAATCTAATGGCTGGGACTCTGGGGCTCGTGGCACGCACTGCAGGCAGGGTAAGCTGGAAAACAGGCGCACATCTCAAAAGGAACGTCCATAGGTCTCGAGCGAACTAAAGGTGAGGGTATGGGCACACGCCGATTTTTAAAAAGCGAAGCCGATTACCGAATATTTATTTACAGTGACGGTCGATGGCAAGCGTAACGGAATGAGGACGGCAAATGAGGATCTAGTCGCTATTATCAACTAACTGGTCTCTGGTACGACCGGATTCTGCGGCTGTAACGCGAGTCGGCCCGCTCCGGACGGAGGGACCGTTACTTGAACTCCGATACCTGTTCGCGGCTCGCGACATAACCTCAGCGTCGCGCCTCATGGCTAGCCGACCAGGTTATCGATCCCACTGATCCCAAACAATTCTCCCGACTGCCGAGTTTCAACAACTTTCTTACCTCGTTTGTTTTCCACGTTGCAACAATAACTTAACAAATCTTAACACTAATATTATCACCAAGATGTGTATAAAAATCACACTTATCACAATTTTCTTTGTCACTTATAATTATAAAATTAAAATAAAACCCGACGGTGACGCGTCGGTGTGAAGCTTGTAATTGTCATAAACAATAGAGGATAGAGGGAAAAGCTGACTGCAGCGCCTCTGGTGGCAATGAGAAAAACATTTTGACAGCTGACGTTTTTATCGGTAAAACAGTTCTAAAGCCCTTTTACACGTTCCATCTTCGCAATGTTTGTAAATATGTTCATTCAGTCACTTTGCATTATTTACAGACCTTATTTACGAAACTTTCGGGAGGTAGGTAATTTGAATTTCCTAATGTGAGATCAAGAAGCCGGGATAAGCTATAGTCCCAATCAACTTATGAAGTTATGTAAAATCGCAATTTATAAATTAGAGCGATGTCATTGTCTCCGGCTTATATAGGCAAGTACTAATTTCTCTTTAGGCAGGTGCATCGGTTTACCCTGAGACTGTAACAACGGACATTGACACCGCTTGGCATACGCTAAAATACCACGCAGGTTACGCTTGGCAAGCAATCAAATGGGCTGATTATAAATTAATGGTACCTACCTTTAATTATAATTATTAACATTATAGTTTTATTTTTCATATCTAGGTATCAGTTTTCAATTTATCTAATCCATATTATATGAGTTCTAATAATGCTACGGGATTCAAAGTTATTCTCATTAATTGACTTGTGTAACTCTACGTTAAATTCCAAGGAAAAATTATAAAGATTAAACAAGTTTTCCACACGTCGCAGCGGTTTACAAATAATTTTGTTGTTGCTTGTTCTGATTTTGTAGGTTTTTATTGTGTTTTATATTATGACTGTAACTTCGATGTGAATGCACAGAAATAAATAATTGAAGGCCTACCTACATAATGGTGAGCTGATTTTTAGCTGGGATTTTTCCGCTAAGGGTATGTCCTATATCGATCGTAATATTGCCATTTAGAAGGAAAGTAACTGTAGCAATGAGAGTATAGCTTTGGATCCTCTGTTTTCCATTAGAAGGGTTTAAGATCGAAATCGGCCTACACCTTTGAATTTGTAGAAATAATATGGCGATTTAGGAGCTTTCAAGCCGCTTTGGTTTCATTTAAATATCTATCATAGTTTCGTAGAAAAATAATTATGAAGTTAGGGGTTGCGACCCGCATTTTCAAAAAACTAATGAAATTAGGAGTTTGATAATTAGCCAAACAATATTTTCAAGAACTAGCAACATAATAAAGGCACCAATGTCAAAAAAGACGCCAGTACAGATTTCATATGGAAAACCGGCGAGACCCTTTTTATTATTATCAATACAGTAAAATGGACTCGTCCTTAGTGACATTGAGGTTGACCCAAATGGGACTACAGATGTGATTAGCGCAGTCGACGGCACGGTTGGCGCAGTTGTTGAGAGATCGACTGCTTCGCTGCGTGACGCGGGTTCGATTCCCTCACGGAACAAATATTTGTATGATCTACAGATTTTTGTTTCGGGTCTGGGTCAGATCTATGTGAATATATATATTTGTAAACGTACCCACAATACAGGAATGATTCCTAGTGGGCAACGCTTTTATAATTTTTTTTTAAAGTTTACTTACCTTTAAAAAAAAATCTCAAGTTATTCCAAAACCATTAAGTAGGTATATATTTACAGATGATCAAAAGTGCTAATCAGACAAAATAAACAAAGCTACTTCCTATACATTAATGTCATGAAGAATGCCTAGAAGACTTAAAAACACTGAATAAATTTCTATAGGTATCCATTTTTTATAGGAACAGTTTTTACAAAAAAGCCAGTTGGTCCCTGCACGCCAATATTGAAGTTGAATGCTTTGTCCCATGCAAATTCCTTCGCCGTTTATTGTCGGCCGACGGGATATTTCCTGAGGTAAATTGCACATAAATACATCTAACTCTATTCAATAACAGAGTGGCTTTTGGTTGAGGAAAAGATTCTCTAATCTTGTTGCTTTTTACGTAAGTGTGTAACCAAATAATATTTTTAGATTTCGGTGGAAAATCAAAACACATCATCTTATAGGTGTCTGAGAGTAATGAAGAAGTGATTTAAGGTGTTCAAAGACTACTGACTATGACTATTTCGGATCACTAGGACACTGCGGCCAGACACCGGAGGACGGGCAGTAGCGTCTTTTCACTAATCGGTGAGCCACTGCGACCGCACAGTTGGGGGAGGCCTTCGTTCAGCAGTTAACGTCTTCTGGCTGATGATGATGAGGACACGTCGAGCGCTATTGTTTGTTTGGCGCTATTGGTGGGAAAACATCACTATAATGTGTATGTAAAAGAGGGAAAATCTCACGTGTTGTTCAAATAAATAATACCCTGAATTATTTGTTTGATACTCTTAAGTTTTAAATTAAGACTCTTCTAGAATACAATAGAATACATTTTATTTGCATGAAACATAGTTACAAGGTTTTACATTAATTATTACAGTTCATGTTTCACCGACAACACGGCATGCTAAAGTGTAGTTAATATAAATATTATAAATAGTGAACTGAATTATTTTACGAACCCATATTACAACCTATATATAATCTTCAAAAACAAGATGGTGTTAATAGCAATGTCAAGAATCTTGTGCCAAACATGCCAGTGGAAAGTTAAGGCGAACCTGATATAGGTCGAGACAACCCTAATACCTAGCAAAAATTGTTGAAGGTAAAGGTATAGTATAAGTGGTTTAATATTCTTCGTTTCTATAACAGACTAAAACACTTTCGAGTTCAGCTAAAAGTAAAAGAGTAAAATTGAAAAGCTTTTAATTGAATCGCCCTGAGCGAAAAACGGCTGTTGCTTGGCAAACAAACTTACGTAGAGAAAATGTCCGGTGACAATGTATTAGTGTTCTATTGTATAATAAATAAAAATATTTTTCACCTCTTTTTTCTCATCATCATCACATCTCTATTGTCTGTTACAGACAATTTAGATAGCGTGTTTGTAAGAAGAAAATCTCTACACAGAAAATCATTAATATCCTATACAGGTAATTTATCAAATTATATCATTAGAGTGCTTTGGTAAAGCCGAGTTTCTTGACGCTCGTTCTCAGTCCTCATCGTCAGTGCGTTGCTACGCACGTAGCCGCGTGCCTACGTACGTAGCTAAATACAATACAAACTGCTACGAATGACAGCAAAGCGGCAGCATACGCGAGGTGATTTGATTCACCTAAAGTTTTTAACCAAATTGAGAAATACTTGAAAACATATGTTGTGAGGATTATTATTCAGGTGGAATAATAGTCGAAAGTACAACTAGCATTTGGTTTTGCGGCAAGAGATTTTATTCACGATAAAAAATAGTGAAGAGAATGGCTACCCTTTAGATGTCTAGCAAAAGGCGCAGATACGTAATTAACGTTTTATTCCAGGTTATTTAACTCGTTCGCCAGAATCGTGAGTAGCTCTAACGATTCGTTGATTGCTTGCGAAAATCAGACTTTTATTTTTTCGTTAACCAGTGGGAATATAAGGTGAAATCCTCGTTTGGTGTTATCATTCATAAAAGGGCTGTCGTTTTCAAAAACTGTTGTTGTAAATATAATTGTTAGTTATTTGTTCAACTTTAACTTCAATTTATCCGATTACTGTCTCACACCTGGACATGGGCTAGGTAGTGAGAATGATCAGAGCTGCAGGACTCGGTGACAAAACTTAAGCAATGCTGGTGCATCCTGATGCACCGTCGACCACGATACACCATGTTGTACCACGATGATGGGGCTGATTGCCCAAGGCCACTTGAGGAACTACTTGCTTGAACTTGCGAAGTGGCTAATCTTTCCACTACAGCACGAGCATTTGTGTCCGAATTCATCCCGAAAATTATTGACAATATTATCCACATCAAGTTCTGTATTATTTGCATATTAATTTAAATATAGTCCTATTGCTAACACTTAAATCACCAAATTAAAATTAATGGTTGGTATTATGTGATTTTCCATTTAATAGCAAAATATTTGTTAAAAATGCATCAATTTCGACGAAACAATTAACAATCTAAATGCCACTGCCCACTGCAGTTACTCGTTCGTAGAATTGCAACATAATGTGGTCCTAAATAAATAACATTGTATTTAATGGTATTGTCATGAGCGTTTGACATTTGGGAATTTTGAGTCATAAAATAATATTGTAAACTAGCGACCCGCCCCGGCTTCGCACGGGTGCAATTTACTAATTAAGAAACTGAAGTATCCAGAGGATTTTCAAAAAAAAAAAACTTTCAACCTTGTCCTGACAATTACAAACACAATAAAAAAGAATTAGCCAAATAGGTGCGGGCGTTCTGAAGTTATGCGCATTTTCGCCAATTGATTTTTATTTATATAGATATGCCAAGTAATTGCGTATAGGTCTATTTTGTTGTGTCTCATTGGACCTCTGCCTCAACTTACACAGAATACAGGCGTGATGTTATATAATGTTATTTGGAGGTATCTTATTGTTTACCTTCGCCATGATGTACCTAACTATTATATTATATGTAATTTGCGACATAATATTTGTTTAATTCAATTTTTGATACTAATTTTCTATAATATTATTGTTTTTATTCTTAAATATTTCTTCCGTGTGGGAATCGATCCCGGGACACGTAGCGTAGCAGTCGATTGCTCAATCACTGCACCAACCATACTGTCAAACAGTTGTAGATAGTGGTAGAGTACTGATAATTTTACGTTAAGTTACGTATCTACATGTCCAATATTCCCTCGATACTCTAGTTATTTATTGTTGTTCCGCAAAGAATAAAGATTGACAAAAAAAGAGCGTTCTTCACGAAGATTCCCAACACTAATGGACTGCTTTATCCCTTGTTTGTACACTGTGGGATGAAAAGCGTAGTGCGGCACCTAACGAACGCTTCGCTTCTGTTCGGTACGGTTCGCTTCTCTTCGCTGCTCTTCGCTTAGCAGGATTCAACTGAACGTTTGTGCCTGCATGCTTTGAACGATGAAAATAATATATAAAAAAAAATTGTTTAATGATTCTCTTGTATTCTGTATTTGTGATAATATAAAGTTGAATTGAAACCGTGGTTATTATATTGATAAAGTTTTATCTTTTATGTATGTTAGGTCAGCAGAGTTTATAGAACAGGTACATTATAGATAAGTTTGTTTGTTTTTGTATGTATTGATTTATATATATATATATATACACCACATTACGAGCTGTATATAACTGCCTCATTGGTCAGTGGTCGCAAGTGCGACTGCTGAGCGTGACGTCCTGGGTTTGATTCCCGGGTCGAGCAAAGTGTTATTGGGTTTTTCTGTATGGATATTTTCAGTAGCAACACGGAGTCTGGAACTGTGTCCGGTAGATGGCCATAGGTTCGCCCCCCCATTACGTGTGATTCAATAACGGCATCGGCGAAATATGGGTGTACAATAGTATGCCTCTGCCTAAACCTTTGGGGAATAGAGGCGTGATGCTATGTTATGTGTTATGAGAACATTGGTAATGGCAGCAATATTACTTTTGCTGCTAAATCGACAGTAATTTATTAACCTAAGACTATCTTTGTTCTTTTTTTAATCGTCACACTACTATTTCGATTATTTTGCTGAATACAGGCATAAATCTCAGATACACCTAGACCCATAAAAATATTATTTAGGTACGTGTGGACTGAACTCGCGACACAGCGCAGAAATCCAATGGATTTGGCAGTGCACCAATTGTCTCATCAAAATGATAACGCCCGTTTACCTATATAAAATGTCATAACGGTTGATTCTGCATAAAACGTCCGTTATGTTTTTGGTGAATTTGGGCTTTTTTATGAAATGTTGTCGCTATAATGTAGCCGCATATTGCTGAATAGTTACACGTAGGAGTAAATAGACCCTTGTGGCAAACTGGCTAATTGAGTTTTTGTTATAGAGCTAGGGATTTTTATAGAGGTAGCTACAGTTAGCCTGGAAAAGCTTTTATAGGAAAAGGTAATGATTGAAATCATGTATTTTAAACTGGCTCATTGGTCGAGTGGTCGCAAGCGGGACTGCTGAGTGTGAGGTCCTGTGTTCGATTCTCGGATCGGTCAGTGTTATTGGGTTTTTCTTTATGGAAATTCTCAGTAGCAGCACGGAGTCTGAAACTGTGTTCGGTAAATGGCATTAGGCTCTCACCCTATTACCTACTCAATATCAGCATCGGCGAAATGAGGGTGTACAATAGAACACTACCGCCTAATCCTTCGGCGAATACAGGCGTGATGCTATGTTATGTATTTTAAATGGCCATGTATTGTCCAATTTGTAAAGATTTCAAAAACTATTTATTCTTAAATTAACTTTTGAATTTCGTTAAGCGTCTAGATTTTGTTTTTAATACTAACCAATACGTAAATATACAGTTGATGTACAGACAGAAAATATGTATATATATTTTGACCCGTTACTGTGTTAAAGTGGCTTATCGTTTAAATGACGCAACTAGTCGTGATAAATCGTATCCCGCTATATATGAAAATATGAAAAATAATGGATCACAATGTAACGTCACAGGGCGCATAAACTTATGACAACGGTCACCTCGGTGGCCAACAATTTATTTACAACGAAATTCTCGCGTCATAAATGTGACGCCGACGCGGATGAGCCGAATCGTCCTTGTGCGGCGGCGTTTAATTTTAATGATAATTTTGGGTTGTATACCCCTGGATATCTGAGTTTGTTATTTGATGTATTGGAAAGGTGAGAAACCAAATATTTGTACGAGGGTTGACTATTCATTATGCGGTATTGAGACCGACGTTATTAAAAAATATTGGGACGGTGATGATAAACGTCGGTGTTTATTTATATTTGATTATAGACTAAACTATATGAGCGTTATACCATTATTTATTATTTCGAAATAACTCTGCTCTTTTGTTTTGACATAATATAAAACAAAACATAATCTAACAAGTGTTTAACTCTAGTTTTAAATCTTTATAGCTAAAACTGTCCATTATTTTACCGAAATACGACGTACGTATTAATAGCTTGAATATAAACTTTGCTTGAGCTTGAGTATAAACAGAGCTTGGTTCTTAGATAGCTGTAAACCTTTATTTAAAAAATGTAAAATACTTCCTTTACCATGTATGTATATAAGAGCCATAAGCATTTTTACGAAAGAGCATATATATTTTTTTAAACAACACAACGAAGTTTTTACGAGGCAGAAAAGGTCTAAGTTTAAAAATCTGTTATATCAACCACCCTGTTATAAAGATATTTATAAGAAAAATGTGTTTAACATGTGTATATTGATATATAATAACTTGCCAGAAGAATTTAAATTATTAAAAAGTAATGTTTTCAAAACAAAATTAACGGAATGGCTCCTATCACATTGTTTCTACAGCATTAAAGAATTTATGGAATATAGAAATAAATAATATATGTAGATGATAATTAGTATAGTACAAGTAATTTTTTTTTTTTTTTTTGTTTAATGTAATATAATAATTAAAATTTTTGCACGCCTGCTTGCAGGCAGAATACATATACATCTAGGATTTAAGATCTTACCTTTATATAAAACAATGTATTTCTAGCAAATAAACATTTGAATTTGAATTTGAATTTGAATTAGAAATAAGGTCTTTGTATATATGATAAGGATAATCCTACAAGTGTGTATCTAAGTGTAGTGCGCTAACAACAGACGGTAGCGGATAATCTTGCGTGGACGGATCAGCTTAAGTGGCTCTATTGTCGTTTGTCTTGTGATTAGATGTCCTCGAGCTATTCCGTGTACACGCTTGAGGTAATTATTGGATGATGGCGAAGTATTGTTTTGTGTAAGTTTTCAGGTGTATAATGGAGCTATCAAGTAGTTGACGGTTTTCTTAGTTTAAATTATCGATGACGAGTATGATTTTTTTATACCTATTGCGTTACACTGGCAACTGATGACTTAAATAGCAAATTAGTATTTTAAGTTTTCAACATGAAATAACAGTGAACATTCTTTTAATCATCATCTTTCGTTCAGCAGTGGACGTTTTCTGGCTGATGATGATGAGTCTTTAAAAAAAAAAATTCTAAAAATCCTTTTATTTAAAAGCCGAATCTTTAGACAAATATTCAGCTGTACAAATATAAATTGACGATGAATCGCATGTTTAGAAAACATTATCCTAAATGTTGGCCGGTTATTTGGGCCTCACCTGACATTGAAAAGTTTACGAGTAACGTTTTGCCTAGCGAGTGAAATACTGCTCAGCTTCGGACCGTTTTAATCCTTGTTGCGGCTTACATTAATATTTCTGTGTGACATATGACGAGACACCGTGTTGTATTTCATTCAAAATTCATCAATTAATCCTCTGAATTGTTTCTAGAGACTCGTTACACGGGATAAAGAGACACATAGGTATGGGATTATTCGCATGTCCATCGTATATATGCAAATTTATTCGAATATCTCGTGTTCAGTTCGTGATAAAACTCGAATAAAAATACGGCAAACGAGCCATCACTTTTATGCATGGCTGAGTGTATTATGGGAAGAGTAAGGGTTTTATTAAAAATAAAACTGATTCAGATCAAAGACATACTCGTAATTTTGGCATACATTTGCTCATTTTTGTAGGATGCTATTTTGTCTATTAAGCAATAAGGGAGATTGCAGAATCTATAAGCTATTAATAGGGGTGTTTATATTCGATTACATTTCTTAATTTAAATCTAGCTATCTAACCCATTAAGTGCTACGATATTCATTTGTTAAACTAACAAATACTCATTTATATACTTACATATTAATGAAGTTTCCTCTTCAAGTGTGTGGTATCCGCCAATAAATCTGTAAAGGAAAAATGCAATCAATATATAACCTGCTGAGCTAGCATATAAGGTTTCTTACTTACTTCTCTTGTAATTGATTTCTTGGTAAATATTACTTTGTTGGTAAATTGTGTCAGTAATTTGGTAACCTATTCAGAATTTGAGATACAATTAGGAAAGTATGTTTCGTTAAGGGCTTTTAGAAAAACGTTAATTGAACCGTTTATGGGCCCTTAGAAGATAGATCGTTAAATTCTATTTATTTATAAATCCGCTTTGTGTTGTATTTGGAGGTATTTATGATTTGAAAGGATTTCTTTGCCGATTGCTTATAAGCTTGTTAGTCAAATATTCAGGGCCATACCTATTAATTTAACTTCAGAAAGTGAATAAGTACTTATATTTTCCTACTTTGGTAAAGTAGGTAATTTAATTTACGATATTATAAATTGGTTTGTTTTGTAGGTACGCTTCGCTTTTCGCTAATATTTTTTTATAATTTATTTACCAAGCATGGCGTACATTTAAACTGATATTTTTATGGACCCAACTCCGGTCTAGTCCAATATTCTCGACCTGATCAGAAAGATCTAAAGACATTGTTCTTATATTATTTACCTATACATATATATTTATTTATAGGTAAATAATATCTCTATTTTCTATAGGAAGTTTAAAACGCCTGATAGAAGAACGGTAGACACAGTGACACAGTGGAAAGTCACTTTAAACATCAACAAAAGATAATCGATTGGACTCATTAGTAATTGTAATCAAAAATAAGAAACAACAACTATCTGTAGATCATACAAACATTTGTTCCGTACGGGGATCGAACACGCGACACGTAGGGCTGAAAGCTAATCGCTTAGCCACTACGCCAACCGTGTCGTCAATTCCATTGTTATTTCTCTTGTAAACAGTCAGATAACTACAGTTAACATTAAATTGTATGCAAATATTGATTTAAACTTATTCCAGTTAGAACGAATGCTTCATTGAGTAAATAATATCATTGTACTGTAGGTACACATAATCTTGTTTCAGCTTCATCAATTATGCGAAGCAATCAGTTTGCTTCGGCTTCAGATCCCTGCCTCTTCTTATTGAATCTCTTTAAATTAATGACGGCATAATTAAAGTTATTTATGCTAAAATGGCGGCTTAAATAAAAATATCTACTCAAAACTTGGTCGTAACTTTATATTTTAATTAAAATATTCTGATAGGCTTGTGAATTAAACAGTTTGAAAAGAGGAAGCTTACAATAAGTCATTTCAACCCACGGTCTGAAACCAATTAAAGTTAATAATCCTCTAATATAAAACAATCGCTTTTTAAACGAACTCACAGATTCCGCGGCTTTATCTCAGATGACATTCATTCACAGTAATCTTAGATATTTTTACTTTTCGAATTTTGAATGAAAGACTGTCAAACACTTATTTTCTAAATCGATTCGATGAGTTATGACAAAATCGTTCGAATTAAGAACTTATATATCGGACAGTTTTGTATAAAATCAATATTTAAAATTTCGAATATAAAATGAGATAATATAGGGTGTACCTAAATAATTTAATAATTATTATATTAAGTCAGCAAGGGTTATTGATGATAGACCCCTAATCGCTTAGAGAAAAACAGATACTAACTCATTGGTTAAGTTGGCGCAAGAATGGATGGCGATACTAATGTTTAGGTTCGAGTTCGACTCTAGGCATTCAGTAATCAGATTTTTAATCAGGATAGACGGTACAGGGTTAAGTTAGATACAAATTAACGCAACGGTACTTTTACTTATTATTGGGCAGAAAAAATCACAAAGGGATTAAGTTCTTAAGAAACGTGTGGATTTTTACCTCAGGGCATAATGATACAGTAACCCCGAAATGAGAGATTCGCCCCCTTGACAAGGGACCTAATATTTTCATCGACAAAGTTTAGGGGTGTGACATTACAACTTTCCCTAACCTGTCGAGAATTATAAGCCTAACGGTAATTTATTAAGTAATTTGTTTCGCAAAAAGCGTACCTGCTTCTTTATTATTGTGCGGTTTTAAGAGGTTTAATAAAAAAAGGGTACATTTCAGTCAAGTCAGTTATGGGATCTCTATGGCAGTTATGCTACCCATTAGATATAGGAGATTTTCATCTTAAAAATACACATTTTTTTTCCAACATTTTTCAAAAATCTTTATTATCTACGTAGATAAATAATTTTGAAAATCCATAGATGAATTTACTCGTTCACTGACTAATCACAACATCTCCGGAATTACAAAGTCTACAAAATGAATAGGCATTTTTTAAGAAAGGATTTTCAAAAATTCGACCCCTGAAGGGGTGAAACGGGGGATCAAATCTTTCCATGCAGAAAGAGTCGCAGCGCCAGCTAATCTAATATAAAATAAAATAAAATCACGCCAGAAAAAATACACGAAGAAGTTTGTAGTGTGCTAATATCACATGGCTTTTCAGTTATTAATACATCTGTCTAGTGGTCGTAAGCGTGACTGCTGACCGTGGTCCTGGGTGCGATTCCCGGGTCGTTCAATGTGTTATTGCGTTTTTCTTCTCTCAAATTCTCAGTCGCAGCACGGAGTCTGGAACTGTGCCTGATAGAATGCAATAGACTCGCCCCCTATTACATTGGACTCAATAAGGGTATCGGCAAAATTTAATTGTGGTGCTATGTTATGAATACATATTGAACGTACGAGTACATTGATACTACCATACTATTAGTAGGTATGTCTCAGGAATTCGCGTGAGCAGCTAAACGTACCGATATGTATTGATATCTGGCATTCCCGCTTGATTCAGCTCTGCGGGTGTTATCTGAATATTCAGTATACAATAGTCTGAGACGCAGCAATGCATACCTACTTAATTACTGACATAATTATGTAATAATGAATTTAATAAGCCGATTATAGTGAAGCGGAACGTAAGACTTTGAATATTTGAATGTTGTGTGTATTCTATTGTTTTGTTCGATTAGTGAGCCAAAAATAGTCATACCCTGCCAAATTCTTTATTATTATTACTTAGGTCAAAAAAAAGTTACCCTCACTGCATTATTCCTGTATAGTGTATGCGTTTACAGCACACACACAGACCCAACAACTGACTGTAGGCCATACAAGTATTGGTTCCGTATGGGAATCAAACACGCGTCATGAATTACACCAGTCGATGGTTCAACCACTGCGCCAATTGTATCCTCAAACTAATCTCAAATCTAAGATTGTTCATTGGAAATAAGTCGGTAATAAGTAAGTAAGTATATTTATTTTTATTTCTAAAATATAATCTCAGTATTCAAATATTAGGACCTTAACATTGTTTATTTATTCTGCAGAACAAAAACTATAGAAAGACAAGTTTAACTTCGCGAAAATTCGCCAACTTTCAGCACATTACAGAGAAGGAAAGAGCCTCCACTAATGACGAAACCTGAGATCATCTGGCGAATCCTGGGCAATAAGTCTCGATACCATGATCGCTGAATGCCTAATCTTTCTACTACGGCATCGGCAGTGGCGTGCGGTGCATAAAGACAAAAAGACACTGCCTACCTTACATAACTGAGATAAATATGTATTATAAGATATTTGAGGTGGCAAATCACATACATCATTATTTAATCAACAAGACAACGAACCAATACCAACATGCAGTAGGTATTATTGGTAAGTAAGCTATTAAAATTTTCTGCCTACCCTGTATAAAAACTCTGTGCACGCCGCTGGGCATCGGCGATTATCATGTGACACTCGTGGTGACACAACAGAAGAAAAAGAAACACTTACACTTAGCCCGGCAGCCTAATTACGTAAATAAGCGACAGCAACTCCACAGCCACGCGACAGCAATCTCACTGTCGATCTATACATAGTTGACTCAAAAATGAAATTTGGCAGTAACTAACGCGCGATCTACGCATGTCACAAACTGATTGCTAAATCGGTACTAATTAGGCTACGGTTCGTGGATTTTATGCCAACCTTTATAGACAACATACGGTCAAAATATGTTATTTTTATACACCAATATACATTTAAATAATGTTTCTGAAGTAAACATAACAAACAATTCTTGCAAAACTAAGAAAATTCACCAGCTACGAAAATTAATTCCGTCTTAAAACAACATATTCTTAACGCATTGTTTACAAGTGAGTTCAAGCATTCTCTTTCAAACAAGACCTTCCGACTTCTCCCGACATGTTGATACGGCCTAAGCAACGAGTAGCGACGAGATACCTGCATAATCCGATTACTTCACTCTAGATATTACAGTTCTACACTTGGGAAATATGTCTAAACACTACAATTTGCCCGCTGCAACCTTCTCGTCTGACAGAGCGATATAAATACAATCCTCTATTGAAAATTGTTGCAGAAATATGACTGTCTTTTGTCTTATAATAACATCGATAGCGATAGATAGATAGATAACTACGAATATAAATAGTTCATCTTAAAATCTGCCTCCATTGATCCAGTGGCCATATGCGCAGCTGCTGAGCATGAGGTCATGTCATCTCCCATTCGTAATAGTATGCATAGTAGAATAAAAAGAAATAAAAATAAAAATTAACGGCATTGGCGAAATGTGTACGTATACTGTATAACCCTTTATGGAATACAAGCGTGATGCTTAATTATATATAATTGATACAATATAGTTATGTAATTATCAATAATGACACTGGCTTTTTATTGTTTAATTCAATGTTTGTAAATGGCGTGAGAAATGTACAACGTTAGGTCGGTTAAAGTCCCTTAAATGAGCTTCCGAATAAAATAACGCCTCTAAATCTTCTCTTAGATCCATCCATATTGTTGTTATCCATCAATTAAACCCGAAGGTAGTATGACAGGCTTGCAGATGGATGATAAAGCCATGCATTGACAGATGACATAACTATACGTACTATAAAACCTTGGTACATTAACATATTTGTATGGTTGTAGTTATGTCCTAGTCTATGTAATGAGAACCGATCACCGTCTCGGGGTTTGCACTGTGACCGGTAAATTGGACACGGGTTGCCCCCAATTACATGGCACCTAATACCGTTTACTGAACTATACTTCTGGTTATCACTAATGATATAATAATAAAAATAGTAAATTGCCTTGCCTTGCAGGCGCGGCTACTGACAGTGAGGTCTTGAGTTTGAACCCCGGGTCCGCTAAAGTGTATTTAAGGAAAAAATCTCAGTAGCAGGTCGGAGTTTGGCATAGTGTCCGGTAGACGGCTATAGACTCGAATTCTACTACAAGCGACTTCATAACGGCATCAGTGAAATGTGGGTGTACCTCTCTCTTAACTTTCGAGGAATACAGGCGAGATGCTGTTTTGTTAATAAGCTCGCCTTAGTACATTCTATATTTTCTTCAACCATTAGCGTTTATCACTGATATTACTTCTATCACTTAGCATAATTTAACGAATATTTCTCACTTAAAACACACTTCTGTCACGCCTCTGTTTCTCAAAGGTATGGGCAGGTATGCAGGTAGGTACTGTCAAACACTTAGAAATCGGCAATAAATAAAACGTCAGTATATAAGTACACTGCTTCAATCGTAAATGAAATTGAGTATTTGTGTTCTTGAAAAATCCTGTCAAATATAATCTAAATACTTACTTTACCAACTGACTGTTCCCACTCATAATCACATAACAAAAACTAATACTATGTAAAGTTAAAAGAAAATATACGCATTGTACTAAAATATTCTATTTAAAACGCTTCCCCATACATGTCAAGGTATGCCGATTGAAAAGCCGACGACGCCGTTGTGAATTTTTGCAAGGCAACATAAACTTGGCGTTGCATCTCTTTTAGAAGAGTAAGTTCTTTTATGAAACGGCGCAGACACCGTGAATGACGCCGTGCGACTCACGAAGCAATTAAAACTTGGAAGCTAGTACGTGTATAAACGTAATTAGTATAGTTAGTGCGATCAACTGCTTTGACAATGTTTTTTGAAAGTTTGATTGATGGGTGTAAAACAAAAACAACTTTAAATTATGGGCAAACGACACAAATTTGAGTAAAAATATTTTATGAGATAGCCAGAATCTGTTTTTTTTTTTGTTTTATTACGTGTTTACTTCGACAGTAGGACCTAAAAATTGTGTTCTTAATCAATTCAATGCACAGCCAAATGGTTAGAGCGGCCAAGTAAGATTGCGCGACTTCACTAGCTTGATTTTCAATTAATCCTCTCTACTATGCCGTTTTATTTACCGTACCTGATTACTGCATCTATCACTAGCTCTGACCGTTTAAATTAAGTCAGAGATGAGTTAGTCCCTTACTAGGTATAAGTATATACCTACTTTTTACTACAAATCTACCTACTTTTCAATGTAAACGCGTCCATTGACTCTTTTTCGAACGACTCAACTCAAAACCTCGTCAAACTTCCAAAGGCAATGTCGAGGTAATAAATTATTACAATTAAGTGCTTACAAAAGCTTAAAACACGTTACCCTGAACAAAATAAGCCTGAAGAGCTTTAGACTTGAGCTAAAAGGTTTAGAAGTCTACGCGTAACTTCATAAATAAAAAGTCCTTGAATATTTCAGGTTGACTAGCTAAAAAATAAGAGGTGAACGTGTTTAATGCTTGCCTTCAATGCCTGAGTTCAAACCAGGCCCGCACCTCAGACTTCGAATCCATCTTGCCATAATGGTGAAGAAATACATCTACAACTGAAAACGCTCCATAAGGTTTTTGATGATGTCGTCATCCTCTAACTCGTACCAGGCCAGTGTGGTTAAAGCCTCCTTATTCTAAGAAGAGGTCTGTGCCCAGCTGTGGGACAGTTATGTGCTGTTCATGTTCAACAAAGGTCGTTTACAGTCCGACATGTTTGTATATGACATGTATACGTACAATGCTTAGTAGCCAGGTTACATTCCCAGGTCGGATAAAGTTTAATTGGGTTTTTCTGTTAGGAAATTCTCAACGATTTTTCAATCCCCCGGGGTTACAGTACCGCTCGAATGTATTTACAACGGCCATTTGTACATTCGCTTGGCATTGCGGGTAAATATTTATGAAGAGATTTTAGACATTTGTAGAATTATATTATTATACTTATGTTGGGTTGGCTGATGATTTTTGAGCATCTAACTTTATTTTTAGACTTACTTAGCATCTCTGAGAACTAAAAAGTACTATTTTTGTGTCTGGATTATAATGTTACCTACAGCTGTTCTCGTTTTGATGTAGTCCCAAATGAAGATTTTATAATTATTTTATCAGTCTCAGCCCCATAGCATCACGTCCATATCCCTGAAAGGTTAGGCAGAGGTGTACTATTGTGCACCCACATTTCACCAATGCTTTTATCAAGTCCCATATAATAGGGCCTATTGCCATCCACGCTGTTCCAAACTCGGTGCTGCTACTGAGAATTTATAAACAAAAAACCCAATAAGAGTTTGGCTGACCCGGGAATCGTATACAGGACCGTTCAGCAGTACACTAGACCATTGAGGCAGTTTTCAGTCCCAGATCTGTAAAATTAAATTTAAGTTCAATTTATGAACGACAGATTCAGCAAATAATTTTAATCTCATATTTATAAACCACTCTCCACCGAATGTTGACTCTCAAAATATCATCACTTTCATTATCAAATATTGTTTGAATAATTTAAATTGATGATTAGATTTTAACAGAAAATGTTTTATAAGACAGCTGTATTTGGGTACGACACGAGCCTAAGTTTTACTTTGCCAATTTAATTTATGTTTAAAAACAAAGTGAGGCATCCCGACAATACCGACTTGCATTTTATTCACACCCAGTTGCATACAATTTTCCGTTACTCTACGATCTCAGGTTATACGACGATTTATTTCCATTTACAAGCCCTCCCAGGTTGTATCGATAAATTATTAACAACGGACGAGTCGTTAAGCTCGGTCATCATTGCCGGTCTCATATGCAATTAGGCCAGCACCACTCACACTAGGCCCAACATGGACAGTTATCATATGGAATAGCACAGCATTAGTACCAGTCCGCAATATCAGACCGTAGTCATTGATTTAAATTCCTAAGACGGACATTCAGCTGCACAAAAAACATCCGAGAAAACAATTTGAACAAGTTCTAAATTTTGCGCCTATTTCGTTCGAACCTTCTGAAGCTGGATATGCTAAAGTAAAAGAATTACTAATATATACATATATTGGTATATTACTAATATTATTCCATTACATAGTTATTCTGAATGCACCCCTAAGCGCATAAGACCAGCTTATTTTGTATTTCATATAACAACAAATAAATAAGACCAATTTTAGCAAGGAAGAGTATAAACAAAGTGTTCTATTTCAGCAAGGATTCAATAACTACAGTATAATGATTTTGCCGTTAATCAAGACCTGAAACTTTTCTCAAAAAAGTTCAAAAGATATTCGCCCCTTGTTGTGGGACGCCAAAAACTTTAAAGAAGGACGGAATAAATGTGATCATTTAGGAACAGTATTTTTATATGAAACTGTGTATCTTAAATATCTATATCAAAGGCAAAAGTGCACAATTGTGAATTGGCTTGGGTCCGAAAACGAAACAGGAAGGTGTACACTGTATACCGGCTGTCGAAAGGTAAACACTAACAAACTATTCCAATATTGTTGAACGCCGCTCTACAACGGCTTTGCGCGTTATGGTCCAACGGGCTTGCAATAAATAATATATGTACGTACTACGTACTTTCTACGGAATAATTGCTTTCACTGTACAGATGTGATCTCAGCCGTGAATATGCCAAACAGGATGGGTTTAGCGTATATTTTATTCGCGTTTGTATTCGTCAGTTATATAGCTGGACTGTGTAAATACATTCAAAAGTAGTGTTGTGTTCGATTTTTCAGACGCTACGAAATTGAAAGAAGCGAACAAATACACTTTTGTCACAGTTTTGTCTTTATCTACGTTTGTGTTGGAAGAAGGGTAGGTAGAATTGTACTATTGTGCACCTATCTTTAACGAATTGACTTATGAATGTTCTATGTAATATATAATTGCAATGCTTATTGGTTAGAATTTTAAACTCCGGATTGCTATTGATATTAAAACTGATATAAAACAGAATAACAGACAAATCTGGTTCCATACACTTTGCAGACGCACTTGCAATCACTGGGCTTTTATATTGCTGGATAGTGTAAATAAATTCAATAGTAGGAATAAACACAACCTTGCTGTACATGCTACGCGCCTCCACAGAATAAGCAACTCGTTCATGGGACAATGTATACGCTTTTACAATAAACTTCCCAATGATATACGTAATTTAACATTAAAGAAGTTCAAAATTGTAATTAAATCTAAACTTTGTAAAAAAGGATACTATAAAATTTCGGACTATTTAGATGACAAAAACGCTTGGGATTGAACCGCTCTTTAGCCTTTCCTTTTTTTTATATACACTTTTTGCCATTAATTATTATATTATTTACTTCATTATTTTGATATTGTAATGTTGTTTAAATTGAAATGATTTCTTATATATAACCGCTATACATTGTAAATGTGAGTGAGGTCTAGGCTGAGCGCTCTTCATTTCATTAATTCTCACGATAACTGATGCATGCTTGCACTCTGTTGCGACAGGTTAGCTCAAATAGTTATGGCACTTTCTTCAAAAGGCTATTCCACCCTATATTTGTCTCACATAAACCTTTACATCATTACAATCTGTCTGGACTTTAAAATAGACTTTGACCCCTGAGTTTGTTTCGGCGTTTCTTCTCAGGGATAGTCATAGGAAATGCCGACGCCATCTAGTTTAAAAAAGACGTGTAAAAGTGATTGAAAAATCCTAATTGCAAAATAAATAATTTCATTTCATTTCATTTCATTTCATTTCATAGTTTTCATTTCACGGTCGCTCCGATATTGAAAGAAACAAATAAACACTAACTTTTGTGCTCACTTTTACAAATATAGCTTAAAGAAAAAGCGACACAATCCAAAAAACATAGCTAAGAAATGTCTTCGTTAATGTAAAGGAACTAACACGTAGATAAAGTAACAGCAAAAACCGATAAAAGTAAACGAAAATACGTTTATTATGTATGTTCCTTTGTTTACTTACACTGTGATACTTTTCATTTAACTTCCAAGGCCCATCCATAAGATGAATGCTTTTGAATCATTTGCGATTTATATTAAGCGGTTTTAAAAAAAAAATCTTAGTGTCTGCGAAACTTTAGAAATAAGTATTTATGTAGGTAAGAAATGTTAATTGAAATAATTTTGAAAAAAGTGGAATTTCAATGAACATAAGTTAAAGAAGTTGACCCGGGTACGTCATAAAACTGCGGCCAGACACCGGAGGACGGGCAGCAGCGTCCTCTCACTAATCGGTGAGCCACTGCGATCCCCAAGCCGCCTGCCAAGCGTGGGGATTATGGCAACCCCCCCCCCCCCCTTGAGGGAGGCCTTCGTTCAGCTGTGGACGTCTTCTGGCTGATGATGATGATGATGATGAAGTTAAAGAAAAAAGTATTACCTACTTATACAACAATCAATGCCCTAGTTGATGAAGAAAATTCGTCGGATAAATATTTTATTAGGTAATACGTTTTCTTAGTTGCTATCACCTGTGATGGTAGCTTTACGTTGTACCTATACATATAATTATGAACTTTGAAAGCTATACATTTACGTCATATTATCCCAAATTATATGTATCTCAAGTCAATTAATAGTTTGTGGTTAAACATTCCTAACCGACGGCCTTGTCAATAATTTGATGTAGGTGCGACGTGTGCGGTTGATTCTGCTCACTCGACTTTGAAACATAGGAATTTCCACACTGTTCAACGGTCGCATGGTTTTTGACAAATTTTCAGAAGTCATGCCACACACACTTCCTCACTCTCCTAAGTTTCCTAATGTGTAGCTGTGTGTGTTTCGGAAGAATCCTTGTATACAGAACTTTGAAAATCGACGGAATTTAATTTTAGTACAAGAACATGAGAATGCGTATGATATGGTTCAACAAAATAGTATTCTAGCTACGTACTACGGGTCGGTAAAACCATCGTTCTTTTATTATATTTTCTATGATCAGTGGTTGAAATATCAGCATCAAATATTAAAGGAATATTTAATCTTACGTAAATTATGAAGGCGAGGGATCATAGGTGACGGGACTAATTATTCAGTCAAAAAGTTCATTTGCGTGTCTTGATTAAGACGGGGCCAAATTAGGGGCTGATTTATTTCATTCCACATTACCATACCGCATCCTTTTATTACTGCTTAAATTCAGCACTGATGCCTGTCATTCGCAAATATCGAGTAGATATCTCCTTTATTAATTTATTTACCTATGCGTAGAATGTTTTTTTGTGTTTATTACATAGGTAACTTCGTCCAAATTGAAGATTTTCCATACAAAAATTTACCCCTATATACCCCCTTCAAGATTGAATTTTGGGAATATCTGTCATAGGGGAAGCCTTCAAAATTAGGCTTTATAGGAGCATCCAAATTTTTGTCAGTTTTCAGCTTGTATGTCTATACCAAACTAACAGGCGGAAAATAAGGCGAAAGCCTTCCACTAGATCTTTTTGAGTGCTAAAATTGCACTATTTTTAGAGACAAGGCATAAAAAATAGATATCTCTAATATCTCTTAATCATAGCTCAAAGCTTCTAAACTATTTTATATCCACTTAAGAATCATAAGAAGTTTCTTTGATTAATTTCAAAGTAACGTCATTTTTTAATTAAATTTCTGCTGCATCTGCACAGGCCCTCAAGCGACGAAAATATATTAACCTACTCAGTGGTTATATTTTCCGATTTGAACCGTTTGGGATCGAAACACTTGGGCCATGGGATCCGAGCGCTCGAGATTTCAAAGCGATGAATCCACTCTACGCGTGACCAGAAGGCTGGCGTATTCTTTGGTCAAAGAATCAGCATTGCCATACAGCGTGGAATTGCTGCCAGTCTTGCCGGTTCACAACGATGCGGAAGAGTATTTTGACGCGTAGGTAATGTTTTTATATTTTTTGCATCTTTAATCTGTTTAGTGTTTTTAGTAGCTAGTAATAAATAGTTATAAAAATTAAATTGTATTAAGGTAAATTAACGAAATGTTCATCGACATAATTAATATATGATGCTACTACAACTACATTTAAATCTTTACAACTTCTTTCCTTTTAAGTTGTTCACTTTGTGAATATAGAAGAACCATTGAGTAGTTACTAAAATATATTTTTTGTTAATTAACTATGTTAATTTTTTACCATAGTATTAGTTAATTTTTACCATGTTATTTTTTTTTTTTTTTGATTAATACTTCAACCGCTTTCAATGTTAATACCGCTCGCATCACACAAAGCCAGGTTTAGTGGCAGCGCTGTAAAGGTCATAGCCTTGCATATTTAGTGGTTATTTGCTAGCTCATTGCCACTGAGCACAATAGTAATCCGTTTTCATTTGACTATGCGCGGATGAAAGCTGATCAAGGAAACGGCGTGAATGGAAAGCTGGGTTTTGGAACATCAATCAATTATCTATCTATATTATGGGTTAGGACTTTGGAAGAAACCTATGCCTTTATAAATAAAATATATATGTACTGTTTCGTTGGTCTAGTGACTGGTGAACGATTCTCGAGTCAAGTAAAGTGTAAGGTTTTTTTTTAGCCCGGAATTTGGAATATTGCCTGGTAGATGGCAATAAGCTCGCTCATATTACATCGAACTCAATCCTACGTAGCAGAATGTGGGTGTACAATAGTACACCTGTGCCTAACTTTTCGGGGATTACATGAGTGATGCTATATGTTAATGTTATGTACCAGACTGTTACCACCACGCTAAGCGATCGTGACTGGTTATCTTTGTTTTATTGGTAATTCTAAGCAAGTACTTAAAAGAGGCACTGTTGGTTCAGAATTAAGTGACTTCTTTGCTCAAAATTGTTACTACACGTTTCAAGCAACTTATCTATTTTTTATATTAAATGTCGCATTGTATATATAAACACTGTAACAACTCATGGTACCCAATAAGAGGCAAATTTTTGCATGAATTTCAGAATCCTCACACTTAAAAGCTTATATAACATAAATCAAAAGTCAAAACTCAAATCTGCAGAGTTAGGCTTGCGTCCATTCGAAGGGGCAACTTAAGAGTTTCAATTGAAAACATTTATCGCTGCAAAATATATATGATCTACTTGGAAGTTAAAGCTTAGGGTGGCGATAAACGATTGCCTCTATAAAACTGAGTTGTTACCCTAACTTAGATGATAGGTAAGATAAAGGTGCAGTAAGATTTGAAAGCAAGCTAGAGAGTGCGAAAATACCGTGAAATACTTGCATCGGCTACAACTAGATGAAGTCTTTTCGGGAAAATTGATATTTGTTTACTAAGTTTGGAAAATTATGTATGTTCACTGAGAAAAATGGGGTTGTTTTCAAAGAAATCAAGATCAAAAATACGTGAACTACTTTTACCATTTCATTGGTAAACTTTCTACGAATTGTACACTTCGTCAATTTAATAAAATCCATTTTTAAATAAAGATCTTAAGATTAATATTAAATCTCGTGCACAGATGCAATTTGTAGCTTAGTAAGCTACAAAAATAATTCAGACTTAAATATATTTTGTTCGTCGTAAACCATGGTAACCCTACGCGTAGATATTTTAATTACGTCAAAAGACGGGGCAAAAGCGACTCTTTTAATTTTTAAAGCTCGAAGGAAGCTCACAATTGCCCATAGACAAGTTTAATTCCTCCCTGAGCGGAAAAGAAATGAACAGACACCTCTGCCAAAATGAAAAGAGGCCTGATTTACAACTTGCGTAAAACCAGGGGCCGGATCTTATTAACATTACTTTTTATAACACGGCTGGTGTTAAATTGTTACAATGTAGAGTAAAATTTAATTAAAACGTCTAGTTAGGAGGTGTTAACTAGCGCCATTAAGCTGTGTGCTTTATGTACGGAACTAACTACAACTGAATTTATCATTATATATTTATATTCTGATGGTAGCCGCAGCGTGTTTTTTTAATAAAGTCTGAAAATTGCCGGGTGGATTGTTTGTGCTTTGTTTCATTTTATGTATATGACGTTGCGGGTGTTGAAACTGTTGTTAGGCAGGTAACTTTGACTATTTATTAAACTCCTTTCTGGCTTGTATTTTAGGTTTTCTACGAAATTTTAAATGTAGAAAAACTAGCAAACTATCCTGAAACAGACCCAGATGATAAATACTTATCATACTAATTAAGCTCAGTATCCTAGTACGAGATTTTCGTAACCACGATCGTAGTCAAAAAATTATGCGCGCGCCTTTGAGTGATCTCATATCGAAGACGCACGTTTTGTTATTAGTAATTTTTTGTTTTACTTAAACCACGGTAAAGAAAAATCGAGGGAAATCAACACAGGTGTTTATTTACGTATCTACATCTAACAACCATAATTATTTTCGAATAAATATTGTAATTAAATTATAATGTTTGTTAAGGTTTATATTGCAGATACTGTTTCTATCGCTGGTCTACTGAAAGAAATTTCTAGATGGAATAATCAGTATCTTTGTCAATTATTATCACTGTGTAGTGTGTATAAATAAAAAGGAAATTCTTGAAAAATTACTAAAAATAAATGTGAGTGTATGTAACAGAAAACATAGTTGAATAAGTCTTGTAATATGTTATATTGATATATGGTTGTCAAAAGCGCGTGTATTAAGTTTGTATAAGAATTTCCCGGCTTCGGATCAAGAGGTAATGTAATGTTACCTCTCGTCCCCCGGGGCCCAACATCACGCCTCCAGTTCACGGTCTAAGAGCGCGGTTAACGTAAGGTTAACCAACCGTTCTAGTGGAAAATGTTTGAAGATACGTTTATTGATAAGCCGTTAGGTCATTCCGTATCACCCGCCGATATCTATGGTACATGTTTTTTTTTTGAGAAATATTTTATTTTAGTGTAGCTTTATTTATAATTCAATAGTGCAGATATCTTTGCTTTTATTAGTTTCGTAACTTAGTTGTTCAAATGGTAATCTAATTAAAGTTACCAAGAAAATATAGAAGAAAATAAATAGGTACCTATTGTGTTGTAGATTATTATTGCTCATTGTATGTTTAATAAAAATAAGTGCAGATGTTAATTTAGGTTTTGGTTAGTACTGGTTTTTTTTTATTCTGAATAATTTGGTTAACATGTAGAAACTGCTCATGCAATGAAGTCGCGTGCAATCGCCAGTTTCATACAAAATCCAATCTATATTTTGTAAACTAAAGTAATATTTCCCGATGCTACTTTCGTTTCTTTAATCACTTGACGTCTTCAAGTAGGTTCACGAAGCAAAAATGTCTATTATATAAAGAACTTCTTTAATAAGCGCGTGTGTGTCCCAAATATTACTTTAATAACCGAACTTAATCACTTAGGTACATATAAATCAGTATTTATTGATTTCTTTTAATATAAGTTAGTATACACCTTTTGTCATATCATAAGCACCTGTTATAAAAAAAATGGGTCGTTAATTATGTAGGAGTCACGGGAAAAAGCTAGTTTCACACAAAACCAAATTTTTATATTTTGTATAGTAAAGTATTTCCCAGGGCTACTTTCTTGCCTTTAATCCCTGGCCTTACTTGACATCTTCGAGTGGGTACACGAAGCAAAATGTCTTTTGTGTTACATCGAAAATTTTCTAGAGAACCTCTTTCAGTGGTGCCTCCAATAAGCGTCTGTGTTCGAAATATTTCTTTTTGCACTTAAAGTTAACTTTGGGTAGAAATAAACAAAATATCAAAGAAAATATTTACTTTACATAATTTTAGGGCTATTATGGGCAAGCTCTTCCCTTTTGTTTATTTTATCTTTCGGGTAGCATCAAAAGTTCTATCGTCAGATCAGTTTCGCCTTTATTTTTTAACTGCTATTGGGTTAGTGATCGCATGCGCGGCTACTCAGCAGGAGGACCTGAGTTTGATTACCAGGTTGGGCAAAAAGTTACTGGAGTTTTCTAAAATTCTCAGTAGCAGCGTTTGTAATGTCCGGTAGACGGCAATAGATCGCCCCCTAAGTATGCGATAGGACTTAATAAGGTATAGACGGAATGTAGGTGTACCTCTGCCTTACCCCAATGGAGGAATATAGGCGTGATGCTTATGTTTTATTATATTCTCACCTTATAAAAATCTTTATAAGTAGATGTATTCTTTGTTCTGGTACATTGTTCGCTTATCTTTTATAGGTAGACTAGCTTCCGCCCGCGGCTTCTTCCGCGTGGTTTATGAACCCGTACATTTTCCCGGGATAAAAAGTAGCCCATGTGCTAATCTAGACTATAATCTATCTCTATTATTTACGACATCATATTAGAAACCTCTAAAATTATCAGTGTTTATCTACTATATTATGCCTTCCTCTTGAATCACTCTATCTCTATATATTAGCCGATACAGGCTTACGATACCATATAAAACTTATGGCAGTATTTCGTAGACATCATATTTACAGATACTAGCAAAAAAATAAAACATTCAAAATGGAATATTGACAAAAAAAAAAAAGAAGACATTGACAGGTTAATAGTGGAATCACGACGAGGGTAAAAGGGTACGGAAACTGGACAGATGTCCATAGAACACAGTAAATTGCGAAATAGAAAAGTTTGGTGTAAGTGTGCTCCTTCCAAACTTTATGTACGCCATTTTATCCTTATTAGCGACACTATCGTGTGGTACAATAATACATTTATAATGGTAGAAGGTCGAAAAAGGTACAAACAGTATGTTTTTTTTGTTTTCAAAATCAACGGGTTCAATTATGTACCATAAAGAACCAATAATGCTTTCAATTTTAAAATGAAAGGATTATACCTCTTTAATTCTTTTTTTCTCGACGGTGCGACTCATTAGGGAAAAAGGGGTATCTAGTAAAAAATACGTTGCCATTTTAAACGTAGACAAGTACCCAATTATGGACGCATAACTGTTACCTACAGCTCTTTAAAATACTTTAAAAAACATGCACGTGCAACAGTATTTTGAAACGTATCTACTTAAAAAACATTAAAACTAGTAACTAATGTCTTCACTGCGATGATGTTTTGGTCTTTGGGTTGATTCTCAATTCGGGCAAAGATTAGTTTTCTGACTAGGAGCTAGACTAATGTGCTAAACTGATTTAATAATATCAGAAACTGCTGTTTATGGATTGAAATTGACCCGAGACATTGATACTTTTACGATTACGATTAAAAAGAAAAGTAAAAGAAAAGTGTTTTATTAGGATTTAAGAAAATTAATAAAGTATTTTCATTGCCATGAATAACGATGAGAAACATTTAAAAAAAGAATTCATCGAAAATATTTAAAATTTAAACATTTTATTAGGATTTAAGAAAATTAATAAAGTATTTTCATTGGCATGAATAACGATGAGAAACATTTAAAAAAGAATTCATCGAAAATATTTAAAATTTAAACATTTTCATACGATTTTAAGAATAAAGTCTTTTCAAAAAAGATTCACACAATAAAACAATTTCAAAGCATTATGGATGAAAAGTATAATATAGATTGTAACAGATAGGGAAAAGGAAAAGACAAGGGTATGTGAAAGAGCAGATGTAAACTGAATAAAAAAATATTTATACATTTGCAAACGTCGCATGATTGCATTGAGATTTTTTGATCAGAAAAAACGCGATATGTTGATATGGAGTACGCGGAAAGCTAAAAGCTTTTATTGTATCGAAATGCGGTATACATTTACGCGCCATTTGTAAATGAGCCGTTATTATGCGTAGATGCCTGTGAAACGTACGAATTGTACGGTAAATAAATGAATAAATTTGTTTATTTTTGACAAGTGTTGGAAAAGATCAATTTAGCACCTTTTATTTTCAGTGTTCGTACACATCCGTAAAATTTGGGGAACATCTACCAAACACCTCTTTCCTTTTAAAGATGTTTGTCGGCATCAAATACGGATAATGTTGTATTTCTAACCCCGGTTTCTGAAATCCCAATCAGATCTCAGATCACTAAATCCGCTTGTAGTGATTGGTTGACCAAAATCTACAATCTATTCAAAAACCGATCATGTCAGTTGATTGACATCTGGTTTACTAATCAGGTTTGATTAGGTTTTCAGAAAATGGCGGCAAATATGTGTCTTCGTGCGTTCAGCGTGTCTTATTACAAGTATGAACAATTTTTAACCTGTAAGTGCCGCAAAGTAGACACAACAGATAAATAATTAATTGTTTGTCAGTCGCTGACGAATGCATAAATTAATGGAATAATAGTATAAAATATAGAAATAGAAGCTTTGCCAATATTTGAGGTTTAATCGTAAAACAAACTTCTCGAGTTTTCATTAAGCACTGGAAAGCTATATAAAATAGCGACGTAGGTGGTCCCCGCCCGCCGTGATCGTGACAGCTAAGTCAATGATGTAAAATATACATAATTATTTATATAAATCCTATCTTATCTGGTTTGGTCGATTTTCAAACGCGATATCGATAGGCTCGCGTTGGGTGTTCCCACTCACATATTTTAAAACCACTTGTGGGAAAGGCTGTCGAATATAAAATATAAAAAATTAAACACTAAAAACCACTGATTTTGTTGTTTCGTTGAATCAAATACGCTCTTTAATCTAGACGACGATAAAGTCATAAAGGTTTCACGAAATTAATTATAAATATCTAATCGATTTTCCCTCTAAAACGTTTTATCTGTTCTATATTATTAATAATACAGGTTGGTAGTGTTGTGAAGTGCTAATCTATATTGTTGAAAACCGGATCAAACGAAACAACCCCTTTTATTAGCCGAAACGAAAAGCCTGTCGAATCAAATTTCGTCATTCGCTCCCCCTCACTGTGGCGCAGTATTCAAAGGGTTATTTTTTGAGTACATTCTGTTTTGTTTGTTGTTGGTTCACTGGAAGTTTTAATAAATTTAGTAGTAACCAGTTGAATTTTTATCTCTGTTAAAGGAAAAATCGTTTAGTGTTTGCGTTGTCTGTTAGTTATGGAACTATATGTATGTGTATACATTTTTATTTACTAGTAGTAGTTAGTAGTCATGTTTTATTATATTTTAATATTTTAAAACGCAAAAAATAATGCAACGTTGTCCGGACTGGAACGGCAGCCTAATTACGTAAAAAAACGATAGCAACGCGACAGCCACGCGACAGCAATCTCACTGTCAGCCAATACATTATATGTCACAAAAATGACGTTTGACAGAAGATATGGCGCGATCTACGTCTGTCGCTACATCGGTAATTAGGCTGCGGAACATGATACCTGTCAAACAGTCCTGCTATTTCACCGCTAGACTTCGTAGTATTGGTAGATACATATTTGAACACTCAATCCTGATGACGAATACCTACTGTTTTGTTTTTATTTTTAGTCCTATTCAAATAATTTTCCAAGAAACTCGTACTAATTCCACGAACAAATTTTTAAGCAAGCGACTAGTATTTTTGAATACCGAAAACTTTTTGTACTGCTTTAGCGTTGTTTAACTAAAATTGAAACCATAGACTAAAGAAACTTTGGTGCTGGGTTTGCAGATCTTTTTATAAAAATGCAACTTGCAGAGTCGTTTAATCCTGTCTATAGACGATAAATGCTAATTCTATCCCAACTTTTGTAACAAACAGAAAAATTCGCTGCAAGAGCGGGAAGAAAGCCTTCTCGTGCAAATATTTAAGAAAAGCTTGAGCTTATAGTTTCCATCTCAGCACAACTCGCTTAAGTTTTAATACCTTTGGATGCTGATCTTAAAGCAACTCGGTCTAAATTAAAAAGTCGATATGTCAAAATTTCATTCAATTTTTGCAAAACTCCTTAATGCTATTTGGGAATGTACTACAATTTTACAATGTATCTTCAAGAACTAAAAGTCAAACTAAAATATATTTAACAGCAAAATCTTTCACCAGGTATAATAACTGAACGCTTTTAATTCTTTGTTGTTCTATCAGAGGTATTGTAGAAAGCATTCCAGGACGCATTGTTTAAATTCTATAGTATTACAATACTGAAGAGGCTGCCGGGTAAGACAATTAACATTGGCGCGCCAACTGACGAGCCGTTTGCAGACATCGTGCTGTTCTCTCGTAAGAATTCGAAAAGCTGCGAACACTTTATGAACTCCTGGTACCTTGAAGTTAATCGTTGAAAGGACTAAATGCTTGTGCTTGTCTTCTTGAATTCGTTTTGCTCGTTCTTTATTTAAACTTTGCACATCAAAATGGTGTCAGTAGTGTGAGGTTTTGGTTCAACGGTTGTATGGGAATTTTCTTTTACATTTTTAAAAGATAAACAGAAATGCCTCACGTACGTTTTTTACAGGCAATTATTGGATCTTTCTGTGAGAAAAGATTAAAATTTTGGGATGTAAGGAGAAAGCCTCCATGAGTGACGAAATTTGAATTTCTCTGGCGCATCCTGGGCAGTCCACCTTCGTCCAGCTTCGATACCACCATTGCTGACTGGATAATCTATTCACTACTCCATGAGCGACTCCTATACGATGGATCGTGCAGACTCGACAGAAGGAAAATTTAAATTAAGTAAGTAGAAGCAAATTGGAATATTTCCCAGGAAGTTTCCATAACTCGTAAGGGAAACATAATAGGCAAGATGTTGGTTAAGACAGTTAATACTTAACCTCAGTTTAACCCTTCGAGTTTCACATACGTCGTCAACACGAACTTAGTAACTAATTAAAAGCTAAGTAGAATTTGCGACAGTATGTCTCACGTGTCAGTGGCCGTGTTAACAGCAGAGATAAGCAAGTGACGTCATTCGTGGTATGTGAGTGACATGTAGGCCAACTGGTGAGTTTTGTGAACTGACATTGTGGCCTACGTTGGCTTTAAACCTGCAGGTGAAAACATTTTTTCAGCAAGCAAGTTACGTGTTTTGATACTTGAATATTGTCATATTCAAAAATGAATATCAATATCGTTTGTTTTTTTTATTAATCAATTTTGAATTGTTGATATTCAAGGTGCAATATTCCAAAAGCGGATAGAACAAAATGGTAAGGTACTCCATGACAAAACAAGAAGTTTATATAACAGAAAAAATAGATTTTAAGTACATTTTTTATTTAAGGACATTTAACACACAAACGGTTGATTAAACAAGCCTACAATTTTTTTTTTTTTGTTGCCAACGTTATTGCGTTATAACTTCAATATCTACTGCCTTTAAATGCAAAAAGTGGTATTTAAACGTCAAAACTACGTGTAGTTTTAGAAGTTACTTAAATTTTTTTCGTACAAATGACTGATTTTAATAGTTTGTTTACATCATTTCGTTAATATTTTCAAAAGTTTTTAAATGAAGCAAATCTTTGAATTTATCTTTTTCAATGTAAGTTAAAAACAAAATAAATAATAGTCTAACATGTTTTGCATTGGACATTGCATTGGACTGAAATATTGAATGAATATATTTAAGTCTCACTGGTCTCATACATTTTCGTCGTCTTTTCACTTTCAATCTCTATCCATCCAATTCTTTTATACGCTGTTCTTTTCGATATTGAAATTACATTACTAACTATTAATTTGCCACAAGACCAAAAATTAACATCAATCATTATATTTTAGTTTCAATAGCCAATAGAATCGATAGATCCGTGGATACACTGACCTTCTCTGAAATATCACATACTATCACAACACAAAATAATAAATGTTAACAGCTAACAAAATTTTATCGCAACATTTACATATTAAATCAATTAAGCGTACCGCATTAATGATGCAAATTGGCAAATAAGCTATCGTTGCCAAGCCCTGGTTCATCCCGGGAGGCTAAATAAATAGGTACCCTCTTAACATGCCAATCGTTTTCAATAGGTACCACAGAGCCATCCGCAAACACTGTTAATCCCAGCCCAACTAATGTTGGGAGCCTAATGTAGGATTGTATTGTTTTAGTTGGCCAAGTAGTGTCGGATTGTTCCGATATTACATTTCACGTGAGTAGTGAGTACGTTTGTGGTTTTGTAAGAACACGCAATCCCTTTTGGTAAGTGTAATTTGAGGGAAGTGAGTTGGTTTCGGATTGGTAGCTTTGTGAAGAATCCACGTTTTCTGGCTTCTGCAAGCTTCGAAATCAAGTCAATCTTTCAAGTGCCCCTAGCACATCCTGACAGTAAACAAGGGTTGCGATTGATGAATATTGGAAATACAATTTAACTGGTCAGCTTACATACAACAGTGAGGGGATGAGTAGCAGAATCAGCGGTGCGATATCTGGCGTTTAAAGTATAGTCATCTTTTTCTTAGCTTTATTATAAGGTTAACAATATTTTGATATCTTTTTATAAACAAAGGTTAATAAATTAAACATTCAGCTATTGTATATTTATAAAAAAGAGCATCATGCATTGGTCCTTTTTTAAACTTATATTGTATTTATTTATTAAAAGTTGTTGAAAGAGATCTTTAGAAGTGTTATTATCGTGATGGGTTGTTAAGGGCTCCAAATAAAGTTAACAGTTCCACATTACTCCAAGTCAATAAATTAATTTAAAATTATCCTTACAAACATCTATTTTAAGTAGCATTTTATATTTGCCACAAATGTCAAAAAGTAGTGACGTGACATAGTTAAATTTCTTAATGTTCAAAAATGAATTTCAATTAATTAATTAATTTTATAAATTAGTGAACCAGCAAAATGAGTTACAATAAAATAAAGTATATACTTTCTCATCATCACAAACAGACTCTATTATAAAAAAATAGTAACTTATTACTTATACAAACTATATTGTATCTAACCATAAATAATTCTAAAATAGAATATGATAATGTCAATTAAACGACAAGCTAATACGATAATAGTTTCGGATTATCAAAATTACGTGCATTTACCTATTTCTATTCTGACATCCATGTTATTGATCAAAGCAATTAATACGACGAAAATTAACAATGCAAATTGATGAATAAGCTATCATTGTTCTGTAGACAGGGTACGCCACAAAATAAACAATGAACAAAATAGCAGCTAATTTCCTTTATAAAATTACTCACCAATTTTCAGATTGAAAGATAACATTCTCCGAGTGTCTTGGGCGGAAAGTTTAAAAATATGCACGTTATTATACGGATGGTTTCATGATGGTTTAGAATTATGAACATACTTTTAGCTAAACGTGGCTTTTTTGTTTTTCTTTTATTTAAAGGGATGATTTTTTAATGCCCGGATAAAAGTTGTTAATTTGAAATTGGAACTGTTTTTGTATGGACTTATTAGAGGAATAAATTATCTGAGGTTTTCGTAGCTATTGAAAAATCAACCCTTAGGCTTGTGAAAATAAACACTAAAATGTATTCTGTATTAACGTTGAGATTCTAGTGTTGTAGATTCGAATTCGTTCAGAAGTTTCCGTATAATCAATTGTTTTAATAAAAATTGTCTAGCTAGACATTAAAAAAAATTAACCCATTACTGTCCCACTGTTGGGCAAGGGTATCTTCTCAGAATGAGAAGGGTTGAGCTTTAGTCTACCACGCTGGCCCGGTGCGGGTTGGCGGACTACACAAACCATCATGAACTTTTATGGAGCCCTCTCAGGTGCGCAGGTTTCCTCACGATATTTTCCTTCACCGTAAACGCAAGTGGTAAATCACAATCTGATCCAAAGCTAGGCATATTCGTATAAAAATTCAATCGCAACCAACCTTTCTAAAATGTTCTCAAGGAAGCACTGCAGCCAAAAACAGCTTCCACCTCATGTAGTAGTAGGTACAAGTTTAGATTTCTTGACACTTTCAATCACAAATCTTTCCAAGTGTCTAAACTAGTTTAAGTAAATTTTGGGACTTAGTAATTACGGAACCATTTTAGTAATAAATTAAATTGTTTTTCCTTGATTCTTAATTACAGCATAGCCTTTGAAGCGATTATAATGTCAACGTGTTAATTAAAGAAAACTAAGTATTAAGATTGTCTTCAGTCCTGGTTAAATACGTCTTTGATTTAAAGAGAGACAAGACATATTAAAAAATGTGTGTGTGTTTAATAATACATAAGTAATTTCGTATAATCATACATCGTTAAACAATAATAGGTTGGTCAGGATTGAGTTATGACTAGAACACAAACTCCAGCCGGTCCAGCGAACAATTCTTGTGGTTCATACGGGGAGCCCGAATATTGCTGCTATTAATCAGATTCCAAGGAACAGACGCCAAGAAGAATGGCACACCAAACAATAATGCCGACCTTACCGCCCCTTCGGATGTTGTATAGGTATTTGAGCTAGATACTTACCTACGCGAATTACCTACTAATATTTGTATGAGAATGTAATTAACGAACACTTCAAGTATTTTTTTGGTTAACAGTAGAATCATATTTAGAAGTTTGCCTGATTGATAAATATATTATACAGTCAAATATATTATACAGAACATAAAATAGCATCATGCCTATATTCCCCGAGGGGTTAGGCAAAGGTTTGTAAATCCATATTTCGAGAAAGCCATTACTGAGTCACATGTGATAGGAGGCGAGCCTATTGCCATCAGCCGGGCACAGTTCTAGACTACGTGGTGCTACTGAGAATTTGCATACAAAAAGACCAAAAAGCACTTTGCCTACTCCGCTAATCGAACCCAGGACCACGTGTTTAGCCATCTTGCTTTCATGTTATAAATGTATTAAATATTAAATGCATTAATTCGAAAAATGAAAACAACTGGTTTATGACCTATGATGCTACATAATTACTATGACCTCTTTGTTAGGGGTCAAAAATGGGATCCCAAACTGTCCTTGGAGATAACCTCTGCCCACCTCATCAAGAACCAGGCGTGCCAGTTGTATGTATATGGTGTGACTTAGTTTCATATTCGTATGCATTACTAGTATCGCTTCGGATTCCACTTAATCCAGGAGGATAAAACGTGACGGCAAGTGCATGTCCACATCCATACATTTTGTATAGACCTTCCCACATTGAGCCCATCTGTATGTCCAATATATATATTATATGGATGTATGTACGTCGGTCGTCAAATGGGTCATCAGTGTATTTACTTTAACATGTCAAATAAAACATCGTTACAAAAGTTCCACTGAATCTTGTTCAGTGGGTCCATAGACTTTTCGTTGAGCGAACACTCAACCACATATTGGCTTTGAGGAATCAATTAAAGTTTTCATCAGAATTCGGAAACTAATTTTCAGTTTGACAGAGTCAGCGGTTCGGCCAGCAGGTAACTTTGCGTTGTGACACGGACCACTGGCAGGCTAAACTGTTCTTTAATTAATATCGGCACTTTTTAATTGAACCTGTTAAATAGATTTTAGGTTACGGCAACATTTTGTAATAACCTAACTTTGCCGAGTGTTGTAGACGGGTTGAAATTGAAACATCGAGCCACATTTGATTTTGTATAAACTTGTATGTTGTATTCCAGTTTTGTATAATTGACGTGTTGAAATTGAAATGAACATAAGTATTCACTATATAAAATATGCTATACATACGAATATTTATTAATATCGTAAGGTCTATAATAACAGCCCAGTAAAAAATAATATATTTTTTTACGTTATAACATAATTATATATTTTATTTTATTATGGGATAGGTTATGTCAAATAATGACACATGTAGAATGATGGCTATTCTGTAATTTATATACGAGGTGAAAATTTTAAATTGAAATGTCTAGGGATATTTCTAACAGCACTGTTTGTGACGAGGGATTTGTCTATTCATGTGGAATAGACAAATCCCCCGAAGTACCATCAAACCATCATCCTTTTACCACCACATGGGGCAAGTAGACTGTCGCCTAATGCTGCAGCACTCTAAATGTCAATAGAAATATTTTGTCAATAAAAGACATAAGACATAAACCTAAGAACGAAACCTACCTACTTGTTCAAATACATCGTTCTCTGGCTTTCAGTTCCAATAAAAATACATAAAATAAAAGTAATTTAAGTTTCCTCAGCATCGAGAACAAACCACCACATTTTATGAGAGATCCTAAAACCAACTGTATTACTAGTATTTACTATTCAATTTCATTTTATACGAATATTTGACACAAGTCTGCAAAGTTTCAGATTTATTGAATCGGAAAGGTGGAAAGTCTCGTTATATTATAACAAAGTCAAGATAGAAGTATCCCGTTATGCTCTGCAATACAGCACTAAATTAACTTCTCAGTGGCAGGTCAAGCGCGTCTCATATTTCGGTTGTTTTGTTTCAATTAAAATGGCGCAGTAGTTCGTTGAGGCTAACAAATAATTATGAACTTGTTCGTTTGCTGCGATGAGAAAACTTTGTCTCTTTCAACTTCAAATTATTTGTCACGCTTTATCATCAACATGCGACGTTGTTCCCGAACATTTTAAATGTCTGATGGAAATTTAACCTTTTTCACGAGACGCGTCCAAACAAATTTCGGTGTAAAAATTATATCGTTTCATAAAAATGACTAACAGCTACTCTGCTTATTTAGTGGAAAATTCGTGGAAAAGTTAAAATGTTTGAATAACCGTTCCTTTTGCTTACTTTGAAGTTCGTTTTTATCTTAAAAGGAATTCTTATTTTAGGAATACCATATTTCCGTTTCGTTCGCCACTATTACGTTAGGTATTTTTATGCTGTTTTATTAAGAAACAAACATAGTATACAATTATGTATATTCTACCCATCCATATTATTTAGTTTCAACTAAACGTCACATTTAACGAACAAGACACTAAACAACATTACTAACATTCAATTGAACATTACTTGAACAAACTTTCAGAACCTCCTCACATATTTGATAAGGGACAAGGATGAATCCGATCGCGTATCTTCAAAGTCCAAATAGATTGACAAACTAAAGTTCATTGATTCGTCAAAATGTCAACAAGATACAATATTGTTAATGGAACGGAACCCTTTACAAATCATGCAGAAAGAGACTTGTATTGCGATAGTACAAGAAGAGATGTAGGGTAACTATTGTTAAGCATAACGGTCGCCACTCACGGAAACACTTGTCACTGTCGCAAGGCAGTCTGTTCAGATAAATGTTGTATTATACCCTGTACTGCCCCAGATATTACACAGCTTCTTTATGATACGACAGCTGATAGACATGGAACCATCTTTGCTTGTTGGAAACCTGTGGGTGTTGTGTTTAGACTTTAAAACTGTGGCATGTTATCGATATCTCTGTGGTATGTCGTGTCATACTTTGGTGACGAAGGTATCAGGGAGAGTCTATTGAGGAGTAAAGTACCTAGTGTCCACACTCTATAGATGTGTATACCTACGCATATCTGTTAGTATAGAGTGCAGGAAAGCATGAAGTTTGTAGCAAAACGTCTACATAATTTTATTATTATTAGGTAAGAGAAAATATAAGTATGAAAATTAAATAACGTAAAGTAGGTGTACAAAATGTAAAAGATTTTTGTAAATTGACAGGCACGTTTGAAGTGTAACATTTGGGGTTCCAGAATTTACTAATTCTATTGAATTTGCAAAAAGAAAAATATTTGGTATAAAAATAATGTTAATCTCGAAAGAACTGAGCAAAACAATTTCTGGTGACGACAGCGAAATAGATTTCCTAAAAGGATTTTGTTAAATTATAATACAGGAAAATTTTTAGCAACTCGATATAAATATCGTTAAAAAATGTATTGCTCGTTTGTTTGTATTTTATGTAATGTTGGGCATATTTTCCATTGCCGAAATGGTTATTGCGGTGTAAAATAATTTAGTTCATCTGAGTTCAAATCTATTGAATTCCGAATTAAGATATATTTTTCAAATTAAGGGGGGAAAACCATTTAGAACCTTCAAAAATTCGTTGTTTTTTTTTTTTGCTTTAATAGTTACTTTAATATGTCTAGAATCCGAAAAACTTCATGACTTAGGCCAAAACTCAAAACTCCCGGAGATAGAGCCAATTTCCAAGACCCCCGTCCATTCACTCCGAGAGCCGAGCACAGGTATACGAACGAAAGAGCAAAATTTCTGTAGGCAATGTTTTCATAAGTATACTAGGGTAATAATCGGATGTTTTTGGTAAATATAGTACAAGGGTGTATACGTGTTAAGTGGTATTTGTGAGCAGCTGTCCAGCAAGAGACAACTCTTTCATTCAGACAGACTCTTTCGTCTTTCGTGGTGCACTGATATGTCTATCGAAAGAGAAATAATGTCGCACGTTGGTTGTCGCAAGTAGTGAACCATCTCGTGCTTATGCAGCTAAAAAGCGTAAATTCCAAGGCCATCAATTTATTCAGAAAAGTTTGCTGGTTCAAGTGCTAGTGCTAAAAAAATTAAAAGGAAAACCGGTGACGAAGTTTCGTACAATCCTCTCATTGCTTATCGTATCATAGAATTTTTTACAATATTCGCCGCTTTATCCGAGATTCTCGTGTGACTGGATACGAAATCAACAGAAGAATAGTGTTAGTTATGCGTCTTTTAGGCATTGCCCGAGAAGGGATAAATTTGTTTGTCAATGTTATGGATATCTGCAGCAAGCTTAGCAGCAATTATATTCAACGAAGGTTATACTCAGATTTTAAAAGTTATGCAAGAACTGGAGCTCCAAATCGGCAAGCAAGCTATGGATTACGCTAGCAAAGTCGATGAGCGTCGGATCGTTCGGCAAGACAGGCGCAGCCTTTCCTCGTCGAGAGGCTCGGAAGGTGTGACAAGAGGAGAGAATGGAGAAAAGAGCCTTTTTTGAAGAAACTGAAGGCCTGCTGTATGGAGCTGGCATAGTAGATTAGTCCGTAAGTAGCTTTATCAAACACTTTTCCGTTACCAAAACTTTGAACGCGTTTTTCTCGAAACATTTTTTATCACTATTTTTTTTTTCGGTGCCAGCGATTACTCAGAGACTATTCAACCGATCGGGTCAAAATTTTGCACTCGTTTTCATTACATATGAGACCACTTGGTAAACCTAAAAGTATTAGAAATTTCTCAAAATTAACGATATTTTTTTATCAGCGAAAAAGATTTTTTTTTTCGAAAATATCAACTTTTTTGATTCTGTGTGGGTCATTTCTAAAATTTTTAACATATTATCAAAAAAATAGGTTTACCGAGTGACTACAGGTATATACTGATCGTATCCTTTTGCATTTGCTGTTTCAGATCATTTTTCACGGCGCTACACTTGGCACCGTGAAAAAAATGCTTCCGCGACCATGTGGGTTCATCATGCTGTATCTCCGTCAATTTTCAATATTTTTTTATTACTAAAAATGAAAAATCTTCGTTAAAATAAGTATAATAAACTGTAAAAAATTCAAAAAGATCCATCGATTACTTCTCCCTTCAAAAAAATCCGAAAATACTACCTAATTTCGAGGTTCTAAATGGTTGTCCCCCCTTAACACATAGAAAAATTTTGCAAGCACTGTATGAAAATATATGTTTTTCAACTTTGTGTTTGGATGGATTGGATGTGGAAGTCAAGGGGGATTGTTTAGGCTATTCGTTTCTACTAAGCGGTCCGTTTTTTTTTGCTTTAATTATGCTGATTATGATAGCTTATTTTTTAGTCAAGATTTTGCTTATTCTTAGCTAAAAGTGTGACAGAAACTGTGTAATATAGTATTTTGTTTAATCCTACGAGTACATAACATCACGCCTGTATTCCCCGAATGCCCGGAGGGGTAGGCAGAGGTGTACAATTGTATACCCATATTTTGCAAACGCCGTTATTGAGTCCCATAGGGAGCGAGCCTATTGCCATCTACCGGGTACAGTTCCAGACTTCGTGCTGCTACTGAGAATTTCCGCATAGAAAAACCCAGTAACAATTAGCCCAACCTGGGAATCGAACCCAGGACTTCAAACTCAGTAGTCACGCTTGCGACCACTTGACCAATGATGCAGTATATACTACGAGTATAATGCTAATACCTATATTTGGGAGGCTAGCGGAACTTGATTTGATCTCAAGTCAAGTAAAACCATGAACAAGACGTAGTTTCGCAATACGCCGCAAGTAAAGCCACGATACATTATATTTTTTACTGACGAGAGTTCTACGTTGATTTCAGACCTATTTGAAGAAATGATAAAAAATTAAGAACCTTTGTGTGATCTTAGTCAGAGGTCACATAAATAAAGTTGGTAAAAAGATCTACTGATTAAAGGATGGATTGTAGAACACATTGAACACATTTATTAAGAGGTTTTTTTATAATTTATTTAATGAGTACTTATTATCGATTTGAAAGGTAAAGTGGGAAGAATAATTTTAGATAATTTATATTTATTAGTTCGGTAAAATTTTTACAAATTCATCACATCATCGCTTATGTCTCGGTTTGGGATTTGGGGTCATAAAATGTCCTTAACCGCATAATTATATCTGTATTATATAGTATATTATGTAGTTAGAGGCGTACAATATTAGTACCTATTCCAGGATAACAAAAGTACAATCTTAGCACCTATTCCAGGAAAAAAAATAGGTAAGTACTTTTTGTATTTTTCCAGATTTGCCAAAATTGTTCCCTGATTTGTTTCTCGTGTGCCATTCTCTATGAGGACTGCTTATAATGTGATTTGTGGTAGTAAGATTAGCGAGTTAACAAAATTCGGAGCGGGGTTGACAGCCTGGGTTGCGCCAGATATGCGCCATACGTAGGTTTGGTCCCTCAGGGAGGCTTTGCGTGCATCCCAGGCATATATGTACGAAAACGTAACAAACAGAAAATTGTTTTCTCACAAATTTTATTGATGAGGATTTAAAATTTATGCGTTTATACTTTACAAACCATATAATCTTATGTAGATAAAGCTTTATTATGAAGTCTCAAACAACAATCATCCATGAATTTCGATGTAACACCAAACGGCTTAGCACACATCAGTTAAACTTCACTATACTCTCATTAAACACCAAATTAGTTATGCAAATTCTTTGAGCTCAGCATATTATTACCCGCATCCTTTCAAGGGTCTAATAAATAAACATGAACCGACGCCATTGAACCCAAGAGAAACCAATTTGATCTGATATCTACTAAATGCTAATTTAATTTTGAAGAGACCGAAACACCGAATTTTCATTGAATTTTCCCTTTTATTAACTCAAGTGCTGTCAATTCGGTCTCGTATTTGAATGATTATGTTTCATTTATAAAAAAATACCTCATATTGAATATGGATTCGTAATGGTTAGCATGTATGACAATGTTTAACTAAACAATAAGGTTCGTATTGGTTAATTTATTGTTTACTAGCTTCCGCTCGCGGCTTCGCCCGCGTGGTTTACGAACCCGTACTTTCACATTTATAATATTAGTAGTAAAGTTTGTGAGGATGGATGGATGGATGGATGGATCTTTGTTACTCTTTCACGCCAGAACGGCTGAACGGATCTCGATGAAATTTGGCACAGAGATAGATTATAGTCTGGAATAGCACATAGGCTACTTTTTGTCCCGGGAAAATGTACGGGTTCGTAAACCACGCGGGCGAAGCCGCGGGCGGGGGCTAGTGAGTAATAATGAAATTTGATTTAAAATGTTTATGTAAACTTCTTATGCGTTATTTTTTTAATGAATGAGTAGGTACTGAGATAGGTAATCTAAATTAGATAAAGTTTGGCACGAATGATGGCTGTATTCCACCACGCTGGCACACACCATCTAAAGTTGGGAGATGTCCTCACGATGTTTTCCTTTACACAAGTGAAATCAACAGCTGGGGTATCAAATGCTATCTGCTTCTATTAGCTAATCTATTTGTATATTACAAATATTAGTTCTAAGGTAAGTGCAGATGCAGAGTAAGCAAAGTTCGCAGTTCTGCTATACGATTAATTGGTGTGTGACATAATTTCCTAGAGTTGTAACTGAAAACGGTTCCATGTTTAAATATACGGTTCTTTGAACACAACCTCTCTTTGAATTTCAGAAATTATTTGGCATGTAGCTTTGTAAATTATAACTTAGTGTAGTGGCAAAGCGAGAGCAAGCGTAGTAAGTTGCATATAACTTATATGTAACACCCTAATTAAATTACAATCTAGAATAGCTAGAGAATAGAGACGCCAACAAAATGTATGGGATTGACATTTACGATGCACGTGTAGTTTGACAGCTCATGTCAACAGTACATTTTGGTAGCGTTTTCTCCAAAGTCAAAGTCAAATATTTTTATTTCAACTGGGCCTTTATAGGCGCTTTTAAAACTTCATGATTCTGGTAGCGCGGTTCGTAAAGTGGGTTGGTCCTATGGAGAAGATACTGTTTTACAATATTCTTCAATTCACAAATTATACAAAATATAAGCACTAAACACAAAATAACATAAAAAAGAAACAGAAAAATCAGTTGTTATTCCTTCCGACTTCTGTATGATACTTTTCAATTACATTTCGATCATGAAGGTCTGTATACGGAATGTCGTTGAACCATTAATAATTATTAATGCTGTGCAAACTATTGCATTCACTCAGTGTCAAACTAGATTAAATGCATTAATATTTAACGATCCCTAATTACCAGTACTTAGGTATATGTCTTATTTTCGAAATGGGGACTAGAATTAGGGACGTATATTTTTTTAATGAAATCAAATTAAGAGACAGTCTTTTTCCTTAATATCCTACTAAATATATCGTTACTATAAAATAATATGGCGTTCTGTGATCCTGTTAGCGAATGACGCTATCTTATTTTCAAAAGAAATCAACAAACCTATAAGTTTTATTATAAATAATTCAAAGCAATATACCTAGGTACTATAAACAACACATATATGTAAAACATAAAAAAATTCTGTTGTTAAAATAATAGATAGAGAAGAACGTGTCAAATTATAATACATCATCCTTGTAAAATCATTGTAAGATGAAATAAAGATGAGAATAAAATTGTATAAAGTGTAAAAAAACGGAAGGGCCGTGATGGAAATTGTCGTAGACGATTTGCCCGTCCCCTGAATTGCGCCAATAATGGACACAATCTTCAGCTATGAGGGTTCAAGACAACCATCGTGGCCGGTTTATATTCAACATCTTCATAACAAAAAGTATTCAAAGGAGACTCGAAGAAGGTAATAAAGACTAATATTCAAACCTTTTTTATACAGAGATGGATATTTATACTTATAATTATCTGCATATTACTTCGTGAACCATACGAGTAATTAGTTATCATCTATATTAACAGATGATGAGAGTACCTTATTAAATAACAAAGTAATCTACTAGCCATGCACCGTTACATAACATTGTTAGACGAGTTTAATTCCATTACAAAAGCTTTACATCACGAAATATTTAATGTTGCCGCTCCTAAACAAAACAGATAACTTGATTTCTATTGGGGAAAATGTACAAACAAACCACAGAATCTTCCAAGTTATTCGTTAATAAAACAATAAGCTCCATGACTTTTTCTCCAATAAAGAAATGCTTTGAATTAAAGGAATGTACGGCGCTCCGCAGGGAGAGCGAATATTTATTCGTACAGCGTAACTGAGGACTCGCAATTATTGGGCAAATGTTTACCGAGCCGAGTGGCCTCTTGCTCTGTGCTCTGTACATGTGCCAAGTGCTTTCCCATTATAGAAAAGTACTAGTTGCTTTCTCACGGACTCGCTGCGAGCACAATGAGCCAATAAAGCGAGACTAATAGTTAATAGTTGCATTTACGTTTCTTCTGAAACATTCTGTCTTTATTAGTAGGTACGACGTAACACAGATTTCTGAAATCACGTCTACCATAAACATATTCCTATTGAGAGATAAAATACGACACGACGATTCATGTGAATAAAATACACATAAAAATAAGCTCGCAAAACATAATAGTTCACAAATAAATGTCGACATTCACAAGCATCAAATATGAATTTTTGCAACATTCTTGGAGTAAACCTCTGAAAAAGCTCTCTTGTGAGCATATAAATCTCGACGTGAAAGATAATCGGGTTGGCGGAACTGATTCGCTCACAAATTGAATAAGAGGCACGGAATATACCCCCGCGAGAGTGGGTGCCCCGGGAGTAGGGATGAGGACGATATCCCGCTTCAACTGTGAAACACTCCACTTATAAGCTATTGCTCTGTACTAATGAAATGTTAAAGTTTGTCGGTACTAGTGTTACATCAAAATTGCAGTCAAGCGGATTATTATTAAGACGTATGGATTTGAAATGGTACCTACGTGTGTGTGGTGTGAATGTTTTACAGGTAGACATTTTGTTATAATGTAATCTATCTGACTTTTCTATCTGAGATTTGGGATTTTAACACATAATTATAATTCACATTTTTATCTAAATAATGAAATAAATTTCGCGGTTTTATTTTCTTTTATCTTCTAAATGATTGGCATTATACTATCGACTATACATTATTATATCCATCAAAAATAGCCTTTATAAGCACAGCAAAATACCTTCCGCTCTATTGTAAACCAGCTTACTGTGGAATACAAATAAATAAAAGGGTTATGAAAAAAAAAAAAACGTATTAAATAAAGCGCTAAAGAAAAACGTGTGAACATTCTATTAGATAAGTGTAAAGTTCTTTCAATGTCTCCGGGTTAGTCGGGATCCCGGGAAAGTATTTCATTACTTTTATGTAATTTAGCGGAAAATCAAATCTTTCAATGTGATTATCCCGACGTCGTCGCGTCCCGTAGCTTCGATGAGTTCACGCCTTACTGTACTGGCTTTTTTTCTATAAATGTACAGAAATACGGCAGACAATAATGATGTTCCAATGTTTTTGTAATAGTCCTTTTATTATAATGAACTGACAACCAGCTCCGGCTTCGCAGGGGTGCATTTTTTTTATTGAGATCATCATACAGTAATACTACCAATTATCCGTTTTTCGGTGGATTTTCCAATAATTTTCTTTCATACATACCTTGTCCAAAAAATTAAGAACACAACAAAAAAAAAATTAGCCAATTCGGTCGAGTCGTTCTCAATCTTTCATACATTTATAGGTAGATTTGAAACTTTTTTTGACGGCTTCAAAAGGTGTCGTTAATTTCCCAGCTTAACCAACTAAATGAGAATATTCAGCCGCAAATACAAACTTAATCGCAGATTAACTTAAAAGAAATCAAAGCGGGGAAAGAAATCGTGGGATTTCGAAACGGCTCGCCAGAAATTTCATTACTTCATTCCGATTTTCGAGCGTCTTTGACTTTTCTCGCCAACAAAAAGGCCAGTGGACCGCCAGTGGTGGTTTTGACGGAATTAATTGAAGTTTTCGCGTGAAAATACCTAACTAATTAGTGGTAGTTCGGCCACGGGCGGTCGCTCTACGGGCAGTCGCTCCACGCAGGTAACTATGCAACTCCGTCGGCGAATTTTGCTTTTTCCCCCGTTTTCCTATCGGTGCGGTATCGCTGTGAACGTTTGAATAACATTATGAATTTGAAATTATTTTGGGGATTGCTTATTCTGGGAATTTATTTTACTATGCATTAATTATTTATTTTTCATTACAAAACCAAATTCTAGTTAATAGTAATATACATTGAAGACATCTGCGTATAACCTAGTAACATAAGCAAGCAAAAATATGAATATTATTGTTTCAATAATTTCAAATAAACTTTTCAGCTATAAAATCTGTATTTCACTCTCACTGTCGCTAAATCATTCAAATACGTATTCAATTCAATAAATAGCAGACCGTAAACCGTAAAACATTACGACACCAATTAAAAACCGCGCTTACCGCGTTCCGTGTTTACACATAACCTCAATTTTATTTTAAAAAATGGGCCATCAACTGATCGTTTACAAAATATGTTCAGTATTCCATCGATTTACTAGGTAGATTCAATTACATTAAAGGCTCAGGGTCGTAAATTCCTCACATTATACGGGTATAAAAAGCCCAGAGAAAAGGGTCTCCTCATAAATATTTTAACAACTGCTGTAGCACTGGTTCTATGCACTGTCAAGTTACTTCGAGTTCGTGTCAACCGAGAAAGCGATATTTAATATCCTCTTAAATTAAAAGGTATCTCTAAATATCATGTAACGTTTCAATTGTAACATACCTTCAGTAAAAAAAAAAAATAGTTTACATAGCGCTTAAACTTTTTCGTTGTAATTTTGAAAAAATTGAATAAAAAATAAAGTTACGGATAAGTTAAAGCGACTTCATTATGTTCAAAGCCTATCCAGTTGTACCTTTGCAGGCGCTAAAATGAACATTCTTTTTAAGGGAATGCCGTGTCACGCCCTGAACGCACGGACTTCAAAAAACTTTTTAAATAGCAACATAGTTTAAAATTATTTCAAATATTTTGTTCACTCATCTCTTTTAATATGCTTTTAGTTAAAAACTCTAACCAAATAAAACATTAAAAAATATTTGAAATTCATTTTTTACTAATAGGTACATTGGAAATGGAATGTTTCGAATGGTTTCGAACTTTTCCATATCGCTTTGCTGACTCGAGTGCATTATCGAAAAAGGACCGGAGATTAATGAAACATGGTGCTGATTATAAATTGTGGAGCCGAGGGAAATCTTGCTTAAGTTCCTTCCAACAATGGCCACATAAAATATTTCTACTAATATACTCATTTATATGAACAGTCTCGGGAAGTTTTACTATTCAATATATCGCGTAATAGTGTTATATAGGCTATTCTGTAATATACAGCGATATTGCCTTCCAAGCATAGTGCTTCATTTTTAAAGCGTATTTTTAACTTTAGTTATAAAAGGTGCATAATTTTTGTAAATATCTACGTGATATAGGTATAAATGTTTGTATTTTAGAGCATACCAACTAGCAGTACTGTATGATGACCGTTGACAGTTTACAAGTTGCGTAGTTTTGTTGTTAAATTATACTTAGCTCCGTATTACACTTAGCGGCTCATTATTGTGACATCCACAATGATGAAGTATGGCATTGGTTCCCTCACACGTAACTGTCAATATTTACGGAATTCATGAGCGTGTTTAAGCTATCGCAGGCCGCCCTACAGTATTATTAAAATACACAACAATACAATACATTATTTATATCATCATCATCATCAGCCAGAAGACGTCCACTGCTGAACGAAGACCTCCCTCAAGGGGGGGGGTTTGCCATAATCCCCACGCTTGGCAGGCGGCTTGGGGATCGCAGTGGTTCGCCGATTAGTGAAAGGACGCTGCTGCCCGTCCTCCGGTGTCTGGCCGCAGTTTTAAGACGTACCCGGGTCATTATTTATATGCATTTTACATTTTTTTGTTGTTAGAGCTAGTGTTTTTTTCTTTATTTTACAAATGTGAAAATAATTGAAGAAATGTATGCTTTGTACACAATGTTTTGTTTCTAATTCAATATTATATTTTTTATTGGTTAGGCAGGGGTGTCCTTATGTATACCCACATTTCGCCGATGCCGTTATTGAGTCCCATGAAATAACTGGCGAGCCTATTAGATTGCCATGTACCGGGCACAGTTCCAAACTCTGTGCTGCTACTGAGAATTTTCGTACAGAAAAAACCAATAACATTTTACCCGACCCGGGAATCAAACCCAGGACCTCACGCTCAGCAGTCACGCTTCCAACCACTAGCCCAATGAAGCTGTTAATATAGAAACCTCTAAAATCCTTTTAATTTACCAAACCTCCACCAAAATGGTGACCGAAAGCCTTACATTAAAGAATTCACTGATTTCCTGGTTCTAATCTTTTCTTTCCATTTGGTTTCTTAGAAATAAATCATTTAAACATTCACTTTTAAAATATAACCAAAGTAATTTAACAGTAACTTGAGAAATATTGTCTGTTATAACAAAGATGGCTGACTCGTTATGTTCGAGGGTTAATCATCTTTATCGAGTAGGTACTAAAACGAAGGGGGAAAGTGATTTACTTGAATATTCGGAAATCCGGATACGGAAACTCGGTTCCTCAGATCCTAAAGTACGCCGCGCCTTACATAGATGTTTCCCTTCAGCACAGTTCAATAAGTAATAGTACTATTTATTTACGGTTGGATGCCAAGAAAAGGTCGTTGATAGTCGTCACAGGGTTGGAATTAGAATGCAAACAAGGATTTTATAGTTCGTTGTCTTGAGAACAAAAAGGTGCAGTTTTTTCACGGTTGAATCTTTAAAGAATTACAATACATTGGTATCTGACAGTAGGTACTAACATTGATATTTATTAAAGTCTTGCTTTTTGCAATTCTTCATTAGATGTATTACACGTTACACGTAACGTAGTTCGAATTATAAAATAAAATTTTATCATACATTTAATTTCGCATATATTTGACATTGCATGATTTTATTCTAGAACTAGCAATCCGCCCCGGTTTCGCACGGGTTGCAGAGCTTATACGCCTTCATTTTTATTCTGTCGTAGTGTCATTACATCCTGTTACGTCGAGCATTTACTCGGCGCACGCCAGTAAAGCTCCCAGTCGGCATGTTTTTTTCCGACATCTTCAACTATCATCGTCACATTTCAGCCAATTTACACAAGCCTTAATGAATTATACACATAGACCTTCCTCATGAACCACTCTAACTATTGGTGAAAACCGCTTAAAAATCCGTTCAGTAGTTTTTGAGTTTATCGCGAATAGACAGACAGACAGACCGACAGACGCGTCTGTCGGTCTGTCAGTCTGTCTGTCGGTCTTTGTTTTATAATGTGTAGTGATAAAATTTACTGCATTGATCCAAACAAAATCTGCTGTTGTTGTAACGCCAAAAACACAGCCAAGTCCTCATTATCATATCCCGGGCATATCAATAGTGGATTTAAAATATTCCCAGCCCATATTACTTTCAACTACGTGTAAATTTCAATTACATCGTTATTTTTCCGCCAATTAAACCTCGCGCGGTTTATTTGTAGGACGGAATTGAGTTAAAATTTCGATTCACTATGTTAGTCCAAAAAGGTTTTTTGATTAATCATTCTTTAAGCATTTTCTGATTCAAAAGTCTGATGAAATGTTTGACCGTTTTTTACTGTGTAATACTTGACTGTAAAAGTTAAAATGGAAGTATGAAGTCAAAGTCGAAAGTATTTTATAAAGTAATATTATACATTATTGTAAGAATTATTATGAAGTCGTCTGTCCGTCTTATGATTTTATGCTTTGAAATTTAATAAAACGAAAGTTCTGAAACCATTACTGACTTTAATTTTCGGATTGAGATATTTATTATAATTATTGTCTCATGAGAATAAAATAATCTTATCTAAGTTTATTAAAATAAAGAATATTAACACAACATATTAGTATGACATGTATGTAACCTACTTTTAAAAGATACATAAAACCGAAAATAAAGTACATATGGCAATAATATATCATTATTTAGAAGGAGCTCTAACACTACTAACTCAAAATCAAGAAAATAAAACCATTAATCATATTATTATTATTCCAAATCAATATAAAGATAAGCATCATAACTCAGTATTAATAGACAAGAGTCCATTTGCCGTAATATTAAGCAAAATAATAAATGCTTGCTTAGTGGCCGGATAAACTGTTTTACCGGCAAACTTACACGAGGTAAGTGGGTTTTAGTGTCGCACTGTGCATCCTTGCGTAACTTTGACCATAGCTAACTTTGTACTTGTGCTTTATGTCCACTGTGGCTCGCTTAAGTATCGTGTTGTCGTTATGTGTTTAATATCTGGGAACACTAGACTTAGCTCGGAGCGTTGTTTAGGACCTTACCCCACTAATTGAGCTGGAACTATATACAAGGTGTGAATGTAAGGTGTGGTGATACTTCAGGAGGTGAACGCTTTTATGAATATGAATAGGTGTCTAACGGTGCGGACTATCATTATTAAAACCTCTTGCCATTAGATGGGATCATGTTCAAATGTATAGCTACTTCGAATAAAAGGACTAAAATGTGTACAATTTATAGTATTGGACCAAGTGTCAGTTCCTGAGAAAATATATCGTCTGTTACGTATATTTTTTGGATGATGATGGATAGTTCATTTTTTTTATATCTCCAGTTCAGATTCATGGGTGTTTTTATTCATTAAAGTGTGACCATATGTTTCTGTTATAACCTGCACCTATACACTCCGTTAAATATAATTCAGGTTTTACCTCGCACTTAGCTGTAAAAGTGAGGTAATTAGGGAAATTAATAATTTCTGCTGTATTCGGTAATTGTTCTCCCAGTGTCTAATGGAATAAGAGCTTTGTAGTTGGGTTCTGACTGGAGCCGTGTATGAATTTTATGCGGTAATATCTGCTTAATTCGGAATACGAAAGTATGGCTGGAATGTTAAATCAGTGTGGAACGTGCTTTAGTATCAAATTAAATAATAACAGTAACTACCCTGTATAATTGACTTTAATTACCTATGTTTTGTTAGTCTAACAGGCGATGCGATTGCGACAGGGTGATTTGATGAAGATCATACTTTTATCATGAAATCCTGGTTTTTGTTTTGTCAACTCAAGGCAGACATATCTACGTTATTTCACTTACTTAATGTGTAAAAACAATGGTATGAAACTAAAGGGGTTGCTTATTAATGGATAAATACAAGCCATTAATATATAATTACGAATTTAGAGATTACAGAGAGTTATTTCTTACTAACACAAACCACACTATAAATAGACATGTAAAAAATAACTATTGTACACTAACGCCATTATATTCTTAAAATGTAACGGGCGCGGTATCTTAGACGTAGTTACCCCAATCCAAACAGATGCAGCCAAACATCAATATTTGATTCATCATCTTTCATCTGTCAGTGTTTAATTTAATTTCCATCCGTATCTTACAAATTCAAAGCAAGATGACTTGCAATTCGATAGTGTCGGTCCACGGGCGGCTGCCTTGCATCGACTCCGAAATAATTGATATCTTCTCCACCGAAGCGAAATGTATCCACTGGATACCGCCCAGATTTCTGACAGACTTCAGGTCAAACGGTCCGTAGGGCTAAATATTGTAATGCTCGCCCGTCTTACTGCAGTTATTTACTTGCAAAGTAGCTGCATAATAAACGATGGCAGTTTGTAATATGGTTTGGGAGCTACAAACTTTTGTGTGTTCAATTCGGTAACGTACCAAAATGTAAAGTACCTTTGTGATAACGGTATATTCACAATATGGCGTCGCAGTGTTCAGTAACTACTACAGATCCAAATATTAATTGTTCAATTTCTCAGCGAGTATCGCTACTAAGGAATTTTATTCTATACTTACTAATTTTTTCTTCGGCTAGTTGCTTCAGAAATAATTCAATTTTTACGATGCCTATTGATATTTTCTTGAAACAAGATAAAGTTGTCATTTTGTCGTATAGATACTTTTACGGCATGCGGTTACTTAATCTATATAAATAAAAATCAATTGCCAAAAATGTATGTAAGCGCATAGCTTCAGAACGGCTGCATCTTGGCTAATTATTTTTTGTTGTATTCGTAATTGTCAGGACAAGGTTTAGATGAAAGAAAGTTTATGGAAAATAGGAAATTTTAAATTGTAAATTGCTTTTGTGGGACTTGTGCACTTGTGCACTTGGGCGGGTCGCTAGTTTTATACAAATTCGTAAAAACTTTTGTTTTGAAGAAACCGCCTGTTTCAAATTCAAAACATAAACGACAGAAAACTGAAATTCATGATCCCGTTTGAAAAAGCGATTCTTCACACATAAATAATACACCCTAACACGAGGGGTGTATTACATGACTTGCGATACTCATAAATATATTGTAAAACATTCCGCCTAGCTGTTTAATCCTCGCCCGTACAATAATGTTGTCGCGCTTCCGTCGGGCTTATCTCATTGTCATACGAAACTCCTGTTGTTGCCGCAGACGGTTTAAGCCGCTAGCTCGCCGCCTGTCAGGGTACCATATATAGAGTGTTTCTAAAATATCCGCCGGTTGCAAAGGAGTACAGTATTGATTGCGACGGTAAATAAATATTACGTCACAAATATTTTTTATACATGTATTTATAAGTAAATTACGTGATTTCTTTTCTCGGCAGTGTAGATGTAACACAAAATGAAAATGTACATTAATAAGTTTGTTTTTTCGACTCTATTTAGCAATTGATTCATCAGTAATAAATAAATATAATGCCCTAAATTAATATATTAATTTAAATAATTATTTCGGAAGCACCATTTATAAAGAATGGCCAGGCTTGATCCGGCAACTTTTGACTCATTCCGATATCGACAATCAATATTACCGTATTGGCCGACCGATGTTGCTCGGATTAAGCAATTAATTTAAGAAATTATGAGTGTCGTATAACCTTACGTTACGTAATACAGTTGAACATATGAAAATATCTATTAGTAAATTATTTTCCGTAATGGATCATAAATCATAATTAACCACTCATTTTGTATCATTAATTCTATAGGTAATCAGACTTCCGTTTTCACTACCATAAATAATATATTATAGGCAAGTATCTTAAGACAAAAGCTCCAAAGAAAATTGTGTTATATAGGTAACATGAAACGATAAATTAGGAACACGAAATAAGATCATCAATTATGTGAAAAGTACTTACCTAATTAGATCCAGTGGACTGTATTGAATTCGGGATCAACTGTAACAAGAAACGCTAGAATTAGTTAGACTCCTTTAGAGACAAGACGACGAAGTAGTGAAGCGTAATTATTAACAATTAGCTACGATCGAGTACGCCGAGAAATAATCGGGTGTTAAAGATTTGAACAACTAATTAAATACTTGTTAAAGGGCATTAGGGTCATGTTCAATGATTGTTGAACAGATTTTAGCATGCATTTAATTATAAAAGATTGTTAATAATTATTAAACACAAGTTACATTGTTTTTATTTTAAAATCTGATCATTATTCGGTATTTTTTGTTTGTCTAAACCATTAGTTCCCAAATTTGTCCAGGTGGACCCCCGAGGTCCACGGGAGACTCGACGAGGGTCTACGTTGGCGTGACAAAAAAATGGGGGTCTACAATTTAATTTACAATATGGTAGAAATGTAGCTGCAGGGGAACCAGCCGGAACCAGCTAAATTTTGAAAGTAGTCTATGAGAAAAAATCTGGTTTAAACTTTTCCACTGCTGGCCACCCCGAACCAGGTCCTATGGTACGCGTCTTACTATCGGCTATCATAACCCTTACATATATACCTTAACAGTAAGTTAATTTTTAAACACCAGATTATACGTTGAACACGAGCCTCATTAGTGGCCGAAAAGTAGGCAATTTGCTGTGTTGTACAAGGGCATTAAATTGCTAAGTTACATTAAGTGTGTTCTGAGATACGTCTTAGCCTCAGCGGGGAGTTAATGTTACTCGGTAACACGAGGAAAGAGCAATTAGGATACTATGAAGTCGAGGATAATCAGGTATTCCTCATATATTTTATTGTTTATTGTGTGGAACTGAGCTTCGGTTTATTTAATCGTCGTAGATTCTTGCTGTCCAGGAATTTTGCAATCAGTAGGTACTTACATATCGAGTATAACTTTAATATGGACTGCTTTATTCGTCTAGTGGTTGCAAGCGCTACTGCCGAGCGTAAGGTCCTGGGTTCGATCCCCAGGTCGGGCAGTGTTATTGGGTTTTTCTGTATAAAATTTTTCAGTAGATGGCAAGCGGCTCGCCCCTATATGGGACTCAATAACGGCATCGGCGAAATGTGGGTGTACAATAGCACACCTCTACCTAACCACTCTAACTAACGACACGGTTGGCGCAGTGGCTAAGTGATTAGCTTTCTGCGCTACGTGTCGCGGGTTCGATCCCCGCACGGAACAAATATTTGTATGATCTACAGATAATTGTTTCGGGTCTGGTTGTGAGTGCATGTGACATGTATGTTTGTAAACTGTACCCACGATACAGGAGAAATCCCAGTGTCCCAGCGTTTAAAAAAAAAAAAAAAAAAAACCCTTCCGGGAATAAAAGCGTGATGCTATGTTATGCTATAAATATTAATACGAAAATCGTCATAAAATTTAAATAAAACAGTTCCATGAAAATGTTAATTATATAAATTTATATTTGCAATATAAATTCTAATTAGTTAAGTATGATATTTTGTATTCATATCTTTTTTTAATAAATATTGTTACTTGAATCTATACTTTATTAAACATATCAACAAGTAAACACTGTAATAACAGAATCAAATAAAATCCTTGATATAATATTGCTACTTAACCTGTAACACAATACAAACCCAGTGGCCTGGAACACGATAGTTAAGTGGTTAATCTAGCTGTCTATTGGTTTGTATCTCCGACAAAGAGGTCCTAAGCAAACTCCTTGTGTAGAATGTTTGAGTTCAGACCAATAATGGCGGAGATTTCTTCTGTAAATTACGTTCATTGCAACTGATGTCTTAATTAATGTTAAAACAGGTTTCCGACGTAACAATATTAATGGTAAATTGGAATTGAAGTTGTGGTTTGTCAATTTGGCTTCAGTTTTTGTAAAGTTAACATAAATTAACGTTAATATTTTGAAGGATCATCAATACTTTATTTAGCAGAATTAAAGTTCGAAAAAAGAATAATTACCTAAGGTCTTACACAAAAGCTTATTATCTTAACAAAATTTACAAAGCACACGAGACTTACTTACTTTTAAAATAAGAAACATAACTTTATAAATTCTCATTGTGTTCAAGTTTTCTTCGTTATGTACTAAAACAAAACAAAATGAAAAACGTTCTCTTTTCAAACGATTTTTCGCATGTAGCACAGTTGGATCAATCAATCAATCAATCTCAACAGCTCGATAACGTCCACCGTTGAACGTGAACTTTATGGCACTAAAGAACGATCAGAGCATGTATTGTCATAATCACCGAATTTGGTCTCCATGAAAGAAATAGGTACTATACTTAGTAAATTATAATAATTGTATACTATAATAAAATAAATATGATTAGTTATTGAATAAGTGCTAAAGAGACTGACCGTCCGAGGTGGCCATAAATAACCTCTAGATTACGACAATTATTGGAACAAATACACCTGGGGTAGTTCTTAGTTGTTATTTAACGGAGGCACAGATAAATATGGTCAGCTCTAAAGTATACATACACCACATGCAGTAAGGTTGTTTTCAACATTTTCACGAGTAAATAAAACGGGAAGTAGTCTATCTTGAGAATCGTTTTTCTAAATTACTTAGGTTCGGCCGGGACCCCATTAGTCCGTACTCGTTACCTTCGGAGACAAATGGTGCGAAACGCGAAGAGTTGGCGCCTCCGCCGAGCAGTTTATTAGTATTAACAAACTTTCCCACCGAGATCATTTATACGAATGAAAAAATAAACTGAACCCGACTCGGCTGAATTGTGCTTTAATTGAGAACTTATACCTTTATTTCTCTTGACAAGTTTTAATTTACACTTTTAGTGTAGAACTTAACTTTGTTTGAACCATTTTATTTGAAATTTGTTTTTCAGTATAAGTATAATGAGCACATGAGCAATTATTATCTAAAGCGACGTAAATGTCCGCAATAAGCTTCGGTGTGTATGTTTTAATTTAAGCGAAACTCATCAGCGACTATCATGATATATCGAAATTAAAACATATTCCGGGACGTAGGTATTAATTTGTGTGCTCTCCCGGGCGAGGGCGCTCGACGAAAGGTATTACGAAAATTTAATTGAAGTTTTGATTAAGCACTGTTGCACATGGCGGGCTCATTGATCACGACGTTATAAAGCCTGCGCTTAAAAATGTGGTTTACATAATTACCGATTACAATATGATAATTTTAGCCAACTGAAATTTGAAATATATCATTACTAGCAGTTACAGTTTGACTTCTTGGCGTTGAAGTGAAACATTCTGAAACAAATTTAATGTTTCGCTCACCCTTTTGTAAAATTGAAAGTGTCGCCTTGGATTTACTAAAGGAACGCTCTTGAGTATCCAAAATCTGAACATTGGATACTGCTAAGATGTTATTTGAGTTAAACGTCGGTCTTAAGGGTACCAGCTTAAGGTGAAAAGTGTGTTGTTGAGTTGGGGTAGATGTGACGTTTCGTTGTCAGTGCCATAAACAAATAATGGGAGCAAGGGATTGATGGAATGAATGAGTCCACGTCCTACGCAAACTTGTGCAGTATCCGAACTAGGGCCATTGTTGTATTCAAAGCGTTTGAGCTGCCGAACCACTGGGAAAATATTGATCTTTTATAGTTTATTCAATATCGAATACCTGAGCAGATACCCTCTCGTCTGGAAAATCGTAATGTAATGGAAACAACCGTCACATTCTGCGTTCACGCTTTTATACCTACTTGTATTATTAAGATATATGTATATTAGTAAGATGCTGCGTTAGATACCCATTCGGTCAAGAATCATGTTAGGTTTTCTGTTAGAAATTTTTCAGCTATCACTTCTTATCCTCTTAACATTACCCGATAGTTAATTTATAAAACACGAACGGGAGAGTCCAGTACTTCATCTAAACAGACTACAATAGTAAAATAACAGTAGGAAAAACAATTTACGCATATTATGTATTAAGTATTAATTCGGCATACCTAAGTGCCCACAATAAATTCTGAGTGACTAAATAAAAAGACACCTCTTTCATTCCAAGCTGACACTTCGCAAAGCATTACATTAACGTGGAAACGGAACAGAAAACCATCCTTTAAAATTGCGAGGGAAAGTATAATAATTCCTATTATTATATTCCTGTCTGACACTAATATCTCGTCTCGACCGCCCGGGGCAGCACCAAGCAAACAATGAAACAACTTTAATAAAAGTAAATCGTATTAGCACCTAACTCGCTAAGCTTCTTTTATTGTCGCCCCGAGTGATGCGAATGAGAGTGTTTTAACACTGTTTAGTGCATTGATTTATGACATACAACACAACTGAAATGTATTGCTTTAGGACGAAATAATGTTTTGGAAAGGCCACAATAGACATTTATAGCCGAGAAAATTTTTAAGTGAGGATTTTACGTGAAAATATTTGGGCTAAACTATCTCTGTTAAATAAAAGTAAATCGTAATAATATCGTCCAAATTGCGAAGTTATTTTTACGTGCGAGCAATGAGAATTGTTTATTATTTAATTTATTTATGACATAAGAAAACTGAGATGCCTTAAAAATGCAATGCAGGATCAATAAAGAAGGTTAGGCTCAAAAAATATAGGGATATCAAAAATTTCAATTGCGTTTAATTTTAAAGTGGGATTTTCTAATCACACGTCCAGACAATAGCTTAGGTTTTTTTAACGAGGAGATTTTTGATAGTATACATACTTAACTTACAATTTACAATACAACTTACAATTCAGAATGAGGATTGATATAATTCAACTGAATTAAAAAGAGTATTGCAGAAATTTTAATTTAAGCTTGCTAAAGACTAGTCTTGAATTACTTAGTAGGTAATTTCAGTTCTACGAGTGGTTCGGATGAAGTGCTCTTGGATTTTTAACGTGAGTACAGGTACAGCCACTAATTACAAAATCATAATTAATTGACATCGAAAATTAAGGCACGAAGACAGTGTATATTTAACGATTGCTTTTCTGCTAAAACATTATTTTTGAACAAACTATGCCGAAAACGTCGGTAGACCATTCATTACAGTTATTAGATATTTTGATATTGGGTACTTACAGAAAATCCCCTACCGCTAATGTAATAATAATAAAATAATAATGTCCTCCTGACCGATTTCGGTCACGGCGGCCAATCTCACAGGAGATTACCCAACTACGCAGGAGATATTATAGAGCACAAGTGTATGTGCAAACACAGGTGGTCTCTCTGTTCCTTCACTCTCATAGTCCGATGGGACGGCAATCCGACACGACCGGAGAGAGATCAAGCGCAGGACCAACGGCTTTACGTGCTTTCCGAGGCACGGTGTGTATTCACATACACGAAGATCCAGACCCGAAACAACTATCTGTAGATCATACAAATATTTGGTCCGTGCGGGAATCGAACCCGCGACACGTAGCGCAGCAGTCGATCTCTCAACCACTGCGCCAACCGTGCCGTCATGTACCGCTAATGTAACTGGTTAATAAATCAACCAAGGATTATGATTGAAATACTAATAGCTTTCGATGATAATTGCGAATAACAGTTTCATCTCTATTCTAAAACGATTGCAATGTATGTGTCGAGCAAATCGAAAAGTCATAGGAGTCTTTTATATCACAGATGTTTTTGATTAAAAACATGCATTATACGGACGGAAAATTGTTCTGAAAAATCATAAATAAATCATTAAAAAAAAAATGATACTTTACGTAAAAGCGCCACAATCTTTAACGGTCGGAAGTGAATAAAAATGCCTACCGCTGCAGATAACGGAAAAGAGCAATTAAAATTATGTAAACCTCGTCGCTGCTTTCCATTTAAGAAACACTTTCTTAGCGTATCATTGAACTTAGTTTTTATTCAATAACTTAAGATATTTATTTTCGTTCGCTCCTCGCTGCGGGCGCGGATTCTTTTTACGCGAAATGGTAAGTAAACTTTCTTAAGACGAACGGGCTCAAATTGCTCGAGTGAAACATAAACAGAAACTTTGGAATAAAATGGCGTATGAACTTAAAGATGGCCGATCTTTGAGAACTCAACGTTTGTAAATAAAGCAAATCGAAATGAATGAATAAATTAATTATTCGCTGCTCAAGTTTATTTATTGTAAAACTAGCTTTTGCCCGCGACTTTGTCCGCGTGACCTATATACATACTTTATATATATTAAGTATTATTATATATAGTGCCTATAGAACACGGGGATAATGAAGCTATCTATCAGTGAAAGAATTTTCATATTCGGATCTACAGTTTCGGAGATAACCCCCTACATACAAACTAACAAATACCTCTTCATAATATTAGTAGAGATAGAAGATTTATTTGAGACCACGTATCGTATTTTATAGTTGTTTTGATATCCGTCCCCTTTCCGCTCAGAATTCAGTAGGTGCCGCCAGGTAACGTGGGAAACAACGGGATTTCTGCCAACTTTGTTTGCCTGAGAGGAGTTAAAATATATTCAACTATGCGATAGAAGTTTCCGAGTTCAGGATAGCTTATTTTTTCAACTACCCGCTGCGGTGCGCAGTGAAAAGTCGTAATTAATGTGGCTTTCACGACCCCAGCGAACAGTGCCCTCTTATGGGATTGTCATGACAAGAATACAAAGCTAGGCGCATTGTTACGCAAATAAAAAAGACCCATTTTCATGAAATTCCTCGTTCTCTGAACTACAGTTCTGGGTTAGTGGTTTCCAAAGTTTGATATGAAACACTTGTAATATGAACTCGTATTAGAATTTTGAAGCAAACTTTGGCACAGTGAGATTATCTGGCAACTACACGGCTTCTAAGTTTCCTATTAAGTTTTATCAAATCGGATTATCTATTACATGGCGTTATTTCGTAGACAATATTTAAACTTTTGACTTTAAGGTATGAAGTGTTATTTTGTAAATTCATAAGCAAGACATAACTAGTTCAGAAACTGGATGATCCTCAAATCTCTAAATAATAAGCCAATAGAAATTTTAAAGGCGCCGATACCTTGTCACCTAAGATCAACTTATGAATATTGCAGGACAACAAAACATCGAGAGCGTAAAAGTATGACGTATTTCCAGATAATTAAGTTTAATTTATATTGAAAAGAACTTTGTGCCTTTAATTATCTAACTAGAGATACAGAAGTGGAAAGATAGTAGGTTGTACTTTGCCCTGCAGTAGGACAATAAGGGTCTTTATTATTTTTTAATAATGTATTGTATGCAAAAGATGTATGTTGAAAATCGGCATTATACGTCCGGTAATAAAATGTAATTAATAGACTGTGAGTTACTGGTTAGATTTGATGTCATTGTTTTATAAAAAAATAAATACTCTAGACCAGTGATACCCAAAGTTGACTGGATCGCAACTCACCTAACAAAAAGTTCCAAATTCGGGACTCATCTCTTGGTTTTCATGAAGGAAAAAGGGGCATAACTATATGAATGAAGGACTGTTCAAACAAGAAAAAAATCAGTTCCAATCCAAATTGTTAATATTTAAATAAAAGGAGTGCTATTTTTTAATGAGAAGTATGCATTTGTTACCTATTTTTTGTCAGTATAGCCTTAGCATCAAATTCAATTTTAGTTACTTACTTTTAATCGCCATGAGTCAGTGGTCGCCTGTCCGGTCGGTCGATCTGTCGTCCTATTTTTCAAGCCCCACCCAATATTCGCTCGCGTCCCACCAGTGGGTCGTGACTCATACTTTGGGAACCACTACTTTAGAGATAGGTCACATAACGTAACGTAACATAATTCTCGTTATTAGATATTGGCTTAACCATTCCTAATGATATGAAGAGTTATCGTAGTCCTACTGAAATACTGGTGATACATTACCAGCTGAGCTGGGTGTTACACATTATGTGAGGTATTACGAAATTATGCGATTTTTTCATAAAGTTTAACGCAGCTCGCCCGCAGGTGGGGGGGCTTAACCGCTCTAATGAAGCCACGGATGCACCCGCACGTTATTAAGGGATCACTCCCAGCCTTTTATACGCTATGAATAGTGTGTTTTATTAACTTTATTTTAAGGCTAGCGCGGTTTTTTTTTTTTCATATTTTTTTGAAAATATGAATGTATTTTTTCTTGATTTGTAAGTATGTGTATTTTTATGTGTGTGTGTTTTTCGTACATCATTAACAGTGCTTAAGTGGGCAAACAGACGTGTCCATGTAAAAGCTTAATAATTTATACATTATCGCAGTGTAGAATGACATGTGAAATGAAATGAGTAATGAGTATTCCCCAAAAAGTTAGTCAAAGAGGTACTTCAAATAGGCAAGATTACTGCATCAAAAATAAATCTTTGTCCTGAAATCTTGTTTGGTAAATAGTTTTCCTTCTAAAAACTCAGTAAAACTTAATCTCTTGCTTATCTTTGATGTTTTCAATTTTTAATTTATCAAAATCACACAATAAGTATGTCAACGGTAATGAAAAACTATGACGCCACGCCTTGCTATTCCAAATATTTTTAGAAAAACAATGTCGTTTTTACAGTTCATATAAAGTAACTCAAATGACAAGTAGTCATCTACCAGATTGTAGGTTCTGCCACAATTCGTCAATGCTGTTATTAAGTCCCATGTAATAAGGGGCGAGCCTATTGTAATAACCGGGGATAAGTAAAAACTCTGGTTCACTTCTTTATCGGCTTTGGAGATCAAACTCAGTACTACACACTCAGCAACCCTGTTTATGACTACTAGAGCAATGAGACGTTTGGGTAGAATTATGTCAACAAAATATTAGATTACTTGATACTGCTACTTTAGCGATTTTCATTCATGTAGTAGCTAGACATTTTACATCGATGCCAGAGGCATCATGATTTTTGAACTTCATAATATAAATTCTGTTGTAGTAAGTATCTACTTACTTTAAGTTACAAATGTTACATTAGCCAGCCTGTACCCATTTCGTTAAAACGTATACTAAAATTTCAGACTACGAACTACTCACACGTAACCTCTGTGAATATATTCACTATAATAAAATCCCAAATAAATAAGTAAATAGCTCTGTAGTATCTCATTTAAATGTTCAGCAGGTGTACATTAAGCCGACTGGATACAGCACTGTGGCTTCACCGAAATTGAATTTAAAAAATATTACCAACTCGCGAACTTGGCCGCACTCCAAAAGACAATACCTACCGTCGTCTTGTATATTCATTTTAAAAGAATAAATACTTACAGAGCACAAAGACTAGTGAGCATAGCTTCGTCTTGTTAGTAAAAGTCCCTTGAAAATTATTATGACACAGAGAACAAAACATGAAAACGTAGCAACTTTATAAGTGACTGATCTTATTACAGAGCATCACGCCTGTGTTCCCTAAAGGGTTATGCAGAAGTGTACTATTGTACACTCACATTTCGCCCTTGAGTCCATTGATAGGGAGCGAGCCTATTGCCATCTATCAGGCACAATTCCAGATTCCGTGCTACTGCTGAGAATTTCCCTACAGAAAATCCAATAACACTTTGTCCGACCTGGGAATACTTAGAACCCAGGACCTCAGCAGTTGCGCTTGCGACCACAAATTTTATTTTTAATGTAATATTTAGTAAAAAGATATAAAGATATAAGATAAAGATATTTAGTAAATTCATCGCGCAGTCTTCTTAGTTCCAAGTACTCAATTAAGGTACTGATTTCGTAGCGACTGTCCCACTTTCTACTCCAAAATTAACCTTTATCGTAAAATTTCGTCAAAAATCAACCAAGTTCAGTGAAGTTTCAGTACCCGTGAAAATATTTAGATGATCGTCGCGCAGGTTGATGTTTTGGAAGCAAACAACGGCGTTACCACCTCGTGAAACTTTTTACATTAGCCGTCTACCTACTGCCGGAGTCTGTTTGTTTCGTGCCTTCGAACCTGGTTGCGAACTGCGGCGCACAAGTTTGGGGTCTCATTTTAAAACTCCCTACCCTCGCCCCGGGTAAATTTTAATCATAAAGAGACAATAGAGATGAAGGTATACGCTAAACTTTTGGTCAGACTGATTTACACGATATTTTTGCGGGGTATTCAACTGCACGATTTTATTTGCGGTTGTTTGCGAATACCTTTAATAATAGTCCGCACAAATCTTCCTTGCGAGCCCAATATTAGCACGAATGGCCATTTTTATGTAATGGTTTGGGGGAAGCGGGTTAAGCGAGGGCGATGTAACTAATGAGAAATGGTGCCGATGTAATAGCGTGCAATATGGAATCAGGTGTTAAAGTTAGCTACATGCCTCTCGTTTGGTTATATTCTAGACTAGCTTCAGCCCGTGACTTGGCCCGCATGATCTACATATATAATTTTACACTCGGAGATATAAAGCTATCTATCGATGAAAGAATTTTCAGATTCGTATCATTGGTTCCGGAGATTACCCCCTACATACATACAAACAAACTTTACCTCTTTATAATATTAGTATAGATGTTTTATATTAAGTCCAACAGAGTATTGTCATAAAACCTCCTCGGGCAGAAAATAGGTCCCTTCTTAATACAATTTTCAGTAATTTATGACATTTCCATCTACAGCACTCTGAAAGTCAGGTGTAATAAAATGATGTCCTATTTCCTTTTACTGTGAGCAGTCGTAACGTAAGGCAAAAATGTGCCACTGGAAACTGTCCAACGAATTGTACTTACCTACCTACATTGGAGTAATATATTTTACATTCAATTTTGAGGAAAATGGCTCTTGTATTTATGTTTTATTTACACTCATAATTTTGTTACAGATCACATTGAATTAAAATGATTTTGAATCTTGCGCGTTCATTTACAAGCATGAGTTTTCCTATTACATTAATATTCAAATTATCATTATTATTCTGTTCGCTTAGACGAAGAATATATCCTGCTTTCTTATAATTCCGTATTAAATGGAATGGTTTCAAAGGAAAACTTACAAGAAGAAAGAAAGAGATGAAAACGCTTTTCCTCCAAATAATTTTAATATTCAATTATTCAAGATTTTCAATTTTCAAGGAAAAGATTATAAGATTTCTTAGCTGGTTTAAGCCGTAATGAGTTTCCGGTATAACAGTTTAGTGGGATGAGATTGGAACCACTGCTTCATTTGAGCAAGGAATCTATTAACGGAATTACCATCAAGTGGGCCCTGGCCTTTTAACGCCTTTAAGGATAGCTCTACGTTGATTCAAGATTAAAAGAGATTGCGCTAATGAAAACAACTTTAGAGCTTTTCGCTCTTAAGTTTTTGAACACAGTTGAAGTTAAAACTATTAACCCGAGCTTGGTTAAAATAAAAACAGTCTTGAATAGTTGTACAACGTAGGTGATAAACGAAGCATACAAATACCTAGACTTACAATAAATAACGCATGTTACTTAAACATATAAAATGGCAACCCTGAAATTTAGAATTTAATTTTTAATCTTAAATTATATTGTATTTAAAGTAATAAAATAATCCAATTTGAATAAAATAATGAGATCAGACGGAAGGGTAATAAATCAGTCCCCGTTCAACAATTTGTCTCAGAGGACCAAGTTAATGTGTTTAATTATTTACGGAACAACTGTTTAAATCATCGTTTATTGTTTAAAATTTATTGGCCCTTGTAAGCATCGCGATAAGCCACGGATTTGCAGGTTATGAAATCAGATATGAATAATTACGAGGAATATTTTGCGGATTGTGCGGGCATTATCATCCAATTATTTTAATCAAGTATTACGGGAAATGCTTAATTACGGACGTTTAATTTATTCGTTTTGGATTAAGGGTATCGGTAAGATCAAAAGTGCCCAACTATATGATAATAACGTAATTTCAAAATCACGAAAGGTGATACTTGTGTCGCTGTCTGTACTCACGTACAATTTTCCACTCGTAACATTTTTCGAACACTATTGTTTTAGCGTAAACACTATTATGTTATGAAGTAGGTATCCAATTAGGCACGTCACAACAAACGGGAGTGATTGAGAAGCGAATATTTTATTAATACCTATTCTGTTTATTGTTCGTACTCTTAATGACAAAAATAATTAATGTAAATATTTCTTTATGATATTCTGTTTTGTTTGGGTAGGTATACTTAAAATGCTTTAATAGTAATTATCTAAAGTACCTTTTACAGACTTTACATAAAGCCAAGTTAGTGACTTATTGAAACATACATAGAACGTTTTGTCAGATTATAAACTAGGTCGATATATAATACGAGATAAGGATAAGGAAGATTTTTAGTTTAGTTAATTATTTCTCAATCTATAAACAATGTAAAAAAAAAAACAAAAACGTGACAACCTAGTTTTTATATGTGTCTATAACATAAAAAAAATCAGCGAAATTAGTTTATGTTTAGTGCGGTAAAAACGTTAACGCATTTTGTATGAAAACTTTTAGCTAAACTATAGATAGCTTCGAGGCCACCTCGAGACTGGCTAATCTTTCCATTATGCCATAAGCGATTCCCATGTGTGCTCGTGACGGCATGACAGAAGAAGCCCAGTAATGTTTTTTTTTTTTTTAAATAAGCTGTAATTAAAATATTTTTTTAATCGAATGTAAAAATATTATTGTAAGTGCCCGTTCACACGCCTATAGCATTAGTTTAAGTTAATGTTTAATTTTGTATGCGAAATATAAGTTGTAACGCGGCGCTGAACTTTCATACAACGAAACTTCTAGGAACTTTGGCGTTTGGGATTATATATTTTTTTTTAATCATTGCCCCACGCTATGAATTATTCCTGTATCCAGGGTCAATTTACAAACACAAATATTCACATGGACGTACACCCAGACCCGAAATAACTATCTGTAGGTCATAAAAAATTGCTCCGTGCGGGATTCGAACCGCGCCAATCCTGTCGTCAAATGATTCTGAAAGATCCTGCCTTATATTGGAATTGAAATAAAGTTATTGTCACAATAACTATTTCCATAAACCTGTATGTTGATGATCTAAAATTTGTGAAAAAGCAAATAAAATTTGAATTATGTGTGCTACTGCTCAGCGAGCGCCTACGCCTCAATTTGGAATTAAACCTTGCTTCCTTTGTTTCGCCACATTATTATCCAAAGCGTGTAACAATTAAATCTCCATGCCCAATTAGGAATGTTAAACTCTATACTTTTTGTTGTATTCATCGTCTACTTATAACCTTTGTGAGAACTAGTCCACGAATTTTAATGAGGCTAAGGTTACTATTGTGAAGCCCGAATAAATATACTATGTGTATTCAAATTACATAGGTACGTCATTATTTTATTATAGACATTGTTATGGCTAAATCAATGTAATATTATAATCCTATTATCTCATAATTGGATAGGTATAGGTAACGTATTGTGTGGGCTGACAATATATTGGTTTGTTTTATGTAATTATATTTTTGTTCATATTGAAAATGTAGACAACGAAGATGCGGGAAGATACTTAGATATCAATAAAATAAATTACAGTCTCATTGGTCTCATAGCTACCGCGCAGATCAGTCGATCTGAAAGAGTAAGCAGCGTTTGATGCGGTCAGTCTTTGGGTTGGATGGGTGACCGTTATTTACACATGGAGACTCCTCCATACCTTGGAAAGCGCGTTAAGCTTTGGTTCTGACAACCAGTCTAACCTGTATCAGTGTTTCACAGTAATTGGTTGGCAGATGGTAGTCGTTCCATGTAAAATTATGTTATTTAGCCGCATCCAGTTAGACTGAAACCCGACTCCAATGAAGTTGGGAACAGGCTAGACAGATGATGACTGTATGATCGCTCTTGGTAATTTAAGCGCGACTAATTTTCTCCTGTTTACGATTCCTGGTTCTCAGGCATTCTTTTTTTTATGTTTCACAAATCGTGCCATACAATATCACTTACATACTAATGATAACCAAAAATTAAAGTACACATTAAACTGCATAGCCTTAAGTTTGGACTAATTAAGCAATCGTTTTGTAACCAGTAGATAGCAATAGGTTCACATTATATTAGATAGAACTCAAAAAACGGGTTATGTGTACCTATACTCTACAACAGTACACCACTGCTTAACCCTTCGGCGAATACAGGTGTGATACTATGATAAATATACTAATTAATGTAATCGGCGAACTGGAGGCGCATTACGATTTGCCTGTGACGAACCCGACGATAAACTATAGGCGATAAGCGGGCGCGTATCTAAATCATACAGCCAGATCAGGCAACAAGCTGCCAAATGCTACATTAGCCAATCAGATGGAAGCAAGCTGCGTAAAGTAATCTGACGCACACACGCTACCCGAGCACCGGATTGCCTGCCGAAGCCAGGCTCAGCATAAACTTCAATTACCCCTCGATAATTGTTAAGTGAACCAAACCCAGCCCCCAAACTGATGTAACATAATTATGTAGGTTAATTAATATTCAATTTTCATTAGATATCCTCGGCCAGATCAAATATTGGATGTAACCAACCTTTTGTTTGACCTCAATTTCAAAAATATACCATACATCCCTGCAGGGGAAAATATTTATTTTTTTCCTCAGTCCCCTACGTTTTATCATTTGCATTTTTCATGACCAACTCAATTTAGTAGCTACCCACCGTTTCGGGTCCATCGTATCTGCTTGAAAGTATCCTATGGGATTTCCCAAGTTAGTTTTTCGACGTGTATACCGCGTGAAATATTCAAGAAAAATGGAATTTTGATATAGAGTTCCTGATTCTATTAAGAATTCAAATCTCTATTACTGTACTAAAATTTGGGAACTTTCGAATATATATACTACTATTTTATTCACCTAGGGTTTGTATACGCAACACAATTTTCCTAAAACAAAATTTTTTATTCCCCGCGCAGCACTTAAGCATAAAAAGTGAACCGCAAAAACAGCCCAACGGTCGATAAAATACAGTGTATCTTAAGTCTTGACACAAGCGAGGTAGACGTATTAAAAGCACATTGACATAAAAACAGGCTCCCCCGTAACCAAAAGCCCATCTAGCGAAATTGCCATCCGCTTGCTCATTACCGACGGAGGCGACCGCGGGATCCGATATCCCTGCGCACGTGACTAAAGGAAATTGAAATCTCTATCGGTTAATCGAAATATTGAATGGAATTTCTAAAAACAGAATTTTAATTATCCACCAATTTTTGTTTAATCGCTTTTAGTAGGGCCATTTTGTCTGCTCGTAACACTGTATACTGCAATTGCCAGTCTGTTTACTAACTGTGTGATTATGACACTATTCACGCAAGACCTTTAATTGAAGGGGTCTATTAGGGGTACGTTCAGCAGAAGGACAGCTATATTATACTAAAATAAAAACCGACACTGAAAGAAGAAACAAACATCTTTTTTTAGAAATCGTTGCCCGACACTACTATTAATTATATTGTGGGTGTATTTACAAACACATTATATTCACATACAAAAAGACCAACACCCGAACCAACTATCTATAGATAATACAAAAAATTGTTCCGTGAGGGAATCGAAACCGCGACTCGGTAACGTAGCAGTCGATCTCTCAACCACTGCGTCAACCGTGCCGTCAGTCACTTTAAGTCTTTTTTTTTTAAATTTAGTTCATACTAAACTTCTCTTGAAATTACACACAGTAATTTACAATAATTTCCAGAGAATAGATAGGAACATACTGTGGTAAATGTTTACATACGCATTTAAAATGAATTGCGTAAACGGCCACGCAATCTCAGTATAAAAAAAAAAACATGCGCACTGAATACAGAACCTTCTTTTTGAAGTTGAACAGTAAAGCTGAAGATTTTATGATTAGAAGATAAGGTGGGAGCGACGCAGCCGTGTTTCGAAGCTGCCCTGATGGAACCCTCTTATTATGAGCCTGCACGACTTGATACTTGAACACGTCTGCTTGCCACAATCTGGAGAGTCCTTTATTTCACCATTCGTTTAATTTCGCTTTTTTCCGCTAAACATGCGTCCAGGTCACGGCTACTATGACGTGTTATTGATCCACGGCATATGAAAAGCATCTAAGCACCTACTTTTATCAAATCAGTAACCAAACTCTGTATTTGGCAGCCTTAATAAGGCTGGCCTATATAATATAATCATTCTTGCGTAAAACTTTGGAGGTTATTGAAGTGCCTTGTTTGTTTAACGTTAAATTCTTTTCAAAGTTAATTACTTGTTTTTCTATGATTTCATTTTCATTTAGCTTTTTAGTTTATTCATTCGAAAGATATTTTATTAATACTAAATACAAATTCGGTATTGTATGCTTTTCATTACGAGGGTCTATTTTATGTTCGAAGCCTGTGAAATTAGCTAGGAACCATTCGTGTGTATAATCTGAAACGATTATAAATTATTAACGAGCTTCAGCTGAGTTGAGGCGACCTGCATGACAGCAAGGTGTAAATGGAGGCAAATTCGTCAATTTATATGCGAGCAGGCTGCCTTTGAGATGCGATTACGCCTTTGGCACCTCCAAAAATTCTATCGGCTTTCTCTAACTATTTCAGTGTACTAGATTAAACATCGTATTTAATTTAGACTCCGCCTTGGCGAGTTCTAAATTAGTTTTTAAGAAAGCGAGAACTTTTTTCTTGTCCCCTGCACAGTCGTCTTTTCACAACAAGAATTTAACATTTCTACCTTTATTTTATCTACTTTAAAAAAACTTGTATTGGATTTAATGAACACAGCAACGAAATTAACCTGAATTTCAGAAATCAACAAGGAATCATGAATTTATTGAAATTTTATTATTTATTTATTTGTTTGTTGTAAACAATTATTGTCCTTTCAAGAGTCATAAAATATCCGATATTTGTGTCAAAATGTGTAACGAAGCAATTTCTCCTCATCTTTATTATTTAATTACTGGATTTTTTATGGTTATAATAAAGTCTTATTACGCGGCAAACGTCGGGGCTCATTAAAAATCTCTTTTCTCGTAGCTTGGCTTTAATTATCCGTTTTCTTTGTTCACTGGCGTTGGGCCTCTGTTAGTACACTGGCAAATAGTTCGTTGTTTGTCCTATAGTCTCAACAAAATTAAGAAAATTATTGTTATTTTAATTGATCATGAGGTGCATACTTTGGAAGTGTGTTGAGAGCTCATTTATGTAACAGAGATATCGCTGACCTATATTTTTTTTTTATTATTATTTTTAACCTCCAGTATTATCGCTTAAATAAAGGCCTGTATTCTTTCTCGCAGTGGTGAGGCTCTTAAGACTTCAATGTGGTCATTATAATACTGTCCCCCGAAACATAATTAGTTATTGTAAAATATCCTCGTTAATCAGAAGAGTTCTACTATTTATTATATACTATTTTATGTTTGTAAACTAATAATTTAAGCCTTAATAAAATAATTATTATTTTTGGTAATGTTTGGCAACATTCAATGCAATAAAAAGAAATTGGACATGTTTAACTCAATATCAAAACTATGACATTTGTTTTGTTTTAATTAAAATTTATATGAGTGTTCTTGTTTATTAAATTTTATCTATTTAGTATTTATCTCTTAGCATAAAACGTTCAGTGAATAGAGCTTGTAGTCAGGCATTTAAATTAAACTTTCTTAAATAACTTTCAACCAGTTGTGTAATCTTTTTTCATCTTGAAATTCACACATCAACCAGTTCACTTTACAGAGTTACCAAATACGGCTGAAATCAGCAACAAAGAAACCGAACTACATACTTCACCAAATAAAGATCGAATAAGAGTTATTTTCTAAGAGGACAACAATCTAGTGGCTTCCAAGTTTCAAAGTCACTTTGGTGTTAGAAACTATAAGAAACCAACGCAAAGTGCGATTGACCGCAACACAACAAATCACTTAGCTTCGGACTAATACCATTTCTAGCCGGCCAACACTTTTTACCGACAACATTATTTCCTTCCATTTTTTCCTTCCAATTTTTCCCTCTTAACATTTTATCAGATTTTATTATTAAATCACTTCACGATTCGCTATCGTTTTTCATTTTGTTTCTTGTTTCTTCTAATTGAAAATCGTTAATTAACTGCGACAATCATTATTGAATTTGACGTAGAAATATTGAAGGTATACTAGTTTTATCTTTTATAGCGATATTTTTATTGAAAATGATTGATCTTCGAGGGGAGAATGGTGTGATAAAATCTAGCCCCTTGACTGCAATGTATCACGGTTTCCGATATTCTGTAAGGACGCCAAGTAGGTGATTTAAATTCATTTGCGGAGGTATCATAAGCTTCTTTGCAGTGTCGTTGAAGACAAATTGTCCGCCCGCGCTTTAAAATAAAAACATCTCTTCCAGAGAAAACTTATTTACTGATATTTTGTCATCCGTCCCATAAGGGACGGATGACAAAATATCATGACAAAATTCTATAACAAAAACAAAATATGATGACAAAATTCCCTTTATAAAAGTAGTGGACAAAAAGAAAAGACTTACTATATTCATTATTGAATATAGTAAGTCTTTTCTTTTTGTCCACTACTTTTATAAAGGGAATTTTAAAACTGATTTTATTCTCACAGTATAAGTGCATCCTTAAATATTCTATAAGATGTCGGAAAAAGGCTGCTCATAAAATGTCATAAAGAAAACTTTTACATTCGTAATAGACAACAGAATTATAATAAAAATGTTCCTGTTACATCGCAAAATTTGACGGAGCAGGAGATAATTTTCGGCTCCATTTACTTTATTACATTTAGGTGGGGGTAACGAGCACGTACGAACTCAGTATCAAATATGTATGTAGAGACGTAGCCTCACATCGTATTATAATCGTTTGTTGCCCGACTTCAGGGTACGAAGTCATTTTCTTCATCTGATGTTAATATTTCATTGCAAGAGCGTACAGAATAGAGCTGCAAATTTCAACAGCGTCTTTGTGTGAACCATGCACAGAGCCTCTAGCTAGGTTTTGACGGGCTTTCTATTGGTGGGAACCTACCTACTTAATTATATTAGACTGGTGATGTACCCACCCTCACAAGTGCGTAAGTGCTGCCTCTATGTTCGAATTTTGAAAACGTTGGCTCAACTGTGGAAGCACCTTGATATCACTGAATACCGATGTTTAGCTGCGTGCGATACATAACAAGTATTGGAAGCTAAACTCCTTCTCCTCTTGTCATTCATCTCCCCCATTTCCCTCAAACAGGTTGGCAAAATATCAGTGACTCCTCATTTCAGCCCATCCGCAAGCTCATTAGTTCTCTTCTATTATAAAAAATAATCCGCTTCCCCTACATAGTGACAAAAGATGTAATTTGATACGCAATTAGTATTTTAATTATATCTCCAATTATATGGAGGTGCAATTGCCAATGGACACGTTGTAATGATCGACACGTTTCAAATCCGTTTGTAATTGATTGGAGGGTCCGTCCGTTCTTTCTCGTTGTACCTTTCAGCTTACAGCGGATTAAGCCTAACCACTAGATCACTTAACGGCCAATAACAATAAAACGATATCCAAATGACAACACAGCCTTCGGAGTGGATGATTGGATGAAAGAAAAAAATGTTTTATTGATATTGGCTGCTCAGTCTCGACGAATAAAAGAGCAAGCAATTTTATTTTAATGGCTGAAGGACTTGCTGCTGTCATTTATGTTATCGCATTTCTGAATGTCTTAAAAGGATAAAAAATTACAGTATTGTTGTACTGCTAAATTTAATCGAAAATATTATATAAATAAAATAGTAACTCGGGTTGGAAAGAGCCTCCACCAGTGGATGAAACCACTGGTGGAGGCTCTTTCCTTTTGAGATCTTTTCCCCATGGGCAGTCTGCTTTGATCGCCAATGATGACTGGCTAATCTTTTCAATAAGCGATTCCCATTCGCACTCAATGATTTCCCATATGACAAAAGAAGATAGAAAATAATCGTACTCATTATAATTAGCAAGTTCATCGGTCAAGTAATCGAAAAGTATCAGTAGTACAATAATATTCTTAGTGATGGCTTCAATTTTTCAATTGTCTGCGCCAACGACAATTGCTGATATCCTTATTTTTGTAGTAAAACTAATTTGAATTTGGCAGTTGTCTGTCACAATATGTATATATACCACGAAATTGTTTAAATTACTTCTAGACCTGGTAATACTGAACTTTCTAATCGAATTCTTTATTACCTACTATAACGTGTTTACAAATAGTAACTAGTGAGCGTTAGTGCTTTTAGTTAGATAGTGGTGTCCTTTAAATCTTAATTATGGTCGGGTGCGGTCTCTTGCGGGTACTGGCTATCTAGTGGGTTTAGTTTCAAGTTTGGATAACCCAGTAAGCACCAAAGACTAAGTTCAACACTTAAATGGTTGACATTAATCACTTAAAAGTAAACATTATAATTACAAGCTCCGTTTGCATGGCAGTAGTAGCAGAAAATATTTGTCTAGAAAAAGGAATGTATACCTTTTTCCATACAAATAGTTTATATGGCCATAAGTTAATCTGTTGCCTGGAATTGTGAGTGAGTATTGACACTATCTTCGTTTTTTAAATAAATAATTATAATAATAAATAAAATACTGGCATTGCGAAATCTAGACTTCAGTCACAGTGGCTAAGCGATTAGCTTTCTGCGCTACGTGTTTCTGGTTCGATCCCCGCACGGAACAAATATTTGTATGATCTACAGATAGTTTTTTCGGGTCTGGTTGTGTGTGCACGTGACATGTATATTTGTAAACTGTACCCACGATACAGGAGAAAATCCTAGTGTGGGGCAACGTTAAAAAAAAAGATAGAAATAATTCTAAACATATCTCCTAGATTTTGAGAAAAACGCCAGCCATCATTTATCAGATCCCTTTACAAAATAACAAAAAGGTTCGGTGCAAAGTGAAGCATGTGGCTTCTACTGAAGAAGCTATCATGTCAATATATTATGATGACGTGGGTAGTCCATTCATCATAATTTGCCACGATCGTTCAAGTTGGTTACTTTCGCTTAGCGCCGAAATTGATACGATGAGAAAATGATGTACTTTCAAATTGAACTGTTGTTAAAGGAGCAACAGGAGAATTTTAATATACATACATAATAAACTTCTTTAGCACCAAAATTTTATTTAATGTGTTCTACTGCTATCTTATTTAAACTATTTTTATTTAAAGTACTCAAGATTGTTAATTTCGTTTACGGCCTGTTATCAACGATGTTTTAGTAACTGCTCTTTCAGCATTCAATGATTTCTTGAACGTTTATATGGTATATGTATTTTTAATGTATGTACGTATTAAGTTTTGCTGTTTGTGGCCATCAACGATATATTTTTTGATGTTGTATGAAAACTTTTTTCTTTAAACTGGACTGACTAAACGTACCTAGCAAAATGAATGAATGTAGGCAGAAGGTTAGGTATTATCGAGGGGCTCGTAGCTACATAAGTATCGCGCAAATCAATCGATCTGCGAGGTTAAGCAGCGTTTGATGCGGTCAGTCCTTGGATGCGTGACCATTTTTCATATAGAGACCCCTCCGTGCCTCGGAAAGCACGTTAAGCAGTTGCTACCGGGTGTCATACAAAGACCTATGACAATCATTACGGGTATCAGTAGCCCAATAAGTCTGATAACCAGCATTAGAGTATCAGTGTCTCAGAATAATTGGGTGGCAGAGGTCAGAAGGCAGTCGCTCCGTGTAAAATACTGACATTCAGTTGTAACCGGTTAAATTGAAAGCTGACCCCAATGTAGTTGGAAAAGGCTAGGCAGATGATGTAAGCTATTAATATGTTTACACCAAATACCATACGTGTACCTATAATAGAGGTCAGTGCTAAGTGATAATGTAGGAATAATCATAGATATTATGCTTATCAATGGGTTTCGTAGGTGATGACGGGAGGCATTGTTTCAAGCAGAGAGATACCAACGTCTCATTGGTGTGCTTATAACATTGTCTTATACTATATAGGATCTAATGCCTTTTCCAATGGTGATACATGGTGATTAAGATAATAGTTGCTCACACCTATACTTTATATCTATACATATACTAAAATTATAACAGGCCGATGTCTGTACTTTATAGATATTGGAGAAAAACTAATATGGGGTTCTTTATTAGAGCAACAGAAGCCAAAACAACACTTTTTAGAATTCTGTCTGTCTGTACACGCATCACGCAAAAACTACTGCATGGAATTGAATGCAGTTTTCACCTATGTGTTGCTAGAGGTCTAATTTAAAATATAGGCTCCATTTTACTGCAGGAAAATATCAGATTCTTAATTCCACGCGTACGAAGTCGCGGGCTAGGTAAAAGCTACATAGTATTCTTATAAAAAAAGATACGTCCACTAGTCAGCCGTAGACACAACGCATACATCATAAACTGGATGATGACGGACCGATGTCGGCGTGCTTTGTATACGTTTCTATACAATTTCGATTCGTAGATTTGCGGAAAATTCAAGCGACGACACGATTGGCGCAGTGGTTGAGCAATCGACTACTGCGCTACGTGACGTGGTGGGTTCAATTCTCGTACGGAACAAATATTTATATGATCTACAAATAGTTGTTTCGTAACGAGGAAGTTTGTTTGTAAAACGATACATGAATTGCTTCTAGTGTGCAACGTTTTGTAAAAAAACAAAAACGGAAAAATCCGGTTGGTTCGCGATCTCATATTCAGCGCTGAACATTTACAAGTCTACACGATATCTCAACTAGCTACGAAGTCTCGATCGTCTGTAATAGTTCGCAAAATATCGTGGCTTGAACAATTTAGCGCATCGACAACTTAGTATCAGACTTATTAGGAGTTAACCTTTGCAATCTAGTAGAGCTAACCTTAGTGGAATAACAACGTTATGCAGAAGCAAGTTAGCCTCACCGAATGTCTCGGGACGCCCAATAAGGCGGTTATTTATTCAAAGTGAATCATCATAAACAAGCTTTTAGTAGTTTGGTCGTGATTTAATCCCACTTATTTGGGTCAGTTAATTTTGCAATCGTAAAGCATTTTCTTGGATGAGAAATAGGCCATGTCTAGACGACTAAAGGTACCTATTAGATGGGCATCGGAATCTATCCTGCGAGTATAATAACATCAGTTCGTGAAGATATAATTCCTTTTGTGTTACAGAGTGTCTTTAGTGCGAATATTATAAAGGGTATAGGTACGATATTAGGTGATTGATAATGGACTTGCTAAAATCGTAAGAAACAATTTGAGTATCTATTGGTTTTATTTTGACAATCCATCAATGTTGAACTTGTTGAATTGGGAAAATTTAAGCAATTTTCATTACAAGATTAGATATCATGCAGCAAGCTACAATTCCTTTAGATAAAACACTATTTAGCTAGCTTTGTCATCAAGCAGATTGTAAGTTAATTAAAATGTATATTTAAACGACGTACACTTTTAATTTTATTTCACTAACGCTACTTTAATTTTTTCCCAATTTCGAATTCAATATCCGATAATATTAAACTCATAAACACCGATTCCTTAAAGACATAAACACGGACCAGTTAACCGGGGAAAGCTGGTGCTGGGGCGCAGGTCAGCCGTGTGGTCCGAAACTCTATCACATCCTGGCACTGCGCCAGAAACACGCCAAGATTTGTCCCGTATCTTATTCATATTATAATAGCTCGTTTGTACGAAACATCTCAAGCACGACAAATCGTACCGGTCTAATATCAAGGTTTCATATGTAGGTAAGTACATCAAGATCCATTTACTGTCTGTGGAAATGGGTTGAACCGCGTTATAAATAGGAAAGGGACGGGCAAACTCAGGTTACACAGTTCAGTTCGCGTTACATGGAGAAAAATTTGTCAGAAACGCGATTCCCTGAGTGACAGAACAATAGGTTTAATCTCCACGTTGTAGAAAATGTGACACGGGATAGAAAGCGCTCGGGTAATAAGAAAACTTCATTTTTTTTTCTTCTATTTTCGTATATTAAAATAGCAGTAGAAAAGCTTTTGATATATCAGTTCAATGAAATGAGTTATTTTTTATTTAATCTGTTTACACTGTCTGGCATAAAAATGAGAGCAATAATTAAATTATAAAGTGTTAAATATTTTGCTATCGGATACTTTTTGAAATGGGATTAAATAAAATATCCGATATGATCTTTAATGTTACTAATTTTAGAAAAAAAAACTTCATCACCCTGTAATATACACTGAGTAGTGATTATGCCTATCTACTGGCAGAAGAAAATAATTTCTTGCGTATATTTAAAGTGCCTAAAATTGTTTATTACGATTACTATCACCTGTCAAAATATTCATAGTGACACTTTAGTTATTAAACACATGTAAAGGTAACGTCTACAAATAAATTTATACTCAGAACTTCATGAAAATATAATAAGCAAAGCGTTAATAAGGTTTCTAATTACCTTAAAAAGTAGTTAGAAACAAACTGACGCATCCATTATATTCAGACGAACTGAGAAAATAAATTAGCATTTCGTGGCAGCAATTCGAGTAGGTTAAACATTTCTAATGAAGAAACTTTCAGGGCTCCTGCTGTTAAGTACACGAACGAACCATAATATTCAGTTCATCTCGATTGTCCAAATACATGGAGCGTTACCTACATTTGTACTTCGTAGTTAGGATTCAGATAGGGTTAAGTTACCTAATATGGCAGAAGCTTTATATTAGTGCGAAAATGTTCAATGCTGCATATGAGCATCTTACTGAACGGTTGTGAGGTAATCTTTACGTTGTATATTCTTGAACGAACATTTGAGATTCGCATCTGTTAAGGTAACTACCGATACAAGATAATTAAGAAAGTTAAAAGAGTTGTTTGACAAAATGTTCATTATTAAAATTGGTATTAAACATTAAAATCTATAATTATGTACCTATAAGTAATCATTGTAATGAACACATGTTTTAGGCAGTAAAGAGTGTACTCGCAACCAAAGCACTTGTTTGTTTCGTTCTCCCAATACCGAATCTTACATGGCAAAGAGATTGGAAATAGCATTAAGATGTTATTAGAGCTATTACGTACGGTGCTGTCAATCTTTTCGACACTATTGCCTTATTGGGCAGGTGATTTTTAAGGCGTTATTAAACATGTTATAATGCCAAATGTCCGCGTATTACGCAAACATGAGCTTGATGGGACAATTAATCTAATAACATTGTTAAGATCTTTGTAAAGTTTTCTAGAAAACCGAATAACTGAACGACGGTTATCGAACATCGACAATCACCATGCATGGCAATATGATTAGTAATTACAACGTTTTTAGCGCAGGGTAAGCTTATCCCTTAATCTAAAACTCATGAGAAGAGATGCGGTTACCAGTCCTATGCCACAATATAGTTCAAAATTGGCCATCCAAACTTTGTCACGACCAAAAGTTTTGTGGGTTTATTATACGAACTAACGGCCCTTAAACATGCTAAATGTGTTGAAAATAAACATGTAAGTAATATCACAGTTGATAGTGGATGCCGACCGACCGCGTATTACGCAAACACGGGCTTGACGGAACCATTTGTTAGGACCGTTCTTTGTAAACGTCTCGCTTTGTGATTCCCGTGTACATAGCGTGAACATTTTGACAAGTGGAATTTGTTCTGCAAGAGAGGGTGGAAATACATCTCGGCAATGATAATTTTACTCGGGAAATGTTGCGGTACTTTGATTAAGCCTAGTTGCGAGTTTACTTGTGTTTCGCATTATTGTGAGTTATTATTTGTAACTGGCTCTATACAGCCATGGAATCAGTTATTTGTCAGATCGCAACTTATATTGTAAATACGAAAGCGAGTTTGTCAGCTGTCTGTCTATCCGTCTGTTACGCCTTCGCAGCTACACAAACCGAAGCGATTTTGATATAATTTGACAGAGTAAACATCTCGAATACCAGAACATTTTTTTGATACGCACAAGTTGGTAACAACAATAAAAAAAATAAAAAATAGTAACAGTTCTACATTTGGGTATGGAATTATTCCTTTGTTAATCGACCTTCATAGTTGTACCTTTCTTTTTATATGTAAGAACTCTCATGAAAGGAAAACAGAGAAGAAAAAGTATAGATAAGTACTGAATTTCATAACAGTACTTGTTAGTTAATGAGGTATCCTTCAAATGATAAGTATCTATTCAAGATGGAATCAAGAACTAAATATGATACGCGATCCTTAGGACCATACATGAACATTTACGAAGCGAGTCACTATGTACGAAAGCAATGATGACAAAGAGGTTCAACCCCTTCCTTAGACCAAACAACAAACGGGCCGTGAGAGTAACATGCAAAATTTTTTGGACGTTTAATTTCCTCCTTTAAAGTTTTAATTCGAGACATAAAGCGTGCTTAAAAGCGTTGTCTGGCAAGTTTCATCATCGCACAGATGCTTCGGTAGGAAGCTTACTTTACACACAAAGCCTACAAGTACAAAAGGCCCTGCCTCCGCTTCATTTTGTGTCTGACAAGCCGGGAAGTCGCGGAATGAGACGCGTCAACTCTGTTATGACGTCACTCGTTTAAATGTTTAAATTTCGAAGTATCGAAAGGTGACAGGCGTCGGATTTTGTTTCTCCTTGTAAGAGGACCTCTTAAAACTTCAACAAGAGTAAAAGTCATGTATTTACATGGATTTACGATCCTAACTAGTATCATAAATGCGAAAGTAAGTTTGTTTGTTTGTTTGTTACATTTTCAAGCATAAACTACTAAACTGATCATCGTGAAATTTTGCATATACGTTGTCAGGTGTACAGTAACGGATATAGGGTACTTTTCATTCCAAAAAAAGTACTGTTCCCGAGGAAAACAACAATAACGTTCTTATGATAATAGATGGCGCCACGTGTCCTTCGCAAGCAGAGCACAACCCGAATTGATATTATTGAATTCTAAATTAACGCGAGCGAAAGCCGCGGGCAAAAGCTATTTCATAACAATTTTTACTTTCTTTACCAAACAATAATGATCAATAATTTATATGTATAAAGCGAATCTTACCGTTATTTAGACAACGTCTACGAAAATTAACGACTGTCTTGCTAAACAATACCAATTAATAAACCGGAAAGGTTATGCTATCATAAAAGCATAATTGATTGCTTGTGACGGATACTTAGTGGTAACACCACTTACTCTGGCAATAAATAGAATGCGATAGTACGGTCTGAAAGCGGTCATGTCACACGCACCTGTCCGGCGATTAAACTCTACCAAATTGCACCGTCCACTATAATCTATGACGTTTAATTTTGAAGTCGATCTTCAGGGATGGCGCCCCAATGAAACCAAAAACAGGACCGGTAGATATCTAATTAAATTTAAAACTGAATTTATGCTACATAATTTTTTTCAATCGCGTTAAAATATTTATGCATTTGGTTTATTAAAGCAAACCGTGCTACATAAAATTCCTCGAAGTAATTTTCAAATTTTCGAACACGGAAATTCCAGACTTATCACAGGCACAGGAACACCGTGTTCAGATATTATACAAAATGAACAGACGTACGCAGTACAACCCTAACAGGGGAAGATGTGGTGTTGTCTACTCCGCGTTATTATTTTGGCAATAATATCATATTATGCTTTCAGACGTTACGCCCTTCCCTTCCCCCTGTCTCCCCTTCTGCTGGCAGCGACGCGCTACAGAAATAGTATTAGAAATTCATAGTCTATTATTGAACGGATACTTTCGTATTTAGAACATTGCTTTTGTGTTTGTAATGACTTAACGGCTAAGATCAATATGATTGTTTGGAATTATTGAATTTTTTTAGTGAAAGTTTGATAGAGGAATATCATTGTGATTGTTCCTTCTTGTTATAAACTAGCTTTCGCCCGCGGCATTTTTTCGGGTCAAAAAGCACCCATTTTGTCTATTGGCTTACGAGGCGCACGCCAGTAAAGCTCCCGTCGGCATGATTTTTTCCGACATCTTCAACAATCATTGCCATTTACACAAAACCTTAATGAATTACATACCCAAACCTTCCTCATGAATTACTCTGTCTATTGGTAAAAACCGCATGAAAATTCGTTCAGTAGTTTTTGAGTTTATCGCGAACAGACACAGACACGGCGGACTTTGCTTTATAATATGTAGTGATGAATTTTTTCGTACCGATCATGGTAGGCCTTTTGACTTAATTGTAGGTATTTCATACCAGGATAGATAGCGTACTTGAAGCTGAAATAGTATCATAAAAGTTCTAATACAATTAGAGTATTTGTGTGATGCGAATATTGAATTCAAAAACTGTTTCATTTTATTTTTACGATAAGGATACGGTATCTTCAAATTAAAAAATACTTATATCTATATTATGTCTAACTCTTTACTTAAATAAGTAACCGGGCCCGATCAGACATTCGCAACACACTTGTTAACTTAAAAAAAACACTATCATATGCCTACCCCTACTATGTTAAACACACTATTAACGTGCAAATACCATTCGAGTTCATAAATTCGAAGTGGAGTTATGTTTTGGTCGCCGTGACAGATAAGAGGTGCGTCGTAAACAATAAGCTTCCGGCTGTGACGCCGGGTGTCATGTGTCCCCGCAACTACCCCACGCTCGGAGAGTTTTAATATGTGAATATTTGAGTTATATTGTTACATTTTGTTACCGATATCCCTAAATTACATTTGTAACATATATATTTTTGAATCTAATTTTTTATAGCTATATGTATAGAGGGATTTTTTATGTAGGGTTTACCTAAGGGCTAGAGGATTCAATTTTGATAACAGAATGCAAAAAAAAATATGATCCTATTTTTTTTGGTTTCCTTACATACACTAGCTATTGAAAAATCGGGCTTAAGAAAATGATAAGAGGCCGACTTAAGTATATGAAAATACATTATGCCAATTGTTGTCTTGTGTAATTCTTCTTCTTATTATTATTATTATTATTATAAAAAAAGATTAAATAGTCTATTTGTGTGTTCAAAAGCAATCAACCTTTGAACTCACACTATCTCGTAGAGGAAACCATTTGGAGTCCCGCTAAGACCTGTAAAGGATGGAATTCAAAAGACAGCGAGTCCGGTAAATGATAACCGTTATCTTGAAGATGAAGGTGTAATCTATTTTTAGAAATATCATTTCAACTTGGAGACGAAATCCATAATTCAACTCGCTTAGTCTTTGTTAAATGATTTAAGAGACTAGCCAACCTTTACTTCGTCATTCAGACATTGGAAGTTGAAAAGAGTTCAGAAAGGTCTTATCCAAAGAGATTTCATTATAAAATTCTTTGGTTTAGAAGGAAAACCTCATTTTAAATTTCAGAAGTTTTGAATGCGGATGTTTTTTTTTTTACAGGGTTGCCGGCCAGTCCCCCGTCACCCTGTATTATGTCTTTGCGAATTCTTTTTCAGATAAGTCATGAATGTTATCTTTAAGCTATGGACTTGTAATTGAACACATAGCTAGCTAATGTAATTTTTTTTTGTTCCAACGTAAAGTCTTTACAGTCATAAAATCGAAACGACGCACTCAAAATAGTTATGATTCCATTTATTGGTAGACAAACATTCAAATATTTCCAAGTATCTTGCAATCATTATAATAAATAAGACACGATGTGCGGTTAAACACACTAATGATTGTCACAATTTAATGGATTTCGACATTTATTGTTTTAAATATCGCTGTATAATGTGATGAAAGCTCTTTCATGTTAAATCATGTCAACTGTTTCGTTGTTCATGGAAACATTCAAAACAACCGAGTCTATGTCTGAGTATTGAAATATTAGATTACTTGAAGCCTTCATATTAATTTGATAATATTTTTCAGTATTACCACTAATAATGGTCAAAAGCAACATGCGCTCCGATAGTGGATTGCTTGATGGCGAAGGTTACATTGCAGCCTAACGCTTGAATGCTCGCCTTCCATGCGGATCTGAGGTAGAACCCGGGCCGTACCTAATCGTGTTATGCGGATCAGAATTTACAGGTGTTAACGGTGAATCCTGCACACCTGAGAGAGATCCATAAAATTCACGACGGTGTCTGTAGTCCAGCCTGCATCGGCTGCACCAGTCTAACGTGCTTTAGATCTTGTATCACAAGTAATTATAAAATTTTCGAGACTAAAAGTTTTAAAACAGTAGCGAGATAAATAGGGCAAATTTTTGACATTACGCCATCTTCTTACTGAAGTGGCAGGCACTCTCTTTAAAAGGATAAAACATTTTCAAAACAACAACGGATATTATAACTGTCAAACATCAAAACAGGATACTGTGCTTTTGACATTACAGAGTATTATAGGTTAAAAGGAAAAATGCTTTAATTATATTTATGTTTCATTTTTATCCCTGTTGCAGACGCTAACTTCAAAGGTTATAGTTACGAAACTTTTATAGGTAGATATTTCTTTTAGATTAAAATTTTGTCGTGTTCGATTTGTACAGATTTTGTAATAGTTTTTTTTTAAATGACTTGACTTTTGTCGTTATGTTTCGCATTTTCTTCAGTGTAATCTTCCATTAACGTATTTAGTATTTTTGAGCTTGACTATGTTAGGCCAATTTTCCTATTCTCATAAATGGCTTTTATGTGTATAACTTATTTGAGTTTCATCCACTTATGAGAGCATACATAAGTGGATGAAACTCAGATAAGTTATACCTCTGATAAGTCCATATAAAAGATGCTCCAATTTGAAATTAGTAGCCTAATTATTATTTTATCTTTTCATAGAAAAATCCAGGCTTAAAATACGAAAAATACAGCCAGCATAAACCTCATGTCCCCGTACGTCGTATAATGACGTAAGTCGATGTAAACATTTGACTGTGTGTTAAGTATAGCTACGATGGATGTAGGTGAAAGCTTGAGAGGGTTCACTACACAAATGTTCAGAGTCGTCGCTCGCGGCACCACTCCACGAAACATCCTCTGTGCCAGAACCCGGTAACTGTACCTACATATGTATAAGGGTACCAACTTAGAAACTCACAGAAGGCCTGGTCCCACACTGAAATTTGTTTTCTATCTTAGGAGAAGAGACAATAAATAAAATTGTCACCAAAAGTCGTAGTGTATCAGTTAACACATAACGCATGCTTCGGTGTATTTTTTGGGGTTCACTGATAGATTATATACGAATTACGAGACCTAAGTTCATCAGGCACACCCTGGACAGTTAGTTCCGTAATAACCTTGCTATTTGGCTAATTTTCCCACTACGTCATGGGATATCATCATGCGAGACGATATAGATGGAAAAAGGGGTTGGCCTTTTTTGTTGCTAATTAAATCTTTGATTTTTGTTTTCGACTTTGTACATATTGGATCTTTTGAACTTATCTTCTTTGTGATTGCCCACCCATTTCTGTACCTGGTATCAAATTGCTTATGTAATTATTGACCTTACCGCGTTGAAAAAGAACTCTTAATTGCTTGGCGATTTAGAAATTGAATATTCAGTCGTCAATGCGTCATTCACAGGTATTAATTACTCCGTACCAAAGCATATGTATAATAATATACGTGTACGAAATTAATTACTATGTACCCCAAGCTTGGTAATGTTAGTCTGATAATAGAAGTCTCAATAATAAAGGGTGCAAAAAACTTTCCAAGAAAATCAGAGAGTCGAACTAGCGAATGGCAAACTGTTATGAACTTTATTCAATTCCGAAGAATATTATTAATTTTCGGATAACGCTGAAATTTAATTCCAGGAAACTATAGATAGAAGGACTAGGTTGTTACCGAAACAATGTCAATTTTGTAACTACGTGAATCTTGCTCTTTAAACCTTTAGGAAATTTGATATAAATACGTAGGTTACGTTGAAAATAATTTAAAAGTTCTGAGTTTGTAACTTACGCTAAGTTTATGTTAGCTATCTATTTTTGTCATTTGTAAAAAGTAAGGACTTTGGTACAAAATGTATGTAGATACGACACATCGTTACATCGCGATGCGGCAACTTTTCAAGTTTTTCACGCTAGAAAGTGAAGTTCTCTCATTTCCGTATACTAACATCTACACGAGGGCTCCTTGCCTCGCAAAGAATTAAATGTTACCGCAAAAAGGTGCTATATTTGAAAAAGTATTTTCACTTGACTTTTCTCGATTATGATTCGATTTTACCTCGATATCATGTTAGGTGTTGAAGCTATCATTTATATATTTAATTAAATTATAAAAATTCAAAATAAAAATGTGGAGGTACAAATATCATAAAAACAAAGCTTTATTTGTATTATTACGAAAAAAGTGTATCTGTGTATGTGCTTTTTTTTGCTTTTACTTTCTTACCATTTGGATTATTTAAGCACAATACACAAGAATATTTGGAAATGATCTAATAACGATAAATACTCATAGGCGACTTAGACTTAGAGCATATTTTTGACTTGATTTAAAAATAGTTTTTTTATATTAAGTTACAATTACCTGCATAATTAAAATTTAACAAAAATCCATTAACCCGTTTTAAGCAACCCGCTTAAACAAGTTTTCGTATATCGCGTCACTTACAGCATCGATTTTTAATCTAGCCCATTAAAGTTAGAGTGTCGGGCTGATTGCTCCATCAGGACGTCTAATGCGTTTACCAGTACATCACCACTGCTAAAAGCAATTTGCGCCTACGTCTTCAACTAACCCTTTGTATAACTGGTAAGTAACCACAGGTTCTACTCCCGTTCTTAGATGTAAGTGAAAAGTTGCTTTTTCAATCACTTTAAGTGTAGAAGTAAAATAATTAGTTTTATATTGGATACATGGATATGTAGCCTATTTTTCTTTGCTTGTGAATTTGTAAAATAATCACATCTTAGGCCTAATGAATATTCCAAATGTAAACCATTGTTACTTAACTCAAGTTGTTATAAAAAAATTGTAAGTTAGTAAGATAGAGGGTCGTTTTAGGGGGATATATAATAAACTCATCTCAAGAATTACTTTTGCTATACATGAAGGAACCTGTCTGTCTATTTGTACTCGCATCACTTCAGCGATTAAAGGATTTTAATACAAAAATTACTGGGATACTTGTTAATTCATCAAGCTACATAAGCCCGGGATCCACACGGAAAAGATTCTCTATTGTGGTAACTTTACGCTGCTTGACAGGTTAAGACCCCAATTAAAGTTTAAGATACTTTTAATTGAAACTACCACGGAGGCGCCGGACACAACTAGTTTTAAGTAAAACTTAAACGTCAACAGTAAAAAACGGGATCCACTGCACAATAAGTGTAGTCTAATCTCGTATGCAAGAAAAAAATAAATTTAAAATTTAAATCGTTGAAAATGAGATAGCAAGATTAAAGGCATAAATGCACTTAGTCTTCATACTTAGGGATATCAATAGGTATAAACTTTATTCAGGACCTTAGTGAAAGCATTTTTATTAACTTATTTAATTCAGTTGTGATTTTAGTGGCAATTGATTTTTTACCGTTTCATTACACAACTTTCAGCGGAGTAACTTTTCCAAGCAATTGTTATAGTTTTCAAGTTTTTAAATCACTTTCAGGAGAATGTTTGAACTTTTTTACGTCATACTTTATAAAGCGTGTTCCACAAAAGCTTAATCAGATAATAAGTTAAACTGAAGTTAGCATATTCCCCATGTTCCACATTATAATGAGAATGCAAAGTTTCCAGACTTACATGCATCAAGTGGAATGAGTTGGATGATCACTTTATAAAAGCTATTATGTTCTCAATTTCAATCTACTCATAATTTGGGAGGTGAATAAGTGAGTGAACTAAGTATATATTATAAGATAGCATAGCATCGTACCTGGATTAGTTGAGAAGATAGGCAGAGCCGCATTAACTGCATTTTATACATTGATTTATACACGCTCTGGTTTCTTTGGATTTTTATCAAGGTGTAAAATTAAGCATACCTATTATTTCTATTATTTTTATTGTGTTTTTTTTTACATGTCAGGTAGTTGGTACCTAGAATACTAGATGATGGCGCCCGAATATTAACTTCGAACGCATTCTAGTAAATTTTGACGAGGGACCAATACTGTGTCGGTTTGGTTTTTCAATGTTTGATACAGCTTTGAGGCTTGCATCTGATTGAGTTTCGATTTTTGTTTTTTACAAAGGATAATTTCTACCAACATAGGCAATTTTTATGTTACGATATTCCTCTTTGATCGGTTTTAAGTTAGTTTTATAAAAATTGTAACATTTTATTATCAGTATTGACAGTAATAATGTAAATTTTAATTCATGGTTTACAAAATTTTGTATTGAATTGAATAAATAACAAAACCAATAAAGGAACTTTAGAAGAATAATAACCCTTGTAGAAGAAATGTACTCGAATGACGACCATGAATCGGGAAGCGATTTGTTCACCCTACTAGATGGTACTGGTCACGGGGTTCCTTCGGCTCAAAAGTGTTCGATGTAAAAATCTCTTGATATGCCATATCAAGAGATATACCATGTAAGTCAAAGAAAACTCGCTTTACGATCGCCAACCGGCTTGCCCAGCGAAGGAACGACGGACATTTCTGCAGTTCCATAAAGGCACAGCCAATTTTCAGCAGCTGGCTGCTAAAAGCTTTGTACGAAAAACGAATCAAGCCAGACTATTTCATTTTCAGATTTTTCAAAAAGTCAGCCGAAAATCCAATACCCGAAAAACTTGGTTCGCTTGCTTTGTGACAGGATTCGACGAAAAACTCAAATGAACCTATCATAGACCGATTGGATGGCTATCTGAAGAGTATCTTATGTTGTTATAATACACTTGCGTCAACGGTGAAAAAAAAAACAATGTGTGGATATCTGCGATACACTAGCTACCAAACCGCACAAAGGCGTTGTGGACTAAGGACTCGTACAGAACACTGAGGTGCGACGACGCATCGCAAGAATTTCTCTCTAATCTGTCTTAACCTTCATACAAATACGGTTTGCGACGCTGCAGACTACTGATAGCGCGATGTGGTACCGCAATGTTGTGTACTCGCCCTAAGGCCTTAACTCTTTTCATCCAGAGAAGAGGCCCGTGCCGCACAGTAGGTCAAAAATAGGCTGAATTATTATTATCAAAACTTAAAAACTACGATAGACTGTTGTTGTGTGACACCTCCTATCCCTCTGCTGCACCCTTTGGAAATTCAGATGTGACATTGTTGTGTTATAAATTTAACCCCTTCAAAATTCTTGAACATGACCTGACTGGGTGAGATAACTACAAATCTATTTAAACTTTTATCAGTTCCAAAGAATCCCGATTTATGTGTTCCGTTCACTTCATAGTTTATAGACATTGGATATCGGAACTTTAAGTTATTGTTGTTTATTTTGAACGAATCAAACAGCAAATGTATTGTGTGTAGTGGATTTAAAGTTTCATAATATCATAAAATCTAGTGGTTCGTACTTTTTTCGTGCAATCAATATTATATTATCCATTATTTTCTATTACTTAAAATTTCACTAAGATTAGTCATAGAAAACACGCATGCAATTTCTTCAAAAAAGTGAGGTAGTAAATTAAACAGGATTAATATCTCAAAGAAAAGGTACAAAGTGGTTGGAAAATGGCCGAAAGGTTTAAAACCTGAACAGGTACGTATAACATTCAACATTTTCAAAGAAAACAAAGTGATCTTTTTGATCTTTGCTTTCTTTGTTTCCCATCCACTGGCCAGCCTTTGGCTGATAACGTTTTTTATTTCACTCGTTCGCAAATTTACATTTCATCTGTTTGCCTTTTGAAACATATGTATAATACGGAAAAACGTCCATGAACTGCGTACACGGAACTGATTTTTATTAATAATAAATTCGGAAATGAAGGATTTAGGCCGATTGGCTGCATTGGGCGCCGTACGAGCAATTTTTCAGCCGGTTGACGTGTAAAATATGTTTTAAACTCGGTTGTCAACATAATATAAGAAACACATTTGGAGATTTGAACACGAAATACACTGACACATTAAATAACATCATTAACAGATCTCGGTACTATCTTATTTAAATAATGATAACTTGAAAAACGACTACCGACATTGGTGTAGTGGTTGAATGCGCGACTGCTGAGCGTGAGGTCCTGAGTTCGATTCCCTGGTCGGGCAAAGTCTTGTTGGGGTTTTTCTGTGAGGAAATTCTCAGGAGCACTACGGAGTCTAGATCTGTACCGGTTAGATGGCAACAAGCTTGCCCCCTATTAGATGGCACTCAGTAACGGCATTGGTGAAATGTGGGTGTACATAATACACCTCTGCCTAACCCTTGTGGGAAAACGGGCGTGATGCTATGTTATGTTGGCAAACAAAACAATAATTACGGAATTTCGAACACGCTATTTTTATTTGTCTGTTTCAATGTTATTGATTTTTAATTTGCGTTGTTAATCTCGACTGCGCAATCCTATTATTAATGGGATAAGGGCAAAGGGCAGGTCGGCACTACATTAAACACCTCGAAAGGAACAGTCAAGGGATAATGGTTCTTATTTACAAAAAAACCAACACGTACGTAAGGAAGGAAATAAATACCCTTCAACGTAAAATATGATTTCACCTGTATTACATTGAATGATGAAAGTAGTTACGCAATAATAGGTATTTTATATATTGGTTTTTGGCGGTTAAAATGAAATATATATCTACATACGATCCATTTCGTATAAAAATACCGCAATAAAACATAAATTCGTTGCAAGCCACATATTGTACTCAAAAAAAAAATAAAAAAAAAACAAGTAACAGTATTAATAACTCTTGCAGTTAAAATTGTGTTACTTGTTTGTGTTATGCGTACCTAAGCTTCATCAATGTCAAGGAAATCCGGAACTATTTTAATACAGAATTCATAAACGAAACCCTTACAATGTGGCTTGAAGGGATTACACCTCTCGTGTAACCTTCCCTTTTGATTGAATTAAATGTATGGAAATAGACATCAAAAGGATCATAGGACAATAGTTACCTGTGTATATGTATATTATGGGATTTAATTTATATTTGAGGATTACATGGAATAAATTGTAATACACTTTTGCTTTATAGGTGACTGATTTTTACATATCGAGACCCCTCCGTGCTTTGAAAAGCACACTAAGCAACTGCTTAGAACCAACTGGTCTTGAGAGTCACTACGGGAGGCAGCTACCAGTCTTTCCATATTGTATGAGTGTCTCCCACTAAATGGGTGGCGAAGGTCAAATGGCAGTGGTTTCGTATAAACTAAGCTAAAACTTAGACGTAACCGTTTAGACTGGGGGCGACCTCAAGTAGTTATGTAGTACTTATGTAATTGAAGTTGTAAAAGCTATTCAGATGATGATGAATGGTTCACGCTAGTTTTAAAGGCACTTGGTTCTTGATTTGTTGTCAAAATAATTATGAGATCAAGATTATACTTATAAATAAGTCTTTCAATAAATTACCTAGCTGTTTACAGACTCAAAAGGTCCCAAACCGATCACACGATTTTGTCGGGCCATGTTAGCAATCATGCAGTTATTTTATTTTAGCTGTTCGCGACTTCATCTGCGGGTCTAATTTTCCGGGTAACATATCTAAGTTTTCTTTGCTTAAATTTTAAATGGACTAATACGAACATTTAGAAAAGAAGTTTTACCAAATCGGTCCACTGGTTCTCAAGTGATACGCTTGCCAACAAACACCGTTCAATTTTTATTTTAATAGATAGATAGATTTCTGTAATCGGCCCAATAATTACTTAGGCACTTAAACTTACTCATGAAATTCTCTGTTGTTCAGAATTATTTGAAGAAATTTCTGTACTAGTTAAACCAATACAAGGTTTGGCTTTCCCTCATAATCTTCGTCATAATCGTATTTGACAACTGTAAATACATATATATCATTGGAACTGGTACAGATCGAACGAGCGAGCATTTAGTAGCCAAATCTAATAACAGAGTTAAACCAATTATAATTCTCAATATAACTGAATTAACGCTATATATCAATTAACGTGGTTAAAGTAAATTATATTTCGGGAGCAGAAATTTTACCTTGAACTAAACGTGACTTCGAGAAACCCACCTGTTTTAGGGTAAACATTTACAAGTTTACCTGTATACAATATTACAATATTGTTTACAAAGCTAGCACTGTTGATATTAAATACAAGTTTGATCCGAACGTAACTTAGGCAAAGTTGTTAATTTTATCTACTGGAATTGGCTTTCAAACAGATAGCCTTCGAGGTTGAGATCATAAACATTTCAATTAATTAGAATTTCCTTGTTACGAGGGCATCTAAGGGACCTCCTTTCGATTGTCCCTTTTGACAAACTTCATGTTTACATTCAAGAGTTCGCACCCTCATCTGTAGCTATCTTAATAATTGTGGAGCCATTTGTAATTACGTAAATTAAATGTTTGTGTAGCGTTCATAAATCGCGGATAATTAAGGTTATCAGCTAATATTAGGACAATGGGCGAATCACTGTGATTATCTCGTTCACTTTGTTATTGAAAGTACTTTTTAAACAATGGGAGCAATTACATAGATGTTTGGAGCCTGATTATTTTATTTGAATTTGTATCTCGCTAAAGTGCGTCCATTATTACATCCTTAACGTTAATATAAGAGATTTAAACAGGTGTAAATGCTCATAAAATAGACATTAAATTGAAAAGGATCTCATTTGAAAATGTTCGAGTAAATTATGCAGATATCTTTTGTGTTTGTTATGCTTATAAACACGTCTTTCGTGCTTGCTTAGGGTTTAATGTATTCCCGTGTGTTTAATGTTAAGGTAATGAAAAAACTCTCGCTTCATTATTGTGAAAGTAAGTAATGTGTTGTGTTTTATTTTACTTTGTTTTCTGGATATGCTTCCGTATGACCACTACCTGTATTTAAATGACTAATTTTAAAAAAGTCCGTGTGTTTTTAGTTGTTTTTTTTTTGTTCTTTTCGAATACAAACTTCTTTCATGTTCTTACGCTAAATTATATATTTTTATTTTTATTATTCTTATACTAATGAGAAATGACGGCATGCTTAGTGCAGTGGCTAAGCGATTAGTTTTCTACGTTACGTGTAACGGGTTCGGTCTCCGCATGGAACGAAAGTTTGTGATATCTATAAGTCAGTAAATAGCAACACCGATACAGAAGAAAAAAAGGGCGGGACGAAGAATTAAAAAATAAAAAATAAAAATTAAACCTATATAAAAACCTATATAAAAAATATGCATTATTTTGGATTGGTTCTGAAATGCTTACAAAAAAAAAAGAAGATAATTGATGAATTCTCGTTATCAGTAAGTTTAGGTTCACAATAAGTTGGCAAGTGCTGCAACACGTCACAAGTTAATGTAAATGAACTTCAGAGCAAGTGCAGGTGTGGGACTTGGCGAAGTTTAAGCAATCTCACGCCGCTAAACTAGATTTGTGTCTTCACAGACTGACATTCGTTTGTGGGCGGTTTATCAACTTTGTGTAGGTGGATTTAAAAACATTTGCCTAACAGCTGCCTTTGTTTACTGAGATTATTCATAATAATTCTGTAATTGTTTTCTACAGGCAAATTAGTGTTAAGTTAGATTAAAGACCAGTAAAATTAAAGCGCTCAAGGTGAGAAGATTTTAAGAAGTTCTAATAGTTCTTTCCGAGGCATAGAGGCATCTCGATGTGTAAAAAATGGTCCCATCCAAGGACCGCGGCAAGCGCTTAGCGCTACGATCCCCTCCTATCAAACTCCAATAATACTACTCAATACCAATTCCGTGTCTAATGCTTGAAGTAAGAACTAGGTTTATGTCTCGAACTGTGCGTATCACGATATAAAGTAGCTCATTACTTCCCAGGCTGTATCCAATTCCTTTCGGATGGCTCTTATCAATTGAGCGGAATAATAACCAGCTGATATTATATAAGTTTACCTTCGTCCCCACATCAGTGGCATGTTTCCCCAAATATTTGATAGCTACATGTTTTTACGTCATATTTTATTTATTACGAACATACGTACGTCACCGTTGCCACGATAAATACACGCGGAAAGTAAGGGCGAATTTTCTTCTGTCAGTTACGAAAACGTTTTATCCGTGCGTGTATTCAATAGTATTTTGTATTTCAATAAATGCTTATACAGAAATATTCTGAACAAAACTACCTAAATCTACTACTCGCTAAACATTCAAAACAGTGTAATTAAAACTTGAAATAGAAACATGTACAGGGGATAGAAATAGGAAAATAAAGAGCGGGATAAGTGGAGTCAACCATCCATTTACAGTGTGCTGAAAACAAAATAATTTATCCAAAGCCGGCCAAGCGATTCGTTCAGTAACGAAATGAGTTGCCACTGCTAGAACACCAGAGTTCCATTACGTTTGTCTAGCGACACTTTCCGAAAGCGAGTCGATCGGTGGCGCTAAATTAGGATTGACGCCGACAGGTTTTGTAAAAGCATTGCACTGTTGAATTATTAAGGCAACTCCGGCTGGCTCTATATTCGTACTGCCGGCAGTCAACGTCTGAGTATATACGTATGTATGTAGTGCTCCATAAACGGAACCCGGCTCATTTTCAATTCTGACACCCGGATAAAGTGGTCGGTGAATGAATATAAGCCGCAGTAGGCAATTTAGAAATAAAAAAAGAACCTTTTTAACGATTGAAAGTTTGAGGTTTTCATGGCGCGCTGGCTTTCAACGCTGATTTAAATAATTACTTAACTAGTTAACTGAGCATACTTATACAGAGTAACCAGGTAAATTAATATACAACAACGAACTATGTGATCAAAACTATGCCTTCGGAAATTGAGTTTGAAGCTTATAGAGAGGGGAAAAGTTTGAAAGCAATTTCGTGAAAATTTAATGCTCTTGAGAACTTATGAGAATGAGGAATTTGAGAAACGAAGCCAACACTGAGCATAGCTAATTTGTTGCGAATTTTTAATGAGGTCCACCAAGGCGGCTCTCGGGGTCCGCTTGTGACGTCATGGGCAGGCTCCATCTTGATCGATAACTGAACATTTTCCATGTCTTATTGAGGCGATACTGTGAGTCTTTTTTTTTATACCACTAAAGTGGCTAACAAGGTTTCGACCGGACTGACGGTAAGCGGAATAACCTATGGACGCTTGCAATATCAGTGGCATTACTCGTGCGTCATCGGCTCTGGAAAAATCTTTTCAATCCCATTTTGAAAATCTCCATACATTTGGGAAAGCCACGAAGCTTCCTAAGACTATGTTCAGGAGAAGATATTTACAGATATTAAAATGAGACTTCTTCTGTGTATAAAACTTACTTCATTTTCGATTTATACTCTTGTAAGAGTATCATGAAACAAAAGATAATACACAAAAAAAAAAAATATTATGGCTGCCATAAAGTTTTTGTTAGCTTTTATCAAGTAAAATGTTCATATATGGCAACATAAAGCTACTTGTTTGCTAGCAATACAGCTAACTTTATCACTGATTTAAACAAATATCATACTAAAAATAAATAAGTTCTTAATCGTGTTCATCAGTGAAGTTGTTTAAATAAACCTTACTTGATAATTGAAATGACTGTTTCAAACAAATTAGTTATTAGGAAAATAATGTGTGATTATTAATATTTTGATCATGTTGACTTTATCGCCAATAATCATGTATGGTTTATAGGTATTATAATTTTCTTTTTAGAATTATAAATGAAATACTTAAACAAGTAAAATTCGCACTTGTTCAACAATCTTTTTTTTCAGTGTACGAAAACTAAACAAATATAAAGGTCTACAATGTTGTTCGATTTTCAGACTGATTGAGTATTCAGATTAATCCTCAATTAATAAAATACTGAGGCATATTAAAAATTTAAATTGATTTGGGTATTAACTTACAGCATTATAATTTTCAGCATCGATACACTTTGTGATTACAAATTTTGCGTTATGTTAAAACTGTTATTGTATTTAATTTAACTAGATTTGAATTTCAAATTAATTTGGGTTTAAAAAGGTTATATATGGGTATATTGGTGTTAACCATACTTACCACACAAATCGTCAAAAGTTTTTTTTTTAATACTAACGATGGCTATATATATTTACTTATATATTTTATAAATAACTCAACCTCAAACTTGAAATTATTCCTGTATAGTGTTTACGTTTACTCACAAAAATATTTAAATTCACAAACACCCAGACCTGGAATAACCATCTAAAGCCCATACAAATATTTGTTTTGCGTGGGAATTGAACCTGCGGTACGTAGCATAGCAGTCGATCTTTTAATCGTGCCGTCAAAACCGTGCAGTGGTTCTTAATTTTCGTTTTTCAAAATTCTGTAGGTCCGGTCCAACAGACGGCATTTTTTGTTCAAAGAAAATCCGCGGCTTTCTTTTTTTTTCTTTTTTTTTTTTTGCCCCACACTACTTTTTCTCCTGTATCGTGGGCACAGTTTACAAACATACATGTCACATGCACAAACGACCAGACCCAAAACAACTATCTGTACCCATACAAATATTTGTTTCGTGCGGGGATCGAACCCGCGACAAGCCACTGCGCCAACCGTGTGTGGCTTGCAGTGGTTGTGTATGGCCATATCTTACGTTACCTGCGAAAATTCCGAGAGAAGTATGTCACTGGGCATTGTACTGACAGCCTGTCAATGTAAATATATTCGTCGACCATTAAACCACAGTATAATAATTATGGTCCGACGTGGTTACGAGAAGTGTTTTAGCACTTATTGAAACTGCTGAAATCCGGGTCAATAAGGTTTTATATATATAAATGAAGATAGATAATTATGCTACGAGGTATGAAACTTACCAACCCTAACGTATAAGAATACTCTTACGGTTGTAGAATTGTGGTATCGGTTTGTTTTCCGTGTTCGTTGTGTTTAACTTAAAAACTGGACTAATTTTCTTAAGAAGCTTTAAGTGTATGTATAATTGGTGAAAGTATTGTACTAATAGGACTTTTTTCGAATGAATTGCAATGAAAATTTATATATAGCAAGGCTGAGTCGCTAATATTTTACAGACCTACCCAGGACTAGTACCGCTATCACGAGTTTTTTACTATTTACTTTCAAAGAAAAAGTACATTTTAATGAATACGATTTTAGTTCTTGACTTGGTTTCATTAAGGATTAGAGTCGCTCATGTTACATCTAGTCATAGTAAAGATTTGATTTATTATTTACTATTTCATAGACATGTTAGCGACTCTAATCCCTAATGTAACCAAATTATGAACTAATATCGCTATCATAAAAAAATACTTTACTTTGAATGTAAATAGTAAGAAAACTCATGACAGCGGTACAGTTATATACAGTCGTATTTACATTTTAATATCGTCCTATTGTTAAATGGTATCCCAAAAGCAAGGATGCAGGGGTGTAGCACTGTAAGGCAGCGTTCCCTCAAACGATAGAACAAACTAATTAGTCGTTTACACTATTTATTTAAGCATCGTGATTGCTTTGTCGCCTTCGGGCACTTGCAAACGTTGAGCAGCCCTAACAAGAACCGTGCTGACATGTTTTCTGTTCAGAACCGGGTTTTGTTTTCTAAGAAGTAATTGTAATGTACAAGTGCGCGGTTTTTATGATTTATAAATATTAGCGATATCGTAGCCAAGTTGGACACCAATTATTTTTTTTGTTTTCAGTATTTTGGAAGCATGTTTTCCGTGGCGAATTAAACTCTACGTGTAAGTAAGTAATACAAAATAAAAATAGGCACATAGTATGAAAAAAAAAAACTCGCAATTAAACTGTTTCGGCACATTGATTAAAATAGTATATTAATTCAAATAATATTAAAAAAAAGACGGATAAAAATTGTCCACCATTATTCAAAATAACGGCATAATTTCTCCCGCAAAGGTATTTAAGCCACGTGGTTAGTTTTCTACCTGGTAGGCCTTCCCTTTTACACTGACGTAGTTTTGATTAAGAGCAAGAGAGCAGGCATAAATTCCACCGGCATGAATCAATAACCTGTGCACACACACTTAGGTACATTTGTGTGTTTATGTCACACACCGATGTTGGCAGACGATATTTTGACGGGAGGCTGGCGCGTTCTGTTTAGAAATTATACACCACGGCCGCCATTCGCGGGTGACGACGTAAGCGAGTTGGTACATGATATTAATAAACGTGTAACCATTTGTATCATTACTCTGTCACTAAATGGACGTAATAAATACTGTAATGATTAATTATTTTCAGCGTAAAGGTTACCAGAATACCTATATGAAGCGATAATGCCTTAAAATAAAATATAATTTTAACTTTACTGAACAACATAAATACGTTATAGGTCATAAAACCATTGAAAGGGTTACTTCATCTTGAAAGAATATATTTGTCTGTACTAGGCAAATTTCTGTAGTGATAACAAAAAAAATCGTAGCAAAAAGCGTAGCCGTAGCCGTGTAGCATTATTTATTGCTACTACAAATTATTATTCATTTATTAAAATTATTTACACTCCCGAACGATGTACCTATGTTTGTGGCCAACATAATATTTCATAAAACGCATTCTTTATTCATATCATTTTTGTGTTTTAAAATCAGTAAATCACCGAACGAATAGATTAATCTGACACTTTCCGCATACCGAAATGTTATTTGCGGTTTATCGGCAATCGCAGGTTTGGACATGTGGAATGATATTTCAATCAACTAGTTTGAGTTGATATTGGTATTTATGAACAATGAGCTTTAGACGGGTTAATAATGCACTGTGCATTAGAAAATTACTAAAATTATTTTGTATTTCATGCTGCCTCCATTTTATATATCAAATAGATTTCAGTCAGGTCTAATGAGAAAAAGAATCTAAAGGTTTTGTAATCTTTGAAACTTTCGACACAATTAGCGCAGCGGCTGAGCGATTAGATTTCTGCGCTACGTGTCGCGGGTTCGATCCCCGCACGGTACAAATATTTGTATGATCTACAGATAGTTGTTCCGGATCTGGTTGTGTGTGCATGTGACATGTATGTTTGTAAACTGTACCCACGATACAGGAGAAATCCTAGTGAGGGGTAAGGTTTAAAAAAAAATCCACGCATGATTTTAAAACTAACACATTTCTTTCGGTCCTTTATGACCTGTAAAGGTATAAAACACATGAAAAAAATCATAAATTCAAGAAAAAGGCTAATATAAATATACCTACGTACACAAAATAACGCCTTCTTACAAATAATAGAAGAAAAGCATCCCTTTCATAAAATGTTTAAAATAGGGCCGCTATTATGAAAACCATTAGCATTGTTTAGCATTGTTTGCGAAACAAACTTGAGCTGGTTTTAAAATGCACGACAATAGAGGTGCGACCACGGACGATATACAAAAATATATGTATATTTTATTTTCATCACGTTCCCCAGTGTTTGAAATATTCAAGAGCATCGATTATCGGCTCACTTTGAGCACAAACACTTTTTATTCAATTTAACGAAGTGAGAGGACGTTCACGACAAGTTTAGAATTTTTAGTTGTTTCTCAAAGACTTCGCGTATAAAACGTTTAAGAGATTTCTAGTTTGATTTTTCTTATTCACTCTAGCGTGTGCTGGGGTCGTTTGGTGTTCTTAAAACAGATAGAGTCTACCTATAATGTATGTCTTGAGTATAAATACTATTATTAAATTCTAGAATAATAAATTATACTAAAACAAAAGCTGTAGAATTTTATACCTAAAATTGTGGAACAAAAATCTCATTAACAAGATCTCTTTATAAATATCAAAACAATAATGCTTATAGTTTGAAGAGAGTTCTAGGGATCGGGGTTCTTCAAAACGATTTTAAATTAATTTTCTCGTGTATTAAAATCGAGCAAAGTTGCTAAATTATAATTAATATTGCTACCAATAATCAGCAGTATTTTTTCGTAAGTCGCAGCATTTAATTTTATTACTAGTTCTAAAGAAAAAATAATTGATCACTTTGCTTTGGCTCTGAACCTTCACGTTTGCGGTGATCCTTTGACACGATATTAAATTTTCTTTTACTTTTCTCATTTAATTTTACTGCCAATACTTTCTCCTTATTTTTACGCTTCTTAGATTTTCTACGTACACGATATGTAAGTAAATTGAAAATAATATTTCTCTAAGGACGGGTTTCCATATTACTTATCATACGTCGGAATTACTTATGAACGAATTTCTTTGGCAGCTCAACTTTTAAACATCACAAACAAAATCAAATATTCATTTATGTAGAACATACTACGGCTTCATTGCCATACTGATTTGATACTTGTTTGCTCAAATCTTGTTAGTGGGAACACGTCGCTCGCTCTGGACGAAAATGAGCTCGTTACGTGTAAAAATATAGGGAGAAAAGAAAATCTCCAATATGTGACGGTATTGACATTAACAGGTATTGGCAAACACTCAGCCACTCGAGTGGGCACAAGTCGTTTACCACGAATTAAATTACCAGATTTGTAGGGCAATCTTTGCAATGTTTATTTGGTATTCGTAATTCCAAATCTCCTATTAAGTATTTACATAAAAACAATTTTTAAATATATTTTACTATTTTATATGAAGTGTTTGCCTTTTAAAGGCTTTGAAACCTGCTGAAACATGTTAAGAAACTCTGACTTAGTAACAACACAATCTCTAAATACTTGAATTTCAAATTTCGTAAGTTTCGTTATCCTATGCGGCTTTAGAAACTTTCAGCCCCAAATCGTAGACACAAGAACAACATCTAGTAAAACAAGTATCAAAACACGTTGAGCAGACTAAAGAAACTTCGATACTTACAATGAAAACTGAATTCAATAATCGAACAAGAGTTGTAACCTTTTATTTTTAATCGACTGTAGGCCGTAATTACGAATGACAAACCTAATTCGTCCCGTTTTTAGTTACAGATACGATCAAACACTAAATTGAGTTTATCGTCGAAATCGGGATTTCAATCACCAAGTATCGAGTGTCGAGTTGTGCCGTCAAGTCAATCAGAGCAAATTGAACATGTCACCAAGCCCTCTTATCAATTGGACGAGCGTTTTACAGCAGATTTTTTCAGTGCATTTTTAAATGAATGCTGTGGCTTGACTGATTGATTAAATGTTACGTTTCAAACAATCTAATTCCTTAAACTTTGTTGGCAGTTATTTGGTTTATTTCATGTTAAAAAAAAATTGTACCTATGTACAAATATAATCCCAACATATTTTTATAGAAGTTTTTTACATAAGTTATTATAATTAAGTGACCAAGTTTTTATTTCAATTTAGGTATTATAATCTCGGTTATCTCACTTAGCATAATAAATTAATCATTGAATCATATTAAATTTAATGTTGCAAAACACCAAGGATTTGATCAACCTAAGTTTTTAACACTTTCCATCTTTTTTTTATTTTATTTTTATTTTATCATATTATGTTATGTTATAATAATCAGTTTCAAATAAAATTGTTGCCCCTGTATGTAGATTGTAGAACACCTAGCTCTTTATTAGTAGTTTTATATATTTTGTTCATTGATATATGTATATAGTGCAAATAGTGCTACAAAAAGCGATCCGCATTTATAAACGACATTTTTTGTCCATTCTATATTAATTGCATAAATTTTAAATCACACAAAACACGAATGTTAACTCATTATGAAATATAGATAGATGTAGTGTTTGTTAGACGTCATATTTTGGGTATAACATGAAACCATTAATCTACGTCAAAACGTCTGGGTAAAAGGTAAAGTGACCAATTTCGCGACCCTACTCTTAGACATTAGCAAAATCGTTCCTGACTTGATACATTAACCACAAGTCTTGATGAGAACCACTCTCCTCACAAACTCACAGCTAATGGAATTAACGTACATTTCACTACAATTTGTTTCTTTTTAACAAAACCCTCGTCAAAAGGTATCTTGATAACTTTGACTACGGCTCTCAAAAACTCATATCGTTTCATCCCTGTCATTGTAAAATTCAACCCCTCTAAAATAACAAGACAAAAACGTTGAACTTTGCGAGTTTGCCGCAAAGTTCAACCTTACCAAGATGAAACTGAACTCCAAGTCGGACAGTTCTTCCGAAACCAACTAAATATCAATGGGAGGACTCTATCAATTTTAATTACTTGTGGCAAATTACAGGCCATTATCTAAATGAAAGCGAAAACGCTCGCTTCACCAATATTTCGGCCGCCGCCGCCGCAGTCCAAACATTAATTTGTTTCATATTCTTCTTCTGCTACAATGTTTGAAAATTGAAAAACAAATTACATTTATACAACGCTACCTGGCGGAGACATATTTTGTTATTATCTATGATACCGTTACATCAAGTAGGAGAATAATTAAAATTTTAATAACATACGTCTGGTACGGATGTTCTAAATTTTAGACCTTAAAACCTTACGTATATTGTACCTACTGATTGTTGTGATGTATTATTGTGTGTACAATTAATTTTACTCCAAAACTTATTTACATGGGTCATTAAGTTTTTGCCGATTGCGTAGACGAATCCATTTTACTGTTTTACACAAGCTCGTTTCACTGAAAGATTTCTTTTTTTAAGTGATGTAGATTTCTAGCTTAAATTATGGCAAGATACACTTAATGTAGAATATGTTCCTTGCTATAGAAACTTATTACATCATAGATTAGCGGCAAATATTTATAATAGGCTAATAAATCATACAATACAATTGTAAGAAAAATCTTAATCACGACGACTTATTTATATTTACATTTCTTAGAAAGAAATAATATCCCCGAGACCTATTGTCAGACAAATATTAACATGAAAAGACAATTGTACATTTTCCCTAGCTTCGTACAGAATAAAACATTTTAAAAGGAAAATGGGCAATCGCCATTAGTGTAGAGCCGATTAGCACAACATTTCTCGGTATTAGTGTTTGTTCAAACGAGGCGAGTAGCTTTTACCTACGACAATGTTTGTTATCTAGTCGAGTGGTACGAAATAATACAAGGTAGCGGTAAAAGTCGTTATCGCTCGCGTAATAATGCTCTTCTATTTCTGTGATGTCAGAAGTTATGAAAATGTTGGCAACCAACATTTGTTTATGTTGGCTCAAGATGTTTATGTTTCGACCGCAATTGTTTGTTATATAGTGAGCAAGTTGGTGAATTGTTGGCCTTGAATGAGGCATTGCTACTAGTCTGAACGTGTTACACCACTTTACAGCTACTGGATGCTTTGTTTTATTGCCCACAGTTTTGTACCGCAAAAAGTTTTTAGTTTTCCAGAAAAGTGCTTCAGGATTAAATCTAGTTCAGGACTAAATATCTTGATTCCTTGAGTCATTACGATGAGTTGGAGTATAAAAACGCATTTTGAAGGAGGACTTTTTAGTAAACTCATAACAAAAAAAAAAACATCTATCCTGCAAACAATAACAAAAAAAAAACTTTTCCCACTTGTCGTAAAAAAGTCACAGAGCGTTTTTGTTATTTTAAGTGTAAGTACATATACATATTATCTAGTGGTCATGATCAAGATTCGAAGGCAGTTTCCCGATGCGTGAGATTCCAGCAGTAAGTAGCTTAATGCTAATGGCCCGGAACACATTGGAAATTTGCACTTGCCCCTGCAGGTTTATTCGCCGCTATTTTTTAAAGCTTGCAGCAACCGCAATGTTTGTGCGATTGTGGTAGTTCTTTGTTGGTAGTAAGAGCATAATTACTTAAGGCCCGGTTTGTTTACATAGCAATTTAATCTGAGATATAAAGCAGTTAGTTTTGTAGATAATGTAATTGAATTCAAGAATCGTTTTGTAGATTATATTGTAGGTGAAGCAAATAGTGCCTTTGGGTGTATAGATTTGTTTATTAGATTGAATTTGGATTCAAAACAACTACACTTTAAAAAAAAAATCAGCCCAGGCTATTGACAACTAGGTGAATTTTTCATCAGCACTTTCCCTGTCCATGAAGGAGGAATTTTGATAGAAATTTTGCCTGTTTTGGAGGATTATGAGACGATACTGTTGGCGCAGTGGCTAAGCGATTAGCTTTCTGCACTACGTGTTGCAGGTTCGATCCCCGCATGGAACAAATATTTGTATAATCTACCTACAGATAGTTTTTTCGGGTCTGGTTGTGTGTGTACGTGATATGTATGTTTGTAAAGTGTACCCACGATACCGGAGTTGTCCTAGAGTGAGGCAATGTTTTATAAATAAGAAAGAAATTATCGATCACACTAAATTTATGCGATTCTACGATACAATATTATGTACGCAGTTTAAGATATCAAGTGTGGCGCAATACTACATGCGCATTTAGAGTCGAAACCGTAAATAAAACCATTTGAAATAAATTTAAAAGCTAAAGGTACACTGATATTATTTTTTAAACTCGGCAAAGACCAACGCCACTTAGCTGCATTCATTATATTTAATCAAGTAAGAACTTTATACATAGGTACACAGTAGAATCCTTGCATTTAATTAATACTATGAACTGCTTTCTTTGTTCATATTATTCATACGCGGTGTATTATAGCTAATTATTTTAATTAAGTGTTATTAGATTTTTCTGTTATAAAATTCTCTGTGCCAGCCTGGAGGTTTAGTCTGATCGGTAGAATAGTGACTGGTAGTGGGGTCGACCCTTATTATCTGAGCCTTATAGTAATAGCTACACCGGCGAAATGTGGGTGCATGGACAACCACCACCTCTGTCTAACCCTACGCGGAATATGGGTACATTATAATAATGTTTTAATTTAATATTGTAGCACTTTTAGAATTGAACCCTATTTTAAACTAATTCCAATAAATCTTATGTAGATATCATTGCAAACAATAATTCAACAAGATATTGCGATTGACTGAGTATCGAAAAATTAGATCGTCAGCCGGGTCCTAGTAGACTTTTGGGCATCATCAATGTTCGCAGTCTTTGTCAACTCACTACAATACATCAATAATATTTTTCGCCACACTTCCCTATTTTCAGTGACTTTAGAAGATAATTATTTTACAGGTTCCATAATATTGTGTTATTTCCATGTACGATACCCATCTTGTAGAGCTTACACGCTAATCGGGGGTAACACGTTCGTACGGGTGACCGGGGGCTCGGCATTCACAGACAATTTAGTGGCGCCTGGCCAAAAGGTCCCTTGACCTTCTGACCGGCGTTACCCAGACGTGACTGGGTTCACAACTCATGTTTACCCGCTTGTTGATAACACTTGAATGCAGACCCGTTCATATTTAAACAACATTTCTCTTTACTGCGTACGTTAACGAATAATTAACCAAGTAATACGAACATTCGTGTTACAACAAAATACAGAGGCAATTTAGGGTTGTACATGAAAGTAAATACGCTCACAAAGGAACGCGGACTGCTATAACATGTATTTCAATACTTACAATAAAGCTACATACGTATGAATACGAAACATTATAGAAACCCAAATACCATAGCTTTGTGTGCTTGTAAAACAATTTCAGTAATTGGATAAAAGAGAATAAAAGCACGATTCAGATTCGTGAAAAGAGGTTTCCGAAATGACATCTTTTTTAGAATGAACGTATAATAATGTTTATTTGATGAAATGTGGATAGAACGGGAATTTATATATAGAAGAAAAAAAAATAACAACTCAATCTGCTCATTAAAGTTACTTCATATTTCTGGGTGAGGATATTGTACGATCAGCATTTCAGATGGGTTATCAGCATAAAAGGGTGTCTGTAGGGTTGAGCGGATCGCTTAAGTATTCTTATCACAGCACGTTGATAAAATATTCAATGAGTAACCCTTAAATTTTGAAAGCAACGTCTTTTGTCTGCGTATGACCCCTATTGAAATAAACATTACATCTTTTCAATTTTAAGGCAATGCTGCTAGAGTGTCTGTTTCCAATGTAAAGGACGCCTCATCGCTCATACAAAATAGTCAAAGCCCTGACGCCAAAAATAGTCTGATATAAATTAACTGTAAGTGTTTCAATATATATATTTCAATATTATTTTTTACTTAGATATTTCACAGGAGATATAGAAACAATTTATTTAATGATAATTTATAAATTTAATCCTTACATTATAAATGCAAAAGTAACTCTGTCTGTATGTGTATTTGTTTGCTACCTCATCAGGTCTGAACCATTGAACCGATCGTTTTGAAATTTTACAGAAAGGTATCGTAATTAGATCACAGATGCAAAATACAGGCAGACGAACTCGTCTGCCATAGCTTATACATATTATATACTTTGTTCAGTACCTCGAGTGTAAATGTTGACATTAAGATCAGATTTTTTGGGCTCTGACTACGTACTTATAAGCTTTCTGCTTAACCTTATAAAAAGTGTAAGAAACTGGGCCAAATTACTTTAACCAATGTTAGTAAACAGGTTGACATAAACAAAAATCTTCAACAAAGTAAAGTTCAACAAAGCTCGTCTCTCCGTTAAACAAAATGCAAGTTTTATGAGGCGAGATTAGCTAGTCTCTTAGAGGCATCACTGTTCCGATATAATTTAGTTATAACTTCTGTAAGAGCAATGCTTTGTCGAAGTAATTTAATAAATTAGTAGCTCCTCTATAAATATTTGATTACCGTTGCGTGTATCAGATCCAATATCAACTTAAATAAAAGGAAGTCGGACAAAGAAACCGTGGATTATAGGAACAAATTGGGTTGTGCGTAAACCTTTTTAACCTTCGAATTTTCCATTTCTTTCATTCTTTAAATCATACAAATAAAATACAAAGTAAAAAGAAAATAAAAGCTGTTTCAAAACTAACAAAAACTGCGAAATACGTTTTTTCGCGTTTGCTCGAACGGCTGACTTTGGCAGACGGTTATTGTTTGACTGTGTGAACAGAAATACATAGTTTAGACGTTGACAAGGGCGTTCAAAGCGCCAGTGAGAGAATTTTAATGGTATGAATATTATATTATTTTACAATACCAGACCAACTGTGGATTTCTCTTTATTGTTTCCCTTTTGTAATATCGATATGAAAATAATTAGAGAAATCGCCGACAAGAAGTAAAGTATGATATTTGGTATATTGACACTACCATGTGTGATTTTAACAAACAGTAATTGCGCGTGAATAACTAAATATTGCACAGCATCCAAGCTTGTCTTACAGATGTGTTATTAACACAACTGATAACTTTGTAAATTATGCTCCCATACAACTGAATGATTAAATTATTCCACGGTAATGAAAACCAAACAATACCTATTAACTAGCATAAGTTGAATGATTGCACTACCTATTTAAAGCAAGTCCAGAGAAAATTTCTTCAGTCATTTATTGAGTCAATATTACAATAAATCTTTGAAATACATAGATCTCGTAATAGTAGTGTTTTACATGGCAATATTAAATAAGTAATTACTTTTAGCACGTCAAGCATAAACAATGAACCCGAATGAAGGCACGAGCGGTCCAATATCGGCCCAATGCGTGATAACAGGCGCTCAGGGCTGCACCTTGTTGGTACGGCGGCTGCGGCAGGGTTGGCCGTACGTCGCTTACTAACGAGGTTGGCTCAAACAATCAGAAGTCAAGCAGAAACTGATGGGGTGTTCCAAACGACGTGCACTGACGTACCACCCGCCTTAATTAAAAGACTTCACTCAAGCGTAATTCGCAATATCGGATCGTCTGTCTCTGTGATGTTCTCAACTCTATGGATTTCGATAAGACGGATTACACAATTTTGTTGAGTGGAGTCCGCAGTGTAAATAATTATTTCATTCTACAGCGTCTTTATTGGAGATACTACAGCGAAATTTCCGACGGTAATTTTCAGAATAAAATTGAAAAATTTTGTTCAAAGCACGGCGAATAAAGTAATATTATTTTATGAAAAAGAATGTAATATTGTACTTATTGGTTCAAAAGATACAGGAATGAATATTGCTTAAGAATATTTTATAGGGAATCATCCACTTAAAACATGAATTACCTAAACGATATCTTCTAATACACAATCATAATATCAACTGGTGCTTGTGAGTTATTGTGTAATACGCAATCAATTATAATATTATTGAGTCTAAGCGTTTTGAACTATGATCAAGAGATATATGTGTGTGTGAGAGGTAATTAAACATCAGAACTGGGGCTATTGACGCCCAAACGTGCTAATACCGCTCTATCAAGCAACAATAGCTCTCTCACAAGTCAGCCGCACGTCAACCTAATACTGTAGGTGCCTACCTACCTATGCCGTTACATACACATATACGCATTAGACGTGATGCCATTGCAGTGTTATGACATTAATTTGTCAATGAAAATCAGTGTAGATGTTTGTTTGTTTTTCTAAACTGCTCAATTCAATGGATAATTTGTATAATTAGGTACTTACATAATTTCATAGTGTTTTTTTCAATATAAAGTTGATTAGGTACAGATTTTTAACTTTTACATGCAGCTTACAATACTTTAAAATAGAAATAATGTATAAATAATGGGTACATTAAATTAATACGGCAAATCGTTTTTTTTTAATAAGTACCTATGATTAAAAACATTTTCTTTGAGTTTACTTTTTACTTCTTCTTATTTAGTTTAATTTTTACTCAAAGCGGTAGAAGCGATTAAAAAAAGTTTTGCCGTAACTGAAATATAAAGGGAAAGAAACAGGATTTTAAAAAGCATTAAGTTTAGTTTCCTTTGCGTTCGTTAGTTACATTGGATTCGCTGCGCAGTGTATAAACATGAATGTCACGACTCATTGCCCCTTCGACTACCGATCTTAAAGTTTTTAGACTTGTTATTTACTCTCGATCGGAATTGTTAGTTGAGCAATTCTTTGAGTAGCCGTTTAAAGTAGTGTCATGATTTAAAATAATTTATCTCTTAGTATCTTTTTTTAAAATAAAGTTGCCTCACTGTAGAAATCATTCCTGTATCGTTGGTTAACAAACACAAATATTCAAATGCACAAATACCCAGACCCGGAACAATTATCTGTGGGTCATGCAAATATTTGTTCCGTGTGGGAATCGAACCCACGACACATAGCCGATACATAGCAGTCTTGTAGGTAAATTCTTGTTCTGTCACGAAGTTAAACTGAATACAGACCTAATGTAGTTTCTTTTTTTCCAAATACTCCATCTTCTTTAAAGAAAACTAACTGAACAAAAGTACTGGCACTATTGCGTAATAAGAGTATCTTAAAATCCGTCACGAACTTTCCCATTATGTGCTATAATGTGTTTTAGCAACACAAATGGAGATAAATGGTGTGAAGTCGCAAAAACTTCGGCCAAAATGCACTATCTACAACTCACAACCCGTCAAGATTTGTGGACAAAGACATCATTTATATAAATGTCAGTAAGTACCCAAAAGCACACGTCCTAAAACTTTTCTGATCTGTTTATTGAAGAATAAGTTTTTGCTGGTGACTTCATCCGAGTGACTTACATATATAATTCATGCAGCCTATAGCACTCGGCGATAATGTAGCTATCTATCAGTGAAAGAATTTTCAGAATCGGATCATTAGTTCCGGAGATTACCCATTACATACAAACTAACAAATTTTACTTCTTTATAATATTACTACGTAGATATAGATTAGTTATACTCAACAGTTTGTGAAGGTAGAGGCCAGGCAAGTTTATTTGTTGATGAATCATTATTATAAACTTCTCGGTGCGTTTTTAATATTTTTTTGTTTTGTCAACAGCTAATTTTAATTACCAAAACAATTCAAGGGCTTTCTCTGATTTTAGTAAGGCAAATCTAAAATACAAATTCAAAAACGTCTACTAATAAATAAAAAATATAATATGTAACTAGTTTTTTTAACGACCGAATATACAACACGCTGGTAATTAAATGATATAGCGTAATTAATTGGATCCAACTCTAGTATATACAACTATTCAATGTGTAAGCCCAATATAGGGACAATCAATATTGTTGACGCACTAATCCTTATGTCAATTTCCGTGAACAAGGACCTAATACGCATTGGCACCTAATTGTGGCTACTCGGCCTGATGAGATCACGATCCAGTACACATATTGAATTTCTGTTACTATATGTAGCTGAATAGTGTATTGTAATATATTTCAAAGATTTGTTTGTGTATTGTAAGGGATAATGAATATTTTTAAACTGAAAATAAACTCCCTCATTGGTCTAGTGGTCGCAAACGCGCTTGCTGAGCATGAGCCCCTGGGTTTGATTTCCGGGTCGGGCAAAATGTTATTGGGTTTTTCTGTATATAAATTCTCAATAGCAGCACGGAGTTTAGAATTGTGCCCGGTTGATGGCAATAAGCTCGCTTCCTATGAAATGGGACTTAATAACAGAATCGGTGGAATGGGTGCGAGGAACATCTCTACCTAACTCTTCGGGTGACGTGATGCCATGTTATTTTATGTAAATGAATGTCTGGTACATATTTTTTATAATTGCGTTATAAACTCTACGGACGACTTGTGGCCGAGAGGAATATTAATACCTAATTTACTTGTGTTAAGTAAGAAATAAGAAAATGATAAAGCGATAGTTTAATTCTGAAATTAGTGATCAATGTATAGTGATCAATGTATATATATATTTTCAAGGACAGAAAATATTATAAAATCATTCTCGGGATTAAATTTGATTGACCTTTAGGCTGCACATGATAAGCAGGCACTTAATGACAGTTCGTTATAAATTCCCATCCATTAACAACACTTCAACTTCCTTTGTTTATATTTAACAAAGTCGTTTAAAATAGAGGTCTATTTGCGCTATTAAAATATTTTGTTAATCATTGGTTTTAATACCTATAATTGTTTTATAATTCCTTTTCAAAAACAGAAACAATTATGAAAAAGCAGAATAGAACCTTTCCGATTATATATATACAAAGAAAATATTTTTATATATTCCACAGCCGAAGCAAAGAAGCCGCGCGCCCATAACCTAAAAAGTCCTTACCTTAACAGTAAATCCCGTTGTCCAATCTGTAACAAAAACAATACGTAACGTCAGTAGAGCCAACGTGACCCAAAAACTAATGGCGAACAAAGATGTAAGACAAGCAATACACTTATCATGTCGTAAAACTGAGGAGGTAACGGTTTATTGACCCTAAAGGCGTGTTATCGTTACATTTGCATAAGGCCACGCATACACACGACCTCTTACTTCCACTAACCCTCTGTTTTTACGAGCAGGATGTGCCTATATGATCTAGCTATATCTAACCTTTCGCACGTAAATATGTTTCATGTCCTTACAGTGGCGTTCAGTCCATTTTAATTTATAACTTTCGATAATAAAACTTTATTTATACAAGCCCCACTTTCAACAAATAAATATAACACAAAGTACATTGTACTAGTTGAGTAACTTAATAAACGCGGTGAATTGTACTCGAGTTTTATTTTTAAGAAATTCTAAACGCGCTCCCACGGAACAATAATCCTTGTTTGAATGATAATTAATTTGAATTAATTTCACACTTTGAAAAAGGTATAATCGAATAGACAATGCTAAATTACTTTTCGGGGGAATCTTTCGTGATTGTTAAGGAACCTGCTATTATGTGAAATTCTATCTTTATTCACTTGGAGAATTTATTATTAAACTTTTTTGTGAAACATCTCTTTAGATGTCGTTGAAATCTTGTGTAGCACTTAAGTACCGTAAAAATGTTCAGTTGATTGCATTCAAAAGTTGAATTTGTAGTTCTTACGTCGCGTCGGTACGGTAGGTACTCATTCCCTGAAGTTAGCAAACTCACTGTGAAGTGAATTTGCGCAAACAGAATTTTGAGCAGCATGCTAATTTACAAGATATCGTATTCGCATTAACAATACAAGTAATTTACGAAGCAGAAAATATTTCAATTTGTTCCTTATTATAATTTAAAATAAAGTTCGTACAAAATGCTTTGTTTTATTCTTTAGGGTGATGTTGATGTGTATTTTGGTATTAATAAATGGTTCCGTACTATACGATTTGTATTTTAAATGTGTGCAGACGATATATTACGTGGCGTGATTACCTTAAAATATGGAAATCTGCGACAAGCGGTGTGTGTAATGAGACTGTAAATATTTTATTGGACATCATTCTTATTATACGTGGCCTGTATTTTTTTTTCTACTTTTTTACTACATCTAGATATTTAACATAACATAGCATCACGCCTGTATTCCCCGAAGGGTTTAAGCAAAAGTGTACTCTACTACTACTCTAGGTACTTATAGAAGATGGACTTCTATGCAGGAAAGTCCTTTAACAACACTTTGCCCAACTCTGGAATTGAACCCAGGACCTTACGCTCATCGGTTACTCTTGCGACCACGAGACCAGTGAGGATGGGAATGGTAATCGTTATTGTTTATCACCCAGACTGGATGGACTATTCCACTTAGTGATCTACGCAGATATAATCAGAGACCATTATTGGCTACAGGTCTATCTCAAAATCATGTACTGCCATCGTAACTATGACGGGCACGGGATGGCAGAACAAATCTATATATATAAAAATAAATGTGTGTATGTATGTTCCGTATGGACTCCAAAACGGCTGGAGTGATTTTGATGAAATATTTAGGTAATCTTCAGATTAGTCCAGCGGATGATCCTGTGAAGTATGGTAGCGATCGGAACAACAAAATTTTTTTTTTTACTTTTATTAATTTTGTGTGCTACCCGTGCGAAGCCGGAGCGGGTAACTAGTTTATTATACATACAAGCTTACATTCTACATACATTTAGGACGAACATAATTTAAAATTGTGGTTTTCAATGTATAACTTTGTATGTATATTTCATCATTTCAAAGCAAACGGACAAACATATTATAATCTGCAGTCTACAGTGTCATGTTTTAAGTATCCTCCAAACTTTCGCCGCAGCTTTATATTTTATCAGTAAGTATATAAATTTAAGCTCAGTTTTCAATTCCAAGTTAAATTTTGCAATCACTAAACGGATGGCGGGCGTCAAACTTAAATCTCTCGAGGTATGACGATGTACTGTCTGAAACTTATACACGACTTTGTTGATACAGAAAGGGTAAAGGTATATTTGTGTTGCGTCAATTAGATAATAATCCCTTGAGATATATGCCGAGTGCTATTAATTATCGGGCACGATTTTAAGCCAAGATCCTAATTCCGTAACATGGCAATTGGAATTGTTTTCGTTTTGTTACGCTGATAGTTTGGGAAATATTTTTATTTAGTACTAGCCTGCGACTTCGTTCGCGTGGATGTCGGAACTTAACGATGTATTTTTTAGTGAGACCAAATGCACTTAACCCTATTTTTTTCTAAAATAAAAGAATTTTTCTAAAATAAAAGTAGCCTAAGTTACTCCTTATTACATCAGCTACCTGTCAATAAAAGTCCCGTCAAAATCGGTACAGCCATTTCAGAGATTAGCCTATACAAACAGACAGACAGACAGACAAAAATTGTAAAAATGTTATTTTGGTGTATGTAGTAAAAAACGGTTATTTCAATATTACAAACAGACACTCCAATTTTATTTATATGTATATGTATAGATAGATACCTGTAGACGGGTTGAAATCTTAGGGAATATGTCGTGTTTATTATCTATATTTTTTCATTTGGAGTGAATATCCTCAATCTTATGGTTGCCTGGAAGAGATCGCTGATTGCGATAAGGCCGCCCATTGTACATGCTAATTGTAATTTTTATGTATATGTTTTTGAACTGTATCGTGTGCAATAAAGCGTGTATCTATCTATCTATCTCGTCCCTAATTACATGGAACTTAATAATAGCATCGTAAAATAGTATACCTCTGCCTAACCAATCAAGGAATACAGGCGTGATGCAATATTATGTGTAACTTATTCACATGCACAAATAACCGGACCCGGGACCAATACCTGTAGGTCTTACATATATTTCGTCCGTGCAAGAGTCGAACCCGCGACACGTAGCGCAGTAGTCGATTACTCAACCGCTGCGTCAACCGTGCCATTGATTCAATTGTAGATATAATTAACAGTAAATATCTAATAATATATCGTGCCTTTATATTTGACTTCCACGGCTTTCATAGCAAGTATTTACCTCATTTCCAAGACAGCTGTCATCAAATCCAAGTTTGAAATTGTTGCCGTAATGAAATTCATTGTAACGTTCCGGTAACATCTTATAAGTTTAATAAACGTGTTACCTACATTTATTAAACGCCACAGCCAAGTTCGTAATATAAAAGAAAACAATAAAAAAATGTAAAACAATTTTCAGTTGAAAAACGGATGTTTAAAATAAACAAGGCTAACATTCATCAAGACATTTTGTAAATGATTTTTAAGGCAGGCACAACGACTGAATGGCTAATGAGCCCCCGCATTGGGCGCTTTGTTTCAGCATATTCATTACCTGCCCCCATCGCCGTTTGCTTACAAAAAAGTATTCATTGTTTTCCGCCTGCCCTCCGAAGAGTAAACAAACAATATCTCTAACAATTTTGGGGTCAAGTGATTTCGTCCGGTGAATATTCAGCAGATAATTAGAAGAGAAAACAAGCTTAATTAGTACAAATCGCGTTGAAGAAAACTCAGAGGACTTTAAATGTTTTGATGCTATAAAACAGGTGGCTTAATTGAAAGTAGCATTCATTAATTATGTTTAAGAATACAGTAACTGACGTTATAACCCAATTTAATAAAAAAAAAATTGCGAAACAGAAATCAAAATAAAAACTTGACAAAAGATAGTTGACGATAATTGCGTTTAGTGGCGGCCTAGCGGTCAATTTCAGAAGCTCAAAATTCGAATATCTCATACACACAATACGTTAGTAGAATTTAAGATGAAGTGATGTTTGAATGAAACTTTGTAACCGAGTACAAACTAGCGCCTTTAGATCTACTAGCTAGGAATCAAGTTGCAGTAAGTTAGTGCCGAAGCTTATTGCTGTACCCAACAGATTTAATAGTTTACAATCGCTATGAATAATGCAGTTTTGATAACTCCGTTGTAGATGGAATTTAGTCAAGTGAGAATAAACAATAAGTTAAGTTATTTCTGATTTTATTCAAGATAGAAATCAGTATTAGACTGCCTCTCTGGTCTAGAGAGTGCAAGCTCGGCTGCTAAGCATCTGGTCTTTGGTTCGATTTATGGGTCGGGCCAAGTGCGATAGGGTTTTCTGCGGAAATTCGGTAGCAGCTGGCAGAAGGCTCACCCTCTATTACATGGAACTCAATAACGGCGTCAGCGAAATGTGGTATACAAAAGTACTCCTCTGCGTTACCTTTCGTGTAAAACAAGCGTGATGGTAGATTTATAATTATATATAATTTTTCAAAGTTAAGAATCATGAACTGCTCCTTAACAATAAATATACCTACGTATTAATTTTAACTACCTAAAAACTCCATAATAACTCTATTGAAACCAGAATTACTACCAACGAGTACCTTCTATACTTGCGAAAATATCTCCACCATTGCATCAAATCTTCGATTCTACCAAATATGGTTACCAAAGAGAATTTTTCGATATATAAAGTACCTTGGCGGGAGTTGTGGCTAGGGTAAGTGTTGTCGAGTAAATCCGATCAAATATGGATAGGGAAATTCTAGCGGCAGCCAGTTTCCGGGCGTGCAGCCTTTTGCATCGAAAACTGACGCATCATTGGTTAGTGTTGTGTGCGCTGGCCCTTACATATTTTATGCTGTTGAGTGTTGTAAGCGGGAAACGCGTGTTAATGGGTGAAATATATCTGAATTTTATAGGTATATATCTACCATCGCTATAACTGACGTGCCTTCTTTGTGCTTATGGGGAAGCCTACGCCGTGTGTTCGACTCCCCAACTAAAATATGACTTGACGAATAATTTGACGTGTTTTACTTTTAAAATCCAAACTAACCGTCACACTATAATTTATTCATATAGGCTTTACTAACAAAATAAATAACAACAGATAACCTTTTGAATTTTATACGCTGTTCGTATGCTTTACCGTGACAACTTGACACGGGCGTGACACAACATGCGTTGTAGTAGTCATCGAAAAATTACTGGCAAACTAAAAACAATGCCAAACGTCGACACAGCGCGGCGCGGCGTGAACACTATTTTATATAAAGTTACTGATTGCATGTAACGATGGCTGTTAACAAGCTTTTTAATTATAGTTTTTTATTCTATGCTGTTATTTTTTTATTTATATTGTTATTTTCACTACCTCATTGGTCCCGTGGACGCAAGTACGACTGCAGCGCGGGTTTGATTCCCGGGTCGGGAGTGTTATTGAGTTTTTCCGTATGACATGTAGCAGCACAGAGTCTGGACTTGTGCCCGGTAGATGGCAATGGGCTCGCCCCCTATTACATGGGATTCAATAACAGCATCGTTGAAATGTGGGTGTACAATTGTACACCTCTGTCTAACCCTTCGGGCAGTACGAGCATGATGCTATATTATGTTATGTTATATTATTTGGGATCGGGTTTACAATATCGTCCATTTCCTTTTCTATCTAACTAATTATTATAAGCCTGCAATATCCCTCCTTGAATTCGCATCTATTGAAATTTGGGACCCATCCAATCCTTTAGATAGTAATAGCATATACCGTACCGATACATAATTATATTATGAAAAGATAGCGCCATGTTACGCCGCCTAGTTTAGGGTAACGTGTGACAGCATAGGTTCACGAGACTTTGTGACTTTCAAAGAAAATTTTGGAACAATGGGACGGTTTTCTCTAATTTTGAATGTCCATAAGTATTGATTATTGAATCGGACCTCCACAAATATATTAAAGTTTATGTTATGACGAAACTCCATTTTAAACCGACTTCATGTACAGTCTTTTAGGATTGAGAAAATATATAAAATCTCCGAAACATGATAGAATGACCTTGAATCTATTGTATTGTTGTGTGCACTAAAACTATCACTTTTACTTCTTGACATAAGCTTGTTAGACAATAAACAAGACTCTGATCATCACGCTAGGCAACTATGTGTTATTAGATCTAACCCTCTCACACTAGTGATGCCGCTTTATCAGGTGGATTATTTATGTATGCCGACTAGTTGTACTGTCGTCTCATGCTGTTTTTCGACGAACCCTCTTTGCTGGTCTTCGATGGTTCGTGAAAGCAAAAAATATGTTATTTAAATTTACTTGAACCTAGGTTTCTTTTTCCAAATATCATATTCACCAAAACCAATTTCGTAGATTAACAGAGTTGTTAAAAAGCACCGTCCATGAAACCAAAGAGGTGTTGCAATACTAAAATAAAAATGAAAAAAAATAATAGATAGGGGCCTAGTCTTTGAGCGTGCACGTCCCTACTGTAAAGGATGGTTCATCTAATATTAATGGTATACGTTACAGTGGACACGTGTCGTGCACCCTTTGACCGTAAAACGTGCTTCGTAGTGCATGAGCAAAGTCAATAAAAGCACCATATTCCTTATAATCTTTTTGTACGAAAATTAGTTATTGTGTGGTAAAACTGATAATAGAAGGATTCTTCTATCATGATAAGAGTGTTTTTATTATGAGTTTACAATGAGGTTGTACAGAGAGATCCTCGACCAGCGATGGAACCTGAAACCGTATGGCGCACCCTAGGCAGTAAGCCTCAGTAGCACCATTGCCGACTGACTAATCCTTCTACTACGATATGAGGGATTCCCATGAGATAAACTCGTGCCAACACCACAGGAGAAGAATGAGTTTACAAGTTTATACTCGCCAGTGACAACGTTGGGTAAAAGTCGCTAAAGTCGTCACTATTGATTTATTACTAATAGTATTATTGGATCGCCGCTAGCGAGTATAGATATGTAAACTTATAGATTATATATACTCGTAACAGATAAATATTTTTGTATTCTAAATCCTTTTAAGTTCTACTTTTTATTTCGTGTAAATGTTACTATAATTCCCAATATTGTTTTATTCATCATAGAAATATTTTTTGGATTCATATGGCCTAATCCGCCCCACTAGCGCTTTCAGCTAACATTTGTTTATTTTTACATTTTATGTGTAAAAGTACTGCATAGTTCATGAATATGAATAACTAAGTATATCGACGTCACAACAGAAACAAAAATTAACCTGGAACCGCTAGTGGATTTCGGACATCGAAAAATATTTGGTGTTTTTTTTTTTTGTTTTATATCATTTATTTTTCTACAAAACCTTTTAAAGCCGTAATTGGGGAATAAACCAAAGTTTTTTAACTCGGATTGAGACATGAAAAATGGGAGTTAATAGTTGAAAACTGTGTTAGTCAGGCACACCGCTGGCAAACCACGGGGATTACTGATAATGGCCAATTTAAGTGCTAATAAATTTTGTTTACGTACATTCCGTAATATCGAAGCTCTTGTTGCTAAATGGCTATCACGATCAATCAATTTAGGGTACGATGGTACTATCATGTTCTAAATAGGTTAGGTTACATACCCGCGAAAGTCAAGTTCGACAACTAGTCTTATATATATAACCATAGTCAAATTATTGAGTGGGTTGCGGTACACATAGGATTTACGCTTAATCTTATACTAAGATAGTGATAAAAAGAAAATAATTTATTTGGTTACACACACACACACAACCAGAAAAAAAATCAAGAATACAAAGATTCACCTATTATTTTATGAGCTGCGCAGATGCTCCAAAAAAGTTAAGTATAACATCATAGTCCGGCGACGATTTTCAGATAAACCATTGGTACCCACAAAAACGTGATAGAACATTATTTAAGCATTATTTACCCCCTAGCAACTATTATAACCATACTAATATCTACCTTCTCCACAAGTATGTTTGCAGGAGGTTTAATTATCTCCATGCAATATACTCATCTTCTTCTGGCGAGTCGAGACAAGCTGTCACATTGGAAGCGTTCATGGTTTAGTAGAAAGATTATCCAGACCGCAATGGTAGTATCCAGGAGACTACCCAGGGTACCCCAGATGATCTGAGGCACTGTCACGCGTGAAGGCTCTTTGCTTGCACTCCATATATACTGATATACAACTGCATTTGGTTGTGAGCCATCCAAAACCCGTTACAAAGGCTACTGTGCAAGTGACATTTCTAAACATGAAGATTGAAATGGTAATACCGATTGAGCAGCTGTTGCTGACAGGCAATACACACGTGTAGAGTTCAAGGAGTTTGTGGTCCTTACATCAACCGCTCAAATAGTTAGCTTAAGTGTAAAGCTGTTGAAAAGTTCAGCGTTTGTGAAATTGATTTCCTCGCATTATGAAGGAAGTAAGTCATATAGTCAACTGCCTCATCTGTCTCGAGGTCACAAGTACGGCTGCAGAACATGTCTTCCTAGGTTCGATGCTCGAGTCGAGGAAACTGTTCTTTGGTTATTCCGTTAGAAAATTCTCAGTAGTAGTGCGGAATTTGAAATTGTTTTTGATACCTTGCTGTACATGCTACGCGCCTCCACAGAATAAGCAACTCGTTCATGGGACAATGTATACGCTTTTACAATAAGCTCCCCAATGATATACGTAATTTAACATTAAAGACGTTCAAAATTGTAATTAAATCTAAACTTTGTAAAAAAGGATACTATAAAATTTCGAACTATTTAGATGACAAAAACGCTTGGGATTGAGCCGCTCTTTAGCCTTTCCTTTTTTTTTATATACAAATTTTGCCATTAATTATTATATTATTTACTTCATTATTTTGTTATTGTAATGTCATTTAAATTGAAATTATTTCTTATATATAACCGCTATACATTGTAAATGTGAGTGAGATCTAGGCTGAGCGCTCTTCATTTCATTAATTCTCACGATAACTGATGCATGCTTGCACTCTGTTGCGACAGGTTAGCTCAAATAGTTATGGTACTTTCTTCAAAAGGCTATTCCACCCTATATTTGTCTCACATAAACCTTTACATCAATACAATCTGTCTGGACTTTAAAATAGACTTTGACCCCTGAGTTTGTTTCGGCGTTTCTTCTCAGGGATAGTCATAGGAAATGCCGACGCCATCTAGTTTAAAAAAGACGTGTAAAAGTGATTGAAAAATCCTAATTGCAAAAAAATAAATAATTTCATAATAATAATTAATTTCATAATTTCGATAGATAACAATAGACTGCGCTACAGAATCGACGAAATATGGGTGTACAATAGTACACTTCTTATAAACCCTTCTATGGTAACCCTTCTATGAATACAGGCGTGATTCTATGTATATATAATCACCATTGAGTAACAAGTCTAAGCAGAGCCAGTTATTTTGCGACAATTCAAATCAAATCACTTTATTTGCATGAAGTGTGGTACAAGACTTGCAAAGATAGAGCAAACATTACACACATACTCATTCATATTTGGTTGAACTATAACTAATGTTGCATTTCGTGCCGCCTGAAAATTTCAGCAGTGCTCTGCTGGAGATAAGCTCATTCAATATCACGCCATCTAGCTCAGATTTGATCAGAGTCATCATTGGATATTTGAGCATAGCCCCCAAAAGTAGTGAGGCACCACCATGCGAACGAAGCCTAATAACAGCTTAGTAGGCAGTTTTTAAACATTTCGCTCATTCAAACGGTGAATCTAAATTAAGGTCGCTGCCCATGTCCCACGTAAATTCAGCTCCCACAGTCCCACACAAACATAGATAATGTGTTTTAACTTGTTCAGCGCCGTAATATAAATTTACGACTTATTACAGCTGGGAATTGAACGCTGTCATCCGAACAAAGTGTTATCAGGAATACCATGTACCGTTATTGATACATACGTGCGCGTTAATGATTGTGGGATGGGACTTTTTGAAATATGTTAGAATATTTTTTTGGACGTTCATATATTAGTCATATTTTTTATGGCAGGTTCCAACTGTTTTGATATTTTTGTTACTGGTTTGATCCTTTTTTCTGTATATCTCTATCTCTACCTCTCTTTACCTATTGTTTAAAACAGTAATGACACACTGCATTTATAGTGTACTATTCTTATTTCGAAAAGTGATAATATAGTGTTAATCTTTCACTGTCTACACTAAAACACTTGAAAAATAATACCCGCGGAAGCTTTCGATAATATTTGCAAAAATCTAAAATATTAATGGAGGCTGCCATTTTCAATGCATATTACATCCACGTTAATTACGGAGACGACGTAATGTTAATAATTATATGCAAATAAATTCACGTTTAGCTACGAAATGGGTACCTACGTCAAAACTGAGATGTGGGTCGTCTTTGCCTCGGCGTGTTAGTAAGCTACAAAATGGATTAAGTCCCCTCACGAGAGGGATTTAATTAATAAGAAATTAGAATACGCGTACGTGGATACAAAAAGGGAAGCAAAAAACGCTCAATTTATTTACGCTTATCAGGTCTGTCAAAACTCTAAATAACTAGCTACCAATGTTAGTCTATATCGAGAGTGTTGGAGTTATTTTGATAATATATACGCAGATAATACGATAGGGTTTACATTTGATATTCAAACAGATTAATTGCTTTAAAAAATAGGGAACTTTATGCTCGACTGTAAAAAAAATATTATTCATGCAGCTTACTTTGTAAAGGAAAAAAACTAATCTATATATCTTAATATACACTAGGTTATCTACATGTTTAGAGACTACGATCCCACACTCAAACCGATTACAGTTTTGTGGGACTATGAATATTACGAGTACAATGTAAAATACATTTGTCGATCGTCGGCGTCCGACTGCAGATTCACGAAGTTATTAACCCGTAAAATGCCACTGATGGGTACTTCAAGTATAATTTTGGTGGATTAAAGCGGTAATTATTGTCGGTAAAATATTATTTGCTAACGAACTCAACTAGCTACTTCAGGAAATATAGCTATGAGCGTTAATCCAAAATTTGTTCTCATTTACCTACAGTTATAATGGCGCCCGGAATTTACGTGGTTAGAGGAATGACGCATCAGTAAATAAATTATGCGTAACTGGATATGGGTAAATAAAACGTCACTTTTTGATATAGGTCAGCAAGAAACGCAAAAAGTAGTAATCACAAGAACATAATTAACTAACTCATACATTTTATATGTGAAAAATGTAGTTTAAACTTTAAACTGTTATACCAACAGAACTGTTGTACAGGATTTGGGTACTTATAAAATTAATCAATGATACTATTAAATTATTATTATTTTTTAGCCCAAACTATCCCGCGGTTGGGCAAAGGCCTCCTCCAAATTCTTCCACATAATATCTAAAAAACAAGTTAAAAGATGAAAATGTAAGAAAAATTATTACGTTGCACAGAACGACAAAACGATTGTCCCATTTTGCAAAGAAAGAAACAAGCTTAAGTCTACAAGCTCATTTGCCAAAGACATTAAGAGTCGTCTAAAAGCTGATACCAGGTCCGCATTCAAATGAGATATTCGTAACGTTACGAATACGTTGGTGCACAGCATGAAACCCTCTCGTCCTGCAAACTGACCTGCCCCTAACTTGATTATCTAGAGAGATAGACGAGATATGCTCACTGGAAACGACAAACAACTAAAACTAAAAAACATATTGTATATATAGTTTTTTTTTTTTCATAACCCCCTTTTTTGTCGCCTCATTCATCATACATCATGATATAATACTACTTTTTGACTTATGCAACCTACCCATATAGTGTGAAACCAATTTCATATAAAAATACGCTTTATTTATTTTGTTCTACATTGAGATTTGGTCCCCCTTTTTGCAACATCTAAAATAATATGGTTAAATCAAAGTATCGCAAATATTACAAATAAATGAACGCGTATTGAATATCGTGGAGGAAGAAAATTCAATCACTTTATAGCGCGTGGAAGCCTCTGCAAATTCACTTATTTATTTTCCGTATATGGAAATCAAATATGCAGCTCAAAGATCGTAAAATGAGTTAGAATCACTTGTTTGTAATTTTTATCATATCCACGATACATTTTCTATAGAAACTCATTTTGTTTACTTATTGGTACGTGGAACTCCACGTATGTATATATCCGTCTGCCATATCTTGTATCACTTTATTACTATGTTCGAGAAGAGACGTCGTATGTCGCAGCGCACTCATTCAATAATCTGATTCAATTTCGAGGAGGTACAGTTTCATGCTTACTGACGTCTTATTTAATATTCTAGTACCGTGTTCGCTCATCTATGACTCGGATTTGAGTAAATAATATTTAAAGGTTTATTTTATTGGTTTATCGCTAAAGCCTTACACGTGCCTCCAATCCACTAAACTAATTTTTCAAAGAAGAAATGTTTGAGCAAAAGTTTATTTTGTATCAGTTCTTTGGAAGTCGATTAAGACTCTGAGATTAAATTTTAGAGCATTGTAGGGTTTTAGGATGATATTTTAGACAAGCTATGTTTCGAATAGCTCGATAGAGGCGTTGGCGTTGCTTTGATGAAGAGACTGACGTATCTTGCTACGCTTGGTCGCAGGGCATCTCGTTAAGGGGCGGAGTGCCCCGTACAAAGGTATCGGGTTTCATAGGCCAAACAGTTTGTTAACTGTTAGTGGAAAGCCCCGTGTAGCAGAAAATCGTGAGCCCGACCCACATATCGAAGTCAGAATCCAATATACTCTGAGCATCGAAAGTGGAATTTCGGCCTTTGCTCCATCGAATATCTTCACAGAAATGGATTATTTACTTCACTTAAAAGCAAAACCTTTATTAAATGTTTTGTTTGTTGAATATAACGTGAAAATAATAAAATATCCCGTGTTAGTTAGCAGTGCAGTAAATAAGCTTGTTGGTGTTGCCCGCTGTTTGCCACTAATGGCCCGTTGAGTACGTGACGCGGCTCCAATGCAGAGATCATGTACTACACCAAACTGGGTGAGAATATTTAAAAACATAACACTACAATATTTTATTGTGTTTTTGGGTTATAGTGTTATAGATTGTTTGTCTAATATTTTTTTTTTTTCAAACCCTTTGTCTCGCTCTAGGATTTCTCCTATATTATGGGTACCTACCGGTATATATACGGGTACATACGGGGCCAAACTCAAACTAATTATCTGTAGATCATACAAAAAATAATTACGTGCGAAAATTTAAGTCACGGCACGTAGCAAAGCTAATCGCTTAGCCTACTGCGCCAACGGTGCCGTCAATATATGAAATTATAGTAATATGGATGAGATTATCCTATCCTGTCCTATCCTATCCTACTAATATTATACATGTAAAAGTTTGTGAGGATGGATGGATGAATGGATGGATGGATGGATGGATATTTGTTACTTAATCACGCCAGAACACCTTAACGGATATGGATGAAATTTGGCAAGAGATATAAGAGAATAGCACATAGGCTACTTTTCATTCTGGAAAAATGTATGGGTTCGTAAACCACGCGGGCGAAGCCGCGGGCGGAAGCTAGTCTAGAATATTCTAGAATCTTGAATCGCGTCATAAGTGTAAAATATATATTTGCGTAATAACAATTCAGAAAATAGACTAACGGGGCATTTAATATTTATTAGGACATATTATATTAGGACCTCGGTACACAGGCGACAAAGGCACTGTACAGATTTCCATCATCTTTATAAATTAATTATAAAGTGAAACAGCTTACTGACCATAAAGTGTCATCTCGCCTTAAATATAAAATAATAATCTTTTAGCAACTGAAGGGCGGGCGTATTAGTTCTGTCCATAATATGTTTGACGTTCAAAAAGCACTAGTACTAGTCTATTTTGAATAAATGAATTTTGAATTTGAATTTTTAAGTTATAAGTAGAAATAAAATTAACAACAGAAAGAGGACAACAAAATCAATATTCTATATTCGAATTCTAATAAAGCCCAGATTATTCCAATATCTAATAGTTGTAAATATAGCTAAACTGTGGTGACGGGCCAGCTTCGGCAATATTTTGTACAATAATATTGTAAGCTCCGTTAATACAGGATTTTCCGACATTTACCCTTAAAGGGTTAACAGCTGTAAAATATGTATTCACGGCGAACGAGAGGCAGTATATTGCATACAATAATTATATTACCTACATTAAGTTTGACATGAAATTAGTGAGATAAGATTGAGATTTTTATTTATGAAGATTTTATATAGGAACTTAAAAATAGACTCTAAGCACCACATCAAAATGTTGACTTCCAATGGAGCTGAACGGGCATGAACCTCCATGACTGCTCTTTGAAATCAGGTGTCAAGATTTCCTCACGATTTTTCGTATCACCGCGAGCGCAACTGTTGAGTGTGAGCGGGTTCGTATTCCGGATTGGGCAGTGTTATTAAATTTTCTGTGTGAAAATTCTCAGTAGCAGCACGGAAACGCAAGTGATACTTAAACTTTGATCTGCACATGAATTGGAAAAGATACGAGTTGTGGACTGAAGTCAAACTTACCCTTATGTATGGAAGGAAAGCGTTCAATCGCTAGGCTATTCAACTGCTAGTTAATCGACTATTGCAATAAATACTTAATAATATTATTGGGCCCGTAGAACTACAGGCGTCCGTAGGTTACAGTAACCTCTTACCATCAAGTGGGCCGTATAAACGTTAGCCCCCACAGTGGTATAAAAAAAATACCTTGCTGAATCACAACCGAACGTACGTGTAACCTGATAAATGAAGTTAGTATGTGTTAACCGAAACATAAATCAGAAATTATCTAGCGTACAGAAAATGTACACAAATTTATCTTTATTCTACCGCACCTACAGATCTTAAGTTATAATAAATTGCCACTTTACCATTATATTCTGTTGCAGATACGCCAGGTTCACGTTACGTACGAATGAACAGATTGCAGCTGTTATGATACCTATTTATTTTGCTTTTAGACCTGCTGAACACATTTTTCAGAACCAATACAACGGGGTTCTGCTGTACACAGCAATGTTAAGTAAGTAATCACTTTCTCAAAATGAATGTGTTTAATAGTAATTCAGGCGTCGTAAATAATTGTGAGCACCAATTCATTAGTAATCATGGCGATTATAGCCGTATTATTTGTAGCTACTGTATTTATTAGTAAGCCTATGATTAGCAATATTCTTGTACGGGCTGATATTATGATGATAAACACATATTGCAGAACTCCCTCATGACACAAAAGGTTCTAAAAAGCAGGGCACGTTATCCTAACAACGGGCCATTCGTTATAATCGTCCCTTAAAATCCTTTCCAAGTATTAATTTAATGAATTTTACTTGACATGAAATTAGGTTGTTTTGAGTTAAGGGTCCGGACATAAACTTCAGGGTAGGTATGAGCGTGTAAGAGGGCCGTAATGGTTAATAAACGTAATAATGTAGTGTTGCCTGCATTCGCAAAGTTTGTGGCTTGCATTTTAATTGCGGCTAGTTTTAACACTGACGCGTTTTTGGCAATGTTTTGACATCTCTTTGTTTGGAAATAATAGTTTTAATTTTATTTACGAGTTCTACTTATTTTAATGTAGAAAAAGGTGTTTTTTTTTAAATTGTACTTTGCCCCTATGTGGTGCACGTTAGGCCAAATAATTTGTGATACTTTAACCGTGTACACAACTGCACGTGAAAGTAAAAGCATTGTTGTGTAAACCTACCTTAATATTAAATCACTCGAGAGTGTTATTTTGTGTAAAGAAAATTCACGTAAAAGTCACTTAAAAAATAGTCAAAATTTTATAAATGTGAGGCCAACCAAGAAAATTCCATTTACACAGAGCAGAATGCTCCAACGCGCACGGCCAAGATGCATCGTCGAAAATTATGCATCGCAGGAAGTACATACCAAAATATTGCAAGCAACAAATAGCGGAGTCAGTTCCTGCCTTCCGCAGCATCTGGAATTTCACGGATTATTTCGTATAACGTATTCTTAACATAAATAATGTTTAGCAGAAATTCCTAAAGCCCGATTCTCGGTGATGCTGCTTAAAATGTTAGCAACGCGCAAAGAAAAATACGGGTCATATCCGTTTGATGTTGATCGTTTTAATATTTAGTTATAAAATATCTACGTGAATTACCGTTGGACTTTGTAATCTTGAGAACCATAACTCTTTTGTTTTCCAATATTTTAAATTTCCTAGGTACTTACTTAAGTTTTTTAGGTAGTTACTTAGGTTTTTACGTTATGTGGCTGAAAACTGAAAGACTCATTAATTTAAAGAAGATAGAATAAAGCCATAGATAGTGTTGTAATTACAGTGAAGAATGTGAACAATTTTTATAACGCAGCGCTTAAACTCAACCACAAAATGTATGGTTTGGGGCATTTTGCGTCATACGAGTATATTGCTTAGGTATTTAAAAAAAGAATTGTTTTACTTTTTCCCTTATGTGGCTGAAAACTGAAAGACCCATTCATTATAAGAAGATAGAATAAAGCCATAGACAGTGTTGTACTTACAGTGAAGAATGTGAACAATTTTTATAACGCAGCGCTTAAACTCAACCACAAAACGTATGGTTTGGGGCATTTTGCGTCATACGAGTATATTGCTTTATCCTTTTAGAAAAGACATATATTAATTCTGTGCATATTGACTTCTAGATAGTGTAAATCTTCTTACAGAATAACATTGTTGTGGTTAAATATGAAAGTTTATAGCTTTAAGTACATTTCAATGCCAAGGTATTGTAATATTTCGTGCCTCGTGGACTGGCCGGATAATCAGCTGTTCGTATAGTGAATAGCAGTAGTACCTAGGTATATAACACCCCTTTTTAGTATTCACGTCGGTATCAAACTGTTCTTACATTTGGACTGCAATATGTTATTATACATATATTGGATTATATTAGCAGTAAGCATGGCTATAGGATTTGGGTGCGATCACACGGTGGCAAAAGTGACTATAACATTATTAACATACCTAATCTTTCACAAAAAGATTCATTAATCTGGAGAGCCATCGTTGTCTTTCTCATTATCTTTTATTAGTGTCAAGTAATGTGACTGCCATTCAATTAAAATAAAATATTAGGTAGGTATTCAACTATTTTTACCTGTATTGTCTATGGTATATTTATATGTACATATGTATATATAATCATCATCATCATCTACCTAGCCTTTTCCCAACTACACTGGGGTCGGCTACCAATCTAACCGGTTGCGGCTGAAAATCTGACCTCCGCCATCTAACTACTGAGAGACACTGATACTTTAAGGTAAGACTGGTTGTCAGACTTTTTGGGCTGCATCTATCATTATAGGTCTTCTTATGACACCCGGGACCAACTGATTAAAGTGCTTTCAGAGGCACGGAGGGGTCTCGATGTGTGAAAAATGGTCACCCTTCCAGGGACAAGCGCTGTTTAACCACTTCACATATCGACCGATCTGCGCAGTGGCTATGTAGTTAGGAGCCCTTCGTAACTATGTATACATATGTACATGACGTATACCAATATATATCATTATTATAAGTATCCATTGAACCAGCCTAATTGCCCCAGTTTATCAAACAATAACACCTGAACTCGACACGTGCCAAGCCTCATAAATACCATATTTTGAGGTTTGACGATAAATTCAACGCACTGAAAAGGCACTAAACTATAGGCGAGTCGCCTTACGTCACGTCGCTATTGAGGCGCGCCTTTTCAAAAGCTCTCTGTGCACTCCGCTTTTCAATAAATGCTCGATGAATACCTCCGGTAACCTACCTGGTTCCCTCAAAATTAATAACGTTTTTTCGATTATTCTGAATTTCACCTCTAAACGGAATGGACTGCGGGCTACTTGGATAAATAGATAGGTACTATTGAGTACTTGAAGGTTGACCTTTTGAGTCAGGAAGAACATCAGCAATCAACTTGCAATGTGTCGTGAAGAGGACTTTATTCGCTCTAGTACGGTTGTTTTGGCTTGGAATGACAGTCTAGTCGTTTAATGCCTACTTACCGTGCAGGCTGGTTTGAGTTTTAAACTAGCTTCCACACCTCCGACTTCTATAATAATATATTTAGTAAAAATAAATTAACAAAAGGGCATATTCGTTTATGTTGTTTCGAATTAGCTGGCTAGAACAAAGCTTTCGTGGCCAGAAGAATGGAATATTAATGGAATGAAGGGAAAACCTCGCATGATGGGAAAGCAATCAACTTGTTTGTGTGTTCCATTTACAATATCAAATTCAAAATCTGTTGCCGCTTTGAAAATTCAGCAAACTGTAAATGTTTTAAAATTTGTATTTGATTTTTGGTTTCGTATTTTTGAGACTAAGTTACAATCGAACTATGGGGTGCGTAATTAAGTGATGATTAGGTTATTAAATATGTGATAAATAAGTAAATCAATAAAAACTAAATAAATCAACAATAAATCTCAGTGCACGCAAACTGAGTTATACGCCGTATACACACAAGACGTTACGGGTGTTACGAGTATTGTGATGAGTAATTTAGTAATCAGATGATATTTTCTCAGAAAATTGCGGTTGCTTCAAATATGATCTTACTAGCTCCTTCTCGCGGCTCCGCCCGCGTTTTCCCGGAATAAAATGTAGCCTATGTGCTATTCCAGACTATAATCTATTACTGTGCCAAATTTCATCCAGATCCGTTCAGCCGTTCTGCCGTGAAAGGGTAACAAAGATCCATCCATCCATCCATCCTCACAAACTTTCACATTTATAATATTAGTAGGATAGGATTAGTAGGATAGTAGGATAGGATTTAATTAATAGATACAATTATTTGAAATATATTTACCTATTAAAAACCTAATTTTAATTTATCCATCATTTGTGTTGGAAACTACACCTACGTAAATATCTGATGACCCTGTATTCCTATCGGTTTGTTGGACTTTACATCGTCATCATCATATTCTCCGAAAGACTCCACTGCTGGACATAGGCCTCCCCCAAGCACTGATCCTGTGCTGCCCACATCCAACAGGATCCTGCAAACATCACTAGGTCATCGGTCCACCTTGTGGTGAGCCTACCCAGGTGGCGCATAAGTAAATTATTATAATTCGCTTCGGTTGAGGGCATTCCCAAAATATGGATCAACACACGCCAACATAACATAATATAGCATCACGCCTGCATTCCCTGAAGGGTTAGGCAGAGGTGTAAGATTGTACAGTCACATTTCGCCGATGCCGTTATTGAGTCAAATGTAATAGGGATAGCGAGCCTTTTGTGCAAAGTTTACAAATAACAGCTAAAATAAGTACGAATAACAAACATTTAATGTCATGTTTTACAATCCTCATATATCTACGAGCTTGACATTGACCACTTAATTATTAGGCCACAGAACAGGTACATACGTACAGTAATGGCGATGGGCAGACATTATGCGTTGCGTACTCGTCTCATTATTCCTCTTCGTCCTAATAGTTGTTTTTCCCCAACGGCGGCTAAGTGCAATTTATATTAATGACGTCATATTTTCACGTTGGTTACCCGCATTTTCATATTAACCGTGGACCAGGCTCCCATGATAATGTGAAGGTCCCACCTTCGTCATTTGTTTGCGAGCTGATTAAATTTACACGGCTAACGCGGTTGCTGTAAAATTAATTCCCTTAATACGTGTGCTGTAGAAGATTTAAAAAAATAATCCAGTGGCAAATCCTCGCGTTCGGACTCGGGAGTGATGACGTCACTTGATATGTTGCCTGCGACCCCAATTTTGTGGGCACGTAACCCGATTTGTAGTTTATAGACGTTTTAAGTAGACTGAGTGTCCATTGTGGCTGCTCGTAAAATATATAGGGTAGAAGTGGCGCGGTGTATGACGCATTTTTGTAGTACGTACCAGTCGCTTACAATGTACATATCACGTTTTAATTAATTATAACGAGTTACGAATTGTGACGCACTGGTTTGGTTATCTTCAAGTAACATAGACCTGATTTTTCTAAACCTGGATAAACTTATATCAGCTATCCTCTAATAAGTCCATACAAAAATCTGTTCCAATTTCAAATTAACAGATAACTTTTACCGGTTATTTTTATATTCCAGCCCATCACATGAACAATTTGATGGATGGATTTTCTTGAAGAAGTTCCAAGGGAGCTTGAAAATTTTTTGCTCTTTTATATTGAGACAAATAACAAATAAAAAAGAAGCGCTTTATAAATTTTGACAGTAAATAGAAACACAATAATTTTGCAAACATTTTAAACAACACGCGGACCCAAAAAACCCCGTGTCCTTTATAGGCTTTACGTAAATAACGGGACGAATGCGTAAGTAAAATCTTTACGGGCCGCAAGCTTACAGTTTTCTTCGGTTAAACAAATATACGTAAAGAAAAAATCTTATGAACAAAACCGGGTATAATCTTCGCGGACGTCCCTCTAGTCCGGCTCAACAAGGCCTGACCGTGCCATACTAGTAAACCGGATCCGTAAAGCGTATTTTCTTTGAAAACTGATCCCTTGAAATACCTTACTCACACGGGTTGAGGGACTGACGTCACTCTTTAGAAAAACAACCCCTGACTTATGTTGAATTTACGGTCTGAGCAGACACGATACTTTTAGTTGCGATCGGCGACTTAGTCGCTAAGAAAATGGATTCAACCGAAGGCTATCCCTTAATTTAGCTTCTCAAGCTGATCTATTTTTGGTCACATAAAGCTGATGATTAAGCTTTATACTAGGACAAACGTCAGATTCTGTTTAACGCCTCCGATCATATCTTATTAGGGCTGCGGATAATAGATAGCAAATCAATAATATGAATGTGAGATAGTCCTTTCTAAATCCTAAGATTATTAGTGTCTCAAGCTGATCTATTTTTTTCACATGAAGCTGATGATTAAGCGATACTAGGATCAACGTTAGCCTAGACTTTAGCCCATCCGATCATAACTTACTAGGGCTGCGGATTATCTAAATACATTGACGCAGTTCCGAAAACCCGAGATTTAAATTCTATGACCGCACACAATTTTTTACCAAAACACAATGTAGCTTCACTAGTCGTGGCAACAATAATTGGTGATGCTGAAAGTATCGCGTGTGAACTAAGCATTATTTACATGAAGCATAAGCTCGCGCAGATAATGACGTGTCGGCTTTTCGTTACAAAGACCCAGATGTAAATGTTAGCGGACCAACCCATTAAATGAAGTGTTATCGAGTTCCTTTCGACCAAATTTAATTTTGAATTTGTGATTTGGTTGATGAAATCTAATAACAGTGCTCACTAAATGATGAAATTCTAAAGGTTTCTAATTTATTTGAAATCCTATTCAAACAGCTCTTTGACTGACAACGTTTGAGCGACGGCATTTTGAAAATGGAACTATGGTGTGTTTAGACATTGATTTGCTGGTTTTGTTTTGTTTCGTGCGGTCCTCAGTTAGGGTAGGTAGTAGGCAACCCTCTATTCCCCTGGGCGTCGTTAGGGGTGAGAAAGGGATTATTTCAGTTGAATGGGCAGCAGCGTCTACCTACATATTAATGATACGTATACACCGTAATCACCAGCCCACACGCAAGTACAATCACCAAGTGTGGTGAGGAGTTACTATATGTACTTAAAATTAAAAATGTATACTCCTACACGTTTCTGTTCTCTAGTTTTTACCCACTAACACGAAATTTTAAAACTAAAACAATTGCTTTTTTCAGTTCTAATTTTAAATAAAATCTCAAAAATATAAAAGATTAAAAAAAAGAATAAGCTGCTATTGAAATTGATTCTTAAACCTTGTGTCCTACAAACGCGAGGTAGGCGTCGTATTGCCGCCCATAGTCTGCGGTAATGACCGCAAACCGCAAGCTGACGAACTATACATGCGTTTATGTGTACACAGTGTACTTGTACACCGACAGGTAATATTATTGTATCAATATCAACCGATTGATATGAAGCCATCATACTTGTTGGCATAATAATGTTATTGTATTATTTTTAATTTGATTTAAAATAAATATTCAGTCAATTCGAAATATCTATGTACAAACAAATCATCGTACGAAATACGAAGTAGGTATGTATCAGTCGTACGAAACAAAGCGTTTTTTTTTTTAAATTGCCCTATACTTTGATTTCTCCTGTATCTTGGGTAAAGTTTGCAAATCAACATTTATACATCTCACACTCGAAATAATTATTTTTAGACCATACAAATATTTGACCAGCGTAGCACAAAAAGTGACCAACCATGCTGTCCGATTTAAAAGTAAAAGTAACAGTTTGCATAATTCCTATGTTTCAGAAGTACATTACCTACCTATCATTAAAATAATGATACTCATATATAAATGGGTAAAAGAGAAAAAAAAATTAAACTTTTTCAGTAAACATGAATGTTGTAAAATTGTTCGATTAAAAATATCTACAGTGTAAATCCGGACAATAGTTACTGGATTACTTTTGAGTATAAAAAGTGATTACCTACAGGCTACATATAGTTACCTGCTGTTTTGTGTTCAGTGTCAGATTGTATTTTTGAAATCAACTATCACTATTTTTCATCACAATCAGACCGTAAAGGTGTAGACAAAATGTTAATGAATATTTCAATAATCATGACGTTTGATAAACGGCTTTGAGATCGCAGGATATGTTTGATAGCAAACAAAATTATGAACCATTAACCCTCAAGGATTACACCCAAAGGTATCTACCGCGGTATATACAGATTTCTCCAATGCGGTTATTAAGACCTACCTATGGATAAAATAGGGTGGGAGCTTATTGACATAATTATACCAGTCAAAATTTATTCCAAACTTCTGGCACTTACCTACTAAGACTGTTAACAGAAAATCAAACGTGAGATTTCGTGTCATATAAACATGAATATCCTCAACCTTTATTTATTCATGTCGAAGGTCGATGGTACTACTACCCAACTAACTAAAGACAGTCTGATGTGACATCTCCAACATTCATTATCACAATATTCTTCTTCCTTATTATTATTTATTTGAGATTAAAAGGTTGGCTCAGTAATCCGCGATCTTGTAAAGCATCAAAGTGTAAGTACCTAAGTACCTATTTGTGTCGCAACTGTACTAAAACAACGAGTTTTCAGACAATAAGGGAACGTAATCTCTTGTTAAGTCTTTAATGAACCCTCATTTCGATAAATTCTCGAGCAATTCTAAGAAATAATAAGGGAAATCTCATTGGTATAGAGGTCTCAAGAACTCGGGACGTTACGGATACTAAAAAAAGCATATCATCATGCCTATATTCCCCGACAGGTTAGGCTGAGGTATATAATTTGCAAACTTGCATTTCATCGATGTCATTTATTGCCATCAAACGGGCGCAATTCAAACTCGAGGCTGGTACTGGATTTTTTTAAACAGAAATCTCCATAAAACTTCCCAACCCACTTCCCAACACTTTCGGGGACCAGGATCTCACACTCAACAGCTGTGCTTGCATGAAAACATAGGGAAAATACCTCAGTAGTCTCAAGCGTGGCAACAGAGCGTAAATCTGCATTTGGTCTACGACAGAAATTGCAATACAAATTTCAGACATTAATTACGGTAGGTACTGTCAGACGTTAATTTCTGCACTGATTGTCATGTTACAGTAAATATCACAATGCAAGACCTTGTTTTACGCATAAATACGAGTGTTGCACACTCACGGTTTACACCGACGTGTAAACCGTGAGTGTGTGTGTAAAGTCTAAAGTCAGCTTAAAATCCTGGATTCGATACAGGCGGGTGAAGTGATTGAATGTCACTTGCTGAAAGGAAATTCTCCGTAGCAGCCCGGTTCGAAATGGTGAATAACAAAGGACAAGACAGAATAAACACCGTGATCCTTGTATTGTTAACGTACTACACTATCTGCTCATCCCTTTAGGGAATATAGCCGTAACTGATATATTCGGCAAATACCAGAAAACAGATTGAAGATCGGAGTCCAACCTCGGTTTATTGAAAGCTAATACGACTCCACTCTGTATCGAATAACATGGGTATCTTTACATAATAATATTTCGTAACAAAACGACGTTGTGATAATATAATGTCCTTGGGGTATAGCAAAATTTACCTATTTATTGGATCTACAGACTGCTTCATTGTTCCAGTGGTCGCAAGCGCTACTGCTGAGCGTGAGGTCTTGTGTTCAATTCCCGTGTCGCGCAAAGTGTGAGTTTTCTGTATGGAAATTCTCAGTAGCAGCACAGAGTCTGGAACTGTGCCCGGTAGACGGCAATAGACTCGCATCCTATTCCATGGGACTCAATAACGGCGTCAGCGAAATGTGGGTGTACAACAGTACATATCTGCCTAACTCTTCGGGGAATACCGGCGTGATGTTATGTTATGTTATTTGATCTAGTAGTATGTTTTCGTTAATGAAATGAAATACGGATATACCTTCTGTAAAACAGCTTTTAAAAGTCTTTATGTCTAGTCTACATGAGTATACTACTAACGGTCGAAACATCATCAATCTTTTCTTACAGTCCAAACATTTGTTAAGGTATTTAGTATTAAATAGGACGACATAATTAGGTCTCGAATTGGCTTCCGAAGAGAGCAATAACAGTTATGAGCTGACCTGTCCCAACTGACGGTACAGATGCATCAGCAATTGTGTTTAATTAGATTCGCATTTTACAGTATTCAAATTCATTTTTAATACTAGTACAAGTAATAAGTTCTACTATTTCATAATACCTACGTATTTAGCTTATTCTAAAAGTAGTTTATTGCGTATATTCAATGGACAGTTTTGAATATAAAAATGAAAAATAAAGCTGACGATAGTGTATGAAAATTGAGCAAATAAATCTATATAAAACAGCAACCGGCCATTTTAATCTCAATCTGAATAATAAAATATTTACCCACTTGTCATTGTAATGACATATGTATGTATCCCTACTCACTATACGGTCCCTTTTGCTAAAAAATGAATGCGAAAAAGGCTTTTTTCCGCTCGCCCTTAGCTATACGTGGACGGATAAAGCGATGGAAGGGCTGTAAAGGGAAATGTGATCATAATCCGTTACTTCCATATTTGTTTGGGAGGACCTCTAATACACTCCCCGAGATGGAAGTACCAGATTTTTTTATTCAGCGATCCCCATGTTTTGTGTTCGTAAAAAATTGGGTTCATTTTAAATTCTTGCTTAGTAATCGTAATATACGGTATGGTGATTATAATTAATAGTATCTGCATGTTTAACTGTAAAAAAGGTCGGATGGTAATGTTATTTTCTTTTTAATTAAGTAGCTGTTGTAGAGTGTTTGTCGCAAGCGAGTGAGAAAAAGAGTGCTGATAGTGAGGTCCTGGGTTCGATTCATGGGTCGGGCTAATTCTTATGGTACGGTGCAAGGAAATTGTCGATGCAAGCCCGAAGTTTGATATTGTGTCTCTACTTTACTCTCGTCCCCTATTACATTGGAATCAATAACATCATCAACAAAAGGTATACAACAGTTCACCGATGCCAAACCCATCCGGAAATTCAGGTGTGATGATATTTAATAAAGTTTTTAAGTGCTTAAACTTATTATGTAAGACCTATATTGTATACTTGGTATGCGAATAATAGCAAGACACATGACAAGGATTTATAGACAAATAAATATAGTTATCACTACCCCTGGCGGAGATGATATTCTTACTAAAACACTCAGAAGGGTGCACACTTGCACGGATCAAAAGAGGGAAAATTTCTTGTTTTGTGGGATGAGAAATCTTTCCTCTTGACATAATCCTTTTGCTTTTGATAACAACCAATGGATGTACTAACTAATTCTTTATACAACCTCATTGCTGCCTCATTGGTCTAGTGGTTGTAAGCGCGACTGCTGAGCGTGAGGTCCTGGGTTCGATTTCCGGGTCTGGCAAAGTGTTATTGGGTTTTTCCGTATGGAAATTCTCAATAGCAGCACGGAGTCTGGGACTGTGCCCGGTAGATTGCAATAAGCTTTCCTATCACATGGGACTCAATAAAGGCATCGGCGATATGTGGGTGTAAAATAGTACACCTCTGCCTAACCCTTCGGGGAATACAGGCATAATGCTATGTTATGTAATGTCGTTAGACAACCCATTTTTGGTAGGTAACGGCGTGGTTGAGAGAAAACCCTTTGATTTTGGCATCTGAATCCATAAGTCAAAATCCTAACGTAATCCTTTGTGTTGGTTATAAATTGGTTTGTTTTGACACCTTTACTAGTAGCATTCTATTATGTTTTACGTTTGTTTGTTAGATATTCAATCTCGTCTCGACAGACCGATGAATGACGGTAACTTCGCACAAAGAGAGCTTTCGCTACGGGTAACTACAGGCGTACTCCGCCCCGATTAGGTAGCCGGATAATAGAATGAGCTCCCCGACTTTTGGCAACTTATGACGTGTTTTCAGAAGGAACTGTTGCAAAATATACAATAATATTTTAAGAAAGAATCGTGAGATAGAATAATCTCGCTGTTGATACTTGTTTAACTTATATTTTTATTAATACTGGTTATGAAATCAGTTCAACAGCATCACTCTTGTATCAACTCTTCATGATCCCTCAGGGGAATCCGAAGAGGAGTAAGTACCATTGTATAGCCACATTTCTCCTATGTCGTTATTAAGTCCCGTGGAATAGGGGGCTAGCCTATTGCCGTCTATCTGGATATTCTTCGATTCCAAACTCCAGGCTCCTACAGAAAATTTAAACGAAAAACACAATGCGCCCACTGGCTTAATGAGGCAATTTGACGGCACGGTTGGTCCAGTGGTTGAGATATCGACTGCTGAGCTACGTGACGCGGGTTCGACTCCCGCACGGAACAAATATTTGTATGATCTTCAGATAGTTGTTTCGGGTTTGGGTCCCTGTGTATGTGAATACTCACCGTGCCACGGAAAGCACGTAAAGCCGTTGGTCCTGCACCTAATCTCTCTCCGGTCGTATTGGATTGTCATCCCATCGGCCTATGAGAGTGAAGGAATAGAGAAAGCACCTGTGTTTGCGCACACACTTGAGCTCTATAATATCTCCTCCGTAGTTGGCTAATCTCCGATGAGATTGGCCGCCGTGACCGAAATCGATCAGGAGGTCATCAATGAGGAAATTGAAAAATAGGTACCTACTACAAGTAAATCAAACAGTAAATCTACCTAATCTGTAAACAGGTCACGTTATCCCTGTTTCCCATTCACCAAAAGAACTAACGAAATACCATGCATCACCATGGCGACGTACGTTCGATTCGAACAGTTAAGTGCAATCAGTCGCTCCAACATGTCAGAACATAGCCAGCTGAACGGCTTTTAAAGCTAAAACTGAAGTTGTACCGAACAGAACAAGTTGTTTATGACAACATGTCGCGTTGACTACAGTTTCGTACCTTGTTCTTCAAATTCTAGTTGTCTTTTGTACCGTGCGAAGTTTTAATTTTGTTATGTTGGGAATGAACTGTTCTTGAAATAGGATAAATATATCGCGAGTAGTTTGGGAAATATGTACTGGTAACACTACGTCAGCTATCGTTCAGCTAACGTTCAATCCGCAATTAATATTATATACGAATTATGTTGAATCTCTATGTGTCCTATGAGGCATTCTTCTGGGACAATCTCTGGTAAAAAGCTCCAGCAACAATAGAGAGAGGCTAATTAGTCATAAGATATCTAACACATAATTATAGAGTTGTGATCGCTGCTCGCCTCCCCTTACATGAAATCTAATAACGGTCAGTAGCGCTCCGGGGGGGGTCATGGGGGTCATGACCCCCCAAAATCGTACATATCAAATTGACAAACCTCTTAAAAATAAACAATTTATGAAAACTTAAACAACCCCCAGTCCCGCAGTCATATTATTGTTAATATATCCCCCCCCCCCCCAAAGTTTTTAGCTGCAACTGCGGCCTGATAACGGCATCGGCAAAATGTGGGTGTAGATAAGTCGTACGTCTTTGCCTGCTTCGGGAAATACAAGCGTGTTATGTTATGTAATCATTTTCATTTATAAGCAACACAGAAAAACACAGTAAACTTTAAATTCTGAGAAAATCATTTTTATTTCAATTTTCTGTACAATAACAAATTCTATTCCCTTATGTCCAGGAATTAAAGGGTGTTAGATGAGGACTGTCATTATTAATTGAATTGTCAGCACTATTATTATCTTGAGATTACAGATCATGTTCTCCCGGACAAGTTATTCAGTTTGGAACAATGGAATTTGAAAGCGACCGTTTGTACATTGATTGGTACTAGAGTAATAAACTATTTATTACGACTAAGAGGGAAATTCTCGGACTATAAAAAATACTGGTAGAAATCGCTCTTGTTTCCAAATTGTTACTATACTATAGAAATGTATATCTACCTTTTGATGCTCAACAAACAATTAACTGTCGAGATTTTGGTGTTTTTTTTTTTTTTTTATATGGTGAGATACAATTTCTAATGGAGATGTATGTCGTGTATGAAGTGTATGAGAATTGTCACCCAACTCTGTTACAGTCCGTTTAGTAATATAATTTTAAAAGGGAAATTTATACTTTCATCTCAATAATCCAATAAATTATTTAAGTCCTCCAGACGGCCAAATGACTAGAAACATTTATTTATTTAAATCGAAAACTTATATCTATCATTACAGGTAACAAAACAAATGCGATATAGGAGCTAACTTTAAAACATCACAAAGAAAATAAAGTAGCCTTTGTGAACTAGCTCAATGTACACGAAAATAAATCTATGCATTTAGCTACCGCGTTGAGCATGCGCATAGCATGGCAACATCCTCTAGTTTATATTGAATAATATTGTGTACAGTCTTTGTCGGAGATTCTAAAACAAAATAAATAAAATATAGCACCCATCCGCTGGAGCCCCTACGTCGAAGGACCATAGAAGTAAATATTATTCAATTTCTTCGTAACGGTGACACAAGAATAGATATCAATGCAATTGGAACTAATATATTTTACATTTGTAAGTTGATTTTTATACTATCTACTATTTTAATAAAAAAAGAACGATGCAGGCAGACCCAGTCAGTACCTACCTATCCTAAAAACTTATTGTAAATATGAATTTCTATTTTTTAATTTATTAAATTGTGTAATTAGTCATTGCAAACAATAAAACGGCTGCGATCATCCAACTGTAAAACCAAGCTACCTAAAAATATTTTCCATTCAATTACTTATGCAAACAGAATTGTGAATTTTATGCAAAATCATATACGCAGCCGCGGGAAAATTGGACTAATATTATTATATGTTGGTCAAATAACAATCAAAACTGTATATTATTATACGCACTTGTGATTTAATAAATATAATATTCTGTAAAAGAACAATCTCCCGCTATACAATTAAAAAATTAAATAAGTCACAAGAAGCATCGAGCCATATTTCCGGAGTAGTTAGACATATTTCGCCGACCCTGTTATTAAGTTCCATGTCATAGAGAGCAAGCCTATTGGCATCTATCGGGCACAATTCCTCACTTCTGGCTCCTACTGAGAATTTCCACACAGAAAACCTTAATAACACGTTGCCTGAACCTAAGATCGAACCCAACTTTTTCTTGCAACCAGTAGCTGGACTAATGAGATGGTCAATTAAAAATATACTCTCATAAATAGAACAGTAACTAATTCTGCCTTCATGCCCTTGTACTGATTGAAAAACCTACATACAAATGGGATCCTATTTAATTAATAAACTGGCGCTTACACTGTTTTTAGGATATCTATTACTATATTTACACCTGATATTACGAATGCAATATTTGCGATCAGTTTTCAACGATAACACTCCACGCAGTAAGTGATAGTAAATTTAGAACATGCCAACTATATGTACTACGAACAAATTAGTCACAAGAGTATAAATAGTTGAACTGTATTTTAGTATCTACTAACATCGAGTACCGGGACGAATGGTTATTGCTACTAAAATAATGTGTTGGAGTAAGATGAGCGGAGCTGAACACAAACGATTGAATAATATACCTTATTCTGAAGTAATAAAGAGAATTATAAATGTTGGAGCTAATATTTAAGTAATTTAGCGTTGGATTGCTCACAAATTATAAAATACAATTTTACTTTACATTTTCTGAAAGCTGCTTTAATGGCTTCAATGAACATAAAAGAGTTAGGCTGTTAAACAGTTTGTTACAACCTACCAACTCTAATCGGACGTATAGACACATTCATAAAGGTACAAAAATAATTAAATATCGCACTTTACAATATAGAAAGGATAATTTTAATTCACCCATAATAGGCTGGTCTTTATTTAATTTTTAAGTTAACTAACATTAGACAAGTAGAACTTTTAATTTTAAAGAAATATTCACGACTCCCTTCTCGCGTAGTGGGTGTTATACGAATCAAATAGGGATTTTATTACACAGAAAACAAACATACTAGATACACCTACATAGTTCACACAAGTCATAAACTACTAGGTGGGTATTGAAACTAATCAAAAGTTTGGGCACAAAGAACTCGAATGCAGTCAAAGCAAGACATTGGTGTTTTATTGAACAAGTAGGAAAACTTATTGAATTGGTGTAACAGAACTTTGAAGCGGTGTCGGGTTAAATATTGACCGAGGCGTGTCTCAAACTGTAGATGAAAGTTTGAATGCTTGTTTTATTTTTCAGTTTACCTTCGGAGAGGGCACTGGATTGATTAATGTTTTAATAGCAAAATGATGTCTTTTTCGTACAGTGTTTAACGGCACGGTTGGCGTAGTGGTCGAGAGATCATTTGCTGCGCTATGAATCTCGGGTTTTATTCCCGCATGACTAGCTAACATTCCACTTAAGCTTGAGGAATTTCCATCAGAGAGCTGAGGCCAAAGCAGCAGAGGACTAAAAAGAGATGGTGGCTATAATCCAGCTAAGCAGGGTTAATAGTGCTAGAGTGTCTAATCAAAGGAATGAATGAAAAGGATGGTTCTAGTTAGCTGGCTTGCTGCTTTAGTGACTACAGCAGATGGAAATTTTGAAAAGTCTATGTCCACTGTAAAGGGTGCTTTTAATGCAAAGCGAGGTTTAAAATTTTGAAATAATACATATACTTGATCCAACAAAGACAACAACCCGCTAGTAACGTACAAATCAACTAAAGAAATGTCTGTATTGTCATGAGAATTGGATAAACACTTAAAGTGAAAAGCTATCAAGTAAGTAGATCATCTTGATAAACTTTACTTCTACTTAGACATTTCAACTCCACTTAATCCAAACTAAAGCACTCCTTATTCACTTCCAGTAAAGCATATCACTTGTTAAATTAATAGTTGTCCATTTATTCCAACTAACAATAGTAATAAGTCTACAATAAGAGATTGTTCCAAACTAATTTCGAAGTTATCTTGAGGTCGTCTCTTGAAGATCTAAAGCAGGGTGTAGAACGGACTTTAATTTCGCACCTTCTGTGAGCCCAGTCAGTCTTGCATCCGTAACTAGATCCAAGTTATTAGCATGTCTATGAGCACTCGTGTCTACACGCCTTATTGATTGCCTGTTCTGCTGTTTTAGAGAAATGATTGGACCTTAAATGTTAAGTACGGTGGCATGACATCAGTGATTTCCAAGTCACACATATTGTATTATATTATAAAAAGGTGAGATGTGTTACTTTGTATATTGGGGATAATCCTTTCATTGATAGATAGGTATAACATTATCCCCGAGTGCTATATGGTATAAATTATATATGTACGTCATGCAGACGAAGTCGGGGGCAAAAACTAGTATTATAAACAAAAAAGTTGCAAAAGTGTAAATTGTATTATTTATTCATTGGAAATTACGATGAAAATTTAAAAGTAAGATTTACGTTACATATATAAGCATACAAGTAAACGTGATAAGAGTGGGTAAATCACTTTATACGTATTAACTTACTCAAAGGCTTTAAGCCAGTGAGCTATTGCTAGTTGTCTACATTCAATAAGCTCGTGTTGATCGCTGAAGTCAATACAAGATGCCAATGCCAACAAGTCTGTGCACATTACTCCAGCGTACCAGTTAATTTCGAGGGCTCACAGTAAACTAGTCGCTTAATTAGCCGCGATTGTGGCTTGTTTGTGCCCAACAGCGTGACAGAGCCACGGAGCGGCGCGGCGGCGCGGCGCGGCACGACGCGGCAACCGTCCCTTCCCACCTACTAATAACATTTGCAAAATTAAACAAGCGGTTACTCGGAACGCCGCATATGCACAATTACAAAGCTAGCCAGCTTTTAGCACCTACCCACCCAATAACAATCACATAAACAGACCGTAAACTGGGAAACATGTTATTTAATAAAGTATGCAACATGTACGCCAAAAGTATTACAAGCTTTGATTTGACCTTTATGCGATGTCGTCTTATTTGTTTTTTTATTTACCTGGCCTCAGTATTAGGCCTAAGATTTTAATAAGAGTAGTGCGTAAGTACACAACTAGTTCTCGGCATCTAGCCAGTTGACGCACATTTATTAGAGACATTGGACATTTTCTAGCATTTCCGTTACGCGACTTATAGGGACCTCGTCAAGCGATTCCTATTGCAGTCCGCTGTCTCAAAGGACCTAAATTGTATTACTTATAATAAAATTTATGGCAAAAAATAATCATCTGTAACGTCACATCGTGTAAACAGAGGTGTCCTGTAAATATAAGTAAATAAGTACCTACGATAAAAAAAAAAAACAAAAGAGCATACACAAAGAGCACATACTTTGAATACATTTGCAAGTAACAGATAGCAAGGTCGAAGTCACAGCATCGTCATAGGAAATTTCATAGTAATGCCAACTCAGGCACTAGAAAAATAATTGGCATGAACCATCCATTATTGTCTGCAAAGGGGCTCAAAGGAACAAATACAATCTTTTGTATAAAGCTTGAAAACATTGCACGATTATTATACGTTATAGTATAGTTAATGTGTGTGTATTTATTTATTGTTGCAATATTAGTTGTTGGCCCAAGTTTACCGATAAATAAACGGAGTTTAAAACAAGAATCGCTTTAAAATTACTTTCATCTCGGTAAACGGTTGGTAAACGAATTTATTTTCGAAATTTTTGTAGTAATTATAGTGTGTTTTCTACTAATGCTGTTTAATATTAAAGTGAAATTCGATTATGAAGAAAACTTATTCGACTTTTGGTTTGAATTTTATTTGATTGAATTCAGGAATTTGTAAATTATAATTTAATCATAACATTTTACCTTTACATCTTTGAGTTTCTAAAGGATCAGATGAGGGGAGGCCGCGGGCGTACAACCCGAAACTAACTTAACATCGTAACTTCTGCACCGTACCTACTAATAGTCGTTAATTCAGATTTTCTATTGTGTCTACTTTGCGGCGCTTGACGGGTTAATAAGATAACTTTTACTATCTGTCCCACTATGTTTTAGTTTCATCTCAACCCAGTCCTATATCTTATTGTGACTTAAATATCGCCAGTCAAAAAAGTAAAACATATTGAAAAATGTCACAAAGTCATAAAAATTGGAAAAACTTAATGTTCGTGCTTTCATCGCAGGCAACATCGAATGCATTCTATTGTTTTCCGATGGCAACCGACAGGAGATGGATGCGATTCATTGTACTATAGGAACCTACGCATTGTGAGAATTATGTATTTTAGGCGTATGCCAATCGAGTAACCTGGATTTGAACTGACCCTGGATTAGATTCATCTCACACTAACTGAAAGGTCGAAGGACATACAGATTGATTTAGATGGAATGGCGTTACAATGTTGATAAGTAATCAATTTTATTTTATGGTGTGTGTGTTATAGTCGATGATCGGACACGATTAAAACAAAGCAGTGCTGTTAAAAATCCTCTGAAAAAGACACGAAAATACCTATATTTTTAGACACAATTCTGATCTATCAATAAAATTCTCATGTTCCAAAGTCAATCTAGAAAATAATTATTTGATCAGATAGATATATAGTATTAGTAGGTATGACGTATTTTTGGTAGTTGTGTTTAGAATCAATTGCGTTTTTTCGAACCGAGAAAAGCTTTGCTTGCTACAGGATTTGTACGGATTTGTCGGCTGCCAATCTGTGCCGCTACAGCGACGAAGCTACCGCTGGAGGCGACCGAATATTTCGACCGGATAAAAAGGTCCTACTTATTCCTTGTTAACAGATTCCTAAAGGCAGTTTCTGACAAGAAAATATAAAAAATATTCCCATTTCTTTTTGTTAAAGCAACAATGAACGCGACAGGTGAACCTTCCCAGTACTTATCTCGTTACCTACCAAGGTACAATCATTTAGAAAATCTTAGATTTACACTCACCGCCCGGAATATAAATTGAGCTACGGAAACGAAAATTAAATTCGCCTCGGTTTCGTCCGACTTTTATTTTGTAATCTAACCAAGAAAAATAATGCTTACTAACAAAATGCCGTGGGATTTTTTCCCAGCGCCTAACTTGTTTGGTGGAAGGGAGATAAAACAACAAGGGCAGCAGGTGGCAGCACTCAGCAAATTATGCAGAACCATATGGGCGCTAATCCATCAAGCGATCGGGATCGTGTGCTGGCTTTCATTAATCATCCTTTATTGATTAATGTGTCTCCACACAAAGTAAGTAATTTACTCAGCATCAACAAATTGATGAACTTGCCATGATTTTTTGGTGTCATCGAGCGACAATATAGGTGAAATGTCAAGTGAATTTTTGTTATATCTCATCGTGATATTTCAGGATTAAATTTTAAAATAGCTCGTAATACTGTCATAAAATCTCGGTATCATGAAATATTTTTAAGGCCAATAGCGGTATTGTGTGGTCTCATTAAATAGTTAGGTCGGACATATTGTTTAATCCCAATGCCATCCCAAATGGTCTGTTATTAACCCGGAACACCAAGCTGGCGGGCGCGGGGCGGCTCGCATAATTAATATTGCAAATGTTGTTAGCAGTTAGGGTTCAGATTGTGTGAGCGAATGTACGTACGCGTTCGCAGCGGCCGGTTGAAACGTATGTTATGAGCGCAGGCGCAATTGCGGCATTCATTAAACGAGTTAGGATCGTATTCAACTTGTTTCGGTTTGAAAAGTTTAATTGACTTTAAAAAAGAGCTTTAGACAGTATTATGTTAATATAGAGGCAAATGGGAGAATTCTGCTTGATATATTTTGACAAGTTCTTGTAGGTAGTTGATGTGATTTTTTTTTTTTAAACGTTGCCCCCACTATTATTTCTCCTGTATCGTAGGTAAATTTTACAAACATACATGTCACATGCACACACAACCAGACCCGAAACAACTATCTGTAGATCATACAAATATTTGTTCCGTACGGGGATCGAATCCGCGACATGTAGCGCAGAAAGCTAATTGCTTAACCACTGCGCTAACCGTGTCGTCGCAGTTGATGTCATTGTCCCATAAGTATGTTCCTTTAAAAAAAACGATTAAATGATGGAATATATAAATTCCTGTTGTAGAATAATATTATATATTCTATGGTCCTAAGTCGTAGTTCACTTACATGTGTGCAACGTCAATTTAATTTTAATTTCTGATGAAAAGAGTAAATATCCCTATCATTTTTCATTTATGTTTGTCAGAAAGAGATATACAGTGATTAAAATTAGTTTAGTGAAGCCTAATAGCAGTGATAGCCTAGCGGTTGAACGCTTGCCTTGCAGAAGGGTCTGAGTTCGAACCCGGCCCGCACCTCTGACTTTTCAGAATCATGTGCAGATCAGTGATCAGATCGGTGTGTAGTCCGCCAACCCGCACTGGGCCAGCGTGGTGGACTAAAGCCTAACTCTTCTCTTCTCGTTCTGAGAAGAGACCCCTGCCCAGCAGTGGGACAGTAATGGGTTGAATTTATAGTGAAGCCTGCCATTATAGCAAGGAATTTACTTATCTCGCTTTCAGTATTATCCATTGTTTTGTTTAAACAAACTGACAGTGATTTCAGGCAGTCAGTCAGCAATTTATGGCAGAAATAATTTCATGTTTAATATTCTGTTTACCAAGGGTCATAGGTTTATTCACAATTAATTATGTACGGTTGATGCCGACGTTTTCGCTAAGGTAATTAAATAATTGAACAACTAATTAAAACTTGTATGAATTTGTTTATTTTGTTTTGAATGTACCTAGATAATAAACAAACATTTAAACAATTTAGTTTTGAAGTGTGTTCCATTTATAATAACTAAGAAAATAAAGAGATTAGTTATAGATACCTACAGTCAATGCCGGATTAAGCAAGTGCAAGGCCTGTAGCAAATCCTATCGGGGACCCTTGTGATCTGCTATAGCCTCTTAAGTATAAAGTGACTTTTTTGTAGAACTTGTGCGTTGACCGTATGAAATTGTGTGTTATATTTTCTTAATAAGTTTCACGCAAAAAATTACGCTCAAGCGGAGGCCCCCTTTTGCGCTGGGCCCGTAGCAATTGCTACTCTTGCTACGTAGTTAATCTGGCACTGCCTACAGTGTGCATTTTTAGTTAGTACGAAAACTTTTGGGCTTTATTGTAGATATACTCATTAGTCACTTACTGTTATTCCATGGCTTGTATTATCATTTCCCATATAAAATCAACCCGAACAGTTACAGTGGAATATGTTTTAATTTAATTGAACTATATGGACTATACCTACATAGCAACACGCCTGTATGCCTCAAATGTTTAGGCAGAGATATACTGTTGTACCTACACCCCAGCGGCGTGCACAGAGTTTTTAGATAGGGTAGGCAGACATTTTTAAAAGCTTACTTACCACAAATACCTACTGCATGTTGGTATTGGTTCTGTATCTTGTCGATTAAATAATGATGTATGTGATTTGCCACCACAAATATCTTAATAATAAATATTTATCTGAGTTATGTAGGGTAGGCAGTGTCTTTTTGTCTTTATGAACCGCACGCCACTGCTACACCCAGGTTTCACCAATGTGTTATGAAGTCCCATGTAATAGGGAGCGGGCCTATTGCCATCTACGGGGCACAGTTCTAGACTGCGTGCTGCTACTAATTTCCATACAGAAAACCCAATAACACTTTGACCGACCCGGAAATCGAAGTTAGGACCTCATCCTCAGCTGTGCTATATATATTATAAATATGTCATATGCACGAGAAAAGATACAGCAAATCATAAACATAGCAATTTAGTGAAAGGCTTTAATAGTACTGCTAAACCTCAAAATATATAGCAATCACAGCCTCTCACTCAATCAAGTCGTATGTTTTTAACGAAACTATCTAGGAAGTTTGCAATAAGCGGTTATGCTCGCCTTATACAGAGCTGGGTCATTACGGGCACATGGACAGTCAATTGAACTAGATGGTCAAATGTACTAAGTAAGAATATATTATAAACTGTAGTAAATTATTCGTGGAGTTGTAAATATTATACAAGGTGACTGGAGGAACGACGGATATATTGATAATGAGTATTCAGCATCCATAGTACGAGTGTTCTTTGACGTCAATCGTAGTCACAGTTAGGTAAGTCAAAAATGTTTAAAAAATTGTGCGCGCACATTTGATTTGACTCTTATCTGAAACGCGCGCATATTCTTTTTAACAATGATCAAGAGTGAGGAAAATTCTTACCTGATCCCAGTAAATCAATCATTGGACAAAATGTTTTTGAACGTGCCAGTCGTTTATTCAGTCACCCTGTATTAAGTACATCAAAATAAACTGCAATCACAATCTCTCTAATGGTTCATAAACAGAGTATAGCAGATTATTTACACAAGTATTCATTAATTATTTATATAGTTTAATTACAGTTGTGAAAACTATAATTTTAACTTTTATAGAAATATTTATGCATGTAAAGTAAGTGAAATTTGTGGATATTTTTATTAGAAAATAAAGTTTCATGTAGAAACTTTCATTATGTACGTAAGCTGTACTAAATATATTAATTAAAAATCGATTACACAGTAAATTAATAGAATACGTACACGACTTTGATTTTCTATCATATATTGGTGAAATAATAAATATTTATACTATACCTACATTTATTATATATACAGAACGAAGAAGCTATATTAAAAGTAAAATCTCCATCGCAAAAAAATTATAGTGTCTATTCCAGCGACACCTATATCTTAGGCTTTATGCTGACAGGTTGACGACCTATAAAAAGGCTTCATGTGTATGCTGCGAAGCCAGGAACTCCCTCCTAGAGAGTGTCGTTAGTCAACGCAGGTAACTGGATAGTCGTGTAGCTAGTACTTGTTCTAATACGGATACAGCCTAAGCTGTTTGCATTTTTCTAACGCTTATTTTATGGTGTGCTTGGAAATGTATGAGTAATGTGTACTTATTGCTATAGGTACTTAAGTATGTTATTGAGTAACACTAGATATTGTATAGAGGATTATGATTTTGGATGAAATTCATCAGTGGTTAAAGCTGTCCTAGGCATTTAGAAAACTACGCATTATTTTTTTAAGCCTCACTGCTGAATTTAGTCTCTATAAATACATACTTAATACATTCAAGATTATGTTTGAGTTATGAAATGCTAGGTAAGATTTAATCATTCGATATCAAAATATGAAAAAGTAAATAAAATATTTTTAGTACAAGGGCACAGTTTATAAAATATACGAATTTCCTAAAATGACGAATTTATATCGATAACGAAAAGAGATCTTGTAATGACAATTCTAGGAGATCCAACAGTGCATGAACATTTATATAGTCTTCCTTCCCCCTATTTGTACATCCCTTAGCAAATCGTTGCTCTGTGTATGTTCTACAAAAATCGTGTTTACATCCACAGTTGGTAAACAAAAATTAATAACGTCATAGGCTGAACCAGTGCCCCTTGAGTATTAATTAGTTATAGACGGTAATGTAGAATTTACAAGGTACAGTAAGCGACATAAGCAGTTTTGCAATTGATATAACAAAATATAAATAGATACGTTCTTAGATAGATACGTAAAGTCACACCTTTTTCCCATAGGGGTAGGCAGAAACTATGGAATGCCTCATGCTACGACCCCTAACCGTTGCATGCATCGTTTCATTACTATCCTTCATAACTAATCGATAAGCTCGTCAATTAAATTACGCTATACAATAATAATTAATTTAAAAAAGAACAATTTAGAGTTTTTATTAAAATAAAATCTTACTTTATAAATTAATCAGATGCTTTGGTCGCTGACTATATTCCACGCAAACTCGGCACAGTAAAAAAATAAATGTTATAGCTACTCGTATTATATATATTATATATATATATAATTATTTTATACCAGTGCGTTGCTGAAATCTTTTTAATCTGTTGAGCTGCAATACATTCAAAATTAGACTATGATTGGTGCGAAAACCGTTTCGTATTTGCGCTTCATAGTTTATACTTCCAAAATCGTACTCTACACTTATTTATACTCGCTCCCGACACGCAATCTTCAATATGAAGTGGGGAAGAGAAGCCAGCTCTATCGAACAGATTTTATTAGTCGAGGAACACCACACAGATCTCGTAATCCAATAACTGTCTGCAATGGTGTAGAGAGGATCCATATTTCAAATAAAGACAAAAAGGAATTTACAGAAGGCTCACCTCTAAAACGCGCGACAAAAACTCGAGCAAATAGTCAACTGCCATATTGGATTCGAAAAATAAAACCGTCAACCGATCAAAATTACTCTCCGAGAGCTGACGCTTTGCGATATTCTTTAATGTTCCTCAGCGTGCATGTTTCCTACCATATATTGTGTAAAGTGGACTTTCTGGACGTCGAATTTGTATAGGCACGCCCTAAATTGTATACCTAAATGCGAGGGCTATGTAGTTATGTCAGAATTTATTAATGTCGCCTATCAAAACGTCATACATTATTGAAACGTTGTGGGGTCATTTTATTTGTTATTTGAGGTTTCTGTCATCATGGCTGTTAAGACTAATCATAATTATTCTGCCATGAAAGCAATTTGTAAACTCACTCGTTTGTTTCAGAATACCTACTCTGCAATCATTTAAAAGTTTTCCAAAGAATGGTAAACTTTTGAAAGATAGTTGGTCTACTTTTTGCGCTTCTAGACAGTAAAAGTTCAAATTGTATATTATTAGAAACTTGCAATTTAATTATACAGGGTTATAAAAAAATATGTCATTTAAAAATGCTTCTGCGTTTAAAATAATCATAACTATTTCTGTACCAAGTAATTAACAGAAGCACTCGCCCTACACTTCAGAAATCGCATGAATCGACGTCTGTCCTCTTTACATATCAAAATAAATCAAAGAGGGGGAGAAGCGAAGCATGGACCTCTTTGTATAACAAGTCTACACAAAATCTATCTCTTGAGCAAAAAAAAAACATTTACTTGACTTAACACCATATTTTCTTTATAAACAAAACATAGAACGTTGTATGTCAGATTCTTTTGTCACTACGTTCGTACAAAAAGTATTTACATTATCTTTTATGTTTCATCTTTATTTTGTTGCTTCACTAGTTCAACTCCCGAGGACTCTTGACTTATTTAAATTGGTAAAAGATTTTCAAAAACATGCCAAACAAATACCTATGTTTTATTCATATTCATCACCAAAATATATCAAAAATATTTACACAACCATGGCCAGCAGACGTTTTAAGTGTAACTTGGTTGTTGTATTTTAATTAATTCAAAAGCATATTCTTTTTTTTTTTAAATTTATTCTGAAACAAGTTTTCTCCAGTTGTCTACAGGTTAAAGTTCACAAGGCCACAACTCATACACAGTTCCGTGCGAGAAATGAAACCGTGATACGTAGCCTAGGAAGCCAGTTGTTTACCCACTGCGGTATTCACTTCGTCATTTGAAAAAATACGAGTACATATTCCTGATATATATTTTCTCGTAAATGCTAGCATGGCTCACAAACTAGCAGCTAATTACAAGTTGCTACCTCCACACACTTCCCCAACTTCCGCTGTATTTCATTGCACGATCTATCTCCGGGCGTTGTCATCGCTCCAGTCGATTTATACCGGTTCAAACACTCGAAATTGAACCGGCCCGTCTCTTGTCATTCGAATCGAATCGTTTGATAAACTAGAATATCCGTATATTGAATTAAAGGTTCTACGATATCGATAGGCGAGATGTAGCTGATTTTTTGTATGCCTTTGTGTGTTACACATGTTTGTTTATGATTTTATATCGTGTGAAGTGTCTTAAGTTAAATGAAAAAAAAAAAAACTTATTCGTCTAGTTCAATTAATTTAAATACGTATATAACTGTATCACCATGTTTAACCTAACCGTGTTTAACCAAGATAAACTTATATGGGATTGTTTTTACGAAAACCTTTGACAGACAAGTTTGACGATTGGCCTAATTTTAGGATATCGGTATCTCCTAATAGTTGGTTTGCAGAAAAGGGATGGCAGTCACAGTCATAACTGATTCTTGTTCAAGTGCCTCTCCATCTGCTCTCCATACTCGATTTAGGTTGAATGTCAGTTCAGAAAATCTCCCTCTATTCTTGTCAAGTGGAAGAAGGTAACGCTAGCAATACTGGTCTGCTCTGATGTTGACCAACCAGAACTTATTTCTTCTTCCAACGATTGTTTCACCATCTTCTTTGCCCATCATTGTAATTTGAAGCAGTTGTAATAATACTGATATTTAACTTCAGCTAGCTAGTAACTGAACCTCGAAATACCTCAAAGAAACACGCAATGCTCATAATGAGCAGAAAGTAAGATAAATAAAGTAAAAATACAACTGAGTATTTTGTGAATATTTCAAGTGCCTATCTGTTGCCATTATTGATATCGAGCACAAAAGGGCAAAAAAATCGTTTGTTGTATGGGAGCCCCCCTTAAATATTTATTTTATTTTGTTTTAAGTATTTGTTGTTATAGCGGAAACAGAAATACATAATTTGTGAAAATTTCAACTGTCTAGCTATCGCGGGTCTTGAGATACAGCCTGGTGACAGACAGACGGACGGACAGACAGAAGTCTTAATAATAGGGTCCCGTTTTTACCCTTTGGGTACGGAACCCTAAAAAACGAGTGGATTGAAGTACGAAAAATATTGGAAATAAAATGGAATTCATAGAAATAATACAAGAAAATAAGTAAAAGAAAACTCTGGAATAGATACGATGTGTAATCTTTTTCGAGTACCAACCTAAACTTAATAGAATAACATTCAATACTGGTATAAATATTGGGCTTTCACTGTTATTTTTATTGTACTAAAATACTGGAATTTGTAACACAATGGAAACTCTTTGAAAGGTTTTTTCGTCCCTATATTTGTACTGTAATCATTTGTGTGTGTGTTTTTTTTTATGTTCTTTGAACCTATGTTGATAACTATTATTATTTATAAAGGTAATTAGAATATTACATAGCATAACACCTTTAATCCGCGAAGCGTTAGGCAGAAGTGTATTATGAAAACCAGATTTTTCCGATGCCATTTAAGTCCCACATAATAGGCGACCATTATCGCCATTTACCCAAAACAATATTAAACTTCAGGTTGCTACTGAGAATTAAAAAGAAAAGAACCACCGTAATTACGTGGTAGACCCAAAAACACTTGGAAATGGCCAAGAATGATGAGTTGTTTACATTCTATGAAAAATAAAGTAGAAAGTTACCCCAATTTACAGAAGGGCACATAAACCTATTTCGCCAGTTTAAATAACAATGAAATCCACTCGAAGTCGCGTCGTCGACGTCCCGATGCGGCGAGAAAATGTCACTCACATACTCGTAGATATTGAGACGAACATTCGACTCCCGCATATTGACACGAAGAGCTTCTTGCACCGATAATAATGTGATCCACAGAATCGCATTGAATGGCGCAAACTTTTATACGACGAGAAAAGAGCAGTATATGTTCGTGATGTTTTTTTTGTATAGCCAAATGTATGAAATACGATTCTTTAATATTGACGCTAATCTATAGCTGAACAAATGATATAAGAAAGGAATGTTTGTTAATGTGTAATTTTTTTTGCCCTTTTTATGTAGGACTGGATCGGTTAAAAAACTGTCACTGTGTATAGGTCATACAATACCATAAGATAAGTAAATATTCACAAACATAACATAACATAGCATCACGCCCATATTCCCCGAATGGTCAGGCAGAGGTTTAGGTACCTACTATTGAAAAGGTATTCACATTACACCGCTGCCGTTATTGAGTATGTGTAATAAGGGGGAGCCTATTGCGATTTACCGGGCACAGTTCCAGACTTCGTGCTGCTACTGAGAATTTCCATACAGAAAAACTCAAAAGCACTGCCTGACCCGGGAACTGAACCCAGGAATCTCACAATTAGTAGTCTCGTTTGCGATCACTAGACCAAAGAGACAGTCAGTAAATGTTTATTCATGTAAACTATAAACATAAAATAATAATTTCCACGCGAATAAAGTCGCAGGCCAAAGCGAGTGTTAAAAATAATGTGATAATTAAGTATTAAGTACTCATTTAAATAACGAACTTCAAAGGCAAAATCTATACAGAGACTTGTTAAACTTTTTTCTACGTCAGATATAAATCTAATACTTAATAAAAGTTCTTATTATTTACGTTCTAGGCTAAATAAAAAGCATAAAAAAAACCAAGGTAAGTTATTTATTTTATTCAGGCAATGTTTATAGCCATACAATATTGTTTCAGAAGGTAATTTCAGTAAAATAAAGCAAGACCTAAGTAAATCTGTTCGGTAATTTCAACTATACAAAGATATTTTATTATTCAGACACCTTTGTGCAGTAGTTCAAACGAACGCAAGACTAACTTGCGACGATCGACAGTGCTAATGGCTAACCGTTCTTATTCTGAGAAGATGCTTGTGTGCAATAGTGAGGTAGTGATGTGCTGAATTATTATACTAGGTACTTATAGAAAAGTAAGAATTTTCAGAATTTACAAAAATGTGACAATGGTAGACATGACGAAGCGATTATGTCGCATGCCGGTGAAAATTTTCTTTACGAACGACTTATTTGGAATTTCCCTAAGATATCATTTATCTTTTCTGGGGCTCTAGTACCTACGAGTTTTCTACAATCTTGAGTTCTCGACACAAGCCAAAAATGTATCAAAAATTAATATGCGCGCATTTTCCCAATTTATTTATAGTTTTTTAGCTCAACGGTAAGACGATTAAGGTTGAGGAAATTAGAGATGTAAAGATTTAGCAATTACCAAGGTTCATAACGACAAGATTGACGTTTGACTATTCTTAGACCAGATGACCAATCTCCAACCGCTAAACAATAGAAACCCCGGCAAAATATATAACATTTACGGATCATGTCACTTTGACAGCTAATGTCAACTTATGACATTTTACTGGCATTTCTATTGTTTAGAGATTGGAAATTGTACATCTGTTTACGGTTAGGTACATGGTATGCTGGAGGCACGATGCGCGACGTTACTCTGTCCATGCTTACCAACGGTCACAATGTAACTACAGCCGAAGAAACTAATAACGAGCTAACAGAATAAACATTGTTAATCCCATTGCAAACAACTTGCAGTGTTTAATTGGAAATTCCTGGTTCATAAACTAAGTTCGTTCATTTGAACAGGTAAGCAAGTCTGGATGTTAGGAGATAATTAAGATAGCAACGGATGGAAACGAATGAGAGTTATTTAAATAGAATTTGATATTTAAAAAAGTGTATAGGTCACGCAATTTAGATTCAAGTTTATTTAAATTATAGTACCTATATGTATAGTGAAGGTAAAAGTATGATGAGCTTAAAAAATTATATTAAAAAAGAATTAACTTATAATAGGAAATATGCATGAAAAAAAATTTTTTATCTAACTAGTTAATCGAAAAACAAACGAGATATAACCAATTTAAACGAATATGGCTGTTTCTTTCGCAAAAAACGCTGTTCTCTATGGCAGTTCTATGGGCGTGATGTTATTTGACGTTAGATGACTAATCCGACCTCTCTTTCTAATTCGACACTTCAGTGCTTTATAAATTTATCGCTGAGATATTTAAAAAATATTTCATCATTATTTACTAGAGATTATAAATATTTTATTGAGCAAATAAAAAAAAATAGATCTATATTCCCTATTATGGACAAAGAATGAAAATTCATTTCGATTTGGTTAGATAAAATTTTGCCGTATTAATACAATAATATAATAAAATACAATACAATAAAATAACTAATAATTAAATAGATAATAGTATAAATACTATAAATACAACTTTTTTCTTAAAACGCAATTTTTAACATCTAAAATACAAAAATGAAAATTTAACGTAAAATCGCCAATTTTTCCTCATGTTAATATCAATAGGAATAGCAGGTGAGCTCATTTCGTATGAATTCGTCGTAAATTTTACGCTCCCTTTGATCTTTCACCTCAAATCGTAAAGGACATGTAAGTAACGTGTTTGCCGGTTCGTCTGTATTCAAATATCAATTTATATCAAAGAACCTGAATGCTTTAACGTATAAACTTGGAGTACTTCTTAAATGTTATCATATTATCAGCTTTTTACGTATTTGGTATGTACAAATAAATTTGCCGTTCAACGTGGTAATGCTGCCAGTCTTCTGGGCACGCTACCAGTTGACAGCGACGTGGAGGAGTACTTTGACGCCTAAGTATTCGTTTAGGATAGGTTTTCATTTTTGTTTTATATAAGATTTAATTAATACATTAGCATAAATAGTTAGTAAAATGTATATACATATTAAAGGATTAGGGTTTCTCTATAAAAAAAAAAAATATTTGCCCATATATAAATTTTTAAACGCGAATGAAAGATAAGCTGTTAAACTTTCATAATAAACAGAATTTTCCATTAACACATAACATCACGCCTGTATTCCCCGAAGGATTAGGTTTTATAAAAAAGAGTAGGTATTATCCACACAAATTTCGCCGATGCTGATATTGAGTCCCAGGTAATAGGGGGCGAGCCTATTGCCATCTACCGGGCACAGTTCCAGACTACATTGTGCCACTAAGAATTTTCATACAGAAAAACTCAGTACCTAACGCTTTGTCCGACCTGGGAATCGAACCCAGGACCTCAGGCTCAGCAGTCGCGCTTAAGACCACTATACCAATGACGTGTCTACAGGCTATATTGAATATATATGTATTTGCGAGATTGTGTAGGTATAATCAACCTTCACAAAAAACACTATAGAAAGGTTCGATTAATATTATTCAATAAAGCCAATGTCAGTTTTTAGCCAAAAATATTAATCAAAGTAAAAGCATTTCAGTAGTAGATATCAAAAATGTTGTAGGTACCTACGATACGGGGTCGTTTTGTCAAAATATATGGAGAGCGCAGTTGTGTCCCTCTGAGGCCCGAAGCACACTCGATACTTTTAGCATATGCGATTTCAAGTTACTAAGTATATGAAACGACGGCAGCAAGTGGACATAGCATCGATTTAGTCGCTAAAATTTGCGATTTCTGTCCTTTAGGAGATTATGAAGATAATTTAGTTGCTTCAAAGTAAAGGCTGTGTTTAGATCTGATGTTTTCTGACTAGTTGTGACAGATACAGTATAGTATTATAAAAAATATCTTTATTGTTAGTACAATTAGAAAGTCACCGGATAAAGTTTACTAAACAATAATTTATTACGTGAGTGCATCGATAGATAGAGTATTGTACTCCAAAAAAATTTAATTAGATTAAATTATATTTAGATATGCATTTAGGGTACAAATGGCGGCCATATCGCTTTTCAGCAATTTCTTTCAGATAACCAGTAACCAAATATTTACCAGAAAAAAGTGAATATTTTATTTCACCAACTTAATCTGATAATGGTTGCGCAGAGACAACCTAATAATATGCGGTAATATCATCGCTGTCACAAAATCGCCGATCGCAACACCGCGATTGTGATACTGCAATCGAGTAGGTACTAATATCCGTCGGGTCGCAAAACCGCCAATGCTAAAAGAATCGCGTGTGGTTTGGCTAAAAGCTATGGTTGGTTAACAGTTAATAAAAAGTCCCCTGTGACCGCGCTGCATTGTGCGTCCGCGTGAACTAGATAACAAACCGATAAATATGCATTAGTCGTTTATCATAACCAGGACCTAGAGAAGTTCCTACAAAAATACATTTCTTCGTTTATTTCCAAAAAATAATAATAATATAGAACCTTATTTCAAGGAAAGAGACCTTAAATGTATTTTATTTCTTTTCTTTTTAAATGTAGTATGAATCTCACCTGAACCATGAGTACAATTTCAAACATTTGTTTCAACAACTACCTACATTTGGTTCGTTGGAGAGTTGAACCCGCGACTGAAAGCAAAAAGGAAAGAGAATCTGCAACAAATATGTTATGAAACAATCATATATTTTCATAAAGGTTCGTTGCTACATCGATTCCGCATCGCTACAAATTCGATCCCGACCCCACTGGAAAAATGCGGAGTCAGCCACGCGTTGGTACGCGTGGCTGACTCCGCATTTTTCCAGAACATTGACAACATTGACAACTGACGAAATACCAGCTAAGAGGCGAGGGACACATCGACGGGAAACTCGGTAAAATTCAGATTATTTCGTGCAGACAACAGAAGTCGAACTTTACTGTAACGTCATATGAGGATTTCTAGCAAGTTTCAGTAAACTAAGTTAAAGTGGCCTTATTTTTATTAAACTTATCATTTCACAGCTTCACTTTTTTTTCCGAAATAAAATGTTGCACGCTCGATATCTTAATTAATTAATTTATTATTATTACAAAAATAGATTATAGAATTTGTTGTATTTTTTTCCTAACAAAACAATAAAATCTGAAAAAGTTCAACCGCTTTTGTGTTCACGCCATCACCGTTTGACGGATTCAAACACAAAATATTTGCTTACAAATATATAGATAAATAACGTACATTCACTTTTTTAAAAGGGATTTTTGTACATAATAATTACGATGATAATACCATCGTATAAAGTAAATTGGGAATAATTATACGACTAATTACATTTTGTATGAAAAATGAGTAAATATAATGCCCCCATTAAAAAAAATTGACTCTGAATAAAACAGAACTTAAAACGAAAATATTGTTACACTATTTATGTTGCCCGAGTAAAATTAAATCTTATCAAAGAGATGAGAATTTTACTGCAGCGTCGCTTAAAAAAAGAAATAATGAATTCTCTTTACTACCGTAAAACAAATTTATTTTCATGTTCTTTGTATACGTTTCGAACATTTAGCGAATCACGGCGACAAACGACTTAATATGTATGGCTGTAATGACGATTGGGATATACCTGTTATCATATTACTGAAATATTATTTTTCATTTTTAGTAGGATGTAAGTTTAAAGGTCCGTTTCACCACTTTACTGACAGAATTTATATACTGTTTTTGTTTATCGAATAAATGCTAGATGTCATTTTTATATCAAAGATATTTTATGTGTTAGATTACTATCGGACACTTTATCAGAACATGTGAAACTTTTAATCCTTCCATACATCCCCCAATCAAACCAATCAGTCAAAGTCCCGATGGCAATCAAATGAAACGTAGGTAACTAACATTCAACCGATATCAAGTGCAAACAGTCCAACAACTAAATCTATTATAGTGACTCAGAATGAACCAGTCTCTATAAAACGTGACGTGAACGCTCCAGATCCAATCTGAAATTGACTATTCATGCGTAAGCCTTTGATTGTTCATGGGGAAAGAACTTCATGGCTTCCGATGAGTTTACATTTTTTGGGATTAAAACTCAAATTCTCTGCACATTTGCAGGCGTAGTTGATCAGCGTATATTTCCTAAACTGGACTGGTAGATATAAGCAAAAAGTACAAACAATTGTATTTTTAACAGCAATAGTTTCTACCCCTCGCATTTTATTATTTTTTAATAATCTTTGTCCCATACTATAATTTCTCTTGTATAAAGGTACAGTTTACAAAAATATTATATACATGTTACACACATACACCCCGGCACAAAACAACTATCTGTAGATCATACAAATATTTGTTCAGTTCGAAAATCGAAGCCGCGACACGTAACGCAGGAACCTAATCGCCTAGACACTGCGTCAACCGTCCTCAATCCGTAATTTAAAAACATATAAGTAGATAGACGAAATTTGTCATACAATTCTATGACAGAACCGGACCATAAACTGATTTTCACCAAGAGACCTAAATTCTATAAATCTATGAATTTAACCATATTTAAAGTCTGCTTTTAGTTTAAACAGCGGCCCAAATTTCGAATAAAATTTTAAATGCCTTTTCTCACTGATGCACCCGAAAATAGTATTGCCAGAAATACGACAAATCAATATGGGCTGCTGAGGCAAGCCCACTAAGTTATTTAAAATGCAGTTGACACGTCATTCGAGTGAAAATGCAATATTCGCCTTGCCCATGCGGAAACACGGTTATTTTCAATCGCGTTTTTGTCCGGAATATTCAGTACATTGATTCCGATAGACTTTAAATATCAATTGAATTATTTTTTTAATTTGTTTGCTTTATTTATTTGTCTTCTATATTGTTTACTTACCTATATTTTGGCACATCACTCGAAGATTTTTCTCTGTATGTAGAATTATAACAGGTAGTTGTGTACCTTCAAGAATTCTCATAATACTAAGACATCTGTCAAAAAACAACAAAAGTAGATAAAATAGAACAAGTATTTCTTCTTTGCATCTATCATTCATATTTGTACTCTTAAAATCATCGTTATTTAAAATATGTTTCACTAAAAAACTCTTTAAGTGACGGATCGATTACAAGTAATTCTTAACACCTAGCAAAAAGCTTACTCGTCGAGTTTGGCAGCTACTTGAGTGATATCAAAAGGGCAATGACGAAAACGATTTATTAACACAGGCAGAAGAGCTCTCTCTATCTCTTTACCCTTCTTGACAAAACGGAAAAGAACAAAGAAGTACGTTCAAACATAAAGACAAACATACACCTAAACTTATCTATGACAAAATCAAATCTCTATCTCATTCTTAGTAATGGCATGTTTTCCTCTTTGGAGGTGTATTCTTGTCAACAAACGGAAGCGGACGCGAGCGGTTGACAGTGCTCTGAGCCTTACAAATGATGGTTTTGCTGTTACTTTACACAGTTTACGCTTTACATGTAGGTCACACACTCCTCAGTGTACTTTGTATTAAGCGTTAATATTGTTACGTTGTATTTTTTGTGATGGATATTCGTGAGACTAATGTAATTTAGTCTCTTTCCAACACAAAACATAAAAAAGGATGAAAGATATTTAGTATGAGAAATTAGTGCACTTGGTTGTTATCAACTGAATTTCGTTTCCATCATAGATTTTAGCGTAAGGGAAATTCTAAGTCTATGGTTTCCATCAATATAGTGCGCGTCTGTTCCGCGACGAGAGCGTTAACGGCGTTTTAATTTCTCATTGTACAACACGTAATGTGAATCTTGTTATTTTTTGTTTAATTAGCGCCTAGAGTCTCGACTACTAAAGGTCTACTTGAAATAAAAAAACTTTGACTTTGACGTAGCAAACTCAGAAAAACTCACATATTCACATTCAGAAAAAAAAGGACATTTTTGAGTGCTTTTAGGAAAATATGAATTAATAATAGCCTTACCTTTTAAACTAGGTTATCAACTGTATGTTCATTCAGTTTTTTTTATATAGTGATGGTATTTGGATATGTATGTTACCTTTTATCTTACCTTATTATACTAACTAACTCCCCCACGCGCTCGCGTTTCTCCTTCCTACAATTATTTATTATACTTTATGTTTCGGGCGCGCATAAAGGCTCGGGCCACACAGAATCGCAGTGGGGTGCAGGTTGAACACCTCTGCTTTCATACGTGCATAATGGCAAATAAATATGGCATTTATATTACTTCGGTACAAAAACATAGTCTATATTTGCCAGGTTAATTAAATGTTAGTATGCAAATAAATTTGGTTCAATGCTTGAATGTTTGTTCAGTATATTAATATTTAAATATCAATCAAACATATTATAGATATAATTAACATTCCACTCAAATCCACTCAAATATTTTACATCATTACCTATATATATATAATATTTTATAAGGAATTTAATTAGACTAAATTTAGAAGCGTAAAATCGAACTAATTAAAGAGATATCTAATGAAGCGCTTCTTTGTAAATTAATATTAGAAAAATTTCACTAGCACGCAGAGTTTCAGAAACCTCTTGTAGGTGGAAAAAAGGCTTCTTCTTATTAGCGTGGCGATCTAAATAGCTCAGAAGTAAACTACAAGGATTACTACGCTATTAAAGGCATCCATTAATTCTTCCAGCGTGCAGGTGTGGGGACACGCCGGGCATAATACTAAGTGTATCATCGTTTGCGGGACTGCACCGTAATTACACATTAAATTGGAGTCATCAACGAGATCTGATATAACACCTCCTCCATGGATCCTCTGATCAAGCAAGTAGTTATGCCCGATTGGCCGAGGCTTCTGTATACTTACACCACAATAATTGAACAGCCAACACTTTAAACCGCTTATAAAGACTGGTTTACTTAACACACGCATGGTATCAGAAATTTAATTTATTAAACTTTATGCATTTGTTTTTATTTGAAAAATTATACCTACTGAAATGGACACTTTATAAAAGAACTGTGTCCTTAGTATAGCAGAACAATACAAACATTTCAAATTTTTGTGGGCCATTAGATTTAACATTTTGATACATGTTTTGTTTCACTTACTGAAAACGCCCTTTGTTTTTGTAATTAAAGAAATAGGGGTGTCTAATATAATATGTTACATTAATTCTACAAATATGAAATTTGTCAATTGTTGTAATACTCGCAAGTAACGATACTTTTACTTGTAACTTCCATTGCCCTACAGTGCACAGTGTGCCATAAGTGGCACACACCACAAAAAAGTGTTAATATTAAAATTCGATACAAGTAGCGCCATCAAGTATTGAGTAGATGAAAGTTGATATATTGAAGTTTCGATATTAGTACAGGACCTTTTGTATAAATGGCAGTGATAGTCAAAACAAAATTTTTTATTCAAATTTGTGGGTGATTTCAATGAATCTAACGAGCGTCGGATAAATTATTTCAGAAAATTGGTATAATTAGATGTTTTGGTGTCTAAATAATTATTCGAGGTAAGTTCATGTTTCTATTTATTATTTTTCTTGTTATCTTATAATTTTATTGATAAATAATATGTAAATTCAAGACATATTTGTATGTGCCTGATATGGCACACCATGCAATGGCTGTTCTTATAGTGCACGTATTTTTTGCAGATGAAGCGCAGAAAAGTTTTGAGTTCTGCAGACATCCAACGTGTTCTTGAGATACCGTCTGGTAGTGAAGATGAACTGGAACTGTCTGGTGAAGACAGTGATGATGAGATGGTCAGGATTCAGGATTTGGTGATGAAAGAAGTGGAATAGGGTTCTGAAATACAACACGATGATTTCATAGACGAAATTGTGAGTATTAATAGTCCACGGGCAAGCAGTCGTGTATCAGTAACTGCGCCAACGTTACATTATAGCGTAGTACTTCTAGTCAAGAAAACACTGGAACCAGCAGAGCATCATCACGAGGTCAGCCAGTGCCCTCTTCAGTTCGTTTAACCGCACTGATTGCCAAACCAACGAAAAAAAAATAGAAGATATATATGGAGACGGATGGAATTTCAGCCACCTGATACTACATTTACAGGGAATGACAGCTTAGAACAGCCATATACTGATTTTGAGCAGAGACAGAATTCAAGAATGATGAAGTTACGTGAATTTCGGCTAGAAGTTGCTAAGGCTTTGTGTATGTCTGGACAATCCATGCAAAGAAAGAGAGGACGACCCTCATCGTATCTGAAAAAGCCGAATGCTAATGTACCACCTAAAGATGTTAGGATCGACGGAATTGACCACTTTCCTATTTGGTCAAACGACAGGCAACGATGTAAGTTACCTGCCTGTAAAGGGAAATCCTTTGTTACTTGTGGAAAATGTAAGGTGGCACTTTGTTTGAATAAAGACAAGATCTTTTTCTCGCGTTCCACAAATAATTCCACAGTTATGATATATTTCAGCATGTTGCTGTTTTTCTTAATAATTTCTTACTTTTATAACTATAAATTATTTTTATTATAAGCGTCTAATACAAAGATTTACTTAATTTTATAAAACACTTCATTATAATAAATATAGTTTAATAATAAAGAACTTATTTCATTACTACCTATTCAACATACTTAGTATAAATTATCCATGGAATGCATGGTGTGACATATATGGGACATAAAAAAAAATATTGATAACTCTATTTTAGTTGAGTTGTGTATTTTTAAAATATTTTTCCTATAAATAGAATCATGTTTTCAAGATAATATATTTTTTTGGGTCATAAAAGAAAAATCGTGCACTGTAGGGTTAAGTATGCAAACAGACAAATGTAACTGGCCACATATGTAAATAAATATACCACTATGTTCAGCTTGTGGAATTTATATTACGTAGTATTCCCTCAGTTGCGAAGCTTCACAATAATGTCTGTTTGTCACGCAACGTTTTTTTATAACTTAGGTATTCTTTAGTCGGCTCATTGGTTCAGCAGAATCGTTCCTTTCTTCATAGAACCTTATCATCAATGATAAGTAGTACACAAATTTAAAATTGCGACGTGTGAAGTACTCCATTTTCAAAAAGTGTATTAGTTACTAAGTTCACTGTATCGATTTGCCTCATTAGTCTAGTGGTTACAAGAGCGATTGGTGAGCCTGATGTCCTGGATTCGATCCCCGGGTTCGGAAAAGCGTTATTTGGTTTTTCTGTCAGAAAATTCTCAGTAGCAGCCCGGAGAATGGAATTGTGCCCTGTAAATGGCAATAGACCCGCGAACTATTACATAATACTTATGTGCATGGCTTTTCTTCATTGCCACAATGTGTTGTGGTCGTATAGCATGATAGCGACGACACGAATTTCGCTATGCGGTCTTTCTGTGATTGCTTCAACGCCTTATGGGCGTTTTAATAAGAGCCATAACACGAATTTCGCGATGTGGATGTTTTACAGTGACCAGAACGCGTTGTGAGCTGTTTTTTCGCTCAATGAGAATATTCGGTCACATATACATTATCTTATTAGCAAACTTGCGGCACGAAGACGGCACGGTTGGCGCAGTGGTTGAGAGATCAACTACTGCGGTACGTGTCGCGGGTTCGATTCCCGCACGTAACAAATATTTGTATAGACCCGAAACAACCATCTGTAGATCATACAAATATTTGTCCCGTGCGGGGATCGAAACCCACGACACGTAGCGCCGAAAGCTAATTGCTTAGCCACTATACCAATCGTGTCGTCAAAATCTATCACATGGGAATCACTCAGCCGTAGTAGAAAGATTAGCCAGTCAGCTACTGATACCGAGACTGACTGCCCAGGGTTCGCCAGACGATCTCAATGTTCGTCACTCATAGAGGCTTTTTCCTTGCACCCTCGCTGGTGGATGAAAGGCGTAAAGTCTGTTATGTAGACAATACCATAACAGCAAAACTGTGTTAGCATTAAAATAAATATCACAGTTTGTTCAAGGCTATTGCGTTCCCGACAGTTGCTATCCAGATTATGACAACGTTTGAACAACTGGAATACACAAATACATATAATCCAATTACAATGAAGCAAATGTTATACCCAAGTAATTGAATTAACTGGATAAACATTTTCATATATGGAAACAACACTTCAGGTTGTGGAGACAGCTAAAGCCTTCGGTTAACACCTTCTCTTTAACTAATTTAGATATCTATTCTACGCAATATTGATGTCTAAATAACTGTATATTAGCTAACTTTTGCCAACTACATTGAGGTCGGCTTCCAGGAAAATGGCTGATTAATAACATGAGTAATAATAAAGTGTACATGTTAATATTTATGCCAGCCTCATTGGGCTAGTGGTCATAAGCGCGACTGGTGAGCATGAGGTCCTGGATTCAATTCCCGGGTTGGGCAAAATGTTATTGTTTTTTTTTTATGTAGGTGTGTGAAATTCTTAATTGCAGCCCAAAGTGTGAAACTGTGCCCGGTAGATGGCAATGTTCGCCCCTATTACCGTCTTAATAAAAGCATAGGCGTACAATAGTATGCTTCTCTCTAACCTAAAATTGAACTACTTTTTGGAAAAAAGATACTTAGAGTTGGTGTGGTGGTTTATTTTTTAAGTAACCGTACCGTGATACCGACTCCCGGGCACCGTTTATATTAATCGCTGTACCAAAAGTATCTACTACGTTTGATACAAACGGTTAGTCATTACGAACACCACTTAGTTGAATGTATGTACGGAGTTGATACGACCAATCATTTACATTCGTTTTCCCAAATACAGAGCATGTATACATAACCTACACAGAACTGTTGTGCAAAAGCATGGGCATAAGAATTCATCATCAAGGCCGTTTGGTCTATTCTAAGCGATTTAGGACAGACTTTCTGAGAGACACCACATGAAAATCATGAATTTAATTATAATAATAATAAATTCTGCCCATTACTGTCCCTCTGGACGGCAAGGGCCTATTCTCAGAATGAGAAGGGTTAGGCCTTAGTCCACCACGCTGGCCTGATGCGGTTAGACTGATTAAGCACGCCATCAAGGACTCTGTGGAGCCCTCTCTGGTGTTCAGGTTTCCTCACGATGTTTTCCTTCACTGTTAACGTAAGTGATACTCAAATTTTGATCCGCACATGATTCCGAAAAATCAAAGGTGCGGACCGGGTTTAAACTCAACTATCAAAGTAAAATAATTAGTACTAAGTTATAATAATCTATCTATTCATAAAACAGTATTGTAACATTTATGAATGAAATTGTTTATTTTCAATTAAGATTTGTCAATCATTTAACAATACATTTACATTTTGATAGTACCGACTCTAATAAAACACTGCCGCAAAACCAAGAACAAGAATGGGTTATTCTTATTCTTATAACTGTGCAGTTAGTCGTGGCTTGCGGTAACCGACTAAGGTTGTGGTCTAGTATGACTTACAGTTAGAGAATATACTATTTCATTGCCTAGGTGCACATAGCAAATACTTAATAAATAGATTCATACTTTATTTGTAACCAGCTCTTGCCCGTGACTTCGTTTGCGTGTATTTTATATTTATTGTTTTGCTGCAATGTCCAGCTCCATTACCAAGCTATCTTTTTGTAAAATTTTATAACAATTGGTTTCGTAGTTTAGACGTGATGAGGTAACAAACCGACATACAAAGTTACTTTCGAATATATAATAGTGTGATTACAAGCAGATCCAACAAAAGTTCTCGATAAATATGTACACTTGGAATTTTATGAATCTGTAGTCGAACATCGGCGACCGACAATCAATAGATGTTCTACTCAGACTTTGGGTCACTTGACAGATTAAAAAGGCGACCCTATATTTAGGGTTTGGTAGGTTAATCGTAATATTTTTGTTATAATTTTCCTCCATACTTGTATTCCTCCGGTATCGTGGATATAGTGTACAGATGAATATATAACCTCAAATACACGCACATACAGACACGAAACAATTATACTGTATATCATACAAAAAATTGAACCCACGGCCTGAAGTGCATAAATCTAATCCCAAATTGTATTATATTACAAATGTAGGTCAATCAGTTAACCTATGTTTATCCCTTCGTGGAACACAGGCCTAATATTTTGTATATAGAATAAAACATAAGTCAAAATAATCGTATCTCACAACCGCTAATAAAACCCAGTAAATATAATATAGGAGTGCAGAGTCAATAAATAGTATAAAGTACACGACTTTATATGACACAAGCTCAGGGCTGTACACAAGGATTAGTACTGTGGAACCAGTTCAGGAAGACTCCACTAAGACCTGTCAGGTTGTTGACACTATCGCGCACCTACGTAAGTTGTTTTACAGTTACGTACGGCTGGCAAAACAATCGCATTCAATTGAAATATACCTAGATTTCATAAAATCTGTATGTATATTTTATTAATCACTAGCGACCCGCCCCGACTTCGCACTGGTCGCAGAGCATATACGCTTTCATTTTTCGGCTTCATTCTTCACTCGGCGTACACCAGTAAAGCTCCCAGTCGGCATGATTTTTTCCTATATCTTCAACTATCATCGTCATATTTCAGCCAATTTACACAAAAGCTGAATAAATTATACATCTAAACCTTTCATGAATCACTCTGTCTATTTGTAAAAATTGTATGAAAATCCGTTCAGTCGTTTTTGAGTTTATCGCGAACAGACAGACAAACAGACAGACGCGACGGGCACGACGACGGCGGGGGACTTTGTTTTATAATATGTGGTGATAATTTATTTCTGGTCAATGCTTCATTAGTTTAGTCGTCGCATACGCCGCTGCTGGGCATGAGATCCTGAGTTCGACCCCCAGGTTGGGTAATGGGTCATTAAGATTTTCTGAAATTCTCGGTAGCAGCCGGAGTTATATTACATGGGGTTAAATAACAGCACCGATGAGACGTGGGCTTACAACAGTAAACCTCAACTTAGGTATTTCTTCGTGAAATACTTGCTTGTATATATATTTTTAATATTGGTAGCACCCAATCTTTGATTGAACATGGACGAAACTAGCGCAGGAGCGTAGAAACTGACATTTTCGAAGAAAGGTTATAGCCAGCAGTGAGCGAAGTCGGGCTATGGATGATGATGTTGATGAATCTTTGATTGCAGAGGTACAATTCGTAGTCTATGGGAAAAAGGCGTGACTATATGTATGTATTTTCTGTTTATCCGCTTAGACTGGAAACCGACACCAAAGCTTCGCGTCCACAGCCTGGCAGCGGATCTAACGGACGTTCCTACGCAACGAATTTTGTCTTGTTCTGCATAGATACTCATAAAACTGCGTCTACGGAGTTTTATGCTCATATAAATTGCTATGTAATATTTTAATATAGGTACGAGTAGGTACTTAATTCTGAAAAATCACCCCAAAGCAGTTTTAGAATATCATAAAAATGAGGGGTGATATTGATGATAACAACGAAACATGCGCAGAGCATTTTATAAGTACCATAACGACGGAAGTAAGTACTTATATCTAGGTAGCCACTATCGAAGTAAAAATGCGTTCAAGACTTTATGATGTGAAAGCAGTAAAATCGATTTTACAACTCGCTTTGAAGAAAGATCGAATGGAAATTCTTATTTTATGGCGTGCTTTTCTTTCCTAATGTGTTCCATTACGGCATAAAGGTTTATTAAGGTACGTACATAAGGAACTAATGACAATTAATTATAGTCAGAACAATGGTATTATAGTACTGTGTTCGATTTGACGTGTAGTAATTGAATATATATACATACATATTGAACTGTGTAATTACATTTTATAGATGAAACTTTAAGTACGAAGTGCAAAAAAAAAACCGATAATATAATATTCTTAATTAATATTTATTCCAACAAAAGTATCTATCTATCTTCTATGTAAATAAAATCAATTGCCACATGACATGGCATTTTTTTTGACAAGGTTCGTATGAAAGAAAAAAAATTGGAAAATCCACCGGAAAAGTAGGAAATTTGGATGGTTTTTTTGTGTGAGAATCTCAATAAAAAAATGTGACGTTTAGTTTGACAGCGCACTTCTCGTTTTCTCTATTAGCAAATTGCGCCCGTGCGAAGCCGGGGCGGGTCGCTAGTATTTAATAAAAGAAAGTATGTACTTACATATTGTAGCAACAACATAATAAGCAGATTTAAAAATAACCATGTTTCTAATATCATTTTTATCTCAACCCCAATTATATTACACTTGGGTAGGATACATAATAACTTAACCCTTATGAAATCGGGTAAACATTTCATTTAAACCCATCTGGAATATAAAAATGAAACACATATTTTTTTTTTTCAAAAACCTTATTTTTTGCTTTGCATGTTACTGATATACATATGTATAATAAACTTATAGAATAGTTGTCATTTTTGAGAATTAACAGGCATTGATTGATGTGACGAAAATTTTATGTTTTTAAAACCTATGATGACCCAAAAAAACTGAAATATGAAGCTTATCTATATATTGTTTTTTTTTTTTGTTTGTTTTTTTAAAAACGTTGCCCCACACTAGGAATAATTCCTGTATCGTGGGTGCGTTTACAAACACATATATTCACATACACAAACGCCCAGACCCGAAACAATTATCTGTAGATCATACAAATATTTGTTCCGTGCGGGGATCGAACCCGCGACACTTAGCGCAGAAAGCTAATCACTTAGCCACTACGCCAACCGTGTCGTCGAATATTGTATTCTACTTATCTAACGAATGGAATTTATTTTGAAATATTGTGGTGCAAGGAAATAGCTTCCACGAATGACGAATTATGAGATCGTTTGGCTCACCCTGGGCAGTCTCAAAAACCGTTGCTAGGTAATCTTTCCACTACAACATGAGCGACCTCCATGTGATAACTCGTGCCGACACGATATAAGAAGATGTCAACTATGTATATTTTAAAACTCAAAATTTGATAATGTTTTCTATGAGCAATCTAGTAAAAAGATCCGACACAAAAAAAAGTGCTGGACGTTTATGCTGTCGGTACAAGTGTTTAGCGACACGATGTTTAATAAAAACTAATCTAAGCATCCATTGCGGCTTTCGTTTCGCAGTAGTGAGTTTCACTGGCGCACTGTACTTGCCACACCAGTTACTTGCGCCCTGACAGATACAAGTCGCGTACTAGACCTTTAGAAAAGAACAAAAAGATTTCTTTCTTTTTTGAGAAAACTATTTGCTGCCAATGTTACTCATATATTTATATTTTGCAACGACCGCGGATTCCGTTTGAATTTTCAATTTTCCAGAGCTGCTACTTTGACATATCATAAAGTATCGTGTTCTTTTGTATCATAAAAATAAAACGAGGCATTTATTAAGTAAGTATTGGTTTTATTTTTTATTTAGGAAAAAGCTTTTTATTTTCAATACCTAATGGCTCTTTTTTACAACAGTAGAATCAAAAGAATGTCACAAAGATGAACATCCTACCATCATTAACAAATATTAGAGTAGCCGTTTTAGTTCGGTGAGCACTTTGCGTGGGAATAAAGCAACGGGTACACTTTGTATTTTACTTCTGTTCAAAGATCAACGCGAAAACAAGCGAAAAGTTTGTGTCAATAACAAAGGAAATAATCCTTTACTAGAGATTCATAATTTTTTAAGCGCTTGAACATTTTTGGTTCCTCTTAATATTTTAATGAAGCGCTTCATAATTGCTGAATCCACTATTTTATAAATGATTTGTTTTATCTTTAGATACGTTAATATGGCTGTGTAGTGCGAATCTCTTTTGTTTTATAGATTACTGGAAACAAAATGTAAGTTGCCATGTCTCAAAAAGCATTGTGAGGAGCATTAATTCAGACAGGGCATTATTTTACTTAAAACAACTGGCAACTGTAATTATGTATCATGAAATGCGTCAAGATAAATTATTATTTATGTTACAAAATAATATTCTATTAACTTGAGTAAAAACACTCCGTAATTGAGTAATGTTGTGTTTTATTTAAACTCTCATTAATTATGATAACAATATTGTGTATGCATGAGTCGGGGCCTTTCTTTTAAGCGGATGGTAAGCTTAATGCCCACCTGGCTTTCCAAATTAGTTAAGCAATTTAAACGGTATTTAGACACAACAAATGCATATAAAAGAAAAACAAAAAAAAAAACGATTTGTAATGTTGCTTTTCTTTTAAAACAGTTTCTGTGGAATTTCGTGCTGGTAACTATATTCTATTCAGAAACATGGAATCACAGAATCTTGTCATTTCCTAAGTACCTATAAAAATAATATTCTACTCCAAAAAATATGATACTTTACTACCCACACACGTAGCTTTAGGAAAAACATTTATCTATTCGCGGAAAATATATGAATTGACCGTAAACACACCACTAAAAGTAATCCACTAACACTGGCCGTACATCGTGAAAGTAGCCGTTAACGTAAATACCATTATGGTGTTAGTTATACATCACTGCCTCCTCTCCCGTCCATTCCCACGTCGAGAAAAACCTATGTCATGAGTTTGTAATATTTCTCCCCAGCCGTAATAGATTGTATCGAAGAATGTTCCGTAAAAATTGCGGTCACAGCCACCTATTGAATAACCTACAGTTTCTATGTAATGGAATATAAAATATGAATAGGCGGAGTAGCACTTTCTGTTGGCCATGTAGGTCGGCTACAATAACTCTCAAGTCCCCACAGTGGCATACGTCTCCATTTTTGCACCCCGGGCGTATATAATTTAGCCTTTAAAGAGCCGAAAAGGGGAAAGTTAGCAACGTATTTATTTTATTTGTTGAAATAAATAACTCTGTTGACGTTTGAGATGTTTTGTTGTTTTATTTCGAATGCAATTTATAGTAGTTTAGTCGGATTGCGTACGCAAGTCACGTTTTATGAAAGTTTTATCAACTTGAAAAATTACGAAAAACATAAGTTTTGATGCAGGTGAAATACTGTGGTAGACCGGAGTAGATTGTGAGTTGGTGAAGCCAGGTGAGGCCACACAAATGGGTTATGTTTATTCAGGGTTCATGTCACGGAAAAGAATCGTGGGCATTTCTTACAGCTAAACATTCAAACACTTATGTCATCCACCAATCCACATTGATCCTACATAGTTGTTACAGTTTAGTAAGTACTTCTATTAGAGGAGGTTTGAGTCCCAACTGTAAGAATTAACATCAGATTTCTAAATTCGAAAAATTTCAAGTTTTCTCATCTTGAAGAACCATCTCTTAAAATGGAGATCAAATATGAAAGAAACATGATTTTGAAGTTAATTTCCGGCATTCACAAATGAGACATCTCAGTTGGAGCGATGTTTTGATACAAGTTATTTTTACGTCAACCTTTAAACATAATAAAATTATCAAGAAAAAAGTTAGCGCAACTTCAGTCTTGACAGTAAAATTTTAGACTGATTAGCTATTTATAGTGCCTTCCAAGGTACGTAGGTAAAATTAGATTAAGACCTAAAGCGAAAAAAAAAAATGCTTTCAGTAAAAAAATGACGATTAATTGCTATTTAATCGCATTGTTACAGAAAGTTTTCAAATGGACCTACGACGAACGGAAGTGGTGACGGAAGATAGTGGACCGATAGTTGTGGTGAAATTTGTAAAGGCCTTTTTCCAGCAACGCTCCACCATTCAAGTAATTGAATAGTAGTTTACTAACCCATCAGTTTTCCAGTAAAACAATACAATAACCCTCTGAGTGGCGTTTTATGACTTTCACGACCCTAAATAGCTTATCTATTCTATCAAATTATTTCCATTTTACTCCCAAACAAAGAACATTTTGAGTGGGGAATGAGGAAGTATTGAATGTCACAAAACAGGAGGAAAATAAATTCAAAGTAAGTAATTGTATTAAAGAGTAATCAATTTTCATTAAGTCCCATTACAATAATGATATGCCAGAAAATGAAACAAACCCATTGAGACGAAAAGATACCCGGGACGATATTCTGTTGTACCGGTACATAGGTATTTATGATGTAGCTACAATCAGCTATAAAAAATCTAAATTTTACAAAGAAATTGTGACATAGGTCTTGATTCTAACACCTAAGTCATTTAAGAAAATATAGTGATAAAAATTATACGGTTTCATACCTTAAGAATAAGTGTATAACAATATTTGAGGTTGACGATTTTAATTCTGTACCGCTATCATGAGTTTTTTACTATTTACTTTCAAAGTAAAAGTAAATTTTCATGATAGCGATTTTAGTTCTTAACTTGGTTAAATTAGGGAATAGAGTCGCTAACATGACATGTCTTTAAAATACTAAATAGTAAATCAAATCTTAACTAAGACTAGATGTCATATTAGTGACTCTAATCCCTAATGTAACCAAATTAAGAACTAAAATCGCTATCATGATAATTAACTTTTACTTTGAAAGTAAATAGTAAAAAACTCATGATAGTGGTACTGTTTCGGTTGTAAAAAGTTATGTAGATATTAGAAGATGAATCGTTTGCAACCGCCCTTAAGTTTATATATACGTAGGCACATAAAGACGTGTTATACTTACATATACTCTTAACATAACACTACTAGTTTCCACCTAAAGTAAGTGATCTTTATACAAAGTTCTAAAAGACGTTTGTTAGTGAAAACTTGTTTCAGAACAATACTCATTATATGAAAACTTTGGAGTCTAGTGTTATGATTAATTTAAAATAATAAGATGATAATTAACTAGGTGCAACATTTTTAACAATTATGCCCTTTAATCGTACGTCTCAAAACGACGTTATTATCGTTATTTTTGAAAAAACAATGAACCAATATTGTAAATAAAAGTTATGACTGATGACAAAGAACATTGCCCTCACCGGTTTAAAATTTCAATAGGACAAAAACATCTAATCTTAGAAAATTGTCTATGAAATCCGAGACTAAGAATTTACTGGGGTGATACAGTGTGGTTTTCACTGACCCGCTTTAATACCAATATGGAAGAGATCGGTTTACCTGCACACGTATGAACTATGCAACCACATGGGATTATTATAGAGCTCTTCGACTCATAGGAAACCTTTTCCGCAATCTAATATCTTAACCGCGAACGTACGATTGGATGACAAATATTATATTTGTTGGTTTCAGAAGAAATACTTAAATAAGTATAAGGAGAACTATAAAGTAAGTTTATGTAAAGAAATACAAATTTCAAATAAATCCAATGAAAGTCAACAAAACTTTTTATTATTAAATCCTAAGACAGTAATACTCCGTAGAACTTTATCCCAAACGTTATTCGAACGCAATTTATTACCTTTTAATTAATAGTTACAAAGACTAGTTTGTACCCAAATTAGACGAAAGTTACGAACTTTCCCAATAATCTTATCCCTTCCCGCGCTTTCCATTTGCCGCATTTCTAATAATAAATTGGAAACGTGAATTTGCTTTGTAACTAGATCGTGTATATTAACTTTTATTCCAAATTAACGTTGTGAAGAGAAAGACGTCGTGAAGTTATGCCAGAAATTTTTCAATAAAAGATAATTACTTATACTCGCTCTTTCGGGGTACAGTTCGTAATAAAAAAATTCAAGGACGAATTGCTTCGGAAGATGGACGCGTAATATCAAAAAGTTAAATAGTAAAAATACTTTGACAGTGAATAAGATTCGTAATAAATAACATTGCAAAAATTCATAGACAAACATAAATCGCGGAAGTAATTAGTAGATGTTTAAATACCAAAACAAAATAAAAGGTGTACTTAACAAAGAATCCCAAACAGGTGCGGACATCTAAAATAGAATTGCTCACCACAAGACAATTAGAATGATGAATTAATTAAAGTTACCCTCTGTTTGTTAAGCAATCACGCTGTGTCAAGATTAAAGTTATCCAAGAAAGATCTCTAAGGACACTTAAAAAACCAGGAGGATTTTAAAAAGCAGACGCAGCAGGTACTCACCTAGTGCTTGACAGATGCAAATGAGACCGGGCGGCGCGGAGCCGGCCGCTTTTCTCTACGGACGCTTTTCCTTTACCACAATCCAAACAATCCTTTATTTGCACCGACCTAAAGTATCCTACCGTGCCGGCTAACCACGTGTACAGTCTTAAATCTAACGGTCCTTAAATTCACTATGAAATTCTCAAAACAAAAACTTAATTAACTAAATGAAACTTTACTGACCGTAGTCCGGAGAGCTGGTGATCGGACCTTGGAGGGTATTTCACAAAAAAAGGGATATGTTTTTGATAAATGTCGAGTAAGTCGGAGCACGCTCGATTTAGTACCGGTAGATTTCGGAGAGATCGTACGTCGCGGAGAGGAGAGGATCGGACACACGATCGGGGAGACCGAAACGATGTGAGTGACGCCGGGCCGGTGCGGGTGCCTCCCGCCCGGCAGCCGCGCGTCGCGAGCAAGAGGGATGCAGCGAGCGAACCCCCCAACTCGCGAATATCGCCACTCGGATCACCTCGCCAGAGTCTCAAGTGCTCTCTGCCGTCGGCAATGCTCTCTCCTAGAGGGAGGGCTCCCGGCGCCTCATATCCGAAACGTCACAACAGCCACCCGCGATCGCACTCCCGTTTGAAACGTAAAGCTGTTGTTTTAAAATAGAATTTGATAACTAGGTCACGAGATGAACACCTGACGTTCGGCGTCATATCGAAAAACGTATGCCCCCGTTGGCTAGGTGTAGCAAATACCATAACGAATACTTTGGCTGAACACGCGCCATATTATGCAACGTTACGTCTTGTATCGTCCTTCGGCCGAGCTTTTACACAGTTTGGATGCTTTGTAGGATATAGGGGAACTTTTGCTTTATACTTTATCAAACAAATTGAACAAATTGTATGTTTTAGCAAATCGCTCTGTAATATATATTTTTCTTTTAAATACGAAGTAATGCGTGTACACACATTTCCATTATCATTGCGTGTGTTATCATTGTATTTCTTATTATTTTAAGTTCAAATTGTTGTTTGTTAAGTTTAGGAACCGATTTGGCATTCATCTGCTTTATCGCAATTGGACGATTAATCTAAGTAAATTAAACTTGCTGTCCGTTGTAAGACACGTAAGAGGTAATAGTGCCCTTTATAATAAACTAACCTTTCTGAGGTAATAACCCTTCCGAGGTAATTTGACAAATGTGCCATATGAGTGCCACAATAAAAATAATTAAATTATAGCAAAGGTAAGCGGGACTTCCTCGCACTCGTGTGAGTAAGTGGTGTGTTTACGAAGCACGCCACAGACACCAGCTATCCATCAATCAATTACGAACGGTTACCCCTCGTGATTTATTGAACATAAACTTCTAATGTTATGGCATTTGTTTCTTACAGAGTTGGATTCCGTGAAAATGGTTTATCTAAATTATACCGTTACTTTAACTTTGCTTGCTAAAATGATTAATGGTATTTTAAGGGAAACTTAGAATATACTCCAGAAAACATGTTTGTGGAGTTAGTTGGGTACTTTGTTAAGTTTGATATTATTATTAGATAGTACCACCACATTTTAACAATCCAGTTGGATAACTGTGGTTTTAATTACCATCTACTTTTATGCAAGATACACTGCTTTTAAAGTGAGCTGACACAGCCACTTACACAGTTATAGTTAATTTGCAACATTTGCAAAACCACAAAAAAAAGAAAATAACAAAAACATAGGTATATCGTAATAAATAGGTACTTCTTTAAATATATTTACAGATATCACAAACAGGTTTCACAAATACTAGCTGGTAATACTAGCTGTTGCCTGCGTTTTAAGCCGGAAATAATTTTATTTCCGCGCGCGAGGAAATCATTTTATGTTAAATATTTATAAAATTAGTTCACGAGCTGCAAAAATGTCCGTCAAATAGTTTTTATTTACTAGCACTTACTTTTTATAAAAAATAACATAAATTAGCATCACGCTTTAGACCCAAAAAGGTTCGGCAGAGATGGGCTGCTACACTAAGTGTACACCTACGTACATTTCGCCGATGCCGTAATAGAGTCTCAGAGATGCCATCTACCGGGCACGATTCCAAACTCTAGCCTAGTGAGTATTTTCTAACTCAATAATTTAGCCCGACCCGGGGTTCGAATCCAGGATCTATAAACAGTAGCCGTGCTTACAACTACAAGACCAATGAAGCAATTCCCTAGTGTCTAATGATAAATAGATATTAAAATTTACACGAAGTTTTACCGACTTTTTCGGACACGAGGTTTTCAATTAACTCGAGTAGTCTCTTTTCCTCTCTTCTGACACTTAATACTACTTATTTGATGAATTCTTTAGATATACTGACGATGACAATATTTATGACTAATCTTACAAACGTTTTAAATTTTTCTGTTATTTATTTAAAAAAAAAGGTTTATACCTATTATTACTTTTTAAAATAAATAACAGAAAAATTAATAAATAATAATAATAATAGGTATAAACTTTTTTTTTTTAAATAAATAACAGAAAAATTTAAAACGTTTATAAGATTAGTCATAAATATTGTCAAATTACTCGTAAAAAGCTGTTAAATAAACATAGCATTATAAGATCCACGAGCCATATTCTGACAAATTCCTAACTCGAGCCATTCCGACAAAGGTAGATTAATGAATGTACTATAATTAAAAAATAACTGGAATATTGAGATGCCCAACTATTTAACGAAAGCTTTTAATTTGGAAACGGTAGCCATAATAAATCGTGGAACTAGGCAGTTGTCCAAAACATGTAAGTACCGTCTACGAGCGAATAATTCTCAATCTAAATCAGTTATTATGTTATAAGGAATGTTGTATGTGATAATGACTGAGATTTAATCTCGACTGTGTTGTTTTACAAAGAACCTGTGTGATATGACCTTAATCTTGCTGTCATAATTATCAAAGTTGTGGCGAAATTAGTATGATTCCAAGAAATCCCGGGCAAAGGCTACGATATAATGAATCAGAATTATACGAATATGATATGATAGTTGACATTTTGACTAGCTTCGGCCCGCGGCTTCGCCCGCTTAGTTTACGAACCCGTACATTTTTCCGGGATAAAAAGTAGCTTATGTGCTATTCCAGACTATAATCTATTTTTGTGCCAAATTTCATCCAAATCTGTTCAGCTGTTTTGGCGTAATTGAGTAACAAACATCCATCTATCCAAACTTTCGCATTTATAATTATAGTAAAATTTTATTCCGCGCTATATACCTACATACATAACTTTTAATTATGTGATTGCTTAAATGTCAATTAGTTATTTTTTTATTGTAAGGGAATGTATTTTTTCTGTGCTTTTTTATCAATAAATAAATACTTAGTATATTTTACATCTGACCAGTAATTTTTTTTAAACATGGAACCTTACTCTCCCTTTCTAAGAAATCTGAATTCACAAAAAAAAATGTGTGCACCGTTCTACCTTCGTCTTAATCGATAAAAAACGCATTCTTCTCAAAAAACTCATTCTTATTTCAAAATGTCTATGCACCAGTTCGCGAACGCTATCAGGGCAAAGGTATTCGCTTATGAAAACATCCGTTAGTCTTTTATATTGTTATTTATCAGTATTCGTATGATGTAAACGTTTACAGAGAAATATTTAAGCGAGCATTGGCCGGAACTTACCGACAGAACGGATTGTTAACACGCTGCGAGCTTCGCCGAAACATTTCCAAGCTTTTTCTTTTTTAATTGTATTTCATTGGCCTTCGATATTTGCACTGCTCCGCACTATAAGTACAGTTAGGTATAGAAAACGTGATTTTTATGAACCTGTTTCATGTGACACAATAAAATAATCCTCATGCGTAAGAGTTTAAATATTTTATGTGGTTTTAGGTCTTTAAACAAATATTAGGCACAGGTTTACATCCAGTACTCACTGATCTCATGTAAAAGGAAACGAGCCTATTGTCTTAACCCGGAACAAAAAGAAAAACTAGTCTTCTTAAAAAAAAAAAACCTTATAGAAACCAAATAACATTGCCTTACTTGAGAATCGAATCCAGCAACAAGATACAAATGTTGATATTTTTATAATAATATCACAATAATCTTCAGAGTTATTACTCCCCAAGGGCCAAGCAGAGTGTATTATCGAATACCCGTAGTTTGCCGATGCCGATATTAAGTCCCAATGGGGTAGGGGTCGAGCCTATTCATCGGGAACGGTTCAATCCATGACCGACATTTCCTTTTGTAATAGAAAAACCCAATTACACTTTTACCCTTCTTGGGACTACTAGATCCATGACGGGACCAACTGATAATTTAAATATAAATAAATATTATTATATTAAGTTAAATTAAATTATCGATAAAAAACGTGTTATTTTATGTTTTTCCCACAATACTAAGAAAATTATTAAGTAATATCATGTTAACAGAAAACCTTAAAATATTAAGAAAATTGCGTAACACGAACATTTGTCGGAAACTCCGTAAGAGGTATGTAGGTGTACAGGTTTGAAACTAATGTGTTCAAGCGTTTATTCTGGTAATAAATCATAAAAGAATAGATGAACCCGGTGAATTTCGTACCACCTAAAATTGATTTGATTGTAACACTCATCAACGAACAAAATAATCCGAAGTGGCAATTCCCATACAGAATTACCAATTTCAGGAAAACAAAAAAAAAACAAATCATTCGAGACAATTTTGAGTTTTTGCGATACAAACGTATGGCAATTGATTTTTATATATTATACATCTATAGATTTAGAAAAGCTGTAAGGCTCTTTTGTGTTTGGCCTCTCGCTCGGCTCTAACTCGGCCTATGGACATCTTCGGGTACTACATGTAGGCTGATAACGACTAGTGAAATTAGTAGGTCGATTAACGACGATTGAAATAAAAATGGATCTTCAAAAGCGAAGCTTATGGCATGCATTAGAAATCTCTTGCACCCCAAATTAGCTGGGATCAAAGAAAATGCGACTTTATGTTAACAGATTTTTGTAGGTTTTCGGTTGTCGCTTCCACACAACATTTGGACCAAAATATGTAAGTTCATCAATAAGAAACGAACCGAGTCCGGTATTAGATTACTTCATAGCGTTAAGTCGTGAACTAAATTGTTACATGATATTTGTCGTTTGACACGGCAAAAGATGTATAGGTAAATAAACAGATTCAGTTTGATTATTTCCCGCCGCTGTCGCTCTCCACACGCCCGCAACCTTACAACAATAATAGCACGTTTATGTTGACAGCACGCGTGACTTTGCATGACATATTCCAATATGTCTCCCACCGATGTGCCACAAATCGATCCCGATACGGTTTGTCACCCCTTTTGATGGATGGATTGCCGTTTCATTTACCCAATTGCCTGTTTATATGAGAACGTACTTTTTCCTTGTTTTGGTGCTGTCGAGATGAACTTAGTTGGAGATGAGGTTTTTGGTGTTGACGGATTTTTGATAGTAGGGCAATGCGTTAACTTAACCGTATTTACTGTTGTGCCGTTTGCCATAAAGATCTTCAGGCAAACGGTTCTAACTAATATATCGCGCCCTACTGAGCTGTAGATTCGGCGACGCAATCTGACCTTACTAATAGGCTACAGATACTCTTAGCTCCGTATCACAGCACGAAACTCAAGCTGTGATTTATAGATACTTGACCAAGATTTGAGTCTGTCATTTCATACAAATACACTCAAGCGCTGCTCAAGTAGTGATTACTGCTGAGTGTCATTCTAACCTACGGGACATGATTAAACTGTTTGTTAAACATTACAGACTACTCAATATTCTTATCGAGTAAAATGGTTATTCTTCGGGCAAGGAATTCGATGTGCAAAAATAAAAGTCAACCAAGGTATGACGGCAAAGCATGAAGCACCTCAATGTTTGTTTGGTAAGTATAATAATTTAGCTCATTACTGTTCTACATCTGGGAATGAGAATGAGAATTATTAGGCCTTAGTTTCAGCATGCTATCCTGGTGCAGGCTGATGATCTACACACCATAAAGCCGTCTCACTCTTCTCCACCATTAACGCAAACTGATCCGAAAATGAAATATAAAGTCACGAGATCCAACCAGAATCGAACACAGGCTAAGCTATCAACTTTTAATATAAAGTATTATTAGCTATAATAGTTTATCTGCAATAATAATAAAAATGATTGTTATTAAAACAAGTCACAACCCAATAAGTTATTTACCTATATTTTGTTTGTGCTATTTTCTATTCAATTCGTGAGTATGATCGACGTGTCACGTCATTGTAATGGCAATTTGATACAGAGCTTTGATTCAGCATTGAAAAGGAATTTATACTAGCATTGAGCTATAAATATTCTATTAGTAGCTTTGCGTAAAAAAAGTGTTATTTGTATAATTTTGTAGTAATGTAGCATGTTTACGAGGTAGGCCAAAGAACCCGTGGTGTGATGACTTAGATTCTTCCACAAAGGACTGACCAGAGGATGCAGCACACAAAGAGATTTGTAGACTATGAGGGAACTTTTAGTCTAAATGAGATAAATTTTAAAGTGCGTCACTATTACTGTTAAAGCAAAAGTGAAATGCTTAATAGAAAAAAAAAAAATCAACAGCGACTAGAACGGCTCAAAGAAATAGAGATAGTTTGCTGTCCACATGAAGAGACTGAAGCAAGAACCTGTATGTATAATATTATTTTATTTTGCCAACTATCCCGCATTCAAACTTCATCGAAAGTTCAATTTAGGTTCCCAAGGTTTAAATCATATTTTTATTTTATTCTTGATTTAAGTTTTGACAATGAAACATAATTTTCACGCTTTCAACCAGGAAGGTACGTTTGAAAACCCATAGACACCGACAGTCTTGTAAAACATGGGCTTTAAGCATTTAAGTAATAATTTAAGTAGGTACTTAGCTACAAATAGTAAGGTACCTACATGATATTTTTTTTAGGTTTATTGCATAACGGTTTTTTTTTTTTTTTTTAAACATTGCCCCACACTTGGATTTCTCCTGTATCGTGGGTACAGTTTACAAACATACATGTCACATGCACAAACAACCAGACCCGAAACAACTATCTGTAGATCATACAAATATTTGTTCCGTGCGGGGATCGAACCCGCGACACGTAGCGCAGAAAGCTAATCGCTTAGCCACTGCGCCAACTGTGTCGTCATCGATACTATATAACATATCACGCCTAATAATCACGAATCACCCACAACATACGCCATAGACCACAAATTGGTAGTAATATTAGCCTACCTACACATTCCGTACTGAAACTCAATAACCAAACGACCATGACTAAACTGCATCTAAGTAGATAGGTACCTAATAATAATATACCATCGTCTGTGTTAACGTGGAGTAGACAATAAATGAAGGAATGATAAATACCGGAGCGAAGCGCTAGTCAGCAACAGACATACAGTAAATAGGCATTTATAAATAAACACGAAAATAAAAACTTGATAGGTAATGTAGGGACATAAAATAAATGTTGTTGTTTTTTTTAAACACAGTGATTTGAATGCTCAAGGCAGGTATATAAAATTCTTACTTGTGTAGCTTCGCGCTGGGGCCACTGCTGTCTACATAGTCACCAATCTTTTTTTCAGCGAAATGACTGCGGACAAGTTTTTATTTTCTTTATTCTTCTTGAAGATAAAATCGTCCTCGCGACATGTAGCGTAGCAGTAGATCGCTTAACCATTGCCACAACCGTGCCGTCTAACTTAGAACTGCATTAACACACTACTCTGTGTTGTCCACGTAATGCGGATGTTTCCCGCGTTCAACTTAAACTAACTTCCGCTTCCGGTGTAATCGCATTTCCTTTGTTTCGGACCGCCACCGCCGCCGGTTAATATTTGCTGCAAAATGTTTATGTAGAAACTAAATTATATTGCTAATGTTGTCAATTTGATGCAACCTACTAAAATACTACTACACTTATTTTGATATTCAAGACTAAGAGAGAACAAATAACCCGATTAAGGTACTTCTTCAGAAAAACTTAACGTACGCGAAAACGACTTTGGGAAAAGCTCAGATGACTACGATTAAAATCTACTTCTTTATAAATTCACTGTTAGAAAATTTTACTAAATAAATACAGACAAATTCTTTTCCCGAAAATGCCTCATACTGCAATAAGGTCCTGTTTGTATATTTAACTTGTCATTAACCCGGTGTGGCAACATTTCAACGCATGATCTGTTCATCACAGAAATTAACTTGTTTGTGACGCTGACGCATCTAATTAAACCAGTGATACATTTGCTTTATGGTAACCTATAGTATTCCAATATATGTTTAGTTCGTACTCGTATATAAGCTGACTCTAATCGAGTATTATAAACTTTTAGATAATAATGTCCTCCTGACCGAATTTCGGTCACCGCGGCCAATCTCACCGGAGATTAGCCAACTACGCAGGAGATATTATAGAGCACAAGTGTGTGCGCAAACACCGGTGCACTCTCTATTCCTTTACTCTCATGGTCCGATCGGACGGCAATCCGACACGTCCGGAGAGAGATCAGACGCAGGACCAGCGGCTTTACGTGCTTTCCGAGGCATGGTGTGTATTCACATACACAAAAGCTCAGACCCGAAACAACTATCTGTATATCATACAAATATTTGTTCCGTGTGGGAATTGAACACACGACACGTAGCGCAGCAATCTATCCCTCAACCACTGCGCCAACCGTGCCGTTTAGATAAAATAAATAATCCAAGTGAAAATTAAATGATGAAAAATCGGGAGTGTAAGCCGGCTTTGAACTCAATTCTCCTGCATAAGTTGTTCAATTGTTCAAGTGCTAAGCCATCACTCCTTTTGTATACTAGATATTGATGAGTATCTAGGATATATTACCTCACGCAATGGACAAATATATTTTTTTATTTAATTAGCACGAGTTACCAAATAGAAATATCTCATGATATACCTAGTAAAAAGATTAGCCAATCAGCAATGTTAGTATACGGGCTGACTACCCAGGGTGCGCCAGACGACTTCAGGCTTCATGACGCGTGAGGGCTTTTTCCTTGCACGCTTTACCTATCTAAAGATTCCATTCATTTTAGACTCGAACCTATAACCTCAAGTTTTTGACTCACAGGATGAATGAGACATTTACAGTGTATTTACAGAACTAACACTTATGTGGGCACTTAATACCCTTTAATAAAAGTTCGACAAAAAAATCAACGCTTATACATAAATTTTACAGAGGCGTTATCGTGTTATTCACCTGAATATGCAGAGACCCTACCACTGTTTATCTTTCGAGTATCATCTGAATTCTTTTACCCGAATACAATGTAGACAGCTCTCATCTCATCCACCGGAATAAGATCTCTTTTAATATAACTGATAGGATAAGGCTAGATATAACCATTTTCGTCACTTAATTTGTTTTACACATTAGATTTTACGTCCTGGTGCAGCCCAAAACAGAATAATCTAGGGAAACAGAGTGCAACGTAAGTTAGCTTGTCTAACCTCAGCTTTATCATAATTAGGACTGCTTTGGCTGTTTCGCTTTATCCAGCACTGAACGAATAAATTTGATACATACATTTTTCTGAATTTATAACCATTGCCAAGATTTTGTAGTAACAGATAATAGTTAATAATGATACTCCCTACATTTGTAGCCTGATGCATGCACACATACGAAACACCCCTTTACACTCACATTTAAGGAAAGTATAGGGCCTCAATCCCGTGTAGCACTTTGTAACACGCGGACGCGAATGTACATATATGTGAGTGCGTCAAGCAACGCAAGTAGGGAATCCAGTATCTGTACAGCATGTGCTCTGTGCCGTAGTTGGGGCTCATGTTTACATTTGAACGAGGCCCAATCACGCGTACGCTTCGCCACGTCATGCTACAATAAGATAGCAACGCTATTGTAGTGTATTTTGTTCATATTGGCGCTGCCATTATTTTGAAGCGCCTTCCGTAAACTAACAATGTTGACAAAATCATTGTTCGCTCTATCAAGATGACGAAAATGAATTGTCTATTATACTTCAGGGTTTGAACCTCCACTGACGGGATGCGTGGGATTCTAACCAATTTACCTACAAGTGTAAAACAAAATCAACTGTTCCATTCTTTGGTTGAGTAATATTGAATAACGTTTGTATGCAACAGTTTCTTTTTTTTGGGATTTCAGGGTAAGTCCTATACTAAAATATGTTCATAACGAGTGCAACAACACCATCCGCATTAGCTTACGATCTCATCGATGAGACGACGTCAGTGCATGTATCCTGGTGGTGACGAAATATTGCAATCGTCACCACACTTGGGAAACATGATGGTCATCACATAATGAGGAGAAGCGCAAAATAATGCTGCCCATCCACAGTCGCTTCAGTTGCAATTGATCGTTTTATTTTATTTGACTAATGTAGTAAAACCGCAGGTGGTCTGTTACTGTATCAAAGGGTAATGGGGAACTCAGATGGCTTTTAGCCAAATAGAATACCGTTGAGTAACTGCGAGTAAGAAATGTGCAATACCTAATATTTATTTAAACTTTTACCTTGGTCGTTGCTTATTCGACCCCAAAGCTGTGCAGGAGTCGCCTTACACTTTAAATTCAATTTATGAGGAGTTTTAATTCCGCCTAAACTGGACGGCTTACTCTATTAGCTAGACGTCATGGTACAAATTGTACCATCGCGACTATGTACCATGTGCCTTAGTTCAAGGGATAAGAAAGAAAAAAACAATATAAGTAGTAAATGAAACGTAAATGGGACTCCTTGGTGAGGATAAAGGAAATCTCTTCTAGAGTAAACAGTTAAAGAGTCTCCTATTTGTCTACCTACTCGGATTTAAATTTTGAACACATTGACTTTCTAATTTAATAGTCGAGGGTGAAAACGTTTAACAGATTAAAATAATTTCTAAACTTGATGTTTTGTCCATTGAATCCTAACACAACAAAATTAATGGAAAGGGCTAAAATTTAAATTTAAATGTTGACATTTAAATCGATTAACTAAAATATCGAACAGACAAGTTTTCATTTAGAAACGTCGAAGTCACGTTCAGTAGCAGCTGCAATATTTTCGTTCACAAACAAACGTAGTGTAAATGTACAAATAAGTAAAACTGACCTCGGTCCGGTCTGATCTAGCGTCCCATGAATTTAGATTGCAAGTTTATTCCAAGTTCAAAATTCAACCGATACTCCATATCGCCATGTGTAATTTGATGTGGGAAATATGGTCCAGACCATGCATCAGCTGTCTTCAGCGTGCATCAATGAACAACCGGAGATTATGAATTAATATTCTCATCATATAAAATCAAAATTTAGAACTCGGAAATGTGGATAGAAATTGTATAAATACTTATGTGCCTAAACAAAAGTAATACAAGCAAAGGTTTTGTCAGACAGTCAAGCACAGCTGGAGCTCCTGGGTTCGATGTCAAGAGTTTTATAACGTGAATATATTTAAATTTATGAAATTATGAGGCTTTAAAATTTTTTAAGAACAAAGTATTCATATGTGTATTCATATTCATTCATGTCTTTCTGCTCATTATTCATATGTGTGTGTTATTAGCTTGTAGGAAAAAGGTTGCACGCTGGAACCAAACGGCCAAATTTGTGAAACCATCATTATCTGTAACAACCCTGTACGAAATTTGAAGCAATCAATTTTTTTTTTTTTTACTGATCCATATGTCTACAATTTGGCTAATTAATATGCTTTTAGCTGCCTTTAAGCGTTTAACTTTGTTTTTCTTTTTTTTATAAAAAAAACGTTTCCCTACTCTAGCAATAATTCCTGTATCGTGAGCGCGTTTACAAACACAAATATTCACATGCACAAACAACCAGACCCGGAACAACTATTAGTAGCCCATACCGAACCTGCGAAACGTAGCGCAGAGAGCCAATCGCTTAACCACTACGCCAATCGTGTCGTCTAAACTTAACTTAACTTGAACTGATATTACGTGGTTAAAAATATATTTACATTTTACATTCGTGTATAAATAATTCTCAAGTACTTATATACACTCATAAAAACACAATTCAATAGAGTACAATCATAAATACAACAGAACATCTCGGGAGAATACACGCGTTGAGGAGTTGCGAAAAATACACAGTTAAATTAGATCAAGATTCAGAAACAACACACATCAACAAACACACATTCAGTTTTGACAGACATCGTCTTCTAGAGACATGTTATATAAAGAAAAATAGCGATTTCACACAATACATCCACAAACATACAAAAGGTATAGGTATTTATAGAAAGTTAGCATCCCTTTGCACGTTATCAAGTAAACACACACGCTTGAACTCGAACAGAGACGCACATAGGCGTCTGAGCTTGACTGACATGACGGGTCGAACGTTCTCTATAAGTTACAGCCTTAAAGTATGAATAAGACAATCTAAAGAGCGCGTCTGGAGAAGTATAAACTATAAATTTTTCTCTTAAAACATTCATCGTTATATTTGATCTGTCAATAGAATTTCAGACCTGATTACGGGACTCCTGAAAAACCAATACTATTAAGGATATTGAGAAAAATTGCCACAATCATCTACCACGAAAGCCTTAAGACTATGGTTTAGCCAAAAGTTTTCATACAAAATTCGTTAAAGTTTTTACCCCACTAAACATGAGCCGATTTTGCTGATTTATATGTTATAGACACAAGTAAAAACTAGGTCATCACGTTTTTGTTTTTGTGATATTGTTTATAGACTGAGAAATAATTGACCCTCAAAATGCGTTTCTTTTAACTAAAAATTTCCGAATACTTATCTCGTGATACTTAATAAATTAAACAAAATTTTGAAAAAAAAAATCTTAACTTTTCGATCTAGTTTATAACCTGACAAAACGATAGAGACCAAAATCAAATTAATTCATTAAGATTTGATGTAAGAAACTTTAATGCCCAAACACCTATTTTGCGCGTATTTCAAGGCAATTTTGTCAGAAGCCGGCAGCTAAACGATACTCTTAACTTACCAGCGCTTAAGTTTAGTTAGTAAAAAATATAATGTATGTGCATATAGTATTATCTATAATACATTCTCAGCAACCTAAAATGTGTCTTGGCCATTTTTATTATAGAGATCCGACTTATTTAGCGATATATCAGGATAATCTTTTCATATTCAGTCATTTCTGAAAACGAGAAAAAATAAATATTCTTTGCCTGAAATAGAAGTAGGTCAAAACGATGCTTTAAAAAAAATATACGCCGTACTCTTACTAATATTCTTATTTATAAAATTTGCGTACACAGTTTACGTACATAGGTACTAAAGCACTGAGTAAATGAGCGCTTTATCGCTTGTTAATACTCAAAGTTGAGAAGTGCGGAGCTACCTTCAGTTTAATGCGATCTAATAGAGCGTCTTAAGTGCTGCTCATAGATATTCAGTGTATGCTTTGACTTCTGAATCAAATAACAGATCCTAGAGGGAATAACGTGTTTATTATAATGTAGGGTTCTTGAATTCCGCTTTTGAGCGTGAAATAAATCTATTTATATTTTATTTTTGTTTGGGAAATAGAAAAATTGTATAAGGGAGTTTTTATTTGATAAATGAAGTTATGAAGTGGCAAATTGCTAAACATTCATCATCATCATAATATAACAATGATGAATGTTTTTCATCCGTTTTCCTTAATACTAAACATAAAACCCCGCAAATACCTTTTTTGGAGCTTATCGCTAAAGTACATGTTATATATTTTTTTCTTATTAAAGTCAACCATTCCCCTCACTCAGTTCGGTTCTTTGTCATGTATCCTGATTATGAACAAATATTTGTTACGCGTAAAAATTAAACCCACGACCTAACCGCAAAAAACCAATCGCTTAGCCACTGCGCCAATCGTATGTCAATGCTTCTATTCTTCGGAGCAGCACATAATTTTCTAAAGTACAAGAGAAAGCCAGATAACACAAGACATACAGAGTTAACTAATATTTACTTAGAGCACACAATCCTTCGAGTCACCGTAACCTTAGAGTCATAACGATATCTCCAGGGTAAACGTACTCTGGCAACTTTATTAAAAGTTTTCTACGTGATCTTTTCTTCGCATAGTAGGTACTTAGGTACATTCTCTGCCATTTTGTACCGAAACTTCGATATTATGTGCAATACAATGGATTTGAGCGTTGCAAATGGCTATGTTATAAAAACATGTTTGACTAACGTTATAACGTCCATGTTGCCGTTGAATTCGAGAGGATGTGAGTTAGAAATTACAATATTTAAAAATTGCTTAATTGAGATAAAACGTAGCGTAATCATCTGTCATATAATAATTATTGAACATCCTTTAAGTGAAATTGAAAATAAGACTATTTTAGCCCTATTATATATGTACTTAGGTCTCCATATTGTCTGGTGTAGAAGTTTTGGGTTTTAAGGCAATGATGATGAGCAGAAAATGGGTCTTCTAAGACACCGGTACAATGAGCGATCGTGAAAAATATGTCCGTATGCCCATAATCACATATCACTTTTAGGCTAGTCCAGTAGCCTAGGCTGTAACATATTGAATATACGTAAAGAAATCACTATCCAACTTCGTATATTGATATAGATTCAAAAATAACTATAACATTACGCCTGTATCCCGAAAGGTTAGGCAGAAGTATACCACATTTTTTCCGATGCCGTTATTGAGTCCCACGTAATAGGGGGTAAGCCTATTATCATCTACCGAACACAGTTCCAGAATCCGTGATGCTACTGAAAATTTACATACAGAAAAACTCAATACCTCTTTGTCCGACTCGGGAAACGAACCCAAAACCTCATGCTTCGTAGTCTAGACTAATTAGGCAGTAAAAAAATGTATTATACTGATGTACAATCCTTTTTGTTTTTTGTTTTGATGTATAATATATCTAGTACAAAGTAATACAAAGATATTAGTTTCTGTACATCAACTGATCTCTACACCGTGCTTGATTTACCTGAACTTTAGGTGTACGTGATCAATTAAACTGGGAAACATGGGCGATACCTATGTCAGCCGACGCGATGTATGCAGTAACTAGGCAAATAATTTTATTACGAATTTAAGACTAGTTTAGCTAAAAACTTTCATACAAAATGCGTTAACGTTTTTACCCTACTAAACATGAGCTGATTTTGAGCTGTAAGAAACGTTAACGCCCAGACACCAATTTTGCTTCTGTTCCAAGTTCTTTGTAATAATACAATGATGACATTGATTAGCATCATTACCGTTATTTTTAGGGTTCTGTACCCAAAGGGTAAAAACGGGACCCTATTACTAAGACTTCGCTGTCGGTCAGTCCGTCTGTCCGTCCGTCTGTCTGTCACCAGGCTGTATCTCAAGAACCGCGATAGCTAGACAGTTGAAATTTTCACAAATTATGTATTTCTGTTGCCGCTATAACAACAAATACTAAAAACAAAATAAAATAAATATTTAAGCGCGGCTCCCACACAACAAACGCGATTGTTTTGCCCTTTTTTGCTCGATATCAATAATGGCAACAGCAATTGAAATATTCACAAAATACTTAGTTGTATTTTTACTTTAATAATAAATACCTACTGTTGTTTACCTAGTCAATGGTACGGAACCCTTCGTGTGCGAGTCCGACTCGCACTTGGCCGGTTTTTTATTATTTTACACGTTCGCCAAAATCATGCTTATTCATCACACACCACGTTTAAAAAATGGATAAACGACGGTAGTAATTTAAAAAAAAAACAACTACCTAAATCTTGCCGTTTCATAACGCATGCATATTATATACTCCGAAGTCTAGATACTACCTCGTTCGCCCGCCTCACAAGTTTTCTATAAAAATATAAAACAATTGAACTGTTGTCATGTAACTTGTATTGAAAAAGCATTCACCAATCCATCGATACGACCAAAGCATAACAAATCCTACAAATATCCTATCCTACTTTTTAATAATATAAACGCGAAAGTTTGTGAGGATGGATGGATGGATGGATCTTTGTTACTATTTCACGCCAGAACGGCTGAACGGATCTGGATGAAATTTGGCACAGAGATAGATTATAGTCTGGAATAGCACATAGGCTACTTTTTATCCCGGAAAATGTACGGGTTCGTAAACCACGCGGGCGATGCCGCGTGTGGAATCTAGTATTACATAAATGCTACTGTGTTGGCTTACTTAAATAATAAATCAACAACTAAATAAAGTATCTAATAAATAAACAAATAATAAACAAATAATTTTACAAACTACACATCAAATTAATAAATAAAGTTGGGATCATACCTACAACAATTTACCTTTAATAAAATGCTTTCAACTTTGCTTTGTTCAAAACGTGTGTTATAAACACGCCTTTAGAAGTGATTTTGTGCATACCGGTACGTGGACCACTACTCCGAGACTAAGTTTGCCCATAACTTAATACTACGCTCCGGAGTGAATTCACTGTACTATGAGATACATTGTACACTTTAATATTATACGAAATAGAATTAAACGCAAGTTTTATTGTAAGGTTATTGTTTAATAAACAATTATACGCTGTGAGTATTTTATTAACTGATTAAAAAAGGTTAGAATTATTAGAATACTCATAATAATATGCTACGATGGTTTTATGTAAAAAATGAAAATGGGTAAAAATACTTGTAGTATTATGCTACGAGAATTTTTATTAATCAATTGAAATATGTAACAATCTTGTAGCAATATGCTACGAGCATTTTATAAAACAATTGAAATAGGTAAAACTAATTGTAGCAAAATGCTGCGAGCATTTCATTAATTAATTTAAATAAGTAATAAAATATTACTAGCATTATATAAAACAATTGAAATGTAAGTAAAAATTAATCAATTTGTTATGAGCACATTAAAGAAATTACAAGAAATTTCTTCTACAAGCATTTTATGAAACAATTGAATAGATTAGAAATATGCTAGGAAGGTTACAAATTGAATGATAAGATTTTACATAGTAGGTACGTAGTTCTGTTATAAGATGTTTTTTAAAGCAGATGAAAAAGCTACCACCTCTCGTATTAATATGCTGCGAGTTTATTAACGAGTGAAAAGCTACACGCATAAGTTCTAATGGTGGTTTAAAGACTTTTTATCCATTCCACTGCTAACAGAAATTATATTAAATGGTTTTTCTTTTGATCGACTTTAAATACTTTTAATTCTCTTAGAATATTTAAAAAAATATCATTACTTATAATGTTTGTAAACAAACGGTAACATTACGGTAATATGTACCTATGTACAAAATTTCTTTTTAAAAACATAAATTTATAAAGCAGGAAGGTAATTTGATTTCAGTAAAAAAAAAACAGAGTAATCTTTGATCGTGTTCATTTAATATCACCTACCTTCGGAAGCGATGTTTGCAGGGGGAGTATTTGAAAAATATCAATTTGTTGGCTAACAGGAGACGGTTACGTCCCGGGGAACGTGACCGCAATATCAACGGGGACAGAACAGATTTTGAAGGAACAAACCGGTTCGATGCGACATTGATAGGGTTAGAGTGTGCGGAAAACTACGTGAATTATTTATCATATTTATTTAGGGTTCCGTTGTCTTTCTTTAGTAGTGCGCTTTTAAATGCAGACCAAAAATACCCGTGTAATGTTGCCAGAAAATTGTGTTGCTTCTTGTTTCTGCACTCTGTTTACTCCTTTGATTCGAGTTTTTTTTTTAGAATTTCCCAGCTTTTATTTCGCTAGTAGAGTGTAGTGAAGCAAAATCAAATGCTTAACCACTGCCGATAAAGTTTCAATGCTTGTTTTAAGTGGCCGAAAGTACACTTGAGAGCCTAGACACTGATGGGACATTTTTTATCGGAATACAAATGGATCTTAGCGATCAGAGTCTATGTTTTAAAACGACATTTAGATTTTAAAGCGGCTATGAATAGTTCCCTTAAATACGCTTCCTCGAACTACTTCGCTACCTGCAAAAAGGATGAGTGACATAAAACCTTCTCTGTTTACCAACTATTTCTGAAATGTTTTATAAACCCTTCTCACTGTCCGGAGATACTGCAAAATTCATACATAAACAAATACGAAGTATATTTGTATCCAAACAGTTTGAATAAGATAGTTTAAAAGTAATAAAAAAAAAATTAAGAATTGAGAACCTTCTTTTTGAACATAATATAACATAGCATCACGCTTATATTCCCCGAAGGGTTACGCAGAGGTGAGACTGTATACTCAAATTTGGACGATGCTGTTATTGAGTCCCATGTCATAGGGGGCGAGCCTATTGCCATCTACCGGGCACAGTTTCAGACTCCATGCTGCTACTGAGAATTTCAACTCGATAACTCTGCCCGACCCGGGAATTGAACCCAGAACCTCACGCTAAGCAGGTGCGCATGCGACCATTAGGCCAATGAGGCAGTCCTTTTTGAAGTCGGTTGGTAAAAAAGTTTAAGGTAACTTTTACAAGAACCAACCTTGAAAATGTTCTACCTACTATAATATATCAGTCAAGGTTAAGAAGCTTTTGAAAAGTGGTGAGGCCGTAGTGTGCCGATTATGATGTAGGTAGTGCAACTCTGTAAACAAACTCGACAAGTCAGATCAACTAAATACTGAAATATATTTTACAAATGGTCATTAATGCACTTAACATAGCTTGTGCCCGCGGCTTTGTCCGCGTGATTTACAAACCCGTACATTTTTCCGGGATAAAAAGTAACCCATGTGCTATTCCAGACTATAATCTATCTCAGTGCTAAATTTCATCCAGATCCGTTCAGCCGTTCTGGCGTGATTGAGTCACAAATATCCATCCATCCATCCATCCATCCACACGAACATTCACATTTATAATATTAGATAGTAAGATAAGATAAGATAAGATTAATATTCTAAATTTGGAATGCAAGTTAGGATTTTTTTTCAGTCTAATTTTTTCGGCTCTCGGGTAAAAGTTAGCTTGTATTTTTTGAAAAAGTTAAAAGTTAAAATTTCTAATAATACCAGCGTTCAATCACTACTTTTGTTATAGAAACATTAACCGAAAGCTTTTCTAGGTTATGAAGCCGAAAATTTTTCTATTTACTTTGCACCTTGTTGTGTACCTGCTTACAATGTAATCAAACTTATACAAAGAAACTACCAAACTCAAATGAAAACAAATAAAATAGTAGAAATAAAATACAAAGAATCCTTTCTAATAAACTGTAAGTTTCATCATATACAGGTTCCCTTTTGTCATTAAATAACCGTCAAATTTTCGACGACACGGTTGGCGCAGTGGCTAAGCGATTAGCTTTCTGCGCTGAGTGTCACGGGTTTGATCCCCGCATGGAACAGATATTTGTATGATCTACGGATAATTTTTTCAGGTCTGGATGTTTGTGTATGTGAATATATGTGTTTGTAAACGCACCCACGATACAGGACTTATTACTAGAGTGGGGCAAGGCTTAAAAAAAAACAAACAAAACAAAATTACGCACAGTGGACACAATACCAAATCATTGTTTGTGGTCGCCGATATCCATTTGACAAGATGCGAGTTATGAATGTACTATCCTATCAAAATAAGAATACAAACGACTTTCCGCCATATATGACATTTTAGATAAAAACAGTTGCTTTTTTAATCCATTAAAACTTCAATATATGTATAGTTTCGTGACTCGTACTTTTTTTAAACTTTGCCCCACACTTTTATTTCTCCTGTATCGTGGGTACAGTTTACAGACATACATGTCACATGCGCACACAACCAGACCCGCAGCCTAATTACGTAAAAAAGCGACAAGACCGCGGTAGCCACGCGACAGCAATCTCACTGTCAGCCAATACATTATATGACACAAAAATGACGTTTGACAGAAGTTATCGCGCGATCTACGCCTGTCGCTACATCGGTAATTAGACTGCCGAGACAACTATCTGTAGATCATATATTTGTTCCGTGCGGGAATTGAACCCACGACATGTGGCGCAGCAGCCAATCTCTGAACCACTGCGCCAACCGTGCCGTGCTGTGCCGTTTAAGTGACAGTTGGTCGAGGTCAATGTTTTTCGTATTGCTTTCTTTATCGCGTCTTGTGTGTTTGTTTCTAGATATAAACTCGATACTATAAATAATAATATTTCAAATAATCCATAATCTCGTGGGAGTTCAAAGGATCTTATCCTTTCTACAACCCTTCAATATCGTCAGAAAACATTTAATATAGAATTATTATTTATTGAAGTCGCAATAGCCAAGTTTCGTTGATTTAGAAATCCAATTTCTATTGTGAACGTTTGACATTTCGTTTTCAATGAAATAACAATTTATTTATAGTTTACCAAAATTAAATTGAATCATCGGTATTTTATAGTATTGGGATTAGAAGGAATTATTTGTATAAGATTAACTTACTACGGCGTATTTGTAATCAAAGAAATACGTACGTAAGTATTACGTACGTATACGTAAGTAATCTACCCCAAAAATAATTGCCATATATCTGATACAATATAAATGAAATCGGCGACTTTATTGAAGTCCCGAGACCAAAGCCCTTAGAAAACCTAGGACCTTATTTCGTAGCTCTACTAGCTACCACAAAAACAACAGACTATTCAACATGTTGGTCATATAAACCAAAATAATATTTAATTTTTTTCAGATAATTCGCTCTCCAGCGGAATATACGTAGTACAATCCGCAAGATAAGTAGACTAACTTTGCATAATTTTGAAATGTATTTATCACAAATGATAACTATTTTTCTTATAACCGTTTCACTAGTCAGTAAATTTACGCGATTTTAATTATCAGCATAAGCTCCAATACTGCCGGGATATAGTTAATTAGGTGCCAAAATTAATTACATTTACAAAATAAATATACATATCTTACTTCCGTAAATAAACAAAAGACTACCATATTCTACCATAATTTTCCCACCGTATTTTCCCTAATTTTCTCCATCAATGGGTCATCCGAAACCATAAAACTATCCAAAAATGGATGTTTAATTAGGCAATTACTGGCTCCCTATGGAATAAACGAGGGCCGTATTACAAGCAAACGGTACAACAGAGGAATTAAGAAACTTACTACCTTAGGTAAAGAAAGATGTTCTCAAGGAGAATATATAGCTTTGTTTTTTTTCCATTGAATGTTTTTTCTTTTGGTATTTTGCTCGGTTTATGCAGTGAGTAAGCCATTGGCTTTCTAAGTCTACGTGCAGTATGTTTGAGTCCCACATGAAACGAATATTTGTATGTCTTTCAGATTGTTGTTTCGCGTCTGAATAGGTATTTGCGTGTGAGATTTATGACTGTAAACTGGACCCATGATATAGGAAAAATCCTAGTGCAAAAAAATTTTTTTCTTTTCTGCCTTGAGCAAAGTTAAACCAGTCAGTTTGATTCGTAAAATATTTGATTGCCTAGATGCGCTGGCGCCGCGTAAACTTATCGATAAACTCAACAAAACTGGTAAGATAAATTTTGAATACAGTTTGTAGGTATACATTTGTACACGATAATCCTACTAGTTACTACAACGAGACGCATATTAACCGAAAAGCGTTATTGTTTACATTATACCTGTGTTGGTCTAGGATAATTAGCGAACAAGGCTTGTTATTGGAGCACCAGAACACATTATCATTTCCCGACGTAGCAACACGTGAATGAATGAATCATTTAAGCTATTCCATTCAGTATGTGATCGCTATTTTGCAATGGAGACATCCGTAATACCTTTTGATAATATCCTCGACGCTACTGAGTGTTTAATACCAATGAGTCAGATATAATAAAACTCCTTTTTTAAAATTGATTTCGTTTGAGATATTCAGAAACAAAAACTTTCGATTTTCGCACGTAATGTAATAAATGATGGGTTTGATTAGGTTTGATTCAATTTAAAGTTTATTTTCTTCCTTGTAGAGCATTTAAATAAAGGCTTGTTTTTAAAAATGTTTTTTTACTATATTTTTTATGGGAGTGCATAAAAATAACTAGTCCGCCAACTTAGCCGTTCCGCCGTACTGTATTTAGAGTGTAGTCATTTTATTTTCGTATTTTTCTCAGCAAACCCTTTCATTTGATACCCATATCATGGGAGTGCACAAAAAACAACTAGTCCGCCATCTTGGGCCGACCGCCATATTGGATTTAGAATGACGTCACTTAGCTAACCATGCATTGTCGTCCAAACTAAACATGTATGCAAAATTTCATCTCAATCGGTTGAGGATAACTGCTTTAAATATTTAATTGCAAGATCTGACCCCAACATACATACTTACATACAAACACTGCAAGTTAAATAAAAGCTTGTAAAATAATATACCTACACACAAGGTTTTGTCCTTCTACAGTTTAGCTTCTGGCGTATTAAGAAATTATGGAACTGTTTCAGTAATTTTGGAGTTTCAACAAAAGGAAAACAATATACAGATTTGAGCAAACAAAGTTAATATGTAACTTTCTTAAGTAGGTTACATTAACATTTATAATTGTGTAGTTGAAACTCAAGTGTAGATTATTAAGGTTTTCAATTAGGAAATTCTCAGTTCCAGGTTTCAATTTGTTCCTCTTAAATGACAAGAAGACTTGCCTTCTATTCAAATTAGTTACATTCGATACGTGAGTGTACCTATATGAGTTTTGGACTCAATCTGATCTAAATACGCGATTATAAAGGGTAGCAATTAAATCACTGGTAATATCTTCCTGTTACTTCTCCCGACACCATCGAGAAGATCTCCATGACATTTCCTTACTATAAGGTCATAGAAGCAGTGATTTTTTAAAAGAAATTATTTCTTTTTTAATTTTAGAATAAATCACTAATGCCGTCATCATGAAAACGTTAAAATATGTCCTCTAGTTCAAAGAATCTACAAAGGCATACTTATTACTTAAAGAAACTAGAACTGGGTATATCATTATATTTACTTTTTTAGGTACCACTGTAAATCAATTCCAATTAACGAACATTTACTGAACATTTCGCCTTTGGAAAATAATTAGGCACGGAAATACTAATAAGAAATAGTGATATTCCCTGATATCCTTGTATCGTGGATGCGTTTACAAACATAAATATTCACATAAACCAACACCCAAACACGTAAAAAAAATCTGTAGATAAAAAAATATTTGTTCCGTGCAGGAATCTAACCGCGGCAGCCTAATTACCGATGTAGCGACAGGCGTAAATCGCGCGATAACTTCTGTCAAACGTCATTTTTGTGACATATAATGTATTGGCTGACAGTGAGATTGCTGTCGCGTGGCTATCGCGTTGCTGTCGCTTTTTTACGTAATTAGGTGGCTAGCGCATCAATTGCTCAACCACTATGTATATCTAACGTCTATACAGACTGTACCGTCAATATTAAGAGTTGTATCGTAATCTTAAGTCTAAGCATTAGCTATAAAAGTCAATTTATATATCAACATTAGTGCCATTGGTGCTGCAATATTTTAATCTTAAACAATTTAACTGCTCGTGAAATTTAAGAGCTCTACACTAAAATGCAACAAAGATGTTGTATTACAACTGTATTTAATGAAATTCCACACAATGTATGCTGATTCGACAACGATATAATTTATAGCATTATGTTGCTTCTGCACATGATCATCAACATATTAATTTACCTACGTGGATATATTATTTATTTTTTATATTGCATGAGGAAATTCCCAGTTCATCATAAACAAAACACTGTGATTTTAAAATTCACCTCGCGATTTACCCATTCCGATTTGGGTATTATTATTATGACCTTTATTGTTTTTGTTTTCCTATTTTCTATGATCTGTTTTATAAATTATTATTGTGTGCCTTCAGTTTGGGCCAAATAAACGTATTATCTTTCTTCATCTTTCTTCTCTCATTTACACCGCATTTATTGTTTTATTAAGCGAACCAATTCACGTCGAAATGACTAACGATAGATGATCATAATGTTCAAAACTCGACGTGATCGTTCAACGGCTGAAAACGTGCAAGCATTCATAGCATAAGCCCCCCGTTCCAGCCTGCGCCTTAGAGATAAGTCACGTTTTCATTACACTAACTTTGGATTAACGAACATACGCTTTATAGACATATGTGATTACTTAAGTCCTTAGCGTCTATAACATGGGCTATTAATCTTTGTGATGCTACTAAATCTTAATATATAATCGTAATTATTTACCTCAGTATTGTCACTGTGATGCACGGGTATCTTCTCAGATTGAGAAGGGTTAAGGCCTGTCCACTACGCTGGACTAGAGCAGGTTGGCGGACTACACACACCATCGAAACCTCTCTTAGATGTGCAAGTTTCCTGACAAGGTTTTCCTACACCTGGCAAACATACCCAGAACAAGTATCTGTATTTAGGCCATACAAATATTTGTACCGTTCGGGGCTCGAACCCGAAATACGTAGCGCAGAAAACCAATCGCTTAGCCACTACGCTAACCATACCGTCAAAACATAGAGCTAATGCCGTTTAAACCTTCCTAACACAGATATAGTTCAGTTTGCGTAATGTTAGCCACGACTGAAGGACTCCAGAGGGACCGTAAGCATCAGGCTTTCATTTATTTATGTTTACGTTATTTTTCCCTAGAGACAGAACAGAGCTGCAGAGCTCATATCACAGAGTGCATTAGCATAGCTTGGAACCACAGGTAAATAATAAAATATATGCACAGTGGAAACTGTTGGCTTATCGTTTGAGACGCTCGAGCTCAACAAGAGCCCTGCGTGCTCATTACAAGGGTTTAAGCTGTTGATTAGCTTAATCCAAAACGGTATACCAAAACAACAATGTAAACCAACGTAGAGCTTCCCTTTAGCCGTTAATAACATATATAAAACATGCTTGCCTGCTATTTTGGAGGGTCTGAGTTCAAACCCGGCCCGCATCTTTGACTTTTCGGAATCATGTGCGGATCAAATTAGATTATCACTTGCGTTCACGGTGAACTAAAATATCGTGAGGAAACCTGCGCACCTGAGAGGGCTCCATAAAGTTATCGATGGTTTGTGTAGTCCGCCAACCCGCAGCTAGCCAGCCTGGTGGACAGAGACCTAACCCTTCTCATTTTGAGAAGAGACCCTTGCCCAGCAGTGAGACAGTAATGGGTTGAATTTTTAGTACGTACACAGAAAAATATGAAATACACTCAAAATATTTTTTTTACCACCTATGTAAAAAATCTAGATTTTTGTGCGAATTTCCCCGTTTTCAGTGGGAATCGGCAATGTTGTATAAATAAATAAGACTGAGCTTCAACCACTTTTTGGATGTTAAAAACAATGTTTCGCTTGTAAAGTTTATGCATGGATGCTTTCGGTGTTATTTTTTTTTATCTTTTGTCGCTAAGTGTGTTTTTCTGCAGCATTTATAGGATTATAAATGCTGCAGAAAAACACACTTAGCCTACCTAGTCTAGTCTTGGTCTAGTTTCTTGCTAGTAGGTATTAGTCTACACTATCTAGTTATCAATTAGTATACAAATTAGCCGAATTGACCCGGGTACGTCTTAAAACTGCGGCCATATACCGGAGGACGGGCAGCAGCGCCCTCTCACTAATAGGTGAGCCACTGCGATCCCCAAGCCACCTGCCAAGCGTGGGGATTATGGCAAACCCCCCCTTGAGAGAGGCCTTCGTTCAGCAGTGGACGTCTTCTGGCTGATGATGATGATGATAGAAATTAGAAGCTGTTTCTTGTATCCCGTGTTTTGTCCTGCGCTGCTGACAATAATCGATTATAACCTAAACAATCGTTAAGGCTCCAAATTCAAATAGTCTTCTGTTTCATCAACCAGCCAGTTTTTTTTTCTCGAAGGCCATCTATTTACATAAAACCTCTAACAATATCTACCTATTGTCGTAGAGCCTCCTTGATCCTGTGCTCGCAAGCCTGACTGTTAAGCGTAAGGTCCTGCAAAGTCGGCCAAAGTGTTATTGGGTTCTTCTGTATGAAAACTCTAAGTAGCAACACAGAGTCTGGAACAGTGCCCGGTAGATGACAATAGGCTCGCCCCCAATTGCATGTACAATATATACAATACTACATCTCTGCCTAACCCTTCCGGGAATGCAGAAGTGATGCTATAATAATAATCTTTATTTCTCCTAACAATACAAGCTTATTCCAGGTTTTACATAATAATATATTTTTATCTAATTAGCAATGTGAGGAGCTGGTGTCTGAGTTATGCTAGGCTGGCATAGGTTGGCATAGACATGCTAAGCTATGCTAGGCTATAATATATTTTTACCTATTATAATTCGAGATTACTCCTCTGTAACTTAGATACTGTAAAAAATATCTAAAATCAAAAAAATAAATCTAACAAACGTATCAAAGCATAACACGTCGCGTCGTTTTGATTGTAATTGGCAGTGAAACGGGCCGGGCGATCGGTCTCTGCCACCGTGGTCATGACCCCAATACCGACACATATTAATTTTTCGCATCCGGCGCCGGTTATGAGCCTAATTGAGCTCTTTCACCTCCGCGCTGAACATTCACAATGATTAGTAGCAACCGGATTGTAAATCTTTATTGGCCTTTTTTTATTTTCAGTGGCGTTTCTTTCTTTTTGGAAACACGGTTGGCGCAGTGGCTAAGCGATTAGCTTTCTGCGCTACGATTTACATACATGGCACACGCACATACAAGACCCGAAACAACTATCTGTAGATCATACAAATATTTGTTCCGTGCGGGGATCGAACCCGCGACACTAAGAGCAGAAAGATGCCGTGCCGTCAAATTATGTATCTACTCAGCTTCTACCCTCCCACTGCTGGCCAACGTGATTTGCTTGCCCACCTACCGGATGATGTTGCCTGTCTATCGACCTCATGGTTTACCTCACTGAATATTACGAACATTAAAAAAAAATGCTTAAATTGGTCCATCCGTTCTCAAGTAATACGCTTACCAACAAACAGCATTTTATTTTTATTTATTAACATATTGGCATTTTAGATTATTAACCAACTATTTACTGAGAATTCCATACATATAAGTTATGGGGTGACATACTAAGTTAAATAAAATGTTTAAACCTGTTACTAGTACCTACATCTCTGTTTAATCCTTCGGGGACTACAGACCTTATGCAATGTTGTTATGTTTAGACTAATTCCATATAATAAAAATATTATATTACTGCCTGCCATTTTCCCATATCAATTTATCGCGTTAAAATAATATTAAGGTTGTAATTTTAACAGGAATAAAATAAATATAAATGTGACGTAGATGTATTTAAAATAATTTTTTGAATGATAATTTTGAAAACACCACACATAAAAGTTGAAATAAAAATTTAATGTAAATTCCTCTCATTTCACAGATATTTTAATAGCAGCTCCATATCATATTAAACGCTCTTATTACCCAGCCATAAACGTGGAAGAGCAAGGACGCAGGAGATAAATCCCTAGCGCATCAAATGCTGCATCTATAAATACTTAAGCTTATTGCTTGCTTATCGATAATTTCATATTCGAATATTAAATACGATCAATCGATTTTTCCATGAGTAAACTCTGTTGAAGAAACGTTTAATATCTTGATCTATTTTCAAACAATCATATAACATTGACTAGGTAAAATATTAGATATAACGATTAGCGTAGTGTCTAAGCGATTAGCTTTCTATGCTATAAGTCGCGGATTCGTACCCCGTATAGCTTAGAACCGAACAGTTTGGTTGGTTTGTGATTTGAACTCTATAATATCTGATTAGTTGGCATTCCTGTGAGATTCTCCGCCGTGACCGAAATTCGGTCAGGAGGACATTATTATTATATATCTATTTGTAAAACACACCTATGATACAGGAATTATTCCTAACACGGGGCAAAGTTATCATTAAACAAAAAAAAAAAAAAAAAAAAAAACAATGTAAAGTTTTTTTTTTTTTTCTTTTTCTTTTTTTTTTTTTTTTAAAAAAGACGTTGCCCCACACTAGGATTTCTCCTGTGTCGTGGGTACAGTTTACAAACATACATGTCACATACACACACAACCAGACCCGAAACAACTATCTGTAGATCATACAAATATTTGTTCCGTGCGGGGATCGAACCCGCGACACTTAGCGCAGAAAGCTAATCGCTTAACCACCGCGCCAATCGTGTCGTCAATTCAATTTCAAGATTGTCAAACAGAAACGAATTGTATTTTGACCTGTATTCAGAAATGTATTGCTAAAATGAAATGTATGCGGCTGATGTATGCTATATATACGGCTGAAAGCACAAAACAAGCTAGGGTCAGGAAAATTAGCCGTTAAAACAAAAGTAATTACGTCTGATGTAACTCTCGTTACGACCGGAATGTAATAGCAAATCAACAGCCAATCACTGCTGACAGGGTTACTAATCAATACTATTACGAGCAACGTGATTCTGGTACTCTTTAGGATAAGGAACCTTTTTGAGGAGACCAACCAGATAAATTGGTTTTTGACTTTTCTATATCCCCGATTAAGCAGAGACTTTGTACAACCACACCGAAACCGTTATTGAGTCCTATGTGATATATCCTATGTGTTATGATGACGTCTCGATGCTGTGGCAATTTGATGAGTTTTAGGGATCTCAACAAAACCACAGACAATGTTGTAGAAGCAGTAAAATGTCATGTCAGTACGGTGTGAACCAACCAAGAATAATGTTTTAACATAAAAGCGTTAACTTAGGAGGAAGCATTCTGGTCGTGACTAAGCCATGGACAATACTTCGGTAGAGGGTTAAGTCCACATGCAATTATAGCCGATGCTATATATACTAATTATATCAAAATTCAGTACTATCTATGCAACGATTTCGTTATACTCTTGAACGGGTGCCATCTATTGGGACTGGTCAGGTCATAGCTGCCATGACAATTTTATCAAAAGTAAATATACTCTTCATAATTGTCAGGCTTGAGTTTCAGACTTACATTAGTTATACTCTTTTAAGCTACATTGTACTCACATAATTGTTTTTCGAAATCAATGTATAAATTACATCACACCAAAATCACGGTCACTGTCGTCAATATTTGGCAATATTAAACTTCACTATTCAATTGAATATTTTTTATAGCATATAAAAATATTAAACCCAATATTTCACGTAAACACGATTCCAAATCCCCACGAATTTACAGACTCTAAAATCCCCCACCGACTTCCGTAGTTAGTAGCAGATTAAATTGGTACAAATTCGTAGGTAGCAGTAATAATTACGTCTAATAGAAGCACCGGTAGCATAAAGCCACGGTTTAACGGCAACCAGCTGTGTCCTGGGAGTAGTAAACGTTCAGTTACTGCTCAAGTGTTAGTCTGAAGACGATTTGTTTTAACTGTTACCTAACTTTGTGGGATTGAGAGAAAATAATCTATGTCCAACCGTTGTGTGAGGATAGCCTTTATAGGATTTATGTAGAAATCAACAGTGAATGTAAATACGTAGTACGGTAAAGCGATTCTGAATTTTGATAGTAGTAACTTTTTCTATTCTTTTATATAGATAATAATGTCCTCCTGACCGATTTCGGTCATGGCGGCCAATCTCACCGGAGATTAGCAACTACGCAGGAGATATTATAGAGCACAAGTGTGTGCGCAAACACAGGTGCTCTCTCTATTCCTTCACTCTCATAGTCCGATGGGACGGGAATCCGACACGACCGGAGAAAGATCAGGCGCAGGACCAACGGCTTTACGTGCTTTCCGAGGCACGGTGTGTATTCACATACACAAAGACCCAGACCCGAAACAAGTATCAGTAGATCATACAAATATTTGTTCCGTGCGCAAATCGAACCCGCGACACGTAGCGCAGCAGTCGATCTCTCAACCACTGCGCCAACCGTGCCGTCGTATAGATAACATAACATACATAATATAACATTACACCTGTATTCCTCGAAGGGCGACAGAGACATACTATGTACCTTCACATTTCGCCGATGCTGTTATTAAGTCCCATGGATAGGAGGCAGGTCTATTGCCATCAACCGGACACTGTTCCAAACTCCATGCTCTAACTGATAATTCGTATACAGAAAAACTGAATAACACTTTTCCCGACCCGGGAATCGAACTCAGGACCCCACGCTCAGCAGTCGTGCTTGCCACCACTAGACCAATTCAGTTCATATGTTTATTGTTTGATTTTCTCCAGTAGTATTGCACCCATTAACAAAAGCTAGTGACTCTTGATGGCCATTTTATCGTCAAGGACGTTTTTTATTACGTACCTCGTAGCTTCTTGAAGCGATGCAGCTAAATGCTCTGCCATAATTGGCCATCGAAATTATTGTCTAGAAAATGTCAGGCTATAAAGCAAGACATTTCAAGGCGTTTTTATTGCCACAGAAACTTTTTTAGGCTTTTCACAATGACCTAATTTTATTCGGAAAGGTATTTGGACAGTAACACAGTGAATGGTGGGTACTAAACTGTTACTTCTGCACAATGATTGTTTTGTGTTATTACTAAAATTAAATTTTACGTCACATTAGTCTTGTCGTTCGAAATGCGGCTGCTGACCGTGAGGACTTGGGTTGGATTCTTAGGTCGGGTAAAGTGTTGCAAAGTGCTGCTTATCCTCGAAGATTGACTGATGTACGCTGTGCCTACGCAGTTATTACTGCGGGCATGATATCTAGGAATATTTCCTTAGAGTCCTTTATTTTTCATTCTTTATTAATACACAGTAATTTAAGTACAACTAATGACCCTTTTTGTCTCGATTTTTATAAACTTTAATTACTTTTTGTCACATTTTATAGGTGTATAATTTTCGTAAATGTATCCAGGTTTTATAATTTCGCTATAAAACCGTATCAAATGGGCTTTTTCACAATCACTTAGCAAACGACATTGCCCCGAGCGGTAATACAGCAAATACAGGGTTATTTGGCTCTCGAAATTACTGCCCAGAAAATATCGGACGCGTAATAAAAGACAAGAAACGTTTCTACTCAATTGAACTATCATCGAGTGTTGTACTCGTGTCGTGTTTCGTATGTCTATGATTTATTACAATAGGAAATGTTTATGAAAGTCGTCAGAACCAACTAAAATAATCCTAAAACTGATTCATAAGGAAACCTTCATTCTGTACGACCACAAAACAAAAGCAAACCTTCCAGTAGGCTTTTGTTTTTTTATTAGCGACTAGAAAATCAAACTGTGCTTAAAACAAAAGATTATCGCATGTTGACGTACAGAAGGGGCTGAATACGAACATCAGAAATGGCGGGAATATCTGTCCTCCCATCATTTGGCTAATCTGCGGCGCTGATCATATAAAAACAGGGGACAGATGAAGACCTTAGTAAGCTGAGGTCTTCTTATATCTCTACCAAATGGAGATTGGTTTTCACCACTTAAAGAGCTTATTGTATATCCAAAATATGTAAAATTATATCATCTCATTTTTTTATTTATTTAATAGCAATAAAAATCGTATTCCTAATGAAGCATAAGCAATTCATACATTGATAGCGACTTAAAAATCAAACGTTCAAAGTCCCTATTGCGAAACGGTTGTCACCATGTTGGAAAAATTTAAATCTTTTTATAACAAAGATGACAGTGATTTTTCAAAAGGATACGTCGATGCTTTCGAATTCCATCAAACATTCTACCGAATAATGGTTGCGTTTCAAGTCGCAGATATTGAGAGCAAACATCCTCCATCGTAAGTTTAGAAATACGTATTATATTGGTGAATAATATTGGTGCTAATATATGTATGTGCTTATTCATTCAAAATTTCCCATTTGCCAAACAATGTCGATGTCTACAATTCTGCTAATGTCAGAGTTTTTTTTTTTTTAGTCTGACTAATAAAATAGATATTGACTATGCCGAGCGCATGGTCTGAAAGTAAAGATGCCTCATTATTTTAGTGTAGGTATGCACCCGCGACCGGGTTTGATTCTCGGGTCGGAAGAAGTGTTACTGAGTTTTTCTACTATGTATATTTGCAGGCCGAAGTATTTTGCCCGGTAGATGGAAATAGGTTCACTCCCTATTACGTAGAAATCAATATGCGCAAATGTGGGTGTACAAAAGTATTCCTCTGCCTAACCTTTCAGCTAATTTGGGCGTAATCTTATGTTTAAATTTTAGGTACTTCAATCAGAACGCAGTCATCTTCAGCATTGGGTTTCTAGCCACAACGCTGTCTTTTATATCGTTCTACCATGGCTTGGAGAATTTTGACGTGTCTCATATGACTGAATCGGGAACTTACGCTATTGTACTGTTCTACGAATTGCTTATCCTATCGTGCACAAGAAGAAATTTGCCGGAGTACCACAACTTTTTAAGAGTCATGAAAGAAGATTTTCATTATATTTGTACGGTTGGAGAGAAATACCGGTTAGTAGTAAATATATATATGCATTGTTTTAGCATATACACAGGTATACAGGGTGGTATACAAGGGTCGCCAACCGTCCTGTTTTCCCAGGACATGTCGTGCTTTTTGAAGTGTCCTAGGTTGTCCTGGAGAGTTATTAAGTAGCGTCCTGGGTTTTTTAAAGAGTCCTCGTAAAGTCCTGTGTTTTATTATTCGCGCGCCACTACTGCCCCAAACCTTACATTTGACCACCGTTATTTCATCCTTCATTTCATTTATTATATTATGTATATATTTTTTTATTTTTTTGTTCATTGAGTTTCATTTACACTGTTTTCTTATACTTTTTGAGTCCTGATTTTAAACTGAAATGTCCTGGTAATTTCTCTTTCAAATACTGGTTTTCAAAATTTGGGAATGGTAACCCTAGGTTATACGAAAGCCAATTTGCAATATGTTTGTCCCTATGGCCCAGGGCAGGGGTCGGTGATGAGTGTATTAAGACATACAGAAGTTTTTTTTATTATTGTCCGTCTTACGACCAAAAAGTGCTGATTGTGAAAAATCGAATTAACATAGAGCACTCTGCCATGGGGTCAAACTTATTGCAAATTGACTTTATTTATAACCAATTAAAAGATATAGGTCGAATTTACATTAATTGTGTATATTATTTACTACCTTCAGCCCGCTACTGCGTTATCTACATAATTATAGAATTTATATAATGTACCTATCTATCGGTGAGAAAAAATTTCAGATTCGGATCATTATTTCCAGAGATTACCCCCTACATACAAACAAACAAATTTTACCTCTTTATAAAGAGGTAAACGCAGATATGAAATCTATACTTAATTTTATAATATGAAGTATAGATTAAAAAATTTGCACAGTAAAACCGAGCCTTTTATTTTACCTTGAATTATATTTATTTTTCTTTCTATTTTCCAGGGTACCGTACTTTGAGAAACAGGTGCAGACCTGGAAGGTGTGCTTATTTGCGTGTGTATTCACTGCTAGCATCGCAGTTGGGATGGTCATATTCGCTTTTATTTCACTCTTTTACTTTCTGGCAACAACCAAACCTGGAGATGAAGAAAGCCGACCACTTTTGTTCCCGTTCTGGATGCCTAATGTAGACTTTGGAAAATCACCGGTGTATGAGATAGCCTTCATTTTTTCTAATACCTGCGCTATTCTTTACGCTTATAATTACATATGTAAGTGTATTCACTACAATATATAATAATTATATTCGAGTCAAACGAAAATAAGAAATTGACAGTGTATGAAGCGTCATACACTTTCAACTTCTGGTTCTTATTTAGCACTTGTGTTAACGGTAACATAAATCATAGTGAGAAAAGCTGAGAGTAAAAACATATCAAAATGTTCTCGATGAAGTGTGCGAGACTAAGTTCATATCCATTCTCATGCTGAGAAATCGAACGTATCTATTATTAGGAAAATAATGAGCTTAGCTAGCTAATTAATTTATTATTTTATACATCGACTACAAAACAGAAGAACCACGGTTTTTTTTTTTTTTCAATATATCACTCTTCCCCTAATTAATATCCGCTTGTAAGTGTAAATGGTGTCATAATAGTAACTAGTATCAGGTTAATATATAAGGAATTTTTGTTCCGCTCATTAAAATAAGTCACTGTAATGTTATGTTTCTCATGAAGTGAAATTTGTTGTGAATTTCTTTTGAGAAAATAAAGTTCTTTAACCACAATAACATTTCTAAGAATTTCTCAACACTACAACATCTCATTATCATTATTTATGTGCTCTTTTGCCTGTTTGATAAACAGGAAAATATTTTTATCAAGTTATACTATTTCCTTGTTTTATTGATCTATTATATTATAATATTATTAAAAGTACAGCTATGTATTACAGTTATGATTCAGACGCAAATAGTATGGATAAGGCAGATAACGTCAAAAGTCGACATCGTAATATGGAGCATCCAAGATCTATTGGTGGATGTGTATCCAGCTGTCACTGAAGAGGAAAGCACATATTTCGCTAATCTTCTAGAAACCCGTATGAGAGAAATTGTGATTCACCATCAGTCTATGAACAGGTACTTATTCCACATAGTTATCTGTATTGTTATGCCTTATTGAGTCCCATGTAAAAGTGAGTCAATTGCTGTTTACCACACACATTCCAAACTCATGGCTGCTACTTAAAATCGCCACGCAGGAAAACCTAATAACACTTTGCCTTACCTTAATTGAATCCAGGACCTCAGGACTGATAACTGCATCATTGGTCTAGACTAATGATACAGTTATCAGTCCATAAATAGAAAAGCTTAATTTATTCTTCTCAAAAACCAGGTTTATTTTCGTAGTAAAGCTCCATTGTGAAGTTATCAACAAAACAGTGCATAATACAATGAAAGCCTTCAGAGATATTAAATAAAGCCTTAATGAAAAACGCGGCTCATAGTTCTGTTGTAAACAACTTTCATATTCACTGAAAATGTAATTATGTCAAACGATTCATACATACATGGATGCCCAAATAGAACTCGAGAATTCTAGAAAGTTTATAATTTATTTTTCTTTTGCATTGCGCAGCATATTAACACAGCGAAACAGATCTCTTGACACGCGTATTCACAGTAGCTTGCTTTCTCAAACATGTAGAAAATATCAATTTTACAAAACTTTGTGTTTCGGGAATTACAACATGACGTATGTATTCCCCAAAGTGTTAAGCAGAATTGCTCTGTTGTTACTATTCGCAATGTAAGCCGTGAATTAATGTCATCCATTGGACACACTTCCAAACTCTTGGTTGCTACTGGGAATTCCATAACAAACATATCTAGGTGCCCAAAAACAGTTCGATCAATCTGGGCATCCTACTTAGATCACGCTAAGGAATCCGATGAGACAGTTCCCTTTTTAGGAATGTATGGTGTTATTTGGAAGACTAATTTCAAGACCTATAAGCTTTCCCTGGGTTACAAATACATCTCTTCAATATCTTAAATCTTAGCACTGAACTGACATAGCTACTGCAGTAACAACATGTATTCTGCCTGCAAGTCCTTGTTTAATTTCCTTATTGCATGGACAAATTTGTTTATGCGGACACTGCCCAAACAACACTATGCCTAGAAATGTGGCCGCTAATTCAATTAATGTCCTCCTACCACTAATTAGGTCATGTTCAGTGGACATTTACGGGCTCTCATGGTTGGTATGGACTAATAATTATTGCTTTCTCATGTTCATTATTGTAATTAGTTGAGTTTTCGATATGATATGACTAGAGTTGCCAATTATAAACCCTTTTTAAAATAGGCGGTTTACTGTTTGAAGTGTATTTTTGTTCGGTTATTCCGTTGTTTTCTGTTATTTATCTGTAGTAGTAAAAACAAATGCGAGCTTTATACCCTGTGGTATACCCAACTGCATGTTATTTCTGTTGATGTAAATAATTGTATACTTATTTATATTTATTTGTTCTACCATTGCTAATAGAACTACCACTTAACATTTGTCCTCTAATCACCTACTAATCACATAATATTAATAATTCTATGGTTAAGAGCGTCAAACGCCTTGCTCGGCTCAAAGAATATGACTATGTACGAGCAGCGTCAATCTAAATCTGAATTTAATATAATGGCAATACATTAACAAGAGTGTGTGTTGAGCGTGTTAGAGAAATATTCTTGAATGATGATTTTATTTATTTTAGCCTGATGGAAGATTATGCAACTGTGTATAAAAAATTATTGATGTTTGAACAAAAGTGTTGCGGTCCTGTCGTTTGCCTGACTGCCTATTGTATAGTAGAGGTACCTACTTCCTTTTTATTATTAATAATTCTAAATAATAACCAGTAAAATTAATTACACTTTGTTTTACATATTTTCAGAAGTTTGAAGAAGGCGAGTTTCACGCTATACTTCTGCTTCTCTGTGTTGCTACAATCGTGTTGCATTTTATACCGAGTTATTTATGCACCTACTTAGCTTCTAAGGTATTTTTTGTAGTCTGGTGTATATTTACACAACTATTTTTGTTAGAAGCTATTTATTCAATAAAATATTCCCTAGGAATTATATACATGTACTCTCAACTTATGTTTTCAGGTGAGTTCTATATGTGATGCGTGTTGGAACATTCCATTCTGGAATGCAGGTCCCGTGATACGTCCTTATATGGTCCTTATAATGCAACGCTCGCTACGACCTTTGCCGCTCCAAGCTCCCGGCTTTGAAGACATTTCTATTGAAACATTCTCTAAAGTAAGTTACAGTAAGTAAGGGTTGAATATATACTAAACTTTATAAATAAATCCATTTCTTTTTCCAGAAAATGACATCAGCTTATTCATGCTTCAATATGCTAAGGCAAACGAATCTTTCTTAAGCTTCAAGTATTGAAATCAAAATTATTTACAAGATTACACTGTTTAATTAGAAAGAAATGCACCGTCATAATAAATCCGATTTTATTATTCCAGTCTCATCGATAAGAATTAAAATGTCACAAAGGTAGCAAGCAATATTATAAAATGATTATATACATAATTTTGTTTCTTTTATTTTACAACTTATTGCCTATTTAAACTACCTATCTAAATGGAACATTTTGTACGAGTGAATTCGCAAACGTTGAAATTCGTGTCACGTAAAAGTGGCGCCCAACGTGGGGCCGAGCAAACACATCGGTGTTACCTGCTAATCTTATTATTTACCTCTTCAGCTGCTTTGTGTTGTTTACAAAACAGATTTTAACAACAAAACATTACACAATTAAGTTTAATTTTGTAAATGTTTGATGTTCTAAGAATATATTATAAGGGACTTTTTATCTAACTGTCTGGTAAGCATTATTGCAAAAACCAGTAATTATTCATTTCACTCGTAATTGTTATCACTATTCCCAAAACTTAAGACTGATACTAAAGAGCACTTTCACAGCGCAATAACCAATACAACACGTAAATTATCACACTCCACCGGACACTGAAAATAGACAAGAAGGAAAGAGGCGAGCTTTATCCAATAATAATTCTCACTTGAATCGCTCTATTTGCCCGCCGTCGCACGATCTGATATTGAATATGGATAAAGTGAATTATATTCCAAACGGCGAGCGTCGACTCGCAGAGTTTCAGATAAGCGGATTACTTACAAGTTATAATTGGTTCTCGCTATTCGAGTGACTAAGAGAAAAACCCGGAGTCATTTCAAGCACCTCTTAAGTTCTTAGATAAAGGCAGCAATTTCATTTTCCCCCTTTTTTTAATTCTTTATCAGCGGTGAGCGTGGTTTTGCGCAGTTCGTAATTTATCGCGCAGTAATAATTGAGATAAATGAAACAATATCCGAAATTCATATGATTCCGATTTAGAAAAGTGCTGAAGAAGCTGGTGGAATTTTAAGGTGCAATTTTCTCAACTCTTTTTCGCCAAACATTATATGAATAGTGGTCTATAGTAGGTTCTTTTGGTAGTCAACGTTTCTATAAATAATCTTTTCGAAATCATAGATAACTTTATGTAATACTAGCTTTTGCCCCCGACTTCGTTAGTGTGTACTTATTATCTAATTAGTGTCTTACTGCAATAGTAAAATAAATTTATATGCTTCTTGTGGTCTACTCTTGTACTACTTCTTGCGGTCTACTGTAGCTACTTCTTTATACATTTTCTTACGATCGGTTCAGTGGCTTAGTTGTGATGAGGTAACAAACAGAGTTACTTTCGCATTTATAATTTATATTATAGAAATATTATTTGTACAAGTTATATTTGTCAATGCACAAATTTCAATATATGTAGGTATAACATAATTAATATCTAAATTGTAGGCTTTGCTAACCCAAAAAGACTACTTACCTAAACAAATCGAACAACAACTCCAAATCTCGTTATTTAAGCCCTGAATGAGTTACTCCTGTACCTACTCCTAGATCCAATTCATTCAAACGTTGCATCCATTAACAATAAAACTCCCACCCAGGCTCGTATGCAAAAAATGGTCACATCGAATGAGCACAGTTAGAAGCCGGGCCATGTTTGTCGCTAACGCAATTACCACCGCTGCCGACAGCGTCCTGCAATCTGAAGCCGATTCAATTAACAGCGGCTTTTAAGTTCATCCATTGGACGTGTATGTCTACTGGTATTCGTCGTGTGCGTTGATATTAATGCGTGTTTATAAGGTAGTAAGTATGTTCTTATTTAAAACTTATTTCGTCTATAAGTATGCTTAAAAATCAGTGTCGGATATATAGACTATTTTGGTTGTTAGATGTTTTACAACAGAAAAGAGCTTATCAGTACTGAATCTGTTCTCATTTGCTTTAAAACAGAAACTGTTTGCTCAAATTTACGAACTAAGACCAGTTTTTGAAAGTACTTACATACGATTTAAATTTTTTTTACAAATTTTTGGCTAACAATAAACCACATGCAAAACACTGAATAGTGTTCATATTACTTCTTCCAAAACAGACTACACGTTAACAATCACAATATACCAAAAACGTGGTTCACTACGGAAAAAATTGAATAAAAATCTGCATGTAGACGCGTCCAGCGGGTGTACGGTGTTGCCAATATTTGATTGTTTCCGCGCTCCAACGGTGCGAGCCGCTCTCGCGTCATTCATGTGTTGCCGTACTATGTACTCAAACCAGTCCGAACCACGTGTGAACTTTTGTTACCGAAAAACGATTTTTACACTTAACTTATTACACAAACTACGGTAATCTGGGAGCAAATTAACTGAAAAAACAATATGTAATTTAAAGGCCCACATTTGTTAGTTAGCACCATGGGACTCCGTCAACAGTAACTGAAACTATGTATATGGAGAAAGGCGACGATGACGTATTATCCATGGATACCAGTATAAAGAGCTTAACTTCCTTAGTAACTAGGCGTCGCCATGCTACGACGATTTCTTTGCCGTATCAAAGTTGTAATTTTTTTTTATAATAATGCATATTGCCCTATTTGCTTCCAAAGCCAAGGAAATTAAAAAAATACGTTTGTGAATTAAAAAAATACGTTTGTGCATAATTAACCTGTTCGATACTCATTTAGAATGTTAACACGATTTTTTTGCTTACATTTTAGTTTTTCACTGCTGTTACATGGTTGAGTGAAGACGCCAAATGAGACCACGGCCAACTTGTTATCAATTTACTACAAACTTGGTAAATAATACTTTGCTAAAACTTTGGTAAAATTATGTATTGAAACTAGTCTTCTGAATGTGGTTTAAAACTTCATTAGTACGTACGCGATTTGTCATACATTTTCAGACACGAAAGAAAACCTCATTGTATGTTAACGAGCAGTTTTAATTCCAATACCAGTATTTTTACAACTTGCAAAATTCTATTCAACAAACGTACAAATGCGTATGGAGCCTAGAAAAAACTACTTAACTTTTTAAGAGGTAATAATTATAACCTGTGTGTACTTTTACATACCCACTGTTAAAATGTGGCTAAGACTGATCTTTTCAAAATAAAAATTTATTTATTTTAATTTAAGCAGTTATCACAGTAACCAAAACAGACGGATATGATTATAAGGTATAATTATGAAAAACCCTACATTATAGAGTCAACATTTTGTTAAATATTTTATAAATTACCTCTTAAAAGTGAACCTTTCTGGCGCCTTTGAGATAAAGGCGGGAAATACAAAATGTCCAGTTACATCTGCATTCACGAGTTGTCGACCGCACTCGGCGGTTAGCTGAACCGCAGATCATGGAAACAAACGGAGATATTAAATAGGTATATTTTTAATTTAAATTTAGATCAGTTTATAATTATTAGTACCAATATTTTTTGTACATTTTGACATACTTTACACTCGCGAAATAATTAATTATTTCCATTTGTTAACTGCGCATTAATTTTTAGAATGATAAAGAAAGTAAATCTTTTTACGTTACAATTACATAAAATATTATCACTCCTGTATTTCCCAAAGGAATAAGCAGACATTTACTTTATGTACAATTAAATTAAATCTGTTGTGTCTGTGATGGGCCGAGCGTATTGCCTTCAACTGGGCAAATATCTAATCTCCAGACTGCTGTAGTGCTTCGGCTCGTCCGGCAATATCACCTCGCTTGATAGGGGGACCGTCTCTTTTCAATGGAGAGAGACTTAGGTACTAGTCCATAACCATTTCATTGCGCCTTTATACACAAAAATACACAGCACAGTAAACTACAGTAACATAACATAGCATCACGCCTATATCCTCGAAGGGATAGGCAGAGGCGTACTATTTGTGCACCCACATTACACCGAAATCATTATTGAGTCCTATGTAATAGGGGGCGAGCCTATTGCCATCTGTCGGGCACAGTTTCAGACTCCGTGCTACTGAGAATTTTCATACTCCAGTATTTTACTATAAACGCCAGTATTTTAAGTCTTTTTTGGGCATACTGTGTTGCCTTTATGCATGGCCACGCTCCTTGCCATATCCCCTTTATTTCTGCGATCTCCGCTGAACCTATTTGCCGGACCGACATTATCGGCGCGGCAAATTTCTACAATCTCTGTCCCTTTGTGTCCGCTACTGGTCATGACATGTCAATTACGATATCCTGTGAGCCTCTGCTCTTGATACATTATAATCACATTATTCTCTTTCAATGAAATACTTGATCATAATTTCTATTTCGTAAAGGTACTTTGTCGATATTTTGTGAACGGAATTGGATGAAATATGAGGTTTTTATTATTGAATAGGTAGTTCTGAATGTTGTAAGGGTAAAGTTCTGAGATGTGAAAGAAAAATATCTTGGAAATATTTCGAAAAAGAATGTTTTGCTAACCAAGTTTCTGGTAAAAAAACTGGTTCTATATACATTTTAGAATTGAAAACGTGGAAATCATTAGATGATGGTTGATTTTATGCCTGTTTCGAATCATTCTTTTTATACTCAATATTTTATTGCATTAGGAGCAATTTATAAATAAAATTGATTATTGTGGATGATCCATAATGATGAATTTAATTAATATTCAGTCATAAATTATAGTATTACCTACTTTTTTATATAACTCATGGACTTCTCAAGATTCTTTTAGATAATAATTGTCCTACATAAACATTCATACAGATCTCACAGAAGAATAAAGAATTAACTAACAATAAATAACGTAACATCAAAAATAAAACACTAAAACGCACTAAATAAAACACCTCACAGCCCAGCAGGGTGTAGATAATCCCTTAAAACACCAATCAGTGTTTAATGACGGTGAATACTAGTTATTGGTGACGTCAGCAATTTGCCGGGTGTCAGCAACGCAACGAGCCACTTAGCGAATTCGGACGACAAACCCGCCGCCCGCCAACGGTGCGATTAAAACCGACCGAATTTTCTACACATATGCCTATCGTTGGAGGGTTAACATTGATGGTAATTTGTAGGACCCGTGTAAATATGGACTGAAAATCCACCACTAAAAAGAAAAAATACAATGTTGTTCGTTTTCCGATTCAAGATTTCAGTTTCTCCGTTGTAATTTGTCGTATGGAGAAGATCAAAGAAAAAGTAATTGGTACCTACTCTTTTAAACTGATAAAAATATTAGTTTCAATTTTTGATATCTATAAAGGTGATTTTAGATTGCGAGAACAATGTACGGTAACATTAAAAATGAGTGCAAAATAATTATGGATATTTTGAACAACAAGGTCTATGTTGTCAAGTAGATTTTTAGCTACACAGTGATCTCTGAAGTTCTATCGTACAGTATCTACTGTATATCTTAGGTATCAGCACGCGTCAACGAGCTGAATGTCAGAAAGAACATTTAAATTTCAACTTCAATCATTTCTAACCAGTCTAACTTAATATTGATTAACGGGTTTTTCTACAAAGAATCTCAATAGCAGCCCAGAGTTCGTAATGGTACCCGCAACAGGCTCGCCCTCTAATTCATGAAACACATATACATAATAGTAATTTATGTAAATATACATCATAACAGCATCTACATAACGTGGGCGTACAATGATACACCTCCGCTTAACCCTTCGGGGAATACAGACGACAGGCGTGATGCTATGTCATAAAATACTGAAATATCAAACTCCATCTAGACTTCCCAGAAACCCCGCACTGAACCGCAGAAAATAGAAGGACGTAACACCTATATCGGAAATGTCACCACGAAATGAACGCTGGAACCCCAAATTTACATTCTATTTATACCTGTTATGCAAGGCCTGAATTTAGCTTACCGTAAAAGCTTTTCGCTGTATTTATTGCTGTGCAGCAATTAAAAACCCTTTTAGCGTTGTCTTTGGATCCGATAATGGGCAATGATGGCGCATTTTTAAGGTACATTGATGGATTGTTGATTATTTCGATAGACAATTAGAATTTGAGGCTATCGAACGTCGAAAAAAGGTTGTCTGGGGTATTTTTTCGTTTCCATCCGATATTGTTTAGAAATCGAAATAATCTTTACTTTCCGTGAAATATGATAGATTTACAGATCTTCGTATTTTATATGTATGAAACATAAGATATTAAATTCAGATATTCAAATATGTAGTGACTGCAATAGGTTTGAGAACACAATTTAATGACCTACATCGGCTGAAGATAACTGAGTTAAATTCTCACATAGCAATCGTTCGTAATAAGAATGGACAGTGAAATATTAAGTTATGTTGGAAGCGCCGGATTTAACTAATAGAATGGGTATAACGTACAGACCATCTTGATGATATAGGTGTCGAAAATTCTCTCTCTCTCTCTCATTATACTTTTTTATTCATGAAGAGGTGCAGCAGCATCTATATTTCTAATGCAGCCTAGCTATAGCTAGTACAGCTAAAAAAAGAGATGTGTTTCAGGATCATCAGATATTCAGAGGTCTGTAATGAAAGCTTTATCTTCTACTGTATACTAAATCTTTTTGTTCGCCTCTACTTCATTACCGTTCTTCAATTGACTAGCTGGCTAGCTGGCGACTCGTGAAGTGATACGATCTGACAAAATAACGGCGTATAATAGCAACATTCCATTGCTCCTTTCGAGTGAATGAAGAGTCTCGAAAGTTCAATCTCTACCAATAATTTGGATAGTCCACATTATAATTATTAGCACCGCATCTACAATTTATTTAGTATTGGGTGGCGGGTACCGCTGGTCAATAATTAATCTAATGGTGGTTTGCTCCCATACCTCAATGAGAAAATACTCTGTCCTGATAAAACTTGTGACAGCGCTATAATGGTTCTACTTGAAATAATTTTGTGTGGTTTCTCCGCTAGTCAACATTTTCTGGTCGAGTAGGCGGTGACTGCCAAATCTACCGTGGAGAGGTGATGATGGAGAGGAGGAGGTGATGTTTCGCATTTGACATCGTCTCTAAGTGTTAAAAAACATCTATCAAATTGAGCGGTAACTATCCGTTGTTCCATATTGTTGATCATTGATTACCAATAACTGTAACTAAGTATATAGTTTTCTTATCTTGACAAAAAGTTTAAGATTGGATCCGTATAGTGAACGGTATCAAATTTTATGAGACGCATTTTCTTGCTAATTCTAATGACCATCCTAAAATAACTCCATTTAAAATGAATTCCTCAATTCCTAAACTCTCATCCTCCACAAATGCCTTTCCACATTATGTCCATAACATGTCGTGCTCTACATAAATTCCTCTCTATTCCTTTAAAATATCAACCATTCAAAATAACGGTGGCGACAGTAACACGCGTGACACGTCCGCTAGTCACCGCTGCCGAGTTTTGAGTGACATCTTATTTCCTCGGCACACTAGCGCCACGTCCGTGATGGCCACGTGCTATTCTATTGAACGTTGCCGGAACTACCGTCCCACTTTACATACTACATAAATTCCATTGTTTTTGCTATTTCAACATGCAGGAGTGTGTCATCTGTTTTGATAAGTTTGATGAAGGTTTGCTGTTGAATGTTTCAGGATAACGGACTTAGTTTATGGCATGTTACATAGCATCATTCAGCAGCTAGAGGCTCTTGAGTAGTTGCATGTATTGCGCTTAGCCCACAGGGCAAACCTAACTACCGGTTTTATTCAGATTTAATTGTACTCCTAAAACTGAAAGGTTCAAAATGTATAATTCCCAGTTCCATCCCAAGTGTGTGAGTACACACATTCCGAACCGCACCCGTTTACCTGATGGGTATTCTAATAATTCATAAGCAATCTGTGTGATCTTTTGGTGTTAGGCAAACAGTGTTGAATATACATATGGACACGGCTTTATACGATTCAATTATTATTTTATCAAAGTATTTATGAGAACCGATTTATCAACCATACACGGCTCACTACCCGTATCCTTAATTTTATATATATAACCGATTTCATCCAATTTGAATATCACTGTAACTGAAAGGACAAAATAGGCTCAACCCGTTTCAGGTAGGGAGTCTACCTACGCCCGGCTTCAGTCGAGACTCCAGTTGTTTGGCCTTCTCACCTTTGTGCAGTTAAAAATAAAAACACAGGTCCTGTCTGGACTCTGTAAGGAGTATGACCGTCTAAAGTAACAATTAGAAATATAAAACAGTGATTGTTGTTTTTAATATTATATTTATGAAGCAGGTTAAGTTGCGTTTGATGAAAAAAAAAAAAAAAGAATTCTTGTATAATATTTAAACGTCTTTCTTAAACTTGTTAATAAGTTCATTGTAATTACTAACTAAATCAATCGCCTCTAACTGACAATTGGTGAAACGTTTACGAAGTCACTTCATATATAATTCACATTATAAGATCGCCAGAGAACATAAAGCTAAGGCTATAACTTTCAGGTCCCTGAGAAGACATCGGTCGTAAGGAACTGTTATTGCGGATGCAGGTTAACGTTTGTGGAGAACGACTTCACAGACTGTTGAGTAACCAGCGCACTGGAGCTACCCACTTGAAAGACTTGAAACAGGGATGCGGATCTTTTGATCATAGAAATTAGCCGATGACATAAAGTTTGACATAATTTTTTTGCCAAACAAGCAAGAAAAAGAGAAAGATACTCGTACATTCATTCAACACCACCCATATCATAGAAGACTAATTAAAGAAAAATGAAAAATTGAAATTACTTTATATTTTCAATATGTTTGTAGCCTGATGACAAAATGTTGTGTACCTATTATTTTATAGACGTGATACCTGAGTATCAAAAGGTTTACTATCCCTTATAATCTTTCTTGTAGTAATGCCTGAACACAGACTTCCAAACGCAAAGTGCAATGCTTAAGGTAATAAAAGCCGAGATCATGTTGTTTGCCGTTTGCCTTCAATAAGCTAACTTATAAAATAATAATTAGATAATGGTGTTATACAAAAACAACTGACTTACTCTCATGAACTCTTTCTAACAAATATTGTGAGAACAGCTTGGAAGATATTTAGTCTTCTCATAAGTAAGTCCACTTTAGTTGCCAAAGTTGGCATGTATTATCGTAAATGAGTCGTTCAAAAGACATAATATATAAAAAGAACATACTGATGGTAAGGTAACTTCTAAAAGCTTTTTTTACCCAAAAATAATCGCTTTGGCCTACTTAATTCCAAAATACGATAATATAATAATACGAGCTAATTATGAAGTATTATTATTACATTGAATCTCATATTTCCTGCTTCCTTACAGTTTGTATACATATTACTTAAATATAATGAGTGGAAATTATGAAGAGTAACAGCATGGATACTGTAAGCCTGTAAACTGTGTACGACTTTCACATTTTATCAGATTAAAATTCAAAAATTGTTTATTCAAAATAATAGATGTTCCAATGCTGGGACATTTTGTTAATGTTTTGGTGCGACAAGGGCAACCCTGTCGCATATAAAAGCAAAATATTTTTGATTCAAATTCGCTGCACGGAGTCGGGAACTGTGCCTGGTAAACGGCAATAGGCTCACGGCCTATTGCATGGAACTTAATAACGGCATCGGCAAAATGTGAGTGTACAATAGTACAGTCACATTTCGTCGTGTTATATTATGTACAATTTCCTCCACCCATTATGACAAAAAAAGAGTCAAAATCCAGTCATCCCCTCGAAGGGTTTGAAAGCGATCTCAATAATAAAGGTGCATGCAGACTCATCGGCAGTCTGGGCGTTAATAATTCATGAACATGCTTAGCGTGCTCTCGTCACGCCGCACTCAACCTAGCGATCGCTTACACGCCCTTTATGTAGAGTTCACGGAAAATTCTCTTTAATTCTTGCACGGTCGGAATTTTCAGTTGCCGTAAACTGGTCACATGTATACGGTATATTGTACGAATATCAGTGTAATAGCTGGTTTAAAATTAGGTTATCGTGAAGTCTTCTTTATTTGAAATAATGATACTTAATTTATTTTGTGCGATTGTTTTCTAGCAAATTACTTTTAAACATTTTTTACGTCAGAAATTACGTAAGAAAACTATAAGACATCGTTAACACATTTTTTGTTATCATACTGTTCTGTTTAAAACTATATGGCAAAATCTCGATTATATATTCATTTCCTGTCTCCAATCGAGGTCTAGCCAATCGGTTCGCATTCGTGTTAAAACTACATACAGAGAACCGATTTAAACAAAACTAATATCTTCCTACACAAATGTTAAGGTCACTATTAAAAAATCGAAGGAATCGACATTCAAAATATCGTAACATTTTTAAAACAACACAAACAAAAGATTGCGCAATAGTTTACAAATGCTACCATTAGTGTGTTAATTAATTTTGAATTTTATTCCGTAACACCGACTGCCCCTAATTGGGTAAATAGAAGTATTGACGGAAATAAATGAAGACAAATTAAATGTCTCATTTGTTAATGTTCATCTATAAAATATAATCACGGTACTTACAGCTTTTTTCCACGGTAGCGTCCTGGCTCTTATTAGGACCATTCTCCTGCATCATCCCATTCAGTGATAGAAGTTATCCTGGGAAAAAGAGATATGATCCCGTAAAAAGTATCTTGCAGAACTAAACGTGCAAAGGATAAAGATACAATTAAATGGCTTGTTTTTATAAAAATATTATGGATACATCTATAAATATATTAATTATAATTCATGTTGGCACGGTTGGCGCAGTGGTTGAGAGATCGACTGCAGAGCTACGTGTCACGGATTCAATTCCCGCACGGAACAAATATTTGTATAATCTACAAATAGTTGGTTCGGGTCTGAGTCTTTGTGTATGTAGTACACACCGTGCCTCGGAAAGCACGTAAAGCCGTTGGTCCTGCGCCTGATCTCCCTCCGGTTGTGTCGGATTGCCGTCCCATCGGAATATGACAGTGAAGGAATAGAGAGAGCACCTGTGTTTGCGCACACACTTGTGCTATAATATCTCTAATATCTCCTGCGTAGTTGGCTAATCTCCGGTGAGATTGGCCGCCGTGACCGAAATTGGTCAGGAGAACATTATTATTATTATAATTCATATAATAAAAAAAAATATTTTTCTATGGAGTCGGTACGAGCTATCACATGATATTGCTTATTATAGTATATACAGGGGATTTTTTTATGGTGGTTTCTTGGGTAGAACACCGTGTTAAAATTTGGATAGTGATAAAAAAAGTAGCGCAGTATACAAAGAAATAAAACTAGATCCTGAAATTGAATATGTTTTCAGATTTAGGGAAGTACAAGTTTTTTTTCTGTTACAATGTTTGTTTTTTAATTTGTCTTCGCTTTGTAATATCCCGCTTATGCCTAGAAGACATCAACCAAGCAGGAGGCTGTACATGGAAAAATGTACGTATCGTAATCATGATTAATAATAAACTTCAAGAACCTTGTTTTTACGTTTCCCTTTTTTCTTTATTTCTTTTACGTTTTCAAAACAATGGATTCACATATCTATATGTCGGATCGTCAGCATGGTGGGCGCTGTCGTCAGACATCATGCAGGCGTGTAGATGGGTTATCGAGCAGTCAAATACAGTAGAAAGTTATCAAATGTGATTTATTGGTGAACCAGGAGTTACAAACGAAACGGGGAACAGTTCCTTAGGGGTGTGCACGCTATGGCAGTCGCAACTCAAGTGAGTGCCGCGCTCGTGCCGCTCCCAAGGCTCCGTCCTAGTGCACGTCACAGTGGTGGGGGTAGTGGGGATGTACTTCCGCCACGCTGCGCGTCACCGACACGTGCACTGCGCTTCGTTTGAGTGTCCGTAATATTGACTGTCTCCGACATATACTTAATATTATAAAGTTGTTTTTTTTTTTTTTTGTATGTAGGGGTTAATATAATCTCCGGAACTAATTATTCAATTCTTAATTTTTTTTTTTCAGTGATACATATGGCTATGGATAAATATGGCAGGCTATAAATTATTATACAATATGTAGGATCACGCGGACGAAGTCGCGGGCAAAAGATAGTCTTTAATAAAACAAAAGAATATGCCTACTAAGCCGATGAAATAAAAACAATTGATATAAAATATATAGATACCCGGCCTCTGAATTGCGTCGTAGTTTTATATCATATAAAGCGGTTATCCGGCAGGGGAAAAGCTTTTAAAACAATTAGTTGTGTCGTTCGATAAAGGCTCAAAAGCACTCAATATAATTTACGCGGATTCACAGTGAAGTATCAATCATAAACATGTAGAACTGATATTTTATACACGTAAGAGGGTTTCATACATTTAATGTTGAAATGTTGTTAATGTTTGGAATTCTATTTAGAATAGGTAAAACCTCTTTTTTCCGTGGGTATCATAAACTGTACATTACTATTAGACACGGAGTTCTCAGCATCAGAAGGGTTAATAAGGCTTTAAATGGGTTGAATTGACAGCCTCATCGGTCTAGTAAGTGGTCGCAACCGTGACTGCTGAGTCTGTGAGTCACTGGGTTCGATTCCCGGTTAGGAAAAGTGTTATTCTATATGGAAATTCTCAGTAGCAGCACGGAGTCTTGAACCGTGCGCAGTAGATGGCAATAGACTTGCCCCCTATTAAATAGGACTCAATCACGGTATCGGCAAAATGTGGGTGGACATTTTGACGATACACGTCTGCCTGACTCTTCGGGGAATACAGACCTGTTGTTATGTTATATACCTATATATACACAATATCAAAACATTAAGAAGCCGTGACAGTTATTAGGTTTCCTCATGTTCCTTTCTCCTTTCAATATCCACTTCATCATTATCAATTAGTGTAATGTATTATTTCAATGTACTAAGCACTTTACACCGAGCAAAGCTACTTATAGTTATATTCTACCAACATACACAGATCTCTCTCAAGCTCGGCGACACCAAGTTTTCCACAATCCGCATCCACCTGTAACACTGAATTTTACATACTAACGAATTTAACACTTCACTGCGCAGTAGCAATAACCACCAACGTTTTGAAACATATTAACCTAAATGATTTACTCCACTAAACACATCAGCTCGGCGGGCACCACTGAGTTTTATTTATGCCTACCATTCTACTTTGAAGCGAGCCATTCCTCTGAAAGGGTTAATTAAGTGAAAGATTCTCACGGGCCACGGACCAAATGATCATGTTAGACAAATTATAACGTATTATTGAGCAAAGAACCCATTTATAAACAGACAAATATAACAATGCTGTAAAATTTTACATGTTAACCTTTAATATGAAGGTGTATGGGGGAGAATCCAATAACGGCGGAATAAAATTGCTTTTATAAACTGTGGTAGGTAGTACACAGCCTATATAGGGGTTGGCCTGATTAATAATAGCGTATTGGTTTCCATCGGTAAACGCTGTTACATACATTAGCATTTCGTGCGCAACGTGCATATGTTCATAGAAGTTGAACAGCATAATATATTAGTTAGATGTTAGTGAGTGCCGAATCTATACCTGTCAACACAGGTTTATAATTGCACTCGTATATAAATAACTAAAGGTTTATTGCAAAACGGTATTTTTATTTTATTTTAAAAAAAACGTTGCCCTCACTTGGATTTCTCCTGTATCGTGGGTACAGTTTACAAACATACATGTCACATGCACACACAACCAGACCCGAAACAACTATCTGTAGGTCATACAAATATTTGTTCCGTGCAGGGATCGAACCCGCGACACTTAGCGCAGAAAGCTAATCACTTAGCCACTGCGCCAACCGTTTAATCGAAGCCTGTCTCATTGGACGAGTGTTTGCAAACACGGCCAAATGTAAGGTTCTTAGTTCGATTTTCAGAAAAGTCAGGAGTTTTAGTAAACAATACAAAAATGAACTCATTTAGAGTTATGTGAACCTAAAAGGTGTGTTTGACTTCGTTTTGTTTTAAACGCTGCTTTAACTGAGTTGACAGGAGTCAGTTCTATTTTTAAAAAGACGCAGTTTAATCAACAGTCGTCGCAAAGGCAACGCGTTTCAGTGGAAGGTAAATTTTGTTCATTACGGACGTAACTGGCAGTTTGCATTCTCAACTTGATCAACTTGATGCAATAATGTGAAAAACAAAGTCTTTTTAGTTTTTGTCATAAAAAACAGCATCGTATACTCGTGTATTCGACAAATAGTCTTTTTATGTAAATTCTAGAATTTTAAACTACATTTCAAAGGATCAGAGAAAATACTTTTTTTTAAACGTTGCTTCAGACTCTGAATTATTTCTGTGTCATGGATGCGGAATTCTTTGCATGCGCATACACATAAACCTGGAACCACTATCTGTAGACCATACAAATATTGTTCCGTGCGGAAATCGAACCCGTGACACGCGCAACAGTCAATCGCTCAACCACTACGCCAACCGTGACATCTAATATATTATTATTTATAGTGAGAATGAGTAGCAGAATCTTCGCATATATTAAAATCTAAATGCTACATAACATACTGCGATCACCAATCATTTTTGTATGAGTGATAATCATTAGTAGCATTATTATCATTAATTATGGTACATAGAGAAACCACAATCATATACATATATTAAAAAAAACATCAGACGACGACTAAATACCTGTTTGTCTTCAAAATCTGGATCAGTGAGGCAAAGAAACTTCACGTAAGAAACACAAAAACAAAAACCTATAACAATAATGTTTCTTTGCTCCCCGACGTGTCGACCGAATCGCATCGCGGTGACGAGCTGACTGTGGTTGCGGGGCGTCATCCTCGTGAAGCGGGAATTTCTTCAACTACCCTCAGTTGGTCTTGATTATTTTTTTACTACGTGGGTACTTCGACTTACGATACGATGTCTTCATACGTCGCACCTTATAATTCTTTATCGTAATACAATTAAAAATGTGTAGCAGTTGTAAAAGATTCATTCTAACTATAACCGTTATTAAAGTGCTTAAAAACGATCGTATAAAGATCATAGCTAATGAAAGCATTTCTGTTAATTCATTAAGACACACGCGGCGCCCAGCAACGAGACACAATGGATTTTCTATTATGTCTTCTTTGCATCACTTGACGAGTAAAATGCGGGAACAGAGAATATTATATCCATTAAAGCAAGTACCTGTTCATGTAAAGTTAATCACGAGTTCACTTAGAAAACCCATAACCTCATAATTATACAGGGTTTCAATTCAATGAACGAGTTACATTTCAATAAATACCCAAAATTTGTGTGATTTGAATGATACTCATACATATTTATGTACATAGTAAAAATAAAATATCAAGATACACAACTAAAAATAAACAAAAGAACATCTCACTATGGATGTTGCTAATATTTTTCTAAATACATTATTTAACATAGCATCACGAATGTATTCCCCAAAGGGTTAGGCAGAGGTGTACTATTATACGTTTGCCATCTACCGGACACAGTTCCAGACTCCGTGCTGCTACTGAGAATTTCCATACAGAAAAACGCAACACTTTGTCCGACCCGGGAATCGAACCCATAACCTCACGCTCAGCAGTCGCGCTTACTACCACTAGACTGAGTAAACCGGAAAACTTATACATTTTTTCGCAATTCATTCAAAAATTATATAGATAAGTTCTACATTCTGTTTTGACTACACACTTCGCTGTGTTATTTCTGTAGCATATCAGTTTGTCGTTTATTCGAGGTGGAATCCTTGTAAGTTTGTACAGGTGTCATGTTCCATAAGAAAACGTGGCTACAACGAATCGCGATCTTTTATGCAGTAGAAGTTTGTTTGTAATATTTCTGTTGAACAAGGAACTAAGTTATGATGCTAACATTTTTACTATGGGTAGTACAGATAGTGCCATCCACGAAGACGCGCCCCACTCTTCTTCCTAATTGCTTATACTTAGTACAAGTGTGCAACCTTCCGCTAGTGTTTTAGTTCTGTTGATACACACTAATTACCTATGAGTGCACATGCACACTACGAAATATTAACTGATCACGAAAGAGCATTACGGTCAGCTGGAAAACGTCGGCCAAAAATAGTGGGGCGCGTCTTCGTGGATGGCACTATCTATAGATAGGTATATTTTCTTTGAAAGAAAAAATATATTAATGAAACAGTTTTTCAGTAGTACCTGTGTTTATTTGACTTTAAATACCATAACTACCGATACAATATTGTAATAATTATAAAAGTCAAAAACACAAACACAAAATAACTTTGCGCCACAAAAAATACAAATATGTTATGAAAATTGTTTTCACGAAAATTTTGAATGAAATTCAATTAAAAAGTGTGGTGTGTAACGGACGTCGTTCACTTTTTCAACGTTTTCTATTTACCCAGTTCATTCTTTTGTTCCTGGCCGAATTTGACAGTTCAATTTTAGAGAGAGGTCGGATTATCGTAAAAATAACTCACCCAAGTTATAAACATCAACACTGAGAAGAATCATAAAAGTATAGAGACTAGAGATGCTACTTTATTATATTATATGCTGAATAAAGTATAAACAAGTGCGCGATTGTGTTAGCTTAGCTTTTTTATAGGTGAGTAAATTAATAAGTTGTACATGTATTAACACTGAACTTTATTAGTTTTTTTAATAAATAAAGTTATCATTGTCGTCCAATGATCCAACTTTTGGGCTGGATAGACTGGGCAGAAATCCACAATGCGTCTGCAGGACGAATTGGTGGAGATTACAAGACATTTTATCGATTCTAAGTCTGTAGGACATGCCAACTCTCTCATGATGATTTTCTAGTGATGATGAATTCAAACCTGTTTGTGTCTACCTACATAGTTACTTAGTGATTATTGATCACCTATCACCAATTATAACCAGTTTGTGTTATAAATATGTATGTGTCACCATCCGCCAATCGTGTCGTCATAACAACTACGCACATTAAAGCCCATGGCAATAAAATAAGTTTAAACAATTCAAAATCTAAAGTGATAAACATAGATACGTTTCTCTACACTAATACAATATTAGTGTACCTATATAATAGCTTAGAGTCCTAAATATTACAATGTTGATTATGTTATTGTATACTTGATAAAATCTCCCTGTATCTTCCTCGTTAAATGTAAGGCGGATTATGAAAAAGATAATATACATAATGATTTTCTAGTGATGATGAATTCAAACCTGTTTGTGTCTACCTACATAGTTATTTAGTGATTATTGATCACCGATCACCAATTATAACCAGTTTGTGTTCGATAAACAAAGCAGTAATTCGATTTCAACATCACAATACGGTGTATTCACCAAACAAACAAAGTAAAATCAATTTTAAAATCCAAAAAGTCCGGCAGCACACCGCCGCGCCGGACACGTTTCACAAACGCAGGAGCCATGTTTCTATTTCGATTACTGAAATATTGGAAATAAAATATAACCGCTATCGTATTTCCACGCGACAGGCGGAAATAAAGCTTGCCGACAAATCGACACGGCAGCCGCATCGCGGTGGAAGAGCGTAACGTCACACGCCCCAACACTGACGGGATTGTATAACTCCGAACCTGGATATTAACATGACATAAAAATATTACAGAAGGACCGTTCGTAAAGGAGTCGCCGCGAAAGACCAATATCAATCTTCTTGAGTGAAATGAAGACTATGAGAAATGCCTTCCTTTTTTGAAAAGGGATAAGCAGGCTGAAAAGATATCCTCTATAAAATTTACCTCAACCAGCTTCTATCCCTCAGCTTCTATTAAAGAAGGAAATATGGTCCTTTGTCATCACCGCGTAATCATAGAAGACCGCAGTACTAACTCTCTCACACCTGTGAAGCTAAAGTAAGCGGTTTGGTACATTTCGGCTATCGTGTGTGATTCGTTTCGAATCTGTTGACATGTGGGCTTTGATCAGACAGTGTTATAAGTAGATTTTCTGCCTTGTTTGTGATTCACTCGCGCCCCTGTCCGCTTTATAATGAACTATTGTAAAATATGTATAATACCTACTACCCTCTGTTTGAGCAATTGTTTATGAAATTCATCCACGTCTCGCCGTGTGCGCTGCTTGTAATATCCGTTTATTAAAATGTGGCGTCAAAGCTCTTTTATATTTTAGTGAGCTACGTTATTATTATTACTAGCGGCAATTATTAAGAAATCAAATACCTTCGTTCATAGGACCGAAGAAGATATTTTTATCACTGATTTTAATTGATTTAGCTAACACCAAAAGGTTTTAATCAAATAAAACACTTTTGGATGGCCGTTGATTAAATTCACTGACAGCATATTTTTGTCACTGACCGCATCAAAAAATTCGATTTTGTTTAATACTAGCGACCCGCCCCGACTTTGTACGGGTAGTAGGTACAATACGACACGGTTGGCGTAGTGGCTAAGCGATTAGCTTTCTGCGCTAAGTGTCGCGGGTTCGATCCCCGCACGGAACAAATATTTGTATGATCTACAGATAATTGTTTCGGGTCTGGGCGATTGTGTATGTGAATATATGTTTGTAAACGCACCCACAATACAGGAATTATTCCTAGTGTGGGGCAACGTTTTTTAAAAAAAAAAATACACGCCTACATTTTTTTTTTCTAAAACGATGGTCTAATTTAATTAAATAAGGATATATTTTAATAGGGATATATATTATAACTCTATTGGTTTACGCGGCGAAAGCCGTAAAACTCCCATACCGCATGATTTTTTCCGACATCTTCAATAATCATCGTCATATTTCAGCTAATTTACACAAAACACTAATGAATTATACACCTAAACCTTCCTCATGAATCACTCCGTCCATTGGTGAAAACGGTATGAAAATCCGTTCAGTGGTTTTTAGTTTATCGCGTTCAGACGGACAGACGCGGCGGCGAGACTTTGTTTTATAATATGTAGTAATAGTGATAACATGGCACCACTCCTGCATTTCTGGGATTAGGCCGAGATGTACTATTGTAAACCCACATTTCACTAATGCCGTTATTGAAACCCGCCTCGTCTAGATCACTTAATGACATCGGTGAATTATATGTACATGTTCAACAGTAGGTAGGTACACCTCTGCCTAACCCTTCGTGGAGAACGGGCGTAATACTATGTTATGTTATGTGAAAATTGACGTAAAAGTATAACCGCATACTATACTATAATACCTACCTACTTCAAACACCTGATAATACTTTCTTTGAAAATTTCCAAATTAAATATATTTGATAAAGAAAACAGGTTTTTGTATAAATGAAAATAGTAGCTTTATCGGTTTAAATAAAGACATTTTCCTGCATACAATTTTTGTATTATGTATGTAAGTACCTAACATTACATGTGGATGTAGTGATATTTTTTTATACTTTTTCCTTTTGTTATTTTTTCGTTTTTTGTATTGAATAATCTATAATTAGGTATCTTCGAAGACATTCCTTCTCCTGGCGTAGAAGGAGGGGACTGTCGGTCTCTCTCTGGCTAAACTCACCACGGTAATCCACTTTAACGCTTAAAACTCGGGATCCTAAAACTGATCCTCCTGATGGCTTCGGAAATCGCCCAATAGGAAAGGCATATTCTGGAGGATACTGTAAATTCGTCACATTTCAGAACTGCCTCAAACTGGTTTATATGAAATACAAATCCATCATAATCCTACAGTCCATACCTCAAACTCGCATTTAAACTTGGAATAGACTACTTATAGTATAAAGTCAACAATAAAATCCTATTTTGCAAGGACATGTTTGTGATTCGCGTTGAATTTTAAAAGAAATAGAACCATGACATACTTACTCCTAAAGAGTAAATAGATAAAAATTTTAAGGTAAATCTCCAAAATTAACTAAAAGTTTACGTAGGTGTACCTATTCTTTATATAAATAGATATATGTACGTATTTCTCTTCCAAGACCTTTACGAAGATAATACCTACCTATATAAATAGGACTAGCGACCCGCCCCGGCTTCGCACGGGTAGCAAATCATATACGCCTTCATTTTTTTCTGTCATAGTGTCGTATCAGCCTGTAACGTCGAGCATTTACTCGGCACACGCCAGTGAAGCTGCCAGTCGGCATGATTTTTTCCGACATCTTCAACTATCATCGTCATATTTCAGCCAATTTACACAAAACCTTAATGAATTATACAACTACACCTATTTCACGAATCATTCTGTTTATTGGTGAAAACCGCATGAAAATCCGTTCAGTAGTTTTTGAGTTTATCGCGAACAGACACAAAAGGGCAGACGCGGCGGGGGACTTTGTTTTATAATATGTAGTGATATGGTACTATCTACATATGTAAATATAAATTAGTTTTTGAGACAGATCATTCCTCTTCCAAATCTACTGAAGTCTGAATGTGTAAAAAATATCTGCCTACTGACCTTTTTCCCCGATAATTACCATTGCAACCCGAAAGGTGCCGTTATCCCTACTTTCCTATCCTCGTGTCCCCTTTTGTTGCGCGTTGTGCCAATTCGAACATCGTCCCCTATACACATTACCACTCTTCTGGAAGTAAACTTACCTTATGATGTGTTTACGGATGAATAACATACGTATTTCGAGTGTAGTATGGATGGATAATGTCGTCAATTACTAGCGTATATTGGTGTTTTTAGATAAAAACGGTTTGTGGTAATAGAATTTGAAGGAAATTAATATTATAAATATTTTATATCCACGACAAAGTTGAGCGCGTGTTGAATTTAGTTAAGTTCTAGTTAAAACCGTTATTTTGTTTCTCGCTTCGTTTGTTTGAGTCATGATTTTTAATTGAGTAATATTACTATTTCTACTCAAAATAAGTTACTCGAACCGTATGGAGACTCGGACTGTATGAGGTAAGTTTCTGATTATATAATCTAATTTTACCTGATACGTACATAAAGTCACACCTTTTTCAAACTCACCTCACTAGGTAATTAAAATACCTACGGTTAACTACTTAATTATTTACTTAAACTTCTTCTAACAATATGTTTTCTAATTTCTACAGGATTAAGTATAGAGATTAGAGGATGTTTTATTAAACAACATTAAGTTATTGAAACTGAACTTAATTACTATTTAAAGAACTATACACCAATACCTATATATTTTAAGCCAAGTCTTAATTCAAAACAATAACAAATTACACGATTAAAAATTAAATTATAAAATCAAACACGCTGTAACAGTCATCTAACAGTGCGTCAGCGAATTATTATTATTCATAAATATATCATATATCACAATGTTAAAATCTTATTCGCAAATCAAGTTCGTGATACAAGGTGATAATGACCACACAAGGCTAACCAGGTTGTTAAATTCTGCTTAATTTAGTCTTATATCAACCTTATATTTTGCGGAACAGGAAATATAAATATATACTTCTTTTTATTGAATTTATGTAGATTTTTTTATACGGAAAACAATTATAATTGGAACATTACACCCGTAAGCGTATCTAATCTTATATCACAATTCAATGTAGGTACCCAACTTATTGTTAAAGTATAATATATACACAATAATAAATTAGATCAGTACCTAAAGTATTTTTTTTATAACTAACTAAAATAACTATAGTAAATAATATTTAGAAAGTAACTTTTTCGTATTATTTTCATGACCGCTTTCTATGGGTCAACAAAAGTACCACACTACCTCATTTGTCATGTATTTACGGCGTTAATCGTGATTCGTAAATGAAGAGCTTGTTCGGGCTTGTTGACTGTCCCAGGCCAGGTTGCCCGTGTTCATTACCTAGACAAAGCGAAGTGTTTTTCACGATTAAATTGAGCGTAGAGAGGCAATTTGAACAGGGTGCCTGTTCGTGACACCGTTTCGGACAGACTTTTTTAATTTTTCGTCCCTCGGCTCCCAATCTACCTGTATTCATTATACAGGTATGTTTCGTTTGCGATAGTTTGTAGGTACACGTGTGCCGTGTTCGACTTTTCAATTATGTACGAACTGGCCGATATTTATAAAATGTTTTTTTCCGATGAAACCTATTCAATATTTGGTACACGTGGCACAAACAAATGATCGTTGATAGAAACGTTATTATTAAAAATGTTGCGTTGAATTTCAATACCTACAGGGCTTTTGTCAGCTTCCAATTTGAAATTGGACCCATTCTTCTTTCAGGAATGTTTGTTAAAGGATTAAACTGTACCTATATAATGATAGATAATGATTACCATTTTACATTTTACTACAGAGTGAGTCAAAGTAACTGACTCACTTTGACTTGCCTGTAAAATAGCTTTTTGTGAATTTAATTTCTTCAAAGTGATATTAAAAGCAGTCCAATTTAAGCTATCATCATATAGGTAGATACACAAAAATATTAATGTAATACTGAGTAACAATATGCCTAATGTTTTTATAGAGGATTAACAAGCCTCTTGAATCCGCAACATAATTTGTACAGGTTGTTTTGTTATTTCAAAATACATACGTATGTATAAAACATAATAGATACCTACATTTGTATGAAAAAAAACAGGGAATTACATTATAAACGTAGAATTCTCTAATAGCATTGAACAGTAAACCTAAAGCTTTATGTAGCTAGGTACATACCTACCTAAGTAACTTCAACCTAGTGTGTGGGGTAAATAAAATTGGATATATTAAATAAAACCACACGTATTTCACTTAAATTAAGGAACTATCATAATGTGTTTCTTTGTAAGGTATATCTTTACAGTAGATACCTAAACGTTTTTAAAACTTACAGAAAATTTAAAACATAGATATACTAAAATTTATGAGGACCGAAAACTATTGTAAATAACTTGAAGTTGCCACCGGCAACAGTATACTTCCTTATTCATGTATATTTCCTTGTAAAACCAGCATGAATTAAAGCATCATCACATGAAAACAAGCACCGGTATTTGTTAATCATTTATGCTAAAATTATTTTGAAACAAGGTCGCTGAACGAGCTACTCATCTTCGCGTTCGATTCCCAGATCGGAAAACCTGTTGGATCGAGTCGATGATAATAGGCTCCAGAAGCTGAGTCCCCTATATATGGAACTTTATAACGGCATACATATTTTTTTAGTTTTATGATTCAATCCAGAAGGTGAACGAAGGGTAAAAATAAGAAGTGTTAGCGGTTTGCTAGTGTATTTAAAACAGCTTTAATAAATACGTAAGGCTGTATTGCAAAACTCAAATCTAGTGACCTATGTAGGTGCGATATTTAACGTATATTGACACAGAGTATAGCTCCTAGGCAGCAAGACATAAAACAAAGATTTTGTTAACCAGTCGATCGCGACTATTACTCCAGTCGATCGTGGCAAGGCGAAGAAAAATATAATTTTAATATGTGATGTGAATATATGTATATATGTGAAGAAGTATTGGCTATGCAATTGATAGATCGCACAGTCTTATTCAGTAAACGGTAGATCTTGAGTCTAATCAAGTTGGCCACCCCTGCTATAAATAAATAATTCACGAAAACCCGCAAATTAATAGTAAATTATGAATTATGCTTTTGTGTAAGCCACAAATAATTTTATAGAGATTATGTGTTCAATGAACTGGTAGTGCATGCATAGTCGATCGGAGTCAAATTAAACCAAACGGCTGAAGGCACTACCGGAGGCTTTACTCCTCATGAAATATGTACAGCCGCAACTTACATGAGCGATTTGAGTATATTAGGCAGGTAAACTGACAGGTATAATCACTTTCCATTAGTATAGGCTACCTTTTGTATTGGAAATCCATGTATTTATGCAGTAAATAACATTTAGAAGTTAGTCTTTATTATCGAAGATAATTAGTTAGAGTATTTTTATGAATAATACTGTTAATTATCTAGCAAACAATTAATCACACTAAATTAAAAGGTAGAAACAGATTTATCTCACATATGTAGGTATATTGAATCTCTGTAGGTAAGATTATCACGGTTTGGGCAAAAAATAAAAAGGTTTAAGTATGTTTGGGAAATGTACTTAAAAATAGCGCAATGGTTGCAAACCCGTTCGTCCCCCAGTTTCGTCCCCTAAGTAATTCAACCCTTATGAAGGTACCCTTTGGTGCCATACAGAAAATCGAACCTGTTTATTTTATTTTACTATTTTTCAAACGGTACTTTTTTAACCTTTATTTTTCGATCTATATCTTATTCGGTAATATTTCTGTTGATATACGACGATCAACATTAAAATTAATTAAGAATCTACAAAAAGGATACTAAGGATAATGTAAGTACAGAATAAAATAGAGGATAAGATTTTAAATAACCTAGAGAGGTACTCTCTGTATACAATGTATGCGAATGTAGTATTAATGTTAGTATGCGCAAAAACATTTTTCAACTTCCGGACACTAAAATACATTACTAGTATGTACAGTTATCAGGTCTCCGTGTAGCAAATAGGAACTAAAATATCTTCGAAACTTCCGTATCGAATCACAATAAAGTGCAAAGTCCAAAGGAATAAATACAATCATAAGAAATTATTCTCCTACAAAAATCGTAATGGATTCCATTAAATAAATGTATATATGAAAATACCTCCATAGAATACGAAAGCTTCCTGAAACATTTATATTTCTCCGCTTATTATTTTTTTAATATCATCATTAACAATTTCATTCACTCGGGTTCCATAAATAAATTCTAAATGCGTAAAATCTAAAGATTCATTCAGCACAACATTTCGAACTACGTTAGGCAGTCTACTTGTTAGTCTCCGAACATCTACTGGAGTACTAAACCAATCAGACTCACTGCTGAAAATATAAATTGGAGCAGTTATTAATGATAGGTCATAAGAAGGAGGCTCTATAGCAGAATAAATCTCTTGATTCGGTTTCGAACCATAATCAAATCTTTGGAAACGTTTGCTTATGTAACTTTGAAAGTAATGTACAAAAGTCTTCGTTGAGACCCCAGCTGGGATATGACTAGCGACGACTGGAAGTCTCTCAGTATACAGATTGGTAATATTCCTTAAACCGTAACTGATATAATACTCTAACTTACATAAAATATATTCAGGCACATCTTCCTGACACACTTTAGCATGATATAAGTTACTCAAAACATTATTCGGGAACACTTCATAAACACCGATTCCATCAAAAAGTGACGTCAGTACATTTAAATTTTGAGCTAAAATGTCTATAAACGGGTACTGCGTATTCGTAATCCACGCTATTGGAGCCAATAAAACTGCTTGCTTGATCTTCTCGTTGTATTCCGGCTTCATGCTACACATGACGAAAAATATTGCCGTTCCTTGAGAAAACCCAACATAAGACAGGTCGCGCCGAGATGTTGCTTGAAGTATATAATCAATCACCGCAGGCAAATCTTGCGTTCCCATCTCTTCATAGCTAAAATTCCAATATTCTTTTTCAGAGAGGTTCTTTATGTGTCCTTTGCTGTATTTATTCCCCCGCGCATTATATAACCAAACGTCGTACCCCAAATCCGATAACTGGAACGCCACAGACTTCGATGGTCCTAGAACCAGCCATGAATCAGAACTGTCACCAATTCCATGAACTAATAACACTGGAGGTCCACTGTTCGGTATTCTGTATGTATTCACTAAATAACCATCTTTCGTTATCACTGTATATTTTTCCGGTCTATAACCGTATTTAGCTATCAGTTGTAAAGAGTTCAAATATATGTCAGCGTTTCTGTCATTAAAATCAATTGCACTGTTTACTTTTATTTTCCTTCTATTCTGTACATATCCGAAACAAAACACGAAGATAACAACACGAAAAACATTGGCGTCACCGAAATTCATCGTGATTGCGAAACGTCTCGCTGTCGCAAAAACAAAAATTCATCTGTAGTTGTGCGCACACGCCGGCGTTATTTACTGGCTTGTTGTCAGTCAATGCCAAGCTGCGGCAAGTTGCTGCCTAGGATGAGGTAGCTTTAACCTCAGCCAAGGACCTACAGACAAGTTTGCGAGGTACCGATCGGAAGCAAACATTTTGTTGACACGACAAACTAGATAAACTTGTTTCACACTATTTACTATTAACGCCTCGAGGATCATTAATGATTACAAATAGGTAAACCAGTTGCGTATTTCTCCGAATACCTATGTAAATTACATTTTATGTAACTGTTGGTTTATTCAAAGTAGCGTCTTACCGCTAGTGTCAAAACATAAGCGGTCCAGTTTCACATCGAATCACGGTAAACACTTAAACATGGGCTTCCTCACTAAGACGATCATGTAATTGTCATTAAGAGTATCGATTTTAATATTTACAAACGATTGACGATTGTTTTTAAAACAGGAAGTCTCATAGTCATGCGGAAAGTAGTCACATTTATTTTTGCACTACCTATACTCCATTTTCAATAAACAAGTTACTTATTTTACGATATCTTAACCATTCAATGAACTCAAATGTACTTGATAATAACATAATAATAACTTGTCCTTAAATGTACACAGGTAGGTACTTTAATTGCTGTAATTGCAGTATTTGGGCACGGTAAAGAAATATTTCGCAATATCCTCCGGCAAATTGCCGTTGGAGAGATTCTTGTCGGAAGTTGTACCTCTAAGGTCAAGGCCGAACTCTTGTAGTGCCTTGTAACACTGGTTCATTGGCTACCGAAGATAGCAGACAAACCAATTAACATATCTTTATGGTATTACGTAGACTGTTAAACTGAGCATGTTAGAGATTTTACCCGGCTAATAATGAGGTTTTATATGCGAGAGAAGCCGCCTATAGAGGCCGTGAAAATTTTATGATGGGACCATAGCGAAATTCTAAGCCTTGTATAGGACTGAATGGCGGCGTAAAGAACTATCTTTTAAATTATGACCCGAGATGTCGAATAGGAACTTATTTTTTGTTTTGCTCTTTTGTTTGTGTTGGTAAAGCTGCCACATTTCAAAATATGTAGGTACGGTCTCTATTACAAGATTGTGTTAAAAAACATATACCACTGCTATGTTAAAAAACCGTACCAGTAGGCTAGAGAATTTTTCTAATGACCTTGATTGAAATTTTGATATTGACACTCATATGTCAGATTCTGTGACCATGATTCTGACCAATTGATTAGTCGTTCTTATGAAAAAAAACACCGGTAAACCATTTATCGTTTAAAATAATTAATCTAAACTGTTTTTTTTTTTTTCTTATAAATTCCTATTTTGACGACACGATTGGCGCAGTGGTTAAGCGATTAGCTTTCTGCGCTAAGTGTCGCGGGTTCGATCCCCGCACGGAACAAATATTTGTAGGATCTACAGATAGTTATTTCGGGTCTGGTTGTGTGTGTATGTGACATGTATGTTTGTAAACTGTACCCACGACACAGGAGAAATCCTAGTGTGCGGCAACGTTTTTAAAAAGAAGAAGAAGAAATTCCCGTTTAGGTACCTACCTGTCATAAGAACAGAATAAACTTTATGTAAGAAAGCAAATATATTTCGTTATTATATATTTCATCATCAGCGAAAGCCTTCGCCAACGCACTGATGAGACTCATATAGATACAAAAACTCGATCTCCTCCAGTTGCAAAAGTCAATAGACAGTCGTCGCCTACTATTCAAATGAAAGACACGATTAAGACTACGATAGTAGAGTGCATAGATAGTATTGGTAGCACCTTTTTAGACTAGCTTATTTTCAATAGCCCGGATAGACTGAAGATAATGATTTGTTACGCAATGGACAGCACCACTACATAAGAGTTAGTTCACAAATCTAAAGATGTAGAGATTATGGATTAATTGCTTTTGAAACGTCCATAATACTATAATGAATGTAACCTCATCAAACTAACTGCTATTAATTATTCAGAGTGACACTACATCGAATCAATTAATCATAACTTTGTTAAAGTACCATTTCGATTATGAGTAAGTGCCATAATACAACAAAAACATTTTATTGCCGTTATGTCATAATAACATGATTATCATTCGCACGTTCCTTAGTGAAATGATTATAATAATAATATTGATTTATTATTTCGTAATATTTGTAAACAGAAGGGTTCACGCGCGCGATGACATAAACACTTCATTCAGAGTGAGACCGTCTTTAGTAAGTGTTAAATCTATTGTTTAAGGATATCCATAACGTGAATGGTGAAAAACAATGGTATAGTGTCAACCAAGGCTTTAATACGAGGTGACTGCAGTGTTTGAACTCATTTGTCATATGAACAAAATGGGATAAACCAGAGGTCGAAGTTAACGTAAGTTACCATTTCTTTTTTAATCATTAATATGTTTATATACATTTATTTATTATATAGATCATGAACATTTGCAAGTACACGGCGGTTCCCAAACATATACATATTGTAGTTTAAATTACTGGTAACTGAACATAAGATCTTGTATTTGGGTTATTTTAAATTATTCCTATATTTATAAATTTGGGGTACCTATGTTGGAATCATAGCATGTAGCGTTCTATAGGTTTAGTGTTACCAACCCTACAGTTTTAACTGTAGATTTACAGTTCTTTACAAATCATTGCAGTTTTTAGTTTAGTACCCCAAATCTGCAGATTTTTCATTTTTTTGTCCATTCGCAGTCAAATTCTTACCCACAAATCTCAGAAGTACTTTCAATAGATGGTTAAATTTATGGGTTTATTTTCCCGGAAAATTTCATTTTTTTATCATATAGATAACTTATCTCATTGAAATTTTCTTCTTTAAGTAATTGTAAAGTATGATTTACATTGTAAAATCGACTAATTTTGCTAGTTTGCACATTCTTAATTGTCACTTAAAAAACGAAATAAACAAAAACAGTGGATGTAGATTTACTTATTTTACATTTACAGTTTTCTAAATTTTTTTTTTTTGTACGGTCATATGCAGTTTTACTGTGCGACAGGGTTAGCAACACTATATAGGTTCTGCGTACCCCTTGGTAAAATGGCGTGAAGTTATTTAAGAATGTGTATGTATGTACGTAATAATGTGATTGTATGTACGTATTAATTTTCACCAACTAGTATGTGCGAATCAAGCAAAAACGTTTAGGAAGCGATCAAGGTCGAGCGAATGTACGTACGTAAAAAAAGTAGGTCTTTTCTATTATTTAATTCTACGATGTAATTAGTGACTCTATTTTTATAGTAGATACAGTCTTTCCCGGGACTTGCATAAGGGGGTGGCCTATTTACAGTCACCCACTCCGGGAAGTGCCTTTCGGCATGGCACCGTGGTGGGCTTCAGTGCGGCCTTCTAAGAGTTCCTGAGGCCCACCATATGGTGTTGAGCGGACCACCGTGGTGAGTTTAGCCGGTAGGAGCTCGGCACACCCCTCCGCCCACCCCAATCGAATGATAGCCCATGATGGGTCCTTACCACGCTAATAAAAAAAGGTGTAACTTTTTAAAATACGGGAAGATGATTCATTTATTCTAATTTCTAAATTTTTCATAATTGTGTGAAAACGTCAGTTTCTAAATAAACCTGTTCCACAACGCTTCACAAGTTTTTTATAACTTGTCAGGACGTCCTCTAGGAAAAGTGAAGATAAAGCTGTAAAGCGAACGTTCTCTGTCATGGCCGTCAATTCACTTAGGGGAAGTCGATCATGCCCCGCTTGATACTAAAAGCTACTAAAAGCCCTCCATAAAAGCAATAATTAAATTGGTATAACTCAATTTAGTAAGGCGGTGCTGTCGAAGGTGAACCTACCTATATGAAACCTCTTTGTGCAATAGAGTTTAACTATTAGTACGGGGACTCCCTCCCTGATAGATTTTTTTTTTTTGGTTTTGTAAGATGGTACACTTACCTTTAATCATATTTTATTTTCAGGACTAATTTTTTCTTTTATATTTTTCCTAAAGTAAGATACTAAGGAGTTCGTGTCATTATCTAATTATGATTAATATCAAACGTAGTCCATGGGTTAGTAGGAAAATCAGTACCTAATTTGTCCATTCTCATAGTTTTTAGGACTCAGCACTAAAATTATAAAAAGGAGTTTTTGGAGAGAATCGTCTATTCGTCATGATATCTTCGAAATTAATAAATATTTAATCATGTAAATATGTAATAGAGTAAACTTCAAGTAAAATAATTTGTTTGATATTTGCGGTTTGTAGACTGCTAACGCCACCTTCCGAAAGCTAAGAGAATCTTTGAGGTCTGAGCTCAGTGTGGAATAGTGTGGATGGTGTCTAATCTAATACGACCAGATATAGGTTTATGCAATATTGTCATATATTTATGACAATATTGCAATGTTCTTTATAAAATAATACTAGAACGTTAGGAATTTGTATTTAGACAGTGTTAGTGGTCATTAATTATTGCCTATGTAGCGTTCGTGGTAACCCAGATCACGATATTCGAAGTACCTATACCTACCTACTTAAATAGAATTAAATAAAAAATCATAAAAAATTAAATAGAATAGTGGAATTTCATAATTTATTTGTAAGGCTGCTGATTAAAATTTATAGGTCCCATCTAACAATGTCAAGCCATTTTTCCATGTCGTGTTATGTATTAGCCCAGAGGTTCCCAGACTTATTTTCTCATAGACAACTTTCATAATTTAGCTGATTCCGGTGAACCCCCTTCAGCTACATAACTACCATATTGTAAATTGAATTGTACACCCCCATTTTTTTTTGTCACGCCAAAGTAGACCCCGTCCTAAGTTTCGTGACATCACATTTCAAAATCTAATATATTTATGTATTAAAACGTGAAATTTGAACTATTAACGAAAATCTTAAAAAAAATTCCAACTCTATCTGTGTAAATATAAGATTTAAATTGTTATGTTGGCGAGTTCCTCGAGAGCCTCGCCGTGGTTTCAAATAAATCGAAATAAAACTAATTTCGGAACTGCTGTTTTAATTTAATAATTTTTGAATATAAAATTGCAAAATATGTGACGTCACACTAGGGAGGGGGGAGTCTGACAGATGTGACCAGCTGTGACAAGGACGGGGGAGGGGTCAAAAAAGCATGAAATTCGTGTGACGTAATTTATGGATGGCCCCTAATGTATTAGCCAATAAGTTGATACCTAAGTAGAAAATGTAATTGTATCCGAGCAGTGACTAGTCATGTGTAGCTCCACATGCGCCTTGAATATCGATATTGGATCTCATTATAAGGTAGTTATGAGGGGTTCCCGATGATATTGGAGCGAAAGCAGCACCACCCCTCAATATTTATAACAAATCAAATAATAAATATGCAGGGCAAAAACCTTCGTAAAATCTCAGAAATTACATACAAAATAAAGAATTATTAATTATGTTTTTGCTCTGCATGGTCAAGGTCGGTGACAGATCCCGTGAACCTTAAGGATCAGACAATAAGAGTTATTTATGAATGGACGTAATATGGGCCGCGCGGTCCATAGTCGAGTTCACGGGTTTCATACTCTGCATCGTGTTATTTGACTTTAGAAGGCAACTACGTACCTACTAGGACTAACTTTAAATTAGAAGGAAATAAATATTTCCCACTCAAATCAAATGATTAAGCAGAGTTGCCGTATTTATAAATACATAATTACCTATTTGGTGCAGTTCAAATAGAGGAGATAACCTACAGTTTATAAATATGAATAATAGGTTTATTTTAGCCCACACATATTGTAATAAAATTACACCTTTAATGTTTTTATTAAATTAATTCTGTTTTTATTTATAATGTAATAAACGTGGTAATAAATTAAAAGTTTTTTTTTTCAATGCGAAGATTTAACATTAATATAAATCGTAGGATAAACATAATTATATAATTCTAGTAGCTCGAATTGTTTTTTTTTTAGTTCTCAGTTACTTAAACTTTGCAATAAATTGTGTCATAAAATGGTTGATTCCAAATACTGCGATATGTACAATCTGTTTTTAAATTATCTTTACATATCAGTTGACTTTGAACATTATAATTTCTATTTCAGAGCATTTTATACTTATATCAAAATAATACATATCTATTTTTGGTAAATATGTGTCGGTTTTATAATAAAGCATTCTTTCATTAAAATCAGACATTTATATTATTCAAACAAACTCAGGTACGAATTATGTTGAACGTTGATGTTTAAAACTACTCTGAGACCTTATAATACTATTTTGGTAACACAAAACTTGACGGAAATTATTATTGCACTCTGTGGTAATAAAACGTCAAATTCAAAACTCATAACATCTGGCTGTCAGAAACGGAAGTGTCAGTCAGTCAGTTGATCGGTGGGTGAATAGCATTCAAGGAGACCGTATTTTTTTGTCATTATTTTGCAGCTAATAACATATAAACACTTGTTGAATTACTAACATTACAAGGTTATACAAGCGAGATGTAGTAGTTTATTGAGTTTCACAGTGAGAAGTGGCATATGTTTATTTAGTTTACGGTAGAAAAGTCGTGAGTTCGTAAACTTTTTATTTATAATTTAACGTTTGTTTATCAGCTGGTTTAATTATGTCAGGTTCTTATGAAGAGCCTACAGAGATGAACACACTGAGTCAAGTAATTGATCATGAGCACATGATCAAAATTACATCGAATTTCACAAGGTTGGGAGGTAAGTAGTACTTATCTTATTCACTTTTTATCTTAGCATTAAATGTGGGTCATTTTTTTATAGAAAAAATACGTGAATGTTGTACCTATCACTTGGGTGTACCGAGGTGGGGATAGTGGGTTTATGCAGTAAACTTTGCTATTATATCTGTATGACAAAGTGGCCTAAAAATTAATAAATAATTCTGCCAAATGCTAGGCGAATTTGATAAACAAATATGCACTTAAACCTTGGCATTTGACATTAGCATTAAAATTACATCTGTACAGTTTCTACTTAAAAACTTAAATCAGTAGCATTTTAAAAGTTTAATAATACTGTTTAGTGTTTTGCTAATCTTTATGGCTGCTTCCAATCGGCTTAAAACTATAATAATTCTTAAATTAAGTATATACAAAGTTTTCTGAATATAAACCGGAATCAGTTATAAAGATTGAAAGATTGTATCTAGTCCTAAATGATCGACAAAAAAAAAAAACAAGCATTATGTTGTAATTAACTACCTATTGAGTAATTATTATTACACTAAGGTTTTCTCTATCCTTCATACCTACAAAAGTAGTTTCCTAGCTACATGTTGTATTTTAATTACCAAACTTGTTAAAATATAGTAATATGGAATGTCAGTTGAGCAAATATTTAAACAGATAATTTACATAAAAAAATAATACCTATAACTTTTGTCTCATTTCAGATAGATGTTATCTGGAAAATGCTGGAGCAACATTATACCCTCAATGTTTACTTTCCAATATTCATACGGATCTCCTCACCAATGTCTACATGAACCCACATACTGATAAATATACAAAAGACTGTATAGAACAAGTCAGAAGTACCATTTTAAAACATTTCAATACAGATGCCTCAACATACACAGTTATATTTACATCAGGAACAACTCAGGCATTGAAATTGGTTGTTGAGTCATTCCAGTTTGCTGCAGACGATAATGACACATTAAATGGTGGCTCATTTGTATATTTGAGGGACAATCACACATCTGTAATTGGCCTACGAGAACTAGCTGCTGACAAAAATGCAGATATCATACACATATCGCATGATGACTTCTTGACGGCCGTAAAAAAAACTACAAAAAAATCTGCAGCATCCAAAGAAAAAAATCAGTCTAAAGATGATGCTAACACATTGTTTGTATACCCTGCACAAAGTAACTTTAATGGTTTTAAATATCCCATTGACTGTATGGCCAACATAAAAAATGGATGTCTCAACAGCTATTTAAAAAAACACTTGTGTAAAATAAATTGCAATTGGTATGTGTTGCTAGATGCAGCATCATTTGTGTCTACAAATAAATTAGATTTGTCTGAAACTCAGCCAGATTTTGTGTGCATGTCATTCTACAAAATATTTGGATACCCTACAGGATTGGGGGCTCTTTTAGTAAAAAATAGTAGCCAAGATGTTCTTTGTCAAAAGAAATATTTTGGTGGTGGTACAGTTGATATTGTGTTAAGTACTGAAGATTTTCATGTTAAGAGAAAACATTTTCAAGAGAGGTAATTACAAAATATCATACTTTTTAATTATGTTTAGTTGTATAGACTTTCACGGGTAATATGAAATTGGTTAATGTTTATAGTTATTACAAATTATCTCGTTAAAATTAAGTAGTTAGAGTATTTTGGAATATTGCTGTATTTGCATTGTAACATTCAAAATTTGACCAGTTGTTTTTCAGTTATAAAACAAATAATGATTATAATACAGACACATTTTATTTTATTAATTACAAAGCAGTTTATAGGATTGTCTCTAAATATAATGATGTTTTATTACAGCTTGGAGGATGGTACTGTGCCATTTTTATCAATTATTGCCCTGAAGCAGTGTTTTGACACTATGCATAAATTGATACCTAGAACATTTTACGAAGATTTGATGGAAACTATATCCTACCACACATACTATTTAGCCAAAGACTTGTATCACCAACTTAAAGAGTTACATCATCTAAACGGTAACAGGGCAGCAGTAACATACATGGACACTGATTTTAGTGATATTAAGAAACAGGGTGGAATTGTAACATTCAATCTTCTCAGAGAAGATGGATCATACATTGGTTATGCTGAGGTAAGGAATGATCCATTTAATTATTTATTTTTTACATTTTTTAGGTATTATGCCTTGTGGGTATGCCTCTTAATGAATATACTTGTGTAGAATCCATATAGAGGGCCCGAGATATTTATACAGGGTGAAGTAATCTATTTTGTCCTGAGTTTTAATGCATATAGACGACACGGTTGGCGCAGTGGCTAAGCGATTAGCTTCTGCGCTAAGTGTTGCGGGTTCGATCCCCGCACGGAACAAATATTTGTATGATCTACAGATAATTGTTTCGGGTCTGGATGTTTGTGTATGTGAATATATGTGTTTGTAAACGCACCCACGATACAGGAATTATTCCTAGTGTGGGGCAACGTTTTTTTAAAACAAAAAAAAAAAAAAAAAAAAAAAAGATATTATCATTTTTGGAAAGTTTTATTTACTATAAATTATTGTTATGGAATAGTCCTTGCAATTATGATAATGTCAAAATCTTACAATTTTATTTCTTATTACATACACTAGGAATAATTCCTGTTACGTTGATAAAACTATCTGTATGCAGCATACAGATAGTTTTATGTTACAGGAATTATTCAGACAGTCAATGTGTATGGATATTGTTCGTAGAATAGACGCGGCTCTGAACATTTTGTAACATTCAGTTTGAGAACTCATTAATGCCCTATTTTTTTATGGGCTCAGTCGGAGTTTTACTTCTAGAGAGATTTAATAAGAGGAATAAGATGATTTTTAATAATTAACTATCTTTTGGAGGAACCCTCGACACGTTGTTCAGCAGTCGATTGCCCAACCACTGCGCCAACCATGCCGTCTTTATCAATAACTAGATAGTTATCTCGGGTTCCTCCAAAAGACTACTTATCAAAGAGTACTTATCAAAAATCATCTTATTCCTCTTATCAAATGTATCTGTAGAAGTAAGGTTCAGGCTGAGCCCATAAAAAGTCCTCAAATTAAATGTTACAAAATGTTCACAGCCGCGTCTAATCTACGAATAATATCTATTCACATTGTCTGTCTGTTATACATCTTGTATAATAAAACGTTCTATTGAGTTGTTTCCTAAACAACAACTGGATGACGAAAGATGACATGTTTGCCGCTAGTCTTATCTTATGTTATGACGCAATCTCTTAAATCTTGTTTGGTACATTATTTATATGTATAATATATGTCAGTGGACAAAAATGTGTATATCGTTTACGAGACTTGTCGAGACGTCATTTCGGATAAAAACTTATAGGTCATTGGCAATTAACTAGCAAAATTAGATATACTTAAACAATTAATAATTATGCAATGATGTGCAACTGTTCAAATACCATTTCATAATCTATTGCAACGTGTTAAATTAATTATATCATTTAATTAGCTACCGTAATATTGTCTAAATGGGTAAATAATTATTAAATACTCAAATCTTTTCCAGTTTCAACACTTGGCGGACCTATTTAACATAAGTGTTCGAACAGGATGCTTTTGTAACTCGGGCTCCTGCCAGCGCCATCTAGTGGCAACGAACAAAGAGTTGAAAGAAATGTATAAATCGGGACACGTATGTGGCGACGAAGTCGATCTAATTGATGGAAGACCCACTGGCGCCATACGAGTCTCTTTCGGCTACTTCAACACATTCGATGATGTGGACAAACTAATAACTATGATTTGCCGATGCTATGTAAAAATCAAAATTAAAGAGCGAAAGCGCTATTTATCGAATAATCACAGAGCCATAATAGACGCATTAAAATCGAACAAACTCTACAATGGCATATCAAATACACATAGAATTATAAATGAACAAGAATTTTTCAACAACATTCATGAAGCTGAAGATGTACCGCATCCAAATTCAAAGATCGTACTAAAGGAAGTGGCAATCTTTCCTATTAAATCATGTGGTGCTTTTAAAATTCGGTCCTCTTGGAAAATAGGGCCCAAAGGTTTTGAATATGACAGAGAATGGATGGTTATTAAGGACAATGGTGTATGTTTAACACAGAAACAAAATGCAAGAATGTGTATGATACGTCCGAAAATAGATTTGGACCACAGAATAATGACTTTACATTTTAAAGGTACGATCTTATACGTAAATGGGTTTATAAATAAACAAAATTTCCAGTATCAAAGCTAATAGTTCATTGTAATGTTTCAGGTAAATCGCCAATCACGATATCTCTGGATATTGTGTCCAAAAGTAAATTCAAGGAGTCATCATTCTGTCACAGCAAAGTTTGTACTGACACAGTGCAGGGTTATGACTGTGGAGACGAAGTAGCAGACTGGATTTCTGAAGCCTTAGAAGTTTCCTACCTTCGCCTGATTAGACAATCGAGTGATGATCATCGAGTCCAAAAGAAAAAACATGATGGGGAACAAAAACTGCTTTCGTTAAGCAACCAAGCTCAATTTCTATTGATAAATAAAGCTACAGTCCGTTGGTTGAGGGAAAAAATTCATGATCCAAATTTTGTTGATGATATCGATCACTTAACGGATCGCTTTAGAGGGAACCTTATCATTGATATGGAAAACGAACTTGCTGAAAGGGATTGGCTCAGAATCATCATTGGGAATCAAGAATTTAAGGTAAATGTTTTGTGCCACTCCTAGCACAGTCTGTATTTAGATGACTAGTCAAATAGTATATAACTTATATGTGTGGAATTATCTGTTGATGTAAGTTGGTTAATAATAAATAAATAAAAAAAACGAAAATTAATAATAAGATATTATTAAAATCAATCGACACATTCGCCAAAACACTCCCTGGTTCCTCCTAAAACAGAATACCACACAGAAAAACTTCGAATCACCGTTTAACCAGCAGTTCTATAACATTGTGGTTCTGATATTTTTGTTGATATTTGGTTTTTCCTTTTCAGGTTGAAGGACTCTGTCCTAGATGCCAGATGGTGTGCATAGATCAGCAAACCGGTGAAAAAACTGTCGAACCTCTCAGAACTATATCTGAGCAGTTCGCGGGGAAATTACGCTTTGGTATTTATTTAAGCTATGTGGGTGCAGCTGACGGATCAAAGGACCGCTTCCTCAAAATACACGCACCTGTCAAACCAATCATTAATGACGATGATATAAGTAGGTGAAATATTTCGATTTGTGTAGCTACATCAAATTTTATTTAAGAAAATATATTTTCTTTTCCAGTTTAAAGTAGGTGGTGGAGTGTTCCATATTGGGGTTTTTAGATTTAAGTTTATCACATTTGCTGCTATAAAATGGGGGATTATACAAGCGATAATATTATTTAAATATGCCTTTTGGTGTTTGGCTGTGATCCGTATCTCATCAAGAAGTCATTATGATATGAAACTTAAATATTAAATTATTTGGCTAAACCTACATGCTGTCATAATGATGGTATATTTTATAAAGTATTATCAAGCCCCAGTGAAATTATTATCCTCGAATAAACGAAGCGTTTTCGAAAAGTTTTATTACGTCACAGCCGCGCCGTGCCCATTACTATTAATTGCCTGTAATTTTTTATCATCAACAACAATAAAAATATTTTTTACAACTTAAAATAATATTTTAACTTGTAAACTTTAATTACCATAGAGTTGTACCTACAGTTACAGACTCACATCGGTTTCCGTATTCAAATAACAAAATTAATGTCGAAAGTCGCAGTAAGATAAAATAGTTTGTCTTTGGTGGCTGCATCGCTTTTCATGACATAAAGATTATCCATGCCCCACCATTTTAAGTCGTATCTTCTAGGCACTCCTCCAGTCCGTTTAGTTATCATCAGACCCACAGCCAGCTCAGCCTACAGATTTTTGCCCCTCATTGATGTTCCAATCTTGACCATTGTGCATCACCCATTATCTTCGAGTCAAACTAAAATATACTAATTCTAACTGTGTACACATCAATAATATTTTTGTATATTGTACATAAGAAGCAATGCAATATTTGTCATCACAGAAATTAATACTGTTTGTTTTATTTTGGCATAACAAGTAAAATAACTGTAATGAAAATGTTTTACAAGTTTACTGTTGATGGAAAAACATACTTACAATGTTGCAAGTTGAATAGTAGCTTGTTTATAGACCTTAATGAGATATGGACCCATCCAACATAAATTTGAGCTTTTTTAACTAACACACACATATGTAATTAATGTTACTAATTATAAAAGTGTGAATTATATTAGAAATATATTATTGAGTGCAGGAATTTATAGGCTGTGATTGTTTTTTTAGAAATCGGATAAAATACAAAAATAATTATTATAAGGGAAAAAAACATAGTTACTATTTTCTGTAGATAATTTGTTTTATACCTAATATTATGTACGTATGTTTAAGAGATTTATTGGTGGAGTGATAACTATTATAAGAATATTCTTAATATGTCATGTGTACTGTTTACCTCTGTATCATGAGGCTGTCTAATTGTACTATGATAATTGAACAATTATTTTTATAAGAGTCTGAAAGTTTCAATAATGATTGCTATTCTTATGGGAAATTCTGAGGAACTATTTTATTAGTAGATAACTTTATATGACAATATACTTTAGAGTTTGTGAAATTGGCCTGAAAAATTCCATATAATTATTTTATACAATGTTAACATAGGGTTATTTAAGCAACAATATGATATTAGGCATTAACAAGACCTTTATCAAAAAAATGTATCCATATAAATGACATCTAAACTGTTAAAGATACTGCAATTGATATTTTAAAAAAATGTTTATTTTTTTCTATACAAGATAGAGTAATTATTTCCTCATTTATATTTATTCTATGACTAATTTATATTACAGCTGTTTTGATTGAATATATTTTATGTTATTGCACAGTTTATTGGTTGTTGTCCTTTTATTAACTCGGGCTCTCCTCCTAGAGAAACATTGTTGACTACTTGGGCTACTTCGTCAAAGTCGGGCAAAGCCATTGTTTTTAGCTTTGAATATATAAGCTTGTCATTTACTTCAACCTCAAATGCACCTGTAAGAAATATGAAATACTGTCTAGTAACTTTTGACCAGACTGATGTACCCAATAATGCAGTATCCAACAAACTATGATATAATTATTGAATCTTTTTGATAAGCTCATACTCGATAAACTGTGGAACATATAAAGATGGAGTTAAGGGTATAGGCATCTGTTAGCATACCTTGCCGTCCACGTGAACAAAATACTACTGCATTGGGAGTGGTCTTCCTGATAGTTTGTCCAAGAGCTAAACAATAACCACCATAGTCACATACACCACTGAAAACAAAAATAATAAAATAATATAGCACGTCTGTATTTCCCGAAGGGTAAGGCAGAAGTGTAATGGAGGTGAGCTACTTTGGAAACCCAGATACCCTAAGGGAAATAGTCTAATAATAGTAAAAATTGCAACATCAAGCGTATGCTGGCATTTCTTGAACAACTGGGGTTGATAGAATAAACTAACATTATTTCTACCATGACGCAAAAAATTCGCATAAGCGTGGATTTGCCGTAACCAGCCCGTTTATTATACCTATACCTACCTAGAGGGCGATTTTTTGCCATCTACTGAGCACAGTTCCGGACTCTGTGCTGCTATTGAAAAAAATGGGGGTTTACAATTCAATGACCAATGAGCTAGTTAATATAAATGAATAATATTTATATATGTATATATATATATTGCATTTAATTATGTAGCAGTTACAAATTGGAAATGTATCCAGCGTGTGGCTAAGCTCACCCTGTACATAACAGCATCGTCTCAGTGCACCTCTGCCTAACCTTTCACGAATTATGGCTTTGATGAATCAACGTGGGAGCACCTTAATTCATTTCTTATGTCTGATGACGAGGACGCGTGATTGTAGCAACCTTAAAATCTGTAGACAGTAGTGAGAAATAACGAAATCGTACCAGTATTCAACTTTGACTTTCGGATTGTTTTCTTTCACAGTTTCGTGACTCGACATGGTGATGACTTTTAGGATGACTCTTTAGATCCTTTGTCATAACATATTATCAGACAAGATGTTGTTGAAACTATGATGAATTTCTTCAAAAAAAAGCCTTATTCTTCAACGCCGTGGTAAACACAGAACAGCTGATTTTGATTGATTGTGTAATGTGTTGCGATTGTGATAGTTATAATGTTGCCAAATTCTATGTAGGTATAATAAAAAAAGACTACATCACTGTAAACGAAATTCTAAGCCTATGAACTCAACAGTTTTGATAACTCTAATTCAGATTAAAAACATCCAAATCTATGATAGCGAATCATCAAATCTACATAAACAAATCAAAGCGACACTTAAATCTTTATTCGATTCGTTCCTACCTGAAATTAGAGTCTAATCTAAAAGCTCTAGCAAGATTAGAAAAATTAGTGGCAGCACTAATATCTGATTATGTCATTTTGACAGTGACGTTAATTAAAGCGATCGATTGTTGATGTTATTTTTTTATATATCTGATAATAGTTGATAACGATTGAAACGTATACAATGGAACAATATTATTAATTAGACTACGGTTCTCGTGAGATCGCCCACATATGCAAGCAGTTATTTAGGCGAGTTTATTCACTAATGCACCTTTTCTGTAAATCAACTGTTGCTCTGCCATTATCAATATGGATTACGATTATCTTATTAAACTCCTCTGCGTCGGGGATTCGGGAGTTGGGAAAACAAGCTTCCTATACAAATACACTGATGGGGTCTTTCATACTCAGTTTATTTCGACGGTCGGTATTGACTTCAGGGAAAAAAGTTTGGTAAGTTTTTTTTTTTATTAAATCCGAAGGTATCTTATACCTTTAGTCTCATTACTGAAAAAAAAATTACGCTTAATAAGGGTCCGCTTGCTTCACCGGTGTGGTAACTGCCATGGGTTTTACGAAAGGCCTACATTCGTTGTGGAATGGTAATCTTAATCTTTCGTTAAGGCTCTTTTTTCAGCCAGTCCTTAGATAACATTTTTTTGTTTCAGCCCTAAACACCTATAAATCGACTGCGAATGTTTGGAAACCTCTCTTATTACTATTTTATTCATATGTAATCATTCATGTAATCAATGCGTAACAAAATATTATTTAGACCTGTTTCACCTTTTGAATCCTTTTTTTACTGTCTTCTTCTCATCACTTGATAGGTAAATGAAAGAATGATGACTGACCATTCTAATCACCTGTTTACATTTACCCCAGTTGACTACATCTCACCGAATGATATCTCCATTTATAATTCAGATAAAATTAATAAATGCCAGTAGGATTTTTGTCTATTTAATTGAGCACTTGAAATGATTGATAACTATAATCTGGTACAGAACAGTGCCTCAATTACTTTTGGATAGGTACCTGTATTATTTATATTATATTATTTTTGTGTGCAGATTTATCAACAAAATGGAAGACAACATCGTATTCACTTACAGCTATGGGATACAGCAGGACAAGAGAGGTAATTATGATGAAAATTGTTTTGTAACATTTAATCAAATATACTTAATACTGTATACTGTATAATGTAACTACTTTGTCTATTATTAAAACATATTTCAAAACTGTTTATGGTGAGTAACTTCTGATAAATATCAATCAACTGGGAGACAACCCAAACTAGGAAAGATTTTATTAATATGTTTTATTATTATTAATATAATTAAATTAGGTGTGCACGCGCATTACGCGTGTTTACGGTGTGTACGCGCGTTTAGTTTGCTTCTATTAAGAAACAAACTAAAATAAAGATTAAATAAAATCAAAACACTTTATTGTACACAAAAAAAAAAATACAAAATGAATCTTGACAATTTCAGATTTCGAAGCTTAACAACAGCTTTCTACAGAGATGCAATGGGATTTTTGTTGCTCTTTGATTTGACTAATGAGGCATCCTTCCTTGAGGTCAGAAATTGGATTGAACAGTTAAAGGTATGGTGAATGAAATCAAAATGACTTGACCAATGAAAATTCCTTGCTTCTTATTAAGTTTAATTTATTTATTATACTATGTAGACATAGAATCAATTACAAATGTTTAACTCATAATTACTATTAGGTCTGTGGTAGGATCATGTAGTGTAATATTAAGATGAATATACTTCGGTCGGCGGATCATGACGTCAGAATTTGAGCGTTAGATGACTTCTTTTCCAAAAAATCCATTGCGCAGATAAACGGCTTAACCCCGACCGGCTATGATTGGTCCACCAAACTATACGTAAAAGCATCCTCCAGTTTACTAATAGGTATCATAACAGTACAATCACCAATCTCATTACATAATTTCAGGTGATCATTACGAACATCAATACAAAAAATAAATAAAATTGAAGTGTCTGTTTGTAATGTCAAAATAACAGCTTTTTACTAAATGAATATGAAAGTATAAACAATAAATCAATATTTAAATTTTTTGTCTATTTCTTTGTTGCGGCTAATCTCCGAAATGTGTGGACCGATTTTGACGGAATTTTCACTGGTAGATAGGTGATGTTATAAGGAGTAACATAGGCTACTTTTATTTTAGAAAATGAAGTAGAGATCCGCGCAAAAAAATGAACGGATTCGTAATCCACGCGGGAAAAGTCGCGGGCGAAAGCTAGTTAATTATAAGATTCCACTGATAAATCGGTAGTATAGTATAACACAAATCGAACAACCAATGATAGTCGCTACTATACATCATTTAAAACTTAGTGCGTCAGCGTAAAAATATTTTTAATTAACTGCAGTACTAATACAAATTCTTGGTCTTAAATTCGCACTTAGTTCGGAATTCAGAATTCGGTTTACGAAGTTTGCCGATGCTAGATCTTAGTTGTGTCGTACTGAGACCCTAGTATACAAATTCGATTTAAAGCATAGAACGTGTTCGGATCTCTGATTGGTGGAGAGCACGAAACGGACCAATCGGAGCGCCGAATGCGTACGATGCGTTAAATCGAATTTGTCAAAAGAAACTTACACTAGGGCCTCTGTACATATTACATGTTTATAAGCGGAAGTGTTTGTAGATGTTTTATTCATTTTTCGTCATTACGCAATTTCAGACTCACAGCCTCAGTGAAGACCCAGACATAGTGCTATGTGGTCACAAATGTGATTTACAAGAAAAGAGGCTGGTCAACCAGAATCGTGCCCGAGAATTTGCCAAGAACTACAACCTTCCATACCTAGAAACCAGTGCCAAGTCAGGACAAAATGTTGACCGTGCCATAGAGATTTTACTTGACAGAATCATGAACAGGTAAGCCTAACTGAGCTTTTTGTTGCACATGGTACCACATGCTAACATATTTAAATAAGTCCATAGCAACTGCTAGGAACGACAATCAGTGCCATCTATGGGAATCAAGTGACAACATTCATCATCATCACACTGTTAATGCCCACTACTGGGACTCAGGTTCTTCTCTGAAAAAGCTGGTAATCCAACTCGACAGAAGAAGAATAGATTTTAAAAAGTGGCTCTAAAAATTCACAAATATAAAATGTCTGTTTACAGAATGGAGTCCTCAGTGGAGTACGCGATGCTGTGTGCGTCCGGGCGACGTCGCCAATCACTCCAAAAGCTACAGGCAAACAAAGACAGAAAGCTATGTTCATGTTAAAGTTCGATAATCTGTGATTTTTTACTTATACACTCTACTATCTTACCTTGAAACTGAAAATTTGCTATACACTTTAAAAATATTTTATAAACTTCACAAAGTTTTTTGATAACTTACATACATACTTGGAACCAAAATTTATTCAATCCAAAAGGGTCTATGGTTAATGAGACTGATTTTTATTTTTAGTTCATGGAACTAAACTATTTATTTGACATTCCACTGCAAGTATTTATTTGACGTAGATACTTTAATGTAATTAATTTTTCATTTATAATATACATGTAAATTTGATTGCTATTAAAGATGAGCCGCAGGGTTGTTAGTTATATGTGAACGCGACGTTCGGAATATGTAATAGTTTCTGTCAAGTAATTTAATAGAGATTGAAACCGCGTTTTAGCTAAGGGGCCACCGCTCGCTGGTGCTGCAACTGGTGGCCGATTATGGAATTAAAATCATTACAATATAAAAACAGTCATCATCGGCCAGAAGACGTCCAGTGCTGAACGAAGGCCTCACCCAAGGGGGGGGGGGGGGGGGGATTACCGATTAGTGAGAGGACGCTGCTGCCCGTCCTCTGGTGTCTGGCCGCAGTTTTAAGACGTACCCGGGTCAGTGGAGAATTGTTTTTATATGAGCGATTCAGCCATCAAAAAGATAATCTATAGTGCAGTGGCTTCCATTTGAACTGTTGTTTAACCAAGTTGTAATATGTCGCTCTGGCCGATAATGCCAAAACAAGATTCTACCAAATATTATTTTTGCTTAGCCAAACGTACGTAGTAGGCGTAAGTGTCTAATAATATGATGCTTTGTTTCTTACAAGGTGCAAGTTACATAATCCTAGTCACATGGAATATCGGAAGATTTATTTTTTGCACCAGCTAGTACACAGTAGCCAATGATGACGGATTCTTGCAAAAAAATAACTTATGACATAGTCAGGTTGTATCTAATCTTTGTGCGCATTGAAGTACTAGTGTAAGTCGCTTTTAACAACCTCGATTTTACGAATTCGTTCCTTCTACCAATTGACCCGCTCTGAGCTCTTCGCAAATCGAAGCGCCTAAGGCGGTGAATGCATAAAACCGATGTCAAAAGAAACTCATACTAGGGCCTCTGAAGGACGCAAGTTATGTAGAGTTATAACAAAAATATTTGACGTGTCTTAAAACGGGCAGTACAGTAATGCATATCAAAGATTGGCTATAGTGTACTCAAAACCTATAGATTAGTTTGTTTATATTTTGCACAAATTTGTGATATTTGCGTAGCACAAATAATTTAATTATTATACTTACAAAGTATACCCACTGAGTTATAAATCTGGAGCAAACATTTTGGGAAAATCTTATGATATTTGATATTCATGAAGTTAATAATTAAACATAATCTGAATGAATTGTTATATACAATTTTATATTTGAATAATATTTAGATTATAAGCGAACATTAGAATGTGTTTCAAATGAGAAATCTCCTGGTCAGGCGCCATACTTTATGTTACAAAACAGTTTCACAGTTTAGTTTTTGGTTTTAGTTATTTTACTGATGCACAATTATCTAGATATTACACCTGTTTTTATTTTTGTTTAGAAATCGAATTAATTAAAATATTATTCAATTAGTACTGTTAAAAAATGGCGCCCAACCAAGTATTTTCTCATTTAAAACGCATAGTACTTACGATAAAATATTTTAACATAAGTATACTTGATCTCGAATAAGTTTATCTACTGTATAGCATATATTATATTGAACTAGCAACCCCGCAGTGATTGTTTACCCTTTATTAATATTATGACAAAGCCATATACCAAAATTTTCTTCGAAAACGTCCTCAGTCGTGAAGAAAGCCATATGTAAACGCTAAAGGCGTAAAGGAATATCTTAAGTATATTTTTGACAGCATTTCTGAGGCTAATATTATGATAATATTATATGATGTTAACGTATCAAATGTGAGATAACATGAAATTTTGATAGCTTCTGGAGAGAGCTTTTAAATATAACTGTCACTCACTAACCTGAGTGACTCAAAATATGAACTGATTGCTATGGTTCCAAACTTTTTCTCTTGAGTACGCCCAGATGTTGTCGAGAGTATACTCAAGTTCGATTTCAAACAAAATTAGTATGATTTATTCTGCCATATAATTTACTCTCATTATGTTTGTATCATTTATAGGCCCACTACCAGTACCAGTTCACCTACACGGCTGAGAACTTTATTTTATTACCTAGTATAAATATACATATACCTACCTATATTTGATCTCCATAATTAATAAGTTAAATTAAATTAATCTAGTCATAATAAATATTTATTATTCGCTATTATTACATGCGCAAGAATTGTGAACGAAATTTGTAATTATTGTGATCGGCTTAAATATTTATTAAATAATATTTTATAATGTATTAATAAAAAAAATGAGATTTACCCTTGACCAAATTGCGATTTATATACCCTATTATAAAAGTGTGTCAATTTTGTGAACAATTATTGTCTATTTGATGTTTCCTGTGTCAATAAATTTAATAATGATAAAAGTTTGTTTAAATTTAATTTTCTATGAGCCTTATATTCTAGCAAAATAAATCTTTCGTTTCGCAGTCATCAACAAATGTGAGTCACGATCTATAGGAATATTTCAATGATGCCCTACGCTACTACTACAATACAGGAATTGTATAGAATGTGTGGCACATAATAAAACAACCTGGTTTGCCAATTTAAGCATTCAAATAGCAATACGAGTGCGAAGCGTCAATGCACTGGTTCTGTGTGTCTGTTACTTGGATATCCAAATGCTGGGAGTCTGGGAGGTTGACTAAAGATTCGTGAATACAATCACGCACATAGATCTCGGAAACAGCTATTTATGTGACGTTATTATTGTGTAATTTATACATTTGGATTAGCTGATGTTTTGTAATTCACGGCCCTTATCTCGGAACAGGGTTTCCAACTTTTTATACGAGAAATAAAATATATTAAGGTCGGAGAACTAAAATGAATAGTATTTTAGAAAAGTAAACAGTATTTTATTATTTTGGCGTTTTAAAAAGATATTTTTTGGAGATTCTTGTAAAATTTTATTCTTTTTATCATTTTTAAAATATTCCTTTTGTAGGTTTTATGGCTCCGAATACCAGCGGTCATAAAAACAGTATTTTTTATACTTTTTTTGTAGAACAGCAAAAAGTATTAACGAGCGAAAAAAGTATAATAGGTAAGTACTGTTTTTAACAGTATGGTTGGGAACCCTATCTCGGAATGACAGGGCTAACGAGATAGTCAAGAACTTCATGGAGCCCTCCCAGGTGTGCAGGATTCGTCGCATCGTCCGTCACCGCAAATTTAAGTAAATTAATTCGATGGAATGAAAGCGTTTAACATAATTATCACTGCTTTTACTGATAGCGGTTATTTATTGACCTGAAAGACATTGGTATTAACTGACATTTTAATTAGGGTCTGGAGAAATCGCAGTCCACTCGTATCGCAGCGACTTAGATGCGTAATGAGACTCCTGCAGCGCAAATATAATTATGTAAGATCCATAGTCTTTCTACTGCTTATATCGTAGGTGCGTTTTATAGGTACAAAATAAATCTCATCTACTTTAGACACCTTCAAAGTACATTGTACCTTTTGGTCGAATTTCAAAATTACTGATCATCATTTTGAATGTATGGCGATGACCACAGAACAGATTATCTGTTCTGTGGCGATGACTATGTTACGTCTAGATCAGTATGACCAAAAATGATACTTAAAGAGGAGTTTTAGTACTGAAATCTTTTTTCGTTCTTAAACTCAATTTCATATAGTAGAATCGATGTTACTGGTCCCTTGATTCATTTCCGCCTAACTGAATTTTATATCAGAACTTGGGAGTGAATTTTCTTATTGTACATATACGTAGGTACGTATAATATATATGCTGTAGTGGTCGATTGAGTAATTATTCGTAAATAGTGTAGATTTACAAAAAAAATCATAGAATTATCATTGCTTTTATGCGGGTAGGTGAGTTTATTTTTACGGAAATTAACTTTTAGCATAACTAATAGATCCTATTATTTATTCTGTGGCATAACTAAATTATCATCGTACAACGGTTCTTTGATAAACTATATCTGCGTAATTAGGTATTGTGGTCCGGTCGCACTTTTAAAGCTACATACAGTTTTAAAACCATACACCGAGGGGTCGTGGGTGAGTTCACCAAACTGCGATCATCTGGCCCCCCTGCACGCACGTGATACGTCTGCCTGCAGTATTTTAATCCCATTCGTACAAAACCGATCCAAACTTCCTTGAGTTAAAGCCCAAAATTGTGTGATTGGCAGTAATAAGCTGCAATCTACAGTGATAATGCTTCTCCACATGGACTCTGTTGTAACGACATAGTGTCGAAATTGGCCCCTCTCTGAAGGGCGCGACCCCATCACGCAGACGCGGAAGCTTTAATACTACGTCACACTAGCGCTAATCTCGCTCCTACTTAACGTTGTTTTCGTTGTTTCCACGATACCATTTCATCATGTGATCTTTTGTTTTGATTTTCTAATAGACCTTTCTTCATTTTTGTTTAATATGTTTTCTATCTTGAGGTTTTCGTGTGGGGAACACTCCTGTCTCCTTCAGATGCGTGAAACGTGAGTGTAATAGTACCGCTTCATTCGTCGCTAGCTTCATTCCGTTTGCCAGTTTGTTTATGTGTTGAAGACAACAGATTGGTGCACCCGGCTTCTGTGAGCTCCGTAATACGAAGCACCGTGTGTTTTCAGTAAGACGCGAGTTATGAATGAAGCTGCCTGAATAGAGAGATTCGCGATCGAAACATGGACATATGTAGTGAACTGAAGTACATCCGCATGGTCGTAGCCGTGTAAAATAAAACCGCGTGTTTCCAGTGAAGTGTTGACATTTTGTATTATCGAACTGTAAAACGATACGACAACGATATTCTGAATATTTCAATATTAACAATATAATTAATGCAGTGATTTTAAGGATTAAGGGTAAGTTTTATTATTAGTTAAGCTTTTGATTAAAAACCATTTGCGTCATCCATTTGTTTTGGAATTGACCAGTAGGTCTGATTCTTAGTAGGTACTTGTGAGCATAATATTGCTTTCCATTAAAAGAAAATCATGCATACTAATAATAAATTATGTGTAACAAAAATTAAATAATTACCCACAACAAAATTATTTATTATTATATTATTAGTAGGTTTTTAGTATGACAAACAAGTTTAGGAAATAAATAAATGCAGTGTCGTAAGGTAAATATATTCAATGTAATCAGATTCTTCTTAGAATAAAACATTACCAAAATTCCGGTTATCAGTTATTTACTTTTTAACGGTAAAAAAGTAAAGTAAGGTTACTACCTTGAAAAAAGAAACCGACTCGATTTTCCTGTAAAGCATTAGTTCCCAAAGTGGTCCAGGTGGACCCCCAGGGGTCCACGGGAGACTCGACGGGGGTCTACGTTGGCGTGACATAAAAATGGGGGTTTACAATTCAATTACAATATGGTAGAAATGTAGTAGCAGAGGGTCCACCGGAACCAGCTAAACTTTGAAAGTGGTCTATGAGTAAAAAAAAATCTGGGAACCTCTGATGTAAAGTATGAAAGTATGTAGGTACCAATACCTACCTAAACACTTTCTACTTAGCGTGAAAATATTAAATATTCTTAACTAAGTGCCACAAACGGTGCTTAGCCTACGGCCTTGCTACGATAAAGAGGTTATAATGTTCGAACACCCCTGTTTTAGACCACATTAAATTAAATAAGTCGAACTTTTCTAGGTACCTACTCCCTTGAAAAATTAAAAACCTACTTAATTGTTAATACAGTTCTCGTTGCTAAATATTTTCGTTCTTACGTCAACAAAATTGAAACACAATATTTATTTTCGTCAACCTTGTCTCTCCCACTGTTGCACAAAGATTTCCCACACCTCTCTTTGAAGATGGGCCAGAGGAGCCAGACTTCTCGAGCCTGTCTATCCCGCCAGTGGTTTCCGAAGCCTGCCTTCCGATGCCGTCTCTATAGCATCCTATTCTGTGCTGCCTGTATCTTTTTTTCTCCTATGGAAATGTTTATTTATGTCCTGGGGAAGGTGACGGGTGATGTCAGCCTCTTACTTACTAAAACCACACGGTATTCCCACGGCATACGTGTCAGAACAAGCTATTATATTTCTAGTAACCTGTAGACTAAGAAGTCAAAAAATAATGGAAGAGATGAACAGCTGAAATTTATATTACGTAAAGTGTGTAAACTGTAAATAGAGCTTCTGTGGCTACCATTTGTCCTACTAAATGAGTTTCCAATGAGAGCGCAGATTACATACTTTCACAATCGTAAACTAATATTAAAAATTCAGGGTTTAATCTCGCTTCCGTACTTTAGTTACCTACTGAATTTCAATTTGATGGAATTGCACGGTGGATTGTATCTCGAATTCAATGTATGTAACATTGAATTCGAGATACAATCCACCGTACCTAATGCGTTAAATATAGATATTCTGCCGCATACTGGTTAGAACGGAAGCCGACCCTACTTTGGAAAAGGCCCGGCCCTTTGATGATCATGATGATGACATTGAATTTTATCTCCATACCTTCATTCTGTTGCTGATCGAAGGTCGGTAGGAAGTCACCTAGACACTGTTAAGAGTGCCTTGGGCTATAAAGCAGAGCCTGATTTCTTCTTATGTCATGTTACACGATAATTGTTTATGTCGTGGCGGAAAACTTAGTCAGTTATTAAGGTTTGTAAAGGAGCTACCTGTCCAAGGTACACCGGATGTCCAGCCAGCATCAGATATACTGTACTGGAACACCTAAGATATGATACTTCGGCTTGATAAAATTATTTAGATAACTCATATATAATCATAAAGTAAAACTACTAAATTAAACTAGATATTATCGTAATGTAACTAATTATATGTACGTAATAAGGGACCTACACTCCGGGTTTCAGGAATACGAAAAATATTTGTATACTATATTTTCCCTCTAATTTTGCTTCTGGAAGAAAATTTTTAGTAACGGTTAAAAAAATGTCTAGTGTAAAATTTCAATAATAGTAAGTCCGATCTAAGATTCAAACCCAGGACACCACGCCTAGCAGCTCCTTTTGCAGCCACTAGACCGATGAGGCGGTTACTTATGAGTTTTTTTTTAATAATAAGTAGGTAGATATAATAAAATACAAGTTTGTACGTCAAATACTTAGCCGGTAATACTGTAATATCAAGTATCCTTAAATATTTGGTATAAGTACATAGAGGCCATTAATGTAGGGTGGGACTTTAAAAGTAAGTACTCATCTTCCATTACAACCAATTAGTTTTAATTTATCTTAATAACGCGTTAATTTATACGCAGTGTTGTTGCCAAAACAAGCTAGCTACTAACATTTCCATATAACGGACATGTTTGAAATTTAATGATCTTTTATGGAGTCGGCATGAGCTATCAGCCAGTCAGCAATGGTGGTAGCGATGCTGACTGCGCAGGGTGCGCTAGACGATCTCAGGGTTCCTCACTCGTGGAGCCTCTTTACTAGCACTCCACTTAAATGACTTAATGATGTTCATCTTTGTGATTAGGAAGGATTTCAGGGGTACAAAACTTATTGCAATATGCGAATTAATAAGGAAGGCATCACATGCATCTAGAGGAGCCATGTCAAACTCAAAGTCACTGATGGGCCGAAAGCATGACGACCGTAAACTAGGTGGGCCGCAAAACCTAATCTTAAACAAGACAAACTATTGAAAATCTTAAAAAAAAAATACTAGTATAGGACACCAATACAAAGGACATTTTCAAAAACGGTTTTTAACACGTTAGCGGGCTGCATTATCTGGCTGTTTTCAAAACTGATTCTGGCCCCAGGAAAATGTTCAATAGGTCGCATATTTGACATGGCTGATCTAGAGTCTCGACTTTTTAAAAGTGCCTGCTAAGGCTTAGTTGAAATAAAAACTTTGACTTTAACTTTGATTTGAGAGATTGTCAACATAAATTTCACGCAATTACGAGACCCAAAATATGGAATTGTGGGCCAAAAAATATTTGAAACTTGTAGGAATCGAACTGGCGACCCATAGTAAAAAAAGTCTAAACCCAAGCCAATAAAAAAAACCTTCAAATACTTTAACAAACCTTGCCCTAGTTGGAGATAGCCGAGATCCAGATTAGCTTGCCACTAAAATCTAGATAAATCGGGCGGTAGGCGAGTAAAGTATGAACTGTTTACATTCCTATATTTATAACATTCACCTGAACGTTATTTATGTCTATATTTTAGTTTCCTAGACAAGCATGTGAAGAAATTATTAGACGCAAGTATTTTGATGAACACCAAAGCAATGACGTCAGTATTTGATTGACTGTTCCAAAAATATCTTGCTTTGATTAATGCTTACATTATTCTGTTTTTAGTTCTACCTGGAATGTCTAACTCTGTTCGTTATTCTTTTGATCATGGTGCATGCGCAGCTGGTGACTGAAATGTTTTAATGAAGTCTATAGTGAGATCCCAAGACAAAGTTAAAATTTAAATTTTCCTAAGGGTTCATAAAATTTGGTTGAGGTATGGATGTTGGATTAAAGCGGTTCAGAATCCGTTGTGGAATTCAACGTTATGCCATCCGAGCCTAAATCCAGAAACGGATTTCTTTTGTTTAATTATTTAGGTACTTATTTTGTAACAAAAGGAACAGTGTCACCAGATTTTTGTCATGAAAATGGGAATGCAGTCGAATGGTATGTACTTGAAAACCCTACTTTCATAAATCCATCATCAGTTCTCTGGAAAACAAGCAGTAGTTCATAGAAAAACAACTAAACTACAGTCGAATATACCTACGATGTTTAAAGACAGAACATTCATTGTATAAATAAGGCAGGTACGTACAGCAAGGGATCAAAAGATAGAGGTATTTGGAAAGATAGTTTTAACTTGTTACATATTCTCAAATTCAGTCGAGATTCTTACAAAATTACTAATGTCAGTGTCAAATAGATATTGAACGAACCACGCGTCTTTAATTCCCAAAAAACAGCATCATACAATTCTCAACCTTATCACCTCAACAAGAGGCAAATAGTGAATTACTGTCAACCTAACCTTTCGGAGATCACGCTTAACGGTTATCTAGTTATATTTTTAGTCCTATCTTCTATCTAGAATCACTATGCGTTGGTGCTGGCAGTAATAGCGTGGGTTGTGATGGCTGCATAGTTTGATAGAGTCCAAGATAATTCGTACGTAAACAAAGGTATTTTCATACAACTGTCATAGTTATTTCTGTTAAGTAAACTATCTGTACAAATTGTTTGCGTAGGTAGCGTAACTTGCTCCTTGGATAACATGGCGTGATTAATCTTTCGTGTCTAGTGCCAACTAGCGCATGCGTTTCATTAGCGTTCATACGTTCCCTCAAAATAGAGTATTCAACGAAATAATTATAGGTACTGTTGAAGACAAAGTACAGGCAGTCAATAATTAAATTCGTTCGTAATTTTGAAAATGAATGTTTCTTTTTAACTCACTTTTACACTTTTTCACAAAAATACTTATATACAAATTTCAGCTTACCCTAAGAATTTTAATGGTCATAAGTGAGTCAGTGACGAAATCGGGACTTTTTAGATATTAATAAAATCTAAAGTATAAGACCTATGCATTTGAAACTTTATATGTTTAATAAGTACACTAGGTATTGACATCATATCCCGAGAATTTTGTTTATAATCCAAACCCAAGTTATGAGGGTTCAAAAAAACGACGAAGCGCTTCGAGAAAAGGTAACTAAAGACCTAAAGTGGATTTAAAGTGTTCAAAAAATAAACTTCGGAATAAATCTGCGCCATGACGAGCCAAGCGAAGCGTAAGGTCACTACCTACCTTACTTTAAATCCACTTTTGTCTTTAGTTTCTTATGAGGTATATACCCCATATACCAAAAAGGATGACATTTTAAGATTTCCCGACACAAGAAAACGCCCCTCGTCGTTTCAAGATGACCAAACTGTCAAAAAATAGGCGTGACCAACATTTTCTGAACCCCACTGCACAAAAATCCCTAAATAATTATATGTATGTTTACTTGTAGGTACAACTATTAACACTGGGTAACCGTCTACTGGATCAAGGGTTAAGTTATGTTGGCTATCAGCTAGGTGAAACATCATTTACTCTCATATCTTGACAGTAAGGTCGTTACTTGTGATATGAGTAAGAAAATTTTATCAGCATAACATAGGATCATGCATATTCCCCGAAGGGTAAAGCAGAGGTCTACTCGAGAACAATGTATTAAGGGACCTATTACCGGACACAATTTGAAACTACGAGTTGCTTTTAATTTTTTTTCTCTCAGAAAATCCTAGTATCTGTTCCTGACTCGGGAATCAAACCATTTATTCAATAGCGACTGCAGATTTTAGACTTGTCTACAGACACAAGTGCCTCAGACATACTTACGTATGATCACTCTGGATCAGCTTAGGAAACTCTTTCTATTTTCCATCGGCGAGAGTGTAACTATTTTTTCATAGAGCCCGCGAAGATTTTTTAGCTTAATCAACATTCCGCTGGCCCATTCATTGTTACCTCATACTCTACAACGCTCTAACATACAATCATTACTAATTTAATCATTCTCTATTCTGCGATTAATCAATTTGAAAATGGAACGTTTATGGTTACAATGGTTCTAGCCAACCAAACGTATTACTCATTATTGTAATTGATTGTACCGCCTAGTGTAAGTCGCCTTGTGTAGGTCCAGTGGTCGAAAGTGCGTCTGCTAAGCGTGAGTTTCTAAATTCAATTTCAGTGTTATTTAAAAATTTTGGCAGAAAATTCTCATTGGCAAACCGGAATTTGGAATCATGACCCGTGGACAATTGACTCGCCCCGTATTACATAGGATCTTAATAACAGAATCAACCAAATATAGTCGTAGAAATAGTACAAATTCTATCTTACCCTTCAGCAAACCTGGCATGATACCAATGATAAAAAATATTGCGTCCTAAAGCTCTCTTTATAAAAGGCAGTTAAATTATTCATCACTAGCTTTCAAACGCGGCTCCACTTGCGTGGAAGTTGTGAAGTACATACATACCTAGATGTTTCATATAACCTTCCTCAATAAACGACCTTGTGAACCGACAGACGAGGAAGAACAGATAAGCATTCCATTTTAATACCTATTTGTAGAGAAGATAAGCTAACAAATTCCATTTGTGTTTATCGTATAAACAGTTAACCACTAAAATTAATAAGATAACATACACAGGCTCTAGACCGAACGGTCTGGAAAGCTTTGCCTAGCAGTGGGGTGATACATGCTACAGTAACATACCTGCGTAGGTATATTACTTCACGCCTTTTTCTCATGGGGGTAAGCAGATCTGCAGAACGCAAGGACCTACGATCCTTACTCTTTTTGCTTCATCTACATCAGAGGTACCCAGTTTTTTTTTTTCTCAGAGACTACTTTCTAAATTTAGCTGGTTCCGGTGGACCCCCTGCATCTACATTTCTACCATATTGTAAATTGAATTGTAAACCCCCCATTTTTATGTCACGACAACGTAAACCCCCATCGAGTCTTCCGTGGACCCCTGGGGGTCCACCTGAACCACTTTGGGAACTAATGATCTACATTCATGCATCGTTTTATACATGCATCCCGGTTCTGAGTGCTGCGCCCTTAAATTTTTGGAAGGACATCACCAGTGTTATGTATTTATGTATGGAAAAGGGTAAATACAAAATATTATAAAGCGACATCCGACATCCGGGTATCTCCCAAGCAACTAAAAGGAGTCAAATAAGGGTCACATCTTATAAAAGACCGCGACTAAACGTTTTCTTTATCATTGTACTCATACTCGTAAAGGGCGTGGGATATATTATAAATTATGTTCTATGAATTATGTGTTTTAAATCGTATAATACTTCGATTTTAAATTATTATTTTAACAACATGTAGTCCGTTGCGTTTATTTTCTGTTTTCCTGGTATAACAAAAACGATGATAATAAAATCTTGTAATTTTGTTATATAACATAAAATAACACGTTATCACTCTTGTATTCCCCGAAATGTTAGGCAGAGGTGTACTATATATACACGCACATTTCGTCGTTGCCGTTATTGAGTTCCAACTCGTAGGGGGCGAGCCTATTGCCATCTACCGGGCACATTTCCAAACTACGTGCTGTTACTGAGAATTTCCATACAGAAAAACCCAATAACACTGCCTGACCAGGAAATCGAACCCAGGACCTCACGCTCAGCAGTTGCGCTTGCACCTCTGCCTAACCCTTCGGGGAATACAGGCGTGATGCTATTATAAATTCGAAACAAATTTTCATTCGACGCACTTAGAATGATTGCGGCGTAAATTTACACATGATTTCTAGTTTCTCCTATTAGCCATTTGGACCATGCATTTGCATACATTGTTACGAATAGTTACGCCTAGAACGCGTAAGGTATTGTTTACATCAGCAAATACGAGCGTTATCTTGATTCATGCGAGCAATTTCCAAATTAGGTAGGTATAAACTCGTTCCCTATTACATTGGACTCAGTAACGGCATCGGCAAAATTGTAGGTCGTCTCTTCCTAACCCTTCGGTGAATACAGGCCTGATTCTACGTGTATCAATTGGGGACTAATATCCCCCTATCCTTGTGACTACGGTGCAGTCTGGTCAGCAGCAAGCACGGACTGTTGGCGCAATAGTCAACACATGCCTTAGGGCTGTGACTGGCAGCAGTATCACTTGAGTGAAAGAAGCTGGTTTCACCATCACCAGTTCAGTTGCCCGGTGTGGTGATGGGCATCAAGTTGATGGTGAGGTTGAGATAGATAGATAGATATATTTATTCCATACGACACATACATACACAAACATACACAACCTTAAACATAGGCAACCTTATCGCAATCAGCGATCTCTTCCAGGTTACTATTGAGATCCAGGAATCAGTCGTGTCGGCAGGACCTATTACATGGTAATCTCTCCTGCCGTAGTAGAAAGATTAGCCAGTTAGCAATGGTGGTATCGAGGCTGACTGCCCAGGGTGCGCCAGACAATCACAGGAAATACGTGGTTCTTGTAACCCTAATAATTGAGTTGGACAAGACGAAAACGCCAGTCGTCACAGAAGACAGAACTATGAGAGACGAATGTGGACTAGGCACGTAGCTTGCATATTTGCCGCGTCGCGCATTCACTAATACGTATGCACCCTTAGTTACATATAATTATACAAATTAGCATACAAACAGACATTCCTCGGAGTACTGCAGCGAATCATGTAATGGGTCTGAACATTATCATTCTGAGCTGTCCCAAAGATTCATGTAATGCGATATTTAACAGATGGTAATTTGTTAATTTGAATGCAACTCTGTTAGGGGCTTTCCTAGGGCGCTTTATCACTGAGATCGCTTAACTCTCACTAATTAGTATTTCTGTATTGGGTACGAGAAACAAGGCCGGTTGTTTTGTTTTGTGAAATCTATATTCAGTAGTTTTCGAGTTTTATTAGTAGGTAACCTAAATTATACGCTTTTATATTTTACTAGGTTCCGTCCGCGGCTTCGCCTGCGTGGATTACGAAGCCGTGCATTTTTTGCACGCGGAACCCTAATTCTTTTTCTAAAATAAAAGTAGCCTAAGTTACGTTATAACATCAGCTATCTGCCCGTGAAACCTGTCAAAATCGGTCCAACCGTTTCGGAGATTAGCCACAAACAGAAAGACAAAAATGTAAAAAATTGTTTTTTTGTAAATACCCTATATACTTTCATATGTATTTAGTAACAAAAAAAAATATTTTTACATTACAAACACACACTTTAATTGTATTTATTTGTATAGATTTCATTCATTGTGAAATACAAACAGTTTTGAGAAAATATTTATTTTTACCTCTAAAAAACTGCCTTTCGGGAACCTGCGATGCGATAAAGGAATTTCTTTATAACAAACTTTTTTTCAATATCCGTTCGTCTGACAACTAACGTCAAACATTTTAAATGAAATATCTGGTTTGAAATTGAAATTTTGTAAGAGATCTCGATAATCCTAGATCTTTTGGGCTTTATGACCTGACAATGACGTTGGCGACTGTCCGGCCTTATCTTTCTGACCCGACCCTTTTCACTGCCACTCTGAGCATTCTGTGCCTATCTATTCACGTTGATACCCTCATGGAGTGAGGCACGTATGTACTTAAGTACCAAGGAACCTCGTAAGCAATTGCGACAATTCAGGGATATTTGACACCATAAAAGGCGAATGCCTAAAAGTAAAAAAAACAAGAGAAAAAAAACTGATGACACAGTGATTTTTTCTTGCTATCCGGATGATTTTCTTGCATAATTTTGAATTTAGAATCTTCAAGTGTGGAAAGAGATCGACGGCACGGTTGGCGCAGTGGTTGAGAGATCGACTGCTGGGCTAGGTGTCGCGGGTTCGATTCTCGCACGGAACAAATATTTGTATAATCTACAGATAGATGTTTCGAGTCTGGGTATTTGTGTATGTGAATATACGTGTTTGTAAACGCACCCACGATACAGGATTTATACGTAGTGTGGGGCAACATCTTTTTTTTTAAAGAAAAAAATGAAAGAGATAGTAATGCTGTATCATAACGTTTGTTCCATCTCAGGTTTTGGCGCTGCAGTTACTAGGCATAGGTTTTAGGTAATGTTTGAGAATGTCAATATTTTGAACCTTACCTTATTAGCACTTAGTTTAGACCCAGTACTAAAACTAAAATCCTTCTTATTCTAAGAAAAAACCAATCTGTAAGTGGCACAGTAATTATTATTTATCAACGGCCTGGCACCAATTACAATAATTAAAGCTACATCATAGAAAAATAACAGAACAACAACAACAAAAAAAGAAAGCATTATAAGGGTAGCAATGGCATTGCCAGTCAGTGGCCAAGGGAGGGCAAGATGATAGATGATAGGAAAATTTTAATTAATTACTGCAATCATTTTTAGGTTAATATAAAGAAAAAATTAAAATAATATAAAAATATAACTTTAATTCGTTTTTGATTATTTCGTCAAAAACAACATTATCTTTATGAATCTCATATACTTAAATTATTATTTTTTAACTATGGGTATAAGAGTAATTCGTCTACGTATCCTGGGTGCATCAATAAACACAATTATTCTCAAGCACAAACAAACCCAGTACTACTATCTGTAGGCCATACAAAAATTTGTTCCGTGCGAGAATCGAACTCGCGACACGTAGCGCAGAATTCAATCACTCAACCTATGCGCCAACTGTAGATACTGTTTAATCCCTGATAAATGGAAGGATGGATTTATTACCTGTTTATATGATCATTTACAATCGCCATTTAAAGTTGTGATCATAATTACAAAGACCTTCCAAATGTTTCATGCTATGTAAATTTAAAGGACAACACTAAATTCTAGACAATTTAATAGGTCGTAATCATTTAACGAGTCTGTATTACGTGGGCATGACGTAATTTAGTATATAACATTGTCTGAATTAAAATTTTATTGGTACTTAGTTATGTCATTAAGATATATGTGGGTGTAGTCGTGTTACAAGAGGCTCGTTTTCTCCGAAGAGTTCGTCAGAAATGCATCGTTGTACACCTACATTTCGCCGATGCCGTTATTGAGTCCCAGTAATAAGGGACTCGGCATCAGGGTTGGGCAGTATTTGAATTACTTGTAATTAAAATACGTACCTAAAAAAATTGATATTTCTGCTGAGGTATTTTGTAGTTAGTATTTCAAATACTTATGGCTTCAAATACATTTGAACATAAATACATTTAGAGATCTCGTCAAATTATCAAATATCTTGTCAATTGTCATTTTCATCTCAGGCTGGGCTGGATTAGTTCTATTCTATTTACATAATCTAACACCTGACTGTATTTTTTATTTCAAATACACGACTTAAAAATATTTTGTATTTCGTATTTTAAATACATGCGATACAGTATTTTGTGGTTTAATTAAAGCAAAGCACGTATTTAGCCCAGCTGTGCTCGGGACAAATCCAAACTCCGGGCGGCTATTAAGAATCTCCATATTATTATATAAAAACCCAATAACACTTTGGCCGATCTCGGAATCGACACCCCGACCACAGTTCAGCACGCGCTTGCGGCTACTAGATTATTATGGCAGTTCAAACAAAATGCATCATAATGAATTATTTATACCGTTTCATTAATTAAGCCGAGATGGTCTTGGATCAATGATGACGCCTCATTCCGGTATTGAAATTCATATTTTACCCACAATGGGGGCGTGGGACATCCATTCGATTTTATAAAATATCAGAGAGTTGACCATTGACAATTTAATAGTGGTTTAAACTTCCTCCCAATACAAAATTAAATTGGTCAAACGAAATTTTCCATTATTATGATTGGTATCATCGGCCCAATAATTGTTTAATTGGTCGATAAAATATATTTTAGAAGTATCTTTTTCACGCTTTCAATTACGTGAATTAATTGTTGCAGGTTTGGGTGTAATACAATACAATACATACAGGAGAAATTTTATAACCTTCCAAAATCTAGTACATACATCTCACATGTACTCATATACATTTTCGTTCGTACCCAGCAGTACGTATCGCAGGAAGGTAATCGCTTATCCACTGCGCAAAACATGCCGTCGAATCTTAGAGGTATTTACAATATATGAGATATCAGGATGGAGATACAACGCATTAAAAATAAAACAAAATCAATGTTTCTTCTCGTTCTTTTGTTTTCAACGTAAAAGTTTGTACCATTTATTATCTGTATCGAAACCAAACTATTTGTCGGTTTGCCTCTATAAATCTGTTGACAGATGTGTCTCCGGTTATCAGGTCGCCGTTCAACCCTCTCTACGCACGCCTCGGGTTTGTTATCAACGGATTAGCTTTTTTTTATTGCCGACTATAAGTTTCCTTGACTTATCCTCAAATTTATTGCACTACTGATGCATGGTTTACGAATAAATTATATACGAGTATGTACTCACATAAACCAATAATTTGTTTATCACATACGTTTATGACAAAATCTGCATTCCTGAGAGAGCTCCATAAGGTGTCTCCATTAGGTATGCGTGTCTCAGTGTAAGAAGAGGCCTTATGCCCAAGAGTGGGACAGTAATAGGCTGAATGTAATTATGATAGAAAAATCGTGCATTTTCACTGAGTAATTAAAATTTGGTATTTTCTAAAAAAAAAAATATACAAGTTTAAATGTAGTTCTAAATAATTACTTGAATAGTAACAGTCGGGGACTCAAGGGTGTAATATTATATGTATAACAGCATTACTTTACCTTTCTTTGTCTTATAAGACGGAGTTTTCATAAGACGATGCAGCTAAAGCATTTTATGAAAATTGTTTACTTTTTTGCAGATAAGATACCCATCTTTTTTAATACACTTTTTTGTTTGAATACCGTACATAAAAAATCTGTAAAGTAACTTTTACACTGTTTTTGCAGGAATACTAAATTATTTTGTTGGCCCAACTATACTTGCAGTGAATGCAGGTACCACAAAACTCCATTTATTCTGTGGTGTTTTTGCGTGGATTTAAAAAGCGGAGAGTTTTTAGGTTAAACGTAAGCCGTAGTGCGGAGTACCTACCTCAGATTAAAGAAGGAAAGGCGACGTTCTAAGTATATCATTATTTTCACTGAATAATTTAATATCGTTATCATTTTTGTGTGCTTGTGCTAATATATAACAGTGGGAGATTTTTCTGTTTATTTAATCATTTACTGTAAATGACGTTAGCGATTCCAATAAATTATCTGGGTAAAACTCAGTAACGCATTAGCGTCTGGTTATATTGACTGGCTTATGTTGAGGATCCGCCGTGATCACTTTTTGCTATCTCGTTCGTAACTTCTATAAGTTCTGTTTAACACCGTCAGATTAAACATGTCCAGATGTACTAAAATAGGCTTAACAAATGTAGGTACATTTTGATCATACTGAAATGACAGCCGTCTTACTCCTTGTTTCTCGGAGTACAGGTTTAGTGTCGTAGTTTATAGCTAGACTATCTCGTAGCCTGCAGGATCTAACGTCCGGCCAATGGCGTGACTCTCACCGATTGTCATCTTGGCTTTCACAAAGCTGACGTTTTCTTTATCTGCTGTGTGTATGGTAAACAAAAATGTAGAGACGTGAAAGAAAAAAATCTAGTTATACAATTATATTGGTGCTGATTATATTATGAAACTAATCTAGTTTATTGTCTCGTACTAACAACAAACATAAAAAGAGGATGGATGACAATTTAGCCGCATCAAATCATTCCACTTGCGTGTTCTCAACGTGAATTTAGTTGTGATCGCCTTATTAATAAATTGAGCCCATTACTGTCCCACTGCAAGGCCTAGGGAGAATGAGAAGGGCCAAGCCTTAGTCCACCACGCTGGCCTGGTGTGGGTTGGCGAACTAAACATAACATTGAGTACTTTATAGACCCCTCTCAGGTGTACAGGTTTACTCACGATGTTTTCCTTTACCGATAACGCAAGTGATAATCAAATTTCGATCGTATAAATTGTATCTAATTTCCCGTAAATGACAATAGCACTGACTAAATTAAGGTATTGATATTTCTTGTACGTTTTCAATAATGTCTGTAAAAATGAAATATAGTCGCATTAAAATTACTAGTCTTATGAACATAGGCTGTTGATTGATTTTCTGGACATATTTTTTTAAAGGTGTAATTTTTTGCCATATCTTCTTTGCTTCCTAGATCTCGGGCAATAGGTTTAGTGCCGTAGTTTATAGCTCAGCTTTGTCGTAGCCTGGAGGATCTAACGATACGTCCATCCGATAGCGTGACTCTCTGATTGTCATCTCTTTACGATTGTACAAGCTTTTACGAAGTGACCTTTCCTTTATATGGTGTCCCATTGTCTGTACGTGCAGTGTGTAATATGTAAAATATAAGTGAAAAGGTAATACCTAAATGAGTTTTAATTCTCAATTTATATATCGAATCGTGTCCTTAATTTATAACAGGGCGATGTCTGTACATTATAGATATTGGAGAAAAACTAATATGGGGTCTTTACTGCAACAGAAGCCAAAACAACAGGTTTTCGAATTTTTGCCACGGCATCACGCAAAAACTACTGCATGGAATTGAGTGCAGTTTTCACCAATGTATTGCTAGAGTTCTAAATTCTACGCGTACGAAGTCGCGGGCAAAAGCTAGTAATTAATATAATTGTCGCGTGACGTGTTATTGGGTTTTTATGTATATAAATTCTCAGTAGCAGCACGGAGTCTGGAACTGTGCCCGGTGGATGGCAATAGGCTCAGTATTTGTCAATCTTCCACAATATAAACCATTCTCATTCTATTGACTGTAATAAGACGATGATTAATAAATAACAAGGTTAGAAATCGAAAACATTATTTTTGATTGCAGTTTATTGTAATAATTATTGGCTATATTCCACCATGAAAACTGTCAAAGGATATTTGTTACAATTGAAATATATCTAAAAGGATATCCAGTGGCCAAAATGAGTACTTGGCAAAATTCCAATGGAAATAAAATCCCGCCTTTAAAATATGTAGCTGTTACGTCACCAATGTCCTGGTAAAATTGCCCGGCCAACCTATATCCGTGCCACATATAACTTAAAGTACGAGTGCATTTAGGTATTACTTATGTTTGTTAAACCTTGGTGAAAGACTACAAAGTAGTACACATCAATTTCAACTCCTGAGCCGTGTGTACAAACCGTTATTGAGAGTAGTCACTAAAAGGCAGTCTTGTGATTTCACTGTAGACTAATAACTTGAATAAGTTTTGAATTAAGTAGAAGCCTTTGACTCCACTGAAACCTGGCTTAGCTTTCATGGAGTCTCCAACCTTTGGCATAGATATTTAAGCTATAAGTCCATTCCCCAAATCGTTATTAATCATTTAATTGATTGTTATCATCTTGTTTCATGAAGGTTCTTAAAGGTTGAGTAAGTCAGGAGCAGTCACTCTGACACAAACAGAAACTCGTCATTCTATGAATGGAGTTCTTGGTGGAGTGCTCGGTGGCCAGTTAATTAATCAATGATGTTAATTATTCATCAGTGTATCTGCACGTGACTTCGAATGAAGATACAGAGCATATATAGATCATTATGAGGTTTAATTATAGTGACGGCTTCTCATAGTTTTTATAAGACGTATATCTGTTGTACTGATTATATTTTTAGAACGAATGATTATTCAACTTTTTAAGTTTTTTTTTTAACATTTCTCCACATGAGGATTTCTTCTGTATCGTGGATACAGTTTACAAACATACATGTCACATACACACAGCTAGACCAGAAACAACTACCTTTAGATCAAACAAATGTTTATTCCGCGACACGAAGCGTTGAAAGCTAATCACATAAAAATATCGTTTAGCTACCGGCTTTTGACACAATTGTCTTGAAATAATACAACTGTCGCGCAAAATACTTAGGTGTTTGGGCGATAACGTTTCCTACATCTAAATCTTAACGAATGAATTTGATTTTGGTCTCTATTGTTTTGTCAGATTATAAACTAGGTCGACAAGTTTCGTTATTTTAAAAATTTAGAATAATTTAATAATTATCACGAGTTAAAAAAACGCATTTTGAGGCTTAATTATTTCTCAATCTATAAACAATATCAAAAAAACAAAAAAGGGGCGACCTAGTTTTTACTTGTGTCTATAACATATAAAAAAATAGCAAAATCGGCTCATGTTTAGTAGGGTAAAATCGTTAACGCATTTTGTATGAAAACTTTTAGCTAAACTATAGTCAACCACTGCACCTACCTTGTCGTCTTGCTAGGCAAGTAACTCTACCTACAACACTCGCCTTCCGTACTTTGTGAACCTCTGGAGGACAATCCATGACAGTGGCAGATATACGCGTACCTCGTGTGCCTTTTTCCGAATTCTCGTAATAAAACGTTAGGGACCTTTTTACTTTAAACATTCGAAATGCTATCTACTGATCGTATACTGTCGAAATTTTAGTGGCGCTTTCTATATAAGGAAAAACTTTATCTACTAATAAGACGAGAAGTTCCCAGAAACGTCAAATACTTTAATAAAATAATAATTCAAATATTCTATTCTACCACGACTTCAATTGGTTTGACTCTTGTCAGTAGGTTTCTTCTTCAAAGAAGTTTATTTAAATTCAAAGAGGGTTTTCGCTTTATAAGCCTGTCAGATTAAAACGTGATTGTTATGAGTACCTAGATATATAATTATATTTAATTCATCAGCTATATGAAAGCACAACATTCATGAGAAGCCGAAATTGGCTTGGAGTAATACTTTATCACTTGTACTATGTACCTAATTTATATACCTACTACAATATTCCATTGCAATAAGTTGGAGAAGTGGTAGTCGAAAAAAGGACAACACGTTATAGCAACTCAAAAAAACCGCAAAGTGATAGTGTATTCGATCTGTAGCGCCATCTATCGGAGTGAAGCTATAACAACCAATCCTGAATCGCACTATGAAAGTTTACAACGATTCTAACACATATACGAATGTCCGACATCAATCGTCGGGCTTCGGCCCGCCAGGCTAACCACCTTGCCTGGTCGGAGGATCCTCCATAGATCTTTGAATTTTAATACCTTCGTGGTAGCGTAGAATTCCCATAACGCGTCTTTGGATGCCGATGGTTCTCGTTCTTTGAGCCTAACCTGGCTAACACAAGACTTACTTCAAAATTAAACAGGTGCTTAGAAACGAGACGAAAGCCATCTCAGCTTGGATCCTGCGCAAAATACGTAACGAACAATATGTGAATACAGTAGACCATTGTAACCCGTTCAAAGTGCTTTTCATACACAATGCGAGGTATGTACGGGTCGTTGACTAATATTATCTTGAACTAACAGAGTGCCCTTTGATGGAGTGCAGCTGAGAGCTGTTAATACCACAAAAGCGCATAGAGAACCGACTGTTACTTATTATTGTATGCGATGTGATGCTGGTAATTCTCAGAAGGCGTTTCATATAGATTTTATATTTAAACAAGTATATGATAGACTAGATCTTATATGTAGACCTTATATCACTATCTATGGGTACCTAATTATTTGAGTCTTTTGGTGCAGAATTACTAAAAGGATTTTATCGGCTGCACTTTATCGGCTTGGTAATAAGCAGAAGATAATGAGTAGGTATCTATCTATCTAAGATGTTTTGTTTCTATTTGGACACCTTCGATGTTGCTGTGTAACTGATGCTGACTGTACAAAATTGTTGTGATTGCATGATAGCATCACTCATGTATTCCCCAACGGGTTAGGCAGAGGTATACCTATTAAGTCCCGTGTAATAGGGGACGAGCTTATTGCCAAGTACCGAGCCATGTTCCAGACTCCTTGCTAATTCAACAAAACCCAATAACACTTTGCCCGACTCGAGAACACAACCTAGTACCTAACGCTTGCGACCACTAGACCAATCATAAAGTCGTCATTAATGTCATCTAGCTAAAAAATATTAAAAACAAAAAATAAGTTGCCACGGTAATGTTCATAGAAAGTTACAGATGAAATAATATTTATTCAAACAACTGCAATAATATAATTAGGTATCTGCTTTAACAGATATTAAAATGAAATACAACTCACTAAGTTAGTAGTAGTAGTAGCCTACAAGCTTGGAATTTCGGAGATATGAAAAGATTTTCTAAAATCCAACCCAAAGTGTTCAAAGCTTGTACAATGCTCTATGTTTGAGTGAAAAATAAAATTAAATGATTAATTTTGCAATTCCTATGACTATCCCTGAGAAGAAGCGCTAGTACACAGAAAACACACTAGCAAGTATTATTTTAATTTATTTTAGGTACATAGTATCGTAAATGTACCTATATCATTAGCGACCCGCCCCGGCTTCGCACGGGTAACAGAGCTTTTTTTTTCCGTCGTAGCGTCGTATCCTCCTGTTACGTCGAGCATTTAGTCGGCACACGCCAGTAAAGCTCCCAGTCGGCATGATTTTCGTGACATCTTCAACTATCATCGTCATATTTCAGCCAATTTACACAAAACCTTAACGAATTATAACGTAAAACTTCCTCATCGTCGAATCACTCTATCTATTGGTGAAAACCGCATGAAAATCCGTTCAGTAGTTTTTGAGTTTATCGCGAACAGAAAAACAGACGCGGCGGGGGACTTTGTTTTATAATGTGTAGTGATGTGAGTATGTTAATATTATAATATTTATTGACTTCTCGTTTATATGTAAATTGACACGACACAATATGACGCTGTATTTTAAACAAAATTATGACTGACTTGTGTATTCGTTTCACACATTACCTTACATTGGAGGTACGGTTGGCGCAGAGGTTAAGCGATTAGCTTTTTGCGCTATATGTCGCGGGTTCGAACCCCGCACGGAAAAAATATTTGTATGATCTACAAATAGTTGTTTCGGGTCTGGGTGTCTGTGCTGTGACATGTATTATTCTAAACTGTACCCACGATACAGGAGAAATGTACTATTGGGGGATGAAGTTTTAAAAAAATGTTTACAGTACTTAATATTAAGTACTTTTATTGAAGGTATTATTTTCAACGAGAGAGATATTCCCAGTAGTGTAGAGCAACAAAATCTTTTGAGCAGTGTCCTTAAATTTTAGGCGTTTTTAAAGCACTCTTAAAGGCTTTGTTAATCTTTCTTAAGATAAACAACGCCTCTAGCTGAGGAAAGAATAAAAAATACACTATCAGTAATTAATTTTGTACATATATTGCCTGTACTAGGTTTTATCAACGTTGCGGTTTTCTGTCTGTCCGATGCAGTAAAATTCCAGTATCTTTTACCAGTGCTGCAACTATCGTTTCTCGTTTGAAAATTGCAACGAATCCTAATCTCATTAAACTTTCAACAGCTAAACTATTATAACTTTGTATTAGTTTGGTTTCCGTTTATGGAGAGATTCATATGTTATTACCATAGTTCTGTTCATAAGAGCAAGTTAGGGTTGCCAGATCGTAAGAACAAAATATATGGACAAAATTTGAAAACGGGATTTGTCGGGAGAAATAAATATTAGAAATAAAAACGTAAAAAATAAAATAAAAATAAATAAATTAATAGGCTGCAAAAAGACATAAGATTGTTGACACATCTAATTTAAGTACACTTAATTTTTAGATTGCCACATATATTTGGCAATGGACTTTACTGAGTCCACCAATTTGGATCCTTTAGCAGTATTCAGAAAAGATTTAAAAATCAAACAATTTACTTCAAATTTCAGTCTAATTACTACTAACTCAGCTTTTATAAAATGCGCAAGCGCGCTGCAATTTTAAATTATTATTTTGTATAGAACTTTCCGAGAAACTGTTTGTTTGGAGATTTTGAGTTTTGTCGGGAGTCTGGAGATCATTTAAAATGTCGGGAGAATCCAGACGAATCCCGACCATCTGGCAATCCTAGAGCAAGTGCTGCGTCTTTAATAACTTTTTACATTGTTTATATTAATCTTAGGTACATATACTTATGTACTTAATACGCATAGTAAATTCTTCCTATAAAATTCTAAGATTGAGGAACAAAGTTCGGTTCAGAATAATACTAAGACCTTTTCATTTGTTTTAAACGTTGCCCCACACTAGGAATAATTCCTGTATCCTGGGTGCCGTTACAAACACAAATATTCACATGAACATACACCCCAAACCCGCAACAACTATCTGTAGATCATACAAATATTTGTTGCAGAATTCGCAGAAGTTGATCTCCCAACCACTGCGCCATCTACAGCTCGCAAAAACAATTGCAACACGCCTAAAATTTTTTTAACTGACGTATTATGAACTCTACCATTCAAAGTAGCTGAAAACATGAACATACTTCCGCAAAAAATATATATATCAAGCATTTCCCGCATAGTAAATCCGGGCAAATGAAAAGTGTCGCGTTTTATATTTCAGGCGGAAAGCCACGCAATAAAGTATGTTAGCGATTTGAGTAGAATATGCATTTAGTAGTACGACAGCCATAAATTCAGGGGCAGCGAACGAGCGAGCATCCGTTTGCGCAACATTTTGTGGGCTTTTGTTGCTGGGTCGCGAGTTCGCGAGATATGGACTTGAAACATGAATTGAGGAACTCGGAAGTGCTACAATAGCTGCAACGTTAGTGTTGGTTGAGTTGTTTTTCCATAATGAATAATTCCATTAATTCTAAAAAAAGAAGACACGGTTGGCGCAGTGGTTGAGAGATCGACTGCTGAGCTACGTGTCGCGGGTTCGATTCCCGCACGGAACAAATATTTGTATGATCTACTGATATTTGTTTCGGGTCTGGGTCTTCGTGTATGTGAATACACACCGTGCCTCGGAAAGCACGTAAAGCCGTTGGTCCTGCGCCTGATCTCTCTCCGATCGTGTCGAATTGCCGTCCCATCGGACTATGAGAGTGAAGGAATAGAAAGAGCACCTGTGTTTGCGCAGACACTTGTGCTCTATAATATCTCCTGCGTAGTTGGCTAATCTCCGGTGAGATTGGCCGCCGTGACCGAAATCGGTCAGGAGGACATTATTATTATTAATTCCATTAATATCAACCTTTGCTATTTCTCAATAAGCCATGTATCTGAGTAGCCTTTATTGGAGGTCCAAATAAATAAATAGCATCACGCTTGCGTTCCCCGTAGTGTATGGCAGAGGATGTAGAGTACACTACGAGAATTTCGCCGATGCCGTTAGTATTCGATGTAAAAGGAGCGAGCCTGTTGCTCTCTACTGGGCACAATACCAATCTGCTACTGATACAATACAATACAATACACTTTATTGCACACCAGAAACAGAAAAAATATACAAAGTGGAAACCAATAGAGATGTACAAGGGGCGGTCTTATCGCACTTGGCGATTTCTGCTAGACAACCTTAGGATGGACAGAGTAGCAGGTAAAAAGAGAAAGGGTAGTTCGCGGTGCAACATAAATATAAATATAAACTACATAAATAAATATAAACGACTAAAATAAATACAATAATACATACAGTAACTAATAACTGATCCTGCTGAAATTACATTGACAGGAAGTGTTCCTTGACAGTTCCCAGTACATGATAATTCCCAGGCAAAAAAAAAATTAATAATACCGTGCGCAACCCGAGAATCTAACACAAGATCTCACCGCACGCTCAGCAGTCGTTCTTGCGAGCATTAGACCAATGATACACTAATATTATTACAATATAGCGCATCAATCCGAATCCGTCTATTGTTGAATCAAATCAGTAATTTTTTTTTTTTATGTGTTGGGCGGCAAGCGAGCAGACGGATCGCCTGATGGTAAGCGATTAACGTCGCCCATGGACACCCGCAACACCGGAGGAGTCACAAGTGCGTTGCCGGCCTTTTAAAAAGGAGTACGCTCTTTTTTTGAAGGTTTGAAGGCCTCTTTCTAATTTCTCCACATCATAGGGTTTCAAATTAAGAACATCACATTGAAATCGGTCCACTTGTTTTGAAAACAAACTAAAGTGTATATCATCAAAACACGCCCCCGATTTTTGCGTTGAAGCACGAAAATTAAGTAGGTTATTTGTTATAAAGCTTTACAATACTTATCGATGTTTTTAAATTATCTATCGACAAAGTTATAAAGTTTGTTTTATATTTATTTGTTTACGTAATGCGATTAAATGTTAGAACCATCTCCACCCAACAAAGAACTGTGTAATAAATCAAAACGATTCCACAAATAAGTTCAACTTAGATATTAAAACTTTCAGAGCTATTCATTATGTTTGTGACGCAAATGACTAATACTTTATGATATGTATTTAATTAACAAAGGGATATTAATTTATGACAGCACGGTTGGCATAGTGGTTGAGCTATTGACTGCTGCGTCACGTGTCGCGGGCTCGATTCCCGCGCGGAAAAAATATTTGTATGACTTACAAGTACCTGTTCCGGGGCATGTGAATATTTGTGTCTGTAAACGCATCCACGATACAGGAATTATTCATAGTGTGCAATGTTTTATTGTTGCCCGCGACTTCATCTACATATATTTTGTATTTATTATCTTATTGGTGTTTAACTGCGATAGTAAAAATATTCCCATGTCCTACTTCAGTTCTTAAGCCATATCTTTGTAGAATTTTATTGCGATCGGATGAGTGGTTTAGTGATGATAAAGTAAGAATCAGACACAGTTACTTCCGAATTTATAGTAATGTGATTATATATATTTATAATATACATATAAACATTATATACATTTTACTGGTCTACTGCCTCTTTTGTCGCAAGCACGGTTTTTAGACCAATGAGGAATCACGTTACCAGTCTTGTGTAATTGTTTCAAAACAAACGCTAGCGCATTTCCGTCATACATTGGTAGGTTAGCACATACTTTGAGTGGCATTTGGTATACAAATGGAGCAATCGTATCTAGTGAGAGATCTATATAACTAAAATACAGCAGAGAATTGGTTTGCCTGCATATAGTCAAGTTCTAGAAGCAGCAGAAACAAAAAACAAAACAATAACGCTTAGGTTGTCTTAAGGAAATGTTTTAAAACTATCTTTGTCTGTTAAAGATTGTATGTACTTATTATAAAACTTTTAAGTTTCTTGTCTGTATCTTCTCCATAGAAACTACCTCTGCTTTGGAACCGTGCCAGAATCACAAAGTTTTGAAGGTATCTGCAAAGGTCTACTCGAAATAAAAATAAGTATTTGAATCTGACTATGACCATATTGAAATTATTCAGAAGTAACGATGCTACACACTAAAACATACGATAACTACGCAGAAGAGTTATACAAATTCCTTCAAGAAGAATAGCCAAAAAGACCTCTAATTAAATTGAAACAAAAAAGGAATTATAGTACAATAGAATTTTGAATTTCCCATTCTATCCATATAAACAAAAGAAGACAAAAGAACATAGCAACATGTCTATAAAGTGTGGCTATTAGGTGGGCGCAGAAAGCAATACAACTAAATACAGACGCCCTTTCTTTCCCAAAGACAATGTACTTAAAGATGGTTAAACTTACACAGTTCCATAGTCAAACAAAGGTCGAGACTCGCTCTCTTAATGACATCTTGTTTCTACTGTAATTACCTGATCACTGTAACAACGTCGTATCATTATTAGTTACCTATTATGTAATTATAGCAAATTGCTGACTCTAAATTGCATGGGTCACACGATGATTCAGGCCACCTTAAAATAATCAGTTTCTTTGTCGTTTGGGTGTTGATATCTGGCCAATTTTATGAATAGAAATGTCTCATGTCTAATGCACTTGTCTTATTTATTAGAACACAGTAAAGCCCATTTAAATAGGTTGATTGCGTGAATGAGATGGTTATTAAATGCGTGAAGTTTATTTATAGACAACGAAATAATTACTACCAGTACTCCTACATATACGAGTAGGTAAATCCTATTCTAAAATTGATACAAGACTTTAGCTCCAGGGAAACGAAAATTCGATGAAGTAATTATATTATGTACACGTACCTAGGTGGCCAGTTTAGAACTATGGAACCAGCGTCAGGTATTTACGTACTGGAAGTTTCAATCACATTGACCTAAATCGTACGGTCCAATATTATACGCCAGCCACATGGTGCAAGTTTGTACGTAATATATAAAACATTAACTTCTGAAAAGTAAGAAAACATCTGTGAAAACATATCAATCGAAAATAACGTTACGGGTGCTGTATCAAACGAAACTATTTCAACCGGACCCATTAGCGAAATTAATAGAGCTCAAAATGATGTGCAGCATACGTATTACGGAATAGATATTGTTTATTGAGAGGATGTTGGCGAGAAAGCTCGGAACTTGTGATTTTGAAATTGAACGGCAAGTTCACCATGCAGTGTTGATGCAGTTCGGGTTTTAGTTTCCAAACTGAAGCTTCATAATTTAAACAACATTACTAATAATGAATTATTTAATGGACGACACAATTGGTACATTGATGCCATATATTTTTTCTACGGCCTACAGGTTATTATTCTGAGTCTGAGTGTAGGTATGTGAGGTTTCTGAGAAGCAATGGAAATGTGGAGCAAAGATAAAATAATAAAATTAAAAAGCTCGTGGTTACCACACCGATAATTGAATGTTTGAGGCACAATTTTGGTGCCGAATTCAAGTCTTCAATTCGCCAACGAAAATTCTCTATGACAATATGGACCCCGAAAATTTGGCAACTGATCCCAATCTTAAATTTTATTTTACATGCACTAGTTAATTTCACGGATCATCTTATTTAATAGACTATACAAGGTTAGACTAGCAGCCGGCCCCATATACAACGGTGATTATACAGCAGCAAAGAAAATACAGGTGTGAGATAACCTAACACATATTTTAAAGTTGGTAGCTTGCATTACGTTGTATCGAGGGAATAATAAAGTGGGATCGAACAAGGCTGCTCGAATAAATCAACGTCCCGAAGCCGCTTCGCAACCACCTCTGTCCTCGCTTTTGTAGGATGAATGTGTTTATTAAGTTGTAGACATTAATGTGAAAAAGTGCTATTGTTATACTCTCTAAAATTTAAATATTAGTTTTGAATTGGTTTTAGTGTTACATTGAGATGATGGGCTATTATTGATTCTACTACAAGGGGTGCAAGGAAAGAATTTACTTGAAATCTGTCGCAACCTGGACTGTCAACCTCGGTACCACCATTGTTGTTTGGCTGTTCTTCCCGTTCATGATGATCTGATGATAGATTCCCGTGTAATAGGTCGTGCCTACACGACTGAAGATAAAGACTACACTTATCATTGATATGTAATGATTTCGATATTCTTTACAACATCAAGATAATAAGTCATTTGCAATCTTGCATTTACAAAACATATTCCTCTCTAGCTTGTTTCTGAAAACATTTCTATATCAATCAGCATATAATTCAGTATCAACCTCCCAGAATCTATCGCATTAAACTTGTCCATTTCAATTTCAGAGGTCACATTTTTTATTTGAATTTCACAACATTCATTCAACGCTTCTCAGCCTCCCACGTCGTCATACTTTACCTTCAACACACAACTTTGTATAAACCGAAATGACTCACCTAATAATTTATTGAATAGCTTCCAAACTTTCACGGGACCTCGGATTTGTTACAATCGTAAAATTAACGCTGAAATACGAAATGTTTCTCTAATAAACCTAAATATAAACATGTTGCTTGCCGAGAAGAGGGATAAACCCACTCCCTTAATAGAGGACCCTTTAGGAAATCACTAGGTGAGCCATTCGAACTAATAAAATACGAAATTCTTGGACACTCCTAATTCTTACAGTGTTATATGGAAAATAAATTTTAATGCACTGATTTAGAGATCAAATTGGATTGTAGATCGGGTGGTTGGGTATTTTCCGTATCCAAGGGTAAGGGTCAATTTAATTAATTACAGAAACCACGACATGCGCCCTATTAAACCTTTGTTACACGTTGGTATTATTTTACTTTCTACGATTGTTGCTAGTCCAGTACCTTCTTATATTTAAGTATTGCTACAACTTTTTTCTCCAGTATTAGGGGATGAAATATAAAACAAATTGCAGTTTTTCATGGAATGGAACATGAGCTTGAAAATCACTCGGTTTTTTAAGAGAGTAAAGTATGTTCACAGTTAAATTTTTAAATAAATAATTTTCTGCAGAGCAAGGCTTGACCTTTCTCATTCTTTGAATGAGGAAGGTCAGGCCTTGGTCCACTACACTGGCCTAGTACCAGGTACTTATATATATTTGGTTTGTTTAGGTATTTAACTAAAGGTAAACAATCGTGATGTGTCTTTTTAATATTTTTTTTTTTTAAACTCAGTTTAAAAATAAAACTCTGCTAAAAACCAATGTAACACAACAATAACGATTACCAAATCAATTGAACCTAGGGTTTAAGCAGTAGCTTATTTGTTTAATATGTGTTTGTGTAAAAAGTCACATCAAGATTGTTTACCTTTATTTAAATACCTAAACAAAACGAGTATAGCTAATTCTTATTTTCCTTGGCCGAATTTCATGAACTCCCTTAGCGCTTAAAGTTAAAGGATTTACGTTAACATTAATTTAAAAAATATTGCCTAAAATTTAAAACTAGCCATTAAATGTTACGGCTAATATTAGCTTAGACTATATTTTACATTTTTACATCGTCCGCCGTAATCTAAATTAATCCAGCTATTATTAAAAACACGAAAATGAGTTTGTTTATTCAACTTTCCCGGCTCGCTTGTTAAACTGATCTCCATAAAACTTTGCATAGATTTTGCTTGAACCTATGTACCTACTAATATGTACCTACGTATGGCAGTAAATTGCGATGGTAGACTACAATTATTTGCATACAGAACTTTCAATTGTCATTTTTACTAAATATGTATGTTTGAGGAGATTCGATTTCAGTACCCAGATGCGGTTAAATATCAGTTTAGATGAGAATATAGAGAATATCAACCGAATATTCTCTATCAACTATTATTTATGTCACAGTTACCTGAGAGAGATTCCAGGAATCTATTGGCTACCCTTAACCCATCGGCTAACGATCCGAGTATACCTCAGAAACTAGCTAAATTAGGGATCATTTGAAAATAATTAGCAGAAGCATATATCTTATGAGTTATGCACTCACACCATTGGTGATCAACAATTCGTTTGCTACCAGTTGATTAATCTGGACCAACTGCTTAAGAGTATCGTTTAGCTTCTGACAAAATTGTCTTGAAATACGCGCAAAATAGGTGTTTGGGCGTTAACGTTTCCAACATCTAAATCTTAACGAATTAATTGATTTTGGTCTCTCTCATTTTGTCAAATTATAAACTAACTAATAATTATCACGAGATAAGTATAAGGAAGATTGTTTATTAAAAAAACGCATTTTGAGGGTTAATTATTTCTCAATCTATAAACAATATCAAAAAAATCAAATACTTGACGACCTAATTTTTACTTGTGTCCATAAAATAAAAAATCAGCAAAATCGGCTCATGTTTAGTGGGGTAAAAACGTTAAAGCATTTTGTATGAAAACTTTTAGCTAAACTATAGTCTTAACGTGCTTTCCATGTTGCGGAGAGGTCTGAATATGTAAAGAACGGTCACGATTCCAAGGATTGACCACAAAAGCTGCTTAACCTCGCAGATCGACTCTGCGCGGTAGTGATATAGCTACGACTCCTCCCATGTATTGATTAAAACCAGTTAATTAGTAGTCCTTGTCCAGCAATACGTTTGCGAGCAGCTGGTGTGTACACAAAAAAAAAAAAAACGGTTTTCCACAGATGAAGTAGCGGCCAGACGCTGAAAGAAATATTTTTTTAAATAAATTACATCAGCGTCTACGCAAAATCAACTGTTATAAACATTGTGTAATGTTAACGTTATATTTAACCTTCGATTAACCAAATGCAGGATGAGTCAGTTCGTCAGCTATTATAAGCCCAGTCTTTGTACCGACTCTTGGCTCCATGTTGATCTATTTACGTCATTACTGTCCTATGTGTCGATTGTACCTGATTGAAAATCTATTTTGAAATTTGAAGATCTTATTTCATAATTTGAAGAAACAGTAGAGTAGATAAAAAATGTATTGAAATAAACAACGTGTTCGCTGCCAGCGAGGATTTATCACGCTAAACTTAATGCTATTATGAATCTTTACGGTCATACAAGATGAGGTGAAAATGGACTAAACTTTATTGGAAAAAAAAATTAGATAAACGGAGTATAGTTATGAATTTAACCAATATTTGTAAAATAATAGAGGTAATAGAGTTTCAAAATTTAATTGCTCTTGCTGATAACTTTATTGCACGGCACATAGAATTTCGACCTGTTTTGATCTATGGTTTTGATTTACAATATAACAGGTACTTTCCATGTAGCGGCCCTATTGATCTAGTGATCCCAAACTCTGCGGAGTGAGAGATTCTGGTTTCGATTCGCAGATCTGGCAAAGTGTGGATTATCGGGTTTTACAAAAATTCTCAGTAACACCACGGACATTGAAATTGTGCTCAGAGGCCCTAATGTAAGTTTCTTTTGACAAATTCGATTTAACGCATCGAACGCGTTCGGCGCTCCAATTGGTGGAGAGCACGAAACAGACCAATCGGAGCGACGAACGCATTCGATGCGTTAATTCGAATTTGTTAAAAGAAACTTCCACTAGGGCCTCAGTAGATGGTACACAACACGCCCCTATTACATTGGACTATAACGGCCGAGATGTGATTGTACGTACTCACATTTATGCCAAACTTTTGGGTATACATGCGTGATACTATGTTTTACTTCACACAAACTTATCCTCCGAAATGAAACCAACGATACAAGACAGTCAGAAGAAAGAAAGTATTGATACTCTCGTTCCAATGTTTATATATTATTATTTTACGTAAATGCTCATGAAAGAAGGGCGGTGGAGGTGACAGGGTTGTGGTTGGCGGGCCTATTCACACGTCACTCGCAGCTCCGACGTATATTGAACCTTGTTGTCGGCAGACGTTCCATATTATACTGTTTTCGTATTTTCTTACGAGTTCGCTTAAATATTCAAAGACGATTTACAAAGTACTTAAAATAAGTAGGCTAGACTAGAGATGTCTTATCTTTAGTTTCAGTTAGTGATCGTTTGCTTATAAATTGAAAGGACAAAGAAACTGAACGAATTTGAATAAATTTTAGGTTCGTGTGCGTTACTTACTTACACGTGTGTGCACATGACATGTATGGAAATTCTACCCACGATACAGGAGAAATACTAGGGTGGGGAAATGTTAAAAAAATAAAAATAAAAAGGAGATCTACGTACGATCAGCTCCCTCGACATATGGTCACCATACCTACAGAAGCGATTTCGGTACGCATTTCGAGTTTCATACTCGATTCTTCAAACTGTAGTAGTAGTCAATTCCTCCAGTTCAGTATTAAATTACAAGTAAATATTTTTATAGGCACTAATTGGTAGAAGTTTCATACAGTACCTTTCGATAACTAAATTATAATTTGTACAAAATCCAACGCGATCCTGATTTCTTCAAAACTTTTACCGGGACATGCTGCCAACCGTCATCAATAGCGCAATATCTATTATTTGGTAAGATATAGGCCCTATGACGATGACAGGCGGTTGGCGGCATCTGTTCACACGTCACTCGCAGTTCCGTCGTATATTGAGTCATGTTCTGATTCAGGCTCTGCCTTTAGATACTTACTATCTGCCTTTAGATATACAACTGTATCTATTTCAAGAACTTTAAGGCGTACAAAAAACTTCCTAATTATTAAGATACTTGGAAGGTTTTTTTGAGATACGTATTCAACCCTTATTGTGGTATTCTTTTTTACACAGATATCGTAAGTGTGTGTGCAGCAGCTGTGTGCGCAGCTGGTGATGATGTATATCGAAAGGTTCATTCATTCAGTAATCTCCTGCATTCGAAGTATCCAAATTACGTGGGTTTTGTACTTTTCTCTCTCTAAATTATAGCTTAACAGCCTATCATTAGAGTAATTGCCGGATTTACGGTGGACATTTAGCAAAGAAATGTTTCAAAATTAATGACCTCTCTACGAATCTAAAACTGGATTTATAAAAATAGATTATTAATTACATACATAAAGTCACGCCTTTTTCCCATGGGGGTAGGCAGAAACTACGGAACGCCACGTGCTACGATCCTTACATAACCCTTTTGCTTCATCTACATTCATGCATCGTTTCATACATAAACGCCGGTTGTGGGTACTACGCACCTGATTATTAATTATTATAATTATAAAGGTCGTCGTTCAGTAAAAGTCTACATTAGGTAAAGATATCCCGATCAGAAAGAACCGACTTTGCGCTCACAATCTTTTTGGGAAGACTTACTACATCCATCAATTGACTGATTAGTTTAATTAGGATAAACAATAGGCCCAAAATAGATGGATTATTCAAGAATATCCCATAAAAACTAACAGAATAGTTTAAAGTAAATTCAGACGCAAAAATGACAAATCCACGGTGAACCGCGCCACGGTTCAGTTTCCATAGCAATTTCATTTTGAAGGGTACCAATAACGGAACAAGCAAGCGTGTCTCCGTAATAGTGGGAACATGTTTACGCATTTGTCAAACGCTGGCGAGCTGTTCGCTTGCAGGCGGCCTAACCGCAATGTTTCAGTTAGATCCTATTTGGAACAATGCGGTCACATGTACATGCATGCGGTTATCTGTGTTTGTATTAAAGTCAACGCAGACAGCATAATTTTTGTATGTGGCATCATCTGCCACCGACTTTGTTAATTCTTAGCTCTTTTCGGCAGCTGCCAATCATTACCATTACCATTTTTTAAGGGCACATTGCAAATATGAAATAGCAAAACAAAGCTCTATTTTGAAATTTAATTTATGATTTTCCATTGTAGATATCTAAATTGTGTCAGTTGACGGGATTAAATGGTGACCGATTTTATTGGTGTCGGCATTTATTGGAAATCAGAGGTTGAATATATTTACGCAATTGTCAAAACTGACGAGTTGTTCGCTAGCAGGTGGAGTGGCGGCCTAACCGCAACATTTCAGTGAGATCCCATTTGGAACTATGCGGTAACATACATGTTTGCGGTTATATGTGTTAGTATTACACGTTTGTTACGGATATTTTGGCATTAATTGATAACCTATTTGGTAAATTATTTTAACACAATTGGCTAAAATATTATTATTAGACCCTAAGGTTATTCAAGTAGCACAACACGTTTTATCATAAAATATAGTGGCTAGTGTATTTCAGATGTATATAACTAGTTTGCAAATGAGTGTAAGGAACTTGCACCCATAGTTTGCTGCTAAAAGCACCTCATAGGTTTCGTACGATAAGTCATGAGACTTCAGACAACATCTCGCTGTCTAAAACTTCGGGCACACAAGCACACCATGTAAGTTCTACAGCACGAGAACCAGACCATACACACTTGATTAAATACAAGAAAAATCTCAGCCAAAGCGACTAACAAACGGTACCTCCCATTTTCGTTCATACATTTTTTCATAAGAGAATACGGAATGGCATACATATTAGGAAAGGCAACAGTCGATTTTTTTTTTACTTGATCAGGATGCTTACCTTTTAACATAAATCCTGTGGTGGCATCCAAAACAGCACCATCTAAAGGTACTGGTTGTCTCATATGGAAGTTTAACCAATTAATAGTTTATTAGCTGATGTCCGCGACTTCGTATGGATGTATTTTGTATGTATTATCTAATTAGTGGCTGCCTCATTGGTCTAGTGGTCGCAAGCGCGACTGCTGAGTGTGAGGTCCTGGGTTCGATTCCCAGGTCGGGCAAAGTGTTATTGGGTTTTTCTGTATCGAAATTCTCAGTAGTAGCACGGAGTCTGGAACTGTACCCGGTAGATGGAAATAGGCTCGCCCCCTATTACATGGGACTTAATAACGACATCGGTGAAATGTGGGTGTACAAATAGTAAATTTCTGCCTAACCCTTCGGGGAATACAGGCGTGATGCTATGATGATGCTATCTAATTAGTGTTTTGCTGCAATAGTACAAATAAGCTTTGTCTTTCTCCAGGATCTAGGCAAACTCGTAAAATTTCATTACAATCGGTTCAGGGGTTTAGTTGTGATGAGGTACCAGATAGGCAGTTATTTTCTCATTTCTGTGTGTGGATGAGATGGTCAATGGCCAAACCACTCCCAAAAATTCGTCACGATCTAAGTCACCATTGATGGAATAAAATTTTCTTCTCTGGTTCCAATTGAAAATTCTGTCACAAAACTTCAGTAACACTACGCAACCTCGAGATTCCCAGGAACTCCAGCTCGACATCTTTAATAACTGATTACACGTTTGTTAAGAGTAAATTGGAAAATGATTCATAAACACGTACGACCTTCATTCTGTATGGAGTGTGCATCATGGTCTGAAAATAATTCAGCTGTTACACAGTGACCTCGCTTTAAATAAAATTACTTTTGGTTTACGACACTGCTCTTTGCCTAGTTGCGCTTAAAAGCTGTACTAAGATCTAATGTGGTACTTTAATATGCTATTACAGAGTAGACTATTACAGACAGTACTGCGTGCACTCGTAATAGTACTGTTTTTATTTCTCACTTTTTTTAAAAAGTTTCTAGGATTTCTACTGTATTGTGTGTACTTTTATAGACACTGTTCTCACAAGCACATATAAGCAGAACCGGGTCAACTATCTGTGGACCATATAAATATTTATTTCGTGCGGGAATGGGACCCGCAACAGTCGCACCAATCGCTAAACCATTGCACCAACTGTGATCGTTTTTACTTTGGTACTCATCTATCTTAAAATATATCATCGTGTTTAATTTCGCATTCTAGCATACCACTACTGTTTTTGATTAATTATTTAGATACGAGTTTTGCGATGACTGGAATGGTTTGTTTTGTTTAACTAACATTAATTAATATGTTTGCTACATCGAAATGTAGGAATCTGGATGTTCAATTAAATTCCCAATAATTCTATTTGATACTTCAAAGCAGCTATGTCTAAATAGGTTAATCGATTTTCATTCACATTTCGAGTTCCCTTTAACAGCATCTGTCGACTAAATATAGATTATTTTAACGAACTTCTTTATGGGGTATTCAAATGAACCCGAAGACTGTTCATAAAACTAAATATACTAACCACCCAAGCTGTTAGGAGTGATTAAGTAACGGAACCGTTCGATACATAGATCTTATTCCCTTCCAATATCGGAAGCCCACAACTGCGGCCGGTGAACCGAACAACGTAATTACTCACTTTCTAACTGCTAAACTGCTTACAGTAATTAGTCATGTCAATCAACATATTGTAGGGAACCGTATCACAGAATCTTGTTAATATCTAATAATATTTGTTACAGACTCAAACCCCAACGCTCAAGATTCCAGCGCAAAATTGACTGAATATAACGAAATTGTGATATAAAAATGACTACGGGCTTCCACTCTACGCTTTAATATTTTGTACGACATGAAGAGAAGTTGGCAATCCATTGACAGTTTACGTTGGAAGTGAACTTGTGTATTGTGAATTTGCGAGGCAATGGAGTGAAAAGAAGGCGATGACTGCGAGGGAGGTGGAGTTGACAGGCGGGGCGCCGTGGGGCTTCCGCATGCACGGCGGCACCGATCAAAACCAACCACTCAGGATCTCGAGGGTACGTTCAAAATGCTTTCCACATTTAAATCTGAAAATTTTACGCGAAGGAAGGCAACATTTACCAACACAATCTATGTTCGCGGCATATTACCCCTTGCCTTGGCTTCGCCTACATAAGTTACACCTACATATGTATGTATATCACACACAGCTCCAGTTTCATAAATTGTTTCTAAATTCAGTGCTGACTGTTCTATATAGTTTTTATAACATCCGCTGAACCCTTTCCCTATAAATCGGATTACGTCACCCAGACCAACTCTTTAGAAACTTCAGATAAACTCCGCTGAACGATATTGGTGCGAAATAGATCTTCAATAATAAAGTAGATTGCAATAAGATCTTCTCTCGTAATAAAGTGTAGTATTTCTTCAAACTTCCCTCAACTGGATCAGATTACGCAATTAAAGTTCGTTGTAAATGGTGAAATAGCTTGTTCTGTAGAGCACTTTGTTTGTGGGAAACTCGGCGCAATTCATCAGGCGAATTGTATTGTTCCAACAGAACTAGATGTTATATTACTCGGTTTTGTTAAGAGTTATTCGTTACACTGTCTGCTTTAGTTCTTTCCTTTGAGAAAATATTAATTTGTATTACTGATTTAATGTTCGCGAGTTTCAGCACCTGTTGAACGGTTCTTCTAAGTTCTTTTAGTATATAAGTTAGTCTTTTGTTATTTCTTTTGAACGATTAGTTTTAGTATGTTTCGGCATCATAATGGATTACACTCCTTATTTAATATCAGATATTACTTGGTCATACAGAGAATATTTTATCTCACTTAAAATAAAGAAAGTTAAAAACATAATTAAAATTTCCCAAGTAGATGGAAAAGGAATTCAGTCTTCGTATCGGGAAATGTCACAATCAAAATCAATCTTCCTATTTTATTTGCGAGGCTTTAATGAAAAATGAGCCAACGTACCACTTTCATAAGGTTTATTATTTTTCCAGCGCTTCAGTGACACTCTCGAGCGCTCGCTTGATGTAAGTAAGATTGTGTGCCAAAGTGTTTGTTCATCAAACAATAATCAATCATTTCCACTAACGACCCTATATCTTCTTAAATAAAATTTGTTTTGGTTTACTCTATAGCGATAACGCTATCTTTATCATTTTTATAGTTTGTCTTGTGTCGAATTTATTAACCTAATCTAACCGCTACATCATTTTGAACTTTATAAACGATATTGTCGATTTGATGAATGAGTTTTCTTTTGGAATCATTTCCAGAAGAAAACTCATGTTCGTACCCTTACTACACCCTTACCTTACTACATGTTAGTACAAAGTAATTTTTTTTAAATGACGTCCTGGTTCCGTGCGCCTAGAGTCTCGACTTTTTAAAAGTGCCTAAAAAGGCCTACTTGTAATAAAAAAACTTTGACTTTGATTCTAGTTGTACGATTCCAAAAGTGAATTGGCCCAATGGCAAAGGAAGAAACTGCATGAATAACCTTTTAGTTTTTAAAGCTCCTAATTAAATATACGTAGATTCCTAAATACTTCTTGATATCATTATTTTAGATGATGTTTAACATTTAACACAAATCAAAGCTTTTATCTCTTAGTAACAAAGTGCCCCAAGTAATTGGGTATTGACTTTTCATGTCTTCGACATTGTGATAGAAAAAGCATTGAAAATTAAAAAAAGATATATCACAGCTATTATGAAGACTATCTATGAAAATTTCAACACCTTTTACCACGTCTTAACTAACACATTGCATGAAAATAACCTTGTTTGCGGTGATCTGAGATAATACATACGTACTGATGTGATTTTATTTCACACTTGCAACTGATTACTAGTTTTGGCAATTGAAAGATATTGTGAACTAAAACTTTGATAGCATAGATGGCGTAGTGATTGCTGCGCTACGTGTCGTGCGTTCGATTCACGAAACAAATATTTGAATGGCCTACAGATAGTTGTTCCAGGTCTCATTATGTGTGCACGTCAAGATTAGTATTTGAAAACTCACCCACTATACAGGAATAATTCCCAGTACAGGCCAACGTTTTATATAAATAAAAAAAAAACAATTGTGAAGATATAATTCTTACGGTAGTACCCACAGACCTTCGCCTCAATATCAATAGATGGCGCTGACAGTAACAAATCCCCTGCTTAATGTACAAGATACAGTAATCCTGTAAGCCCTGTGTATAGGCCATAGATTATTGTTTGATGGCCGATGAGTAAGATAGGAGCCGAATTAAGGACCCTTTTTTCTTACAAATGTTTATTGGTCGAGGAAAGGAATGGTTTTGTAACGACTAAGTATGATCATGGAAATATAATAGCTTTTAGGTAGTTATAGGAAGTGTGGATTTATTATTATTAATGAAGTATTATTTTTTTAAATAAATAGAGCAGCTTATGGCCTTCCTGCGGTGCAACCACTTTATTATTGGATTTGAAAGTGAAAACACTTAGTACCTAATTTCGATAAAATCGTGTCAACTTCAAAGGTTTTACGATTCACAAAGTTTAACATTTAAAGTAGTGATGATTGAGTTCTAGCAACTACAAATGAAGGAAGGACTTTATTTCCGTAGAAGCTAATTTAAATCAGTAGTCTGTTTAAAGTTAACTATTGCCAAATTTCAAACCACAGTCGGACATTGACGACCGACAAACACTGGGTTTTTGATATTTGTATTTAGTATAAGAATAGCTTAGAAACCTCAGTGGTTGGTGGTTAATGGTGGTTAATGGTTAAGTTAGGATAGTCTGTTGTATGGTAAGGTTAATTTTTAACCGTCGTTATTTTATTCATTTCATCATAGCAGCTTATCTGTTGGTCTTCCCAATTAAACTAACAGTTATCCATACCAGATTCTAGAGTACTGGTAACAGTACAAATCCCTATCTTCAACGTTATCCTTAAGATGTTAAGCCGGCCTTTGTATATCCTATCTCCAAATACAAGCACTAAAACCCTAAGAGATTTAGGTGTCCGCATCAACCGTTCTTCGTAGACGCTCCACATTCGTATACAATGTCGACCGTAATTCAAGACTCCACAAGTTTGAAAGGCCATCTAGAGTCAAAGAAAACTCATTTCATTTTTACGTACAAAGCATTATGCCTGTATTCCCCGAAGGATTATTTAGAGGTGTTCAATTGTTCACCTGCTTTTCTCCGATCTCGTTATAAGGCCATATGTAATAAGGGATGAGCCCATTGCAAGCTACAAAGCAAAATTCTGACGTCAGGCTGCTACTGCGATGTTTTTAGTAAGACACAATAATTTGCAAGTTTCGGAAATCAAGCCCAGAATTTTGATTCTTATAGCTGCTCTTGCGACCCTAGAAGCAGTCAAAGTCTATTTATTATGTTTTGTTTTATTTTGACACTAACCAATCTCATTCATACACAACGGCCACATTATCGTGGACATAGCAATATTACAAAGACTAAATTTGTGCTGCGCTGTAAATGGCAAAGCTCTATCAGATGCTCATAAAGCTTGTACGAATATTTCAACGCTGAAGCAATCGCCTCTTCTAACAGGCGATTTAATGTTATATCCCTGAAAAACTCAACAGCAATCTAATCATAAAGTCACTATCTAACTAATCACTAAAATAGTACGAATTTCACGACTGCACAGTGAGTTAAAGTTCTCCTTTTCCAGAAAACTTTTGAACGATAAATAGCAGATCATCAATTTGCCATCGCACCGTTATGATGACATATTTGCAGGCCAGAGACAAACTCACTCGGTAACCAAGCTCGTTAGCAGGGCAGCTATGTCGTTAATCTTTTTTAATGTCGTGGTACCAATTTCAGCGATTCAGTTTATGCGGAAACTGCACTGAATTTAAGTTAATTGTTTGAGGGTAGTGGCATGTCTCCTGTTTCCTATGAAATCGTAAACTATGAGTTAGGTCTAGAATTTCGTACGGATTTTTTTGAAGCAGATATTTTCACTGAGGCTTTAAAAAATGAGCGGAGGTAACAAAAAATAACTCTTTTTTTATTTTCACGTCGCGTAATACTGCAGTGATGTTCAAAAAATCTCGAATCGAGGTGAAACTGTTTTTTCAGCATTTTCCTTCAAAAAATGAATGCGTCGAATTATTAGAGAAGTTACAAGAATTTAATGGTGGTTAATTTTAATACAGTATTTCGAGTACATGGCGTGTAGTATATCAAAACTGTTCCTAAATATTCCGATTCTTAGCAGTCTTTGCCTAAGTAAAAAACCAAAGACCAAAGGTTTTTAATGCGTTTCAAAACAAAGGGTAAGTAAGATGTTTTTTTTAAATTTAATAGGTTTTAATTACCAAAAAAAAATGTGTGTACTTTCACCGCTATTACAGAAACCTGAATAAGGCAATAAACAACAAAATATATCTAAGTATGTGCCGTAAACGAAATGTATAGTCTAGTAAAACACGAATATATGGATGGATTGAATGAAATTTGACTTGGCTGATAAGAAACTGAACTCTGAGATGTCTCATGGAGTTGAATGAAAGTAGACATATTTAGTCGACCCCAAATCATAAACTGATCGAAAGTTAAATCAAAGTTAAGGGTAAATGCCAGTTTCTTGATACTTAACCTTGAATATTCGCAAACCCCAAGGAATACCCATACCTACATACAAAAGAGACTCGGGTACGTCTTAAAACTGCGGCCAGACACCGGAGGACGGGCAGCAGCGTCCTCTCACTAATCGGTGAGCCACTGCGATCCCCAAGCCGCCTGCCAAGCGTATGGATTATGGCAACTCTTGGGGGAGACTTTCGTTCAGCAGTGGACGTCTTCTGGCTGATGATGATGATGATGATGATGACATACAAAAGATCTTTTCACGTTTTTCGAACACCTCATGAAGGTGTACCTGCACAATATTCCATTCGACTGAGATTTTAGAGGAATTAAATTTGAATGTTATGAAATTTTACAAAGAGGTAGCCTGGGTCCTGGTGAAGGACATATACTTATTTTTGCTATTGCAGCAAAACACTAATTAGATAATTAAAACAAAATACGCGCCGGCGAAGTTGTACAGCAGCTAGTTATAACGATTCGACTAGCAATACAATACACCAAGATGACTTTGGCCGCCTTCTTTTTGTCGAAGGCCTAACAGTATAACTACTTTTGATTAATAGAAAGAATGAACACACCAGGGTTGCCCTGGTGGAAAGATTTGACGGCCAACAAGGTTTTAGATTTTAGACGATTGCGGGGATGATGTGAACGGATCAAAGCTGTACGACGTGGAAGTCTATTAGTCTATAGGTAGGGGTATGTCCACCAGGATGTAATAAAGCTGCCTATGAGATGATGAAGGTCCGTTATGTTTTTTTTTTACTTTTAACATAATTTTCCAATAATAAATGATTAAAATCATACTTTTGATACCAGTATATTAATTACATTTTAATCATTATTAAATCGGTACACGCACACTTACAAGGATTTTTTGTAATATATTTAAAACAGATATTATTTTTTCGTTAACGTTCCGTTTAATGTATGCATCCCTTACAAAATGAAACCTCCGTGTAGGTTGGAAAGTCTAAAATTAACTGCGTACGGATCTGAATAATTTGGGAGTCTCGGAATTCAGAAGTTTTGTGAACAGCAATGGTTATTAAAATTAATGGACGCCGAAAGTCAACGTTAAATGGTTTGTACTTGTTTTATAGATGACTAGCGAAGTGCCGTGCCGATGCTTTGCTCAGGTAAATCGACACAAAGTCAAACGTGACGTGGGTCTTTGTCTTAAACATACAACTACAATATTGTTTGTGCGTTGCTGTGGCAACCATTAAAGAACAGATGACCTCGTGAAAGGATTATATTACGGGGAGGAGGAGCAGGAAATTACTCTCCAGTTTCATGGACAACAGAATCCGGTTCTGCTTTAAGAACAACTTTTTTTATATCAATATTTCCTCACACTGTTACCGGGCACAATTCTGAATTCTTAACTGTTTCTGATTTTCTAACAATGGTCCTGATAACCCTGTGCCTGGACCAAACGCATACCTCACACGTATTGTCTTGAATATTTTTTCCTTTTCCGTAAAATAAAAAATATATAAACTCAGATAAATTATCTTTGTTGCTATTACTTTTTAGGAAGTTGACTGAACTTTCAAAACTGTCTCTTCGGCAGCCACGTTTGCGATCAAAACGACTCCTGAGGCAGTTTCACGTGAGAAACATGCAGGTCCTGATTTTGATTCCCATTTCGGTCTTAATGTTATTGGATTTTCCTATAAGAAAATTCTCAGTAGCAAGGAGTTTGAAATTGTGCAATCACAATACTTTCGCCCTCTCTTACATAGGTTAAATGTGATACACCTCTGCTCAACCCTTCGAGGAATACAGGCATAAGTTGATTGAAAATGTTTCAGATTAGTCTTCAAGAAACAATATAGATCTTGATAGCAGATCAGACTGTGCGCATCAATAGATTATGCACTACACAATGCAGTACTATGTGACCGATCAAAGCCTGTAGATATTAAATCCAATCTAGTCAGATGTTATCGAAATGGATACTAACAACATTATCATGTGGGATATGTAATAGCCTATGTTTGTATAATCTCTATGCGTATGTTATCAAAGTCTAGTTTAGGATGTCGTCACACTAGGACCTAGAAATTAGTTAAATAAGGATTTTGAAAAACGTGGCATTGAATTTTCGTAGTGTGTTTCATCTGTGAACGCTACGTTGTAAATAGCGCTAATGACTGTAGCAACAACTATGAAATGAAATGAAACTGAAATTATTTATTTTGCAATTAGGATTTTTCAATCACTTTTACACGTCTTTTTCGTCGGCATTTCCTATGACTATCCCTGAGAAGAAACGCCGAAACAAACTCAGGGGTCAAGGTCTATTTTAATGTCCAGACAGATTGTAATGATGTAAGGATTTATGTGAGACAAATATAGGGTGGAATAGCCTTTTGAAGAAAATGCCATAACTATTTGAGCTGACCTGCCGCAACAGAGTGCAAGCATGGATCAGTTATCGTGAGAATTAATGAAATTAAGAGCGTTCAGCCTAGATCTCACTCACATTTACAATGATAGCGGTTACATATAAGAAATCTATAAATCTAAATTTAAACGACATTAAAATACCAAAATAATGAAGTAAATAATATAAAATGTAGTCTTTATAGCACGGTATCACAATCGAGGTCCGAATTCATAGGTATAAGGAACGCTAGGTTTTCGCTATTGAACATTTATACTGATGGAACCTAAAATAAATGTGTACGTGAAAACATGATGGATTAAAGCTAAAGCTATATGACAGCGTTAAAAAGAAAAAGGGAAAACGTCACGCAGCAGTCATTAGGGTAGGTGTCATCATAATCTTCGTATAGTTTCGTGCCGGCCGGCAGTGTGGCGGCACCCTGATTCCGTCCCCCGTAACGTAAAAAGTCAGAGGGCAGGCGTCATTACTCAGAGATTGCGATGTTCAACGCTTTGTCGTTTGCTGGCGCGTAAATTATACCTACGTTCAACAATTAAGCGTGCTCATTTAGAAAATCGTTCTGTAACTTTTGCGTTTACGCGTGTTTTCGCTTAGGCGTGAATGCGAAGGAAAGGGTTGTTCGTGTTATTTTATACGTACTGAATTTATTGATAAATATTGTGATTAAATTGAATGTAGGGACGTTTTCCAGTGGACTTTAATTTTCAGATTTATTTAATGTAATGTTTTAAGAAGAATTAAGTTCGGTAATTAAAATTTGACGGTACGTTTGGTGCACGGTACCTACGTGTCGCAGGTTCAATTCCAACTTTTTTTATTTTTGAAAAGAGTATCCTTGGAGTTTCTTGTCGGTCTCTTCTTCATAGGACCTACCCCCTTTGGAACCACGTGCCTAGAGTCTCCACTTTTTAAAAGCCTGCCTGAAAAGGCCTACTTGAAATAAAAAACTTTGACTGTGACTCGAACACAAAACCATCATTAATGTATGGCCTACAGATAGTAGTAGGTCTTGGTCTATTGTGTGCATGTCAGATTCATGTCTATAAATCGTACCCGCGATACAGGACGACACAAGAATATCAGTGGGGGAACGTGGGGCAACGCCAAAATCACTGTTTTATTTATATTAAAAGCCGACTTTCCGCCCCGATTTCTTAGAAAAATCAAAGTCTCCGTTCGTATCAGGAAACATTTCGTTTACCGGGAATCCATTAGTTTGTATTAGTTCCGTCGCTTTAAATTTGACGTCGAATAAAAGTGCACAAAATATACCGAAATACGTAGGATAAATTGAGCTAAAGATTCGAGTAGATATGTGAGTACGATCGTGAAGCGACGCACGCGTGCCGTAGACTCACGAGCTATACGTGTCTCGCATACGACAACGAGCAAGTTAAGTAACTGCCCAATAATGGTAGACCTTCGATAGTTTCACGACACATTCCAATTTTGTGCGCATCTCTACCGGATATGGGGGTTCAATTGAAATGGTTCTTCACTATGCTTCCCGTGCTCTAAGCCAGCGGCATAATATACGAGAATACTACAAAGTAACGTGTATTTTATTAGATGATCTGGTAAAATAGTACTTTATAATTACGAATAAAGGGATCTTATTATTTTTTTTATTGTTATGAGCCTGTTGTGTCCCACTGCAGGGCAAAGGCCTAACTCCCCTCTTTCCATTTATCCCGGTCCATTGCGATTTAAGGCCAATCCTTTGTATAGGAGTCCAGTTCACGTCGCCATCACGGAGCATCCTCAGGAGATGTTGACTCGTCGACCGCTTGGACGCGAATTCGAATTCGCGAGGATGCTCCGTGGAGGGGCGAAACACGTGTCGAGGATCGGTTTGGTTGCATGTTACATTATTTCTATCACACCTTCTGCATGTGCATATATTTGCGGGCGGGAGGGCGGTGCTGTGCATGCACTCAAACTTGCAGTAGTTTAGCGGAATTAAAACTAAATATTCTAGTTGTATATCTTATATATCATGGATTTCTGCAAAGTAACGCCTGATTCCATTAATTATCTTAAATGGATCTTACAACATTTATTCTACATTCAAACAAAGATATATGTACCTATATTTCACCGTAAAATTGTAAATACCGTTAGATTATAATCTATCTCGCGAGACTGTAAACTGTCTTAAATCTTTTTTGAGTCTTTTTTCAAAAGATTCCCATTCAAAGTATTTTCTTCAGTTCTTCAGAAAACGTCAACTCATTCTGGTGACCCAGTATAACTATTTATCATTTAATTAAATTAATATTCATAATTATAGTTAGTGTAGATATGTCATGTTAACGACCATACATACTAGACAGAACACATCGTATCCGCACTAATTCAATCTCTCACATAAATTTAAATATTCCATACGAAAGTTTAAAGCGCATAAAGTTGTAGTCTCGAGTGGGACTCTTGATTTAATTGCACTAACAAGAGACCGTTCGCAACTTGTGCATTTAATTATAACAATACGAAAGACGAAACACTTCTGGTGAAGAGTTTTGCTCTAACATGTTCACCGCCGTTTTAAGTTTTCGGGAAACTTATTGTGAAGACGTAACATTCATCTTCTATTCAGAAAAACCAATACAAGAAATGTCAATACCCAGAAAACATACAGTAATTCAATTATTGGTACATATCATATTTTCACGCAAAGAAAGAGTTTTCCTGCTTGTCCTTTTCTTCTTGCGAATATCATAAAAACGAATGAGCGACAACATGCTTAAAAAATATATGCTGCCAACGATTGTAATTATGGCAATATCACCTAAAGACCTTTTCAGTAGCGAATTGACAACTGGACGTGATATCTGAATATAGCCGAGCGGAGTGGAGTTAAGCGGAGCGGACCGGAGCTAAAATAACCAATATAATCATTTTGAGGAGAAAATATAGGAATCCGTTCCACTTGACGGGGCAGCTAATCTTATACTCTAATATCTAGGTAGGTACAACTGTAGAGCCTCCTCAGTTAGGTGTCACGAGCCATCACACGGTAATCGCTCATGCCGTACTGGAAAGATTAGCCAGTCGGCAATGGTGGTGTGGAGATAAACTGCCCAGGTTCGACCAGACAACCGCATGTTTCTTCACTCGCAGAGGCTGTTTCCTTGTACCCGAAAAGGAATAAATAACTTCAACGGTAAATAAAATTATTGATGCCACGATCTTAGATTTCCATATATCGTAGGTAACTCTTACATACCGCTCGAAGAACTGCCATTAATCTGTAACTAAGCTCGAACGTTTCCTACACGGTTAAGCTCTTTGTTCCCCGACTTACATGGGCTTCAAACAATGGCTTGCACTTGCGATTTGAATTTCCCCCACACGACCGCCTTTTCTTTTTCTATATTCATCGCTTAGCTGCAACCGTTTCGTCTTTGTTAGTTTTCTTTTATTTTTGAACTAAAGCATCTATAGCGTTTTCGGTAGCTAATAGCTCTTCGAATCATCGATACCAGCATAACATAGCATCACGCATGTATTCCACAAACGGCTAGGTACAGGTGTACCAACTATTGTACAACCATGTTTCTCCGAATCTGTTTTTAAGTAGTATGTACGAGTATCGAGAGGCGAGTCTATTGCCATGTACCGGGTACAGTTCTAAACTCCGGGCTTCTACTATGAAAAACTCAATGTCACTTTAGAACCCAGGACTTCACACTACGCCGCCACATCATCATCATCATCAGCCAGAAGACGTCCACTGCTGAACGAAGGCCTCCCCCTTAGACCACCACATCGAACGACATTCCGCCACTTGCATCCATCGGTTGCCCGCGACTCTCACAATGTCGTCGGTCCACCTAGTAGGAGGCCTTCCTACGCTGCGTCTTCCGGTTCGTGGTCGCCACTCGAGAACCTTTCTTCCCCATCGGTTGTCCGTTCTTCGAGCGATGTGGCCTGCCCATTGCCACTTCAGCTTGCAAATCCTGAGAGCTATGTCGGTGACCTTGGTTCTTTGGCGAATATCCTCGTTCCGGATTTTATCGCGCAAAGAGACTCCGAGCATAGCTCTCTCCATTGCCCGCTGTGTGACTCTGAGCCTCTCTAAGAGGCCAACAGTTAACGACCACGTCTCAGTGCCATATGTCATCACTGGCAACACACACTGGTTGAAGACCTTTGTCTTCAGGCACAGTGGAATTTTGGACGAGAAGATATCACGCAATTTCCCGAACGCTGCCCATCCGAGTTGGATTCTTCGAGCGACCTCTTTCTCGAAGTTGGACCTACCTAACTGAACAATCTGTCCAAGGTAGTTGTAGTGGTCGACAACTTCGAGCGTATCGTTCCCAACGACGACCGGTACGGGTGCAACATGGACATTTGACATAATTTTCGTCTTGTCCATGTTCATTTTAAGACCCACCTGTTGGGAAACGCTACTGAGGTCGTTGAGCATAGTATTGAGGTCCTCCAGCGACTCTGCCATTACGACTATATCATCGGCAAAACGAAGGTGAGTGATGTATTCGCCATTGATGTTGATGCCAAATCCGTCCCAGTCCAAGAGCTTGAAAACGTCCTCCAATGCGTTCGTGAACAGTTTCGGAGAAATAACATCTCCCTGTCTCACGCCTTTCTGCAATTGGATTGGTTTCGTGCTCTCGTCCCGTAATCGGATTGACATGGTGGCGTTTCTATACAAACACTCCAACACTTCGATATACCTATAGTCGATATGGCATCGCTGAAGGGACTGCAATACCGCCCAGGTCTCGATAGAATCAAAGGCTTTCTCATAGTCCACAAACGCTAGACATAATGGCCGATTATACTCCTGAGTCTTCTGTATAATTTGGCGGAGCGTGTGTATGTGGTCTATGGTGCCAAAGCCCTTACGGAACCCGGCTTGTTCGGGAGGCTGGAAGTCATCAAACCTGCGTTCGAGACGGTTCGTAATGACTCTCGAGAACAGCTTATACACATGGCTCAGGAGCGAGATGGGTCTATAATTCTTCAATAAGGTGTTATCACCTTTTTTGAAGAAGAGCACCACCACGCTCCTGTGCCATGCTTCTGGCGTAGTACCTTCGGCTATGACGGAATTAAATAACTTCTGGAGGACTAAGAGCCGCCACACTTACGACCAATAGACCAGTGACGGAGTTGTAAAACAAAATTTCTTTGTTCTGTGCCTATAAATAATCATGATATCCTTCTGAAATGATAACTAAATAATCAGTGTTATAATAAAGTAATTGAAAATATTCGCTGGTATCCTAATCTCGTAATATTTCCATACAATATAAGTTTTAAGTTCATTGCCCTATTAAGCATACATCAGAGTCCTTAGCACGATCGCATGACTTAACTCGGCCGAAGCTTCGAGCCTTCAACAAGATTAATATTCTAGGCAAGTGATGGTCCAACATAACCACACACAATAGGTGTGTAACGCGCATGCATTTTCTATAATGCCCATATAATGTTTCGATGATATTGGTTGGATCGCGTGCTACCTTCGACTTAGTACCGTTCTCGGCTTTCTTCGGGCATGGTCCGTTTAGAAATAGCGAGCGGCCGAATCTAACCTTAATTATATAATTTAGAATATTGACGTAAATGTCTTTCGGCTAAAATATTTTTGTTTTTAGACCGCCATAATTTTGGGAGTGTTATGTTTTTGTGGTATAACGTGGTACAATGACCTTTCTCAATAGTGTTGCGTGTTGTGTATTAAGTGTTTTGTGGGGGGTTTAAGTGAGTGTGTGCAGTGTAGGGTAGGGTTGTCCCGGAAATGTTGAAGTTTTGCTCTCCGGCGGCAAGGCGGAGGGAACCCAATGCGGTTTGTAACTTTCATGTAGCCTTGTTGTTCTGAACGTTTCCAACTTATATATGGATGGTCGAAGGTTTCCAATATTATATGAAATGTGAACTTAATATTCAAATTATCGAGCTATGCACAAACAACAACCCACTCATCCTCTTTTGTTGTTATTTTATGTCGGTTTCTGGTCTATGGTATTTGTCTGTGTTTTTGGTAATCTGTTCAGCGCGCTGTCTTATTAATGTGAATATATATATAGCCTTCACACTGTGCACACAGTGTAAATTCAGATTAATATAGAACCAATAAAGTGTTTTTGGCTAGTCGTCGTGTATTTTTTTTTTAAACGTTGTACACTAAATGTAATTCCTGTAGCGCGGGTGTATTTACAAACACATATATTCACATACACAAAGACCCAGACCCGAAACAACTATCTATAGATTATACAAATATGTGTTCCGTGCGGGTATCGAACACGCGACACGTACCGCAGCAATGGATGTCTCAACCACTACGCCAACCGTGCCATCAATTAAACTAGCATTGTTCCTAAACAAAATTACAGGATTAGAAAAAAATGCATCAAGTATTTTCGTAAATAATCATAATTATAATTTGATGACTATACTTTATCATAATATTACACGGGTATGAATATAAATTAATTTGCAGTAGGTCGCAACTGTACCCTATGCCACACTTTGCTATATAGATTCAAGTAGGCGCCGTGGTTCACATAATTACGTGTGAAAAAATATGTATCGTATGAAGTGCCCAAAGGATCTGTACGGTAGTATCCTTGAAAAATGCTGCTAATCTATGTTCTACAATGTATTTTTCACATTGACATCACGATAATAGTTCCCCAGAATTGTCCTTCATATGTATGCTCAGCTGTTTCGGGTAAGGGTAGAACTATGCTAATTATGTGCTATGTAGAGATGTGAGATGTGCCCTTTGTGTAAGAAAACGCTATTTGAAGTAACATTTGTAACAAGTGAAAATCTTAACAAATCAACTTTGGTAATGTTGCGACTACCTCTATCTTTATAGTTATATAAAAATCCCGTGTCACGATCTTCGTTTACGCTGATCTCCGAAACCGCTATACCGATTTTAATGAAATGTTGTAGATGTGTATTGTTTGGCCCAACTTGAATGATAGGATAGTTTTTAGTGTCTTTATATACATATATAGGTATTATTATTTTTACTCCTCTTAATAGGTAATTCTTTTTTTATTTTTTTATTTGCAAGGTTCAGGAAGGACCACGTCTGTCGAGTCCGCTAGTTTAATATAAATATTTATTTTATATTTAGGTACTTATAAATTATTAGAGTCTGTAATAATAAATAGGTAGGTAGGTACTTGTTTTTTTCAAATATGGGTACGTTGTCGTGATTATAGATAAATAATAAAATCAAATTAACATACTTGTTCATTATAAATGTGACTCTCATACACACACACACACATATAAGCGTATACATAGAAACAGTATACAGTACATACTTTCTCTCTTTTCAGGTGAACCCTGGACGCAAAGCTTCCTTGAGCGGGATCCGTGAGGGCGACGTCATATCCTCCATCAATGGCCGCCCCACCAAGAGCATGAGCAATGCAGATGCTCACGCCATGCTCAGATCAGCTGGGCCGGTGCTGCGGCTAGGATTGAATGAGTGAGTGTTAATATATTTATGACCATCAGTCTGTTAATGCTCTAAGAGTGAAGACCATGAGGTCATAATAAATCAAATACGCCAAGTGCGACTTGGTGAATACGAATCTTCGAAATAGTAGTCAAGGGTCATGCCAATTCCCTCACTTTTTTCCGTCACTCCTACTTATAAATGGTACTTAGCAATATTAACACTAAAAAATACCCACACAGATATTCCTAAATACCAAAATCATAATAGCAAAATAAATACGTGAAAGTTGAAATACTGAATAAGCATACGGAGAATGTAGGTTTCACTTAGCGGCCTGCAGTTCCTGATTATCCCTAAGAAAAAACCCGTAATATCATGTAAGTAAACTCATGAGCCTAATTTTTTGGTCCTACATAAATATATGGAGAAAACGTACACGTACCTAATCGAAAGCTCAAAAACCATTTGCAGAACATTCCCAAATATATATACATAAGCCCTCAGTATTAGTAAATCAGATTTACCTATCCCGAATATTACTGACGATAGTTCCACTTCTATCCCAACTGGTATCTCCGAGTCTTACAAACGCATGCGTTCAAACGTCAGTCGTCGACTAATCCGATCACCCTTCAACGTTTCGCACGAGAATCGAACACTGGCCCCTCTATAGATTAGTCATGACATAAATTGGACCACTTATGCGAAGTTACGTCTCTGTACGACTCGCTAAATGGATTTGCTGTTAGATGGGACAGAAGTCTGGAATTCTACGCCCTCTGAGAACTGGTTTAATTCGGCATGTGCAATAAGTTTATGTATTGGGTATATGTCGCCTTAAAGTAAAATCCTTGTGGAATAATTCTATGGTTTAGCAAAGGTATTTTAAAATATTTGAAATAGGTATTTTGATTAAAGTAGAAAAATGTATTCTTATGTGTAACAGTGTAAATTTTAAACGACACGCTTAGTGCTGTGGTTGAGTGATGGACTGCTGCAAAACCTATATGTCAGGGGTTTGATTCCTGCACGGAACAAATATATTTTGTAGGTAAAGTCTACAGATAGTCGTTTAGGGTTTGGTATGAGAATGTGAAGATTTGTGTCGCAACGCACGTACGATACAGGATTAATTTCTATTTATTATTTATATTCTTCTTCTATCGAGTCGGCACGAACTGGAGGTCGCTCATGCCATAGTGAAAAAAATCCCAGAGTGCTTTATTCCTATAAAATTTACCTAGTACTATCCTTCAGCTTACCTCTACAAAAAATTGTGATTTATCTCAACAGTTTTTCTAGAATACTTGTTTACGTAATACAGAAAACTTTTTAAGTCATACAGTTTCAGTATTTGTCTGAAAGTTTTTACCTTATTTTCAAGTTTTAATCTAAGTTTTCTTGTCGCCAGAGACAGGGAGGTGTCACCGCGAAGAAGATCAATTGGCAAAGGCTCCGAGTTGAAAAGTAAGTTTTAAGTAGACACATGACATGCTTACTTATGTCGCTAATATACTTACTACTCGTACTTATACATATGTATGTCGCTACGTAGCACGGGCGTAGCCAGGTTTTAGTATAGGGAGGGGTTTAAGGAAATAAAGCAACAAAAAAAAATACGAAGCTTACCGAATTATTAATTAGCAAGATTAGGTGCATGGCACATTCAAAAAACAAATTACTTTATATAATATTAAAGTAATATTTTAAATGTTTCAGGGGGTTTAATCCCTCAAATCCCCCTGGCTACGCCCATGCTACGTACTTTACGTACTCAGGGATCCTTGTGACACATGACATTTTAAACAAGCTCGTAAATGAATACCTACTGCTATCTGATCACAATATCTCACTCTTATAATACTCTTTCTACTGGTACGATTTCACTGTGATTTCCGAAGTGAGATGCAATACAGAATAGCACAGGAGATAAAAATATTTGGCCTCGATATCAAGGTGCATTCAGTGGTTAGAGCGACTGAAACAAATCAAAAATCCTGTATCTTTTCGATTTTTGATTCGCCCTAAGGGACGGAAACTATCAAACATTAACTCCGACGTTGCATTAAAACAGCAGTGAATTTTCATAAAAAAGTTACAATAGACTTTGTCAAAATCGAAATTCGTTCGCAAGAATCCAGTAGCATAATAAAATTCATAAAAGAATTCCAAGTCGAAATCGGTCCAAGAGATTTGGAGTTGACCTAAAAATACAGTCTCAGTGTCTCTTTACAGTTTCAGTACGGTATAGATTATCTGTAAGTGGTGAGAGCAGTCTAGCCATAATAAAGAAATAGAGGCCAAAGGACTACCTACAGCTAAAACCTCCATTTTGACAGTCTATAAATTATTTCCTTCGTTTATCTCTTTTGCTAAACATCGTAGCGACAAGTTATCTCGATAAACAATGATATCTAACCAAACAGCTTCAGATTCATATGCAGCACCCGTTTAGATAGAAAAATATTTGAACGCACGTAACATAACTTATCACAGTATTCGCCTGTATTCCGCAAAGCTATACCCACATTTTGCCGATGTTTTTATTCAGTCCCATGTTATATGCGAGATATCCCATGCGAGCCTATTGCTCTCTACTTCGGACTGCTGTGCTCTGATCATTTCAGATATTTCATTAAACGTTTGCAAGTTCTGCAGTTCTCCATCCAGCTTTCCACAAACGTTGCCTTCTTCAATTGTTGATCAGGCTTTTAAGTGCTAAATTTAAAGTACCCCATCACAACGTCTTCTCAAGGACAGTCTGTTCAAGCTTTCATAGGTTCAAAACATGGATTGTTGATATTGAAAGATTTATCATTGACCCTTCTTTTTCGGATAATACCGTTTCAAAAATTATCCTTCAAAGGAGAACATTTACTGAACACGATGTCGGAGATGAAATCAAAAGCCTATTTTCGCGTGGAAAAGGTCTTTTTTCCTTTTGAGCTTTCTTGTTTAGTGACTAAACTAAATGGTGCATCAAAGCTTGGCTCTACAGGATTAGCCGACGACATCGCACAGCTTAATGCGAAAACTCTGCTCCGCAATATTTATGTATTTCGCCGTTCACTGGGTATCGATTTGTATTTGAAACTCATTGCGCTTATGTATTCATAGCGGTTTTGTTATTTATTGTGCAAATGCGTGTCGCATAAATACGAGTGTTTTCTGTTAAATAACTGTTCGGTATTTGAATTTTGTTTAGAATTAGGGTTATTGAATGGAATTTTCATATAAGGATATCATGTTTATTCTGGAGATATGGCGTTTGTAATAGTCAATCGAGGCAGCTAAGAACAGGTGGAAATCTAGACTGTGACGCAGAAGAACTGGCTGCTGGCTTTTCAATTGTTCCTGTCAGTGTTTATTTCATGGGTAGTTCGTTCAAGATTTTATTTATTTTCGGTGTATTTACCAGCTCTCTTCTCCTGTTAAGATATTAATAGTTAGGTACCCATTTTATTAAGTACGTGTATTTTTACTAATTATCCTTTCCTACTTACGTAACCATAGTAATATTCATGAAAGGATAAAATAAATCTACATTTAAGCAAAACTAAGCAACAATTTTAACAAAATAAGTTGTCTAGGAGACAAAATATGAGCTGGCGTATAAATCAGAGAAGGTAGAATACTTCTCGCTGTCTGGAATATTTCCTTTTGTGTAGTCGACGTGTATTACTTTATCGCACGTCTGCATATGCAGAGCCCCATTGCGAAAGGACTTTATCGCTCCTCACTGTTTGCTAGGAAACGTTGAAATGTCTGCATCACTAACTCCACTTTATGCTTGCACAGTTAAAGTTCAATGTTGAATGAAACAACTTTGTTTAAATGTATTGACGGGCTGAACTTTATTCCACGATGTTCATTTTAGCTTTTAGTTTTTTCAGAGTCAGGCTTTAAGTTTTCTTCGCTTAGTGAATTTAAAGTAAGTTATTTTATTTACTTTCAGGGCCTTCGCAACTGATCGCCGAAGTGCAAAGTGGCAGAGGGACTCCCCAGGCTCCCGTGTACGCGACTATCCGACCGTCTCAATCGCCACAAAATCGGCCGTCTCCGTCATCTATCCGGGCTTCCTTAAATTCTTTACCTGCGGCACTTAACTCTACCCCACTCGTCAAATCAGTGGCACAAAATGAAGAGCCACTTAGATTCCATCCAACGAATCCATTTTTTACGACTTTACCTTCAAATTATTCGAGTGCTTCTAAACTACCCGTACCAAACGGTAGAGCTTCGCTCTCCAACTTAGATAGGAACAAATTCAAAGACAGTTCATCAAATATTGACTACGGCTCAGATTTGAAATCTCCTACATTTTTTGCGAAATCTTTTGAGTCTGGGCCTAGCAGTCTTCCTTATTCGTATCACAACGAAAATACAAATGGATATCATTCTTATACACCGACAACCACTGCCAACGAAAAATCTGACCATTATTCTCGTAGAAATCATGTAGATCAATTTCGCAAGCAGAGTCTTCCAAACGACGCACAACGTAACACGAAGAATCCTTTTGATACTAAAAGGAATAGTGATCCCTTTGAAAAATATTTGCGACCAGATGGCAAGTTGAATGGCAAGTGTGAATATAATAGTAACACTATGCCGAACTCCATCAGTGACAGTAATTTCCATTCGAAAGAGGAAATTACAAAGCGCTCGACGATGTCGGAGCATAAGATAAGCGAAGTGGAAGAAGTAAAAACTATAAAGAGGATAGTTCTGAATGGATGTGACGACCAAGAGAGTCGGAACGATCGTAGTTTTAAAATGGAGTCGACATCAACAAATAAAAGTGGTATAAATGGTGCGGAATCTCCTCGGACATACGCGAGGAACATTAGTTTATTGTGTCATCAATCACCGAGGAACGAACGTGAGCGAACAAGTCCGATACAGGAGCGGGGCGAGTACTACAACACGTTCAATCAGGATGAAAGGGACTGCAGCTCTACAACTAGGGCATATGAGACAGCATACGAAGGAAATAGATCAGGTAAGTGTTTTATACAAGTAAATATAGGTATAAAAGTATTGTCGCCCAGTTTTTACTGCTTATTGCTAGAGGACGGTGTGTAGGTAATCTTTTATTTTTATTTTTTTCGTCGTCGGTTCGTTTACAAACAGATCTTCAGCCTAAACCCGGAACAAATGCCTGTACACCAAAGAAATACTTTTGAGCGCAGCAGCCGCTTGAAGCCGCCAAACTTGTCGTCAAAATAATATGGAAATAGGATTTATTTTTGGACATTTCATTTGGAAGGCGGTGATTATGGGGATGAAGTCCGATCTCGGATTTTGTCTCGAGATAATTAGTCAGTTTGTATAGTTTTTAATTCTTGACGCGTTCTTGTATTCGGGGCTTCTTCATAGAACTACAAAACAAGTAAATTAAGCCCAAAATATATAGGTATTTATGTTTTCGAGATCTAGAATTTATTGTTAAATTTGTAATTTACATAGAAGAAAAGCTTTCAACTAAACCTTGAAGAACGTAATCAATTAAATTGAAATGGAATTCAAAATTCTCGGAGACCTACCTAAGTACATAAACACAATGGAACTTAAGGGGTGGATCGTTAGAGGGAATTTATTTACGTTATGGGAACAGAACAACGTATAAGAGGATGAGTTTCTGAGGCAAGTCTACGTATGCAATATTCAATATTTCCAGTTCACGTTATCGTTTAAAAGAAATATTATGCCCTTGTTATACATGAAAATACGGATAATCTCACATACGACAGTGATTACTATTTGTATTTTTTTCTTAGGATTTTTTTTTTTCGTATAACAACATTGGTTTTGAAATTATTTCTGAGAGTAGGTAACTCATAAACCGCCTCAATCTGGAAAGTTGATCCTGTTATTATTGCGTCTGTCTATAAAACTGCATCTTCATGTCTGGCTGGATCATTGGACGGAGTAGCTGTGAGGTACTGGGTTCGATTTCTCAATGAAACATTTTCTCAATGAAAATTAACAATAGCTGCCCAAACCTTGAAATTGTGCGCGGGCAATAACCTCGGCGTAATGTGGATGTATGTACAATGCACAAAAGTAGGAAGATACACAGCCTAACCCCTAAGGAATATAGGCGTGATGCTATGTAATGTGTGTAATATGCGATCAAACACCAGAATACCGTCAGTAATTACACGCGAGATGGTTATTGTAATGTGAAATCATATGCATTTAATTCAATGAAGGAAGGCGGACGAAATTGTTTCAATTTATCCCTTGATACCAATAACTGGTTACGACTATCCCAAAGAGGACAAAAACTTGAGCATACGATAGGAAAACTAAAAGCATCACACCTGTATTCCCCGAAGGATTAGGCAGAGGTGTACTATTGAACACCGATATTAAGCTGATGCTGTTATCTAGTCCCATGTTCCATCCCCTGTTTCCCCAGTTTTATTTGAAAAATAAGAGCGATATTGTAATGTAACTACTACTATAACTACTTAACCGTCTCATTGTCTGTAGTCGTTGCAAGCTCGACTGCTAAGCGTGAGGTCCTCGTCGGGCAAAGTTATTGTGTATTTTTGTATGGATATTCTCAGTAGCAGTAAGGAGTCTGGAACTGTGCCCGGTAGATGGCAATAGGCTCGCCCCCTATTACATGGGACTCAATATCGGTGAAATTTTGGTTTAGTGACGCCTCTGCCTAACCCTTCGGGGAATACAGGCGTGATGCTATGTTGTGCTGCGTAATATAAAATGAGGTGAGATAAAATAGGCTGTTCGTTTCATATGTGTCGCTGAAACTGGATATTAAGTAATCATTTCTGATATTAAATCTCTCATAAACACATTTCACATGTCGTATTTCACGCACTATACTTTAATATTACCTATTACGTAATATTCCATATTCTTGGTTCATTGTAGGTGTTACTTTTCATATTTTATGTTTTTGAAATTGGTCTACTTATATCGTTGCAGTTTGCCTACATTTGTCAACATTTTCTAAGATAATCCGAGCTTGATTTGCTTCAAATCTTTACCAGGTGATATTAAACCATTCTTTCTTTATTTCTTCATTTTAAAAAACTTTGCAGCACACTTGGATTTCTCCTGTATCATAGGTACAGTTTACAAACATACATGTCACATGCACACTGTGCCTACTGTTTGTAAAATATAGATCATACAAATATTTGTTCCGTGCGGGGATCGAAACCGCGACACGTAGCGCAGAAAGCTAATCGCTTAGCCACTTTGCCAACCGTGTCGCCGTTGGATCAAGGATTTGTCGCATATGTATCCTATTTTTATCTATTACCAGTAGAGGACAAGAAGAATAGAACAGATAGACCTTTATTTTATGTAAACCAATTATAGGCGCTTATGAAATGTCGAGACTCTAGGTGCACGGTTCCAATAATAGATCCTATGGAAAAGAACCGGCAAGAAACTCCATGTAAACTCTTTTAAAATAATAGATTTTACAATTTTTGTTTGTTCTTAAGCAGTAAACGTGTCGCGTCATCATTATCATTTTTTTCTTACCTTTACTGTCCCACTTCTGGGCAAGGGCTCCTCCATATCCCATATAAATGATATCATTATCATTGATTTGATTTTAATAAATCCACTTGATTATAACTCCACTGCTCTCATAGGCCTCTTCTCAGAAGGAGACAGGTTGTTCGTACCTTACTCCACCGCGCTGGCCTGTTACGTGTAGGTGGACTTCATACACCTTCGAGAACATTATTTTGCAGGTATCCTTATGATGTTTTCCTTTACCGTTCCGCCTATTAGTGCCTATATAGCCTCCTATGTCCATAATAATTTACGGCTATATACATATAGGGTGTTTTTTTTTTTTTTTACATTGCCCCACACTAGAATTTCGCCTGTGTCGTGGGTACAGTTTACAAACATACATGTCACATACACACACAACCAGACCTGAAACAACTATCTGTAGATCATACAAATATTTGTTCCGTGCGGGAATCGAACCCGCGACACATAGCGCAGCTGTCGATCTCTCAACACACTGCGTCAACGTGCCGCCTAAATTGGATTGGATTAATGACAGCCGAGGGTATGTACGAGTGTGGTACGGGGAAAGTACCAATTTTATTTATTTATTATACACTTTACATAAAAAGTAAATTCTTAAACGGAAAGAGTAATGGGCGGCTTTATAGCATAAGGCAATTTCTTCCAGGCAACTTTACGTTAGGGATTGGACGGTACTAGAGAAAATATAGGGCAGTTTGTGGCCTCCGTACGTATGTACATATATAATAAACTAGCTGTTCTCCATGTCTTCGTCTGGGTGTATTGTATATTTAGGTTTTAGTAATAGTCTATCTCTTTGTAAAATTGATTGATAATATTACATGACAATCGGTTCAGTGGTTTCGTCGTGATGAGATAACGAACAGACGGACAAAATTACTTTCGGATTTCTAATATTTGACTCTTTGATGAGTATTTTCGATATTATTCCCTAACAAGTTTAGTTCTTGATTTGTGAGACTCGACCTGAGTTTAATTAACCTGTTCATTAATTTTATTAACAATTGACTTCTCAAGTTCTAGACTAAGCACGTTACATCACTATGGAAAATGTCGGAAACTTCACATTTTACCTAAGTTTGAAACTCCAAGTCGCGAGCAGGTACTTACAGGGATTAGAGATCTTGTAGAAATCAAAATTATTATTTGTGTAACCTTTTTCCCATGTCAACTCATGTCGAAATAAAGAGTCAATATATCTCACGCGCGACTTTATCCTGATTAATGTAATTTCACAGTAGAGATACCTCTATTGTAACATTAAATACTCCAAATGCGGAAGTGGTCCGACGCAATCGAGATTTCTGTGAAAAAAATTGTAAATACTAACCTAAAACAATAGGTACTTAGGTCGCAAACCGCGAGAATTGTCCCCACTGAGCAACTACAGACTGTTTCAGTCTTATTAAAGAGTCGTTGAATTTGTGAAGTATCAGACTTAGTAAGACTGAACTGCCTTTGAAAGAGATTGTTTCATGAAAATATGAAGATTTATGAGCGAATTCTGTTTTATTACACTTACTAGATGAATATTGTTAAGCGAATATGCCTTGGCTATATTATCACGGCTGTTTTCCCCGAAAGGTTAGGCAGAGGTGTACCATTATACAGCCACATTTTGCCGATATTGTTATTGAGTCCCACGTAGTATGGGACGAGCTTATTGCCATCTACCGGGCACAGTTCCAGACTCCGTGCTGCTACTGAGAATTTCCATACAGAACTACCCAAAAACACTTTGCCCGACCGGTGAATCGAACCCAAGCACTCACGCTCACCATTCGCGCTTGCGTCCACTAGACCAATGCGGCAATCAAGGGTTCAACGATGTGATCAGTCTAGTAATTAAAAAAATAAATGATAACAGGTATTACTAGATATTTACCAATAACTTGTTAGGTATTAGCTACAAGTATCTTCTACCTAATGTAGATAGATCGAGGTCTGTGTAATTTTAAAAAGCATAATTTGTTTTGCATGGAAAACTACCCCAGAATTTAATGTAAAAGCACACAAATCTACTATTTCTATATTAAAGGTCAAGAAAGCTTAAAAACATGGATTAATTACAACGGTACCTACCTTAATTTAGTGAGCAGTAAGGTAGGTAGGTTCCTAATTAAAATCTCGGTAAATGCTGATCACGGTGCTCGTATTTATTTCAAGAAAACAGTTAAAAACAAAACAACGCTTTTAAAGAGGACAATGTAATAGTATTATCTTTTAATAAGATGACTATAAAAAAAACAAGAAATATAATCTTATTTGCCTTGTAGAAATATAATAGCAACGTGTTAGGCGCATTCGTGTTGCCTCTTTTATTGCATCAGGCGCTCTAAATTCCTTTTTGGAATATCGCTAACTGTTTTAAAAAGTGTGACAAAAATAGACATCTGGCCTATTTATTTGACAGCCAAACGATTATCTCCGGGCCAGTCGTTTCTTTAAAGGAGGAGCTTTTTTTTTTAAAGACTCGATCTATTGTAACGGAAATTGGGCTTCCTACGCGAGAACTTTTATAGCGCGCTTCGGGAATATCTTTGATCTTAAACATGTTTCTAATTAGTTTTATGGCTGCTATTAGTGGATGATGATCAATGATCACGTGATTAAGTAATACATGGAATGTTTTAATCCTTCACACATATTAATATTAGACACCTACATATACGTACTTATTGATGAGTTTATGTACGCACGAACATAATAATCTACCTGTATCTAAATTGTATTTAGTTGACATAGAAGATAGGTACCTACGTATAGGTTATACAGCGATGAAAATTTGAAGAAATATTGTACTTATACCTTTCTACCTATGTATAAACTGCTGATCCGCTATGCGTGGATTTACTTTAGTTTAGAAAAATAATCCTTTACGAAGGTCCTACCTGGTTTTGATAGGTGTTTGTTACCTCATCTATATAACTATCCAGTTACTGTAGTAACGATAAAGTCAAATGAAATCTACAGTATTCGAAAATCTAAAATAGGCAAGCAATTAATACAAACAAAACCACATCAAAGTAAACATAGACATTTCCAGTCGATTTACTTCAGTCTCAGTCTGATTGCGAGACGTTTCTGCCCATTTGTCATTGAGCAGTCATACACAGCCTAATTCCGATTAATTACGAACTAATAAGACGGGCCAAGGTCCCAGGGGCTTGTCGTAAGGCGCGGTTTCACGGTCTACGGCCGTCTTAGATAGAACATCCTTAATATCAACCAGTTCTGTCGCCGACTTAGTCTAACGTTGTTGGCATTTAATAAAAGCATTTAAAAAATCTAGCATGCTAACTTATTCTCTCTTGTGTCGTCAGATTTAAAAAAAGAATAGTGTAATACCAAAGACAATGAATTCGCCCTGTTTTACGGGTAGTCCGTATATATTTCACCCCGTATCGGACAGTTCGGCTACGGAATCGGAGGACAGTGTTGATTCGGGGCGAGAGAAAATTGTCGGCGATGGGCCACGAACGAATAAGTACACCGATCCGAAGCTTAGGACGATTAACAAAGTCAGCATTAAGATACTGAAAGCAATAGAGAAGCTAACTTGCAATTTAAAAATTAATAAGAAGTCGAAGAATGTCGCGGTTTCCTTGCCAGAAAAACGTGAGTACCTACCAAAAACATAATTCTTTACTAGGTACTGCTTTAGTTATGTAAGCTTTTTGTAAATCTTCAACGGCTTCTATATAAGATATACAAACATTATAAAATTAATATAATATAACATAGCATAGCATCACGCCTGTATTCCCCGAAGTGTTAAGCAGAGGTGTACTATATACACCAACATTTCGCCGCTATTGAGTCCCACACCCATGTAATAGGTGGCGAGCCTATTGCCATCTATCAGACACAGTCCCAAATTCCGAGCTGCTACTGAGAATTTCCATACAGAAAAACGCAGTAACACTTTGCCCGACCCGGAAGTCAAACCCAGGACCTCACGCTTAGCAGTCGAACTTGCGGGCACTAGACCAATGAGCAGTCTCTCAAATTTATATTTAGGTAACTTTATTTTTATTTTTCTCAATGGCTCAATGTTTAATTTCCCTTAATTATAACTTTCCTCATCTTACAAAAGACATAAGACATAAGTCTTCTCTATTCATTTCCTTGTCTGTCTAAAGAAATGATTCATTTTAAAACTACATAGGTACGTTACACCATTTTATGTGACCTAGTTCAATAGATAATTTATGCCCCATTAGTGTCACAGTTTCGATTCTTCCATTATTCTTGCTCGTGATTTAGATTATTTGAGATCTCGAAGCAAGAAGCGCGATTTCATTAATTTTAAGCCACTTATTGGTTTTGTTTGATCTTTTCATACAAAGAGAATTGAGCCAAATTCAGGATAAAAAATTAATGTTCCTTTCTTTCAAAAATCGGATTATCGTTCTGAACTTAGAGTAGCCGTTGCATCAAAGTAGTCAAATTGCGAAAGGCAAATGGTAGCAAATGGTAGTAGTACAAATATTTGTTCCGTGCGGGGATCGAGCCCGCGACACGTGGCGCAGAATGCTAATCGCTTTGCCACCGCACCAACCGTGTCGTTAAGAATATCTGCTGTTTTGATCAAGCAAGATTAAACCTTGACATTTTTAATGTAAATTACTTATACTCCTTTCAATTAACTTAATCTTCATCTCCGTCTCTCATACACCAACTAGTTCACAATTGACGGTAAGACGGAAGAGAGGCAAGCCTATAGCCGTCCATTGCAAAGTTTTGTAGAAGAACGAAGTCCATAGGATCTATGTGGCCTACTTAACCCTCATAGTTTCACAGCTTTACAATGAAAGAGAAATGGAAAGTTCTTTGAAGTTGTAGTTGAAAGTTTAAAAACCTTGCAGAGTTTAGGAATTTGATCTTTTTTTCTAAATACATGTATGTAATTTGTAGTTTGTAAAGTCGATAGTTTGTGAATTTGAAATCGTTGCTAGCACCGTCACGGCCTAGCTCCACATTATGCACTACACATTATCCATAAAATTACGCTAATGTTGTCTTTTGTTTTTATAATATCAAATTACTAAAGTTACATGTGACAAATAATTTTTTTGATTATCGGTTACGAAGTTATTTGGAATGGTAATAATTGCACTTTCAAAACGCTCTTATTAGTTTATTTATACATTAGATTTTTTTTACTGAAGAATTTGTTTCTATTTAGATCTTAGGAAGTACCTACTCACTGTACCTGACTAATCTGACTTGATGAAGATGAAATTGTTCTTGTAAATAACAAAGCAAATTATACCGACAACTTGATATTATGTTTGTTGGTACAATTTCTAATTAAGTAGGTAAGCGATTACAAATGATAAGTATCTACCTACATATCCATTTCCCCAGAGGTCAAATACCTTATTGGCTCGTTGATTAAACTGTAATACTAATCAAACGATACATGACACCCTTATCAACCAGCCTAACCACATCAAACAACTTTAGCACCTCTACGTTCCCGTTAAAGCTCAAATTCCTTTGAGTGTGAACTTTTAGTGTGAAAGCATTATTTAGGCACGAGCTCGATGGGGCTTTACTGTCAAATAAGTGTGTAACTACTAAACGTTTCCCGTTTAAATGTGGTTCAATTACAAGCGGATACGGCATAATATAGCGATAATCATAAAGCAAACGAAGAGTTAGTCGGAAACAATCGAGTTTTGCGGCAAAGAGCGGGTTCGGGAGTCGGCGAACTGCGCACATTATATTATATACGAGTTTCAGACTTAGTTTAACGATGTATGCTCGGTACTTAAGTTAATAGACGTATTACGTAAATGGTGGCTTCATCGATGGTTGCAATAACGATCTTGGGGTATTCGATACAATAATCAGGGCGGGGAAAATTTGAGTGTCTTATAAACAATACCCTTGATTTGGTGAAGCTAGAGACCGACGCAACTGTACTCTTCGAAATGTGTGTGTACACTGACCACCACGGAGGTGCGTACCTCCGTATCGGAGGATCTAAGCGAGATTAAGAGATTATTACTACGCATCAATTCTCCTTTCGCATGCGTGCGCTTCTGCATACAAAATAGCCAGTCTCAATAGATAAAATGCTAATCGATGCTGATAAATGCGAATCGGGTCTTAAAATACTTAGCAAATATAGTCTGAATTTTTGCCCTATACTTATTTTTTTCTTTGATATTACCAGGACGCCACAATTCCCTTCTCCTGAAAACATTGACATTTAAAATTATTAAATTTAATTTGGAAAAATGGCACACGCAAATGACCTAGATCCGTCTGAGCTAGCGTGACGCCGACGTAGAAATGTACTGTTGCAGACCAACAGCTGATATTTGGCAAATGTTACCGTTTATTTTGGCTCAAATAGTTTTAGAATTGGCGAAAACACGTTCTACAGATGGTTTTACTGGATGTCAAGGATGCATTCTTGTTATGTTTCTGTAGAAATCGTTTAAGAGCCTTTACGCCGTACGGTCCGCTATTGGCATTTTTCATCCTGAAATTACTTCGTTAAATTGTATAGATCATATATCAAAATTGCTGTCCTTTTAATAGGAAATTTTGTAAAGAACAAATCTAATACAAAACATTTTTAATTTTTTTAGTAATTATGTATACTAGGGCTATTATTTGACACCATGTTTCGTAAAATTTACGAAACGTGACTACTTCATCCTTCGATACCTGGCAAAGTATATGAAATAAAAGCAAAAAATAAAGGTTTTTAGAATACATATATACTCTTGTCCAAATCTAGTAGACAAAATTTTAAATAATTATTATTATTCTAAAGTAAATTACGAAACAACATAGCGTAAATTATATATTTTTAGGCATTTTCAAAGCCAATTTTGACATACTTAATGATGGCTAAATTACATATTATATTTTTTTTACATTACTAGAATATGTCCTTAACAATAAGGCAAAAAAAATTTATTCAAAAATGTAATAAACTATTTTTAAAAGATTTTTTAAAAGTACCATATAAACTGACCCGCAACTCGGCGCGAGATCAGTGCCCGCCGAGGCTTTCTAGAGTAGGGACGTGTCGCTCTGCGCTCCGTTTTTTCGAAGAAAATATTACGATTCTGAATCAATAAATTGGAATAAATCTAGTCCAAAACATATTGATACTTTGGGTAGAATATAAACAGTTGAATTATTTTTGACGACTTTTTATGAAAATTTGTACAATAATTGTTCATAGTCCTCTTATACTTCTTGGTGAGGTGAGCCATGGTGGTGGAGCCGATGGCATCGAAGACCTGATGATGGATCCTGAAGGTTACAGGAACTCGGTAACTGTTTATAGTAGAACCACCGTGTTTAGGCTTGTTTCATTTGTCTCGATCGGTACTTTTATCCTAACTAGTGCTGATGCCCTGATGATGATGATGATGATGAAAGGTGATTACAGGAACTCGGTTACTGTTTATAGTAGAACCACCGTGTTTAGACTTGTTTAATTTGTCTGGGTAAGTACTTTTATCCTAACTAGTACCGATGACCTGATGATGATGATGATGATGGGAGGTGTTTACAAGAACTCGGTTACTGTTTATAGTAGAACCATCGTGTTTAGGCTTATTTCATTTGTCTCGATGGGTCCTTTTATCCTAACTAATGCTGATGACCTGATGATGATGGGAGGTGATTACAGGATCTCGGTTATTGTTTACAGTAGAACCACGGTTTTTAGGTTTGTTTGATTTAGTATAGTGCCGATAACCTGATGATGAGGTTGTGAGGTGCTCTTAGAAACTATGTCCACCGTGTTTGAGTTTAGGAATTTGTATTAATTTCATCAGGTCTGGGAAACAAAGAGCTTTTTTTTTTATTCGGGAAAATAAATAAAATAATAAGTAATGTACACAATATGTATCTTGATTATTGATATAATAATTCGCCACCGGAAATATGAATTACTGTAAGGGACAAAATGCAAGTTTTAGGAAATCGCAAAAAAACTTAAAAAATGTATTTCTTTCAACTTTAATGGTATCATAATAGTAAATATACCATTATTCTTATATTTTTGCGCTCTATTTTTCCTATAAAACAGGATTTCAATAAGTCTTTTAGTTTCAGATATAGCCATTACTGTAAGGGAAAAATTATTTTCATCAGTGATTAAGCCAATTTATTATCAGAAAAATCTTTAAATCATGTTTAAAAATGTAAATAAAGGCTATTAAGTTTTGTATTTAGGGTATAATACCTTTGTATAACTATTTTATTTCGGTTTCAGAGTTACGCTAAACGTATGTAATATACAAATTTGATGCTTGCTGTTTGGACTTAAGGGTGACTTTGTTGTATCTCTGCATGAGTATTTATAATGATGCCATGCAATTGCTTTATTATTTATATTTTTTTTTAAAGATCTCAAAAATTAAAAATAAATATACCAATCGATAGAGCAGAATTTTCTAAGTAAAACTGTATATTTAACAAATTTTTGACAATTTGTCCCTTACATTAATTCATATTTTCGGTGAGGATATTATTGTATTATGAAAATATATCGTAATATCTAGGTACTAATAATTATTAGCTCATCTGAATAAACAAATACTATAAACTATAATACAAAATAAATTATAATAAACTAAAAAATACCAAAAAGGCAAAAAGGATCAACATCGCCAGCGCGCGCTCTAAGCATTGCCTGCTCACAGTCCGCACGCACACACACAAGCGGATGAGCGGTCGAGCGCTGTAAATACCTAATTTCGCTCGCCACCGCGCGGCGTAAACGCTCTAGTATAGTTTTTAATGTTGTTTAATGTAACGGTTACCGTCACGGCGGCGGCGTCGATGCTGAAAGTTTCAGGCAAAAATATAATTCTGATCCTATAGCAACGAGTAGGTACATAGCGCAACTTTTATGTACAAGCAAGACGGTATATATAATGGAATCATATAATCATATATACATGTTGCGGGTTTGATTACCGCACGTAACACATATTTGTATGACCTACAGTCGGTAGTTTGTGCATGTGAATATTTGTGTTTGCACCCACGATACAGGAATTATTCCTAGTGAAGCAAAATTCCTAGTGAAAAAATGATAGGGGTTTAGCCAATCATGATGAGTGTTACTTATACTGTCGAAGGGATTAGTCAGGCTAGTTCTCGCGTTACCGGATTTACTTCCTTACAGGGTGCAACGCGAATAGATTCTTCGAGCACCCCAATTACCAAAAGCCGAGCAAGCTTGAGTCACCAATATCCGTATGGCCAAGGGAAGGGCGACGATTGGCAGGAAGACTAGAACAAAAAGACCAAAGAATAGGAGGCTTAATACTTAGCAGTGGAAACACGAATACGTACATATTGTACTTGGTATATGTGATCGATCGTCGTAAACTGTAAAATATACATATAGACTAGACGGACTGCGATGTTGTCTACATTTAAATGTAGATTTTAAATGTAACTTTAAAGTTAAGTATTAGGCCTCCTATTCTTTGGCCTTTTTGTTCTAGTCTTCTTTATAAAATTAATAATAAGAAACAATTGTGGACCCTGTCGGGCACAGCAAAGTAGGAGAGAGGAAGTACTGTATTCAACTTTAATCTAATAGTTATATGATTATAATTATTTAGGTATTGCATAAATAAATTATAGAGATTTCTCGTTTAAATATTCGTTTATACTGTGATTTTAAATTTATCTAATAGTAACTTTTTCACTTTTTTTTTTTACTGGAACGAACTTACTATCACTAAACCAACGATAGTTCCAAAATATGTTAAAAAGAAAAGGAAGTGAATATTACATTGGACCCAGATGTTTCTAATATCTCTGCCGACTTGACAACTTTTCGCCCTTTATCCACGATTTTCAAGAAAACCGATTTTGATATAGGGCCTCCCCAATCTTGGCGATATTACAATAGTATTGTCGACATTGTTTTGTTTATGCGAGGTATCGAATAAAATATTCTTTGATTCGATATCGAGAGAATTGGGGACAAAATCCCGTTTATTTTCTTTGAAGGGTTAAGCGGAGTTAAGGTGTTTATCGTTCTCAAGTCACAGTGACAAGACGAAGAATAGTCTTTCCCTTCCCTTTTTTATTTTAAAACATTGTTGCACCATCATAGTATTCCTGTATCGTGATTGTGTGTACAAACACAAATATTCACATGCGCAAACATCAAGACCCGGAACAACTCTCGGTAGCCCATACAAATATTAATTCGTGTGGGAGTCGAACCCGCGACGCGTAGCGTAGCAATCGAACCCTCAAGCACTGCCCAGCCGTATTGTTTATCATTACTGATTGAGTGATTGAGTCACTTATTCGTGGAGGAGGTCTATTAGGCTCTTGGTTATGAGAGGTAAGAATTACACCATTCAATAACATTCCAAGCCTTAACTAAAATTGGAAATTTTCTTCCGCATAAATCCAATACAATACGCTAAGCCAGGTCAGCAAGATTTTCACCGAAGCTTACTAGTGCTTAGGAGTTTAATTTGCGACCACTAACCTAACATAAAAAATAAGGCAAAAGCAGTGAATCTCATTTAAATCACAACAGCGCTAATTCGGGCCGACTTGCTAATCATTTTAATATTATGCCTACATACGTATATATACAATGTAACGTTTCCGTGAATGATCGGAAACACGCATTGGTATTGCGGGCCTGTATTTATTTGTACCGGGTCAATGCACTCCCACTATGTTGCACGGTTACAGTTGCGTTCCCGGACATTCCCTTTCGACCTACCGTGGCCATATACTAAATGTATGCTCAAAATACCCAACGACATCGTAACATTTGTAACATGTTGTAGCTATGCTAAACATATTGCATAGAACATTAAATTCCAGTACGGCCCTTAATAATTTTGATCCAGGAAGTTTGTTTCACTGACCCATAATGCAAAACAAATTTTGCTACCATCGCGTGCTATAGCGCCATGCGGTTCATATTAACTGTGAAGGGAATATTTGTGTAGTGTTTTGACTCGTTTAAAAGATGGCGGACGGCTTTATCTATTGTTAATCTAGACTCGATTTCCTAGTAATGTGTTACTTATCATCATAAGACCTAGGTCAAGGTGCTTGTGATTAGAAGAAAAGCTGATTGCGCTACAAATTATTGTTGCTTGCAATAATTATTTAATGTCCCATTTTGTCGTACAGTAGCCCGATCCACCTCCCCCATACCGCGTATGTTGATGATGCTCAACGAGCTCATGGAGACCAGCCCAGGATTGGATGTGTTTGCTGATGAATGGAAGACGATAATGTTAGAATGTTTGCGGTTCTGTGAGAAGACAGTAGGATAGGTTTACTTATCAAGGGTTATTTAGTTTTAATGGCTAATCACTGTACTAAATAAATAATAAATAAATCATTTCAGATGAAATTCTATCTTTCGTTGCTTAATAGATTTAAATTTTAACACTTTACTCTCTTGTTTTGTATCTTTCAGCCGCTTTAGCAATATATTTTCAGCACTAATGAAAGCCGCTTGAAAGCACAAACTGAAACGAATTGAGTTTTAAATTCTCACTTGTGTTCGTGACATATTTCTGGCCCATTGCGTATTCACAACAAGCAATTTCATCAGTTGATATACAACTATATTAGCTAAAACATAATAGGTACCCCGCACTATGTAACCGGATGGAGTACAATACCTTTTCGTTCATCCTCACAAGGGTGCGCCCACGCATTGCGTCGCTGTGATGGGCATAGTTCCGCCCTTTTGATTGGCCAAACGGTTGACATCGTCACGGTCCAATGATACCGTACATACGTTTACAATTACACTTGCATAACTATACTATTGAAGATTTTTCCCGCGCAAATAATGCTAACCAATTTATGAAGACCTCTGCAGAACTAATAGATCGATTTGTATAGTTGTTTTGCATAGATCATGTTATTCTGGCGTAATAAACTGGATGAAAGCTATCGAAAGGACGTTACGGACGCGCCTTCCCACGCCAAATGAATTACTGTGATGTAATTGGGACTAGAATGTAGTATATAGAATGTTTAGAATCTGTAATAATATACACAATTTTATGGGTCCCGTCAGTGGCTTTGTTAAATGATTTGTAGTACCTACGTAACATGTCGTTGTAGAATTACTTTCGTTTAATACAGTTTCACGATGTGATTTGGAATAAATAGGGTGTGTCAATGTTTGTTCATCGTATTCAGTTACTGAAATTTGCCCATGAGAATCATATGTTGTACGCGCAAGATATTCCTTGTTTAATATGCATATTTCCCTACCATTAAAGAAATCAAAGAACAAGAAATTTTGGACCAATCATTACCCAATGATAATGACATACAACATTACTTAACCATATTATGTATTTTTTTTGTATTTTGAGGCATTTTTTTATAGAAACAGCCCCACTTTTTTATTGGTATAACTTAGGTACAGTTTACAAATATAAATCTCACATCAAACAACTATCTCTACGTCAAACAAATATTTGTTCCGTGCAGGAATCAAACCTGAGACACGTAGCGCACTGCCAATGTAGACTCCCAGTCGCCTTAGTTAGGACTTGAAAAAAAGGTGTTAAGATAAGACATTCTTAATTTAAATAAATGTTCGGCCAAATTACGCACTTAATTAAACAGAGGCAGAATACGTTTTTCTTCATCTGTCCTAATTGATTGATAAAGTAATTGATTACCTAAATGAGAAATTTAAATAGTGGAGCGAGTACTTACACAGTGGACCACACTTTGTACACATGAGCAAACTCTCTGTAATACCAGCATCGGAAGTAATTTTTTTATAAAAAGAAAACTTAGCCCACACTAGGAATAATTCCTGTATCGTGGGTGCGTTTACAAACACATATATTCACATACACAAACACCCAGACCCGAAACAATTATCTGTAGATCATACAAATATTTGTTCCGTGCGGGGATCGAACCCGCGACACTTAGCGCAGTAAGCTAATCGCTTAGCCACTGCGCTAACCGTGCCAAATAAATAACACGTAATGTATACAATAACATAACATAGCATCACGTCTGTACTCGCCGAAGAGTAATTAATTTTTAATGTCATCCTGACCGAATTTCGGTCACGGCGGCCAATGTCACCAGAGACTAGCCAACTACGCAGGAGATATTATAGAGCTCAAGTGTGTGCGCAAACACAGGTGTATTCTTTCACTCTCATAGTCCGATGGGACGGCAATCCGACACGAACGGAGAGAGATCGGGCGCAGGACCAACGGCTTTATGTGCTTTCCAAGGCACTGTGTGTATACACAAAGACCCAGACCCGAAACAGCTATCTGTAGATCATACAAATATAATTGTTCCGTCCGAGAATCGAACCCGCGACACCTAGCGTAGCAGTCGTGCTGTTCCCGAAGGGTTATGTAGAGGTGTACACCTAATTTTGCCGATGGCGTTATTAGTCTCATTTTAAGAGCCGAGTTTATTGACATCTATCGGGCGCAAATTCAAATTCTTGGGTACTGATGAGAATATACATAACTACAGAATTCAAAAACACTGCCGGACCTGGGAATCTAACCTAGGACTATACGCTCAGTAGCTCTTGCGACTACGAAACCAATGAGGCAAATCGTCGTTGAAGTTCTAACACCACGTATGTCAAAAATAGCTACTTTTCAGGAGAGTGTTGAAACTGCATAATTATATGTACCATAGACACAAGTACAATACCATTTTATATTCATTTCATTTTACGAGGTTCTATTAGACGATGCTAGTTTCTGATTTTCTAAAACAATGCGTCTTCCGATTCTCTACCAAATGCTATCAAAATTTCAAAACCGCCAAAAAGTTTTTTACTTAGTGTTAGAACTTCAACGACGTTATATCGTTCTAGCTTCCGCCCGCGGCTTCGCCCGCGTGATTTACGAACCCGTACATTTTCCCGTAATAAAAAGTAACAAAGATCCATCCATCCATCCCTCCATCCATCCTCACAAACTTTCACATTTATAATATGAAAGTAGGATAGTCTAATTAATTACCTAATAAAGTTATGGTTAAAGAGAAATATATTCAAAGGTTTCATTTTAATTATGTACCGTTACTTTTCTCATATTATGTTCCGGTATTTTAGTTTTACCGCGGTAATATATTACACTTCTGGTTGTTTGTTAGCAACTATACCGGTAACATACCTCGTGATAGGGTAACATTATGCACATGCGTAGTACGCTAGTATTAAAAATCGATTACTCTTCATTGTTACCTAGAGATGGATCTCTTAAAGAAATAAATACTTAATTTTTCACCTTTTGCGGTCTCGCATGAGATTTGTGTCTGTAAATCACACTTTACATCAGACAGGCATCGTTCATCATCGACGTAATTAGGTCTTAATTGATAGATCCAAATAGTAATTTACGTTGCATCTAAATCAAGACTCGAGCAACTTCAAGATAGCCTTCAGAAAGATTGCCTTCTGCTTTCTTCTTTAATTTAAGAACTCGGCTATTATTGGTGAAGCATTTGCCACAATCTATTGATCCTAAAATAACTTATCCGTGTATAATGATCAACTATCCACTATTTACACATAGATCGCCCCATCCGCCGCCATCGAATGCCCTCGAGGGAATTTGGCTATAACCACCGTCGGATTAGTGATCGAAGTATGATTTTATTAGGGTTGTACCGGGTATTTTATTAGGGGTTCACGAGGAGCGATGAAGTGGTCGGTTTCATAGGATAAACACAATTTATGCTGGGTGTCGGCGATGTAGGTGCCTTTTGTTTCATTAGGAAATGTTTGTTTTGTTTTAAACGACTCAGAATTTTCTGCGAAGAGCACCTTTAAAATGGTTAATCTTGATCACACCTACGAGAATTTACCGGGCTTTTTAACATATTGTTGTATTGTATAATTTCTACAGTAAAAACTAACAGCTACTCGTAGCAAAGAAGTATGATTCATAAAAGCATTTAAATATTTTTCGTTTATCATTATGTAATACTTAATCAGATTTTAATATTGAATTCGTTGTATTCGAAGCCATTTCGTCCCTCAAAATTAATTCTTAAAAAATGATACAATTTAAGGCCATTTTTGTTATTATCCATCAAACTGACATAATCGTAGGCCACAAACAATTAATAAAACAAGTGAACAATGACAAATTATTTCGCGTTTCCGTGTCCCAGTTTTTGGTCGGCGTTGAATAGAAACAGACAGACAGACATGTATCACGGTGATTGATGGTTTAAACTAAGCTTTGGTCGCGGACAATTAAGCTGACAATCCACCACACCTTGCGATGGACAATATATTGTATGTCAATCACTGGTAAACACGCACGGATTGTGCATTCGGTCTTTAGTTAGGCGTTTGTGAGGCTACGTTACTGTCTTGGATTTGATTTTATCGCTTTGTGTGGGATCGATTGCATTTGCAAACTGCATTAATGTGTATAAAGCTTGATTTATATCTCTGTGTATTGTTCATTGATAGGCATTGGTAATGGTGTTGTTGTTCGGGTTCTGTTTACTTCACAGTCATGTTTGAGAAAGTTGCGATTTTAATAACCCTTTGATACGGTAGATTAGTAACGTCAGCGTCTGTGTCTTACTGACTCTTTGTTCTTGCTCGTTCTGTTTTCCATCCTTTACTCTATTTTGTTCTGTCAAGTCCTTTCTGTGAATTACATATTTTGTCTTCATCCATTCTGACTTCTGAACTATTTAAATCCTTCAATTTTTCTACCGAATGATTGTTTTGTCTTGTTGGTTCTCCCGTATTTCCCTATCAAAACAAACGTGTTACCGTATCATGCACCACATAGAGTCAATATTCGCTTATAAAAACCAACTGTACCGTAGATGACGTTTGGTGTTTAGTTTAGCGTGTCGCAATCAGAGTACAAAGCGGGTATTTTATTGTGATTTACATACAGAAAGTGTCCATTGTGAGTGCGCGCCCTGTCACAGTTGCCCTCTGGCGTCCGTAGGCCAGCGTGGTCTACTAGACCGGTGATTAAACTTGGTCTATGTAGGGCCATAGTTTAAAGTTGGTCTGTGCATGTAGACCCGACGCGATTTACTTAATTGCGTCCATTTTCTAGTGTTGTGCATCTTTCGTATCGCACGTGAATTTCCAGTGACGTACGAATACACACGTGATTGGAGTTTTGTACGTAAGTTCTGTTTTGAGTGTTTTTAATTTATGCTTTGATTGAAAGCTTGTGCGGTCAAATGCGTCACTGCAACGCTGTGATGAGTTAGAGTACGAAAAAATACCCCAACAATATTTTTATGTCATCGAATTGTTGCGATGCTACATACTTTACATCGATTTAGTTTTTTACTTAAATTATATTTTATTAAAACCTTAAATTGTTTGCATTAATTTACTCGAATCTCTATCAAGTAAAGTGGTACATACACAACTATATTAAGTAATATGGTAGGTTAAGGAAGTACCGAATTCAAAAATAACGCCTCTATATAAATGTTTTTTTTTTTTATTCAGTATTCCAAAGAGAGTCGATAAATATTTACTGGTTATAAACCAGGATTTATCGGATTCGATTTTCTTTGATTAAATGAGATTCTCCTCGATAAACACTTGAAATAGATTTCGATCAAAAGCATCATCTAGAGATAAATCTGTTTAAATTGAAAGAAAATGTTAGTATTATATAAAAGGAGTTTTATAGCTTTGGCGTCTATCGCTTTTGGCCGTACTATGCCATAATTATATCGATGTCACTGGCTATCTTATCAAATTCTGGTAGAATACCACATTGATTCCTGAAAACTCAATCAACTGACTCATTTCGTTATAACAATTAGGTTTTATTTATTATTTCAATAAGGATCTTAGATATTTCTAATTTGTTTTCGGAGTGAGACAATTCAAAAACAACTTAATCGCCAATTTCTTTTCAAACTCATTGTTTTATCAAGTACCATTCTGTTCTCATCAGTTTGTGAAGAAATCTCCTTTACACCTCAATGGGGTTCCATAAATAAACTTTAAATAAGACAAAGTATTTTGTGGCCCTAAGTGCCTATTAATTCTAATTCATCTTCTCAATTTTTGTATCGATTTACATCCAAAATTCAGATAATTATGTTTTGACCAGAACTTGGCCACATCAATAGGATTGTTGTGCAGGTGCTGGTCAGGTCATACCGAGCAAGACAGGAGGTGAGACATTTTCCGCACTCGGCAGTCACATTGTGTCGAAATATCCGCTATTTGGCTAAATTGTTCCTGAAACGGTCCACCGCATAATTTAGCGTTCCTGTTCTTTGAAAATCGGTTCATTCGTTTTCCCGGGATAAAAAGTATGTGCTATTCCAGACTATAATCCATCTCTGTGCCAAATTTCATCCAGAACCGTTCAGCCGTTCTGGCGTGAAAGAGTAACAAATATCCATCCATCCATCCATCCATCCTCACAAACTTTCACTTTTATAATATTAGTAGGAAGTAGGATAGGACAGGATAGGATAGTATAACTTTCCATTATTAACAATATAGATCCTACTCTTCTAATCTATAACAGATAAATTAATCAGCTTGATTAAACTTTGCCCGACCTTAGGTCGAACCACAGTGCATGGGTCGAACCCAGGACCTATATTCAGGAGCGGCTCTTGTTCATCATCAAAGTGGTTCAATTACTATTGATTAATTGATTGCATTCTTGGGTACAACGTAGATGACAAATATCGAGGTTACACCAACCTATATCATAAATATATTTTTCTGTAATTCTTCGAAGTGTAGTTCTTTCAAGAAAAAGAAAATTTTACCGTGTTCCCATTTTGAATTCCCCTAACAGATCTTCTATCTAGAAAAACTTAATTTTATCGACAACATAATAGGGCACACGTGCGTTAAACACATGTGCTTTATTTAAAGTATCTTTTCAATAGGTTGTTAGAACACCGAGCTGTGCCAAATGTACCGATCGTATGCACTTCCTGGTACCAGATTCTAAACAGGCTACTCGCATCGCATTTAGTTTCAACTCTGTAGTTTGTGGTCAGCAACGAACGCACTGGCGGGAAGTGCTGTGTGATTTGATTACAACAACAACCTCTTATAAATAACAGTTGTGCCTAATATTAGACTTATCGGAACCGTTTCGTAAATTAATCCGTGCTCATTACTGCAAAGGCATTTGGAACTATTGCAGTACATTCATCTACAGTCTGTTCATAAGTTACCGGCTGATTATCTCATTGTTCGAATGACATTTCCAAATCGTATCGTTTTACTCGATTCGATATTATGGTAAGTGGACTTTTGTTTCTCGGAACACGTGGGTGGCTATTTACGTTAGCAACCCGGCTCTGTAATTTATTATTTCATTCATTTATTTGTATGTAGTTACGGAGTTTATATGAATTTAGATGGGTGGTGATTCATAGTCTTTTGTGTCATTTAGAATTTAATTTAATTTGTTAACTGTTTAAATAGGGTCTGTTAATTCTCCGATTCATGTTAGGCAAAAAATAAAGGATAATATGTTTTACTTAATTGTCGATTAAGAATTCTAGTCTATTTATATCATTGTGGAAAGCAAATAAAAGTTTGAGTTTGAGTTAGAATTCTGCTTCCTTTGACATTTCCTGGAGTCTAAAATAACACTTAAATTTTTCATTTATGTTCTTTAAAAGTTTAAATGCCTTCAATTACCTATAGTACAGTTTATCAGTAAAGAATAGTAACTGTTCTGTAGATGCTATAAACCTTTCCTCTAAAGTTTATTCTCAGAAACTATACTTGCTTTGTATCTTTAATGTTACTACAAATTTCCGGAGAAAAATCCTTTCCAGAGCAAATAGTGCGCGTTAATATCAGGCCTTGTCGTCGGCTTGTCAGACAAATATAAACACAGTGAGCAACCTCCTGCTACCGAATAATTTATTGTTTCTTAAGACGTACCCATGTTTGCTTTTATTTTTCCTTTTATTATATGAACGTAGCCTTTGTGATGACGTTTATTCAAACACTTTGTGCGATTACGACTTTGCCCACTGTTTTTCTTTGAAAAAACAAATATGACTAAACTGTTATTTGTGTGTTGTTGGAAAGGTTTTTGTATTTTACCTTTTAGACGGGTTTCAAGGTTCTGCAATGATTCATTTTAATTTCTGCATAGACTTTTTTGTATTGCGTAATAGCACTGACTTTCCGGAAAGAATTTTACGCCTTTTTGTAGACGTAACCATATTTTTGGAAATGATCAATTACCAGTAGCGAAGTATTATAGGCAGAATGACTGATACATAAATTAAAAAAATATATACACGCTTCGAAATTTAAACTATAATGTATATCAAAAGTGTAACTTACCGTGTTCTAAATAGCACGTAATTACTCAGTATAATAAATCGTTCCGAGTATTGACCTGTGAGGTCTTGTTCGAGAATCAAATTTCTAATGCGATGTTTTATTGCGCAGCGGAGACGAAGGCGAACGAGGTGGTCCACCAGGCTGTGACGTCACCAGGCACTCCACGGATCCTCAGCCCGTCACCGAAACGTGAGTACAATCTTTTTGTTCAAATGGCCCGTTGTTTTGAGCTAAAAACCCCATTGTTTTTACGTAACCTGAAACTCTGGAACAACACACAACCTAAACATTGTTTTTTTGTTGTAATGTAAAAGTGAAGCCAACGCATTCGAAAAAAATTGTAACGTAAATTCTAGTAACGAGCAAAGTTCGTTAGGTTTTCGAGTTTGTTTCTAGAATATTGTTTTATGTAGGAATTTGATGTTATCATAAAGAATCCAATTGTAAATGATATCTCGCTGACATTTTTTTTTCTTTAGCTGCGAGCTTTGTTTCATATCCTATCTGTTATCAGCCAAGATCGGTACACATTTAAATTATGCTAGATAATAATACTGCATAATTACCAACATAATTAAATATCAATAGTCTGCTGCAGTGAGAATTATCAACATTATCTAATCATAAGCCTGTAAACGCTGCTGAATTTAGGGCTATAGACACAGTCATATTGGCATAATTATATGGCAGGTGGTCTAGTTGATGTTGATCACAGAATGTGGTTCAGTATATATCAGTATAAATTATACTAGCTTCCGCCCGCGGCTTTGCCCGCGTGGTTTACGAACCCGTACATTTTCCCCTGGATAAAAAGTAGCCTATGTGCTATTCCAGACTATAATCTATCTCTGTGCCAAATTTCATCCAGATTCATTCAGCTGTTCTGGCGTGAAAGAGTAACAGAGATCCATCCATCCATCCTCACAAACTTTCACGTTTATAATTTTAGTAGGATAGGAAGTAGGATTAAGTAAATAGGTTGATAAAAACTCTTATATGTCACGTAATACAATCAGATAGAAAATGTATGTATATCTCTGACTTCTTTGATCTTCAATTGTTATTATTATTATGTAAGAATCGTGTAGCCGTAATTATGTAATGTCTGGCAGTTTGAGCTTGTCATGCTCACTCAAATATCCTGCTGATTTAGTCTAGTTGGTGGCGGTGTATGTCGGGTCGTTCGGTTACCTGCAATATGGTTGAGTTGACTGACGCTGACACATACGTCATACACGTGAACGGGTGTTGTCTACTGGGACTGGTCAGCTCATAGCTGCCATGGCAGTACTATTAGAATTTTTCGGATATTATAGTTATCAGGTTTGTTTAGTCTAGACCTAGTACTACATTTTCCTCACATAACATTGAGAAAATAATGTATTTATAAATATGAAATGTTAAATAATCAGAATTTAAAAGAGTAGTAGTAGTTTCTTGCCCGTTCTTCTCCATAGGAAAACAATACTTTGGAACGTGGCAACTAGAGTCTGACTATTCATAAGTGCATTTAACAGGTCTACATGAATAAAAATATATTTTATTCTTATTTATTTATTTATTCAACTATACTACACCATAGTTGATGGCGGGATTTTCTAGCTAAATGGTTTCTTGAGATCAAACAATTTATATGATATGCATATATGATGACATGCATCACCTACCCTATTATTATCAGTAACTACCTATGATGATGCTCATTTGCCTTTTACATCACCCACAAGTTTAAAAAGGGTTGCGTACTCTTTGTCGGGAACAATACGCCAAGAATCTGCATTAAAGCTAGTCTTTAATTAGCTATGTCTCAAACAATAAGTAAACAAGAGACAATCTACGTAAATTATATGACTTGTTCATTGTTTAGGAGTTAGGCATTACATAGAGATAACACAAACATGGCAAGGAACAAGATAGCAGGTTACATTATGCGCTGGTCAGTGCATTAGCAAGTAAAATGGTGCGATTGTCATGCGGCGACCTAACTTACTTGCCCCTGTTTTGGTGTGCATGCATCCCTCAAATTTGGAATATTATGTATATTACACTTTTTGTTAGAAACATAATGACCTTCTTATTTAAGCGGTCGTAAGAGAGAATAAAAACGTTCGGCGTTCTTAGAAGCTGTATTGAGAGTATTATATTTATTTTGGTAGGAACTTTTAGAGAATGATTTTAATTTTTTGACTTTAGTTAGAGAAATTTGATATTATTTAAGAGTATTGTCTTTATCGTTATCATAAACGTCTCTTTTAAGTCAGAAATAAAATACCTAGAAATTATTGACTGCACCAAGTTAGGCCAAAAACTGGTATAATATTTATATTGGATGAACTACCTACTAATAAGCACAAAATCGCTATGCAACCAAGAAATACGCTGAAATGAAAGACAAGATGCATCTGAACTGTTTCAACAATATACAGGCACACACTCCATGTTCATTACAAAGCAAACATATTTCAACCTTGCAGCAGATGCAGCAGTTTGTACAAGTTCTCCGCTCGCTCGTAAATACCAGCCTAATTAGAAATTGTTAGCGCGTACCCAAGACGAGTCTAAATGTATTTTTAAAGCGCAACAATAAAACACGTTGGTTCAGTCCACACATTCACCTTATAACCCTTTGACTGCTTGCCAAAAAAAGCGGCGCCGGAGTTAGCGGCCGCTGAGTTTTGGCACAGTGGCACGGATCTATACGGCGATTATGTCATGCACTGTGATCCCGAACGCCTGTTTGTTATTTCGTTCTTAAACAAATATCGAAATGGCGGTTTGTGTAGAAAGCAGAGGACGTGGGGTGCGATACGCGATATTTCTGGAACTTGGAAGGTCGTTGCATCGCGGTGTTTACCAGTGCAAAACGCATATTTGTATCACCGACGTTATCATACAGATCTAGATAATTTCGTTTTCACGACGATGCCCGTCAAGATAATCGGATGAAGAAAATAAAAAAATGGCTATAATTGCCATGTAGAACCACCGTTTCATTATCTCCCTGCGTTTACTTCTTTTTTGTGATAGGACTGTTAGCGTCAAAATGATCGGGGTATGTGAAATTGTCAATAAAATCTGAAATGCCAGCCATTTTGAATTTTATATGTATCATAATAACAAGATTGAATTTAATTTAGCGTTAAACAACAAATGATATTATTAACATTATTTCAAAGTTGTTGAAATTGGTAATCCTGAATTGTATAGATGATTTTGACCACACAGTGCCTAAGGGACCACTGCGGTGGGGGTTACTCAGCGTGGTGACAACATTGCGTCCGTTTTTGGGACACCCTATATCCGGCAGTGGAGTGCGATAGGCCGAGTTGATTGATTGAATTTCAGCCAGAGTTACACTTGAACGCGTCAGCTGTTCTAGATTTAAACTATTAAACGTAGCTCCAGGAATATCTGGGTATTTTGAATGAGAGTAAAATCCCGATTTAAACACGTTTAATATAAGAGTGACCGTCTTGACCTATTTACACGCTTGTTGTTTTTTTATGACTTTGTTTTAATATAATTTGAAGATAAAATATATCTGCGTGATTGTTAAAATATTCATGCTGTAATAATTGCCAAAGACTAACTAGTGCACTAATTATACTCGGAAGATAACTTATCATTCTTGCAAGCTAGAAATCGATATGAGTCAAATTACAAGTGATAACAAGTGATGAATAAGTATGAAGTTCTGTAATTACATCTACAACAATTATTATAATTAGCAATAACATCTGTACGTGTCTTTGAATCACCGTATTCAAGATTCAAAGATCACAGAAATCGAGAGAATACGGCAATAGAAGTGGTAAAACAAATTATGAGTATCACAGCACAACAAAACATTGAGGGCGCACATGTAAAAATGTGACGTACATATACAAAATAGAGTCTAATTTATGTTTCATTGGATGGAAAATTTTTGTTCTACGATCCGGCGACACGGGTCACGATACTAAAATGTATGTAGGTATAAAGCATTTAAATAAACGTATTATTACGCTTCAGTGATAGCTCCTTTATGTAATTAATGCGTTCGCCTTTAGAATTACGCGATCAGTTAGACCTGTTTTCTCATAGGCTGCAAATATAACCAGCCGTCAAATATCATGTCAGCGATATGATTGGTTGTTGAATAAATTGTTGATGTCGGTCTACTAATTAAATCAACTAACATCTGAAATGATCGGAGAGAAAATATAATTTGGATCGGGTTACCGTAAACTATAGTTGCATCGCTAGGTGATTTCGTTATGAAATACACAAAAATAGGTACGTATAGTAGGTATGTAAATATATTTGATACACTATTTACTCTATTTAAAACACCTGATGACACAACGCAAATTCTTTCTCGTAAGATTTTTTATTTCAGTTGAGCTACTTATGTCATCGCCAAATGAATGATAAAATAACATGATGGATAAATACAAGTAGGTTCGAAATAACCTGTAACTTTAAACATGTATAGCTTCACGCCTGAACCCCGAATAGTTAGGCAGAGATGTACAGTTATACAACATCAATATTTCACTGAATTATAAAGTTAGCTTAAAGTTAGCCGAGTTTATTCCCATCCACCAAACAAAAACTAAACTACTACTGATAATGTTTTAACAGTTAACCCATCATCGCTTTACCCGACCTGAGAATCGAACCCAAAACGTCACGCTCAACAGTCGCGCTTGCGAATACTAGACCAACGAGGCAACTATGTATTACTAAAACGTTTATATAGAGTTACCTCACCGAGAGTGCTAGGCGATTCGACACTGAAAGATTCGGCTCATTGGCACACTTTGTCGCTATTTTGGGAAAAAATCTTAGGTAACATCTTTAGATAAATTTCACTCATATTAGTTTGAAGACATAGTTCAGATGTAAAAATATTTGAATAAGTAGATAATTATGTTACCAATATCGACATAAACATTTTATAAACATGTCACTAGAAGGGTTATCAGTATGAATTTGGATGGATACAAGAGAATAGGTAAACCCAAGAAAATATGGATGGACATGGTATACAAGAAAGTGAACTCTGAGATGATGTCTGATAGAGATGAATGGAAGAAAAGACATACTGCGCCAACCCCACATAATATGGGATAAGGACAGGAGAATGATGATGATGATGATGATCGACGATTTGTTTGATTCATAGTAATGATAATTTGAAATATATCTTATTCTTACATATAGGGTACAGCTTATTTGGTCCTATTACTGCCCATAATTATATTGAACGTAAAATCCTGTTCATCATAGTTGCGGCTGAATATCAGTATTTTGCGCGGACTGCCTTCTGACCTCCGCCACCCAATTATTGGGAGACATTGATACCTTAAGGTAAGACTGGTTGTCAGACCTTTTGGGCTACTGACACTCGTAAACGTGCTTTCCGATACAGGGTGGGGTCTCGATTTGTGAAAAATGGGCAACCATCTAAGGACTGACCGCGTCAACGGCTGCTTAACCTTGCAGATCAATCGATCTGAAATCGCTACGGGGAATCATGTACAGCCCAACAAAGAGATAAATATACAGGGTTTTCTACTTCTTTGGATGAATTCGAGTAATATATTAGATATTTTATACCTGTCTCTTTGTTCAACTGTAAAAAAAAAATAAGTGCAAAGTCACTTTACAACATTCACTAATAAATAACACTATTATTTTGTTAGGTGCAATAGATAGGTACACATTACTTTACAAATTGACGATACCCATCGAATAAAGCAGAACACACGTCATACCTTTAAAACAATTGAATTGTCTGCGTTAGTGTTTACGTGACTCTGTTCTTTATTTATTTTGTACGGACAAACACCATCACAGGATTAGAATTATATTGAAAGCCACTGCAATAGTTTAAACGTGCATCGTTTAAATCACTACGAGTTTTCCTCTTAGGAGAAATATTAAAGTAATATAAATATAACAGAAATGTAGGTCACAGAAATTCTCAGTAATTACTTTTCAGCGTCAAATGTTATTCAAACTCACGCCTGAATTTCCAGAAGGGTTAGACAAAGGTGTACTATTGTACACCCACATTTCGCCGAAACAGTTATTAAGTTCCATGCAATAGGGGACGAGCCTATTGCCATCTAACGGCACAACTGCAAACTTCGGGCTGATATCATACTGAAAATTTCCATAAAGAAAAACCCAGTAACTTTGCGCTGGCATCTATTAATCCCTTTTTACGGACGAGGTTCCTATTAACAGCCTAACCTAGCCCACAGCTGGAGATAAGCGCCTCACAACCATAACAAATTTTAATAGATTCTTTACTATTGTTATGTATTAGCTAAATGGAAAAACACGTGCATAATGCATACTACGTTTCTCAGTACATAAATATCCAATGTACTCAGTACATACTGATTGGACGTAACAGCGTTGCGCCAGTGGAAGTGGTCAATCAGTCCACATGACCCGCAAGTCTAGATAGTCTAGATACTAGGCTTGTTAGTCCGCTTCTAGTCTACCTACCCTATTACCTAACGCGTTATATCCCGTCCCGCCTCGTCGTTACGTACACAGATTTTTATAGGAAATTACTTCTGTCCGCGATTTTGCTGATGTGGGAGATAATCGGTAGATTCGTTTACTGGGGGTATAAGTAATTGTAGGAAGCCAAAAATGTACAAAAATAATATGCGCGCGTATTCGAATTCACTCAAATGCGCACGCACAAATTTTTCATACAATTTTGCATTAACGGTAGCAATGTTCGAGATCGAGAGCTCGTATAGTATAGCACCCCTAGGGTTGTGGTGTTTAACTCGGTACAGTCATGATAGATTTATTGAGGTTGTGAAACTTAGAGCGGAACACTTTGACTATTCGTCATACGCCCGCAAAAAAGGCAAGATTTTTTTTATCCTCTGGTCCTAAAAATATCAAAAGTGATGGAAATTAAAAAGTAGTTATCTTAGGACGTTGATTGGAGCATTTTTTTTTGTTCTTCTTCTGTCGTTTACCTGAGGTGTGACGTGAACAGTTCTTGTTATGATGAAAATTCTGCTAAAGTCTAACGATTGGGTGAAAATTTAACACTGCACTCACACGTGCGATTTACACTATATTTTGTGTGACAAATCGTTTTTTTTTTTCTTTCAAGTATTGCTCCGCTTCAGTGCATTAGCCTTTCATTTTTTCTACTTAGTATTTAGCTTAAGTACTCTTCCGTAAACAGTCGTTGCAACTCATTGAATCTGATCAATGTCATCAAAACTGTACCCGAGGTCTGAAAAATTGTTTAAAGTCTTTGTAGGATTCAAGACAAATTTATTTAGGAATCTTCTGATAAAATATTAACATTTAAAGTATGAAACAGATTTCAGCTGATCTTTCTTGAGATTTATGATGAGTCAATTACGGCAAATGAGAGAACTTACACCTATCTGGTATATTACTTAAATATTAAGTAAATAGTAAAAGTAAATACAGATTATTTCAATGCTTACATGTTGTAACCACCATATGGAACCTAATCATACAATGATATTATTTCATTGATATTATTTCAATGATATTATTTCATACATAATTATTTCTACATACGAGTTTCACTGAACAAACGAACAAACTTGCAATTCGTAATAAATTCCGTTTGGTACATTTTCATTGTTATCTCAAGGTAAATGAGATAAGTTTGTATTATCGACTACGTTACCGTATTCATTGATGTTTATCACATTGAAAACTGTATTCGGCATGTAATTCAGGCTTCAGTTACTTTACACAAAACGTCACAACTCTCAAGGTCGTAATTTCCTCCTTACGTGATGTTTTTCCGAATTGGTTTATTTATTGTTCATATATTTTTATATCAACCATTGTGAGTGTTAAGCCCATTATCACCATCAAACTCTTAAAACTAAGAGATGTTTAATAGGTTTTTCGAATGTTTTTCGTAGTAAATTGTTTTTTTTTTTTGACATCAGCGTTTGATGTCTTTTTTGTATTAGAGCCTCTTTTTCTTATGGCTCTTATATATTTATTGTGGAACAGGAGCAAGACTAAACAAGAAAAAAAAAACTTCCAGTACTATTTTCGCTAACCACATAACAAAAACACAAACCTTTGATATTCATGTATTGAATCACCACAGACAACTAATTCCAAACTTACCTAAGAGTTTTATTGTTTGGTCAATTGAAATTAGAATTTTGTTTGCGTCCTCTGAAATCCTAATAAGTAATAGAAGCCATTGTGTTTTCGAGTTCCTTCCCCGTTATTCCAACCTAAAATGGTAAAGATGCGTGTGTGCAATATTAATTAGTAATATACGATTTTAAGTGCGCCCGATGATAATACGGTCGGACAGTATTCGTAGCGGGCGGCGGCGAGCGGGCTCCCTTCGTAGTGTAGCGTCGCGCGCGCACCACTCGCGTACACGTCTCCGCGTAAAAATAAAGTCCACGGCCCGCGCTCTCGCACTTCAACCCATTTATAATTATCAGTAAATCGCCGCGCGAGTGCATGACTGCCGCGGCCGGCGACCGCTCGCTTAAAAGAAAATCACATTCGCTAACCTCGAACCCGAATCTCACGTCCCTGTACACCGGGCCCTTGTTCGATTCACAAACGAACGACGCGAAATCCCTAAAATACGCTTAGACGAACCTCGACGAAATCGTCACTCCTACGCAATAGATACCGGTGTCGCGAGACGCGTGTAGCCGTCTGTGAATGGACCGTGTGTGTTGTGTGATAATGATTATGTTGTGCTAGTGATAACAGTGTAAAGATTTTTAAACATGCCTGAAAGACCGAAGCGCCGTAAAAATAATAAAAACAAACGTAAAAATAAAAACAATAGACCAGACGCGAATAAAAGTAATAGTGACGTAAAAACTTTGGACAATAGCGAATCTTGTCATAGTCAAAATGACAATGAGAATGATTTTGCAGAAAGTGAGGGGGTACAAACAAATAAAATACAAGTAATTAATGAGGAAATATCGCAACCTTCAACTATAGATATTCAAAATACTGCAAGTACTAGTGATGTTGTTAATTTAAATGGTGATTTGAATAATAACCGCAATCAAGTAGTAAATGACCAATTGTTGACTATACCAGTCGAAAAGGTTCAAGATCCTGATACTACTGACACGGATACATATGTTGTAGAATGTCCCGAGCAATCAATTCAAAGTAAAGCTAAGTTAAAAAGTAAACTGAAAAGTAAAAGCTTAGATGATGATGAGGCTACAAAAATAATTGAAATTACTGAAGATATCATAGCTCAGTCTGAAGACGATAACGCATTGGCTTTAATAGATAGTCAAAATGTTGTAGTTACTCATGTTGAATCTGATATAGAGTGGGAAAAAACCACAGATTTAAATGATAATGACGTAGCCCAGTCTCAAGAAGTTGCTACTGGGACGCTATCGGTTACCACAATCCCACTTAGTATAGCTCAATGTGAGCAAACGAAGTCATTAACACCAGATGAAGAAAAATCCTTGAGAATTTATTTAAATTCTCTCAACTTAGCAACACAACCAGAAAACTTAAATGCAGTTGAAGTAAAAACAGAAATTGAGCAAATAATAAATCAAGAAATTAAACAAAGACTTCGCAAAAAAGGATTAGCAGATGACTTTTTCATGCCTCGACTTGGTCCTACAAGAATATTAGACGTAATTGATGAAGAAGGTAGCAGTGAATCTTCTATGACGTCACGTCGTCAGTCGTATCTTAGTGACAGAAAAAGTGATATCGAAGACTTGGATGACGATGTATTTGAAGAAAAGAACAAATTGACTAAGCAGAAAAAAATGATGACCTGTGTTGTCCACAAAAAAAGTTTAGGTCAGTTGGTACCCCAAGAATGCGTCCTAGTAGGGGCTAAAATCAAAGAACCTGAAGTGTCTGAAGCCAGAGGTGACTGGACTATGAAAACTATGGAAAAAATGACTGGCGCTGAGGTAGTATATTTAACGGACACATCAAGTAGTACTAGTTCTCTTCATGAAATTGAAGATGAAAACGATGGAGTTGATACTGACGTGTCAGTGCGTATGATAACACCAACGATAGAAGTAACCGATACAGAAAATTTCTTAAAGAAAACATTTATATCAAATGAAGATGAAAAGCATAATAACTTAAATGCTAACCAACAAATTAAACAGAATGATACTATTGAAATTATCGAAAAGGAAAAAGCGTCAGAGAAAAACGATCAAGAATTGACCAATAAATACGATAATACTGAACATTTTATAAAAGTTGAAATCGAACAACACGGACATAATAATAATGAACACACTAGTCTTATGTTAACTAATACTGACAAACCTGTCGAAAATGTGCACAAACATGAGTTAAAAGAAAACTATCAACACGCTGTTCATAATAAAACTAGCACTAATGAACGTACCGTAGAAATTTCATGTGAGCAAGATCTTAAAGATAATAATCCACTACCTAATATCAATACTACTGCCAATGAGCGTATTATAAATATTGAGTTTCACGATAATCCAAATGAAATCAAATATGACACAGAAAACGTTTCTACTAATACTCATGAAATAGTAGTTTTATCAACAGATAATATCAAAACCAATTTGTATGTTAAAGATATTGATGAAGCTCAAAATAAAGATACTAATAAATTGGAAACAAAGAGTAACGAATTCGATTTGAAATCAAAATTAATAAAATGTGAATTTAATGACGCTATAAATAATTTGATAAAAGAGGTTTCTTCGGAATCAGAAGAAAATAATGAAAATTTAAAAGATACATTTTCACGCCAAGATTCTTCAAGTAGTGTGGATTCCTCTCAATGCACGGCAAAATACAACCCTAATTATTCCTCCTTAAATGATATAGCTAATATGACGCATGATGAGAATGGTGTGAATAATAAGTCAAATCCAAACCAATTATCTTCATCTGCCAGTGCAAGTCATGTCAAAGATGTATTTGAATGTGTTACAGGAGCTACTGCCCAAAGTCAGGCCAAAACTGATGATGACACGAAGGAACCCTCAAAACTGAGGGATTTATGTGTCAGAAATATAGCATCATTACCTTATGGTAAGAAGATACTAGAGGAGCTGGCATCTGTATCCGAACGTTTACAAAATATAGCACTTTTTGGTACAGCTTCAAACACGACCAGCAAATATCAAGAGAAACTTGAAAACATGCCACACTATCGTTTACCTGATGTTTCTTCTATTGAGACGATAACTATACCTACAAAAACAAAGGATCCAATACCACCTCCGATAAAACCTCGTCATTCATCTTTAAAAAAATCATCCCAAGATGACGAACACTGGACTGGAGTACCAACCAAAACTGAGCCAGTGTACGTTTGTCTATCACCTTCTCAAAAAATGTTGATGGAAAAAACGAACACTGTTATAACAAAAGATGAAGCTAGTCACCTTGTTGACATGCATAGGAAGTTTGTTGACCGTAGAGGCTACAATGAGCACTACAAAAACGAAAAAGATAGAATAGAAAATGAGTTTGACAATTCTCCAGTCATACCGTTTAAATCTCAGACTGGAAGCCGATTGCTTGCTTTGATTCGTGATCCAACTCTTACAAGTAATATAAATTCTTTGAACCAACGATTAAATAGTAGCTCCGACGAGTTACATAGGAAGCACACTACCACATTTTCTAAAATGAATCACGAGAGATTTGTGAATCGAGATTTTTCATTCAAACCAATTCCTCCTCCAAGACCTAAAAAATATTCCTCTTCATTTTATGAGAGTGATGAAAGTTCTGATTTTACTGATAATTCTATGCGTTCAATAAAGAGTGAAAAAAAGTTCTTCCATTATTCTACTGGAAATTTAAATAAGGAAATAGAAAGTGATATATCTTCGATACAAAATATGCATCGATATTTTACGGATACCAGGGATGACCTGAGTGACTTCAGACGTCCTAGAAGGCCTTCACTTCCGAAAGATTTGTGTGAACAACAAATGGAATATATTCGTAAAAAAGAAAAAGAAGTTGAAGCAGAAATTCAACGTTTGGAATCTTTAAAAAATAATAGGTCTCAAGCTCAAAGGCAAGGACCTAGAGCACCTTTGGTCTCCGAAAAAGAAGTTATTAATGAAAAAATAAAAGATTCAAATAATTATTTCATATCGCGTAAAAAAGATGTTGCTATGAGTTCACAAGGATCAGATAACAAAAAAAGTAAGATGTCTTCATTATTTAGTAGTAGCCAAGAAGAATTACTACGTGACAAAATGTATTCAGAATATGTATCTCAAATGGCGGAACGTGAAGAAAGAAAGCAGCACAAAGTTATAAAAATTACAAATGTTCCTGCTACAACGAATAATTTTACAGTTTCAAAAAGTATGCCATTACTTGACGTTCTTGATTCAAAAGTTAATAATAGAATTGAGAAAGAGTTCATATCAAAAGCTAGGGAACGGTGGGATAAGTTAGGTATTAAAGATCCCGAAACTGAAGACGAACGGGAATCCACTAAAAATGTGTATAAAGAACCCAAAGTGATAGAACATAAAATAAAAGTGATTGATGGTGGTCAAGAAAAAGACGTTAAAAAGTTGCCGAGTCACTTGCAAGAATTCGTTCAATTTACAGCAAAAGACACTGAACAGGGCGCTAGCAGCTCCGGTGAGTCCAAATCTGGACCAGCATCCCCGCATCTTGTGATTATGTGTGCAGTGATTATTATTGTGATAGCAATTGGCAAATACTTTTTGCGGTTGTTGCGAAACAAATGACAACTAACATAACATGTACATTGTGACTGATGCCCTAAATAATTCGAATGCTTTAGTGTAGTTGTTGTGTGTAGCATTGCATGAAAATGTTGAACCGAAACTGTAACAAACTATTTATATTAGTCTTATCATTATTCTTAGTCATATTGGATACTTCAGCAACATATAGTTCAACAACATATTAGAAAAAGACAGGTAAGTCATTTACATAATTTATGAATATGCTATACATGCCAAATATATTGTACTCTAGACTTTGTGTATAAGATTAATTACATAACGATCTGTTTACTAAATGGAAATGTTTGAGTGAGTCAGAATATTTAATGAACGCATGGGTTTGCGTATTGTGTTATAAATATATCCAAAAATAAACGCCTTAATTGCAACATATTCGATATTTTACAATTTGCTTGCATATTCTCCAGTATATTCTACTTTGTATCTCTTTTGTCAACAGCGTAATTAAGTTAATTAAATATTATGGCCGTCAAAGAAATACTTGTTGTCTACATTTCTGCTGAATATAATCAGAACCAAAGCAAATTTAATGAGTGTATGAATGAATTTTCATTTTGGATCCGTTTCAAATTACTCCAGTATTTTCGTTTTACGGTTACAATAAAGCCTTGGTCTGACTCGCCTGACGTTTAGGTCTAACGCAAATACTTTTAAAAATACCGATTACGTTATTCTCTGTATAATTTGTATAAAATGTGTTCATGACATTGTCAGTATAACAAGAATATTGCAGTCAGAATCGGCTACATATCCTAATAAAATTACACGGTTCTATAACAAAAGCCGAACAGGTGACAGACAGCTCACTGGTACCCTACGGCACAGCGGTCACTAGATAACTGTGTTATCACGAATGCACACAATCACAAACATGATAATTAGATTGAGACCAATTATATATCGGTCGGGCTTGTTATTATTAGACAGCAGTGTTTATTGCGAATGTTCGTATTGTGTATATCAGCTTATGTACGAATTTGGTTTCCATAGGCTTTTTAGAATCAGTATAATCGTAATGAAACGTACAAATGTATCGGTATTCCTATGTGCAAATTTCACTATATCAGACGAGAATAATTTGCTTTGCCGAGTGAGGCAAGAGCGTCGTCCGTGAAAATATTTGGATCGTCTAAATCTGTGCTAAATGGCCTTTGGTGACTCAAAGTCGCAAACGCATACCTTGTTATTTCGCACTGCCGCGTCTGTTCAAATATACATGTTGTAGTACATAAAAGAGTTTACAAACCAGAATACATAAACAAGGAACATAATTTACATTTTAACTTTGTTACGGCCGTATTCATAATACATCATTATCAGTTTGAACACGAGTTTGCGGAGATACATATGAGAAAGATTTACTAGTACTTGCATAATTCGTTCGTGTATTGATTTTCAAGCTTGTGTTTTCATAATAAGTCTTCAAGACTGCATCTATGCTAAAGCCGCTTAACTTATCTACTTAATTGAATCTCTTAGTTGTATCGTAAACTATTAAAGTACTTTATAGCCGCCATTCATTTGCAACGCCCTGCAATTACGTTACAATTATTTTCTCCTTCAATACGATAGTATTTTCTTTGTTGGAAAACTGAAACAGTTTATTGTTTACCTACATTTCGCATAGCAACTGGTATACTAGTTAAAGTAGCCAGGTATATTATAAATAATGAACCGTCGACGTCACTGAGGGTTCTGTAATATCTCTATCTAAATTATCAATCACAGTCAATTAAATTGTCCAATCAGGAGCGGCGCGGTGCGAGGGCAATAACGGCATTTCAATTAACCAGCGGCTACTACGTTTATCCAATATATTTATAATTAACTTATCCCTGTCCATACGTTAACCTTAAATCCTACTAGTATTATAAATGTGAAAATTGTGAGGATGGATGGATGGATGGATCTTTGTTACTCTTTCGCACCCGAACAGCTGAACGGATCTGGATGAAATTTGGCACAAAGATAGATTATAGTCTGGAATAGCACATAGGCTACATTTTTATACCGGAAAAATGCACGGGTTCATAAATCACGCGGGCGAAGCCGCGAGCGGAAGCTAGTTACATATATTCATTAAACACCAAGATGTTTAAAATTACAGAACATGTTTGGCAATCGATTCGTTTAGTTTCTGTAATCGATTAGTTCGAAATCGGATTTGCGTTGTGGCAAAGGAATTTTCTTTTGTAGGAATGTTTAAGTGGGACCAGAATAAATTTAGTCACAATATGGTCGTAAATTGTTTTGCGTTTGCTGTTAAAATAAAACTTCAGTCGCTATGAATTCGACCCGATACTTCGGTAAACGTATTGCAAATACGCGGCGGACAGAAATACTCGGCGATGTTTTTCGTTGTTGTAAAGCTGCAGTATTTTACACGTAAACGAATCGCATGTTATTTTGCATCAGTTGACGTCAAATACATAACATTTTATTTATATTGCCTACCTGCTGTCAGAATTTTTAAACATGCACTTATCGTCCGACATATAACCTACACGTAGTTTAGGATGAAAATATTTCGATTCAATGAAAAAAATACGTTAAATAAAATAGGTAATAGCGTAACTTTTCTCTCCTAATTCGCAATGGACCTGTTGAATGGATTCTGACGCCGATGTTCTCTCAGAGACGCTTGTGTTCCAACTATGGGAAAATAGCCAGAAAATTATATGTCAATGAAATTTGTTAAACCGGTCCATACATTTCTATAATATTTGAACTCAAATCTATGCGTACTCACAAGATTCTATTTAACTCATCTGCTGAAAATCGTTACGATAGACGCATACACTTTCCAATGAGTTTCTGAAAATATCTCGAACTAAACACAAACTCCTTCCATTTTAATTTTATGACGTCTGTAACTGTTTTGCTTACGTCATCACTCAAAACTATTAGATAAGTGAGCTTGTTCACTTGCTCTGCTTCCAACAATAGCAGGTTTACTCATTCTACCGAACAAATACGGTCTCGATCAGTAAATTACATATTCAATGAGTTTCGAACGTGCTTACGTGATAATTTAAAAATATATAGGTGATGAAAGAACGATATAGTTACTTATACTAAACATTACAATTAATTCGTGTGAGAAAATCTTTAAATAAGTTGCGTAGTTTCATTAACCTTGATTTATTTTCCATAATGAGCTCTGAAATTATAAAAATCACGTGGTGGACAACGCTGGCCAAATAAAGTATAAAATAACAATAGAACATGGGGATTATTTTAGAATGAAACTGCAATTATTATAATAATCTTTAAGTCCAAATTTCTCGAATACAACTTCTCTTCTCTTCTGATAATCCATCACTGTATTACGTCACACATTGAGATATCTTCAAATACTTGTTCTATTATCGAGTGATATCAGAAGTGGCGTGCGGTGCATACAGACAAAAAGACACTGCCTATCCTAGATAATTCAGATATATATTTATTATAAGATATTTGGGGTGGCAAATCACATACATAATTATTAAATCGACAAGAAGAGTTGAAAACTCGAAACTCTTATGTTCGGCCACGTACATTTTCCACGTGGCTAATCACACGAGTCATCCAGGAGATAATTTTACGTGTCAGGGTCCCAACAAAGAGAGAATGTCAAAGCGCCCGCAGGCGCGCCGGAAGCGATTTGACTGCGGAAGTGACATCACTAGGGGGACGCGACTCATACACTACGTATATCGTTGTGTGTAAGTTATTTTTATTGACATTGACTTTTGATTTGTTTGCGAAATGTTTTAGGTCACACTGTTTGTTGATGTCACTGTTAATTTGGCATTTTTGTGTCGCACACAAGGGGTATTTGCAAGCGTGTTGTTTTTATTAGCTTGTTTCGTAAAATGATTAACTTGTTTTCTATCACGATAGTAGTCAAATAACAACCGTTAACATAAATAATATTATCATTTTGCTGACCTCCGAGAAGTACTTACGTTCTATTACTTTAGTGTATTACGTATATAATATATAAACTTTTCTTATGAAATATTATACAATAAGTAACTAAAAGTTGAAAAGAAAATTTGGCACACTGTTAATGTGTAAACTTATATTTATTTTCCGTTACCAACTGCCTACCTTTATTTTATTTTTTTGTGGATGTCTTTACTCTGAATATTTTTCATAAATGTCAAGTGATGAAAGCTTCCTTCCCGTTCAAACAAAACGTTTTCATACAAAACTTTTCTTTTCAAACATTTCTTGTAACAGCGCCATCTATGTGTTGATACTGGAATTACATTAATAAGTTCCATATATCTCCACTAGATGTCTATTCACTGTCGATTCTAATCGGAAGTTTTCTTTTTCAAATCATCTGACTAACAGCTATAAAACAAAAATAAAAGCATATTTTCGTAACTGTAATCCGGTCATGTTTATTTTTATTTTTTTCTGTGATGTGACAATGATTCTTCAGTCAGCTCATAATGTGAGCCCGTAGCCGATGTGGCCGAGTCGTTATAGAGACTTCATATAAAAACATAGGTTTGTGTATATTAGGGGAGTTGCTATTTAAAGCCCGGAAATTTCTAATATTATTAGAAGTTGATTGTTCGGAATCTGATCGACGCACATGACTACGTATTACTGAATTGTAGAACCAGCTCTTATGTATTCTCTAATCTTTCTTCAATGTAATAGCTACCCTATTTTCATCAAACGAGGATTCAGAATTCATCTGATATGAATTGCCACCCTTGACCTTTTTGTTTCGATATTTCTACCGACACCATGCCGTGGATTGATTTTCATCACTTATTAACTACTTACTAATTATGTACACTAAAGTAATCCACATAAGACCGTATTTTTATTGCGGTCATTTATATTAGCTATAATACTTTTAAATTTATACCAATAACATTGCTGTAACAGTAAATCCTAGGGTACAAATTGTTCTTATTAATTTAAACGATGATTAAGGCAATAATTAACTGAGGTACATAATTATTATCATAAGTCTAATGTTTTTCCTTAATTCTCAATCTGAATCGATCAAGTCAATAAAATTAATATGGCAGTCATTTATGTATTACTAGCGACCCGCCCCGGCTCCGCACGGGTAGCACACAAAATTACAAAAAAGTCATAATAATATTTTTTTTGTTGGTCCGATCGCTACCAAACTTTCCAGGATCACCCCCGCTGAGCTAATTTGAAGATTACGCATTTTTTATTAAAATCCCTCCAGCCCTTAGGGAACACACATAACATTTATTTTTATATATGTATATAGATAGATAGATTTATTCAGTCTTCGTGTTACGTAAGAAAACTGTGACAGTGGTTGTCGCTAAACATGACAAAATATAAATACCTAAGCATAAAGGGCTGTAAGTAGGTATTGTTTGTTGGTCCTTGTAGCTGCCAGATTTTATACTTAAATTAACAATAAAAGCCCTAGTAACAATAAAAGGCTAATTTTGAAATATAAAAAGCGCAAAGAAATTTTGCACTTAATGCACTCAAAATATTTTTTAATAATATTGTTTTGTCCAAGTGCCCACTGGAATACCGTAAAATCCAAAATATTTATTTTATAAATTGTCTTATCATACGGAACTATACTTAACGAAAACCAAACGCATTAATTCACATATATGAATAAGGAAATGAAATTGCTTCGACATTATTTGCTGAAGTCAGTATCTCTATATCAGAATACAATGGAACTTGATGAAACTTCTATTTGACAGCATTCTACATCTATCTATCTCTGTCTATCTTCCTATATTAATGCGGTGGAATAATAACCCGCGTGTGTGAACAAACATAAGTTTACATAATAAAATATTCATATCTCAGTTTCTGGGATAATGTTACATTTTCATTTGCATTAATAGTGTGTTTGAATTTTGTCGTTGCATGTATAGAAGGAGTCGTCCCGAATGACGATACTCCCCGAAGTATTAGGTTGAGGTGCACTATCGTACACCCACGTTTCGCCGATGCCGTAATTCTTGTTCATAGCGATTCAATAGCACGCTAGGATTGCCTTAGATTTCTAGAAGTGATGAAAGGATTTTTTTTTATGAAAACTTTGCCCTACTCTAGGAATAATTCCTGTATCGTGGGTGCGTTTACAAACACATATATTCACATACACAAAGACCGAAAAATCTATCTGTAGTTCATACAATATTTGTTTGGTGCGGGAATCGAACCCGCGACACGTAACGCAGCAGTCAATCTGTCAACCAATGCGCCAACCGTGCCGTCAAGCCATTGTTTAGATTAGCCAATAAGCGTAGATAGCTCGCTGATTGCCCAGGGTGCGCCGAACGTATAGTGACTCAGTGTGCAGTGGGTACTTTACTCGGGGAGGCTCCTTTCATGTCGTTATTGAATCCCATGTACTAAAGAGCGAACCTATTGTCATCTACCGGGCACAGTTGCAAACTCCGGGCTGCTATTGACAATTTCTAAAAATACCAATAGCACTTTATCTGATCTAGGATCCTCTTGTTGTATATAATTTTTTAACCCTCTGAAACCAACCATCCAACATCATATTATTTTTCTCCATAAAGATAATTTAAGAGATCGTTGCGGTCTGAAAGAAGATGTAGTGACAAGGATAGAGAAAAGTATGCTTGGCTGGTTTGGTCATGTAGAGAGGATGGATGAAAGGTGATTAACGAAAGGGATTTATAACGCGGTTGTTAGTGGAAACGCCAGGAGGAGACGCCCTAGAAGGACATATACGGACCTTGGTGATGTCCTTCAAAAAGGTCAGGTGCGCAGTACCCACAACCGGCGTTCATGTATGATACATGACTGTAGATGAATCAAAAGGGTTATGTAAGGATTGCAGCACGTGGCGTTCCGTAGTTTATGCCTACCCCCATGGGGAAAATGCGTGAGTTTATGTATGTTTGTAGTTGTTTTCCCAGGGTTACAAAAACCCAATATTTTTAAATTTATATCTGAGAACCGAAAATATACCCTATATAGATAGACACCATAGATAGTCTGATTTATATCTACAGTAACCTGATACCAAAATTATTTCGGTCACTAAGCAGTTCAGGTATAGTGCATCTAGAGCTATGACATTGCCTAAGTGCCTGTATAAATATATATTCTTAGAGCAGAAGTCCACCGTGTATAAATAGAGTATTCTTTATTGTATACCAAAGCAAATAGTACAATGTGAATCTAACTCGGATGAACGAACAGATTTATGTGAGACAAAAGCAGGCATCTAGACTCAAGACCTTTGCGTTCTAGTATACCTTTGTGCAAGTCCTATGAGAGAAAGGTTGAGAGATCATTGACTCCTGAAGTGCAAGGAGCTATCTGCATATAAATTGAATCCTACATCATTGAAACTCATTCGAAGATCAAACGAATGAAGTGAATGAAGAAGGAATAAGTTGCGCTGATTGTATTTATGTGAAGTTTTTTTTTTTTGTTTTTTTTTGTTAATAACTGCCCTTTCATAATCCTTTTCTGCCAACGTAACACGATCTTTGCTTGACCTTTTGTCAAAATCTATAAAAACGGATTCGATTATTTTGAAAGATTTTGACATTTAATACCTGTGACTTGAAAAGGTCGAGAAAGGTTCATGCTACGTCTGCTGGTCAAATATAAATGAAAGAATCGCTGAAAAAATCTCATTTATTCATAGATTTTGACAACTGAATTGAGTGAGAAAGGTCGTGAAAAGTTCAGAAAACGCCTGGTAGCCAGCACAACTTTGAATCAAATTATCTTAAATGTAACCTCTTGGTACTGTCTTAGCATATTCTTTTGGTAATAATGTAATTATTTACTCAGAAATATTAACGTGCTATTCAATAACGTGATATTATGTTGATGCATATGAACAAGTTTTAAATAGGGTCGGGCAAAGTCTTATTGGGTTTTTCTGCATAGGAATTCTCAGTAGTAGCACGGAGTTGGAAACCGTGCTCGGTAGATGGCAATAGGCTCACCACCACATGGGACAATAATAGCAACTGTGAAATGTGGGTGTTTAATAGTAGGTACTCCTCTGCCGAACCCTTCGGGGAATACACGAGCGCGTGATGCTATGTATTAACTACGATATTAAATTGCAAATCTATGTAAATCATTAAATATATATATAGATAAGACGCTGCCTAGGAAGGCTTCCTACTAGGTGGACCGACGACATTGTGAGTCGCGGGCAACCGATGGATGCAAGTGGCGGAATGTCGTTCGATGTGGTGGTCTAAGGGGCAGGCCTTCATTCAGCAGTGGACGTCTTCTGGCTGATGCTGATGATAATGATGATGTATAGATTCTAGATAAAAACGGTTCCCGTAAACTATAAATTATAATATCTATTACTTTAGTACTTTATAACTCATTTTAAACCTTACTCGTTGTTTCTACAGTCTATTTCAAGTTACACTAATTACTCATATAATTATCTGCCTAGCCTGTTCCTTACTACATTGGGCTTCCATATATACAGTCGGCTTCCAGTCTAACTGGTTGCGGCTGAATATCTGTATTTTACACGGAGCGACTGCCATCTGACCTCCACCACCCGATTACTGGGAGATACTGATACTCTATGATTAGACTGGTTGTCAGACTTTTTGAGCTGATGACACCCGTAATGACTGTCATAGGTATTCGTATGATACCCAGGCGTGCTTTCCGAGTAACACCAATTACTAAGATAGATATGCTAATACTTCGGAGTATGCAGTATCAATGTTTGTTTATTCGTTTATTCAATAAGTAACAATCTTACATATGTTAGAAACAGTGAGGATTAAATGACTTCATCATTATGACAACTCGATTGGCGCAGTGGCAAATTGATTGGCTTTCTGCGCTACGTGTCGCGGGTTCGATTCACTAATTCCCTGTTGGTTGGTTTGAGTGTGTATGTAAGATGTACGTTTATAAATCGACAAAATAGTGAAGAAATTCAAGTAATAAGTTTTTTTTTAAAGATGTACGTAATGCATCTACTTATACACCATTACGATGTGCGCTTATGGTACATTTTAACCAACCTTTACTAAAAGTTTAGTAATCCTAGTACCAATGTTGTAATTTTTTCCCGACTTCAAAAAGAAAGCTGTTCGCAATTTAAAGATTTTTTTTAATGTCCAGGAAACTTGTGGTAAGCTGTAATAATATATTTGAAAGAATCTGTCGCACTAAATGCGCTAAGATAACAGCATCATTTGGATACATAGATCAGTAAATGTCTTACTGCAGCTTGAATACCTGTCTAAACCAGGCATGAATGAATTCCTGCCTTAACCCCCAAAATGTATCAAGCTATTGCTCAAACTAATCTAATACCGATCACGATTTGAACTGATATTCGAATTGAGGATATCGAAATTGGAATCCAAATGCACTATCTTGTTTATGTAATATGAGATATTGGTATAAATTGTTATTGAATATGATATACTTAACGAGAATATCATCTATTAGCATGATTAAAAAAAATCGTTCATCAGGTCCTATCTTCTTGCGGCCAGACATGATAGCCAGGAAAAAGCCTCTAACAATGATTAAAAAAATATTTAATCCCACGTTAGGATTTCACCAGTATCGTGGGCAGAGGTCTCCCTACCTATCTCTTTGGAGCACCCATACTTATTTTAAAAAATGAAATATGATTTATGACAAGATCTTTTATGATAAGATTAAAATATAGTTACAATATGACAGGGCTGGTATGGTCTAATGATTGTGACCATTTTAAGATATTAACGACCACTGCCCAACTTCCACTACTGTTCCAAAAGGTCTCGTAATTTGACAGCACAGCAACTGAGGCGCTCGGTCGCATTCATATGATTCGAGCCTAACAACCCCCAGAAAACAAACATAAAGCGATATTATAATAGTTTTGAAGTACGTGAAACCACAGACAAACTTTTGGGGAACTGAGTTCGATTTTAGACCAAGACGAATTGTTCACGCGAAACATGGGTAATGAGAAACTAAGTTATAGCACAGAGTTTAGAGAGTATTCAGAAAAAATCTACAAAAGACTAATACATAATTATAATTTGTTATGAATAACACTTTATGATAACCTAACGGTTAAACGCTTGCCTACCATGAAGAGGGTCTGAGCACAAACCCGACCCGCACCTTTGATTCTTCGGAATACTGTGCGGATCAAAATTTGATTATCAAAAACATCCTGAGAAATTTTGCACACCGGAGAGAGCTTCATAAAAATCTCCATGGTTTGTGTCGTACCTACGCCAAACCGTACCAGGTTATAGTGGTAAACTAATACTTAACTCTTCTTATTCTGGGAAGAGGGCTTTAGTAATAACCTAAGTAATGTCATGAATATGTTTTTATGATTTATTTCTTTAAGATTTTTCGTTTAGCATCGATAGCTAATATAGGGGCGCTGAAGACCGAGTGAAATTCTGTAGGGAGTAAAGCGATAATAGTGACCCTGCTTGAATTCGATGATATAAACAAATAGTTTGGTCGTTAATTTAACGTTAACGCGCATACAGGGTTTAAACTATACGCGATTCAAAGGATAGAAAAGGCAACCAAAACGTGATATACAATTGTACTATCTACAACAGCTAAAGAACAAAAACGCTAGCTAAATGTATTGACTTTTATGTACAGTATAAGGCAAACTAGTCACATGAGCCCATACATTTTGCTGTTCACAGGCTAAGCACGCTTACAATTAAAAGATTGGAAATAATAGACATAAAGACAAACGACTAGGTAGCTCAAATACCTGCACTTTATTGGAATTCGCCTTATATAGGTAAATATATAGTATAAGGTTAGCTAATATTTACACTAACACGTCCAGTAAGAATTTAGCACGCCCATTCAATAGCTCATACACTTTCTAAGAAAGTTATAAGCATTTAAATCTCTGGAGGCACGACGCGACCGTAGGAAAATGTGAATTACCTACTTTCCTAATAATCGATGGGAAAATTCCTTCTACTATGTCATTATTAGTTTTGCATTTATTTCCCATTGAATAGGTAGTTTGTTTGCATGCACCACGTGCAACAGATTTTTCGAAGAATGCTGGCTATACGTTGATTGCGTACGGATTGTGGAAAAAGTTCTTTGAGAAAATATATTAAGGAAGCCTAAAATCCGTTTCAAGCCCTGAATAAATCGTACCCAATACATGAAAATAAGACCATAGTCTATCAAAATAAAAGACAGTTTATATAATTTTTGGTGAACTGCGGTTGTACAATCATCTACAGGACATTATTATCATCATTTTATTTCATAGGCAACATCTTAAGTCTGATATCACCTTTTTTATAAATGGCACGAACAACCACAAACGCATTGAAACTGAGTTAGATACATAATACTGTACATTTAGTTAAATTAATACAAATCAACAGATTTTTTTAGTACAAATCTACAGATCCCCTCTACAGATCCCCCAGATCTAACTAAAGCTAAACCTACCATTGACCAACCATGGCAGCACAGCAAAAGTACTAGGTACATTAATCAACCATATTCTGTCATCATTATAATACCATCAAGAACATTAACCGTACAGAACCTACTTTCAAGTAATATTCAACTCGACATTAGACCTAACATTACGTAGTTCCTAGATTATGTTAGTGCTATCAACACACGTCGCAATTATTGTCACAGTGTGCGCCAGCTGAATATATCACCGTCAGAAGGTTTCAGGTAAATTATTGCTCTGAATATACCATAAACATCTCAGAATTGTAGTTTATGAACAGTGTAAATGAAATAATTGTTTGTTTATAATTATAAAATTGAAAAATATGTTGTGTCGAAATCAACAAAATTAATTCTACGTATTTACGTTGCATGTTAAGCCTTATTTAGGTGTCACGTGTGAGGTATTATTAATAAAAAAAATATACTTCTTTTCTTTTTTCTTTCTTCTATTCTTCTTTTTTTTAAAAACATTGCCCCGCTCTAGGATTTCTCCTGTGTCGTGGGTACAGTTTACAAACATACATGTCACATACACACACAACCAGACCCGAAACAACTATCTGTAAATCATACAAATATTTGTTCCGTGCGGGGATCGAACCCGCGATACTTAGCGCAGAAAGCTAATCGCTTAACCACTGCGCCAACCGTGTCGTCATACACAATAATTATATTACAAGACAATTAAAATACAAGAAAATTACACCTCATATTTCCCCTGATAAAATATAGGTTGCATCCAAAGAGGTTTCTAATTGAGTACAAGCATTAGTACGTCTATCATACCAATATTTCAAGGTCTCGCAAGGAAATTGTTATACGATAGTCGAAGATTAACCATTCAAGAAGGTTTATAATATATCAGGCAAAGGATGCACACGTTAAACATTTAGATCCTGATGAATTTCCCATGCACCGATGAAATTCCTTACTGACTTAGAAAACTCATAGAAATTGTTCGATGTCATCACATTTCGTAAACCACAGAAATTATCTGTATTACAAAAACGCAATCTAATAGACATATTAGATACAGGCGTGTTCATCTTAGATTACGTCACCGCTTATCTTTAAGTCACAACTGTAGTCAAACGAAATATTCGTATCATCATAGCCAGACAAAGGCCCAAGTAGCGCCACACCCGGTCGCCTGCCTTCTGTATTCGTACCCCTGCAGCTGGCTTTTACAGGTCATTACTCTTTTCCCCGAAGGTTAAACGCGAGCGTAACCTAAATATAAAAAAAATCTTTAAGTGAGTTTTCCTAGTTTTCAGGTCATTGACATTAGTTGTAGGCACTTTAGACACTATGGCTCAATGAGTTATTGATAGTGTATCCTCTTCACTCACTGCTCCACTGAATCAATCATAAGGTTCCATGTTCCGTGAAAGCGCTTCCAATGTTGATATGAGAGCAATATTTTTTCATTTTGCGGCAACTGTAATAGTTTGAAGGTTTGAAGTGTAGGCAATGGGGAGATGCGCGATATTTCACGAGATATTTTTCAAGTGTTCGTATGAATATTCTGCGCGGAATTATTTTTGTAAGGGATGTAAATAGAGATATAGTTTTTTCTTTATCAACTAACTAAACCTATCGCTGTCTACTGCTTTCCAAAAGAAGGATATGACTATAGAAAACACACTAAACATAGCGCCTTGTAAAAAAATATCAAGAGTTTGTGATACATTAAGCTTCTCCTTAAAGTTACTTACACAATATCAATTAAAGCTAGATACTATCTATCTATGTGTAGTATATATAATACACTATATAGGTAGATATTTACTGCTGTGGAAAAAAAAGGTACATGATACACATAATTTCGTTCGAAACCTTCTGAAAATACGGATACAACTGTGTTTCAAGTAACAAGGTCACTGGGGCAGATAAACACAATCGGCAATCACTTTTAGCCATCAATGTTTACTTCCCATTCATACACAGACGATTAAACAATAAACACGACTTTGATACTAACCGAGTTCATCCATAAAATAGGTTCAGCCTACATTATATAACCGTTACGTAATAATAATGATTCAGTACATTACTGTTCCACTATTGGGTACACACCTCTTCTCTGAATGCGAAGGGTTAGGCCAAAGTACACCCTGCTACTGCTGAGACCCGGGTATGTCTTAAAACAGCGGCCAGACACCGGAGGACGGGCAGCAGCGTCCTCTCACTAATCGGTGAGCCACTGCGATCCCCAAGCCGCCTGCCAAGCGTGGGGATTATGGCAAACCCCCCCTTTAGGGAGGCCTTCGTTCAGCAGTGGACGTCTTCTGGCTGATGATGATGACACCCTACTCGCCTGGTGTGGGTTGGCGAACTGCATATACCATTGAGAATATTATGAAACCTTCTCAGGTGGGCAGGTTTCCTCTCGCAGTTTTCTTAATCTTTAACCCAAGTGATAATCAAATTCTCATCCGCACTTTCGAAGAGTCAGACAAGCATTAAAGGCAAGCATTCAACCGCAAGGCCTGCTGTGTCTAACTATCTGTTAATATGACATTTACAAAATTAATTTACGCTGTCGGATAGTGGAGCGTTATGTAATATAAGTCACGTCAGTCGGAATTTGGTCGAAATGCCGCCACTTCGACTAGTCGAGAATCCACAACGGACAAGATTAATTAGAGTTGCGGTTAAATTAATAACAGGGCAAGCACGCACCCGCTCGGCCTTCAGACAACCCCACACAATGGCTAATCAAATCGTATTATCGTTCAAAGTGCTTTACGGGTTAGTCTGGGGATTATTTTCGCCTTCAAGTCTTTAGATTAATGTTATTAATCATCATCATAACAGCCAGTAAACGTCTGTTTAATTGAAACTCTCTGATTGACCAGTTAATAAGACTGCAATCTAAAGATGGTGGTATTTAAACCACTTAGATTAGACTTTAGCCAAATCAAACTGACATTATATATCTTCACTAGTCTAGTGGTCATAATAGCGAGTGCCCCAGAACCTCAAGTTCTGGGGCTGATTCCCGGATTGACCATACTCTTATTGGATTTTTCTGTATGTAAATTCTTAGTAAAAGTACGAAGTTTGAGGCAATCGGCTCGGTCCTCTATTACATGTTATCTCTATACACGACATCTCGCACGGTCTACTGTCTTACTCATTGGGAGCGACCACCTGCCCAGGAGTATTTAAATATGGACATCGACAGGGCCATAGAGGGTGTTACATACAGGTCAAGTACAATATGAGTGTTTAGTGGTTTGATACTAAAAGAAGAAGAATATTGCATCGGCGAAATGTGGTGTAGTACAAGCGTACACATCTGCCTAAACCTTTGGGAGCTGAAGGAATGATGCTGTATTTATCCATATTAAAGTCTCCCTTGTGATGCTATACCAATTATAAATCCAAAAATGCTACGATGAATTTAATTTCTATGAAATTTTTTATTATTTATTTATTTATTCACATACAATTTTCATTGTGTTTGAATTACATAACGTTAAAACATGCATACAATTTCATTACTAATAATAAAATTCAAAATTCAATCTAATCTAATCAATCTAAACTATCGCCATCAATATCTGTAGCACCATTTGTGGACTGTTCATGTGACAGAACTTTTCTGCCTCACTCTTCCGAAATCAAAGACCCAACAACAAGAATAATAATAAACATAACAAATTAGATCTGCATCTTTCCACGAAGGTTGTAGGAGTCAATTGGCGAAATTGGATCATTTAAGCGGTCAAAGGGGTCCCCAAATCTGACTGTAGTTATTTTGTATTGGAATTTTTCAATCAGATTAATGATGCAGTCCATCTTCATCAGCCTTGCCTTCTTGCAAAGATGGAGTCGGTTTCAAACCGAATTCTAATAAACATACGTTTTGATATGATACCATTTAACCTTAAACTCATTGTAGAGAAACGAGAAATGGTGATCTTCCATTGAAAATGGGAGAATCCTCCTACCTTGATATTGCTTGGCTGGCTGAACCCTGACGGTTGTGTTGTGGTATGATTTGAGTTGTTTCTTCAATCTGGTAGATGGCTCTGGAGTACCATTTATCATCTAGCTGGTAGCTGCTACATCACTTTTTGTCTAAGGATATACCTGCCGGACGTCGGGCTCACGTTACGTACCCATTGTCCTAAGTATTCGTATGACAACCACTGGCGATCACTCGTCAACCGGAACTCAGTACGGAGTGCTCTGGATTCGTATCTAATGATCAGACATCCTCTTGCTGACCGCATCGAACTGTATTGAACTAAAGATCAAATCTGTGGAAAAAAAGCTATAGAATAATTGTATTTGAAATAAAAGAATGTTCCGTAATTAGATACATACAAGGTTGGGTTTAGCAAGTTTAAACGATCCGAGAAACAGGGTCAGTTTTATAGTAGAGTTTACGAACATTATACATTAATACAAGCTCAGATAGGAACTGAATAATGATGTGCAAACACTGAGAAACTCTCTAATGACCACTTACTTTCTCTGCTATCGACTTACTTATTCATCTCCATACAGATTTGAAGTATGATGTCGGCTGATAGACTTATTAGGTATATCCGGATAACATCACATAACATAGCATCACGCCTGTATTCTCCGAAGGGTTAGGCAGAGGTGATTGTACACCAACATTTCACCGATGCCGTTATTGAGTGCCCATGTAATAGTTGGCGCCTTGGGCCGCTACTGAGTTTATTACTAGAAACAATCAATAACACTTTACCCGACCCAAGGAATCCAAGACCTCGCGCACCGTAGCCGTGTCTGCATGCACTCAATCAAGAAGCCAATTTGGCCTATAATTATGACAATGTATATCTGTAGCCATTTTGCTACGCACGTACGTAGCTAAACGTACACGCGTAGCAATGTTGCAACGTAGCAATTTTGAATTCAGAAACTCGTAGCACACAAGTCTCTGAATTCAACAAAAGAGCATCAAAAGCATTAAACGTGCTTTTCAATTTCCTTTTCAAACCAAAGCATAAATAGCAAGTACTAGTATAATAGAATTAGAGTGAGCTCGACACAACAGCGCATTGGGATGCAAATTACATTATAACATTCAATGATTATGAATGAGTTCACACCGGTAGGTGGCAATGACCCAAGGTCATAGGAGTTGACACTAGTTAATATATAACTGTTGAATTATTGTACCAGAACTTTAGATATATGTGTTATGACGTCATCTTCGCTTTGAAACAGTTCATTTGTAAAGAATTGAATTTCCATATGATTTCCAAGTGATGGCACAGTTGGTGCAGTGGCTAAGTCGCGGGTTTAATCACCGCACGGAACAAATATTAGTATGCAATAAATATAGTTGTTTCGGGTCTCGGTATGTGTATGTACCATGTATGTTTGTAAACTGTACCTACAATACAGGAGAAATTCTTACGTATTAAAAAAGGCAAAAACAAGAAAAAATATGATAGAAACTTCTTAACAGCCCGGAGTTGCAAATTGTGTCCGGTAGATGGCATTAGGCACGCATTAACTCGGGACTTAAAAACGGCATATGCGAAATGTGCGTGTACTAGTACCTACACCTCTGCCTAACTCTTCAGGGAATATAGGCGTGATGCTATGTTATGTTAAATAAGTAATTACAATGCAGTAAAAATACAGTAGTAGGTAAAATACATTATATCTAATATGACAAAAACCTTGAAGAAATTACCTAAAGTTTTATTGAAAGCGTTCGAAATATTTACGACCTATGATAAAATATCTATTCAATAGTTCCTTGTGTATAACAATGAAACAATAAATTACTGTTTTTGTATTGTATTCAACGCAATCGATAGTGCCGTTGAAAAAATATCTAAACCGAAAACTTTGTCTGACTTGGGCATCGACCCCAGGAACTCAAGCTCAGGAGTCGTATTTGTAATCACTAAACCAGTGGTCGTATCACATAACCAGTAAACTACTGAAACATTTGGTGGCTACTGTTACCACCTATTCGCTATCGATTCCTATCCCACAGCTGGACAAACCTTTTATTTCTAGACCTTTCAGTGTCAGGGTGAAGCACCACTTAATTATTGACCTTGCCTAGTAGCCATATCAGTCACATTTATAAGTAAATCTCGGCTAAACATCATCATCTGCCTAGCCTTTTCCCAAATACATTGGGGTCAGTCTAAACGGTTGCAGCTGAATATCAGTATTTCACACCTCCGACACTCCATTACTGGGAAACACTGATACTCTAAGGTTAAACTGGTTGTCAGACTTTTTGGGCTACTGACACCTGTTACGACTGTCATAATGTGCTTTCCGAGACGTAGAGTCTCGATATGTGAAAAACGGTCACCTTTCTAAGTGATGACCGAACAGAAAACGCTGCCTAACCTCGTGGTTCGACTGATCTACGCGGTACTTATATACGATCTCCTATAAGCTAAAAGAACATCATTATATTTTAAGTGACTATTAAATTTTCACTGAATTCCAATAACAAAAATGTGATCGCAGCATTTTATGTGTCCAGCAAATGGCTCTCAATTTGGTAAAATCAGACGAATACGAAATGAATAATGCAGTTCATTTGGTGGTTCGATGCGATGCGATGTTTCTGACATCGATATGGGACGTTGCTAATTTCGCTGTAGCAGCTACAATAATAGACCAATTTATTTCAACCTATGTTGCATTTTCCTACATTTTATGTACGTGTTTCGCATTTAGTTAACGTAAAATTCTAATTATCTCGTCATGTTTTGCTAGCTGTATTTTTGACAAATGTTTTGTTCAGTAGGATGGAATTTTATGGCATTGCATTTGTGTCACATAGGCCAGTGATATTAAAAGTACGACATGACTTCACCCACTCATAGTAAAAAGCGAGCCTTTTCTAACAGAAATCCCCAAAAACACTGGCCTAACCGGGGTTCGAATCCAGAACCACACACTCAGCATCCGCGCATGCGACCAGTACACCAATGAGGCGGTCAATATTATCAATTAAATCCATCTTTGATATACATAGTTTAAGTGCTATATTTGTCAATAAGTAAGTAATTACGGCATTTACACTCCGCTTAAATGGAATGGAATAAGAAAAAATACGGTTCTATTCTAGATGTACTATACAAATTTATCTTTGACTCTATGTTTACGATACATTTACTATTATAATTAATAATTCATCTCATTTTGTTCTCACAAATACGTGTTTTTAGAAATCCAATGCACTTCAGATGTTTCCATTGGGAATCAACCAGCTCACTACCGTGCAACTTTTTGGCTAACGATTTTGGCGTCTAGTTAAAAGTTGATGTTCACTTTTACCACTGTTTACGTGTAAACATTTACTACAAAATGTCAACAAGAGTCGGAACCGTAATCATTTCAAGTATAGGTGAAAATGTGCTTCAAGACACCGTACGTAACGATCGTTGCTGCCAGTTCTTGATTGTATATTTGTAGAAACGTCCTCTACCTAAACGTTGCCAAGTTAAAAGCCATTCTTGTTACTACTCGTTACTCGTTGTAGAATGCTTTTGACAACGAGTAATGAGTAAAAAAGTACTCCTTATTATACCTTTGTATTATTACATGAATATCAAAGAGTAATCCATCAAACAACAGAGCCTAGTACTGTTCAAAAAAGGCTCATAAAAAATAGTTTAGCGATAAATTATAAAAGTTTGATTAATTAAAATACTTGTGAGTGTTTTACGAAAAGGACTCTTAATTAAATAACGAAAAGCTATTTAATTTATTTACATCTATCTTTTCAAGATGGAGTCTACAGTTTGCTCAACTGTCCAAAGTCACTCTTAGTGGAATCGTTCGAGTTTATTTAGAGATATTTTGTTCCAGTTTATTTTCGGCCCTTCCTGTCGCGACCAACGGCGTGCGAATTTAAGAGCTAAGTTCCAAACGAATCGTTACTCTAATCATGAATGAAACCGCATTCTTCGTCTAGTAAAATATAGAATGAACTCGATATCGACTGTGAACTGGCAACTGAGGCCCTAGTGTAAGTTTCTTTCGACAAATTCGATTTACTATATCCGTTCCGATTGGTCCGTTTCGTGCTCTCCACCAATCGGAACGCCGAACGCGTTCGATATAGTAAATCGAATTTGTCGAAAGAAACTTACACTAGGGCCTCTGGTACTATCTCATTTTTGACAACATTACAAGATTAAGAAGAAACTACCGCACTACCGCATCGACCGCGTTGTATGCACAACGCGGTCGATGTTAGTACAAACTGAATGAATTCGATTTTGGCGTCTAATTTTGATTGATGTAAAATATGCTTGTTGCAGCGCTGCCGGGTATGAAGTAATTTAAAATGGTATAACCACGTAAATCTCATAAAATCGAGATAGGACATGTTGCCAGTTCACAGTTGATATGTCTAAAGAAGAAGTGAAGAGATTATTTTAAAATAAAAAATATCCTGATCTCAATGTTATATCAACATATTATGTCATGACTAGCTTCGCCCGCGTGGATTACAAACCCGTGCATTTTTTCGGGTCACACGTAGCGTTATCTAGCGTATAGGTACCATTTGTGACCGTCGAAAGATATCGTTCTTTCCCTCGGGAGCATTAATTTTTTTCTTAATGAAATATATCCTATATCCTTTTCTGTATCCCTGACAACTTATACGCAAAATGTCATGATGATCGGATCAGTGGTTTAGGCGTGAAAAGGTAACAAACAAACTTACTTTCGCATTTATAATATTACTAGTTAGGTTAACATATCATGAAAGGTACACAACGAAAATTATAAGCGATTCTATTACACAGTTTAATAACAATTATATTATCATTAAGATAAGATACTAAACGCATTATAAAAAAATCATTTTAACCGCCTCTATTAAATTCTTGCTGAAGTGAATAAAATAGATAGCATCCACTTAACTTGTTACAAGCGAGTCAAGTGTTTGCTACAATATGAACGCCCACTTCATTATACAATTTTTTCCTGACTTTGATATTTGAAAACTGGAGCAGCGAAAGTACTTCTTATCATATTATATAACAACTAAATCAAACTACGTATAATGTCATTACTGTTATCTCGCGAAATAACCATAACACGTCGCGTTTCCATTGTTTTCCATTTTCTGTCGAGTGTCGTCGTGTTATCAGTGTGTGGGTTTAGTTGGACGGCGGCCGCCTTACCCGACGCACGCTTGCTCCGCGGCCATTTTCCTGTTTCCCGAGTTTCCCGCGCGGCCGTCCGAACGTCGGCACGTATTGAACCCGCTCCCCCCTGTATCGCGCCGCATTGGGATATGTCACCCTGATATCGAATTAACGGTGTGTATAAACAAGCAGTGTTTATTCCTACGGATAAGTTAATCGAGTTAATGATAAGTTAATGTGTGTCGGCCCCGTGTGTGTGGCACGTGATCGGATTACTGAATCAAGGGATAATATTGTTTTTACTGGCGTAAGTAGGTACGTTTAGGGATTTGTTAATGAATTAGATCGCGATTGTGTAAGATTAGTGATAACGAAACGCTGTGTCGAAGGTCGCGCAGATTGGATTATTTATCTGTTATCGTAGTGTACTGAGTGACGCTATCTGTCTGATATCTGCGGTGACTTTTTATCATTTTATTTCGGAAGGTTATTTGCTTTGACTATTTGTTGGTTGTTAATTCCTGCTCCCTCGATTGGTTGTGCGTACTTTAACATACAATGAAAAAGGGGTGAAAGTGTAATATCATACAAAAAAGAAGAACAATTTTGATAACAATGCGAAGGGTATCTAATGTACCTCACAAAATGTGAAGTCCTCTTTTTATATTTCACCTCCCACTCCATATTGGTCACCCCACCGACCCACCCTTCTCCCTATAATGTGTATGCATATTCGGTTTATTGTATACTTATAGTCGTATATCGACAATACATCTTCATATCAAACGCTTGTGAAGCGTCACCCTGGTAAATTTGAACAAATGGATGTGACGTCATCACATTTTTACGATTATTTCTTCACGATACCATTAAGGTATTATGAAATAGTAGCTTTCGCACGCGGCTTCGCCCGCGTGGTTTAGGAACTCGTACATTTTCCGGGATAAAAGCCTGTGTGCTATTCCAGACTATAATCTATCTCTGTGCCAAATTTCATCCAAATCCGTTCAGCTGTTCTGCATGGCGTGATTGAGTAACAAATATCCACCCATCCATCCTCACACTTTCACATTTATAATATTAGTAAGATAGTTAGATTATCATATTAGTATGAAGGATTGTAATGTGATGAGACGAATTTATAAGGCATATATGACAAGGAATTGGATCTTAACCAAGTAAATAGAGAAAACCTTAATTAATAAAGTCGTGTTTTTAGCTGATAAGCTCGTTATTAACGTCTAGCGAGCTTTCATGTAAATGCTAACGATTAGGAATAAATAATACATTATAACAGCATATCTATTGCATTCGTTATAACTAATTGAATTGATTACAATCTCAACTTGCTGATACAACATAATAAATATGGATATAGATCGAAATGAAACTAATTGACATTCACCTACATTACTTGAATAATGAATACATATTTATTTATCAAAGAACAAAAACATCTGTAGAAACACATTAATTATAAAGTATTCTTGCTCAATAACCAAGGGACGTAACCTTCTCAATAATATAGCAATAAGCGATATTCAAAGAAACAACGCATATTTAACATTCCAATCTCGCAATCACGCACTAAAAAGGAAAATACGTTGGACAAAGTTCCATTTTATACGAGATGTGGGCGATCAGTTACTGTGATGACAGCCGGCAGGTCAGGGTTGAAGCTCCGCGAATGAAACACAGCGTTATCAACGATCTAGAAGAAGAGACACTTCATACTACGAGTACCTACCTTGAAAACCCACGTCAATGAAAATTAGGCACGTGGGCACTTGGGGACGCCCGAACTCATTTGGCTTTTAGTTTTAAAACTTTTAATGAAATTGATGTACATATAGAAATATTTCTGTTCATTATGACTGCGACTCTTTTAAATACATATTTTTGATGGATTCATAGATGTTTCTATAGTGGTCTAGTATATATTGACTCAGTAAAATACCTAGCTTGACCAGCTACAAAATCTTTTCAAGTTGTATATGAACAAACAGAAAGTAACAAGAAATTACTCTTGTGTTCTGTAATCGTTAATTTTATTATCGGGTTCACATCTAATATTTTTTTAAAGCCCCACCTTAGCAATAATTCCTCTAACGTGGGTGCGTGTACAAACATATATCTATATTTACATACACAAAGACAGCTAGACACGAAACAACTATTTGTAGATCATAAAAATATTTGTTCCGTGCGGGAATTTCAACCCGCGACACGTAGCGCAGCAGTCGATCTCTCAACCATTGCGCCGTACCGTCTAATAAAAGAACATTATTTTTTGTAAAGCTAAAGATTGTCCTACAATATTATTATTGATTATTATTCGTTACCTACTTCTTATAATAATTATGTCAAAATAATATTCACTTGTCATCACTGTGGCCTTTTCAGTCAGTATTAGACGACTACCAGTCTGACTACATTCTACTGTGTGTTACATATACAATGTGTTCGCTTGTCTCGTTCGATCTCTATTTACATACCTAATTGTAATAGGTATTTATATTTTTGGGACGTTACTGGAATACAAAGTCCCCATGCATCATGAGTCATGCCTTAGCCCCAACAAGACCATACGTGTGTCACTACTTACTAGCAAGGAAAACCTCAGATACATTCGTAAACCGCATAACATTATGTATAAAGGACGTTCTAGAAATTACTAATGCCATAACTTATAGTAATAATTGGAAAACCCGTCAGACATTCTTCGAACGTTTTTGCTAATAATAAATGTCATACAAGTTTATGGTCATGTTTTGATAAGTTTTGGAACCTGTCTTGTTCGTCTAGCCGCAGGGTCGAGCATGACTCCCGAGTATTCTGAGTTTTTCTGTTCGGAAAATCTCAAAAATAGCCCAAACATTATCTAATAGCAAGGTAAAACTCACCCCCTGTCAGGGTCTCAATAAGCCGTGCCATGCGCCAAATGTGGGTGTACAACATACATTATTTACAAAAAAACTGAGTATCATTTAATTTAAAACATACATAATTATTTCCACGTTATATCTCTATTTCATTTACGAGTTTCATTAGCCAAAATCATGTCGAATAATTCAATAAACGCCACACGTGCAGATATGAAATTACAAATGTCCAGTACAAGTCATTAGTACAATTACAATTGGACATTTTGGACAAATAGCTGAATTGCTCACGGTCCATGACTGACATCGATGTCCATTTGGGAAATGGACCGGTTGACGAATGGTATGTCATGTGCATAACACATGACATACCATTAAGATATTTTTATTGTACATAGTAGTTATATTCAGAATAAAACTAACCTTTTTAAATTGTTTAAGGTTAAGTCTTGTCCTTTCCTTACATTTGTACTTCTTTTTCGTGTTTTTATGTATGCAAAGTTTTACCTTATGAATAAACAATTCGTGCTCTAAAACCTAAATAATAAAGTTCAGTTCAACGCAAAGGTTTATCACACTATATATACATAATTTCAGTAATACCGTCCGAGCTATTTCATTACACGAACTGAACTCCATTTATAATGAAACTTCTCGAAAAAAGACAGACTCAACCACCTTTGGGTTTGATTAAAAAGATTGAAGTTCTGTATCACGGTTCACGGACGAAAATAAATATACTATCGGTGTGTTTGGTAAACACGCGTTGCAGGCAAGACCACCATGTATTTAGGTCAGGGACTTAGCACAGTGGACTACGCCCATCAAGCTATTATGTTCGCACACTCAGATAATCCCCATCCACACTTAATCAGTATGAACATTGTGTTATGTTCTTGTCATTAATTGGATATCTACGTTATTAATGGGAAAGACCCGTTGAGTCGGGTTTTGTTATATTAATTGATTTAAAAATTAGAAATAGATCATTGAAGGCATTATTTTTTGTGTGATTGACGTCCGCAAGGTATATTTTGGGTTTGATGCCCAAGTTGGCCAAAAGCGAATATATTTAAAATGATACTTAATTTTGGAGCAACAAACCCTGGATTAGATTCATCCCAAGATAACAAATTAACCCGATAGGTCTCAGTACACACACGTCCCATCATGTCATATGTAATTTAAAAGTCTCTTATATCGGTGGATTTTTGAGCTTTTTACGATATGATTTCTCATGACCACTTTCTCCTAACTTATTCCTTACAAATTATATTTCAATGGTCACCGTCGTTACTAACATCATATCGTAATGACTGTCATTGGTATTCGTATAACACCTGAGAACAACTGCTTAACGTGCCTTCCGAGGCATGGAGATGTGTGAAGAACGGTCACCCATCCAAGAATAGGCCGCAACAAGTTCTGCTGAACCTCGCAAATTCGCAGATTAGCTCAATATCAATATCTATGTAGCTGTCGACTCATGTCGTGACTAATATCATCTATAATATTATTGTCTGCAGTAACTGCCCTTATTTCATGGCAATCAACCGATTACGCTTCACGGTGCCTAAGACCAGCTGTCGTTACATCATAAATTGCCGGAGCAATCAATTTCTATGCTTGTTGTGGTAAATTGTAAGTCCACACAAGGATCCGAGATGCCTTTTATGGCGTTTAAGACTAAGCTTTAAGTTGTCATAGTATGTCTCATAGAACAGGTTGGCACATATGGATTGCGCAAGAGTAAATTCAGATTTAGTGCCTTATGTTTATTAGTAATGAGTAATATTAAAGGTATTTGTGTGTATCTTGTTCGATTATCAGTATTAACGTTTATATTTACTAGCTGTGCGGTGCTGTAAGCTCGTAAAATAGATAATAGACATATAGTAGGTTTCACTACTCCGCTCTTCAATCCAAGTATCGTCAAAATAGGTGCATTGGTTTTTAAGTTTGTAGTGTTCAAACAGAATCTTTTAGACTTTTGATTATAGATTATCGATTTCCAAGCTCAATATACTACTCAGTGGCTCCCACAACACAAGTATTTTATAACTTACTGATACCATAAGATGCTAAGATATATAGGAATCTTCAAGGGGAGAGTGAATAGGCATTATTTGAGCTTTCGTGATCTATCCTCGGCAGCATTGTCACTCACATTCAGGTGAAGTGCTGCCAAACGCACTCAAACTAGTAATAAAAAATAAATATTTATGTAATTTTTTGTTCACACAACTGTGCGATAACTTACTTATTTTTAATATATCGTTTTTCAATCAATTTTCAATGTCATTTTCAGTGGTATTTTATTATAGAATAGGATAAAATTGTATTTATTTGTCATAGTAAACAAAGCTCAAATTTAGTTAGTTCTTAGTTTAGTTTAAAGCTAATTTCAGAAAGGCTTTCATGACTTTGAAAACAATACACTCTACATTTCCAATATTCATAAGTACTCGTACATATTGCGATTGAAGTAAACACAGTATCTGCCTAACGTCATTATTAGTAGCTAGCTAAATAATTAGTTTGATGCATCACATTGCCCTAGCCTGGGTTATTATTCTACAAATCGGATAATTTCAATCTATACCTATATGTACGTATATAAAAGCGTAAGACAACTCACTGATTTATCACGAAATCTCAGGAACAATAAACCTTACAACATACAATTTGACAGCACGGTTGGCGCAGTGGCTGAGAGACCGACTGCTGCGCTACGTATCGCGGGTTTGATTCGCGCACGGAACAAATATTTGTATGATCTACAGTTTTGTTATTTCGGGTCTGGGTCTGTGTGTATATGAATATATGTATTTGTAAACGCATCCACGATACAGGAATAATTCAAAGTGAGATGCAATGTTTCATAAAAAAAATGAATCCATTAAAATTGGTTTTTCAAACATTTGAACCCTAAATCAATGAAATGGGATTCCAATTTTGTATGAAAAATTTGTCTACATGAGAAGTTAGCTAATATTTGATATATCAAATTCAAATAAAGTATAAAATTTTGATCATTTATAAATCATAGATTGCAATTATTGACAGATGTTAAATCAACGGTTCCTACGTACAAAGCGACATATCAAAATCGAGGTTTACAGGAAAGCATTTTAAAGCTTCTGACATTTTTCATATTGGTAAAAAAATGCAATTTTGAACATGACTTTTTATACGTAGGGACCGTCGAAATATGTATTACTGTAATTAAGATAATAACACGATGAATACTCTCTGTTATATAATTCTCGAATGACTAAGTAAAGAAAGATATGATTATAGATTTCCAATGAAAGTGATCGTAAATATCCTATATTTGAGTCTATGTTTGTGATAACTCTCAATTTCTATGGTACTTATGTAAATGTGAGATGTGTTCGACGAGATGAAAATTATATGTACCGAATAACTTGTTCTGTGAATACCCGTTATTATTAACAGACATGATTTGAAATGTTAATAAAGCAGTTAACGGGTTATCGTCAAATTCATCGACTGGACATAATCCTTCATATCCAGTTCCTATATTTTACCATATACGACTTGAACATCTGTTACCAAGGGATCAGTCCCCTATGGCTACCAATAATAAAGCAAAGTCAGCGTAGAGAAGTAGATAGTCAGTTTGAATGTATTTTCCTATAGAAACAGTTGGGGTTTTCCGTATACTAACAATCGTACTGAAACATATATCTTCTACATCCTCAGAATCAGACTAATGCAGTTTATATTTACAGACTACTTAAAATGTTGAAAGCAATACACTTCAGAATAAATAGGCAAAACACGAGAGTTGTTGAGCAAATACAGCCAATATAAGAAAGATCAACAAAACCAGAGTGCCCCAACGCAAACATCACGTACGGACTTAATTTTACCATCCCATATCGATTAATTACTGGAAATAGATGAACATTACTCATAGCTAAACTCATATTGTGAATGAACAAGAATCGTTAGCATATTTGTATCGATTAGTACTTGAAACAGAATTCATATTTTGGTTATTTCCGAACATTAACCTACAGTAGGTGCGGAGGTGTTAAAACAAATAATACACACTAATTGTGAAATTCGGTGTTAATGAGCAACTGTTATTGGTGAGTCATACTTTCGTTAAGAAACGGAAGTAAACAGTGAACGCAATTAACGAAACGATTTCGAGAACAATGATAAAATTATGATTACAAACCGAAAAAAGAAACATTACTTTACTTAACATAAAACTAAAAATGATAAATTAGCAAAAAAGCTAATTTTAATTTTTTTTAGTAAACTAACATACTGACAATACACCTATAGATATTAATCATAAAATCCTTATGTATAATTAATAGAAATAAAACAAAATGTTAATGAGTACAGACTTGTAATCGGTAATCTAAACACGAGAGCGGCCATTTTTGGTCGGCTGTAAGCTTTCATTAGCTTTTAGGTCTATCAGTTGATAGGGCCCTAAAGCACATTTGGTACCGACGGTCGGATAAACTGCTGAGTTACTGAACTAACTATTTAGATTTACTTTGAAAAGTTACACTCTTAAAACCCAACGTAGAAATAAAAACTCTAGGGTTTTAAGTTGAGTACGCTCTTTTTAACTACTTTTAAATATCTAATGTCAAAAGTTGTACTAAACACAGAATCCAAGAAAGAACTCTTTTCTGTTCTATTGTAGTACTAAGCAGTGTTTAAAGTAATCATGGACTCAAATTAGTTTGTAGATGTTGTTATTACTGCCACTTTGCTGACTGCTCTTATTTCCCTTGGTGTAGTTTCTTTTAGCGAAATTTTAGTTAGATAATCTAAGCTAAAATTTTATTCATACTTATGCATTCTCCAGAAATAAATAGGAACTCGTGGAATTAATGAATTAGTTCCATTGTTATCTCAAGACAAAACCAATAAAGGTTCAATTAGTTCCGTTTAAACTGCGGTTGTACAGTAGCGGAATAATAGTGAAGTTTTCCATACTGTTCTGTTTCCTTAATTTAGCCCACTTGCGGTAATGATTCAGCTCATTCATTAGACCGCAATGAACATTACGTCAGATGACGTAGTGACTAGTGACTCAATTATGTTGTAATGCCTGTATTTTTGAAACTGATACCAGCTGTTCGCTGTTAGTAAGTACTAAATTTAATACTTAAGGAAGATCCTAATTTAGGAGTCATGCGGAAATATAATATAGTAATTAGTGAAACAATATTACTTAGTCCTAAATTTAGTACTAACACCTCATAAGCGATCTATTTTGTATTATGCAAATCAAAAATACTTTCAAGGAATGGCCTCCAATTAATATAGCATAAGTTATAATTACAGAATGTTGGTTGTTAGATATGAAATTAAAAGTTTCCATACAAGAAAAAGCTTTTAGATGCTAAGAGTTGTGTAAATTACATCAATTATATTGGAAAAGTCTAGTTTGTTAATTTTCTTAACAAATTATACAGGGGTAGAATTTTCTACAAACATTATTTTTATAGTGTTTTATGTCATAGAAATGTTTTAATACTGATCATAATTTGATTACATTTAATAAATTTGTATATTTTCTGTGGTAATGTTGCTTCTTAATAATCTATAGAGGAATTTACAGGACATAATTTTTCATTTGACAGTCTAGTCCATTTTTGTTACATATTGATTTTGACTGTCAAAAATATCAAATTAATGTTTTAGTAATGTCTCAATTCTTTTCTTATGGCGTAGACATACTATCGATAGATATCATAAAATTGGTAATCTATCTTCTTTGGATTTAAAAAAGATTCAGACTGTCTTGTATGGATTACGTTGAATTGCCCACGAAGATTTATTGCTTTTTACGTATGGAGATCGTATGAGAAATGTATGAATTAGTAACAAGGGATTTTAGAACAAAGCGATAGAATTTTGAAGTAGTATCTACTAACAATATTAATAAGTTTGGGAAAGTATTCGTACTTAATGCACATTCAGAGATCAATTCAGAGATAGGTATACTGGGCCACCTAAAGATAATAAATAGAATAGGTATCTATTTGACTGTACATACTCAAAGAACAATGTACTTAACTAGGCAAGGGTCAATCACCGAAGATTTAACAAAATCTTAGGTTTACCTATCTTAATACAATATACTGTCGTGTCTCAGACAAAACTTAAAAGTTTAATCAAATAACCAAAATGATGATAAAACTGAATTAATTCACACGTCCCAGAACAAACATAACTATTCTGTATTTAGAAGTAAAACGTTCTATCAAACATTCATTTACAAGCTACTATCGCATACAGAGTTAACAATACAGAAATAACATTCACTAGCAACTGTCGTTTCTGTTTACAAGCAGAAAGTTAGATTGTGTACATCGACAGGCGCGGCACAGATCACACACTCTACAGATACTTCGCTCCCTACATAAATCGCCCAGCGCACGCACACATGCACAACTCGCCAACAACACGAATTTCAAACTGAACATCACAAATGAGTCCCCTTTACTTCCCCGTCGGATTCCGTATAAACGAGCGTTGGGTATGTGTGCGTGAGTCAGACGTTGGATGTCAGAAGTTAAGTACACGTATAGCATGTAATTTGATTGTGTGTGATGGGTGCGGCCGGTTCACACAGTGCACAGGATCTGGGCTCTATTAGCTGCGCCGGCGACCGCTCGTGTGTGAAGACTCGCCCTGATTCATAAAAATATAATTCCTATAACATACTGTGACAAACACGACCAACGGAAGTTTTTCTTCCTCGTAGAGTTTAAATTTGTTCCCGATACTTTAGACGAGTTTGAGACATTTGTCATCGTTAGGAGTATCTATCTTCTCTATTAGAAAGGAGTGAAGTTTATGGTATGTTTACGTTAGAGGAAAGCACACCAACGACTTCAAATATTTTGAAAACTTTGTCACTGTAAAGAAGTTAGGCTAGAAGTTAGTTAGGAAATGGATATCAGTGATTATTTAAACATAACATAGCATCAGGCGTCTCCCCCGAAGGATTTGACAGAGACGTATTGTTATATATACGATACGATACGATAAACACATTTCGCCGATGCCGTTGTTGAGTCCTTTGTAATATAAGGCTATTGTTATCTACGGTGCACAATTATTCATACAGAAAATCCCAAAAACACTTGGCTCGGCCCGGGAATCGAACCTCACGCTTGCCACCACTATTGTGTTAGTATAATAGTTCTACGTGGTTCGTGATATTTTCTTTCTGAAATAACCTTTTCAAAAATGGAGGATGTAATTTGACTTATTGGCTCTTGATTTGGGCTGAAATCAATAAACAAAAACAATACTTGGTTTTGAAACAGAATTTGTAATTAGATGTCTAGACTTCAAGATTAGTGTATAAGACGAACCTAACTAATCTATGTTATTTACCCATTTTCTACTAGTTATTCATTTTCACTACTCAATACTCCAATTTTCACACCGAACAAAATCTAAGAACGCGTACCTAATTCGCGCTAATGAAATCTAAGAACATTTTAAAAAGGGCTATGGCTGTGGAGTTCCTCGTAAAATCCTTTGATTATGTCTACCGAGGCGTGCTTTGATTTTCTAAGTAATATTCGCACGTGTGTCCCACCTTAATTTACTCATACATACAAACATTTACACAGGTGATGTAAACGAAAATAATTCGCAACACTCATTCTATTTTTACAGCTGGCAATTCTTTTTGTCATTTAAATTAGGAACATTGAAAACGAATTATGCAAACACAATTATGTTGTATATGTGATTCATTGTCACACCTGCAGCCGAGGATCAAATTCTCGTTTCACCGAACATGATATTATATGTATCTACTTATTTTCGTCTCTGTCAGTGAGCCAATTCGATTTCATGGTCCACCCGCTGCCAATAGCAACACTGTGTGCTGATTTACCATTCCGAATCATATTTTGTTCGCACTACCCTCGATAAAGCTTAGTGTAGACGATTTATAGGTGATTTAGCTTGTTTGTACTGCCGCATGTCGTTCCCTTACCTCTAGAAAAAGATAGCGTTACGTAACGAACTTAAGGTCATCGACTGGATAGGGGTGGGTTTAATAATCAAAAGCTATTTTGAGTGTTGTTGGTTTTCGACCACGAGATATTCTTAAAATAAACTCAGCGATATCGGTTTTATCATTAGGTAAATAACGTTATGTATTCTCGTTTACTTAGACTGGAAGCTGACCTTTACGTATTTAGTTTGAAAAAGGATTGTATTATAAGGATGATGTCACTGTTATCTGAAGTATATCATTCCTATTTATAGAGAGTTCAGCAATATAAATAAGATAAAATGATAAGGAAGCTGTAAACAAGAATCAGTAAGTATTGCAAAAAATATAGATTATAACTTTCAAAGAGCAGTACAGATATAAACAGAAAGAAATCCAGTATTAAGAGCCTTACAATACAAATAATTAAATGATCGAAAATGTACATAGGTATTATTCACGTTTTAAATAATCCGAACTCTTTTATTGTAACGGGTGACACTTAAAAGGTCTAAGCATTAAGCGCAACGAAGAAAAACAAAATCAAAATATCTGTACTCCTTGGAATTTTATTTAAAAAAAAATCCTATAATCTTCTATTTTCAAAGCATTCGCTTGTATGTTTGCCTTCAACTCCTTTTTATCTTTAATAAGGAAACTTCAAAGAGCGCCGTTATGACTAAGAAACGACACAAAAGCATATAAGTTGTAAGGTCCCGCAGTTTACCTACGGCGCACAGTGGAACGAAAATCGACGTTCTATAGACATTGGGCACTTTTAAAAAAAAAGTTGTTTTTCTTATTGGAAACCGATGCAGAACCGTTTAAGAAGCCTCAATATTGTTATATTTAGGAACATGTAGGAATATTGGCGCGAAAAAAATTTTTTTTAAGAAAAAATGTATGGAGAAATACAGAAAAAAACATTTTATTCGGAACTCGAGAGAGTGCCCGTTATTTCCTCTGGTACGAATAATCTCTCTATTTTTTACTATTTTTTGACATATCTCACACACCTCGCACTCGAAGGACTTTGGGTGAAAAAAAATGAAATGTATTTTCATATTATTATTTTATTTTATTCTCATTATTTTCGGTGGGTAAGGTGCTATATGGTGTCCCTATAGCACCTTACGCGTTGCGACACTCGATTTAATGTCTAAGGTTAGCAATACCTTACTTATTTAATAACAATTTAGCCGCTACTCAGCAAATTTATGATGTTTTCTTTTATTAATCCTTTACCAATGGCGATACCTGTGTTTAGCCATTCTGATGACGAACAGTCTGGTCCAACAGGTGTTGTTTAGATATCTACCTACATTCATGTAATATGTATATATAATTTATACACTTTAGATACATACGCATACCTACTATTCATCCACTTCAGATTCTGTATCGGTATCTGTTTGAGGATGAATGGTACCTATATCGATAAATTCTGTATCGACATGATTCTTCTCTATTATTAAAAGTCTTAGGGCTTCTGCACTTAACTCCTTCTTTCGCGCTGCATCGAGTACAGGTCTAGTTGATGAAATTACGGGATCGGACGAGAGAAGCATCATATTTAAAATATCCTGGTTCGTATCAACCCTGCTTGTCTTTCGAGCATGAAGCTCTCTGTACCTCCGAAAATCTTTATTTCTGGCCTCTGAAGCTTCCTCTGAAAGTTTTCCGATGGGTACGACAGCTTTATTGGCTATATCAGCACCATGTATAAGAATTTTATGAACCGTTGCCGACATGTAATACCAAGGGTACAGTTCAACATATCTTTCCGCAGTTCCTAGACAATATTCTTTGAATTTTTCTACATTTATTGTTTCGCCCGATGATATCGCTTGTAATATGACTGCAAATCTTCGTATGAGCTCTTCGTCTAAGCCTGTAATAGCAGCTGTTTTTTCTGGGAACTCAAAAAACTTTCTTGCCGTGTTTCCATCGTTTGTTGTCCCTGATCCTTGTTTCACCTGGTCGATCAGTAAACCTAATTCTGATCGGAATTTGGATTGGATTTCTTTTTTCTTTGCCTCTAATAAAGGCTTGTTATCACCTCTTGCAGATCACGTTTTTAAATCTAGTCTGTATGCAATGTGAAGTAGGCATTCCATACAATTAATGCGTGCATGTAAGGAAGACAGTCCGAATTTAAAGAGATCGATTTGCACTTTTCTTTTTGAAACTGTCTTTAAATCGTTCATTTCGGAAGGTTTTGCCAAGCACAAGTAACAGGTCGCTGGCGATTTGGCATCCGAGAGATAGGTACACACCTTTCCATCAATCATAGTCATTACAAGACTATGACTAATTTTATTGGTCTCATATTCAGTAGCTGTCAGGGTCCTTATTTCGTTCTCCATTTTATCTAACTGTTCTTGAACTATAACTTTTGTTTCTTTAACAAACAGGAACTGTATTGGACGGCAATACAGTGCTGAGCATGGTTTCGGGTTTTCCCATATTACTTCATTTTCAGATGTTAGTTTTAGCGGTACTAATGTTGTCATAAAAATTGCTTCATCAGAGTCATCGCTTCCTTTCTCTTTGAAATTTTGTTTGTAAGTGCTCTGGCTTGAAGCTCCATCGAATCCCCACTTGGATAGCATAGTCATAGACTTGCCTTTAACATCTTGAGGCAAACTTTTTATAATTCTGGCAGCAGTTATATCTAAAAGTGCTTGCAGAGTGACTTTGGTCAATACGTCTGTTATCGTTACTGCATTTCTTGGAGGGTAACAATCTATCTTAGCTTGTTGAACTTTGTAATATGAGGGATATAAATCTAAGATACCCTCTCGAAGAGCAGATTCTCGCAAAGTCATATACTGCCATTTGGACAATTTAAGAGATAGTAATAAACCAAGCGCTTTTGCAGGTGTGAATCTGCAGGTTTTGGTTTGTTTCGTACGATAAACAAGGTTTTCAGCTTCTTTTGGGTTCTTCATAAGAAAATCTATAGCTGCTGCCAAAGTATCGTTGCATTCTTGTCTCAATTTAGATATTGTAGCGTATGCATATTCAGAACTTTCTCGGCCCTCATATTGCAAATCACCAATCCTTCGTATCTTCTGCTTCGGCCCAAGGTCTGTGAATGGCTTACGTGGACCTCGAACTTCAGTTGTTGATGTTCCTACTGATGCACTTGTAGAGGGTAAACAAAAATCACTGGTTTCACTTGTTTCTTGAGGAACCAGATCAGTAAATGACTCTTGTGGCCGAATATTTTCCCGTACACAAGTTGGCCACTCGATGTTCTGTTCCAACCAATTACCATAATGTTTTCGGAAAGAGTCTATATTGGATTTTGCAGACTTCCATCTCTTTAGTACACTCTGACTAAATCTTCGGCAGAATTCCTGAAGAATATCTTTATCTTCTTCTGACAAGCTCAGACTAAACTGTGATACAATACTGTCAAACAGCATCTGATAATTTCCAAGTTTGCCGGATTCTTTCAAACACACAAATAGGTCCAAATTTGTTTGAAATACAGAGTGTTCCATTTTTAAAATATTGCGCGCACAATGTTTCACAGAAAGTAGTTAGAAATTAACTAAAGTAAAAATTATGTACGTTCTGTATTTATACCACATTTTAAAATAACTCATAATTAACAATAGTCAGTATCGAAATTAACTCATCAAGGCAGATTGTCACACCTGCGTGCCGCATAATAGTAGAATTCTTAGAAATCTCGTTTATCTAAATTGACGAGTTAAATAAAACAATTGACAAAAAACAGCAAAGTTAAATAAACAATAGTCGCGGGCCATGTGTGCAAACTTCAAAGTCACCACAAAGCGGCTGATACTATTGTTATGCAGGTAAAATACTAAGAATAATAATACCATCCCTACTCGAGTTTGATTGTTTGACTCAACACGTGCAGTTAATCTTTTCTAATTACAAGACGTAATCTTTTACTAATGAGTGGCAAAGGATTAGATTATTTTAGTAAAAATATACATCATAAATTTGCGGATTACCAGGTAAAGTAAGGTATAAAGTATAATTATATTGCTAACCTTAGACATTAAATCGATTGTCGCAGCGCGTAAGGTGCTATAGGGACAACCTATAGCACCTTACCCACCGAAAATAATGAGAATAAAATAAAATAATAATACGAAAATACATTTCATTTTTTTTCTCCCAAAGTCCTTCGAGTGCGAGGTGTGTGAGATATGTCAAAAAATAGTAAAAAATAGAGAGATTATTCGTACCAGAGCAAATAACGGGCACTCTCTCGAGTTCCGAATAAAATGATTTTTTCTGTATTTCTCCATACATTTTTTCTTAAAAAAAATTTTTTTCGCGCCTATATTCCTACATGTTCCTAAATATAACAATATTGAGGCTTCTTAAACGGTTCTGCATCGGGTTCCATTAAGAAAAACAACTTTTTTTTTAAAAGTGCCCAATGTCTATAGAACGTCGATTTTCGTTCCACTGTGCGGCGTCCTAAATACATAGTGATGGTAATGAACTCAATTTTAAACACTTGCTAGTCGCATCTGATAAATGGTCGAAACTTTCTCTACAATTATTCTGTGCGCGTTAATTCAATATTTGTTTAGCACCGTTCTCTGGTGACCCACATCCGATATTGTTATCGTTTTCACTATTATAATACTTGCACTTTAATTTAACGGGAAGATTATTCTATGGATAAAATATCGACAAAGAATTGTTAGTCGTTTTGTTAGAATACAGTTTTATGTCCATATACAATTATCCTTGCTTTGCTCTAATTATATATCTTGCCTATTTGTCAATTAATAGTCTATTAGAATATAAGTATTTTATATTGACATTATTAAAGAAAAATCTCATTTAAATAAATAAAATATGACAACGTTTGGTAGTTGAACATTTCGAATTAATAGGATTATTAAAAAAAAAATTGACATATTTTCCAACGAACTCAACTCCGCGAGAATAGCTGGTTTATTGACAAGATAACCTGACATTGTTAAATTGAACGTTCGACTGAAATATGATAAAGACAATCAAATTCCTTGGAATGGCCTTGCTCTTAGTGTCGTTAAACTCGTTAAGATACGAGTGTTCTGACGTAGGGTAGATAACGGTGATATAATTAAGTTTATTTACATAAATGTATATAAACACTTTCCCTTGTAAAGTCATCTCACGTACACTCGTAGGTACATTAAATCGTACATATTCATTCGTCGTTTCGTTTTTGTTTTGTTGTTGTTTCTTCCACAGTTTTCCTTCTCCATATACCTGTAGTATACATGCATCGTGCACTGTACTGGTTTTATTTAGTTTGGCTATTCCATTAGTATTTGTATCGGGTAGAATGTCATTGGTATGTAAGATAAAGCGTATTATTTATTCAGGTGTAAATAGATACATTGAATACTTATTCGTTGTATTATTTTATGGTATTCATTTGTTTCAGTTTGGATTCGTACAGAGATTGTTGTGAAATAATGTTTTTCAGATTTAATTTACACTGAATTCTAAATTCGGATACCGCTGAAATATATATGTGGTTTGTTTCATATTCTGGGTTCGATACCCAGATCAGGCAATTTCTTTAATCAAAGGTTCTAGAGTCAAAACCGTTTTGATAACACGTGGTAATGTACCTTCCGTCATGGCTGATCGACAGTAGGTCTAAACCTACTCTAGAATAACCGAAGGCGTGATAAATATATTAAAATACCACAGTACATGAACTCAAAGGCTTCAAACACACGAGCGCTATCACTTTTCATGTGAAGACGTGTAAAGCGTGTCTTGAAAAAAGCGTTTGTGTGGTAGGCCTTATAATTTAAGTGAGTTGGTTACTATACACCTATATGTCATATATTTGATTGTGATTTACAGAGACGGTCATGATCGCCCCGACGTTCAAGGCGCGCTCGACCTCCCCAGGTACATTATCGTCCCCGGCGACTAATACCCTATCTCCTACGCATTCATTACTCCCTGGTGTCATTCATATGCTTTGATTGTTATTAATATTAATAAGGGAAAACAATGGTATAAGTTCCAGCTGTCTATATTATTTATAATTGTTTGCCAGTTCTTCTCCGTAGTAGCAAACAAGCTTGGAAAAATTGAATCTAAATTTTCAACCGCATGAAAGCGCCAGTTTTTAAGTTGAAATAAAAATGTATAGCTATGGCTTGCAGATTTGTCATATGTCAATGCAGTAATACTTTTTTTTTGCCTGAGAAACAGTAAATTTACACAGTGCTAAACCCACACTCATGCACACAAAAAAAACCATGATATTAAGGCTAGTTACTTTTCGATTGGATTATATTAAAGAAATACGTGGTTTCATTAAAATTGTACGGCCGCAGCCACCCCGTTTATCCTCTAGGCTTGTATGACAGTCTTCTAAAGCAGTCATAAGCCCTAATATGACAACTGGCATAAGCCAAAGAGAGCCCACGTGCTTGATAGCAGAAGTTAGATGGCGTTCACTCTGTGTGAAATACATCTAAGTATCTTGAGCTGGGTTTGGTTTCCAAAGGCTTAGTAGATAAGCCATCTATGCCAGCCAAGAAACGGGTTATATAATTACAGTAATATTTATAAAGAGATACTATAATAGCGTCCTAATGGCAGCCGTTAAGGCGCAATTTCATTAAAACTCAGCGAACTACTATTAGGTTCTGTAAAAGTTTTTTCTTTTACAAAATAAGTGGAGTTTCCAGAAATATCAACACTGTCTATAGCTATGAGCTTTAAAGCTGTGCCTCGAAGTCGGATTATTAACCTGGATTTTATGAAATTCGTAGATAGCCGTTTTCTTTGAGAACCTGTTTATACGAGCGTTTCTCAAGTGCCATAAAGTCACAGCATGTAATGTAGTAATAGAAACCGCAAGTGAGGTCCTAAGTTCGATTCCTGACTCGGACAATGTCGTATCAGGTTTTTTATGCAGTTAATATTTTTCCTCTCAGCAGTATTAACTTCCACATATACAATTTTGAAATAAAAAACTGCAAAAGAGGACATCGTAGTATCTTATGTCCGAAACCATATTAGTTTTTTTTTATGAGCTAGTTCCTCGTGTCTCTCTGCCAAACCGCTCAAATTTTCTCGAAATTGAAAAATTGAAATTGCTCAAATTTTGTCTTCAGTTTTGTATGTAAAAAACATATTTCAATCACAATTCAAGATAATCCTACCAGGAAAGCTAGTCTGCAAACTAAATTAAAGCTTTGGTACATATTATGAAAATTGGTTTTCCCAATTTCTGTAATACAAGATTATTCGTTCAATTTATTTTTTCTAAGCGGAATGTTTCCACGAATATCTTTATAGGTATATAATATTTTATATACAATTCAAAGCATATGAATACATTTAAAGGAGGTAAGACCGTAGGGTGAAAAAAGATTTTCTAACAATAAATTTTTATACGTTGCTTATGATCAGTTACTAGAAACCTGATTCCGTTTATCAGTGATTTTCATAAAATTATATTTCATTTTTGATAGATTACGTTGCGTACTCATAGTGGGTTTTTCTTAAATTTTCCAACAATGTAAACAAAGCAATATTGTCCAATAACTTTATTAAATATCAAACATGAAAAATATAATGCTTATTGGACTATGTTTGATCTTGAATATTGGCCACTCTCACAAGATTCATTTGTTTACAATATTGTGAAAATTAATAAAAATCAACTTCAACCGAGGTACCTAATTGATGTGTTTGGACTTATTAATACTAATTGATGTGGGAATGCCGTGTGCAGTGTACATTAACTAAGTATGTTTGATTTTTATGTGTTATTTTGAAATTAACCACTCGATGTTGTATATAATTTAATAAATCTACAAACGATATCTACACATACCTTGATTTAAAATATGGACATCGACCCTATCAAATATGACTAAAAAAGTCTATGCTCATCGACCCGTACAACAATAATGATAAGCGGTAATGTATTGCAGTATATTCATAGATCCCATCAATTTATTGTATCAAAAATAACTTCACAGAAAACGCGTTTGTTTTGTTTTTTATAAACCATTCATCTACATGCATACAATACGTGCAACCTGCATAAAAATATCATAAACAATTTTAATGTCACTTAATGTAATCTATATTTAAACAGCAAAAAACCCAAGGATAAACAAAAACCTTGGAATGATAACATAAAGCTGAGGCGTATGAAAACGTTTATAAGACAAGTTCTTTCACGAGTGCCGACAATCATATCTGAAATATCCATAAAAAGGGGAAAGCCATAAAATGGACATTAGTCCCTTCATGTTTCTGCTGACGAAGCGGAATTTCCCTGGCCAGACGTTCAGGCAAATAGAAATGTTATATTCTGACCACAAAATTTCCATATCGTTGTCATCCTTATTAGGAAAATTGTAGGCAGTTCTGCGTTTTTTGACCGATATATTTGTAGGTTATTTAATTTTGCTTAACTTTTTCGTCATTTCAACTGGTTAACAGTCCAATTTTCAATTCATTGAACTTTTTATGTGATATTCCCAAATAAATGAGTTATACTGTCAAGAAACCCTCTGTAACATTATGTAGGGAAAGTCTTACATTAAACTTTTCATCGAATGAAAACTTTATGCATATTCCAAAAAGTCACGTAAAAACGTGTTCGCGGTAACATTTCCTATGAATATAAAATTTGTTACGACATCAGCGTGTCAACCCTGTAATCTGTGTATTCGCTGCGTGTGGCCTCAGCCTAACAAGTAAATATTACGTCATGTGATAACGATAAAACCATGCAGTTCCTGTTCACTGGTCTTAAAATATTAACATACTAAGAGCTACGTATGTCGGTTTCCTTCAAGTTTGTTTATAGACGCTGATTTTTGTTTTTTAGTAGGAAACTTCAACAAAATTGGCAATTAAATTTAAAGTGTCCTTAGTCTTTAAAAAACTGTGTGGCAAACAATTGCCACTTACGCTGTTTTTGTTGCGATTATTTCTGTTATGTGGATTTTCGTAGTATTAATATAGGTATGTATAGACGCCCCTTTCTCAACTGACAGAGATATTATAAATAATTCATAGTATAGTAAAGTCACAAAACAACACTTAAGTAAACTGTTCTGAAACACGTTTGCATGATAATTATCAGTTTATCCATAACACCAAAGCCTTTGGAGTAAGTACGAAATAGCAGCAACATACAAAAATCTACTCCCTTTACAGCCAACCTAGAGTCTTACAACATTATCATATCAAGTTTAATAAGTTATGACAAGTAAATTCAAAATTCAGTCCTCATAAAAATACCAAAGCTAAAAACATAATATCGGTTACATAACATAGCATCACGCCTGTATTCCTCGAAAGGTTAGGCAGAAGGGTACTATTGTACATCCACATTTCGCCGATGCTGTTATTGAGTCCCATGTAAAAGGGGCGAGCCTATTGCCATCTACCGAGCACATTTCCAGACTCCGGGCTACTGGGAATTTCCATATAGGAAAACCCAAGAACACTGCTCGACCCGGGAATCAAACTCTCACGCTCAGCAGTCGCATTTGCGACCGCTAGACCGATGAGGCAGTCAGCGGTTATTAGAAACTAATTTAAACATAAATATATGCTAAAATCAGACATTTAAAAAATGTCATCCACAGCAACTCGTAACCTCGGATACCTTGAGATAGTAACCCTGATTTAGTAAATTTTACGACATTCTGACGATGACAGACCAACAACCACTTACATGTAACCAATATAACTCACATTTTTTTTTTTTTTTTTTTTTAAACATTGCCCCACACTAGGATTTCTCCTGTGTCGTGGGTACAGTTTACAAACATACATGTCACATACACACACAACCAGACCCGAAACAACTATTTGTAGATCATACAAATATTTGTTCCGTGCGGGAATCGAACCCGCGACACCTAGCGCAGCTGTCGATCTCTCAACACACTGCGCCAACCGTGCCGTTTAGTTTAACATTTAAACGTGACTTGATGGTTAAATGTTTAAATTTAGAGCTATGGTCGTTTGGCAGTCCTTAAAGTTTACAAAGTCATTTTTCCTGGGGTTTAATGTAACCGTAGGTTTAATGTCAAATTTGTTTGGTCCTAATTGTAGCTGTCACCCAGGACCAAATATACACACTTAGTGTAATTAAAATGTGGTTTTTAGAATAATTTTTCTGATTCTATCGTTTATAAAGTTTGACCTGAACTCAAAAAATATGAGAGATAATGAAAGGAAGGGTTAAAAAAAAGTCTATTAAAAATAAAAATTCCATCATTAAAACTTTACACACCAAATTGTTCCATGTTATCCAAACATGTGTCCAATTATATTTTAATTGATGGCACGGTTGGCGCATTGGTTGAGATATCGACTGTTGAGGGTCGTGAGTTCGATTTCCGCACGGAAAAAATATTTGTATCTATGATCTACAGATAGTTGTTCCGGGTTTAGGTGTATGTCCATGTGAATATTTGTGTTTGGAAACGCACCCACGATACAGGAATTGTTCCTAAAGTGGGGCAACATTTTAAAAACTTTCTGTGGTCTGCTACCAACCTCTTTTGTAATCACGGGTGGATCTACCTCTTTACCTACAAAGGTTTATAAAGCTATCGCGAGCTATAATATCGATTTTATACAACGGAGTTTCCGTTTCGTTTTACACGGAATAAATTATACATTGTTAATGAAGGAGACACTTTATGACGTCGTTAAATCAATTAACCTTTGAATGTTTGGTATTTACGTTTATATTCAAGGCTTGTTTGTTTGTATATTTTGATACTATGTTTTATTATTAGTATGCAATATTATTAAAATTTATATAAGTATGTATACTGGTCAAGTGATCGCTAGCGCGACTGCTAAGCGTGAGGTCCTGGATCGATTTCCGGGTTGGGCAAAATGTAATTAGTTTTTTTTTCTGTATAGGTAAATTTCAGTAGCAATACGGGATCCGAAAACCGGTAGATCACAATAGCCACCCCCCCCCCCCTCTATTACGTGGGACACAATAAAGGCATCGGCGAAATGTGGTTGAAGTTAAGAGAAGGTCATATTACGTGTCGTATGTGTTCCTTGGTTCGATTCCTAGACGGGCACCGTTAAGTACTTGATATTTTATTAGGTAATTCTCAATAGGGTTGGATTCAATTTTATAATTGGTTATATTAAAAGATTTGACACTAGCACTAGAGCGCTCCCTACCCCATCCCACAAACATGATTATACCTACATACCAGCAATATATTCAAAATAGCATCTACATATAATTGTACGTCTTATGTAGTACCCAGTTACCGTTATGTACATAAAATATAGTATATAATATAGTGGTAGTAAATTAAGTTACGCTACGTTACGACCGAAGTCTAATTAAAATGAAAGGCGAGAGATAGGACATGATTATAATAATGTGTTCACGTTGTTTCTGTCTGTACTTTTTATATTTCTTTGTATAGTAAGCACTAAGCATAGACAATGAAATGTAAATCTTCGTGTCTGTGAATATTTGACATTGCTCTCTTTATAAGTTTTTGTTGAGAATATATTTCTTGGAATCCAAGGTATGATATTTCAAATCGCAAACTCCTCGGAGACTTATTTCGATTTATTTTCTTTTTTTGAAAACTTTCGCACTATGTTTAATTCCTGTAACTTGGGTGCGTTTACAAACACAAATATTCACATGGACATACAACCAAACCCGAACAACTATCTGTGGATCATACATACATTTTTTCCGGGCGGTAATCTAACCCGCGACGCGTAGCGCAGCAGTCGATCTCTCCACCACTGCGCCAACCGTGCCGTTAATAAAGATAGACGTACCAAAGTTTTTAAATATATGGTGTATTTTTTCTCTATGTGTCATTATTAAACGTGACTATTACTGCTTAATGACGTTTACGTTTACGTTGACAAATCGATAACATTTTTGAAGTTATACTTCTTTTGGCGAGCTTGATGAGAGTGAATTCTTACTATGCGCGCGCACACCGACAAATAAAAGCGACACCATGAAGTTGGCTGGTAAATGCCTATTAAATTTTCTTGAGAATTGATAGCTATATTCAAGGTAGTTATTAAAATATTTGTGCATCTGTAACACGTGTTTCATATCAGTGGAAATAAAAAAATAAATGAGAAGTATAACTTCTTACATGCGTACATAAGTACTCACACACACACACTTTTTTTTTTTCAATCAAAGCTTTTATCTCTTTTTGTCGATGAGATAGACGCAGATGCATAGAGTTTGCCACAATGAAAGAGATGTGTATGACTGCTATCATGAAGTTAGGTTGTGGATGATAATTATATTATTTAAATTAGTTCCATAATTTAAAAAGACTTATTTATACTCGAAACTAAACAGGAGTTCAAGTTTATTAATAACTATCCTAATATTATAAATGTGAAAGTTTGTAAGGACGGATGGATGGATGGATATTTGTTACTCAATCACGCCAGAACGGCTGAACGGATCTGGATGAAAATTGGCGCAGAGATAGATTATAGTCTGGAATAGCACATAGGGTACTTTTTATCCCGGAAAATGTAAACCACGCGGGCAAAGCCGTAATTTATAATACTGTCGCACCTAATAGTTACATAACTTCAAACAAAATACGTCTTGTATATCTCTTGCATATACATAGGTATTTACATGACATGCCTCGGAAATTATCACTTACATCATCACAATTTACGGTGATAGGTATATTATAAGATTGAAACTCAATTATGAATCACTATATTCTTTGTGCTTCTGTCGTCTCGGCTGATTTCTCATGTGGAAATTGCTTATGCCTCTATCCTTGGTGAAAAGATTAAAACTATATAATTATAGATGCGTAAGAGTAATATATATGTAGGTATAGTAATATAACGTGACATAGTATCCAGCTTCTATTCCCCGAAGGGTTAGGCAGAGGTGTACTATTGTACACCTACATTTCGCCGTTGCCGTTATTGAGTCCTATTTAAAAGGGGACGAGCCTATTGCCATCTACTCGGCACAGTTCTAGACTCTGTGCTGCTACTGAGAATTTCCATACAGAAAAACCCAATAACACTTTGCACTCGGATTATCATGTTTTAAATTATTTATGTCACCGTCATTAGCAATAAAGATGGTCGACATTCTTGTCTCGCCATAACAACGGGCACAGCCTTGACTCTACGATAGTATCATATTAGCTACTTAAACCATAAATCAGATAGCATCACGTCTGTTATCCAAAGGGGTTAGGCAGAGGTATACATAGGTACCTACACCAACATTTCGCCAATGCCGTTTTTAAGTCCCTCCCTTTAGAAATGCCAACTCCCGTTAGTGGGCTTACAGTTCCATACTCCAAAAATCTAATAACTCCGAAAACTGGGAATCAAACACAAGACCTCAGCCGTCCACTAAACCAGTGAGGCAAGACCACAAACCACCACTTTACAAATAAATCATAAATTCTAGACATTTAGACCATTCACAGTTAAGTGGCGAACAGAAAAGGGTTTTTGCACAACTCTAAAACATTTCCGCGGCTCTGTACAAACAATAGACTTTCATAAAAGGAAACCATTCCATTTGTATGAAAAATCCTTTTTTAGATTTCTTTGCCACAAAAGGTGAAAAATTGAACCTCTTATTTTCGAATACTGCTGAGATCTGTCTGCGTTCCTCTCGAGATTATTTGCTATTTTAAAAAGGAATTTGTTTGGTAAATACAATAAAACTTCAGTTTATTATAGGTACTTAATAACCGGAAAATTGAGGACATAGGCTCGTAATATTCCATCAGAAGTAGGTATATTAATTTACGGTTATTATAAATCATACTTAAACACATTGAAATAATTGATAGCAATTAAATATACAAATATTACCTTGAGTTAAATTTTGCATTTCAAAGTGTAGAGTTTTTGTTGAAGAATCAAATTACGATAATTGTTGTAACTTCGGCTATAGCTCCTATTAGGGTAGGCGTCCCAATTCCGTCACAAACTGTTCAGCGCACTGGCTCGTACCAAAAGTTCAGAACTCCACATTGATTTCTGAAAGCTACACAAAAATCCTTTCATGCGACCGTTTATTTCAAAGTTTTGGTTGTACAGTGACGAACAAACTTATAATGGCTTCCGTCGAATTTAGACTGATAATAATATGTGACCCGACTCATGATGAAAATGAATAAATTAGTGACAATTAATGGTACTAAAATATATTAGCTGTTCTAAAGTGAAACATAATCCAAAGTCAAGATATAACTATGACGGCACGTTTGGCACAGTGACTGTTATTTGTTTCTATTTCCCACACTAGGATTTCTCCTATCTCGTGGGTACAGTTTTACAAACTTACATGTCAAATGCACACACAACCAGACCCGAAACAACTATATGCAGATCAAACAAATATTTGTTTCGTGCGGGAACCGAACCCGCGACATCTAGCGCAGAAAGCTAATCACTTAGCCACTGCGCCAACCGTGTCGTCAATGATTCTAATTAGTTAAAGGTTCGATTCTCGCATGGAACCAACATTTGTATGGCCTACAGATATTAATTTTCCCCAGGTCTGTACATTTGATAGTTTGTTCGCACACAATTCGTTCGTATCTACAGGAAAATTAAAAGTCAGGTAGCAAGTTCTTTAAAAAATCAATCAAATTCGTAATTATAGTACTATCGCTCATGAGTGACTTTAGGCACGCAATAATACGAAGATATTAAAATTATAACCTACATCCATGTTCGTTCATTGAACTTTTATGGAGTTACCAGCTTCGGAGACTCGTCAGAATATTAATGGCGCATAATATGTTCAGAATACTTGTTACAACTTTTCCCATTATGCCGCTCAGATTTACACCAGGAAAAATGTGTTTGACGCGAAAAGGCGCTCAGTGGAACCCAATGAAAGTTTGTCGTGTTACGTTGATGTAAGCACCGATTACCACTGCCTGTCGATTTGTTTCAAGCTAATCTTATACTCGAGACATTGCTTTCTTTAATTTATTTTAAAAATATAATCTTAGAAGAAGTGTTCGAATTTTTCGGGTTCGAATTTCTGTATGGAAATTCTTAGTAGCAGCACAGAGTCTGGTAGGTGGCAATAGGCTCGCCTTCTATTACGTGGGAGCGATAGGACTCAATAAAGGCATCGGAGATATTTTGGTATACAATAGTTTCCCTCTGCTTAAGCCTTTAGGGAATACAAGCGTGATACTAGGTGTTTGATACTATACTTAAGTGGTCGATATTTAAAGTAATATTTTGAAATCATGAAAAGCGATTATCGATTGAAATTTAGTATATAATCTGTTTGAGCGTTTGAGCCACACAAACTTATAAAACGGTTCTTGGAATTACTTTTGGCATGAATGTGGTGGGTTAACAGTTGATAAAATTGCAGTATGTAGCGAACACTGCCACAGGCTGCCAACTCCATCCAGCGGGATATTAGTGGATACTATCACGACCATTTTCCCTTGAGTCGACTTGAACGTAATTAAATGAAACACAGACCCAGCCATCTCCAAATTAATAATATGCCTCCATCTTTCTTCCCATTCTTATTGTTTTACAAAGTACTTAAGGACTTTTATTAGTTTACTGCTTCATTGGTCTAAGATGACATGCTGGGTTGGATTTCCAGCTCGAGTAAAATATTTACCCGGAGTTTGGTATTGGGCTCGGTTGATGGCAATGAGCTAGCCCATTTTTAACGACTTAACGTGTATTGAGGGTTTACTTCTGCTTAACCCTTCGGCGAAACAGGCGTGATCTTGTATTGATTATTATGTTACCTTAGCAGATATATTTCTAAAGAGGCATAAAAAAAACATGCCAACCAATAAAATTGCCGTCCCAATTTCTCTTTATTTGCATATGTGTAATTCAGGAACGCAATGTGTTAGCGGATTCGATAACACATTTATAAGACTGTTCGCCCCGAGCGTCAGACAAAAGCGTCAGTTTACCTTAAAAGCCCTATTGTGCCGCCATTGTTCGGCTCCAGCAACTAAAAGCATGGTAATCGAAGAGTCGACCTTTCCTAATATTTATTGAGAAAATTAAAACTACTGGCAACACGATTTAATGTATAAAATAATGAGAAGGGTAAAAAAAAGGTTTTATAGGTCACATACTCGTAAACGGTATGTTTCTGAAGCCCCTATATTTTTCATTAGGTAAATCAATTTGACTTGGATTATAATGTTAAAAATTCCTAATAAAAAATAGGGTTTATGAATGATAAAAGGGCTGGGCCTGAGTTGGATTCCGAGGCCGGGTAAAAAATTATTGACATTTTCTGAAATCAGTAGGTTTTGAAATCTGTTCCATTGGACTTGAGCACGACATCCAGGAAATGTTAGTGGATATAGTTTGGACTCCTATCAAATAATTTAACAATGAGAAAAGAAACAATCACCACCGAAATATTCAAGGTGTGTTTATGAATGTACGTCTCTGCCTCACTTGACAATCACAGGCTCTATAATAGGCGGACAAGTTTCTATCTAAATCGAACTGTTTACGTATTATTTTCAACATCCGAATTCCAAGCGCGTCCTTAGTTGCATATTAGCTCACCGTACATATGAACTGTCAGCACAAAAATACATATGTGTATACATAGCGAAATTCAAACGCTTATTCTCGAAAAACTATTGGTTAGAATCAAAAAATTTTAATCTTTATGTTTTTTTAAATATTCGCATATACTATGTGTAAAATTGGTCAGGATATCAATAACTATTTTCTCTAAAACCGCTTTTGAATTTCATTAAATGCGTACGTCGTTACTTCACTGAATGATTCTTCACTACAAAGATGATTATAAACAAAACACTGCCAATAATGTATCATTGCAAAAATTAAGATTGAATTTATGAGCGACAATTTCACATGATTAAATCACGAAATATTTATATAATAATCTTATCTGCTTGCTTTATTAAATTATAAACCCGTCTGTTTATCGTCTTTTTTTATGTTTGGGAGGCGTATACAGTTTAGTGAGCGGTATCAGTGCTTTGTGTGGCTGCGATAAAAATAGCGATCACATGTGTTTGGCGCCAGATGCCCTGCGACCTTAACGCTCCACCCGTTTTACAACGCACATATGCACAGACTATAAATATTGGCAGTATTACCCACTTTTTACACTACATTAACATTTATAACGGAACAAAACGTCCATTGTCTTTGTGACAAGCGATAGCCTTGAAGCGGCGGTAACACAAAAGATATGAAATTATAAACTGCTAATGTCAAACTGTGATTTGTGATTGATCGTGCGTTACAATCTGGTTGTAATATTAGTATTTGGCGGAGTATCGAGTATTACGAATATTATATCAACGAGCCTAGAGATGTGTTTGAGAGAGGATCGTAGCTCTCTATGACGAAAATCCGAAAAGGCATTCCTCAAACAGTATATCAGCAATATTCATTTATTCGTCATTTGGCAGAAAAACTAATTTTCGAAATTTAAAATGAGCAAACTTGAATTGAGCAAATAATCCCAGTTATTTATTATTAGTAGGTACCTATGAAAGAGTCGCTACTTTCTTCGCCTTTTCAACTTTTAATAGCAAATGTTTTCATTTAAACGCCTTTTATTTGAGAAGAACCAAATGACCCAGGCATAAAGAGTTGGAAACTTAAATTTATAGTTCACCACGACTGTAGTTTACCGTCAACTAGTTAATTATTCATCAGCGTGGAATATTGAATGGCGTTCGTTTGCGGGCAATATTTTGGTTTTATTCATCCGATGGATAATGAAATGCTATTCCGAACTTTTGAATATTCAATTTTTAGGAAGTTGTTTCAAAAATGCGTATGGATTAAAGAGCGAACGAATTTCTTTGTGGCAACAATTGCTTTATTTAATCAAGTTTAGTTCAGTGTTACAAGAGCAGACCACAAGACCATACCCAGACCAATCTTTGATAAACACACTTTAAGATCAAATGAAAGTTAATTTGAGTAAGGACTTGTGTATTCAATGAACAGTATCATAGTGTCTGAAATTAATCACGTAAATACTCGGAAAAAACTAAAAATATATCTATAAAGCTAGCTGCGTAATATTTGGCTATAGTTGATGATAAATGTACTAAGCTACAAAGGTTGATTTCTTTTCCTTCAATTACGAGGAAAATTATTAAGCTTGTCGTATATCACTGAAAACACAACTATTAAAGCACAAGCCGACGGAATGATTATTTATATGTTCATTCATCACATTTTTCTTTCTTAACCCTGTATAAAGGCGGTGTGTTTACGCTATCGTACTCAGATGATTTTCATATTTCTTCTTTGAGCAATAAAGTTCAATTTCCTCAGTTCACGTTTACGTACGTATATTTTATCTATATTAATTTACATTTGTGTATCACATTTTATCCCAGTTTGATAATGAAATCAATTCTGATATATTACTTTGGTAATATGAATAGATGCCTAATTTAAGAAGATTGAGCGAAGTATTTCGATGGCTATATTTGGAAGCATAAATTAAACCACATGATTTCGCCATTGGGCTTTGAGAAGCAGCAATAGAATTAAGTGCTGAGTGAAATATCGGTTAGACATACAAAGAAATAGCAACAGTATATTTTTATTACTAGTTCATTATGACAATTAGTCTCGCTATCTCTATGTTAACTCATTAAGACACATAAGCGGCGTCCGGCAACGAGATACAATAGATTTTCTATTGTGTCTCATTAGCATGACTTGACGGGTTAAAGCTCGATAAAACCAAAAAGTACAATTAATAAACAAACATAAAAACAAATGACACGCGTTAGAATGAAAAATTTCGAAAACGATAACACTTTTCAACACGAACAAACTGTAATGAGAACAATAAAAGTGAATTATGAACGTCTAGAACAAGTGACATAATAATATACGAGATATACCAGTAGGTATCGCTTAGGTATCGTCTAGAGTCATTATGAGAGGGACAGACAGAAATAGCGAGTCTATTCGAGAGCCACAGATGTGTGTCAACACACAAGTTATTTCGACCGTCTATATTATTCATAACTAAAATTTAAGGGCTTGGTGATAATGTATAGGTTTTGTTAAAACTTTGAAACTGTGTAAGCGATGCAATACTCTAGTTCATTTAAATTGGTTATGGGCCCAAGTGGAACACTGAACTGCTCTAAATAGTATTATTAATTAACTAATTGGATAAGCCAAAGTAATACACACAAACGATCAGATAATGACATAAAGCCCGGTATAAATCGTAATATTAATTCAGTTAATAAAGCAAAGTTCAAATAAAATTATAATAACTAATTGGAATAATTGGAAAACGGAAAATCTAGTGAAATTCCTAAAATTTCGTAATAATTCCTAGAATTTATTCTAAACTAAATAATTCTAACATCGCTGTAGGTACAGTAGTAGGTTTGTTAAACATAAATAATAGCTGTGAATTAACAGAGATAAATCTTGTAGATCTTACAACAGTAGACGGCTTAGTGTCGTTAAGGATTAATCAGGTTGTAGATAGACGAATAGGCAAGATAATGCTGATTAAATTACCTACTTTTAATTTTTCACTACTACAATTCGTAAGAATAAAAGCTAAAATTCTTCTAGTTTGAACGATGATTGACTTCTTAATATAGGATATACTTACCAAAGAAAAAATATTCTATGAAAGATATAATTATTGTGTAAAATAACATGACTGTTCTAAAAAATGAATATTGCTTCAACATCAGACAAAATATAGACAAGAAGATAATGTTAGCGACATTTAACGCTAAGCTTTTTTTGATATCCAGTTAATGTCCAATTCTATCTTACCAAATAACCCAATATCCATTACAAACATTACCCGAAACCCCATTTACAATTCAATAGTTATCAAACCGCAGATCATTAAATACTCTAATGAATAGTTAAATACACCAAATAAGTTCACAGAAAACATCACATTGCAGTTTAACCCATATCGTGCAATACATTACGCGACATTATTGGTAATCTGGCGGCGCCGCATCGCGCCGCATCGCACCGCATCGCACCGCACTACAACGCATGGCACCGCATCCCACTGCGCGATCATGCTCCCCGCAAACGATCCCGTTATTACACTTCATTATTTGACCAGTTACTTTTCCATTACCGATTCCCTTAATGCGACCAATAAATTTATCCCCAGTCACAATTGTAAAAGAAAACTTTACGATGGCCATACTATAAATGATTTCAATTAATAAATATTGTATTAACCGTAAAATGATTCATATATGATCACTTATACGAAAGCCGACAAAATAATAACCACTTTGCGTAAGCTGGATGTCAAAATTAAATAAAATCCCGACACAAACAAGATTGCATTTATTATCATATTTATTCGCCGGCTTTTATTAATATGATGATCGGTTACTTTTAAACTGGGGCAAGTACGACTGTGACAGTGCAACCTTTACTTTTACAAACATGGAGTAGATCTGTAAGCGACATCGTGGTCTCACGTAGGGACATGAGTCACGTAGTTGTCAACAAATAGGCGTCACTCCAGAGGTCACAACACCTGAACACTTGGCAGTGTGACAAGTTGCATAACCGTTAGCCGCGAAAACAGGAAACACCGACTATTTAAGTAACCATTATAAACCTCAACACAAATATACGAACAAATCTCTAGAGACAGACGGCCGCATTGATTCATTTTGTTTGTTTTTTGTTTCAGGTAAGTTGAACACTGCTCTTAAATTAAATGTTGGAGTTTAAAAGGTAAAACGGGAAATGGAATGAGGTGAAGCTAGAAAAGATTGGTGTCATGTTCGTTGAGGTGGTGTAGGTACAGACAACAATTTTAATGGTAATGCGAGTATACTAACACGAAACTAAACATATAAGAAGTTTAAACTGTCTTTGAAAACTGGTCTTCACATACTCGTGTCGTACTTTCTGCTAGAAGGAATAAGAGGTGTCGCTAATCCACACCACACTTTGCGTGTGCAGTTTTTGAATCCCATGTAGGGGGCGAATCTAGTTACTGGGTACAATTTTTAAATCTGGATGGCTACTGAGAATGTCTTTACAGAAAACCCTTCATGATTCAGCCTTATTGTCAAATTATCGAATATGATTTGTACCTGCATCTGTAAAGTAAAGAACTGCCTGTATTTCCATATTCTAGGCGTTTATAAAGGTTTAATCCAGACCAGAATGAAAGACATTTCTGCCATAAATTATTAGTTTTCGGTACCTAAGACTATCTATCACAGAGTAGTAAATAGTCACTTGACTCTATAGACAATAGACACACACGAGTACGCTTGGAAGTAATCGGAAGCAAGTAAGCCTATATAACATAGAATACTTGGAAGAACTTGAGTGTTTCATGTTTATCTTCAGGCCTTATGTCTTACATAATTACATGTTCCAAGAATCATATCGAAAGTTATAAAGGGTTTTGGGTAACAGTCAAATATCACAAGTTTTGAGCAAGCGTTCAAATTTTGAGGCGAAAAACGTAGATATTGTTTGGGAAAATGTTACCATAGATAGGTGACTTCCAAAACGTCCTAACGTGAAATAAAACTGCGAAAATATCAAAATTTAAGGTTTCACTACAACTCTATTACTCTTGCATGAACTGCGATAAATGACACCATTACTGACTCTTTTAGAATTATTCGAACTGACATTACTGAATTTTCGAGCTCTAAAACTAATTAGTTTAATAAACATTATTCTTGCCACATGGGTAGTTGATATAAATATTCCTATTTTATTTGTAAGAGAGAACTGTCGCTTGATTTTGAAAGTCACTTCTAAACGAATTAATTTTGAAAGTTCGCGAAAAGTACAGCATTGGATTCTGCGGAAAATGTATTATCTGCTAATTAATACTTTGCAACATTTAGCCAGTCAGCTTAAGACTTCTCGTAGAGTTTTAATTAACAAAGCGTAATCCGTTTATAACGCTTAAAATTTTTAGTTTTGTCCGTGGCGTTTTAGACCAATGGCCATTTTAACCTTTATTCTTTAAAATTTTGTTCAATATTAACAAGGTCGCAGACAAAAATAGTAAAGAGATTAGACTGTACCCTTTAAATAATTAATTCACAGTAGGTTTAGTGTGAAAACTCACCAAAGCGCCCTTTTATGTATTTAGGTGCCTACTTATTAGGGGCGTGCCGTGCTCCCCTCACAAAGAGATACTTATTACAGTCTAGGATTAATTATATCTAGGTAGCTTTCATTACTAATACTTTAGTACATACTTAGGCAATATAAGGTCTTCAAAAACACGTTGAAACGTGACTCTGATGAAAAGCAAAAAAAAAAGGTAAACATTTTTTTCTTTTTTTTTCTTCTATATCCTTAAATAAGTTCTGACCCAAAAAGTGACTCACAGAACATTTTAGACACCTCGTATCTAAGCCCACAAGCGTAAAATACAAGGGGTGTTTTCAGTTCACCAAGAAAATGACAATCGTCCAAAATAAAGATGTCAATTTTAAGTCACCTTGTTGGTAAAGATACCTACAACTCGACGCTAATGAGCTATTTGTGAAATAAAATTAGATCTTTACGTTTATTAGCATACCTATTACATCGCTAGCACTTTAGGCTGTACTTACATAAAATTAGTATTAAAATCTGAAAAAGTACAGGTATTACGCTTAATAAGAGTAGGTAGGGCTGTCGCGGATCGCGCAACGCATAATAAACCATTAGTCTACTCGCAGAATTTTTCCTCCTTCTTTTAAGTAATGACCCTATTAGCATCCCTTAGACAATAATTTAATATCTCCATGGTCCTTTGGCAAAACGTTTCGCGAACTCCGTGACATCTTTCTTCCTTTTTCAAGAATTATTCGTGACATTCTCATTTGTTTTTCGTTTATTTTAGCGTCTTATATTTTCGTTTGTCCATTTATTAAGGCGATTAAAATTCGAAAGCAAAGGTGGATGGGAAAATTTGAAACGGATTTTTTATGCTGTTCCGACAACTGTACAAAAATTATATCATGTACGTATTTTTTTTTTGTATTGTGTACTTATTAAAACTTACAAATTTTCTCAGTCTAAGAAAGACTAGTGTTGTAAACGGTGCCAAAAATGTTGGTGACCCCCAACTTCGAGTACCCCACACAGCAGACCTTCCATGAATACGTATTTAATATTATAAATATAAAATGAATTCTAGTAGATTTTCAAGATCATCAAATTTATTTCATAAAGCAAGTGATAATACGAGGCTAAAAATGAGAATTTGAACAAAAATCACTTGCAATATAACCCGGATCCTCTTACTCGGCATCTGCGCTTGTAAAAACAAAACCAATGACCCGATTACGGCAGCAAAATTAAATTTTAATAGAGTCCATTATGACCGATATACATATACATATGGGGCGTATAATATTGGATTTTAATATCGGGACGAGTTCGTCCGATAACTAGATTGTTATCGTATGAATACCCTCGTCGGGAAATGAGAGGGTCGGAATTTGGCAGGGAAAAACATGCCGGCATCCGAACCCAGCTGATTTAATATCTTGTATGGGTGAATTCCTATAATGATATCGATAGGCCGCGTAAACTTCTGGTAAGGAGCGCTGAATTGGAAGTTGATTTTGGGTCTACTTCTAATTATGTCAAAGTATACATATTTCTTTTCACATGAGCCTAATGTTAATGACGAAAGTTCTAAACATAATTTTAAATGAAAAAGCTTCTCTTTTAGATTTACTTCTAGCTGTATAAAATGTATATAGGTGATCATGTAAAAAAATGTCGCGACTCATTTTTACAAAATGTTTTATTTACTTGTTATCAACAATCAAACAATATCATGGAAAATTGTATCAAATTACGAAAACTTCAAACACTATTACATACCAATATAATATAATTAAAAACAAAAACCAATACCCCACGCATTTATATACCAAAACGTTCATGATTATATAGAATTTATTATAGAAAAAACATCTAAATGATGTTATATTTAATTTGAAAAATTATAATTTTAAATTGTAATGTATTGATTCCAATTATATAAGCTTGTCTAAGGTGAAAATTAATCCAACTACTATCGACATACGTACAAAAGCTCACATAAGCTCGCTTTAATGTGTTATAATGCGCGTTGAATTTACGCTTAGAGCTTGTCCAGATAAAGCTCTTTACTCGTAAATTTACTCGCTCCAACCAAAATGTGTGTTGAGCCCATATTCTGTCGATAAGCGTGCAGTGAAACTATGACTTTAAAGTGCTTCAAATGAACACATTTTTTAAAATATGTTACGGGTGTCAGCCGCTCAAAAAGTCTGACAAACAGTCTAATCTTAGTGTATCAGTGTCTCCCTATTATGTAATTGAGTGTTCCGACACTCAATTACATAATAGTTCAGATGGAAATTAAAAATAATAAATTCAACCCATTACTGTCCCACTGCTGGGCAAGGGTCTCTTCTCAGAACGAGAAGGGTTAGTCTTTAGTCCACTACGCTGGCCCAGTGCGGGTTGGCGGACTACACACACCGTCAAGAACTTTATGGAGCCCTCTCAGGTGTGCAGGTTTCCTCACGATGTTTTCCTTCACCGTAAACGTAAGTGATAATCAATTTCTGATCCGCACATGATTCCGAAAAGTCAGAGGTGCGGGCCGGGTTCGACATCAGACCCTTCTGCATGGAAGGCATGCGTTCAACCGCTAGGCTATCACTGCTCTACCACTATCACTGCATGGCCATTGCTCGGTGTAAAATAATGATCTTTAGCTTCAATCTGTTAGACTGGGAACCGATCCCAAGTCACAACAGTCAGACAGTCCTTCAAACACTTTTAAAATTTTAATAATTTAATTACCTTTAATTAATTACGTAAGTACCTACTATATATGCACATATAAAAATATGATAAGTAAAAATTTCACATGATGAAATATAATATTATTTATTCGCCTTAGGTCGGAAACGCTTTGTGAATCAGGAAAAAGCAATGTCTACCAGTCAGTTTATATACTTGTCGCTAATAATCCCCTCCTTTTGTTGTCTGTCCTTACCCACTGCTTATTTCTTCAGGTTTAATGTCAAAAATAATGTCCTTGTATAACATTAAGACTCATATAATGTTTGTTTTTAATTGTTTAAGTCCGTTGCCAAATTATATTCATTATTAAAGTTAAACATTTTTAATGTCGTAATGAGCAAATTTCAACACAGATAACTTGGTATATCATCTGTATTCTCCGAAGGGTTAGGCAGAGGTGTACACTTTACACCCACATTTTACCGATGCAGTAATAAACTCTCATTCAAATAAATCCGTGCTGCTACTAAAAAATTAATAAGACTTTGCCCGAGAACCAAACGCAGGAACTCATGCTCAGTAATCACACTTGTGACTATAAAATGAGGCAATCCCCTACATTAGATATATTTTCAGCTTAAATAAAATACATAAACCTACCTACCTTAACATTTTAAATGCAACTGAAAGTCGTCCTTTATTTGAACAACAAAGCATTGTATAGTAAATACTTACACTACAATACTGCAGTTGCAACTGCATTTTTGTAAACAAACATCTTGATGAAACGTCTATTTACGAACAATTACAACTATTTTGCCAATTACGGCAACTACGCCATCCCGACGTTGAGTTCGGTGAATAATTATATTATTCACCGAACTCAACTCAATTAGGCTGTTAAGCGCTGGATACTTCTCCGTTTTTTCCATCTCTGGCTGTAACCGCTATTGTGGCTTTATTAGAGTGGATAAATGGGGCCCAAGAATGCAGAATTAAAGAAACCCTTCGTTCGGTAAAAGTGCTGAAACATTAAATATTAGAGAAGAAACTTGGGAAAAACTAGAAAATAATTTTTAATATACAACCTGTGATTTGTTGAGTGGATTAGGTTTTTACAAAGTATCAGCGGTTTTTACACTTTCTAAGCAATGCAGATGAAATCCTAATGAAATATGAGACATAATTGTATAAGGAAAAATAAACAATATGACCTTAGAGATTTCAGATCAATAAAACGAAGGTCCCTCTAAAAGTCTAAATTTTTTATCCCATACATAAAAAAATGGTGTGGCCTAACCTAACTTTGGTCTTTATTTCGCTGGACATGGACATATTAAAAGCAACTACCATGATACAAAGGGAGCTTAATTGTGTCTCAATAATTTACATTTCTTTTTACACACTGTTCTCACTTTAGTTCATATTTTGTCCATGTAGTTGTTTTTTGTGCACACCGTGCAAAAAAGATTTTTGTCAGAAAATATAAAACGTTAAAAAGATATTAAAAATTATAAACGATTTTCAGTAGATCCCTTCAAATATTTCCACCAAGATTGGAATTTTAGTCATAAAAGAAATTTTATTTGTATTTAACTTGTTGGTAATCGTCAAAGATTAAATATTATTTACTACAAATCTCAGCTTTGCTGTGAAATTTGGACTTTAATAAGCTCTTCATCTGGGTGGCAATCCACTCAGATGCAAACGCTTGTTGACATCTTTATATTTAAAATTTCGGTGTACGTGTCTATAATTCTTTAGGAGGGCCTCGTAGCTGCATAGTTACCGCGCAGGTCCGTCGATCTGCGAGTTTAGGCAGCGCTTGACGCGGTCAGTCCTTAGATGGGTATGGCCATTTTCCATATATCGAGACCCCTCCGTGCTTAGGAAAGCACGTTATGCAGTTGGTCCCGGGTAACATACGAAGACCTATGACAGTCGTTACGGGTGTCAGTAACCCATAAAGTCTGACAACCAGTCTAACCTTAGAGTATCAGTGTCTCTCAGTTACTGGATGGCGGGGGTCAGAAGGCAGTCGCTCCGTGTAAAATACTGATATTCAGCCGCAACCGGTTAGATTGGAAGCTGACCCCTAATGTACTTGGGAAAAGGCTCGGCAGATGATGTGTCCGTAAATCCGCAATTTTTTTCCGTAATTTTTTTTTGTTCTTAGGTGGTCGCCTGGATAATTCGTAGCTATAGTTTGATCCGTTAAGTGGCGCTGTTGTCGAGATTCAGAAAACGAAATATACGCAGAGGAATTTATGGGCAACAGCTAGTTTTTTATGAAAAAAAAAAACACAATAAAAAGGGAATTATTAATTATTTGTAAGGAACTAGAAGCTAATAGCAACGATTCTATATTATTCCTTCAGAGGTTTTCCTTCTACATAGAACTATTAGGTACAGGTAGAGTTCCTGCTAGAAGAATATCGAAAAATTTCGCATTATGTAGCCTAGGTATGTAGGTTAGAACGTAATGATACCCTACACATTTCACAAAAGATTTGCTTTAGACATGACGTTATATTTCTATTGTCTGGCTAAATAATAGATAGCAGGGATACCAACCAACGCGGTAAGCAACAAACTTGCCATATTACTTCTTAATGCCATTCTCATTTGGACGGAGAAATACCACGCCCTTTGTGAATACTCTATTGAGGTTTTATAGTCCCTAGCTTGCTGGAATATTTTCCTATATTTCATCATATTATATAATACTAGCTTCCGCCCGCGGCTTCGCCCGCGTGGTTTACGAACCCGTACATTTTTTAGGGATAAAATGTAGCCTATGTGCTATTCCAGACTATAATAATCTATCTCTGCGCCAAAATTTCATCCAGATCCGTTCAGTCGTTCTGGCGTGATTGATTAACAAATATCCACCCATCCATCTATCCTCACAAACTTTAACATTTATAATATTAGTAAGATAGTAGGATCGCGAAAGTTTCGTTAAGCGGAATTATTTTGAAGTAAATAGGGTAACCACTATAGTAATTGCCCAGCATATAGTGATTGCCCACATTAAGAAGCAATACGTTTTTTGGTAATTTTTCAAGGAACTAGTTTAAATTAAATTACCATAGATGTTACTGCTATTTATATGGTAGCATTTTAAATTTCAATAACTGGCAAAATTTTCTTTTTATAAGTATCTTATCCGATTTCGATGTAACAGGTGTGCAGCTCATCAAAAAAAAGTAAGTTTCTTGTGATTATTGTTAAGGACACTACTTTTAAATTTGCATTTTTTGCTAGTTTTTTTCTGTTTCAATGTTTTGTGATTAATATTATACGATAAAAAAGATATTTAAGTGTCTATCTAATTAATTGTTATAACGGTTACTTTTTTCGTAAAGTTTTAAAAGGGGGTGGGCAATCACTGTACCAAAATTCGGATAATTTTAGTTATTACCATACCATTATTTAGCTATTGCCACTGACAATAGATACAGCTATTGCCCGGTCAATGGTTGTATATTGATCCGTTTTTATTATTTGAATTTTTCTAATCGTCTCTTTCAGTATGCCAAAGGCGCCTAAATTAAAATACTCTCAAGAAAATCTTCAGAAGGCTATAGTTGAAGTTCAAAATAATGAACAGCAACTGTCAGATCGCCAAATTGCTTTTGGAGAATATCTAGCATATCCAAAAACCCCAATAAGAAAAGGAAAACGACAGGTAGAGCGACAGCCGTTTGCTATCACTTCGGAAATTTTCAAATTAGCATTAAAGAAAAAGCAGATAGACAAGGAAAATCAATTGAAAGAAAAGGAAAAGAAGACATTGGAGAGAGAAGTGAAGAAAACTGAGAAAAATAAAAAAAAAATGTGATAAATTACAAAACAAAGCTAAAATAAAAACTCAAACAACAAGACGAGAACTTCATGATAATATTGTTTCCAGAACATCATAAAAGTAACATCCCTGATGATGCAGATATGTTGCTATTTTTATGTCATTTTTGTTATAAAATTAATGATTCTGACGATGATACGAACTCTGATTGCGAAGAATTATATTTAAATGTTCAAAAGGCTAGAAAAGATCTCAATTTTTAATAATTTGTATTAAAATATGACGTTAATTAATGATAACTGCTAGGTGGACAATAACTGTACATTACGTATGACAATTACTATGTTTGCTGGGCAATTACTGTGATTTTAGAGGTTTTATTTTTGTTAATTTTTTATTATTTTATTTCCAAAGATATAGAAATAAATGACTGATTTTCCTATAAAGAATATGGTAATGTTACATAAATATAAATATTTTACTTGATTTTATTCTAAATAAACATAATAATGAGACGAAACGACTATCGATCCCTTAACTGGGCAATAACTATATCGGTTACCCTATATGTTTCCTGACTTTGCAATACAAAACCATTTTCATGTACAAGATTGGTGGCTTATATTGCCTACTTCTCCGAAATTAAAACTCTTTGAAACGATGACAGACGCGATTGGTCCTTGAAGGTATAGGCGGAGGTGGAGTAGAGTCGAATTTAGAACATTTCGCCGAACGTTTTTGTTCTCATGATAGCTGCTGCTATTCAAAAACTGCTGAGAATAATCCAATAATATTTTCATTGTTTCTTGTTTCTGCAGTATATCCCTGGTGACACACTTCGTTATCGAAGTCAACTGCCCAAAAAGTCTGACAACTGGTCTAACCTTAGAGTGTACGTCTCCAAGTGATTGGGTGGTGTGCGTGTAAAATATTGTTATTCAGCCGCATCTGGATAGACTGGGAGTCGATCCCGATGTAGTTGGGAAAAGGCTAGGCAAGTTAGATGTGGTAATCAGATTTTACCAAGTAAGTTAATCCTTACAGTGTATGTAGCCACTTAAATGCACGTCTTCTACATCTTTAGTAGAACGTGCATTTAAGAGGCTCTTTCAGGTCTCACTGAAACTTGATAGTTTCAGCTACAATATAGGTAACACTTAAATGGCTACTGCTTTAAGTAAAGTTTGTTTAAGGACCAGTTTCCCCTCATGCAACCAACTTCAAAGATTTCAATTAATTCAAGATGCAAATTAATTCTAATGTAACAAATAATGTTAACATCATTCCGGGCTTCATTATTAAAACAATAATTTATTCATTCAGTAACTTTAGATCGTAAATACTGAAGCACCTCACAAGCTTTGAATGATCCAGTAAACAGGCGACTTTTAACGAGAAAAGTTACAAGATACAACTAGTAGCTACGGAAATACATGATGCTCACTTGTAGAAGCGAGTTTTTATATTTATTTTATCTTTATTAAGAAGTTCCTTGCAGCATCTTGCGTAGGTAGGTAAAGTTTCTCAAGACATTCCCGTTTTTTTATTGGAAAAAACTTTTTGCAAGTAATTTTTCAAGTCTATATAAAGAAATACTTACCAATTTGTTACTCCGTTTACACGGTGACAATTTGGCAATTTTCTAGACTGACTTAAAAGCTACGCGACCAAAATGCTATTCGCTGCAGACTAATTTTTTTTAGTGCCACAGACAGGTAAAATGTTAAGTATCTTGGAAGTTATAATCCAGTAATTTCTCTTAACGGCAACGCACTTGTGACTCCTCCGGTGTTGCGGGTGTCCATGGGCGACGTTAATCGCTTACCATCAGGCGATCCGTCTGCTCGTTTGCCGCCTATGACATAAAAAAAAAAAAAAAAAAAAATAACGAGAAAAGTTAGAATAAACTGCTAGCAGCTACAAAAATAATATGTGATGCTTGTAGGTAATAGTTGTATACACAGTTTTTATTTATATTAATTTTATCTTTAACAAGCGTAAGAAGTCTTGAGATATCAGCTTAAGTTTCTTTCAAGTTAACATTTCCATTTATATTTAAAAAGGTAAAACTGTTTAGTAACCCTGCTTCATATTTATAAAATTAATCTGCAAGCTTTTTCAGATGTAGAGCTACCTTCTAAGTATAATCATTAAAAAGACTGCATAAGATACTAACAAATTATATTCATGTATTTTCAAGCTAAATGCCAATTTAGCACGGTACATACAATTTCGTTTAGGAAAACCAAAAAAAGAACATAAATACAAAACAAACATAAATTGAATCCACATAAACAATGTAACCAAAACACGGGCGTGGTACAAGGAGTCCATAATGCAATTACGAGAGAGGCTCTAACTTAGAGCACGACCACCGCTGTGATTTGAATCCCTAATGGTCAAACGAAAAATAAAACACTTCCGTGAGATACAGCCTGATACGTGACGTACGAGGATTTTCGCTATTATTTTTCAACAAGAGGCACGTTTGATTGGTTGGGTAGAGTAATTGCGTTTGTTAGGGACTCTTGGTTATCCGTGATGGAATTTTGGCAGATATAAAGGCTTGCCCCCTTTCATGATGGATCTGAAAGCTTCTGCGTAGAGGGGCCAATCTGTGCCACTTTGACCTGTGCCGATGCGTGGAATACACGTTAGAATTCACGTCGATTCTGAATCGTTTCTGTCGCTCCAGCCGCCGGAGGCGCTTCGACCGCAAAGCCAAATCAAAGCGGATACAGATATACATTCGAATAGTTTAATATTTGACGACACGGTTGGCGTAGTGGCTAAGCGATTAGCTTTCTGCGCTAAGTGTCGCGGGTTCGATCCCCGCACGGAACAAATATTTGTATGATCTACAGATAATTGTTTCGGGTCTGGGCGTTTGTGTATGTGAATATATGTGTTTGTAAACGCACCCACGATACAGGAATTATTCCTAGTGTGGGGCAACGTTTTATAAAACAAAAACAAAAAAAAAAAACAAAAAAAAAAAAAAAAAAATTGTATCATTGAGACTAATAACGGCAACAGCCATAAATAATATTCAGTTTAAATTCAACAATTTTGTCTGTTGATAATTCTACACAACTTTTATTATGGGACCAACTCTGAAATTGTGAAAAACGAAATCGTTATTCTAGACAACAGATGATACTTAACTGAATCATTTATGTGTCAGTCCCTTTTTTTATAGCAATCTGCAAAAAAATCTGATCATTGCTATACTGAAAGTTGGTTGGTGAGAGAGACAGCACAGAGCTCTTCCTTTTTCTTCGATGTCATCGCCACTCAACACCGACAGAAACACATACACATAGTATCTACGTATGACGATACTGTTTCCGATCCAATCAACACAAACTGGACCAACTGTAACCAATCTGCGGCCTATACCTGCCATTTGAAAAACAAATGCCTACCTACAAAGCGTTTCACGTTCTTCCAAACCCTACAAAAAATCCTTCAATATTGCATTACCATGGCTACAAAACCAACCCTTGCAAAAAGTAAAGTTATCTGCGATGTGATATAATTAAATTCGCTTCTGAATTAAAATTTCATTATTGGGCGGGTAGAGCCTTTGTTGGTTTCATTAAAGGTTCGAAAAACAAACGGGTTTAAACTATCTTATTATCTTATTCGGACCTAACGTGTCGTCATGGACGAATAATACAACCCTTTATAACCCGTCCTCGTCAGGTGAACAGTGACGTAACTGCTATCTATTGAATGCATATTTTTATCGCCCCAATCAACAGAAACTGGAAAAACGTCAACAAAGTGCAGCCTATACCCAACATATACTTTTTGCACAAAAAATTTAGACCCTCACGTCGTCAAAAATCCTACCCTCACATCTCGCGTCACCTGCACGTTACAATAGACGACCAACACCAACACCTGCGCAAAAAGTACATTTTCCCCCTTGTGCCCGTTGTGCCTTAATTGAATCCGTTTTCAGCACACTTTTAATTTTATTTGCGTTCACTTTCTCACTTTGATGTCGACGCGAGCTTCGAGGGCTTTTAGATAAATAACCAATTATCTCGATACGACTTAATCCACAGCGACTGCGGCATGTGATTTGGAATTCGGGGCATATTATTGTGAAGTTTTAATCCGTCTAATTATAGAGCAAAGCTGGATTGTGTGTTAATTATGAAAATGACGATACGATTCCAGTAAACGGTGAACGTTATTAAAGGCATATTGACATTAACGCTCGGTCCGGAACAATTTCAATTTTGATTAGCAAGCGTGTGTACAAACCTATCAGAGTGTAAGTAAAGGTAAATATGTGAAGATACGAGCCGGGGCGTGATCACATCACAGTCCTAACAGGCTAAGCGATTACGTCGACAGCAGGGCGCGGTACCACTAACCCAATTTGTACAAAACGACCGGGTAAACACACGTCGATTCTACGCCCCACAGAGATTTATTGCAAGATCGTAAAATGCAGCTCTCTGTGTGAAAACACCCAAATTGAATGGAATAGGTATATCATTCAGTTTTTATTGGGTCCGTATTGTTTTGTACCGTCTTTAGGTTTACATGTTGGCAGCGAACCTTGGCAATGCTAGGTGAGGCGAAATACGCTATAATATTTTATGAGCCCTACTTTATGATTGTGGCCAAAGTGCTCTTTAGTTCGTTCTATATTAATACTTGTAAACTAATGAATAATTTTACTGGCATTCTTCCATTACTCGAATAAACTTATGACAGAAGCAGTAACTAATTCCTACTTAAGAGAACTCAATTAAAAAAATTAAACGTTTTTTTCTTCGGATTATTGTACATTTATTATGTCAACACATAATGATTTAGTCGCTAATAGTAAATATCTCTCAATGAGCAAAACCTTTTCCATAATTGTTTTCTTGTTACTTAGAAGTGTAGGTAGCAATGAGTTCAATGGCATGGCCATGGTGTATGCGCAAGTCCAAAACTGAAACGATATATTTTGGACATATTATGACTTCAGCCTCCGTAACTCCAAAACAGATGAAACGTAAGAACAAGACCGTCCCACATACGTGTACAATTAAGGTCAAACTGCATTTGAAATACAAGAGCTAGATATACGATCGCACTAAACTCTTTGCTCTCATACAACGGGTGAGAATTGACTCATGCCTAATTTAAGAATGACTGAGCTACCGCACCTGAATCGAATTGCATTATAAGTGCAAGCACAGAAGATCCATCCTATAAAACGCTAGCAATATTAAAAGTTTTATGAGACTAATTACCTGTATAATATAGGTACCCAAGGAATATAAGACAAAACTTACGAAACTAGGAACAACAAAAAACCGTGAATAATACCTACAAGTACAATACGTGACCAGTCTTAGATTTATTTTTAAATTGAACCTTCTATAACGTTGTGATAATAATTACAGCTATTTGGAGGCCGGGCGCGCCGCCACCAGTTGCGGGCAGCGCTGCGCGCAGCCCGGGCGCTCCGCCCCCGCCGCCACCACCCCCTGTGTGGACGCCGGGCAGCGCGGGCGCATCGCCGCAGACACCGCGCAAGACCTTCAGGCCGGTGCACTTCGAGGAGACGCCACCCACCCGCCGTAAATTTGTGGTATGATATTCATGTGTACAGTGTACAGTACCTTTTATCCACCTCTGGCAGTCAGTGTTCAATAAGCTACCACTAAACTAACCAGAAACAAAACTTCATGAAAACCTTCAGCGTAGATACACTAGTTACTAGAGTTTAGGCAATCGGAATTTCAATAGCCTACTCCTTCACAATAATCTATTAAACTAAATACCTATTTGAAAACAATATTTGTTTGAGGCATACTATCTAGGGAAATCAATGAGATAAGCAAGCGTTTCTATTAGAAAGCTTAAATAGAGTTCAGAATTCGTAATTTGTATTTAAGATTTCTTAATTTATACGAAAACAAATATTTGTTGAAAGCAACCGAATATATTTTGATATCCTCTTTTCTAAAAATCAAAATATTACAGTGGACAAACGAAATAATATTCCGTGCTTTACTTAAACAGCTGTGTTTTTCTGAGATAGGTACTTAGCGAACTCTTGGGCAGTCATTACCCTGGATTCATTGTGTTCATAAAGCTGATGATACATGAAACAGCATCAATTCAATGACTATTCAACGCACCTAATAGCACTGTCTTATATCCATGAATGGTAGAGATATAAAATGTCCATAAAAAGAGATTCTTCAATACTCGTAAGTAATTATAAATCGTAATATCGTAATCTCGCAGGTATAATAATTTCAGCCGTTTCATTACGGAATCGTAAAATCTTAGAATTTGTTAAGCACTTACAACCACTGAGAGGAAAGTTAAATATAATTGAATTTTGGTAAACAGCCCAACATTTTTATCAAACAAGTTAAAAATTTTTTGGCACATCTCAACAAAAAAGTTACATCAAAGCCACAAACTTTGGTGCCATCCACTGGGAGTCTGGGACTAAAGAAAACCAAGAAGTGTCTCCTTGTAAATTTGAAAAAAATTGTAATTTGAGTAAAATTAAAAAAAATTATAGTTGGAATTTTATAGAGAAAAAAAAGATTGGCAATAAGTTTTCGCTTTAAATAAAATATATATTTAATTTCTCCTTCAAATAGGTAAGACCATTTATCTACAAATACATACATATTGCTACCTAACCATCCTAATGCACACGGCAGGTTTTTTCCCTGACTCATTCTTAATCAATTAGAGTCACATAGGGCACTAGATAAGCGTTTTATTGGTACGGACGTACTCTAGTCTTTATTTTTCCTTTCCGAGATAGAGTTGAAACTAAATTAGTTTAAGGAAATTAGACACACATGCATGAACACTGTTGTATAGAATATATTTTATTATCTATCAAAAATCGTACAGCTGTCGTACACATTTTACAAATGGCCCAATGGGCCAAAATAAAGTTCTTATTAACAATAAAAAAGTTTAAAAAGTAGTGTAACACTGTCGCGGCGAAGTACATAATCAAATAATCTAACAAATAGGTACCTTCTTTATTTTTTTAAAAGTTCCATAGTTTATTACGCATAACGTCATCAACATCCTTTTAGCGATTGTCATTTGACGATTAATAAGTTTAGCCTAATTAGTCTCTAGCGGCACTGACGTAACAGCCATGATAACACATATAAAAAATATTTTCCTCAACAGAATTCAGAACAAAACGGTTGTACAAGTGGATCAGAGAGCGAGGGTCGTTTGAGGACGTCGCACAGTGCGCCAGTGACCGGCCTTAGCACACTGGGTGGGTCGCACGTCGCCAGCCGCTTGCCCAAGGCACAGAACCCTACCGTCACGCTGCTGCAGAAGGCAAGAGGTAAGAAGAATTTTGAAATACAAATTTCCTACTTATATTTATCACGCCTCCGATCTTCTCATATAGACTTCAATTTTGAAAATCTGTGTGAATTTTTCGTTTTTAATTTTTATTTTCAATTTTTTATTTCACTACTGCCTTATTGGTTTAATGGTCGCAAACGCGACTGCTGAGTGTGAGGTTCTGGGTTCGATTCCCGGGTCGGGCAATGTGTGATTGAGTTTTTCTATATGCAAATTCTCAGAAGCAACACGTAGTCTGGAACTGTGCCCGGTAGATGAGAATAGGCTCGCCCCGTTTTACATGGGGCTCAATAACGGCATCGGCGAAATGTGAGTGTACCTAAACCTCTGCCTAACCTTTCGGGGAATACAGGCGTAATGCTATGTTATGTTTGAATGTAAATTGAAGTGCAAAAGTAGCTTAGACTTATAAAAATAATCAATGAAAGTATAATTTAAATTTTATGGAAAGTTAAATGTAAAGATATGTAATGTATACGTATTATGTCGTCTTTATTTTCTAAAACACCATCGAAATAAAGTAATAATAAGATAAACGAATACGTCATTATGCTTATACCGAAATCCTCTTTTAAAACTCTTACTCCCAAAAGTTTTCGTCATAATATCTTTTTAATATGATCGTCAAAACTCCGATAAAGTTCTTAAACGCTTAAATATAAACGAATAAGCTTTGAAGTCAACGGAAACACCTCTAACAATACTTTGGACTACGAGTAATACGAACAAATCAGATTCGAAGTTACGATTATTTACGGTTAGAAAGGTATAACATGGCAGGTATATACATATGTATAAAGATAATCAGTTTTTGGTACATTGTTTTTTCTTTAAGTGTATTACAATTAGGAAGAATGAAGGTTGGTACAAAAAATAATATTGGTACAATAATTTTTCAGAAATTGCATTGATACAACTTCTCATCTTTCCTAGCCTTTCCGTCAAGATTAGTTAATTAGACTCAGGATAAGTCGGAGTGGACCTCCTAGAAAATTATTCTGTGTCCTACATATAAAATTCCAAAATATACAATAGCTATTTGTTTTTATTTTTTGAAAGATAATGAAACTAAGGACGAAACATTAACAAACAAAATACAATAGCTATTCCTTTACGTATTCCTTTGAGCTAAAGAAACCAAATAAACTAGGAAAATAATAATGTACTAAAAATCGTTAATATCAACAAAATATATAAACATTAACTTGTTCACGCAAGTAGTAAAAGCTGCAATCGATACGAAGTAGGTAATCACTGAAAGAAACAATGTATTTATTGAATAATATTGTTTTACAAAAACACTATAAAATGCTTATGTAAGTGCATACCTGTATCCCCGAAGGGTTAGGCAGAGGTGTACTATAGTGCACCCACATTTCGCCGATGCTGGTTTTAAGCCCCATGTAATAAGGGGCGAGCCTATTGCCGTCAAGCAGGCACATTTCCAAACTCCGTACTGAGAATTTGTATACAGAAAAACTCAATAACACTTAGTCCGATCCACTTTGGGAATCGAACCCGGGACCTCACGCTCAGCAGTTGCGTTTTACGACCATTAGACCAATGAGGAAGCTCATGTAACTTTCTGCGCATATCAACCGTAAGATGTGTAATAATAATTGCACTGCAGACGTTTCAAAACTTAAGAGTATTTCAGTTGCCAAAATGCCTTTAGCTGTGTGTTAATGAATCGCCGAGGACCCTTATGTTAGACGGCCCAAAATGATACCTACCGCTCGTTTTAAACCCAAAAGTTCGTTGTTAAACCTTCTCACAGTACTGATGTAAGCGTCTTAAGACTATAATTAATCCTGCTTAAGCTGAGGAATATTTTAGCAGAGAGAAATGAAGCCATGATATTTAAACGATAGCAGTTTTTGGGCCTTAAGTCCACGATTAGGATTATTGATTTTTGTATTCAGATGAAGTGTCCATTAGCTTTATTTGATGGATGGGTAATGGAGAATAGCAACAATTTGTAGGGACGAATATATCATGACATATCATGAATTTGGGTCAGCAAAGGGCGAGTGATGCCCCTGGTGTTGCATATGTATGGTACAATAACCGGGAGCCGTATAGCTATGCTAGATGGCATAAAAAAAAACATTGTCATTCGCGGTAAAGGTAAAAGAAAATCATCTTGAGGAAACCTATACATCCGAGGGGACTCCATAAAGTAGTCAATGTTTTGTGTAGTCCGCCAACTCACAGTACGGCAACCTGGTTGACTAAAACCTCAAGCCTTCTCATTCTGATTAGAGGCCCGTGCCCAGCAATGGGTACCTGGAACCATAGAAAAGACAAAAAGTGTCATATCTTCGCTTTAAATAACAAACGGAAACTTTTGTGATAAGAAAGAAACAAGTTGACTTATGACTATAATAAGACATCTTTTCAAGAAGCACGTGTTGTAAAATAAAATGCTCTGTTTGAAGTTTTCGTAACCTCCTGACCTACTGAACTCATTCTAGCAGAATTCTTAATCGAGTCTTTTGCGAGTGAAAAGCTTTGACACAGTATGTATCTAAAGATACTGTTTAAAATAAAATAGAACACTCATTAAATCCAAATATTATAGTATCATCCGACGTGGTAATCAAACCCAAGACCGTAAAGTTCAAATCATCCTTTCATTAACATTAAGATAAACACAAATATATTCAAATTGCTATAACACTCCCTTCGCGGTCATATACTTTAGGATATAGAACGGGGTAGCCGTATCAAGTGCCATAGACTTTATAATTTATTCCACGAGCACGCGGCGGGAATGGGGACTAATTGCCCCCAAAACTTTTTATTAAATGGCTTACGCATAGTCAGGACCCCAATTTTAAATGGTGAAAAAGCAATAATTATCCCCATCTTTTTTAAACAGCGAAATATTTCAAAAGGACGTTGATTAGTTAATTTGATAACTGAATGAAATTATCATTTATAATAATTGTATTGTTATCAAAATGAGCTACATAGACAGCGACAATCTATATTGTTTGATACATTATTGTGGGACTAGATAATAGAATGCTTATCATTTCTTAGATAAAGGAGAGCATATACAATATATTCGAAGGTTTTTTTCTAGTTTATGTAATTTAGAAGTGGACATGTACACTGAACATAGACGTTCTATAATTCTATGTTTTGTTAGGCTCACCCCTCTTACGTGGGACTTAATAATGCTATCGGTGAAAAGTCGATGTACATAGGGTATTACACAAATACAGGCATGTTATGTTATTCCACATAAGTAAGAAAAAAGTAAATCTAAAAATGAAAAAAAAATTAAGTTCAATTATCCAAATGCGAACAAAAATAATCATTTCTACTTAGTTTAACAAGGTACGGTCAACCTTTGGTAACGTTTCGATTACATCCTCGTCACAAGTCAGATAAATCCGCGGTGTCATGATACATCCTATCGTATTTATACGTAGTCAATGTATAAAGAGATATGTCACTTATAACCTTTGATGACGAGGGTCGAGATACGTCATAAACTTTAATACAAGTGAGGAGGCCAACTAGGTTGGAGGTTGCAACTATAAAAACGAATGATAGACGAATAGTTGAACTGATAATATTCTGTGAGGCTCGAACCTACATAGCTACCGCGCAGCGCTTGCTGAGGTCATTCCTTCGATGGGTGACCGTTTTTCATACATCGAGACCTATCCGTCGCACGGAAAGCACGCTATACAGATGATCCCCAGTGGTCTTACAAATACCTGTGATAGTCGTTAGGGGTGTCATCAGCCCAAAAAGTCTGTCAACCAGTCTGTCCTTAAAGTATCAGTGTCTCCCAGGAATCGGGTGGGGGAGGTCAGACGCCAGTCGCAACGTATAAAATACTGATATTCAGTCGCAACCAGTTAGAGTGGGAGCTGACCCCTATATAAAGAAAAGGGTAGGCAGCTGAAGATGCTGATTTATTGAGTCTGAATAAGTTAAATCTTCCTTTATGTAGCTTCTGCCTTTCGCTCCTTTAATCACTCATATTATCTTAGTTTCCTAACTACTATCCCCGAGTGCTTTTCTATTGGATTATATACATATGTCTCAATCCCTCAGATTTAATTTGGGGACAAAGAGCCATAGTACATTCTTTGAGTGTGTATGTGGTACAATTTACTAACGCATTATCTGTCTTTGGCTTCCAGAAGGGCAGATTCCCCGCGGCCCCAGTTACATTCAACAAGAACGAGACGCGGCGCGACTACCGCGCGACAGACCATCTCCACCACGAGGCGACCCAGGTATAAATTCCATTTATACACTGCTTACCTTTTCTTTGAGGCCCATGTTTGAGCTCAATGGGAAATCTGATGTTTGGTGGCCTGAATGGTGGAGTACATAGCATCACGCCTATATTTCCCGAAGGTTTAGGCAGAGGTTTACACGAGGTTTCTTCGCAAATGCCGTTATTAAGACAAGTAATAGAAGGTGAGCCTATTGCGACCTACCGGTAAAAAAAATGAATTTTTGTATCTGAAAAACCAAGTAAGAATGGTACATATCTACAGAATGTGTTTGTCATAAATCAAGCAATATAAAGTCCATATATTTAGTTAATTAATATGTCTGAAATATTAATGAAATCTCTCTATTCCATTTCAGTACATGCGCTTAGAAAAGAATACGCAAGCGAAGGAGAGGCCGACAGAAGCGATTACGAACGTGGAGGTGTCCGTAAAATGGCGGATGCCCAAAGAAAAGTAGAAGGAATAGGACCCATCACCAAAGACGGCATGCCAGTAGCACTTAGATCTGTAAGTGTAGCTTTTGGCGTTTTAAATTCTATAAAGGTGTAATATGGTTCAAATCACTATAACAGCAATATTTCGAAACATTTTAGAGATCCTACAAAATTACAAGATTACCAAAACAAAAAAAATCTCGATTTCGAATAAAGTAACCGTATGCCGTAAAAGAAGACATCAATATGAACATTTTACGTTGATTCAAAAGTGGCTAAGGGATTACCTTTCTGCGCTACGTGTCGCGGATTCGATACCAGCACGGAACAAATATTTGCATGATCTACAGGAAGTTGCGTGTGCATATGATATGTATGTTTGTAAACTGTACTCAGATTACTGAAGAAATCCTAGAGTGGGACAAAGTTATAAAAAAAATCTTTGGTTTTTTATACCTATACAATGATGGAAGAAATCATACTGTCGTAAACATCTTAATTTATTTAGTTATATAAATATAAATTAATATATTTTTTGTCTTATTACAGGAAGTCAAAGACCCCTCCAGGTGGTACAAAAAGATGTACGACACCATACATAAAAACAAATACGACGGTAGGTACAAAATAACTCACTTACTATTTGAACAACTTTTATTTTATTAGGTATAAATTCTACAGAAAATCGACAAATCATTATTTTTATTTTACATTTTTTTCAGACGATTATGTGACTATTCGATACAAAAGTCGTCGAGGTGATTATTAGTACATTTTTCCAAATTAATTTAATGTTACATTGGTGGCTGTTTCATCGCAAAATTTGTGCCGTAATCGCTTTTTTTCATAACGTTTATCCGCCATTGTAAATACGCCATTGCTTTTTGTATATCAACTTTTTAACGACGGCATGTTATTAAACTGTGATGTCCCTAATTATACGTGCATTAGTTAAGCAATAATATATCAACGCATAGAATAATTCGTAAAAAAAACAACAATAATTTTCTAACAAATCATCAGCTTTTAAGCTTAATAAAATTAACAAATTAAAATTATGATGTAAATAAATAATTCATTAATTCTTAGTCGTACCAAAATAAATTAACGCCTGCCAATTATCGGCACTCGCACTTGAATGCTGAATATTGCCATGGATATACTGGCAGGTTGTACACAGGTATATAGGTACCTAATGATATATGTCTATAAACTTCGCATTGTACATATAAGAGAGCATGACGAATGATATATTCTCGGTGAAAAACACAATTTTTCCGATAGTTCTAGTGACTCTTTATGTTACTTAAACATACAATAAATACAACCAGAAGTTCCATCGGCTAATTCCGTCAAAACCGAATTTTGACGATTGAAATTTGAATAAGTACTGTAAACAAAAATATTAATTTTATTTCTTAACACAAATATAAACTGTACTCGCATTTCAATCGGCAAAATTCGGCTGAGACGGAAAATGCCGATAGAACCTCTATCTTGCGTTGTACTGTACTGTGCCTTGTTTTCTATCTTAGGACATAATCGACTTCACCTAACTTTGTTGTTTCTCTGTAGGACAACCACCGGAAAGGGTATCAAGCAACAAATCCCAATACGCATACTTTGACCCTCGGTCTGGTTACCTGAGTGAGCCTGAAGGAGGTCTTAGTAGGCTGGGCATGAGTACGTGGAGCGACGCATACGATAGCGATGTCACCACGGGACCAAGAAGACGGACGGCTTCGGTGCAGGAAGATAGGAGGTTTAATGACGTGAACTCACCATATATGCCTAGTACTAACAAGTAAGTAATACATTTCATCATAATTTTCCTGCCCCTTATCCCATTTTGTTTCATTTCAGCACAATGTCCGTTTCTTTTCTTCGTCTCTATAATACGTCATTTCCAAATCTTGTTCACATTCATATCATCCATTCATCATTTCTTTGCTTTACTTCTTCACTTAATAAGAACTATAATATGAGGTAGATACTAATTTCTTTTAGTAGCATTGAAATTCAGTGAATCGTTACGTCTTCAACATTTTCTAATTCTTGACCAAGTCAGTCCAGACCACTTACGAAGCAGTTCAAAATAATATTATTAATCATCATGCTTGTCAAGCAGATTGGTTGAGTAATATTTTTCTTAAGCTCAAAAAACAAAGAGAAGATTTTGTGTTTTATCTATACATCTATACATATAAATAAAATTGGAGTGTCTGTTTGTAATATTGAAATAACCGTTTTTTACTACAGGCATATGAATATATATACGGTACATACACCATAATAACATTTTTTACAATTTTTGTCTGTCTGTCTATCTGTCTGTTTGTATAGGCTAATCTCTGAAATGGCTGGACCGATTTTGACGGGACTTTTATTGGCAGGTAGCTGATGTAATAAGGAGTAACTTAGGCTACTTTTATTTTAGAAAAAAATAGGGTTATGTGCATTTGGTCTTCTTAACTTCAAGTAACTTTTTTTTTTTATGTCGTTTCGCACTAATAAATACATTGTTAAGTTCCGACATCCACGCGAACGAAGTCGCGGGCACAGCTAGTAAGAAATAGGACTGGTATTGCAAATATTTGATAAGACAGCAAAAATAATACATTTTCATTCACAGATATAGCACCTTAGCATCAGCGAGGGCAAGTCAAGAAGTATACAAGAACCAACCTGGAAGAATAGAAAACTATGTACCCGGAAAGTCATCGGTCGTTGACAAGGAAGCCAAACAGGTACTTTTCTCTCATTTTGCATCATTGGGTACATTGTTTGAATCATCATCCTTATCCAAATGATTTTATCATAAAATGCTTAGGTATACATATATCATCGAACACTCATCATTTCATTATTCTATTGAGCTAATAATTTTGTCATTCATTGTCAACAAAATCTATGTACCATTTACGATTGGTAAAGAAACAAATAGGAATTTAAAATATTGTTTCGAAATTCCTACTCATGTTTCGAACCTGACATTAGTTACTAATATTTTCAGAACAGCCTGTGTAATACGTACATTTTGTTGGTTACTTCATTCGAACTAACTGCCTGAATCCACAATCCATAAAATAGCAACAACAAGATTTGTTTTTTTCTTTTCTAGTGGTGGGACGAGGTCATGGACATTTTTGACGGGGTACGATATTTTACTATTTTTATTGTGTGTAATTGTTTTAACCAATAATAATGTAACCTTATTGGCCTTTATTAAACGTATAAAATGCCGTTAATTTATTTGAATGTGAAATTAAATGTTCAATTATAGTTATCATTGGTCCGGTCAATGGTATGGCATTCTCGCCCAAATTTTTATTCGTCGTAATACTAAATACTACATGCAATTGTACAGAAAGCTTAGTTAACCTTTCGTCTGTAAATATAATGCCGTCAACTTGTGTCTCAAAGCCTTAAGACAATAATGCTATAGGTACAATTTGCGTTGTACTGTGATTCACTAACGTATGTTTTACATCTTTGGCTGGGTGCGTATGGTGGTGGCACTAACAGTGGCTAGATGACAACTCTCCCCTCCCCCCGTACACCACATTGCTAGCTCGCGCGATACAGAAGAGTGTAAGGCCCCTTAACATGAATGTCTGCCTGTGTATTGTGAGCCTTCCGTGTTTGCGCATGCACAATAAATGTATCTACAATATAACCAATATTTTTTATCCCTTCTTACTTAACTCAATTTGTACTTTTTTGCTTGTACTTAAGTACATTTTGACTACTTTAGTTTTTTTATTTGGGTTTTTGGAATGTATTAATTATTTACAATTTAATTCTTAATATGTTACGTTGATATTTATTGGGTTTTAAATCATATTGTCTGATTGTATTCATTTATCATTATTACTGGTGACGGGAATAATTATTTTGATTTTATTTGCATGTCTTTTTTATGGTGTTTTGTATACTACAATATCTATATTTTAATATAAATTAATAACTTTAAAAGTTATATTATTTAGATACTAAAATTAATTACTTTCAAAATAAATTTCCAGTTAATATTTTATTCTTTAAGTGTTTTCATCGATGAAGCTTCATATTTTATGTCGATGGCATGTTACAGTATAAAATGTAATAATTTGTTCAATAACTTTGTCTTATGTTCATTGTATAATTTCTTGTGTTATTCAATTGTGTTCTTTATACTATCTGCTTTAAGCATGGTTTAATTAATCTCACTGAAAACGTGAGTCGTATCCTATTTTGTCTTTGAAATTGTCGTACAATAATACATTATTACCTATATTTTTCTTACAGCAAAACATATCAAGTACAACATCTCTGCCACAATCTTCGCCGAAAGATAAAAAGGATCTAACAACGACTATCCTATCAAAATCGAATATGGCCAGGTAAATGACCAAAAATTCTAATTATCATCAACCCCCCAGGGGTCTAAACAACTCTTATTATCATGCATGTAAAGTTAATTATTTTTAGGCGCCCAATCAGTACGCTTGACAGACGGATTGGTGTTCAGAGCACCCATATATTATCATTCTGGAGGACGTTACTACCCATCCTCCTGACATAATCACTTATTCGCATTTTAAGATTCTCAAAAGAAGAGGTGATATCCTCTACCGCCTACTCTACGGCCAGTAATTGTAATAAATACTGTTAATCAAGTAATAATGAAAACTCATATAAATGTTGTTATAGTCAAAGACGTGACTGCGTACTTATATGTATAAAGACCCGTGGGTTTCTCGAATTTCTTGGATACAAAACGTCTAAGCGTTCTTTCATTCCATAAAAATCTTGTTGGGTGATGATTGTGATCAAACCAACGCCTGGCTATCCTTTTGGGCGATTAGAGTCGCATCTTTTATATTATGTTATAATAAAATCGTAATTATCATGTTATCTTCTGGGGTTCAAGGAAAGAGCCCCCACAAGTGACGATGCCTGAAATCGTCTGGCGCACCCTAGGTGGTCACTCTCGCTGCCACCATTGCTGACTAGATAATCTTTCCACCACGGCATTGGCGGTAACAATGTTATAACTCATGCCAACATGACAAAACAAGAAGATGCAAACGTCAGTTCCTACAAGTAAACTATTCTTCGTACAGGGCTTTGAAGGAATCCGGATACGAATCGGATTCGACGCTGGTGTTCCGTCGCCGTGAAGACACGGAGGCGCCCCTATCGCCAGCAGAGAGGCGTGCCGCTTACAGGGACCTGCAGGCTGGTGGAGAACCTCCACTCAGAGGGTTCCGATCACCGGCGCCACCACGACAAGGTCAGCGTACATGAATATTACAATCTGAAACGACTGAGATTTTAGATTTTATATTGTTTTTTTAAAGTTAAACAAAGTTTTTTTTTAACTTTAGTTCTTACAAAATATCTCCGTAGTTATAGGGTTGTTTACCACATATGATAATGAATGAAATCAATTTTTGGTCGGCATTGATAATTTATTTAGTAAGTGGTGAAACAATCCTATGCTACCCCAGTATTTCTGCGGTTACTATTTTATACATTAATTATAAAAAAAAATTAATATAAAATTTGAACATTTATTTTGGTATAAAATGGATTGCTATAAATAAAACGCCTTATTTATTCTGATAAAAAAGCTTAGATTAAGACACTAACCAATTTATTAAATGTACTCACGTATTTACAAACAATACAACTAATAACGCATGGTTTTATTATTATAATCTACTATTTACTTTTCGGTGTAAGCGATCAATATTTAACTGATAATGAGTGCTTTTTTACCTTTTTACCAACTCTACGACGCTCGTACACTTTGTACTTGTAACAATCTATACAAAAAAAAACCTGTAATCAAATGGAAAATCGCATTTTCCGTATACTTGGCCAAGGCCAATGCACATCCCATGTGTAACACACACATGCATACCATACCATCGGACGTACCGAGTTACCGACTCAAGGTCAAAATGACAATGATGCTTTTCAATAGCGCACATATTAGTCCATATTGTAATACACGAGAGGTAAGTCGAGATTTTTTCCTACGCATGCTTTCATCTACTCTATTTAATAAGGTGCTGGGTCTTCGGGCTGCTGTATTATCAGGTAAAACTTGCATGAGCACATATTGACTCCAAAATTAAACAAGCACAGTAAATAGTTTTGAACACAGTACAAGTTTTTGCGGCACTTACGTAGTATCACGGTTAGAAAACGCAAACATCGCTTACGAGAATCACAATTAGAACAGGAGCACGAGAATCACGTTTTTGTCACATCTAACGAGTGGGAGAGAAAGGAAAATATCATCACTGAAAGTGGTTACATTTCACAGACGAATCAGAAATCGAATACATACCGATTTCTTCCACACTGACGAAGATAAGAGTTCATAAGAAAACACCTAAAGTACATGAAGTCATCTGCTACCCAATAACCAGAATAGAAACCGGAGAACAAGTAAAATTCAAGAGATTTGCTCCATCTTTCCTGAGCATTGATGTACCTAGTATTGTTACTGGCTATCCACCTGCTCCTCCGAGAAGAATTTCATCAAAAAACAGTCGAACTCTCAAGTTAGTCACATCAACAAGACCTGTGTCAACATCGCCAAGAAGAAGTACAACGTCGACACAATCTAACGTGGATTTCCTTAAAGACAAAATTAACCACAAACTTTGTCGTCAAAATACTCATATAATTAGTAAATCAGGCTCTACATCAGATAAAAAAAGTGTGGCAGTTGACTCAAAATTGCCAAAAACGCGAATTATGTCTACATCCGCACCACCTGCTATAAATAGGAAATATAATCCAACAATCACAACAAAAACCTCAATGAAAACTTTGGGAAATGAATCTAGAACTATAGGCACAAGTAGTTTTGGTTCTTCACGTAGAACGTTGTTACCTACAGAATATTCTAACTCTGTACACAGCAAATATGGTGAACCACATTCTTCTGTGGTGATAGAAGGAGGAGCTGGACGCAAAACGCCTATATCAAATATACTTGACAAAGTTACGTCGTTAGATAAATTATGGAGCGCAGAAAAAAGAAATGAACGCATTGATCTTACAAAAATGAGATCTAAATCTTTATCTAAAGACGCCAGCAATACTACAAATAAAACTAATATCAATAAACCTTCCTCAATATCAAGTACAAAGTCATTATCACCAACAAGCACTCACAAGAGTAGAGATATGATCCGAACTGCTGAAAAAGTACAAAAACTTAAGATATCAAAACTATACACCAAATCTAATCCTTGCTTAACAACTAAAAACGAACAAAAAATAACAAAAACTAGTACACTTCAATCGACATCTAATATTTCAAAATCATCGTCGAATATCACAACTGGATTGAAGAAACCAAATCAAGTAAAGACAGCAGTAGTAACAAACTTAAAAAAGAAAAAGTCTTTAGAAAGTGTGATTATTAGACCTCGCAGTGTTCCATGTCATGAATCATGCAGTAAAAAAGCTAAAGATAGTGCCAAAAATATTAAGAAAACGCCAAAAACTAAAAACATCAAGAAAAGTAATGTGAAGCCCAGCGAAGAATCTGAATCTGGTAGTCAATTTGGTGACACTTCAAACGAAACGTCTAATTTTGGCTCCTTTGAAAATTTAGGTGCAAGACGAATAAGTTCTAAAGAAATTAAAAAATCCCATGATGCCATAGTATCTGACAGTTTTTTTCAGCATTTATTTCTTGGAAGAGCTTCTACCCCGAGTCTGGTATATCCGATGTTAGAACCAAATACAACTGTACTTCAAAAAGCAAAAATGTTTCAGTCTCTACCTCAAGATAATATTTCGCCAAAATCTTTAAATACTTATTTGATACATAGAAAACCAGTTTCCTTATCCCATTTTAAAATGTGGGATAGATATCCTAGTCCCTCACGAGCACAGAGTCCTCGATCTGTATCTTGGCCAGGCAGAATGCATGATGAAATTCGTAAATTTGATAGTTTATCTAAATATGATGAATTTGGATCAACTTCCTCCTTAGCAACTGTCAGAAGTAGGAGTGAACCACCATGCAATAAAATGTATTTTTCACAGACGTCCCGTCCAAAATCACCCACGATAGTATTTCACAAAAAGGATAAACCGAAAGAATCCCCAATACGAAGCGCGATATCACCATCAAGGTTGATTTTCACACAGTCAAGAAGGTCAATTTCTCCAAAAGTTATTCATAAAGTTGATTCATCTCCTTCACAGGTGAAACGTAAATCATTATCGCCATCCAAAATAGTTTTCACTGAGACCATCCGTCCTGTTTCTCCTGTTGTAACCAAACAGTCGCCACGTTTGGAAACAATAGATTCAAAAGCTGATAAATATCCTTCAACAATATTTTTCTCTCAAACTTCAAGACCGGTATCTCCAAAAGTAATCAGAAAAAGTACAGTGGCAAGTATCAGCAGAAGTCATTCCACTTCACCTGTTTCGATAAGATCCCCATCTTGTCGTCGTATACATAGTGCTCGTTTACAAAACAGTAAGCACTATGCAGACACTGTACCAAAGAGCGTGTTTCGCACTCGAAGTGCTGGCGATGCTGAGAGAAAAATACTTATAGATAGTTTCCCCATGAAAACGAAAAGCGATACTAATTTGCATAGTGGTGACCCGGATTATGACGAATACATTCGCGACATGCAAAACACGAAAATGAGGTCAGAAAGGTTTAGAGAATTAAACAGATACTATACTTATTTGGAAAGAGTGGCTGAATTAGAAAAAGCAACATCAACGAGTGATTTACGTCATAGAAGAAAAGATGAAGAAATAATTGACTTTGATCGTTGGAAGAAAATAAGAGCAATAGAAAGAGCTGAAGAAGAATTAAACAATCTTTACCGTAAATTAAAATTGGCTCAAACTGAAAAAGATGTATTGTTTTATCCTCGAGATCTGAAAGATTTTCGTTGGAATCATGACACAGACAGAGGATTGCGAATCAAAGAACGGTCTGTAGAAGACCTTAAAGATCATTTCCAACAAATTCCTCATTATGACTCTATGGATTTAGATCAACCACAATCAAGAGATTCTTACAAACCTTTATGGCGAGGAACAAGTGTAGCAGAAACAGCATTTTATATCAATAAAAAAAATGACAGTGATAATCTCGAACATCGAGCTACCGTAAAACCAACAGTTACGTTACAACAGGATAGTTCTCTTAACGATCTTCGTAAAAAGATTGGTCTTGGCAGTCGTTTATGGAGCAGTTTATCTATGGACCAAGTGAATGCTCTAAAAAATCAACTGAATGCTATATACAGCAAAGAACTGGAATCGAAAACAAATAAAGAATCTGATAAATATAGCATTGATGTAAAACCAGATAAATTAGAACCTAATCCCTCGTTGCATGTTAGATGCAATTCATTGATTACTTCAGACTATAATCCGGAAAGAGAAAAGCCTGCAAAACTTGCTAAATCCGACTCTATAGCTGCAATTTCTTGTCCAATTACATCAGTAAAGGACCTGAAAAATAATGTTAATAAAATACAAATGACTCTCAGTGAAAACGAGAAGAGAAAGATTTCGCAAACATTAAGTAAAGAAATTTTAAATAGAATAAGTAAATTTGACACTCAAGCACCACTATCTTTAAAAGAAGAAATCGAAAATACTGAAATCAAAGATCAGCTACTAACTGAAACTAAAGATATAGTAGTTCACAAAAGTTCAGACTTTATTAGACAAGAAATTACCCATAATATAGAAAATGACCAAAAGAGACACGTCGTGTATACCAATGAAAAGACTGAAACACCTTGTCAATCCTCGGCTAGTGAAACTGAAACCGCTAGTTCAGATATATCCAATAAAACTGTTATATACAAAGGACCTAGTAAAGAAGTTCAAAAAAAAGTTCAGTATTTCGAGTCTGTGAAAAATGTAGCGGATCAAACAAAAACTGTTTATCACGCCAGAGAAAACTCTGATGAAAAGGAAAATCAAGATCAAAATAATTCAGACACAGCAGTAGCTATCAAAGAAACGAAAGCAAATGTAAGTGGAACTAAACCAAGTGAGCCCCAAAAAAACCAAATAGTTCAATCACAATCATGCGCAAATTTTAAGGAACTCTTTGGGGAGACTGAAAAGCACAAATTTTTGTCGCTACCTTCGAAACCCGATCTACATTCTAGGTCAGCTTCGCCTTATTCAGAATTGTACATTGCCGATAGACGGACGCCCGACACGCTACGGTGTTCCAGCGACGAGACAATCTGGCGCAGTCGGAGCCCGTCACCCGACCCGGAGAGATATTGGCGCGCGTACCTTAACCTGGCGCGAGCGGGCGAAGTGCGCCGCCTCGCCCGGCGCTTTGACTCACCCACGGCGGCCGGCGCCGTGCTGCGGCGATACCGCAGTGATCCTGAACTTTCTCGAAACGCATTTATTAGCAGTTGGTCGTCTTTTGAGAAGCTTTCATCGCGTCGAGATAAATGTAGAGTCGTGTTACCTGTGGCCCGTGTACCGCTACGACCAACGAATCGTTATATGCCCCATATTGATATTATATCAAAATTAGCATCTCTCCGTAGGCGCACGGCTCCTCGGTCTAGGTCTGCCGAAGAAGCCTTAGAATGTCGCCCAGGGGAAGTCGATCGTATTCGACGCAGATTCGAAACGATGTCACTGCTTGGACAGATATACGCTTCCGCTCCTGACGTGAGTGAGCTACACGACATGGCTCCGTACCTGGCGGGCTCATGGATAGCACATCGTTACCCAAAACGTAGTGATAACAATAGATCTCTTGAGGATCCAAACATTTTAGTTCGTGGTCGAACATCACCTGTAAAAAAAGAAATTAAAAAAATATCACCCAAAGAATCCATAAAATTGAGCTCCATCCTGAAAAGCGACACATTTGCGAAGCAAGAATTTAATCCCGCGGCGCATCGCCCGGCAAGCCGGTACGAGCCGCCGCGTGCTCCTCCCCGGCCACCGCCCGCTTCATGGCCCTACAGGCTTTCGCCTTACGTCACGCCATCACGACACACGGTCACATTCCAAGGTTAATTTCTTTAATTTCTAAAGTTTTGTTATACGACTATGTTTAGTAGACGCTAAGTCGTGTTTAATTTTGGAGTAAATTTGTAGAAGTTAGCATCCATCTTACAAGATTTATTGATCTTCGTTGTGAGTTCCACTGTGTCTCGTTCCTGGTATGCGTGTTTACTTTGCGTGTTTACTGTTCGCAAGTTACATTTGCAGTATTGCATAAAATGTAGCAAAGTCGCTTGAACATTTGTTTTTATCAAACAAGCCTAAATATTTTGAATTTATTCAACTGTTACAAAAAAAAAATGAGTACTTATAAAAAATTGAAAATATTTTGTGTAAGCTTTTAATGTTAACACATAACGAATATCAATAGACTTTTTAGTTATTAGAATTTACATTTACCTATTCATGTTTTGCTGTGTGGTCCCTTATCATGTTTTGTTATACACTATTAGAGACCGACTCAGCACCAGAGCCTCCACGAAGAACTTCGCATGGGAGCTACTCAGACACAGGCAAGTATTTCCCTTCTCTTAATACACCACGACTATTTGTGATGTTACTTGTAAATAACACTACATTGAGATGCTCGTCTCAAAAAAACAAATTACACAAATCTCTGACCTACTTTGTTCCATTAGGTAACACTTCTGCGCAGTTCACTTCCTAAAATCATTCGGTCTGAACATCATGAGAGCCAACGTGCTTATATCCCATATTATATGTGCGAATAAAAAAGAAACAATAGCCTTTGTTCAAAACAATCGGAGCCTTAACTTATTCTCCTGACCACCGTCGCCCAAAAACGTAGTCTGAGACGAATAAAATATTAGTCAAGTTAAAACTAGAAGTGATAATGTTATTACAAAGTGATTTACTTACTAAATCTGTGCCACAACAAATCAAAAAATTCATTCATATCGTGCGATTATCAGTTCGCCTCTCGCGGTTTACGTCATTCAATTGGATTGGACTTCCAAAACCTGTCGGTTGAGTTTTTTCAATTGTAAATAGTTCGGCTAGCCGCTTGATCACATGCGGTGTGGTTGTTGTTCGTAAAATAATAAATAAAATTGTTTTGACTGAACTGAGCAGTTAGGTTAAAACAGGTCGTAATATTGAGCAGTATCGGCAAGTGTTATCTAGTATTATTCACTGATATAATATAATATTGTTATCAGTGTTATCGAGGCTTCAGTTAAACGCAAACCACCTAGGTATGTGCAGTGTTAAGTAAAAATCAGTGGTGTACCGCCAAAATGAACGTAAATTCTGCAAGTGACACTGGAAAATACCGCAAGAGCAATATTTTAAGCCGCGACGATATCATTTATGAAGATGACGGATTTTTTAGTGACGTACCAGGATCAGGATCGTTATCTAAATCACTTATTGCCTTAAATAAATATGTCAAGAAGAATTTACTTTATGATGAAACAGAGGAAGATGAAAATGATAGTGTATATTTTTCAAAAGAAAGCAGCCCTAATGAATCTCGTAACAAATATGATTCCGACAGTTTGAAAAGCAATGAATCCGTTGAAGACCAATCCGCTACAAAAACAACTACGGCTACTATTACGTACGGCGTCACAAGTGTCACGCAGCTAACAGACGACTACAAGTCTATGCAGTTACAAGATAAATCGTTCAATGATTCTGATACAAATTATGATACAATTTCGGATAACGTTGACACACAAAGTATAACCATATCTGAAATAGTTTCGGAATCAACTGACAATCAAAATGAGCCTAAATGTCAACCAGAACACAATTCAGTTTCTATGAGCAATTTAACAAATATTACTGAATCTGATATAGAAACTAATATTGGAGACCAAGTAGTATATCGGCATAAACCAACCAATTTAAAAAAAGAAGAATATCGCCACACGCTACATGAATTTTCCGAGTGGGGAAACAGGACAAACATATATCCGGATGTTTACGCTCCATTGCCGTACAGTGAGTACAAGTATATTCATTCACAATATTGTGATATTTTTTGTAATGCAATTTTCTATGGCTATGTCCACGGTAACAAATAATTCTATTGTGTTTTCAAGGTTGCTATCTAGAATACGTTCCACCTATTTGTGTTATTACGAGCGGAAACTATGTTCGCTTGATAGAATCAAATCATTACTCTTATTTATTGTTTTCATCTAAAAAATACTTATCTGGATTGATGTAATAAAACCTTTTTGTGTACCTTACAAGTGCATATTTGCTGGAAGAGATAAGGTTATCTGTATCATAGACTCATCGTTGAACAAAGCGAATTCCAGACGTTAACATGATTATTGATTTAAAATGTTTAAGCAACCATACGTATTACAACAAATATTTGACCTTAACATGCGCTACAAAACTAAATGATAAACATCAAGTCGTTAAAAGAATTTTGATTACAGTATGCTCTTGTAAAGAGTAAGTATAGTGTACAAAAATGTTTCTATTATAGATTGATGGCTATTGCTATTTATTATATCATTAAGATATTTAGTTTTTATGTTGAGTAAATTAAAAGTCTCCCTTTCAATCTTTATGAACCTGTATTACATGTTTTAATTTCAATTAAGTGCAATTTATTATGTGAGAGTGAGATTCAATTCAATTCTGTTTCATCAATTCTTATGACACCTAAAATATATCACAAATCATATTTATTCTAAGTACTGTTGATGCTGGAACAAACGTCCCTAATATAACCTATGGGTTTCATTCGCATTAAAACTTGGAATAATATACAATAAAAAAAATCCTGAGGTCACTGATTCTTTCAAAAAACCATAAAAGTATAAACAAATTCAGCAACCTGTTAACATGCAACACTATCAAATAAATGCTACCAGAAATGAGATAACCGATGTTTTAACACGTCTACCAAAATGGTTAAATAATGTCTGTGTTGACAACGCGTGCGTGCGAAGCGAAAGTACAAGTCAGTGGGTTTGGCGGGAGATGAGGTTAAGGCGTCGATTCGAGTCGAAAGTGCATCTGATCTATCGTCACCGACGGCCGACGACAGACGTCGTCCCCGTTGGGAGAACGTGCTGTGTTGTGACTTTGTTGTGTACTGTGATCGATCTGTGTTTTATCAACTACGAGTACTATGGGCATACTCAAGCAAATCAAAAAAATGACTACTCTTGGTTTGTTATTTTCATGATCATTATCATTCATAGCATTATCTTTATAAATTTTATGTGTGCCATCAAAGTGTTCAACTAACCGATTAAAAAATGTTAATTTATGAATATATTTTATGAGTGCATTTATAAGTAGGTACTCGTTTTAAATTACGTGCGTAATTTCAAGTGTTTATAATTTATTGATGTTTGTTCGTTTGATCTGCCTTAACTCGATAACGTGAACTGTGATAGTAATATTAATTAAGAGCAAAGATAAAATAAATATCAAGTTCTTGACGTCCAAGAATTAATTACTTAGAGATCTTAACACACATATGACATAAAGAAATTGAAGGGTAGATTTTTTTTTAATTAACTTCGAAATAAGGCGATTTTTCAGGGACACCTGCGCAAGTACAAACCAAATTGATTATGTTCGGATTGCGACCATGTTCCGTTTCAATGAGTAATTATGAAATATTTAGAGAGGTCTTGCCGTATCAGGATACAGACTTACCTAAATGAAACTTGAAACGGTAATTAAAAGCGACGCTCCATTGCAGAATGTCACCAAGATATATTCAGCTGCAATGCAACTTAATGAATGTACGGTGACTCAATGGTATGCGAGAAATTCTATCTGTAAGATAAAATTTCTTAATAATCGCACTTATAGTTCATAAGAATTGGAGTATCAAACACTACAAAATTTAATTTAATAAAACTTCACGTGGTTATTTGTCTGTGTTTTACTTGAAAAATTATAGATAAGGTCTGATACTGAATACTAGCTTAAAAATCTCCTATACTTAATTTAAAAATTGGGTCGTATATAAATTTCTAAGTAATCCCATACCTGTTTTGTTAAGAAAACCGACAGTATTAAAAACGAAATCTGCAAGCTTAACATGGAATCATCTTTCGTCCTTGACAATTTTATCCAAATGACCATAATAATCTTCAAAAGTAACGACATTTGTACATAAATATTTTACTTCTATTATAAAGGTATTATCAAACAAACGAATGCGTAAATCACGTACGTCCAATTATACGGAATTTGAAAATAATAACCCAATCGCGAAATGACAATATTCCTAATTCCTCACAAATTTTACTACAAGTTTTCGTGCTAATTAATTGTGAAACATTAATTTCATAACTTCAATTCAATCAACATTGTTCACTCTATTGTTATGTAGTGTTTATAAATATAATAACAAAACAAAACCAAATGTTTCTCAGTCTGTGTAGTAAACAACGCTTTGTTTGGATGCTGCCCTTTCTTTTTTGTATTCTTTTTCCAGAGTGAAGGTTTCATATCTATAGAACTGTCTGTTTTTAATTTTTGTAATATAGTAACCTCTCACAATCAATAATTTTCTTCTACACCATCTTTTTTTGTGGCCAATGTTTATGCTACCTAAGCATCTTTAGTATAGTTTTCAACTTTTCGTTCAATATCATATGAGATTCTATAATTACCAGAAGATACGAAAATCGCTTTCGAAGAAGTGATCTATTTAATCTTAGCTTAGTTCGTAATACTGATATTTGTAGCAACGTTATACTAGATATCAGTCGCACTAAAAACGAGTTAAAAAGTACTTGTAATGTTGTGCAAATGAAATTCCTCCGTCGCAACGCCAACGTGTATTTGCTTATACTCCACAAACATAGCTATAATATCTTGGTTTTCGCCATGGCATAAGGTACGAAATCCCGCGGATCCATATTTGTCAATTGTAATCTTATCGTTGCAACTCTGGGCGTGTCGTAAGTACGTGCCAAGAATGATTATCCGTAGAAAGTTGACGACAATTGTAAGTTATTCTGTTGAGTATCCGATTCGACATATTTGATGGCGATTCAGTGTATATATTTGCGTGTATGCCCATTTGGAACGTTCAGACTAAAGCATTTAAAAGCAAAACAATGGAAAAACATAAATAGCACACATATTTGTTTTGCAACATTTTTTGGTACAGTTTATCTACTCCTTTAAGGTATATTCTGTCATAGTCTGGTGTCTATGTGTCTGTGGCAATACTCTAGACTACTTTTTGTTAGGTGTAATATCAGTATATTTATTATATTGATAACTTGTATTGTTATCGGGTGACCATCCTTGATATTGGCCTCGGTGACATCATTCATCGATATAGGTGCATTTAATTAAAATATCTTTCGAAAAGTGTACTTCAAGTACGTTTAAAAATAAAACATATCATCACGCCTGTATTCGAAGGGTTGGGCAGAGGCGTACTGTTGTACCTACAACCAAATTTCGCCTACTTCGCTTATTATTGAGTCTCGTTTAACAGGGAGCGTGCCAATTGCCATTTAACGGATACAATTTCAAAACTTCGGACAGCTACAGAAATTTAACAGAAAATCGCAATAACATTTTTCCCGACTCGGGAATCCAACCCAGGACCGCGCTCAACAGCCGCGCTTGCGACCACTAGACGAATGAGGTAGTTTCAAAAAAATTTCACTACATATTTCTAAATAGCAATTTTCTTAAGTGTATCGTTTCGAAATCCAAGATAAAATAAGGAAATTGAGAATTTTCTTAGTATGCACCGTAATTAGTCCCTAGTGATATGGCTTGCAACCCAGACTTCCGCTTTTAGCCGGTCACTCTGTACTTTTACATATTTATACGGCTCAAAATAAACACGTCCGGTCTGACCAGATTTTATTACGCTCAAACATTATTAACATATTATATTAAAACACAAGTAAAACATGTAGACTTTTTCTAGTCTCGCTTATTAGGTCAAGATATATGGATTTTTCTCTAATTTCCTCAGTTCTTTTATATTATTATCTAACATAATCAATTAAAGCATCAATCATTGTTAAGGAGACCAAAATGAATACGAAATTCAATTAAAAATTATTATCATAATTATGCAATTTTCTAAGATTAGATTCCTAACTCGGCACGTTGCCTCTTACTTCCGCTGATATATTACAAAATGTGCCTCACAACCGGTTCTTACGTGTCATCGTATAATAACCACTTAAAGAAAATCGCCAATCACGGCATTACCGCATCGATGGTGGTTCCATAACATAGCGACCACTTTCACTTTTGTGGAAAATATTACTTTATTTTATACAAAAGGTTTGCCACGCCTGGCAGAGTATGTAGTGTATCCATAGTTGTAGTTTTAAGTGTACACTCTTTACGTCAAGCGTGCATTTTTAATATGTTTCATATGAGCTATCTTTTTATTGACGACACGGTTGGCGCAGTGGTTGAGCGATCGTTCGCTGCGTTCAGTGTCACGGGTTCGATTGCCGCACGTAACAAAAATTTGTATAATCTACATATAGTTTCGGGTCTAGATGTACATATGTCCATGTGAATATTTGTGTTTGTAAACGCACCCACGAAAGGTTTAAAAATAAATAAGTAGAGAACATAGTTATATCATTTTGTTTCTATTGGCATAGATAGTTTGAACCGGGAGTGTAGTTACGATAAACATTTAATTAACTAAATATTTCTTCTCGTAATCGCCTACGTATACGTAACTTCTACATTTCACTTTCTCATAAACACGCCAAACAGAAAATACATTTGTTTACACGCCAAGCCCTTTCTACAAGGGCCACTTATGGGTTGTTTACGATGCATGTAAACGTAGTTTCAAAAGCAATATTTGCAATTAGATACTTGGAACGTGAAAGGTGGAAGGTATATAATTACATTAGAACGTTACGTGTTCGAAGATTTCCGAGAAAAATATGATAGCGTTTTAATAATGAAATATTTTTTAATAGATGGCTTGATACATTTTCCTATTACATATATCGATTCGGTTGCCGACCCGCCATTCTGATACACTAAGTCAGGGAAGTGCAAACATTTTACCTTGAGCAATTCCATTGAGAGGCCTTTGCCATACAGTGGGACAACACCATAGGCTCAAAATAATAACGAAAGTTCCAGTGACAAAAGTATTGACTTCTTGTTTATTTGGTCACGTAACAATCCTTTTACATCACCTGCCATAATAAGTGTATAGGTATCTTAAAATTAGACTCAAATAACATAAAATAAATATAACATCACGCCTATTGGCCTGAAGGATTAGGCAGACGTGTACTATTGTGTTATTAAGTTTTATGACATCGAAGGCGAATCTATTGCCACTAACCAGGCTCAGTTCCAAACTGTGTGCTAATACTGAAAATGTATATTCAGAAAATCCCAATAATACTTCGCCCGACTCAGGAATCGAACCCAGGACCTTACGCTCAGCAGTCGCGCTTCCGACCACTAGACCAATGAGGCAGTAACACAAATTATCAACTATAAATACGCCTATAGCTTCAATTCAGCTAACTAAATCCACCATTTTCCCCATAGAATCCCCTCGTCGATATGTGGAGAGCGACGTCAACATCCACTACAGATGTCCTGTGCGTCACGACCCGCTGCCGCTGGTGCCCGAGAGGGAACTGGCTAGACAACAGGCCGAACACATGAAAAGGCTCTACCGGGAGCAGAAGAGGAACAAATACTTACAGGTACATCCGTAACAATGATTTAAATTACTTAACAATATAAAGTGACTCGTGGTTCCCGGAAAAGAACGACAAGACGAAAGCCTGGAAAGCCAGTCTTTATTACCCTGGATTCGTACGACAATATCTCTGCAGCTTTTTTTTATATATGGATAACTTATAGTGGCTTATCAATGAAAATCTTCAGAATACAATCTATTTATATAATAAAATATAGGAAGTTATCGATCTATCATAGTTACGATAAAAACGATGACATTTTCATGTTTAACCCCTTGAAGCACGCAGAGGAAACAATAGAACATCTATTTTTGCTGCGAGCATTCGCAGGTTAATGAATTTATTTACAGTTTGTTTTAAAATGTAACTTAAAAAGTATACTTAAAATAATTCAATAAATTGGTAATAATATTTATATTCTATGATTTGGTAGGTACATGACAGATCATCATAATACATATAAATATCACTTATGTTTAATATAACTTAAGTGCTTTAAATCTAAGTCGCAATTTAGTAAAAGTGTCTTTTTGCTACAAATATAGATAAAAGCTTATTATCTAGATAATAGGATATATTATTAAAATGAATCTTTACAGTATCTCAATGCAAATAATTGTAAATGTAGGTCACAAAAACATTGCAACAAAGAAATTTTAATCGATTACTTTCTGTCAGTTTTCATCGCAATAATTTCTCATCATTATGTTGCATGCTATATTCACAATCGATTCTGAACAGAGTATCGATATGCGGAAAAAACTAAACGGTTTATCGGAATACGATTATCGTGTCCGTCAATGTACTGCGATTGCGATTAACGATTAATCTTGTTAAACTAGGCGCTAACACGCGACTGCAGTTTGATCGATATCACGATATCCGTTAATTTATTGAACCGAACTACACAACACAACGCTAATATTTCCATATATTTTGTAATTTGAATTACGAATACATTTCAAGTTCATGGAAAGGTATGTTTCATTCGAATTGTAATATTCACGTTTTGTTTGAAAGCTTCAAATGTGTAAAAGTATATAAGAAAACCTTTTTTCTTCGTACCTGTTTACGATAGTAACACTATTTAATTAACTTTTTTTTTTACCAAGCAGTGGTAATAGTGAACTCGTGAATGTAAGTTATTTTATTGATTACTTAAATGTATCAAATTCCTATGCCATTATAGTAGGCACTGTCTATTAAAAGTAATGGTAATTTTAACGCAATATCTACAACGCAACTGACAAGTTATTTAAGTGAACGGTTTCCAACATTACTTTGATCGCAATTTATGGCTAATAACAGGAAATGATCATAATTTGATAGGCAAACTACAAAACGCAGCATTCATCATCCAACAAGCTACGGCTAACTAAAAAGAAATACAGATTCTACATCACGGTGCTTAAAGGGTTAAAATATTAGAAAAAAAAACTGATATACAAAATAAACGTTAAACAACATTCATTATTTTACATACAATAACTTAGTAGGCACTGTACTGTTTAAGTTTACTTGTTCATTTTAGGCCTAATAAAATTCAGATGTAATGTAAATTTAAAAAAAAATTAAAGAAACGTGAAGTTTAAAAATCTATGTTTTGAAGGTCTCAAAATAATTTTAGTATTAGTCCAAATCATTAGTTCCCAAAGTGGTCCAGATGGACCCTCAAGGGTCCACGGGAGACTCGACGGAGGTCTACGTTGGCGTGACAAAAAACGGAGGTGTACAATTCAATTTATAATATGGTAGAAATGTAGCTGCAGGGGGCCCACCGGAATCAACTAAATTTTGAAAGTGGTCTATGAGAAAAAAAGTCTGGGAACCTCTGGTCTAAATTGTAACTCCATCACTATCATCATTCGCAGCATTTGGCATATCACAGCGTAACTCTCCCATCTATTACGAGTATGTTCTACTTTCTTTTTTACTTCAATCCTGTCCAGATCTTTATCTCTAGGTACTTATGTTTTATAAATATGGCCAATGTATAATAACATAATACAGGAATCCTATTGTTCCAATTAATATTATACAAGGTACATCTTCACCTGTTTGTAACACTATCCTCTCGTACAATTGCGGTTTCTCAGCTTGTTTCCATTCAAGTTTCTGCTACATACCGTATATTGTTTTACATATACGCAATATTATTATCTTCCTATGTCCTCCTAGTATTATTTTCATAATTATCACGTATCTAGTGTGCATAGTTCCTATGAAGATGTGTAGATGTGTGAATTACGTGTTAAAGGATGGTTAAACAGAATTTAGAGACGAATAGATTAAATAAATTATTGTAACTTATATATTTCTCTATAATTGCGAAGTAAATATTTAAATAAATACATAATTTAAATATATTAAGAAAGATATAAGTTACAATAATTTATTTAATCTATTCGTATAGTTGTGACCACAGAGATTAATTTCGGAAGCTATATCTTACTTTCAAATATCTGTATTATTCTTGTATCTAAAATATGTGTAGTAAGTTGTAAATAGGATGACCGCACGCACCTTACGTTTACATCCTGGACAAACGCACAACCGCTACTCCGGATGCGAGTGCGCAGTGTTTGCATACGACCCACTTGAATCGCACAGATAGAAACATTTCACTGATTTCACTCAGACATCTACTCGCGGTGTGAATATCCGCAAATTAACAAGCTGCGATGGAGCCCTTCGAGAGAAATCTTTTACGTTACCAACAAGTAATGGCCGCCATTCAAGTTTTTATTTTTACTTACAAGTACAACCGCTTTTACTATCTCTAACGATGGTAATTAAACTTTTGCAGAATATAAAACTTGATTCATATCATTTTATATTAAAACAGTTATAAAACTACATCGGGAAATAATATATCCAGTAGACTTCTTACCATTCATACCTACTAGTATGTAAATATCGACCAGTTTCATTAAATAATCAAAAATCCAAACGACCTTGTCTCCGCATACCAATGAAAAATCCGTTGACCAAATGACCACACGTAATTTTGACTCTATCTCGTATATTATAATTTCAACCTTAATGACTTTTAATAAGACCTGTTTTTATGAATAAATGGAAATGTTAATGTTTTTGTTATATAGAGGTATTCTTGTATTGTTGTGAGCATGGTACAGTTGGTTCGCTAGCACCAGTGTAAGCGAAACGTGCGCGGGAGACGATCATTATACGCGTGCAAATGATTTTCCAAACCGATTACGTTCAATGAGTATGTAATTACGTAAATAAGTTCTGTGAAAATGATTGTAATTGTTAAGTGATATTAGATGTACTATAAACATAGACAATTGTTTCTGAAATAATTTAAGGAACGGGAATGTAGAGTTAATAAATGATGTATTCGACATCAGATAATAGTGTGTTTCATAACGTGATGGAGGTAATATTTTCTATCAATTATTAAACTTTTCAGGAAAACGAAATACACCCCGCAGACATAGAAGCATTTGATGCCTCAATGAAGGTGACGTTTGAGAGAGTGTGTCAACATATTCTAACTGATTCTACTGTTTTTGTTTATACTGTACTCGACATTTACCTAAGACATACACATGCTGCATAACAACTTTTGGCCTAACTCATTCCAAAAATCACTCTCCCTTGCACTAAGAAAAGTGGGTCACTATAGTGCAACGGACGAGAACTTTTTGTTAACAATATTCAAAATTGACCAGAAATAATTGAGCTTTGTTTCATACGCCTCTTCATTGCAAAAGAAAGAAAAGAGTATATCAAAAATCTTTGGCTTCACAGGAGTTGCAGGACATGCAAAATCGTCGGCATCAGGACAACTTCACGCCTTCACAGAAGAATATCCTTCCACTGAACAGATACGATGAAGCTGACAAAGTGATAGCTAAGGCTTTGTACACATTCAATGGTCAGACGCCAAGGGAACTAAGCTTCAGGAAAGGGGAGATGATACATGTGAGGAGGCAGATTGACAACAACTGGTACGAGGGAGAACTTCACGGCAGAATAGGACTGTTCCCATACAATTACGTTGAGGTAATTTGAAAATTTTAGAGGTGCAAAAGTTAAGATTTATCAAAATCTGTACTCCGAAATAATCAAATGAAATCGAAATATAATTTGTTAATATAAAGGTAAAATCTCAATGCATTATCACAAATGGTCAGCGTTTTAAAATAAGTTTAAATATCTACTGTTGTATATCTATAAAGCTTTAAATCACGATGCACGTAATTTCTGGGATATGTAACTATAAAATAAAGGATTCAGAGTCTACCAAAGCAGCAAGAAACAGTAAAAAGTTTGCAAGAGATGAAATGAATTATCCATATTATAGTATATCTTGAAGCTCAAGTCTTATTTTACTAACCGATAAAACAAACTAATTCCAGATCCAGAAAGGGGACGTAGTACAAACACCTAAAAAGTCTGTCATCGTTGAGGGTCGAGCTCGAGCGAAGTTCGACTTCACCGCTCAAACGAACCTGGAACTGCCTCTGAAGAAAGGAGAAGTAGTGGTGCTGACGAGGCGCATAGACCAAAACTGGTGGGAGGGGAGAAACGGCACCAAGACTGGGATCTTCCCTGATAGCTACGTCACAGTGTTACAGGAACCCAGTCAGAGTAAACCTGGTAAGTTGCTTTTATACCATACCTATATAACCATCATTATCGATCCCCTTAAAGTGTTACATAGAAAGAAAGAAAGAAAAAACGTTTGTTTGCGTAGAATACAGGTGGTACCAGATATGACAGAGGCGAAAACAATAGGACAACCAAAGAGTAAATCAATGAGGAGGAAAAAGAGTGTATCATATGTATATGTAGATAAATTATGTATCTGATTTTACCGTAGGATTTGTTACTAAGATTATTTTTACCAAAAACACTAAATTTCAGTTTGGTTAAACCGATGATAATTTTATCTTTTGTACTAATAATATAAAAAGGTAAAAAAAAAATGTATGTATGTAAGGAGTAATCTCCGGAACTATTGATCCGATTCTGAAAATTCTTCACTGATAGATAGCTACATTTTCCCAAGTGCTAAAGGCTATAAATTATATATGTATGTAGGTTACGCGGGTAAAAGTTATATTATATAAAATAATAATCATGTCTTTAACGCAGTTGTCTTGCTCAACTTTTAAGGCCATTTCGAAAACAAAGATGAGTGTTCGATACGCTTTTAGAAACAATACATAGTGTTCTTATGACATAACATCTCATCTTATAAATTCGTGGCTGTCATGAACTCGGTCATAATAGGTGTTCGTGCTTATACGTCATATTACGTCACTTGATAAACAAAACATTTAGCTAATGAGTCTGACTAACAACATTGCAATGTTGGGTAACAAATTCCATAATTATCTTATCTCTGTTATGAACTTGCTGATTCATTGATAAATTATTAAACTGTTCAAACTATAGTTTAGCTAAAAGTTTTCATACAAAATGCGTTAACGATTTTACCCTACTAAACATGAGCTGATATTTTTTATATACTATAGACACAAGTAAAAACTAGATCATCGCGTTTTTATTGATTAGATTGATAAATAATTAAACCGCAAATGCGTTTTTTTTTTTAATCTTCCTTATACATTTCTCGTGATAATGATAAAATTAATTAAAATTGAAAAAAAAAGAAATTGTGTCACCCTAATTTATAATCTGACAAAACGATAGAGACCAAATTAATTCCTTAAGATTTAGACTACCGAAAAATTAACGCTCAAATACCTATTTTGTACGTATTCCAAGACAATTTTGTAAACTATACTCTGAAATAAAGATTTATGTGAGAAGTGCTTGAGATTTGTCCCCTTTTGAAGATAATCAACCTATTATGATATTCCTCAATTCTTTCTCTATTAACTGGACTACTCCTCTACTATTTGATTCTTTGAGATATTTTTCGCATTAACTTATATATAGCATCACGCCTGTACCTCCGAAGGGTTAAGCAGAAGTGTACTATAGGAATACCCACATTGTCCCATGTAATAGGGGTCGAGCCTATTGCCATCAACCGGGCATAGTTCCAAATTCCATGCTGCTACTGAGAATTGCTATTCAGAAACCTAATAACACTTTGCTCGACTCGGGGATCGAAACCGAGACCTCACGCTTAGCAGTCGCGCTTCCGGCCACTAAACCAATAAGGCAGTTAAGCTGAGTAATGATTATTATGTATGCATAATATTACACCACTCGTTTCTCCTTTTCAGACTCTCAGTCGATCCTCAACTCCGACAAGCCAGTAGCGTCGCCGGCAGCTCATGGGCTACTAAACGGTTCTGCCAAGCGAAGCATGGGTTCCCACAGCTATACACCTCAACCAAATAGCCCCGCCTTGTCTAATGCTCCTCCCGCCACGCAACCACTTCCAGGTATTTTAAAAACATATAGAAATTATGTTTTTTTTTTTTTAAAACTTTGCCCCACCCTAGGATTTCTCCTGTGTCGTGGGTACAGTTTACAAACATACATGTCACATGCACACACAACCAGACCCGAAACAACTATCTGTAGATCATACAAATATTTGTTCCGTGCGGGGATCGAACCCGCGACACATAGCGCAGAAAGCTAATGGCTTAGCCACTGCGCCAACCGTGTCGTCTTTCAACTTTCTATAAAGTTCAAAAATTAAACTTGCAAAGTAATGTGGAACAAACGGCCAGTCTACGTATTGTTCCTGTTATAGTGAGTCGTGTATCTCAAGTTACGTAGCGTAACCTGCGCGAGAGTCTTATTCATCGTTAACATGTATATAATTATGTTCCAGTAACAATGTTAAGTAATAATAATAATGTCCTCCTGACCGATTTCGGTCGCGGCGGCCGATGCCGATCTCACTCTCATAGAGCACAAGTGCGTGCGCAAACACAGGTGCTCTCTCTATTCGTTTACTCTCATAGTCCGATGGGACGGCAATCTGACACGACCGGAGAGAGATCAGGCGCAGGACCAACGGCTTTACGTGCTTTCCTAGGCACGGTGTGTATTCACATTCAAAAAGACCCAGACCCGAAACTACTATCTGTTGATCATACAAATATTTGTTCCGTGTGAGAATCGAACCCGCGACACGTAGCGCAGCAGTCGATCGCCCAACCAATGCGCCAACCGTGCCGTTAATGCTGAGTAAATTATTTTAATAATTCCTTGGAACTTTAACTAATGGACTGTTAAAGTATCTAAATCACACTTAACAAAATACTGATATCATTACTACTCCTCATACATAAATTATGGGACACGTCTAACTACAAATGCGACTGGATTCTTATATTATATAATATTGTTACTGTAAAGAATAACGGACCTTTCCAAACTGCATTGTTCCTGTCGTAATGCATGACGTCACGTGTCAGGTTACGTGGCGAAGCCTGCGCAGGCGACGCTGACGCCGTCGGAGCGCGGCTACGGGCCGCCGAGCGCGCCGGGCGTCGACCTCAACAACACCGAGCCCTTGTACGTGGACACCAATGCGGAGGCCATACCGTTAGTATAAATTTCACTCATTTTTTTGGTAATAAGATCAACAATGCATGTCAAAATTATTGTGTAGGTAATTAATTCCTGACAGCCTCATTGGCCTAGTAGTCGCAACCGCGAATGTTGAGCGTGAGGTTCTCGGTTCGATTCCCAGGTCAGACAGTGATTTTGGGTTTTTCTGTATGGAAATTCTCAGTAGCAGCACAGTTTGGAACCGGGCCTGACCTCGCGCTCTATTACATGGAACTCAATAATGGCATCGGCGATATAGGTGTACAGTAGTACACTTCTGCCTAAGCCTTCGGGGATTACAGGTGTGATACTATGTTATATAATTAAAATCAGGTCTGTTTTTGGTAAAAAAAATGTACATTATCAGATCAAAGTGCATACTGATGTGATTGGATTAAATTATGTAAGAGCGTTTCATCATCATACCATTTTGACTCTGTAATAATGGGACCCCTACCAAAATAACGACCCCAAAACCTTTGCATAAGAAAATATTTTTTCACTTTTCAGATACCGCGCCATGTACAAGTATCGGCCGCAGAACCCAGACGAGCTAGAACTGAACGAAGGCGACACGGTGTACGTGCTGGAGAAGTGTGACGACGGCTGGTACGTCGGCTCCAGCCAGCGCACCGGACGCTTCGGCACCTTCCCAGGTACATTCCTTAAACAGTCATAGTGTGTAGGGCTCAGCAGCTAGTCACCGCTGCTTCGGCTTAAGCGCACCAGAACTTAGGTACCTTCCCAAGGTGTTTATTATTGTTAGGGCAGGCAGTAACAAGAGTTCGAGGAGACAGTGCTCTCATCTATCATAGCACCCTGCGACTTACCCATGAAGCTTTAACGATGGAATCGGTAAAACAATCTGTTCGGCAAGAGGGAAGAGCAACGTCAATTGAAATGAAGCTTACTCTCTCTTGCTTGTTAAGCAAATCTGTAATTGATTTCTATTTATCAAAAATTGTTGATGGACATATGTATATAAATATCATTCACTAATCATTCGCGCGAAAACTCCCCTATTCGTATTGAAATAAACTGTTTCTGCTATACAATTAATTCTATCTAGATGTTTCTATAAGACTGACTTTATTGATGTAACATTGAGATAAAAGGTTTTCATTTTCTCGCAGGTAACTATGTGGAGCGCATCTGATAGCGCGAAACGTCGTTGTTGCGGCGCCTGCGCCGCGCCACGCTCTGCGCGCGCCGACGACGATAACACACACACCACCGCACACACACGTCACACCGACGAACTACTGCATTGGATAGATAAACCCGAACATGGCATAATAAACAAATGAAATGCTAATGATGTAGCGGTAGGAGTGAACGAGAACAGTGTCTGTATCAAATATCATTTACTCCCTTACGCACACTACACTATCGAGCATTCATTTGGTTACTATTCCGTGACCCTAACCCATGAACTTAGCCAGTGGACAAAGTGAAGTGTAACAAGATCAATTTAAAAAGTTTGTCACCAAAAGATAATATTAGTTCTTTAAGCTATGTGGAAAAACTGTCCCCCAATCTACCCATTATAACAATAGGTTTGTATACAGCTCCCTTGATTTCTACGTATTTATTACCTATGTAATAGTTGAGACATAAGTACATGAAATAATGGTGGAGGTCATGTAGTAGTATAAGCTCCGCTCTAAGTTAAATATAACCGATTATGTAACTTAGAGCATATCGTCAAATGATACCAAAATTATGCCATGACTTTTTATAATATTTTGTACAAAGTATATAAACTAAGCTGAAACTACGGGAAGAGTTAGCCTCTGGTGGAACTCGAAATTGCTGACCAAAGTATACCAATATCTACGGCATTAGTTATTCGAGATTCAACCCTAACCCACTAACAATAAAGTAGAAAGTATAAATGTATTATCGGTGTACCTATTTCCGCTTCTGTCATCTGTGGATAAATATCTAACCGCATCACGTCAATGTAATCTATCCAAAGCTGTTTTAAGCGTCCCAAAGAGTATGTTTATCTGATAATTATGATGTTGTATAATTGTAAAAAAATAATAAAAATACTTATATACTTGTAAAATTGTTTAGCGTAGTATTTATTTATAACTTAGGAGTGAGTTGTTTGAGCTCGTCTTTTAAAAGTGATATTTTAAAAGAACGAAGCTAGATTACTAATTCTAAAATACTAACCGATTTATATACATCAATACATAAATACATATCTGCAAAAGTCAAACTTTGAATTAACACATATATGAATTTTGGCGATAACAAAGTTTAGACATTTTGTGATTATTGGCATTACAGTTTTACCTATACTATAACGTGCAGTATAACAAGTATAAGTATAGGTATCAGTTACCACATTAATCATATAAATACCTACATAATAATACTCAAGACTATGCAATGGTTGGTATATATAGGGCGAGAAATTATTTGGCAACGGTTGACAATACACTACTTTATGCTTAATTTTAAATTAGTTGTATCAATATTAAGGAATATGCGTGCTATTTATAAATATGGTGTCAAAACTTCAGACATCTGTTAATTGATTTTTATACAACTGTCTATCAAAAAGTATTACGGTTTGGAAATAATATCTAGTCATCGATCAGATTTGTAACTATATTTTTACAATGTATAAAAATGTTCTTTCCTTTCATTGTATTTTCTACCTGTTATCGATCATTTATACAATCTTATATACATTATATACACTTAGTGTTAGTATAACTGGAATTTTCATAAATACCTAAATGTTTGTACTATGTAATAAGGTGTTATATACAACGTATATATTTACCCTCGCCCTATGTAAACGCTTCGTTTGTGTAGTAATGCAATATCTTTCACTATTTTAACCTATTGTATTGTTGTATTTACTTTTGTTAATTTATTTTTAGAGCACGAATGTTTTATTTTGTTGTTGACACCTCGACATACAATATAACATTAACTGCTATTGTTCGATATCATCACACCTAATAAAATAATCTTTGTATTTATAATGTGTTTTATTTTGAGTTCTTATACTATAGGTAGTCCTTTAAACTACTTTTAAGAGAGAAAGTACAATAAAAAATATCCTGTATTTTTAAATACTCATAATGGCTACAATATTTAAATAATTTAGATATAAGTTTGTGATAACAAAGACAATATTCTACCAAAAAAATATATTTCAATTAAAACCTCAGTGTATGGTATAAACTGGCCGTAATGTAAAATAGACTTTTCGTTTCATCATCATCATGAGCCAGAAGACGTCCACTGCTGAACGAAGGCCTCCACCAAGGGGGGGGGGGGGGGGGTGCCATAATCCTCACGCTTGGCAGGCGGCTTGGCGATCGCAGTGGCTCATCGATTAGTGAGAGGACGCTGCTGCCCGTCCTCCGGTGTGTGGCCGCAGTTGTAAGACGTACCCGGGTCACTGGGACTTTTCGTTTATAGGATTGTCAATAGCTTTTTTACCAAATTCGGCCATTCTGAGGCCATTCTGTATTCGCTTCATTTTCCTATTTTAGCAATAATCTTAAAAATATTTATCTAATGATTTAGATACAGCCTAAAATTACTTGTGGGTGTATAAAAATACCTACACTTAAGCTTAACCTTTCGGGAAACACAAGCGTGCATTTAATTTACTTCAATAATATAGAAACTCTTTTTTAAATTTGTAACACCGACGTTGCTAAGCAACGGCGCTAATTACAAACATTCCTTGTGTCAGTGACTCACGCGTTTCTAAACTAAAGGTAGTTATTATTTCTTATTTAAAGATTATATTAATTAAATATCAACAATGGTGGAAACAGACTGGCGAGAAATATTAAGTTTCTCACAGAAAGAACTCACACAATCTGATAAAGAGAAACTATGTGAAAGTTTGTGTTGGATGGAAGCCGATGATATCGAACTGAATTTCACCGATTTGAAAACTCTATTCAGACTGTCGCAAGATATTTTGAAGCTGAAGAGCGAACAGGTAATTTAAGATATTTTTTTATACATACGAATACCCCCATTGTGTCTGTATGAAAAATATTGTGGCCTCTGACTTTCCTCTTAAGTAAGATACATAAAATAAATAAAAGACGGGCTTGTTCGGGTAGATGCCACTAAAGTCAACAGAGTCATGAATATCGGTACCCATCTTAGTGTCAGTATTACTAACAATAATGTGTCTGCCTTCAATCGTTATCGTTACGGTCGAACGGAGCTTACCCTAGTCAGAGAAGTGAACTCGAGTATTCAAATACTCGAGTTCACTTCGAGTAATAAAATAAGTAATGTTCATGTATGGATTTTATTATCTTTTAAAGCAATCCTCCATAAGAATAAACTATCTAATAAATAAAGGCCTTATTGGTCTAGAGGTGCTTAGTTCGAGTCCCGCATCGGGCAGTGACATTGGATTTTTCCGTATAAAAATTCTCGGTAGCAGCTCAGAGTTAGAGGATTTTTTTTTTTTTTTTTTTTTTTTATTTATTTATTTATTTAATTCAGGCATCAAGGCCCATATAAATACAATAAAACAATACATTATAAAATTTATGACTAATGTAAAAATACTATACATAAACAATATTATAAACACTAATTTACACGAGTAGTTGGCGTCGTGTGTCGCGCGGTGTTCGGTAGCCGGCCTCGGAATCGCCGGAACTTTACACCTTTCGGCCAAAAATCTTCCTTCATGAGTGTCGACAGATGGTCGGTCGGCACTCTCACCACAAAGGAAATTATGATCGGTAGATGGCAAAGGGCCCCCTATTACGTAGGATAGAAAAACGGTATTGACCACATTTGTATGTACAACAGCTCTGTCTAACTCTGCCGGAAATACAGGCGTGATGCTACGTATGTTTTAATTTATGCAGACACGGCTGGCCTAGTGGTTGAGCGATCGACTGGTTCGATTCCCGCCCGGAACAAATATTTGTATGGTCTACGGATATTTGTTTCAGGTCTGGGTGTATGTCCATGTGAATATTTGTATTTGTAAACGCACCCACGATAAGGGAATTATTGCTGGTGTGATTTTTCATTTTTAATATTTTTTTTAATACGTGGTCAACTTTTTAAAGAAATAAAAAAAATAGCTTACGAAAGGCAATATTAGCAAGAGAAAAGGAAGCAGATCCTAATCGGAACGCAATCTTGCCAGCTCACGTAATAAAACTAATTCTTATTTTATTATCATGGGACTTTCATGTTACTGCAGGTAAACAACTTAGTTGGACAACTAAAGTCCAGTCAAAGGAAAAGCGGTAAAATGAAAGTGGAGAGCACATACGCAGGTAAACACTTTCTTTATTTGCGACATTACCTACGCCAACGACATGTTGTAATAAAAACTTTCCTCTATAATAAATAGCTCAACCACTTGTAACACTGAATTGGATAAATTTTCTTCGTTTCCTTTGTTTTGTTTTTACAAGTAAATAAATTGAAACCATTATTATTTATCTTTAACGCTATATACTCACCCTGTATAAAGAACCAGTCATTCCAGTATAGGTCCTAGACAAGTAAAACAGAGAAACGTTTCATAAAAAGCAATGCTTCATAAAGAGGTTGGAACATTTTTCCTTGGAAGCTGGCATATTCCCCGCACTATGAATTTAATATATATGAGTACACTTATAAAAACAAAAAATGTCAAGTAATATGGTACCCTAAAGTATGTATCACGTTTTCGATATATTTTTATTACACAAATGTTCGAACCCCTTTTATACCCTAAACGTGTTAAATGATATATAGAATATAGGAAACCTATAAAACCTAATTTCTATAATTTAGTCACAAACATTACTGCTGAGTATAGTTTGGGTACTGATGAATCTATTTAATGGGTTTCTCATTTGGTACTTCTGCGTTGCTTATTTTTATAATTATTCCTGGTAAATAGCAATATCACGAGGAACTTAAAATATTAAACTACCCATTTTGATGTTTGTGTTCTATACAAACTTATGTTGTATTGACAGTATCGCCTACACAAAGTAATGACAGTGCATTAGAAATAACTCACCAAGAAGAGATAATAAAAGCAAACAAAGAGATATTGGAACAGCTGTATGCTGACATTGCTGATTTGGAGTCAAGGAAAAGTAAATTGGAAGAAAGTAGAAGTAATTTTGATATGGACAGTGAATCTAGTCGCGATGTTTTATCAGAAATGAATGCTGTTGCTGAACTTGAAAAAGAAGTTACAATGAAGAATAAACACATAAGGAAATTGCTTAGTGACGTAAAAGTAAGACTTTTTCTCTGTATGGTCTATAATGTTAATTTAAATAACTTTTTACTACTGCCTGACTGCCTTCTTGGTCTAGTGGTTGCAAGCACGACTGTTAAGCGTGAGGTTCGACTCCCGATCGGGCAGTGTTATTGAATTTTTCTGTATGGAAAATCTCAGTAGCAGCACGGAATCTGGAGTCGTAACCGGTTGATGGCACTAGGTTCGCCGAATTTTACATGTGACTCAATAAGAGCATTGGCGAAATGTGTGTGTACAAAAGTATATCTCTGTCTAGGACTGATGTTATCTTATGTTACATACCTAATATTTTACTACTGTGTCCTCAATGTCTACATTTAAATTTCATATCGTATTACTTTTAGATTTTAGAAGAAGAAAATACTAAATTAAAAGAAAAAGTGTCAATTCTAAAGGAAAAGTTAACAGAAGCTACTCAGCTGATTGATCATTTAACAGAGCAAATGCTAGCTATTAATAATGAATGCAGTAAATTAAAAGGTAACAATTAGCCTGCAATCTTAGCTTCGATTTACATTAGTAATTATTATAGATTCATACCATTGTTGTTCATTTATAGAAATCCTAGGTAAATCAGAACAGGCAAAAGCTCATCTATCAATTGAGATTGAAGAATTAAGGAAAGAACTTTTTGAAAAAGAATCTAATAGAGAAAACATTTATGATGAAATTAAATCTAAAGTTCAGCACTGGAAAGTAAGTATCAACATCACTTGCAATGTAATGTACAAATTAATATTACTACTAATCATTATTTAACATTTTAGAGTATAGCAAGATCAAAGAAAGCTGAATTAGAAGTGTTATCTCATGAAAATTTAAGGTTAAAAGAAGATTTAAAGGAAGTTTCTAAAGCTACTTCATCGCCGAAAGTAAGTAGCTTCTTATTTATGTTACCCAGCAATAAAGTTTACATAATATTACGTAATTCTACTTAAATATTTTACTGCAGAAAAGCGGTGTAGAAAAACAAAAAATTAAGGAACTACAAGACAAATTACTTGAAGCTTCAAATGAAATAGAGCAAACGGCAAATTTTATCAATTTACTGAGAGCAGAAAACAAACAGCTTAAAGCCGTTATTGAAGAAGTTCCAGATTTTTCTGTATCCGATGCAAATAAAAACATAAGTGACGATGGCAAAGAACGATCGATGATAAACAAATTGAAAAAGAAAGTAAAATCTTTAACTGTTAGTTTACAAGGCGCCGAGGAAATGATACGAATAAGAGAAAAAGAGGTATTAAATGAATTATTTATTATAGTTTATGTCTTGTATAGTCTAATCACATTTACTTTGAATTTATATGAATTTGAAGATATCACTTATGACATCATTGTGTTTAGTTAACAGAAATAACATCACAACTTCAACTTCTGCAATCGGATGAAGGAATAAATGCGCTACTGGAAGGTTTAAAAAATAAAAAACGTCAATTGAAATTTAAAGATGAAGGCATAAAAACATTAGTTCAAGAAGCAAATACTTTGAATCAACTAATTAACGACCTACAACTAGAAAATGAAACATTAAGGTTTGAGCGCAATTAATATTGTATTGATTTCATATTTCAAGTAAATCGTTGAGGTCGGCAATCTCGCTCTTTGAATTAATTTGTCTTACCTAATGATTACTTGTTAATACACATTTTTTGAAATCCCTAATAAAAGTTATCTAGCTGTTAATTTTAAATAAAAACAGTTTTTGTATGGACTTATCAGAAGAATCTAATAATATATCGGAGGTTTATCCAGCTATTGAAAAATAAGCCTTATATCTTGAAATATTATTCTATAATTTAAATGATACACTTGTGAACTCTATTTAGATCACTGCTAGCTTTGCTGTTATTTTCGAAAATCAAAAACTAACTGTTACCTTCGAAACTTTTGAGACCCATTAATAAATTTACATTAGGAATACTGCGCTGCCTACTTTCTGAGCACGTTGACTGCTGACAGCGATGCGGAGGAATATTTTGATAATTTTTATCAGTTTTATATTTTTTATTCGTTAGTAACTTGCTATATTATTTAATGCGGTATAATGTCCATATGTTTGGGTTTTCATATAATGATAAATAGATTACATAAGTGTATGTAGTTAAGTGGTCGTTACTCGTTGTCGCAAGTTTTTAATTTTCACTGTTGTGATAGTTTCGTTATATTGCTTCTTTATATATTTTAGACAAAGATTTAACATACCCTCTGATGAAAAAATACCTATCAAAGGGATTATGAAGGAATATCGTAATTTACAAGAAACAAATTCACAAATGACTAAGGAACTAAAGAAACTTGAGAACAAATTGGTTGGATTAGAATTGAATAACCGTAATTTAAATACTAAAACACAAAAAATGGCAAAACTTATCATCAAAGTTGGATATACGAAAGAGAAAATAGATGAAATTCTTGAAGACAGTGAAAATGATGAAATTATGCTTAAAGAAAATGAAGGAGAATCACTCGGGTAATAAATAATTATTCATATGTGTGCCGTTTCTATTGATAGCACCAAATAACATTAATTACGAACATTCAACATTAGTTACGAAATTATAGCGTATTAAATAGTTTTTCTACTGTCTTTATTTTTAGAATTACTGCAAAAGATAATGAAATGCATCAAAACACTACAGAAAATCAAACGCTTGAAAAAGAAATGCTAGCAATTATTGAAGAAAACAAAGGTCTCCGCCAAGGTCTTCAAGAAATTCTGAATTTCTTAAAAGATAACAGTACGTACATGCGTTGCAGTTATAGTATTTTTACGTTTGAAGTCTCTTATATCAAACGATTTATAAACCTTCAGGCAAAACTTCTTCTGGAGTGCTGACATTACAGTGCCCGAGTTTAGAAGCAATATTAATATCAATGGAAGCGCGAAACTCTGCTGGCTGGTTTTCACCACATATGTCGACAGTGATGGAATTAAGGGCTGCTTTAGGCGGCAAAGATGCTCTCTTGACTGCTCTACACGAAGCCAGGTTCTAAAAAACTACTTATTTAAATTTAATGTTCGTACTTCATTTTATAACTTTTGCATATTTACAGAAAAGAAACATTTGATGTGATGGCCCAATTATCTGATGCAACTAGAAAATCAACCGAGCTCGAGAAAAAATTAAACGATATAGAACTTCAAAATAGACAAAAAGAGGCCGAAGAGAAACTATTACTACAAAAAAATTTAGATGTTTGTGAGTTCGGTTCATGGATGTCAGAAAAAGAACAAAATGACGTTGACTTTTATGACAAATCTCAAATTGATAAATTAGTAGAAAAGGGAAATTGTTTGTATGAATGTCAGCTTAAAAAGGGTTTAGAATATTTCCACATGAAATTCAAAGAGTTATTTGATAAACTAACATCAATGGCAATTCAAGCGAGAGACGATCTTAATAAATGGTCGATTCAAGAAGAGCACTATACAGCAGAAATAGAATGTTTGAAAGGTCAAATACAACAAGAAGACGATGATTTTAGCGATCATTCGCCGGGCGTGTTAATTCCTATACCAAATGTTAATTTCTGGCGTAGAAAATGTTCTTACTTAGAAGAATCGTACAAACGCATACGAACCTTAAATGAAAATTTGAAGTCTGAAATTATGGAAAGTAAAAGAGATGCAATGGTAGCAGCATCAGATTACGAAGCAAAAATCCAGAAGTTGTTTCTGTCAGTCGCAAATTTAACAGATAAATTACGATATTCAGTATCACTTGAACTCTTTTGGAAACAAAATTTAGCACTCAATGAAGTTATTAGTAAATATAGAAAACTAGTGGAAGATGGTATAAGTAATCAAAATAATATGATAAGCTTATTGCAACGCCTAGACGAGGATAAAATTAATATAGTCAACTATATCCGACTGCAAATTAACCAACAAAACGGTAAACAGAAAAATCATAAATTTCAAATTAATAGACCCAAGACAACAATAAAAAGTATTCCTTCTCTTAAATCCGTTCCTGAACTTTGCGGATGGTAACCAAATAGTTTGGTTTGGCGTAGAAATAAAACAAATCGTAGCATTTAAAATAGTGCCGGTATTTAACGAGATTACATTTTGCTGTGTCATCATTTCATCTTTACAGTGGCGTAGAGTAGCGGGAGCGGCAGGGGCGGCCCGCCCCCGGCGGCACTTTTAGAGGGCGGCAAAATTTCACAATAAATAATAATAATAATACTGATATCTCATAAATATTTGAACCATATCATTTCATATTTATGTCGCACCTACAATTCGGACCGATTAAAATGAGTTGGGAACTTTTTATTCCTTATTCTGTGACGAGACCGGGGAATGCCCTTTCTTTAAAGACCAAAATAAGGGGGCGGCGAAATTTGCCTGCGCCCCGGGCGGCTGAAATCCACGCTACGGCACTGCATCTTTAATTATATACGTACATTTTAAACAATAATAATTTTAGGTAATACATCAAAAGAAATGACTCAGCAAATTGAATCAAATATTGAGCAGATGGTTTTAAAAAAACAAATAGAGCAGATATGTACAGAACTAGAAAAGAAGAAAAAGAAAATAGAAGATCTAGAAACAAAAAATGCGGAACTACAAGAATCACAAGTCAAGATTATGTAAGATCTGTTTTAATTATTTACTAACAATACTTGTAATATAAAAAAGACACTTGTTTTAATTTTTCACAATTTTAGCGATGAAACTCTAGCTTCTGTGACAAAACAAGAAGTCGATTTAATGAAGGAGCAACTAAGTACATTATCAGAAAATAACAAAATGCTTAAAGAAAAATGCCAACACATAGGCAGTCAATTAGATATCGCGCTCTTACAGGTAATTATATGGACAGAGTAATAAAACAAATCTTTGAATTGTAGTGTATTCAAGTATATTTTATCATTATTTATTATATACTATAACATTTATACTTTCAGCTTCAGGATAGTCAACAAAGACAGATGAGCAATGATATGGAAATTAATATGTTGCAGCACCAAATCTTAGACCTACAATCTGCTAGCGATAATAAAGCAATCATAGCAAGGTTAAATAATATCGTTATATTTATTGTGATGTAAATTCTGGCAAATTACTAAATATTTTTCAATAATATTGGGTTTTTCAGGCTAAGTGGCGAAATCTTAGTAGCTCACCTTCAGGCTACAGAAAGTCACAAAATAATTGAAAGACTACAGTCAGCGTTGAATAAGGAAAAAGAATTAAGAATGGAAGCTGAAGAAATGTTCAGAGCACGTCAAAAAATTTTTGATGTTTATGCCATGAGATACGAATCTAAATTCAGGTAATTTAAGTTTCGAACAGTAATACGAGAACGATTTCTTTTACCTACGTATTCATTTAATTTTGAAATATGAATATTAAAGCTACCTTTACAATATACTTTATTAATTCTATCTTAATTTATAACATAAAACATGTCCAGTGAAATTATTACTACTAGCCCCTTAACAATTTAATTATAATATTAACCAATAATCTAGATTAGCTTTCCCTTTAGAGCGGTTCTACATGCCGGTGCGAAGAGTGATCAATACACCAGTATATTAGGAGAATAATCACTCATTTTTATAGCTTATACATAGCACGTCACTGTCTTCCATTTGCGAGAATTCATGTTAATAGCTAATATTCTAACTGGTTTTACGAGTTTATGCGTATAAACCAAAATTCATAATTTTTCTTACGAGTTTATGCGTATAAACCAAAATTCATAATTCATTTAATTAGATACATGTACGAAGTTATGCAAATACTACGACAACAATATCAGGGAAGTATACCGCTAATGTCTATTGAAAAATACTTAAACAAAGTAGAAGAACTTTCACGTAAAAATCATGCTGTTGACGAAAAACTCTCTGAAATCGAAGATCTACGGGTTAATTTGATTACAAAACATAGTGTATTCGATCAAATTTTAGACGTATCTAAAGATAAATGCTTAGTCGATGAAGAAGACAGCTGTCCACATAAGCTTAAATATATTATGATGGTAAGTCATAATAAAATATTTTTACTTGAATATGATATGCTTGTATCAATGATTACTAACTAGAATACAATTATTTTAGGAATCGGTGAACGTCCGAGAATTAGATCATGTAAATAAGAAATTAAAAGCAATAGAATTATCGCGAGAAGACTTAATTAAGCACTGTAACTATTTAGAGAAAACGCTTGTACTAGTAAATCATGGGTTTGAGAAGACTACTGTAAATGGCCTTCATAAAAAGATTGACAATATAACAGACGATCAATTCAACCAATTGGAATTAGAAGATATTCAATCTGACGATGAATTAAGCCCAAGAAGTAAGATTTATACGTATTTTATTTAAGTAGTAGGATAACAATTTATAATTATCTCGCTAACAATATTGCCTATTTATATTATTTAGAGAAATTGCCTGTTTGATTTTATTTTAGGCAGTGAAACTGTAACGTTATCAAAACCACAAATACAGAAACAAGAAAAAAGTATGACAAGTACTCAGAAGGAAAATGTAAAAACTGCAGAATCTCCAGCCAAAACACCACAACGAAAGCAAAACCCAGAATTGTCAGATGCATTTGTCCAAACGATCTCTATAAAAATAAGCAAAACAAACCAATTAATACAAACTGATGAAAACAAAGACGCAATGGATGAAATGAATGATCGCGTAGAAAACCTAAAAGGAGAAATTGCGAAGACATCTAAACAATTACACGAAGCTATGACATTATCACAAAAACGTACTGAAGAAATTCTGATGTTAAACAAAGAAAAAATTTATTTTGAATCCACGCTACAAAACCTTAAGGATTCTAACACTCAAAAAGATATTTTAAACAAGAAACTACAATTTAATATAGATGAATTAAAAAAACAACTTAATGATTTCAAACTAAAAGAGATTACAGAAACAAACCAAATGAGAGAAAATGTTAATCAAGAAAACAAATCTTTACTATTAGCTTTAAAGCATTTGGAAAATGATAAAAATGCTATAATGGTCGAATGCAAGGAGTTACTGAATAATGAACGGGAAGAATATGCTAAATCTATGAAAGAACTGCAAGTGAAAATAATGGAATTGCAATCAAAATTAGATAGGTAAGTTAAGGAAGTTTAAATATTTACAGGCACGCCTCTTCTAAAAGACCGACTTGATTCGATCAATCATGTTTAACAAGCAGATAAGGCGTAAATGACGCATGATACCCTATATGCCTCTAATATCTTGTTTGTTGCAGGCGTGGAAGTGAATCTAGTGTTTCTAGTGGGGAAGCATTGAAGGAAGTAGTTACAAAATACACAATGAAAATCGCCGAATTAGAAGACAGATGCTTTAAATTGCAAAATGAACTAGATGATTGTAAATCCGAATTGTTAGTATCTGTGAATACATGTCAAATATATAAAATGTTTAAATGTCTTACAAAGCGTTTGGCAAAGTGGTAAGTTTTTTATCTTGGTTTTATTTTTAAAAATTGTGTAATTTTTAGAACAACGTACAAAAGTGAAGCAGAACGATGGAAAGAGTTGGCTGCAGAAAGGCTAACGAAAATGGAGCAACTGAATTCTCAGCTCGAAGAGCGACATTGTCATGAGGTAAAATATTTTAGAAATTAATTTAAAATGGGAATAAGCCCTGAGTTTAATAATAAGTTATATTTGTTGTGTAGGTAAAGTCGTATAAGGCAGAGAATGAACACTGGCTCACGCAACTGGGCGATATGCAAAGGGAACACATGGATTTGAGGACAAGGCTAACTGAACAGAAAACTGTTTACCTAAAACAGCTGTCAGATAAAGAAGCGCAGATTGAACAGCTCCGCATTATCATCAATAATCTGAAGGTATATTATTTTTAATTTTTTTGTAAAGATATGGTCATGTAACCAATCCGTTAAAATTTTTGATATTAGATTATTTATTCAAATGCCATTTTCAGACGCAAGTGATGAACATGCAAACTCTGATCTCAGTAAACGATCCGAGTTTTGATCTATCAGCTATAGTGGAAGTTGATGAAACAAGCGATGCGATGTCACAACACGGATCGGATAGACTTGAGCTAAAGTTTGAATCTACAGTCGACTTGCACGACTCGCATGACGATGTTGTTAGGATACCAGCCTCTTCTACTAGTATTTGGTAGGTTGTCCCTTAAAAATGTATTACCATATATTAGAGTTTATTAAGGATCAATTTTAATTCAGTTATGCCTGCAGGCAGTAAAATTATTTTTGTAGGAAATATGGTGACTGACAGATCAGAATAATACAATTAAGTATCTGAATGAAGTTCATTGCAATTGTTTACTGGAAAATCCAGAAAAGTGAACGGTGATTAATCAAGGCATAATAAAGACCCTGAGCTGAACAATTAAGATTTTTATCACAGCCATTTTTATATATATTATATTATATATATTTTTATCTGCCAAGGGTATAAATAATTTTAACTACAAATATTTTTATCTTACTATCTCATTTATATTCTCAGGCAAGAACCAGTCATAGAACGTCTTCGACGTGAGAAACAATTAGTTGGCAAGCAGAACGCTCTTCTCCGACGACAGATCAAAGTACTGGCTTCAAGGGAGAGACGCGCTCGTTTAGATGCTCAGAACCTCAAGAATCAAGTTTTTAGAATGTAAATGTTACTTTTATCAACCACCTATCTCTCATTGTTAATTTCATACTTATTTCTTCATTACCACGAAAGCGCTATCTTGATTTTTGGACAAAAATGAAAAATACCCCGATAGATATTGAGATTTCTAAATCATCATTCCTGCTTCGAAGTAATCAACTGTTGGATTATATTACGATGATGAAGATACGATATTTATATTACTTATGTGATTGGTGATGGAAAAGACCTACCTACTATTATTTTCTGGGTAAAGGGATCCTTCAAAACTATATCGGAAAACAGCTTCCTTTGTTCAAGTTCAAAGAGACATAGGTCTTATACTGTGCTGATTGCAGAAGCACGACTGGCAATAAAGTGACTACGGCTGAAACAGCAGCGTTGCACAATAAGATCGCCTCGCTTCAAGCTCAACTGACGAGTGCCAGAAGAGAAACCCATTCCAGTATCGCACTCTGGGACAAGTGGAAGAGGTAACTTCAATGTTGATCAGCATTTTTCCCCTAAAACCTTGAGTCTTTTAGCTTATACATTTGTCAACTACACAGAACTGCAAGTGTCACTTATGATTTGCCATGACTTTAGGTTGCAGTCCCAATTATAACCTATTTTTCGCAACTTTTGCATTTATAACTGCGGCTGTGTACTTACAGCATATACCGCAACATTTACCGCGTTATAGCGTTTTATAAACAAGCTTTTGGTGTGTTGGTCAGGATGAAAATAAATGAAAAAATGGATCCGATTTATCTTCAGATCGCAGCAGGCATCAGATCGTTGGCAATCGCGCTACGAAGAGAAGAGCCAAGAAGTCACCAAACTAGAAGCCAGCTTGAACCTTGCTAAATCAGCTGTGTTGCGGCTCGAGAGAGAGAAACGAGTACTTCTTTCCAGATTGAATGAAGTTAAAAGTAAGTAACGTTTAAATCCTATAATTTTAGCTATATCTTAAGATATCCTGGGATTAGTTTCTGTTTCCCACTTAATGATCCTCCGAAGTACTAACCTAGCCTAGCTTACATAAATATATTTGCATAAAATTAAAAGCTATTTGTTTCGGTATAGATATTCCTAGATACCGATTCATACATATGTATATCATGGATAGATCGCAACAAACTTAAAAACATGATTTACTAAATAATTATGACTTCAATTACAGATGACAACCAGCTAATGGCAATTGAGAAACAAGAGTCGGAGGCTCAAGAGAAATCTGATCGTTCTATCCGAGAGTACGTATCTGCGGACGCGGCCGCTCTACCTGTTTCAATGCAAGCTCTCCTGGACCGAGTACAGGCGCAGCAGAGGCGAATTGTGGCCTTGGAGGTCGCTGAGAAGGTACAGCAGCAAATATAATAATGAACATAATAATTCAACCCATTACCGACTACTAGGCTTCTTCTCAGCATGACAAGAGTTTACGTCTTAGTCCACTACCGTGCTGGTCTGGTACAGCTTAGTAGCAACATTTAGCCCAAAATAAAGAACATGTATGCTATCATTTAAAAACAGGACAGGGATACCTAAATTGTTTTTCAGGAAATTGTTGCAGCCTATCTACTTGGCATGATTACTCTTCCCGCGATTATTGATAATCAAATCCAATCACAGGAAGATTTGTGTGACCATCGGACTTAGTTGAAACCTTTTTTGTACAACCGTGTGCCCCGCACGGTTACCTGTATTTTTTCTTACTAAGCAAATTCTATGACGTCAGGAACCATTCGGTAACTTATATTGAGAATGTATTTTTCCAGGGTAACGAACTGCTCGTGTCCGAATACGAGAAGTCTCTTGCTGAAATAACTTCGTTGAAAGGTCAAGTTCTGAAACTGGAGTCGACACTACTCGAGTCACAGATACGAACGCCGATAAAATCTGCTGGTGATGCACAGCCAGAACTTGACTACTGGAAAAGGTAAATAATTCTACATCTGACCATACTTACCGCCACACAAATTTTCATTGATAAAAATATGATGCATTTTAAGATTACTCATAATTGACTCGTGATAGTATGTGACGTTAACCGATGAAACTATTAGTGGCGATAGAAAGTGCTAGCACTAAGGTAGCTAACAAGTATAGGGCCCACCTGATATGGTAAGCGGTTACTATAACCTATAGACGCTTGCAAGACCAGGGGAAAAACACGCGTTGCCGACCCTGCAAAAATCTTTTAACTTCTTGTTTAAAGAACCCCATACTCTAGTCATTTGAGCATGGGGTTCTTCATATAGTTTTGATAGACTAGAGTCTAGTCAAATATAAACTATTAAACGAAATTGCTGGCGTTCTATTTTAATATTATTCGAAGCTCCATTTCCGAAACAGTGAGTGCGCTGTGCAATCGACGTTACTACCTATGTATGTATATGTTGCAATCGTCTCGAACATAGAGTGAGTTTCTTATAGATAGATCATGGGTCTCAACTTCTGAGTATTGAATCTATACTAATATTAAAAAGAGGTAAAATTTGTTTGTTTGTATGTAGGGGGTAATCTCCGGAACTAATGATCCGAATCTGAAAATTCTTTCACCGATAGATAGCTACATTATCCTCGAGTGCTATAGGCTAAATTTTTATGTAGATAACGCGGACCAAGTCGCGGGCTAAAGCTAGTAATGTCATAAAGAGTGTTCCTTCCCCAGTTATTGCGAGATGCTGAAAGAAGAGAACGTCCAACTGACACACAAGATCAACTCTATGGAGACATTACCGACCACCGCGCACCAGCATAGAGTCAACGATCTTGAACAAACCGTGTTAACACTTAGAGGTATGAAGTCATTTGAATTTTACTAAATTTGAAAATTTCTGCCGTCTACCACAGACAGTAAGCCATCATCAGCCTTCTTCAAGCTTCCAGAAGGTACCCGTTTTGACTGTCTAACAAATTTTCGGAATGGTGGTAGCTTTTGTCCTGATCTTGGTATGCAAATAGTGATCACAAATCCGATCCTCGAGACTTGATCGTGACAATATTTGTCTTCTTAAGGTTAACTACCTACCGAAATTGTACACCAGTGCAATAATTTCCACTGCTTTAGAAACGTCATAAAAAGGTCTGTATTTCATCCCACTTTACCATACCTAGCACTAGAAGATAAATCATGGAAGGAATTCTAAATAGTTCAAACACTATGGCTATTTACTCCAAATACACAAACTCATACACTTTTAGTTACTTAGCTAATAGCTGCACTTTCACAAGTTCATCACATATTGTTTCAGGAGTAATTAACAAATTACAAGCAGAGCAGAAGTCCGGGGGAGTTCACAAGAGAATTGACTCGAGGCCTAATAGCGGCCGTAGTAGTAATACAGAAAAGGTAAAGTATATTGATATAAAAATAAATTATAATTATTGTATTGATAAATTGTTTATTAGTAGTTGTACATACTACTTTATAATATTATACCGAATGCCCCTCATTCATAAATAACTCTTATTATCCGATGCTTAAGGTTCACTAAAAGTTCACAGGATCTGTCATTATTGCTGACCTTGAGAGCAAAAAGGTCAATAGAATATTTGACTCGTGCAATAGCTTCATGTTTTAATTCATTTAGGATATATTTGGTGTAACGCCATATCTTGTTGCAAATTAACGATTTTAATTTGTTTTTTCTTTCTTATTACAAAGATACTTGAAATTATGGTAACGAGCGGGCCTTGAAACAAGGATCTCTGGTGACCAGTCCGATTGCTGGCCACTGCCACAATGGGTTCAAGTGCCACTCATGTCAATATTTTTTCAAGTTGTCTATTTAGAATTTGTATAAATAATTGTAGTTGATGAAAATATTGCACATATCACATATCATAATATTTTAAAGTCGGTTTGCGACTTTTTACGACCAACAACCGAAAGACATTGTGGGAAATCAACTACTATATAATCGAACTAATTTATATCCCTTAAAAGAAACAGAAAATCGCCATGCATTTTCTGTTAGAAAATTCACAAGTTTTTGTTTTTATTCTATTTGTGACGACGCGACATGTCACAAGCTCACAAACAAATACTGTCGAAGGCTGTGGGATTGCGCTGGCAAATATCTACAAATCCCTTCAGGAAACCAAGGCGTGATGGGTAACTGACGGTATTACCTATTTCCAGGGTCGTACTCAATTGGAGTCTCATCGTTTAGAAGTGGCAAATCTGAAAAGGACTATACATGATAAAGATTTACTGCTAGAGAGGTCTAAAGACATGCTGAAAATTGCGGCAGAAAGAGAAGATGAGCTTTTGAGAGAGGTAAGATATCGTCGCTTAGCTAACAACACCGCACAAGTAAAATTTGGTAAGTTTTCAGAAGGGACAAAGAACTGATTATTTCTTATGAAAAATATTCCGTAAATGGTGTGTAATGAAGCGTATTGTATTATATGGTACCATTATAATGTATTTTTGTTTATATTATACATTTACAAAAATTTTCATAAGAGATAATGTCAATTTAATGTCTCTTCTGAAAATTATCAAATTTTACTTGCGCGATATTGTTACCTAAGCGACAATATATGATTTGAACTATATAAGTAAGAACGTATAGACCTATAATAAAGCCAACAGCCTCCTACTGACCTAAAAGGCCACCTTACACGAATCATATTCGGAGTTATTAAGTGGTCGCTTTATTCTTGTAATATAAACCATAGTTATTATGATTCATCTACCAGCCTATTTAGACCTCATGACAGACGGACACTATTACGAAATCAGCGAATATTACGATAAAGCGATTGACTTTTTCAACTGCGAGCTGCAGGTTCGTTTCCCGCACGGAACAAATATTTATATGGGATATACCTAGATACTGTTCTGAGTCAGTATGAGATATGTGTTTGTAAATAGTAACCACATTCACTATTGTATATTATTTACAGAATGCGTACTTAAGAGGCCAGTTGGATGAGATAACAAGACCCAAAGGAGGATTCATGTCTGCTTAAGCTAACTTTTTAATCTAAGTGATCAATGGAACTTATTGTAATGTAATCGTTTTGATTTATGTAGGTGACTCCTTGTATGCTTCAAATAAAAGGAAATATATAACTTTGTGGTTCATTTATTTGCATTAGAATACAGGCACATTGTTAAAAAACCAATTCTTTATTGGTATTTTCTTCAAATAGTTTACGATATCGATAATCGATATTTTGCAATGTGCAAACTTTAGGAATACCATAAAAGTAACGTACAGTTAGTCCCAATAATGCGACAAGTGGCACCACGCCTAACAATAGGTGTTAAATTACATATTCGGTTTACCGAAAAATGGAAGACAAGTTGCGTCTGACACTTGTAAATATTTATATAAACCATAGATTTAGACGTAAGCAAAATTCTAAGTCTATGATATAAACACACACATTATTCTAATATAGGCTTTGTCGTTAAGTCAATTTTATTTTCATATTTCAGTAGATATTTGGTGGTTGAGAAAACTGATTAAAACTGTATTGTGGACAACTTTAATAAGTAATAAAAGTGATAACAACACATCGGTAAAAATATACATAACAGCAGTACAACTTATAATTGGAAAAATAAGTATATATGTAAATAAAACTTTAGAAATATACAATAAAAAAATACATAGTTCTCAACCTCGTCTCGTGCATCTTTTTTTTTTAATACAAACATTTTTGTATTTGTGCTTTTATACTGTATAGATATAGCTTATGGACGTGTGTTCCATAGTGAGGTATTTATGGCATTTAACCTTATTTATTAGGTGCAGTTAGCCTCAAAAAGATGTACCTATGTATTTTAGCGAAACTCGAAACGCTTATTCTAGGAAAAATAACGATTAAAGCAAATTTATGCATGTTTTTCAGGCTGACTGGACTTAATTATACAATTTCATTGTAACTCACTTGGTAACTGTCCACACCATTTCAAGATTCCTGTTCAATATCTTCCATTTTACAATATAAACTACGACCTTAAGTAATATAATAAATAATTTTGATAAAACTGTCACACGCTACCAACTATAGGTAATACCTACTCGGCACAAACTTTAAGGCCTGGTACACTAGTCTCTATAGTCTGTCCAAAAATTGATTTTCTCGTTAAGTGGCAGAATATTTACTTATTATTTATATTTGAGAGCATTCTTATTTAGTTTTAGGTTCTAATTAAGTATACATTTATGTGAAAAACGTATACTTTAAATACTTTTTGAACAGACTATACTACTTTTTTGTATAAATATCATAAAAAGTCTTCTATAGCTCTCAACTCGCATCTTCCATTAATTTTTACTTAATTTTAAACAATAAATATGTTTATAAATTATTGTATTACTAATTTAATACAAAGTAGTTCTCAAACAAACAAAAGTGTCACTAAATACTTAATTTTTCTTTCTATGTTTTTTATTTATTATTCTTAGACTTAATAGTGTAGAGTGTGTGGATTACAAAAATATCCATCTCAAATATATTACTCTATTTAACTCTCATAAACTAGGAATGTAAACAACAGCAGTAAGTTCAGAACAAAAATCACAATATTTATCAACTACATACTTATTTTTATAAAAACTGAACTTGAAAAATAAAAATTGTCTACTTATATTAATAAATATTATATACTATTATACTATTACTGCTATTTAATAATAAATACTATAATAAATTAATCTTGAACGCCGTTCGAGTTCAATAGTTTACACTGAAAAAGCAACCAAATAGTTACGTATCTGTTTTTAAGTAAAAATTATAATTCTTAATAAAAAAAAGTTGTTATTGAATTAAATATCTTTTTTATAAAAAATAATAAGTGTTTGTAATACTTGGAAAATATGAATTAAACGTCATGAATTATTATCAAATCGACAAATAATAAATTGTTGAAATTCTACAAAGTTTATTACTTCATTAAATATTTTTAGAGAAATTTATAAATTAAAAATTTTGAAAATTTAAAAATGTGTTGTCACGATAATAATTTATAGCACAAACTGCTCATGCCTGCATGCATATAGTAGTGGCACTTGGAGAAAATATAATTAAAAAAACAACAAAAAAAAACAAATTATAAATATAATTTCATATTATTCAGGACTAGATTCATCACTTGCCAATAAACTGTCACCAATATAAGACATTTTTAAATTCAAAGCAAATTATTTATATTCAATTATATTAAATAATATACATATTTGAGTCATTATTAGCGAGTGGTGAACGGTCCTAACTCAGCCAAAAAAGTATTTTAAGCAAAAAAAATTATCATCAATCTACGAAGCATATTTTACCCAAAATGCTAATTACACCATGAAGCATGACATAATGATGACAAATGTATAAAAAGAAATACAAACCTTGTATGAATCCACATCCAAAAGATGCACACACTGTATTCAATGCACACACGGTGTCATCTAGAAAACAAACTACTACTCAAACCATCACACAAAGCCAAATTGATCATGCATTGTTTATTTTGTATTGTGAATATTTTCGTTTTTCATCTCATCCAACAATGTCACTAAATAAATCTTTAAAATTAATATAGCTACTTGAAGTACTATTATTATTACTAGTAGTACTCTGCTATTGGTGTAACAATATCTTTTAAAAATTTAAATATATTTCTTACCATAAGTAATAAATACATTATTGGAAAATATAAAAAACTTAGTACACTTGTTGTTAGTGCAAAAAATAAGAAAAAAAATGTTTATTCGTAAATGCAAAGTATTGTAGATATCAATTTAATTCAAATTACTAAAAATTCATAGATAGTAACAAGAAAAAAGTATAATAAAATTACTATTAATTACAATCCGTTACATTTACAGTTTCTAATTAGCTGATATAATAAAAACAATACAAATGTAGATAAAGCGTTCTTTAAATAATTGAGAAGAATTTAAAATGAAATAATCACGTTAAGTCAATCAATGAGAATTGGTTTTCAACTATTGATGATCAAGATTATTTAAGCGAAGTATAAGTTAAGGTCAAGTTCACCGTCACAGATAGTTAATAGTCAATGTTAGCTGTGTTTAACAACACACGTGTTTATTTGACGGTGAACAAAGAATAGCATTCGAACTATTTATTTAACATATTTGTTATTTTTATTTAAAAAAAGTTCTTTTTAATTTAAAAAAAAAGAGTTCAAAGACCCTACACACAAGTGATTTTACAATCTATATCTCCCGCCATTTTCTTTGACAGCCTCGACATTTTCTTCGATAATTTGTCATGAAAATCTTCTAAAATTGATTTGGTGTCGTTTATATATTCTCATACAGGTACAATTCAATGGATTTCTATCTTGATTATAGTCGTTGATAAGTCGACCGACTGGATTCCTAACATAAGCATTCTATTTACATTGGTTAGTAGGTACAGAAGTTGTAATTTATCAGTTTGTATAGTTTAACTCTAGCTGATGATTTGAAACTTCGCTGGTAACAGATTGATACCGGACCAATATAACGTCGCTGCTCCTGCCAAGTTCCATATGTGCATTTTTGACGAAAAAAATCTCTATAAGAATCTGTAAAACTGTCTGTAATAAGTTGTTTTTATAATTTGATATAATTTTATAGAGTTGTGTATCTAATTAATTTCTTCAATACTACATTGTCAGTTTTTTTTATTTAATATACTGTTTAAAAAATAATTAGTTTTATGTTGTTTCCCGAAACCTATCAAAAATCAGAAATGGAACTTGGCAGGCGCAGCGACGATAAGTAAAACGAGTGTGTTTTACTTATATTTAACCTAAAGAAAACGAAGTTGATGACATACACACTGATAAATATATAAATCATAAATTAATATTCAAGAATAGATCTTTAACTACAAGCGCAAGCAAGAAAACCACAAAATTAAAGTTTCTAAAGACGCTTGGGTTACTAATCAAACTAAAATGCAATTTCTTTTAGCTTCATAATCATCACTTGCTTCACCATTTTAACTACAAGCGATCATGCACTGAGCCTATTCCTTTGTTACCTGGACAGCAGGTTTCTCTTCATGCCTGGCTCTTATCCTGCTGGCTAGTGGTGGTGTGAAGAGTTCGGGGTTTGGGTGTGAAAGCCCCGCTCGCTCCCAAGGCTGCTTCTGGCGCCAGAGGAGAGATATCGCTGATCCTACTGCTAAAACCCAGATGAAACCAATCTGTAAAAAGATAGACATTTTTACCCTCCGCATGATAGAGGGAAAAATGGGAGAGGGGTAGTACCGATCGCACCACGAAACATCCACAAAGCTGCGTTCAAACTATCGAGAAATCTCCGAAATCTTCCCGCGAGGCTCCTCAACGAAACGAAGGACAGTAAACACTAGAACTCCTCAACGAAACTAAGGACACTAAGGTCAAAAATTGCCTCATTGGTCCAGGGTCGCAATAGCAGCCCATAGTTTGAGATTGTTCCTGAAATATGACTCAATAACGGGATCAGCGAAATGTGGGACACTTCTGCCTAACCCTTCGGGACTCACAGAGGTCATATTATGATGATGATAAAAAATAACATAATGATGACTGAACAGTTAGCTATATTTAAATAACATAACAAAGCATCACGCCTGTATTCGCCGAAAGGTTACGCAAAAGTGTACTATTATTCACCCACATTTCGCCGATGCCGTTATTAAGTCCCATGTAATAGGGGGCGAGCCTATTGGCATCAACCGGGGACAGTTCCAGACTCCGTGCTGCTACTGAGAAGTTCCATACAGAAAACACCCACTTACACTTTGCCCGACCCGGGAATCCAACCCAGGACCTCACTCTCAGCAGTCGCGCTTGTGAGTACTAGACCAATGTGGCAGTCTTTACCTATATTTATCATTGGACATAATATTATACTAATAAATAGATGCAAACAAACAAGCAAACAGTAAACAGTTAAAAACAGATAAACAACAAAGACAGCTTTTAAATGGATAAATAACTTATATTTATTAAACAACATAATACAGTTATATTTATAATCTCAATCATGACGTAAACAATGTACCCGAAAAATAAACAATCTTTAAAAACACATTGCCCCACACTAGGATTTCTCCTGTATCGTAGGTACAGTTTTACAAACATACATGTCACATGGACACACGCCCAGACCCTAAACAACTATTTGTAGATAATACAAATACCTAATTGTACCAAAACATATAGCGCAGTAGTCGATTGCTCAACCATTGCGCCAAGTGCCTATAATTCTAATATTAGTTACGGCAATAGTCAGACGCAGCAGTGGTCGTTGCGCGACGTAAAGTTTGAAACGAGCTAACGTCACAATAGCGGACAGCTCGTTTCACCGTTCTGAAATAACTGGCTAATATCAAACTCGTAAATTCCGCTATTGGTCGCTACTAAAATAACGTGTTATAACAACCGCTACTGATATTCGGTAAACATTTCCGTTTCGTTATCCAAGAAAGCCACTACAACCCACCGCTACTCAGACTAAGACAATTTGATAAACTTTATAAGGTCAGATGACATTTATTAATCACATTGATTTAAATTGCATATTTATCATTCATACTCACAGTGAGTATAGTGAAATACGAGAAACAATATTACCTACCAGACAACGTTATTTTAATGTGTTTGCAAATAAATTTATTACGAAACAAAGTGAAAAATAGTCTTCAATTTTCTTTATTAACTATCTGCGCCCGCGACATTGCTGTGCATTTGAAATGTTCGTGAAAGGTATACAAATACTAAGAGCGATTACGTAATGGCTCATTTTATTAAGTAACCGTTGCAAATCATACTTAAACTCATTACGAATACTGACTTTTCCATTTTTATAATATATTTACGACACAGTAATATTCGTAACCCGGGTACGTCTTAAAACTGCGGCCAGACACCGGAGGACGGGCAGCAGCATCCTCTCACTAATCGGTGAGCCACTGCGATCTCCAAGCCGCCTGCCAAGCGTGGGGATTATGGCAAACCCCCCCTTGAGGGAGGCCTTCGTTCAGCAGTGGACGTCTTTTGGCTGATGATGATGATGATGATGAATATTCGTAAAAATAATATCCCATTTTGAAATTAAAGAAATACCGTCATCAGGGAAAAATATTTTTAGTAATGTCAGTAACAACAATACTCCATAAAAATATATTTTATATAGGTTTAGGTGCTATATAAAATTACATTTTTATGGAGCTCTACAATAAATGTCCCCAAATTTTTCGCAATGAATGTATCTAATATTTAGATAAAGACTTTATAGTATAGATAAAGGATATTGTATTTAGTATTACAAATAACATAACTGATAAGAGTAAATCGTATGTATACCCCTAATATTATGTAAACTTTTGATTGATTGTCATTTTTGTATTGTATTGACTTAGGTCAGTCTGTATTGCTCACAACGTTTACTGGGACACCTATGAGGGTATGTCGCATTGGTCTTTTTGACATCAACACATTTCTTTATGTAAAACTTGAATTGACAATATTTACTATCAGAGCTAGACCCAAAATACTTCTATAGTGAAAGTCAAATACCATCAAAATTTATCGACTGGCTTTGAAGTTAAGACAAATATAGTATTACATAAAGTATCTAATAAAACTAAATATTTATAAAACTAGCTTTCCTTATTTAAACAAATCACAAACTTTTTTTTTATTTAGCTTCGAGAGAAGCCATCTTGGGCTATAATCCTCCCTTTGAGGGGGGAGGGTTGTACCGGACTCCTACCGACTAAACTCACCACGGTGATCCGACTCGACACCATATGGTGAGCCTCAGGAACTCTTAGAAGACCGCACCGAAGCCCACCACGGAGCCATGCCATTAAGGGCACTTCCCGGAGGCGGTCACTGTATAGAGGCCACCCCCTCGTGCATGTCCCGAGGGAGACTGTAGGGGGGTCCCGCCGTAAAACAAGTCACAAACCTACCTCGTCATTTAATTGATATTCATTACATAAATGTTCTTGGTAACGTCATATTTGTTATCAGTTACACAAAATCGTTAATCTAAACGCTGTAACCTTTTGACCTGACGACCGTGAGCCTATTCAGACGCGTAAGAATTCATAACAGATAATATGATTCAAGTTACAGATATGCAGAATAATTGTATAATGTTTTGCTGATGTAATGTTTGAGTCCAAAACAATTGGACGATGTGTTTCTGTATCAGTCGGTTTCAATCGAATTGATTGGTTGGCGGAAAGGTTGACTGCTGCCTTATGTGTGGCGAGTTCTATTCCCGTAAGATACACATATTGTTACGACCATATTTACATAGTATTTTCCGGTCTGTGTGTGTCCATGTGAAGATTTATGTTTGTAAACATATTCACGAAACAGAAATAACACATCGCATTTGTATGAAATGACACTAAAATCAGATTCAGGTGGAGATCATCGCTGAGCGCGCTTCTCTAATTCGGACCATAAAAATCAATTAAAAGTTTAGTTCACTTACTGGGCTAGTCCACATGTAAGAAATTCTGTAGGGGTAGAAGAAGTCAGTGGGGTTGGTGGTGGTGATCGGCTGCGTCACGTTGAAGTTGCAGCCCTCCACGCTGAGGGGCAGCTTCACAGCAGCTGGACGAGGGCCGCCGAAACTTATCCAAAGTGTCATCGCCATACCACTTAGCAATGCCACGGAAACACCCTGAAAAAGAAATCATCACTTACTTAAATATGTTTGTATAATGAAATTTGACCCGAGTACGTCTTAAAACTGCGGCCAGACACCGGAGGAAGGGCAGCAGCGTGCTCTCACTAATCGGTGAGCCACTGCGATCCCCAAGCCGCCTGCCAAGCGTGGAGATTATAGCAAACCCCCCCTTGAGGGAGGCCTTCGTTCAGCAGTGGACGTCTTCTGGCTGATGATGATGATGATGAACGAAATAGACTTGAAATCAGTGGATCTTAGTATATATTTTCCCAATCACAATATTTTGATGAATAGATTAAAGAGGGCAGAAGAGTTTGGCTAACAACAGGAAAAATGTTAAATATGGCTAAGTAAGAAGAAAAATACCGGTGTGATTCTTCTTCGTTTCTCTTTATTGTGTACTCACCCTCTCATTAGCATAAGTAGTGAACATCCCAAGTGTAAACACTCCTAGCAGTGGTCCACCAACTGCGCCGAATATCGTCAGCGCAGCCTGCAGCACCCCTCCTAGATATTCAGCGACGAACGCCAGCGCTAGGAACACCAAGCCGTATGCGCAGGCGGCAAGCTTCGTCAACCATGCCACGTAGGAGGGACGGACGTGGCACCATCTTTATGAGAAATTGTGAACAGTTACAAAAGGAGATCTGTTAACGGAAATCCGAAAAAAAAAGAACACGAACTTTTTAAAAGTATTATCATCAGAAAAAAAAAATAAGTACTTTTCTACATACCTCGATAATGTTCCACTTCTGATAGCCAATAGAGAAAATTAGAAACATTATTTTAATGTGTGTTTCCGGTGTAAAACTTACTGCCTGCACATGAGTTTAAAGGTTACTCAGAAAGAAATGGATGAGGTTTAAAATGATGAATTACAGCATTCTCTTTGTACTCTTATAGCCATTAACATCCCTAATCTCCTTCATCGAAATTGACTGCAGTCTTTTCTAACTTTAGTAAGTTACACCGCACATCTTGCACCGATCATCAGTCTGAACATATGGACGGCGATTCCTCGTCGGTATATCTAAGTATAAGGATGCAGATTCGACAACAATTCAGAAAGCTGTAACTGGTATGCTTCTCATAATCCTATTAACACCCCAGTCCGTCCACCATATACTAGTAAAACTGGGCTATCTATCTACTGTAACTTACCTGCTAACATAATCACTTAAGGTGACGGCAGCTAGCGCGTTGCAAGAGGCAGAAATAGTGGATAGCGAGGCGCTAAAGATCCCCGCAACGAAGAGCCCCGCCAGCCCAGGGACTTGCCTCATGGCATCCACCACGTAGTACGGCATCAACTGGTCTATCTGATGACAAGTCCTTTCAATAAGCATGACAAAGCCAGGAGTACCCAGAAGTTCCTGTTCGCAACAACTAGAAACTCTTCGCATGAAAACATATATAAATTAACCCAGTACTGTCCCACTGCTGGGCAAGGGTCTCTTCTCGGAATGAAAAGGGTTAGGCCTTAATCCACTACGCTGACCCGGTGCGGATCGGCGGACTACACACACCGTTAAGAACTTTATGGAGCCCTCTCAGGTGTGCAGGTTTCCTCACGATGTTTTCCTTCACCGTATACGCAAGAGATAATCAAATTCTGATTCGCACATGATTCCGAAAAGTCAGAGGTGCAGGCCGAGTTTGCACTCATACCCTCCTGCATGGAAGGCAAGCAAGCTGAAAACAAGCAAGGTGAAAACATAATTGATATTTAATCTTAACCAATCAACTTACAGCAGAAATACTATGGCTGACAAAGGGGTCACAGTCCTTATACACCGCGTAGATGCCGAGTCCACTGATACTCGTCACAAAGCTTAGGGCCGATAGGACTGGCCAGCTCCACCACAGGCACCACTGAGAACGGTCTAGTGTTTTCACTGTCTGCAAACGTTGAACCTGGAGAGATAAGAAATGATGAATCAAATAGCTTCGAAAAATAAAAAAACCACCACCTTCAATCCTCGTGGGTAGATAATTCGTCTTTATTCCCCACAGAGTTAGATTATACCAGTTATTAGTTAAATTATATTAGTTAGAGATTTCGTCGTGGCCGTAATTATTCCATACCACGCTGAGTGTAGCCAAATACCAGGCACAATTCCGAAATCTAGGGTACTACTGAGATTTCTTCTATTAAAAGAACCTAATAACACTTTTCCCGACCCAGGAATTGAACCTAAGATTGTTCAGCAACAACACTTGAGACTAGACAAAGAGGTATCTATATGCCAGTCACAAGTCGCAAAAAACTACCAATTTACGAATGCTATATTTTGTTAGGCAAACATATTATCAAACCATCCGATCTTGGCCACGCCATTTGCGAAAGCTGTGCGAAAAAGTTCCTTAACCCCACAAGGTATTCCGTCACGGTCAAGAACTACTACCAACTTTTTTTTTTTTAAATGTAAGTACCGCATATGTTCCGTTATAAGAACGTCAATGTGGCTTTATCTGAGTAAATACGCCAAACACCTGTTTAGATTATTGACCGGCAAAAATCATAAGTTAATCGATTCATCAAAACTAATTGGAACTGTTCGCATAACATTTGTATAGTGAATCAATTAAATTGCTATCATATGTACGTAAAAATTAAGTTAAATAGTGCAATTAGGAGTGTTTCCACTTTAAATAGTAAATCTAATAAACTGCCTCAGTGGTCTAGTGATCGTAATCGCAACTACTGAGCGTGAGGGCCTGGGATCATTTCACGGGTCGGGCAGTGTCATTGGGTTTTTTTTTACTTGGAAATTTTCAGTAGCAACACGGAGTTTGAAACTGTATACGGTTGATGGCAATAGACTCGCCACCGGTACATAAGAATAAATAACAGGAACACCTCTGCCTGCCTCTGCCTAACCCTTCGGGGTATACAGGCGTGATGCTACGCTATAATAGATGCTGCGTATCGACGTAACGACGCTCAGCCGACATTACTCTACTCGACCAACGTTTAAGTGACGTATTTCTATGAAATAACAGCTTCAAATCTATGGTCGATACCAAAGATATTGGAAGGAAGGAGATATGCCATGTTGTTCAAAAATGTACGCGAATCTAGAGATCCAGTTTTCGTCGAATGAACAGATGTATTGGGTCTGCAGACTCTAGATCACCTCGCTTAACCTTGCTCCGTTGGCTCAGACCCAAAGATGTATCTTTTTTGTTACGAAAGAGCACATGACCTTCCTCCACAACCACTGTTTTCTCAACCAATTGATTACGTGAGCATATAAACTGCGAATATCGATAAGAAACGCAACTATATACCTAAAAGCGTGCAGATAAAGCATTTAGAACAAATCCCACACGTGATTATCGGATGCATATTTCGAGAACACGCTTGTCTAGACTCGCGACCCCGCCGCAGTCTGTTATCCGGGGGTGTTGCTAATAAATTTACATCTCCTGCTTTGACGGTAATTGTTATGAGCAAAATAATAATCGACAGATTTTATGAATGACTCCGGTTGTGTTCAAAATTAGTCGGAAAACTCTAAATCCACATGAGTTCAGAAAAGACTATAATTTTTTTTCATTATTTGAACTAAAATTGTTCTAGATACATTCTAAAACAACTTTAGTTCACTTTAAAATGTGAGTAAATAGAATTTAGCAACTTGCTCAGTAATAGCACAGAATATACAAAGATAATACACCAAGATGCGTATCTTGGCGTACTATCTTAGCAAGATCAATAAAGGAATTTAAATAATAAGTGTACAGAAATGATATCTACTGCATTTTATTACCCAGGCCGATTTGCACATATATTTTACATCCAATTACTTTTATTTTTACACGCAGACTCAATTTTTGAATGTATTGCAGTACTCATAATTTGCTGATAAGATGATGCCGATTTATATTGACTTATTATTTAAATGTCTGTGAGATTGTCCATTCAGTTATCTGTATTAAAGTTTTTTTTTTTTTTTTTTTTTTTTTTTTTTTTTTTTTTTTTTTTTTTTTTTTAACAAAACATTGCCCCACACTAGGATTTCTCCTGTGTCGTGGGTACAGTTTACAAACATACATGTCACATGCACACACAACCAGTTACCTGTGTGTGGTTGACAGCATACAAAGAGAGGTACGTGATTAATCCTCCGATGATCAGCGACCACCATGTATGTCTTTCCGTAGGATCCACACTAAAACTAAAGGAACAGACAGTTATGATATGACTTTAGCTTGAAATAATAAACCGTATACTTCAGTATACTCACTTGGAAAAATCGAGACGTCCACCTTCACGGGCAATTACGAATATTTGGCCGAAACCTCCCAATTGTATCGACGCAAAGACGACGACACTGAGCACAGCTCCAAACATCAAGGCTGATTGCAGGAGATCCGTGAACAACACCGCTTTCATTCCTCCCAAAGTGGAGTAGAAAGTACAAGCTAAACCTACCACTAATATGGAAATCAGTCTATCCAACCCTGTCACAGCTTCAAGTACAATTGCTGGAGCATATAAAACTATACCATTATACAGCACCATTTGTAAAGTGTATGTCAAAGAGGCCAGCATTCTGATATGTGGGCCAAACCTTAACTCTAAGTATTCGTAAGTACTAGTTTTCTGAAGGCCGAAGAAGACTGGTAAGTACAACTTGCTGGCGATAGGAGTAGCTATGCCGTAAGATATATTGATGACTACGAACTGCATGCCGTAGTAATAGTTTTCTGCTGATACTCCGAGAAGTGTAATGGCCGACATGAAGGAGGCCATTAGGGACACTGCCACGGGGAATATGGACATGTTGCGGTCAGCCAGGAGGTATTCCTGAGGATGATAAAAATGAATTAGTGGGTGTGCACGTTTATAACAAATGAAGTAAAATATGTTTGAGTGAAAATATTAAGAGTTCCAAAGCAATCAATGACATATCACATAATCTGAAGAAATGTCAATATCATATTTTTATAACTTCTCCGTGCTGCATGCAAGTGTTTGTAGTCACATTCTGCCATGTCCTATCGCGAGTATATTGATGCCAATTTCTCCTTCTAACCATTAAAAACCCCATGTAATCACCTACGGGTAGTTGCACAAAATAGTACGAAAAAAGATGTTGTTACCTTTTTTTTTTTTTTTTTTTTTTTTTTTTTGGGTGGGAAATCATCCAATGACCCCCCTCCGCCCTGGGCAAGAGCGAAGGGATGTGTCAGACTCTTACTGACTAAAACCCACCCGTGTCCCCATGATCGCCCTTGGTGTACCGGGGCCGCGATATCTGTTATATTGGCTCGCAGCCCCGGCAGGCGTTGGCCCGCCCTTAGCCCAGGCGGGCCCCACGACTGTTGCTGACTTCACTTTGTTAACGGGGGGGCGCGTGGAACACTACGCTGCCCCCCCCCGTCTCGGGCCTTTCTCTGGTCGGGCGACGGACGGCCCAAGTCCGCCGCCCGCAGGCCCTCCTCTATGGTGGCTGGAGATCGTCGCGCGCCTCGCGGCGTCGACGAGCCGGGCGTCCCCTTCGGCGGCCTCCTGGGCGTCGCCAGTCTACCTCCTCCTTGGCGGCCATGACCGCCTCACAGAAGGAGGCGACGGCCGCCCATGCGCTCTCGCTCCGAACCATGGATCTCACCAAGGTCGGGAGCGAGAGGTCGCCGCCGATCTCCTCTACGAGGACACGGCGCATCGGCTCCCATGCCGGGCACACCTCCACAAGATGTTGTTACCTCATTTGTTTTCTGTTTTCCTCCACTGAAACGGAAGTACAGGCCGATAACAACTGAGGCAACCATTGTTGCCACCATAATGGCGTAGTCCCATGCCCCGAACACTGACTGCGACATTTTTGTCTAGAACAATAATAAAGACAAACACTACTAAAAATACGCCATATAGAATCATCATGGTGAACTAGTGTTTTTTTTTTTCTTATTTACGCGGTTAGATATTGGTGATTTAGTAAAGTAATAATTATGGGTACTCTTCAAATAGATTAACTTCTTTTAAACGTTGGTGGTACTTATAAGGTTTAATTAATACATTAGCACAAGTAAGTTGTACTTCTAATATGATTTTAGTGTTGTAGGTACTCGTATAATAGGTACTTTCAACTATATTTGGAAAATATAATTTATATAACACTAGCGATCCGCCCCGGCTTCGCACGGGTAGCAGAGCATATACGCCTTCATTATTTTTTTCTGTCATAGTGTCGTATCGACCTGTTACGTCGGGCATTCGGCATCGTCACATTTGAGCCAATTTACACAAAACCTTAACGAATTATACACCTAAACCTTCCTCATAAATTATTCTGTCTATTGGTGAAAACCGCATGCAAATCCGTTCAGTAGTTTTTGAGTTTAACGCGAACAGACAGACGTGGTGGGGGACTTTGTTTTATAATATGTGATTATATGAATGAATTACGTATAATGTATTTATCCCAAATGGCCCCATGTTTCCCAAATCAGTTTTACCGGTAGGTACGGTACCAGACAAATCATAATAGAACCGATAAATACGATACAACAAAAAAGAAAGAAAGTCTTTGCCTTGGTCTTTTCCGAAAACAAGCACTCACTCCTTGATTTTTCTTACGAAGTTAACTATATTTCAAGCTAAACAAACAACGATATTACAAAATATTTCCATTGTATTTTCTTTTGAGTTTTATTAGCACTACAAACTTAAGACATACACAGCATAATGTATATTTTAATGATTCTAACTGATACAAAGTACAGTATACTGTTATCTTTATATCAGTGATAACAGTAAGTTATCAGTTTCAGGCTTTTATTTCAGTGAGAGTAGATACTGCAAGCGCATCTTTGAGTACCTAGTCTTATCAAGCTACTAAGGATTAAAAACTACTTTATATATTATTAAGTATTGTTCAATGTGAGTGAGAGATCCTTTGTTTTCAGTTGGAGTATTTCAATATACTTTAAAAAGAAGTTTTATCAAATCAAATAAAAATAATTAACAAGTGAAAATAGAACGCGTACAATTGGAGGATCTTCCACTTGATTGTTAACAATCTACTCAGATTTACATCCTAATCAGTATTACTAGACATAACACAGCATCACGCCTGTATCTTCGAAGGATTAGGCAGAGGTAAGTAGGTTATTATCTAAGTCCCAAGAGCACGCCTATTGCCATCAACCGGGCACAATTCCAAACGCCGTACTACCACTGACAATTTCCATACAAAAGAACTTTGCTTGACCCTGGAATCGAACCAACGACCTCACGCTCAGCAGTCGCTTTTATATATAGACAAGCGAGCTTGACTTTATTGCGAAGATCAGAACGTATGTAGATATTCAACCGCATTATATAGAACACAGACCCCTAATATATAAATGCAAAAACTCTTTTATCGCTCGCTTCATATCACCTAGAAAGCTAACCTTCTTGGATACCCCTTTAAAACTAACCAGCCGTCTAAACGACGGGTAGAAATAAAAGTTGTTTTTTTAGCTTACGGGTAAGACGGGCTAGGCGGACGTATCTCCAAATCTGGAATTACAAGTACCTACACAACGCGTGGGCCACTGCAAGAAATCCGTCGGGGACTGAGTTGGTTAGACGCGGCAAATTAATCCTGCGTAGGTACCGTTAAAAAGAAATAGCAATATAACGTTACGGTACCCGTCGAATCGACGGAGGTTAGCTGGCCAGGGTTAATAATGCACATTGACTTAATAAGAAAATCAATAAATAGAAACATTGTTTGACATACATAAATGAAAGCAATTCGTTCAACGTCAGTGATACGGTTGTTAATTGAAACAAGCTCCAGTATTGCTGTCGTAATCAATTAAAATTGATTGAGTCCTCGTGAATTGGTACCTAGTTGTCCACGCGAGTAGTTCGTGATGAAGATTTTTACTACCAATGCACTTTGACACATTTAATGTCGCTATAATATAATAAATTTAAAATTGCTTGCGAAAATTCGCTATCTTTATAGTTATTAAATCATGTGACATGATATGACATAGCATCACGCCATATTGTCCAAAGGCTTAGGCAGAGGACACGCCGTACATTTACATATTTCGCCGATGTCGTTAATAATTCCCATATAATAGGAGGCGACCCTATTGCCATGTACCATGCACAGTTCCAAACTCGCTACAGCTACTGAGAATTTCAAACAGAAAAACCCAATAACTTTTCCCGACCCAGGAATCGAACCCAGGAACTTACGCTCAGCAGTCGCGCTTGCGACCACTATACCTATGAGACAGTCAATGTTATTAATTGTTTTCGTTTTGATCTTATAATTAAAGCTATTCATAGATGATAGATTAAGATTTGGAGACTCCGAACGTTCATAAGAAGAAAGGACGAAATTGGAAAATGATAACCTGTATAAAAAATATGCATAGATATGTATTATTATGATATTACTATTCATATTATATGAAATGAAATTATTTATTTTTCAAATAGGATTTTTCAATCACACGTCACACGTCTGTTTCAAACTAGATGGCGTCGACATTTCCTATGACTATCCCTGAAAAGAAACGCCGAGACAAACTCCGGGGTCAAAGTCTATTTTAAATTCCAGACAGATTACAAATATAGTGTAATGGCCTTTTGAAGAAAGTGCCATAGCTATTTCAGCTGACCTGTCGCAACAGAGGGTAAGCATGGAACAGTCATTGTGAGAAAAAATTAAATTAAGAGCGTTCAGGCTAGATCTCACTCACATTTACAATGTGTAGCGGTTATATATAAACGATCATTTAAATTTAAACGACGTGAGGTTGGACTGAAACTCGGCTTCCAGTCTCTTCCATGGATGTATTAAGGGAAACTAAGATAACTGACATGCTAGTAAGTGCTGTGCATTACTGTACACTGACAGCCTGCGGTCCATTTGCGAAGCCTGGCTTATGATATTATGATAATATATGAAGAGCGATCGACAGCTGGTATCGGTATCGGGCACGGAAAAATGTATGATCTTCAGATAATTGTTCCGAGTTGGAGTTGCACGTGAATAGGTACCTGTGTTTGTAAATGCACCCACAATACAGGAATTAAAAATGTATGCTCTTTGTAAGACCGTAACAACAAACCGGTAAAAATTACAATTTATATTTTTGTAATAATTTGCAGAGAGCATAGAGCGTGTATAGTCAGCAACTAAAATAGTTGAACAAAGTTTTAAATTATATTTTTTTATGAGGTTGTATAATATAAAATTTCAAAGGTAAGTGTTTAAATACATGAACACTTGCAAATATTATTGGTTTCTATAATTAATTATTTTGAATAGCGTCACTTTATCTAGTAATCTGATTAATTAAGAACAAACATTTTCTTTCGTACCTAAATTAATTTACGTCATTAGTGCATTTACGTCGCTGTTAGAATATTTTTATTGCTATTTGCCTTACCAGGGCACTTGTTGCAAATACTCCACGGGGAGGAGGAAATTGGTGAAACGCGAACATATACCAATTAAATAAGAAATAGGTACTATCCAAAAATGAATAAAATAATGTCTTAGTATTAATACATTAACAAGACTGAGCGAAATTTCGCATCCATAGATGTAGACTAAACATATTTTAACCACATAGAAAGTAGTTTACCTACATTTTTGTTTATTAAGTCTCAAATTATTGATTCTCTAGGTATTTTAATAACAATATAGCATGGGAATGGAGGTTATTCCTAAATTAATAAAGATTTCTTGGTAAGGAGCCTTCAAATGATTCCGCTAAGTATTTTAAGTAGGTATTTTTATTTCTGGTGTGCATATGTATACATTAGATCCACAAAATGTATTCCCAGTCATAATTTAGCGTTATATATTAGTGTTAGTGACTATTCTTATATGTTTTAATACTTTCGCGACTGATACAATCAGCAACCGTAAACTGAAGTTGAGTTTTATAACACAAATATTTAATTCAGGATGTATACACAATATTAGAGCTAAGCCTCGATTTTATAACAATCACTAAACAAATTATTGCATTGCAAAAATATTGAATGTCTTTACGTGTTATATCTACTTTTTTTGCTGACTTTACACTGGACTAAATGCTGATATTGCCATTAAGACCCTATTAAAAAGTAACTCATCATCATAGTCTTTCTTCTTTTTTCTAGATTTGGTTCTTATATCTAAACTAAACCGAAACCGCTAAACGGGTCTATTCTAGAACAACTTTTCGTAATCCCAGACTATTGCAACAATAAGTTAAGATGTTACCCGATTCAATTATCCTTACAGGTATGATATAGGTAACACTAACAGAAAATGACGTGAGCGCAGAGCAAACCTTAGTAAGTACAACAGTACATAGTATTTGCACCGTAATTATCAACATAGCACACTTACGTTTTGCTTTTACAAATGCAAACACTATACGACGGCTTTAATCACACATTGACATCAAATTACTCAAAACATTTATAGCAAACAAATGTAGAAGACATCTGTAAGGTTAAGTGGTACTTTGCGAAAATAAGAGTAACAACTTTCTTCAGAGTAACAACGATCTTAAAGTTACACAGATACAGATATCTACCTATCCCAGTTGCGATTTTGATTACGATCATAGACAAAACCATAGATAAGCCAATTATCTTATCGTAAATCTTTCCCGCCAAAAAATCCTACCAAGTTCATATTCATCTCACATCGTATAAGTTGAGTTATCGATTGCTACGCTACGTGTCGCAGGTTCGATTCCCGCACGGAACAACCGTTTGTATGACCCATAGATCTATGGTATGACCTATAGGTAGTTGTTCCGGGTTTGGATGTTTGTGTATCTGAATATTTGTTTGTAAACGCACCCACGATACAGAATTATTCCTAGTGTGGAGCAAAATTTAAAATAAATTCTATCTAGAGTGGTCATAATGTCCCTACATATACCCAGTGGCGGTCCTCCGAGGAGGTCGTAGGGGTCATGACCTCCCAAAATAGTACACGTCAAATTGACGAACCTGCTAAAAATAGACAAATTATTTTAAAGAAATTATTAAGTTCCTGCTTAAAACGTCTAAACATAGTTTTTTTTTTTGTTATAATATTTTTTCGTGAAATAAATTCTAATTTGCTCTAATTTAATATGACCCCTCAGTCACTTTATGGTACGTATGATGCAATCTGTCAATAATTTTAATACTGTCTGCTGCTTTTTCCTTAATCGTTTTACTTAAACAATAACTATGGCGTATACCTAAATCTAAACAGGAATATTCATTAAGTTTCTGCGAAGAACCTACACTATTCAAAACCTACACCTGTTTAATTAAATTAAACTTCACAAATAGACATTCCTTCACAATGAAATTCATTAATTACCATTACTAGGAAATAATATATGAATATATTTAAATTTCCCGCTTATACGAATAAAGAAGTAAACACCAATTTAATGCTTCACGCATGGACTTTGCATCACTGCAGTGTTATTTGTTAAAATACTTAACTATCAAATATTAATGAAGCGCAATGCATATGCCGTTAATTTCGGTGTTTTAGTCGGCCGAACGATGTATGCATTTTAAACACAGATAAAATATTACTTACAATATTATTTTCGTAACAGAGCGGTGGCACTTTTTTCCGAGGTTCACTGTTTTTTTTTTAACTTTTTTTTTTGTATAACGTTTTACCTCATTATTACCGTATAACAAGATATCTTCTTACAAAAACTCTTGGTAAAACATCACTTAACCTGGGTCACTCAAAATTATATAGTTAAACAATATTTTATGACAGAAACTATACTGTAATAAAAATATCACAACTCATATATCGTCCGTTTTAGTCAAAAGCACATGCAAAATGAATATTCGGATAGTTCGGGTCATGAATAAATAAATTATGTAGAGTCGTTCACTTCTACCACTCGCATAGAGTTAACTGTCAGGCAACATGAGGTTATATTTTTTTAAGATCGTCCGATTACTGTGCCTGATGAATTCCAGCCGATCTAGCGCTTTAAAATATTGAAAAGCGAATACGTCACTTGGTCGTCATAAAGTCACATGGTCTAAATACAATGTAAATTATGATTAAAAGAAAATGTTTACTTTTATGATATATAAGTATAGTTAGGATTCAAAGAAACTTTATGTGCAATAATTCATCACCATAACTGGCGAAACGTAGCGTTGTTTTAGCAGAAAAATACCTCTCACCTACCAATAATCAAAATAATTTAGTTGCCACCTATTTTATACACCATAACTAAATAAATTACTATTTTCTTTGCCAAGGTTGTATTAAAAGTAACGATAACAAGGTAAAAACTATAAACGACAGAATCTCAATTAATAATGAAGACTATCTGGGAGAGACTATCTATAAGATCTAGATAGAAGCGCTACAGCGCTGCAACGCAATTAACACGTATGCGCGCGCATATTTTTGCGACAACAAACCTACTTTCAATTCTTTTTTATTAGAATCACTTATTAGGTATATGTATAATTTCACAACATATTTTGCATACGAGATGTTATTTCAATTAGAATAGTACCTATAATAAACCTATACCAAGATGTATATTCCTTTTGGTCACTGTTATTACATGCGCCATCTAGTGTCTCGTATATACAACTTGTCACTAAGCAACAAGGAATGAAATTCAAAGTTTGCCAAGACCATTCATGTAGACTACATTATATAATTTTATTTTCAGCCACATACAACAAATGAGTATTATGATATTTATTTTTCTGGTGTCGTTATAAGAATAACACTTACAGAAAAATCCCTCACATTGTTCTATAACTATCTCTCCTAAGAGGATGAAATAAACAGTTTAGTTGTCTCTTCAATAACAAAACGAAGACTTAGTTATGTCCTTATAACAAAACGATGCTCTGGGGTGATCTCTATCTACATAAACATAAGCATTTAAGCCTGTAATTTCATACAAAAACGTCACAATATATAAATAGTTCACTGTTGAGCGTTCTTCTATTGTTTGACTATAGTAGTTTTGAATACAGTTAGCTCGAACACTATCTAGAACACTTGTCCACAAAAGTATTAAAGACGTCAATGTAACACGCAGTCTTTCATGATTCTATGGAGGAACGAGGTATGGTGTTCCTCCATTGAAAAGGGAGGATCCTCCGACCAGGCAAGGTGGTTAGCCTGGCGGGCCGAAGCCCGACAGTTGATGTCGGATATTCGTATATGTGTTAGAATCGTTGTAAACTTTCATAGTGCGATTCAGGGTTTGTTGTTGTAGCTTCACTCTCATAGATGGCGCTTTACTTTTTGCCATGTTGCGAGTTGTAGTCGCTACATCACTCCCCCCCAGACCGGAGGTCGATGCTGTTGAGTCTTGAGGTTGCTTGCCAGGGCCAGTGATAGTTCCAGTGAGTCGGAACCGAGTGCCGCATAGTTCGCAGTGAGTCGGAACTAGGTGCGGTGATGCTGCGAAGTCCTCAGTGAGTCGAGGTAGTGCAGTGAAGAGTAGTGGCTGGCTGCTGCGTCGACCAGGAGAGAAGGGCTCTGCTAGTTGACCGGCCGAAGTGCAGTGTGCTGTGCCAAGGTTGCTGATGAGAGGCCGATGGGAAGAACCAGGCTTGCGCGGTCGCTGCAAGCGTGTGGTTACCCGTTGGGGCCGAGGATTCTGGCTGGCAGGGTGAGACTTGCTTGATGCTGCTCGAAGGGTACTGGAGGGGTGGAGAGGGCAGTGAAGGCGATGATGCCGTCGAAGGTTGCGCAGGTGTTCATATTTAGGGGTCACCACTATGGAGGAACGAGGTATGGTGTTCCTCCATTGAAAAGGGAGGATCCTCCGACCAGGCAAGGTGGTTAGCCTGGCGGGCCGAAGCCCGACAGTTGATGTCGGATATTCGTATATGTGTTAGAATCGTTGTAAACTTTCATAGTGCGATTCAGGGTTTGTTGTTGTAGCTTCACTCTCATAGATGGCGCTTTACCTTTTGCCATGTTGCGAGTTGTAGTCGCTACAATTCTAAATAGTTTTTACTAAACGTGACAGATGGCGCTACATGTCACGTTCGATAACAAGAATTTAATAATTAATTACAAAAGCACGTCCATTCCTGATTTTTATAGTAAGACAGTAACTAGTTTCGTCGGTATCTACATTGGGGGTGCCTATTGTGAGCAAAATGGGTGAACCCAATATGAAAATTACCGAAGAAAATAACTACTAAACTACGCCTGTAATAGCGGAGAAAAACGGTCAAAAAATACTCCTCTATGGGATTGTGTCGGGAGAGAAAAAAGGAGACTTGAAATTGTAATTACTACCATACTACAATTAATAAGTAAGACAGATAATTAACAGCCTTAATGGGTTTCGTGGTCAAACGAGCATGTAGTATTCAAAGTCAAAGTTAAATGTTTTTATTTCAACTTGGCCTTTACATGCGCCTTTAAAACGTTATCATTCTAGTGCGCGGTTCCAAAAGCGGGTTGGTCCTATGGAGAAGAGACCGGCAAGAAACTCCATGGATACTCTTTTCAAAGAACTGTTTTACAATATCCTTTAATACACAAATAATACAATGTAAAAAACACAAAAGAATATTTAAAAAAAACCAGTTATACAATAAAAGTATCTAAAATACAGACAAATACAAAAAAATGCGAAATCACGGTAACCAAATCGTAGGGTTTAGACATGATGTGACATTTACCAGGGAAGCCACATGTGCAGAAGAAAATTAACGCCACACGTCTGTCTTTTTATTTAGGTACTATTATTTTACGTTTATTTCTAGTATTTTTGTTGTGATAATCACTGTTTACTTCAAACGATTGGAGGTGTTTACGAACATACATTATATTTTCGAAAAGATGGCAATGTAAGTAGGTACCTATACTAATAACTTTAAAAATTATCTGAGGGACTCCCGGGATCCCATATCATAAATGGCGCGAATTGCCCTTTTCTGGAGTATTGAGTTCTAACCTCAAGTCTCTCTAAGAAAATTCAGTTAGATTTAGATTTATTTATTCAGGTAAATGGCAACAAACTCGTTTCCTATAACATGGGTCTTCATAACGGCATCGGTAAAATATGAGTACACCTCTGCCTAACTCATAGGGTAATACAAGCGTGACGGTATGTTTAAACAATAATGTTTACTTATTAGTTTCAATTCACACTCCAATACATATCGGCCTCAGTCTCGAATAAATATTCTCAAAGGGGAAACAATTAGAGCATTCACACAACAGTGTTGCTTGATCCCAAAAGGTACGAGTACCTACAATCACGAGCACGAACATGTAAACACAAACTATTTACAAACTTACCGATAGTATCTATAATATGTATCACTAAGATAATTAGGTATGTAACTCAGATAGAAAAATCACTCCTTCTACGTATAAATATACATTAATACTTCTATATTATTCAGATAACTTTTTATATGGATTTATATGGAGCTTAAAAAGTGCAAATATGTACATATTTGTAGTTGGGCTCGATTCCCAGATCGGGCTCAATGCTATTGAATTTGTCTGTTCATTAATTCTCAGTAGCAACTCGAAGTTTGAAATTGTGATATTTATGGCAGTCTCGCCTCCTCATATGGAACTCAAAATCAACAAAAACTAACTTTTTTGAAGATAACATTTTTACAACGAGCTTCGATCACAATAATCTTAATCAGCCTTCTTCATCAGTACGTTTTTCAGATACATTCAATAAGCAAACCAACAAATTGTTTCAGTAATACAGTATGTAGTAATAGTAATAATAAATAGATGAAAGTATTGACATGAAATAAACAGGTACAGAATAAATAACGAGCGAAAACGCCAAAGCGCGACTCTACGAAATAACGCGGTGACTCGAAAATCAGGCTCTAACGTTCGTCATGATATTTCACACAGCTCAGGATCAAAACGGCACGACGGCGACGCGACGGCACGGTTGGCGCAGTGGTTGAGAGATCGACCGCTACGCTACATGTCGCTTCTTCAACTCCCGCATGGAACAAATATTTGTATGATCTACAGATAGTTGTTTCGGGTCTGGGTCTTTGTGTATGTAAATATATGTGTTTCTAAACGCACCCACGATACATGAATTATAACAAACGTGAAGCAACGTTTTAAAAAAAACGCGGGGCAAAGTTTGAGATCACCGTACGTTTTTGTGTGCAAGCGTTTATTTTCGCACGTTGTATGGCCTCGGCTTTCTGTAAGCACCTATAGTCGGCTATTACATTAAAACAAAACACAATTTTATATAATGAGTATATTTGTTGCAAAATTAATTAAAATCCAATAAATTTCATTATTAATTTTCTTGAAATACTCCATAATTAGTACCACCCAGCTACCCAAGTATAAAATAATAACTTATTTTCGTGATCGCCAAACATTTACGATTCAAATTAAATTAACATGTATGCCAATTCACGGCGAAGACTAATAATTATGTTGCCTTAATGAAATAGTAAAATTATCAAATCGTCAGCTTATGAATACATAATACTAGTGAATGGAAGGGTGTTAAAATATACAGCCTGATGTTTAGAACACCTATAACTTATAACCTTTAATTTTACAATAGTAACCTTTTTTTACCCGGGTACGTCTTAAAACTGCGGCTAGACACCGGAGGACGGGCAGCAGCGTCCTCTCACTAATCGGTGAGCCACTGCGATCTCCAAGCCGCCTGCCAAGCGAGGGGATTATGGCAACCCCCCTCCCCCCCTTGGCGGAGGCCTTCGTTCAGCAGTGGACGTCTTCTGGCTGACGATGATGATGATGAACCTTTTTTTCTATGGAACAACATTTTATGTGGACCGATAAATCCAAAGAAAGCAGCTGCAATAAACTGGATAGTGGCTAGAACATGTTGGCTGGGCGTGCGCCATTTAAGAGTGTCCTATTTCCAGCATAGGACTGCGATAGGACTCCAATGGTCAATTTGTATCTTTTAAGAAAAATTCTTTATTCCCCCTAGATAAAAAACATAAAAAACTTTTCAAAAATGTTTTTGGTAATTAAAATGCCATTTATTTTTAAATAAAAACGAGAGAGAACGAGACGGCACGATTGGCGCAGTCGTTGAGAGATCGACTACTGCGCTACGAGTCGCGGGTTCGATTCCCGAACGGAACAAATATTTGTATGATCTATAGATAGTTGTTTCGGGTCTGGGTCTTTGTGTATGTGAATATACATATGTGTTTGTAAACGCACCCACGATACAGGAATAATTCCTAGTGTGTTATTTCCGGGGCAGTGTTTTTTTTATTTTTAAAAGAAAGAAATAAAGAGAAAATTTTAAAATGACTCTGGCTTCTGTTCCTTGTGACATTACCAGTTATAATCGCATACTCTCATTCAGGTCACGTCCTTAGGAAAGATAATACCCGTTGCATATGACAGGTGGGTCTTCTTATCAAACTGCTTAGCTATTAGGGAGGTACTACTGTAATTGTGACTGTACTATAATATTATTGGACCCGTTGCTACATAGCTACCACGCAGATTGATCGATCTGCGAGGTTAAGCAGCGCTCGCCGCGATTAGTGCTTGGATGGGTGACCATTTTTCACACATCGAAACCCCTCCGTGCCTCAGGAAACACGCTAAGCCGCTGGTCCCGGGTGTCATATGAAGAGCTATGACAGTCGTTACGGGTGTCAGCAGCCCAAAAAGTCTGACAACCAGTCTAACCTTAGAGTATCAGTGTCTCCCACCCATTCATTGAGTAGCGGATGGCACTTGCTTCGTGTAAAATACTGATATTCAGCCGCAAGTGGTTACACTGTAAGCCGACCCCAATGTAGTTGGGAAAAGGCTAGGCAGATGATTATAATATTGCTAGACGTGAGAACTTTCTCTCGTTATAAATGTTCATACATGCATAGACATAATTAAAATTATATCTGTTTACATCTCGGTGGATCTTTGCTCTGAAAATACATAACAGTTATGTGTAAAGCAGAGTTGTCTATTTTGTGTGTGCAGTTATACTTGAATAAGTTCCGCCCGCGGCTTCGGCCGCATTGATAACGAACCCGAGCGTTTTTTCGGGTCACACGTAGCGTCATCTAGCGTCCTAAAGCAATTGTGACCGTCAATAGTTTTTGTTCTTTCCATAGGGAACAATACTTTTTTCTGGATGAAAGATACCCTATATCCTGTACTGTACCTCTGACAACGTATATGCAAAATTTCATGGTGATTGGTTCGGTGGTTTAGGCGTGAAAAGATAACAAACAAACAAACTTACTTTCGCATTTATAATACTAGCTTCGCCGGCGGCTTCACCCGCGTGGTTTACGAACCCATACACTTTCCCGGGATAAAAAGTAGCCTATATGCTATTCCAGACTATAATCTATCTCTGTACCAAATTTGATACAGATCCGTTCAGTCGTTCTGGCGTGAAAGAATGACAAAGATCCATCCATCTATCTATACATCCATCCATCTATCTATACATCCATCTATCCATCGCCGCAAACTTTCACATTTATAATATTAGTAGGAGTAGGATTAGTTAGGAAGTATAGTTGCTATAAGATCATTGAGCTTCTTCTGCTTCTGTTGAGTAGACACGAGAATATTACATGCGAATAACTCATGCCGTAGTGAAACGATTAGACAGTCAACAATGGTGGTATTGAAGCTGCCTACACAGGGTGCGCCAGACGATCTCAGAAATCGTCACTCAGGGATGTAAGGATCTGATAAAATTTATATAAGTAATGCAAACTGTAAGAAATTCCCTACAAAATACTGTCGCATGAACAATTTTATAATGATCGTAATAGTTCAAAATCAAATCATAATTTCAGTTAGAAACTCCTGGACAGTGGTGCCATATTTGCTCCAAATTACATAGCATCATCACGCCTGTATTCTCCGGAGGGTTAGGCAAAGGTGTACTATTGTACACCCACATTTCACCGATGTCTTTATTGAGTCCTATGTTATAAGGGGCGAGCTTATTACCATCTACCGGGCACAGTTCCAAACTCCGTGCTTCCTACTACTGAGAATTTCCTTATAAAACACTTAATAACACTTTGCCCGACCCGAAAATCGAACCCAGGACCTCACGCTTAGCAGCCGCGCTTGTGACATCTAGACCAACGAGGCAATCCAAACTGCTCCAAACTCTACTGCAATATTTCATTCATACATACACCTATCCTGAATTATGTGAAATACTGTAATAATATTTAAGTTCATAAAAAGGCAAAAAGCTATTTAAAAAAACTTTTTAAAACTATCTCACGGCAACATTAGTAGTTACATGAAATTTCAGCGCGTAAGTGGTGTCTTACCACTTACGCCGCCGCCCTTACAGTCTCGAGGGGAATATCTACATTACCATATTTACGTAACAATATTAACTTACCTTACGTTTTATAAAAATAAAGCATCGCTGGTAAAAGTAAACCTTGGTTAAGTAATTCATAGAATGTTTTAAGTCATTTATTACTTTAGAGAAGTTATATTTTCAATATTGAGTTACTTATTGAATTCGAATTTTTTTAAGACACTTGGATCTTTGTTACAAAATTACTCATAAACGACTTAACAGATTCATATGAAATTTGGCACACAGATAGGTCATGTCTTTCATTACCACATAGGATATTTGTTATCTGAGTATATGAATTAGTTCTCCTATGATTCAAGTAAAACTGCAGGCGGTTGTTATAATTCTAAGTCTTGCAAAACTTAGAAAGTCCTCCACTGCGTTCCTTGATTCGGGTGTCGTGAAAGGTGGCCTAGGGCTTATGTAAAGATGATGGATGCCAAGTGACATATAATAGTAAACAAAGAAATTAGTATAGATATTAGTACTAACGAAAATGTAGGAATGTTAATTAGTAGGTAATTATACTATACTACACTTGTATTATTTAACGTAAATTCATCCACCAAATTCAAATTCTAATTGATGCATAAAGGATCTAAAGATGCGTAAATTGTATTGTAATTTACACGTGTAACAACACAAAATTATGCCTTTATCTTATAAATAATAGTACCGAAACGAGATTATGTTTTTAACAACCTCATTTTCAGGGCTGCGCCAAATAGGTAGTTAATTAATGTAATTATATGCACGGCCACTTTTTCAGGACAATACCTACAACCTTTAGCATAAAATTTTCTTTTTCGTATTTATGAAAACATAAATGCTTACATTTCTCTGTACAATTAACCAATGTATAGAAACATTAAAAACAACGAAGAATGGTACTCCTTTATAAAAAAGGAGGATCCTCCCCAGATACATAATAAAGTATTAACGTACCTATATCCATCGGATCGTGGCTTGTTTAATAACTCTATCTAGTTGAACCATCCACAAATGATATTTGAACGTAAAATAAATAGTCGACTGTAGAAATCTCATACTAACTGAACAATGGTTCCGTATGTAATCATAATTACTTTCGTTTTCCCATTTCAAAAGGTCTGGAGGAAGTCCGAAAACTTAACAAAAAAAATTACTTATCAATTCCAGCAATTTAATTATAATAGTGAAAACCTAAACTATACCGATCAGACAAAACTAAAAACTACCTGAATACAAAATGCTAGCTATCAAAAGAGGAAAAGGTTGGATGTTCAATAAATAAAATAAAAAACGATATTTGAATATCGTAAAGATTTTTGAACATCCTTGAAGATATATCTTTAATTTTGCTCTTTTTAATCTCGAATTTTTTAGCTAAGCGCAAGCTATCCCACTAAACGACAATCTTACAAAGTGCGGCTATTACAACTTAAGTTTCATACCATAAATAAATAATGTTTATCCAAAATTCGTTGTTGTTTTAAACGTTTTCCTTATAAATAGTAAAGATTTTTACGTTATTTGTGGTAGTTTTTATGCACTTTTAATGCGGGATCCTAAATATAGCGTGTTGCATAAAGTCTTATCACGAATCCTATGTGTATACAATTACAACGGTACGATTTCGCATCTATACATTAGCTACAGATTTTATAGCACATAAAAAATACGGAGCGTCCTGTATTTTAGAATTTCATTCGAAACGGTATTTATAATGTCAATCACGAAACGCTGAAATCACAAACCACAGAATATTATTTTCCAAATTGCAGTGTAACTACAACCGACACCATGTCTGTTTTTGATAAAAATCGTCCTAAAAATTACTTCGTTTTTCACTTTCGTATTCTCAGATTCTTAGGGCTAGGATGGTGGCATCTTCCTGAAGAAGGAAACACCACGAATTTTGGTGGCTGGTACATATACTACTCTATTGTAACCCAAGTAATTTGGGTTATAGGCTTCGTTAGTTTAGAAACAATAGACCCCTTCGTTGGTGAAAAAGACATGGATCGGTTCATGTTCAGTCTCTCTTTCGTCATCACCCACAATCTCACTCTTATAAAATTATACATATTTTTCTTTAAAAACGCGGATATCCAAGAAATAACGCGAACTTTAGAGATAGAAATGTACGATTATTATCAAAATGAAGCTCGAAACCGAAGAACAGTTAGGTTATCTAGAATAATTACTGGATCGTTTTTAATTTTCGGTTGGATGACTATTGCCAATGGAAATGTATATGGGGCGATTCAGGACTTTAAGTGGAAAGCCATAGTGGCAAGTTTAAATGATACCTCTCTTCGACCAGTGCGTACTCTCCCGCAACCAATTTACATACCTTGGAATTACCAAAACGATCAATCATACATTCCCACTTTCATTCTGGAAACAGTGGGCTTACTTTGGACTGGTCACATAGTAATGACGATTGATACATTTATCGCATCTGTAATCCTGCATATGGGATCACAGTTTGAAACCTTGAACGAGGCAATAACGACTGCATATGATCGCACAATGAGTGCACTTCGGGAAGGAATACATGACACCTATAACGCTGAAGAAGCAGAATCTTTCTTGAGTAAAGAAGAAATCAATGAAAGAATTGTACGGACATTTTTGACGAAGAAAGAAATTGACTCTGCGTTGCAAACAACTTTTCGAAATTGTTTTAAGCAACATCAGGTTCTAATCAAGTGAGTATTCGAAATAACTAAATAAAAATTATGATATTAATTATTGATTCTTCCAATTAAAATCCAATAAATACCTGTTCTTCAAAGTCGTAATTTTAAGAAAGTGATGCTATATTTCTTTTTTTTTAATAGTAATTAAATATAAATTATACAAAAATGAATCCCAATTCAGTAGATTAGTCGAATCCTTTTCCAATAAATCACGTTATGTCAAATGTAAATAAAGATGTAAGTGGTAATATTGCTCTTTATTATTCATCTCTGCGTTCTTCTGTAGTAGTGTTATTACATTGTTTTACTTTATTTTCAGTTGTGTGAAGAAATTCTCTAGAACTTATTCTTACGGCTTCATGACTCAACTACTCTCCAGTATGGCAGCCATTTGCGTAGTAATGGTTCAAGTTTCGGTAAGATTCCTAGATGTGAGCGTTCTCATATTTTTGCATAAAACCTTTTTGAAACTATATAGCATCACGCCTATATTCCCCGAAGGATTAGACAGAGGTGTACTATTGTACACCCACATTTCGCCACGTAATAGGACGCGAGCCTATTGCCATCTACCGGGCACAGTTTCAGACTCAGCGCTGCTACTGAGAATGTCCATACAGAAAAACCCAATAACACTTTACCCGACCCGGGAATCGAACCCAGGAACTCACGCTCAGCAGTCGCGCTTGCGACCACTATACCAATGAGGCAGTCTATGCTCTAGTAAAACTATGCAAATTATTTTCGATTTTAGTCCTTAATAGTATTATTAAGGACTAAAATCGAAAATAATTTGCCATGAGCCAAGTGCTCTCAGTAGTAGCTATACTTAGGCGGGTTTGAAATACTAAATTTTAAATACAAATTGCTAATTGCTGTGCGTCTCACTATCCATTGGAACAGTAAGAAGTGATACGAATAAGTGAAAAAATTAAAACAAGTATATCAAGACTTCAAATCTCATCTTCTTAATCTTAAAATTAATTACTCAAATCTTACTTACAGCAAGATGCGTCGGGCTTAATGTCAATAAGATTGGTCACTTCTTTGGCTTTCTTCGTTGCTATGATAATTCAACTCGGCATGCAATGCTTTACTGGAAACGAATTAACTGCACAAGTAAGAATTATATTCTATTTATAAGCATTTAGGTACCAAAAAATCAAATTTTTTAGTCGTTTACGTACTAGTTATCGTGGAGTTGGAGTGGATTGTGGACTAGAATCATGAAAAATTCAGATTCCCAAGGACTTCAAGGACTCCATGTGGACCATTTCATAAATATCCGTTCACTCTGTTATGATTGAATAAAAAACAAATGCTTCCACATGTATAGTATCATTGTGATGAAACAATGTTTACAGGCCGAGCTCATATCAGACGCAGTGATGCAGTGCAAGTGGGAGCGCATCTCGGTGCCTCAACGTCGGCAGCTGCTCATAATAATGATGCGAGCGCAGCGACCGCTGCGACTTACGGCTGCCGGCTTCACGCATATGGACAATGCGTGCTTTCTTGCAGTGAGTGGGAGTTTTCGGTCCAATTAAAAAAACGGCCCGGTTTGAGTTAGTAAGGCTCTTTGTATTGATAAAGGAAGAATCTTGAAGATTTGCTCTTCGCGATACAGTTTCGGAATTCAACATAGTTGGATTTTTCTCATCTATGTTTATTTCACGGATTACTCTGATCTCCACTACGCTAACTATATACGCTAATCTAATGAGAGCGATATCGTAAGGACATACCAATTGTCAGACTTCCCAGTTTTAGACTGCCCGCATTGATCATTTGTATTCGCATACGAATTTTCTATACAAACATTGGTTGAAAATCTGGATTTCAGTGGTAATTGTAGCAATATCCACGGACCGGTTGCTTTTAACTTTTTTGAATGTAAACTTTCAAGTGTTACGACATCTTGAGCCGCCGCCGGCGCAGCACGTTATAACATTAATCACAGTTCAATGTTCATTCGCTAGTAATTGACCAGGCGAATGACGTCGCCATGCCCATTGCCCACCGTCCGAGTTGATTAATTCCATTACTGTCTCATTGGCTGATGTACGATATGCACTGTATATTGCCAAGTTGCATGTGATGTGGTGGAAATTTCACAAATTATCTAGATTATAATTATGATAAAAGAGAAGCTTTTTTCATCATGGGAGTTGGTTCTTTTCTGTGAAACTGATGAAAACAAGAAAAACTGTCTGTCTGTTTTATATTATCATCTCCACTCACCCATTGGCCTACTTTATCCGATAAGTTGTCTGAAATTGTGTTAAAATCGTATAAATGTTTCCCACCTTCTAACAAATAATATCTAGTTCTATAGGTAATTTAGCAAGATAATAAAGCTTAAAATTCTAAAACTGGAGTTCCAACTCCGTCTGATATTAGCTTGCAGAACTCAAACTGGATGGCGTAACTCAAACTTTTATTGAGATTGCGCACTAGAACCCCAGAAGTCAAGGAGTTGACTGAATAAATATAATATTTTAATGAGGATTAATATTTCATTCAAAATAACTTTGTTTGTTACAGATCATGAAAGCTGCCTACTCTTATTACGCTGTACTGAGCCAGAAACAAGTTAAATAAGTATAACAGAAGATAAATAAAAGACATCAGTTTTTTTATTAATTTAATTACTTATAGAATATTTAATTCCAGTGATAGCCTTTCGGTTCAATATTTGTTCAGTATTTGTTTGTTCAATTCAGGAGTATGTGTTTTCAAACCCCGCACCTCTGACATTTCATTTGATCACATCTGAAAGGGCTGCATAGAGGTCTCGATGTTATGAGTAGTCTGCCAACGAGCAGCGAAGTCGACTAAGGCCTAACTCTACTCATTTTGAGGAGAGGCCTTCGCCCAGGGATGCAATAGTACCTAATAGCTTTAGTATTATTTATTATATCATTGGAATATTTTAACGCCACTGAACTTTGTCGCACATAACTACAATCTAAACTATCAGTTTCTTCGTACCTACTTACGTATAAAATTTATTAAAGTAATAAATGTATTAGCTGTAATAATTCGTTTCAATACACATACTTACTACCTTTGACAATATAAGAACATTATCATCTGCCTAGCCTATTCCCAACTACATTGGGGTCGGTCCCCAAGTTACGGCTGAATTTCACTATTTTTCACGGAGCGACCGCCATCTGAGCTCCGCCACCCAATTACTGGGAGACACTGTTACTCTAAGATTAGACTGGTAGTCAGACTTTTTGGGCTGCTGACACCGATAACGACTGTCATAAATAGTCCGTGGATGGGTGACCGTTGGTCCCGGGTATCATTGTGTTAAACCCTCGGACTTTGTGAGGGTGGTTGAACGAGACACAGTGTGTGATTTTAGGTATGACCTTAGTTTAATACCTCCTTCAAACAACAATTCTTATATGTTATGTATCAATTACACGTACTATTCATGGAAAATCTTAACACCGCCACTCACGACGTCATCAGAACTGTAATACCCCATCTTTTTACTAAAACTTGAAACTAATTTATGTCCTGATGACGTCGAGATGGCGATCGATTCTAAATTCCCGATAGATGGCTAAACATTACTATGATACCCGGGACCAACTCCTTAACGTGCTTTCTGAGGCACGGAGAAGTCTCGATTTTTGAAAAACGGTCACCCATCCACGGACTGACGGCAGTAACCGATACTTAACCCCACAGATTGACTGATCTGCGCGGTAACTATGTATACAAGCCCCTCCGACCATTTAAGAACAACTTCGAAATATTGATACCGGTTGCCGACACAAATAAATGAAAAATAAAAAATATTTTGTCTTTTACATAACTTTTACCTAACATGACTCTTGTCATGTCCTAAATATATCTTGAAAGTTGAAAATGTTAAATAACATACTTATTTCAATTGGGTCCTTCAGAATCCTTATGCTTACAATTTTAATTTTATCCTTGCTCACAATTTTAATATTTTTTAAATCACCTTTAATATTTTTCACCCGTATCGTGGGTACAGTTTACAAACATACATGCTCACACTATCAGACCCAAAACAATTATCTGTAGATCACACAATTTTTTTCGTGCTGGTATTAACCCGGTACATGCTACGTAGAAAGCCAATCACTTGGCCACTGCGCCAATCGTGCCATCAATTGTTTTATCCATCCATCCTTATTATTACGCATACCTTGTGACGGCACGGTTGGCGCAATGGTTGAGAGATCGACTGCAGAGCTACGTGTTGCGGGTTCGATTCCCGCACTGAACAAATATTTGTATGATCTACAGATAGTTGTTTCGGGTCTGGGTCTGTGTGTATGTGAATACACACAGTGCCTCGGAAAGCACGTAAAGCCGTTGGTCCTGCGCTTGATCTCTCTACGGTCGTGTCGGATTGCCGTCCCATCGGACTATGAGAGTAAAGGAGTAGAGAGAGCACCTGTGTTTGCGCACACACTTGTGCTCTATAATATCTCCTGCGTAGTTGGTTAATCTCCGGTGAGATTGGCCGCCGTGACCGAAATCGGTCAGGAGGACATTATTATTATTACGCATACCTACATATCATAATGAAGTCCAAGAGATAGATAAACAGTGGTCCCTAAAAGTTTTCCAAACAACATAAATATAGTTCAACTATGTCTTTTAATCAAATAATACAGGTATTACACAAACGCATTCAAAATTTCCTGAGAAAACTTCATCTAGGTGACCTTGTATGCTTGTATTTGTGCAACCACACACAGACAATGTGGGTATGTATCAAACACAACTGTCATGGCTATGATCCTCGAAAGGTAACAAACAAGAGATTTATTGTCGTACCTACATCTCAGTTCCTCGATGACATTGTTTGGGTCCCCTGTGATAGATTATACCGGGATTATAACGAATAATGTAGAATAAGAATGAATACATCAGTCAACTTGTCTTCTCAGCCCGAGTTTAAACATTAGCTCCTAAGAAGACCACAACAGGAATCGGCGTAGAGAATGCTAGTTTCTGAAGTCCCCGATGAGCCAGTGATTCAATGTACTAGGAAAACATAAAAGCATCGTAGTGTGTCTTCTTTCGTCGAAGTTCAACATTACACAATGAGGTCACAAACTTTATCACAAAGCTAATGAAGAATATCTATCACTAGATAATCCTTTAACATAACAATTTCGGAAAAATCAAAGCGTGGTGCAATGTTAAAACAATAATGTTTACTATTTTTAGTCTCAATTTACAATGAACTACAAATATCGGCCTCAGTCTCAATTCAGTATTCTCTAAGGAACAATTAGAGCATTTACACAACAGTGTTGCACTGAGTCTTAACTATAGGTACACTAGCTGTAGCCCGCGGCTTCGCTCGCGTGGATATAAGTATATTAAACTTCATATAAGAAGCTTTAATATTGAATTTTATGCTTCTTCCTTCGACAGTGACGAGCTTCTCATATAAACTTTCAGCCTAAAATTCACCCTCTTAGGAGTAAAATTTTGAAAAACGATGGTATATGTTTGTGTACATTTATTTCTAACCAGAAACAGGTAAATATATGAAATATCGTGATTCTTACTTTGGAAATGATGGGCTTCCATACAACCGTTCATCCCTCATTTTACCCGCTTAGGGGCGAAATTTCCAAAAATCTTTGCTTAGTATGCTTACAACATAAAAGGTATCGACTACAAAAATTTCAAGTTTGTTGCCCCATCGGTTTAGGCTCTGCGTTGATGAATCAGTCAGTCAGGACAAGTACTATTTGACGCCGTGGTGGGCTTCGGTGCGGTCTTCTAAGAGTTCCCGAGACGCACCATATGGTGTCGAGGCGGACCACCGTGGTGAGTTTAGCCGGTAGGAGTCCGGCGCATCCCTCCGCCCGCCCCAAGCGGAGAATAGCCCATAATGGGTTCTCAAAAGGCTAATAAAAAAAAAAGGACAAGTACTTACTATTTTATGTATAGATAAAGTAAATTAACTATTCAATATTGAATTGTATTAGTTGAGTAGGTACACTTTAAACAAAAATGTAATTAATTTAAATCAACTAAGTAATCGAATTAATTTTCTTGGAATACGCCGTAACAAATGTACTCAAGTAATAATTAAAACGTATATTCGTGATCGCCAAACCTTTATTATTCAAGTGAAATTATGACAGTCATTCACGGCGAAGACTAGCAATTATGTTGCCTTAATGAAATAGTAAAATCATCAAATCGTCAGCTTATGCATAACCTACCAGTCAATGAAAGTGTTGTGTAATACAGCCTGATGCCGAATACAGAAATAATTAAAATCTTTTTTATTTATATAAAACCTCTTTACTACTTCACTTCTTCAACCTGTTTTGTTTATATCTCACAAGCTTTTGCCAGCGACTTCTTCTGCATCTATTTTTTATTTATTTACTATTTCTTAGTTTTACTTTAACACCGTTCTGTACATTACGTTTTTGGTATAACTATCTTTTGCAAGGAGATTAAGGTTTTGAGGGATGGTTACTCGTGTAACATTTATTTTTTAAATGTGCGTACATTTAAAAAGTACATGTCATTCTCAAGTGTTTTTCCCATATCATCTTATTATGTTTCAAAACGTAAACGGCACATGTGTGTATTTTTTTTATTGTCCCATACTAGCATATCTCTTATATGGCGGGTACAGTTTACAAACATACATGTCATGTATACATACCACAAGACCCGAAACAACCGTGATGATATTACGTGCGGGAATTGAACCGGGACACTTAGCGCAAAAGCGTATTCACTTAGCCACTTCGCCAACCCTAGCCTCTCGTCAAAACCAAGCCCTTTTTAATATTTCGATCCGAGGCAAAGAAAAAATTAGAATTTTAATATGTGATGTGAATATATACATATATGTGAAGAAGTACTGGTTATCTAATTGGTAGATCGCACAGAGTCTTAGTCAGTAAACAGTAGATCTTGAGTGTAATCAAGATCTTACGTAATGATCGTGGCTTGTTCAATATCTGTTGATCCAAAATTGATATTAGACATTTCTTACTAATTCAGTTTCGTAAATCACCATACGTTAAATGTCTGAATGAATATCCATAAAATCTAATAAATAAATTACTCATCTTTTTAACTTTTACTTCGAATCAAATGCACTTATTTAAAACTCTAGTTATATTAATGAGAATCAGTAATATACATAGATAGGTACCCGTCGCGATCTGACAAAATTAAAAACTACTTGAATCTTGAAAGGATTAAAAAAATGTGAAGGTTTTTGGATATCCTATTACCTAAACAACACATTAACTATACAACTACTGTTTGTAGTTTTGCTGTTTTTAATCTCGACTTTTTTAGCTAAGCGCTAGCTATCTCACTAAACGACAATCTCACAAAGTGCTGCTATTACATCTTAAGTCTCATACCATAAACAAAATAATGTTATTCCTACCATCGTTGTCGTTCTAAACGTTTTCTTTATTTGATAAGACTTTTATTTAATTTGATTGCCGTTTGTAGTCGTTTTATTGCACTTTTAATGCGGAATCCTAAATGTCGCGTGTTAAATTAAGTCTTATCGCAAATTCTATGTGTATACGATCACTATTTACAATGATACGATTTTGCATCGTTTATTTTCATATATTGATTTTATAGCACACGATATACGACATATAGTTTCATCTATTGATTTTATAGCACACGAATTCGGAGCGTCCTGTACTTTAGAGTTTCATTTAAAATGGTATATAAAAAGACAATGGTGAAGCGCCGAAGTCACAAACCACAGAATATCATAATCAAATCTGCAGTGTAACTACAACCGACACCATGTCCGATTGTGATACAAATAGTTCCAAAAATTACTTCTTTTATCACTTTCGTATTCTAAGATTCCTCGGTCTAGGATGGTGGCATCTTCCTCAAGAAGGAAAAACCACCAACTTTAGTGGCTGGTACATCTACTACTCTATTTTCACCCAAGTGGTTTGGGTCCTAAGCTTCATCATTTTAGAAACAATAGACCCCTTCGTTGGTGAAAAAGACATGGAACGATTCATGTTCAGTCTCTCTTTCGTTATCACACACAATCTCACCCTCATCAAAATGTACATATTTTTCATTAAAAACGTGGATATACAAGAAATAACGCGAACTATAGAGATAGAACTGTATGATTATTATCAAAACGAAGATCGAAACCTAAAAACAGTTAGGTTATCTAGAATAATTACGGGATCGTTTATATTCTTCGGTTGGTTGACTATTGCTAATGGAAATGCATATGGGATGCTTGAAGATTTCCGGTTGCAAGTCATAGTGACAAATTTAAATGATTCTTCTCTTCGACCGATGCGGAGTCTTCCACAGCCGATTTACATACCTTGGAATTACCAAAACGATGAGTCATACTATTTTACTTTCATGCTGGAAACAGTGGGTCTATTGTGGACAGGGCACATAGTATTGACGATTGATACATTTATCGCAACCGTGATCCTGCATATGGGGTCACAGTTTGAAACCTTGAACGAGGCAATAACGACTGCATATGATCGCACAATGAGTGCACTTCGGGAAGGTATACGCCACACTGATAATGCTCAAGAGGGAGAATCTTCTATGAGTAAAGAAGACATTAATGAAAGAATTGTACGGACTTTTTTGACAAAGAAAGAAATTGACTCTGCGTTGCAGACGACTTTTCGGAATTGTTTTAAACAACATCAGGTTCTAATCAAGTGAGTATTCAAAATGACTAAACAAAAATGATTCATTAATTGTTATTTAATTACATATCATAAGTATTATTATTAAACATAGTTTATGTTAATGATTCTTCCAATAACAGTCCAATAATTAAAGCTATGATAAATTCATATTCTTATTTTTACACAAAAGCAAATTTCAGACAAATAATCCAGTTCACTTTCAACATATCAAATCCCAGTATCCAAGCTATAATCAGAGGGAAGAAAACAATAAAATGTCAAAGAGCACAACCACACTAAGTATAAATCTAGTAAGGAAATAAATTTAACTCTTGATTGGCTTTCAAGATAAGCCACAACTATTATGACTCGATTTACTCCCTGCATCCTTTTTCAGTAAATTTCATTTGAAATATGAAAAGGAACGATAGGTCAAATGTAAATGAAGATGTAAGTAGTAATATTGCTCTTTATATTCAGAAAACGTACGCAAGAGTAAGAGAATATCTATATAACGTTGTGTTAACCTAGGTAATCACGGTCACTTTGTATTCTGTGCTGGCTTTTCAATCTGTTTAGTTAGCTTTCTAAAGGATTATGGGAGAAGATAGTAATGTTAGAAACACCTATTCATGGAACATTGTACATGTTTTCCAATTTATTTACCGTTATGCCCACCATTATGCCCACAATCATTCTCCGTTGTTCAAGAAGATCTCAATTGTTTATTGGTTTCAACTACGAGTAAAATTATAAAGATTTATCTATCAAAAAGGAATAACGTTGGTTTACGTCCATTATTAAATCGTATTTGCTATCCCAGACTAAGTACAGTAAACTTTTTGGCAGTCAACCGACTTGGACCAGCCGAACGTCCTAAACTGCCATAAAGTGCAATGTGAATTAACTGGAAGGTTTGGCGGCGCGTCCCGAGCCAAACTTCAACGTACTTTACCAAATAAGCTCACATAAACTGGGACCAATTAAATCGAACTATAAATACAAGTGTGTGAACATATCCAGCTCTCTCTATCTTTCTATTTTATTTAAACGAAATAGCTCAGAAATGAGTTATCATCATCGGGAGATGCATTCTGCTGCAGACAGAAGAGGTCGACGTCTGAGAACCGATGTATAATGACATCAATACCCGGCTTAATGATAAATCTCTCAAATACTAAAAGCTGCTTAAACTCTGCTCCCATTTCCATTTTTAATACAATGTTGAACAGCGCAATCGTTCCGTGGTTATTGGAAACGTGCCGTCTACTACAAATAGAGATATTTGCGGGGTCAATAAGGGACAGGTCTGAAAAATGATGGGTATCCCGCTGCGTAAAAAATGTCAATTCACAGTCGATACGAAAGCAATAAAGGGACCGAGTTCTCGTGGATATGACATACTGCAATATCTCAGGATTACACCCTCAATATTGTCAGTTGGTTTGCCTTTTTTCCACACTTAAATCAACATAATCTGTGCTTTATATTCACCTTTCTGAGCAGATATTAGAATAAAGTTTTCACTACGTACTACTGTAGTAGTGTTATTACATTTTTTAACTTTATTTACAGTTGTGTCGAGAAATTCTCTAGAACTTATTCTTACGGCTTCATGACTCAACTGCTTTCCAGTTTGGCAGCCATTTGCGTAGTAATGGTTCAAGTTTCGGTAAGATTCCTAGATGGTTCTCGCTTTATTTTAATTCCATAGTTTTGCATAAAACTAGATCTTATAAGATAACCTAACTAAACCTAATAAACTTTTGAGCCAATGCAAAATATTTCCTGCACACACCAACTTCTATTAGGCACACAAGCCCAGCTGTATCTATTCTTAGGTGGACTTCAAATCAAGCTGCCAAGTTACACTTCTCAATGTACAACGACAATGGAATAGTCGGAAGTGAAACGACTTCAAAATTAATCAACGACGATGTAAAACAAAGCTATGCCGGTTTTCGGTTTTAATTCCACGTACAAAACTTCAATGTGTAAATGGCGAAGTTTGGAAGATAATAAGACCATAAGCAGGACTGAAGTAATCCGAAACTTACGTGGAGCGTGAGTGGTAGGGACAAAATGACAGTTTGATGTCTCTGCTCTGGCAACGTGCCAAAAATAACAAGCCTCTTGTTAGACTTGAAATAAACCTCTTTCATGTTGTGTGCTTAAAATTAATTACTCATACCTTTCTTACAGCAAGATGCGTCCAGTTTACTATCAATAAAATTATTCACTTCTTTGGCTTTCTTCAGTGCTATGATAATTCAACTCGGCATGCAATGCTTTACTGGCAACGAATTAACTCTTCAAGTAAGTAAGAATTATTGCCTATAAATTGCTTGCTGTAGATAATCGAGAATCCATCCGCGTAAAAAAATATTTCATACAAACTTTGATCCCCAATTTTACTCTTTAGGGGATGAATTTTGGAAATTTCATTTTTAGTGGATATCTCATATCTCTATAAGAAACCTACCTTCCAAATTTTAAGTAATTAGACATTGAGTGAATCAATGATAAGATTAGAAAAAAAAAAGATCCTAATAAATATTAAAATATACAATGTTTACAGGCCGAGCTCATATCAGACGCAGTGATGCAGTGCAAGTGGGAGCGCATCTCGGTGCCTCAACGTCGGCAGCTGCTCATGATGATGATGCGAGCGCAGCGACCTCTGCGGCTCACGGCTGCCGGCTTCACGCCTATAGACAATCAGTGCTTTGTTGCTGTAAGGGGCAGTTATTGGTCCAATTCAAAAATAATCGAACATTTAAATTTTAAGGCCTGTTTTGATGCAGTACCGGAAAATCCACCTTTGCTCTTGCAGGTGGCGGGCCGTTTGCTTTTTACAAAGGGCAGTATAATTAGGTTTTTCCCATCTATGCTTGGGTCGGCTTCCAGTGTCAAACAAATGTACCGACATCTCCGCGATCCGACCAGATATCGTAAGGATAGACTAATTGTCAGACTTACGTTTTTTGGGGTTTGACTATCCGTATCGATCGATTGTATTCGCAAGAGAAGGAATATAATTTTTAAATATAATCCTGCCCTGTTTAATGTGATTGAATTGTTTTAAATAGTGATACCTGTACCAATTTTATATTATTAGTCATGTCTGAAATGGTGTTAAAATTCTAATGATTATTCCCACCTTCTAACTATTTTAGAAGGTGGGGATAATTATTAGAATTTTAATAATAACGACTATTTAGATATTGAGATAATTGCGTAGGTAGGTACTACATTTTTTATGTATATATTATACACAAAAATTTTAAATTATCAAACTAAAGATTTCGATTTTTGTCTGATAAAAGCTTGTAGAACTTAACTGAACGGTGTGACTGACAACTTTTATTTAGATTACCAGAAGTCGACTGAAAAAATATAAAAATTAATGAGAATTAACATTTCATTTTTATTAACTTTATTTGTTACAGATCATAAAAGCTGCCTACTCTTATTACGCTGTACTGAGAAACTCACAAGTGTAATAATTATAAGAGAAGATAAATAAAATATAATAGATATTTTTAATAATTTAATTACTTATTAGAATATTTTACCGCCACTGAACTTTGTCGCACATAACTACAATCTAAACTATCACAGTTTCTTCGTACGTATAAAAATTATAAAAGTAATAAATTAATTACATGTAATAACTAGTTTTAATTAACACCTACTTATTACCTTTGACCATATAAGAACAACATCGAAATATTGTTGCCAGTTGCGAACACGATTCAGTGAGAAATAAAAATTATCTTGTGTCTTTTCTTACATATTTTTTACGTAACATGACAGAAGTCCAAATTACATTTGAATGTAGAGAATGTAAACAGATGAGTTACCTACTTATGCCAATAGGTTCTCTAGAATCCTTAAACAATTGATGACAATGTAAACTTGTTCATAAATCGCTATTTATTGCCTTCGGCGATATTTTATTAACTAAAGTAGTCTGGCCCGTACAAAATACTTCACGAATCAAAGTTCAGTAATGGCGGCTTTGGTGTCACTGACCGCGATCTGTCTGTGGTCCTTATGTCCAATACCGTCATCTCCTCCGACCTGTAAAGAGAATATTTTTTAATACAAAAAAGCGTTTTAATATAAGAATTTTAATTAACTCATGTCGAGCCGTCTACTAAGATGAGCGAAACTAGTACATTATATTAGTCATTAAACAAGACAACGGCACGTTACCTAACCTAGCTTTGTGCTAATTAGTTAGCACCTTGCCTTCTATATTCTCAGAGAACTAGGTAAATATAACTCTTATCTTAGCTGAGTAACACGTCACGACAAACTGCTTGTTTTAGTGCAAAAACAAACCTTAGTTTCTAACATACATCAAAAATATTAGGTAGGTAATTTCTTATGACTCTACTCTACTATTTAGTTTAATTTAATTTTGTGTTTTGCATTATTTCTCTTGTTTGTATAAGATTATACTTTTGAATGTGCTTGTAATGTTAATGAGATGTTTTTTTGTGACACTGGTACATTACTATTTTTTATTACTATCTGCATGTATACTAGTGTTCTATACCAATACAAATCAAAGGACCAATAAAACAAAAAAAAATGTATCTCCTCTTCATATATGCTACAATATAAATAAATCACATCGAACAGCGGCAGACCCTATTAGTCTTCAAGAGTGATAGGATCGTGAGTCGCCGAGCAGGACAGTTACCAACATGTAAGAGTAATAGTTACCTGTCTTCTTCAGTATGCGCTGCGTTATAAAAAACGTCGGGCAACGGCGAGTCGTGCTGGCTCAACAACGAGCTCCCAGCTCTAGGAGAGTGAACACCATGAGTCGCGTATGGTGAGAACGGCACTGCGGCTCTCAGGGCTGCCAACACCAGGAGCATGCCACCTGAGAACATTACACTAATTTATTATCTTAAATATATTACAGAAAGCAATATAGATAAGAAATGCAGAATAACATATCAAGTGGTCCTCTGAGTGCAGGTATAAAGAGCCTTTATTTAAATAATCATATACGGCATATCTTTTTAAAAGTGAGTAGGGAATTCAACGTGTTACCGCCTTTAAATCTTGGTCAAGCACCCTGTGAGTCAGTACCACCAGTCAATGTTCAACTTTACACCATGTAGGTCACAGACGTAATGAGCACCAGAAATACTTTCTGAATTTCCATTTACGAGTTACATCTTTGCACGTACAAAAACATGCCGCGTAAACATCTTTTGGCTTGCACAAACAAAATTCGGGTCGCTTTACCAGACAAAGCGAAAAGCGAAAAAGTTTGTGTCTTGAAATGAAAAGAAGGAAATGTAAGTGGATAGCGGATAATGAGTTACTTATCTTCAACCTGCTGTAAAATTGGAGTTAGTATATATATATATATACGTATATATCGCCAAGTTTAATTCATGAAATGCTTACTATCTTCTTTACGTGGAGTCTAAAGGAGGACAGTTTTCATCACTTTTAACAACGAAGTTGCTGATCGCAGATTGGAATTTTGACAGCACGGTTGGCGCAGTGGCAAGCCGATTAGCTTTCTGCGCTTCGTATCGCAGGTTTGATTCCAGCATGAAACAAATGTTTGTATGATCTACATATAGTGGTTTCGGATCTGGACGTGTGTGCATGTGACATGTGTGTTTGTAAAATGTAACCACGATAGAGGGAAATTCTAGTGTGGGAGAAATTAAATGAAAAGTCCATAATAGTTGCGGTAATATTGAAGAAGGTTACAGGAGAAGATGAAAAGTAGAAAGCGAGACCCAGCTGCTGTGGTCCAATTTAGGACGAACCTTTTTCTTGTAGTAGATCGCAATTAACGTATGATTGGTTAATATAACATAACATAGCATCACGCCTGTACTCCCCGAAGGGTTTGGCAGAAGTGTAATATTGTGCACCCACGTTCCGCCGAAACCGTTATTAAGCCCCATGCGATAGGAGGCAAGCCTATTGCCATCTACTGGGCACAATTCCAGACTCCGTGTTGCTACTGAGATTTTTTATATGGAAAAACCAACCAGGACCTCAGGCTCCGCAGTCGCACTTGCTATCACTAGATCAATAAGGCTGTACCTGAGTCTTACCTGAAATAGTAGCAAGCAGTGTAAGATGAGCAAACAGCAGCGCAGTAGCTGCGCACGCGTAGAATGGCGCGCGTGCACGACCACACGACCAGCGCGTGAAGTCCCAGCACCGGAGGGACAGTGTGTATTCGCCGCGGCGACACAACAGGTCGATGAATAACGCTGCTACCCACATGGTCTCCAGAATGAGGACTAAAGCTGCGCCAGCACTGCATAAAGAAAAATAAATTCATACACCTACATCCTGTCTAGAAAAAGCTTCATAAAAGCTCCTGCCTTAAAGAAGCATGAGACAAATCATCGATTCCAATTATGCTTTTTTGTATTTAAAGTATAAGTGTAAGTGGCATTTTTAGCCAAAAGGTGGCAGAAAATGCCTCATGACATTAATTCCACTCCATGTATCATCTTTCATATAAAAAAACGTATTCTTTATGTTGCTAACCGCACTCAATTTTTTTTTAAACTGTGATCAGGAATATTTTACCTACAACATAGAACCAGAATGACCCACACCCTCAAACATGCCAAATAAAAACAAAATACATATACTGAAATTTATGTGTTTGTTTAAAAAAAAATTCTGAAAGAAATTAGAAAAACTCAGTGTGGGCGAATATTATGGACACATTACAAATGTACGCACGCACAAAGACGCGCACGTGAGACGAACCAGCACAACTGCCAGCGGCAAAAGAGCCGACAATACATTGCACGATAGGGCAGGACTGTAATTTACTTCGTTAATTAATTTTTAGAAACTAAACTGAAATCAAAACCGGCTGAAATCGATTCAGTAACCAATTCTGAACAAACTTCTTTTAAGGTATGGGTTTAATATGTTTCATGTTGTATAAGTACTTGCTTCACACTTCGAAAAGGTGCAATCCCTAAGCGATGGTTTTCTTACTACATATATATGTACGTACTTTCTTTCTTTACAAAGCTATTGTTTCGCCTACACGAACGCATAAGTTTGAAATTCGACGCTCTACTTTCGAATTCAGATACCTTGCTTGACAATATCCATGAAAGAATGATAGCTACACCTGTATAAAGTATTGTACTGATACTACACACATATATACGTATATTAGTATCCTGCACACGGAGAACAAGTGACATTTACGAGCATTTAGATTCATACGGCGTAAACTGGAAACAGACGTCCTTCATAGATCACCAGAATAAACGGACATGAGGGGCCGTTCGTTTTCAGGTGTCTTTAATGGAAGGTTGGAATTATTTTAGTTCTTAAATCATAATATAGCATCACGCCTGTATTCCTCAAGGGGTTAGGTAGAGGTGTATTATAATATACACATTCATCGCTGATCGTACAAAGGTTTCCCAAAATTAAATAAGTAATTTCCTAAGTAACCTTTGTATTTGGCTCGCTTAGCTTAAACTTTTCTGAAAATTGAAAGCTGTAAAAGCGTTTATAGCAGTTTCCCGATCCTGTTACACCAGAATAATAAATCTGAACTTTCTCTACATTTTTGTTACAAGGTTGCAAAACATATATATACTCTCTGTGCGGTGTGCCTTCTATAGTTCATCGTTAATAATGGGATAAAAAGTGGAAAAGTTTTGGTCCTAAGATACTTAACAGATAATTTGTTTTACAAAATTATAAACTGGAAGTCTTCCTTTATTATGTAGCACGAAGCTAACATAGCGCCAATAAAGTGTTCATTTTTTAAAAACTAAATTTCCTACTTTTGTTCTGATTTAGGATCGAACCCAAGGCTATATGTTCGGCAGCTGAAAAAACAGACATCATGGTATATTCTAGTTTATTATAAATAAATCCAATAAATACCAGTATAATTTAACACAAATTAAATAAGAATAAAAAGAAACTTAAATATAAGTGACTGGATTGTGGAATATATAGTAGCCAGGCTGATGCTTTAAAATACAATATGACCAATATTGAAGACCTACACCATTTGTTGACGGAGTGTGTTAGATTTGATGCCGCTAGAAATAATCTGATAATGGCCATGAATTTGAACAGCATGAACATCTTTCATAAAATTTTATCCCAACCGAATGGCGTTGATGCGAAAGACTTGTTCCAATTTATGGCAAATATTTAAAAATAGTGTTTATGAAATTGGTTAAGGGTACGACGGGACTGACATACGTTATGCGTAAAAGTCCTTTTAAATAAAGCTAGAATAAAAATAAATAAAAAATATGACCAAAGATATACTCACAGTAGACCCGGCGCTATTTCGTACCCTAGCACCAACAGCTCTGTGCCGGCACCGCTCATCACTGTAAACAATTATTACAATTAATTATCATATTATGAACTCGTACGCAGCCACTGCTAAAATTTTAAACGGACTGTTTAACAGACCCAACGACTCGGCGTGAATCGATACGTCCTACAAATAAGGACTGCAAAATTATGGCAAACAATTGTTGGACGATCATATACAACCACTGAGATCGTCTGGCGCACCCTAGGCAGTCAACCTCGATACTACCATTGGTGATTGGCTAATCTTTCCACTACGGCATGAGCGACTCCATATGGTAGGTTGTACAGACACGACAGAAGAAGAATATACGACATTTGTAGGTTGTAGATTGTGGTGCTTTATCAATTCACCAAAGTAAGCAAACGGATTGGCGATCGCTATGAGATGTTATCAGCGCATAAAACGATTACTCAACCTTAACCTCTTCACATAATCCCCTAATCGATTGTATGATATAGATCTACGGGACGAGAGATGCTGTTGCAACAATACCAGAAAACACACGCCTATGAAACAATTTTTTTACCGTCAGATAACGTCTATCTGAACAATAAATATGGCGGTTTGATATATTTTCTATATAAATCTATTTTAGTTAAATCGCAAAATTCACAACTCAGATAAAAGCGATCGACTGTTGAAAAATCAACCCTAAGCATAGTTAATGTTTCTTAAAGTTATTTCTTTTTCAACAATGAAAACAAGATAACAAACTCTTTAGTGCGCCTTAAATCAATTTAATATTATACTTTAAAAGGCAGCATGTAATAAGTACAGGAAGACAGAGCACTTAAGATATTTTTATTCGCTCTGGTCCTTTGTGCCGCATTAGAGCACATACCATATCTTGATTACCTATATTTAACGGCGAAATTAACAATGGAAATTCATGAATCCAGATTCGGACACCGGCGACCAACTTCAACAGATTTTTTATTTTGTCGACTTTACGTCACGGGTTGAAATAAAACTAGCCGTTTATAATATTAACTTTTTTATATAACTGCCTCTTTCATCTAGTGGTCGCAAACGCGACTACTGAGCGTGAAGTTCTGGTACGAGTCCCGGTTCAGGCAAAGTGTGATTGGGCTTTTCTGTATAGAAATTCTCAGTAGCAGCACGGAATTTGGAACTATGCCCAGTTAGCCTCGCTTCCTAATTCATGGGACTTAATAACAGCATCCGTAAAATATGGGTGCATAATAGCACACCTCTGCCTAACCTCTACAGGATATAGGCGTGATGCTATGCTGTTATGTTATATTTTTATTTTATATCCATAAAAAAAACACCTCCGTATTTGAGACAAGTTCCAAGGTCTATTTTTCTTGCAATATTTATTCACCAACAGATGGCATTTCCCTTTTTCTATTGAAATAACAGTTTGAGCACGGAGAGCTTATCAGTTCTCTAGACTGGTCTAATAGTTTGTTATGAAGGTAAACAAAATCCAATCCTTCCTGCGTAGTTCATAATGCATATTCATATTCTAACTGAACACCCAATGAAATGAAAATTAAAACTTATTCCTTGAAATGTTTCCTGCACATACTTAAATATCATTTTTCTGTTTTGAGACTAAATTTACAGTCGTAACAAAAAATATTTTTATGTTTATTTATTTTTTTCAAGTTCCTTAAGGTAAATTGATGAGCTAAAAATTAATGATTTTAAAGTGGATGTACGTTTGTAAAGTAAAAAAAGATTATGATATAATGTTTTTTTTAGAACAATGAAACATCTTGTACCTACCCACTTAGTCGTAGGTAAAACTTCAGAATATTTGCAGGTAACCTAATATAACATAGCATTATACCGATATTCCCCGATGCTTTAAGCTGAGGTGTACCATTGTACACCCACATTTCGTCGATGTCCTTATTAACCATCTATCGTGCACAATTCCTAACTCTTGGTTGCTACTGAAAAACCCAATAACACTGACCGACCAGGACCTTTAATACCTACATAATTATAACCTCACATTTTATTCTTGACACAGATACATAAGTCAAAAAGATGACTGCCAAAGTAACGCAATGAGCTGTGAACGGAATTTCAAAGTTTGTTGTGTACTTTAACAGAGGGCGCCCAAGATTGAAACATTAATTATTTACTACCTACCCACTTTGAGAGGCTTTTTCCCTTCTAAAGAAGGCTACTTATATACGTTAATGTAAGCCTATAGTATCACCAAATTTAGAAGTTACATTGAAATTCTTTGTTATTGATAACTTTTACAGTTTTATCATTAAAGTAATTTGAAATCGACATCTGGATTTTTACGATCGGAGATTTGTAGTGTCAGTGACTTCTATACTTGATAGAATTTAGAAGATAAAACAGATTTTACTTACTATTAACCCAAATATTAATTAAATTGGCAGTGACAGTATAAGCATCTAAAAACCAAGACTTCATATCTATATTTTGAAAAATTCTAGTACATTTTTGTTTGTAGTGCATGCTATATTAATTAAAGGCAAGTTCCAAACACAAAAGTTCAGAAGCACGAAAGTATAGCCTACTTTGAACTGGATCGATATTGTATAGTACCAAAACTCCAAGTAACATTACTAACGAAAATGATAAATGTTCTAATTACTGACTAGAACTTCTAATGACATCCGCTGTAATAATTATCGACATTGTTTCCTTTGAATTTCTCCAAACAACTGAAATAAATATTTGGATTGTCTGTTTATTTACTTTACACACTTCATATTATTTTGTGATCATCCTCTCTTGTTTTTAAGTTCTTAAAAAGTACAGAATCACATCGGGCATCTATTTTTTTCTTTTTTTTTTTAGTTATTAAACCAGATTTATTTTAAAATTCGATTCTCATTACTCTTGAGAATCACACCTCTAGAAAGTCCTTGTTAGTACCTATGTGTAGTCCGCCATCACACACCAGGCAAGCTTGGTCGACTAACGAAACATAACATACGTAATCTCCTGAGAAAAGGCCTTGCCCAGGAGTGGAACAATGATGGCCTGGATTTATTTATTATAATTTTAATAGAGTTTTCATATTTTTAGACATTTCACATGTAAAGATCTATGTCGCATAAACCAGATCATATGATCACGGCCATTGTTTAACTATTGTGTATGCTTCGCGGTCATGGGAACCTGTTAACAGACTCTACATAGCTCCTGCAGTGCCGAATTAAGCAAGCGTGGGGCCCGTAGCAAATTCTATCGAGGGGCCCTTGATCTGCTATGGGCTCTTAAGTATAAAGTGACTTTTTGCAGATCTTGTGCGTTTACCGCTTGAAATTCTGTGTTTTATTTTCCCCAACAAAATAATCGGTTACCGATTGTCTGACGTGGATTGTCTTAGTCGGAAAACAGGTGTAACACTAGGCAGAGGTGGCCGGGTTTGGATACGCAGGGCCCCCTTTAGCGCGGGGCCTGTAGCAATTGCTACTCTTGCTACGTAGTTAATCCGGCACTGAGCTCCTGTTCCTGAGAACCGTACTGAAAATGAAAAATAATGGTCGCGTAGTCTCCTTTTTAGATTTTTTTTAGAAAATCCACCGGAAAATACGAAAATTTGGATGGCATTTTTGTTTGAAAATCTCAATAGAAAAAATGTCACGTTCAGTTTGACAGTTATCTAGATAACTGTCACATGAGACATGTTATAAAATAAACATGCTAAGCGCACTGCTCATTCCCTCATTATTAAATTGCACCCGTGCGAAACCGGGGCGGATCACTAGTTATAAGTATATATATGTATAAAGAAGATATTCAGCAGTTCTCAAAAGGTTACGCATCCATCCAATTATTTTCATACGCGCTAAATCTACCAAAAAATCTACAACAGTAGAATATGAATACGTACCCACCCCTATTCCATGGCCCATGAGGATGAATAAAGAAAATTACCATCAACATAATGTGGGTACGTGACCATAATAGTAATACTGTGCTAATAAAGAGTAACTTCGAATTTTCATGATTCAATGGACTGTCGAGAATTTCATTAATGTAATTAACAGAGGAACAAGATACTTAATTTTCCACTTGATTAGATTTGGAATTTTGTTTTAATTTTAGATATGGAGATAGATCAATAGGGTTTATTGGCACTTAAAAAAAATGAATGAAAATCAAAGAAAACAAGTAAAGAATAAAAAATTAATATTTAATTAATTAATTAATAGAATAACTTAGCCAATTGATGTGCCAAAGGGGCCGCAGCTCAGCATAATGTCAGGAGTCAGTTATGATACTGGCTACCTGATGCTGGTTTTCAGCTAAAACCTACGAGAACTTGCCTCTTAAAGAGGTTTCTTGTAACAGGGTACCGTCTTTGATATAAATACTGGTTAGTAATAAAAGAACAAGTATTTGAAAAGATGTCGATTTGTGACATCACTCAGTGATGGATCTTGAGAAGCGAAACTGTATTTGAAATTTTCGTTGGGTTGACTCGTTGTGAACAATACTAAGATTAATATTATAACTGACGTTTCTTTTTAAAAATAATTCCCGAATCCTATAGTAACTACAGCGACTGGTCTGCTTGAAGTCCAGGGTTTTGATTCCCGTGGCTGTTTTCTGTATGAAAATTCTCAATAACAGGGCAGAACTGAGAGCTTAGAACTGTGCACAGTAGATAATAATAAGGTTACCTGAGACTCAACAACAGCATCGGCGTTTGAGTGTACAATAGTACACCTCTGCCTAGCCCCTCGGGGAATACAGGGGTGATGCTATCATCATCATAGGTAATATAATATATTATTGTAATTATAGATTTAGCTTCGTTACAATTTTATTATAGGTATAGACAAAGACAAATATACAGTAACTACGCAGGTAGCGAGTTCTTATATAACTAAAGTTCCAAGTCGTCCGAATATTAAGAAAACTAGAAGCGATCATAATGATTAGAAACCTACTTATTTCATGTCCCTATGTATCTTTAGTTTTTATTTTTCTGTACCATATTTACGTTATTTTATTAATTCTGAAGACAGTCTAGAATAACAATACTAACAAATTGGTATGCGTATGACTTTTAACCATTGTTAATTATTATTTATAGTTTATGCCTGTTGACATCATAAATGTGGTATTGCTAGTGTCAAAAACATTTTTTTCCATCACTGTAAACAAAACAATACAAGGAGTGAAATTACATCAGTATTTATTATTCACGATCAAATCGATTAGAGTATTCACGATCCAGTTAACAATATTGTTTTGTTTAGATGGAAAATTCCGTCGATACCAACTACAACGCGTCCAATTTCGAACTAACTTGTGGCCATACGTTACTCAAGCAAATTGGAACTGAATCCCGAAAACATCTCCCCAAAGATTTATCACTCTAGGTTTATAAATATAGCGCAATTGATGCTTCGGCGAGCCGAATATATATAGCACCATGTGATTTCCTAGACAGTGCATCGAATGGAATTAAATACCGCTGCGGATGAATAGTATAGCGGATGAGCGATTTGATTTTTGCGATACGTGTTACGTGTTCGAATCCTGCATGCAAGAAATATTTGTATGACCTACAGATAGTGGTTCCGGGTCTTACTTTGGGTATGTGTTTATGAGATGTAGGTACCTATGTTTGTAAACTGTACTCAAGATATAGGAAAAATACTAGTGCGGGGCAAAATAAAAATTAAATAAAAACACAACTAAAAAAGTCACGTACATTATATTATAATATTCAGTAATACATGGCTTAATGTCATTCAAAATAAGTCCAAAAACAAGCAAAAGGTAACTTAATCACTAGGAACTTGTAATTACTAGTATTGTCGTAGTATTATAAAAGGGAGTTAGTGGACTTAAATCAGCTGTACTTGGAGGTCATCGATGAACGAGACAAATTTCAAGTGGTGATTGACAGTTTCAACCAATGTAGTAACTTATATGAAGAGGCTTTGTATAGAGTTAGAGATTTGGAGGATGAATTAGTTTGTGCAAATTTGGAACTATCTAATTTTAGAACTGAAAGAGAATGTATGCAGTCTGTTGCTACCCAAAGCTTATTTTGTGAACTAATTAAGTCACCTTCTGATCCTATCTTAGGGAAATCAATTGTAACCATTGACCTCACAGACCAAGATTCATTTGCAAATCAACAATATATTAAAAAAACTAGTCACAATAAAATAAAAAAAAATATGTAAAATTAAATAAAATTATTAAGAAGTGTCATAATTTAAAGAAAAAACAGAAGCATTTTTGTAAAAATATTAATTTAAGGAAAGAACGTATTGCTTTAATAAATAAACTCAGTAACTATCAAATCAAAATAGAGGATAGTAAAAAAATCTATGAAATAGACACTCAGCGCTTACAGTCTGAAATTAAGATACTGGAGGAGTCACTCAACTCAGTCTACAGTAAGTATATTACATCACAAAAACAGATTGAGGAGGATATTCTGGCTGCAAATCAGCTTGTGGATATGTGTAATTACAATGCTGACAGAGTAAATTCACTGACTTACAGCAACACCATATGCACTTATATGAGCCAATCAAGCAGTAATAGTTCCCCACCCAAATCTTTGGTGCAGTTACCCCAAACGGGTCCTAAATGTATCAGGGCTGTTCCTAACCTTGATAGTCTTGATATAACTTCTAATTCTTGTCAACTTGTAGGCTCCAGTTCTCATTGTAGTGAAAATGATGACTGTTATCGCTCAATTATGTACTCAGATAACATAGGTAAAGGATTTGGAAATTTATTAAGCAACAGTCTGGATCATTCCTCTCAAAATTATTGTATGCCAGATTCTTCATACACACAAATAGTAACATCACTTATAAATAACTCATTTACTCCAAATACTTATTTAACCCTACTAATAGGTAACAGTTTAATTGTAACTAAACAAGATATCACTGACAGTTTTGCCTTAATGTTAAACCTGGACTGTAATAAGATAATCTTGTGTGCTTTTCCATACCTTGTAGATGTTACCAATAATCTAAATAAACATATTCATGTGCTTAACATGCACATCCAATTTTTAGTAAGTCATTACAGTGACAAGTTTTTATTCTTTGACACTAATTGTTTTATTGGTGAACTTAAATTATCTAGGGATACTGTGTATCTCCCTATGAGATATAAACGACATATTGCTACTCTGTTAGTCTATAATATTAACTCAGTCATAGGCAGTATGACGAAGTTTTACCCTATTCCTTCCATTGTTGTAACAGTACTAATTACACAGTGGTTGCCATTAACAGTAATTTAAACCTACTTGTCTGACAAAAGAGAACGATAGTAATCATTTAATATTTATTCATCAAAATATTAATCGTTTTTCTGGCAAAATCTTAGACGTTGAGTTGTTTAGTGAAAAATATGATGTAGATATCTTATGCCTGACTGAGACTTGGTTGAAGGCAAATAAAATGTCATTTAATGTAGCCAATTTTGGGGTTGCCGGGTCGTTCAATAGAGAGTCGGCAGAGGGTGGGGGTTCTTTAATACTAATGAGAAATTACTTAAAGTTTATAGAGCGATTTGATATTCGCAACCTCTCTGTGGAACGAGTATGTGAGATCGCGTGTGTAGAAATTGAGGAATATGTTATTGTATGTGTTTATAGACCACCTTCTGCAAATACCTCCCAATTCTTATTAATAATGGAGGATGCACTTAGAAAAATAAAAATGAACAAAGGAATACTTGTATGTGGGGATTTTAACATTGACATTCTGCTAGATACCGCTGATAAACATAACTTCCTAGCATTATTCAAATCATTTAATTTAAAAAATATGTTCACCGAGCCAACTAGAGTAACGCCTACTTCCGCCACATGCATTGATAATATTATGATTAATTTTAAAATATCCGAAATGTCGCTCATTAGTGGTATTCGCTCTGACCATAGATGTCAACTAGTTAAGCTAAACGGAAATACTATTAAATGTCAGAAAATAATATATTGTAGACTATTGACCAAAAAATGTCTCGATGGATTCAGTAAAAATCTTAACAGTCAATTAAAAACAATAAAGCTTCAGTCAGTAAATCCCAATGAAATGTATCAAACATTGTTTAAAGCTATATGTACAGAGTACAAAAGCTGCAAAGTTAAAAAAGTAAATTTGTCAAATAAAATACTATGCAGTGCCTGGGCAACCAAAGGCATAATACGAAGTAGAGATGTCTTATACGAACTATATGATAAAAAGTCTTATACATCGAATAATGATTTTCATAATTATGTTAGGAGATATTCTAAAATGTTTAAAAAAGTTTGTGTTCAAGCTAAAGCCGCTTACATTAGTAATCAGATACAGAAATCGAATAATAAAATCAAAACGACATGGAAAATAATAAATACTGAAACTGGACAACGTAAACTTACGGACAGTACAATTAATCTTAACATAAACGATGAACTAGTTTCAGACAAGACAGTAGTCGCCAATTTTTTCGAAAATTTCTTTGCTGACGTTCCATTGGAAAACACTAAATATCTTCTTTCGTCACCCGCCGCGGCTGAGACATTTTTAAAGGGAAATGTTGATATACAAGTACCTACGTTTACTTTCAAACCTGTAACCCATATTGATGTACTGAAAGCATTCAAAACTATAGCTACTAAAAGATCTGAAGACTTATGGGGACTATCAACTAAAGCTATTGATTCAATAATAGCTAACATAGCACCAATTCTGGCAGAAATATTTAATACTTGTATTACAGACGGCATATTTCCCGATCTTATGAAAATTAGTAAAATAGTTCCTATTTTTAAAGCAGGTTGCTCTAATAGCGCTTCTAATTACAGGCCAATATCTGTGCTACCTGCGTTAAGCAAAATCTTCGAAAAATTGTTTAATTTTTTTTACACTTTATAGTCAATGTTATTGTCAATATTAACTATTATGTTTTAATCAATTTTGTTGTGTGAATTTGCGCCTGTTATTTTTAAGTGCAGCTACTTTTGATTGTAAATTTGTGTTGACAACAACGTGACTCTCGTTGGGACCTACTTTCGTTTGTATTATTAAAAATTACCATTGTTATATGTGAGCACCACGTAGCCGTAAATTTTATATCTAATAGACGTGATAGCTGTCTGGCAGTTTGAGTTTGTCATGCTCACTTAATTGTCCTGATGATGGTGGCGTTGTGCATCAGGTCGTTGGGTTCCCTGCAATATGGTTGAGCAAAGCGACGCTGATGCACGCGTTATACTCGTGAACGGGTGCCGTCTATTGGGACTGGTCAGCTCATAGCTGCCATGGCAATTTTATCAAAAGTAAATATATTTTTCATAACTATCAAGCTTGAGTTTCAGACTTACATAAGTTAGACTCTTTTAAGCTACATTGTACTCACATAATTGTTGTTCGAGATCAATGTATAAATTAATATTGTATATTTAATTCCGAGTTTAAAAGAGTAAACATGGAGTTTCTTGCCCGTTCTTCTCCATTGGAAATCAACACTTTGGAACGTGGCAACTAGACCCTGACTATTCATAAGTGCCTGTAAATGGTTTACATGAATAAAAATATATTTGAATTTGAATTTGAATTTGTCGTCAGACTTTAGCACGTGAGTAGTGATAGATGTGAAAATGCGTGAAAACCGGTTATCCTTGAAGCGAGATAAAATAAAGATAAGATAACAAGAACACTTTATCTCGTGAAAAAGTATAAGTACCTATGTATTTAATCTACTCTCCAAACAGACCATTCTTGGTTATAATTATTATCTTCAAATCGAACAGATAAAAAGTAATTTTGCCAAACTGGGAGCTGACCATGACGAACATTCCCGAACGTCCGGACGTCTTAATCAGGAAAATATTTACTCAGCTCTTAATTTCATCTTGAAATTCATTGCTGGAATCCATTACCATCGGCGTTACGTTACCCACTGGAATAGGGATTTTCGACCCGACCTGCGTTATAATTTCATCCCCACCAAGAGTACGATTGGAGAAAATTAGAAGCGTATACTTAGATAAATAACAATTGAAATACTATTTAGAAGGCAAATATGTTCTTAATTTAAAATGCACATTGCAAGAGGCCAGTTCCCAGTACTGGAACAGTAGGTAATAAAAGGCTAAATTATTTTACTAATACTTATTATTACTTGGCAATAATACTACGAGTACGTAACATAAAAATACTGCCATACACTGTATAGACACTAAAACGCAGCAAGAGCAGCTATGTTATACGGAATCAGGCTTTAAATGGTTTTTTTATTGGCAAAATACATAAACATATATACGAGGACTATAATAAAATTATTCAATGTTTTTCTCGAGCGCGACAAAATGTTCTTTCTGCGTTTTAGTGTCTGTACGATGCTAAAGTGCGTCAGTGTATATTTTACTTTTGAACGCTGCCTTGAAGGTAATTAATATTGCATATTCAAGGACGACCGAGCTGGCCGCCTGTATTCTGTACCTTCCGTTGTTACTATTCTATCTATGTACATACTTATGTTTCATCCTATGAATTAATCCGAAAGTATTATGAACGTATTTAATGCGGCCATAGTTATGGCATAACGAATTCCAAACGTGAAATACTGGCAGTTAAAATTCCATTGAAACAAACTTACTTTAGAATTAGTTTCCGTTCATTGTTCAATGCAAATAAACTATTCTACTCTGTTTCATTGAATGAACTATTCCATGAAACATTCAATACATTTCCAGTAAATTCTTGGATTTTGTAATTATAATCATGTATACATATAATTCAGAGATGACGGTACGTCCGGGTACCACTTAATACTGCGGCCAGACACCGGAGGACGGGCAGCAGCGTCCTCTCACTCATCGGTGAACCACTGCGATCCTCAAGCCGCCTGCCAAGCGTGGGATTTGTGGCTGATGATATACCCCAAAGGTTAGGCAGATGTGTTCAGTTGTACACCCCCATTTCTCCAATACCGTTATTAAAACCCATATAATAGAGGGCGTTGCCACCGGCCAGGCACATTTCCAACTCTGGCTTACTATTAAGAATTTTTATCCGGGAATCAAACCCAGGATCACACACTCAGTAGCCGTGCTTGCAACTACTGGACCAATGGGGCAATATACTCGTACAGTCATAATTTATCTATTTTACAATAATCCGAGGTAATTATAATCAACCAAGAGAACTAATTTTTGATAATTTACATAAAGATTTCTTCTTTGACGATAATTATTTAAAAATATGTATTTTAATAGTATGTACATACGTATTCAAATATCTACGTTACCCAGTAAATATGTATATGAACAGGAATGAAGAGCAGGAAATTGAGGTTCTAAAGTTTGGTTAGTAAAGTACTAAAGCATTAGTTCCCAAAGTGGACCCCCAGGGTCCACGGGAGACTCGACGGGGGTCTACGTTGGCGTGACAAAAATGGGGTTTTCAATTCAATTTACAATATGGTAGAAATGTAGCTGCAGGGGGTCCACCGGAACCAGCAAAATTTTGAAAGTGGTCTATGAAAAAAAATGTCTAGGCACCTCAGTTCTAAAGTTTAGTTCTAAAGTTAAGTTTAGTTAGTGTAGTTTTAGTTCGATCACTTATCTTTAAATGATCGTCTAAAACTACACTAAAAGTGTCACATGGGAAAGTATCATTATACTTTCAAGGAATTCATTAATTTAACTCAATTCTCGGTTCTAATAATTAAAACTCGTAAACAAGTAAAATGTACAACTTTGGACAGAGAATTAAGCCTTGAATTGAAATAATACTACTTCTCGGAAAAACATAATTATAATGTGTTTATATTATTTCTTCATTTTCTTCTTTTTAACGTTGACCTACACTAGGTATAATTCCTGTAGTGCGGGTGCGTTTACAAACACAAATATTCACATGGACAAACACCCACGAGATGGGCGACTCGTAGCGCAGCAGTCGATCGCTGAACCACTGCGCCAACCATGCTCTAGATATACATATCTATGCGTATTTATATCTACGCTGAACAATAGCAATATCATTCTTGCATTGTCTTAAAGTATTTAATTGATGTAAATGGCAACAAATATTTTTTAAGAAAAGATCATATACCTACGTAATATAATTATTCATAACGAGAGAAAGAAGATAATACTTTTAAGAGACCCTTGAAAGCTATGTAGCCCTAAAACGCATGATAAGTGTAGGTATACCCATCAGTTGCTTCCTAATGTCCCTAAAGAGCAAGGCAGAGATGTAGGTCGGAGTGTCATCTTGGTATACTGGTCCCCATCGGTCCCATGAGACAGTTGTGAGCAGATTTCTTGTCCAACAGAAAATCCAAATTACTTTGCCCGACCTAAGCTTAAACCATAGACTTAGAATTTCGCTTACGCTTAAACCGATAATTTTTTGACGTACGTCATTGTCATAACCCCAGTGAGACAGGTGCAAAAAGAATGGACACCTATTTACTTAATAGTCGTGATTTTTTGTCACGTAACATCGTTTATGTGCACAATTAAGAGTCAATTGAGTTTAAACAACATTTTTTTGTCCATAAACGACATAAATCTTCGTTTCGGCGATATTAGGAAAATGTCATTAGCGTTAGCAAATTGTTTTTTGTGGGGTGTACAACACTATACATAACATATAGTCTATTATGTTTGTTTCTCTACTTTTCACCAGTAGAATTTGGTAAAAGTATTACTCTAATACACTCGTACATCGTTAAATGACAGTAGACTCGCCGCCCATTTCACTTGAAGTCTCCTTCCATCTTTTAAATATTTCCTAACTCATAATTCAATAATACTCTGTTCGACAAGAAATCGTGGCTCAACCTTTTGACCAACAAAGTATTCTGGCAAATAGTTCAGTAAATATGTACCTCAATCTGACAAAATATTTCCTTCTGACTTTTTACTATTCAGTTCTAGAAATAATTCCTTAAAACATTATTTATAAAGACGGTGGCAGTCTCAATGAATATCTCTATTAGTCGTACTCATAATACTTAATGTCTATCTGAATAGATATTAGTGTCTACACATGACAGAGATGGTTTTATGTTGATTAATCAACTAAGATATTTTGCATCTGTGTAAGCGATTACATTTTGATTGGCACGCGCACAAGTATCTTAACGAATGATAAAATAAACTGTGTAAGGTACTCGTACGTTATTGTATGCATTTGAAACTAATTTGGCTGAAACCATCGTTTCATTAAACTTCGTTAAATATTGACTACGAAAATATATGTGTATATTTCCGTATAATCTACGTCAAATCTTCATAATAGATAGATAGAGATATAGTAAGTGAGGTATGAGGAAACAGCCAGTTGTAAATAAGAGACATCTGCCATATATTACCGTAGACTGAACTGTCTTAAGTCTTAGTCACACGGGAGCGAATAAGCGCTGGGAATGCAATCGCTGAGAATAAAAGGTACAGCCCCTTAAGATTCGTTAGCCGAGTACATTGCTGCGAGCAAACTCGATTCATGTTCCAAGCCTTAACAATTGACGTTTCAATTACATTTGAATATTTGTCCTCCTTTTAGCGAACCTTTTACGTCGTAGAATAATTCCTATACCCATTCACAGCTGTTTCCAAATTGTTTACCAAATGGTTAAGAGCACGCGATGGGACTTGATGTAAACAACTTTTGGCACTTGTATAATCAATAGTCCTTGACAACTTTATTTAAAGATTTACTCAATGATATGCACAGATTGTTTACTGTACAACTATGTATTTGACACAGGCCACTTCTCAGAATTAGAAGCGTTAAGGTCTAAGTCTAACGTCCATCGTCCTGGCCTGATGCGGGTTAGAAGACAACATGCCATCATCTTTTTGAAGCCTCTCATGAGTGCAGGTGTCCTCACGATGTTAACGTGATATTCAAATTTTGATCCGCACTTAAAATCAGAAAGTTCGAAGTGCGGTTTGGGATTGAACTAAAACCTTCCTGCATAGAAGGTTCCTAAGCGTTCAACCGCTAGCAATGCTGATATCAAAATAATTTGAATAACCTATTAAATACTCACCAACTGCTGTGATAAGCCCCCAGAGCCTCGCTAGAGGTTGCAATAGGTCCCATAGCTTCGAAGCTATAGACTTCTTAGGAGGGCCAGCGCCTCTCCTAGGTTGGAGCCGAGAAGTACTTTGTGATTGAAGGCCCACCTCCGAATCCGTTTTAATCGTTGGCACATTCATATCAAAATCATTGCCGAACTAGTATTGATGCAGAAAACTGTTCTTTACAGTTTCACTTGCACATAATTTAGATTGTTTTTCTCAGTTCGAACCTATTTTATAGCGTTTTAATTAGTTGTATATCTTTTTCATTTGTTCATTGTTTTTAATTATTATTACTTACTATGATTATTTTTTATTTCTCCTCTTTATTTTGGTTGGTTTGACTATTTATGAATTTTCAAATACTATGTATCAATGTTTACAAATCACATACGATCGTCACAGAATTATATCAAACACTGTTTGGCGTATCGCCCGGGTACCAAAATAGCCCACCTTGAATATATATGCATACAACGACCTATATATTTTATTTGTACATATACTTATATTTTGATAAACAATTCATTAAAATAATAAAATTAAGGGTTTCACTTGACTTCACTTGATTAAAAACATAAAACTTAATTTAGCTACATCCGAAGTGTTTCAAAGAGGGAATTGTCTGAAATGTGTCCGAGCCAGCTTAACGTCGCGCAAAGCGTTGGAAATCGTTTTGTGTGACACGACTGCGCGCGGCTATGTATTACAAGAAACTGAGGCAGAAAGCAAATACCTACCCCACTAATATCTACATGGCGTGCTCTCGAGTGTATTATACGAGATGTTCAAGAATCTCGTCGCGTCTCAATATCTCCCCTTTTTAGTAAAGTTACGTATGAGGAGGTACAAGTACCTACAACATTTTCTTAAGGTTTCAAAGCGGTTATTTTCTCTTCGTGTATATTTACATAGAGTCGGTTGAAGATGAGTTGCAATGGGTTATGGGATGTTTAGATTGAATGTAAGCATCGTTTTCATATCACTCCATCGGTTCAGTAGTAGTAAACACGATTGTGTACCGTAAAGTCTTAGTTTCGAATTCCAGATTATTGGGAATATCGCCATGATATTCACCACGTTTAATAGGTGGATTGGGTATTGCAGAAGAACGCTGATTTTCATCATCCACTGATTGACAATTTGGCTATTCTGTGTCGGAAACCAAAAGGTATTTGTTAAATACTTAATCACGTCATCAAAGCAAGCGACATAATTATTAGTAGGTATTTTATTGTTTTTTTTTTTCTCTACACACAAAGTGACACGTTATTTGTTTAAAAACGACTTCCCGGCCTCAGCGACACAACTCTTGAAACATATTTCAAAATTTGTGTTGTGAAGGAAAGTGATAAAAGAACGTTTTTCTATTTGTCATTTTTTTGTAGCTATATGGAGTTTGGAAATTTGGCAAGTAAGGAACTTTCTATCATCAAAGCGTGATGTCAAACATCTAACACATACAATAGGTTAACTATGCTAAAAGCAAACGGTACCAACATTTTACAATCCAGTAGTCTCAGAGGCAGAAATAAAAAAATAAAAAAGCGGTGTTTAACATTAGATTTGCTCCTGTATCGTAAGTATAGTTTACAGTGTTACTTACATTAATCTTACATACTTCTATCTATAGGTCATAGAAACATCCGTACCGATCGCGCGGCAATCGAACGCGCGATCTAAACCACCCAGTCACCAAACCACTACGCGAAATAAACCGTCAGTCATAACAACAAACCCTAGTAGGCATTGTTTTAATGGTATTTCATGCTGTATGGAACTTAAAAGTTAAAACCAATGAAATTATATACCAGAATTTTGGGTCAATAGGTTTTACAGTGACATCTATTGATTACTTGGCAAACCTTCGAACATTTGTTTAGTTTATAAAAAAGGGTGAAAATCGAACGAAAACTATAATGTCAAAACGAAAAATGAAATGACTCTGACAGTGACATTACGTACACATGGCTCTATTATGTACTTTTGTATCTTATTTATCTTTGATTCTTTATCCGTAAATTATGAGCATTAGCTTAATGAATTCAATACGTAAAACTGTAGTTTTTTGTAGTGTGCCAAAAATCATGGCTTTACGACAGCTGAGTGATATGACAGACTTTAGAAATGCTTTGAAAGCGGCGAAAGACATTGTTATCATAACTGGTTCTGGTATAAGTGCTGAATCTGGTATTCCGACGTCTGGTGGCACTGGTGGCTACTGGAGAAAGTACCAGACTTCTTCACTTGCTACTTCCGGAGCTTTTTTGACCTTTCCAAGTTTGGTTTGGGAGTACTATCATTACAGACGAGAAATAGCGGCAAAGGCGAAACCCAACGCGGTATTTATATTTTTAAATGTTTTTTTATTTATTAGTTACTCATTGGTCTAGGGATCGCAAGCACGACTACCGAGCATAAGGTTTCCTGAAATACTCAGTAGCACGTCGTCGTCTGGTAGATGGTAATAGTCTCTTGACATTGGCATAGCTAGTGTGTGTTCACTAATATTGCCAAATATCAATGGCCCTACCTTGAGCAATCATAATATTGCCACCACATTTGGCATTTAGATTGTTAATCACAGCATTACATTAATTATGTATGGTTTATTCTTAAACAAAATTACCAAGTTTATTTAACCATCTTCAGAGAATTTAAAAATGTTATTAATTTTGCCACCAGGCCCACACTGCCATAGTCGAATATGAAGCTAAGTATGGATCAGAGAAGAACATAACAGTGATCACTCAGAATGTGGATGGATTACATGTTAAAGCTGGGACTAAGAATGTGGTTGAACTCCTCGGCAGCCTGTATAAGACACAGTGTCTCAAATGCAAAGATGTCTTGGTTAACAATGACAGCCCTATCTGTGAGGTAAGTGAAGAAAGCTATGGCACAATAATAATGTAGCCACTTCCATAATAATTCTAGTATTATTTTTGTCTTTTTTAACGCTTCTTGTTAGATTTTGTGAGTTCAGATCAGCCTGTATCATTGATGCCACAACAAAAATCTCTTATTTTCACTTTTTATTTAACCTGTTAAGTGAGGCAAATAAAACACAATAGAAAATCTATTGTGTCTCATTGCCAGGCCCAGCTTGCATCTTGATGAAGTATAGTAATATTTAAATTTCAGGCATTAGAAGGTAGAGGTGCCCCTGATGTTGATTCAATCCATTCTAATATCCCTGAGAAGGCTCTGCCACACTGCCTGAAGCCTGACTGTGATGGTCTACTGAGACCACACATTGTATGGTGTGGAGAGAGCTTAGACCCTGATGTAGTGGAAAGAGCAGGTAAATTAAATATTTTTGAACTTTAACCCATAATACAACACAAACAAAACAGTATGTGACCTCAGATAAGAATTTGGAATCTTGGGTTTGTGTGTATGTGAGATGTATGGTTGTGTATACTGTTCCCATGATATAGAAGAAATCTTACTTAAAAAAACGTACATCCTGAGAATGATCTGTAGTAAATTAATCAAACAATACATTTGTAAATTCCAGAAGCAGCAATGTCAACATGCCAAGTATGTCTGGTCGTTGGTTTATCTTCGGAGAAGTTCCCGGCTGGCCTTTATGCACCAGAGGCAGTGGCTAGGGGGACGGTAGTGGCAGAATTCAACATTGAACCGACTAGAGCGACGCGTGACTTCCATTACTACTTCGAAGGACCCTGTGGCTCTACACTACCATTAGCCTTGTCAGATTAGAGCTTTGCACTTGGACTTAGTGTTGATTTATTTTATGGTGCACATTTATGTTTTGATTACTATCATTTAGTATACTTAACGGATGACGTTTTGTAATGGAAACAGGAGTGAGCATTGATGATCAGGTCAAATTAATACATACTGACTAGTCTTGGTCAATTATTGAATAGTAGGATTTATTTAGAAATGCTCAAAATGTACAATAAATAGTTTAAATTCAAGTTATGAGTGCCTTTTACTCTAAAATGTTAAGGTTTTTTTTTATAATATGTAAAAGGGACAAATCCTTACTACGGTCAAATTCCGGATTAGTAATGTCCTTGCCTCAGAGAGCATAATAAGCTGACAATTATGTGAACATTGTAAACTGATGAAGAACAAGCGAAGGTCAAACAGTTTTGACGAAACGGACAATGATAATTCGGTTGTATGACTGTGATAAAATCTTTGATCTGATAAAATGAAACAGGCTAAGAAAGGCTGGAAGAGTTTATAGAATATTTATACGAAAGAAGGTCTAAGCTTTCTTCTGATTTTAGAACGAAATCTAAAATGTCAACGTCACTTCATTGACACTAACATGACACCTGGTTATATTTTCATGAATATTTACAAAATTACAACTTTGAACTTTGTATTTAGTTCTGAACCTTTGTTATTTGTAATTAATTATGTGCATTAGTTTGATAAGTACAATACGTAGAACCGTAGTAACTTGTAGTGTTCCTAAAATCATGGCTTTACGACAATCGAGTGACATGTCTAAGTTTCGAGACTCTTTGAAATCTGCAAAACAAATAGTAATCTTATCTGGTGCCGGTATAAGCGCTGAATCTGGTATACCAACATTTCGTGGTGCAGGTGGATATTGGAGGAAGTACCAAGCTTCATCTCTAGCTACTCCTGGGGCTTTCAGGACTAGCCCAAGTTTAGTTTGGGAGTTCTATCATTACCGTCGAGAAGTAGCTGCCAAGGCACAGCCTAACGCGGTAATTATTACTATCGGAATCATTTGAGCTTGTAATCTAATTAACATTCATACATCATAATATTTTCTCTTGAGGATAAGCAGAAAATACTGAATGTCATATTTTGCTATCATCATAATATACCTCTCGCACGGGACGGTTAGCGCAGTGATTGAGAGATTGACTGCTGCGCTACGTGTCGCGGGTTCGATTCCCGCACGGTACAAATATTTGTATGATCTACAGATACTTTTTTGGGTCTGGATTGTTGTGTATGTTGATACAAACTGTGCCTAGGAAACCACGTAAAGCCGTTGGTCCTGCGCCTGATCTCTCTCTGTTTGTGTCGGATTGCCATCCCATCAGACTATGAAAGAATAGAGAGTGCACCTGTGTTTGTTCACACACACTTGCTCTTTAATATCTCCTGCAAAGATGGCATGACATTAATTAATATCCCTTTATTTACATTCATGCATATTTTCACACTTGCACGGTGTTTGCCAATACTGCGCACTTGTCAGGTCTATCTGAGATACCAGAAAATATATTCATTCTCTCCACATAAATAACATTATTACTGATAACACAAATTCTTCTTCTCCAGGGTCACACAGCCATAGCACAGTTTGAAGCCAAATATGGATCAGAGAAGAAAATAACAGTAATCACTCAGAATGTGGATGGACTACATGCTAGAGCTGGAACCAAGAACTTGATAGAACTCCATGGTAATCTGTACAAAACCAGGTGTACTAAATGTAAAGAAGTTCTGGTTAACAATGACAGTCCCATCTGTGAGGTATATTTAAAATATCTGTATTTTTTTAAGTTAATTCCTTAAATAACATTGTGATGGAGCAGCAAAGACTGTCTAAAGTCAACACTGTTGTTTAAAACCATCATCATTTTTAAAGTTTCAACAATCATTAATTGGTAATTTATACTTCAGGCTTTAGCTAACAAAGGTGCTCCTGATAAAAATGTAGTGGATTCTGTTATCCCTGAGAAATTACTGCCACACTGCAAGAAGTCTACCTGTGGTGGACTATTGAGACCACACATCGTTTGGTTTGGAGAGAGTTTAGATCCTGATGTAATGGAGGAAGCTGGTAATTGATTAATTATTACTACTAATCCTATAGTGAGATGATCCAAGCAATGAACTTAGAATGGCCGAGTTACAGCCCTGAGTTCATTGCTGGACATAACTCTAGCTTAATTTGTGCCAAGTTAATCTTTTTCTTGAATCAAAGAATGGAGTTTCAATAAAATTTGAAAACATCTTCTATTTTTAAAAATAAAGCCAACATTTTGTGAGTGTCTTAGCCATTTTTTTTTTGTTATTTGGTTCTCATTCAAATGATTCACTCTTGAATTCAAAGAAATTTATTTTGTTTTATTCTCTTTTAATTCCAGAAGCAGCAATGTCAACCTGCGACATATGCTTAGTAGTAGGAACATCGTCAGTGGTATATCCAGCAGCTATGTTCGCGCCGCAAGCCGCTGCTCGAGGAGCCATTGTAGCAGAATTCAACATAGAACCAACACCAGCTACGCCAGACTTCCAATATTACTTTGAAGGACCTTGTGGCACCTCTCTACCATTGGCTTTGGCAGATTAGATGCTTATGGTCATAGGTCACTAATTGGCTACTTTTATGCTGTTCATAATGTTTGTATAATTCATCAAACAGTTTTCATTAAATCTAATTATGGTGCAGTGACGAAACATATGGGTTTCAACACAGACCAGTTTCTGGATTATACTAAAACAAATTTAGAAAGAAAGAAATAAAGATATTTTTTTTTATTGCAACAGAACTAGCGTACAAAACAATAAATAGGTGGGTAATAAAATAAACAAAAAAAGAATTCATTGCACGCCGTAGCTGCGACAACAAGGCTAACACTCAGCATGATATTGTGTTGGGACGTGAGCCTCAACACAACGCTGGTTTTCAGTGCTGACCCTAAGTGACGGACAAAGGTGAAACTAGCAGAATGAATAAATAATTTAGGATAGGATTTATAAATAGATTCTTGTGATATGTAAATATTGGTTAGCTTCTATACCTTGAATTGTATATCAAATAAAAGAGAGCTAAAAGTAATGATTAAGAATGTAAATATGTAAAAAATAATTTATTATCTCAATTAGTTATACATTAAATAGCATTATTCTAAAGTTAAATTACTATTGCGTTTTTTTTTTCCTTGTGTCTTGCAAAGAATTTTGCTACATTTCCGATTGTTGTTCCGAAATTACAATTTGATAGCAAAGATTTCTGCACGAATGAAGGCAATGCGGACATAGTTTGTGGTCTTGAGTATCGTTCATCAATCAATAGAACGCAAGCATAATCATTAGCGTGTCTTACTGCTCTTCCTGTAAATATAACGAAACTTCATGTTATACAGTAGGGCCAAAATAGTTTCTAGCAAAGTACAATAAGAGCTACTTTGGCTTGAAAATTACTTATCCAAACAAAATTATCAATAGTGTATTTAATTTAATTCGAAGTGGTAAATCTTTTCAAACTAGATATCTTACATATCAGCGACACTATAACTACCTATTTTTTTCTTATAGATTTTCTTCTCATTTTTACAGAATCTAGGAGTGTCTAATCCTATTTGATGATCATGATTCATGACTCATAATTTTGATTTAAAATCATTACATTATTTCCATAACAAATAATGATACTCACCAATGCATTGATTTACAGCTTTCATACACAAGTTCTCATAATAGATGTTGCCAGAACTACCGCCAGCGGTCTTGTTCAAATAATTCATCTTCTCTTGCAATTCTGGTGATTTTACATTCGGATATGGCATGCCGATCACCATCACACATCGGCCTAGATCGTCACTGGAGTAAAAAAACCGAAGATTTTTGTAACCATTGAAAAAGTAGTAAAGTAATGGATTACTCAACGTGTGAGTTACACAGGTTCCACTTGGGTTTAGAAGATACATCTATTTTTAAACAATATAATAATGTAGTTGGCCACATAACGTAGTACCAATTGGAGACTATCGGCACGACGTACGTTATACAATATTTTTGTAGCACGCAACATTTTCTTGCCAATTAAGCAAGTACAGTCTCAAAACCACTATCTCATGAAACATAATAATAATAATAAGTTACCTGAAATTCAAACCTTCACTAAGTTTCCCACCCACGACACTCAACAATAGTGCTCCATTTCGATCCCCATCTTTACTTTTGACTGCTAACGCAAATTTATGTAACACCTAGGAAGAAAAAGTTACGTAATATAAAAATGAAAAATATTATTAGACGACACAAACAGCAACAAGAGCAACGCTCACAGTTCAAAACGACAACTAAGTGGTAACACACAAGAAGACAATAGAATAAATAGTAATTAATCAATTGGTGTGTGGTTCAATCTATTATATTCTTACTGCTGATAATATAATCACTTATTTTCTAAGAAGCACTGGTTCGTAATCCACTATTCCAGCCCAACGTTAACTGGTATCAGTAAAGTCGTCTCGTCTCGAGGTTCAATAGCTATAATTGTAGGCACGTATCTTGATAACTCAGCAAAGTTCATGGTAGGGGTTTGTTTGTGTACCATATTACCTGATTATAAGGTCTAAAATCACTTAAAAGTAAATAAGATCAGAGCTCAAGATGTGTTCCGATTTCTATAACTCACTTGATCAACATCAGAGGCAGATTTCGGCTCACGAAATATGCTCTTTTTCTTAGTAATTGCTTCGATAACTTTATTGTTTTTAAGATGTTCGTATACAGTTTGCTCATAGGAGTACGATGGTAGGAAGCAAACAACACCGCCAGGTACTATGCTGCAAATATTTCTTAGAATACGACCTATTTCACTTAGCTGAAAAAAGAAAAACAATTGGTTAAGTTGTGAAATCATAAGACGTTCAGTCATTAAGCGTTGCAATAGGTTTAAAATAAAGGATACAACATTTTTCATTTATTCACCAAAAAGGCTATAAAGTTTCTATGGGCGAATAGCGACTAAACTTTGAAAAGATTTTAATGTTGATCAGTTTGATGGCAACAAGGACTGCAAGATTAATCTAGTAAAATTAAGTAAAAAAAACTTGGTAGTCTGTAGTTAGCAACAGACAGTTCAATTCAATGTTAAAATCCTTTTAAAGTCTCTTCATTACACTTAGGTCCTTATTGTCCCCATATTAGCGTGTTAATTAACTCACCAATTCATTAGACATTCTATTTTCATATGAGAAATTCAGGCTAACATTAGTAGGTCCCTTAGACAGACATACTCCTAACACGTTTTCTGGAGGCACAACGTGTTCGCACCTCACTACGTTTACTATGTCATCAGTAGTTGAGTTACTTGTTAGTAGCGCTTGGAACTCGGCTATTGGCTCCATTGTTCCTCCTGCTACTATCACCTGAAATAAATAAATAACGCTCATGAGCATTTATACTCGTTTTACGGAGTAGCGAGAGCTTCTTTCTCGTAACGTACGGGAAAGGATCGTCTTTTTGTCGTGAAGTTTTGCTTTGTAAATCCATCTACTTGCTTCTCTTATATATTATACGCAAGCGCGCATCGTGTGTTTTTTTATTTCTATTGAAATAAGGGTAAAATTAAAATAATTCAATTCTGGTCGTGAATTGTAGTTACTGGTAAAATCAAAAGCTCTTATTACGTTCGTAGAGTAAAGACCAGAATATCTAGTAATAAATAGTACTAACAGATCGACATTGCTTCACGACCTCAGCGAAATGTTCGGCAGGGTTTAACAACAGGTACTTCAGTTGTCCAGTCTGGTCGTCCCTTTGGGCTAACACTCGGCCGTTTTCACTACGATCGCAGAGCATGTCTAGAAAATCTAGTACGGCGTACAAGCCGCTACCAGCTGATGTTTCTGTTGGCACCTGCAAGTAAAGATGCAAGAAATAAATAATTCATCACTATAGATAAAAAGCATATTGAGTAAGGGTAGATGTAAGTCTGAAATATTAGTCTTAATCCAGAATACAGGCTGGTGCGGGTTGGCGGACTGCACACACCATCAAGAACCTAACAAAACCCTCTCAGGTGTGTTCCTTTAACACAAGTGACAATTAATTTCTCATCCATACATGAATTCCTAAAGTCAGAAATGGGCTGGATACCCACTCAAATCTTCCAGCATGACAAGCATTTAAACACTAGGCTATTTTTGCAAATAAACACACTCACATTCATTTGAGCTGGAACAATTTGCTTCACTTCAGGCTTTACCTCCTCAACTTTCTGGCTACCTTTTTTCTTCGCGATATTACTCATAAATGCCTCAAAAGAACTCTTTTTGCTAACATTAGTTTTCTTCAACTCTTCTTCAAGTGCCTGTTGACTGTACCTCATAGAGAAACCATGTAGTTTAGGCGCTAATCTAGTGTTCCTACAGAATTGTACTAGCGGTCTAAGGTTCATGTGATCAATTTCAGCCTTTATTACAAAGTCTTCAAGAGTCAATATTGTTGTGTCTTGTTTCTTCTCGTTTCCTGATTTGGCTTTTATCATACCTGAAAATGAAAGATATCGACTTTATGCACAGAGTTATATGGACTTCGGAGGAATCGATTTGTCGAGTGGTCACCCATCCACTGACTGACCGCGATCGATTGTTTGATGCGCACTGACGCTTGAATATTTTATTCGCACTTCAGATGTTGGATACATACTAAACGCGCGCTATTACTTGTTGATATTAATACAGAGTGAACGTACACAGGCGCTGAGTGTTTTGTAGCATAAGAAACTTTAGGGGCTAATACATACGACCTATTTTTATCTGAACATCTATACATATGTATTATAAAATTATATCAGGCCGATGTCTGCTAATATGGGGGTCTTTATTAGAGCAACAGAAGCCAGCAAAACAACAGCTTTAGAATTTTTGTTGTCTGTCTGTATGTTTTTACACGCATCACGCAAAAACTACTGAATGGAATTGAATGCAGTTTCCACCGATGTATTGCTAGAGGTCTAACTTAAAATATAGGCTCCATTTTACCGCACGAAAATATCAGATTCTAAATTCCACGCGTACGAAGTCGCGGGCAAAAGCTAGTTTGTACAATATAACAAGAAACTTACCTAACAGTTTCCCAACTACAAATTTGACCTGGTTCAACACCAGCAGGTTCTTACTGCTGAGTCGGGAGCTGTACTTGTTGATATAAAATTGTAAGCATGTCTTAACTGCACACAATTGTTTGACGGACACTGGCGCTGAGTGTGCGTTTTCTAAAGCTGCTGTGAGGCCATGGGCCTCGTCTAGTATTAGTATGTTGTTCTGGAGTTTCAGGGAGATGCCTGAACGGGCCCCTGAACTTACTATCCCGGCATGGCTTATTAGGACTACCTGGAAATTAGCGAAAGAGTGATGAAAACTTTTATTCATGTCTTATTTTGCATTACAAACTTCGAATTTATGGAAACCTGGATTCACATTATTGTGTTGTGTCGTGTTGTTACGCCTCTGACGTGGTGTTAGCCAATCAAAACTTGTTGTCATATGACGCACTTTTTTTTTTATTAGCGTGTCCCTATATTTAACAAATTCCTTTGATGGTCAATCCTGCGTCAAGACACAACACCACACAATAATGTGAATCTGGCTTTAAAGGGTGTTCACGCTAGACTAAAATAAATGCAGTTCCAAAGATTAAGTTCATGTTCATTTCATTTGAATTTAATAACAATCGGTAATTTGTAATCACAAATTCGTTTGCACTTCAATAACACAACATACCTACATTGCGAATGTGGCGCGGCAGCAAAGACAACTTCGTATTACCAAGCCATTTCGCATTCTATTGATGACGTTTTATTGAAAGGCAAATAATGTTGATAATCATTGTCTAATTTAATTGAAAATAACTATAACTCAAGATTATGGAAACTGGAACAAAAGGTGCAGGCTATGATGTAGCATAACTAGGGAGAAGCTTTACTTCCTAATCTAGCATTGCACTGCAAGAAACCAAGTTTGTCATATGGGATATATTACTCTCTTAAAGACTAACTCTTCAGGGATTACTACTGTATTAGTGTTTAAAATACCTCAGCATCGTCCAGAGCCATTCTAGATGCGTAATAAGGACAAGCCTTTAACTCTTTGCCATTTTTCACTAGATCTTCCATATCCATAATATCAACTAGCATTCTCTCCTTCAATCGAGTTATGTTCGTCTGATTGTAGTATGGACAGGCAGTGCATGATCTTGTTTTGGTCTTTTTAAGAACTTTACCCTCTTCGCCGACTGAGGTGGGTTTTGTTTTTGATTTTTGCATGTCTAGGCATCTGTAAATAATGGATATAGTGTTTTTAGGAAGTAAGTACCAAATCAAACCTAAGCCATAGTGGAGATTGAAAGTTCTTTCCTTTTTTATGAATAAAAGTGTTAGGAGAACTTTGATGAAGTTCACCCATCGCATCTGCAACCTCTGTATGATTGAAATAACCAAACCGAAGCCCACAAAGTTATTGACACCCTTATTCAATTGGCATAGAGTTGTTTATATTCTGCTCAATTCCATTCTGCATCTATTTGTATTGGGACTGTGGTTATTTATCTCTATTAAGTCTATCTTCTTTTGTTTGACTGCATTGGTAGTGACTAGTGATCAAGTAATGAATTTACCTTTCATTAATAAGATTAACATTTTTCAGCTTTGAAACTTCAGAGTTGATGCAGTAGTGTTGCCTAGAAGCTAATGTGACCACTCTCGTGTCGTCCTTGAAGACTGTCCTTTTTATTTCACCTATAAACTGGGACAGTTGACTATGGGTCCTGCTGCTTATGTAAATCTGGAATATATAAACATTGTTTCATTGTTCTAGTAGTGGCAAATGTGGCTGATAAGCTTGGAATCCTGGGTTTGATTCCTGGGTAGTAAAAGACTCATCATCATCATCATCATCAGCCAGAAGACGTCTACTGCTGAACGAAGGCCCCAAGGGAAGAGTTTGACATAATCCCCACGCTTGGCAGGCGGCTTGGGGATCGCAGTGGCTCACCAATTAGTGAGAAGACCTCCGGTGTCTGGCAGTAGTTTTAGGATGTACCCGGGTCCCGTAAAAGACTGTTGCCTCCTATTCCATGGGGATAATAACAACATCAGTGAATAGTGTAACCCATCTGGAATAAATGTATGATACAGTATGTATAAACAGTAATTGTTGGGTGAGGTTTCATTTTATAGTCCTCCGAAACTAGTTTCAATCCAGATCCAATCCAAAGGAGTCTATAATTTTTTTTACCAATTTGTTTGTTAAAATTGTTAAGGAAGAGCTGATGCAAGTAATTAATTAAGGTTTTTTTTAATATAAATAAAACACCTCTACAGATATAGGTGATGAAATAATCAATATCACCTTGGTTATTAAATTTTCATCTTCTTCTACAGTTTCTTCACCTTCAGAATCACCATCTTTTTCTTCACATTCTTCTAAAATTAGATCCCTATCTTCTTCAGCCTCTGCCCTTTCTTCTAGAATGTTCTCTTTATCATCCTCAACTTTATCATTTTTGTCCTTTTTATGAAAATAGAACTCAATTGTTTTATTCGCTGAATTAGTCTTGTGTTTGGAAACACGAACTTTCATTTGATCAAATAAATCCTTTTGCTTTTTAATTTTATCTAGTCTATGCTGCAATATTACTAGTGTTTGATTCTTCTTTATTTTTTCATATTCTTCTTGAAGCCAATCATCAGAAACTATGGTGAAAAGGAAAGCTACATGTGATATTATGTAAAAATTACCTTTTTTTGATTTATTCAAAGTTTTTGTTAAATGAGTAAATAATAAAATCTTTAGTTTTTTTATATAAATATGAACATTTTATGTATTATATTTTAATTTGATTTAAATTAATTTGACTCACCAAACAGGAACATACACACAAGGTAAATTTTTTATTTTTATTTATTTATTTATACTTCCATGATAACAGTCAACAATCAAAATAAAACCAATCACCTGCCTTGAAAGATAATTTTACCTGTGTTAGTGGATATCTCTGCTTTTAACTGTGAAACTTCTTTTTCTAAATCTTCAAGAATTTTCTGACAACTGTCCCTTAACCATTTCAGAGCCCCGCAGCATATACTTAGAGATTTACCCTGAAATAACAAATTATTTGTCACTTATCTTAGTTCTGATGAGAAATCATTGTTGATAAAAAGCTACTATAAAATACTTCAACTCTACAAGGCGTAATCTTGTGTGATTTGACATTTATATTAAAATTATATTCAGAGATGTTAGAAGTTAACCATCTCTAAAAACTTGATTGTTGCCGGAGCCGTGATCTTAAGCTGTTAATTGATGTAATTAAGAACTTACAGTTCCAGTAGGGCTCTCAAATATTCCTAGTTTCTGATTTTCTATCGTTAAATAAAGTTCCTTCATAAATTTTTCCTGAATATCATAAGGTTTGAAAGGAAATGGAAAAATTATATCCATGTTAGAACTTGGTCACATAAAAAGTAATAAAAACAACAAGAAACGAATTAATGAACTAAACTTTCAAGTAACATCAAACATAATCAATGAATAATTTAATATTATTGTAGTTCTTTATAATTATATTTAATCAACCACCAACAAAAACTATTATCATTTCCCGCCATTTCACTACAGTTGATTTTGAGTGACAACAACTATGACAATCGACAATTGGGCACTGGCCATTATTTTATTGTAGGGGTGGGCGATACAAATCGTATATAGACACAATATCTATATATCGGCGCAATATCCAATATCTATATATCAAACGGCGCACAAACTATGTACAATACCGCTCGACTCGAGTGACACTGCACAGAACCACACAATAATAATAACGTAAAATATCTATGATACTCTGAATAATTAGATACGACCGAACCGCTGAACCACTTTCGTTTCAGAATATCATAGATTCAACCAATACGCCATACCGCATACGTTCCATAAAACCGAAACTTTAAAAAATAACAGTAACATGTGAAATATATAGTTTCGATATCTGATATTCAAAATCGATGTATAGATACGATTCAATACAGCGTAAAGACGATATTACTCAAGCCTATTTTATTCTCCCGGTACTAGGGAGGGACATTTATCAGAGCTATCAAAACCATTTTAAAATGTTAAAAAAATCTACACATAAAAATGTTTGGGTTTTTCGTAAATTAAAGAAGAGTAAAGAATCTATACTCAAAGGTACAAGTCCTTACACTTTTTTAAAGACTGATTGATCATTCTAGGTACATACAGGTAAAATAATACATGTAATACATGTTAAGCAGCGTATCTCTATTTATATTCTATTAATATATTCTAATTTGCTTTTCGATTTAGCTTTAAATATTTTTGAGGCTGGCTTTACCCTTATATTACAATTATTTCGTCTATTGTCAAATCTGACAAGAATCAGAATTGGCAGATCTGTCATCTCAATGAAGTTAATGTGACGTCAAATTCTTGTCAAAACTTCGTAATTTATATTTTCGATTACTATCTACCGCTCGAAATTATTTTATTTCCATTTTATGTACATATTGGAATTAGACATCACACCAACGAGTCTCATTACTTTCTTAATATGTCTCATAAGTGAGTCGCAACAACAATACCTCAATAATTCGAGACTAATCACTTACGTCGAATCTGATACAAATTAATATTTCGTGGTTTTCAGTGTGAAAATTTTACCTGGGGCAACAGTTTGCGAAGATTGTACTCTAGAAGGTGATATCACAATAGGAGGTGGTACAGTCATCCATCCAAGAGTGACAATAATAGCTGAAGGTGGACCTATAATAATTGCAGAGTACTGCATTATTGAGGAGTACTCTACTATTATTCATAAGTAAGCATATTTACTCACAGTAGACTGCCTTTTCTCCTTACACATACTTCTGAATTGATGTTTGTTAGTGACTACCAGTGCATAATGTGACACCAATTCTATTGACAGGTCACTTAAAAATTACTTTGTACCTCCTAAATGTCTCCATCCCCTTAAATTCTCAAGCAAATACATTACATGGACATTTTAAAATTTCCTATTGATTGATTTGCTATATTATAAACCTAAAAATTAAGAATATTGTGTCTCCTTTCCCAGGAAAAGTGATAAACAAGAAAACCCTCCAAAACCTTTATTCATTGGAGCTCACAATGTGTTTGAAGTTGGCTGCAAGTTGGAGTCACCATGCGGACATATTGGGGAGAGCAATGTATTTGAATGCAAGTCTTATGTAGGTGTTGATGTCAAGATTGGAAGCGGTTGTGTTATCGGTAAATAATTTATTTGATGTTCGCCTTGGTATTGGATTCATTCCGTCTTTCCTACAAACAGTTGTATATAAACTAAGTGTTTAACACCACAGCAAAGCAAAATTTTTAACAAAAAAAATGAGCATAAAGAAGTTTATAATGTTTGCATTATGGACAAGCAAAACGGTCATTATCATTAGCGGTCTATCTGCAGTATTGTAGTGGAATTCTGCATGGAATTTTACTATGAAATACATAGAATGCTGTGTTAAGAAACAACAATTCATAATTTGACTAGCTTTTTCCTAACTATATGTAGGTGTAGTCTAGTTTAACCAGATGCAGCTGAATATCAGTATTTTACACAGAATGCCATCTTCAAAATCATCAAAATTTGTTTTTATTGTTCCAGGAGCCGCATGTCGACTGACAGCTCCACAAACGCTAGTCGACAATACTGTAATCTGGGGCTCTGATCATCATATCAGAGAAGCACTAGAGAAGCAACCTTCACAACTTTTACAGCTAGACTTTTTGAGCAAAGTGATGCCTAACTACCATAGGCTTAGGAAACCAAATGTTCACAAACGACAGCCTTCCACAAGACAATCTCAGGAGTCATCCCCAAAACCATAGAAAATCACTATTAATATAGTAAATGCTCTATTATATTTATCCTTACTTATAATTTTTAGCTTGTAATGCTTAATGTTAAGATTTTATATTTATTTAATGCTTTCACTGAATAATCAAGTATTTTAATAGAAGAATATGTTCTACATTATTTACGAACCCCATCTTCGTAGCTCCCATGGAATTATTTATTCTGATTCTCTTTGTTTATTTTTTTAAATATATTTCTACCGTTTCATTTTTTTCCTACTCTAGCAATACCAGTTTAGACCGACAATGTAAATATGATATAATCCATAGATTTAGAATGTAAAAGATGAACAATGACAGCTTGTAGGAGATACAGAAAAATAATATGCATATGTGTTAGTGACTGAAATGTCAGATGAAAATAGGGTTGTGTATTTGCATTGTGAATATAGTATACTATCGATAGATTAAATCTTGCCCGAATGAATAGAGGTATATAAGCTACTAATTAAATCCTCTTATTGTAAATTAATAAACGGATAAAATCATTTTATTTATGAAAATACAATGAGTATTAAAAAATATAATAATAATTTTAAGATGATGTTGTATGCAGCATACAGATAAGTATAGTACAAAGATTTAACCTTGTGCTATTCACTAGTCACAGTTTTGTGCACTGATAAGGGGCCATCCATAAATTACGTCACACGAATTTCATGCTTTTTTGACCCCTCTCCCGTCCTTGTCACAGCTGGTCACATTTGTGAGACTCCCCCCTCCCTAGTATGACGTCACATATTTTGCAATTTTATATCCAAAAATTATTAAATTAAAACAGCAGATCCGAAATTAGTTTTATTTCCATTTATTTGAAACCATGGCGAGGCTCTCGAGGAACTCGCCAACATAACACTTTAAATCTTATATTCACACAGATAGAGTTGGAAATATTTTTAAGTTTTTCTTAAATAGTTCAAATTTCACGTTTTAATACTTAGATATATTAGATTTTGAAATGTGATGTCACGAAACTTAGGACCCCTCCCACCCCTTGTCACACAATGTCACACTTCGTCGACCCGCTCCCCCCCCCCCTCTTAACGTGTGATGTAATTTATGGATGGCCCCTAATGATAAAGTAATGTATGATATTACCATAGCTAGTTCCCTTAGGCCCGATTACTTAATAATCAGATAAAAATCTATCGACTTTTTATCGATATCCGTGAAGTCATTTCTACAGTCAACCCTAGTGTAAACATACATTTTAATATTTACACTAAATATTATTTATTTCTTGTTTTATCTACAAAATATTACCACGTATCGGAAGAAAATCTAATATACTATGGTAAAATTTGTTTTCTCGGCGAATTAATACTAGTACGTACACAAAATATGGTTTCAAAACGTACGATGAAAAAATAACATTTACCTGTGAAACGTGTAATTATTTGGATTATTTCTCTTTGTCACGTTACAATTGGCAAAAGAACATGACATTATAACTGCCTAAATATCACTTATCGCCAATAATAGCACGATTATTTTATAAATTAATAAAATATATTTGACACTAAAGCAAGGGTAAGGATAGGTACCGATCCTTAAAAAAAATTGTATCATACTGACATTAACATCTGTCTCTTTCTTTCTCGGGTAGTGTTCATATTAAAATGATATCTCTTTTCCACGCTTTGTTGGTCTTTTAGCGTAAGCGAAATTCTAAGTCTATGATATAATCAGATAAAATTCAAACAAAAATATTTAGAATCATTCAATGTTGACATTTTACCAATTTATACTGCCAGTATGTATTAAAAATCACACTGATTGACGCTTGGAATAACACAGTGTTGATTGTTAAACTGTCAAAAATAAATTGAATGTGACTCTGAACCTCTACCTACCATTTCATAACTACGTTGGTGTCAGCCGAATATCTAACTAGATACGGTGTATTTTTTGTATTTTACTCGGACCGACTGCCATCTGTGATCTCTGTCACTCTACTACTGGATACCGATATTATTAGATTAAAACAGTTGTAAGGCTTTTTGGATTTGCATAACACCCGGGAACAACTGCTTAACTGCTGTGCTTTCCCAGGCAAGGGCCTCGATGTATGGTAATGATGTCTCGTCACTCATTCAAGTTAACGCAGGTGAGACAGCATCGCTTAACCTTGTTATGTGACTCATCTGCGTGGTAATTATGTATATAAAAAGACCAGCCACTCCTTAAATGAAATCAAAGTATTTTTGTTAGAAATAGTAGTATTTTTTATATATATAATGGCAACATTACAATACCATCAAACACAAAGTTCGCGTTTCCAACAACACGACACAATAATTCTAACTTAGTATTGAATGTCCTTACCACCATGAAAATAAGAAAAGGGTGAACGATATGAATACCAGTGTGTAGCACTGTGCCGTTTGTGTTGCATTTTGAAATAACATCCGTGACTGCTAACAAAAAACCCAAAATGAAAAATATTAGGATGTCGCCTCGGTTGGAGCGTCATCGATTTCTTTAATTTTGAAGAATTGTTTCTTTTATTACGCCTCCCGTTGATTTTTATTTTAAAAATCGTTTTACGTGTTTTTCTGTTATTTGTTTTACACAAATAGCTGGGTTACGTGTTGAACAAGTTTGTAGGGCATCCGAAGGTTTACAAAATACTTCAATCTGTTTTCTTTCAATATTCTTCTGCAATATAAATTGAAGATATATTATCGGCTGTGAGTAGATAGTTTATTTGAAAAGTTAGATAAATAGGTACAAGACACCCCGGACCCCCAGTATTTGCGTTCGTACGGTATTCGATATGGACGCCATGTTGTTATTTACTTTGTGATTTTACTACGGGGAGGTAGTGATATGGGTATATTGTGTTGTGCCGCTGCATCGCGTGTGTGAGCATGTTGGAAGATGTCCCTATCCACGGAAGTCGGAGCGACGTCCGTAACTCCAAAGCCACGGCTCATCAGAGAAACCTCAGCCTGGATTTCAGGTACGTAAAGTTGTTTCATTTTCTATTTGATAACAAGATGAATTCCGTTTGTGGTGACAGTAACATATTGCAGATGAATAGGATCACGTTTTTTGCCGTGTGTCTCAAAAAACTAAAGCTCACAGAAACTCAATCACATGGAAGGTTTTGATAATAGTTCATGATTATAATAAAATTATGCAGGATTAGCGCGATTTCCTAACACTTATCTTGATACAGATAGACAATTATCTATTTATATATATTTTGATAATCAAGAAAGATGTGGTATTTGTGGCATGGTAAGTAAACAACTTCATATTTGTGTAAGTCATCAGGAGAAGATCCAGTAATTATGCTTTATGGCATAAACAACAGCAACACAAACTTATCATAAAAATATTTATTGTACTAATTTCTAATTCAGCGCTTCGACATTTATTACTTTGTACTATTCAAGTAAAATTAATATATTTATGGGCTATAAAAATAAAAGACTACAATAGACAATTTTATGGCTTGTTTGCACGCTTTAGTTATCAAAATATATGTATTCAAGAGTATATTTTCTAAAGGGTTTATTTTGTGACATGTATATGGTAACTTTCGTTTGGCTCATTTAGAGTCTCGTTTGTATCTTTGAAGGAGCAATGGTAGCTACATTTTTGTTGACCTTTATGGGAAAATGTCATGTGAATGTATGTAAAATAAAAGTATTTAATTACAGCCATGATACAGGGACAAATTATAGTGATATAAATGCTTTTTAACACTACTGGCAAAATGTACAAGTCACACACAGGCAGTGCAATAGTAACTTTTATGGGTGAATACAGGCATGATATGTTAATGCTGTCTCATATTAGTTAGTAGTTCAATAACAATGATAATTACAGTTTTATTTTTGAATAACATTAGCTAACATGTGTGAACAAGCATTTTCAATTATACTTGAATTTACTATCAGACATCTGACTACTGGATTATAAGTAACAAGGTGTTATCAAACTATATTTCAAGTATTTCAAAAATTGAATGCTATTTATCTTTAATTAATCTTATCATTATCAGCTGATTTTGTCATAAGCCACATATGAATGTAATGCATTTTAGTGTTCTTATTCAAGATAGGAAAATTTGTGATATAGATAAAAAACTTATCTGAATAATGATTTTGAATTATTAATGTAGTTTTATATAGAAACATACCTAAGCATAAAATTGTGTACATATTATAATATATTATTATATTTCTGGTAACTCAACAACAGCAGGTAAGCAGAAGAAACTCCTATTTACTTTATGGAATGAATGTCAACCTGAAGTTTAATAAACTCACTAGTTAAAAATGACTCGACTCAACTTTATTCTCTGGGCTTTAAAGTTCAGGTACTTGAATTTTGTTATTTAAAATGCTATATGCTTTAGTTTTTAATTCAATCGAATACCTTAATATTAGGTATTAGGATTTAGAGTTGCATAACTTTAAGGTCTAATTCAAATCTGATCAATCATTCTCACATGATAAGTTAACAACCAGAACCAAGAAGAAAACCAGAAGTTATGTATAATGGATTTGTGTTATATCGCTTATTTCTAGCCTCCCTAGCCGAATTGAGCAATTTTTGTTTTCAATACCCTGAATTTTTGGCCTCTATGATTTTATTATATTATATCTAGATAGGTTGTATCTGTGCACACTGTTCTCCAGTTGTATGAGGACAGCAAATCTTAATCCATACAAAAAGCTCACAATTTTTAGTTATCATCATTTATTGCAAAAGTTGACTATTTACCTACTTCTTTAAAATTGCTTCACATTTCAAGGCTGTCACCTCTCATATTATTATAGTCAAGTTTTAAAATTAAATTACATACTATTTCTAGAACCTGATCTAGATATTATTTCAGTTTTATATTGGATAAACATTAATCATTGATTCTATCAAATTTGAAGAGAATGGCCATATTAATCATTGTTTGTAGTGTTAGCTTTGTAACTGATATTTAATTTAAAAGTGACCACAGATCATTTGTTTGATTTTAGAGTACAGTCACTCTTAATAAATTCATATTCTAAACAATCTGCACATGTAATGTTTTTTTTTTCACATAAAACTTTCATTAGACATGTTCTCATATTTGTTTGCATAAAAAGACTATTGGCTGAATGGTTATTTCCATTGGTGAAAATTTTATTTAAAAGATATTGAAATTTTATGATGAATGCACATAATTTTGCTGCCTAATCTATTATGTGTTCTGTGGCTTAATTAAGCCATTTTCATAAGATAAAGGTATATTACAACAATAACTAGCCTTGGGATCATTATGTGTATCGTGTTCATTATGTGTAGGTGCTTCCTTTTTTACTGACATTCCAGTTAATATGCCGCTAGTTTTGTTCACACATAAGTTGTGTTCTGCTCTAGTAAGTTGTTGAACACCTGTTACTGATTTTAATATATGTAGTTTTGCATAATGTTGCCAGTGTTGTGAATCAGTATGACGCATAAGCAAATGTTTTTAAAGCTGCGTTTATACGAACTGAACATTTTAGGGCCAAGCTTTCTAGATGGCTCATATCTTTTCCCTTTTTCGTTGATTATATATCTGTATTATATTACCCATCCACTACTCTGCAAATAAGGATTCTTACTGGTAAAGACGATACAGGACTTGTCGTATTACTAGCAAGCATACATAGCACAACCCTGCGGCTATTTCCTCAAAGTTTATCAATGGGATTTAATCAATCCATCAGAGGTTAATTTGTCCTCAATACAGGACAAAAGTTCTTGATCCACACAGAGTACAGAATCACTACCATCATCCAAATCTACCATCTAATCTGTTTAGTGGCATTTTGCTATTATGCTGATCCCTGACATTCATTTACAGTTTGATCTGAAAAATACCAAATTATACAAATAACTTGTCAATTTAAATGTAATTAAAGTTAAAAGGTTTCTTAGTGATATTTAACGAGTTATACATTACAGACCGACATCAAGCCTAGAAAAGCTGCTCAAATCCGGCAAACAATTAATATTTCAAAACCTACTATAACAGATAACTCGTGACTCTTTGTTTAGGGTTGTCGATTAACGAACGATTCCCAATTTCGCGTTCTTATTTCTCTTATCGAAATAGTCCAGTGTTTGGCTATTAAAGACACAGTAAACATCGAATGAGCGGTATGTAGGGCGTCTTTGACCGCAGCTCTCTGGCCAGGTGAATGTACGGGGGCGAAAGTAAAAGTGGTCAGCGTCTCGACGGAAAGCGGCCGCCTCGATTTCCTGACGTTCTCACCTCGACGCCATTTTTTCTTAGATACACTCGTAAAACCCTTGAGCTTGAATTGTTGACATAAACATGAAACTAACAATAAAACGAAAAGGTTACTCTGAATAGTTTATCCAATGCGCTGAATATTCGAGTATCCACTTTTATACACATAGGTATAACAACATATCTTCATGAACACGTAAAGGTATTTTCAGATTCGTCGGACGAACAACTTAATAATACGGCTTCGCACAGTTTGGGGCTCTAAGGAATACTTCCATATCTCGCAAATTGATATTTTGGGAGCCAACTAGGGCTTGTAATTAATTTCTGTCAAAGCTGATCTTTATCAATGTTTTAAGGGTTGAGTAAAATCGTTTGCTCAAAAAGTTCTGTATAAATATTAGGCGTAGCTGTAATGAGTTGCGTAGTAGGGAGTACACAGTACTGCTACTTTCATTGAATGTTGATATTGAAATGTTAAAAATATACCTTACGTTTAGGTGAAGGTACCTATTCTTCTCTCGGTTGCTAGGTTTGTTTCACATTGTTAATGTTTTAACTTTACGATTTATATTTTTATAAAAGGAGATTTTTGCAAAAAGAGTTCATTATCAGTAATTTGTTGCCCTCATTAGCGGTTCTTTACATTATTTAATATTGATTTCTCCATCTTTCATGCTGAGCATGCTAGATCTCATGTCAGCAAAATAGCTAGCTTGTCTAGAAATGATTTTCAGTTCGTTAAATATGTTGAGACTCGACGATAGAAATATTCTTTTGAAATAAGAGTTGTCAAAAAATATTCTTTATCTGAATATTTTCTCTATTGACATCGTAAATTGTGGTTATGGAAACGTTCAATATTTTTTGCAGATAACGAAGCTCAACGGATTTAAGTGCATGGTATTTTCGTCATCTCGGTGGCATTCGCAAGCAATATGATACAAGGCTAACAGATTGTCGTCGATCTTCATGATCCGTTATTTATAATGTAAATTCCTTTTGTGCAGCAATGGAGCTTCACCGTATTGTCATGCTTAATGATTTCCTTGACTGGCGTTTTTCCTCTGCAAAGCCTCTTTAACTTCGCTGCTCATCCGTGCTACAGAATACGTTAGCAGAATTTAACGAGTCACTTCAATGAACAATGGAGCTCAGAGATTCATGTTGTTTCATATTTCTCTTGGAGCGTAAATATTCACGGAAAGCTAAAATTCAGTTAGTGATTCTGAAAGGATTAACGGGCTGGTCCAATGATTAATTGCTATTTGTTCGCGTATCGCTTGAAACAAAAGAGTTTTGTTGGACCATGATCATGATCAATCATTTAATTTAAAACAATTGGTGGTAATATAAAATGTGTAGAATTTGGCCTTGTCTTGTCGCTTTAAAGCCTGGTCATGTCATAGTAACACTGGTTTTGTGTACTGAGTCAATTAGTAAGTGTTAGGATTCAGTCACGCGACTCGCCTATAGAAGCATTACAAGGCTGTAACTGTAATAAAGTGAAATTTCACACTTGTAAAATGTATATGATTATGATGTGCAAGCAAATAAGCATCATTAATCTTTATCGGTCATAAGAGAACATTGGAGTTAAATTAGCACGTCCTAGCCTAATATTTTGCTTAGCAAACTGAAGCAAAAGTAGATAAAAGCAAAAGTATGTTACAGTTGCGTAAACTGTTCTATAGATAAGCCAGTTTTTACTCCACGTTGAATCCGCATTGAAAAATGCCATCTAGGTACAGTGAACAATCTGTATTATTCATCGAGGTAACAATTGAACTTCTGAGATCGTCCTATTCCGGATGTCTGAGTCATTTGGCGCCTCCATGAAATTTGTTATCTTCGAGTCTCGTCAGAAAGCGAGTGTGCTTAGTCAATTACATAGATAATTATGTTGACCCTTCATTGTTGCCAATCAACATTGGCACTCGAGGAATGCGACACGCTACTGGCCAAGACGCCCGCGATTATTAAATGAGCTGGTTTATTGTTATCGTCCAAATTAACAAGACCCGTCCAGCATAACTCTTATGTTTTGAAACACGGTACTCTTCAAATGTTGCTAAGATTAAATATTCCTAGGCAGCGATGTTTCTTTAGAGCTCATAAAATTATGGTCTGGATATTATCATACGCATTTTTTGTAGTCAATCCGTGACACGATTGCGTTCGTCGGTATATGATATGTGTACTAATGATTGTAGAACAGTATGCTCACTGCATTTTCGGCCGTATGTAATTGTACACGTCTTTGAATATATTATACTTGTTTAATAGCGCTGGCGAAATTTAAAGACGGTGGTATATTTAATCAGTCTCTATCTCGGCAAATTGTAACATTTATTCTCAACTAGCAACTTAGCACGACGTTTGATATGCTTAAAATGGAAACCGTTATCATAAAAACCTTAGAGTAGATCAGCACGTCTAAAAGAAACCGGTTAGAGAAAATCTGTAGAACGAAATAAAGTTCTCTAGACTGATTCTTACAATTCAGACTTTGATTTATGATATGAGGATTTTATGAGGGAGATTTCGTACAAAGAGTTTGTCGTTTTCTAAAATCACTACGCTTTGGCGCTGAGTCAGAACCACATTATCGCGTCATGTGGCGGATAAAAACAAATATCAGAAAAGGCGTCTAATTCGGTCGTTTGATAAGTAGGTACACGTGCACCGACCAACTTCGCGGTCACGTGGCTTTCAATGAGTTTGTTTTTTACCTACACATAAAGAGTCTCACAATAATTAGCTTAACTTATATCCAGGCATTTATTAATGAAGGATACACAGATTTAATTTGACTCGAAATTCCGTCCGCCACTGGTTTTACCTATTATAATTTTGGTTGATAAACAGACATATTATGCTACTTATGTTGCATTGTTGTTTTTTCTTGTGGATTGGTCAATGTACAATTGTGGGAGTATTTTAAGTATTTAACAGGTTCTTACCTATTACGAAGTTTTTGTATTAAGAACCTTACTGTGGTCGAAATACAGTTCTAAATCCAAAACCGTCAACTTAGTACCTACTGAACAAATTGAAAGTTTTATATTAAACACTGTATTTCGAGCATAATAAGGTTCTTAATACAAAAACGGGCTCGAAGGTTTTAAACTAGTCTAAAGATGAACCTTGTAATAAAGCTGTTTGTACACTGGGTGCAACTGAGTGGTCCTTCATTATCCGGGAATTCACGTAATCCTTAGTATCGTAATTACCCTGCGAATCGGACATTTTCAATGAATAAACTTGAATAGAGATCAGCAGTCTATATTTATTGTGTAATTTGTAACCCAATTGTTCCGTGAAATTAACCCAAACGTAATTTAATACAACTGCACAATTGAAATTGTATATCATACCAAACCTCTTGTATTACGTTTCCCAGAGTTTTATAAGTAAAAAAATGTTTGGAAATATATCCTCGGTGAATGAAGTTAATGTGACACTGCTTACAATCTTTTATTACTGTTGATATGCTAAAGTCCAAATTGAACTTGGTACCTACTCTTTTCCGTATATAATCCTACTATATAATATTACTAGCTATTGCCCGCGACTTTGTCTGAGAGATTTAATTACTAACACATAAATAATCGAAGAAAAGCGGATGATTTGTGACATTGAATGATTTAAAAGAAACAGCGCCATCTAGTTTTTCTATTAGGTACTCTTCCTCAGGTCCTATTCTACCATTTTGTAAAATCTTTACAATTGGTCCAGTCGTTTAGTCGTTATGAAGTAGCAAATAGACAGAAAGTTACTTTCGCATTTATAATACTAGCTTCCGCCCCGACTTGGCCCGCATGGTTTACGAATCCGTACATTTTCCGGGATAAAAAGTAGCCTATGTGCTATTCTAGACTATAATCTATCTCTGTGCCAAATTTCATCCAGATCCGTTCAGCCGTTCTGGCGTAATTGAGTAACAAATATCCATCCATCCATCCATGCTCACAAAATTTAACATTTATAAAAATGAGAAATTTTGTGATGATGTTTGGATGTTATACAATCACGCGTAAATCGTTGAACAAGTTTGGGTGTAACTTGGCACACAGATAGACCATGTCCTGGATTAAATGGGTAGGATAGTTTTTATCCCGGTGGTACGTTCTCGTGTGATAATTTCAGCGTTCTTTTATTTAATGGACAACAGCTAGTGATTCATATATTCTTGTTTACTCACTGTTGTTGATGTTGATGACGAATGTTTCAGTAATGAGTTGTTAATTAACCATCTGGATTGAAGGAAAACGGGTTATATATAGGTTGTAACGTCACTGTACTCCAAAAAAAGATAAAGTATGATATTGTTGTGTATGCACAAGTTATTTTTTTGTTAAAACAAAACTATATACCTACGTACACAGCAAGGTGAACAAGGTAGCTACATGATTTTCAAATATCATTGAGAAATATTATTTTATATGTTTATTATTATTATTAAAAAAAATACAGAATCGAGAACAGCTACCGGTGGTTAAGGCTCTAAAAAGATTCTCTGCCTCCTTACAATGCGAGCCGTGTCGTATATCCTCGACGAATATTATAATATAATTATATATATTACTATATTTATTACAGAATTCCATACTTCTTGGTTTTCGTTTTAACCACTTTTATGATACAAGCAAAATCAATACCTACAATAACAAAATAATATTAAAAGGAAAATCAAAGCAAATAACCAATCAATATTTTGAGGTAAATTAATACAAAAATACGTACTTTGTAATTCTTAAGTATATCATTAATAATGTGTTCAATTACATAATGATATGATGAAGCTTTGGCCACTGAGGTCACTTGTGTTCCAGAGCAAAATAATATCAACATTACTACTACTTTTCCGATTTCTGATGCAGTGTTAGTGTTTATTGCAGAAGCGTAGCGTGGGTATCAGCCGCCCGGGGCGCAGGCTTTCGCCGCTCCCGTCTTTAAGAAAGGGGATTCCCCGGTTTCGTCACAGAATAAGGAATAAAAAGTTCCGAGCTCATTTTAATCGGTCTGAATTGTATCCGAAGTATTTATAACTTATAGGTATTATTATTCTTATTTATTGTGAAATTTCGCCGCCCACTAAAAGTCCGGGGCGGGCCGCCCCTGCCGCCCCTTCTACGCCACGACACTTGTTTATTGGTGCTGATTATGTCAATTTCTTTAGCTATCCTGTGTATTTCTCACTTCCAGAAACTATTGAAATAGTTCAGACAATTAGTACTGTCATGTTCTTTATTTTATTTATTTATTTAACTCCATGGTGGTGTCCAACAAAGAATATACACACAAATTTACAAATTAAACATAAGGTATCAAATAAAGTGTAATCCTTCAATTATTATTTCAATTATTTTTGTGCTTGTCATATAAGTAAAATTAGCGGCGATGTATTGCAAGTTGCAAAAAATTAAGAAGATAAATAAATTTGATGGCACTAAATATCTTTACGAGGTCCTTTTTATATTTCTTTTTTGTTATTAAAAGACAGTGGAGACTGTCAGTGTTAAATAATTTGTTTAGTTCTGAGACTCAGTTCACAGAGCCAATCTCTGTTCTCGATGTACAGAATATTGAAGGCAATCTTAAAGTATGAATAAGACAAGTTATATGGCGTTACGGAAGTATGAACTGACACCACAATTATTATATGAATAAACAGATGGATATTCGTATTATTCATATTCTCATTCCGCCAGGCAGTATGACTGTCAGGAGTGGTCACTCGCGTCCGCTGACCAGTTTTTAAAGAACGAATTTAAATATTTTTTATTAAAAAGTTCAAACCATTCAGCTTCCGTTCTAAGGTATGGCGTGTGGCAAACATATGTTACATACACACGTAAAAGAGCAAAGACTACATAGTTTTTGTTTCAATCCGAGCTATAATCAGAGTCGATTTTATTTCTAAGCTGAAGTGTTTGTTGGCGGCAATCATAACGGATGGCGTCGCATTAGCAATCTCACGGGGACGTGTAACGGATCTAACGTTCAGAACATAGACCCCATTGTGAGACAAGCCGGGACCATAATGCGTCTTCCCACGGATTTATATCGAGGTCGGACTAAGGCTGCAACACACGATCGATTTGAAGTGTTTAGTCGAGGTTGACGTCATCACATAACCAGAACTCTGACCCCAGCGTTCTCAAGGGGCCGCAGACATGATATTGTATCATACCACTACGTATAGGTTTGTGTCTGAACAACAATACCATACAATGTTCAATCTTTCATTGTTTGCAGATTTGTCACCGAGAATCGTCGATTGTTTACAATTTTACCGTTACGTACACGGTACATCCGTCCACACATAATATATTATTAATATTATTATCAAATGTTATTTAATTGTTGAAGGAAGCTGACTCTAATATTTCGAAACTAGCTCGGCAGATGACATTACTGTTATTGTAGAATTGTCTACATGGCGCCCGTGTACCGCAATCCTAATTCGCCCACGTGCTCGATATTTAAGGCTGAGTAGCTCTACTGGTAGCTTACCATTAGTCGTGATGATTAAAAATATAATCGTCCAATATCGTTATAATCCGATGATGACGCATTTACCACGCGAAAGTAGATATTATAAGACTGGTGAATATCATTGTGTGACATCATTTTGATACCAATATGTTATTATTATATTTTTCCACATAGAAAGGGGCTTGAAAGAAGAATAAGGTGCGATGACCTTTTACCATGAAGAAATGTAAGCTGAAAATATTGTGATTAGGTTAGGCGTACCTACTCTTGGGAAACATCCTAAATATTCTTTTTCTGAAGCTAAATTGATTTGACCTCTTTCTAAGTTCAGGTCAATCAGCGAGAAAATAAGCAAAAAGCTTCCGAAGCAATCTTGTGAGATTATTGAAGACGGGCAGATTGTTTTATGTTGGAGAAAATGATTCCTAGAACGATCGATTCACGATATTGAAGAGATGTCGGTCATGTACATTATAAATCTCTATTAGGAAAATTCTGTTTTCCTTTCACTTACATGTACAAGAACCCCAGATTTGTGATATTGTTTTCTTCTAGAAATAATAATAATTGCTTTTAGTCATCTAGTGTTTTTCATCATCATGCTCATTTCCTTTGTTAAAATACCTCCCAGTGGGTGGAATAAACGTTCATGTTATTATATGTAAAAATTGTTTACGATAATAATCACACACCTTATTAATTATCTAGAATTAAAGATTTATATCCGCAAAACGTGAGTCGTTATATCAACTAATCTATGCAAATATTACATTTTTAATGTCCTGAATCTCGGTGTTACGTCTTGTTTTATATTTACAAGTTGACTCATACGAACTCTTTAAAGTCTGTGTCAGTAACTTCTGCGTCTGTGATTACTCAGTCTCCAGGAGCATGTCATCAAACAGATTGAATTTAATATTAGTAATTTCTCTTATCGGGCAATATTGCGTACATCCTATTTGTTACGCTTTAACTACACCAATGCGGGAATACCCTTGGTCGTATGGGAGTAACTGTACATTGACCCTGCAAAATGGGGACGCCCCAGAAACCCTCATAGGTTATTATACATATGATATTTGAACACACCCCTACAATAACCGAGCTGATGACACCAGTGTAGTTCGTAGCCACACTTTGTATTGATTTGAATTTAATTGACCCGTGATGTAACTAGTAGATACATAGTTTTTAATTTAACATCGTCTGTTACTAAAAGCAATTTTAAATGTTTATTTTTAACAACAAAACAATTCACGAAACTCTAACAAGATGTCAGATATTTTAAGAAACAAGGAACTTACGTCAGTTGATAGTCTATTTCGATTACATTTGTTGCGGTGAGCGCTAAACGAGCTGGAGTATTATAGGCCTGTGGGGTGTATAAAAGGGAGTGACACAATGGACGGAAGTCATCAATCAGGGGCCCTCACCCACGAGAGGGACTCTGGCGACCGGCGTAATAGTCGCCCACAGTCCAATGCAACTGCCCCCTTTAGTGGCTCTCAAGTATGATGATTTAATCTACGTAATCTCACATGGGTCAAGGGACTCGGACGCCTATGTACATAGGCTTAGTCATGTCTGCTGGTAGTAAATTAGAAAACAATACTTACGAAGGTCAAATGAATAAAATTAGGTGTTTCTAATTTAGTTAACCATAGAGTGAAGGTTTTATACATACTGCAGTACAGTACCGTTTCTTCTGTGGATTAAGAAGTTATATGTATTTGATTATTGAAATTTATTTTTGAAATTTAAGTATTTAAAATATTCTCATTGAATGTTTCATCCAAAATTTGGTTTTGTCCCAAAGTTCAGTTGCAGAGAATAAGCAATTTTCTTTGCTAGTTAGTCATGGTAGTTTTGGTCGCTGACAAACAACAACATTGTTCGGGGAAATCCTTGAAAAACTTCTTTTAGCAGCGCTTGAACTGATAACTATTCCGTTTAAGATGTATGCTAATGAACTCCAACAGTATGTATAGTGTCTGGGTGGTTTCAGTTGGAGTATGTTCGAATAATTCGGCAGTCGGCCTCGTTCGGTCGGTTTCGGAAGTGGCAATTCATAGGTTTAAATCGCCTTGCACGCTACAAGGTCGATATGATCGTAAAAATTAAGCGGACCACTTGAACGTGGGCTTCGTTTAGTTTATAAGCGAAATATTACTTAGTAATAGTTATTACGGATGTAATAAGTAAATCGATCTTCCTACTTCGTTTGAAGCTTGATATAGAAACGTCAACCGCATTTTATACATGATCAAAGTGTTATGTGGTTTCTTACGCGATAGTTTTAAGCAGTAAGGGATCATAAATAGTAACTGTTTACTAACCGATTCGTTAGGTAATGGACTTCTATAAAAACTTTTTGAGTAGATGTTTATCTTTTGTTTGAAATTCAAGCGTTAGAATAGAAACTAATATTTTGGTAATTGCTATTATTAATCAGCATTACAGGAAGTGAGCAGAATGAATAAACAAAATTTATTCGTTACTGTTTTGATTTTAAGAAATTTTACATATTCACCATTGTTGAGATTAGGTAATGGAATATCAGGCGTTTATCTGCGATCGTAATGAACAGTGTATTTCTGTTGTTGGTGATTAAACTACTTCCATCGACCGGGTAAAAGGCAGGCTTTCTGTACCCAATAAAATGACAATGAGGTCACTAAGCAACGACTGGCTAGTAATACATTAACACTCGATGTGGGTGTCTGCGAGACGTCGTGAAACATCGTCTGAGTACTAGAATATGTACGAGTTTTGTCTGAAACCCAAATTGGAAATGGCTGATTATAGGCTTGCCTAATTTTAGAAAATGCTAGTTTTAAATCGTCCTTTGTGGTCCAAAAAACTGGACGGACGAAGATAAATTGAATAAGTTTGAGGTCTTTTGAGTATCGTCGATTTGATCAAGTTATTCATGTCGATTGTCAAAGATTACAATTATCTTGTAACGTAACAGCCGGAAGATGATGTGAAGGAACTGGTGGACATGGCGCTCCTTCTAGACACTGTTACGTAGGAAACCAAACAATCACGAATGGTAGCCGCATTCGTGAGCTTAGTATGACGTCATCGGTATACAGTATTGCCCGTTCGTTGTGGAATTATTCAGTTGATATAACCCCTGACTCATGCCCCACTCGCTTATTATTGGCCAAAAAGAGGGTTTGTCTATTTTATGTCAACATACCTCATCACACAGACGCATTTTAATTTCTGTTTTATAAACGCCACGCTTTAACATCTAGAGTGATTTGGCCAAATATAAAATGAATAATGTTGATAAAGATATCTGTTTGATAAACGATGGAATTTACGTCAGTGATAGATTTATGATTAGGATTTCGATTGCCACTATCAAATATTTTCAGATGTGACGTTTTTACGATGTTAAGCACTATTTTCTATTATATAGGTACGTTTGTAGGTAGTAAATACAATTAGATAGTATGACGTCATTAAAAAAGTATCATCAATCGAGGATAATTATTAACAACGGTCAGTAATTTTTATCTAGAAATGTTGCACGGAATAAAATCAGTTGTTGAGTTATGCTCATTCATTTCAGAAAGTACAGTAAGTAAAACTACACAGAATATACGGATACAAATTCATTTATCAGATAACAGACTTTCTATCTACGATAAAAGGTAAAACGTAACACAAATTGTTTAAACTCAAGAATTATCTTTGGCGTTGTCCAGAGCTGCATAATCAGTCAATTTTTTTTTTAAAGATATTATTATCCAACTATATTAGGTAGAATTTGTCGTGAATCTAGTTGTGTCACTCTCACTTAAAATTGTTGCTTCGTCACGGCAAGTGGTTTTTACATTCTATTGTGTTCAGAGGAAGCAGTATAATTGCCCTTGCAATGGAAGGAAGCGAACGTTTTTGAGTGTTGAGGAAACCACATTGTTCGGAGGAAAGCAATGACTGCCCGGAGCTTTGCACCTACTTGAGAAGGTTTTATTTTGTGATAAAAGAACTATGGTAAATAGTAGTCTCTAAAGCTACATTTGGAATACACATATTTTGAGACACGGGTGTAGCAATTACATTACCCTGAATATCTCTTATCCTTTTTCTAAAAAATAACGTCGATTTCCTGTGTAAACAGATTCGACCTAGAGGAGACTTACCATTTATGTCTTCATGATCGTTACAAGTCTAACTAAGCTGTCCAAAAGCAAGTCTGCAAATAATGTCGTGAAGAAAGCGTGTAGTCTACCTACACACACGCTAACATGTAGTCGTGGTATACACACAATAAAATGTAATAGGTCATTCAGTCACTGTGTTACTTGACCACAATATCTTTACTATTACAAAATAATCCATCAATTTTACGCGTTCTGGTGAACGAATGAGAATCCACACATTTATCATGCAAGCATTAATCACCATCAATAGCCGTGAAGTATTCATCAATCGTTTTATTAATGCCTTTGTAATGATTAGCCTTTGTGACCCGGGTACGTCCTAAAACTGCGGCCAGACTCCGGAGGATGGGCAGCAGCGTCCTCTCACTAATCGGTGAGCCACTGCGATCCCCAATCCGCCTGCCAAGCGTGGGGATTATGCCAAATCCCTCTCTGGAGGAGGCCTTCGTTCACTAGTGGACGTCTTCTGGCTGATGATGATGATGATGAATCATTAGCCTAACCAACCCAACCATCATTTAAATTAGTGGTATTCAACCTGTAGCACAGAATAATTAATATTTGTAGCTCACAGAGCTTTAATGTGCGACCTGAAGAGCCTTCATGCGAGGCGCAACACGTAAAGCAATTAAAACTTAAGTTATTATACCCGGAAGAGCACCGGAGAGGCAGATATTACGGTGTCACTCTCCTGCCAATGTAAATGTTTGGAATACAGTATGATGTTGCCTGCAATAAAAATACCAACAATTGATGTTCGAGGTTTCAAAGGGATCTTGATAGTCTTGGGATTTGTAAAGGCTGTAAATAAATCCGGAAAGAGTGTCGGAATAAATATTATGGCGTATATTTGGTTTTTTATGAATAAATCTTTTGAATACGTGAAAGTTAGATTTCGTAGCGCATAATTAGAGTACCGTCTGCATCTGCACCGTAGATTAACTAAGGACATGATTTAAAATAATGTAAATTGATCCAAATAACAATCTAACAGAAACCATAATTGTTGTTTGTAATTTATAAATACTAAATGGTGGATTGGTGATGCAATGTGTGATTACTTACGGTACTATTACTACTGCATTTGTGAATGCAGGTAGCGGTTCCGCTTATCTCGAAACGATAACAAGCGTGAAGTTAAATAAATTGTAAAAATAAATGCCTCTTACACCCATGCTCATAAATTCTTCAATCAGCGACTTCAAGTTATCTTTTTGGCACCAACTACAGCAATGTTCATTGCCAGGCTGGTGAAAGAAATTGGCTTCACAGTTGATGGCCAATATACAAGTACGGCTGCCACCTGTTTCTACACGCTAAGCGTTCTCAATACACATTTACGTCTTGCGCACGCGCTCCAGGCGTTGTTGTTTGTTTTGATTGTAAAACAAGGTTTGTTTTCAAATCTGGAGAGAATGTTGGTAAGCCGATAAGTTTGAAATACTTCACTTGGTTGTTGGGCGGCCAAGTGTGTTGTGTAGCTGTATTATTAGGTCAAAAGGAAGGACGTAGCTCGATGATAGATGCATGGCAGAAATAGTCTGATCCGGTGGCGAATGGCCGGAAATTACATCGGTCACTTTGTCTGGCACTAAGGAGAATATCTGGTTCAGTCTTTCAACGTTAAATGCAAGAATAAAAGCATATTACACTTGACAAGGAGTAATCTGTTTGCATTAAGCCCGTTTCTGTTCTTTTCTATGTTTTGTATATTTACGAACAAAATCGATTAATTTATATAAATTGCTAACTGACCACTAGAAAATAAGAACACCAATTTAAGTTTCAAACAAGTTGAATATGCAAATTAGAATCGGTTTCATTTTATTATTTATGTTATGACCACATTTGTTTATTTAAATATTAATTAATATTCCACAGAAAAAGTCCCGTTTTGTAACATCAAGGATGATGAACTTAGAAATGACGTATTTAAAATGTGTTTGTCAGAAGTTAACCATGACTAACGAATATACGGGTAGATCGGATCCCTAATTTAATTGATTGAATTTTAGATCACAATAGGATCGGCACACCTACGGTCTTTCTGACCTTGTTAAAATTCAAGGTCCATTTACTTTGTTGAATATTTGATACAATTTTCCCACAATACAGTTGTTGTTGGTCGGAATGTCTGAGGGATCAATGTGCGAAACTTATAAAGTTAAATCCCTTTATTTCCAAGGCTTTTCTTCTTCGTCCTAGTATTTATTTTTTGCGCCCCACTTTTATGTTGTACATTTTTAGCATTTCGTTTTTAGCCAAGTTCATCTCTCATGATTTATTTCAGCTGTCCATTAAAATATTTACTTTGATATTTATGGTATATCCAATAATGGAATATGTAAAAAATATACTAAGGTGTGAGACCTTAGTATATATTTTTTTTTAATTCTTTAAAACAAAAAAACAATGATTTAAGAGGCCTTGGAAATCGTAACAGTGAAAGTCTCATTAAAATACGCCCAAGTTTTAATTGGCATGCAAGTCGACATAAACAAATTTGGTGTTGGCATTACAGAATTTTGCTTACATAAAGGATGACACATTCACTTCGTTTTAGTACACTCCTCTTATTTGTAAAGCAAAAACATCAATGATTCGTGCGCGGTACATAAGCACCGACCGAGGCCACGCGTTGAACTAATGAAGTCTGAAGAGCGCTGTTCTATAAAAATACTAAATAAAGAATGAATTACATCAATAATTATACATTTAATCAGTTCAAGTTAATTTTCTTATCATACACGCGTTCGGTTGCATCGCATGCGTTAATGCGTTTTGGTGCCACAATGGCATTCCTTCCTCGGTCTAAACATCAAACGCTTGATTTATTTCACGAACAGTACAGTATTGTGGTTAACCAACCAAATGTGAATTTATAAGCCATCCACGACTTTTAGCTACAAGTAACTAGCGTCCTATTTATAGTTAGTTCAAAGTACAATTTCTTATCAACGTTTGAAATATCTATGTAAATTACTTATGTGATGTACGTAAATAATTCGCTAGAAGTCGGGAAAAGAACTCCCTGTAATGTTACATGTTACATATCTCAATCTGAATACGAATTTGTAAGTATTTTCATTCGAATATTTTTCCATCTGTCGTGCTTGACTTATCTGTGTATGAAATCGAAACGAGTGGCAGATGGTTGCGAATGGAGGCAGCCAATCCACGACCGTTGAATTCGACAGATGTACACAGCCCGCAGATGCAACCCTGTAAACATTTGCGATAGCGGGATGATGGCTCGAACCTTTTTTTTTGCTAAAAACGATTAATTTCATAAATATTTCTGGCTAGCAACTTTTTTGCTAATGTATTTCATTTTATTAACTTCAATATCCACTCTAGTTGTCCACGATATCATTTAATAGGTAATTAATTACGTTTTTTACGTTTCAGTTACGTGCGAATCGACCTCTAAAACTATTCAAATATTACTGCGCAAAACAAATTTAATTACCTTAATTTACTTCTCACGGCAAACTAATTTATAGCTTTAAGTAGAATTGAATTTAGTTAGTGGTTTGTATAATTAGCAGTCGATTCTTCAGTCTTTCAAAATATCAACACAGGAAACTTGTTACGTATTATCAACAAATAAATAGAAATAAAAACATATGAAACCGAATGCAAGACACCAGAATTTTAAGAGGTTATCATAGTCTTTGAAACTATATATTTGAAACTAAATATATTTGAACATTGAATATTTCTTTCATCTGATTATAATTGAAACAAGGATAATGAGTAGTAGGTAGAACGTGACATTGTTTTTAAAACCTATTTTAAGTCAAAGCAAATGTTAGAGTATGCTAAAATGTTCCTATAGAACAAGCTTGCTAAAATAATAAGCAAGTTATATAAGTAAGCAGTTGATTGTTCAGTGCATTTGTTTTTTTATTAAATAATATTGAGGAATAGTCTATTAGCATACACATAATGGTACTATATCTAGCAACAGTGTTAATGTGTCTTTTTGAAACTTGCATCTAATTAATACCAACGTTCTTAATAGTATTTTTTTATTTTAGCCGTAAAGTACCTACGTAAATCATCATACTGTGATCGTCAAATCGTTTACAAAGCGTGTTGATTATGCACTACTATAGCAGTATCCCCCCAGCATCGTCCGTTATATTAAGTTATATCGGTCTATGCGGGAGACAGTGTTGTAGTCAAGATTTTACAAATAGAATATTACACCTTATTCTTCTTTACAGTATTTGCTTAAGTGTCACAAATTCACTGAACAATATTTATTCCACCGAGACTGTTTGTTTGTGATGTTACCGTCCAAATGTTTGTTTATACATTATATTTCTGTACATTTAACAATTTGATTTATCATCTCCAATGTTCTATGAAAGCAGTAGGTATAGATATAATAAAATAAAATCGTTTAAAACCACAGTCAAAGAAACCTTAGAAAAGAATCAGGTATATTACACGTTGGTTGGTTGGAGACGTCTATTGGATTACTTCAAGTCTTCGTATGGAGTTAATTAAGTAACACGTGGTGTGCGTGTGTCGAACATTCGCATGTACTGTTTGCGTCTAATTTATTTATTGATTTTGTACGGGTCACACGTGCTTTTGAGGCCTGACTATAATATTGGTGTACAGATCCACCAACTTTAACTAATCCGATAGGTTGATTTTAGTACATAAACACTTTATCTTGTTATGACCTATCGGTTGACTATTCTGTAAGTCATCTCTGTGACTGTTTATATATTTCGATTGAGGCCCTTTTACAGCAGAAGATGTTTACAGACTGTTTTGTATATATTACGAGAAGTAATATTAATTACTTCCAAAGAGGATAAGAGCGGTAAATAACTAGTTATTGGAGTCATTTCTGTTCCGTAAACAAATAATATTCGGAATTTCCAAACTGAATTGTTTGTTCAGAATTTATTGTAAGTAATTATAAATCCTATTTAAAGAATAAAAAATCTAAAAAAATAATTAAAAAACTCCGGAAATTAGATTATGTAAGAATAAATACAAATTAATACGAAATGAGATGTCCTAGTCTTAGTCTTATCGGTTCGCTTATAACATTTTTTTGATAAAAAATTCGCTACTCGCCATTCACAACATCTTACATAACGCCAATATTACGGTCCAGGTGCGATTGAGAATACACTCAGTTACTCAATCTTCTTTTATATTAGTTTATGGCTTTTCGTTTGTGTATGGAATGGTTACAACATTATGTAATTGGAACGTGCATCTTATTAAGCCAAGGAAGTATGAAACTAGGATCTAGAATATTATATGTGCGGATTTTTCCAAAGATCCCCTTTTATTGGTGCGCTAGATTGGAAACCGTTTCTCGTTGAACTATTTTCCAATCTAACCGGGTTATCAAATAGTCCTTCAGAATCCATTATTTTCTTTTCATTTGATTATTTTCCTAGACTGGCTTCGAATTGGACTCTATTAACCACTGATTGATTGGACAAATTCCTTACTGAGGTAATAATTAGGTCATTCTAGTAGGTAGGACATGTCAATGTGTACCTAACGTATCACAGACCATAGTGTATTGTATTCATAAACAAGCACATATTCAGTTGAGTGGGTGGTATTAATATTACCTTACGTTGACCTTATTTTTATGTCGTAACCGTAAGCGATGATTTTGTTTGCACATGTGCCGGCTCTATCGTGATCAAAACACGTGTTTGCGGGGCTGTGATAACCATTAGAGTAGATTGAGAGACTAGAAGTATCAAGTCAGTGTGATGTGTGTAACGGTATGTATCCTCTACGAGATATAGCCGACTAGGGGGTTTAATCACGGGGACTAACAGTAGTTACTGTTACTTACGACCATCGTACTGGGGTCAGTAATCCAGCCCCTAAAGCGGGTGTTTATGGCAGTGTTCTCGCTCATGTTCAGTTGTGGACATTCTGCGAACTAGAACAACGTTTGCTTAATCGTAGCTAACATCATTTAAGGTTTTATTCCATTGTTTTTCACGAAAGGATTTTTTCTTGGAGACATACTTTGGGCCGCAATGTTGTTCCAAATTTTGAGTCTATTCTCTCGATGAATGACTCAATCTCAAATTGAATTTCTTGGAAAAAGAAAATCGCTGTTGGTTATAAATTACGGTTTGTTATTTAAACACGATACTACATTGATTAGATTTAATGTACATTCGTCCTACTTACAAATTATTACTTACACACAACAAATACTTGTTTGAAACTATGTTATGAAAGAATACAGATTTTTCTATCAACCAGTTTTGCAGTAATGAAAGGCAGTGTGTTAAAGTAATATTTCAACTTAGTAGAGTAATTAATTTTTGTAATCGTTCGGTGATAATGTAATATGAACGTATGAAGTAACGTTTAGTCGGCGTGAATTTTACTATTATAAAGTTCTATGTTATATTTGAAAATTAACAAAAGTTTTTTTAAATTATATTAGTAAAGTACTCGAAGGTGTGAATTAGTTTTCATTGAATTCTTCGATTCCGTTAGTTTCTAGTTACAAATATTACATAGACTGGTATTTGAAAGTTCAAAGGCACGTTTAAAACAAACTTCAAATGTTTATTTCCCATAACACACAAATACATTTTCTATTTAAGTGCAGTTTACTTGTCTCATATTTGAGAACTAATTGTACGCGATACTATGGTTGCGTTATCTCCAAAAGACGTGTTTAGAGAACATTTCTAATTGTATTAAACAATGAATATTCCTTTGTATGTCAAGCTAACATTGTAAGGAAGTTTTTGTTTTACGTGGATATTATTGGTAAGTTTTTGTGTATCTAACAACATATGGCAGGCCTAGTATAAATACAAGGCCGAAAGAGGCGTTCACTTTCGCTACTACGATTTACTAAGAGCGGACAACACGATTTTCATGTTCCGTCGACACTTGGCGATCATTGCTTATAAAAGCAATTATACTCTAACGACTGTTACAACTGCTGCCACGATCTTTATTTTTATGTCTTTTATTTTTTGCTCAAACTACGCTTTATCTACAACACTTTCTCCAACTTCCAAACTTAATGATGATCCGCATTGTTTATTAGAGATCACCAGATATGATATTTCATAAGTCCGAATTGAACCAACAGAGCGTTTCGATATGATTTTTTTAATAGAAATAGGTGCTTACTACTTTTGATTAAACTCACAATGATCGATTGTATACGAAGTCAGTTTGCAGAAGCCGACACGACTGGCTTTCACCAATATTAATACAATAACACCGCAAGTATGGTGCTGAGTCGAATCAATCCGCTATTGTTTGATTATTGACGTCACTACACGTCGTGAAATGTACCCGTACAGAGTATAGAGGCCTTGCAAGTTTCTCGCTCGCCAGTGTCAGGTAACATTCACCTGTTACTTACTAAGATCGCGTGTCTTGATGAAAAATAACTGTCGAGATTATCGACTTAAAAGGCCATTTAAAGCTTTTCCTAAAGTGCCGGAATCATCGACGTCACTTTTACCATTTGCTTTTACAATTCGTGCAAGCTCATAAAGGTCTTCGTTTAATTTCTTTCGGAAGGCTGTTGATATAACCGTCCACTGGCGTCATTGGAATGAGATCTGTAAACAGAGTTTTAATTGAAATCAATATAGCAAGAGTTGCTATTAAGTGGTGTGTCAATTTGCCGAGTATATTTCATTGGTCCTGTAGTCAGAGGTCTTTCAGGCAATAATTGTTTTGTTGTGCTCGCTGGTTTTGTTCTTGCATTGTCACGTTTGCAAATTAATTGTTTGATGTGATTTCCAATCCGTAATATTATGTTGTTACTCGTTAGCCAATAGGCAATCATATCGAATTTATTGGATCGTTTCTTACCTTTTGTGCACGCGAGGTCGTCGGGTGGGTATTTGTACAAGTCCATCGGTCGCGGTGGGTTGACCTACATTAGGGGTGATAATGTAAACAAGTTGTCGCATAACACCGGAAAAGATTTTGCGTTAATATGTGAATGGCCAGAAACCACACCTTACTTCAAAATTATCGTTAGCTAGTCTTGCATGATTTCAAAATTGAATTGAACGTCATTATCATCGTATTTTTAATCCATCGCAGAACATAGGCCTTTCTCTAAAGAGTTAAAATCTCATCTAATAAATTTATTAATAACTAAGTAGGAATTCTATTGGATCTTTGAGCTGGTAATGGTACTAATGGCACCGATGATTACGTATTTAATCGATTAAAATTTAGTGTGTTTCATCATTTTCAGGGTTAACTTGAAGTACGCAAATACTTGATAGTGAACTTTTTCATTTTTCTTAGGAATTGTAACGATCTCGAAGAAAACTGCTCTATAAAGAAAATTATTAGATTTATTTCGATAAGCGTGTTGTAAACATTTGCGGCAATCCTTGTGTGGGGTACTAAACATTTTGGCTTTGTTCCATATAATTGTAATGGACTCTGCGGACGGTAATTGATCGTAAAATCTTTAATGTATATGATTCTTGCTTTTTATATAGCATTATGTAGTAAGCAAGACAAAAACAAGTAGACCTACAACGTCGTTTTCTATCTATGTATGTATTTAGAGAATTATTTTGAACCATTTAAGTAGACTCTAAATTACGGTTCTCAATACAACTATTGAAAATCTCATACTTGTACAGTCAATATCTAATGTTAATGACATCATCGTTTCTTATTTTAACTATCAGTACGTCATCACAGAATCAACAAGCATCTTGTTAATGAATAACAGTTATGTTGATGGAGGTTTCCGGAGCCCATCTTACAGAGCTTTGCTTCGTTCCGTACGTCACTAAAATAGAATCGTATCAATGGATCCTCTCTTTTGAAGCACTGTTCAACGGCACATCTGTCGGCAGGACGGCCACATATGCACAATTGCCGATAACGTTCCAAAAATAAACTAACGATAATTCGTTCACCACTCACGCTGTGCATGGAATGTTCACTCATTGAGTGGCCACTACCATACACTTCCACTTCCTTTACTTTCTTGTGTGAATACGCGGCCGCATTAAGAGCGTTTACGCCGCGCGGTGGCGAGCGAAATTAGGTATTTACAGCGCTCGACCGCTCACCCGCTTGTGTGTGTGCGTGCGGACTGTGAGGAGGCAATGCTTAAAGCGCGCGCTGGCGATGTTGATCCTTTTTGCCTTTTTGGTATTTTATAGTTTATTATAATTTATTTTGTATTGTAGTTTTTAGTATTTGTTTATCCACATGAGCTAATAATTATTAGTATCTAGATATTACGATATATTTTCATAATACGATAATATCGTCACCGGAAATATGAAGGTAAGGAACAAATTGTCGAAAAATAGTTAAATATACAGTTTTACTCAGAAGATTCCGCTCTATCGATTGGTATATTTATTTTTAATTCTTGAGATCTTTAAAAAAATATAAATAATAAGGCAATTGCATGGCATGATTATAAATACTCATGCAGAGATACAACAAATTCAACCTTAAGTCAAAATTTATATATTAAATACGTTTAGCGTAACTCTAAAACCGAAATAAAATAGTTATACAAAGGTATTATACCCTAAATAATTACAAAACTTAATAGCCTTTACATTAAATTTAAACATGATTAAAAGATTTTTCTGATAATAAATTGCCTTAATCACTGATGAAAATAATTTTTCCCTTACAGTAATGGCTATATCTGAAACTAAAAGAGTTATTGAAATCCTGTTTTATCGGAAAAACAGAGCGCAAAAATATAAGAATAATGGTATATTTACTATTATGATACCATTAAAGTTGAAAGAAATACAAGGCTTTATCCATTTTTTTTTTAAGATTTTTGCTATTTCCTGAAACTTGCATTTCGTCCCTTACAGTAATTCATATTTCCGGTGGCGAATATTATATCAATAATCAAGATACATATTGTGTACATTACTTATTATTTTATTTATTTTCCCTAATAAACAAAAAGCTCTTTGTTTCCCAGACCTGATTAAATTAATACAAATTCCTAAACTCAAACACGGTGAATATAGTTTCTAAAAGTACCTTACAACCTCATCATCAGGTTATCGGCACTATACTTAATCAAACAAACCTAAAAACCGTGGTTCTACTGTAAACAATAACCGAGGTCCTGGAATCACCTCCCATCATCATCAGGTCATCGGCAGCAGTTAGGATAAGAGTACCTATCAAGACAAAAGAAACAAGCTTATACACGGTGGTTCTATTATGAATAGTAACCGAGTTCCTGTAAACACCTCCCATCATCATCATCATCATCATCAGGTCATCAGCATTAGTAAGGATAAAAGGACCTATCGAGACAAATGAAATAAGCCTAAACACGATGGTTCTACTATAAACAGTAACTGAGTTCTTGTAAACACCTCCCATCATCATCATCATCATCAGGTCATCGGCACTAGTTAGGATAAAACTACCTATCCAGACAAATTAAACAAGTCTAAACACGGTGGTTCTACTATAAACAGTAACCGAGTTCCTGTAATCACCTTTCATCATCATCATCATTATCATCAAGTCATTAGCAATAGGATAAAAGTACCTATGGAGACAAATGAAACAAGCCTAAACACGATGGTTCTATTATAAACAGTAACCGAGTTCCTGTAAACACTTCCTATCATCATCAGCATCATCAGGGCATCAGCACTAGTTAGGATAAAAGTACCGATCGAGACAAATGAAACAAGCCTAAACACGGTGGTTCTACTATAAACAGTTACCGAGTTCCTGTAACCTTCAGGATCCATCATCAGGTCTTCGATGCCATCGGCTCCACCATCATGGCTCCTCACCAAGAAGTATAAGAGGACTATGAACAATTATTGTACAAATTTTCATAAAAAGTCGTCAAAAATAATTGTTAGGTTAAATTATCTGTGTTTTTAAAATCGACTAAACTGACTTATCGATCTTGGATAACGATTATAGTTATGGCAACACCAAGCGGTGACGTTTGGAAAGTTTAAAAAGTAGTCTACGCTCAGAAAATAGGGCAGTTTAGTTGGGAACGAGCTACGAGTCGGACGAACGAAATATTTGTGTGTCTATTGTCATTATAGTTGGTACGCGATAGTTATAGAAGTGTGGTGTGATTTGTGTTCTGAGGATTTACAAATAAATATAATTATTATATACCCAAGAAGTTTTATTACATATCAGAAGTGGTAAGTACATGCTCACATTTACTTATTACCTAGTGCACAACTGCTATAAAAATTAAATTGTAACGGTTTCATTTGTTGGTTTAAATATTATTATTATTTTTTTTACTTTGGTGCAAATAATTAATATGGGGAGATAAATACATACGGCTTTGATATTCCATTAACTGTTGGATAGGCATTTGAAAACTGGCAGTTACTTTTCGGCCCTTTAAATTATTATTGTTCTTTTTTTTATATACCCACTCTCCTTACATGAATGTCTAAAAATATTATACTTACGGTTTCAAAGAATAATATGTTTTCAAGGACTCGTAAGGTCGTAACTATGAAAGATAGGGCACAAATGGGGTAGGAAAGGGAGGCCCAAAATTGATTATTAGACTATTTTGAAACAATTATAATTTAAATTTCTTCTCAATTAACTTGGTAGGCAAATACATAGTTGTTTTGTTTTCGAGTCACAGTCATGGACGACGACCATGAGGCTCAAAAGCAACGGCGTTTGAAAACGCCGTTGCATGGAAGCTTGCTGCATTCTGACGAAGCTCCTGAATGCTGTCGCAGCCATAGTCAACAACGCACCAGTGCCAAAATTGCGCATGGTCGTAGTCGGCAGCACAGCCGGAGCCCGCAGCGCAGTCGAAGCCACCGGCGCAGTCGAAGCCACCGGCGCAGTCGAAGCCTCCGGCGTAGTCGAAACCAGCGGCGCAGTCGAAGCCAGCGGCGTAGTCGAAGCCAGCGGCGCAGTCGAAGCCAGCGGCGCAGTCGAAGCCAGCGGCGCAGTCGAAGCCAGCGGTGCAGTCGAAGCCAGCGGCGCAGTCGAAGCCAGCGGTGCAGTCGAAGCCAGCGGCGCAGTCGAAGCCAGCGGCGCAGTCGAAGCCCGCGGCGCAGCCGAGCTGAACTACTTGAACGAGAACTCGAAGTGGCACAGGAACGTCTGCGGTCCCTAGAGAACGAGTTGCAACAGAATCGAGGCAGAGGACGAGATTCTACAGCGACGCGAGATGGAACAAAGGTTAGAGATCACAGTCCTACATTTTCGTCAAAAGATGTTATGAATATTTTAAATTCAATCAGGAACCAACCACCAGCGGCTGACACACTCAATCACTCTAACGTTGTTAAAAATCATAAAAATATATTACCTGATTTTGACCCTTCGTCGAAAAACCAACGTGTAGATGTATGGTTAAGAAAAGTGAACGAGTGTGCCACCGTTTATGGTTGGGATGATAAGACGACTATTCATTTCTCAATGCAGAAACTACAAGGACTGGCCAAAACGTGGTATGAAAGTCTTGATTCAATATTATTTTCTTGGACCGAGTGGCAAGAAAAGCTATCTAACGCTTTTCCTTATGAACAGAATTATGGCCAGTCCTTGGAAGATATGCTCAGGCGTAAAAGTAAATATCATGAACCTATTGAAGTCTACTATTACGAAAAGTTAGCTTTATTGAACCAGTGCGATATAGTTGGCAAGCGTGCGGTCGATTGCATTATTCATGGTCTGAGTGATAAAACTATGAAATCAAGTGCTCTTGCATTAAGGTGCTCACAACCTGATCAATTGCTACAGTTCTTGATGAGCAACAAGGAATTGTCAAATTCCTTCGATCGTTCTAATATTTATGCTAAAGGTAGGTTAGGATCTGGGAATTTGACGACCGGTTCTAGTGACAAATTTAATATTAAGACTAATAATGTAGCAAATGAGAATGTTGCATTCTGTTTTAACTGTAAGGAGCGAGGTCATATATACCGCAAATGTCCTAAACCACTAATTCGGTGTAATCAATGTCATAGGGTAGGCCATAAAGTCGACAAATGTCCCACAAAACCTGATGATAACGACAGTAAGATAACAAATACACATAAGACAATGTGCATATCATTAGCTAGTCCAAATTCAAAATTTTACAAGGATGTCTTAGTAAACGGGGTTTCCATAAAAGCTTTTATAGATTTTGGAAGTGAGATCTGTTTGTTAAATAAATCAGAGTTGGTAAATTTGAGGCTCGAGAGTAATGGCGTACGCACTCCAATAAAGGGATTTGGGAATGACGTTGTTTATTCTTTAGGGAAGGTGACAGTAGAGCTTGTTATCGATGGTGTGAGTGCTATCACTGTTTGTCAAGTAGTTGAAGACAAATTTTTAGATGTACCATTGCTAGTAGGACAAACTTTCACGGAACAGTCACACGTCTTTGTATTGAAAACGGCAGAAACGTTACAGTTTATAGACACTAAACAAGAGATACCCTTCAATAAAACTGAAATAGACGAGGATCATTTAGTAAAAGTTATATCTATGGCAACTATTGAAATCTATGGTCCCGCTGTAATCAAAACTTGTACTGAACCACGGCTGAGTGGGCATATTATCATAAATAACAAAATTATAGGAAAACTAACGTCTCAATACGTTATATGCGGTGGTGTCTATGCGTCTAAAGATGGTTTTGTATATGTATATATTATACCGATATCGAAGTTTTGCAATTTATACAAGGGCACAATAATAAGTCGCGCTAACAACGTTCAAGTAGTGAATCGCGTTTTTAATATAAGTAGTAAACTAACGATGACTGAATCCATTGGCATTGGTGAAGTCCATATTGGTGACCATGTTAACGATGAACATAGATCGAAGTTGTTAAAATTGCTTAATGAGTTTAAAGATTGTTTTGCAACAAATTTAAAAGAATTAGGAAGCACTAACGTTACACAAATGAATATTGAAATAAACAACAAACGTCCAATTGTGTATAGGCCATATCGGCTGTCGCATAAAGAACGTGAACAGGTGCGTGAAATGGTAGGCGAAATGTTGGAGGCTGGGATTGTGAGAGAATCCTCCTCTGAGTATGCTAGTCCCGTGATTCTAGTGCGTAAGAAAGATGGACGAATGAGAATGTGCATAGACTATAGGATGTTAAACTCGGTGACTATTAAGGAACATTATCCAATGCCAGTGATAGAAGACGAGATTGCTAGGCTTTCCGGTCAGGCATATTTCATCACGCTAGACTTGTTTTCTGGCTACTATCAGGTGCCAATATCGGAACAATCAAAGCCACTGACGTCATTTGTCACTCCGGATGGACAATTCGAGTTTAACCGGATGCCGTTTGGATTGGCAAATGCGCCTGCGGTGTTTCAACGTATGATGAATACAGTCTTAGGGTCAGCTAGGTACAGCCAGGCGACAGCATATATTGATGACGTATTAATTTATGGCAAAAGTGTAGAGCAGTGTTTGGAGAGGCTGGAGAACGTTTTACATCTATTAAGGCAGGCCAATCTAACTCTCAATCTATCTAAGTGCGAATTTTTGAAAGACAAAATTGATTATTTAGGTTATGAGATTAGTGCTTTAGGTGTTAGGCCAGGTGATAAGAAAGTCCAAAGCGTCTTTGACTTTCCTCGCCCAATTAATGTTCACACTGTTCGTCAATTCCTTGGCCTTGTAGGTTATTTTCGTAAATTCATAATGAACTTTGCACATATTGCACACCCGTTAAATAAATTATTAAAAAGGGATGTTGCTTGGGTTTGGACAGACGAGCAAGAAAATTCATTCAAAATGCTCAAAGAAAAGTTAATAGACCGACCGGTTCTTGCTATTTACGACCCAGACGGGGAAACGGAATTGCACACAGACGCCAGTAAATATGGCGTTGGTGGAATTTTGCTTCAACGTTTGCGAGGAAGCAGTGATAGTTTTAAGCCAGTGGCATTCTATAGCCGGCAAACTTCTCCAGAAGAAAGAAATTTTCATGCATACGAACTGGAGACGCTAGCTGTAGTATGTTCATTACGGAAGTTTAGAGTCTACTTATTAGGACAAAGCTTTAAAATAATTACCGATTGCAGTGCTCTGCGGTCCACATTTAGTAAACGCGATATAATACCCCGAATCGCGCGTTGGTATCTTTTAATACAAGAATTTCAGTGTACAATAGAATACAGACCAGGGCATAGAATGGCTCACGTAGATGCTTTATCACGCAATCCGATCATAGATGACGAAAACAACACTATTGTAGATGTAACTGATCAATATCCAAAAGTTATGGTAATAACCGGTGATGATTGGCTCCATACGTTACAGTTGGGTGATAGTGAACTGGGCCGTATTAGAGATATTTTAACTTCAAATTTGGACATAGACGGACTTAAGCAAATTAGGGATAATTACATTATAAAGGATAACAAGCTTTATAGATGCATTGATGGTGACAAAACAAACATACGTTGGGTTGTTCCAAGGGGAGCGAGGTGGCAGTTGTGTCGTATGAATCACGACGACATTGGCCACTTTGGAGTGGAAAAGACCCTCGAACGAATAAGGAGTGCATACTGGTTCCCTAAAATGTCATCATTCGTAAAAAAATACGTTGAAGCATGTATTGAATGTGCCTACTCAAAAAAGACTTCATCGAATGAGGGTTACTTGCATCCTATTCCTAAAGTCGAGGTTCCTTTCCACACCGTGCACATCGACCATCTCGGGCCCTTTGTGCGCTCGAAAAGAGGAAATTCCTATATTCTTGTGCTGGTTGATGCATTTACCAAATTTGTTTTTATTAGGCCGGTAAGAAATACAAAATCTCTAGTTGCGATAAGAGTTCTAGATGAAATTTTCTGTACCTTTAGAGTCCCCGATAGAATTATTAGCGATCGTGGCTCTTGCTTCACTTCTCACGCGTTTAGGAGGTTTTGTTTGGATAGAGGAACCAAGCATGTTTTGAATGCGGTAGCTAGTCCACGCTCGAATGGACAAGTTGAAAGATATAACCGCACAATTCTTGCTTCCTTGACCGCTATAAACCTCAACGATAATGAAAAGGATTGGGACGACAAAGTGGGAAAAATTCAGTGGGGAATTAATAACACAGTTAATAAGACTACGGGAAGGATGGCTGCTGAAATCATGTTTGGTAGTTGTATGAATAGTGAAGTAGATCCAAGATTAAACGTAGTTAGAGAAGATACGCGAGAAGATAATAATTTAATAACAATAAGAGAGGAAGTTAAAGATAAAATTGACGAAGAGCAAGAAAAACAAAAAGAACGATACGATAAAAGCAGACGTCCTGCCCGTGTCTATTCCGAAGGGGAATTAGTTAAAATCACTAATACGAATTTTAAAAATGATGGAAAAAGCAAGAAGCTTCTTCCTCAATATATAGGACCATATCGTGTTATATCGGTACTAGGGAACGATAGATACAGAATTGTAGCAATACCAGGATTGAGTAATAGTAGACATAAGCGTAAAACAACTGTCGCTGCCGACCGTATGCAACCCTGGGTTCATGTAGCTGCTTTAAATCTAGATTCTGACAGCGAGGATCATAATAATTACAGTGATTAGATGATACAGATTAGAATTGTTATTTACGACTTACAATTATATACATTTGTATGTATTTTGACCGTAACATAATATTATCTTATAAGTTTATTCATTTAAGTTTAAGTTATAATCATTTATCGATCTCATTAAATTGTGTTATATATCATTAAAATTTATAGGATTGCAAATATGTGATTTCTTTGAGCAGTTTAGCAACCATGTGATTGGTTTGCCAGTTTAGCAACCATGTGATTGGTTTGCCAGTTTTGCAACCATGTGATTGGTTTGCCAGTTTTGCAACCATGTGATTGGTTTGCCAGTTTTGCAACCATGTGATTGGTTTGCCAGTTTTGCAACCATGTGATTGGTTTGCCATTTTGCAACCATGTGATTGGTTTGCCAGTTTGCAACCATATGATTGGTTTGCCAGTTTGTAATCATGTGATTGGATTGCCAGGTTTGTAATCATGTGATTGTTTCACCAATTTTAAATGATTATTGATGATAAAAAGTGCTAATAGTTCGTAAGTTGAGATATACATAATAACTGTTTAAGCGATTAGATATGTACAAATGCCATTTTTCTTTTTCTCTTCTCATCTTGTATTATCATCATCTTTATTGGTCGAGTGTTAGGTTCTTCCTGACTTATGTGTATGAGGACATACACAAGGTCAGGATGGACGAGTGTTAGGTTAAATTATCTGTGTTTTTAAAATCGACTAAACTGACTTATCGATCTTGGATAACGATTATAGTTATGGCAACACCAAGCGGTGACGTTTGGAAAGTTTAAAAAGTAGTCTACGCTCAGAAAATAGGGCAGTTTAGTTGGGAACGAGCTACGAGTCGGACGAACGAAATATTTGTGTGTCTATTGTCATTATAGTTGGTACGCGATAGTTATAGAAGTGTGGTGTGATTTGTGTTCTGAGGATTTACAAATAAATATAATTATTATATACCCAAGAAGTTTTATTACATAATTCAACTGTTTACTTCTACCCAAAGTATCAATATGTTTTGGACTAGATTTATTCCAATTTATTGATTCAGAATCGTAATATTTTCTTCGAAAAACGGAGCGCAGAGCGACACATCCTTACCCTAGAAAGCCTCGGCGGGCACTGATCTCACGCCGAGTTGCGGGTCAGTTTATATGGTACTTTTAAAAATTCTTTTAAAAATAGTTCATTACATTTTTGAATATTTTTTTTTTGCCTTATTGTTAAGGACATATTCTAGTAATGTAAAAAAATTATAATACGTAATTTAGCCATCATTAAGTTTGTCAAAATTGGCTTTGAAAATGCCTAAAAATATATAATTTACGCTATGTAGTTTCGTAATTTACTTTAGAATAATAATTATTATTAAAAATGTTGTCTACTAGATTTGTATACGAGTATATATGTATTCTAAAAACCGTTATTTTTTTGCTTTTATTTCATATACTTTGCCAGGTATCGAAGGATGAAGTAGTCACGTTTCGTAAATTTTACGAAACATGGTGTCAAACAATAGCCCTATATACATAATTATTAAAAAAAAATAAAAATGTTTTGTATTAGATTTGTTCTTTACAAAATTTCCTATTAAATGGACAGCAATTTTGATATATGATCTATACAATTTAACGAAGTGATTTCAGGATGAAAAATGCCAATAACGGACCGTACGGCGTAAAGGCTCTTAAGAACGCCATTGCCACTAAAGACTGCATTGCGTTTTATGTATCTTCCGAGAATGATAGCTAACTCGGTGATAAACTTTTCGGGGTCATCGGCCGCTTTCTCCTACTTTGTGAGTTGGTATGCGTTCTTGAAACTCTGTTATGTCACGGTGTCTGTTCGGTGCAAAAAGAGTACAAATATGTGCTGAATACGAGAGGACATCTAGATAGAGTCCTAGATATTATGTTTACGATAGTAACTGTAACCATCTCATTTAAATTCATTGCGACATTTGCAAATACGCCGCGCAGTCTCTTAAGGAACTGCTTTAGTAATCGTTCGGTGAATATAAAATACGAGGCTAATGCTAATGGCATCCTTTTATAATACTGTCAACTGCATGAAATCGCGTATCCATTGGAATATTAAGGCATTGAAGCGCCAAATTTTTTCAACTATCGATTCCACTTGTTTAGTGCCACGCTAGACTCGATTACGTACCGAAACGTTGTTACGTCAGTTTTCTCAAGTGTCTCTTTAAGTCTGTTTAATATTTAAACAAAATTTGTTTCACGTTTCTAAACGAACATAAACCCTGCATCGTAAACTCTTAACTCGGTCGGCGAAATCTTTGGCCTGCAAAGATCTTTGTTTATGCTGTTTCGTAGTTGTTTAGTTGTGTTTCGGCTGCGTAATCGAGGTGATCCTTATTCGAATGGTATGCGGAGCGGCGCGTCTATGCGTTGCGTAAAATAGTTTGCCATACGGTGGCCGTGCGGTCGGACGTGTGTACTGCGTTTGCACAATGTTCAGTGTTTAATTACGCGCTATGATATATCGCAAGGCTGCTCGCATTGTTTTAACGCTACCAGTGCTTAAGCGCAACTACTATGTTTATGTGAGGAGGCTAATTGAATAATCGTGCTCTGTGTTCGAAATCAGTGTTGAGTTTCTGTGCGTTATAGTGTAAATTGAGCAAATGGTTAGAAAGATTATTGTCATCGGCATACAGCATTACGAGGATCCGTTTTATAAGTACGTAACTTTAATATTGTGTAGGATTTACCATAATATACTTTACTATAATAGTATCTAGTGACGGCGTCGAGGAAATCGTACTTCTGAAAACAATTTTCCTTATATCTTATTCCTTTGTTGTAGACATGTGACGGGCGCGAGTGGGCCGCCTGCGGGATGCGGCCATCAACGCAACAGATCCCTGGATTCTGTGCTCCAACGGATACCAGAAGACATGACACCTACTTCGCCGGAGGGGGCGCCACTTCGAATCCCTATCGAAGTGCCCGCTCCGAGATTAGCGCTTCCACCGGAGGTGCCTACGGGTTCCGACGACTCCGGCATCCACACACCTCCTGACGGTAACGACGAGGAACGACCGATCCCGCCAGCAGCGGCAAGATCTAGAGAAAGTCTTGACTCCGGCAACCCAGAAGACACAGATAAACCGCCGGACCCTCCCGATACAATAAGTGATCTAGTAGTGAAATCCGATGTTTGTGCCGCCGAAACATCTAAAAACAAAGACTTTCTGCTTCGGTTGTTTGAAAGTAAACTGTTTGACATGAGCATGGCGATCTCATATTTGTTCAACTCTAAAGAGCCGGGCGTGCAGACCTACCTGGCGAACAAACTATTCTCATTCCCATACGAGGACGTGGATTTCTACCTGCCACAGTTAGCGACCATGTATATTGAAATGAGCGATGTTGCGGACGTGTTGAAACCATATTTGGTGCACAGGTGTAAACAAAGTGCTGAGTTTTCGCTTAAGCTCGCGTGGTTATTGACTGCTTTCGGAGGTGACGCTAAAAGGTCGAGGGCGACAAAGTTAAGGGATTCAATATTGGCCGAGGAGATCAGGCCAGCGGCAAGGAGAGGACACCATCGGTCGCAGTCTGACGCGTCTGCGTTGAGGCTAGCTACCCCCTCGGGGAGGCATTTAGGAGATCTCGCGTCTGGGCGAGCTTTTGACAATGGATGCCTTTGTGGAGAACAGTGTTCGTGTGGAGCACCGAGATTAGCACCGCAAATACAGGTATTTAAACATTCTCATCAAAATTTTGAATTCCATGTTTTACAGTGTTTATTTTGCCGTCACGCAAATTAATAGCGTGTTAAATGTTATTTATACTGTTTATAATGTTTTAACATTGATTATGACGAAACGTAAGGCTGATAACGATAAAGTTGTAGTTTGTCGTTATGCAAAACAATAATTTTCCGTATCACGTAGGCTAGTAATCTCAATCTCTCATCCCGGCACGGCCTTCTGGCGAGATCATCTCCTAAAAGTAAGTAAAAAGTAAGTCTTCATCCTTGATTGTACTATTTTCTAGATTTCTTCTAATTTCCGTGACTACGCAGTTTTCGAAAGCATAAGTTGATGCTGCTTTCTAATTAACTCGATAAAGAGCTCTGTTAAATAAAATTATTTGACTCAGTTTTGGTACATAACATAGAATTCTTTACCATAAAATATGCCGTTCCATTTTTCACTGGTAAACCAGTGAAAAAGTAAGAGTATTAATAAAGCATTAATGGCCACTTTTTTGCTTCCTACCTGACTTGTATCTGACTGTGGTGGTGAGAATACGCATGGCCAAGAGTTTACTTTTCAAGTACGAGCTTGGAGGTTTTCATTAGGTCTTTTATCGACCAAAACTTCTTCCGGGAGTTTTACTGCATCAAGTAACTTGTTATCTTACCTCGCTTGGAAGGAGAGTGCTATGAATATATCTAGACCAATTATAATTATAATTAAATTATATAATATAAATATTTTAACATATTCTGAGTTTCATAATATTAGTGTCTTTACTGGGCGAAACAGGTCTTTTATAGAGCCAGTTGCTCAGTAAAGCTACTTGTGATGTGTGGAAATATTTTGCCAAATCGCTAAGGTCTGGGTTTACACGTTCACATTCTGTGACACGCTTGTATCTGTGTCGAGAGACAGTCGTCAGCCTGCGTAGAACCTTGGCTAAAGAAGCACAGTGCAAAAATAAAATTATTTTATTATGACATCAAATCTAATTAAACAGTTCACAGAGCTCTGGGCGGTTTTAGAGGTCAGAAAATACGCAATTGATGTATGCTATTGTAGTCTAGCTGTGACCACGAAGAGAATTTTGGTTGATCCGGGATAAAATGTTTCGTGTTTCCAGGACACATTAAAAATCTATTAAAGTAGTCAATGTTATCCATAATTGTTTTGTGCCATACATGCAAACATCCAAAAACTTTCTTGACACTTCTCTGAAACTTTCTTCTTTCATTAAATTAGTAGTTGTGCACGGCTCCGAGTTATAATAATTTCTAAGTTTCTCGTGTATCTACAAATTCGAAATTAGTTTGTAGTTTAACTGTGTAGACGTAACAAACAGCTAGACTAACTCAGTTTGGCTATGCATGTTGATTGAAATCCAAGACTGATTGATTAACAAGTAAGAAAATATTGTTTTAGAGGACAGGAGAAAAACATGGTAGTATTATTTTTATATCAACACACATCTTTGAACGAGATTTAATTAAAACTTGAAGTTCTAAAATAATTGTATTGGCACTAGAAAAATACTTTGTATGCAGAGACTTATTTCTAGATTCATAATTTTATGATTTGAATTCTAAATAATCCTAATGACATTGACCGAAAATATGCGTTGTATTTTTCTATAAATTGTCTCATTACAGTGAATTCTATGATCAAAATAAGCTCGCGACTTTGCGAGTGATTGGTACTTAGCTTTGCAAAGCTTAGCAAGGTCTTAAAAGAACCTTCACTTTATCAAAAGCTAGCAAAAAAAAAACGTGTGGGCATTGATCTTGAAATGTAACTGACATTTAACATGACATTACAGACCAAACAGCAACATACGTAAGCAGGATGGAACAAAGCATAATAATATTCTAAGAATAAAATTGATCTGAAAACGATAATTAGCTCTACTTGTATGGAAATCTATAATAATGTAAACAAAGTTTTGATATATTTACATACATGATTGGCTTATTAAGTTCTCAAATGAATTTGAATTCAAATATGAACAAGTATTTATTCAGCCTGTCAATGCTTAACACTTATAGTGTAAGGTCAGCTTTTAATGTCCTGACTTTTACTATAATTTTTGCAGCAGCTTTGCCGTCGTGTTTATTATCGAAACCCAGGGTTGTAGATCCGGCAACACCAATTTCGGGTTATACATTCTGTACTTTTCTAAAATGTATACTAGATAGATAACATAAGTTGACACGGTTGGCGCAGTGGCTGAGCCATTAGCTTTCTGCGCTACGTGTCGCGGGTTCGATCCCCGCACGGAACAAATATTTGTATGATCTACAGATAGTTGTTACGGGTCTGGTTGTCTGTGCATGTGACATTTATGTTTGTAAACTGTACCCACGATGCAGGAGAAATCCTAAGGTGGGGCAACGTTTAAAAAAAAAAATATAAGAACTTACATTTAGTTACTAACAAGCTTATAACTAGAAACTTAAATAAATAAATGACCTTGGCTAAACTAGACAGCTCGAATGACCACTCGCCAAATAATATAATACCAGTTTACTAGTATGTTATATCGTTCGTTCTTTACACCAACATTGATGGCACTGCAAATCACCTTACGTTACCGGTAATCGATCGTTAAAGATGCCATCTGGTGAACATTCACTACCGGGTATCGACTTTCTACGTAGACCACCACAAGAACTGATCGAAGGCACATAGTTTCTCTTCTAGTATTGCTGCTTTTATGTCCTTGTGATGATCGTAAACTTAGTTGCCGATCCGAAGTGTCTACAGGTGTGGTTATAGGTGTTATTTTTAAATCATACAAGTATTCTTCTTCTTCTTAGCGAGTCGATCGAGCAATCTAGATAGTCCCAGCCCAGAAATTAGCTACTAGGACCGCGCTATCAGTGGCATTCATTCATTCTTTCGGCGTACATGTGTGGGCATACGCCGGGCACGATATTAAGTACATATAAAACATGTTATGGGGCATAGTGTCTCATTCGCATAAGTTCGGCCACTAGGACTAAAACACACGCTAGTCGGTCGCTATGCCTTTCAGTAGCAACTCAGTGCAACTGATGAATGTACTCCAGTCATAATCAACATGGCATACTGCCATGCTCCATGCTCGCTATAATAAATAGGAACATCCATCTTTCATGTATGTGATGTTGTAGATATATTCAGTTATAAAATAAATAATCGATAATACTAAATAATCGAAGTTAGTCAAGATGTTTAGTTGAGAGACTTCGATATAATGACACTGCTGCTCTAAAAGTAAACACTACTAACGAATCAATTTCAACACAGCTGTTTATGAAAGATTATATTATTTTGAATTTCATGCGTTAATCACAATGAAGAGCAGTTAGTTAACTGCAGATATTTGTGGATAACAACCAGAATAGGAAGTGTTTTTATACCCATGTATGATCAATGTCTATCGATGTTGATAGTATCATAAGATAACAACGTTATCGATTTTCAATAGTTTACTGAGTACATAACATTATATATTATATAATTGCGGTACGTCGGTAATAAAAACGGAACTTGTAGATATCCAATTGATTTCTTGGAATCATTTCAATTCATTCATTGTTTTGTTCGTTTTGTTAGTTCGGAGGAGTGAAAGAGTTCATGATAAGTTATGACATATTTTCAACTTATCGACGAGGCAGTGTCCACGACTCAATATTTACCTCGTCAACCTCATAGATCTATATTCACTTCTGTTCTTTCTCTACACTACATCTCTCATAACATATCTACTCTCACAGGAAGAGCTAATATAAATACATAATATAATTATCAGCGGCGTTCACAGAGTTTTTAGACAGGGTAGGCAGAAAATTTTAAAAGCTTACCAATAATACCTACTGCATCTAACTTCTGCGCCTAGAGTCTCGACTTTTTAAGTGCCTGAAAGGCCTACTTGAAATAAAAAACTTTGACTTTGACTTTGCATGTTGGTATAGGTTCGTCGTCTTCTAGATTATATAATGATGTATGTGATTTGCCACCTAAAATTTCTTATAATAAATATTTATCTGAGTTTTGTAGGGTGGGCAGTGTCTTTTTGTCGTTATGAACCGCCCGCTACTGATAATTATACCAACTGTGACCGCGACTTTGAACACCGATTCCACTCCGTTAGAGATCGAACATTTGATAAATCCTTTCTTACCCCAATTTTAAGTTTGTCAGCTTTATAGTTTCTGAGTTTTCAGCAGACAGTAAAAGAAAGTCATGCATAAAATAATACTTACCTATTACGGAGGCATGGCAGTCATCAAAAGTGTTGATCCAAAAGTTAATAAAACACTATAGGTATAGTGACATTGCTTCACCACCTGTTCAAGTAGTACAACATGCATGTCATGATAACAGTTATTACATGACGCTTTTCTTTTACATTCAGACATATGTGGTCGTGTGTGTGTTGGCTATCTATTACCAGGTGCTAGTTTAATTAAAAACCACGTCTGGAATTGTGGTTTCTGGTTGCATTTGAAACTAAACTGAAACATGTTAGCATCTTTAGAAATTCGTTGTGTACTGCAGTAATCAATTGTGACACCTCCACACCTAGCTCCAGCACCTAAGCTGGTGATGATGATGTATGATTACTGAGGTTCTATTCTAAAGTATGAAAGTTTTAACTCATGGGGTGACTAGTGGCCTACCAAGAACATATGAGGATGAGTGTTTAACTTTTTGCGACATAATCTTCAAGTCCTTTCTATGCAGTACCTTTGTAGTAGAGAGAATAAAGTGGGGTTTCTATACAAGTAGTTCTCTCGATTGTAGAACCACATTATTCCATTTTCCCAGTTATTTCATAGCCATAAGGTATATTATAAATTGATACATGATGAGCCTATACAATGATAACTGGAATGGCCACACACCTTTCCAAAATAATGTTTAACTATTGACACGATATAAGCAGACTAGAACATATGTCCTACTCCTCAGTATTGGTGTGATCCAGAAAAATATATAATATCACCTTGTTCAACCACCTTTGCTATCGGTTTGTAATTTCATTGTACAAGCTCTACAACCAGGGTAAGTTAGTTTAGAAGTCAGGGCCGCCATACAGCTTGTAACAATAGAATCTGTATAATTAAATCTTATAACTGCTTAATTGATAGGGCGAGAAAGATCGCGAGTTCGAAACCTGTTTTGGACTTACCTTGTTTTGTTCAGCTATATTTAAATTTAATAATAGGGAAAAATATTTGCAAATGTAGTTTGATCTGTTCTCTAGCTTTTCCTCATATTTTATTTATGTACTGTGTGTGACTGTCAGTAGGTACAGGTTTATTTTTATGGTCGTTTTATGTCTATTAAGGACCTGTTTTGTACCTACTTAGTCATACAAGTTGTGAAAGTTACTATGTTTATATTACTATGTTGGTAAAATATTTCAATACGTATCTTAGAAGATTGTTTGAAGAATGCTGGCTGAATGCTGTTCGCCGTTTTGACGATGCTCTGTGCTTACGTAAAATTATTTGGTTTTAAATAAAAAATAAAAATAAAACTTTTACCCACACTAGGAATAATTCCTGTATTTTCTGCATGCGTTTATAACACGAATATTTACATGTTCAAACACCGGCCCGGAACAACTATCTGTAGGGAATTACACCAGCTCTTTTCTGTCATCGCTGTTTCTTTAGTAGCAGTTGAAGAGTTACATACCTTAGCCTTAGTTATGAACCTCGCGAAAGTACTGCGCACATGCTAGATAAATTATTATTTAATTAATATTCAAGTGCCAATCAAAGAGTTCTCGAGGTCGTAGACCGCGAGGAAATAAGTCGAGTTCCGAGAGAGTTCCTTTCAAGTATCAATGCATTTATTACTGCAGTTGCGACTGTCGGGTTTACCCTGAATACCTGTGTGAACCATGTAAATACTCATATCTGTCGTCAATAATATGCTTATCACGTAACTACACGTGACCTGATGCTGATTCACTAAGGTGACTCTGTAGAGGTCTACTTGCAAGGAGAAAAATGTATTTACATGTTATATGAAGTGATATATTCACAGGAGCAATACTGATCTATTTGTTTAAAGATTCGGTTATGTTAACCAAGTCACAAGGGATTTACTGAGATTACGGATTTCGGTTCTTTCTTACTGAATCCGATAATTATTTAGAACGGTAAATGTCTTTAGAAGCTTCTTCAGACAGTTTTGAATTTACGGTAAAAATATAAGCGTTAAAGAAACAATAATCATTATCTCCCAAATTAGTGTCTTCTTTGCTTTTTCAAAATAGAACTTACTCGTCATCGTGACCTTAGCTGCAAAAAACTAAAACCTCACCTACTCCAACAGACATATATGTTTTAGTTACGTAAATAAAGTTCATCGTAATGTATTTCAGTTCCTGACGTCACTAACGAGCATCGGCCGTCGCCTCGCCGGGGTCGCGGACAAGGAGCGTCGTAACGGTCGTCTCAGGGCCGAACTAGCGGCATTAGACCTCAACCTGCCCGCCAGGGTGTGGCTACCCTTACATCAGAGGCCTCACTACGTACTGAGGATACCGCCCCACGCTGCCGCCGTGCTCAATAGCAAGGATAAGGTGAGAAACAATATTGACTCTATCCTTTAACACAAATGCCCTGTGACTCTGAACAGAGACAGTAATTTCAAGAGAATATTTATGTAGTAGTTTCGTTAATAGCTGATAATAATTTATGTTAGAAATGCGTCATTGACATTTATGTTAATGTTAATTCAATTAATGTGCACAGCATGCTGATCTTGAGTGCACAGATGTTGCAGCCAATCCACTTAATATTAATAATTTATTAGTAGCTTTATACATGGAATATAGAACCTGGTGTATTCCTAATCAAGGACCAAACAGATGGCTTCCTCTATTACATTGAGAGATGAGAGTAGTTAAGCAACGTATATATTGTAATACTAAGTCATGACTTCAATTAAGTATCTTTGCTTGTCCGGCAAGTCTAACGATAAGTACTTAATCTTAAAGTCGGGATCTTAAAAGTCACAGGCGATTAAAAAAGAAACTAAGTACTAAGGTCAAAAAAGTTATTTCTTCCCTCGTAATAGTTCTTGATAAGTTATTTAACTAGTATTAAAAACTTCAGTGAAGGCCATTTGCCTTAGATTGTGTTCGATACGTTGCACGATAGCCATTACACCGATTGAGTTCTTCTAATAATGGAATGGTTGCGCAGTGAGGATTTGCAATCAACATAATAAAGTTAACAGTTATTAGTATTTATTTCAAATAATGCTGTTCAGGGGGTCGGATAAGAGCGTTTTAAATGAATCATGATATGATTTACAATTGTTGACTCTGAATTTCATTTCAGTAAGGTTCATATACTGCATTTTTTTTTTGATATTATGGAGTTTCGTAGATAAATTGCTCGATATGGCATTTTAGGCCTCGCTGATATGTAGTATTTTGAATAGTAAGCCAGAATTGTGCTCTTGCTTCTGAGAAGCTTTGCGAATTGATGGTTAGTAGCGGCTTACGAAATACTGGATCTTTATTTCTCTATTCAATTGAATTTATTCAAATCTCTATAGATGTTGGAAATCGTTATAAATGGTTTTCATCTTACAATATTTAATGCTCTATAAATATCATTTTGCTCTTGTTATTTGTTTATGCCACTCTTCTTTTTGGATTCTTTTCTTACTTGAATTTATAAATTACGATATACGAGCGTTGTCGGCTTCATATTCTAAATTAATATTTGTTTTATACGGTTTCAAAGTGAAGCTATGTGTTCGTTCTAAACAAATATAATATATTGGTTGTCTTCTAAAGCCTCGTGTATACGAGCGATAATTTAATCTGATTTATCTTTATGACTCGTTATTTTATTCTCGTCACGTTACAGGGGCATTGTGTTTTCTCTGTTGCGCTATAAGCAGATAAAAATAATAATATTTATTATATACTTTCGTCGTCACGATGGTAATCCCTGAAAAAGAGCAATACAGAATTTCATACCTAATACGCTTTAGAGCGAATAGTTCTGCGGATTAGGAATTTTAGAGGATGTTCCTATCGCCAGATTTCCCGGCTATTCGTATTTCATTTCAGTAGGTACGCTATGTAAATAACCCATAGCTTATTATACCGAACATGACAATGATAAAATCCCACGTTTTTAAAGCTTTTTCGTTGCGGTCTCGTTTGGACATGATACATATATATATATTAAAAGTCTGTAGAGTCCCACTGTATGGCAAAAGTCATCCTTGGATAATTCTATTTTTCCCGGTCTATTGAAAGAAAGGAATCTGATTCGTCATACATATCATATATATCCCTTAAATAAAACCTGTCATTATTACTTACCAGCTTTTTTTAAAAGATCAAATTCTGTTCTTGATGATATTGAGAGTAAAACAACAACAAATTTGTATGAGTAACTATAAGCAGCGCATGCATTTAATTTTTTTCTTGTGTATAATTGTCAAAACTACCTATCTACGGTGACTCTTGTCGCAGTTAGTCAATGAATGCCTAAATGGGGTTAAATCGTTTACAAGCCACCTTGGCATGATGTACCCACATAAAACGCACATTTTACGCCCAAAGGGTGGCCTCATTATCGTCAAGGCGAACTTTAAGGCATTGCATGTGGATTTCCTCATAGAACTTCCCTTCACTATTTAGTTAGGTACATTTAAATTCAGATTTTGTAATACTCGCTTATAATATGTACTCTAGATTTTATTACATTGAAGTTTGTTACGACAGGTAATTAACAAAAATTTAGTACCATTTTTAAGTTCATACATTAAATGAGACGTGTGTTTCCGCTATTAGGTACTATGTCGGTTTTGTCATATTTTATTATAGGTAACGTTCTTGTTTTGTCGAGTCGACACCAGCTAGGAGAAATCCTAGTGTGGGGCAACGTTTTTTTATATATAACCGCTATACATTGTAAATGTGAGTGAGATCTAGGCTGAACGCTCTTAATTTCATTAATTCTCACGATGACTGATCCATGCTTGCTCTCTGTTGCGACAGGTCAGCTCAAATAGCTATGGCACTTTCTTCAAAAGGCCATACCACCCTGTATTTGTCTCAGATAAATCCTTCCTATAATCTGTCTGGACTTTAAAATAGACCGTGACCCCTGAGTTTGTTTCGGCGTTTCTTCTCAGGGATAGTCATAGGAAATACCGACGCCATCTAGTTTAAACAAGACGTGTAAAAGTGATTGAAAAATCCTAATTGCAAAATAAATAATATCATTTCACTGCCCAGGATGTGCCAAACAATCTCCCGTTCGTCGCACGTGGAGCCTTCTTGCACCCAATCTAACGTTTAAGGTTTATCAGTAAAGTTTAATGAAGAACATAAAACGATATATTTCATGCAGCTGCCGTTGCCAGTAGCAATGCCACACTAAATTAAAATGTTTATGGCGGGTATTTTACCTGACGTCTGTTGGCTAGGCTACGTTCGCCATGCCACACGTTTGTGTACCGGGGCTATTTGTGAGCCATGTCGCTATGTCTTGATGTCTTATGGTGATATCTGACCTAGCAATACATTGAAGTCTTGCTTTAGTGTTATTCATAAAATATGATAACTAGGATATCCTCGCAAACATACTAAATCGTCATGGTCTTTCTAAACTTATGACGGTATTCAAATAAAATGTACGGTAGCTCGCGGTAAAACTATTTCTATCCATTATGTTATAACAATATTTATAAGACCTTTACGGTGTTGTAGCTATTCAATTTGATAAGTTATTCAGATAAAACGTACATATATTACTTCAATATCAAATTGATAATAAACCGTGTATAGTGAATGTACTTACTTGGCTTGTTATCCCGTGCGAGTCGTAATAGTCAATTACGGCGACCATTTGTTAAGATACGACCCGACTGGCAAGACATTGAGACAACAAGATAATTTTGTACTCCGTGCTGCATTTGTAATGCAGCTACTGCCAATTTATTTACAATTGTTTTTCACTGAAATTCAACGGCCACGGTCTGTAAACGACGGGGATAGATAATGAGTCCGTCCGAGTAAATTTAGTATGACTATATAGGCTTATCTATTATAGGGAGTTTATTCATAAGTAAAATAAACCTACAAATAAAATTGAAAACTATTATGTAGTACTTATAATACATTTTTTGTTAACAGGCACCTTACATAATGTACGTGGAAGTCTTAGAAACGGACGGTCACGAGCCTCTTCCCCCGCGCCTCCTACCACCCGCGCCGCCCGCACCGCATTCACCTCCAATCAGACATACAAAAAGCGAAGAGAACTTGGTACCGGAGTGGCCGGCGCTGTCGCTGTATGCGGGGTTGGATGACGGGGATGCGGGAGACTGTTGGAGTCATGATGATGAGGAGCTTAGCACGCAGTACTCGCACCGAGCGCCGGCGCCGGATAGCTTGTCGCAGGTTAGTTTTCTTTATATTGTCTGATAAATATTTGAACAGCGAAGAGACTTAAGCCGGTCTGCCAGGCTCTGCGATCACCAATCCGTCTGTCAAGTTTACCAATTATGACAATATTCACGACTGTTAATTAGAATAGTCTATGAGCAGGCCACATACATAGTCTATGATGCAACCAAGCTGTTTCTCCGTTTCAATTTTATTTCCGTAACATGTTAACACCTCCAAATTAGACTAATATGGAAGGAAGTCGAGATTTTAAACTTCGAGCCCTTACTTATAAATTACCCTTACTTATTAACCCTTACTTATAAATAAACGCGGAACTCATTCAGTAACTCTCGGTGATATGCCGGTAGCAATAGTATTGTTGTCCCTCTAATAAAAAATAAAATAATATTTTAATCGTCATTATGCATCGCTTGACTTAATGTACTACATACACGTGTAAGCAGAAGTTATTGTACCGCTTATGACGTCGAATTCTTGTTTAAGAAAAATATGAAAATATCTGTAATCGTTGTTTACGTTTCGGGTCATGTTGAATGCCAGTATTCTGAGGTACTGCACTATATACTGACTCTAATAGACTCTATAGAATTTTGACTCTATTGTCCACACACGTGTGGTTTCTGACTGTTAATAGGCCCTCCCAAGTCTGGCTGCGACCGTGTCTGATCTATATGTTTTAGTGGACTTTCGTGGGCTTATATGAAATCGTGCCTCGTACTCCAGTAGTCAATTTTGTCCGCCAAAGCTAACTTATGGATTTTTTTTACAAACTTTATGTTAATATTGACATACATTCTACATTGAAACCGGAACAGCTCGAAAACAAGTTAGTGTTTGAAATATACATCTGATTGACATATTAGATACACTGTTTTGCACTTTTTGTCTCGTAGTGTTCGACTTTTGCATTTACAATATCTTAGATACGGTGCCATACAGAAAATGAGACATAATTTGAAGTGTTTTTCTGTATTGTGACACTCATATTTATAAGTATTACACGTTACGGCCCCATTGCCTTCCGTGGTAGGTTCTATGTATATCCAAAATTGATTTGACGATGTTTCATGAGTCAGAACTCATTCATGACGAATACCTAGTATCAGTTCATTAAACAAGAATTTATTGCTTTTTAATACGGTAATTAGATTACATAACTCCGTCCATATTGTTGTTTAATTACACGATATACATATAAGAAGTATATAAAGAATTGATAACACATAATCGTTCGTAATTATAATACATGTAAATGAGTTTTAATTCGTCCTTATAATCGCGAAAATAACCGTTAATTCTATCGTTTCGTCGTTTATTTTAGTTTTAGAGTAATGATGCCAATTTCAGCTTCCTGTCCGACGAATGATTGCCCTTGAATATGACGAAATAGAATGCGCAAATCAACGTAGCTATGCGCGTATGAAACTTAACAGTGTAGTTATAAATTAGCAGGTTTATCATCAATTTTGTGTTGATTCTGTTTCTGCTAAAGGAAATAAAGTATGTTTCATTAAAAAAAAAACTATTTACTATTCGCAATCACCGCCCTAAAAGTGAGAGCGCACATCGTTATGAAACGAGGATTTTCTAGAACAGAATATTTAAGTCTCGTGACATCTACCAAACCCCACTGTTTTCGCGTGGTGGATTACGGCGCAGACCGTCAGGGCGCAAGCCTCATTTCAACAGTTCTACCGTATACAAAGCATATGTTTTAATAATCAATGAGAACAACGCAATGACGAATCTTGAATAAACTTAAAGTGATTCAACTAACTCTGTATATCCCCAGTAGGCTGAGTCCTATGATAGGGAAATGGAAGTGTGGTGTATATACATACATACTTATAAAGTACATTTAATGGCAATGCCATCTTTCAATTCGCCTTTAGAACCGTCATATAATGTTTCTCTTATACTTCTGGATTCCTTAAGTCATGTTATTGGTCTTCAAAAATACTAAGCGAGGTGTATAGTCAATTCGAACCAGCCCTCGTCGATTCCTTCCAATTATCACGATATCCAGACGCGTACAATATATTTTAACAACATAATTGTACCCAATTTATTACTACCCATATTTTAGTCTAGGTTCAAACCCGATACCGAGTTCTTTGTGCCAGTTTATCGGTAAATCATTCATTGTTAATGGCATTAGAACTACCACGTGCGTGTTGAAAGGGCGGTGTCGTTGAACGGCCACGTGAATTGAGACGTGGGTTTAATAATAAAGGTGAATGCTTTCTGCGAGTCTTTGTGAAAGAAATACGCACTTATATTACTTCTAAAGGATTTTTTTATATAAGGTCTTGTCAGATTGAGCTTGACACATTTCACGGTCGGTTCCGATTATTCTTTTAGTAAATGAAAGATACTTATTGAGGAAAGAGTGTAATAAGGAAATACTTAAGACCTTTCCGAGATATTTCTCAACTATTAGATAGCAGAATTTTAGTAGTCATTACTAGGTAGTTCTCTAAAAGGACTAGGGTCGTATCAGTTGCAATAAAAGCTTTAACATATCCGATTTCCAACTCAAAGACTGCGTTTAAGTATGATCTGGCTATTAAACGGTTATTGCTAATAAAACTGTTTACAGAACAACAAATCCAAATCCTTCGTTCAGTTTGGTTTACCGCTATTTGGTTTACCTGCATACAACAATAGCATTCATACAATTACATAACTTTGAACAACAAATAACGTCAATACATTGAATATTAAGAAATAGTTATGGCCAAAAAAATGACATTTTTTCATATTTTGTCGAGTCATATAATAGGTCTTTTACAAAAGTGGTTACAATGAAGACCGAACAATTCTTAATGGCAGAGGATATTAGCAGGTGGACACCAATCATTCGTATAGACTTAACAATTCTAACATCTGTGTACAACGGTACACAATGACGGATCATTAGTTTTTGTTTCAACTTTTTGTTTTCTTTTTGACTCGTTATCTTATATGGTGATACTGATCTTGCGTGGGAGTTTGTTTTGAGCAGTTTTCAACTGTAAAAATGTTTTATTAAAAATCTGAGCGAAGTAATTAAGGAACCGGATTTTTTTTATAGAAAACTTTTTCCTTATTATGATGCTATATTACAGTGAATCTTGATATTTCACGTTTATACATACACGTCACATGTTAAGCTTGAATAGTGTTTGTTAGTAAACGATCATAACAGATCATTGCTCTCTTCCGTCGATCCCCAACCGGTAATATTATATACTTGGGACACATTAAATATATATTACCCATTAAGGTTTGAGGTTTAGAACTACATAAGTATGGAAAACGGCAGTTAAAACTCTGTTGGGATCAAATAAACACGTAGCAATTACCTACGGAAGTACGCAGCTCATGACAAGATAATGATACAGGAAAATTGCTGCTATACTGTAATTTAACGAGTAATTATACATGAGATAGGTAGTTAGGTCACGCTCTTACAAAGTTCTACTCTTTCACTTGAGCAAAGACTTGTTATTAGAATGTTTTATAGCGGAAAATCGTTAGCTATCTCTGTTGTCGTGTGTTAAGATAATGTAGGTAGCTTTGTTAAGCGGCATATGATCTTGGCCGGACAGGTTTTAAAGTGCAATAAGTTACATCATTCACTAGATTTAGATTGTTCATTGGTAGCATTTTTGTTTGTTTTTTCTAAATACCCGATAGATAATGACTTCTATTGAACAGTATTATTAATAAGAGAAACTAATAAAGTTCCATCAACTGTTCTAACTTAGGTATGTTAATATTTGGTCGGCCCCTGCCATGTTGAAAATTCGTTCATGTAGTAATTGAAAAACAAAGATTTTCATACCCTTAAAATGGAGCCGACATAAATCTAAAAGTAATGTGTGTTTTAGGTGTCAGCAGTGTCGGCGCTGTCGACGTCGTCGTGCGGGTCGCGCGAGTCTGTGGCGGTTGGCGCGGGCGAGGTGCGGCGGCGCCTGGCGGACGCCACGGCCGCGCCGCCGCCCAACGCCTTCCGACACGATCCCGCCGACCCCTCCGCCACCGCGCTCAAGGTACACACCGATACTGTCAACATACTTACATGTTAGGTGTCAGTGTCGTGCGGGTCGCGCAGTCTGTGGCGGTTGGCGCGGGCGAGGTGCGGCGGCGCCTGGCGGACGCCACGGCCGCGCCGCCGCCCAACGCCTTCCGACACGATCCCGCCGACCCCTCCGCCACCGCGCTCAAGGTACACACCGATACTGTCAACATACTTACATGTTAGGTGTCAGTGTCGTGCGGGTCGCGCAGTCTGTGGCGGTTGGCGCGGGCGAGGTGCGGCGGCGCCTGGCGGACGCCACGGCCGCGCCGCCGCCCAACGCCTTCCGACACGATCCCGCCGACCCCTCCGCCACCGCGCTCAAGGTACACACCGATACTGTCAACATACTTACATGTTAGGTGTCAGTGTCGTGCGGGTCGCGCAGTCTGTGGCGGTTGGCGCGGGCGAGGTGCGGCGGCGCCTGGCGGACGCCACGGCCGCGCCGCCGCCCAACGCCTTCCGACACGATCCCGCCGACCCCTCCGCCACCGCGCTCAAGGTACACACCGATACTGTCAACATACTTACATGTTAGGTGTCAGTGTCGTGCGGGTCGCGCAGTCTGTGGCGGTTGGCGCGGGCGAGGTGCGGCGGCGCCTGGCGGACGCCACGGCCGCGCCGCCGCCCAACGCCTTCCGACACGACCCCGCCGACCCCTCCGCCACCGCGCTCAAGGTACACACCGATACTGTCAACATACTTACATGTTAGGTGTCAGTGTCGTGCGGGTCGCGCAGTCTGTGGCGGTTGGCGCGGGCGAGGTGCGGCGGCGCCTGGCGGACGCCACGGCCGCGCCGCCGCCCAACGCCTTCCGACACGATCCCGCCGACCCCTCCGCCACCGCGCTCAAGGTACACACCGATACTGTCAACATACTTACATGTTAGGTGTCAGTGTCGTGCGGGTCGCGCAGTCTGTGGCGGTTGGCGCGGGCGAGGTGCGGCGGCGCCTGGCGGACGCCACGGCCGCGCCGCCGCCCAACGCCTTCCGACACGACCCCGCCGACCCCTCCGCCACCGCGCTCAAGGTACACACCGATACTGTCAACATACTTACATGTTAGGTGTCAGTGTCGTGCGGGTCGCGCAGTCTGTGGCGGTTGGCGCGGGCGAGGTGCGGCGGCGCCTGGCGGACGCCACGGCCGCGCCGCCGCCCAACGCCTTCCGACACGATCCCGCCGACCCCTCCGCCACCGCGCTCAAGGTACACACCGATACTGTCAACATACTTACATGTTAGGTGTCAGTGTCGTGCGGGTCGCGCAGTCTGTGGCGGTTGGCGCGGGCGAGGTGCGGCGGCGCCTGGCGGACGCCACGGCCGCGCCGCCGCCCAACGCCTTCCGACACGATCCCGCCGACCCCTCCGCCACCGCGCTCAAGGTACACACCGATACTGTCGACATACTTACATGTTAGGTGTCAGTGTCGTGCGGGTCGCGCAGTCTGTGGCGGTGGGCGCGGGCGTGGAGCAACTGTACTCAGAGTAGAGAGTTCAACTGTATTAAGCCACAAATTATCTGGCCAGGGACTAGGAGACCAGGGATTAGGGAAATTAAATTACTGATTTTCGTGATTAGGACCTATGGCGTAATAAGCTTTGGAGTACAATATTAATTCTTACATCGATATTTCAGGAATCGTGGGAAAGCAAACTCGCCCGCATGCGTTCATCCTCCCCATACGGCGCGCTCAGTGGTTGGCGTCTCCTGGGCTGCATCGTCAAAGTGGGCGACGACTTGCGACAAGAAATGCTCGCGGCGCAACTGTTGCGGCGACTGCAGACCGCCTGGTCGGCTGAACGAGTGCCCTTGAAGCTCCGGCCTTATGAAATACTGTGTCTGGACAAGGAGTGCGGGCTTATACAACCAGTGAGGATCTTAATTTGTAACTTAGTAGCCCACAGCTACTTACGTCAAGAGATGCTCGCGTCGTTGGGTAGCTGAACCAGTGACGTAATTTTAAAATTTAGCGCCCTGGGCTTGTAAGATTTGCCGCCCCATAAATTGAACAAGTCGCCCGCCGCCGGCGCCGCCAGCGCTGCCCCGCGCCCTACCCGCTTTCGCCTATGAATATGAACGAAAACGACACGAGCAACGTCGAAACATCCCGACTAGTCCCGAGTCGCGATGGAGTCCGACGGACACGCCGCCGCCCCACCGCGGCCGCCCGCCGTTCAGGCAGTAAAATAGCCTCGCGTCTTGTTGTCTATCAAACTTACAACCAAATGTTGAGTTTTAATTTTTCTTAATTAGGTAGGCATATTTTAAATATCTTCAAGCATGTAAAGTTCAAAAGAAAGTCGCACTAAGCTGAGCGCGAGGTGCGGCTTACACCGCCCCTTGCAGCTTGCCGCCCCGGGCCATGGCCCTTTTGGCCCAAGGGTAAATACGCCCCTGAGCTGAACGAAGACGGTGAAAGCCTTGTTGATCTAGAATTAACTCTATAGTATAATTAATATATTTACCGTAAAATGGTCCTACTTTGCTGCCCTATGGGTAATTATGCTCCTATTCTGTTAAATGTTTTATCGCCTGATATTATCAACATTTCATTTCATTGTGAACGCATCTGAAACATTTGACTTCTAAAATATATGAATGCAACATTATTTCTAGAAAAAAAAAGACTGCTATCTATTGAAAACTAAAAAAAACGTGAAGGGTTAGACAAACATGCACTGTGTGAGCCTATTTTCCACCTCCGAGTACTCTCAAATTGTACAGTGTTATTTATTAATAAATTTTTATTCTTCAGGTACTGAACTCGGTCTCCCTGCACCAAATAAAGAAGCAATCGGGTAAGACTCTCCGCGCGTGGCTTGAACTCGAGCACGGCTCGTCCAACAGCGAGGGGTTCCTGCGAGCGCAGAACAACTTCGTGGAGTCCGCTGCTGCGTACGCGCTCACCAGCTACCTGCTACAGTTGAAGGATAGGTCAGTACCACCACAGTCTACACAGGCTGTGTAAGTCTTACTGTAAGGCAACATGAGCTAGATTTGAGAGGTTAGACTGGCATTTTGAATTCAGTCGACGCAATCGCGGCAGTTGCATTAATACTTGAATTCGCAGGCAGACACCCGCGACTAACAAACAATAGATTTTCTCCTTTGCGTTTTAATTTAGCATGTGATAATAATTGATATTGATGTAGCATTATAAAACAATTTTATTATTTGTACATTTAATGAGACTGACAATTGCAGAACGATATTATCAATAAATACAATTTAGGCTGGCGACACTGCATCGTCAGACGCAAGGAATGGCCTTTGTTGCCATTCCAATCTTCATTTACGATGACACCTCTTTACAAGCTCACTTGCTTGTCATTGATTATATTAATCTCACCATGTATTGTTTTGTTACAGGCACAATGGGAATATTTTATTGGACAGCGCAGGTCACATCATCCACATAGATTTTGGCTTCATATTCTCAATATCACCTAAGAATCTAGGATTTGAGAGCTCGCCTTTTAAGGTAATAGACATTATGTATTGCATAATATTTAAATTATTGTATAATGAAGACATTGACATTTTTATTGAATTAATATTGAATATTATGCTTACACCTTGGTGGTATAAAAAAAATGTGTCTTATAATATTTAAGTATGGAAAGTATATTTTAGAGCTAAGCTAAACTCAACCACATTCAGACTATTTATATTATCAAGTTTATTTTGAACTAGTTGTTGAGATCATCTAGGTCAGCTTTAGCTCATGCTCACTAGTAAGTTTCTATGGTATTCGTATTCGTATTCTATGGTATGGTATTAATTATTATATTCTTGGACAGTTGACGCAAGAATTCGTGGAGGTGATGGACGGCGAGAACTCGGACATGTTCCAGTACTTCAAGATCCTCATACTGCGCGGACTGATCGCAGCGCGCAAACACTGCGACCAGATTATACATGTCGTTGAACTCATGCGCATGGGTATGTATTGTATTTCACTAATAAGATTAACTAATTAATATGGATTCTATGACTCTTATAGACTAGCTTATATGAGTCTCTAATACCATTGCCACGAATGAGGACTTGTGACGCCGCTTGTGTGGCCGCTGTCACTTATGTTGATATTTCCACGATCCATCGGGCATCGTCATTTGTTCATTTCTGAAAATAAAATTACTTAGATATCTGTATTGATACAAGATAATCTACAACGAATCTGTTAATTACAGGTGGTCAATTAGGCTGCTTACGGAGCAGCAGCGCTGTGTCATCGTTCCGCGCTCGTTTCCACCTCGGCAAGACGGAGCCACAGCTGCAGGCGTTAGTCGACAAACTCGTGAGGGACGCCCTCAACTCCCTATCCACAAGACTATACGACAACTACCAATACTACACCAATGGTATCCTGTAGGTGATGTCATCATGATTTGTTAGCGTACTCAATTATCGTTTAAATTTTTGTCGTGCGTTTTCGTGTAGTGTTTTGTCTCACTCATCTACCCTTTATCGGTACTGATTTAGGCCCAGAGCAGGTCAACATAGGCTAAAGACCGTGCGGCAAATACCGAATAACAGACCGTCTGAGGCGTCCGCCAAACCTGCCAGATCTGAGTAAAGAAAACTAGCAGAACTTACTTAGACATTGGTTGGCCTGTTTTGTACCCAGCTTAATTATACAAATCCTTGTCGCCAGTCCGATATGAGTAATTATTGACATTTTTCGGACTAAGCTTGTTGTGCGGTGATTTTGAGTCCTGTCATCAGCGATCGTTAAAGGGATTCTTTATTCACTAAAGTTTCGTTACTATAGCTTTCGATATGAGCACCTACACTTTAAAATATGACTAGTTGAAAGAGACAAAGTTTCTTTAGTAATATTTGAATTGAATGTGTAATCGCTCTCTTACTGAAACTCATAATTTCTTATCATACAGAGTGTTACATGAGAGTTGACATTGATCTTCAATCCATATATTGGTTTAGAAAATTAGAGATTCACACATGCTGAACATGTAAACCCTAGCTTACATCACGTAGTTTTTGTAAATTTTAGTGCCATAATCCCACTGACACACGCTGTACCTTGGAATCTTAGTCTTATTTGCTCAAACATTGACACTATCATCCACACAAATATGTTTGACCCGTCCACTGTAGAACCCATTAGTGCTTTGTAAAAATAAACAGATTGACAGATTAATATTTTCATGTATAAAGGTTACTGTGCGAATAGAATGTTAAAAAATTCTAAAATAATATGTAAATAATAAAATGAAATTATGATAATTTTCGCAATGAGAAGACTGATTGTTCAGGCATGAAGAGTGGTTTAGATTTAGGTTTCTTAGCCGATTAAATTTAAGTTTTATCCTGTATGTACATTGGAAGACATGAATGCGAAACGAATGATAAATTGCTGTTACTGACATGGATGCGAACGATATGCCAAAGGAACGTGTAAAATGGCATTGTTTTAGATGTTAAACTTTTAGAATAATATGGAAATCGAAAATCTTATTATTAAATGTCCAACGCTAGATAGACTCAGAGACACCAAAATAATTTAGGTGGATCTATATAACAAAATAGATGTTTTATGAATTATATCAATGTATGTATGAATATGGGGTTATTGTTATTCTGTGTTGTGGGCAGTGTTGCCACTAGTTAGGTAATGGAACCAATATTATTGTACTATTGAAATGAAGGAGTAAACGTTTGATTAGAATTATACCTCGTATCATTAACCTTTCGACATCTAGAGGGTTTAAAAAAAGAGTGAGAATGTTGCCAAATTTTTAACTATAGCAATGACGAGATGTTTATATTTTTCAATCTGTCCACTCTAATATTCAGATTACTCCTCAATATAATTAATGACGACATACTCTAAGACAAAAAATAGTAGAGCCCTAACCGTCCGAAGTGTTTGGATCTGATGGGATTATTTAGGATCCACGATAAATCGAAGGTATTTTATAATGTCAATTACATGTGTGTTTATATCGCGCCTTTGCTTTAAATTACCGAGTCTACCCTCCCCACGAGAATTTTGGAACAAGCGCTGATACAAATACAATGTAGTCGACGTTCGTAAATATGAAATTGAAAACACAGTTATTACTGTACTTTGTGGGTATGGTCTTCCTTCTCCTTGGGCTCTTCCAGATCCGTTGACTAGGGCGATACTAGTACGCGAGAAAAGTCAGATATAAAGCTAGTTATATCAAAATATTAATGTCTGATTTTAAAATGGCAGGAATGTCTATCGAGGCAAGGATGTATATACCGTGCATTTTATTTTATGATGTCAATATATTTTATATTCATATTTCTTGTATATTACATAATAAACTAGATTATAGTGTCAAGTTTTAGTTGACACACAATTTATTTTGGGTCAGTTTATACTGTGGCTGATATGATTTTCCATATGTAAACTTAAACTTACCGTTTGTTACAAGCACGTAACCGTGGAGTATACGTGTTTTGTTTGCGTGAATCAATAATATTAAAATATGCCTTATTCTATAATAATTATTAAAGATATTATTGGTTGCGCTGTACCGCTATGCGTTATATACTATCCTTCGATGTAAACTGACCTTTAATAACTACTAATAGTTTTGTATAAATTGCCTCTCAGCTTAAAATCTAGCCTTAATACATATTTATTACCTATATATTTGTGTGTGGGTGAACTATATAATGTCACATTGGACAAATAGATAGTATATAATTGACGTACCTTTAAATATTATATGCATTATAGTCTCATATTTGTTTCAAGTTGAAAATTATATCTGTATATAAACGATTTCGCTTACGGTGAATATTAAATTATAAATTATTCTGTTTATTAAGAAAATATTTCAAAAGTCCGACACTAAGATAACTTTCTCCTCGAAATTAATTCGTTGTTTATCATGATGTACAGATAATTGTAAGTAGGTACTCTAACATCTATCGTTTATCTTAATTTTTTAAATATACATAATCATGATTTTTTATGTGACTTTTATTTATCCCTAGTATGGTTAAAGGTCGGTCAACCTCTGCCGACTGGCTAATCTTTCCATACGGCATGAGCGATTGGTATTTGATAGCTCGTGCCGACTCGACGGAAGAAGGAATGTATGTCCACTCTGTGGCTTCTAGGTAACCAATGATTTAGAAAATTTGAAGGCGAATACCCAGAATTATTTATACGTCCCACATATAAAGTTGAAATAGGTACCATATAACTTGTATGGTACTTTTCAACTTTTTAAATCGTCATTGTTAATCTGCAAGGTACAATTTTCTGAAGACGCCAAGAATACTCAATTTCGAGAATATGACTCGCGCGCCGTGATCCATGTAGGTACCTAATTTTCGAGTTGGAGTCGGTTTTTCTCGCGAAGCTTTTGTGTTTCTATTCTATTATATTCAAGCAAATTGGAATTTGCACATTTATACTAATGCAACTGAGACATCGTGCATAAGTATAAATGTGCAAATTCCAAGTTTTAAGTATCAATAGTAATCTGTAACAACGACACAGCCTGCTACTAACTTCTCTAAGGGCTGATTTGATAATCATCAGATAAATTTTATTTAAGGAAATAATTTTTCGTAATACCAGCAGTTGTATAGAAAATATGTCAAACTACAATATTTATGTACTCTTCAGATACACGTTATCTTCAGCAATAAGACTTCCAATAATCATCGTGCAATTTTGGAGCCCGTTTGAGTTGAAAGTTAAGTGCACTAAGTTTTTTGGGTTGTATTTTTAAATTGCTTTCGTTTCTTTGGTATATACCAGGGGTAGGCAACTGGATTAAACTCAAGATCTACTGTTTATGAAGACTGTGCGATCTACCAATTAAATAATCAGTGCTTCTTCACACACATATTTACATCACATATTCAAATTGTATTTTTCGTTGCTTTGCCACGATCGACTGAACTAATAGCTGCGATCGACCGGTTGGCCACCCCTGGTTTATACTTATTATCTGTCACTGTCATGTGTCGTGCTGTCAGTGTCAATGTCATCTAAATGTAATGAAATGAAATGTCAAAATATTAACATGCTTGTTGTTTGATTCTTCACGTGTGCGTTTGTGACTAAGATAATTTATTATTGACGTGATCAGACATGAACCTATTAAAATAAAAAAGTAAACATGGTAAAACCTGAAGATATGGAAGATTACCTCCCGGGCTTTGATGCCCCGGAAGGTGAAGATGTTCAAGAAGATACCCAAAGTAATAAGAAGAAAAAGAAGGGATCTGGTGGATTTCAGTCTATGGGGCTGAGTTTTCCGATTATAAAAGGTATAACAAAACGGGGATATAAGCAACCAACACCTATACAACGAAAGGTAAATGAAGAATTAACTTATTTACAACCTAACCTCAAAAGGTTAATTTTATCAAAATACTTCTGTGTAATAGGTTTACATTTTCAGAAGAAATTGTTGAACTATATAATTGTAATTGTTTGAAACAAATCGTACCAACTCCTACGGTAGCTCAACTCAAGGCCTATAGGAAAAATAACAATTTAATATTTATTCAATTTCAAGTGACATAAATAAAGAAAAATCCATATGTGTGTATTATAATGATTATAATTTAAGCGGACGAGTGGATAGTATCTAGGATCAATGGCGGGCAGAGGTGTAATATTATATAAAGTAATAATTGACAAATATTCAATGAAGTATTTGCTTCTTTTTCAGACTATACCCCTAGCATTAACTGGAAAAGATGTGGTGGCCATGGCACGTACCGGGTCAGGAAAAACAGCTTGTTTTGTCCTACCCATATTGGAGAAACTCCTGGCTCCAAACAGTAAACCAATGCCTGGCAAGAATTTCAGAGCCTTGATACTGTCACCTACTAGAGAGTTGGCTTTACAGGTAAATTATTTATTTGTTACAATAATATATAAATCATTATCTATTTTATAGAAAAAAATATTATTATTATTTATCTGTTTATTAGCATGTTAATGAATAATTAAATACCTATATTTGGCATAGTATTCTGCTATGCCGACTGAACTTTCAGTACTGAGTTTGCCATATGTCATTACTTTCCAGAATTTGATCCTTGTTAGTTACACTATGGGATGGTGTAATAATACAGTGTTTGATTTTTTTTTTCCAAAATAAACTGGTTTGTTTCATCACTAGGTATTTTTTGGCAAAAATCCAATGAATGCAGTTTTAGTTTTCATCAAAATCGGGCTCGCGTCTCTTCTGAGTATTTTTTGCTATCCCTTATAGTTTCTGATTTAGCTAACCACTACCACTTGAAAAATTTACCCTGTGAATTGCTTAATGTGACCCTTTCTGTGTACTCATCATCTGTTTCTTTCAGACATTAAGATTTGTGAGAGAGCTTGGCAAGTTCACTGGCTTATCATCGGCTGCTATTCTCGGTGGAGAGTCAATAGAGCAGCAGTTCAGTGTGATGTCGGGCACAGCACCCGATATTGTGGTGGCCACTCCCGGACGATTTCTACACATCTGCATAGAGATGAGCCTGAAACTTGATAATATAAGTAGGTTTCTGTATTTAAGTAACATTATAATCATAGATTTAATTGTAGTTAAAACATAGTTGTAGGTTTTTAAATTATGTGTGCTCATCGTAGGTTAGGCCAAGATTAGCTAGCTGTAGCTGTATGATACTAAATTATTACCTTAGTTACTGGAAATGTAACAAAGTATTGTAGCAGTAAAAATACCCACACATAGAATATTCTTTTGGTATTATGTTTGCTAATATATAAACCTATATATAACTTTGCCCCTCACTACGATTTCTCCTGTATCGTGGGTACAGTTTACAAACATACATGTCACATGCATACACAACCAGATGCGAAACAACTAACTGTAGATCATACAAATATTTGTTCCGTGCGAGGATCGAACCCGCGACACGTAGTGCTGAAAGCTAATCGCTTAGCCACTGCGCCAACTGTGTCGTTAAAATATCTAATATATCACATAAAAACTATAAATACAATAATCATAGTGGTGTGGAGTTTTATTTTTTATGTAAGGATACTAATCTTCGTTATCACATTTTATCATTACAGAACTAATAGTTTTCGACGAAGCCGATCGCCTATTCGAGTTGGGTTTCGGCGAGCAGCTTCGTGAAATAGTAGCCCGACTTCCTTCAACCCGTCAAACTCTACTATTCTCTGCGACACTGCCCAAAATGCTTGTAGAATTCGCTAGAGCTGGTCTTACAGACCCAACTCTTGTTCGGTTGGATGTTGACTGGAAGCTGCCTTCTACCTTGTGGCTGGGTTGGATCTCGGTCAGGGCTGAATTGAAGACTGCAGCCCTGTTGATATTGTTGGACAGAGTTTTGTCTAAGAAAACTCCACAAGCTGTTGTTTTTGCAGCTACTAAGCATCATGTGGAATATTTGCACTTGGTAAGTCAAAATAAAAAAACTAAAATGCATCCATTTTTTTCTGATCATACTAGTATTGCCCTATTTCCGTGCAAAAGCTTTTTACACATCTTAATTTTAAGTAAGTAAAACAAATAAATTAATAAGCAAATTTTAAGGTCTAAAAATTAATGGTATATATGAGCGTTCCTCCTTATTTCAGGTCCTGCAACAAGCAGGCATATCATCAACATACGCGTATTCCGGCTTAGACGCGTCTGCGCGTAAGATCGCTCTCGGTCGCTTCACCAACAAGAGGTGTTCTGTACTGATAGTGACTGATGTCGCAGCTAGAGGGTTGGATCTCCCGGCGTTGGATACCGTCATCAACTACAACTTTCCCGCTAAACCAAAGCTTTTTGTGCATAGAGTTGGTGAGTTTTGAATCCACGCTATTATAAATGCGACTATAAATGAATTAGCTAAGTTTTTAGCTTTCTGTGTTAGGTTTAGCGGGTTCTTTTTCCGCACGGAACAAATATTTGTATGATCTACAGATAGATGTTTTGGGTCTGGTTGTGTGTGCATGTTACATGAATGTTTGTAATCTGTACCCACGACACAGGAGAAATCAAAGTGTGGGGCAGTTAAAAAAAAAATTAACTACCTCATCATGACTAAACCGATTGTTATGAAATTTTACAAAGAGGTAGCTTGGGACCTGGAGAAGGACAAAGGTTAAGGTGAATTTTAGATTATGTAGAAACCTTAACTCAAAAGCATATCTCGTGTAGGCCGCAGCGCCCGCGCCGGTCGCGCCGGTCGTGCCTTCTCCCTCATAGCGGCCGAAGACGTCGCGCACCTGCTGGACCTGCAACTGTTCCTGGGAGCCGAACTGATATCGCCTTCACAAGTGTTAGAACGCGGCGCCGCCTGCCCCAGCGGCGTGTGGGGAGCTATACCTACCTCGCAGCTAGAGTTGAGGCACCAAGATGTTATGGCGTGGGAGAAGAATTACTCCGAGATTGTGAGTAGCAGAATAAAAAGTTATACTGTGTTGACTATATGTACCTAAATAAATACAATTTACGGAAAGTGTATCGACATATTGTTGAAATATTTTGAGAGTGTTTGAAAATAGAGGCTGTTTCTTTGTATCTCGTTCTTTTCTAAAATAACAGATATGAATGATGAATTAGTCTAGTGGTGCTCATACGGTCATGAAAAACGACGAATCGCGAGAACCCGCACATCACACATCAACTGCGCAGTTACCGCGTATTATCAACACCCTTGGTTAGTGTTGCCCAAAATCGGTCTTGGTCTTGCAGTCTTGGTCTGGTTCTTGTATTTTTGCAAGACCAAGACCAAGACCGCGTAATTTTAGCAAGACGAAGACCAAGACTGACCGTGCAAGAGTCTCGCAGGCTTAGTCTTGTTCGTGCTCAAATCTAGCACGGTCAGTTTGGTCTTCGTCTTGCTAAAATTACGCGGTCTTGGTCTTGGTCTTGCAAAAATGCAAGAAGTAGACCAAGACTGCAAGACCAAGACCGATTTTGGGCAACACTACCCTTGGTCTAATTATGCGCAATATATTTTCTTCCATTCATCACAATCAGACGTAATTTTAGAGATCATTTTCTTTATTTTTCTTACAGTATATTATATTATTCTTGGTTTTGAACAGGAAGACGCAGTCCGCGTATGTGGTCGTGGTTGGCAGCAGTACATAAAGTGGCGCGAGCCTGCTTCAGCCGAAGCCAACAAGCGAGCCAAGACCACGCCCTGCCCTGTGCTCACACACCCGTTCCTAGTGGACGACGACGACAGCGCCGCCGTCGACATGATAGAGAAGATCAAGAACTACACGCCTAAGGGGGTGAGTATTATTATTATAAAGCCGTTACAGACGGACGGCCCTTTGGTAACGAATGACGCGTAGGGAATTACAGATTTCGTCACTGCTGGTGTCATGACAGTTAACACGCCTTAGACTTTACTGGATATATGGTATCGATATGCGTGCGCACGCGCATACCAACAAGCTAGGCAAGCGGAATTTGACGTTCAGTGAACGTTTACGGGCCAATAAAATGTTGATGTTTACATTACATATACCTGTATTCCTCAACGGGTTAGGCAAAAGAGTACTATTGTATACCCACATTTCACCGATGCCGTTATTTAGTTCCATATAATGAGGGCGAAACTTTTGCCATGTACCGGGCACAGTACCAGGTCCCGTGCTGCTACTGAGAATTTCTATACAGAAAAATCCAATAACACTTTGCCGGACCCAGGGATCGGAAACCCATAACCTCGCGCTCAACAGTTGCGCTTCCGACCACTAGACTAGACAGTCATGTGTTGTGTAACGTATTGATAAAATCTAATTTTACAACTTCTATGGTTGTTTCAGACTATCCTAGAATTATCAGCGAAGAACGATTCGCCGAGTTACTTAGCCATGAAGAAGAAGAAACAAGCTCACGGGAAAACGGTACAGAAAGTCCGGGACATCAAGAAGTTGAAGGTAACCAATAATTTCATAATACAAATGGCACACAGGAAACTAAACTAAAACGTGCCAATACAATGGGCACCTTTGTATGGGTTCCGTCCCCAGTTCCGTGCTGTATTAAGATGGAGTATATGTAATTTAAGGTCATAATAATATCTTTATTTTACTGTATGACACCAACAAATTTAACACATATTAAACAAATAAACTACTGCTTAAACTAGTGGTTCAATTGATTTGGTAATCGTTATTGTTGTTTTACATTGGTTTTTAGTCGCGTTTTATTTTTAAAACGAGTTTTTAATCAAAAAATATTAAAAAGTCACATCAAGATTGTTTACCTTTAGTTAAATACCTAAACAAATCGAGTATACATACTTTTCACCACCACATTGAGGACAAACCCCCCCATTCTCCTTTCCTTCAATTTTCAATATACAAGTTGCATTAAACCATTATTTCTAGGCTGACGGTATTCTGCTAGAAGATACAACTAACATAAAGACAAGCAGGCCTCAAAACGAGCCGCCCAAGAAAAAGAAGAAAGAAATCGTACGCGATGAGAACTACATATCACATTACGCTAGTGATCAGCACACTGAAATGGGGTAAGTAGAAGTAATAGATCGATAAAATTCTCTAAGGAAATTCTGCTGGATACATCTCCTGAAGTATATTATTATTGTTAATCTCACCTCTTATGATTTCCTCGAGTCTTTTTAATCCTGCATTCTCCAAGGAGTTAAGAAAGGTATCTAAAGGATACCCATGTATTATGTGAGCAAGAGTCAATGAGAGCTCTGTCTGTCGTATAAACTGGCCTTATATTCGGAACTAAAAGCTTATTTAATATTTTGCCATGACTAGAAAAGTAAATTTCATATTTTATTTCCCAGTATGGCAGTGAATTTCATGGCGGGCGCGGAATCTGCGCAGTTGGAGCTGAACGCTGATAGCGGTGACGGCGCGCGCGCACATAAAGCTATGATGCGCTGGGACCGGAAGAGGAAGAAGATGGTGCATGTAGACCCGGTATGTATTTTATTTTCTTTGCTACCTATTTTAGAATGTTATATAGGTATCTTCTCAAAACATCTCATTCTTTTTTTTTTTCTTTTTCAAAAAATAACGTTGCCCCACACTAGGATTTCTCCTGTGTCGTGGGTACAGTTTACAAACATACATGTCACATGCACACACAACCAGACCCGAAACAACTATCTGTAGATCATACAAATATTTGTTCCGTGCGGGGATCGAACCCGCGACACATAGCGCAGAAAGCTAATGTCTTAACCACTGCGCCAACCGTGTCGTCATTGTCACGAAGGTGTCACTCATCGTTGCTAGTTTATGAGTTTATTAAGAAGCCCTCAATCATTTAATTATTTATATAGGTTTTTCTTTATTTTCGGGAAACCTAGTCACAAAAACATATAATAGTAAATTTTGAACGGTACTTCTACAGGATGGCGGGCGTAAAATGATTCGCACGGAGAGCGGCGGGCGCGTGCCCGCGTCCTACCGCAGCGGCCGGTACCACGAGTGGCGCAAGCGCAACGCCGCCGACGCGGGATCCGACGACGAACACACACACGACCATAACAGGAAGAAAGCTGGTAAGTTATAAGCCTCATTCTAGACAGACTACAGTCGGTCAATGCGAGCGTGTGCGCAGACTGGGACCACGGTGAAATGAATTTGGAGTTATGTCTCGAGTTACCGTGACATGACACAGCGACCAATAAACAGTCCATCCTTTTCTCGCGTATACATTTTTTTATAAGAGCATACGGAATAACATATTTATTAGTGACAAAAACTGTCACTATTTTCTTACGAATGAAACCGTATGGAGGTTATTTATAATAGAGGCAAAATATTTTTTCATACATATGTTCAACCGGTTTCCGCGCGAATGCCACCTTGTCACACTGGCCCTTCATATAATGATTTATGTCAGTGACCCTGTGAAAAAATCGAAAGTGATGAACCATCGTAAGGAGTAGCCATGTTTGACGTGTATTTTGATATCATCATCATTCATGGCACTATACATTCAAATTATGCCTTGGTAAGCACCTTAAGCAGAAGGTCCCAGGTGTCATACGAATACCTATTCCATTCAATGCGGGTGTCAACAGCCCAAAAAATCTGACAACCAGTCTAACCAGTCAGTATCAGTGTCTCCCAGTAATTGGATGGTGGAGGTAAGATGGCAGTCGCTCCGTGTGGATTACTGATATTCAACCGCAACCGGTTAGACTGGGAGCCGACTCCATATAGTTTGGAAAAGGCTAGGCAGATGATGATTGAAATTTAGCTCGTTTAAACTAAAATATTTTTTTTTCCTGTTTTCATAGCATCAGAGTTCCGTCCCCATTGGGTGAAACACAACGAGCGTGTAGCCAAGAAGTCCACGGAGGCGAAGTCTAAAGAATTCAAGAACAAACAACAGATAGTTAAGGAGAGAATACGCAAGGAAAAGATTAAGCAGAAACTTAAGTTTAAGTCTAATAAGAGCAAGAAAAAGAAGAAGAAATAAGTTATATGAATAATAAAATTGTGAATAAAATGATATTTTATTTTTTATCGATTATTTACTCACATTTGTTTTAGGTAAGTTTCGAGAGTTTTGATAAGCTCTGATAAACTCGAGCGTTCACTTTCTGATGAATGTTAGGTTACAACTTCATTAATTAATTAACCGTAACTTCGTCTCCGTAAATTTTGTACTTATTATCAAATTCCGTACAGGTTTTTCTTTTTGCTCGGCTCCTAAAGGTCGTAGCATAGTGTAATATATCCCTTCAAAGAAAAAGTATTTTGCCAGACAGTTGTTGATTATGAAACTAGGGCTTTGTTATCCTTTCGTGTAAGATTGCGATACAACCGAATAGGCTGAGTATACATATACATGAACTTTTTTTCTATTCTATTCTATTCTATGAACTTTAAAGAAGTAATACACAGAGTGGATAATACCTTCCTCTGTAATCCCGTAATGATAATCTTGACGTTTTCAGCCCGTGATTAAGAAATTATTTATTTATTGGATCGAGATTAACAGATATCTTGCAGTTACAAACTTATCATAAAGTCCTATAGTCTGCTGTTGCAGTGAATGGCGAGAGTCGCGAAAAAGTCCTTCAAAAATGTGTTTGTCCGATTTATAACCAAACTTTCAAATGTTACGATATTATTTATTAAACCTGTTTATTTGTTTGTGAATCAAGAACATCGTCATCAAACATTTGAGAAATCGATAGTTTATAGACAGTCGTTGACCGCATCGTTAATCCAATGTTTATTATTAAATAGGTATATTAAAGTAGGTATGGCAGAGGATCATGAAGTCTGTTGTGTTTGATTCCCAGGTTGGGTGGGGTCGGGTCGTGCACTGGTTTCCGAAGAAACGAACAAGACGAATTGGTCTGTCATACGGGACATGAGAATTTCTCGAATTGAATATAGCTTTGACGTTTTTGTGTAGGCGTTCACAGGGTGCATGGTGTCCATGCAGTATTACTCGTATTCTAATAATTATAAGCGGATTTTTGGTCTTTAGAAAACGTTGGCCCTCACTAAGATTTCTCCTGTATAGTTGGTTCAGTTTACAAACACACATTATCACACTCACACAACTAGACCCAAAACAAGTACCTCTCTGTAAATCAAACAAGTATTTATTCTGTGCGGGAATCAAATCCGCGACAGCGCAGTAAGCTAATCGCTAAGACACTGCGCCAACCGTGTTTAACTCTAAGCAAGTACAGTCAGCCTCGAAAAGATGTAGGTATACACGTAGCGAAATTCAAAACCGAATTGTTATTTAAATCACAACTTTTTGCTAAATTCACTTTTGAATTGCTCTTGCTGTATAAATCTTTTTGAGGCTGATTTGTACCTAGACGATGGGTAATAGACTTTTACACAACATAACAAAGACATTAGAAATAGAAATTGGATTTGTTTGACTTATTTGACACATAATCACTACATATACCCAAGTAATCATAAACTTCCGTGCTTGATTGTGAAGTTCAAGACCACCATTTGAATACAAGATTTGTCAGTCGTCTGTTTATTTTAGTGAACAGACAGACTTTCTGCCAAACCAAAACCTAGTGCCATTTAAGGAACCTAGATACGAGTTATTTAGAAGTTAAATGAGATATTTCTTCTAAGAAGAACTTTCGATTTTCACATCCATTAATCAATCTCACTCACACAGCACACCACTTGTAGCGAAAATTAGTATTTAAAAAATATTATTTGTATTAAAAACCAGTTTAAACCTTACTTTGTCAATTTTATTCTTTAGATCTAATCTCAAACGTTGGCCGGACTTTCAACGTGGCCCAAAACAAAGGATACAATGACCTTTCAAACATATCTTTCAACATTCGTAACCTAATGATTACAAATGCGTTGCAGACCTAAGCTTCAAGTTGAATTAGTGTTCGGTTAATTTCACTGAGTGTTCCGTTACTTTTAGTGGCTGTTCCTGCCCATCAACTGGAACTACAAGTATGCTTAGAACATTACCTATATGACTTGGCCAAAATAGCTAAGTATAGATTATAGGTCTTAGTTCCGTTAGAAGTACCGTCCCAGTCATAACATAGGACTCCACTCATAGACTCATATCTTTTTCGGTTTTAACAATAACCTTAGTGCTACAGTTCGGTACTCGGAATATTTTTTGACAAGCTAAATCGTCATCCTGAGGCCCTAGTGTGCTCAGGTAAGTTTATTTCAATTTTACGTATATGTTAGATTCTTTTACAATCGGTGCGCCGAATAACCAGAAAACGTGATGGAAAACTTTTTTTGCGAGCTTGACCAGTACCTATTTATACATAGATAGATAGAGTATTCTTTATTGTACACCAGAGGAAAAACTACAAAGCGAAAATACATTTTACACATAGGGTACAAATGGCGGTCTTATCGCTAAAAGCAATTTCTTCCAGACAACCAGTGCATGGAAAGAATCATGGAAGAAAATATAGAGGGTAATGGTCGGTGTACGAATATTAACTCATTAATAAACATTTATATAAACAAATATCTCAATGAAATAAATATACATGTAATACTACTTAAACATAATAGATAAATAAATACATATATATATATACATATATATTAATTAAAATGTAAACGAAATAGCAGATAACAACTACAGGGACAAGTAGTGAACTTTTACCATTCCTTTAAAGCAGACCAGCGACTGAGCACGTCGCACAGACTCAGGTAGTGCATTCCATAAGCGAGTAGCCTGTACGGTAAATGAGTGGTCATAAAATGTTGTAGTATGCTTAGGCATCTTTAGTTTTAAGCTTTCTGATGATCTCAAGGATCTCAAATGTGTATCACGAACGAACTCAAAGCGTTTTTTAAGATAAGATGGCGTTGAAGGATTAAACAGAATACTGTAAAGCAGAGAAACAATATGAGCATTCCGACGAAGGCGTATTGGTAACCACTTGAGTTTAGCGCGGAATTCTGACACGTGATCATATTTGCGTAAACCAAATATAAATCTTATACAAAAGTTTTGAAGTCGCTCAAGTTTATCTAATTGTTCCTCGGTAATATCGAGATAGCTGGCATCAGCATAGTCAAGTATGGGAAGTAGAAGAGATTTTGCAAGCGCAATTTTAGTGGCAGTCGGGAGAAAATTGCGCAGGCGTCTCAAGGATCCTGCTGACGCGTACATTCTGCGGCTAGTTTCCTGCAATTGTGGACCCCATGACAAGTGCTTATCCATATATATACCCAAATTCTTCACTTTATCACTAAAAGGTATATGAGTACCGTCAAAGAAAACCTTTGGAAGTTGCAACCAGTCAATTTTCGAAACCATCCTAGAGCTGCCAACAACAATGACTTGGGTTTTTGAAGGGTTAACCTTAAGTCCATAAGATTCACTCCACTCGGATATCTTGGCAAGATCTACATTTATGGTTTTAATAGCCTCAGACAGCGTTCCCAGCGGAGCTTGTGAATAAATCTGAAGATCATCAGCATAAAGGTGATAGGAAGAGAGAAGTTGATTAGATATTGAATTTATAAAAATTGCGAAGAGTAAAGGAGAAATAACGCCACCCTGTGGTACACCAACATATGTATCACACCATGAAGATAACGTATCTTCTATGCGAATACGTTGTCGGCGGCCAGACAGATAACTACGAAACCAATCAATTACTATCGGAGATATGTTAAGAGAGCACAATATGCCAAGCAAAATGTCAAAGTCAACAGTATTGAAAGCATTACTGAAATCAAGCAATGAGAGTACTGTTAACTTCCCATTTTCCATGCCTGGCCTAATATCATCCGTAATATTCACCAGGGCAGTAACAGTACTATGACCAGGACGAAAACCGGATTGAAAGGGATTTAGAAGTCTATTCTTACAGAGGAATGAACTTAACTGGTCATGAATAAGACGTTCTAAAACTTTGGAGAGGAATGGGAGAATGGATATTGGACGATATTCGGAAAAGGACGTAGGATTGGACTTTTTAGGTAAAGGTGTAATTTGAGCTTCTTTCCAGGCATTTGGGAAGACGCCACTGGACAAGGAATAATTGAGGATATGACAGATTACAGGAAGGATTTCGTCAAGGATAGGGAGGATCATATTACGGCTGATACAGTCACTTCCAACCGCGTTAGAAGTTATGGATAAAATACTCTTCCTAACATCACAAACAGATAATTGATTAAACACAAATGAGGAATAATCGGGGTTCGGAAGAGAAGAAAGATATTTTAATGTAGTTGATTTAGTAGATAAACTAAAGTTGGACGAAGCAGAGAAATGTTGATTTAATAAATTTATATCCAAATCTGAAGGTATAGAATCATGACGTGACTTTCCGATCCCCATAGATCTTAGAAATTTCCAGACTTTCGCTGGATCTCCATTTTCAACAGAGCTATGGATATGATGGCGTTGAGCATTCCTACACACCTTGTTGCAATGATTTCTGATATTCACATATTTTGCCAGGTTCGAGGGAGTGGGTCGACCTTTATATTTCGACTTAGCCGCTGCTTTTCTAGTCATAACAGTTTTTATGTCATCGGTGAGCCATGGCGACGGCAGGTGTTTCACCCTAACCGCCCGAATGGGGGCATGGACATCATACAGTTTGACTAGATTATCTGTAAGCAGGCTGACTTGGTCGTTCACCGATCCTGCACTTAATAAGGGAACCCAATCAATGTTGCCGGCATCCTCTCTAAGGCTTTCAAGATTCATACCACCAAAATTACGCTGCAAGAGAATTTTTGACTTTGCCTTAGGAGGACGAATTTTATACGATAGAAAAATTAAATCGTGATAAGAGAATGCGTCAGCTGAGCACTGCCCATGCTTAGCAACGTGGTCACGAGAAGAAACGAAGATGAGATCAAGAAGTGTTGGGACAGAGTTGGGGAACTTATGAGTGGCATTCAGAGGGGAATAGATAAATTGTTAGATTCTATAGCAGAATGAAGTGAGGAAGCACGAGAATCATTTTTAAGGAGGCAAGTGTTAAAATCACCCATGATAATAGTGTGACTGTAAGATGCAACAAGATTTAGTAGACGCCAAGAAGAATTTTTTTATGGTGAAGCTCCACTTCCAGAAATAGATGCTCGCCAGCGTTTGTCGGCGGTGGCTGTGAAGACACATTAATAATCGAAAAAGAAAGATGTGCTCGGAGATATATGGCAACACCACCACCACCGCTACCCGTGCGATCATTTCTGATTAGCTGGAAACCCGGTAGAGAGTATAAAGTTGAGGGGAGACAAGGCTTGAGCCAAGATTATACATATAACGAGTAAAAACCAACGGCGATTACATACATCGAACTTCTAAAAATAAAACAGTTTCACAAAAGGTGTGCTCTGCAGTTTACCTTGTCAAGTTATTTATATTGCATTATTAATATATAGTAGGTATTCATATATATGAGTAGGTACCTATATACCTGTATATACAGGTACAGGTAGTAGGTAGGTATATGAAGCAATATAAGCTTTGCCGTTATAATTATTTATTATCTGATCGAATCATAGCCTGCTTCCGTGTACACCAGTGTCAAGATCATTGCCAATAATATTGCTAATTCAGTTCATGTGTGATTTTATTTTCCTGTGTACCTTGTACCTGCAAATTTTTGTAGGTATTCATTAATGACTTCCTTGTTTCTACAGTAACGCCTGCACCACACTAATCACTTTTTGCAGCAGAAGCGCGCGTTTTAGAGTTTAATCTACACTACACTGCAATTTGATTGAAATATTGTATGATTTTTATAATGTTACGTGTGTGTGTAATATGGTTACATAATAATAATGAAGTGTCCTTTTCTCCTTTAATTGCTTAATTAGGGAATGTAGGTACACTGCGTAGGTCAGGCGCGGTCGCAGCTAGACTTTGGCGGGGTCATATTAACAGTAAAGTGACTGGGGGGTCATATAAAAGTTGAGCAAATTAGAATTTATTTCACAAAAATAATATTATAAATTAAAAAAAAAAAAACTACCTATTTTTGATTTCATTATTAAGACGTTTTAACCAGGAACTTGATAATTTATTTAAAATTTTCGTAAATTGTATTTTTTTTTGAAGTTTGTCAATTTGACGTGGGAGCTTTTGGGCGACCTCCCTCCCCCCTCGGCCCGCCACTGGTGTAGGTGCCACCGACCACTATGTACAATATAGTACATAGGAATATATCTACATAGATAGAATCCACATATAGAACAATATACCTATCAATTGTTGTAAAGCAATTAGGTACCTATGCTTACTTCATGCCAAGCTAGGATTTATTACTTATTCAAATTGATGCACGATAGGTAATTATTTCAAAGAGCAGGCCTACCGATATTAAAAATATTCAATATAACCTGTGTAAACCTATTATGGAAAGAGTTTATAATATTCAGCATCTTAGAAATATCGAATAAATATGTTGGCAACAATGTCTATCTATTACATTACAACTCGTTCATCTATTGACCTCGAGGGCCCACAATCGTGAGATTTTCCTTCTTGTAGATGCATGATTCACTTAACCAATTAATTCAGCAAAACAATATTTTGCATAGGTAATAATTTAAATAAATCACTTCCTAACCTTTATTGCGGAATATTTAAGCTTTTGCGATACATTTTAAATTGTTGTTGCTAGTTCCTTGATTGTATAGATATAACCACTATTATGGATTATCATTATAACTGCTTAATGCTCTTAAAGCTTCTGTTCAGTTACGCCACTTTGTCATAATAGTCTGAAATAAATTATACGTTATATGGAATATTTTGAAAATCTTATGTGTGGAGGTTTCCTGGGTATCTTTTTCACAGTTAAAACAAGGGATAATTAATTAAATTCTGCAGGACTACCGCGTAACGACAGTGGTATTGGATACCTATTCTTAAATTTTTAATCCTTGATCCTCGTTCGGGACTGATCGTCATGATCAGGCTCTAGCGAAATGTGTAAAAAACATCATAAGTTTAAAAAGTCAGAGGTGCAGGCATAGACCGTTCTGCATGGCAAGCAAACGTACTACCGTTAGTTTATTACTGGTACTGCTAAACCTACTCGCTAGTTTATCATTGCTTTCAGGATGAATAAGTTAAGGTAAATAAATATGTAGGTATTTGTTATCTTGTTTGTTTATCCGTTACATTACAAATGTTCTCGTTGAGTGATTTATTACTCAGTGTTTCCGCCTTCAATAACCCAAATTATATAATCCGTCTCGTGGGACGTATTCTTCGCCAAGCTCCGCTAAACATAAATTTATGATCACTCATATTTTTTGCGTTACGTTTCAACCTTGTTTCTGTCAGTGCAGATTTTTGACATACACTCACAAACAAGATAGGAAGGTGTTGCCAGCTTCCTGTTTTCCGGTGTGTACACATTTACGGATAATGTTGTTTATCATTGCATTCAAGGATGAAACGTGTCGGGTATGTAAGACCAAAAAGTCGTAAAATTTTCCGCTTGATTTAATATTTAAGGTTGGTTTCGATGACACATTCACATTGAATATGTAAATTGTCGCCGTTTTTTCCATTATAAAACCTATTGTCTCAGTGAGTGATTGTGCTATTGTCCATATAATGGATAAAACATGATTAATTATCTGTTGTTACAAAAAGAAAAAAAACAGTTTTTTATTTGTAATAAAAACAAACGGGCATTATTCATTTACATATAAGCAACAGAATCGGATTTTGAACAAAAAGCGAATTAAAAGAATATTTATCGTGAGAAATGAGTAAAGTGATGACAACCGGAAACGTAGCTGATAACTCTATAAATAAGAGTGTTGATTTTGTACTTTGTTTATATAGGTATATGGTTGATACTAAGTGAAATTCTAAGTCTATGGTTGATACATACATATGCTTATATGTACCTATGTATTTATTTTAAACGAGTCTACACAGACTTAAGTATGATTATATGACTAGAATTATATAGAACAAAATATAGCATCACGCCTGTATTGTCCGAAGGGTTAGGCAGAGGTGTACTTTTTGACATTTCGTAAACCCACATTTCGCAGGTTCCGTTATTAAGTCTCATGTGATTGGGGCGAGCCAATTAACATCTACCGGGTACAATTAGAAACTCTGTACTGAGAATTTATAACACTTAGCTCGCACTGTGAATCGAACCCAGGTCCTCATGCTCAGCAGTTGCGCTTGCGACCACTAGACCAATGGGGCTATCTATTTATATTATTATTCATACTATAGTCAAATCTAAAATAATCATTCTAAAATAGCTTCTATCTCACCTCAACACTTAGGTGTAAAGTGCGTTAATAGCAGCAATTCGCAGTAGGTAATTTGACATTAATCTTTAAAAAAACTTCCATTGGAATATTCTGCAACAACAAGTCGTGGGGAAAACCCAACGTCTATAGTCGTGTGTGTGCGTGTTTTTTTTTTTTCATTTACAGTTAACCTTCTATTCAGCCGAGTTGCGGTTCACTGGACTACTCTACTCAGTATGAAAGGATAATGAGTACATACATAATCACTTGGTAAGCAGAAATGCCTTTGTCTAGGTCATGCAGTACCTAGTTCCGTCTGTTATTGTACTGGGCCAGGTGTAGTTAGGTAATAAAAATCTTGATTTTGACGAAAAAATAACAGTATGTAGTATGGAGCAGGAAAAGGTGGGAGTAATCAAATATAAAAATTATATTTATAGCAAAAGCAGTGATAGCTTAGCGGTTGAATGCTTGCCTTCCATACAGGAGGATCTGAGTTCAAACTCAGCCCGCAGCTCTGACTTTTCGGAATCATATGCGGAACAGAACTGATTATCACTTGCATTTAACGTGAAGGAAAACATCGTGAGGAAACCTGTACACCTGAGAGATCTCCATTAAGCTGCCGATTGTGTGTGTAGTCCGTTAACCCGCACCAGGACAGCGCGGTGGAGTAAGGCCTAAAGGAGAAGAGACCCTTGCCCAGCAGTGGGACAATAATGGGTTGAATTTATGAATTTCATTATCATCATTTCATATTTATAGTAGGAACATAGAGGACGGGCGAGGGGAGCAGAGCTTTGTATAGCCATGTCGACTTTGATTTTCTTCTAATGTTCCAAAGAGATACCCCGTCTTCTTTCTTTCTTAGTCAGGTTGAGGTTCGAGGTCAAGTTTCATATTTTTTAATGTCTTCAATCTTCAATTGTAAGGCCGAAGCCAAGCCTTCTATAACTGAGTATAGAGAAATGTGAACAACTAAAAATTGAACAATGGAAACGCTCGACTTTCTTACGTTCGGAAATTCACAACAGTTACTTCGCATTTTTCATTGTTGATATAACACTTAAACTATCCTTTCGACAATAAAAAGTTTTTATGTATGTAGTAAAATTAGATCTAATTGATGGGCTTTGTGTAAAAAGAACTTTTAAATAAAGCTAACACGGTTTACATTGACACGGTTTACCGACGAAAGGTAAATGTTAGTATTGTATGTTTCCACGAGTGTCCGTTCGCAGCTTAATAAATTAACTGACATCCTGACACAGAATAAATTAACTGACATCCTGACACAGAAATGTGTGCAATAAAATTCATGTCACACAATGCGGAATAATAAGAGCACAGCTCGCTTACTGAAATCCATAAGAGGGCCATACAAAACAAGTGGAAAATGCTATAAGTGAATTTGGTTTTGTTGACCAAATTCTTTGACAAAAGGTTCATATTGACTCATGCGCAGCAATGAATGCAGGCGCAAGCACGGGGTTTCTATGACACGTCAAAATTCCTCTATTACAAAGAAATTTCCGGAAGAAGTGACCGCAGCACGTTCGCTGTAGTACAGAAAAGGACATTTTCAATTGTTTATTAACTCAACATTGACGTTGGTATGTAAGTTGAAGGTCAGGAGAAGCGTATCTCTAACCAATCTGTCAACGTCCACATCCGAAGTTGGTTCCACGAAAAAACCGAAACAATGTTCTTTAGAGATAGCCACGCCTGGAAAATTGTGAGATAGTGATCACGATATATTATTAGCACCAGGATCTTGCGTTAATAACACCAAAAAAATTGCTGATACACCTTCTTGATATGACAGGTTTTGCTAGATACGTGGTAAGACAACCGAATGGTAACGATATATTTTTTAAACTTGATCATAGGTTTGAAATGTAACGGCAAAGTTCGTTATGCTTTTTTATTTTGTTCGGTAAATTTTTTTGTTGATTGGAACGCGTTCTTATTAATGTAGAAACTGGTTATTTGCTCTACAGAGACTACTCTATGACGTCAATGGCTTGCTGGCTAATTCTAATGATATATGATTATGATCAATAAAAAAGTCCGACGACTTGAGTCTGATATTTTTAAAAAGAACTGAATAATTATAAAAATAAAAACCTATAAACATTCTGACGATTAATCAAATTTAGAGATGTTTAACGTTTGAAAATCATTTTTTCATTGAGGTTAGTTGTGGTGTACCTATGTTAGAAAATTTCTGCTAGCGTTTTTCAAATCCTACTTAATATTATAAATGTGAAAGTTTGTGTGGATGGATGGATGAATCTTTGTTACTCTTTCACGCCAGAACGCCTGAACGGATCTGGATGAAACTTGGCACAAAGATATATTATAGTCTGGAATAGCACATAGGCTTTTACTTTTTATCGGCGAAGCCGCGGGTGGAAGCTAGTAATTCATATATCCACACTAAGCGATTTAAATAGATTAATATTTCGTGATTTTTTAAATAGATTTCTCAAAGAAGGTAATTATTTATCTTTTAATAAGATTTCTTATACATGTTTATTATACTAAAAATAATGTATAACAAACGTTAAGAATAACTAACTGTACTGCACTGCACTTACCCCGCTACCCTACGTCGCCCTAGTCGCCCGGACACTAGGGATGACCATGTTTATGAGAGGACAACGAGGCGACACAACAAGCTTGTAACTTTGTGAGTTTTCATTCAATTAAATTATATATTATAAATTCAATACTCTACATAGGTGTAAATGAACATATTTGACATGTGTTTCGGCTTATGTATATATTTTTGTTTTACGTGGTGATAATCTTCTTGGAGTATGCTCCACTAGGGGTAGACCGAGGGGTTAAGTCACTCTTTTACCGGTTTAACCCACCAGAATGGTCTTCGTGATGGTGGACTTCGGGAACTTTCAAGGAGACCATGCCGAAGCCTACCTTGATGCTACGCTCTATAAAAAGGGAGACGTCCCGGGGGAGGCTGTGAAAAGATCTCCCGGACAGGTACCTAATTAACTGCCTAAATAATCTTCATATTATAGTTATTTTCTCCTTTGATTTAAAACTCATGGGACAATATTTTTTTGTTTGTGCTACATTGGTTTTAAATCCGCTGAATCATGATCACGGATTAATAATACTACTAGTTGAGCTTTTTGTCGAAACCAGATAATGAGTATATGGTGTTCGCCTGGTCAGTTCAACTCGTACCTATCCTCGTTAATCGAATTTACGTCACTAGCTCCCACAAAAAAGATGGAGCAAATTATTAGCTAAAGATCACACACATAGTGTCTGTTTTTTGTGCCAGCTTTATAGATTAGGTACATAAGTATATATATACGAATACGAAAGAATAATTATCGACATTTAGCATTCACTTTTCTTACCATATGTGTTTCTAGGCCCATCACCAATTTCATCTCTTCCAAAGGTGTCTCTTGGGTGATGGATTAGAGATCGATGTTATTAGGGCAAACTCACTTTTGACATATTCCTTTGTCATTATTCATTTTTACTTCCATAGAAAGAAAGATGAGCCCATTTCTTGTTTCCCCCATCTTCTCCTAGAGTGCAAAGTAAGTCCACAAGTGATAAAACCTGAGATAATATGGAGCGTCCTAGGCACTCAATTGGCCTCAATGCCGCCATTGCTAACTGGCTAATCTTTCTATTCCAGTATGAGCAACCTAGGTGATAGTTCATGCCAACACGACAAAAGAAGCCAATCTACCACATAGGAACTTCTAAATTGTCTCAAGAAACACCAAATTACGAAGAACCACAACACACAGTGTGTTTCATGAGTGGATAGGTCATCTCAAAAGTGCTGTGGTACTTCTACAAAAAAAACAGTCATGATCTTGACCGAAATAATCGACATAAATAGATTAATTCAATGATGAAGGTTGTACTAGTCTTGTGAATTGAGAATCCAAATAAATCTAACTTGATGAGGTATTCGTTTCCGATCTTATCAATTTTACGTGGTATGAAGTTTACTGGGTCATTTAGTAATCGATAAAAATGAATGAAAGAAAATCTTGATCTTGATAGCCAACAACAGGACCCACCGCAGTCAAATAATTTAAGGTCTGTGTCTATGAGAGGTTTTTCTTGTGCGTTGTGTGTAGTCTTTCTTCTTCATCTGTCTGGTCTGTGCCAGTAATTTGTGCAGACTTTGATTAACTTCTGTGGAAGCTTTTGATCACTCCTTTGGGCCTTACGCGGGCGTTGGGCTTTTGTCTTTACTTCATTCTGTCTGTTAATACCTCAGTCCAAATGCAAAAATAATCTTGGCTTCTGGTAGTTAGGGTTGCTACCTTTGTTTTGGGCGAAGAAAGTATATTTACTTTTCCAAGGTAAAAAAAATAAAGTACAATGTGTGAAAATAAAGTAAGTATTATTTATTCGACTTACAATTTTTTTTCTTAGGAATTTTTATTTTTGCTTTTAGCAACATCAAGCTAATACTTGTTATTGGTGAACACATTAAAAATATATTTACATTCTATTGATTCATTAGTTTCCGTTCAGAAACGAAATCAGTGGTCATTACAAAAATAAAAAAGAATCGCTTGAAACTTTTGTTTCTTTAAGTAAAACCCTAAAAAAGTTCGAAATAAAGTACTTTTACGTACATTATTTTTCTTCTAAAGTATAAAGTACGTCTGCCCGAAATAAAGTACAATAAAATAAAGAACGGTTGGCAACTCTACTGGTAATATTTACAACGTAGGTTTTTCAACATTTATTACTCTCTTATCTCATAGTTGCTATCAAATGTGAGATATAATGAGGATATGAAAAATATATCAGTAGCTAATAAACAAGGAATTCCATATTCTCACACGAAAAAATATATCAGATATAAAAGGATGTTTGTTGTTTGTTGATCGTTGTGCTCGTCAGAATTTTCTCACGTAAACGAGGTACGACTTATAGGAAATGATAAATATAGTGCCAGTATAAATGATATTTATTTCTGACTTACAATTTGCAGGCATTAATGGAAAGTTGGATACTAGTTGATTTGTGTTTTTTCCAATCCATTTTCACCATCTTCGTCATTATTATTGTGGATTCGTATTAAAAAGTAAATAAACATTCTCCCAAAATATAAATAAAAATGCCTCATTGGTCTAGTGGTCTAGTGGCAAGCGCGACTGCTGAGCATGAGGTCCTGCTTTCGGTTCCCGGGTCGGGCAAAGTGTTATTGGGTTTTTCTGTATGAAAATTCTCAGTAACAGCACTGAGTCTGGATCCGTGCCCGGTAGATGGCAATAGGCTCGCGCCCTATTATATGGGACTTAATAACAGCATCGGCGAAATATGGGTGTACAATAGCCATCTGCCTAACCGATCGGGGAATACAGGCGTGATGCTATGTTATGTTAAATAAAAATTTACAATTCACAGCTATTACTATATAGGTAACTATTGACGCCAGTTTTTTTTTATGGCAACTGTGCCTATACCGGATTTTCTGCCAGTGTCGAGTGGAGAGTTAATGCCAGTTATTTGCAGGGACATCAGCGCGACATGAGCGCGACCTTAAAGCTAAAATATACCCATTGTTTACAAATAAATCGTGATTGTGATTATATTAAGCGCAATACATTTAATTATAATCTGGCCAGGTTATAGGTGAGATACATTGATCTTACCAGCACGTGGGGTAGCACATGTAAATAAACATTGCATGACATGCATTTATAATCACTACATATTATTAAACAAAGTCCCCCGTTTCGTCTGTATGTTCGCGATAAACTCAAAAACTACTGAACGAAGCTTCATGCGGTTTTCACCAATAGACAGAGTGGTTCATGAAGAAGGTTTAGGTGTATAATTTGTTAAGGTTTTGTGTAAATTGGCTGAAATATGACTATTATAGTTAAAGATGTCGGAAAAAAATGAAGGCGTAATATGCTCTGCTATCCGTGCGAAGCCGGGGCGGGGGCGCGAGTAGTGTAATAGTTTTATTATTGATGTTGATATAAGTAATTTATATTCATTGTCAAACAATATTTATGCCTTATATAAGCACCCGGGTACGTCTTAAAACTGCGACCAGACACCGGAGGACGGGCAGCAGCATCCTCTCACTAATCGGTGAGCCACTGCGATCCCCAAGCCGCCTGCCAAGCGTGGGGATCATGGCAAATCCCCCCCCCCCCCTTGGGGGAGGCCTTCGTTCAGCAGTGGACGTCTTCTGGCTGATGATGATGATGATGATGATATAAGCACCATTGGTCATGGATTGCTTCATTGGTTTAGTGGTCGCAAGCGTGACTGCTGTGTGAGATCCTGGGTTCGAATCCCGGGTCGGGCATTGTTATTGGGTTTTTCTGTACCTATGGAAATTCTAGGTAACAGCACGGAGTGTGGAACTGTGCCCGGTAGACGGCAAAATGTGAAATGTGGGTGTATAATACCTAGTATATTTCTGCCTATCCCTTAGGGCAATACAGGCGTGATGCCATGTTATGTTATAAATACCTTTGCCGGATTTGTGAATCGCACCATGAAACTCACTCCTTAAAGGCTTCCGTCCGTCACCGGCGAGAAGCAGCAGCAACAGAGTGCTTGTCGTCGTTGATATGTGTATGTTCATACAAATTCAAAGAAAATATATAAGAACCAGTAGTGTCGCAAGTCTTAATTGCGAATTCTTATTTCAGAAAACTCATTTGAACATAATGTTTTCCTGACCGAATTTCGGTCACGGCGGCCAATCTCACCGGAGATTAGCCAACTAAGCAGGAGATATTATAGAGCACAAGTGTGTGCGCAAACAGGTGCCCTCTCTATTCCTTCACTCTCATAGTCCGATGGGACGTCAATACGACACGACTGGAGAGAGATCAGGCGCAGGACCAACGGCTTTACGTGCTTTCCGAGGCACCGTGTGTATTCACATACGTATTCACATACACAAAGACTCATACCCGAAACAACTATCTGTAGATCATACAAATATTTGTTCCGTCCGGGAATTGAACCCTTGACATGTAGCGCAGCAGTCCATCTCTCAACCACTGTAACATACCTACTCGTCAAGTGCTTAAAAGTCAGGAAGCTTATGTTGACATAAGCCAGACTGACAATTAGACCGAACATGAAAAGGCTAAAGATTATACTTTATATTTTTCAAACAGTTTTTAAAACAACAGCACAGGTGACGAATTAAATTGACTGTGGGTACCAATTAATTAACATACAATGTGGTTGATATGATCTAATGACCCTTGTCAAAGTAAGGACACGCCAATTATCAAGAATGTTATTAAATGCTTTCAAAATAACTAACTTCAGTGACATTGAAGTCAGTACACTGCAAAACTGAAACGTAAAAGAATAATATCATTTAACATTTTATGCTATGTTTTTAAGAAGGTATCAGAAGAATGGCATATACATGAGAATAGGGGCGTGCACAGAGTTTTTAGATAGGGTAGGCAGAAAATTTTAAAAGCTTACTTACCAATAATACCTACTGCATGTTTGTATTGGTTCGTCGTCTTGTCGATTAAATAATGATGTATGTGATTACCTCAAATATCTTATAATAAATATTTATCTGAGTTATGTAGGGTAGGCAGTGACTTTTTGTCTTTATGAACAGCACGCTACTGCATGAGAATATACCTATATACTCAACTACTCAAGTAGTAGAGTAGACGCGTCTTGTCCTGCTCACCTCGTGACGAATGACAAGCGTGAAGACGAACAAGTCAATAACACCTCGAGTTTCCTGCTTGGAAGATATTACGACACAATTAAATTATTAAATCATAAAACTCTGACGTTGAAATATAGTAACACGCGTAGCGCGTAAAATGCGTTGGATTTCAAAGTGTTTACAAACAAATGTAAATATTTTTGATTCGTGTTTTGATGGACGTAGATCGTCACTGTATATCAAAATGTTGTCAATCACGACACTTGTTAAAGCTGCAAATTAGGCATTACTTACGCGAGCGAAAGGAATTGCTGTCTTTTTCGACAAAATCTATTAAATTAAAGTGTCTGTTTGTAATGTCAAAATAACAGCTTTTTACTAAATGCATATGAAAGTAATACGTAATACGGCAATTATAACAAAAAGAACAATTTTTAAAATTTGTATCTCTTTTTATCTGTTTATTCCGGCTAATCTCCGAAACGGTTCGACTGATTGTGACGGGACTTTCACTGGCAGATAGATGATGTTATAAGGAGTAACTTAGGCTACTTTAAGTATGGAAAAATAATTAGGGTTCCGTGCAAGAAATGCACGGTTTCGTAATTCAGGCTGGCGAAGCCGCGAGCGGAAGCTAGTAACATATATGATTTCTCCTGTTGGTATTCGTACAGTTTACAGATAATATAATATTTTATTCACACACACTCTATTTAAAGATCATATAAATAGTCGTTGCGTGTGGGAATCGAAACCACGACCCGTAGTGTAGAAAGCCAATCGCTTAGCCACCGCGTCGTAACTGTTTCGAATATAGGTACGGTAGATACGATCAGCCTCACAATACAGGCTGATATACAGCCCCATGTATAAGCAACAAGCCACTTCGCCGTGAGCTTGGAGTAAATACAGTTACGCTAACCAAGTATAGGCCCTAGTGTAAATTTACCCTCTAAATTAAACGCGTGCTGTGTTTTACTTTAAAATAATTACAACTAGTGTACTATTTGTGTGTTTGTGGGTTGTTTTTGCGGCCATAACTGAGTGTAAATGGTGTCATAATAGTAACTAATATTAGGTTAATATATAAGGAATTTTTGTTCCGCTCATTATTAAAACAAGTCACTGTAATGTTATGTTTCTCATGAAGTGAAATTTGTTGTGAATTTCTTTTGAGAAAATAAAGTTCTTTCGTCGTGTAATTCCCGGCAAAGATGTTCTCCGGAAGCCTTTTCTCGAGCGTGATGTAAACAACAACAAGTATTTATTTAATAATTCCTCGAAATCATTAGACTCAGTCTTTAGTTACTCGTAATTACTTAACTAGAAAGAATAATTCTGTAGGATTGCGTCTTTATCCTATAATCCGGAATTTCCCAAAACCGTGTGTATTTTTACAGATTTACAAAATTACAAGATCTTACTGAGAAATAATAGTGAAGTTCCAAAGCTAATATTTGAAGAAGTATTGGTTGGGATCTTACAATTCCGCACAGATCAGTGGGTCTGCGATGTTAAGCAGGTCCCGAGGTCAGTCTTTGGTTGGTTGGTCCTTGCTTGGTCCATGGTTGGCCGTTTTTCATAATGAGACCTCTCTGTGCCTCTAAAAGCACGTTAAGCAGTTTGTGCTGGGTGTCATTCGAATACATATGACAGTCGTTACGGTTTTCAGTAGCCCAAAAAGTCTGACAACCGGTCTAACCTTAAAGTATCAGTGTTTCCCAGGAATTGGGTGGCAAGAGTGCCGGATTAACCACGTAGCAAGAGTAGCAACTGCTACGGGCCCCGCGTTTCCAAACCTCCGCTTGAGCGTAATTTTTTGAGTGAAACTGATTAAGGTACTGAATTTATTTGATGTCACAAAAACGTGAAACGTTACATATGGTTTCCGACTATGACAATCCACGTCAGACAATGGGTAACCGATTATTTTGTTGCTGAAAATAAAACACAGAATTTCATACGGTAAACGGACAAGTTTTACAAAAGGTCACATTATACATAAGTCACATATACATATCCCATAGCAGGTCAAGAGCCCCTCGATAGAATTTGCTACGGGCCCCGCGCTTGCTTAATCCGGCACTGTGTGGGGGAGTCCAGAGGCCCAGACTGCCACAATGTCAACTGCCTAGCCTACTCCCAACTACGTCAGTCGGCTTCTAGTTTGACCACTTGCGGCTGAATATCAGCGGAGTTACTGCCACCTGAGGCCCTAGTGTAAGTTTCTTTCGACAAATTCGATTTACTACATCGAACGCGTTCGGCGCTCCGGTTGGTCCGTTTCGGGCTCTCCACCAATCGGAGCGCCGAACGCGTTCCTTTCCGCGAGCCTTTTTCCCAATTACATTGAGGTCGGTTTCCAATCTAACCGGTTGCGGCTGAATATTAGTATTTTACAACTGAGAGACACTGATGCTCTAAGGTTAGACTGGTTGTTAGACTTTTTGGGCTACTGACAATCGTAACGACTGTCATAGGTCTTCGTATGACACCCGGAACCAACCACTTAACGTGCTTTCCGAGGCACGGAGGGGTCTCGATATGTGAAAATTGATCACCCATCCAAGGACTGACCGCGTCATGTGCTGCTTAACCACGCAAATCGACCGATCTGCGTGGTAGCTATGTAGCTACGAATCCCTCCAACAATGATGCAACACTTAACATGATACAATATAATACGTATGATCGAATGACGTATTAGGTACATACATTGTTTATGTACTTACATACGTAATAGAATGTGAATAATATTAACCTTTGAGCTCTTTCCAACGCAGTTATGTGACGTAAAAAGTCGTAGTGACACCTATTGTCATATTTTGTGGTGAAAACAATGTTTTTTTTCAGTCATTTTTGTAATTACAGTTCGTTTTTTTTTCATTTTCGGCCTTTGTCCAGCACTGAAACGAATACATAAACAGGTTACCTAATTTAGTATTTCAGTTGAAACCATTTTGGTTTGTTATAACAAATATTTAAATTTAAGTGTACTTTAAATTAAGTGTACTTTAAGATAAGTATGTAATTATTCAATAGTCAAACTATGAAGGTAGCATAATCATCAAATAAAAAAAAAAGAATAACGAAAAATGTTTATGAATATTAGTTTACGTTCATCAATGTTTAAGTTACCTCGTACCATCGTAGGATTAAAAACCTTTTGATTTCATTCAGAAACGTAGATGAAATTAAAATATTCTTCATTCCTTTTTATATTTTATATGAAAAAGAATGTTATATTTAAACAATTTATTGAAGTATATTTCCTAATAACAATAAACACAGCCCGTGTTGTTGTTTATTTCATCATATTTTCATAGTTCTAAGAATTAATGCTATTATTATTTCCTCGAATTACAGAACAAGTTGAAAAACCTACGCAGATGTTTATTTTAGATTTAATATTAATATCTGGGCGGCCAAGCCCCCGCTCGGTACAAAATCTTTTATCTTTATGTACTAAGAACTAATTTTTTCACAGATGAGACTCGTATCGTTAGTAATTTTCGGGAACGCGATTACAAACAAACAAATATCGTTATCCATACATATAAATAAAATTGGAGTGTCTGTTTGTAATATTGAAATAACCGTTTTTTACTACATGCATATGAATATATATACGGTACATACACCAAAATAACATTTTTTACAATTTTTGTCTGTCTGTCTGTCTGTCTGTTTGTATAGGCTAATCTCTGAAATGGCTGGACCGATTTTGATGGGACTTTAATTGGCAGGTAGCTGATGTAATAAGGAGTAACTTAGGCTACTTTTATTTTAGGAAAATTCTTTTATTTTAGAAAAAAATAGGATTAAGTGCATTTGGTCTCACTAAAAAATACATTGTTAAGTTCCGACATCCACGCGAACGAAGTCGCGGGCACAGCTAGTATTATATTATAATTCTTCTGTATGTGTGTATGTCACTGAACTCCTCCTAAACGGCTGGACCGATTTTGATGAATTTTTTTGTGCATATTTGAGTAAGTCCCTGGATGTTTTAGATTCAATTGGACCCGGTAGGTGGCGCTGCGATCGAGTTTTACGATAAAAAAAAAAAAAAAAAAAAAAAAAAATATAGCATGAATAAGGGGGCCGATATTATATGCATGAGTGGTAATTTTGCCTCAGAACAGTTTAATTCTTTTTTATTGAAATTTTGACGCTTTTCGATATTATTTTTCAGTTTATCGGCCCGAAAGCGTTAGATTAATTACAACGTTAGTACGTATAGGTATCTGTATTTTTGTTGGTATGTGTTTATAATATACCTCTTTACTCTACTACTTTAGGATTACTATATTATTAATAAGCCACGTAATCGGCACTTCTTACATTACATTCGATTTTTTTTTACTTTTCCCCACAATAGGGTTTCTCTTGTATCGTGGGTACAGTTTACGAACATACATGTCACATGCACACACAACCAGACCCGAAACAACTATCTGTAGATCATACGTAGGCTGTTCCATAAGTCTTGCAATAGAAATAATCTAAAAAGTTTTGACATGTATGCCTGAGCGTATGATTATCTACCACTAATAACAAGTTCATGCATGCAGTATTTGTTGAGCCTGGCATCAGTAATCATTGGAAAATAAATCGAAAAAATTGTGAAAATGGCTAGTCTGTGTCACCGCGACTACAGAGTGATCTATTTATTACAATTTCAAACGTGGATTGTCTTACCACGAGTGCCATGAGGAAATGTTCAGTACCTTTGGTGAAGAGTGCCCTTCTCTTTCTACCGTATTCAGGTGGTACAAGGAATTTCAAAGAGGTAATTATAATTTAGACGACGATGAAAGACCGGGCCGACCCTATACAAGCAGGACCCGAGAAAACGTAGACGCTGTTAAAAAACTAATAGCTATTAACAGACGAATTACGTGCAGACAGATTGAGGAGATTCTACAGATTGGTGCATCAATACTTAATTCAATTTTACACGAAGACCTTAAAGTTAAAAAGGTATGTTGTCTGTTGGGTCCCTCATACTCTCGACGATAGTCAGCGCAAGGCGCGTGTAGAATGGTGCAAGAAAATGTTGAAAACGTACGACTCAGGTCGATCTAAGAATCTCAACTCAATCGTGACTGGAGATGAAACTTGGCTGTATTACTTCGACGTTCCAAGTAAATCAAGATCGAAAATCTGGGTGTTCGAAGACGAGCTAACTCCAACACAGGTCAAACAACAAAACTCAGTCAAAAAAAGGATGATCGTAGTATTCATTGGAAATAGAGGCATTGTAACTAGAGTTGTATTAGACAAGGAGAAGACTGTCAATGCTACCTGGTATACTACGGTTTGTTTGCCTCAAGTTATCTGCGAGCTGAAGAAACTGCGACCAAACTCGCGTCTGGGCGGTTGGCACTTGCACCACGATAACGCTCCAGCTCATCGAGCGACTGTAACTCAGATGTTTTTGGAGCAATCGGGGCTTACTGTGCTGGACCACCCTCCTTATAGCCCCGACCTTGCGCCATGCGATTTTGGCCTCTTCCCGCTGATCAATAGCCAGTTAAAAGGACGAGGGTTTGCGACGGATGAAGAACTACTGAGTGCATGGAATGAGGCCTGCGCCAGTGTCACAAAGGAGCAGTGGAATATTATGTTTGATACTTGGTTTGAACGTATGCATAAGTGCATTAACAGTAATGGATTTTATTTTGAAAAAGTTTAATAAATAGTTAGATTTTTGCAAGACTTTTGGAACAGCCTACGTACAAATATTTGTTCCGTGCGCGGATCGAACCCGCGACACGTAGCGCAGAAAGCTAATTGCTTAACCACCGCGCCAACCGTGTCGTCATATTATAAGGTCGTATGTCGTTGGTAAGTAATTTCTTACAGGTAACAAGTCGATAGTCTTAAAAAAGGGAGTTTTATTGAAAACAAAAACATAATCGCCTTAATTTAAAATAATTCTAACAAAACAAAACATAAGGCGCGAAGCAGACTGAGCAATTTTGATCTCCGTATTGCGGCAACAGGTAACTCGCAACAAGCTTTTTACATATAACTTAAAGAAACTGAGGCCCTAGAGTAAGTTTCTTTTGACAAATTCGATTTAACGTTGGTCCGTTTCATGTTCTTCACCAATAGAAGCTCCGAACGCGTTCGATGCGTTAAATAGAATTTGTCAAAAGAAACTTACACTAGGACCTCTGAGCTGACACAGAAATTCTAGTTGCGAGTTTCCGTGATCGACAACAGTTTTCAGTTGCTGCACTCGATGACAGAATCAGTTTCAAATTGATGCAATTAGCGATTGTCAAATTTTTACTAGATGTGGCAAGTTGCTGGTTTCCTTAATCGGCAACCGAAACACGTCGAGCAATTTCACTCTCTCCACGTCCCCCGCACCCGCAGCGCCACTGACTGTTTACAATGGATTTGAAAAGTTTGTTTAAGATAGCGGCAACCGTAAACTGGGCCTTTTTTAACCGACTTCAAAAAAGAGCAGGTTCTCAATTCGACTGTATTTTTTTTTTAATATTTGTTACTCGATTATTCCGTCAATTATGGACCGACTGTTGCTGCAACTGGTAACGTTTAACGAAAACTTTTAAAAAGTTGATAGTTTCTTTAACTAAAGTTGCTCAGTCTGCGGAGCGCCTTAGAATACCTATAAAATTAAACGCTTAATTAACAATACTTTGAAATACAATGAAATAATATTATTGCTGGTTTAGTAACTAGCTTTTAGTTGGTTTGTTCAAGCTTTAAACGTCAATTTTGTTGGAAGATAGATTTCGATGCAAGCCATTCACGTTGTATGACATATTTCAGCTTTAAACTTTGATCATATATTATAGAAGTCATACATATTTCAGTAACGTCTCGTATATATTTGAAACATTTCTTTACTGACTTAAAAATGTGCATATTTGTGATATATATTCTTTATTTTTTTTTAAAACGCCCCTCATTCTTTGTCTTGGATGTGGGTACAGTTTACAAACATATCTTACATGCACACACACACACATAGTAGATCATACAAATATTTGTTCCATGGGAATGGAACGCGCGACATGTAGGGCAGAAATCTGATCGCTTAGTCATTGCATCAGCGTAATATTTTAGTTTCCAAATAAAACAAACCAATACATATGTAGAATCAACACTTGCAAGAAGAATTCCATTTTAGTTCAATATTTCCTTAGCATGTTCAAGCCAATGTGGCCACAGCTCCACAAGATTCTGCAGCATCTCTCCAGGACTTTCAGTCTTGGTCAGCTGGCTGTGAGCCACGAGGTAGTAGTTTTCTGACAGATATTTGTTTTCCACGCCACATGCTAGCAGACTTCGCAGGGCTTTCAGAGCTAGTGGTGATGGTATCTTTGCTGTAGAAATAAAAAGAAGGTAGGCAGGTATTAAAAAAAAAGTTCTCTTAAAATTAAGAAAAATATTTATATAACGAAGACAAAAATAACCAAGGCACGGCTTTTTGAAACTTCTGAACAAGATTTTCAATTGATCTTGATTGATTTGACGATTTTATTGAACTCTAGCCAAAATATGCCATAGAGTATTTATGATTTAAAAATGACGGAATTATCAAACAATCTGATGAAATAGATAACATCCTGAGTGGTTTAAGGACTGTTCTGTTGTTAAACATAACCCTACTAGTGCCTTCTATATTATATTATACAACTCACTTCTAAAATCACCAATGAAAGAGATCCCAACGGCCCTCACATTATAGTCCCGGGTGTGTGCCCCAACGTGATGCCAGCCGGCTCCCTCGTACACCTTCCCATTACCACCAATTAGGAACCTGGGGATTCATCAAAACATTAAGAACAAAAAGGCCTTCAGGGAAATCACGGAATCGACATAAGTCTGTGAACTAATTTGGCCACTTAGCAATCTTTGTGGTATACTTAATCAGTTTGTGTAACTAACTCCAAAGGTTGTTGACCACTGTAATTCTGATTGACGTGGTTGGTCTATTTCGGAATGAAATTGCTACTTCTGACAGATAACGTCATACGCTCAACATATTTCTGAAGCCAAAAGATTCCTTTGCAGTATCTATTGGAGTTATAAAAATATCTTGGCGTAATGGAAGCTTTTTAATTTATATGCGTTTGGGTCATAAATCGTTCAAGATATTCACTTGCTAAAGTATAAAAAAGTCTTGAAAGCAATGTAGACATACATTGATTTCAAGACTTTTTAATAGTTTTTTATACTTACTTTTTTATACTCCTTAAAGACAATCATAAGATCAAAAAAATTACGCATATTAAAGAATATCGATTTTCAGTTCAACGTGTTTGTACTCGTACTCACTCGATTCAGAAATAGACTCATTTAGATTTGATTTTTTTCAGTTGACTATTTTTGATAGGAATATACATAGCAAATTCATCTCCGCTTGATAATGCATTGTACAGTCAAACAGAGAGATAGGTATCCAAGATCACCAGATTAAAAGTGTTGAAGAATTTTTTGAAAATAGTTCTAATAGGTACATCAATACGACGAGCGTACGTAGCTATAATTTCCTTATATCTTAAAACTGCATCTATGTGCTGAACCTGTATACTTATTTCTTTGTTCGACTGTATCAGTGACTACCAAAAAAGTCAATTAGGTACTAAACAACAGTAGGTATGGTATATCAGGAATACTTACGACTGTCCAATATCCGTAAATCCAAGATCTTTGATATGGAAATTCCTGATACCATTCGCAATTTTTTCACATCCTTCGTCGTTATTGCATTCAGGAGTCACTGTGTGCTGTATAATAGCAATGGTCACAGGTCCTGGCAGTTCCTCTTGACGCTGGAGAGGTGAATCGCCCCATTTTGTTATTGGAACTACGCCGCAATTTCCGTCTGAAAGAATGGGGTCACTGTCGTCACTAAGTTTTAGGCACCGTAAGATTAGAAATCATATAAAATTATGCTTATGACATCTTGAATTTCCTTTTTTGATTTGGGCATAATTTCAATAATAACAAATTAATTTTGTATTACTAGTTGGCTTACAAGAACTCAAGCTTCAAGCTTATTTCTTTTATGAGGAGTTGACTCCTTTAGCATGCTGTAATTTGAAAGCTACTAAAAAACTTTTGTAGGCATTCATAGTGCGATACCTATGGATAACCGAAAGAATATTATTACCTAAACAGCTAAACCAATTAATTACCCAAAACAACTTACCTTTTGCTTGCACTGTTAATTTAACAATTAGTACGAAGAACAAAATAAACCTCATTTTGAATAAGAAAATTATTCTGATAATACAAGACTATTAAAATGTAATGGGTTCGTTTTGAATCTCAATTAGTTATAATAATACTAGAGATTTACAGAATGTTTCACGCTTAACAGTATAAATTAGAATACACAATAGCAGGCTTCAGCGTCCCTTATATATTTGCTTTAAACGATTTGATGGGTAAGAACCTTTATCTTTAGGAAAATACACTTCTTGTTGAGGATACAGTATGTAATTCCCTATGTTTGCTCCCAGTTGCATTGATAAGACGGTCTGACTAATGATTGTTGAAAACAAATCAATGGCTGCTTATCTTTTTATTATACCTACTTATATCACGGTGTTCACGACTTGATCTACGTTCAAAGATTTATCCATTTCACCCCCATTTTACCCTCTTAGGGGTACTTACTCTTTGAAAACCCTTTCTTAGTGAATGTTTAAGCATAAGAACATATCTGTCAAATTTAAAACGTGTAGGGTTTATAGTTACTGAGATTTCAAGGTTAGTCAGTGAGTGATATTTCAGTTTTATATATAGATCTAGTTGCTACCCACAACTTAATTTGTATTTTGTACCATCATATTAAAGTTTTACTGATAAAGTTCCAATAGTAAAAATTTGGCTACATCTTTCTCTAGATCCTAGGTTACCTCTTTGTAAAATTTTGTAACGATCGGTTTAGTTGTTTGGTTGGGATGAGGTAACAAACAGACAGACAACAATTTTTTTTTTTTTTAGAAGGAACGTTGCCTCTCTCTAGGAATAATTCCTGTATCGTGGGCGCGTTTACAAACACATATATTCACATACACAAACATCCAGAACCGAAACAATTATCTGTAGATCATACAAATATTTGTTCCGTGCGGGGATCGAACCCGCGACACTTAGCACAGAAAGTTAATCGCTTAGCCACTGCGCCAACCGTGTCGTCAAATAGATAGGCTATGTATGTATGATGTATATGTATTTCAGCTAGGTTGAAAAAATTTACATAGTTAAGTTGTTACAGATTCAGTTACAAGAGGTCGTAGTAATGCCCTCCTGACCGAATTTCGGTCACGACGGCCAATCTCACCGGAGATTAGCTAACTACGCAGGAGATATTATAGTGCACAAATGTGCGCGCAAAAACAGGTGTACTCTCTATTCCTTCAATCTCATAGTCCGATGGGACGGCAATCCGACACGGCCGGAGAGAGATCAGGCGCAGGACCAACGGCTTTACGTGCTTTCCGAGGCACGGTGTGAATTCAAATACACAAAGGCCCAGACCCGAAACAACTATCTGTAGATCATACAAATATTTGCTCCGTGCGGGAATCGAACCCGCGACACGTAAACCAGCAGTCGATCTCTCAACCACTGCGCCAACCGTGCCGTCAGGTCGTAGTAGGTATGGTGTACCTACTACTATATGTAGTTATCACTAGATCACAATTTTCTGAGAACATTTTGCTGGTGTATCTGTAGCTATAAGCCCTATGTTATGCTTAAATGATTAAGTTACGTGAAAAAAAAAAAAACAGCTGTTTCATACAAAAGTTCAATACCTACTCGACCAAAACGTATGAAACTGCAGATTTTTTTTCGTGATTTCCCATTTGATCCTGTGAAAATTTGGGAAGTGATAAAAAAGCCCTGTATAAGCTATATGTAGTTTTTCGGGATTTGCCAATATTGTCCCTATATATATATAGGTGTACGCTGTAGTTTTTGTGTGATAGAACTCGTTATAAACATAAAACTTTACTGTGTTCTGTTAAAAAAGAAAAAAGAAACGGCGTCATCTGTCAGCTTGACGGGTTTGAATACCCACCTTTTTTGTCTAATTTCGATTAAAATGCATGAATCAAAAGATGTTTTTTAACGATCTACTTTAATTTATGAGAAAAAAAAAACAACTGAACTCTAAAATCTGTCTGTTCTTTTAGTTAACGGTTTTTCTATGCAATAAATTTGCAGTTTCTATAGTTGATATGATATTTAGTATCATGCACGAACAAATCCGAGGACATAAGCTAGCGTGGTTTAACCTTTTCAAGACGTCTTCTACCCACGTTAGAACTGGTGGCTTTTGTTGCCAAGGCTGCCTTAGTAAGATAAATCTCTGGATTGCTTGTGTGTGGTTTAATACAATTTCCGAGCACCGTTGTATGTAAGGCGAGGGATTAGTGTAAAGTAGAAAAAATGTCTCTCTAGCTGTATTCATAAATTTAAATAAAAAACATAACATTATATATACGGGGCGATCGGCGGCGTGCACAGAATTTTTAGATAGGCAGAAAATTTTAAAAGCTAACTTACCAGAAATACTTACTGCATGTTGGTATTGGTTCGTCGTTTTGTCGATTAAATAATGATGTATGTGATTTGTCACCTTAAATATCTTATAATAAATATTTATCTGAGTTATGTAGGGTAGGCAGTGTCCTTTTGTTTTTATGAACCGCATGCCACTGGAGGTGACCTACTGTGCATCTGTCAAGAGTAACGCGCTTAGACTGCCACACCATGTACACGTATTAAGATTTTAGTTAGTTATTAGAAATAAGTGGCGTTCAGCGTAATTGCAGTACCTAGGCCCCTGCTAGACTAAGCCATTAATTGAGGTGCTCTGACCAAACTACTTATGTAAATCTATTTAATTATTTTGTCTTTGACGCCTTTTAAGTGGAGTTTTCAGTTTGTTAATGGAACCTAAAATGTCAAAACAGAAAATAATTTTGTTTACATCACTCGAAAGTCTTCATCAAATTAGTTTTTGTATTTTTAAGCTGTTAGTCTTTGAATTGTAAAGAACGGTCACCCATCGAAAACATCACAGAAAGCACATGCTGATCTCGCAAAATAATCATGATCCTTACTTATTTTTTATTCTGAGGCCCTAGTGTAAGTTTCTTTTGACAAATTCGATTTAACGCATTGAACGCGTTCTGAGCTCCGATTTGTGGAAAGCACGAAACGGACCAAAAGGAGCGCCGAACGCGTTCGATGCGTTAAATCGAGTTTGCCAAAATAAACTTACATTAGGGCCTCAGATATTACAACACCCTCTACCCATAGTAAAAGTTAAATACGTAATACGTATGAAGAAATAGCCCGCGAAAATATTGTACACAAAAAATATATGTATTGAATATTTTCTTGTGACCATAATTTTAATTAAGTAGGTATAAAACTAGCAGTTGTGCCGCATGATATCGTTTAAACGTAGATAAACAATGTACACAGGAAAACAAACAGAACAAAATAAAACAATACAATTTAATTGAGCATTATTATTTTTTTGTAAACAAATGTAATCATAATCCCATATTTGTTTTATGCGCTCGCGTCATTAAATACAATATTAGACCTATGATTACGTATTTTGTTGGCGTTCCAAATTTAATAATTAGTTTAATAAGTGCGTACACTTATGTATAACTGGTGATATGAGTTTAGTTATGACGTGAAGACCTATATATGCCAGTATTTTAGGGAAACCGTTGTGACGAAAAAAGAAAAAGATCCCGAGAATATGAATATAAAATTCTTTCTTTATTCATAATAAGAAAATACCTTATTAGGTCATATTATTACCACCTTTTTTCTACGATCTGGTAATACCATTGTTGACTGGCTAATCTTTCTGAGCGATTCACATGTGATGGCTGGTGTCGACATGACAAAAGAAGGTTGCAGTTGCGATGTATATTATATAATACAGACGATAACTCTAACTACAGTCTGTGGAGACCCTAATGCTAGCTAAAACTTAATAATATGCAAGGTGATGATGACGTCACGACGATAAATTAAAATACGATCGCTACTAGTCAATCAAAATAGTTTAATTATTGAAATAGTGTTACATCATAATTCAAAGATCGGAATTGCTATCATCAATATCGTCTTTGATGGTAGCTGATAATTTCTGAGCCGCACATTTTATTTACAAATATAAAATTAAAGTATAAAATAAAATCTGTACGCTTGAATATAATTTGATAATTTTTGGTGTACGAACTTCTTACACGTTTCTCAGAATATTGGTTTCAATTATTGTCGGAATGTTGTCACCACTTTGTATATAACAAACAATCTTCACGCTTATGGGTAATTTTCACAATCAGGAAGTTAATATAACGGGTGATTTTAAGTTTATATAACGGGGGATGTAATAAAGGCTCTTTTTATCGTACGGAAAATTTGATTCTATTGGGAAATTAAATGGCAACTGAATTTGTTCGTACAACTGGTTAATTATTAGAAGTTTAGATAATACTTTTTTTATAATATAGATTTTATACAGTTTTTAATATACATAGTAATTTCTTTACAATGCACTATCGGATTGTATGCTTGGTGCAGTCGCAAGGCGATTGGCTTTCTGCACTACGGGTCATAGGTTCTACTCCCGCACGGCACATACATTTGAATAGCCTGCAGATTGTTATATATCTAGTCTTCTGGGTACACTGCCGGCTGACAGCGATGCGGAGGAGTATTTTGATGCGTAATGTATTTATAATTTTTACTTTTCTAATCTGATTAGTGTGTAAATATAGTGTATACATTGATGAATCGAATCATTCATTATTTCCTAATTCTGCTATTTAAAAAAACATATGTAGTTGATTTTCCTTATTTATACAACACAGTTACAACACAGTTACAACAATATATTATCACTTAGCTACTCTTAACATTTTTCCCACTTTTAGAACTATGGGGGAGATCCCTATTTATCTGACCGGAGGAGCGCTGTAGGCAATAAGTATTGCATTCATTAAACAAAGTAAATATTACTTTGTGTTTCAATATTCAGACCTACACGAATGGGAAGCCGGGAAAAACATCCCTGAACAATGTTATTGTGATAATTAATCAGTTAGTAGGTACATTTGGTATAAGTGTGGTAAAGTCTACCACAAACCACAAACTGACTAAGTGGCACTTCTCGTTTATCTGTAGTAATCCGAGATTTGAAATGGTAAGCAGAAATTGGGGGCCTGGTGCTATGAGCGTAGCCAGGGCCTGCGGGTTCAAACATCCCTGAAATATTCAAAATATTACAATAATATTATATTGAAATAAGCAGAGATAAGAAGTATAAATTTCTACATTAATATTTCATGTATATTTTTGTTGTTTTATTTCCTTAAACCCCTTCCGATACTAAAACCTGGCTACGCCCGTGCCTAATGCGATTTTTTCTGACCTTAGTGAACGAAGCCAGAAATTTATGAAAATAATGTTTGTGCGTTTTTAATAGGAGTTCTCTCAAATGCGCGCGCACGATTTTTTCACACATTTTTTGCATAACGGTAACAACGATCGAGGATAGTTCACTTTATTCATTAGGGTGCAAGGTTAAAAATTCTGGTAAGCGCTAGAGTACACGATATCCGATTAATGCGAGCCAAGCTTTGGTTTAATCTTCATCCATAGTAATTATTATAAGGAATTTGCAATTAATTAATAACACATTAAAGTTCCCGTTTGTGTTTCCCGAAGGGTTAGGAAGAAGTTCATCTATATGTACAACTATTGTACACCCAGTGGCGTGCGGTGCATAAAGACAAAATTTTTTAACAAAAAAAAAACCGACTCCTAAAAACTCAAAAACAAAACTAATAACTAAAAAGCAAAAAATAAATCTTTTATTATACAATATAGTAGTTGAAGAATATTGAAATCGGTGCCAAGTAAAACATAAAAGTAATATACCTTGCTGCTATAATAGCGACATTGAAACAACGAGTTCACGTAGAAATTGTCGAGTGCGGAGCGGATTATGCGTCGGACACGACAAATGCACTTCGCCAATCGTGTCGGTTTATCATTGCATGTTTTACTTGGCACCGACTTCAATATTCTTCAACTACTATATTGTATAATAAAAGATTTATTTTTTGCTTTTTAGTTATTAGTTTTGTTTTTGAGTTTTTTGGAGTCGGTTTTTTTTTTGTTAAAAATTTTAATTATTTTACAATTTTGAGTGATGGGTAGACCTAGTAAAGACGATTCTCTTGGAAAACTTTACAAAGGTCAAATGTATGTTGCCCCAAGTCGAGTGAAAACCTTAGACGGTATTGCACTATGTGATTTTAAAATCAAATAAATTACTTAGCCGACCACATGATGAAAACGCATTACGAGAAATGAAAAGATTAAGACGACTATTGTAACTAATACTGTGATAGTTTTGACTTTTAGAGGTTTAAAATGAGCCCAAACTCGAGGGGTTTACAAGTAGCTACTGAAGAGTTCCACCATCTATCTCCTGGCTCCATCATCAGACCCTCTATACCCAATGTTTTATACAGGACTCATCAAAATATATCGAGTGATCCCAAACTCGGAAGTTTTATTCCCTTAACTCTTTACCGTTGAGGAATAGGTACTATGACATCCATCATCAGCTCAGCATCATTAAATGATGATTTTCAGACGCCAATACCTAACTTATTAAGAAAAAAAGCTCAAACGGGCTATTTGTCTTACAATATTTGAGGGTATCCCTCGATTTCCCTAGGATCCCATCATCAGATCCTGACTTGGTGATAATGGGACCAAATGGGAAGCATACTCTTTCAAACAAAACAAGAATTTATTAAAATCGGTCCGTAATTGACGGAATAATCGCCCAAACACTATGTAGCTGCTATCAACCATTAAGGAGTTCCCTAAACTGTACTGCACCTGCATCACGGACCTTGCAGTGGCAGTCATTACCCATCTCGGTGTAAAGATCTTGTCAACACGAATAAAATAAGCCCAAACACGAGGTAGTTAAGATGTACCGTTGAGGAGTTCCCTCGATCCTCTGTCGTCTCCATCATCAGATCTGCCCTAAACCTCCATAGTATTGTAGTCTCATCAGATATACACATAAATATCAAGTTTTTACCCCATGCTCGCCTACAATTTTCAAGAGATGCCCTCGATTTCTCAGGGTTTCCACCATCAAGTCCTGACCTGATGACAATGGGACAAGCATACCCTTTCAAATAAAAAAAGAATTTTTGAAATCGGTCCAGGCGTCTTCAAGAAATCGAGTAACAAACATAAAAAAAAAATACAGCCGAATTGAGAACCTCCTCCTTTTTTTTTAAGTCGGTTGAAAAAGACACTGCCTACCCTAATAAATATTTATTATAAGATACTTGAGGTGGCAAATCACATACATCGTTATTTAATCAACAGGACGACGAACCAATACCAACCAACATGCATTAAATATTATTGGTAAGTAAGCTTTTAAAATTTTCTGCCTACCCTATTTAAAAACTCTGTGCACGACGCTGTGTACATTCACATATCGCCGATGTGGTTATTGAATCCCATCTAATAGGAGAGCCTATCCCTGTCTACCGGGTACAGTTTCAAATTCTTTACTACTCTTCTTTACTCAATAATACTTTGCCCGACCCGGGAATCGACACTTGACGCTCAGCAGTCGCATTTGCAACTGCTAGACTAATAAAAAAAATATTATTTATTTCAGCAAACAATTAAATTTGTTAGTATCAATTTAAAAACTATATTAATACATTAATAGCCTCATTTTGACGAGTCGACACAATGGAATCAAACGAGAGTCAATGACGGCATGGTTGGCGCAGTGGTTGAGTGTTCGACTGCTGCGCTGTGTCGCGGGTTCGATTACTGCACGGAAAAAATATTTGTATGATCTACAGATAGTTGTTTCGGGTCTGGGTCTTTGTGCATGTGACATATATCGACTGTGAACTGGCAACATGTCCTATCTCGATTTTATGAGGATTTTACTTGGTTATACCATTCTAAATTATATCATACTCAGCAGCGCTGCAAAAAGCATATTTTACTTTAATCAAAATTAGACGCCAATATATATTTTGAAAACTATAAAGAAACTATCGACCGCGTTGTGCATACAACGCGGTCGATAGTTTCTTCTTAATCTTGTAATGTTGTCAAAAATGAGATAGTACCAGTTGCCAGTTCACAGTCATTATGTTTGTAAAAGCATTATTCCAGGAATTATTTCAGGAATTATTCCTAGTGTGGGGCAATGTTTTTTTTTAAAAAGAAAGTAAACAAACAACTTATCAGCACAACTTACCTTCTAGATGAGTTTGACAAAAACAAATGCCTAACGAGGCAGTCAATTAATTTACTATACTGCAAATGCCAACAACATTTCATGTTTACAATGTTGGATGTTGATGACCATACTGATATAATCCTTTAAATCGTTGATTAGAGACGTGTTAGAGAGAGTGTAAGCTTACCCATTAAATACACGATTGAAGACCTAACATACATACAGCTTCATATACCAGTTTTCTAATTCGTTTTTTATAGAGACTCATTGACGTCACTGAACCCAATTAATCAATCCGCTAAGCAATGATTGAATTGTCCGATTAGAACCTTAAATCATAAGAAATACGGTACTTAATCAACGGTTAAAAAACATAAAAATTGATGAACGAAAGAACTAAATTATTCGTTAAATAGTAATGAAGAATTCTTTATTAAGTTTAGTTGACTTATGCTTGAACTCATCAACATACAGACAGTGTACCGAACCTTTTGTTTAGCTTCTGAACGAACTATAGGCAAATAACGCTGATTTTAATGATTCTTATAAAATGTTACAAATGTACATTTGCTTTTCTCCTGGCTCCTATATACCAATGACACGGTTCGAACAATGGCTAAGCTTTCTGCAGTCCTTGTCGCGGGTTCAATTCCCGCGATATTTGTATGACCTACAGTCGTTTATAGTGTGGTTGTGTGTGCATGTTTTTAAACGGCACGGTTGGCGCAGTGGTTCAGAGATCGACTGCTACGCTAAATGTCACGGGTTCGATTCCCCCACGGAACAAATATTTGTATGATCTACATATGTGAATATATGTGTGTTTGTAAAAGCACCCACGATACAGGAATTATTCCTAGAGTGGAGCAACATTTATTAAAATAGGACTGTACCTGTGTGCACGATACAGGAGAATCCTAGTGTGGGCCGTGTGGGGTAATGTAAAAAGAAAAACATAATATGCGAGTCTAGTCAAAGATTGAGGTGGCTAAATCTTTACCATCACTACCACCACTCCCACGTTTCCCACCAACATTTCCATTTAGTAGTGGATGTTTAAACTACTGGGCCACCCTTCCTCATCAGCGATGGCTGTAAAACGCATCTCAAGACTATCATAGTTGCCAATTACAACCACGGCGGCGCAGCAGTCTAATTCACTGAATTAAAAACAACGCACAATGCGCTGCTTTGATTTGTTTTTTTAATAAACGTTGCCCCACACTAGTGCTAATTCTTGTATCTTGGGAGCGTTTAAAAATACAAATATTCACATGCACAAATACAGAACCGCAACAACTATCTGTAGGTAAGTATTCGTTTCGTGCCAGGAATCGGAACCACATATCAGTTAGCGGTCAATCGCTTAACTGCGCTAGCTGTGCCGTCAACGACGAGTATAATATCATTGCATTGCAATCACTGTTCATCTGCGAAGTGTGACTATAAAAGTACACTACGACCGCTCATCTTAGCGGTTATAAGGACGCCCAAGTTCAGCAGTACCTATATACATAGAAACGAGCTTAATGATGAAGACGATTAAGTATTCTTGGCGAGATAGTCTTTATATTTTAAAACAGATCTTTATTAGAAGATTGGGATGAATTAGTGCGCTATTAGTGTTGACGTAGGTTTTATTTTATCTTTGTTTTATGAACGTAATTATGCAGCACGTTGTTTGAAACATGTTTTTGGGTCTAATGATAGGGGTGGAGCGATTGAATCGTGTCCAGACGCGTGCAAGCTATGAGTAGATATTAATCCTACTAATATCTTACCAATATTATAAATGTGAAAGTTTGTGAGGATGGATGGATGGATGGATCTTTGTTACTCTTTCACGCCAGAATAGCTGAACGGATCTGGATGAAATTTGACACAGAGATAGATTATAGTCTGGAATAGTAGATAGCCGCGCGGAAGCTAGGTCTTAATAAATAGGTGTTCAAAAGTCATAATATATGTGGATGAAAAGCAGTGATCGTCAGTTGAACGGTTAAACGCTTGCCTTCCACGCATACCCCTGACTTTTAGGAAACATGTGCGGATCAGAATTTGATCATTACTTGCGTAAAACGATGAAGAAACATCGTGAGGAAACCTGCACACATGAGAGGGCTCCATAATGTTCTCGATGGCGTGGGTAGTCCGCCAAACCGCACCGGGCTAGAGTGGGGGACTAACACTTTCAGGACATTTTCATTGAATTTATTTAATTTTTGATGTAAATAAAATACAGTGGTGATTCAGTATTTATAATTTAACCCATTAACAGTAGGTATCCAAAATAATTTGAAAAATTATTAGCATGCTCTTCACAATGGGTTTGTTTTTAATTTTGACGTAATACAGGTATCTAATTTTGGATGCTGTTGATTTGGGTTTATCTATGTATACTACTTGATGTCCGCGATCTCGTCTACTTGTATTTTGTATTTATTATCTACTTAGTGTTTTGCTGAAATGATAAATATAAGGCTATATCCTTCTCCAGGACTCCGGCTACCTCTTTGTAAAATTTCATTACGATAGGTTTAGTGGTTTAGTCGTGATGAGATAACAAACAAACAAACAGGCAGAATTACTTGAGCATTTATAAAACCTACATTATAAAACTGAAATACCACTTACTAACTGACTATTCACGAAATTTCGGAAACCAAAAAGCAAACAAATTTGAAATTTGGTGGATTCCTAATAGGGTGTTAGAAACTCATAAGATAGTATTTTTCAAAATTCAACCCCTAAGGGGATGAAATGGGGGATCAAAGTTTGTATGAAAAATCTTTCTACGCGGACGGAGACGCGAGAACAGGAACACGCTTTCAAGTTTTATACAAGAGTATGGTAACTTGCATAATTTTCTTTAATCACATCTAATTACCTAGATAGATAAATCTGTTTCGTGTCGGTTGCATCAATTACTTAGAAAACATGATCGTTCTCAGCGAATGGTACTTTGAAATTATATCAACGTACCATACGGTACCGGCATCCTATTCTGGTGCAAATTATGGCACGATTGGCGCCAGTGGTTTATCGTCATCCAAGCCATGTGATGTTAGCTACAATACGATGAGAAATTACTAAGAGAAGATTCAAAGCAAACATTAGAAGAAACAGTGATTGAACTCTATACGAAGTAAATTCTACATCGTGTACATCTTGCTGATTGTATATCAAGGGCTCGTCACTCAAAGAGCTTCGTGAAATATTGGGTAGGTATCAACTTATAAGTATTATGTATGTATTTTACCAAGTTGTGGAATAGTTCTTATTTCAAATCATCATTCAACATTAACTACTTATTATATATGTTTATATAAATAAAAATAAATGTGTGTATGTATGTTCCCTATGGACTTCAAAACGGCAGGATCGAATTTAATGAAAATTTTCGGTAATCTTCAGATTAGTCCAGCGGGTGATCTTGTGAATTGTGTAACCGATTGGACCAACAATTTTTTTTGGGCTTTTTGGAAATTTTGTGTGCTATCTATGCAAAGCCGGGCGGGTCGCTAGTACACTACCTATATTTACAGTCTAATCATATTATAAAAGTAAAAATTATGAAAACACTACGCATCAAAATACTCGTCCAAATCGTTGTCAACAGACAGTGTGCCCAGAAGAAATGTTGCCACCCTGTATGTAATGCAATGCTGATTTTTTAGTAAATAGGCCAGCCCTCTGATCATGAAATGATCATCATGTAAGCAAGGAAATAGCACGTTTTTACTATTATTCTACTATCCGACTACCTCACCTAATATGTAAACAAAAATCAAAAATCAGAATTGGGCATAGGTATTTAATAACAAATAATAAATTATATAACAACTGGTTCTCCCAACTCGTCAAAACGTAGGCAAAATAGGTAGCCAAACCGCATTTTTGTGTATGTTATTATTTATTGAGACAAAAAATTAATTAGATTATAATAATCACGTGATCTCGATTGTATCATAATCTTATGATTAACGGCTCACCTTGATTGTCATGATGAAGTCCTATCAAGTTTATTGGTAAAGACGACACAACTGGGGCAGTGGTTGAGCGATCGATTGCTGCGCGGTGCGGTGCTGTCGCGGGTTCGATTCCCGCATGGAACTAATAATAATAATTCTCTCTTCCACAAAGTTGTATCTTAAACATCCAGAGATCCATTCAAACACACACAAAAAAAAAAAACATCAATATCTGTTCAGCCGTTTAGGAAGAGTTCAGTGACAGACATACGTACAGATGAATTATATGTATAAAGATTATACTGTATAAAAAAAATAGAGCAGTTTGTTTAAGTCTATAGCTGATGGAACCTTGACCGCTTGTGTTCGATACAAGTTCGATCCCCTCGGGCACTCAATTAATATCAATTACGTACTGCGCCTACGCTTAATAAACATGAATCGGCAAGTAAATAGAGATAACGAGCGTTGACAGGATTCGGTGCAATGCACTTAGACGGGTCCTTCGTATACTGGTGTAACCCTCAAAATAGCGAAATCTATTTTTTTTTTTGCATTAAACTCATTAAAAGAACTTATATTTTGTATCCTGTAAAGTTTACTTTATAATATTAATTCGTTTCGGAAATAAAAACTTGTAAACTGGTGTAAATGACATCATTTTAAACCAAACAACTGTTTACACTGGTGTAAATAACTTGCACCAGTGTAGGTAGTTGCGATTTATGCGCCACGCAGGCGCAAGTGATGGTCAACTCAGTATACGCGTGGCGACGTTGCGTTGCGCACGTCCTACACTGCAACTGGTATAAAAACAACTACTTTCAGTTTGCGTATTCAATTGCTAAAGACTAAACTTCTTTATCAGGTTTTTGTTTGTGTTCATTATTAATGATAACCATTAACAACCAATTTTTATAAGGTCGTTGGCTTACGAGTTTCTGAATTTTCCAAAAAAAAAAAAAAATACTGGGCTATATAAACTGGTGCAAGTGGTCACTTGTACCAGTTTTTGTGTTTCTATATATTTAGGAAAACATGCTACAAAAATGCATAATGTGCTATTTTCTAAAATATAGATTAATATTAAAAAAATATTTATGCAGTTTTTTTTCCAATACGATTCAAGTATAACATATAAATTTTATAAAAAAATCTGTTGAATAATGTTAAAGTTACAAGCTTCAGACCATTTAAATTGCTCTCCTGTAAAGTTGTGTTTTTGCACTTGCACCAGTATACGTAGGACCCGTCGACTTGATTGTTTGGTCGTAAGCGAAATTCTAAGTTTGATCACTGAATTTTCAGTAAATAACACAAGAGTTTTTAATTGCGGTGGCATAGGTAAAACATTATGTATTCATTGACATGATAATATGTCCTATTATAATATACAAAGGATAGAAAATATTTGGAACAGTTAAATTAACATAACACAACATCACGCCTGTATTCCCCGAAGGCTTATACAGAGATGTACAATTATACACCCACATTTCGCTGAAGCTGTTACTAAGTCCTATGTCATAGGGATCTATCGGGTACACCTTCAGATCCCGTGCTGCTACTGAGAATTTCCATACTGAAAAATCCAATATCACTTTGCCCGACCTGGGAATTGACCTTGCTCAGCAGGATCAATGAGGCAGTTAAATTATATAAATAAATATCCTTTGTTTGTTATTTACAGAAAATTAGCCTGGATCTATGGCGATGTTAATTTCCGTTGGGAGCAAACAATCGACTAGATCATTTGTATTTTTTTATGGGATAGGCGGCAAACAAGCAGACGGATCGCCTGATGGTAAGCCACCCGCAACACCGGAGGAGAAAGTGCGTTGCCGGCCTTTTAAAATAAATTTGACTAAATATCTTCTGTTCTTTCATAAGGTTCTTTGTTTTTGAGCTGGCTGCGAGAATAAGCAAGTTAAGTTTGTAAACAACACGGAACAATAAACTAAATAGCAATTTGCCCTAGCAGACTTTCAACGTACTTACACGCCCGCAGTGAACGTCTCTCCGTATACGCAGCCTTGAGAAGATCCCATTTTATTTTTCTTTAAAACGATAATTTATTCAATTCGTTTGAAAAATCGCTCACAAAAGGTAACTGATTTCATTAAATATAATAAATTACTTGTTCGCTCATAAATTAGAACAGCTTCACAAATCAGTGTCGGCTAGCCGTTGGCTGATATTTCTATGAGGTCAGGGTTGTGATTATGGCATGATTGCTTGTAAGAGCCCACACAGACGGTGATATTTTTCACTGTTACAGTACCATGCTCATATGCTGTACCCTTGCAGAGATGATACGAATGTTATTTTTCTTATATTATTACACTAACGCATACGCAATTGTCATATATGACACTTCATGCGGACATATTTTTTATGACGTATATACCTCGCAGTTCGTTCAGGGAGCTTTAGTGCTTAGCCGGGCTAATGGCGAGACCAGAAGGGCCTCTAGCCGAGCAAATTTAATATTAACCAAGACTGCTAAGGGCGTCCCATAGTGGGATTCGAACCTCGACGTAGGGCTTTGCCGGGGACAGACAAGAGGGGACTTGCTGGATCTGAATATGCTTCACGCGGACACAAGAAGATGAATGACACTTTTACCATATGCAGCAGCCATTAAGGAATACAGAAACGTAAGGAGCCGAGTCGCGCTCCTTGTTATAAAATACTAAGAAATGCGCTTTGTATTGCTATGCTACTGCCGCATATTTGTATAGCGATGTGTACGAGTTCAAGCAATGTGTGCTTAATTGGCTGCAAGAACTGTGTATGTAGGCACTAGGATAACCCTGAAAGTGCCATATTTATATGGGCAGGACGTAACTAATTATGTCAGCAACCAGTCCGCCTCGTGACATTTGCTTTCAAACCATTCATATTGACTGGAAAGAAAAAATCTGGGCTAACAAAAAATTACAGTCAATGGTTAGGTACAATATCTTCTCGTTCGCTGATTAATATTTTTATATTGCGTGCTAACTTTTGCGGATACTTAGTCAAAAATATGTATACGCTCCGGGTCCTGGCGGGACACAACCTGAGAGGGCTGAAAAACGTAACGCCTCGCCAAAAGTGGCCTCACTACTAAGTATGACAAAAGAGATGGGATCATTATAGAAATATAACCTTTTTTGGTATAAACATTTTGGTATGAGTATGAGAGGTTTTTTATGGGAAAAGGTTGCTTCACCACTTCTCTTAACAGTTAAGCGTTTTTACAAAGAGTAGTTCCTCAGTTGCGGGAAAGACCTTCGGCCTACCATGAACTCTGATAGCCCGAGTTGATAATTTCATATCTTTTAATATTGTGTAAGGTTAAACATTCACACATTCAATGAGTGATATGCAATCTTTGTCTACTAAATTATATATCATTTGTATTTTGTTACGAAACTGATTAGAAAACTGGATCAAGGGATACAATGGTATCTGCTTTTGGAGCACAGAAATAACATTAGGTTGAGTTTAGAGGTTGTGGTACTGAGTGATTAGTTGATATTGAATAGCATAGGTACATGATTGGGTTCCACTTCACCATAGTGGCAACCAAGTGCAGCTTCTGATTGGTTGGATTTGATCCCCGCGTCGGCTAGTGTTATTAGATTTTTCTGTTAGAAACTTCTTAGTAGCAATGCGGAGTTTGGAATTGTGCCCCAATCGGGCACAATTGACCCGCTCGCTACGTGGAGTTTACTAACAGCATCGACGAAACTCGGGTCTATAATAATGTACTTCAACTCTTGATTTTTATATCAGACAAGGGAGTGAACCTACGGTTTAGTTTAGAAAGAAAGTCACACACTACCGCTTTTAGAATGCAATAGAAGGCGCGCATCCACAATTTCAATAAAACGTCTATAAGACAGCCGGTCTGTTCAAAAGTTTTAAGATAGGTATATGCTTTCTATTTATGTTAATAAATTGTTAAACAAAATTAATCGAAAAATTCAGAGATTTTTTTGAAACGACAGCAAATTACATTATACAGAATTCTTGAAATCTTTTCTTTTGACCTGGCTGTTATGCCTTAAATATTTCTGACACACAACATTGGAGCTGGTACGTTACACCTGAAAATGACGTTCAGGAGTGTTCATCAAGATCGAGGAAGATTTTTACACGGTAGCTCGAACAAAGGCTCTTAATTTTGTAGACCGGCAGCTTAATTACCGATGTAGCGACAGGCGTAGATCGCGCGATAACTTCTGTCAAACGTCATTTTTGTGACATATAATGTATTGGCTGACAGTGAGATTGCTGCCGCGTGACTATCGCGTTGCCGTCGCTTTTTTACATAATTATGCTGCTAAACGGTTTGTTGTAGAAGACGTCAGACATCATTGTTTTTGTAGTACTCGTCTAACAAGCGACAGTCATAACTATAATGAGCGCTGCGCGTCAATCAAAATGGTTACTATTGGACTGACCACCGACAATCCTATAACCTCTTAGAAAGTTGTCAGAGTTCAATGACCGGTTATAGTGAGGTATATAATATGTGTAATTATGTACGTACGTCATAGGTTTGAACTAGGTTTCTTGGGCAATTTGATTGTGTTCATTTCTACTTTCATATTTGTTTTATATTTATTCCATATTGAGTTTGCTTTGCCTTAATTGGAGGTCGATTCAACAACTTCTTGTGACCATTTGCACTCTAAAAAACCCAAAGAAACTAGGTTTTGAATAGGGCTTGGGAATTTGCTGTGTGAGGTCATGGATTTCATCCCTAGGCTAGTATTTCTTTTTTTCTATTAGATTTTTTTTTAAAGCAGTCATAATTTTCTAGTTTCTAGACAACTCTAAAATCCAAACGCCTAATCGTGTCCTGGTTTAGATTCCTTACCTTATGCTTAGTAGCCGGACTTGCGACGATCAGGCGTTTCATCACTCCTTTCAATTGCATAAAATCCACTGCTTCATTAATTTTCAAGACATTCATCAAACTAGTTAGTAACCCATCAATGTACGTGAAAATGTCAACGCCACAAAATTTGACCTTTACAGTCACAGACGTCTCCTACGCATCGGAATCTTAAGTTTTCATAAATGCTTAACAATACATATGGGCGATTTTAATTAATTAGGATTAGTACGTATGTTATTTCAGTTGTTATATTGTATTGGTTACTTATTAATTTAAGTTTACTTTTATAAATAGTCTAAATACTCGATATTTGTATGTTACCTGTTTTTGCATATACACTACGCGACATTTCATGTTTTGACATTTGATGAATTTATCTATATCAAGTTGTAACTGTACCTTGAACGGGTTAAGCATTACACGTACAAAGTGACAAAAAGTAGACACAACACAAAATACGAGTAGGTATATTGTGTCTATGCGCCAACGTCCGTCTGTATATTAATTTAAGTATTAAATAACGTTAAATAAAATTAGCGCTAGATGCGATATTGTGGGTATTCTAAAAACGGTATGTTTTTGATCCAAATCTTTGGTTCTTTTAGATAACAAATCCGCAAACCAGGGTTGGTGGACTAATAATTGTTCACTGTTGCGGTTAGGAAGTCCATATTTAGGTACTCTACGTCATCATTGGATCATTTTTGGGCTATTTACGTTATTATTATGTAATCTTTTTTATGTGTGTTTCGATACAATTAGTGATTAATACAAAAAAAAAAACAAAACTGGGTTTTCCAATTATGCAAATATGCAAGCCAATTATATCTTAAATGCGAGATGCTTATAGATTTTGTCGTTGATTAAATTCATAAATGATTTAAAGGCTATTATTTTTATAAGATTAAAAAAGAGATTCAAACTTTGTTTTATATTCTCTTGCTATAATATTATTATGTCATAGATACATTAGCTTGTTGTGCCCTTATTGACATTGACAGTTCGAGTATCTATAAAGGCGAGTTTACACTACATGAATACACTTTACACTACATTTCAAGTCGGATGTAAACAACACTACCGTCGTCAAACGGACCCGTCGAATGTATCCTGTTCTATCCTGATTTTGTTCTTCACAAAGCAGTTTTGAATAATTAATGTTCTCATGTCCAAACGCATCATAGGCTTTCAATAGGTCGTTCAAACGCTAGAATAAAAAAGAATATTACAGTATATGTATCTGAATATTATATTCGAAAGAATAAGCACAAAGTAATGAGAAATCTTTTTGATTACCAAATAAAAGTTTTTTCTTTGTTGGAAAATACATAGGTACGAGAACTATTTACTTGTGGTTGAAACGAAGAAATCAGCTGACAAAGCACATTTCTTGTAATACTTGGAAGCGAAGAGGACCCACGATGTAGTACAAGTCGTGTTAATATAATCCTTAATCTGTTTGATCAGAAAGTCTATTTTAATTTCTGAAATTTGGTTTTCGGATTTTCACGCAGGATTGTTTAAGTACGTACATACACTTTGTAGATGGTTCTGATAAAATTTTCAATTGTATTCACATTGTTCAATCTATATTTATTGAGATGAAACTAAAAAATTCTGAGCATTTGAAATTGTAATTTAAAGTTATGATGTCAAATAAAAGAATGATTTTTTTTATTTGTTGTTTAGTTCAATTGGTGATCAAACTTAACTGACTTCAGGCGGTTAAATCTTGAAGCGAATAGTGTTTAAATTGCGACTGCCACCGCTGGATTCCGCTGCCGAATGTATTTTATTAACCAAAGAGCTTGGATGGCTCAAGACGTACGTGAAGTCTTTCTACAGCTGGATAGGTAGTGGAAATCCTAAGGCTATATATATATTATATTATAATAATGTCCTCCTGACCGATTTCGGGCACGGCGGCCAATCTCACCGAAGATTAGCCAACTACGCAGGAGATATTATAGAGCACAAGTGTGTGCGCAAACACAGGTGCTCTCTCTATTCCTTCACTCTCATAGTCCGATGGGACGGCGATCCGACACGACCGGAGAGAGATCAGGCGCAGGACCAACGGCTTTACGTGCTTTCCGAGGCACGGTGTGTATTCACATACACGAAGACCCAGACCCGAAACAAATATCTGTAGATCATACAAATATTTGTTCCATGCGGGAATCGAACCCGCGACACGTAGCTCAGCAATCGATCTCTCAACCACTGCGCCAACCGTGTCGTCCTAAGGTTATACATATCCTACTAATATTATAAATGTGAAAGTTTGTGACGATGGATGGATGGATGGATGGATCTTTGTTACTCTTTTACGCCAGAAAGGCTGAACGGATCTGGATGAAATTTGGCACAGAGATAGATTATAGTCTGGAATAGCACATAGGCTACTTTTTATCCCGGAAATATGTACGGGTTCGTAAACCATGCGGGCGAAGCCGCGAGCGGAAGCTAGTCTTTATATATATCATTCTTCATAGGGGGCGAGCCTATTACCATATATCGGGCACAGTTCTAGACTCCGTGTTGCTGTGAGAATTTCTATATAGAAGAACCCAATAAGACTTTGCCCGACCAGGGAATCGAACCCAGGAGCTCACACTCAGCAGTCGCTTGCGACTTCTACACCAATGAGGCAATCATCATCTACTTATGTCGTGGTTTGTCTATTGAACAAAGAATTTATTATTTTTATTGACCAGACGATTTGTTGGCGCAGTGATTGAGAGATCAGCTGCTGCGCTATATGTTGCGGGTTTGATTCCCGCATGGAACAAATATTTATATGAGCTACAGATAGTTGTTTCGGGTCTGAGTCTTTGTGATTTTTGAATATATGTGTTTGTAAACGCACCCACGATACAGGAATTATGCCTAGTGGGGCAACGATTTATGAAAAAGAAATAAAAATGATTGTAGTTCAGTCACACCTTGGCACAGAAGACGGTTTAGGTATAATAATTCGTTCGATAAAGTATATTGACTTTCAATATATAATAATGCAGAACAATCAATGAATAGCTAGACAAAATAGGTTATCATCAAACCAGACTGTATACATATTGCTTGATAACTATGTTTTCATGAAACTTGACCTCGATTTTATTGATTGTTAATAAAAAATAGAAGGTATAATATACCCTTTATTGTACACCAAAAGAAATCAATAAATGGAATCATAATAGACTGAAACTGGAATAGACTGGAATGTATTGAGGGGCGGCCTTATCGCTTAAAGCGATCTCTTCCAGGCAACCTAATGAAGTTGATGGAATATTAAAAAGACAACGAGCAGTCTGGATGTAAAATTAATAAAAAGAAGTAAGAATTAAAATATCATGACAGCGGAATGTGTCTACACATATGATTATTGTCAATTGTCTCTATAGTATATGGGAGATACCTACATCTAAATTCTAAACCTAGAGTTGTGAAGTTGTGAATTCTAGACATACATAGAGTGTGTCCTAGGTTAAATATTCTTGGTGCCTAGTGATCTGGAGTTTGGACTTATGCCCGATAGATGGACAATGGGTCGTTTCTTATTACATGCGAATTAATAAAGGCATCGGCTAAATTCGGGTATTAAATAATTCATCTCTGTCTAATCTTTCGGGAAATTTTGGGATAATTCGTTTCAGAAACATTCAAAGTGAAATTGTATTCAGTAAATTTGAACATTGACTGTAAAATAATTTAACCGTATCAGTACTTAAAACGTGCGGTACACACGTGCGTGAAGAAATCATAAACTTATGAATCAATAATTAAAAATGTAACAATAACATAATGAGTAATAAATATATTAAAAGTACATGCGACTAATTTGCCCTAATTTGTTGAATAAGAATAAACAATAGATAACATTAGGAGTTATTTTTGTAAATAATTGTTTATTATATTATATAAAAGATTTAAGATAATTATATAAAACATGCGAGGAAGCACGTAAGCATTAGGATGTTTATTTATTTTTTCGACCCTAGTAGAGATAAGGGTTCGACACAAGCAAGGTCTGTCAATTATGTTTGTAAAATGCCTATGGAAATATAAAAATCGCGCCAGTAATTTCTGAAGGGTTAGGCAGAGGTGTACACCTGTTATGTACTTTAGAAATCTCATTAGCAGCACGGAGCCTGGAACTGTGCCCGGTAGATGGAAATAGGTTCGTCCCTTATTGCTTGGGACTCAATAATGGGATCGGCGAAATGTGGGTGTACAATTAGTACACCTCTGCCTAACCCTTCGGGGAATACAGTCATGAACCTATGTTATGGTATTTACTTTTTAGAACGACTTGTATTTTCCAATGCTCTTGATATGACAATAAAATAGCCGAAAAACCCAACAGTCTTTTAGCTAAAATCCCCACTCGTCTACTAGTCCAAATCTAGACAAAACATTCTTAAAGGTTTTTATTTATAACTATCGTCCCCGTTCCCGCTTCGCACGGGTAGCAGAGCATGTACGCCTATATTTGTTTTTCTGTCGTAGTGTCGTATCAGCCTTTTTTCCGACATGTTCAACAGTCAGCATCATATTTCAGCCAATTTACACAAAACCATAATGAATTATACACCTAAACCTTCCTTATGAATCACTCTGTCTATTGATGAAAACCGCATAAAAATCCGTCCAGTAGTTTTTGAGTTTATCGCGAACAGACAGGCACACAGACAGACAGACGCGGCAGGGGACTTTGTTTTATAATATGTAGTGATTACAAATTGCTTTGGTAAAACCACATTGATGTATTATAAAAACATTGTTAATGTTTGTAATCAAAATAGATCCAAATCAATTTATACTTTGTTCGTTCAAATGATTTTAGCTAGACTGACAGATACGACTTTGAGGCAAAAAGTTTAATGACAGAGGGGAAGTTATACGTTACTAGTAAACTCTAACAAAAACATAAGGTTACCAGATACAGATGATTTTTGTTTCAAGTATATAGGTTATGCATTCGAGTAGGTAATGAATCCACACTATTATAAATGCGAAAGTCTGTCTGTTTGTTACCTCATCGAGCACGAAATGGACCAATTTTATCAAAATAAACTTACACTAGGGCCTCGGGTGACATTGCAATTTATCAAAGCACATTGCGTTATTATTTGGCAAAATCGTTAAATATATGGATTATAAATTACTTGGGTACGTAAATAGAATTTGCATTTTGGGTTTTGCCATAGATAAAAATATCTAGAAATATTAGATTTGTTTTTTTAAATTATAATAAGTTTCCCCTAAAGAATATATTTGAAATTATTTGTATAATCTGTTATAAGCTATAGGTGCTTCATTTATAAAAATATACGAAGATCCGTCACGACACGAATATCGTTTTAACTTTTTCTTATAGTGTTTTAACTTATCTCGGTTGACCATTGAGGTTCTTTAAGATTATTAAGTAATTTTAAATTAACTTTTCGTTTTTTTGTAAAGAGTATATACACATACCCCCTTTTGGAACCGTGCAACAAGTCTTGACATTTTAAAAATGGCCCCAATGTTGAAATAAAAACCGTTGACTTTGACTTCCTCCGTTTTGGTAAAGAAAAGTAATCCCTAAATCACACTGGGCACGGTAGACGATTTTGATCTAGTCTCGTACATTAACAGGTTGATGATGTGACCTTGTCAGTAAGTACAAGTTGTCACACAAAGTCGCCACGTGCGCGCTCATAAAAACTATAGAAATATCACTTTAGATAAATATTACCTTTCATCATCTTGAACTTTTGACTTGTGTTGATTTAATTATAACAACGTATCTCTTCCGATAGTACAATACTATACTGGTAACGTATAGGTACAATCATATTTTAATGATTTAGATGGAACAAAAAATATAATTATATTATTACAAATTTTTTCACCGTGCGTCATGCAAGAGGTCAAGTAAAATCTTGTGATAATAATATTATGTAATACTGTTTAATTTATTCACTAATATAGGTAGGTATAGCGCTTGGAAACCCGACAGACAGTCTTCTCGAATTTAATTGGATGAGTGTATTATTTAAATAAAATTAAAAGAATTCATCACTCCCAATGGCCTTGAGTTAGTAGAATAAATACTTCGTTCTTCTCAAAATGTTGAAGTAAATACGTAAAGTGTCAAGTGTTAAAATTTGTACCTGGCTAATCGGGTATAGGATTAACAATAAGGTTGCTAGGTGCTCTGGCCGGGTATGATGTTACCTATGTATTCCTCGAAGGGTTGTGCAGAGGTATACTATAGTACGCTCACATTTCCCCGATGCCGTTATTAAATCCCACCTAATAGGGGGCGCGCCTATTACCATCTACCGGGTTCAGTTCCAGACACCGTGCGGCTACTGGAAATGTCAATACAGAAAGACCCAATAACACTTTACCCGACCCGAAAATTGAATCCAAAATCTCACGCTCAGCAGTCGCGCTTGCGACCACTAGACTAATGAGGCAGTCATTGCTTGCTGAGTTTTTTGCTAGAAAAAAAAAGAAAAAAAAAGCTGTTTGAAATTTGTGAATAACAAAGGGTGGTGCGATTTGAAGCGGTAGCACCATTAAGAAAACACCATTTATCTTGAAATATTGATATTTTCCATTTTACTAGTTTCACCGTCACATAACGGTCCCCTTGTAACGATTCGATCGGATATTTTTTTCTTTTTTAAAAAACATTGCCCCACACTAGGATTTCTCCTGTATCGTGGGTACAGTTTATAAACATACATGTCACATGCACACACAACCAGACCCGAAACAACTATCTGTAGATCATACAAATATTTGTTCCGTGTGGGGATCGAATCCTCGACACATAGCGCAGAAAGCTAATTGCTTAACCACTGCGCCAACCGTGTCGTCTTTGATTTAGCATAAATATCTGTATTAGCAATAGCAATATTTGATACTTTGTTAAGCGCCGAGTTCCCCCCTTACCACGGAAAATGAAGGATATGTCTAAGATATGTCAATCAAGACTAGTGTGAAGTGTTTAAAAACAATAATAATATCGACATCACAAAATCCGGCCCTGCTTTCTCTTTGACTCACGCCGATGTAAGGTAATTAAAGTAAACAATGCAAATATCAATAATGCCGGTAATGCACGAGACATTGACTTCTAATTAAAACAACGTAATTACTTAAGAATTTTACGACGCAGTTTTTACACCTGATTTTGTGAAAAACCATGTTATAGCATTCACGTCACAAAAATTACTGCGAAGTTTCTCGATAAACTCAACGCATTATAATTTAACTTAAGTCTTTTAAATATCGCAGATTTATTTTGTGTCTTATTTCATGATTAATTAAGAGTAAATTGCAATGGTCGGAATATAAAACCTTGCGGCATTCCATAAAGTTTTATACGCGACCTCAGTAGAATTTCGGGAACTCGTTGTTTTAAAATATGGTTTTACCTAGAGAAAGTTCGTTCTTAACTTGCCCAGATTTGGTTAATAATATGATACTGTCTTAAATATTATGGACTCTGCACATTTTATGTTTCTCTAAGTTTATTTGGCTAAGGGTTATTTTGTCATTTTTATACGGAAACTAATCAACATAAATATTCCTCATCACTCACTATTTGTTAGGATACATAAAAGCCTTTAATTTCTTTATATTTGTATACTAGCTTCCGCTCGCGGCTTCGCCCGCGTGGTTTACGAACCCGTACATTTCTCGGGGAAATTTAATCCAGATCCGTACAGCCGTTCGGGCGTGAAAGGATACTCCATCCATCCATCCTCACAAACTTTAACATTTATAATATTACTAGGATGTTAAAAAATCTATTTTTAATATACGATATCAAATCATACAATTTAATTAGGTTTCATGTAGCCATTATGTGTCTAAAAACCCTGGTGATGTCATTGTTTTGAGAACACAACAGTCATCCGATAATGTGGATATTGACACTTGATTAGAACAAACTTAGAAAAATAAACAAATCACCAAACTTTTAATCCTGAAAATGAATATCTTAGATAAAAATGGCGCAATGTAATGTGATTCAATAAAAATGTTTTTTTTTATCAATTACGTTATTGATTCTTATTGAGTACGTAGTTAACACCAGCTTTAGAATTGTAGAAGTATAGTATCCGTCAAAAAATTTCCATTGTTTAAACAAATTTGCATTTTTAAAACCAGATTTGACTGTGTAACTAGGAAAGAAGTAATTTCTTTTCTTGTAAGAATGAACTTCTGTCGAGTCTTGAAACGTGATTGAGGTCGCATCCTCGACGATACCGAGGAGCCGGGGCGATAAATGGGGCTTTATAAAAATACGCAAATAGCAGTAATCATTTGTATGGAAACATCGCCCAAATGCCTGTCACGCCGCTTTCGTTGAGAACACCAGCTAAGGGGGAAAAGTCAGGAGTACGAAATTCATGTGGATCGCTTTATTTAAAAAAAGGCATTAACGGAGTAGCGCTCCGTGGTGTGTGATTTCTACTTGAGCTTATATTAGAGTCTGTCTGAGTCTTTCACACAAATACATCATTGAAACGCTGCTCAAGTAGAAATTATCTACCACTGATCTTAGTTCTGTAATATGGACCTATGTTTGAGTTGGCGACAGATAGCAAACACCTAAAACCAAGTCTGCCAGATGTCTATAAAATGAATCACATTACGAGAACCGTCAAACCATTACTTAAGTAATATAAACTTATTAAGAAGCTAATGAATGGGACAGACTTGAGTGGGTCATTTGAAGTAATGAGGGAAACATGAATCATTTTGCTATACTCTTTCAGTGTATGGTAGGATTTAACACTGCTTAGATAATTGGTTATTGACTTCTATGAGATCAGCGTGAATAATCGGAGTGACCGTGTTTGGATAACTCGGTCAATATAGGCTTACTGAGAAATATTGGGAAATTACTAATGCGGTGGTGTCATACTCGTAATAATTTCTGTGGTCTCACCACACTATACCTACTATAGAAAGCATAACATAGCACCACGCCAACAAAGGTTAGGGAGCTTTACTATTGTATATAGACATTAAGGTCGACAATAAGGGGTAAGCCTAGTCTCATCTCTCGGAACAAAATTCCAAATTCCAGGTTGCTACCGAGAATTATCCAATAGAAAAATTCACTAACATTGTACTCGACCACAGGATTGAGGTGCTGAGGACCTCAACAGCAGTGCACGACCATTAGACGAATGAAGATAATTATATATGTTAGATGCATATCCTACTAATATTATAAATGTGAAAGTTTGTGAGGATAGATGGATGGATGGATCGATGGATCTTTGTTACTCTTTCACGCCAGAACGGCTGAACGGATCTGGATGAAATTTGGCCCAAAGATAGATTATAGTCTGGAATAGCACAAAGGCTACTTTTTATCCCGGGAAAATGTACGGGTTCGTAAACCACGTGAGCGAAGCCGCGAGCAGAAGCTAGTACTAAATATTTATACAAGTCTACGTATTCTGTGCCTTAGCTGTGAGTAAATTCCCTGAAAGAAGAATAAGCTTTAAACATTGGTTGATTAGTTAGAGTCGAGACTTTCGAGATTAACGCCTGGAAGTACGAAAGATAGACCACAAAATCACGAAATATGACGAATATATTTGACTGTCTCATTGGTCTAGTGGTCACAAGTGCGGCTGCTGAGCATGAGGTCCTGTGTTCGATTCCCGGGTCGAGCAAAATGTTTTGAATTATTCTGGAGTCTGGAACGGTGCCCGGTATATTGTAATAGGTTCGCTCCCTATTACATGGAGATAGATACCGGTGAAATAGGGGTGTACAATTGTCGACTTTGCCTAACCCTTCGGGGAATACAGGCGTGATGCTATTTTATGTTATATTCTGACATAGTTTATTTTTTAAGCAAACAATACAAAAAACAAAAGTGAAAAGATATCTTAAAGAAAATTTAGACGTCAAAGTACTCCTTCACTCATCACTTTCAACTGGTAGCGTGCCCAGAGAGCTGGTCTGTTCTTTGGTCAAAGGATAAGTATTGCCATTCAACGTGGTACTGCTGTCAGCCTATTGGGCACGCTACCAGAAGACATCGATGTGGAAAAGTATTCTGACATACTATCTATACATATAATAAAATTATAACAAGCCGATGTCTGTATATTATTGATTTAGGAGAAAAACTAATATAGGGGGTCTTTATTAGAGCAACAGAAGCCAAAGCAAAAGTTGTTAGAATTTTTGTCTGTCTGTCTGTATGTTTGTATACGCATCACGCAAAAACTACTGCATGGAATTGAATGCAGTTTCACCGATGTATAGCTAGAGGTCTAACATAAAATATCAAATATAAAAGAAAAAGCATATATACCATTTTTGTCAACACTTCTTAAGTTTCTCTATACAAATAACTTGATACCATTAATAAATGAACTTGGCCTTTTACAGTTCACTGTTCACCAAATGGTTAAGTTAATAGTCAACGAAGTTCAAAGATTACATTCAAGTTTCCCTAAACTTGAAATCCACGGTTGAGGCAATTTCCCCGGGTAAGTTATCTTCCGGTTAAGTAAATCTCTATCGAGATTAACATAATACTAGTCCTACTACTATATATTGAGTATCGTTTAGCGGCCGGCTTCTGACAAAATTTCCTTGCAATATGCGCAAAATACGCACAAAATAATGTTGGTATATGTTGGTGGCCCTATAAAATACTCTAGTACATTAATGCTTTGTTTCTTACTATTGAAAGTTACTACATACAAACAAATTATAATTAATTTAAAAAACTGTACTTTCATCCGTCATATTGTCTTGATCTTTTAAGAACCTATTTGTCTAAGTCTAACCTAATCTCATTAATTTTAATAGCTATCACAAACGCTGAATCATGATGATTCCATAATAACAGGACCCCCAAGTTCATGAGAGGTTAAATGGCTTCTAAGTAGTCTTTACTTAATCACATTCAATTATCGAAGTGTATATAGCGTTTGAACATACACGAGTACTTTAAAACAATATAGTTGATAAAGTGCATTTAATTATAAGGTAAACGAAGCAAATAATCTGATATGACGCGGACATAATTGAATCAAATGCCTGGAATAATTCTTCACTTGAATAAATTGGTTGTACTATAAGCGCTACAATGAAATATGAATGCCTTAATGAATTTTTACTTATCTTTATTTTATAACTGTGGCGATATGAAATAAGGTGGTAAGCGAATTTTTTAACAGAATTCGACTACTTTGAGCCTAACACATGAAAAGGCTCCAGAAAGAAAAGTTTTCTATGGTGAAGAAAAGGTTTCGATGGTAAGGCTGAGTACAGATTAACGTAATTGTGTTGTTATGAGACATTAATTCGGTTTCATACATTATTGCGGACACATTTTGCGCCGTATTGTGGCTCAAACCACAATTATGTGTGAAGACTGACAACAACGACGCAAAAACATTTATTTGTCTGGCCTCTGCCATCAGGCCTGCGTATGCGACTTGGACATAAAAGGAGCGGAGTGGCTAAATGCCTTAGCATGATTGATAGAATGCTCTAATTACAGTCCGAGTCACGAGTCACGCCATATGTATAATGTCCGTCAATGCCAATCCAATTGAGGACTTGTAATGTTAATGTCATGTCATGGCTCTTTTATTATCTAAAGGCATTTTTATGATCACTATTTCATTAATATGATAGAATTAGTCCAAGTACTTAATAAGAAATCTATAAATCTACGCCATTTATCGAAATCTAATGTTGCAGGCTGGCGCTTCTAGAAAGACATTTTATGCGTATTTTAGAAAGAATTAGGGTCCATTAGTTACAAAAATTTTCAAAGGTTTATTATGACGCCTCTTGTTGTATTAGTGCACCTTTAAAGTAAAATTTTAAGATAAAATTTGCTTTGGGGAAGGCAAATTTATCTGGTACCAAAATAAATCACTTCTTCTCATATTAAGTCTGCACGAGTTATGAAAGAATTGCCAGTCAGCAATATGGTGGTATCGAGGCTAGCTGCCCAGAGTGCGCAAGACGATCCCAGGGTACGTCATTCCTGGTGCCTCTTTCTTTGCATCCCTTTAGGTGAACAGGTCTTCAAGTTGTTTAATTAGAAGAAAAAAGGTAATCCCTGACTATGGGAATACTCCCGTTTTTGGCTGTTTCGGCTTTGTGACTGCGGAACGTGATGTTCAAACTGAGCGCGTGCATTTTCAATAGAATTTCATTCAAATGCGCGCGCACTTTGTTTTAATACCTTTGATTTGACGTATACCGTAGTTAGTTACGTCAAATCAAAGGTTAGTTTCGCGGTCTAGGTCGAGGACAACTCGTACTTACTGTTTCTTTCGTAGAAGTGACGTTTGCTGCGGTTTGGACTATTTTTGCTGACTAATTAAGTGGTTTCCCCGCTTTCTTACAATGGGATCGTTAGACCCTCGACGGTTAGTGCGGTGATGTTGACGTTTGGGGTTAATATTCTCTTCCCCTTTAGGTTGCGCACACATCTACGTGCGTGCGTACGTCATAGCTTTGTACAAAGAACTTCGCGGAAACAAAATAGACGCTCATCAATGTGTGCATACCTAAACACCCATTTATAGGTATTTACCACAACATGTGTCGTTGTTATTCTTACTAGGAGTCATAAGGTCCCTTTGAAATTAATTTTCATACGTTGATCACTTGTTAGACAGTGCTATTATTGTAATGTAGTTTTCAGATAACCTATCGACCGCCATTGTTTCAATAGACAATTTTTTGTTTACGACTTTTGAGACAAAAACGTTATTATTTTAAACATTTATGAACTCATGTACTTGTTTTCTTTAATTGTAGGTATAAACGGTTCTGTTTTGTTAAAAATGATCTCTTTTCTTTAGTTAGTCATATATTATTACTCAACAGAATTTGATCTTTAGTAGCGACACTATCGGATGGTGTGATAATACAGCTTGTTTCTTTTTTCAAAATCAACTTGTTGGATTCCTGGCTAGGAACATTGTTTTTTCAAAAATCTAATGATGCAGTTTTAGTTTTCATTAAAATCGGAACCGTGACTCCTTTGAGTATTTTTCGATATTCCTTATAGTTTCGGATTTGGCCATCCACGTCCTTGAAAAATTCACCCTGTAGGTATAATAAGTGCCCAAGCAAATCTTAATAATATATATACATATATATAAATAACATACTTTCCACAACTTCTAAAAATAATTTGCCCACACAAAGCTCATTTATCAAGAGTTCAAAAGTTGAAATACCGTTTCCGAAGATAAATGTTATCTCTTTCCTTATGAAAGATTTCAAGTGATTTCTATATATAAACACGAAACCGCAAAATGCAGGTGTCATCAACGTTATCTCGTAAACACCACGTCGTTTGAAAAATAACTACCTACGTAGAATAGGTATTGGTTAAGTCGTAAACGTAAACACCAAAGCATAGGTACATTACATAAATTAATTTATAATGTAGGTAGTTTCGGGTTTTTGTACATCCTACAGCTTTTAATAATATGTAAGTGTTGAAAGTCAGATATTCTAGAATGTTATTATTGTCTTTAAAATACACCGTAATTAAAGAAACATTAGGTTGGAATTCGGACTCTTAGAAAATTTGGTAGGTACACTACATATCTATGTACTAACCTACATAATAATTTGTCAAAATCTGATGTAACATTGACCTCTCCACTGAATATTAACAAATTGAACGAAACCCGAAAATCAATACAATGCGGATGTAAACTTTGTTATTTTAATATCGTTTACGCTCTAGAACTCAGATAACATACCTAAGCCAAATAAGTACAACTTTTACGAAGAAAAAACCAGACATCAGAGACACGCCTGTTCATCATAACAAACCGTCCAATTACTATAGATCAAAACAAAAACCCGCTATGACGTCTGCGTCCGACCAATGTCTTGAACTCGAGCTGACCCATGCGCACGCGTATACTTTATATAAAAGGAGTGGGAGGTGCAACACCTCACAACTGATCCAACGCTCGTTGAGAACAGACGTATTACAATTTATTACAAATAAACCATCAATCAAAATGTACACAAATCCATTTGAGAGGAAACACTCTTCGTTGAGGCAGGCCCTTGACCGCTTTATCAGGGGCGAGACTCGTTTGAGTTTCAGAAAGAAGACGGATTTATCAAAGTCAAGCAGCAGCAGTACTTCTTCTATGGCTTCATCTACAATGGACTATAAACCTAAGTTCAATGAGAAGAGGTGAAGAGAACAGTGCGTGTGTGTTGTGATAGTGAAATAATATTGCTAGTTCCATTCACAAAACAGGTTGGTACTTGTGATTTATACTTTTAATTCTAGAATTTATCATCATCATCATCAGGCACAAAAGCTTTCATCTGTGCTGTCTTTGTCTAACATTTGTTGTCTCCAATTCCTACTTGCGTTGTTAATAGAATAACTTCCTCCATTATTATAGGTTCTTATGATGTTTTAGCGAGCACCAAAAGACAAAACCAATTAACTGCTCATTAATGTTTTGAAAACAAGATCGTTTTTAATTTGTTCAATCGAGCAGGTCAAATTAATTTAACTTGAGTCGGTGGTGTCATTTTGATTAAAACTTGTTATTTAATTTTGCAAAACGAAATGAATTGAAACCGTTTTAAATTAACATTCCTTCCTATTGTTATTGCTAATACAAATTGGGCAAAATGCTGTACATGGTAATAAACAGAAATTGTACAATTCGACACAAATTATTTCACAAAATTAACATCAAGCGTAGATTCGGAAATTTTGTACAACGATTTGGACCAACTGTCGACAGTGGTTGCCACTGAAACACAAATAAGGCTGAATATTAGTGTACAGAGAACAATAATAACTATAATAGATACAAACAAGCGTACAAATATCAAGTATCCAGAACAATTATTTCATTCGAGTTGAGAAACATTTTTTTTACTAACAAACGGAAATTGAAACATCTATGAAAGCTAAACAAGTCCTAATGAAGAAGCTGGTTAGGTCTCCTAAACTTAATAAAAATGCAGACCGTGGCAATTAGGTGATACCTAAGTGATATAACTAAAATCCAAAGTATAACTTAACGTTTTCAGAACTTATAAACACAATGCTAGACATATTATGTAGTTATCATTCATATGAAATATAGTACAGAACATCAAAATTTTCCTTTACCAAAAACAGACATTCACAAATTTTCACACATACAAATGCATGAATCAATGTCCAAATCTATTTGCATACTTTTGTAATATTCATACTAACGATATTCACATTGATTGCAAACAAAATTGTAAATGGTTGTTAATTTTGTTATTTGCAAAAGAAGATCGCCACAGATACGTTAACGGGACTACCAAATACGATTCAAATAGAAAGTATAATGTGATTTTTCTGTTGCCCCCAGGTCGAGTGGATTTCGAGACCGGTTGAGTGACGTCAGCCACACGTGGACGAGCACCAGTGGCTGTGGGATTGAACCCATCAAAATGATTGAATAAATATTGTTTTTTGAAATTCATTTGTTTCATTTTATTACTGCATATATATCTGAGTAATTGTTGAGTCCAGTCAGCGTCAAAATCAAAGCTAAATGAAAAGTTTTATAGGATTTATTATATTTTTTGATTATTTTTTATAAAATAGCATAAATTTGTCGACTAGTAAAATGGAAATGTTAATATCTTCTGGAGTAAGACTAGTGTTTCTAATCATTCTTGTTTACAATGACACGTGTTGACTAATAAGGATACACAGCTAGGATGTGTATATAATAACCAATGAGTTTGTTGCCATCAAGGATATAACAAAGTATAATGTTTTTATCAACTACTAGCTTCCGCTCGCGGCTTCGCCCACGTGGTTTACGAACCCGTACATTTTCCCGGGATAAAAAGTAGCCTATTTGCTATTCCAGACTATAATCTATCTCTGGGTCAAATTTCATCCCGATCCGTTCAGCTGTTCTGGCGTGAAAGAGTAACAAACATCCATTCATCCATCCTTATAAACTTTCACATTTCGTATATTAGTAGGAAGTAGGATAATGGTTAATCAATAGAATCAGTTTTAACTCTACTTGGAAAATGATGCCTCTATTGTTCTAAATATATTGTACCCAAATTGATGGAGGTTCTAAATATATCTATGTAACTGCCTTTAGCAATATTTCTAAACATGACATAACATAGCATCACGTCTGTATTCCCTAAGGGGTAGGCAGAGGTCTACTTATACACTCATATTTCGTCGATGCTGTTATTAAGTCTCGTGGATTTCGGGGCGAGTTTATTACCAATTACCGAGCATAGTTTCAAATTCCATGCTGCTACTGAGAATTTGCATACAGAAATATCCAATAACACTTTGCACGAACCGGGAATCGAACCCAGTACATCACGCTCAACAGTCACACTTGGCGACTATCGTACCACTGATGGCAGTTCAAACAGACTGTAATATTTTAATGCCAAGATTCTAAATACAAGCTTCTCTGGAACTAATTTTATCTTCCCTAAGAAGGGCAGTAACAGTGCATGAATAACAGTTCTATGATATCAGAAACGATCGTTTATTTCACTTTCTTTCCATGCAAGAAAAATGAAAAACATTTTTTATAATATTTAATACGTTGCCTAAAAATCGTGTTTCTTGTATCGTGGCAACATTTTAAACTGTATATTTGCTGTATGATTGCACAAGCCCTAATGCGTTCATAGTTCACAGACGGAATCCCGGAGACTACTAGTTGTTTAAAACACCTATCATGATTTTTAACACGGATCAAATGATATTCAACGAAGTAAAACATGTTTTCAACCCGCTGGCGCTGTCCTTTGGTATGAAATTATAATAAATTCGTTTATATACGGGTTTCTTGTATTAAGAACTTATTAATTAGCATATTTTTGAAGAGATAGATATACTGGTTCTGTGGGCCTCGAAGGTGGATAGATAGCAACGGACTATTGCATAGTGATATACATATTATAATTTTGATAACACTAATGAGATGTATTGGGAAGTAGCCAAGATTTTTAAGGAGTTTCCTAGAGTCAGCGGGTTTCTTCAAAACCATCGATTTCTTGAATTCGGTTAAAGTAATCGTGTGCTGTAAAAAAAGATAAATAAGTCTTTTCTCGGTTTCTGTTAACGTTTGGTTGCTTCAAATAAATATTTAATATTCTTTAAATGAAATTGTTTGTTTTGTAATTAAGATTTTTAAATCACTTTTACACGTCTTTATATTTTAACGAGATGGCATCGGCATTTCTTATTATTATCCTTGAGAAGGAACGCCGAAACAAAGTCAGGCATCAAGGTTTACTTTAAATTCCAAATCGTATTCAGTAAGTTTATAAAGTAATATACTTTCGAAAAGAGTAAAAAAAAAACAACGAAATCGATTAAAAACCAAAAGATCAAGACAATAAGACTCAATTTTAAAACCGGTAAGTAATATTAAGTACAATGCTATTTTCTTAAAATTGAGACAAAGTAGACTAATTAATTTTAAAAATCTAGTCTTGGATATTATGCTTTGAAATAAATATTCTAATAGCATATAAAGAGGTTTTGCTTTAATTAAGTTACACGTTATATAGCCCATCAAAATTCTGAAGAAACCAATTTATTAAAACTTCGTAATTGACTGCATACTTAGATGTTGATGGGTATAGCTAGAACATCAATTGCTAGCCAACTAGATAAGGCGGTTGTTGAAATGTATACATACTAAATTAAAATCAGTTTACGTTTACCGTCGTAAATAACGAGAAAGGAGAAAACCACCCCTCCCTCCCGCTTCATAATTTTGTCAATTCTCAGGAGGAGGACCCAAGACATGATTTACCTTGGTGTGTGGAATTCGCTGTTGAACAGACCCAGGTTGGTCGCTGCAGATTGAATATGTGCAAAGGCGATAGATAGATCGCAGTATTACCAGTTGTGATTGTGGAGCCCCAATACAAACAATGTCACAATTGTTGGTGTCAATGTGCTCGAACAGCTGCACGAGGGACGATTATAAGGGCACTTTACGCAATTCAGTTGGCCAAATATTTTTTTAAATAATACAGATATTTATAATTAGTAAAGGAAATGTAATTAAGATGAAGGTACGATGGAACGGGCATGCAGGAATGTTAAAAGGATGTATAGTTAATGTTAAAACATTGTCACGATAGAAGACGAACACTGTTGTAAGAATATGTGTCTTATGCTAACTTGCATTAAGTAACTTTCTCAAAGAGTATAAAAAATAACTTTAGCATATCCGCCTCAAAAACTTTCCTTTGTCTTAGCAAAATCAACATAAATAAGTTTATTTTAGTTTCGTATGCCACAAAAACTGTCCTTTTGCCTTAGTAATAAATGAACATCGAAAAACTTAGCTACTTTAGCTAAGTTAGTTAACAAAAACATCGCAAGAATGTCAAGAGACCCGTACATAGTTTTTGTTTGACGTTAAGCGCTTAGTTGACTTGATCTTTAATGTTATCGACAGCTGGCGTAGGTAAGTATGATGAAGTATTAAGTATAATGTATCTACTTAACTCCAGTTAAGTGGTATGTCAAAAAGTCGTAATAAGTAATTATTTGGACGTTTTATCATAGTTTAGGCTCGTCCTATATTACATGGGATCCAATAATGGCATCGGCGAATTGTGGATGTACAATATTATATGTCTGTCTAACTCTTCGGGGAATATAGGCGTGATGTTATGTTATGTTAAGTAATTATATTTATAGAACTAAACAACTTAACACTACCCATAAAATACTTTTTCACATACGTAGCTGTCGAGTGTCATATTTCAAAATTATTGAAAGAAATCCTACTAATATTATAAATGTGAAAGTTTGTGAGTATGGATGGATGGATGGATGGATCTTTGTTACTGTTTCACGCCAGAACGGCTGAACGGATCTGGATGAAATTTGGCACAGAGATATATTATAGTCTGGAATAGCACATAGGCTACTTTTTATCCCAGGAAAATGTACGGGTTCGTAAACCACGCGAACGAAGCCGCGAGCGGAAGCTAGTTAATTATAATTACAAATTAGCATAATTATGATTGCGAATATATAATTGCGCTGCTGAATATAAGCCGTCAATTTAGTTGTTAATGTATTTAGGAATTGTTGTCATGATCAGCCAGTTGCATTTCTTTAAAAATCGGAAATTTGTTTAAACATTTGTTACAAAAATTACTGACCATTTGTTTATTTATGTTAAACCTGAGTGTTGGTTTAAGATAGGACATTCATTTTTGTATTTTATAAATAATAAGTAAGTTATGTAATATTTAAACAAACATGATATATCTCTTAAGCCTAAACTTGTAGAAAGAAAAGAAAATTTAGCTACGATTATGGCACAATGAATGAAAGAAAGCTTGGTTCGTGATGCGGGCAGATACGATAGCAGAGTTGAAAGAGATTCACCAGACATCGTCGGTTCAATACCCACTCGTGACAATTAATTTTCAAGTTTTCTTTGTAACATTTATATTTATTAATACTTCATAAAATACATACTGAAACGCGACGTGTTATTAAAAAAACAGTGTTGTACTTAGATTATTTTTCCCAGTTAACTATAATGGAAAACAGTAAAGAAAAAGTATTTTATGTATAATAAACTCTATTATCGAGAAATTCAATTTTCTAAGCTCTCTCGTCTTCTCGAACTGCGAAACTCATCGCCATTAAATTTTGCATATGAATAGTCTGCATCTTAATCTATAGACAAGAATAGCTATGATCCTTGTAGATTAAATAGTTCCCCCTGTAATTGTCTGAGTGGTGATCAATGAATGGGAGATTTAGTAGCATTTACCAAAGTAAAAGATTTGAGTTTAAAACAATAGCATTTCAGACTGAATAAATATTTATTTAAAGAAATTGTGTAGGTAGAAAATAGCCTACGTTTAATCATTCTGGTGTGCCTAAGCTCTATCACAAAGTAAATAGGTACAGAAGGTCTATTCTCTATAACGAGCGAAAAAACATGCACACAAATGCGTATTACGCGTATGACAGTTTGAAATCGCCGTAAGTAAGCGTTTATGTGTGTGTCTTTATTATCGGTGTTTGTATGGAGCTTGCTTTCTGTACTTATGTATTTTGTGGCCTTATTACGGTTCTACATTTTAACATTTATTGCGAGACCGAGTAAAAATTATGCGAGGTGAATATTTGAGAACCAAAGTATATTCAAATGAGATGCTCGTTTGTTTTATTTTGAATCCAATAAAAGAAAAAGCCTGAAGGTATGTGTATCCATAATGTTCGGTTGGCTTTTCCTAGACTACGTTGTGTAAAATTGTTTTAGCGCTATACGTGATATTAAACACCACTATCTATAATAGTAAGTACGTCCCGCATTTTTTTCGAGACTTTCGGGACGCCGTTTCGTCTATTCAAAGTTAGACGTTTAAAAAACGCTTACATCACAAATAATTACATTCCATCTCAAAACATAAACAAGTTAAATACGGTAATGAGAGTGTAAACAAAAATGGCATCTCTTCTGCTTTTAATACCTCGGTTTAAGATATCAATTTAGGCTTTCTCTTTTAGCTAGCACTCATTAAGGCAAACGAAAGTAAACTTTCATAATAACACAGATTTCGAAGAGATATAGCACTGTACATCAGTAACAGAGAACTAAACCTTACGGTATAACAATTAACGTAATAAAATTGATTACAAGAGTGTAACAGCCCTTTAAATCGTTTATCTATTTAAATTCTTTAAAAATAAAAAGTTGCCCCACACTAGGAATAATTCCTGTATCGTGGGTGCGTTTACAAACACATATAATCACATACATAAAGACCCAAACCCGGAACAACTATCTGTAGATTATACAGATATTTGCGACGTACGGAAATCAAACCCGTGACACGTAGCGCAGCAGTCGATCTCTCAATCACTGCGTCAACTGTGCCGTCACATTTTAAGTCTAATTGCATTGTAAATAAGTATAAGGTTCACAAGCCCAAAAATCTAAATTCGTGACTAAATAATAGACAACCTCTTTAAGTAGGTCTAAAGATATCAAGAACTAATATAATATAGCATCATGCACGTATTCCAATGATATGAGTAATTTATATCATCATATCCATGTATCGATCTTTCCACGAAGGGTTAGGCAGAGATATAAGTATACAACCGTTATTGAGTAGGAAACTAATGAATAGGGGATGACCCTGATCCCATCTACCGGACACAATTCCAAATTTGAGGCTACTGTTACTGAGAATTTCAGAATACCCCGATTTGGGAATCGAAACTAAGATCTAGAGGCTCTTCTATAATTATTAACAAACCCACAATTTGTAAACGACTATAGGTACCTATAGTACCTATGAATTATAATATTACAATTTTTATATAGAAGGTACCTCGCTATACATCGTCGTTGTGCGTGCAGAAGTCGCTATGTGTTATTTTGTTATTTTAGGTTTTTTTATACAGCTTTAATCGTTATTTCATTACGCACATACTGTGAAAACAGCTATGTTATAAATGCAACATTTAAAGAGTTACGGAATGTAGCTATCTCTGGGTATTTTCCGAGAAAATGTGTTATATGCGTCTCCTGTAAAGTGTGTAAAAAACACATAGCGATTATGAAAAGCGTAGCGACGACACATGAGAGGTATCGACGACACAGGTATCGATTAGCTTTCTGTGCTACGTGTTGCGGGTTCGATCTCCGCAGGGAATAAATATTTCTAAGCCTTACAGATAGTTGTTTCATATGTGTATGTGAATCTAAGTTTGTGAACTGTACCTACGATACAGGAGAAATCAAATTGCGGGGCAATGTTTAAAAATAAAGAAATGACCTTGGTCAGTTCGTAATAGGTTAAGTGAAAGCCCTAAACTTTACTCAGGTTCCACACATTTTTCTAATCAGCTTAGCATCTCACTGGTGTACGCGCAATCATTTTTCTTTGAAGAGTGCATATAAGCTCTCACGGTACAAATAATATAGCTTACCAAGAAACCAAAAATATCACTTTTATTTTAATATTCCCGCAATTGAGGCATTTAAACCTACGTCTAAACAAGTCTGCGTTATTACGGGTACAAGGCACACTTGGTGTAAGACAAGTAATTAAATAAATTTAACTATCATTGTTTACGTTCATTTTAACTGTGTAATAATGACAGCTGTAACAACGGCCGTTTAATAGAACTATTTATCTGAAACGCCTGTTTTAATCAATAATAATAAATAAAATTGAAGCGTCTGTTTGTAATGTTAAAATAATAGTTTTTTACTAAATGCATATGAAAGGATATAGGATGCTTATAAATATAACAAAAAAATAATACGTTTGTCTGTCTGTCTGTTTGTTCCGGCTCATCTCAAAAACGACTGGACTGATTTTGACGGGCACGTAGCTGATATAATAAGGAGTAACTTGGGCTACTTTTATTTTAGAAAAAGTATTAGGGTTCCGCGCAAAAAATGCACTGATAAAATGAGTACTATGGAATTATTTATACGGAAAAGATGATTATTTTTCGCGATTTCAGGGTTAGGCCCATTCTAAAAGTGGTTCGTATTGATGTGAACAATAACTTAAAGGGATCGGGACTAGAAATGTAGGCCTTGTACTATATAGAAGCGCAATACCACTCAATCACCCGTTTTTATCGGGTGTAGGCATCTAAATCTGACATCATCAGTCATCTAATTCTCAGTAGCGGCGCGGAGTCTGGCCCCGTGCCTCGTAGATGGCAATAGGCTCACCCCCTATTACATGGGATTCTCAATAACGGCAATGGCGAAATGTGGGTATACAATAGTACACTTCTCCCTAACCCTTCGGGAAATAAACGCGTGATGCTATGTTATGTACCTATAAAGAGTGCTATTTTCAGATCATAGTAGCGGTCCAAAGGTAGTTTGAAATTGAAGTTGTTCTAACAAAGAACCATTGTTACAGACGGGTAGGATGTCTGCATTATGCACTCGAGAACGACTTGCGGCTTTCTCATTGAGACAGACGGACTTTCATTAGGATGTCCTGCAGTAGCAGTTGGGACAAGTAAAAAAACCGTGCTTAGGTATTTGCTCTTTGATATTGTCAGAAGCAGTCACAGTTTGAAGTCTTGTTTCTCTGGAAAGTGAAATAGCAGTTACAGGATAGTTTAAGAATTTACGAACTTGTACAGTTATGAACTCTTGGTATATAAGCCAGAGCTAAAGACAAAGGTCAACTTGCAGCAAAAGACAACCCTGCATTGTTCTTAGCAGTGTTGCCAGTATTCTAATGTAGGTAACTTTATGAGTCTATAGTTTTTGGCTTCAGTAGCCTCAGAGGAAGAACTGTGTGTTGGTTTTGATGTTAGAAGATCTATAGTCCGAATATGATATTTTCGCGCTGATTCATATTGCATTATGTTATGGTGGCGATTTTCACGCTAGTGATCGTGTCGACTTGATATACAGAATGTCCCAGAAATCAACGTCAAGCCGGAAATGGGTGATAGGCCAAGTCACAATAGTTACCAGAAAAATAAAAAAAAATCTAGCCTAGTACATTTTTTTTCAGTGATTTCATCTGTCGTATCAGAACGAACTATCTAATGGAAATCACTGAGTAATAAAAAGATTAGCTATATCGCAATGGTAGTAGTGAATTACGGATATCGTCACTCTTGGAGACTCTACTTGCACCAGGTGACCGTTAGAGGCAGAGACTGTTGAATATAATTTGAATTTAAAACCTCCATCGCCAGCTCACGCCTAGGCTCATGGAAATAATAAATCGTGAACAACGCTAAATCTCTATATCCTATTATCTCTGCTCTGTGACATTGTTCTGCGAGTGTATTCTCATAAAAATATCCGTTGTGATTTATTTAATAGATAAAATAGAGTCTAGCGCTAGGATTGCCCTCAGTCAATTTTAAGTAAAAATTATAGGTTTTTTCTTTTTGCCTTTGCCCCACTAGGATTTCTCCTGTATTGTGGGTACAGTTTACAAATATATTATACACTAGCTTTGCCCGCGACTTCGTTCGCGTGGATGTCGGAACTTAAAAATGTGACCAAATGCACTTAACCCTATTTTTTCCTAAAATAAAAGATTTTTTCTAAAATAAAAGTAGCCTAAGTTACTCCTTATTATATCAGCTACCTGCCAATAAAAGTCCCGTCAAAATCGGTCCAGCCATTTCAGAGATTAGCCTATACAAACAGACAGACAGACAGATAGACAGACAGACAAAAATTGTAAAAAATGTTATTTTGGTGTATGTACCGTATATATATTCATATGCATGTAGTAAAAAACAGTTATTTCAGTATTACAAACAGACACTCCAATTTTATTTATATGTATAGATTTTATTTATATGTATAGATGTATAGATGTCACATACACACACAGCCAGACCCGAAAAAAACTATCTGTAGATCATGATAAACATTTGTTCCGTGTTGGAATCGAACCCGCGACACGAAGCGCAAAAAGCTAATCGCTTAGCCACTGCGCCAATCGTGTCGTCATTTTAAGTCGACGTTTTAAGTTTTTTATGTAATATTTTACGAACTTCTACACCTTTAGCGCAAAGTGCTCTCAATTTAATGCTAATGCATGTACACATTAAATAGCGTCAAATTCAGGTCACTCGTGCACTACTGTCAATATTAGACGGTGTCTATCACAAAGCCAAATATTGACAAAAAGATTACTTATTGGATCAAAGTAAACAAGGTTTAGGTTCAGTTTTCTATGAAAAATCGTTACAGTAATTGACGTTTTTCAATTCTCGTTCACTTTGTATAAGTTTAATACGGGATTCCCATATATGAATCAATGTAATACTAAAGATATTAGTTTTGTTAATACAATGTAAAATGTAAGACCATAAGTATATTGGTATATCCATAAGTTTAAGGGAACCACCTTACAGTCTCGGCGTTTTAAAAGTGCCTGCAAAGGCCCAAATAAAAAAAAACTTTGACTCAGCAGCGACGGCCTCATTGGTCTAGCGGTCTGCTGAGCATGAGGTCCTGGGTTCAGTCCACGAGTTTAGATTTCTTCTCGGAGGAGGCTTGAATTTGGATCCATGGTTTTTGGCAATAGGCTTGCCTCGTATTACACGAGAAATCGTATCACAACAGCACCGTCGAAATGTGGGTGGATCCTCCTAATAACAACTCTCTGCTTAGCCTTTCGGGGAACACTGGCGTGATGCTGTTTTTCTTTTCCTTAATGATTAGAGATTAAAATTGCTGAAAAAACAGCTGTTTTCTAACAATATTGACAGTTCTATTATTATCAAAACAACACAATACATTCCTTATTTTCTAATCGATTGATCGATAATAAATATGAGTGGGTCTAGCTATGGCAAACTCCAATAAGGTATATGAACACGCTAACATGCAATGTGAATTATTATCGAACTAAATGTGCAAAATATGTGTGACACACACATATTTGTGTGTGTACTGTATTGAACGACTTCGTTGTAAATATTTATCCTATATAGGAACCTATTTAATTGTTCTCATGTAAGGGACTGTTTTGTCTTTTTTGAGAATCTTTAAACCAAACATGCACATTGGATTGTGCATAAATCGTTCACTGCTTTCAGTTCTTCTTCTTTAATTTCAGAGCTCAGCTGTTGCCGGTGTAATAATCACCACTACTCTTTATCCTTCTATCCAGATTTATCGAAATGTTCTAATACATAACATAGCATCACTCGTATACATAACATTCTAAAACACAAGACAACAATTAAATCATAATCTGTGTCATATTAAAATGGTCTATAACAGACGTCACTTTTTTTTTTTTTTTTTTTTTTTAAAAAACGTTGCCCCACACTAGGAATAATTCCTGTATCGTGGGTGCGTTTACAAACACATATATTCACATACACAAACGCCCAGACCCGAAACAATTATCTGTAGATCATACAAATATTTGTTCCGTGCGGGGATCGAACCCGCGACACTTAGCGCAGAAAGCTAATCACTTAGCCACTACGCCAACCGTGTCGTCTGTCGTCTGTCGTCACTAAGGGTTTATGACATTGACGTCAAATGTTCGGAAAATGCCACTACACGCTAACATTACACATTGATATAAAAATTAAGGTAATGTATAAACAAATTTAAAATACATAAAGTGAGATAGAATTGATTATTTCTTGTAAACATCGTTTTGATAATTTTTGATAGATTTTGTTGGCTAGTTAAGATCTACATTCGGGTTTGGCCGCTACGAAAAATGATGACGTGACTTTTCCGATGTGTTCATTTAGAAGTGATTATAGTTATCAATTTAGCATTATAACCTAGATGTAGGGTTGGACAGAGGTCAACTATTGTACACCCACGTTTCATCGATGCCGTTATTAAGTCCCATGTGATAGGGGGCCAGCCTATTGCCATCCACCGGGCACAGTTCCAGATTTCGTGCTGCTACTCGAAATTTCCATTAAAAAAAACCAATATCACTGCCCGTCCCGCAAACTAATAGCCGATGTAGATCGCGCGATAGCTTCTGTCAAACGTTATTTTTGTGTCATATAATGTATTGGCTGACAGTGAGATTGCTGTCGTGTGACTGTCGCGTTGCTGTGGCTTTTTTACGTAATTAAGTTGCGGGCCATCGAACCCAGGACCTCACGCTCAGCAGTCGCGCTTACGACCACTAGACCATAGAGGCAATGTAGTTCACTCAATGTAGTTCATGCTTATCTTACGAGTTGCATTATTAAATAAAAAGTAAATTCAGCCCAGTACTGTCCCAATACTGGGCAAGGGCCTCTGTGCTGCCTTCGCTGGGCCAATGTGGAATGGTGGAGTACACACACCATCGAGGGTTTATGGAGGTCTCTCAGGTGTACAGGTTTCCTCACAATGTTTTCCTTCACCGTTAACACAAGTGATAATCAAATTCTGATCCGCACATGTTTCCGAAAAGTTAGAGGTGCGGGCGGTTTTATCTATATCTTAAAGCCCTTTCGTTCTCTCCTACTTTCCTGTCCGAATTTATAGTTTTAAATCTCCTGAGGATGCCCCGTGGAGGGGCGAAACACGTGTTGAGGATCGGTTTGGGTTAGTTTTGGGATCCCACCTTCTGCATGTGTATATATTTGCGGGCGGGAGGGCGGTGCTGTGCATGCATCCAAGCTTGAACTAGTTTGGCGGAATTAGAATTAAATATTCTAATTGTATTTCTTGTACTTTTAAATCCACCACCACCATCTTGTAACCAGTACCTAATTAGTAGTTATTACCTTATTATTCTAGGTATATACTGCCAGTACCTACTGCCAGAAATACATTGTATAATTACTGAATAAATAAAACAGACAGATGCACAATGATATAATATAGAGTTGTTATGAAAATAAAATATATAGATTGTTTTTTAATATAAATCTAATTGGTACGACATAAATAATTCCGGTTTGTTAATTGACGTCGCCTTGTTTAATGTTTATGGTATAAATATTGACTTTTATAGCAATTAAATTTAATAACAGTAGGTGGTAAATAATTAGTTTCACCACAAGTGTCATACATTGATGGCTTTCATCATATCTGTCACAGATAGCAACATTAAATGAAAGATAAACTTATATTTTATTAATGGTGGGTTTATTAATTTGTAGAGCAATCAATACATTGTGCCATAGTGTGAAAGCGTCATTTTTTTTTTTTTAAGAATCATACATTCTCTCTCTCTAAATGATTCCTGTACCGTGGGTGCATTTAATACAAATATATACACAAAAACATAGACCTCGAAAGATCTGTAGGTCCTACAAATATTTGTTCCGAGCGGGAGGCAAACCGGCGACCCGTAATCCAGTAGTCGATCGTTCAACCCCTGTTTCAACCGTCGAGTTGAAAAGATATAATAAATCTACACTCTTATATTGTTCATTATATTGTTCATTTTTAAACCAATTACTTTAAATTTTTTACATGAAATTGTCTACCATTTTATTTATCTACATATCATTAAGAAAACTGTTGAACAAAGGACATCTAGACAGTTAGGTTTAATCTTACATGCAAATCTCTGTATTATGAAGACCTTTTTCTACGTAAAGGGCCATAACTTCAGTTTTATGACCTAATTATATTGTTTTTTCTGAAGAAGATATATTAAGGATATGGCTTTTTTGTGTAATATAAAAAAATGTGACATGTCTTATTTTTATAAAAAAATAAGATGTAGTATTTTCTAAAATAAACTGAAGTAAAAATTGAAAATCAGAATTAGTGTATTGATTGAGTGACCGACTGCTGTGCTATGTGTCGCGGGTTCGATCCTCGCACGGAACAAATATTTGTATGGCCTACAGACAGTTGTTCCGGATCTGGGTGTTTGTGCATGTTGAAGATGTGTTTGTGACCTCATCTTACATATAGGAAAAAATCGGCACCCATAAATTTTTTTTCTAAGATCCACACTATTATAAATTTGAAAGTAACTCTTTAAATATGTTTGTTACCTCATTATGACTAAACCACTGAACCGATCGTTATGAAATTTTATAAGGAGGTAGCCTGGGTCTAGCCTGCATATTTTTTTTATATTGCAACATAACGCTAATTAGATAATAAATACAAAATATATGCAGACGAAGTCGCGGGCAACAGCTAGTTTGAAAAGAGAACATCAAGATTCCTCAGGGAACTTAGTAGATAAGAACACACCTAATTAAGCGCCAAACGATATTGATTAATTTTAACGTAGAATATTCACGTAATCTTAATATATATATATATATCTTCTGTACGGGTGTTTATCACCTAACTCCTCCTAAACGGCTGGACCGATTTGGATGAAATGTTGTGTGTATATTTCAATGGGTTCCGGGATGGTTTGAATATACAATTGAACCCGGTAGGTGGCGCTGCGATCGAGTTCTAAAACAGGTTCGTGCAGGACAACGTCTGTCGGGTCCGCTGGTGATAGTATACAAAAAAACAAGATTCAAATCCCTTGGTATATGTAAGTAGGTACAAAACATGTTAACTCCGCATAGTAAACGACATTTTTTTAAGCTTAACCCTCAAAAGTGATTGACCTTCAACACGTGTTGTCAACCAGGTTTTATGGCTTGGCCCATATTAATCTGTGGTATTAAAAATACACTGATTGAAATCCGTATATGATTATGTTAAGTTTATAAAAAATAAGAGCGTATAGATATAACATAGCATCACACCTGTATTCCCGTAACGGTTAGGCAGAAGTGAACTATAGTACACCCACATATTGAGTCCCATGTAATAGGGGGCGAGCCTATTGCTATCTATACAACACAGTTCCAGATTCCGTGCTGTTACCGAGAATTTCCATACAAAAAACACTTTGCCCTACCTGATCGAGCCCAGGACCTCGTGTTCAACTTGCGACCAGTACACCGATGAGGCCATCAAATAGATGATACAAAACATATATACGTTACTTATGAAATAAAGTTTATGTTCACTTCTGCAGCATTTTTGTATCATATGTCCGCATATTTTATTTAACACTGACTAGATTTGGCCAAAAGTTACTTAGTGAACTAAGAAAATGCCATTGCTCTACTTCTTGAGGTCAAAAGGCTCCTAAGGGATTATCTCAAGAGTTTCTTCTAAAAAGGTTTGGTGCGCAATACTTACAATCGGCGTATATGTATAAAACGATGCATGAATATAGATGAATCAAAAGGGGTATGCAACGGTCATTGCACGTGGCGTTCTGTAGTTTGTGCCCACATTTAGTGCCGCATGCAGGAGGGTCCGAGTTCAAACCCGGTCCGCACCACCTTTTCGGAATCATGTGCGGATCAAAATTTTATTATCACTTTCGTTAACGGTGAAGCAAAAATATTGTAAGGACACCTGCATACCTGAGAAGGCTCTATAAAGTTCTTGATGGTGTGTGTAGTCCGCCAATCCGCACTATACCAGCGTGGTGGACTAAGGGGTAACTCTTCTCATTCTGAGAAGAGACCGTTGCCTAGCAGTGTGTCAGTAATGGGTTGAATTTATTTATTATATGTGGTGATGATGATAATGCGTCATCATCAGCGTGGTACTCTGGAGGTTGTTCACCTTTATTGGACTGGGTTTTTGGTAATCAAAAATGCCCCAGTTTAAAAGAATAGAAAATACATAGCCTGGGCGCTATCAAAATTTCAAGAGCAACCTCTATAAATATTTTTAATCTAATCAACTGAAGTCATTAATTTTTATTAAAAAAGCTGAACGCTTTATACCGTATAAACTTGGTACATTGGCTTTCGTTGCGTCACTAACGTTAAAATGAATCGCAAAACGTTCTCGAAGCCATAATTAGCAAGTGACAGTGATTTACTTCAACAAAAAACTTTGTATCTATATATTATAGGCTTGATACGGATACGAAAAATTGGTCATGTGTTAGTTCAAATTGTAACGTTCCACATTATCTTTATTCGTCATTCTGTCGCATCCCACAGCTGGGCAACGCCCTCCCACTTTGATTTCCAAGCTGTTCGAGTGAAAATGATGACCAGTCGTTGCTAAATGAGTCTAGCTCGTCCCACCACCTCTTTCACAGTTTGCTGCGACGCCGTTATTCTGTTAGGGCTCCACCGCGTGGTTCACACATCGTGGCCCCACAAATCAGACGGCATAAGGCAGACGCAAGACTAATCTCACTTGAGCTTAAATTTTCGAAATAGGTAGGTAATTTACGTACGTTTTCATGCGCAGTGGTATTTCGAACCATATCCAACACACACACTCGTACAGAATTTGCGTGTAGAATCTTAGTATCTATTTACATATACGTGAATGGTTCTCGAAGTTATAATTAGCAAGTAACAGTGGTTTGTTTCTGCAAAAACTTATAGTGACGGTTAGTGTATAGTAATCCCAGACAAAAAAATAACTTAATTTTATTCATAGTCTTGATACGGATACAAACAAAAAACTTTGTCTGGTTTCGTGATTAAAGAGTTTAATAGGTGTTCTTATTATAATGTATGTAATGCTACTTAAGGAGAATACTTACTAGTTAATATACAGAAACAGATGGTTATTTATGTTTAAATGTAACTATGTCTGATTAATGGCAATAGGCACGCCCCTATTAAACAGGACTTAATACCGCGATCGGTCGGATTGATCGTAAAATGTAGATATTCAATACAACACCTCTGTCTAACCCTACGGGGAATATTCGTTTAGGGAACTATATAGATATATAGATTTTTACGTCTAGAGCAGTGATAGCCTAGCTGTTGAACGTTTGTCTTCCATGCAGTAGGGTTTGAGTTCAAACCTGACCCGCACCTTTGCTTTTCCGGAATCAGAAATTGATTATCACTTGCATTAAAGAAAGAAAACATCGTGAGGAAACCTGTTCACTTGACAGGGCTTCATAAAGTTCCTGACGGTGTGTGTACTTCGCCGAGCTGCACCAGGCCAGGGTGGTAGACTAAGGCCTTACCCTTCTCATTCTGAGAAGAGACCCTCGCTCAGAAGTAGGACAGTAGCGAGTTAAATTTATTTATTACTAGCTTCCGCCCGCGGCTTCGCCCGCGTAGTTAACGAACATGTACATTTTTTCGGGATAAAAAGTAGCCTTTGTGCTATTCCAGACTATAATCTATCTCGGTGCCAAATTTCATCCAGATCCGTTCAACCGTTCTGGCGTGATTGAGCAACAAAGATCCATCCATCCATCCATCCATCCTCCCTTTCCATCCATCCATCCTCCCTTTCCATCCATCCAACCATCCTCACAAACTTTTACATTTATAATATAAGTAGGATAGTAGGAGAGGATGTCAAGTTTTCCCGAAAACTGAAAAGTTACCGTGTCGCTCATAGCCTATCTGTCGTCAACAATTTTCATTTCAAAGGTCATGTTTCTAACCGGATGGACAAATTGGACAATCCATATACCTAATTATAAATACAGTTAATTTTTTTTGCTGCGTAGAATGATAAAACAGAAAATCTCGCATCATATTACGAAACATTGTCAATGTATTAATTAAGTACCTACCATCTATTTAAACTTATGAGAACTACGCAACTACATTACGACGCGTGATAGTAATAAATTACTTAGGTGTTTATTTTGAGATTAAACTATGCATAGCTCATCAAATAAAGGTGTTAAGTAAGCAAAGCTATAAATACTTTACATTGAAAAAACCCAGACAATGGATTTTTTCGATGTCTTCTGTAATACGTCATTATTTGAGTTTGCAAAAAGCCTAACGATTATCATTTTGACAGTCAAAGTTTTTATGTATTGACGTTGGTTGAAATTTTCCATTGGATGTATAGATCAGTATCTATACGTAAATTTAAGGTGTGTGTTTAGGATTTCTAGAAGTATCTAAGTAGTAAGGTAAGCACTTAGAATCTACGGGAGGGTTCCGATTTCTCCCATACACAACTTTGAAGAGGGACAAAACTTTGAAAGGATTTCGAAGTTGAATTAACATAGTTTGTTAAGTCGTGTATGTCCAGTAAGTTTTTACATGATATTCAAGTTATACATCAGTTAATTTCATCAAAGATCTGACGTAACTTTATGATTTTTATTGTAATTGATCCGAGTGGAGTTAAAATTACAAGAACAATCCCATATCACAGAATTTAATACCATAGATCGTAACCGTCGCTTCTGAGCGTCAGATCTTGAGTTCCATCCCCGGTTCGAGCAAAATGTTGTTGGATGTTTCTGTTAGAAAAATCTCAGTAGCGCTCAAAGTTTCGAATTCTACCCATTAGATGGCAATTGGCTTGTACAGTTGCCCTTTCTTCAATGGGAGTTAATAAGGGCTTCAGCGGAATGTGGGAGTACAATGATACACCACTATCTAACCCTTCATGGAGTTTCTTCTGGAACTTTCTTCGTTTCGAACTGGAACAGTGCAACTAGAGTTCTTTAACCTTTCAAAAGTGCCTGTATTAGGTTTATTTGAAATAAAAACAATTGTATCTATCTATCTATCGAATACAGGAGTGATTTAAAATGAGTGAGGGGTGTATTATATTGTTAAAGATTTGCATAAAGGTACCAATTTCCAAGGCACCTAACGAAACAGCCTTGTACATCAATAAAACGTGTAATGACGCAGAAATACAAATATGCGATACATTGTACATTATTCTTGGAAACCACAGCTTTACGAAACAATTACATCATGGATCCAATATTTACACACCCATCGTTAAAAAATAACTTAATAACTTGTACACAAACAATTATTGTTAAGAAGTTCACAAACAAACACACCTACGTCAATTGCAGTAATTAAGGGAAATCCCTTGTTCAAAGATCAAGAGGCAGAAGGTCAAAAGATTACTGTATTTATTACCGAGGCACAAGGTTTAAGGTCCGTTGTGCTAATGTTATTATTATGAAGCGCCATAATGTAGATGGAAAACTTGTATAGGACGTCCTTTGTAAAAAAATCCTTTGACGTATTTTTGGTATGTTTGTATTTGTTCATTGAACTCAGAGTGTTTTTCATAATAATAACGGTTTTTATTTACCTATATTGTTTCAATTTATGGAATGCGTTTTTTTTTGTTGATTTATGTTTTCAAATAAAGCAGTAATAGCCTAGCCGTTGAACAGTTGAATGCTTACCTTCCATACAGGAGACTCTGAGTTCCAACCCGGCCCGCACTGACTTTTCGGAATCACGTGCGGATCAAAGGCCCTAGTGTAGGTAAGTCTCTTTTGACAAACTCAATTTAACGCATCGAACGCGTTCGGCGCTCCAAATGGTGGAGAGCACGAAACGGACCAGTCGGAGCGCCGAACGAAACGAAAACGAAAATCGAGTTTATTGAAAGAAACTTACACTAATGCCTCAGAATTTGATTATCATTGCGTTGACAGTGAAGGAAAACTATGTGAAGAAACCTGCACACCTGAGAGGGCTCCATAAAATTCTTGATGATGCGTGTAGTTTGCCAACCCACACCGGGCCATCGTGGTGGACTAAGGCCTAACCCTTCTCGTTCTGAGAAGAGGCCCTTCCCCAGCAGTGGGACAGTAATGGCTTGAATTTAGCCAGCATTCATCACCACAGACCTAATCATTTTAACCGTTATACACGAAAACTGTACCTCCCACAGAACAGAGCGAGTACATTCCATTCTTTGTTCTGTAGTCCAGCCCCAATTGATTAGGGCCTCTGCAATTTGGACCAAAGACCCCATACAATTGCGTGTTACCAATAACTGGGGAATTTTCCTAGGATTAAAACCTGTGGAAAGATCAACATACATTATTACCATTGTTGAGATATGAAGGAGGGTTGACAGCAGAATTAACTTGATTACTTACATCATACAGCAATTACCACCCATTGCGTTGACGACGCAAGATAAAACAACATTGTCACTTAGTAGGTGAAATTAGCAGATTTCTTGACTGCTGATTCATTATGTGCTACTGGGTTGCCATATGCTCTATAAGTTATAGTCTATGTATTCCTTATGCAATTTAAAAGCGACTAAATTTGTCGCACGGATTAAGCGATTGGCTTTCTGCGTTAAGTATCGAGTTTGTTTCTCGGACGAAACAAATATTTATAGGTATGCTCTACAGATCGTTTTCTGTTAGGTGTGATTATATGTATGTAAGATTAATTGATGTGAAAATAATACAGGAGAAACTATAGTTACTATAGTCGCGCCAGCGCAAAGAACAAATTTGGTATAACATAACATCACGCCTGTATTCCCCAAGGGTTAGGTACAGATGTACTGTATATCCACATTTCGCTAATGTCGTTATTGAGTCCCATGTAATTTGGGGCGAGCCTATTGCTATCTATCGGACAGAGTTCCAGACTCTGTGCTGGTACTCAGAATTTCAGAAATACCGACGCGCCAATCGAATTCAGGACCTCACGCTCAGTAGTCGCGTTTTCGACCACTAGATTAATGAGGCAGTCAAAAAGTTGGTAAATACTTCATCATGTTCTTAACTGCACGTTGAACTAGATCACAGTAAACAGTTAAAAGTGAAATAGAAAATAGGCGCAGTATTAACTGGTTTAACAAATTTAATATTAAAACCAGATTGGATATAAATAAAAATACTTGTAACCTTCAATATATGTATTTATATACAGTTATTTTAAAACCATTAATTGTGTAATTAAGGCAAAAAGTAACAAAAATGTCGTCAAACAGCTATTCAGTAGCAATTGTGTGGAAAAATCGAGAAAGAAAAACATATAACGCAATTAAATTAATCGTGCTTATTATACTTAAAATGGTACCTACATAATTTATTTTACCTATTTATTTTTATTTCACAAAGGCATATTATTATCTGAACTAACATAACATAGCACGCCTGTATCCCTGAAGGGTTAGGCAGAGGCGTACTATTGTGCACACACATTTCGCGGATTCTGTTATTAAGTCCCTGTTCCAAACTCCGTGCTGCGAATGAGAATTTCTTTATAGTAAAACGTAATAACACTTTGCTCGACACGGGAATTGAACCCACGACACAACCCCATATTATTATTGTCGGAAGTCAAAAAGACAAGAATACAAATGCACCATAAAGAAAACATTACCAAAATCCCATTTATGCTGCAACCAAATGGAAATCTTCCAGGGCTTCCAAAACGTGATTTCCCTTAAGGGTTGAAAGGAAAGGGGCGTGAAATACTGTGATTAACGTCCCAATAAAAGATATTAATGATATATAAACCTTTTTTACAGAGTTCCTTTTTTACTTTTTCCGAATTCCTGGCAATAAAGACCACAGTTAAGCTCGATATTAGATATCATCTTTACAAAACGTGAGCTCTACTTAATGTAACTGATCATTGATATATTAATACTTTTAATACTATCTACAATACCAGACTAACGTATTATTGTAAAGTTTTTTTACAATAAGTATTTGCATAGCATTAGCAGTGGCGCGCGGTGCATAAAGACAAAAAGACACTGCCTTACATAACTCAGATAAATAGATATTATAAGATATTTGAGGTGGCAAATCACATACATCGTTATATAATCGACAAGACGACGAACCAATACCAACATGCAGTAGGTATTATTCGTAAGTAAGCTTTTAAAATTTTCTGCCTACCATGTCTAAAACTCTGTGTACGCCGCTGAGCATTAGCTATGTTTAACTGAGCTACACAAGTTTATTATGTAAGTACCTAACACCAATTGTGACCATATTTAAAGCAAATATATATTTAATTTTGAATCTATCGGGCGCAATTCCAAACTATGCTACTGAGAATTTTTCTCAAGGAAAAATTTCATAACAATGCAAAATATTGCCAAACTGTAAAAAAAAAACAGCCAGCTTTTTATTCTCTAGATTTCTTTTGATTTTTATTTTTAGTTTGGTTTTCTTTCATTATTGTATGTATTATGCAGTATATCATAGAATATAACGAAGCATTAATTCATTTTATTCTTCTTTAATTTTATTCTCGCCATCTATTTAAAGATCATGTCGTTTAAAAATAATAAGTTATAAGGACTGTTCGGGTTGGTCGTCTCAGTCTATTAATCTTATTAATCTCCGCACTTATCTTAGCTGTAATATTAATTACCACGTCATTATGGACTTAATATTAAGAAATCTTAGTCTCCTTCATTAGAATATAATAAAAATACTATTTTCAAGCCATTTAGTAATGTTCGCTTTACGTTCATTGGCATTTCCCTGATTTGCGTTGGCGGCTTATATTATTTATTTAAATGCACATTAGATATGATAGCAATATACTCGCCCCCTATTACTTGAGACATCGACTTAATAACAACATCGGCGAGCTGTGGGTGTACAATAGTATCCTCGGAGAAGTATAGAAAATAAATATAAATATAGAAATAGTATAGAAAATACGATCACTACTAGTCAATTAAAATGCTGTAAAATGAGTAAATTAGGTGATACATAAATTAAAAAATGGATATTTTATTCATCAATATTGTATTACTTCTAATTAGCTGGAGCTGCACATTAAAAATTAAATTTTTAAATCTAAATTGTTACGTTCCGTCTATCTATACATATAAATAAAATTGGAGTGTCTGTTTGTAATATTGAAATAACAGTTTTTTACTACATGCATATGAATATATATACGGTACATACACCAAAATAACATTTTTTACAATTTTTGTCTGTCTGTCTGTTTGTATAGGCTAATCTCTGAAATGGCTGGACCGATTTTCGTCGCGGGCACAGATAGTCTAAAATAAAATAAAACCTGTGGCTGTACCCTTGAATACATTTTTTGGTGTACGAACTACTAACGCGAGACCCAGAATGTGGTTTCAATTACTGTCGTAATGCCGTCACCATGTTGTATAATGAAATGAAATTATTTATTTTGCAATTAGGATTTTTCAATCACTGTTACACATCTTTTTTAAGCAAGATGGCGTCGGCATTTCCTATGACTATCCCTGAGAAGAAACGCCGAAACAAACTCAGGGGTCAAGGTCTATTTTAAAGTCCAGACAGATTATAATGATGTAAGGATTTATGTGAGACAAATATAGGGTAGAATAGCCTTTTGAAGAAAGTACCATAACTATTTGAGCTGACCTGTCGCAACAGAGGGCAAGCATGATCAGTTATCGTGAGAATTAATGAAATTAATAGCGTTCAGCCTAGATCTCACATTTACAATGTATAGCGGTTATATATAAGAAATCATATGTGTGATTCTATGACGATTCCCTGTATTAATATCTAGTAAAGTGAAATAAAGATAAAGATATGTTTATTAGCTGTAACATGTGTAAATTACAATGGTGTTAGATTAGATCTAAATGTTACGCCATTGAAGTCATACAAATATTAAAATTGTAATCGAAACAATTGCCGCGTGTATGAAAGATCATCACTTGAGAACGGCTCGACAGATTTGGCTGATTTTTTTTCTGTTGTATTCGTAATTGTCAGGACAAGGTTTGTTTTTTGGAAAATCCAAGGGAATGACAGAAATGTGGATGGTATTTTTGTATATGTATGAAATTTCTCATTTTCTTGATTAGTAAATTGCACTCGTGGGAAGACGGGGCGGGTCACTAGTTTTGAATGAATTTATTGTATGACTAGCTTCCGCTCGCGGCTTCGCCCGCGTGGTTTACGAACCCGTACATTTTCCCGGGATAAAAGTAGCCTATGTGCTATTCTAGACTATAATCTATCACTGTGCCAAATCTCATCCAGATCCGTTCAGCCGTTCTGGCGTGAAAGAGTAATAAAGATCCATCCATACATCCTCACAAACTTTTACATTTATAATATTGGTAGGATAGGATAGGATGGCTTTTGGAATTTGATTATATAAATTTTTGGACATGCATACTATACTTTTACGTAACCAAACAGTCTTAGCTGGTATTCTAGTATAGTGTATTAATAATTGCATTCTCGGGAGGTCGAGCACCAGACAGGAATTTAATCTCGGACTTAAATATCTGGCGTGTCAGTAAAAAATAAATAATGTTAAACCAATCGAACACGATAGTAGAAGTGTGTGTTTTTATTTGACTGGACGGTTGGCGCTGCGGCTAAGTGATTGGCTTTCGCGACAGGTCTCGGGTTCGATTCCCGCACTGCACAAATATTCGAACGAAGTACAGTGAATTCAGTTGGCATTGTCACAGGCCACGTCTGTTTATTCGTAATTTAGAAAGCATAGACTATTTTTACATTGCTAAATATTTTTTCCCTTTCTGTTTTTAACAATTATGATGTGAAATTTAGTACGAAGTACAATGGAATATGCATCCTTGTGCAATATGGTTATTTAAACAGCAAAAAGCCAACGTCGCGCGGTGTTCCTAGGCGGTCACCCATCCAAGTACTGACCGCGCCCGATGTTGCTTAACTTCGGTGATCGGACGAGAACCGGTGTATTCAACGTAGTATGGACGTTGGCGATAGAATATTCAAATTTATGGATTATAACCTTGACTGTCTTGTGATATTAGATAAGTGCCTATTATGATTATCTTAGGTTTGTTCAAGTGTTAGTTATTGAAAGAAAGAAAGAGAAAGAAAGAAAGAAAGAAAATGTGTTTATTGGCACAGAATAACAATTGAAAAAATAATTAAAATAAAATAAAAAAATATTGTTATTACGGTGATAAAATATTCAGATTAAACCTTGTTCTATTGATAAAATTTAGCCTTAATGACGTCACAATCAAGATCATAATCGAAAATTTGTAAAACATTATCGCCAACGTCCATACTACGTTGAATACACCGGTTCTCGTCCGATCACCGAAGTTAAGCAACATCGGGCGCGGTCAGTACTTGGATGGGTGACCGCCTGGGAACACCGCGTGACGTTGGCTTTTTGCTGTTTAAATAAACATTATATGTTTTTAGTGTTATTTCTTAAGACATATTTGAATAATTATGTTTCAATAAATAAATTAAATATTGTTTTCATTCTATGATTAATACTAGGAGTAAATTATTATGTGTATGTATGTGTATGATATAATTCTACCAGGAATCGTTGGAAGAAACCTATCATAGATAATATAATTATTTTAATACGTTCTAGCTATTATTACATTAATAAGTACTATTTTTTATTACCTTGTAATTACTGGACAACAACATAAAATCATTATAAAAGTTATTATCATGCTAGGAAGTTTTTAATTGAATTTCATAGATAATCTTTACCTATTATAATAATAATAATCATCATCACATATTATTTTATGAAGCAATAATAAATATTTAATAGGATATCCTAGGGTTGTCATCACCAAATTCCGAAAACCAGGATTTGAAAGTCGAAACGCCAGGATATTTCGGTTTAAAAACAGGGCGCAGGATAAGAAAACAGTGTCAATGACACTCAGTGAATAGCAATTACAATTTTTTATAAATTTATCTTCTATTAAATTATATAATATAAGAAATAAAATGAAGAATTAAATTATACAATTATAAAATAACGCCGATGATTAAACGTAAGGTTCGAGGTAGTAGTGGCGCCCGAATAATAAAACACAGGACCTTACGAGAACTCTTTAAAAAACCCAGGACGCTACTTAATAATTATCCACGACAACCCAGGACACTTCAAAAAGCAGGACATGTTCTGGGAAAACAGAACGGTTGTCAACCCTAGGATATCCACAAAGCCGGTAAATAATTGCGCGGCCGATGTTGTATTTCGTACCATGAGCAATTTACAAAGCGTAATTAAAATACGAAACGGATGAAAAAGAATTCAACCCTTCCCGCTGTCTCGTAAAATACTTAACTGAGTTGCTTTAGGCATCAGGCTTAGGGGACACCAAAAAGCCTAGCCTTTGTTCCTCAGGCTTTGGGCAGCCTCATGGCATCGTACTTAGGCGATTAAAAAATATATGCCATAAGATGAAGTTGGTTGGTGCCTTCTCCATTACCAAACAAAATATAGGTGAATTCTAGAAAACGTAACTGGTAACTAAATTTCTTTGTTAATTTATTATTCACTTTGTTATGAATTAAAATAACTCGTGGATTCGCGAACAAAATAATGTTATAATTTTTTTACGGGGACGCGTCGCGGGCCCATGTACTAGCTGTGCTCGCCCTCCCATGCCCCCATGTGAACCCTCTTTTCACCCCCTTAGTGTTGAACTTTGGAAAACTCCTTAGCGGATGAATAAATCTATCAGCCAAATTGTATGTTCCAGAGATATCGTTATCTACTAGCTTCCGCTCGCAGCTTCGCCCGTGTGGATTACGAACCCGTGCATTATTGTGCGGAACTCTAATGATTTTTCTAAAATAAAAGAACCCGAAGTTACTCCTTATAATATCAGCTATTTGCTATTGCCATCGGGTCCAGCCGGTTCGGAAATTAGCCGGAACAGACAGACAGAAAGAAAAATAATATATATATTATAAGTATCGTATATTTTATTTTCATATGCATTTAATAAGAAGCTGTTATTTGACATTACAAACAGACATTTCAATTTTATTTATATGTATACATACGTATATATACCTATCAATAATTTGGGTATAATGTCGTCTAAAATAAATTCAAATGTTCCTGTTAATTTATTTACACAGTAGTACTCGCGAAAATATTCTAAGAATAACTTGATATTTATTCAAAGTATATGATGTAATATTCAACCTTTAACTCAACAGGGTAATGCTGCCAGTCTTCTGGGCACGTTACCATTTGTCAGCGATGTGGAGGAGTACTATGACGCTCAAGTATTCGTTTAGGATAGGTTCTTTCATTTTATTTTTATATTTTTTTTTATTAATATTGATGATTAGACATTTTCACCGTTATTTGTAAACGATGATTAAAAGTTATTTCTCCATTAGGAACTTATTTAACTAATATAGCTGATAAGTCTATTGCCAGCTCTGTTCTTTGTCGTAAAAATGACAAGGATAGGTATAATTGAATAAGTGATTAAATATTACAAGTAAATATAAATACGGGTTTATGTGTGATTCTATTTTATTGCATAGTTAAATTCTGAGATAAAATCGATCGGTTTATAAATTACTTTATTTTTTAATTTAAATTTATAAAGGTGATCTGTTGATCTATGGGGAAATGGCGGGACGACCTTAAACAACGATAAATTATAGTGAGTAGCCTTTGCCGAGCAGTGGGATGATTCAGGTGAACAGTTATAGTATACAGGTGATCAAGAAATATTATTAACATACATTGAGATACAAATGATTATCTATATCTATTAGTCAAGCTAAATAAAAACAAATAACAAAATCTTTCACATCGACACATAAATTTAAACTCTGAAATAACATACTGAAAGTACATATTATTGTATACAATGATAACATTGTAAGTAGTATGTTCACATTCCTTAGAAAACAGATCAAATAGTAAAAACAGCCCTAGACACTTTCATAAATAAAGCGAGGGCGTTTGTTTATTCTCCTTCAAGCCCGTAGGCCGAAGGAGGAATAATTGACAAACCCTCCTCGCTTAAACCGTACTCTGAGCGGGTAGACTTTATAATGTCCCTAAATAACACTGATAAATTTGATTCAGTTCCTTATCTGTTCCCCTAGAAACGCCCAAAGCCGTGGTCCGAGTCCCACCATGGGTGCACTAAGCTGCTGTTGTTTAGTTTATAAGTACTTTAAATTGTTCAGCTGGAGCCTCGTTTTTTATTAAGCAGTAAATACTTCATGAAAAAATGGCTAGAGGCATTTAAAAAAATTATCTGTCACACTCAACTCCTAATAGTTTGGGATACGAATATTAGTTTTATTGTTACAACATGATTAATAAAATTGTACCTCTATCACGAGTTTTCTAACTATTTACTATCAAAATAAAGTAAATTTTCATGATAGTGATTTTAGTTCTTAACTTGGTTACATTAGGGATTAGAGTCGCTTATGTGGCATACGAGTATGTGTCATAGTTAAGTTTTGATTTACTATTTACGATATTATAGAGATGTCATGTTAGCGACTCTAATCCCTAATATGACCATAACCTAATATGACCTAATCTAATCCATAATATGATGATGAAGTTAAGAACTAAAATCACATGCATAAAAATTTACATTTACTATGAAAGTAAATAGTGAAAAACTCATAATAGAGGTACTGATCAGTAAATGTCACGTATAATTAAACATAAGTATACAAACAATTAAGTATAGGAGCAAAGACGGAACGCCATTCCACATTTAAACTTCTCACGACACCTACGAGAAAGTTATTTGTTGCGTTATTCATAGCCCAGACGAGATGCGTCATAGTTACATGAAATAAAATGAACTTTAGGTCTTAATTAAGCTCGGGATAAAGTCGCCGTCTATAAAAAGGTTAATACCAGCACGCTCAACTTCTAAACTTGTCTTATTTCGATTTCTCTGGATGTGACAGTTCAAAGTACTGGTCATAAAACATTATCCTATCCAGAACTTACAAATTTTTAAAACGAAATTAAAATTATGTTTTCGTCAGCTTCGCGCATAATGGGCTCACGACTTCAAGGCCATACTTTCTAAACTGATGAAGCATTTGCTAATGCATCTATGGAAACACACTTAAGGTGTTAGCAATAAGGCATAACTCTTGTTTCATTATGGCAAATATTCTTCCTCATCTTCCCATTAGCGTATTTATCAGAAATATTGTGCGCTTTTCGGGTAGGAAATGATCACTGGTTAGGACAGTTACGAGTACCTCCCGAATACCCCTTGCTCAATAGTGTATAAATCTATACATTATTAATTTTTGTTGCAACTAATATCCTATTTCCGTATTACACTTCATTATCTCTGACTGGTGCGTAGGATATTTGTCGTTTAATTAATTCACACCTGTATTAGAGGGGTTAATATTTGCCAATACTGGTCGATATAATGAGGCAAGTCAAGAGTTAATTGCCATTATTGATGTGCGCCATCATTCCAAACCTCGGGCTCGTACTAATAATAAAGATCCAATAACGGCGGACATAGGCATTGAACCTATTCACAGTCGCCGCACTTGCGACCTAAAGATTGATGGGACTATTAAACAAGTCTGTTTTCTGTCGATCCTTAGAGGCCTAAAGCAGACATAAGGATTAATTGCCCCAAACTGCTCTTCAATTCCTGGAACCTAACGTAACCATATCCTTTTGCTTTTGATTAGGGAAATCGTGCTCACGCAAGTAATAGTTCGTGCTATAGAATTGTATTCAGGGTCATTACTAGGGAAATTTCAATCGCAGGACTATTATTGGTTTATAGATGCTCGGTTCAAGTGGGGTCTGAATATATCGTTAATTCAGAGCCGTTCATTTGATTTGAGCTGATTTATCACTTCCCCTTGACGCAGAACCGAAGATTAATAAAATATCAAGATGCCTGTAAAATCAGTTCCCTGTTCAATAGCATAAAATTTTCGTATTGCTCGTAAGAAAGCTCCACTCGGTTTCTCAAAAACTGATCATATTAACTAACATAATTGGTTAGACTGATAATTTGACCAGTCTTGCAGAAACCGATGATTAGGCATATTTATTGGCCTGTTGAAACAAGCTCAGGTTATAGAAAATGTGCACTATTTCGAGTTGTGTGATATTATTCAGACTTATTTTGGGTCGATAACTGTTCATCTTGATTTTGTATATCAATGGGACCGAAGGAATATAATCATGAGAACCAAGCAGAATATCTTCGTGTAGTTACAAATAATATCAATATTAGTTGTTCGAGTTACCTAAACTTATGTCAAACTCTCGTGCCTACGGCTCTGCCAATGTGAATAATTAGTTTCTTGGAATGAGAAGCACCAAAGTATATACAGAATATATTTCAACTCTATCCTTACTACTTCCTAACCAAAACCAAATTCATTAACAAGTTCGTATTTGTAATACTATAAATGATATTGATATAGAACATACACACAAGAAAATTTTGCAGAGAGCAGCGGAGGTTTGATGGAAACGATTTTAGACATATCTATGCAAAATAATCCTACATTATGATGCAAGAGAGGGAGCCGAGCAAAATTCTTTACAATTGTAACAGTGACAGGTTGCCAATCCACTATAGGTAGTATAACAGTAGCGAGAGTTCAATGACCGAAAACTTTCGATCATACTGCAATGACCTTCATTCGTTCCATAACAGTTCTTATTTCAATCCTTCATATATAAGTTCTTGTTTAATTTGTTCCTTCATCTGCAGGACTTGTGCTTCACCTGTGATCAAAGTAAGTGCTTTTATGCACAAAACATCACCAGAATTGTTGGTATCATTAAATATTATCAGAATGCTACTGTATTTAGAAAAATTGTTATAAGTATTTTAATCATATCCTCGAGAATTGATGAGATAAAACGCGGAAGGTATTAAGTAGGACCGCAGACTCACTAAGATACTTTTATTAGATAGTCTATCCTCGGTTGTTTTAAAAAATACATTTTAAATCTCTGCTAAATTCTTAAATAAGCATCAACAGACTTAATTGTCACACACATCAATGAAGACATCTATGTAGTCAGCATCGCAAGCGCAATCATTTCATAACGGCCTAAAAGCCGCCCCTTCATCAGTCAATAAGTTTCATAACACTTAGTCAAGATAACGATACGGCTTTGAACTTGACCTCTAGGTTTGCAAAACGCCCCCCACTTAGGGCTTGTTGCAATGTTGACTGACAATATCGAAACACGAGTCGCGGTGAGCGCACGAGTCGACCATGTACCCAAATCCGTTCGACAGAAAACATTCGACGATCAGACAAGTTCTGGACAGATTATTTAAAGAAAAAAGTGTTCGGAAGAATGTGCTGTCAAGAAAGAATAGTAATACGTCATCGTGTTCCAGTGCTTCGGGATCGGAAAGTCGAAAGATGTTCGGGTTTAGTTTGCGTTGAGACGTAACTCTTTGTGATTTGTAATCGTGTTCTGTTCGTTGCAGTCTGCTAGTCAGCGGTTCACTTTCACTACTTGACAATTTAGTAAGTATATTAATTTTATAACCATCTATTTTATATTGTTCAACGTTAAGAAATTGTATAATAACTTAATACCACAGAAGGTACGTTTCTGTAGTATTGGCAAACGGCTTGGTATTGCAAAAGTAGATTCTCAGGTTGTCGGCTCGACGAACACTAGTGACCCAATTTTCTTTACTTACCTTAGCTGAGAACTTACTAGAGAAAATGAAGTGATTTCGTATGCCTAGATCGGTATTAAAAATTGCCTGATGCACCTCTCACGAACTTATTGTATAAAATTTGAAGTCGTTTTTATGTAGAAGTACAAAACGCAGTATTATTGTTATAATACTGTTTACGAGAGTGAGACTCGTGATTAAGATTGTAAAAATGCATTATTATTATATGATGTTTTTTTTTAATGCATCTGTATTAGTGTGAAAGCACGTGTAGAGAAATTCAGCCTTCGATTAAAACGTTCGAGAATTTTCTTTTCATTTATTCTCTGAGACGCGTATTCTGGAACAATAAAGTGAACTTACAAGTTATTTTGAGAAGTAAGTATTTGAATAGTATAATAATTAAATTCCTTAACAAATTAGTTTTCTTTGTAAGTGATCAGACAACATTTGAAGACAATGGCGAAATCTACAAGAAATTTGTAATTATCCAGAAAATTTAATTTAATTTTTAAATTGTAATTAAAAATCTTCAGTCTTAAAGCATATTATTTCCATTCTATAATGTGTTAAATTAATAAATTTAGATGAGCTTTTAAATGAAAACAAGACTTAATTATGAAATCGAGTCAAGTGACCTTTTAACTTTAGAGACGAAATAATGAATTGCTAAGATTTTTTACAATCAAAGTTTTTCTAAATCAGGTGAGAGGTAGCTAGTTCCTGATAAAAAAGTCTTTAATAAAATCAGGGCCTTTCTAAACAGGTAAAAAATAATAAATTAAATTTTAGTTTAATAGGGAGATAAAAAATATTTAAAAACGTATTAAGATTTCAGGAGCATGTGAGAGTTTGATGAGATAAAATTTAGTATTTTTAAGTCCGCTAGAAAGGCCAGTTGGTTAATATATGTATGTAAGAATTATTTTTAATCTGACTTACTGAGGTCTTCTTTATATCATAAGAAATTAGTTCTATAATAACTTTTTAGCTTAGAGCAGTACGGTGGTTAAATCTATTCATTTATTTAAGCTAATATTTTTTAATGTTCTCCGTCCGGCTGTTGCCAAGGCGTTTCTATTTCGCCGGTAGTTGCATATTTATCTATCCATTACACCATTCTAACGTTGTTCAAACTTAAGCAATTATATTTTATAAACGAAGACGGCAGCTTTCGCAAGTGTAACCTGTTCTTTATTTCTGTTTGACCTTGCTACTATTATTCGTGTGCGATAAACCTTAGTAGTAGCTAGTAAGGGCTGTTACATAACAGCTTATCTCACGCGGTTGTGAAAAGTTTGCACTTCGTTTAGTTTACGAAACTTTGGATCAGAATATATTTCTTGGAGGAAAAGTTTGATGAACTAATAGTACCGTATATTCCGTATATTTGAATCTTGGAAAGTTTAAAACTCAACGGTTCGTCGAGTTGCGATGTAGGATGTATGTTTCAGCATCGCTGGCGTTATGTACTTATTCATCTTATAACGTCGATGTGTTAAGCGTCCGCTGACATCCAAATTCTATTAAGATTTATGTATTAGATAAACAACATTGATCAAGATTGAAAGGCGAGGCTTTAAGAGAGTTTAGTTGCTCTTCCGTGAAGGAATTGGTGTTCGTCTATTTTGTGTGTGATTGGTAACAAAGATTCCTGCTCCCGATGACCTATTACAATGTAAAATTTGACATATTAACCAAAAACGCCGTCAAGGTTACGAGCATTGCAGAGTATTTTTGTATTAAAGTCAGATCTAGTTTAAATCTCGTTTGCTTGATGGAATTCAAAAACATCACGTATTCTCCCAAGGCGATTAAATAATTTTTTCTTCAAATGTACGACACTGTTTTTACAGAGATTTTGATCTTTATCATTGGCTGTATCGATTGATGCCGTAACCAAATACAGGATGTGTTTTTTCATATTTCTCTGTTCGATTGTAAAGTAAGAATTTAGTTTTTCTTCGAAAAATATTCAATTATGTTTCCTAATTATTAAGGTACTAATCCCTACGCGTCTCGTTAGTTTTTTCTCCTCTATTTAACATAATCATATTTTATATTGTATAAACTTTCAGAGTTCCGGTATTATCACGTAAATAGGTACCCATTTATTTTGTGCTATTATACTTATAAATAACATCCAACCCTCAGTTACCAACAAGGATCCTTTTTTCTTTTCAACACGACCTTATTTTATTTGAATACATTGAAAAAGCTGTCTCTCTCGTCACAAAATCTCTGATTTGTTACAATACGCTTCAAAATTAGAATTTAACACAATACCGATGAGTTTTTGCATTGAAAGTAATCTTGATTTCCTGAATGATGCTGTAAATAAACATAATTTTGTATTACGTACGTTATATAACTTTGAAATTGTTACTAAGATACTCTCGGGTTTGGAAATTGTAGGCTAAACAGATATTGGTAAGATTATGATGTAAGATGATACTGATGAAAATATAGGTGTAACTTCTCTTTGCATGGGCCGGTCAAATTCCAATAAATTGCGTCCATTGATCTCTTGCTTAGCACTTTGACGGACCGTTTGCATACAAATGTAGTGATGTATGCTCTCGAGATGTTTTTGTTAACGAGTGTTAGACGGCCTTGCAATTGACGACGCGGTTGGCGCATTGGCTAAGCTATTAGCTTTCTGCGTTACGTGTCGTGGGTTCGATCAACGCACGGAAAAATTATTTGTATGATCTACAGATAGTTATTTCGGGTCAAAAAACTGTTCCCACGATACAGGAGAAATCCTAGTGTGGGGCAAAGTATTTTTAAAAAGAAAGAAAAGAAAGAATTGTGATTTGCCTGTTGTATTTATATGTATAAAATATTTGATTTATTTGATATAATTATATAATTTATTCAGGACTTCCCCATCGGTGTAATGGTTGAAAGTACGACTACTGATCGTGAGGTCCTGGGTTCCAGGGTCGGGCAAAGTGCTATTGGATTTTTCTTCGTAGCAGTTAAGAATTCTCAGTAGCCGTCCGAAGATATAAAATGTGACTCAATAAAAGAGCGGTGAATTTCTGGTTGTATAGTTTATACATCTCTGCCCCACCCTTCGGTGAATGCAGGCGTGATGCCACGCTTTATCCCAGGCAATAACTATGTTTACCTTTCTATTATTTTGACGTTTTATTTATAAAAATAATTTTAAAACACATTTGCCTGAACCATTGTATTGTGAAAATTCACTAACAAATCATAATTTGATTCGTTTCCAATTATTTCAATGATGTTCAATGAAATATTAATTATTAATGAGGCGTGCGTGTTCGTTAATTCACTGTTAATCGGTTATGTTTAGGTCAATGAGGGAAACTTGCTGTACACGGCTAGCTTGGCCTTGTCCGTTTATAATATTTCACTTACATATGAGCATTGCATAGTGGGTATTTATTTACACGTTGTTAGGTTAGAAGTAATTGGTTTGGTCACAGGTCGGGGTAAACTAAAAAATATAGAATAATGGGGTCTATATACCAATGCGTTGCATGCACATACGGCTTCTGAAGGCTATACTTCAGTCTTTATCATATATGAACTCGTTATATAAAATTTTTATAATATATATTATAATATAAGGATTTCTCCTGTATCGTGGGTAGAGTTTACAAACATACATGTCACATACATGCACAACCAGACCCGAAACAACCGTGAATCGACCCGTGGCAACTAACGCAGAAAGCTAAGCACTAAGCCACTGCGTCAACCGTTCCGTCAAATTTATAAAATTTGTTTTATTTACTTGATTTTATAACCAATTGACAATATTGGCCCTCTAAGGCACGAATATCGTTTGAAGGACATTTCTTTAAGTCGATTTTAAACTCTGCTTGATTGACTGTTAAGTTTCTGAGCACTATACTTACTGTGATGAGCCTGTCGGAACGCGTTGTTTATTTCTGTGCTAAAATGAGGTTTATATGTCTATAATTATGTATAGGTACTAGCTGATGCCCGGGACTTCGTCGTTCGTCACGTGTATTTTATATTTATCATCTAAAAATAAGCCTATATTCTTCAAAAGGACCCAGGCTATTTGTAAAATTGCATTACGAATCGTAATTTTACAGATCGTAATTTACGATCTGTTCAGTTGTTTAGATCACTGTGCAGTTACTGATATGATCAATAACGAACAGACAGAGTTAGGTATAGGTATAGGTATAACGGGCTGATTTCCGCAAATACACGTTTAAGCGCATTTTTTGTGTCGGGGTGGGAATAATGTCAGTTTATTCAATCCACCCCAGTTCTTCGAGAAATGCCAGCAGTCGCTTGACGTTGCTGGCTATTTCCCTGAGGGTACCCGGGTTTCCGAAGTACTTGGCCCTGTATGTGACGACCTCAGGGCAGTTCAGTAGCACGTGGGCTGACAGACAGAGTTACTTTTGCCTTTATAATAGTATAAGTAGATTTTAAGATTATGATGAGAAAATGAAATTGATTCTATAAATATTAAGCTGCAGTAGAATTTACTGTAAACTGAAGCATATATATAATTCATTGTTTTTCATCCAATGCAGGCAGTAAATTTTGGATGCCCTAGAAATGTAAAAACTCATTTTAAGTTGCAATTTAGTAAAATCTACTGTATTTTTCCTTAATTCAAACAAACCATGCAGTACTAGCACGTACTAAAATTGTAACAATTACGAATTGCGAGCATTCACATCAGTAAAATGCCGACATAGATACATTGGATTGCGACGCCCGCGCCGACCGGTCTGCAACTGTCGGCGCGAACGCATCGCGTGTCGAAACACTTTCCATACGTTTGTACGATATTTTTTAACACTGACTTATTATGATTTCGAATTGTTCAATTGCATTTAACCAATTGTGTTGTTGTACATGTATTTACATTAAATGTACCTTGGCTTGTTAATGCGACCTATGTTTTTGGCATATGCATTAAAAATATTGATTTTTTCGGTGATTGTAATAGGCCCATTTTGGTGCTTTAATATTAAGTACCTAAATATCTGAATTAATTGGTCAGACTTTTTTGAAATATTGATATTAAAAACTCCGTTGATTAGCTTTTATTGCTGACGGTACCTATAAGAATGTTTGTGTCGAGTTCAATAAAAACATTCTCAGCCAGTTGGCTGGGTAGATCCCAAAGACACTGAAGGATACACCTTCTCAAAAGATAAACATCTTCAATCAAATTATAATGCGCCTACCTACCTACTACCAATATCATATAAAAATATATTTTACGTATAAATAATATAAACGGGAACAATAATATTTGATCACGTTCCACAACCAAACGTGACTTTGATTATACTTATATTTCATTGACTTAATTTATCATTTGACTCTTAAAAAGTTTATAAACATTCCTACTTCACGAAACACACAGTCAGAACATGTTTTCATTATCTAGCTTGTATATTTTGCAATTAAAATGAATTGGCGAATATTCATTACAATTATCATTGGCCATAAATCTACACTTAGTTCGTTTAGCCGTTTTTTAAATTACTGTTTATAAAATTAGACAATCCATAAAAGGTAATTTCCAAGCAAGATCACATTTTTTGCATATTACACGAGATTTGCGATACGACACGCTGCTGCGCATGCGCTGTTCAAGTAGAGAACACCGCTGAGTGACGTTCTGTGATACGGACCTGAAACAAATCAACTGAGAAAGAGTCTAGCAACCCAAGTACAACTTAAAAGGCTCCCGCATGTCGCTTAGTTGTTTCCCTCTCTTTTTAACCCAGGTTGTTTCTGATTCGGACTATTTTAGAAATTTAGTCTAGTTGAGAGTAATTTCTTTACTATTATTCTTTACTATTATATACTAATATCCTACTTCCTACTAATATTATAAATGTGAAAGTTTGTGAGAATGGATGGATGGATGGATGGATCTTTGTTACTCTTTCACGCCAGAACGGCTGAACGGATCTGGATGAAATTTGGCACAGAGATAGATTATAGTCTGAAATAGCACATAGGCTTTTTATCTCGGGAAAATGTACGGGTTCGTAAACCACGCGTGCGAAGCCGCGAGCGGAAGCTAGTTTATTATAAATAGACGTGTTGTTTCTGTGTTTCTTTATGTTTTTTATCATAGAGCGATACTTACCTAGTTTTTATAACTGCAGTCTTGAGTACCTATGGCTTGCGCAGGTCCTACGAGTAGAACCTATTATTCTACGGACAAGATATCTCACTTGGGAAGAGAAAGAATGACGCGTGTCATTTGTTTTTTTGCATCCTATTTTACATTTTTACCCCGCAATACCCACAACTGGCGTCCATTCATGAAACGATGCATGTCTGTAGATGAAGCAAAAGGGTTCTATAAGAATCGTAGCACGTGGCGCCTCTTAGTGTCTGTCGACCCCCATAGGAAAAAAGTCGTGACATTATTTATATATTTTACTATGCGAGCCTAAACCATTGTACCGCTGCCAAAATAAATGGTATAATATATAGCAGGTGGAGCGTGAATAACAATTAATTTCATATTTATTAATAAAAGCACTTGGCTTATATGGGAACCGGATCCATTAACTATTTTAACAATAGACAATCGAGATAATAACGTAAAAACCCAAATCATAAAAGCTGTAAAAAAATATAAAGTTTTTGTATGTTCAAAATAATAGCAGACAGTAGAATATTAAATTACAAAGGATTTGGCATAACGGTTTGCAAATCTGTCTTTTAAATTGAGCAATTACGGCAAAATTTAATCCATTATATCATTTCCCTGGCCACTAGTATTAGTTTGGCAGATATTTTATTTAGCAAATTGGCATCATTATTTTCATTAGTCAAAAAAACAAATCTTGTACTTATAGAATTATATATTTTAAATAGAGCTGCCGATTACACTATTTATATGTAGGTATATATTTTACTAGCTTCAGCCGCGACTTCGTCCGCATGACCTACATATATAATTTATAGTCCATAGCACTCGAGGATAATGTAGCTATCTATCGGTGAAAGAATTTTCGGATTCGGATCATTAGTTCTGGAGATTACCCCTACAAACAACAAAATTTTTACCTCTTTATAATATTAGTGTAGATTAAAAACATTAATTATAAACCAGTAACACATGCATTCTTCTCATAAAACTTGAAGCATTCTGATAGAATCTTCTTCCTTCTTCTTCATGGCAGAAGATTCTGTCAGACAAATCAAGATTGCTGGGCTTGAGTCCAGGAGAGCGTTAAGTGTAGTCGGTATCAGGGGTATGGGAGATTTAGATGACTATGATGAAAATCCCTTTTCATTTTAATATTTATTTAGGACTTGTAGACGCGGATTTTCTTAGTTGATTCATTAGGTTGCCTATAATTTCTTAATTGAAGCTTAACGATTTGTCGGTGTCTTTATATTGTCTTGGTCTTGTCTGTGAGAATTTAATTCACACTGTTATTTATCTTATCTGATGGTTTAACTGTGTATCCTATTACTATTATAAATGCGAAAGTTTATGAGGATGGATGGATGGATGTTTGTTACTCTTTCACGCAAAAATTACTGAACGGATTTGGATGATATTTGGCACACAGACAGACCATGTCCTGGATTAACACATAGGATACTATTTAGTCGAATACATGAAGTAGTTCCCCTAGGTTGCGCCGCGATTGGCGAAGTGGATTTTTGAGCTACGCATCACGTTTATGATGTTGGGTTAATTCGTGTTTGCATGTATGTGCTATGTTTTAATTACTAGAAAAGTTTAAATATGTATTCAGTAAGTGAAATAGAACATATTTATGGACGAAAAGAAGTTGTGTTGTGAATTTGGGTTGTAGTATCCGACTACAACGACAATCTATTAAAAAGGATAGAGTGCTTTTGTATTGCGTCCATTTTAATATTTTTTTTAGTAAAACAAATGCAAATGACTGTATTAATTGAATAACTTTTCATGTATGTGTAAAGTAAACCATTCTACATTTATAAGCCCTCAATATTTTGTTCGTTATTAAAAGTTTATGGTGTATTGTAAAAGATGGATGTAAGATAAGGTTAGGTTAGTACCTTATTTAAAAAAATTTCCGAAATGGCAACAAAAAAAAAGTAAAATTACAAAATTGAAAAATACTAAAATGTTAATTACAGACATGAAAAGTTTCAAAGGTTTTCCAAGGAATTTAAGATCCAAATATATAGGTTATAATTTACGTTACATATTGATTTTTTATAATAATAATGTCACACTGATTACGAGTGAAAACACTGCATAAATATAGTATTACAAAATATTTAACCTTGTGCGTGCTTATAATTGCCAATTAATTAATCAGAGCATGGCAAATATGTTTCCTACATACATGAAGTATCGAGTTTAATTCCGCTTATAAAAATATCTATGGATATCCTACTGAGCGTCCATACATTAATAACTTAATGTTGTTAAATAAACTATAAATTATATAGTAATAATTGGTTAGGATGTAAATCATCGATTAAAAGTAATCGTTTCCGATTTTGTAATATGTATCTACCTATATATTTTGGTATGGTATTTAGATGATGATATGTCAGGGTAAAATTGCGTTATTCGTAGTTTCTCGAAAACTCGGATTATAGCGCAAAGACGGTCACTTTATGCGATCCTGTGGTTGTTGATTCTTATTTAGTCATTTCACGAAACTACCGAGCCTAGTATTTTCGCGAAATTACGAAATAAGTTTGTCCAGCTTGTTTCTCCAACAAAACCATATGGCATGATGGCGTTTATAGTATAATTGACTACCCTAAACTTGTTGAATAATTTCATATACTTAAGTTAAAGATATTAAAATCAAGGTATGTTTGTTACAGGTACGTGAAAAGGCGCCTTGGACTGCAAACGAAATCGTTATGCTCCAAAAAAGATAATCCTGATTAATTTACAAATGAGGACAAATTAATAATCTACGAATAATTCCTAGTGAAACAAGTCATTTTTTAAGACGAAATAGAGTAGAAATATGCGTAAAATTAGTAAGAAAACAATAATAGATGTAAATCAAATCACTTACTAATTAATTCACACCAGTAATATTTCACTGAGATATAGAGTTCATTGTTTAAAATCATTTAATGTTATGATTTTATTCCCACTGTGGGTAAACCAATTATTTAAATAATGAACACAGTATTAAACAGAATAAACAAAATTAATGAGTTGTGAATTCGAAATAGTAGATTCGCTTTTGTTTTTTAATCAGTGGAATTCTATCATAATATGATATCTGTATATTATCATAAAAATGAAATGTATTTTATAGGGATTGCATGCTTAATTAAAATTTTCATAAGTATTTGTAGGTGCATGAGGAAAGCTATTTCATAATAAGTAGAATAGTTGTAGTAGGTTTTTCTGTTTGGAACTCAGTAGCGGCCCAGAGTTTTCAATTGTAGCAATAGGCTTAACTTAATTACATGGGACCCAATAACGGCATCGGCAAAATGTGGGTGTAGAACAGTTCACACGGCATGAGCGACTCCCACGACAGAAGATGTACACCTTTGTCTAATTCTTCCGGGATATTTTGCTAAGACAGCAAAATTGAGACATAAATCAATTTTGGGCTATGTTGAAAACTGGGACAATTTGTAAACAAATTGACTATGTAAAGTTGTAAACAATTAAACTCACAACGGTCTCTTTTATTAAAGTGTATTGACCTTTAGTATCGTTATCAGTAGTAATACAACAATTATTTTGCTTATTAACATTTATTATTTTCGGACTTAATTCATTCGTATTGTAACGAGACATTAATAGGTATACCATCAATCGTTGAACTAACAAGCTATGTTAAGAACAGCTTAGGTATGTTAAATATATAAACAGACATTATATTAGGTTTCCTTATGCAAATGCATCATATTATTGTGTAGAATTCCATTATATTATATAATTAAGGAATAAATAGAATAATAAATAAGATAACGTTAGCAAATAAAATGATTTCAGTCACAAAATAAACGAGTTCAGTTTCAATTTAGAATTGTTAATAAAGGCAAAATTATTATTTAGTTTTAAGATATTAATTAAAGTTAATTTACACATAAATTACGTTTTTCAAACAACGTAACTTTTGTATAATTATTTGAAACTGTATAAATATAATTTTGAATAAATATTTATTTATATATGTACTTATTCACTTACATCATCACAAATTATTACTTTTTTATGATTGTATCTTATTCTTAGTCTTCAGAATATTATTACATTTTCTGAGAAGTCGTCACATTCAATTTAAATTCTGTATAAAAATACTCTTGTTAATAATGAGAAAAACAATATTCAATAAAATCTACAAACGGTAAAGTCGAGTAAAAGGTGGATAATAAAAATGGATAAAAAATATAGGAGTTTGTTAAATGAAATAAACTTTTGTCATTTGTGAAGGTCCATTTTTTGTTGAGAATATTCAATTTGGTATCACAGACAAACATAATTATATTGTTGGAAGTAAACATTAACTGCGTTTAATTAATTATTTACAGTTTCTTAGTAAAAGGCATAACATATTTCTAAATTAGTGAAACATTATTTTTTCTAGAATTATTTTTTTGCAATTTATACATAAAGTTTTGATTATATATTATATGAATTCTAATATAGTATATTTTCCGAGTTACCTTACAAACTTAGTTAATTAAAACCTTTTTAATTATTATTAGATACTATCTAATAATTTGGTTCTTTCTACCAAATCTATAATTATACTTTGTGTATCCAAATATTATTTTCTTTTAAGTATTAATGCCATTCGAAGCTTTAAAATATCGTATAGTAATTATAATATACTATCCCTACCGTTAATTTAAAATAAGCGTGGTTATTATTTATAAATATTTGTAATAAATGTTTATGATTAATTTTATTGTTGTTTATTTTTACCTGGAAAATGTACCTTAAAAATAATTATGAGAAAATACTATAGAAATAATTCAGACCTCACTATATATGTATAACGTATCCACAACTGGCATCTATGTATGAAACCATAAACGATACATGAATGTATATGAAGCAAAAGGGTTATGTAAGGATCGTAGCACGTGGTGCTCTGTAGTTATAAAGTATGTATATTTAATATATATATACAGTATGTAGGGTAAAACCGGGATAGATGCCGCAGTGGGATAGATGCCTCATTTTCAAAAAACCTAACTTCCCAAACCCGCGACTAAGAATGAATAGTATAATTAAGAGCCGCTGTCACCCCACACCTAAGTTACCCACAGACCGTCATGCGTTGAGGACGCGTTTCGCTCGTATGTGTAATCATCTCCGCGGCAAACTTCACGAACACGTCAAAGATTTAAAGGTTAATATTTGCCGTTGTATAACTTTGTAATTAGTAATAAATTCCGTTATATTTTTTATTACGTCAATATACTGGTTCATTAAGTGTGCATCTAGGTGTAAATAGTTGCTCTTTTATTTATAATTTATTTAAAAAATACTTGGGTATCTATACCTATCACAAAGGATAGTTGCCCTGATTTTTCGAGGTATAGGTGCCCTTAGATCTCTATCTATCCTTCCATACATCATATATACCCATATATGATGTCAGTGTATATTTTTAAAATATTTTTAGTGTTCTGTTATATTTTTTATGTATTTACGTATATTTATATTTGGACTCTTTACTGATTGTAGCAGAACCATACCACGAAAATACAAAAGAAAGGAAGGAGTGCGAGCTCGAGTATGTTCTTGAACTACAGAACAACTACAGTCAGCTTTCGATGAAATGGACAAAAAACCGTGGGGATAAACGAAAAATCTCGACAATTTTGGATTCCATCGCGAAGGCGTTATACTTCTAAAAGATCAACTGTTACAATGCTGGAAGGCTTATACGCAATGCTTTGATTCGCGCTGCCACAGCTGCAAATGCTCTTCGTGGCTTTAGAGGTAGCGGTATTTACCCAGTTGACCCAAATGCTTTGCCAGACATTCCTGATATCAGATACTGCACTGGGTAGTGAAAATCCTGGCACTTCTCGTGCGCCTGATCAAGTTGTAGGACGCACGTTAACAACCCAACCTCAGAAGTCTTATTCGTTAGATCGCCAACCAGAGCTCTTCAATGTCTCGGAAAATATAGTATCTCGTGAGCCTATTGCGGTCGAACAAAGAACAGAAATATCTCTACCTCAGACTTCTGCTTCTGTAGTGTGTCGACTAGAGCTGGACAATGAAAATGAAAATATCTCTGAACATGAACAAAATAAGACACCCCAAATCCGATACGGACTCCAGTTGACAGAGAATCTCCTAGTCTCTTGATCGATTCCGAGATTTTAGAGGATATTAGTATTGTTGACATTAGTGATTCTACAATTGCAAAGATTTTAGGTAGCGATATAGAACAAGAAACACCTTAAACATTCTAATAGAAGCATCACCTATACCAAAAATTCCTTTGACCATAGCTAAGAGGGCGAAACAATCAGCAGATATTTTGAAAGAAGGATGTGGCTGAAAGAAGGAAAATCAAATAAAAACTAATTTAGACAAGAAAAACAAGACTGAAACTACCAAAGAAAAAATAGAACTTAAGAAAACAAAGAAAGGAACCACCAACAAAGAACAAGACAACAAAAATAAAAAAATAAAACAAAAAAAAAATCTTTTAATGAAAACGACGATGACGACCTAGCTGATTTGTGTGATAAAGAAAATTATAATTATTTAAAAGTAAACCAGGGCTGAGCATCACTAAAAAAAACAAATTATTTACAGTTCAAACAGCGAAGATGAAGACAACCCACATAACTATAAAATTAAAGGAAACAAAACTAAAGGTTTGCTCGAAGAATACTAAGAGAGATGGACAGTATACCCCTAAAGATAACTGCATGGAATTGTCGTTTAGACAGTATAAAGAGCATCTATCCCGCACTGCAGGCATCTATCCTTCTTAGTATTTTCATGGTGGGGCAACTATCCATACAGGTAGGCATCTATCCTCAAAAAAAGTGTTCCACAAAAAGCTAAATTCTACAAAATCTGTAATTGATAGGTCAAAAAAAACAAATAATAATTCAACATAAAGGATTAAGCTAGCTACATTCATAGAAATTATTTATATTAAATTAATATTTTTTAAATTATGAGGCTATTTCAAAAAGTGGGGCATCTATCCCGGTTTTACCCTATATTTAATGTCAGGGTAGCATGTGATATGGGCATATAATATATAACGTGCAAGAGAACGGAGATTTCTTCTTGACCATTTTAAATATAAATAAATGGACAGCCTCATTGGTCCAGTAGTCACAAGCGCAACTGTTGAGCTGTTGGTCCTGGGTTCGATTCTCGGTCGAAAATTAAACCAAATAGAAATTGTCAGTAGCTGTACGGAGCTTGGAACTGTGCCCGGTAGATGTGGATTTACCACGGTGCACATCCCAAGATCAAATCAGATTACTAGTAAAGATAGGTATTATGCTGGTAGGTCCCTTCAGGGAACAAAGGCGTCATGGTTTCACAAATATTTATAATTAGCTATTTATGCCTGCAAATGAAAGGATGAAAGGCGATTAACGAAAGGGATTTATAACGCGGTTGTTAGAGGAAACGCCAGGAGGGGACGCCCTAGAAGGACATATACGGACCTTATTGGTGATGTCTTTCAAAAAGGTCAAGTGCACAGTACCCACAACCAGCGTTCATGTATGAAACGATGCATGAATGTAGATGAAACAAAAGCGTTATGTAAGGATCGTAGCACGTAGCGTTCTGTCGTTTCTGCCTACCCCCATGGGAAAAAGGCGTGACTTTATGTATGTATGTTATCCCTACAACGAGTTTTTAAGATACAATGAGAAACTGCAGTTCACTCATTACCTTGATAAATCAAAAGATTAGCATGCCTTTGATAATATGTTTCCGTTGCATTATAACCTTCGCATGTCTGTATTATATTATTCTTTGTTTTTCTAGGAAGAATTCCTCTATCGTGGGTGTGTTTACAAACACAAATAATCACATGGACAAACATCCTGACCGGAAACAATTATCTGTAGATCGTAAAAATATTTGTTGTGTGTGGGAATAGATCCCGCGACACGTAGCACAGTAGTCGATTGCTCAACCACTGCAGCAATCGGTTGGCGCAGTGGCTAAGTGATTAGTTTTCTGCGCTACGTATCGCGGGTTCGATTCTCGCACGGAACAAACATTTGTATGATCTACAGATAGTTGTTTCGGGTCTGGTTGTGTGTGCATGGGACATGTATGTATGTAAACTGTACCCACGATACAGGAGAAATCCTAGTGTGGGGCAAAGTTTTATCTACAAAAACAAAAAAAAAATCGTGTCGACTATATTATTATTGAAAGGGTTCTAAAAAATAGTGTTCAAGGCTCCGCTAAAATGCTAATTGGGTCTGCAACTAAACAAGTCGTGTAGCTTCTTGTTTTCCATCTGATTCTGTGAACTTTAGCAACCTTCTAGGTAATTTTCCTAACAGGTAAATAATATTAGTGGCATGAAGTGTTTATTTAATGGCTGGAGTACCTTTAAGTTTACTTAGTACTACATCAGTTAAATTGTTCATGTTTGACTGTATACATCCCAAATGTAAGTCGATATTTCTGGATTAAGCGTACCAATATAGAAGTATAAATAACATTATTACATAGCAATACGCCTTAATTCCCCGAAGAGTTGGGCAGAGATGTTCAATATACTCACACATATCTCTTATACGAAATATAATTTATTTGGAAGCAAAGTTGAAACTAAAAAATAGTACACAGATAATAGGCTAGATGACTGCATCAAAAATAAATTCTGAAATCTTGTTTGGTAAATAGTTTTCCTTCTAAAAACCCAGTAAAACTTACCTTTTGCTAAATTTTGATGATTTCAATTTTTAATTTACTAAAATCACACATTAAGTATGTCAATGGCGATGAAAAACAATGACGTCACACTTTAGTATTAAAAAAAAAAAATAGAATAAAATGTCGCTTTTGACAGTTTATAAAAAGCAACTCGGATGACTAGTAGTCATCTACCAGATTGTGTGCGTCTCACATATGCACCAAAGGTTTATAAATATTATATGAATTGCAGATTTATTTGGCAACAATTTTATTTTAACAGTTGGCGCATTTTCTTTTTGTTACATAGTCAAGAAGCAAAGCGTAGAGCAATATTCGCGTTTTATGATAATTATTATACAGTATAGTGTGAATTATTAAGGAAATATAAGTTCATTGCACCCTTATGCTTTGTTTACATTATAAAATAATTCGAATCCGAAATAGTAGATAATAAATTAATTTAACTTCAATAAAAACTCCACGTAAACATTATAAACGCATCAATATTATTTATTAAAACCTCAAACTTATTCACAGTAAAATATATCAGGAGGCACAATAAAGCGATAATGTTATATCGTTTTATTTACTTTTGACATAAATATGTAGAGGACGGGGCATTGAAATGTTCGATGTTTGATGTTTATAGTAGGTATATAAAAATAGCACAATGAACTGAACTTGAATTGTAGATAAAGAAAAACATGAGTCGGTTTCTTGTACTACATAATGTTTGTATATTGTATGTACGTATGTGTTACAATTATGAGGCCACGGCGTAAATTGTTTAAGGTCCTATTTTTCAATACCCAGATTAAAGTTATCTAGCAGTTAATTTGAAATTGGAATAGTTTTTATATGGATTGATCAACTGATGTTTATGCAGCTTTTGAAAAATCAGTTTTCTCTCAGTCATTATATTTGTAGTGCAAAAATATATATACATATGTATATATTGTTTTTAGTTACGGAATTATTTTATTATTGTACCTGCCTAATATGAAAAAAATATATTGTACGTGAAAATAAACTATAAAACGAACTCGACTCAGATATTTACCAACATAAATATTCGCATGCACAAACACCCATAACCGGAACAATAATGTGTAGGTCATACAAATATTTGTTCCGTGCGGTAATCGAACCTGCAACACGTTGCGCAGCAGGCGATCGCTCAACCATTGCGCCAACCGTGCAGACTTTAAGATCAACAGGGATAAGAAATAAAAATGATTTCTGCTAATCAGCTCATCGGAATAGGCGTGAGACTATTCGTCTGGAATCGGCTCCAAGAATATATAGTCTGTATAAATATCGAAATTACCATTTTTTACCGTCTTCCTACACAAATAATGTTTTTTATAACTGCGCAACTAAATCTGCGCAACACATTTTTATAAGTATTAACTTTAAACAGGTTTGAGCGGTAAATCAATCATAATTATTATATTATTTTCGCTACTTTATTTAATAGCTTCTTCATAAAAACCTATTTTATTGTTATTAGATCGGAATCTGCGACATTTTTTTTATCAACAACGTAGAGTATACATGATAATATATATATATTTTTTAATTATGTCTCTAGAATTTGAACACTTTCATTAATAATCAATTTAACTTAGTAAAAATTCTTTCTTTTAATTTAGCCTAATCTTTCCCACTGCTGGGCAAAGGCAAACACAGCTGCACTCTCTACTCCTTCTCTCTCATAGTCCGATGGGACGGCAAGCCGACACGACCGAAGAGAGATCAGGCGCAGGACATGGACCTTTTGAACATCAAACATATTATGGACAGAACTAATACGCCCGCCCTTGACCGCTTCCTATGTATTTTAGCTTGGGGAGAAGAAACGGCCCAACAAGCTCCCCAGCAACACTTCCATGTCTGTCATTATACAATAATAAAAAAGAATATAATTATAGAATGCTATTACAATAATTAAAGCCTAGCAGAAACGTTCCCACATGCGAGCTAGTACACACCATTTCACGAAAAGGTGTAAGGCCAAGGCTCGGAAACCGGTTAAATTTTCGAATCGGTTTAGCCATAAGTACCTACATACGAACCCTATATTTCGGTTTCGTTCCTAGTAAACCGTTATATTTAGCGTTTTTTGAAATAAATTTCTTTTTATGTTTAGTCATTAACGTTATAAACCGGTATATGGTTTGATCTTGGGATATTTTTGAGTACCGCCGATGGGTGGTGCACCGCCGCGATTCTGCAGATCGCTGCCGCGTTTGAGTTAAACCGGTTTATTTCGGTTATAGAATGAAATGATTATCGGTTTCATTATACTCGAAAAAGTTGCACTACACCTTAAAAAACCGGTTGTAAACCTGTTAATTTTGAACCGGTTCCGAGCTCTGTATAAGGCACTATAGCCTCCATAACATAAAACTCATTTAATACATCTTAAACGAATATCATGATTGGTTCTCAGTTTTTTTATGGTAATAAGAGGTAAAAATGTCAAGGCCGGTCAAGGTAAAGTAAGGTAAAGCGGGTTTACAGCTATGGTAATGTTATTGCACAAGGCGTTACCCAACAGATGGCGTAACAAATGGACATCGCTTAGCTCACAGGTAGATTTCGAGGTGAAAGCAAGAATTGCTGGATTATTAATATGTACTTAACATAACATAGCATCACGCCTGTATTCCCCGAAGGGTTAGGCAGAGGTGTACATATGTAAACCCACCATCTACTACTATCCCATGTAATAAGGGGCAAGCCTATTGGCATCTACTAGGCACAGTTCCGGACTCCCTACGTCTTGTTACTGAAAAAAAAAAATAAGTATACATAATAATAAAATCGTACGATACTACAAATGTAAAAGGTTGAAAAAATAACAGATCGATTCGTAAAATTTTGTAAGTATGTAAACCAGTTTGTAATTAATAGTAAATTAATACGGTAGACGGATATCTCCTTCAAGGCCGTCACTAGCTTCCAAGAAAATTAAAAGTACAACAAACTGAGATATTATTAAGGATATTAAGGATACGTCCAACATGAACCATTAAGAAAACGCAAGACGACGATTAAGATTTACGCGATAAGATAGACGGCACGGTTGGTAAAGTGGTTGAGAGATCGACTGCTACGATACATGTCGCGGGTTCGATTCCCGCACGGAACAAATATTTGTACGATCTACAGATAGTTGTTTCAGGTCTGGGTCTTTGTGTATGTGAATACACACCGTGCCTCGGAAAGCACGTAAAGCCGTTGGTTCTGCGCCTGATCTCTCTCCAGTCGCGTCGGATTGTCGTCCCATCGGACTATGAGAGTGAAGGAATAGAGAGAGCACCTGTGTTTGCGCACACACTTGTGCTCTATAATATCTCCTGCGTAGTTGGCTAATCTCCGGTGAGATTGGCCGCCGTGACCGAAATTGGTCAGGAGGACATTATTATTATTAAGATAAAGCATACACATTACGCCTGTATTTCCTAAAGAGTTAAGCAGAGGTGTAGTATTGTTTACCAAGATTGCGTATAGTCTTATGTCGTATGTTACCAGTCTATTGCCATCTACCGTGCACCGTTTCAATCTGCATGGTGCTCTTGAGAATATCTATACAGAAATACCCAATAACACTTTACCTGACCCAACACTCGCATCCGGGACCTCACACTCGACAGTCACGCTTGCTACCACTATACCAATGAGGCAGTTCTTTAAGATATATTTCTTATTATGGATTGTTAATTGAACACTTGCCTTCCATAGTGGGTCTGAATACGAGCAGGGCCCGTACACTGGCTTAAATTCATCAGAAATCAGAATTTGATTGTAGCGTCTACTAGCTACATACTAAAAAGTACTTCAGCGCCATCTAACGTATTGTAGAAACAAAACAACTACACAAGCCTGAATTGTGCTACAAGAGTTAGTAACGATTATTATTTTATATTAGCAAAAACACGATCGTCAGATTTCAACAGTGGTTGCCCTAGACGGGCCCCGTATCAAAGTTTGTTGTCCCCCCCCCCCCCCCTTTTACTATATTAGAATAGAATAGAATATATCTTTATTTCATGTAAACTAATTACAGGCACTAATGAAATGTCGAGACGCTAGGTGCACGGTTCCAAATAGTAGATCCTATGGAGAAGAATCGGCAAGAAACTACATGGAAACTCTTTTAAAATAATAGACCTTACAATTTTTGTTTGGTACATTGTTGTGGTGAGAGAATGGGAGTTTCTTTTTTTTGTATAATAATATTGCCATGGCATTTATAAGTTGACCAGTATATCAACTACTAGCTTCCGCCCGCGTGGTTTACGACCCCATATAATCTCTGTGCCAAATTTCATCCAGATCCGTTCAGCCGTTCTGGCGTAATTGAGTAACAAATATCCATCCATCCATCCTCAAAAACTTACACATTTATAATATTATAGTAGGATATTAGTAGGATGATTTTAAAAAATCCTCTTCTCATACTGAGTAGAACCCTGTGCCCGGCAGTGGGACAGTTATGGGATGGTTTTAAGATTGTTCTTTTAACACAACAACATAATTTGTGCTCTAGTATTTCTTGTGTATCATAGGTAAAGTTTACAAACAGAAATATATATTCTGTATATCTATCTATTCCGAGCGAGCATCAAACCGGCAAAGGAGCACACGTAGCGCAGAAAACTAATCGCTTATCCAGTTGGCTGTGTAACCGTGTGTGTGTCGTCGAAAGATAGAATCCATTTACTCGACTTAATGTATTTTGTAAATATTTGTCTCATAAATTCCCGTCACTTAGCTGTTAGTGGAAAGATCTTCATCTTCTGTTTATTCTAGTAATTTGCGCAGTTTGTGGTATAAAAAGGCCGTTATAGTTCTTTCAAGAATAATATGGAAATGCGAACTTATCTGCACGTGTTTTTGCGGATGACATAAAAAATAGAATGAGCTGTCACACAGGTGTGTCCAAGGCTTTATATAAATCTATTAACATTAGTACCTTTTCCGGTATTTAATCTAAGTTCTCTAAGTAATTATTTTCTGCAATTATTATAGAAATCAAGAATACAAGATGTAAATGATGTAAAGAAAATCTAGGAAGCGTGATTGCAGATTAAATCTATTTAGTTTGAAACTAAATAATAATATAAGATAAAGCTGAACAATCATATGATCTTTGCTCGCGGAACAACTAAAATTAAGGTTCGACTGCAAACTATTGAAAGTTTGAAATTGTTATCAGAGCTGAATTTTTTACTGTAATATGTAAGTAGATACTCTATAATCTCGTTACGTACTGCCTCATTGGTCTAGTGGTCAAAAGCGAGATTGCTAAGCGTGACGTTTTGGGTTTCATTCCCGGATCGGGCAAAGTGTTATTGGGTTTTTTCTATATGGAAATTCCTAGTAGCAGCGGAGTCTGGAACTGGGCCCTGTAGATGGCAATAGGCTGGCCGAATATTACACGGGAATCAATAACGGCATCATTGAAATGTGGTTGTTTAACAGTACACCTGTAGTTGTTTAATAGTACACCTGCAGTTGTTTAATAGTACACCTGTGGTTGTTTAATAGTACACCTGTGGTTGATTAATAGTACACCTGTGGTTGATTAATAGTACACCTGTGGTTGTTTAATAGTACACCTATGGTTGTTAAATAGTACACCTGTAGTTGTTTAATAGTACACCTGTGGTTGTTTAATAGTACCCCTGTGGTTGTTTAATACTACACCTGTGGTTGTTTAATAGTACACCTGTGGTTGTTTAATAGTACACCTCTGGTTGTTTAATAGTACATATTTGGTTGTTTAATAGTGCACCTGTAGTTGTTTAATAGTGCATCTGTAGTTGTTTAATAGTACACCTGTGGTTGTTTAATAGTACAACTAACTCTTGGGGGAATACAGGCATGGTGCTATATATAATTCTCTGGCTCTAGTTCTATATCTGATTTAAAAAGAGAGGAGTTCCTCTCAAAAAGAAATACTTATCCCCATGGGCATTTAAAGGAAGCTTTTCATCAATGAGGATTATCACGGAGTATTTATGAGAAAGTAGAAAGAGTATTTATCATATTAATATCGTTACTAGCAACTTATTCGTATAAGCTGACAAGAAATGTTCCATTTCGATGGCAGGCCAAGGGCGAAGCCTGAGGGTATTTTGGGTCACTACCATAAATAAATTTGGAATAGTCATAATACCGGGTAAATTGGGTAGTATATATAAATAGGTACGTATTAATTGGTGACGCGAGGGTGATAATTAATGCGACGCCTATTTCTATGTACAGGTAGTTATTAAATATATTTTGTACGGTTCTCGGAACGTGTGTGACTCGAGAAAAAGGTAAATAAAATAAAATTATGATTTATTTAAGATTAATTTTAAAATAAATAGCGAATTGTGTTACGTATAAGTCATTTATAACTGTTTTGTTTCCGAAAAGATATCCGGAGGGATATATAAAAGCGAATAGAAAGATCTATTGTAGGTAAACGAAATGTAATCATATTGTTTATTTTGCAATCAGGATTTTTCAATCACTTTTACACGTCTTTATTTTAACTAGATGGCGTCAACATCTCTAAGAAGAAACGCCGACACAAAACTCAGGGGTCAAGGTCTATTTTAAAGTCCAGTCAGATTATAATAAAGATTTATGTGTGTGTGTGTGTGTATAATGGATATATCTATGCAAATACTTCGACTTGGAAATAGAAAAAAGAATGTACGAGTAGCCGTCAAGAACATAGAGGTACTTCATTGAAAATTGTAATTCTTCTTCGCCGATAAATCATAACCTAGCACCACGCCTGTATTTCCCGAAGGGTTAGGCAGAGGTGTACTATTATGTCCACGTTTCGCTGATGCTGTTCAGTGCCGGATTAACCACGTAGCAATAGTAGCAATTCCTACGGGCCCCGCGCAAAAGGGGGCCCCTCGTATTCAAATCCACCTTCGCCTGAGCGTAATTTTTTGAGTGAAACTTATTAAGACGTGGTATATTGATTTTACTTGATGTCATAAAAACGTAAAACCTTAGACACCTGTTCAGAAAATCCACGTCAGTCAATCGGTAACCGATTATTTGGTTGGTAAAAAATAAAACACTAAATTTTATACGGTACACGCACACGTTCTACAAAAAGTCATTTTAGCCCATTAAAGATCAAGGGCGCCTCGAAGGAATTTGCTAATAGCCCCGCGCTTGCTTAATCCGACATTGATGCTATTATTAATTCCCATGTAATAGGGGGCGAGCCTATTGCTATAAAGCGGGTACAGTTTCAAACTCCGTGCGAATTTCTAGACTTCAGAAAAACCCAACGACCCTGCCCGACCTGGCAATGGAACCAAGACCTCACGCTCTGCAGTAATGCATATAAAACATGTAGGTAGTTTGTTTATAAAAACGGATTTCCCAATCTCTTTATTTGTATAATTAATTGCCACATTGATCAAGCCACAAAGGTTGGTTTTTCTGAACTAGCTAGTGGAAAATGCCTTAGGATCTTGAGTCGGAGAATAAGTTCGACTTATGAGTCATACAGAACTGCTATTTATAAATAATTAACGTAAACTTGTGGTCTAGAAATGTAAACAAGGCATTTGCGTCTTTTCTTAGGAAATCGCGAGGTTAACGTTTTTCCCGTTCATAAAAACACCCCACGCAAAACCGCGGAAATGAATTACGGTAGTTTTTTTTTTTTTTTTATACTTTGCCCCACACTAGGATTTCTCCTGTGCCGTGGGTAGAGTTTACAAAGATACATGTCACATACACACACAAAGTGTTCTGTTAAACAGAGTGTTCTGGTTTTGGCAAGACATGGTCTTTAATGAACAATGAGATATGGTCGTAAATATACGTCTATATTCCCTGAAGGGTTGGGCAGAGGTGTACTATTCCTAATGTACGAGTCCCATGTAATAGAGCGAGCGTATTGCCATCTAACGGGTACAGTTCTGGACTCCGTTTCGCTAGTGAAAATTTCCATACCGAAAAACCCAATAACACTTTGCCTGACCCGGCAATCGAACCCTGAACCTTAGGTCGCTGTCATTATTACCTATATATGTTTATTTATTTAGGAATTCATAGGGAGTCGATCCCAATGTAACATATGAAGTGATTAATAACTATTAGAGGCTTCATATGAGCAAAATGCTCATATAAACAATACCTCCATTGTACAAAGATTGTTAGCCGCTTTCGCGAAATAGAGAAACAAAAGACAACAGGTCCCCAACATAACAAAGGCGAGCGCTTTGAAGGAAATGCGTTTTGATAGCCTATAGAACGCCTTGCTTTGATCAAGGGGTCGTGTAATCTGTCATGGACTGAAAGGAATTTCTCTGTTATTCTCAAAAGAGTCTGTTTCCATTATTACTGCTAACAAGATTGTTAAGGCGCGTTTTCAATGCACGAGTAGTTGAATTGCAGAATAAAGAGAACTAAAGTTACAAAGGCTTTGTAACTTTGGGACTATATTGGCTTTATAAAATTAAAAATTAAAAGATATTAAAACTGTATTCTGAGTACCTATCGTAAAGCTCATAATCCAAAACTGTCAACTTAGTACCGGACTAATTTGTCAGTTTTGTAATGATAAACTGTATTTCAATCACGGTAAAGTTCTTAATGCAAAAATTATTTATGAAACTGCAAGAAAAGTGCCTCCATGCGTGATGAAACATGAGATCGTCTGGCGCACCCTGGGCAGTCAGCTTCGATACCAACATTGCTAACTGGTTAATCTTTCCACTATGATTATCCGTTTATATATCCGACAATTTTTTTGCCAGACAGTTTGGAGTATCTCTCTTGAAGTCAGAAGGAAAAATGTCCAAACGACAACCATGTGAAAAATCCTGCATGGTATAACTGATGCTTCTGAACTGCATGACGAAGTAACCCACTTCTTTGTCTCCGACAGCTACAGCCGTAGCAGGAGGCACATATTGTTTGCCGTACCCCCTTGTCACACAGTCTCGCGAGCTCAATCACCCGTACCTCGTACACTGTTCGCCCTCAACGCTATTAGAAGTCAAACCTGACTGTGACGTGTTTGCGGATTAATGGATGTCACTAATGTTGGTATGCTTGGAGTACTGTGAGATGAGCGTATGAACGAAACTTCTTTACTTAATAAAATAAATAAATAAATGAGCAATTCCCATGTTATGTGATAGCTCGTGTCGACTGGACAGAAGAAAAAGATTTAATAAAAATTATATGTGTGAGCATATTTTTTCTTCGACTCACACATAATTTGCTAAATTATAATTAAATATTAATAAAATAAATAAATTCAACCCATTACTGTCTCACTGCTGGGCAAGGGTCTCTTCTCAGAATGAGAAGGGGTAGGCTTTAGTCCACCACGCTGGCCCGGTGCGGGTTGGCGGACTACACACACCGTCGAGAACTTTATGGAGCCCTCTCAGGTGTGCAGGTTTCCTCATGATGTTTTCCTTCACCGTAAATGCAAGAGATAATCAAATTCTGATCCGTATATGATTCCGAAAAGTCAGAGGTGCGGGCCGGATTTGAACGCAGACCCTCCTGCATGGAAGGCAAGCGTTCAACCACTAGGCTATCACTGCATATAAATAATATTAATTAAAAAAAAAAATTCACACTGAAATAACAAAAGATACTACTAAAGCCATTTCTAGTTTGTAAATTTCTGCATTTATATCCTATCTTTGTGGTAGGTCTTGACATGTCTTTGTGCTCCAAGATCTACCTGATGTGGTCACATGTACAGAGAGAAAGACATTTAATACACTATGTGAGTGCTTGATCTGCGTCGCAGGAGAATATTAATTCTAGAGACTGTCTTTGAAGCCATTTGCAGTCACCATATACACAAACAATGTAGGTCTATGTAGCTCTGTGGCTAAGATCTAAGAAGCTAAGCTCTATCAATAATTTAATTTATGGTCATGCGTACTAAACAGGGCTGCCCAGTTCCTGTTTGCGATTCTGAATGGGTAAATGGCGTTTTACTAGAATATAAGGTATATTCATTCAAGTCTAGTGCTCGCAAGCGCGACTGCTAAGCGTGAGTTTCTGGTTTCGATTTCCGAGTCGGGCAAAGTTTTATTGGTGTTTATTGCACGGACCTTCTCAGTAGCATCATGGAGTCTGGAACTGTGCGCGGTAGATGGCAATAGGCTCGCCCCCTATTACACGGAACAATAGTACGCCTCTGCTTAACCCTTCGGGGTGCACAGGCGTGATACAATGTTTAACTAACTCTCAGTGTTTGCAAGCGAAGCTGTTCGGCCGAATACTGTGTAAGCGTTTACTTAGTTGTAAAGTAAAACGTTTTAAGTCACTTTAAAAAGATACTTGCAGAAGCGAGTTGCTTTTCTAGAGTGCTTGAACTTATTGATTTTGTTCAGAATATAAATGACGTGATAAATTTCTCACGGGCGACAGCTTGCGAGTGAACTGTGTCGGCCCCTCATTAATCTTTCCCTGCTATAATTTATTTCCTTAAGAATTATTTTAGATGCATTTTCCAACATTCTTTTGGGCCTCTTGACGCAATATTGGTTTCACTGGTTCGTACTTTTTACTTGTAACAAAACATAGGATGTTCGTATGTTTCGAGAGGTTAGGCAGAGGTGTTCTAATGTATACCCCACGTATCGCTGATACCGTTATTAAGCCTCATTTAATAGCGAGCCTATTGCCATCTACAATTTACAATTCCAAAATTTGAACCATTTTTGAAAATTTTCTAATAGAAAAGAACGTAATATGATGAGTCACGAGACTATTCCGGATGTTTTGGTAAAATATCCAGTCTAATTGAATAAATAGTTTATCCAATAGTTTCATCATCATCATCATCATCACCATCATCATTATAATCATCTAAAAATACCACAACATCCTATTCATAAATGATAAATGACGATCAACTACGTTTCATATTTGGAACAACATAATTATAGGTACACAAGTGATTTCATTCTCCATTAATAAATTAGCGCACCATGATGTGATGATATATTATTTATGTCAGTAGAAAACAAATATATACCTAAATAATAAAAGGTTAAGGTACACATTGGATCACATTTATTGCTAGTTCAAATGGAAGCTCTATAGTTTGGAGTAACTTAAGGTAAATATCAAATAAATATCATTTGCCTGGCCTTATTCCCAATTGCGAATATGAAAAAAGAAAGAAAATAGTTATATTGTGGTATATTACCAGTCTGTTCAAATGCGGCTAAATGTGAGTATATTGATTCTATGACGCAATAATGCCTGCAAAAAGATTTCAAAAGATATAATCACACCAAAAACATTTCATATAAAATGTTGCCAAGACGACTATATAAGGTTTGCCCTGTGAAAAAGATATCAGATCTCATGTAGAGCCAAGCTTCTGAATCTACACGGCCTAACTCTACCGACCCTAACTTCACAAATTCTACATATCAGTAAAAATGTATGGCTTCGCCGTTTCGCTACCGTCGTGGAGGTGATGTGAATATTTAGTTTCTGAAGTAAGTAACGAAACAGCCAAGCCATACATTTTTACTGATATGTAGAATTTGTGAAGTTAGGGTCGGTAGAGTTAGGTCGTGTAGATTCAGAAGCCTGGCTCTACATGAGATCCGATATCTTTTTCACAGGGCAAACCATAGGTGGTCGTCTTGGCAACATTTTACATGAAATGTTTTTGGTGGGATTTCAGTTCTTTTTGTAAGTTGCTAGGCAGTCTTTTTACTACGCGGGGAGAGGGTTGAGTGAGTAGGAGGCGTTCGTTTCGGTCGTGGTGGTAGTCGGTTTTGTTGTTTATAAATTAAATAGGTATTATTAATAAAATTATTTTAATTATATACTACGGGCACTACCTACCTTTTCTCGAAGTGTTTCGTCGTTTTTTTGAACCCTCATAGAGTTGGTTTCCGATGTGCCAGATAGTTCATATTCTCAGGATATGATGTCAATAATAGACTAATTAAACATACAAAGTCTCAATTGAATAGCTCTAATACTTTAGATTTTATTGATATCTAAAATACACCGATTTCGTCACTGACACACTGATGATCATCAAAATATTTGGCTACTTCCTGAAGTGCTAGAAAGCTGAAATTTGGTATGTAATCTAAGTTTAGTATACAACCAACAAAGAAATTCATAAACTTATAACTTTCGCCCCCCATCCCCTGATATGAGGGGGGTGGAAGTTTGTATGAGACTTCAAAATGTTAGGGTACTTCCTGAAGTGCTAGAAAGCCGAAATTTGGTATGTAAACAAAGTTCAGTATACAAAAAAGCACTACCGTGCCCCCAGATAAAATATGGGGGGAGTTTGAATGAGACTTTCACCAATTTTATGAATTAGGACATGAAAGTTTACACGGGACTGTAGACAGTAACTAAAAAACCTAGTACTAAGTACTTACAAGAACCTCCGCCTTAATCAATGGTCACTCAAATTGAGTTCATATTTAGCCTCTACGATGACAACCGGTTTTAAACATTTGTTTAATCGTATGATGATACTTTTAAACTGGTTTCAGGGGCATTTCTAGGATTATGATTCCGTTAGGACGTTTTTAAGAATCACATTGGTAGTTTCAATGTTATAAGCTGGTGAGACTTATAGAGAGAGAGAAAGGTAGCTACATAACTATCGCGCAGATCAATCTGCGAGGTTAAGCAGCGCTTGTCACTGTTTCAGTCTTTGGATGAGTGGCAATTAGTCCCAATGGTTTGGTGTCTATTTCAAGTTTCTAGTCAGTCGCCCAGAAAATCTGACAACCGGTCTAATCTTCGGGTAGTTTCTCCCAGCAATTAGGTGGAGGAGTGGACAAAAGGCGGTCGGATGGCAGTCGTTCTCGTATCTGGTTAGATCGTGATCCGAGTTCAACATAGTTGGAAAGGCCTTAGAAAAATATTAGTTATCATCAGCCAGAAGATCAGAGAGCCAGAAGTCCACTGCTGAACGAAGACCTCCCCAAGTGGTTTGCCATAATCCCCACGCTTGGCAGGCGGCTTGGGGATCGCAGTGGCTCACCGATTAGTGAGAGGACGCTGCTGCCCGTCCTCCGGTGTCTGGTCGCAGTTTTAAGACGTATCCGGGCACCCGGGATTTAAATAAAAACTGAATAAATTAATTGACTCTTGATTTCTGAAGTCAATCCATACGCACTAGTTTTTAAAGCAGTTATAACTTACTGGCTTTTTTGTAGATAGAGTAATATCATTATTAGTATCAATTTATTATCAGGCAAACAGTTGAGACCACTGATAACTGCCTGTACTTCTATCCCCTAGATTTTATTCACCTATTTATTCGAAATTATAATTTGTGTAAGCAAATGTTCACACTGTTCTGTTGTCTTGTCTGTATTTCATCGTCACCTATACAGAACATTTTATTGAGATTAAAATAACTAGTATTAATAAAAAATTGGTTTGTTATTGACTGATTCCAGTATACAATTCAGAAAATACTGTGCGTCATAATAAAATATATTTTAAATATTTCATCTGAATAATAAATTTAATATTTGATTCAAAATTTATTCTTTATTGGCCCCAAACAAATCAACGTTAAACTTTAGTACCTACAGTCAACAATTAGACTTAATGAAAGTGCAGATATCTGTAATGAATTGTAATGCGTTATAAAAATAATATATACCGACATATTATTTGAGACAGATATTCAACTGTGTCTATTTTTTATAAAGGGCTATGTTCCCCTACAGCATAATACGTATTATGTTTAAAATAAAAACGCCCACTTCTCCATCAAGTGCATGTTAAACAAGTAATTTTGTTTTCAATGTCTGTTATTTTGTCGGAGTATCTACTTGGCCCTTAGTACAGACATCGACGCTACCGATCAAGTATAGGGGACCGATTTCAGACGACTTATAGACTGTTGAAATAGTGGAATTGGCCTGCAGATAATTTATTTTTGGGCAGCATTGGACCAAATCCCATAGTAAGATTGGCAATGTCATTGTAAATTACTACAGAGTAGCTAGGACCTTTGTTTATACATAACTTAAGCACTAAATTCCAAAAACAACTCATTTTATATGTATTACTCGGCCTTTGGGTTAACCATACAATATCCTAAGTCTCCCGTAGGAATCGTTAAGGTCTCGAAAATCCATGGTCTCAAAAAATGCTATAAGATACATTTTCATTAAAGTTACGCTGAAAGGTACCTACGTACGTGTTTGCCCTATACTTTTTCGAGGTCAAGCTGTCGTTCGTGAGGCTACGAAATGAGTGAGTGAACTGTATATGACACTAATTTACTGATACGTAAAGTTAGACGTGTCTTTGTTTTCAGCTTTTATATATTGTTATTCACATTGTTCTGCGTGGTCTATCATATTTAATCAACAATCTCGATTGATATAACAGTAAATAAATGCTTTATTTATTTTGTGGTCGAAAGTGTGGGGAGGTCGTTGCTTCCGAGTTCGATTCCGGGATCGCGAAAACTGTTGTAGTATTCTGGTATGGTATTAAGAATTTCGGAGAGTCGCCTTAGTCGCCATTTTTAGGAAAACGTTCTCGAATATGTTGGGATCGGCTCCCAGTCTAATCAGATGCGGATAGGAATATCAGTATTTTACACGGAGCGATTCTCATCTGAGGTGAGGTGTACAAAAGTATAACATCACGCTTCTACTTTATCAGAAGCCTACTGTTGTATTACAACACGCCTCAATTTTAGTCAGCCATTCACGGCGCAAATTTAGGCGTAGTTTCGGGTAGTCAATGTATCATAAATATTTAATTAAGTGATATATAAATATAAATTTTGAACGCCTGATCAAATAAGATTAGCAATTTGTTGGTTATGCGTTTTATCGCTCTCTGTTGGACGAAGTTTGGTGAACTTTAATAGTGATAGATATGAATGGAGTGAGATTGTTGAAATATTGCTAATGTGTGTTTTGAGTTGTAATTATAGATACAATAATGCTGCCAATCAAGTGTAGGTAGTGTAGTGCAACGCTACGATCTCATGATCGTAGATAGAATAAAGATAGAAATATAGAACGAGACAGCCTCGTCAGTTTCGTGGTTGCAAGTGCGACTTTTGAGCGATGTTCCTATATGTATCTATATTTGTATCCTAGGTTCCAATCCCGGGTCGAGCAATGTTATTGGGTTTTCTGTTATGGAAATTCTCAATAGCAACACGGAGTCTGGAACTGTGTCCGGTAGATGGCAATAGGCTCGCCCCCTATTACATGGGACTCAATAACGGGCAAAATGTGGATGTACAATAGTAAACCTCTGCCTAACCCCTCGGGGAATACTACTGGGTACTATATTATGTTATATAGAACGTTCATACGTTTCATAAATACAGTATAAATCATAGTCATCGTTGCAATATACGATACTACATATAAAGTAAATATCATCACGCTTGTTTTCCTCGAAGGTAGTCGAGACTGTTGCCATATATGATTCCAAACATTTTGTCCGACCCGGGTTTGAACCGAGGCCCAGGACCTCACGCTCAACAACCGCACTTGCGACTACACCAGTAAGGCAGTTACTGCCAGTAATTTAATGAAATTATTTTAAATCTGCCTAACCCCTCAGGAAATACAGGGGTGATGTGGTGTTTGTTATGTTTATTGTTATTAATTAGGCAATTTATATACGATTACGTTGTATGATGAGCTATTTTGTACTCACCATCAACAATAAAAAAGCTGATATCAAAGTGACGAGCTCATAAAAACGGCCAACGCAAAATGCGCACATATATCAAAAATATTTATTTTTTTATTGTAATCTAATCCTCGTTTATAAAAACCCGCACTCATTCGCTACAGTATCGGTTTCCAATCTGCCGAGCTATCCATAATCCACTGGATTTGCACAGAGTAAGAATATAATGGAATGACAATATCTAAATCTCTGAATGTAGAAAATTCACATAATTTGTACAAGAAAAAAGCTTTTGTATTTAAAATTTGGAATAATTCTGGCATTTCGTCAAAAATACTGATCACTTTAGTTTAATTCTGATCTACTTACTAGCTGTTATTTCGCATTCTATTCGAACTATCCGTATTTATAATATCTTTTAATTAAAAGAAGTTAAAGCAAAAACATCCCTTAGCTATTAATTTGTTTTTACAATACGGTATTACTACTTAAGGGGTATCTTATTTCGTTTACTGACTGACCGAGACTTAAGTAGGTGACGAAACAAAGCTAACGAGCACCGAGCCGGGATTATCGGTTTACAATACCATGTACTTGCTTGATACACAGGTGAGCTTTACCGACAAGCTATAAAACTGCGTTTTTTTTAATAAGTATGTCGATCAGTCGCTTCGTTCTCCCGCACATTACGACTCCATTTGCTCATATCTCTGTGTTACCTTAGGGATTCATACTCATCGTTCATTCATCGAATTTTTTACCATACGTACTGTCAGCCCAATGGATTTGTGAATAAACCTTTAATAGCGACTTAATAACATATCAGGTGATTTTGTGTTGGTTTTGTAACTGGTCCCTTAGGATTTGTCGATATATCCAAGCTTACCAATATAGAAGCACTGGCATTTTGTCATGAAATATTGTGACATTTTAGGATACTAATGGATTAAGAACCTCTCAATCATACCTAATGGTTAGCACTATGTGATACATATTATGATAATCATGTTTGACAGTATCGACATTGTTTTTATTTAAAAGGTTTGAAATTGGTTTACATGAAATAGAGATAAGTATATTCTATTCTATTCTAATATAATTATAATATTGCTCGTATTATAATTACGATATATTATAAAAGAATAGAATATATCTTTATTTCATGTAAACCAATTTCAGGTACTTATGAAATGTCGAATGTCGAAACTCTAGTCAAAACTCTAGATGCACGGTTCCAAATAGTAGGTCCTATGGAGAAGAATCGGCAAGAAACTCCATGGAAACTCTTTTAAAATAATAGATCTTACAATCTTTGTTTGGTACATTGTCGAGGTAACAGAATGCGAGAATAATGTAATTTAGTGTATAAAATAAAATACTACGAAAAAAAAGAAACCTCTGAATAGGACTAAGCAGTCCCGGCAGACGGCACCCATTCACAAGCATGACGCATGTGTCAGTATCGCTAAGCTCAACCACTATGTAAGGAACTCGGCGACCCAACACACCACGCCACTATCAGCAAGACATTTTAGCAAGCATGACAGACTCGTATTACAACGACGTAATCGTATTGTATTCGTAATACAAAAAAATCCACAGATCCTCGTTTCTTTTCTGAACCTATCTAATAACATAAAAAAATCAGTGTCATAAAATTACCCAAAAAGATAGTTACTAAAGCACTTACCAAAAGCCGCGTACGCACCAACCGCGTCGCGAGCGCTCGAGTTGCTACTTCCACAGGTCACTGAACACTTCACAAAACGATTGTACTTTTCACTAAAGGGCGTCCGTCCTTGTCATCCAGTGGCGTAGCGTGGCGGGGGCGGCAGAGGCGATTCGCCCCGGGCGCCACTTTTAGGGGGCGGCAAAATTTCACAATAAATAATAATACCTATATTTAATAAATATTTGAACCACTTATGTCGCACTTACAATTCGGACCAATTAAAATGAGCCCGGAACATTTTATTCCTTATTCTGTGATGAAACCGGGGAATCCCCTTTCTTTAAAGACCTTAATAAGGGGGCGGCGAAATTTGCCAGCGCCCCGGGTGACTGCAACCCACGCTATGCCACTGTTGTTATCACTATACCACGGGTTAAGCGCTACCGAACACTTGCTTGATTGCAATATACTATCTAAATCTATCACTGAACACTTCACAAAACTTTTCACAAACACGGGACTCTTATGGTCATCACTGGTACCGCGGGTTATACGCAACTGAAAACCAACAACCGATAATAATCTACAGTCTAAAATCAACGCGTGCGCACATTAAACCGATAACCGGTGGACGTACGAACCCGCTCCGAGACCGATAGCGAACGACTGGTAAGACGTCCTCCCGACAACTGACTACTCAGAGTCGGTGAATGTGCAACTCGGCCGTTCTTAAAAATATCACACCAGTGAGGGTAGATTTCAAAACATTGAAATCATATCTACCCACACTATTCACATGAAATTACTTTATTATCATTTCTGAACAGTGGATATTTATCGTATACATATTTAAATCCTGTGTTCTGAGGGGTTTATTATGTTAATTTAAAAAATGTCTACATGTTTAGCACATCATAATTAGGTGCTTTAGAAATATAAATAATTTATTTGTTTAAATTAATTATGTAATTGTGTGAAAATTTGTGTGTAACACTTAATTTAGGGACCAATAAATTCTATTGTACAATATTATGTCCACGAATAATAATAATTAATATTATCTTTAAATTATGTTAAAATAGCGTCACGTCAGTCATCTGCAATTCAAGTATTAACATTAGATCTCTCACGATGACCTAGGTAGCAGACAGAAATTAACACTCAAATATTGTTCTAATTTAATTATGGGTATACAATGCGTTTAACCTTTATTAACACTTTTACTACTAAATTACATTCAAACTGAAGAAAATAACGTAGTATTACGCCTGTATTCCCCCAAGCGTTAGGCAGAAGTGTCCTATTGTATACCCACATATCGTCGATGCTGTTATTGAGTTGCTATCTATCTTGCACAGTTCCAAACTCTGTGTTGCTACTGAGAATTTCCATACAGACATTGACACCATTATAAAGGCCCGTATAAAAGGGGGCGAGTTTAAATCCATATAGCAAAATATCTTTTTGCCCGACCCGGGAAACGGACCCAAGACTACACGCTCAGCTTGCGCTAGAGAAAATGAGATGAATAAGGCAGTTGATAAATTATATATAACCGTTATTTTACTCAATAAAAAATAAAAAATCTTTCTTATTAAATAATTAGAAAATATTTAAAAGAAAACACAAAAGCCCTTTTCAGTGACAAAGTAATTGAATGAACTATCACTGGCATGTGGTTTTTACCGTCGAGTACTCAGCTAATTTATCTTCAGCTTAAATTAATTATATTCGGCTTAAACCAGAATAAACTATAAACTTGTTAGTACTGAGCTAAGGAGTGGAATTCCCTGCCACAATCTGTGTTTAATGATAGCTACCACCTGGGAGTCTTTAAGTCAAGAGTGAATAGGTTACTTCTAGGCAAGCGTGCTACATCTTCCACCACATCATTGCTTACCATCAGGTGAGATAGTGGTCAAGTGCCTATAAAGAGTAAAAAAAACTATCTCATTGCTTTAGTGGTTGGAACTTTGTCTGTTGAGTGTAGAATCATCGTTTCGAAGATACAAGTGTTACTAAGATTCTCTGTTAGAACATTTTCAGTTGACGGCACGGATGGCGGAGTCGATGAAAAATCGATTGCTGCGCTACGTGTCGTGGGTTCGGATCTCACACGGAACAAATATTTGTATGATCTACAGATAGTTGTTTCGGGTCTGGGTCTTTTTGTATGTGAATATATATGTTTGTAAACGCATCCACGATACAGGAATTATGACTAAATAAATAAATAAATAAATTCAACCCATTACTGTCCCACTGCTGGGCAAGGGTCTCTTCTCAGAATGAGAAGGGGTAGGCCTTAGTCCACCACGCTGGCCCGGTGCGGGTTGGCGGACTACACACACCGTTGAGAACTTTATGGAGCCCTCTCAGGTGTGCAGGTTTCCTCACGATATTTTTCCTTCACCGTAAATGCAAGTGGTAATCAAATTCTGATTCGCACATGATTCCGAAAAGTCAGAGGTGCGGGCTGGATTTGAACGCGGACCCTCCTGCATGGAAGGCAAGCGTTCAACCGCTAGGCTATCACTGCAATTATGACTAGTGATGGGGAAATTAAAAAAAATGTTCGTAGTTCTGCCCGGACGAAGGCAATAAGCTTGTCAGCCTTAATAATATCATTAGGTAGCACTGGCAAAATGTGGGTGTACAATACCCCTGCCTAACCGTTTGGGGAATACGGGCACGATGCTATGTGTCTTCATAGAGTTGACCTGTGGTAAAGGCTTTTACAGTACTGAAAATATGTAACTACCTACCTATTACATGTATTTCAGATTTTATTTCAGGATAAGAATCTACCTTCAATAAAATAATATTAGGTAGCTCTTTTATGTTACTATTGTATTTGAAATATAATTATGTAACAAAAAATATCATACATTTTATTCTGACGTGTCTTCCTTCGCATGAGTAACACATAGACATCTAATATCCCATAGGATTAGCTCAAGAGGGAGTGAATAGATTAGTGAGGCAAAAGATACGCAAAAATAATACCTATTACAAAACATCTAATATTATTATGCTGCTTATAATTCCTATATCCAGTATTAACGACCCGCCCCGGCTTCGCACAGGTAATATTGATAAAATATTGATCCGCGGATCACCCGCTAGGCTAATCTGAAGATTATCTAAAAACTTCATTGAAATCTCTCCAGCTGTTTTGGAGGCCATAGGGAACATACATGCACACTTTATTTTTATATATATACTATAGAAGATTATCAATATGACGGTAAAATTAACGCTGTGGTTGAGCGATCGACTGCTGCTCTACGCGTCATGGGTTCGATTCCCACACGGAACAAATAATTATGTCTATAGGACTGATAGTTGTACCCGGTCTGGGTATTTGTCCATATGAATATGTGTTTATAAACGCGATACAGGATCCTAGTGTAGTACTTATCCTAGTGTGGGTCAACGTTTTAGTAGCAGGCGAGTAATACTTAGAAGGGAGACGTAGTGTAAGGCGTAACCTGGCCAGGTAGAGCGACGACTTGCGGAAGGTGTCTGGCAGAAAGGCGCCCATCGACCAGGTGGAGCAAGCTGAGGGTGTGAGTGGAGTGGCTGGCAGAAAGTAGATGCGGAGAGTCTATGATCGGTCTGTGGCGTTTACTGGGAGTGGCCTATGTCCAGTGGATGAATGTCGACTGATGAGGAGAGCCAACGTTTTAAAAAAAACCTATTTACCTATAATACATACCTGAAGTGATGTGTGATATCTATCATAAAATAAAGTGAAAAATAAGCTATTTACTGTCTCATTGGTCTAGTGGTGGCAAGCGCAACTGCTGAGGTCCTGGGTTCGATTCCCGGGCTGGCAGTGTTATTGGGTTTTTCTGTATGGAAATTCTCAGTAGCAGTACAGTTAGGTTTCAGTCCCTGAGTATAAAACCGTTTAATCGAGTTTTTCTGGTTAGACAATCTCACGGTACATGACAATAGGCTCGCCAGTCGCCACCTATTACATGGGACTCAATAAGGAAATGTAAGTGTACAATAGTTCACCTCTGCCTAACCCTTTTGGCAATACAGGCGTGAGGCTATGTTATGTTATGTAAGAAGTCATAACATAACGAAGGTCAAAGAGAAAGACACTCGAATTATATACCTACCAACTTAAAAACGGACCTGACCAAATTCTTAGTGTTTTTCACTATTAAATTAACGAACATTTAAAACCCAGAATTATCTTTTGAATTTAATTTAAAGTACTACGTGCGGTTTTAAATACAGAACAAATTTTTAGAGTTTCTTCTCGGCGTACAGTAAAAACTGCTAATTAGCTTTAAAATTCCGTCACCGCTAATTAAATGCAGTAGGTAGACGACAGACTGTAAATTCGTTTTGCCGCGAGACCTCGGTTGAATGCAAATGTACTGTTAGCATCACCTGTGAGCGTGTTAAATGGGCCACAGATTATATACTGTACAGAAGCCACTAGTGTCGGTTCTTTTAAGAATCTTGGTTTTTGTGTCGGGGGGCCAATTGTTGAAGAGTTTGTGCCCTGTAGATGGCAATAGGCTTGCCCCCTTATTACATGACTCAATAAAGGCATCGGCGAAATGTGGAATCGAACCTAGGATCTCATGCTCAGCAGGCGTGCCTGCGACCACTAGACCAAAGTATATACATGGCTGTCGTTTTTTTTATTTTTTCTTTAATAATCGTTGCCCCACACTAGGATTTCTCCCGTATCGTGGGTACAGTTTACAAACATACATGTCACATGCACACACAACCAGACCCGAAACAACTATCTGTAGATCAAGGAATTATTTGTTCCGTGCGGGAATCGAACCTGCGACACATAGCGCAGAAAGCTAATCGCTTAGCCAGTGCGCTAAACGTGTCGTATTTAATGCTTCTCATACCTTTTACTATTTAAGGTGTTTTCGAGGCCTATATCCTATCTATCATGCAAGACGAGGGTTAACCTCACTTAATCTAATACCTTGGTACAACACTCATTGCAGAGCTATATTTAAAAACAAATTAAAAGTTTTGTTTTTATTTTTTTCAAATTTCAAATCTAGTTTGCAATTATCTGGTATTTATTCAACTATTCAACTTGATCCTGAAAGCTGGATAAGGCTTTTGAAACTTCAAATACGTTGCAGTAAATTTTATATGCTAACCTCTATGTAACGGAATACGAAATATTTAGTTGGAATTTTTATTCAGTCCTAAATCTTCTGAAACCGCAATATAAAGGAGGTTTAGTAATTTATTACGAAACATTCTGCACACAAAATGAAAGTCGACTCTGGTCAAAGTGAATATATTTATAATCCTTTTATACTTGCCTGCATGAGAGATCAAACCCATAATCTTACTAGTATAAGTAGTATATTTTTTTCGTAGAATTTTGATAAAAAGAAATGAGTTTTAAGAAATTCGAAAATAGCTCTTTTATTTTGTCTTTAGATAACGAATGGCTAAAATATACTTACTCGCTTTTTGTGACCTAAGACCAGTTATTTTAACATAACAAAGCATCACGCCTGTATTCCCCGAAGGGTTAGGCAGAGGTGTACTATTGTACACCCACATTTCGCCGGTGCGGTTATTCCAGACTCCGTGCTGCTACTGAGAATTTCCATACAGAAAAACCCAATAACACTGTTCGACCCAGGAATCGAACACAGCCCTCACGCTGGACAGTGGCGCTTGCGACCCCTAGACTGAAAAGAGGCACTAGTTATTTGGCTCTAAATATGCAGAGTTGTAAGCAATATAAGCAATAACCTTGCTGGTACATAAGCGAACAAATCTACGATAGAAGACGTATTTTTTCAATTTAGTTTTATTTCTCGTTGAAATACCAACAGATACTGCTATTATATCAGATTTGAACAAATAGGTATCCAGCTGTTAAGGCGTGGCTCCACTTAAGCAGCGTGTGAGTTATTATTTGTGTGATACTGACACATTCTATTTTAAAATAGCTTTAACTCACACACTGTGCGGGGTTTTTATTGTTTGTTCATAATCACCTCTGTTGTTTGTGTAGTGAGTTCCACGCCTTATAACGATTGTTCTTGTGTCAGTTTTGATCCAAATTGTGCAGCTAAAGTTAATTTGATCAGAGCCGCGTACGAAATAAAAAAAATAAAAAACAATTTGGCTTGTACTTATTTTTTTCTGATGGCAACTTAGCCAATATCGACTGTTTCAAGAATCCTTGACTCGCAAGTCAAATAGGCAGCTTGCCAGGATTCTATTTTAAAATATCTTTAACTCACACACTGTGCGGGGTTTTTATTGTTTGTTAATAATCACCTCTGCTGTTTGTCTAGTGAGTTCCACGCCTTATAACGTTTGTTCTTGTGTCAGTTTTGATCCAAATTGTGCAGCTAAAATTAATTTGATCAGTGGTGTAAGTAAGAAATATAAAAAAATGAGGATCTTCCTTATTTTTTTCTTATGGCAACTTAGCCAATATCTACTGTTATGCTAGTATCCTGTTTCACGAATTCTTGACTCACAAGTCAAAAAGGCAGCTTGGTAGGTTTAATGTGAACTCGCGGGAAACCCATGCCTCTTCTCCTAGAAAGAGATTTACTAATAGAGATATTTCCAAAGCAAAACTTGGTCCGACTCAGAAATAGAACCCAAATATATCACAGGTCGCGCTTGCAACCATTACAAAAATGAGGCAGTTCATACTAACTTATAAAATACAGTTTTAAATAGTAATTAATTGATAGTTAGTTGGAGTTCAACACAGTTGTAAAGGTTGAAAGTATAATAAAGACACATTGCATACTTAAGATAAAACATTGCGGCATTAACCTACTTTTAGTTTTGTATTGGGAGCCATTATTAAAACAAATCACTTGCTTTTAGCTGCAGAACACGTGAATAAATCATTTATTTTGAAACGAACTCATTCCAAATGTAATATTTTTTTAAATTGAAGCCTTTATTTATATCTAAGTAGGTAGGTATATATGAAACAAATTTTGAAATTAAAACAATATCTTATAGGACAGTTATATTTTCGATTCCAAATAAAATTCACCGACATTAACGGTTACCTTTCTATACGTCAAAATATTCATGCTAGGCCTATTGTATTACTGACGTTTGAATATAACCATAGACTTAGAATTTCGATTAATATAACACAATTTTCCCGACCGTTTTTTTTTTCTTCGGAGTTCGGGATTTGAAACCACTTTACTGTCAAATTTGAATTTCGAAGGGATTGCCATTTCTACACCATTATGGAGTTTTCTACTCATTCCCATACAAATGTTACAATTAAGAATAGTTTGGTCGTGATATTATAATTTATGTTTTGTGGAAGCGAACGTGGAACGGTTACCAGTTAACATGCGGATAAGATTATTGTGCTCGATGATAATATATTAGACAACGTCGTGGTTTGGAAATGGATCGGAATGGTTTCGTATTTATCTTGGTATAAAGTAAATGGATGGTTTATGCTGAATGGGCCAAAGTCTGAAGATTTCCCTGAAATAAAATTTGTCTTTATTATTTCGCAACTGTGTGGTGCTGTCGATTTAACCTGCGGGATTTTGCCTTTGTTCTTTTGTTTTGGAGAACTTTTGAACACGCTGTTCTGTCGCCTATAGGATTTTGCAATTCAATCCACTCCACTGTGGTCGACTGATCGAAACAAAAACGCTTGCATACCTTAAAATTTTTGTTATAAAATTCTTTTGTTGTTGTCGTCTTTGTTTTTGTACCATTATTTGTGTAACCTTACGAGGCTGACTTGGCACATCAGAGCAAAAAGACTCATCAAATAAAGGATTAAAAAAAGTGGTATGGATATTGGAACAAGAGATTTATCGTAGCATTTGGTATCCAGGTGGGTAGATGTCCTGAGATAGGTATCTGCACACCGGTATTTTGCGCTTGCCATTTTGAGTCCCATGTAATAGGGGCCAGCCTATTATTATCACCTACTTTACAATACCCTACAATTCCAAATACCGGGCGGCAGCAGAGAATTTGATGAACCTGGGAATACAACCCAGAATCTTAGCAGTCTCACTTGCGACCACAAGTTGATTAATTAAATAAATAAAGTTATTCCATAAAATAACCTTTTAAATCCTTTAATAAAATCAGTGATTTTATTGATTAAATTAGTACTTATATGACGGCAACTGTAATACAGCTGTATTTCGTCTTAATATTTGAACTAATTACTTTATAACTTAACTTAATAATTGGGGAACTAGATTTATAATATTTATTATTTATATTTATAGACCTATATTTTTTAAATAAAATCAAATTAGGAGACAGTCTTATTTTTTAATATCCTTAATATCTGTTAAAATCAGGCTATCGCAGACCACTGCTGGATACAAGCCATAGCCTTCATTTAATCAGTATTCCTTAATTAATTAACGACTAATAAATGCCATGTTAAATATGAAAAATGGTCACTGTTTTGTAAGTGCGGCCTTAAAACAAAAGTAATTTATATAATTTACTGTACTATCCAAGGATAAATTGTAAATAAATGTGTTTAAGGGGATGTTAAACAGTCAATTAGCTAATTATCAATCAATTATGTTAAATATAACATATTCAGAGATTTTTTTTTTCCTTACCTTTAACGTATTTAAGATCCTCTTCGATTGACCATACTTTCGGAATTTTCAGGGAAATACGACACATTTAAATGTTATGTGATAAATTTTTTGACGAATAAGGCGAATAACACAAGGTGCGGAGCGGTATCGCTAGTAGCGGTGGACCGCGGTTTTGTACCACTCTGCAGGTAATTCGTAGAGTCTTGACACACGGCAGGTCGCTTCTGCGCGGAGCCGTGGCAGATGATGCCTGGTGGAGTGTATTGATTGCCTAATTTGATAAATAAAACACTTTTTCAGGAATTCGGATTTTAATTGGTCGAAAAATACAATTTCTTTGACATTAAAGCGAACAATACTTATTTCATTTAGACTCCCTTCGTTTATTTAAAAAATATTTTAAATATTGTAAAATAGAGAACGTCAGGCAACCATGGACCAATAGAGTATTGAAATACTATTTTAATTTGCAATAATTTTGAACTTACTTATTTTACAGAGCATCCGGCAATATAAAACATGTGTACGACTTAATTTTCTATAAAAATCACGTAAAAAACAAAAGGAAAATAAAAAATATAACGTACATATAAAAGAAAAAATCAGGGGTTTTTCCTTAATAAATCAAACGGTCCAGTTAGTCTACAGTTAAATGGATTGACTCACTTCACACTTTGTCACCTCAAAATAATAAGGCTTAGTTCAGATGGCAAGTACGTGTCGCATTGTCACAATAATAATTATAATTCAAACGGCGCGGGCATTCATGCAGCAACACAAGTTGTAAAGTGTCGTTGTTAATGTTGCGAGTGTTACCAATAAGTCGTCAAATGTCATCTGAACTTAGCCTTATTCCTAGAATAATAAATATGTTATTTACAATTTGAATGTGTTTATGTCTGGCTTCAGAAAAATAAAAAAGTAAAATAAAACATTAAAGAGCATTGTTAACCACTGTTATTAACATAACCTGTCACAGTTTATTTTATGGCACAGAAAGTTAAACCTTTTTGGGATTAACTTTCGCGGGCTTAAAAAAGCCACATTGCGCAACTCGCCTACCATTATTGGTATTTACTGTTTAACAGATAAATAAACATATTCAGATACTATAAAACAATCTTAAAAATGTAGTAAACGATTATTTTATGAAAAACTATTTATTTATTAAATAATAATAAAATAAATCGTCATATATTTTTTAAAGTCGTATTCAAAGTTATCTTCTATTTCATAGAAAGCCATTATAACTTACAAAATTACTAAAAAGATTCAATATGTCGCGCAGTCCAATAAAATTGAAGAAAAAAATTTTTCGATAAGTTATTAAATAAATGGCGAATTTAGACTGAATGATTTCATATTTTTTTCTTAGAAATCGATGACTAAGTGTGAATTAAAATATTTCATTATAAAATTTCTGATATTCAAACATCAATTCTAATCGTTTACTGGTATGACCTAAGACAATAAATATTCGTATTTTATATGTACAATATAACATCCGATAGTCTATAATATACATACTATAATTTGTATCTCAACATTTACATTACACTATCATAATAATATATATAATAATTGAACATTCAAAAACTTTAATACTGAGCTCATTATTTCTTAATATTTAATAATTAGGATAAATTTTATTACTATCTATTCAGTTGATATACTAATCTTTGATTTATTTAATTATTTAGATGTTTTTACATCAATAATTCACGTTTATATTACAATTTATAATATCGTTAACATTTAACACAATTATATAAAATTATCCTTTGATATATTTAAATGTTCAATGTATTTGACGAGTTATGAAAAGGGATATTTTAATATTAAATGTATCTTCATATTATTAAACATATTTAAATATCCACATAATTTACAGCTTTATACTTTCTATTTAGTATGATATATTGAAATGATGAAAATTAAGAATAAAAATATTTTTCAATTTATATTTATGGATATGTATATTTTTATATAGTTTCAGACCTAAATGTGCTTCTATAAATCGTACTTTTTAGTGCCAACAAAAGTCATACCGTGTTATGAAAAAACTTTTGCTCCGGAAATATCTTATTATATTAAGTTACCGAGTAAGTCAGAATCTAGGAACGAGAAAATGATGTAATTAAAGTCAGCATCAATAAGATGTATAGGTACACTTAATGAAATTCAAAAACGATTTTCAGAGGAAATAATGATTGTAATCTTGACTAATTCTACACATAGCATCTGCGGATACATAAAAATATATAATCAAATACGATTTTAACTAATAGTTTTCCAAGAATAAGCGTTTGAATTTCGCTACGTGTATACATATTTTTGATGCTGAATGTACATGGCAAATTGCAAAAAAAATGTTAATCATAAAATAACAAGTAAGTATTTTCTTTAAATAAAAGTGCTTCAATTATATTCTTACATGACACTAACATTTAATTAGATTGTTAAAGTTATTAAAATAATAACGGAATCTAAATTACGCAAATTAATTAAAGTACAAAAGGCCCTTAACTACCAATTAATGGCATCATAAACGAAATTTATAAATAATTATGATATTATTAAAAATGTTTTAGTTGTTTGTAGTTTGAAGACTACATACATATCTATACTAATATTATAAAAAGGTAAAATTTGTTTGTATGTAGGGTTGTACTTATGTTATTTTTCCTATGGCAACAACGCTTCGGGTACAAGCTAGTAGTCTATAAAAATTGATCTTCAACCGAAGTAGCAGTTAACTTATTGACGTCATAGTACAGCATAAGTTGGGTCGTAAAAAGATTTACGATTAGTGCTAACCTTTCTCGGGCTACGCTATTCAAAATAACGAGGTCTTAGATGTCAGAAATCTTATCCTCGAACGCGACTATTTATGGATATGAAAATTTAAGATCACGAAATTCTGGTAAGTTTAGTTATTGAAACCAATTTCATTTTGTTTAGTTTGTAATTGTTTTAGCTGAGACTTCAATGACAAAAATAATGATGAAACCTAAATACACTGTTTAAAAGTTTTCAAAATAATTACTTGTCCAAGTTGCAATAAGAAAAAGTCTACAAAAGGCCGCTCGATGAATAACACAAAGAAATTAAAAATCAGACTCTATTTTGATTTTTTTTTTGTAGCTAAACCATTCGTTGTTGGAATAACAGTTGAAAAAAAATTCATCACCGAGAAAGTAAAATAAAACTTAAATTAGGTATAAAAATCATAAATGAAGTTTAAATTAAGAAAAAGACTGTAATACAAAATATTGCTATAGAAAGACCTTAAAATTATGTCAAAAGAGAGAGGCCAAAACTCAAGTCAAACTGTAATTAGTTACCAGTAGGATGGCGAGTTTAATACAATCAGTTCATTAGATAGCTTGCAAATAGACTGCACAGGAAATTAGAAGTTTCTGCTTTCGAAAAGTGCCCTTCGTTAGTGTGTTTGGCGTCAAGTGTAGAAACATCGTTATGAAGCCGCTCTGCAAATGTTATACTGAATAAATGAGCAATTATGGAGGAACGAGGTATGGTGTTACTCCATTGAAAATGAGGATCCTCCGACCAGGCAAGGTGGTTAGCCTGGCGAGCCTAAGCCCGACGATTGATGTTGGACATTCGTATATGTATTAGAATCGTTGTAAACTTTCATAGTGCGATTCAGGGTTTGTTGTTGTAGCTTTACTGCGATAATGGCGCTTTACTTTTTGCCATGTTGCGAGTAGTAGTCGCTACATCACGCCCCCCCAGGCTGCAAGTCGTTGCTGTTGAGTCTTTAAGTTGATTGCCAGGGCCAGTGATAATTCCAGTGAGTCGGAACCGAGTGCCGCATAGTTCGCAGTGAGTCGGAACTAGGTGCGGTGATGCTGCGAAGTCCTCAGTGAGTCGAGGTAGTGCAGTGAAGAGTAGTGGCTGGCTACTGCGTCGACCAGGAGAGAAGAGCTGTGCTAGATGACCGGCCGAAGTGCAGTGTGCTGCGCATTACGCCAGTCAGCCCAAAAAATCAACCGGTCTTATCTTAGGGTATCAGTGTCTCTAAGTAACTGGGTGATGGAGTTCAGATGCGTGTAAAACTTAGTTGGGAAAAGGCTATGCCGATTTTCATTCTGATTAAACGTATAGATAATAAAACCCGATTCGAAAACTAAATCACTAACCGCGAAGCTTTTCTCGAGTGAGTCGAGCAGTTTCTCGAAAACTTTGCGTATCAAGTAAAGTGGGCGATTTAGTAAATGGAGCAAAGTTTACTTTATGGATACCGTGTGCTTGTATGAGACTTAGTAACCGAGATAAGATAACAACGATGAGAAAGTAACCCTATATTTTTATTGAAATTCTGGTAGGTACTGAACATTTCTACCATACTTTTTTTCCTTCTATATAATATCACGGTATTATATATTATAAATATATATTTATACAGTTAATATATTATCCTTTTTGTTATACAGAAAGTCTTCTCTTAAAACTATATTATATTAATATATAATGTCCAATCACTGGCCTGAATGTTCCCTGTTCCAATATTGTCCAAACATCGATGATTTATAATTATATTTACACTTTCCTTCCATGAATGTAGGCTGAAACAAAAAGCAGCTATTAATTTCATCGTTAATTAATTTATATCAGGCTACGTATATGACGGCACCGTTGGTGTAGGGGTTGACACTCTTGTATCTGTTCTGTGGGTTGACAGATCAACTGCTGTGCTGTGTCGGGGGATCCATTCCTGTACGGTATATTTTTTTTGTATGGCTTACAGATATATGGGGGCAATTTTCACGCGCTTCGATAAAAATCTGATTTAGAGACCGTAATTCTCTCTTAAAGAAAGTCACTTAAATGTGGATTGCATCCGACCATTAGTTGCATAACGAGCGTTTAAAGTAAAAATATTTTCACCGATGTCATTATTGAGTCCCATGTCATAGGGGGCGAGCCTATTGCCATCTACCGGGCACAGTTCCAGACTCTGTGCTGCTATTGAGAATTTCCATACAGAAAAACCCAATAACCCTTTGCCCGACCTGGCAATCGAACCCAGAACCTCAAGCTGAAGTCGTGCTTACGACCACTAGACCAATGAGGCGGTCAAAGATCTCTAATTGCGTGAAAATTTTCCCTTTGTCCCATCTGGGTTTATATACGAACCCACGATACAGGAACAAAAATCATTGTGTGAGGCAACATTTAAAAAACTGTTAAAGTTACTGGTTCTGGTCAAAGTCAAAGTCAAAATAATTAGTGCTACTTTTTTCTTTTTTGAAAAACATTGCCCCACACTAGGATTTCTCCTGTATCGTGGGTACAGTTTACAAACATACATGTCACATGCACAAAACAACCAGGCCCGAAACAACTATCTGTAGATCATACAAATATTTGTTCCGTGCGGGGATCGAACCCGCGACACGTAGCGCAGAAAGCTAATCGCTTAGCCACTGCGCCAACCGTGTCGACTTTTGCTTAGCAAGTTTGTCCATAGACTAATAATGATCCCAAGCAAATTGTTTAGATGTGTTTGTTATGTGGCAATATCGCTTTGTATGTGATGTTTGACGATGTTACATGTCAAATATTGTAAATTACAAACCAGGCTTTAATGATATTCAGCCGCATTTAGTCACAATATACGCCAACATTACATACACACATACATATGTATGTATGTATATCCCAACTATGGGAAAATATTACGATTTAATGTCCATATGTAGTAAATAATAATAATAATAATATACTTTTTATGGTTTGACTGTCTCATTGGTCTAGCGGTCGCGACTGCTAAGCGTGAGGTCCTAGGTTTGCCAAAGTGTTATTGGGTTATTCTGTACGAAAATTCTTAGTAGCAGCACTGAGTTTAGAACTGTGCCCGGAAGATGCTGCAACAGTTTCAGCCTCCGTTACTACGACTAAACCAATGATGTAATAAAAATATAATGTAGATAGATTTTAGCAGTATTCTTCGAGATTTCTGTTACGTTAGTTAAAGTTTTATTGATATATTGCTCAAATAATACAAACGGATTTTATATTATTCCATTTTTCTTCAAATGCCTGAGCAATACCAGAGCCATTCCCTAGTCATACATAAATTTATACGTAGTACATAAATTGTAGCTGGCTGACGTAGCGCGTAGGTCGGCCTACGTGCTACGCGCTACGATTATATTCGGCTACGTAGTAGATTTGTAGCGGCATCGTAGTTATAAGACGACGAATTCGAGATATCGTCGCTTAGTTTACAATACCGTGCACGTAAAATTTGTTAAGTTTTCAGAAGAGACAAATAACTGATTATTTCTTGTTAAAATTACGTAAATGTTTTGGCAACAAAGTGTTACTAGTGGTAATATTGTATTGTCTACGTCTACGGATTATTTTTGTCTCTTCTGCAAACTTATAAAATTTTGCTTGCACGGTACGACGAAATGCATTTTGCTAATGCTCTATACAAGACGAATATAGTTATATATATTACTTAGTTCAGTTTCTCTTCAGACGTGTAATTTATTGTTTAAGCATATCGTCGTTGAAGTTCTAACAATAAGTAATTTTTGGCGGTTTTGACGGTTTTGCCATTAGCTAGTGAATCAAAAGACGCGTTGTTTCAACCAATTAGAAACAAACATCGTCCAATAGAAACTCGTAAAATGAAATGAATATAAAATGGTATTGTATTGGTGTCTATGTAAAATTATGCAGATTTTTCACTCTCCTGAAAATTTGCTATTTTTGACGTACGTGGTTTTAAAACTTCAACAACGATATAGAATTTACTGATATAATATGAATAGAATTTACTGATATAAATAATACAATAATTTGATAAGAATAAATGGAAAAAAATATGTTTTGAAAAATCGATATCGAAAGAGTAAATTAATATTGAGGTTTGACGAAAAATATTTTACAAAGAGAGAGTACTCGATAACTCGAGCTACATGGTACCACAATACCCTTTAATAAATTGTTCATAAATATTTGATGGCTAACATACCAAAATCGGGCACGTGTAAAAATATAAGCTGAAGATTTAAATGTAAATCCTTTACAGCATTAAATCTCTGCGTTATTAAAGAGACCGGTATTTAAAACATCCCAGATTCCTTGTCGCGACAAAAATCTTCAATTAAAAACGCTTCAACGATGCTAAGCCGGGGGTGCCTTTGTTTTTATTCGTTTTATTGTGAACGATTTATAAAACAACCTAGTTTTTGTCGATACATAACCAAAAGAATTTAAAAACGATAATTAACTAAAAAAGAAAAGGACATTGAGTTTTTTATTCCACAAAATTAGTAAATGTATGATTTTTTTTTAATTGAATTTAGAAGTGGATTTAATTGTGGAGACCAAGGGTGGAAAGGAAGCAAATGACCCCACCAGTATCTCAAAAAATTTTGACGTTCCATGCGCCGAACACCCTGTATATGTGGATATAGTACATTGTATTGAACGTATGTAATAGAGGTGTAATTAGAACTTTTTAAACTACAGGTACATTTGTTAAACATAATCTACATGTTCAAAAAAAGTTAGGATTATGATTTAAGAATCGATTTAAGTTCATTGATTAAAATTATATTAGTGATTTAAAATTGGTAGTTTATCTCCTACTCAGTCAATTATATTTTGAATAAAATATATCTGTTCATTGACATTAATGACACAAATTAAAAGTTTAATAAAATCCAAAGCAATTTCCATAAAATTATTCCCATTATATTTCTCTAATGTCTGCACCATTTCTCATCCAAACTTATAAAATGAAAATTAAAATGGCGCCAGCATCTAATGTAATTTAAATGTATTGTACACGCGACACTTGAGATGCTAAATAAAAACTTCAAAACTCGGTGCGCATGACAAATAGCGACAAACGACTTCAAAAAAATAAAAGTTAAAAAATATATAGTGTTTATTTCTGAGTACAAAATAGTTGGCAAAGTTACATGAAAAATCTTGCTACGTCTGCAATAAATCGACTATAATATATAACTTAATGCTAGTAATTTATATAATAATCTGATTGATTATTATTAGCGATTATTTAATTTTAATTGAAATAATCCTTTAATTGATTCTATTTATCAACCTACATACTAGTAAATTATCAATTATAATTGTTACTAGCTGTGCTCGCGACTTCGTTCGCGTGGATGTCGGAACTTAACAATGTATTTTTTAGTGAGACCAAATGCACTTAACCCTATTTTTTTCTAAAATAAAGGAATTTTTCTAAAATAAAAGTAGCCTAAGTTACTTCTTATTACATCAGCTACCTGCCAATAAAAGTCCCGTCAAAATCGGTCTAGCCATTTCAGAGATTAGCCTATACAAACAGACAGATAGACAAAAATTGTAAAAAATGTTATTTTGGTGTATGTACCGTATATATATTCATATGCTTGTAATAAAAACCGGTTATTTCAATATTACAAACAGTCACAATCACAAACAAATCCAATTTTATTTATATGTATAGATGTATAGATTATACTCGTACATGTATACAGAATGTTCAATTTAATTATTGTTTCTTGAATTTCTTGAAACTTGCTTTCTAGAAATTATACCTCTATTTTTTCCGTTTTTATAATTGGCTTTGAAATATCAATTCTGATTCTTTCTTTTTAAAAAAACGTTGCCCCACACTAGGAATAATACCTGTATCGTGGGTGCGTTTACAAACACATATTTTCACATACACAAACACCCAGACCCGAAACAATTGTCTGTAGATCATACAAATATTTGTTCCGTGCCGGGATTGAAACCGCGACACGTAGTGCGGAAAGCTAATCGCTTAGCCACTGCGCCAACCGTGTCATCAATTATTTTATATATAACGAGGAAACAATTGAAAATCTAATGGTAGTTGGTCGTTTCCAACTGCATTGTATTATTTCAAGTGGAGTATCGTATATATCTAAAACAAAATTAAGTAGTTTTTTTAAAGAGTGGCTTTTTTATGATTCTCAAGATCTGACATATGGAATATTATTATAAGCATTAAGTATATTTATAGTCTACTCATTTCCTGAATTTTAATGACTTACAGAAAATGCTTCGTCATGAAGTTTAGTAGCATAAAATATATTTGAGTTTCGTGAACTCGCTTAGAAGAAAATTAATTTCCTTAGCAGATTTTTTCTTTTTAAACTTATAATTTACCTTTAAAAAATGTTTTGATAAAGTAATGTATATTTTTTATTTAAGCCTAATTATTTTTTATGTCTAATATGCACAAGACATATTTTGATTAAGGTTTCGTGGAATCTCTTGAAGGAAATTTAATTTCCTTATTAATTTATTACTAATTATATTTTTGCTCATCTAATAGGTATGAGGTACACACACAGTTTATATTTCATAGAACGCACGAATAGTCCAAATATATTTAAGGGTAGTAATAATTCATACATTAATCATCTTGTTCTTTTGGTCTCCAAGTCCCTTACAACCAGTCTCTTTTTTAATATATCATTTATCCAACTGTTACAGAATTTTCGACTCTTTACCTAAGAGAAGATGGGTTATTTTGGTGTTACATATTCTCCATTGTTCCACTGTCACGATGACTTACATAAGTATAACAAATGGCTTCTTTAAGTATAGTAGCTCTTTCTTTATTGCCTTTTTATCTGACACACTTGATATTTTTATTTCTGATTCTCAATCATACTTATCTTAATATAATATATTTGTTATCAAAATTGATAAGTAAAAGTAAAAGTGACTAGGTGGTGGACTTAGGTGGATTTTTGCACAGATATGATATAAATTGAATGGTTTATTAAATTTTATAGTTATATGTTTTTACTGTGAACAGTTTTGATGGCACGTTTGGCGCGATTTAGAGATAGACTGCTGCGTTACATACGGTTTCTATTCCCGCACGGAACAAATATTTGTATGATCTACAGATAGTTGTTCCGGGTTTGAGTGTATTTACACCCACGATACAGGAATTATTACTAGTGTGGGGCAAAGTTTAAATAAATATCATGTCTTACCATCATAGTATGTTCGATGTGGACACTTAGGGCAGCTAGCAAGCAAAGGCGGTCTCTGCAACGGGTGGTCGTTGAACGTCCGAAACGACGAGCGCTGCCATTCGTTTACTGCACTTCCTCTTGAATTTCTGAGCTCCTCGATACCTGTAGAGGCGAATACTTCAAGGGGATTATTTTAGAAGTTTCACTTTCAATATATTTACTTTGCTCGGTTTTTGGTCTTGGCATAAAAACGTATAGTCCTAAGACATCGGATTTGGATCTTTTGGAATTCGTTTTTAGCTTTTACTCTCTACACACACTCTTTATTTTCGTAATAAATGTGAGAACATTTATTACGAAAATATAGAGCGTAAAAAAAACTTAAGGTGAAGATTCTAAGAGGGCGCGGTATTAAGTTTACGATACATATTATAATTTAAAAAAATACGAATATGATTTTTTATGTTCCACATTGAGTCAATTCCACTTCACCAGGCTCCATAATTGATAGAATAGCTACAACCTTAGACTAGCGATGTTTTCTTTAGACTGTGACGTCACAGACAGAGGTGGAACCAACTCATGTGAATTTAATGTGGAAAAATATCTGTATGAACGGATCAGTGCACCCTTAGTATCAATATGAGGTGCTTTATTTTTTATGTAAAGCTGATATTGTATATATGTTTAACAAACTTCATAATCTTGACAAATCATACATAAACGTTGATTCTCAATTTAAAAACGCAGATATTTTATAACAAACATAATATAAAATAGCCTCTGCTGCATATCATGCTGCAGAGGTGTGCAATGTAATAGAAGGTGAGCTTATTGCTATCTACTGGGCATAGTTCCACAGTTAGTGTTGCTACTGAAAATGTTCATTCAAGAAAACCCTAATACCCTATCACTTTTGCCGACCCGGGAATCGAACCCAGGATGTCATGTTACCAGCGTTTGCGAGTTATAAATGCTCCTACAGTATACAATTGCTTTGGGCAATAGCCCATGCTCAGTTAATAACACGGTAAGTATTAAAAGATATCGTATTATAATTTTGATATTTCCTTCTAAACGACATACGTATTTATTTTACTACAATCGAATAACTTTTAAGTAATCTGTGCAACTATATCAATTTTCGGTAAAATAATCAAGATAAATTGAATCAATAAATGTATATCTTATTATGATTATTAATAATAATAATAGAATTCAATAGAAAATAATAACCATCAAGCTAATGCATGACAATCTTGAATATGTATCTTCAGTTGATTTGATTTTAAAATGGACCAAAAACGTGATGTGTCATAAAAAAGGCAAATGTAATATTTAGTGTCGTGAATAAATCATGTATGTATGACCGGGCATATCCTTAGGGATAAAGCCTTAATCTGGCAGACGAAAACCATTATACATATGTTATTAAATGTATTTTTATACGTTTTCATACACAGCTGTGTCAATTGATAAATAGATGCGATTTAGTACAGCGCGCGATGCGTTTTAGTACTTTCTGATACATAGGGCATTTGTGGCAATTTGATAAATTAATACTTTGGTTTGATTGCTAATGTAACAAGCTTCATATTAGTCATAATTTCTGTATAATAGGTGCGTTTACAAACACAAATATCCAGACTCGGTACAACTATTTGTAGCTCATAAACATATTTCCGTACCGGAATCGAACCGGCGACACGTCACGCATAGCAGTCGATCACTGAATCACTTCGCCAATCGTGCTATCATATGCTTTTAGATGTTTAATAAATAGGTTTAGCTATTGATAAATAGTTGCGGAGATTTATGAGAGGGCCTGATGCGTTTTAGTACTCTTTAATTATTATTATTAAAGTGGGCTGGTAGCAAAATAGTACTTTGACTTTAATAAATTAATCTGGCTGAAAAATCCTAATTATATTTATGAAATGATGAAACATTCTTTTGGGATTTAGAAAGCGTAAACTTTTTATATGAACGTCTAAAAAGTTCCGATCAATTTTAATGACACCGATAGATATGAAAGTAAGTTATAGATAGACGATGAAAGACTACAGATGAATACGTTAAAATCATTGTGTTCTTTATAAGCTTACCCTTAATAAAAAATTAACTCACAGAATTATGTTTAATATGGTAATAAATATACTAGTGACTTTTGCAAATACATAAACAAGTCAGAACATAAATTATTGAGATGTGATAGTAACGAATCTAGTCTACTTTTATTTATTTTTATTTAAGATTTTTCACATTATAATGTTTGATTGAACTTATTTTATTTACATTTATTAGTCTTAATCATGCGAGCATGGAGGCAATGTTTGCGCAATAAAACATTATGCTGCCGTCGAAATATACAGAGTGAACTTTTTAAGTGGGCGTGGATGGCTACTTCCGAAACTATAAGGAATTGCAAAAATACAGTGTGTTTTTTTTTCGAAAATCAACGTGTACTGGTCAGGAATATTGTTTTTTCAAAAATCAAATTAAATTTAAAAATAAAACAAAATAATCGGGCTCGAGACTCCTTTGAGTACTTTTCGCTATTCCTTATAGTTTCCGATTTGGCCATCCACGCACACTTGAAAAATTCAAACTGTATATAAAAAAAAACATGGCGTATTTTGCTCAACTATCATTATCAAAATTCTCTAAAAATTCTCTTAACAAGAAACATTTTTACTTTACCAGATTTTATGTCAAAGCGAGCTACAATAATAATGTTATGTTTTTATACAAAGATTTTTGCTTTATGTTTTTCAAATATCTACACGAAACTGAATGCTTGCGAAGCTGATTGTAAGTTAAGGCATCCACGCATAAGAATTTCTTACAAGAATGTCTTATGTTTTAGTCTTTTAAACGTTTTAAATTTCTCATATACGGCGTAGTTATAAAATTTTTCTTTTTGAAGTTTACTATTTTGCACACGGTTTATTATAAAGTATGGATAGTACATGGTTATTAGCTTCCAATTTAGTTTTATTAATATACTTTAAATAATGTTACCTATCTATACATAACATAACATAGCATCACGCCTGTATTCCCCGAAGGGTTAGGCAGAGGTGTAATATTGCACACCGACATTTCGCCGATGCTATTATTGAGTCTTATGTAATATGGGGCGAGCCTATTGCCATCTACTTTGCACAATTCGGGGTCCGTGCTGCGACTAAGAATTTCCATACAGTAAAACTCAATAAAACTTTGCCCGACCAGGGAATTGAATCCAGGACCATATGATCAGCAGTCACGCTTGCGACTTTTAGTAGTTTATATTAAAATAACTACCTATACCTATCTACACCTAATATTATAATAGTCATTTAGTAGGTAGTCAGCAGTCCAAAAAGTTTGACAACTGGTCTAACTTTAGAGTATCAGTGTCTCCCAGTAATTGGGTGGCAGAGGTCATAAGGCAATCGCTCAGTATACAATACTGACATTCAGGCGCATCTAGTTAGACTGCTAGCCGACCCCGACCTAGTAGGGAAAAGGCTAGTCTAAGCTAGAATGATTTATCGATATCTAACGTCTATATTTACGGTTTAAAATTTAAATGAAAAATAAAAGGAAAAATAAATTGCCGATCTTAGTCCGACTCAACTTACTTTGTTTTGTCTCTGCCAATTACGAGTTATACAGTTGGACAGTTATAAGGGTTGGCTTACATACATCAAATTAATATTTAGGTAAAATTATACATCTATGTATTTTTTGTAATATTTCGCGACGGATATACTCGTAGTAATTTGACGACATGGTTAGCACAGTGGCTAAGTGATTAGCTTTCTGCGGTTCGATTCCCGCACGGAACAAATATTTGTATGATCTACAGATAGTTGTTTCGGGTCTGGTTGTGTATGTATATGATATGTATGTTTGTAAACTGAACCGAAGACACAGGAGAAATACAACTAAGAGGAAAAGTAAAAAAAAAAATATGGTATTAAAATTCGTATTTCATATTATTTAATTTGTGTTAATAAAATATATCTGGAAACCGTAGATATTCCATCTTCGTTTAATAGTTAGTGATATATTATAAAAAATACATAAATGTATAGAAACCTAGTATAAACATCTCTAGATCTAATTACCGTACTAAAGTGGTTGACAATAAACTAATTAGTCGTCGGGACGGATTTCTATAAGCCCTTATGATATCTAGAAGATTGAGTTTCGGAATTGGATGTATTCTAATTTCTTTTTGTGGAAATACCATTTGAACATCTGCAATAATCTATTTGCAGACTTTTTTCGAATAAGTACTCGTATATGAATGAGATTGAGAAAATTAGTTTTTTGTGACATTTAGAGAAATTAATTGCGTAAATCTTAGGCATACGCCTAGGATTAAGTCAAAGCGTTTTATTTCAAATAGGCCTTTGTATGACGAATCTAGGTGCACGCTTTCAAAATTGGATGGATCGGTCTTATGTAGAAGAGACTGGCAAGAAACTCTATAAACAGATTTTCTAACAAACCAATTTATTGGAATTCCTTTTACTATTTTTAGTTCAAGAAGAAAGTGTTTTTTATTCGTTAAGTAAATAGAATAATTCATGGTAAGGTTTGGCATGACCCTTATCATACAACCTATCAGTGCGCAGACGTTCATAGAATAAATGGGTCTTTTACAAAGATAGCTATAGTGAATAACAAAAACCTTTGAGTATAATGTTACGCTTATCACGACGTTCGGGTCGCTTGGTAAAACATAACATTACCTGTAGGGTTACGTCCGTATTCCTTGTAGGTTTACGCAAAAGTAAACTGTAGTACATCCGCATGTCGCCGAAAGCTGATAAATCATAATTAATCCTAATTATACATACAAATCAGGTACGCTCGGGTTCGCCGTGCAATGAGGTTTATGAACAGACAGTGATGTTCAGTGATCCGTTAAAACCCCTTTGGAACAAGAGGTAAAAATAAATTTAAAATTGCGCAAGCGCTGACACTCATCCATTGTTATTTTGGCCGTTTCTCTTTCCCGTCAATTAAGATCGATTTATACCCATTATATAAATTCTGCCATTCAGAAATGCCTGTTTGTTAGTCGAAACTGAATTGATATATTTTTAATTTTTTAAATAATTATTAAGGCAACAAATAGTTTGCTTTTGACTCTATATACTGACTTTATATTATATTTTTTAGACTTTAAATGACTGCCAGAATATGACCAATAGCGATGAGTGCTAAAATGATACCAAAGATCACTTTAATAATTACGTTAACGAGTAAAAACCTGATCGGGATCGACTGCCGGACTGCGAGATACAGTCCGGCGGCGATTCGGGCAGCGGCCGCTTGCGCCGGCGCAGGATGTCCCGCCAGCGGCACAGGATCGCCGTTCGGAAATATGTCCTGAATCTGTGGACGGAAAAGAAATGAGTACAAAATTAATGTCGATCTTGATTTGAAGGCATCTTATAAAAAACGTGAGTCTTGAACAGCTCACGTAAGTCAAAATCCTTAAAATATTCTCGAGCTCTTAAGATCTTACGAACATTTTACTTGTCAATGCACCAGATATATACATATTTTTTTTTTTTTTTTTTTTATTTATTTATGATTGGAAAACCAACAGCTATACAAGGTGAACACATAAACAGCATAGGTAACATTAAGCCAATTACAGGTTTTCACGGGTAGCGGTTGAAAAGAAATTACAGAGAAATTAACGATCACTAACGATGCACAAAATTTAGTGATAGAATTGACAGAAGTATTATTATACAATATATTAATGAAAAAAATCAAGGTTTAGTTTATCGCGTGCCGTAACGCTTGTTGTAGTAAATGGGTCAAATGAAAACTCTTTACATAATTTATTAAAGTCCTTGCTCGCTCGCACAATATAGGAATTTTGCCTGTAATTTGAGGAGGAATAGGGAATGGAGATTGGCGGATTGAACCTAGTCGACCTTTGGGGAACCTTAAAATTTAGTTTATGTAGGAGATCTGGGCAATCAATTTCATTAGACAATATTTTCAGTAAAAGTGTACAATCGGCTAGTCGTCGGCGATTTATGAGTGGCTGTATATGGAATTTCTTGCATAAATATATATATAGTCCTGCCTTGAGGAAAGTCTTAATATCTGAGCTGCAATAATTATACCATTAAAAACAGGTTATTAGATGCTGTGTGGAGGACTGCTGCAGACATCACGCACAGATGTTCCTAACGGGACTTTGTTGATTCTTATATCTTATAACAAAACTTTTGTCTACTCTAAGATTTCTTCTGTTTCTTGGGTACCTACATAAATGGACACAATCGACATAAGTATGAGTCGCAGACATATTTGTTTGTTATGGCAATTGAACACACGACACGTAAAATAAAAAGCCAATCACTAAGCCAAGTCATTGCGTCAAGCTTCCGTCAACGAGGTATGTACCTTATTTGTTTAGTTTACGAGATAAACGAGATATCCATATGCTAAAGCAGCATTTACTTTTGTAACTAAGTTACAGACGACAAACCACAGATATTCAAATGCAGATATTTGAAGTTCGTACACATCTAAATATCTGCATTTACATATTTGTGGTTTGGGTGCCATTTTCCAAGCAGTCCGTACGCGTAAACAACTATACTCAAAACTCGTATCTATAGACAGTTCTATAGATTAACGGCCCTGATGCACGATGCGAGAATAACACCACTTCTGTGCCCTTTAGATGGTGCTTTATATTGCTTGAAGTTAATTTTCGTGACAGTAGTAACCACAAGTTTAAAAACTATATTAATGTATACAAATGAATAAATGAATGCAAAGAATTAATGAAAATCTGACAAGGTTTTTATTCCGCGCCTTTATTCCGGAAGAAAAATCTGACAAACCATCCCTTTCTCGCTTATATATTTAGTCATAAGAGGATAAAGAGTAAGTAGTATGTTTATAAGCGACAGCAACTGTCACATTTTTGTTAAATAATTCGGGTGCCGTTCCAAATTGTATTTTATACCATGTGTATTATGGTAATGGATTATAATGTGTATTTGCAAGAGACTGGTCATCTTTGGCACGGAACAGAACGGCTTGGAGATCAAGGGGGAGGCCTTTACCCAGCAGTGGGATGTGATAGGCTAACCTTAAACTCACATAACACTGACTTGCGAAAACAACTTCATAAATTAAACCTGTAAGAAATAAATATAATAAATTCATTATTTCTTAAGTGAAAAGATATGACAACAGATTTGAAATCCATTTATTCATAAAAGGATTAAAACAAAATTAAGAATAATAGGTCAATATGTATCATCTATTTAATTAGACTTACTAAATTACTACAAATTAACATTTTATTATTATTGGCTCGCAGAAATAACAAATAAATTGTCTGGGATGGCCCCACACAATTTGTTTTTCCAGAAAATTAACATCAAATTAAGTTGGTTTCAATTTTCTGAGACAGTTAATTGAATTCAATCTGCACATACGCTGCTTTTTACGTTTGATGGCCCCAAAAACCTATTATTTCTCATAATAGGATTTTGTGGTAACCAAAGGCGAAAAGCAGGCAAGCCTCAGAGTGTTGCCTTGTTTATAGGTGATTAATAATATGTGTTATTATATCTATGGCAGTCGTTACTGAAGTCAGCAGCCCTAAAAGTCTGACAACCGGTCTAACCCTAGGGTATTCTTAAACTTTTATGTTGATTTTTTGTATGGGATGACAATTCACTGTTTCATCTTCAAAAGTCTGATCTTTCTTTACGATATAGAGTCACTGGACTGTGAAATAAACTCGTTATACAAACAGTCATTTAATTGGTTAAAGAATTTAAATGATGTTAATTTTCACAAACAAGAAAATGGATATCTTATTATTGAAAAATCCAGTTGCATGGCAAATAAAATAATGTACAATGATTTAAACTACCAATTTCGTCAACCTTCTTAAGAAGATGCCGAAGATGTCAATGCCAGTGGAGGGAAAGACTAGGTAGAAATTAAAGGCAACTGTGGCTGCCCCGTATAAACTGCTAAATGAATAAATGCAGGCTCAGCCGCATATCCGGGGCATACACAGGCTGTTGCACGCTTGAAATACGCGATAGTGTATTCGATAAAGCGTTTGAGCGTTCTGAACACAATGTTCAATATGCCGCTTGAACGCCCCTCTGTGCCAAATATGTGCCCTTAATGCCTATTGGACTGAAATTGCTGAACTATCTGGTATAATTAAGGAAATCTGGATTTTTTTTGGCCATTAATGTCTCATGCACGTGTTTGCCATGATTTATGTAAATGGTTTTGGGTGTGACGTCATAATGATAGCGTTCCGGGGAGATGGTAATTGCTAAATCATATTAGCAGTTCAAATATTCTAGAAAATAAAAAAAACCTCTCAAAATTCTTCAGCTGCCGTAGGTTAAAAGTTAACTTACCCATTTATTCTATCTTAAAAGTATCCCTCTCATTGATCTAATGGTCGCAAGCGCGGCTGCTGAGCGTGAGGTCTTAAGTTCTATTCCCGGATCGGGGATATTGTTATTGGATATTTCTATATGGAAATCCTCAGGAGCAGCGCGTAGTTTAGAAATGTGCCTGGTAGATGGCAATAGGCTCGCCCCCTTTTACACGGGATACAAAAACGGCATATAATTTTCCGAACCCTTTGTGGTATATAGGCGTGATGCTATCAATGGATGAATGGGTAATCTTTTAGTTAAGGATAAACGTATTCAGTCTATTAAGCTTGTTACTTATAAATCCCTATATAATCGTTTGGTTTCTCATTATTGTTTGAGGATAATAACACGATTGATACCCATTTGACTATTCATCTTTTCAATACAATGGGTATTATCAGTTTTCCACTTCACTGGTCTCATAATTTCAAACAACTAAACCAAACCGAGTAATTTTGGGATTCGATTATTATAATTATGTACTAAACCCTTTTGGGGTCTTATATACACCCTAGTAAAAGCAACCCCTCTACGCTTTCAAATTCAAACAGTGAACTAATAATAATTAATGGCTTTATGTTCTTCACTACACATTGTTAATCAACATTTGACAATTGTATATTTAATGGTTTACATTTCACTTGTAGTTAACAAAGGAGGATTTAGAAGTATATGTAGGTACATATTTATCTTATTATTGTAAATGTTTATGAGGACTACGGGCCTGTTACACAATTTAAAGACAAACTAGCAAACAAATAAAATATTTGTTAAATGTATATGAAGCAGAGAGTTTACCAGCTACATTTTCTCGTGAAACAATTGTGAAACTTTCTGTCAGATAAATTGTGGATAGGTAAACAGTTTATCTCCAAGGCATAATTGCCAAAAAAGTTTAAAAGGTATCTAGCTATTCCTTTGAAACTGGAATAGTATTTGTATGGACTTATATGAGGAATAAGTTATCTGAGGTTTGGTGAAACTACCCTGAATCTTTTGTTTTATTATACAGTCAAAATATATAGGTTACTCATACTTATTTATGTCTTTCAAACGTTTTATTTTTTCGTTGGTAGTATCGCATTTCTTGCAAAAAAATCTTGTTAAAGTCTGAAGTCAAATAAAAGATGTTAACATGAGTACAATGTTTCTTCAAATAAATATCTTGAATCTTTAATCATAAATTTGATACATATAAAACTGAAAAACAATCTGGAAAACTAATGAAATTGCAAAGTTTTATCTACATATAAAACCGGCGATAGATCTCAAAACTAAAATGACTCTCTTGAGTACTGTTGGTCAAAGAACAGTCGTCGGCTTTAGAAGAGCTTCTGATTTACTAGTAAATAGGCAGTTCTAAGCACTTGGCTTTCTACGCTACGTGTCGCGGGAAGCATTCTCGCATAAAACAAATGTTTGTGTGGCCTAAATATAGTACTGTAGAGGTTTCATATATCAGGATACACTCTTTGGTACAAAGACTGGTCACCGATGAAAAAGAATAAAGTATTTGAAGGAACGTCAATATAATGTAATCGAGTGATGAACGTTGAATGAAAATAATAAGAATTGTATCTTGGAACTCGTAGCAGATATTACAGTATTCAAATATTCTAACAGAAGTTTGATTCCGCCTCCCCCACAGTACCGACTGTATGTGCAGATGTATGTTTGTAAACTGTACCCAAAGCGGGAATTGGGCAACCTTAAAAACAATGGAAATAATCTAAAACAATTATAGCCTAGTTTAGTAGGAGGGTCTGAGTTCAAGTCTGGTCCGCACCTTTTGTAGATTTGTAGAATTTGATTATTACTTACATTAACTGTGAAGGAGACCGGCACACCTGTTGCTTACAAAGACTTCATAAGGTTCTCTATAGTGAGTGTATAGTCCCCCAACCCGCAGCAGACCAGCGTGGTGGACTAAGGCCTAACCCTTTACACATATAAAAGATGCCTGTACCAGTACCTAATGGGCAGAATTATTAAAAACCAACTTACTTGGCATTCATCCAGTAATAGATGATGGGGTTGACCATAGCATTGGCCATCGCTAGCCAGTAGAAGCCAAGGTAGACATGCTGCACGTACTTCATGTAGAGGATCGAGGGGTTGAAGTGTGTGTAGATGAAGTAAGTGTGGTACGGGAGCCAGCAGAGCCCGAAGATCACTATCACTAGGATGAACATTTTCACAACCTGAGAACAAAAGTACATGTCTTAAAGTGGCTTTCCACGGCGCGTGAGCTTGCACTGTGGATAGAGCATCGTGGATAGAGGGTCGTCCGTGGTAGTTAAGAGGCATTTGTAACAGTGCGCGTTAAAAATAACGCACTGTTACAGCTGGCTTCTCACGGTGTGGTGGGCGGCTTCACACGTTATATTTGTATACCAATGATCGCTGCTGAAATGTTGTCTAATAATGTGCCTCAAAAATGCGTCTCATCGAATTACCAAATACAGTACGACGCCGACTCAAATTAAACCTGTATATCCTAAATTACTATACCAGCAATATTTATATACCCAAGTTATTGTTTGTTTTTAATCGAGTTCTCGAAAACGATTTCAATTCATTTTATAATTTAAGGGCTACCCTAGTTCTAGGTCATAGGGAAAAACAATATAAAACAATCAGTAAAAAGAAAAAAGATTTGGTCCTGATCGGGCAAGATATTTTATGTAAAAAGAGTATAATTACTGAATTGAACATGTTATCAGTCATAATATAAATGTATGCTGAATAAAATATGTTATTTTTACTTAGTTCTTGAGTGGGGTATATAGCGATAGGTTTTCGTATTTCTATAAAACAAGTAGAACAAGATAGTGATACGGGTCGAGCGATCCAATAAAATATTTTAGCCTTCTTCGGTTGTAGCCCCCGCCCCGGCTGGAATGGATCGCATTTTGATACTATGAAAGGTTTAAATGAAGGAAAATAAAGACTGACCTGCAGAGTTAGGTAGAAAACAGAGCGATATACAACATTATTTTTGTATATACTTACTGAACTTGAAAGTAGTTTGTTCAGAATCAGATTGTAATAATTTTTGTACCATGTTATATTTTGTCTAAATAATATTTAAAAACCTTTAACTGACTGTACTTGCATCCGCGCGTGCCATTGGCGCCTGACCAAACACGTGACACAGCAACATGCGCCAGCGCAATTACCCCGGTATCCCACGCCGCTCTAGTCGCCCGGACACTAGGGATGACCATGTTTATGGGAGGACAACGAGGCAACAACAATCTTGTAACTTTGTCAGTTTACATTATATTTTTTTTTTACAGACTATTAATTAAAATATTTAACACGTGTTTCGGCTTTAGTTAGATCGGGAAGTGGCAATAAACGGCATTGGTTGAATAGCGATGTACAATAGTATATTTTGGCACCTGTTTACCCTTTGAGCACTCTTACAGGCGTGGTGGTATACTACATCTAAACAAAGGATTGGCATTTCACTACAATGAGGAATGTCGAGTCATATCAATTTGATCGATATAAAATGAACCTAATTTTCTTTTAATACGTCTCTCACATATTGGGCCTCTGCGAGGTGAAACAGCGCTTTCTGTTGTCAGTCAAATGGGTGACCATCCAGGCACTGACAGCAGTTATACGAATAACCCGACAGTCGTTACGAGTGTCAGCAGTTCCAAAAGACTGACACCCATTCTAACCTTAGTGTGTCAGTGTCCTACTGGGAGATACTGACACACTAAGGTTAGATTGGGTAGCGGAATTCAGATGGCAGTCGTTTCGTGTAAAATACTGAAGCCGACCCCAATGATACTTGGGAAAACGTTAGGCAGATGATCAATTACTTTATGAAGACAATCATAAAAATAATTATAATAATAAATATATTTCTAATGATGAATAAATCGAATGTTTTTACGAGGCATTATTACGCCTCATTTTTCACACATTCTTTAGGGATAAGCTCTCTACAAAATAGCAAAAAATCGAATAAAAGTTAAGTTGATATCGAATGCTCTATAGCTTCTCGCCATTAAAACTCGATTATGGCTTTTTAAAGAGTCGATATAATCTCAAGTTTGCTGCAATAAGTGAAAATGAGGTAAAATCTACCTATACTTAAATATCTTGACCGAGGTCGACAGAATTCCATTTAATAACAAGAGGTGCTTACAGGGATTTTAAGTTTCCCTTTAAACCACAATAAAGAGGAGATTTATATTGTACAATGCGGCTTGGAGCAACTAGACTTTAAATGTAAGATTCGCTAGAAATTTCGTTGTTGTCAGTTTCTCTTTTAGGTACTTCGAGCTAACCTGCCAAGTAACGCAATGTAGAAAATCTATGTATTATCTCATATGCCTCATTGATCTTCGCTTCGATTAGTCGGTCGGCCAAAAAGTTATTGGGTATACTTGTGGAAATTATCAATAGCAGCCCTGAGTTTGGATAAGTACCCAATTTGTAGCGTAATAGCGTCGTTCCCTATTACATGGAACTCAGTAACGGTATTGGTGAAATATGTACACAGTACGTTTTCGCCAACAGAAATCTAAATAATAATTCAATTTAGGTTTCCGTCTTCAGCCTAACCCTTTGGGAATACAGGCGTGTTATAGCGGGTATTATAAAAGTAATAACTTTTAGTCTGGCCATTTCCTACATGCCCCAATTTTGAACCTCTTGGCGCTGTTCCAACTCTCATTGTCTTCGCTTCCCTGCACTGAACGTGCTTGACAAACAACGTGAGCGACGATCGAAAGAAATTGAATAAAATATGTTTTGATGTTGGTATTGGAAATTTGGGAGGTAGTGTGGTGGAGATTAGTTGGTAAGAAGATTTGATATTTTTGATTGTACAGGTAAGGTTGATTTGTGGGTATGTATATTACGACACTACTAATACGAGTCACATCGGAAAACTCCGTTAACCCGATCACTTCCGAACACGGTCTGACTACAAGACCACGAATATTTGTACTGCAGTAAAAAGGATTTTTAAGCTGACGTAATATGTTTTAAATATTGTAAAGTAGCGACTGTCCTTGGTTGTTCGATCAGGTACATCGAGATAAATTATTAGTTTTATTGTACTATAATCTATTTTTATAGATAAATAAATCAGAGTTGAATTTTTCTTCTTTCAAGACAAGTCAAAACGAAGAACAGACGCAAGTCGAATATCAGTGTTATAGCGAAAAATATTCAGATACAAGAAGACAATTGTAACAAGATACTTTTATAGTTCTGGGGAGAATTAATGATCATCTAATAAGCGTAACTGAGTGAAGGGTAGAAAAGGGTAGGAACAGTATTTAGGGCAGCAACACATACATAATTAAGTTGTGGATGTTCACGTGTGGAAGTGATCGTTTATCATCAGGTTTAAGGCTGGCTACAAAGTACAGTGTGGAGCAAAGATTTTTAAAATCGTTGCTCAACACTATGAATTATTCTTGTGTCATGGGTGCATTTACAAACAAAAACTTTCACATGCGCAAACTATCAGATCTGGAGCATACATTTATACATAATGTCATGCCTTTTTCTGATAGGTAGGCAGCAACTACGGAACGCCACGTGCCACGATCCTTAGATAACCCTTTTGCGTCATCTACATTCATTCACCGTTTCATACATGAACGCCGGTTTTGGGTACTGCGCACCTGGCATTTTTGAAGGACATCACCAATAAAGTCTGTATATCTCCTTCTAGAGCGTCCTTGGCAATTCCACTAACAACCGCGTTAAAAATTCCTTTCGTTAATCGCCTTTCATCCGTCTTCTCTGCGTGACCAAACCAACGAAGCATACTTTTCTCTATCTTTGTCAATACATCTTCTTTCAAAACTACAATTTTTGTATAGTCCTAAAAATATTTGTTCCATGCAGAAATCAATTCACATCACGTACAACAACTGTTCTGTTCATGTTTGGCGACTTTTAACATTTCAAAGAAAATCGTCGTCAGTACATACCTTTCGTTTCGATCGTATTGAGTCCACTTGCCGTTGGGTTAGCTCACCAATGGATCTTGAGCCCCAGAGCACCTTGCCCATGGCGGAATAGAAGAACGTCATCCCCAACATGGGGATTGCATATGTCACTACGAAGAACAATACTTGGTACCTATGAAACAAACACAGAATTATTAATGGTTTTGGCCGTTCAGAGATTTGAGTGCAAGTATTGATTATGGACAAGGTAAACTACTAAGTAGGTACCTATTCGATAGATGAGAGAGATTCATAAATTGGTTTATTTTACGTATTTTATTGTTTTAACTATTGAGGGTTTGCAAAGAGGTTGCAAAAAAAAACAAACATAACACATAAAAAAAAATTCAACCACGTTTAACTGCATACATGCAAAGCGGTGACATTATGTATTTAATCTACTAAGATTTTAGACATACGTATCGAGCTACGTCTCTTTCTAACAAAACACATGAAAAAAGGATGGAAGGCATTAGTTGTTTGTTACCACATACCTATATTTACGCGAATAGTGTGGATACACACACACACGTGAAAAGAGTAAGCTCTACTACCAGTGGTACAGCCCATAATAAATTGTTATTTTAAACTTTAGACTGTTCAACGCAGTGGTGACTGTAATTTACTTAGCTTGATTTATTTTTAAACAAAATGGCTGAAATCGACACAGTTACCTAATCTTAATAAACTACTTTTAAGGACTGGGTTTATTATACACATTGTATGCATAAAAGTAAATTGTGTGACGCCACTCTGTACATGTTATTAACCGCATAAACATTGCATATGCATGAATAGCTGTCTGCATCCACAAGCATAAAAATATGTAATTTGGACTGCAGCAATTTTTGTTTATAACTTGACAATGTCATCAGATTTTATTAGCAACTAGCTCTTGTTTGCGACGTTGTCTGCGAGGATTTTGTTTTGCTACAATAGTAAAAATAAGCTTATGTTCTTTTCCATAACCCAGGGTACTTCTTTGTAAAATTTCGTTAAGATCGATTCAGTGGTTTAGTAGTGATGAAGTAACAAACAGATAGACAAAGTTACTTTCGTTATGATAGTGTGGATTTAAAAGTGTCTGTCATCTATATGACAAGATGCGCGTCTAAATTCTACCGAATATGGGTGCAAATTTATATTCTTCATCTATAATAATATGCAGTTAATAAAAATGAAAATGAAAAAACAAAATAAAAATAATACGAAGAAAGAAAGAAATGATTATGAATACAAATTGCTAGATCCACATAACATTTTGGCAGGGAACCAACATTTCAAGAAATCATAGACCTACGTTTTAAACCTATTTCTCGGTAGAAATATACAAGTAAATATAATCTACAAAATATATCTACACCAGTTTCTGCCCGCGGCTTCGCCCGCATTGATTACGAACCCGTCCATTGTCTCGTGTCATACATAGCGCCATCTAGCGTCCTAAAGCAATTGTGACTTGCCAAAGTTATTGTTCTTTCCCTCGAAAACAGTATTTTTTCTGAATGAAAGATACCCTATGTCCTTTTCTGTACCCCTGACAACGTATATGCAAAATTTCATGATGGCCGGTTCAGTGGTTTAGGCGTGAAAAGGTAACAAACAAACAAACAAACTTTCGCATTTGTAATATTAGTTAGGATTCCAATAGAAATTTCTCAACACGTTTTCGTCTCATGGCAACCCAATTACAACTCATCAACACTAATACGCCACCTCGTAAACCAGAACAAAACCTTCCTTGGGGTTTAATTTGTTCACTTGTAGATTCCGTACCTCCTAATTCATTCTCCAACGCTACCATACATTAGGGGCCGACCCGAACCGTACTGAATTAGCCTGAATTGATGCATGGACAGTTTTGTTCTCGCTCAGTCGCAATTTTTGTTCCTATATTTTTTCGGTCAACTGCGGTTCAAAGGTATTTCAGATTAATAATCATCTACCTAGTCTTTTACCATGGTTAGGTTTTGACCCGTGGTCGGGCTGCAGACTAGTCAGATGCAGAGTGTCAGTATTTTAGGCAAAGCGACTGCCATCTGCCCTCTGCTACCCAGTTAGTGGGAAACTCTGTTACTACTTTTTGGGCTGTTGGCTTTCGTAACTACTGTTATAGCTATTCATATGATACCCCGCATTAACAGCTTAATGTCCTAGGCATACTGATTTACGTAGTAGCCACGTAGCTATGAACCCCTCCAGAAATAAAATGTATTCCAGATTTAAAACGCGAGTTTAAATCACCTCTTGCATCATACCTAAGAAATTGACTCTAATAAAAATGGTCCTAAGAATTTGATCACTTATTACTAAAAAAAAAATAGTGGCTATTTGAACAAAATTTTGACTACCTCATTGGTTTAGTGGTCGCAAAAGCGACTGCCGAGCGTGAGCTCCTGGGTTCGATTCTCGGGTCAGGCAAATTGTTATTGGGTTTTTCTGTGTGGAAACTCTGGACTGTGTCTGGACGGGCCCCCTTATTACACGGGCTTCAATAACGGCATCGGCGAAATGTCGGTACACAATAGTATACCTCTGCCAAACCATTCGGGACATACAAGCGTGAGACAAAATTTTGTATACGTAAACGCAGGAACTTCGTTCCTAGTTTTATTAATCTAAGTAATATTAGAATATATATACCTAATTTAGAAACTAATACTTTTAAAGCAGTCAATGTATATAAAAAGGTACGATGGGGCTGACATATCTTTGATAAAAGCCCCTAAATAAAATTAGAATAAAAAAAAAAGTCTTTGCCAGGCGATGTTCAGCCATCTCTTATCAATCATATGTCGAACACCATATTTTTTATTCAGAGTATTTCCAGGTGTAATCTATTGATGTGTGCAGATGCAGCACAAATAAACTAAGACTCAAAAATAGGTTTCGCTGCATCGTCTACATCAAACGAAGAGTAAATATTTCTGGCTCGTATATTTGTGGCTCGGTGCTTTATATAACTGAGCAAATATTTTTACCTGCTTTTCAAAGTTATTACAATTTGATCTAGCTATATAGGTCACAAATTTTATGTTTTTCGCATATGTAGCCGAGTTTCTTTTCGTCTATATAATCCTAGGCAAAATTTGGCTTTATTATTATACTAGCGACCCGTCCCGGTTCCGCACGGGTAGCAGAGCATATACGCCTTACATTTTTTCTGTCGTAGTGTCGTATCAGCCTGTTACGTAGAGCATTTATTCGGCACACGGCAGTAAAGCTCCCAGTCGGCGTGAAATTTTCCGACATCTTCAACTACCATCGTCATATTTCAGCCATTTTACACAAAAGCTTAACAAATTATAGACTTAAACCTTCCTCATGAATCATTCTGTCTATTGGTGAAAACCGCATGAAAATCCGTTCTGTTGTTTTTGAGAAAATTAAAAAAAAAAATGTGATATCTGTGCATTAAGGACAAAGTAGCAACTTTTAGCAGCACTAACGCGCAGCGAAAGCAGTTAACACATTCCTTAGCTGAATTTTGGTTTCAAAAAGTGAACAAAGATGCTTAAAACGTCCGTTGATTCTGCAATAAGTTGCAAGTGTGCTAAGGCCCTTAAGTTATGTATTTTTTACTCCGAAATAATACCTAAAACCTAAAAAAAAAAATCTCCTATAGGAGTTCTATAACTCAAGCTATATGGTGTCCTTGAAATACAGGCCCTAAGTCTAGTTTAGGCACCAGTCCCCCTATACTAACCTGTATGTATTATGTTACCTTAGAAACCGTGTAATTACTATGTATTACATCTTGGTGGCAATATAAACATTTATCTTATCTAATCATACTAGGGTATAAGCTTTTTAGATATTGAACTACATGATTTTACTTTTTACGAAATAATTATTATGAGTCGTCCAAAATCTACTGAATATTATGTATTTTCTACAACGAATGATCCGAAAATAATTATAATCTTCAATTTGTTAACTTTGTCAAAGCCTATCAGAATTCATTACGTTCTTTATTTTGAAACAAAGGAATTAATGGTTGAATATTTTAATATACAATTTTTTTTCGGATGAATTCTATATTTTGTATAAATTTTAAGACAAAGCCGACAAATTATTCAGTAATTTTGGTAAATCTTGGATAATTTGCTACAAAGGCTTTGATTATTAAGAGAATTCTATAACAGATTATATGGCATACTTCATTAGTGAAGTGATCGCAAGCGTGAGGTACTAGGTTCAAATACGGTTCAGGCAAAGTGTTTTTAAATTGTGCCCGGTACATGGCAATAGATTCCCCCCCAATTAAATTGCACTCAATAACGATCAACAAAATGTGTGTGTGTATAGCTGACTAACCCTTAGGGGAATACAGGCGTGATGCTTTTTTATAGTATGTACGCTTTCGCGCTGCTTTCACGCCTACTCCACTAAACCGATTTTAAAAATTCTTTCAACGATCGAAAGCTACGTTATCAGCGAGTAAAATAGGCTATATTTTATCCCCGTATTCCCACGGGTACGGGAATCCTAACTAATATTATAAATACGAATGTGAGTTTGTTTACGTTCATACTGCCAATGTCAAATGTCAAATCAATGTCGCTCGCAACCATAGACTTAGAATTTCGCTTACGCTAAATCTATGCTCGCAACCATAGGTTTAGAGTAAGCGGAATCCTAAGTCCATGCTCGCAACTGACGTAATAGAATAAAATAAAAAATAAAATTGCAATGACTACAGAGGTATACACTGTTTGACAAACTCTTTGAAAATAACCTCAATAATGTTCAAACTTAAAAATTTATACGGTCGAATTCCGGCCACAAGGCGACTGGCTGGATTCGATTATGCTTATAGAAGGCAATTTTATAAGATTTACCAATGGATTTTAGATCTAAGAAGATTGTTTGTTGTCAGAAGTATATAAATATCCTACAATCCTATTCTATCCTATCCTACTACAAATATAAATGCAAAAGTTTGTGAGGATGGACGGATGTAGGTATGTTTGTTACTCTTTCACACAAAAATAGCTGAACGGATCTGTATGAAATTTGGCGAAGAGATAGACTATAGTCTGGAATAGCACATACGATACATTTTATTCCGGGAAAACGCAGGCGGAGCCGCGGGCAGAAGCTAGTACTTAAATACATTTTAAATAGCTCACCTAAAAATATTCTAAACAAATCACTTTAACATTACAATACATCCACCATAGGTTATTCCATCTCAACTGTAAATTATTCCATAGAGCATGTCACTTTGATAAATATTAAAATCAATAGAAATATATTAGTCTAATCCTATGCTAAAACAGTTATTATTAACTAAAAGACAATCACAGTTGAATAAATCACTATTTCTTGCTCACTGGAACATTTAGATGATATGGTGATAGTTACCAAGGATTCGAATAGATTGATAAAATGTAATAATGAAATCGATATCGGTGGAGCCCCTATAGAAGACAATAAAGCCTTTTGTTCAGTAACAGTCTCAACGATAAGTGTAATGTCTGAATTGGATAATGGTTTCAGCTTGATAGAGGTAATATGAGGGTTTTCTAAATAGATGGCTTGATTGGATAAAATTATGTTTTCTTACGCCAGTCTAAGGCATGTATTCAACTATCCAATGATTATGTCAAATTAGTATTGTCTTTCAATTTACGAATAGTAGCTTAGTTATAGATAGACAATGAAATTCAACAATCATAATTATTAGAAGTTCTACACGTAGAATTGAAATGATAAACAGTTTCACACGAGTTATTGTAAGAAGCATTTACTGTCTCTCGCTTCTCTTTTGTTTTGAACTTACAAAGAACTAGACGAGTATAGAAGCAAAGAAAATCCCAATAAACGTTCTTACAGAGTACAAAATTTACTTTTTATTAGATTATTCGCACAGTCTCAAATTCAATCGGTGATCATTGAAAACTATTGAAGTTGAGGAATCCTGTCTGCATATCAATTGGGAACTCTAATAATGTTATTGCCTCTCCATTGGTAGAGATCGCGTCTAGAATACTTTGAATTAATTTACAATAAGTACAATAAAACTGACTGCCTCACTGGTTTAATGGTCGTAACTGTCCGGAGTTTGTAACTGTACCCGGTAGAGGGCAATAGGCTCGCCTCCTATTACGTGATCTCCAACTTAATAACGATATGAGCAAAATATGGGTGTATAGTAAGACACCTCTGACTAACCCTTCGTTAAATACAGGCATTATGTTATGTTACGTCCATACTAATTAGTCGTGGATCGTACGCGTAACGCATATGAAGTAAGTAAGGTTGATTGTACCAAGAGTTTATTTTAATTTACGGTCTAGATACAGCGATGCCTTTAATCCCGCTATGAACACATAGTTGTATGGCCTAAATATATTTGTTTCATGTGTGTTTGTGTGTAGGAATCAATTATATGCGACCACGATACATTAGAAATATTTTGTATTATTTTTTATAGCGAGAGAAACACTTATTACGTTTTTAGATCCTTTTAGGTATTTGCCTTTGTTATTGCTGCCAAATAATTATATAAATGAGAGTTTTGTGGCATAATATACATATTATGGCATTTCTAAATGAAAAATACAACGGCAAAAATTACATTAAAGTTTAAAAACATTCATGAAAATAAATTTAAATTTCATAAGCATGTAATTTATTACACTTATTTTTTTTTTAATGAGAACTATATGTCGTTGTCTGCAAATAAAAATTAATAACAAATAAGATATTTTTGCTGGTATAACAAACAAATTCTGATGAACCCTAGAAAATACCCTAAAACACCATTCACAACATTGAGATCAGACGCTAAGAAGTCTTATATAAATCGAATCAAAACATAAGACTTTGTTTAATTTTAAGGTTCTTTAAAAGTAGAATCAATATCCTCTACAAGCTTCTTTTGGATAAACATAAGAACCACCTACATGCTTCATTCTATAAGCTTCGAAATTAGAGAGTGATAAATTGGTAGTTATCAGATGTATGTATAGACCTATAATTGTTGTGATGTTTTTTGTTCTAGATCCATCAAGTAATTGTACTCTGGCTAACTGCCATATACCTAAATTACGAAGCTACGGAGGAATTTATTTGAGCCTGAACTAACGAGCTCGACGATTTCACGGGTTATATTGTAATAGAAGAAGACGAATAAAACTAACTAAATGTTTCCTAGTTTAGTTAAATGTGAACTTTTAACATAGGACAAGCTTTTTAAACAGTCTCTGACCCAATCAAATGTGTATTTTAATCTTGATTTCTGTGTTAAAAGCGCGTTTTTTAACCCAAATTATATTTCTTTTCAAGTTATTTTTATCGAATTAGGTAACTCTGTGTTAATAAATTAAAACACCATTTAGAAGTGTACCAATTTCTTAAATACATGTTTCGAAACTTGTTTGTCAAACAACGAAACAAAAACGTAAAGCTAATATAAGCAATTTAATATAAAACAAAATTAATCATGCAGTTATATTAAAGTTTACTGTCACTGCCTGACACGAAAACATTACGTAGGCTAACAAACAAAAGCAATTTATAAAAACTTGGCTGAATAATATTTGCATAATTACAAGTATTATAAGAAAGAGAAAAACCAGAAAAAAAAATATTCAAGATTTTTTGGAACGAAAGATTTAAAAGCATTATCCAGAATGTTTTGTGATCCTAATTGATCATCAGTGAAGTCACATTATAAGTAGTTGGGATACGATATAACTGGCTTCTTAGTTTATAATAAACTAGACCTTAATCGGTTGAATACCGCAGTTCTATACACAATGAAATTTCGATTCTGCCTCGACGAAATCAAACCGCATTCTGTTAAAAAATGTTGACTAAAATTATGATGTAATACTTACACAAAATCCAGGTATGAGACATCAGGTAATCCATCAGGCCAGGACAGCAAGCATGCAGTTTTGAGGGTGCCTTTGGACCTGACAGACAAAGCAGGTAAGTTTAATTAAAATTTTCCACCACAAAGTCTTATAGGATTGAGAAGTTCCGCAACTAATTTCATAAAAAGGCAGAATTTTCTGTTAGTTGTTAAAATAAAATGGACTGTTGTATGATATTTTGTGATTAAAGTTTATTCGTGTCTAATTGGAGAATCAGATTATGCACTGCCGGCGAATCTGGGAGATCAAAGAGGGTGAAATGAACTTAGGACAATCAAATACAACGAAGAAATTTTTTATTTTATTCTTAAGAAAATACAACTTTATGATTTTGTTGAAAACTTTGCTGTGCTTAATTTTCCTGGTGACTTTCTACGATTTTTATGATTATGCTTTGCCGCCTTGAACCTTCTTTGTTTCGAACTGGGTTTCTTCTAGGGATGTTACGGAGCTTCGACTCCGAATCCGATATGTCGGAACCTCCGATTAAAATGACACCTCCGAATCCGGCTCCGGTTCCGATATATCAAAACGGAGGTATATATCGGAGTTACAAGTTATGACTTGCTATCGCTGCAGCGCTACCGAGCGCTTTCTATGTGACACTGACAACTGACTGAGTATATGTGTTCTGTGCAACTGATGAACGAAGAGTGAACGAGTTGCGACAAGTTTTTTCTTTTTTATTTATTTACATTTTACATTCGTAGATTTGCTCCGACTCCGACTCCGATTAACCTCCGACTCCGCGGAGGTCACTACGAGAACCTCCGACTCCGATTCCGCCTCCGATAAATCCACCTCCGTAACATCCCTAGTTTCTTCTTCTCCTTCTACCGAGTCGTGTGAGTTGTAGAAAGATTAGCCAGTCAGCAATGGTGAGTATGGAGGTTTTTATTTATTTTTTAAACCTTACTCCACCCTAGGATTTCTCCTGTATCGTGGGTACAGTTTACAGACATACATGTCACATGCACACACAACCAGACCCGAAACAACTCTCTGTAGATCATACATATATTTGTTCCGTGCGGGAATCGAACCCACGACATGTAGCGCAATAGTAACAGCCAATCTCTTAACCACTGCGCACAAATACCTTTTAGTGATAAGACCGCCATTTGTACCCTATGTGTTAAATGTATTTTCGCTTTGTAGATTTTCCTTTGGTACACCAAAGGAAAAACTACAATACATAACCCGGGACAATAACAATGGACCCGGGTACGTATTAAAACTGCGGCCAGACACCGGAGGACGGGCAGCAGCGTCCTCTCACTAATCGGCGAGCCACTGCGATCCCCAAGCCGCCTGCCAAGCGTGGGGATTATGGCGAACCCCCCCTTGAGGGAGGCCTTCGTTCAGCAGTGGACGTCTTCTGGCTGATGATGATGATGATGATGACAATAAATAATACTCTATCTATCTATCTAAATATAATAAAAATTTGGGTTTGTTTTAAATAGCATGGTACATCTGTAAAACATTATGGCCGTGATCCTCTACTGATGGGAGTGTGATGAGACTGAACGGCTTCGGGGAAAAATTATATGCAATTCGGGCTGATGCGATTCTTAAAAAATAACATTAGGTAATTTCACAAGTATGCTTTTTAAGATATCAGATTGTAACGGATTTTTTATTTGAGTTTTGGCTTCAAATACAAATCTACTTTATTGCTCATCAAATATAATCGGTCCAGTAGGTATACAGAGTGGTGAAGACATTAAGATAATAATTTAAACCATATTCTTAGAATCGTGCTAGTAGTTTGTACACCAAAAATTGTCAAATTATATTCAAACATATAGCCACAGATTTTATATTTACTTTTAAATTTTGTACGAATGTTCCAAGCAACTTCACTAAGTTATTCACCTAGACGGTGATAGACTACACCTAGATGCGGAAAATACAACTAATTAAAATGTGCGGCTCAGAAATTATCAGCTACTATCCAAGTAACACAGAATTTCGAATTTGGATGTATCATCTATTTTAATCATTTTGAAAAAAAATTATTAAAAAAAAAAGTTACCTCACACTAGGAATAATTCCTGTATCGTAGGTGCGTTTACAAACACGTATATTCACATACACAAATACCCAGACCCGAAACATCTATCTGTAGATCATACAAATATTTGTTCCGTGCGGGAATCGAACCCGCGACACCTAGCGCAGCAATCGATCTGTCAACCACTACGCTAACCGTGCCGTCTAAATCTATTATATCGTGTTTTAATTTATTATCGTTATCTCGTTACCCCTGTATATTAAACTTCATTTGTTTTTTTTTAATACCTACTCATTATTATTGTGGTTTTGTTTTACACGAGATCCGAGCGTAGGTACTGTGTTTTACGTCTCAAATGTAAATTGTTATCAATTATTTTGATTACACCGTGTTGAATTCTTTATTCCATGTAACGAAAATGAAAATATTTATTAATGGGTTTGATATATTGTTATTTTTTTTTGTGATGTTTATGAATCGAATAATGTGGACAGTTAAGGTTTAAAAAGAAAATACGGTTTAAGTTCTGTCTCATTGGTCTAGTGCAAGTGGTTACAATAGCGATTGTTGAGGATGAGGTCCTGAGTTCGACCCCCGAGTCAGGCAAGTGTTATCAGAATTTTTTGTTAGAAAATTCCCAGTGTCAGCCAGTTTGGAATAGTGTCCGGTCGATGGCAATAGGCTATCATACATTATCATCACGATCTATTAGACGGGACTTAATAACGTACGGTGAAATTTGGATGTATTTTTATGTTATGTGTCACTTTAAGATGTATAGTAAGAGTTTTACAATCCTACTTTTATATTATAAATGTAAAAGTTTGTGAGGATGAATGGATGGATTACGGGAAAAATTACGGGTTCGTAAATCACGCGGGCGAAGCCGCGGGTGGAAGCTAGTCTCTTCACATATTGTAAATCTATCTATTCAATTTCAAATTCAAACCGCGTGACCTCAGCGCAGTCTGAAACTCATTTTTCTCTCGTAATCGGCGTGTGTGACGTGTGAATGACAGAAACGATGTTCGTTAACGAAAAAACGTATCGAACATACACACCTGAACGTGACTGCAACAAGCTTTATGGCTTTACGAAACCAGTTTGAATAATAAACTTAAAATGTATGGTAGAGCTTTGTTATTTATATTTAAGGCTTATTTCGACAGTTGCTGATAAATTAAGCTCTATCAATCTAGTCTATGCTTTATATTTAGACTGGATTTTAGCAGGCACTTGCAAAATTGGACTCTAGGAGAATGGTTCTAAAGCGGATTAGTCCTATGGAGAAGAGACCGGCGAGAAACTCCATGGATACTCTTTAAAAAAGAAACTGGATTTATAATTTACTAGCATCCGCGCGCGGCTTCGCCCGCGTTGTTTACGAACTCGTATATTTTCCCAGACAAAAAGTAGCCTATGTGTTATTCCAGACTAAAATCTATCTCTGTGCCAATTTTCATCCAGATCCGTTCAGCTGTTCTGCCGTGAAAGAGTAACAAAGATCCATCCATCCATCCTCACAAACTTTCACATTTATAATATTAGTAGGATAATCCCGAGTCTCCTTTAAACCTGTGTTATATAAAAAAAGAAAATAAAAACAGTAATAAAAGTTCTGTCAGAAATACGTTCCATATTTTTACCAGCATAAAATAATTAAATCTTGCTAATCAACTTTTTGATTAATTAACATTCAAAACATTTTTTTATCTAATTGATTTTTATTTGTTTGATAACTATCAGACGCTGTATCTGTAACTGGCCCTTATATTTTCCTTTTAGAATGTATTTAGTACAGTAAAGCATAAATAATGAAATAAACTGCCAGGAGTGGAATTCCCTGCCACAGTCTGTGTTTCCTGATAGCTACCACCTGGGAGTCTTTAAGTCAAGAGTAAATAGGTTACTTCTAGGCAACGTGCTACATCTTCGACCACATCATCGCTTACCATCAGGTGAGATAGTGGTCAAATGCGTGCATATCAAGGTTAAAAAAAAAACTGCTGGACCATATCTTTCGTCTGACATTAAAAAATTAGTCGCAAAATATTTTCTTTCTTTCTCTCTAAATAAGTTTTATAATGCGTTCTTTTACGTGATAAGAATTAAGTAAAAATATAGAACTTACAATTACAAACTTCGCCTTCGGCTGTACAATGGACATTAAGTGATGACTCGTAGATTTTCAAAACGGCTGAACTAATTATTTAAAGTGAATGCACTAAATTATTTACCAATTTTGACATCTAGCTGATCATTATTTACTATTGTTGTTGAGAGTACCTACATTTTTTAATCAGGTATTTGGAAAATGAAATGGTTTATTTTGTTTTTTTAAATGAAATTATTTATTTTGCAATGGACGGCACGGTTAGCGCAGTGGCTAAGCGATTACCTTTCTGCGCTACGTCTCGCGGGTTCGATCCCCGCACGGAAAAAATATTTGTATGACCTGCAGGTAGTTTGTTCTGGGTCTAGGTTTTGCACGATACATGAATCATTTCTAGTGTGAGATAAAGTTTAAAAAGGTATATCATAACAAAGGCACACAAAAAAGTGGTCAATACTTTTGACCAGAACCATCTAGGGTTATGTATATCGATGAGAGGTAAAGTATGTTTATTATGTATTTCGATGCGCTGAATCCAAATTTAAAGTTGTTTTTTTTTTTTGTTTGCATAGTTGCAATTTTTCGCGATTTTTTTTTTGCAATTTTCACCGGTTATTCGCAATTCACTCTAACTTTGGAGGGTCTTTGTGATTTGAATTCAGCGCATCGAAATACACAAAAAAAAAAAAAACATACTTTATCTAGTTCCTAAAAATCTCGCTTGCATAACTGCATTTTGTTTTTGAGGTTTTTAGCGACTTTTAGCGGTTTTTGCAATTTACTCAAAATTTTGAGGGTGTATGGGTTAAACCGGTTAAACCGAAATACATAACCTCAAATGGGTCTGGGTCAAAAGTACTGACCATTTTTGTTTTTGTGTGCCGGTGTAATTTATCAATCATAATGCTTGATAACGGGATTGGTGAAAAGTGGGTGTACAAAACCACATCTCTGCCTACCCCTTATGGAGATAAGAATGTGATTCTATGAAATCATTTTTTGTTTTATATAAATAACTGTATGAAACTCACCTATATTCCTTGGTGGTTGAGTACATCAAGCAGGGTATCGCCAGCAGCATGCCACTGATCCAAATGCAGGCGATCATGATCAAGGAACAAGTCTTCGACATCCTGGGCCGCATTGGTCTCACGATGGCCTGGTACCTGGACAAAAAAGCATTTTGAATAACATAACATAGCATCACGCTTGTTTTCTCCGAAGGGTTAGGCAGAGGTTTACTATTGTACACCCATATTTCACCGTTGCTGTTATTGAGTCCCATGATTTCATGCCCAGGGGCGAGCCTATTGCCATCTACCGGGCACAGTTCTAGATTCCGTGTTGCTACTGAGAATTTCTATACAGAAAAACCCAATAACACATTGACCTGACCTGGGAATCGAACTCAGGATAACACGCTAAGTAGTCGCGCTTACGATCGCTAAACCAATGAGGCATTTTGGGATTATGAGGCATTTTGCATGAGTCGATTTGAATAATCCATCACTATAATATTCACGTTTTTTAATTGCCTCTAGTCGTCGAAAACGCGTCAGCTGAGCATGAGTTCCTGGATTCGATCCTCGGGTCGGGCAAAATGTTAGTGGATTTTTTATGGTAGAAAATTCTCAGGAGCAGTCTGGTGTTTGGCATTATGCCCGGTAGATGGCAATAGGCTCTTAATACATAATACTTAATGACGGCATGGGCTGAATGTGGCTGTAGAATTACAATTTCCACCTCTACCTTACTATTCGGAATAGAGCGGATAAATAAAATACGCATTTATTGCGTTATATTTCCCAATTTTGTAAAAAAAACTGATATCGACTATATTTCGCATACAATATTTTTATGGCACCTAAACCGGTTGAAGCGTGTGCTCGCTGCGAACTCTTAAATTGGGCTGATAGTTGGAAAATTCACATCCAAAAAGTGAAATGGTACAATGGATTGGATGAATTTGTACTGTAGGTACAAATATAATATTTTGTACCATTTCTACACATGTTGCAGATTATATTTAAAGTAGTTATTTAAAGGTGTCTACATTTCGAACTATGCATAGAATAAAGTTTTACCTATATAATATATAGGTAAGTCTAACTTTATTAATCCAAAAAAAGACATTTTGTTTTATAATCATGTATAACTTTATTCTATGCGTAGGTCGATTTCATTTCTATTATTTAATTTTAATAATTGCTGATTGTCTGATTGATAAAGTTTTTGATTTTATGAATATTTAATACATACGTTTGCTGGTTTGAGTATATTACTGTATATCAATCAAATCAGCCAAAGTCAAATATTTTTATTTCAATTGGGCTTTTACCGGCGCTTTTAACAAGTTATGATTCTAGTTGCCTAATAAGGCTTCTCAATGCCTTCTTACCAGGATTCCATTAATTATCAGTAATATCTTAATGATACGGATTATGAATGGAAACCCGAGAATCGAGAGGAAATATTTTACAATATTTTATATGTAACTGATACGTCCTGTCATTGATGTTAATTTAAATAACATTTATAAATTTGACACTGTTTTTGTTCTGTGTTTTCATATCTGAGATTCATTTAAGAAGAATATGTGAGATGTGCAATCTTAATTGACAGTCGGCATTAAGTGGTGAACGTTCTGTAATGAATGTAAAGGTTTAATATGAAAATAATGAAGTGGGGCTTTTGTGAAAACGCGGGTTCATTGGTGTTTATATAAGCGAGCGACTTTTTCTAACAAAATTACGAAGTTGATCAACAATTAAAACAAAACGTGTAGGATTTATTGCTCAAGATGCAGAACCTTTTAAAATTAAAGCTTTGTCATATCTACTTATTGTATCCAGTGATACTTATGTGGTGCATTATAACCATAATTGTTGTATTTTATGTAACAAAAGATGAAGATATAGAAATTGAATCTATATCAAAACGTGCTGTGGAATCAACAACCGCGACACCTGATGTTGTACATAATATATCGTGCCATTACTTGAATGAAGAAGACGCGTTGCCATCTGCCGAAGACCCAAGTTTTTCTCCAAATAATGAATCCATGTTCTTTCTCGATACTATGTGTCTCGGAGAATTATCGATGCTACAAGCTTGTGCCGCGGAGTCGGCGGCCAAAGCACATCCGAAGCGGCAAATATATGTATTATTCAGCTCGTCTGTCAGTAACGAGTCACTAAACAAAGGTTATCTCGCCGAACTTCTTCAGTACACAAACGTGAAAGTGGCTAGGATACACCTAACAGAATATTCCAAAGGCACTCTTGTTGAATCAATAGTAGCTAACAGTTTAAAGACAAGTGAACATCCAGTTGAAGACATTTCAAATATACTAAGAGTTGTGACTCTTAATAAATGGGGTGGTATATTTTTAGACAACGACATGATAGTTTTTAGATCTCTTGATATGCTACCCAAGAATTGGGTCGCCAAGCAAGATAAAGGAGTATCATCAAGAATTCTTGCATTTGCAAAAGATGAAATTGGAAGGAATATAACGAGTGAAATTATTAAGTATGTTCTGATTTGTTATAGGAGTCTGATTGAATTCAAATGTTAAAATGATTTTTTTCTGTTGACAGAGAAATATCTGAAACCTATGATCCTAAATATTGGCAACATAATGGTCAAGATGCTATTACTCGAGTGTTGAAAAGAATATGTCCGGAGGTACTCACGTCTGAACGTACAAATTGTAAAGGTAAACATTGCTTAAATTTTCATGAAATATTTTTCAGCAAATTGCTGTATACAGCATTTTGCATAAATTTCGTTCGACTATAGTCGAACCTAAAAAAAATATGTTCTGGTGTGGCTATTATGACTCTTTCCTCAAAGTGAGTTTAAATGCTTTTGAAATGACTAGCAATCTCAGAAGAGTGGTAAAATTACTACAATCACTTATGGCTAATCACAATGTTTCCTTTAGGGACAAGATTAATGACTGCAAACAATACCGTTATAGCCGCAGCAGATAGAAATAACTCTTATTATCCGGATGTTTAAGGTTCACTAAAAATTTACAGGATTTGCCAGGATTTGTGACATCGAGAGTAAAAAGGTTAACTATAATCCCTTAGACTGTCTAATTGGTCTAGTATTCGCAAGCGTGGTTGCTGAACATGAAGTCCTGAGGTTTTGAAATTGTGTTATTGGCTTTTTCTGTAATTCTCAGTAGCAGCCTGAAGATTGGAATTATGATGGAATTGGATGAAATTTGTTCGCGTCTCTATTTCATGTGTATAGTACACATCGGCCTAACTCTCAATATAGACATGATGTATGTGTCATATTTATGCTATGTTAATCCCTTAGTCGTACAACTCACAAAAAGAAAATAGAATGCTCAAAATATTGCATAGAATTTTCATTTACAATGTGATTTGAATTTTACTTCCTGGTAATCGTCTCGCTAGCTTTCAATGAAGCTTTACAAACTTTCATTTTCGTCGGCAACAGTCACGTTCTGTGCTCACATGTTGATTTGAAAGGAAACAAATTTTATTTTTATATTTTAGGGTTAAAAGTCTTCGCGAGAGATTTATTTTATCCTATACAGTATACTAATAGTATGCTGTATTTGGACGATTCCGATGCAGATGTTGGAGACCTGGATATTCCTTATACATATCACCATTTATTGAAAATTCTTGAGTATAACAGTGTCCAAATGGATGAAGATTGGCCTTTTGCTCAATTAGGAAGTCATTTCTGTCCATACGTTTATAACAACAGAGACTGAAATATAATCTGTAAAAATCTATAGTTGAAATTATATAAATAAGAACAAATAATTGTTTATTTTCTCTGCTTATAATAATCTATCCTTGACTATCATTTAGTGATCGCAAGTGCGGCTGATGAGCGGCTTGGGTTCGATTCCCAAGTTGGTAAATAAACAGGAGTAGATCGCGCGATATCTACTGTCAAACGTCATTTTTGTGTCATAATATGTATTGGCTGACGGTGAGACAGCTGTCGCGTGGCTGTCCTGTCGCTGTTGCTTTTTTACGTAATTAGGCTGTGAATTTGCCAATAGGCTCATCCCCTGGAACATGGGATTCCATAACAGCATGTTATACGGGAAAATGTGGGTGTAGAATAATATACTTCTATCTAGCCTTTCGGGGGATATAGGTGTGATGCTATGTTATGTTATGTGAATAAAAAATAAAAAATATTTCTGAGATTCAGAAGTGAACCCTATCTATATAATCAATCATAATGCATTGTGCGTTTCTCTTTTCAAAAACATTTTCGGCCTGTGATATCAAACATAAACATTACTTAACCAGTTTTCAAAAGTTCCAGCGACTTTTTGGATTAAATCGCATCAAATCCTTGGATTTCAGAAGTTAGTAAGTCAAAAGAGATAACAAAACTAGGGTATTAGTTAAACAAAACAAGACCCTTCATTTAATAAGCTTAGTATCAAAGTTGGGACTGCTTTAAAACAACATTGAATAAAATTAGTTTACAATCAGATAAATAATGTAGAAGTTTGTTTTTTCTTTGATTGCGGTATTCATAGATAATCTTGATTACGAAAAATGAAAATATTTTTATGAAAAGTTACTAAACGTGAGATTTCGAGCTGCGTGTAGTGAAACCGAGAGTATGGTATTCGTATATTACTGCGAACACATCGTAATAATCAACAAAGAGATTTACAAATGAGGTTTACATAAAGCTTTAGAAGAAATGTTTAATTATTAGATAGGGTTGTACAAAAATATAGTATAAATAGTTCATACAATTAATAATAAAGATATTACTCGTAGTTATATAGCTAACACGCAGCTGGGTCGAATTGTGAGGTTAAGTAGACCTTGCTGTCTGCCTCGGAAAGCACGCTAAGCTGGGTGTCATACGAATACCTAAGACAGTCGTTACGAGTGTCAGCAACCTCCAAAAAATCCTACCTGTACCTTAGAGTATCAGTGCCTCCGAGTAATTGGGTCGCGGAGTTCAGATGGCAGTCGCTCCGTGTAAAGTAGTGATATTCAGCGGCAACCAGGCTAGACAACATCCATAATTTACTAAAAAACTTCACCTACTTGGTGAACCTGTATACTTATCTATTTGTTTAGCTGTACCTAGTCTAGGTATAGTAGTCGCGGTTAGCGAAGTGGCTAAGCGATTAGCTTTCTGCTCTAAGTGTCGCAGGTTCGATCCCCGTACGGAACAAATATTTGTATAATGTACAGATAGTTGTTTCGTTTCTGGTTATATTCATGTGACATGTATGTTTGTAAACTATACCTACGATACAGGAGAAATAATAGCCCCACCCTATTATTTCTCCTGTATCGTAGGTATAGTTTACAAACATATATATAGTTTACAACGTTTAAAAAAAAACCATACAATTTCTTTACCGATCTAAACATGGCCGTTACTGTAAATGGTAAAATAACCATATCACCTAATAATCTTATCATTATTCCAAATTGCTTGTGATATTTATTACTGTCGTTATATTTATAGCTTACATAAAAGCCCTGTGACTATGTTTTCTTTTTTCATAACGTCGCAATTTATTTTGATCTCCGTAGCCAAAGAAAACGGCATTATTTAATGCTTGTGAACCCACGCAGGATGTGAGCCAAGCGAGTGCGATGCTATATTTAGCTACACTATTTGTTTTCAAACAGCTTTATCTAAATTACAGAATGTAATCATTTGAATGTAATTATACAATGGGTATGTAAGAATTTCATCTTAAACTTAAAAAAGGGGCTAAAGTTATCTGATTCAGTTCTACATTAGTGCAGAACTCCATAGTTCTGCCTACCCTCATGGCAATAAGGTGTGATGTTATCTTTATTTGTGTAAATTTAATGATCATCACTCTACCCTTTTTCAAATATGAGCTGGGCTCGGTTTCTACGGTTTAAATTTCGATTACTATTGATGCAAATTTTTAAACGTGGTTATCAACTTGTGGCCCAAATGTTAACCAAATGTATATTATATAGATTTCAGAAATATAAATAGATTGAAAAGAGGAGACATAATATCATATGAGAGAGCTATTTTTAGGTCTAGCTTATTCAGTCTAGAACTTCTAGCAAATACTTTTTTACGACACCAGCTGTGAGATCCACCACGTAATATAAATGTAGTCATTTTTATGATACATTATTCAGGATTGAAGTCAAATCCGGGACGACCAGTCTAGGAGAGCCGCTTGACTTCATATAACGAATTTATTATTGCTAACAAAAGGCCCAGATGATTGGACTTACTTTGCCACAAACAAATGGTACGGGTTAAGAGTTTTTAGTATTTATGTGGGGATCGTAGCTACTTAGCTATCGTGTAGGTTGATCTATGAGGTCATGCAGCGCATGCTGCACTTAGTCCTTGGATGGGTGACCGTTCTTGAAACATCGAACCACGTTCTCCTACGAATACCTCTGATAGCAGCTCAAAGAAAGTCTGAAAACCGGTGTATAACCTTAGAGCATCAGTGTTATCCAGTAATTGGGTGACGGAAGTCAGGTGGCAGTCATTCGGCGTAAAATACCAGTTTACAACCGCATCTGGTAAGGTATAGCCGATCCCAGCATATTTGGGAAAAGGCTAGGCGGATGATGATGATGAAGAACCAACTTAAAGAACTTAAAGGTAATATCGGCGATAAAAGCTTAAGTGTTGCCAAAATCGTGATTTTGGAACCTTTTACAATTATTGATCTATAAAAATGATCAGACTTTTTCAGAGTGCTTTCAATAAATCCGATGAAAGCATTTTGTTAAACACAAATTTACAATAAAAATCGCTGTTTTTTTATTTATTTATTTTACCTATATCGCTATTGTACAAAAAGTATTACTTGTTCATCGGTTTAGAGGTCGCAAGCGTTACCGGGTTCTTGGTTTGATTCACGCCTCGCCCAAGGTGTTAATGAGTTTTCTGTACAGAATTAAGATTCGTAAGAGCAGCTCGGAGATTGTGTGTGTAAATAGAACACCTCTGTCTAAACCGTCGGAGAATACAGGCTATGTTATATTAAGTATTGATTTTCAAATGATTTTTAATGTACCTAACATGCAAGTAATCCAATAGGCCTAACAAAGCTAGGCGGCACGGTTGGCGCAGTGGTTGAGCGATCGACCGCTGCGCTACGTACCGCGGGTTCGATTCCCGAACGAAGCAAATATTTGTATGATCTACAGATAGTTGTTTCGGGCCTGGTTGGCTGTGTATGTGACATGTATGTTTGTAAAATGTACCCACGATACAGGAGAAATCCTAGTGTGGGCAACGTATTTTTTTTTTAAACAAAAATAAAAATAACGAAAAGTTAAGTGTTAAAAAACAAAAAGTGTTATTTTAACTGACGACGGCACGGTTTACGTTAAGCAATTGCATTTCGGCTACGTATCGCGGGTTCAATGCCCGCATGAAACAAATATTTGGTTGACCTATAGATGGTTGTTCCGGGTCAACTATGTGTTTAACTGTACCCATGATACAAGAGCAATCTTAATGTGGGCAATGTTTAAAAATATATAAATAAATTATTAAAGTGAATATTTTCTTTTTGCGATTACGATATTTGAAATCACATTTATAGGTATTTTTTATACATTAAGATGGCGCATTTCCGAGAAGAAACACACGAAATGAAGTCTATTTTAAAATCCAGACCAAATCTCGTAAAGTTTTATGTGAGAAAAATGTAGGGTATTGTTTGGTATAGCCTTTAGACGAAAGTGCCATAGCTGTTTGAGCTGGCCTGTCCCGGCAGATGGCAAGGAAGCATCAGTCATCGTGTATCTGGACCATATTTTAGAGAGCTCAACGACCCGACGCACAATAGTACCAGAAAAGTAGGCATGTACTGCTCAAACGCCAGCGTTCAACTTACAAAATACTCTAAAGAAGAGAATAGTTCTTTAGAGTGTTCAATATCGTATCTACAGAGTTTTTGCTGAATTTCATCATCGTTATCTTAATACAACGTAAACGCAGCACCCAGCAATAAAAATGTTTATGTAGCGGAAAAGCAATAGCTCAAAACGGTGTTATCTGGGATTCCGGCCAACCTCTTCAGGATTGGATGATTCTTTTTAGGATTCCGTAGGTTTTTGGAACTACCTATAATATTCTATCGTATTGTTTTCTTCTGACTTTTTGTCAGGTTGGGATTTTTTGTTGGAAAATTGTCAGTAGCATAGCAGCTGGAGTTTGCAATTTGGCTCGGTAGATTACAATAGGCTCACCATACATCGAACCTACTCAATAAACTTCATCAGCTAAATGTGTACAACAGGACACCACTTCTTAAAAACCTACAGACTTGATACTTTATTACAAAAAATTGAATATTTAACCGTTGCACTAGTTGATAAAGTAGTCTGGTCTGTTATAATTTCGATTAAAAAATAATACCAACAATTTTTCATTCATATAACACTTATGAAACTTTTTACCACATCAGCTGCTTCTGAAACTGAAAGACAAAAAAATACCATTAGGTACCTGTCAAATGAAATCCCAGTGAGTGTAAACACGCTGGCGGCGACAGTCACGTTCGCTATAAAGTTGCTCAGTTGGCAGTACCGCACGCCAAACACCCAGTCGCTGCAACAAATAATAAATTGGGTTAGCTGTTAAGAGAATCTAAACTAGCTTTATTTGGCTAGCTGCAAGGAAAACATACGTCCATTTTGAAAAGTAAATATAGGGTAGCGGGGTTTATTATCTGCTTTGTGATCATTAGGCCATATTCACATGAGAGTTAGTACCAGCGTCGGTGCTAGCGCTTACACCGCGTAAATTTTTATAATCAATATGAAAATTTACGCAGCTACATTGACGTGCTAATCTACCGTAAAGCCCTCGATTGGCGCAAACCATAGATTGTCTATTGTGTTTACTTTACGCTGCTTGAAGCGTTACATGATGTATACGCGTCAGCATTGGCGTTATCTATTTTCAACGTTTGTGTGAACGTGTCCTTATTGTTGTTTTTTATGTTAGGAGGAAGCTTGGTGTTTGCAATGTTGTGTCCAGTAACTGTTATACCGAAATGGTTCGATGATTTGGTGTACTAACTAACATACACTTCTGCCTATGATTATAGGTTATATATATAGATTTATCTTTTGGTTTAAAAAAAAGCGTTGCCCCACAAGAGGAATTATTCCTGTATCGTAGGTGCATTTACAAACATATATTCATATACACAAAGTCCCAGACCCGAAACAACTATCTGTGGACCATACAAATATTTGTTCCGTGAGGGAATCAAACCTGCGACAAGTAACCGTGCCGTCAAAAGATAGAGAGTTAGCAACGAAAGATGTCTCTACATTAAATTAATTTAGTGTAAATAAAACAGTTTCTTCACCTCTTTGTTCGTTTTGATGTTAGACTATTTTCTGTGTGGGTTAGGCTTTCTTTGTACTTTTTTCCCTGAAGGGTCTTTTGCCCAGGGTGAAGGTTTAAGAAAACGTTTATATTCGTTTTTGTTACAAAAATGTGAGCACAACAAGGAAAATATAAGGGGCAAAATCAACACGTGCTTGGAAATAAGTCGTTAAAACTTGTGAACATTGTACTTTTATACAATAAGTCTTTTTAAGAGTTGTTGTATAAAAATAAGATTTACCGTACAAAAAATATTGATATGTTTTCCAACGAAATTTGATGTTTAAAGGAAGTTTAGCGAAAGGCATCTAATTAATACAGTCAGGATTGCAAAGCCTTTGTTTTGAATTGTCTACCACGAGTTCATAACATAACATGACCCGGGTACGTCTTAAAACTGCGGCCAGACACCGGAGGACGGGCAGCAGCGTCCTCTCACTAATCGGTGAGCCACTGCGATTCCCAAGCCGCCTGCCAAGCGTGGTGATTATGGCAAACCCCCTCCTTGAGGGAGGCTTTCGTTCAGCAGTGGACGTCTTCTGGCTGATGATGACCACGAGTTCATAATATCTATAATCTCTTAGTGCTTCATTCAGTACAAATCCATTAAATTAAACAATAACATTTAATTATATTAATTCTATAATGCAATAGCAAGTTACCGTCACTATGAGACGGTTAAATAAATACGGAAAAAAGATTCGACATAGCGAACAGAGATCGTGGTAGTTCAGAGACTAGAACCAGAAGGTTTCAGGTTCGACCCCTGCTTGCGGCCGTATTTTTCTTTCCACAATTTACAACTTTAATAACAATTAAGAAAGACACATGTGAAGTTTATAAATTTCTAACAAAAGAAATAATATCCGCCTCAAGACAGTTTAGCTAAAAGTTTTCATACAAAATGCGTTAACGTTTTTACCCTTAGAGTAGTTCTAATTACTCTAAGTTTTTACCCCATTAAACATGAGCTGATTTTTTATATGTTATTTAATAGACACAAGTAAAAACTAGGTCGTCACGTTTTTCTTTTTTTGATATTGTTTATAGATTGAGAAATAATTATCCTTCAAAATGCGTTTTTTTAATTATCAATCTTCCTTATACTTATCTCGTGATAATTATTAAAATAATCAAAATTTTGAAAAAAAAAAAAAAAAAAAAAAACTTGTCGACCTAGTTTATAATCTCACAAAACGATGGAGACCAAATTAAATTAATTCGTTAAGATTTCGATTTAAGAAACGATAACGCCCAAACACCTATTTTGCGAGTATTTCAAGGCAATTTTGTCAGAAGCCGGCAGCTAAACGATATTCTTAACTCCAACCACTTTACAAGCTAATGCAATCATAAACGAGAGTTTGCTCTTCCCCTTATTTGACTTTAATGACTTACGCGTTACGGTAAGTACATATTTATTAGGGCTATATTGTACTAAAACGTGGCAAAATTTGAGTTAAACAACATGGTGCTTAAAATGGCGACATTGAACAATTCATCTCCGAATAACTGTCAAACAGACAATTATTAATATCATCAACTTTACGTTAATTATGTGGATATTTTGTTGGGCACACAATCCCAAATTATTTAAATAGGATAATTTTGTCTGTGTTATTCAAAATCAAATGTCGGCTGTCGCTTTCGGGAACGAGGCTGGGTCATTGATCGCTGAAGCAAACGCTTGCTTGAAGAAATATTCGTGATTTCCAGTATTTTGATTCCTTCCCCCGGTTAACCAGTCACTTTAGAAATGCATGCGTGCTTACAGGGTTATGATATTTTTTGATATTTATTTAATTCGATTTAAAAAGCATTAACTACTAATCATAGCTTTAACAAATGATTTATGAAAGTAAACAAAATTACGTGATATTACGACGTCATCGACACGAATTTATGTACGGATTTACATGCCTATATTTTGCTTAACTAGAACTGCTAGAGGCCAATTAAACTTTTCTGAACACGATATAGGAGAAATCTTAGCGTAAGGCAATGTAAAAAAAGCGTCTATATAATTCAATAATCCCAAACCCACCGAAGACATTCTACAGAGCAAAAATGTCTGGTCGGTATACAATTCCATTTTGAAAAATGTGTTTTATGTCTATGATCCTCATAGTCAAAGTTTTTTATATAAACTGGGTCATTTCAGGCCCTTTTAAGTAGTCGAGACACTAGGCGGATGGGTCCTATGAAGAAGAGACCGGCAAGAAACTGCATGGATCATCTTTTCAAAAAAATAAAAAGTAAATTTACAATTAATAATTTTAAATATAACGTGCATATTATATTGAAAAAACAAACTAATCATCAAAATGTTACATTTCATAATTAGTTAATACATTACAGGTCATATAAGTGTTTCAAATAAAATTGCATAAACAGTTAATAAAAAAAAGAAATCAAAATAATGAAGTAACAAGAATGTCGGAACATGTCAACCTCTATCTGATAACCAGCTTTTTCCTTGCAGAGAAGTAGGCGTGAACAAAATGTGGTAAAATAGTATCCATCTTAAGTAGTTACACAGGTTTTTATAGTTTACAAATTGGCGATATCGCTAAGAAAAAAAAAAAAATGGAAAATTCTTATTTAAACTAAAATACTTTCGATAACTTTGGCAAACTATTCGCAATTTTCGAATAAAATTTGTCAAACAAAAGACGATGTTGCGTTTCTTTCTTATCAAAAACTTTCGGTAGAAATGAAGGTGAACCCTTGTTTTCAAATATTATAATTTTTATAACACTTTTGAACTAAGCACATTGGTCTCCCAATTTTCCATAAATTATTGCAGGTACGTGGCCTGCATTAAGTACTTACGAAATCCTGATCTAAGCAAAGCTTTCTGTTCCACGTGTCGTGGGTTCAATTCTCACACGAAACAAATATTGATAAAATAACGAAACAAGTATGATCTACAGGTTATGTGTGCATTGTGACATTTGTCTGTAAGCTGTACCCACGATACACGGGAAATACTAGTGTGGGGGGCAAAGTTTGAATAAAAAAGAAAATGGACAAATCTGTAAGACTTTTCAATAGTAGTGGAATATATAGAGGTGCCCCACAGTAGAATAAGCGACTTATTGCTTCATAGAAATGGATGTAATTCTGTATAATATTACAACACATACTTAGATTTATTTTAGACTAGCTTCCGCCCGCGGCTTCGCCCGCGTGGTTTACGAACCCGTACATATTTCCGCGATAATTTTTTTCTATATTATATACATCTATATTATACATATCTATATTATAATCTATCTTTGTGCCAAATTTCATCCAGATCCGTTCAGCCGTTCCGGCGTGATTGAGTTACAAATATCTATCTATCCATCCATCCATCCATCCATCCTAACAAACTTTCACATTTATAATATTAGTATGATAGTAGGATATTGTAATTTAATTTAGTCATCAATATGGTTGTCTAAATAACAACCATATTGATGTCAACACTTCTCGTGTCATAAAAGCTGCATTATATTAATGAAGGCAACATGGCTTGGCGACAGCAAATCAATACTATATTCCATTTCTATAGGAAACAGGTTCATTCATATAATTAAAAGACGCTGCCAATTGTTTGACGTTTTATGTGTCTCCAAAAGGAAAAGTTAAACTCTCTCTCTTACACAATTTAAAGTTACCCTAAAAAAGTGGCTACATGGGAAATAAAATAAAATGTTTTTTTATTCATCTCCACAAATTACACATTATGTACGAGGACAATCTTAAAGTTAAATATACAAGTTGACAGTTACGTAAATGTAATTTGTGGGAGATCTGGAGTCTAAACTAAGCCTAGGCCTGTACTATAGAACTCCAGGCCCCCCATCACATAATACTTTATGCTAATTATAAGTCAGCGGGTAGGTACATGTTAAATGGGTGTGTGTGTGTGTGTGGTGTATGTGGTGTGTGTGTTGTTTCTACACGTTAAATGATTACATGACATTTCGTAAATAAATAATTGTTGATTATATAGTATTTATAAATATTATTATGTATAAGTGTTTGAATTAATATTGTAATGCCATACTGACATGTTCGTTTCCCTATTTGTAATTGTTTTGAAATAAGTTATTGTAGATTGATTAAACCTAATTAATAATTAATAATATTTTGCATTCCGATTATACGGTGAGACATGATGTACCTGCCCATATCATTTAACATCTTTGTAAAAAAACATGTTTCTTGCAAATAAAATTCTTTATCTTTATCTCTTATCTAAATATCAAAGCGATCATACTTGTATTGGATGAAAAATTATATCGAATGTAGAGAGTGGAGAAGAATCGGAAACTAGACCCTGGCAACAAGTAGGGATAACGCAAGGAAGAAGAAGAAGGTGATCAATTTTGCGTTTTGTATGAACTTCAAAACACACACGATAACACGGTTTACATAGTGGTTTAACGATTTGCTTTCTATGCTACGTGTCGCGAGTTTGATCTTCGGCTCAACTGTATGATATACAGATAGTTGTTCCGACTCTAGGTGTAAGATGAGTGTGTAAGAGCTCCATAAAGTTCTCGATGGTGTGTAAAGTCCGCTAACCATTTTTTTTTTTTTTTTTGATTTGCGTGGTGAGAACCCATCATGGGCTATCCTCCGCCTGGGGTGGGTGCGGAGGGGTGTGCCGGACTCCTACCGGCTAAACTCACCACGATGGTCCGCCTCGACACCATATGGTGGGCCTCGGGAACTCTTAGAAGACCGCACCGAGGCCCACCACGGTGCCATGCCAAACGGCACTTCCCGGAGGGGGTGACTGTAAAGAGGCCACCCCCTCGTGCACGTCCCGGGGGAGACTGTAAAGAGGTCCCCCCGTTACCCTCGCTGGTGCTGTGTGCATAGCGACACGGACCACAGCGTTTCGCCGTCTTCTCGGGGGTCGCTAAGTGAGAGTGCGCAGAGTCCCCAATCTGCGCGCTCGCGACCCCTAAGGCCCCCCGCTAAGGTGTGTTAGGCGGGGGGTTGCAGGTTGCGGCCGCTAACCTACATCAGGCCAGCGTGGTGGACTCAGGTTTTATCCTTCTCAATCTGAGAAGAGGCCCTTGCCCAACTGTGGGACAGAAATGGGCTAAATTTACTTATTTTCATCCGTTAATACCAAAAATGTTTTACCCGACTGAAAGACTTAATTGTGATTTTGTCTTGACTACCTCATTGGTCTAATGGTCGCAAGAGCGACTGATAGCGTGAGGTCCTGGGTTCAATTCCCGGTTCGGACAGTGTTATTGGGTTTGTCTGTATTCTCAGTAGCAGCACGTAGTCTAGAATTGTGCCCGGTAGGTGGCAATAGGCTGGCCCCCTGTTACATGGGACTCAATAAAACGACGAAATGTGCATAGGTACCCCTTCTGGGAATACAAGCGTGATACTATGTTCTGTTATCATGTTTTTTTCTTTCACCATAAAAAAACTGAGTTTGTATCAGTTCAAGTGCTTGAAGTAAAGAACACTATTTTGTTTCCACGTGAACAGCCAGTCTGTTCACGTGAAGGGGAAAAAAATTGATCTATTTCTCATAAGTTTCTAAAAGTGGAATGTTTCAAACACTACACATCGCAGAACCCAACCCGACGTAAAACACAACAAATTTAATCTAGTTTAAAATAGCCCTGTCATGTCGACTTTATATCTGGTGTACAACTAGATTTCAAAGTTCATATCGAGCCACTTCTATCCTTCTCTTTTAAAACTTTGTATCCCGAAATTCTATATTAAAAACTGATGTTGGTACATATGAGATTGGTAAACTCTAACACTGTTTGACCGATCACTATGAAAGTTGGCAAATTTATGTGTTTATTAACGGAGAAGGTTTCTATGTTACCCATTTTGCTTTAATTCGCCAATAGATGGCGCAGCAGCACATCGACTTTTATACCGTTCAACTAATCGCCATGAAAATTGGTATACATAAATATTTAAGCACGGTCTAGCGGCTATCACTGTTTTGTTAGTGATAAACTTCATGTAATCTTTAGTGATAATCTTCATGGAATGGAGGTTGAACGCTTGCCTTCCATGCTGAAGGGTTTGAGTTCAAACTAGGCTCGCATATTTGACTTTCCCTAATCATGTGTGGATCAGAATTTGATAACCTATTACTTGTTTTAACGGTGAACGAAAACATCGTGATGAAACCTGCACATCTGAGAGGGTTCCATAAAGTTCTCGATCGTGGGTGTAGTCTGCCAACCCGCACCAGGCAAGCGTGGTAAACTAAGCGTGGTAAACTAATCATTCTCATTTTGAGAAAAGTGGGACAGTAATGGGCTGAATTTATTATTATTTTCCAATCGAAGTGACATTATTTTGACCTTAATTTTAGATAAAGTTTTGAGTATCTCATCTCATAATATAATATATTATTGTGACCAACATTTAGTTACAAACTTCAAGGAAAAAAATATGAAAAAAGTTTAAGGAAAACTCCAACGTTCTGTAACATAGAACCCTGGCATTACAGTGGTATGAGTGACATAAATATATTATCAAGTCTTTGTAGTAACGTTTGATTGCTAATTTGACAATTATGATCTATATAACAAACATTAAAAAAAAAAACAGTCGAATTGAGAACCTCCTCTTTTTTTGAAGTCAGTTAATATATAAAAATCAATCGCCACATGTGTGACGGAACATTCGACTGACGAACGACCGACATTGATTTGGCTGTATTTTTTTTGTTGTGTTTGTAATTGTCAGGACAAGATGTTTCCACCATCTTTCTACGCGACATTCTCATTCTGAGAAAAGGCCCTTGTAACAGTGGGACAGTAATGGGCTGAATTTATTATTATTTTCTAAACGAAGTGACGTTGTTTTGACCTTAATCGTAGACAAAGTTTTGAGTATTGCTTATTGCATCTTAATATAACTAAGGACCATTTTAATTAACTAATCTCGCAATTTCGACTAGTCTTGAGACGCGAGAGTTGATTTTATTAATAAATATTTATATTAATAATCTTCTGTAACTCTTAAAAGACAAAGTTTTAAATATTAAGAAAACGTTTATATAACGAGTTTTGCTTTTAGTTTTCAGTTGGCCAATTATATCTTTTGATATCGAAATATTAGGATATTGTACCAAATATTAAAGTTGAAAGTAGTTTATGAATATTTACAGAGTTCAATTTCCTAACCAGAATAATTTGAATCAAGAAAAGCTCAAAGAAGTATTGCGAAAATACTTTAGAAAGTTTTAATTCAAATAAACTCTAGCGGGCAAATGTACCAGGCGTTCATAGATGGAAAGCAGTTGTGAATAAATTCAGTTAGTTGCAATAACAAATCGCCCTTATACTGTGATAATTCATTACTGTCGAACGCACCTGCATTATCCAATGGATAAATCCGTCCGATAAGTATTGGATTAGTCATAATCTCTCGAAACATGAATTTCGCATTACGCCTGTTTGTTGTATTTGGTGCTGATTTGACTGCCTCATTGGTCTAGTGGTAGCAAGCTCGACTGATAAGCGTAAGGTCCTGGGTTCCATTCCCGGGTCGGGCAAAGTGTTATTGGATTTTTCTATATGGAAATTCTCAGTAGCAGCACGGAGTCTGGGACTATGCCTGTTAGACGGCAATAGGCTCGCCCCCTATTACATGGGACTTAATAACAGCATCAGCGAAATGTGGGTGTACAGTAGTAGTAGTAGAGTATAGGCGTGATGGTATGTTATATTATGATTCAACAATTAAGGGTGATAAAATAAATAAAGAAATACAAATAAATACCCAAAAAAATCATAAAGAAACAATACTAAAGTTCTTTATGTGACCTTTTCATTGAAAACGAAGACGAACAATACAATTTAAATATAGACAAAAAGCCGTATTATTACACAACGTAGAAATGAAAAATTTCGTGACTCACGATTGCAAGACTATACATATTATTACAGATAATAAATCATAGAGTTTGCTTGTTAAATAAACTACGCAACCAAAATAGTTATTGATGATGATAACACTTTAATTAATAAAATTTTGTTACAGTTAGTCATTGTTTAATAATTGTAAACATTCAATCATTAATACATTATATACCAGAATACTGTTGCCCGCGACTTTATCTGCGTGTTTTTGTGTTAACACCTAATTAATGTTTTGCTGCAAAATCAAAAAAGTAAGCCTTCTTCAGATCGCAGGCTACCTTCTTGTAAAATGATGCGCTACAGCGCAATCGACGACACGGTTGACGCAGTGGTTGAGAAATCGACTGCTGCGCTACGTGTCGCGGGTTCGATTCCCGCACGGAACAAATATTTGTATGATCTGCTGAGGTAATGCTCAGTTAAATGGAGTAAAAAATGATGCGCTGCGGCGCTATCTATTGGTGAGTGAAAAGAACCAAGCAGGCAAGCAAGGATAATATAAACACCCTCTCCGTTAAAAAAACACTAAGATGTGCCAAATTTCTTGGTGATCGGTCAAACCGTGTTGGCTGTGTCAATCTCATATATACCAACATCCATTTTTATATATAGGTACTAGGTAATGAAAGGCTAGGCTCTCGAAACCCATTATGATTGCTTTTACGCCAAAGTATGGACTAAAGGTCCATTAAAACGGTCCTCTTTTGAAGCTAGCGATATTATCGTGTGCATTATTACAATGTCAATTTTGCAAACTAGAAAGTTTAAAGGCTGCTTTATAAAAAAATGAGTCATTGCCTTGGGTAAATACTTTAGTTATAAAATAGCTTTTAGTAAATCCATTACATTACATCGCATAAACGGTGATATCAATGCAAACGAATGAAGTTATTTGAATACAAGTGACATCAAACGGCAATTTTAGTAAAATGAAATATTTGGACCATTGAAGTTTAAAACGTGACGATGTTATTTGAAATTCCTATTGTCAAATATTTTCTAAATGGAAAATATTCAGAAAAGTTATTTGCATTATTTAAATAATCTTGTGTCTGCCTGGCGCCTTTCATGATAGTAGACACAATTTGAATCAAGTATTAGGGAGTAAACTAGACCGCTGATTCAAAAACTTACTTACTTTTAAAAATAAAATAATGTAGAGCAAAATATCCTATCTACAATATTTAAAGTACTTTTCCTCCGTGTCCTATAGCTGTGGGACGCCCTGTTTAGTTGGTTTACATTTAGTATTAATACAGTAACTGCAGCCACATAGGTTTTTTATGAAAAAAAAAAGAGCATATTTAATAGGTAAACGCTGTTCTCGCCACTTTGTCCGCGTAGTTGATTTTTACATAGATCCCTACATCGTTCAAGGATCATACATTATTTACTATTCAATTAAAATCACTTATATTTCCGTTAGAAACTTAAATTTCGACTTTTCCAATGTTTTCTTAACCTTTGACCTACCACTAAAATTCCTCTGATGTTTGGATAAAACAAGACAGCATTTGGAACGTTAGCGTCGGTTGTGACGGATTTTTTGTGACACACCGTAGGAACATTTTTTATACAAGTGGTCATACGAAAATCCAGGTTTTTAATTGTATATTGATATGTAAGTATCCATGATAACCACCTAACTCCGGGAATGGATATCCATGGTGAATGAAGGTCGATCCAGGTCGGGCCCCAAGTTGAAAAACAGTGCTGTAATACTGCTTCATAAGCCGTATTGCAGCATACAGCTGAACAAGGGGTCCCTTTGTTGGTTTCTTCTTTTTGTGTGTTTTTTCTCATCGAACGCGTTCGGTGTAGTAAATCGAATTTGTCAAAAGAAACTTACACTAGGGACAGGTTGGATTCAATTCTTCCTTAGTTGGATTAAACTGCAAACATACATAGCAATTGCGACTATATTCCCCGAGGGGTTAGGCAGGACTGTACATTGTTTGTGGACTTTGGCCTTACACAAGTTCTGGAAGTTGAACCGCAACGTTGTTATTTCATACTTGGATTGTATTAACTTGTACAGTCAGCGACAAAACTAGCTAATCATTGCAAACAGCTGTGTCAGTTTTTTTATAAATGAAAATTTGTAAACATTCCATTTTTAAATTAATTATTATACTGTAGGAGACTTTTTCGATTAGTAGAATGGTTACTTGAGAAAATTAATAAAATTATCTTCTTTGATACATTTGTAGTTGTTGTTTGGCTAATTAAGATACTGAATGAAGGTTCATGACATGTTGAATATATATAACTTTACCGATACCAGGTTACAAATATATAGGACTAAACTTACGACCTGACTGTACGGTTAAAGGGTTAATAACGAAAAGTTACTTTTGTCGACGACTGTAGTAAGAACCGCAGTCTGCCAACTTATAATACTTACCAGTTTGTACTCGGATGTATCTTGGTATTAGTTTAATGCAGATACATTACTTAATAAGTTTGCAAACATTTATTAACTGTTTTGTTGGTTTAGTTAGGGTTCAGTCCCTGAGTATAAAACCGTTTAATTGAGTGACTTAGCTACGTACCTACGCTATTCCACGTTTATTATTAAGTAAATATTTTATCTCAACACTTTAAAACAGTAGCCAAATATAGTTAGTCTCAAGCAGAAATGTCGTTTATAAGAAGCTGTGTCTGTGGCTGTGGAAGTTAAGTCTGAGGAAGTTAAGACAAACAAGACCTACAGTAACTGAAGTAGTCGAGAAAATATAGACTAAGTTTATCTTTTGAACAAACTACGACACGATTGGCGCAGTGGTTAAGCGATTAGCTTTCTGCGCTATGTGTCGCGGGTTCGATCCCCGCACGGAACAAATATTTGTATGATCTACAGATAGTTGTTTCGGGTCTGGTTGTGTGTGTATGTGACATGTATGTTTGTAAACTGTACCCACGACACAGGAGAAATCCTAGTGTGGGGCAACGTTATTAAAAAAAAAAAAAAAAAAAAAAAAAAAAAAAAAAAAAAAAAAAAAAAAAAAAAAAAAAAAAAAAAAAAAAAAAAAAAAACTAGGTTACAGAGTTTGCCTAATGCCGAAATAGATTTTTATTTATTGTTAAAAAGTAGAAAATTGAACCGTTTTCTTTCCAGTACTTTTCAAAGTGTTGGCCAGTGGTCCACTAGTTTTGGACTCGAGTGGTTTCATAATAAATTTTCAGTAGTTTTAATCGTAACTAATAAAGATTATTACATACGTTTTTGGTTTTGTTATCATGCGGTAACAAAAGGAATATTATACAGTTTATGTATAATTATTCTGAAACCAATATTTTCTAATTTCTTATCTAGATTTTTACAAGGTGTTACTGAAATCAAAAGTTATAATAACTATGAATAGTTAATTAGAAACTCCAATGAAAAAATTATGGAAAAAGCTTAAAGAAAACTCCAAGGCTCTAACATAGAACCCTGGCATTACAGTGGGATGGGTGACATAAATATATCAAGTCTTTGCAGTAATGTTTCATTGCTAATTGGATAACTATTATCTACATAAATGAAAATCAATTGCCACATGTATGACGGAGCATCACTTGAGAACGGCTCGACCGTTTTGGCTGAGTTTTTATGGTTGTGTTCGTTATTGTCAGGACAAGGTAGGTATGATAGTTTTTTTTTTCCGAATTTTCATCATATATCATACTAGCTTCCGCTCGCAGCTTCGCCCGCGTAATTTACGAAAGGGAACGGGATAAAAAGCCTATGTGCTATTCCAGACTAACTTTGTGTAAAGTTTGTGAGGATGAATGGATGGATGAATGGATTTTTGTTACTCTTTCACGCCAGAACGGCTGAACGGATTTGGATGAAAATTGGCACAGAGATAGATTATAGTCTGGAATGAATTGAGCCTAGCGGTTGAACGTTTGTATTCCATGCAGCAGTTCAAATCCGGCCCTACCTCTGACTTTTCGGAATCATGTGCGGATCTGAATTTGATTATCTTTTGCGTTTACGGTGAAGGAAAACATCGTGAGAAAACCTGCACACCTGAGAGGGCATTAAGTTCTTGATGGAGTGTGTAGTCCGCCAACCCGCACCGGGCCAGCGTGTTAGACTAAAGCCTAACTCTTCTCATTCTGAGACCCTTGCCCAACAGTGGGACAGTAATGGGTTCAATTTATTTAGTATAGGATTTACATTAAATTTATTTATATTAATAAGATAAGAAAGATCTGATTTCATTATAAACCCTATAAAATAATATTTATCCACATTTGAAGACGTAGCTGCAAAGAACTTTACTACTTTTACGCATGTTATATTATTTTGCATGATATTTCACTCTGGTCCCATTTGTCACGATGAAAGGACATCCGAGTAGATACATATGACATTTCCATCTGTTCTAAAGGTCGGTCGGCGTTCATTTTATGTCGTATCATCTTCGCTACCCTGTATACCTGATAAGTCCCCAGTGTAGGTACTTGTTATACTCACTGTGATCGAAAATAGTTGAAATGTTTAAAAAAAGAAACGTTGCCACACTTTAGGAATAAATTTTGTATCGTGGGTGCGTTTACAAACACCAATATTCAAATGCACTAACAACCAGACCCGGAACAACTATCTGTAGGCCATTCAAATATTTGCTCCGTGCGAGGATCGGACCTGCGTTACATAGCGCAGGAAGCCTATCGCTTAACCACTAGGCCAATCGTGTCGCCATGTAACGAGCATTTACGCTGATTTCTAAAAGAAAGATCTAGGTTTATACAATTTACGCAACCCGATTAAAACCTAAGTGAGCTTGATCCCTTTAAGTCTGTGAAGGGTCAAAATTGAATCTTTCTATCTAAAGCATATACATAGCTTTCTATATAAAGCATTTGAAGGGTATTTGTATTGTATCTGAAAATTCGAAATTATATTAGTTTTTCGTACAAAATGAATCGAGAAGAAAGATTATTTAGCGACTGCAATTTAAATCTCACGTAAGAGACGTTGGGGAAATTCACTATTTCGTGACAATATTTGCTGTATACGGTTTCTCTGAAATTGCTTTATCTGTATTTGAACTTTGGTGCTTACTGCTTTGAAATCAGTGTTATCACTGGTATAATGGTTGAAAGGTTATTATTTTATGGTATGGGTTGAATTACTTACCTGTGTAGCATGTAGATGAAGTTGAAGAGACAATTGAGAGAAGCCATCATCAGATCAGCAAACGAGAGATTCACCAAAAAGTAGTTCGTGACTGTCCTCATGCGCCGATGTGCTAAAATAAATGGGAAAAATGAGAAACATATTCATAGGATATTTTCATAAAACACCTGTTTTTGCCTCACATGTATGCATAAAAAGAATAAATAAATAAAAATGTGTAAAAGCTGTTGTTTAGGCCTACGCTCGAATCAAGCTCACAGGCTTCTATTTTAGGAAATTATTTGAAGGGATCAAACATAAAATGTTTTAAAAAATACAAACGAATCTTTACAAATTGTATTAACCGTGCTAACGACGAAATAAGGCGGTTCAAATCAATTATATAAAATAAAATTATATTAATTTGAACCAGTGATTGTATGAAGACATGCAAACTAAAGCAACACTTCGTCCGATCCGTTCAAGCTTATGAAAATGTCCGTATGAATGCTTGATAAGCGTTCTTCCAATTTACACATGGAATACACAATACTTAAAACTCTATACATATACTTATTAGATAAGATAATCTATCACATAAACGTCAGTCTTCATCCGATACTTTTTTACGTATTCAGAAAGAATATGGGCCTAAAATATAACCTTGGGGTAATTTGTGAAGTATTTGTTCTTTTAAGAATAAAGACAGATCGAATACCCCAGTTTGCTAAGTCAGTTAAGCTTTTTGTTAGACATAATGAGCCTTATAGAATCGGTAAAAGGTGCACATAAGGATACCTCTGCCTTACTCTCCGGGGAATGCTATGGTGAGCCTTATTGTATTGTGTTTTCCTTTATCGAAGACCTCTGTTAATTCTATCTTCTGTAGAAGGACTAACCGCCGTAACTCAATCACAAGTTAAAGGGTTTACAAAAGCCATTCTGACGCTACATTCCATCTTAAAGTGATAGTGGGAGCATGAAACCTAATGACTACTTAAAATTAAAGAGCCTTTGAATATTGAGTTACATTACAATCTAATGATCAAGCAAAAATGCTTCCAAGACTATGTGATTTAAAGTGCTTTTTGTATAAATTGATGGCATTAAATTCTAGGATAAAAATAACTGTAATCATTTATATCGTTGCATATTTTTAGCATAGTTTATGGTAGTTGTTCCAAAATATATACGTATATGTAATGTATATATATGTCATCATCATCATCAGCCAGAAAACGTCCACTGCTGAACGATGGCCTCCCCCAAAGGGGGGGTTTGCCATAATCCCCACGCTTGGCAGGCGGCTTGGGGATCGCAGTGGCTCACCGATTAGTGAGAGGACGCTGCTGCCCGTCCTCCGGTGTCTGGCCGCAGTTTATGTATACATTCTTATCATTTATTAATTCAGGCATCAAGGCCCATTTAAATACAATAAAACAATACATGATAAAACTCATGACTAACATAATAATACTTAATCCGATTAATTATGCATTTTCATTTATCACATGAATTCACTTGTAAATTACTTATGTGAACAAAAGTATAAAGCAATTTATCACTTAATTAGTTTAACGAACACATTCAATTAAGTACTCCTCCGTGATCGAGTGTTTTTGTACTAATTATGCCCTTTCGCTCTTTTTGTAATCGACATATGACATAAGCATCACGCCTATATTCCCCGGAAGGTTTAGGCAGAGGAGTTGTATTGTGGTTGCCATTATTTACCAGGCACATTTCGAATCTAATTTTTTTGGAGATTTTTCTATTAATTAAACCCAAATAAAACTACCCGAATTGGGGATTGAATCCAGGACCTCACATTAAGCCTTGCTTGTACTAGACCAATGAGGCAGGTGATTATCTAATGAAACATGAATTCATTTTGTATCAACAATAGAAAATAACTGACCTTTACTAACAATAGCAAGTGTGTGTCTTTTATAACATCAGTCAACTAGGACTATGAATCGATATTGGTTTGACATTAAATATCTATAATGATTTTCCTTGAAACACTTAAAGAAACAACGAACAAGACTGCCATTATAGAAGACTTGGGGAAGAGGAGACAAAGTTTAAGGTTAAAAACTTATTTTTAAAAAAGAAGCTTCATCGCATTTTTTTCTTTTTCTAGTTATTTTCAAATCTTGTTCCGTTTTTGTTATCCAGTAACTTACTATTCATCATCAGTCAACATATTTACGAATTTCAAAGCTCTCATGAATTTCAAATATTTATAAAATATACCTTTTCAATTTTGGTATGAATACAAAACAAACAACCATTGCAAGTTAAATTAAAGCTATTGATAAATAGATCAATCAAAACAAACTATTTTAACTTAAAAACTACATATTTCGTTTTCTGTAATAAACATGGGTGAAGACTAATAACATGGCATCATGCCTGTATTCCCCGAAGGGTTAGGAAGAGGTGTATTATTATACACTCACATTTCGCCGATGCCGATATTAGGTCCAAATGGCGAGCGAGTTATTGTCATTTAATAGAATAATATTTCCGAACAGATAAACCCAATAACATATTTCCAGACATGGCAATCGAATCAAAGACCTCACGCTCAGCGAACAAGAAACTTGCAAAGCACCTTTTTAATGTCAAGATATGTAAGATAGCACTCATTATTTCAGAGAAGTGCTCGTATTACATTGCTCGGAATCAACTTGGAATAGTCAAATAACTTTTATCGTGTGCTGTTTCAACCAAGTTTATGAACGGGATATTCAGCGACCGAATGCTGGAATTCAGTAGATATTTTCTAGTTTCTGTATTTGTTTTGATTATTGTTTTTGTTTGGGCAGTTGTTGTTTTATCGGAGGTCAGACTTAACTGCGGGCAAAGGACCCTAAATAAAAAAAAAGAAAGAAAAATAAAGGAAAAGTTTGTATATAATATAAATACAACAGGCTCGGGACTTAATAACGGCATCGGCGAAATGTGAGTCTAAAATATTATATTATACATCTGCCTAACCCTTCGGGGAATACATGTGAGATGCTATGAAAAATTGGATCTACTTATGTTGGTGTATTATGATATCATAAAAAAATCATCATTGGTCAAGTGGTCGCATGTCCGGGCGTTAAGTAAAAGGTTCTGGGTTCGTTTCCCAGGTCGGGTAGTGTGTTATTCGGATTATATGAAATTCTTAATCTCAAGAACGGAGTGAGGAACTGTACCGGGTAGATGATTATGGCTTCCCCTGTTATCCATCCATGGGAATTATTAACAATACCGGCAGCCTAATTACCGATGACGCGACAGGCGTAGATCGCGCGATAGCTTCTGTCAAATGTCATTTTTGTGACATTTAATGTATTGGCTGACAGTGAGATTGTTGTCGCGTGGCTGTCGCATTGCTGTCGCTTTTTTACGTAATTAGGCCGCGGGAAAATGCACCTATATTAGCACTTTAATACATTTTATATAAGTAAATGTCACCGTATGATTGTGAACATAGTTTATAATCATTCTCGTGATTATAAACTGACGAAAAATTGTGAACTGCAACCAATCATTCACAATCTCAATCTATCATTGTCAAATCGTCAAATTGTGAGCTGATATCAAACTGTTATGCGACGGAACGCACCTTGCGCGCTGATCGGTTGAAGTGTCCCGCGCCGCTATCTTTGCCTGTCATCCTTTAGTCCCTGAACGTAAACAAACAAATGTTCCCGACCAGTCAGGAACAGTTCACAATTTTACGGGTGATAAAACCGGACAGATTCTGAAATCTGCAGGTTCTTTCACAATTTGACGACTTGACATTGATGGATTATAAACTATCGAGAAATAATGCGTTAAATTGTAAATTTAATTGGTTGCAGTTCACAATTTTTCGTCAGTTTATAATATCGCGAGAATGATAATAAACTAACGATGTTCACAATCATGCGGTAACATACATATATAAGAGTAGAAAAAATATATATTTAGTACGTTATGAATTCTTACCTGTAACTATCCAGATAACGATGACGTTTCCGCCTATAGCGACCGCCAGCATTGCTGTGAAGAGGCACACCCATGCGTTATGTGCCCATGTCGGCATGGTGTTCGAAGATGGTGAGGCAGTGGTCTTCGGGACCACGATTGTCGCCGCCTCTAATATACTGCGGTTGAAATCCATCTTCCATGTATACACCACCTGAGTACAAAAAAGTTAAGTTGTTTTACTTAGGGTCATCTTCACCAATAATATTATACATGTTTCAAATGAAATTCGTTGTTTACCGATATAAATGTTCACGTAAGATTATATACACTGTATTTACATACTAATCAGATTAGAAAAGTAAAAATTCTAAAAACATTACGCATCAAAATACTCCTTCGCATCGCTGTCAACCGGCAGTGTGCCCAGAAGACTGCCAGCGTTGCCACGCTGTATGCCAACGCTGATGCTTTGGCCAAAAAATAGGCCAGCCCTCTGGTAACGTGTGGAGTCGACTAATCGCTTTGCGATCTCTTTAGACAAAAGGCGAACACTCGGATGTTCACGTTAAACGAAAGATTTGTGTACTAACCGTTTTTTATACATATTATTGGTGGACTAGTAAACCCCCTTGATTGTGTAACAGACCTTATTCCGTGATTGAATATTTCGAAGCTGTTATCGAGCACATAATACTCTTTAAACACCACTTTGTTGAAGCAGAAAGTGTTTTAAAAAACATTATCAGCTAATATAACTCGTTAAGAGCTAAAGAAGAAATAAAGTCACAAATAATAGTAACAGAAAGAAAATTAAGCCACAGTCTACCATACCTAGAGATTTTGGCTCCAATAACCGAAACGGGAAATATGGCTAAGGTAAGGTAATATTAATAATAAATTTACTAAATCTTGTACACGAGGTTGATATGACAAATGCTATAATTATGGCTATAATTTGAATCCCGATTGCACTGCAGTAACTAAAAGACGTCGCTCTTTAATAATCTAAATTATTTAAATTCATCATTATTGCGAGAACCTTAACCACAGTAGTAGATACAATATAAATCCAATCGTGTCTTACGTTGGCAGTTTAGGAGTATATCTTAAACTACTCTTTAAACATGTAGCACGTTATAAATCCAAGGACAACGACTAGTCCCAGGTGCTTTTCAGGTGCTAATAAATACAAAGTCCTCATTGTAAATAAACTACAATTCAACTTGTAAACCGCAGTCTTCACCAAATGAAAATCGTAAATCTTGGAATAAGCTTAAAACGTGCTAAATGAAAATCCTTAATCCTTGACGGCTTCATAAAAGTAAGTTCTAAAATCGCAAACGATGAAGGGATGCAATTACCACGCTGGACATTCAAGTCTAACTTAGCATAAGGTTAGAACGCAGATTGATCAAGTTAGTTATGCTTCTGAGCTAACTTCTGAGCTCTGCTTATTGATTTAACAGACAACATTATGTTAGCTAGCTGTCTTAAACCTATTCCGGTAAAAATGCTGTGTCCACTGGCAGGCAATAGTGCCTCCAGGTGTCCGCAGAACAGTGGCGAGTTCTTAAGAAAGGGCCACAATGGTGATACACGGCAGCTTCTGCACAATCACACCCATGTGCCGCAAAGACCGCGAAGAGCCGTAACAGCTTTGTCAAGTGTGTCTTTTCTCCGATCGGCGAGCGTTCACAGGAAAGATGTTGACTGTGGCGGAATAGCGTTACCCTACCGACTTCTTTCGTCCCGCCTACTGAAAATCTCCCTCCTGGACATGAATGGCCATAGCTGATTTGGAAATCCCTAAACAGACTTCGGACTCAGGTTGGCCGAAGCAAGGAAAACCTGTTTAGATGGGGATTTGTAGATGAATCCAACTTAATGTGTGACTGCGGTACGGTTCCGCAAACTTTGGTGTCCGCGTATCCCCATACCTGCACGCCGGAAGAATTAATGGATACCACTGATAGCGCGGTTCTAGCAGCTAACTTCTGGCCCGGAACTATCTAAATTACTATCGACTCGCTAAGAAGAAGAAGATTATGTTGATACATCAGCATAACAAAATGTATCGTAAACAATAAATTAGAGGATATCAATAATTCAGGTAACTCCGATGCTCATTAAAAATTATCTCACCGCAATCTAACTTTCTAAAAGTAAGCCACCACCCATCACTAAATTAAAACCTTAAATCTTAAAACGCTTCACAACGTTCACAAAAGAAACTGCAAAATTCCCAAATAAGTTAAATAAGTTGCGGGCTCTAAATGTCATTTTCTTGTTAAATATTCACGAGTTCATCAAGATAAGTGGGGATTATATGTTTGTAAACTCAGATGCGTCTAATTTATACGGAGGGATTGCACGAAGTCACAAAGGGTATTTGCTTAGACTCCTGAAACTGGTGATGTATGTGAGATATTGCTTTTTCACATAAATGTTAGTAGGGTGGTAAAGTAAGCCTTGGATATATTTAAATACATATTACTGACAAATACGAAAATAAACATAGCATCACGCCTGTATTCCCCGAAGAGTGAGGCAGAGGTGTAGGTCCATCTAAGTTTCATCGATACCGTTATTAACTCCCATGATATAGGGGCAAGCTTAATGTCCCGGGGTGCAAATGAAAATCTTTTAACAAAGTCATCTTGCATTAATTCTGTGCTTGACAGCCCGGTCTATTTCGCCATTGCTTTGCATGAGTGAAACGAGGTACCGAAAATTAGATAAAAAAACACACGCAGATGAAGTTACGACAACAGCCAGTTATCACTAAAGTGTAAATTGACATTGAAATGGGCCCCTGAATACAATTGATCACAAAGTCGGAAAAGGACATTTTCAACGTATTGATCCATCCTGACACGGAGTACGTAATATCATTATGTCAGGGTTGACATCAAAGGGTACCACAGTGTTTCGTTTTTCTGAAAATTCTTTGTGTACAATTGATCCGTGACATTTTAATACCTGAGTTTGAATTGGTTTTTAAATTGACTCCGTATCTATATCACACAGAATATTAGTTTTTTTTTAATGTAGATACTGTAGACAGTACGAGTTTATAAACATAATAAACATAAAAAAGCAAAATAATAACCGCGACATACTTAATAAATATTATGAAAATGCCTCTTTTAATCAAATCAAATCAAATGTAGGTTTATGTTATAAACGGGGTTGAGGCCATTCCTATATATTCCTTTATATTCTTGTATCGTGGGTTCATTTACAGTCAACCGAGGTACGCCAATAAAATACAATCGTGCGCCTGAGTGTACCAAACCTTCAGAAGTGTTCCTACGTAACGCTACTATGATCAGGAAATAATTTATTTATTAATTTTAATTTCGCAAATAAATTGAATTGCAAATATTCCAAAATTATCACGCTTGATAAATGTATTATCACAATATTGATTGTCCATACCTGGATGATACATTTCACTTTCTTGATCAAAACATCCCCCTAAATATGGTTCTTAATTTGCAAGTAACAATAAAAAAATCTGTGCGAAGCTTCTCAATAAATTCTGAACATATTTTGTGGACTGCCTGTTTAATCGTAAGAAAATAACAAATTGTTTTCTTACTAGATTACAAACTCTCACGATATTTCCAATTCAGAAGCCATTTGTATAAAATGTAACCGTCGATATAACACCTTTTGAGACAAGCTAATCTCACTAAATTTATTGACTCCAACATGAAATTGACAAATCGTATTATAACTTTCGCGTAATACTTTGTTTCTGAATAAACGTTGGAACTTCTGCCAGATGGGAGTATCTCTATTAAGATACTTCTTAAGGATTGTGATTCCCCTTGAGAATAAGTTATGATTAGACCAATTTGTTCATAATTTGGGACTGACTCCTCTTCTCTGTTATACACAGTTATCATCAAATCCTTTAGTTCGAGGGCGCAAGGAAAGGGCTTCCACGAGTAACGAAACCTGAGATCGTCTTGCGTCCCCTGGGCAATCAGCCTCGATATCACCATTGCTGCCTGGCTAATTTTTCAGCACGGCTTGAGCGATTCCCGTTTGATAGGTCGTGCCGACACGACAGAAAAAGTTCGAGTTTTTGTTCAAAATGACTTAATATATTTGCTTCCACTTATATTAGTGAAGTCATATAATTTTAATGGATATTTTTATATGATTTTTGTAGAATGCTCTTTGGTAATTAAATCTATAATCTAAGGCCCAATTTTCAATGCTCAGACAAAAGTCCAGACAAAAGACTCTAATCCCTAATGTAACCAAGTTAAGAACTAAAATCGCTATCATGTAAATTTACTTTACTTTGATAGTAAATAGTAAGAAAACTCGTGATAGCGGTACAGTAATATAAAAGTAAATCTCTAAAAGGTTACAGTATCTACATTTTATTTCAAAACTCTTTTTATTTTCTGTATAAGCTTTAGTTAGAATCGTCTCGCCTGAAGGTAGCAAAATTTAAAGTCAATGTAATCAAATCTAGAACACATACGCCTAAAATATACGGCTTAAGATTTGCCTAGATAACTTTAATTGTGGGTTTAAAAGGATGTGGCTCATTAAACAGCTACGCAATTAGGAGATAAAGGTCCTTAGCCTTCATCCTTACAGTTTAAGTTAGATATTCTATCTTTACGTATTATGAGTATGAGACTAATCTCTATTACCATGATTATTCTCTACTCTCTTTGTGTCAAGAAGCTTCTGTTAATGAAATTGGCAAACTAAATTAATTTTAACGTTTACAATTAACTCATCACCATCTTTTCACAAACAGCATTCGTTTTCTCACTTTTCAGAATTAACAGTATTTCATTCGACCTTTGAAGTGTTTTGAATATTCCTTTTAAATTTGTTTTTAGTAAGTTTAAAGTAACGAATATTGGAAAAAGTATTCATTTTTACGATTCCAAGTTTATTTTAATCTATAAATGGACTATCAAATAGAATGAATTCTTTTCGTCATTGAAGAAGTGATTATTACGAATCAACTCGTTTGCTTGTGAATAATTATAATTTTCTTGTTCTGTTTTACCTATCATCTTTATAACATGTTAGCCAGTTAATTTTAACGAATTTTAAACGTTTGCATACGTAATGATGTTTACGAAGACTTATATTAGCACAAGGTAAATAAGTTCTAACTTTAGACTTTCATATTTATAAAGCTTGTTCATATTCAGAATGAAATTTGTCCCGTAAGACGTATTTCTACACCATTACAGAGTAGAGGTGACAAATGACGTCACTCTTTATACACTATATTAATCAACGCGATATTCTGCCCAAATCATTGAAAAAAAGTACCTTCAATTTTATAATCCAAACTTTACATTAAAGTTCATGGTATGGTATATATGTCATCCTAGTACCAGCGCATGACGTTCAACCCTTCAGCATGCACCAATATACAATTTATATACTTGTATAATTATGATTGTTCCTTACCGACTCAATTAAAAAATACAAACGTCAAAGCTATTAAAGAAAATAACAAGTAGGAAGTCTAAATAATTGCAGAATTATACAGACTCAATAATTCTGCAATTATCGTCCTTTGAGCCGCAAGCCTCTAATGAACAGGTTTTATTGAAGTAGTTCAAGCGTTTAATAAATGCGATCACTTGAGAAATTAAGCGAATTGCTGCCGGAGGTCCTTGGAGACCTGCCAATAAACTGCTGATGTTTGGAGTTCCGCTCATTAAAAAGTTACGGGATATAATTTTATAAAAGCTCAATTCATGGATAGCGCCAAAATAAATGGAGGGTTCCTTCCAAAGACTAGACCACCAGGTTCTCTTTTGTGCCGTAACGGTTATGTAAAGGGTGTTAATAAAATAGCTAAAGTATCCTCTTTGTGGGGGTCGGTTTCGAACACAGACCTACAGCCTAACTACCGATGTAGCAATCAGTTTGCGACAGGCGTAGATCGCGCGATATCTACTGTCACACTTCATTTTGATGTCATATATGTATTGGTCAACAGTGACACTGTTGTCGTATAGCTGTCGCTTTGCTATCGCTATTTTTACGTAATTAAGCCGCTGGACATGGGGAAGGCAAGCGTCCAACCCCTAGTCTATCACTGCAATACTCTTCTTTAATTTAAGAGCTTAGATCTTGTCGGTTGGGTAATCGCCATTGAATAAATCGTATATATTTGATCGGCATATGTATTAACAACGCTGTTGGGTATTTCAATTATTAATGTACGCAACACCCAACACAAAATGTAAAATACTCATACTTTATAGCGCAACTTTGTTCCCTCTCTTCCAACTGTGGCACGGTCAAATATAGACGTATACGATTACAATTATCCGTGTTTTTATTTAACTCCACCGGCAATCAGCACTCAAACACCAGCACCTACATACAGCCAGCACTCAACATCTAAGCTATTGAAATAGATCTATTTTTATACGAGTCGTAAATCGTTACGGCAACAAACTTTACCGTTCACATAACTTTTGATGTAGGCTCGGCGTTGCCGCAATGTCAATAGTTCAACTATTAAAAGTTTTTTTCTACGTTTACATAGTAATTTATTATTTCCTAGCCTACCCTTAAAACTTCTTTTGACATACAAAAATGTTTTATAATACATACACACGCACATTTTATAGACCTAATTAGGTATATTTATAAAATTGTAAAAGTAGAAAATATTTCCAAATATGCGTGATTATATCGCATACCAAAGTAGGGTACGGGTAGATATTCATTTCTTTGCGAAAAAACACGCATGGGGTAATAAACAAGATTATAAAATGACAACATAATATAGCGTCACGCTTCGATTCCCCGAAGGGTTAGGCAGAGATGCATTTTATGTACACGTAAATTTCACCAATGCAGGAAAATTTCAGAAAATCCATCAACAACAGTGCCTCACCTGGGAATCGAACCCAGGACCTCATGCTCAGCAGCCGCGCCTAATGAGGCAGATTTAAACAGGAATATTTTTTTTTAAATAATAATATATTAAATATAATTATTCTGCATATTGTTAGCGTGTTACTAATATCAGATACATATATAGCGAAGCGGTGCAAAGAATTGTATATTTTTTCTAAAATACGATGGAAGAAAAATCGATAGAGGTAGCTACAGAGCTTCCGGGCGGAATAGGTTATAGGGATTTCAGTGGCTATATTTAGAATAACCCTTTCTATTTTTACCACTGAATGAGATTCGCTATATGCATGTGTACCTATTAATTTAAAAATATTAAAATCCCACGTTGGGCTCCATTATGATGTATAGCGTTGGGATCCACCTTGGCGTACTTAGAAAACTTCTAGACAATGGTGTCATCATACACAATTCATTGACGTGAAAGTCCATTTTCAGAACGGGTTTATAAACGAACGAGTTAATGGCAGAATTAATAATAGACATTGCTTATCGATCCTTCGCTCAAAGGTTGACAGTGCATGCAAGTTTGAAGAGCTAAATTTCTTCGTACCATCAAACTATATTGAAGTTAATCCATCAAGTTCAGTGTTTGACAGTTCGGTAATGTTCGTGACCGTAATGTGGGTATAAGTATTGAAGTTTAAGATTTAGAGCTTGTGGTGAAAGCAGAGATTCCATAAGTTTTTGAAACTTACTTGTAACTATAGTGCAAGTTTATATGACATCACACATTTTGTATCCAAACCCTTGACAATACGATTGGTCTGCTTGAGTGATTTCAATCCTAAATTCCTGAAATTTAGGAAGGGTTCTTAGAAGCATGTTATACCTATCATTTGGATACAAAGAGCGTAAATTCTTGTCAAAGTATTGACTTCTATGGAGAACAATTGGCAAGAAACTCAATGATTACTTTTTTTATTTTCAGATTTTCTTGAAATACTTCATGAACGTACACTGTTTACGAAAATTTCAATTAGTACAAAGTTTAAACTAAACAAGCCTGATTACACAATGAATAAGATTTTTTTGATTACATGGCAGCTATTTGCTCGCTTGTCCCAACAGGCGGTATCTGTTCACTTGAATATTAACTTTTATTCTTGGTCTGACGTCACTAGGAATTTAATCTTGAATATCTAGAACTTCACTTTAATACACTATCCTGCTTTTATTAAATACCTTCTAGCAACAGGTACTTTTGCTCTTTTCGGGTAAACATAGATACATAGTCCATTAGTATACTGTTTTAGTAACACATGTATAACCCTTGTAGTCCTTCAGACCGACTTACAATGCCACAAAGGACCACAACAGGCCCACAATATAGTAAATAGCAACAACAGCATATTGTTAAATGATACCAACATCTACTTCTGCATTAAAATTCGAAAGATATACAGTTATACATATGTATATCAACCAGTTCGTTCATGATACCTGAAATCGGCAAAGAAACTATGTTCTTAATCTAAATTTCATCAGCTTGCAGCCTACAGAACCAATAATATTCCTCGTCCTAAATCCGACAGTTCTCGACTAGTTGCTCATTCCTATTCAGCGCACGATGAGTTTGATATGAGACAATATGAAAATACTCAAAAAAAAAAAAACTTACATCCACGTTCTGAGACTCGGGAAACTCGTTGAAGTTGTGTGTCGCGTAGAACTTTTGTCTTTCCAAACTTATGTTATACATGGTGTCCATTTTGCACGACTTTACACTCCATCATTACACTTGTTAGCCAACGAAATCGATAAACAATAAATTATTCATTGTTTCTACACAAGATCTACGTTATAACGCCTTTGTAGGTACACATTTCACACAGTATTATAACGGAGGGTACCTGAAACAAAAATAATAGAATTTTATTTAAAGGTTTCAAGCTATGTTGTGTAGTTCACTTTTCCGAGTTATTTCGAAGATTTTGACTGTAGTTACCGTCATGGAAAAAATTTATAAAAATAGTGTGCGCGTTTTCACTAAAAGATCCCTGATCATAAGATGTGTTCCATACATTTTTGGCATCAACCCAGCGAGTTCGACGAAAATTCGGAATAGGGATACGGTTGGTAAATCATATAGGTACTGAATTGGAGGTTTGTTTGCTGCTAAGAAAAACTGACTGACCAGTCCAAGAGTCATGCGTAGGGGTTACAGCAGTGGCTATTAATGGACATTTGTCCGATATTATAGATAGAAGTTGAGACTCTCTAAATATTGAGGAAAAGCCTCTCACAAATTCTTCCATACATTTTTTCCTCTGTCCGCATCTAGGTAACCTCTTTTTGAGTCCATATTTAAACTCCCATTTTTGTAGACAATTGCTGACCGGTACAGAAACAAACAGCACAGTACCATAAAAAAATATTACTGTGTTTTAGAACAAAAATAAAATTGAATAACACGTCAACTGTGGATAGCAAGGTGAAGTCAAGTCTTGCAATCGATATTTGAAGAAGGTATACAAAACTTTAACAATGAATTTTATAATTACTTAAGTTAACTAACATATTTTCCAAGATCTTACTAACAATTTTATGTAAAGGACGATGCCTGACATGAGGTATATAGTCAATTATCAGTAAATCATACAAATATTTGTTCCGTGCGGGAATCGACACAGGACCGCTACACGTTGCGTAGCAGTCGAACTCTCAACCACTGAGTAAAACGTGCCGTCGAAAAAAAATGTCATAACAAGCTGCCACACTGTCTTAAATAGCTAGACTGATGAAAATAGGTGGATAGGCTGTTTTTTTTTATTTTCATCAGATTAAAAAGCCACGGAACCCGCTGACTGAGTCACTTGTTTAGCGTTCACAAGCACAAGCGCGTGTGAACCTCACACTACATGCGAAGTACTAGGTTTTGTTAGAAGAAAAAAAAAGACCCGATAACATTTTGAACGATTCGAGATTCGAACTCAGAACGCGACCACTAGACCAATTAGGCAGTTATTGCCAGTTTATGTTGAAGTTTATTTGAAAATACGTAAACACTTTAGCGATTTAGTTAGCTCATCTCTACTGATACCCGGGTACGTCCTAAAACTGCGGCCAGACACCGGAGGATGGGCAGCAGCGTCCTCTCACTAATCGGTGAGCCACTGCGATCCCCCAATCCGCCTGCCAAGCGTGGGGATTATGGCAAATCCCTCCCTTGGAGGAGGCCTTCGTTCAGCAGTGGACGTCTTCTGGCTGATGATGATGATGATCTCTACTGATAAGTAGCGTGGATATACTCGCGTCACACCAGACATGACGTCATGTCTGAGGCAGGTAATCATTCAAATTCATGAGAAAGTCTTAGTAAGCAAGAAACCTCTTTACTAAATTTGTTAAATAAATAAACCGAAATGTGTTGATCTGGGATTGGTAACATAGGCCGGCTCACACAGAAAAAAAAAAAATACTCGGCTTTTAAATACCCATGATGGCTTTTCTATTTCAAAAGAGAGAACTCTTTCTGAGATAGATAAGATAATCTCTATCTTGCCTTAGAGATCATTTTTAGTTGTAGGTATCTGGTAAAATACGTCAGGTTTGTTTAAAATATAATATTTTACGTATTCTACTACAAAAACTTGAGAAAAAAGCTGGACGTTCTGTAAATACTAAACTGGCGAAAACACGAAAAAATACCAAACGCACATCCTTATTACATTAAATGTCTTAGAGAAACAGAGGTTTACTTGTTCACGTCTGAGATAACCCTCTTCAACTTTCAAAGCACGTTTCTTTATGTTTTTAACGACTGTTAAAAACAATTTAAATTCTGTTTTCCTAGAATCGCTTAAAAACACACAGACATCTTTTCACTGTCTATTTTTAATGATACAGAGGGCCTAGTGTAAGTTTCTTTTGACAAACTCGATTTAATGCATCGAACGCGTTCGGCGCTCCGATTGGTGGAGAACACGAAAAGGACCACTCGGAGCACCAAACGCGAAATTATATGAAAGCAACTGTCAGCTACACAGTAAAAATTACTCTAGTGCCATCTACCAGAGTCAAGCGACAACTTCAAAAGTACAATGAAGGTTGTATCTAACATATGTAATACACCGACAACAACCGTTGGACTTCGACCTACCAGACATGCCTGGACGGAAGGACCAATTTACAATAAAAAACACCATAACTCATTCTCCCACTTAATGTCTAAGTGGGAGAATGAGTTATGGTGTTTTTTGCTGAGGAGGTAAAATAAAGCTCCTCTTTTTAAATAATTATTTATTTATTCAGCTATGCTTTAATTATACGCTAGACACATCAAGTCGCAAGCGCACTTCTCCCCGCGCTCCGCTCCCCCTTGTCGACGGTAGTGTAGCGCCGCGTTCCACGGCGATTATTTAGTCTGTGCACACTGATCTTTAGTAAGTTTGGTTGCGTGTACGGACATCATCATCATCTGCCTAGCCTTTTCTCAACTACATTGGAATCGACTTCCAATCTATCCGGCTGTTAATATCAGTATTTTACATACATTTTGCCTGCCTTCTGACCTCCGCCACCCAATTACTGGGAGACACTGATACTCTAAGGTTAGACTGGTTGTCAGACTTTTTGGGTTACTGACACCCGTAACGACTGTCATAGATCTTCCAGTTAGACATAACAGTTTGAATTCGTAAGCTGTGACAACTTAGTGGTTGAACGCTTGCTTTTCATGCAAGAGGATTTGAGTTCAAACCCGGCCCGCACCTCAGACTTTTCAGAATCATGTGCGGATCAGAATTTGATTGATTATCAGTTTAGTTAACGGTGAAGGAAAACATTGCGAGGAAACCTACACACCTCAGAGGGCTCCACAAAGTTTTCGATAGTTAGGCCCTTGCCCAGCAGTAAGACAGTATTGGCCCAATTCATTTCTTATTATTATTTTTTAGTACATACACAGCATGACACAATAAAGAAAATGGCTCTTGTTTTCTTAATATAGGCACACAAAAATCAACCTTAAGGTTATGCACACTTTTTGAATCTACAAGTAATTTCGCTAACAAAAATACTATACGGTATCTTTTTATTCCTCCTAAAGAAAGTACTTACTATAAAAGACAATAGATAAAATTGAATAAATTACTTAGCTGTTATCCTCACCAAAATTAATGGCTTTGAAGGGCCTGAAATTGTGCAGCCATCTCGTTAAGTGCCGGGATTAAGCCGAGAATACTAGGGTACTAGCAGTGACCTTGAACTGAGCTTTGTAGAGTTGGTTGTAAATTAAACCCAGTTGTATATCAGTTCAGTGGAAAAGTACCGTACAACACGCGAATTGGGGACTCAATAAAAATAGCGTGTTATGATAATTCGAGAATGTATAAAGGAACGCATTTTATAGGGGCACATTCTTTTTTGTTTTTATATCGTTTTTCATGTGGATTGTCAGGGTTAATTTTGTGTTAGCATAAATATGATAAGTCCCTTGCTACAGAACGATATTTGGCTTATTTATGTTCTAGCTTATTTAGTAGAGTGTACCATCAACATAATAAGCTACTTCTATATGTATTATTTTTCTTCTATTTTAGACCTGGTCTGTAACTTGCCTAGAATCAAAGGGACACATATTCTAATGGATATTATATATAGCCAAAGGAAAATATAATTTTCTGACCGAGTGGTGGCCAAGAACCGGGAAAAGGTATGTCGGTCGCCCTGCGGCAAGATAGACGTACGACACTGTTGCGATCGTAGGAGCGTAGTGACCGATACAATCAGAGAGGGCTATGCCCAGCTGTGGGTAAAATCGGGCTTTAGATGATGATGATGAAGGGATAATATCTTCGAGAGCTTCGAGGTGGCGATAGGCGAGAAACTGCCAAAAATAGAACCGCGTTCTTTAGTATCGGAGGCCACAGGAGGTTGAATTAATAGTAACCATGCATTTTCGGTCCTACAAACCACATTTGGACTAGATAAACATCATAAATTATCATCATATAGAGCATTAAACATTGGCATATAAATGAAATTCATGAAGACAATGTTTTTCATGCTACGCCAAGTTTATTGTATGGGGGTGTGATTCGAAACACAATATTGAAAATAAAATGAGAATAAAATTGAAGTTGTTATGTGAACAGTTGAATTTTCTGCTGCATTTTCACTTCACATTTAACAGCCACTTGCTTGAAAGAAGTATCATAGAAGTTTATTGTATCATTTTATATTGGAGTACCTATCATGATTTTCTTTGAGAAAGTACCTAAATATTTTCTAGGTTTTTGGGCACAAATAATATTTCTTTTTAAAAACTATTTATTACTTAGTTGTGCTGACTGAAAAATCTTTCAATGTTTTATGAACTTCTTTAAGTTCCGGCCATTGAAAACTCACTGTAAAACCAAGTGATTTTACCTCAATCTCGACTTCAATTGATTTCTTTAGAAGTACCATACCAGCTGCGGCCGTGATACCGGCCGTATAGAAGAACTTTTGGAAGACTTTTGGAAATCCTTTATCGATTGCCTGCGTCGTTTTGAAAGCCTATATTTTTTCCACTTTTGTATAGACCAATTTCTGTTGCCCTTTAAGGTATGTATATAAAAGCGAATTAATGTAAGTATTTCTGAAGCGAATATACAATCTAATCTCCCCACTGATTTAAATTAATAGATAGCGATTTGTCTTACAGTATTTATTAGATAGTGCCCGCGACTTTGTCTTGGTGTTTATTTTAGTATTTATTATCTAATTAGTGTTTTAATGGATAGTCTCAACCTTCCTCTTTGAAAATTTTCATAACGATCGGATCAGTGGTTAAGTCGTAATGAGGTCACAATCAGACAGATAGAGTTGCTTTCGCATTTATAAAATTAAGTGTAGATAAGACACTTTTTTGAGGTGGGCTGATGATATTATCAAAATAATAGGGCGAGATTAGATGATTCTCGCTAAAGATAGAGGATTCTGGAAGAAGAAAAAGGAGGCCTTCACTCAAATGGGATCCACGTCACGGGTAAATAAGTTAAATATACTAATATGACTAATAAACATTTAAAATGTAAATTATGCCGATGTGGAAATAAAAAGCCTTTATATATTATTATTAATACACTTTTTTTCGTCTTTATTTTTTCACAAATTAGAGAGTTCTAAGGGGCAATTTTTGCAACATGGACATGCAAATTGGACACGAATTTCGTTTATAGCTATTTCTGGGTAACAGAAATTCATGCTGATGCACTACTTTCTACCACACTTTCATTTTGAGGTTTTAAAGTAGAATTATTTCTAATGTAATATTACAAAAAAATCGGAAAAGTAGACAATCGATATTCAGAATGTTTTAAAATATCTTGATTGCGACATTATCTTTAATCTTGTGAGAATTGCCCCCCAAAGGGAAACTTCTTTGAATTCGTAACACAGTTTAAGGGCAGACTCATAAACAAGAAAAATTGGACTCTCGACACTTGTTTAAACTAAGCGAAACGGCTATAAAGTATTTTATTTTGGGCTTGGATTTTTTCGGTAAATAAATTCAGTTATGTTCGCAGAAATTTTATACAATTTTCAACAAAGCTAACTCAGTGTGACGAATTTCGGTTAATTGAACAAAACTTTTACGTAGAAATTTGAATGATTCTAGTTTGTTTTTTTTTTTTTTTTTAAATATTTGTATCGATAATTTTAAGTAAGGACCGCAGCATGAAATAATATAGAAAAATGTATGGAGGAACGAGGTATGGTGTTCCTCTATTGAAAAGGGAGGATCCTCCGACCAGGCAAGGTGGTTAGCCTGGCGGGCCGAAGCCCGACAGTTGATGTCGGATATTCGTATATGTGTTAGAATCGTTGTAAACTTTCATAGTGCGATTCAGGGTTTGTTGTTGTATCTTCACTCCGATAGATGGCGCTTTACTTTTTGCCATGTTGCGAGTAGTAATCGCTACAAAATGCGTGAGGTCTTGGGTTCGACCCTGGTCCCAGGTCGCGCAAAGTGTAATAGGGTTTTTTTGTATGGAAATTCTCAGTAGCAGCCGTGTCTGGTACTGTGCCTGGCAGATGGCAATAGTCTCGCGACCTATTACATGGGCATACGGCATTGGCGAAATATGGGGTACAATAGAACACCTCTGCCTAACCCTTCGGGAAATTTGCATTGCACTGATTTTATAGTAGGACCGTAATAATAGCTCGTTTCTAACTATATCTAAGGCCGCAGAACTGGCCGAAATTTCTAAAGCTTTTACGTCTTTAGATAAACCACTGTTTAGTGAAATCAGATCTCCAACTAATCAGCGTCCTTTTTTCCCAAAGTCAGTTCAGTATTAGTTCCGTCTAACCCTATTTATTCTGGCATTTGACCCGGGATATGTTTGATAGTGAGATTACGACACAAAATAATATAGTATTTGTTGATGCGTTCAACGAATTAAAATGTAAACGTTGAGATGTTTTTTTGATTTCTCAATTTTTTTTTCTGAATCACCTTTCTAGTTTCTTGTTATAATACCAAGTTGAAATTTATTTAGAAAAATGTAAATTCTGACACGAAGCCACAGCAGTCCGACACAAATATATATAAAGTTTTGACACCCAATTTGCGGGATATAACAATCTATACTTAGTCCAAATGGCTCTTTTACCAGATGGCACAAAATTTAATAACGCCATATTATACAAATGCAATAGGCGGGGGTAGTGTCGTGTACCGGACGATTGAAGTGGACTTGTTAAATTGTATAGCAAAAAAAACTGTAAACTTATATTCTTATAAATAGCAGTCTATAGTTAATTAATGCTTTTAGCATTAACCGAAGCACTGACGGAAAAGGGATGATTAATTCTATATCGTTCGCAAGTACGGGACGCGGAAGCCGCATAGTGAAATGAACTGTAATATACATAATGCTTGTAAAATTTTAAATCCGTGTCTCGCCTGCTCCCTTTACGGTCTAGCATAAATCATCCTAAAATTCATTAAAAGGTTAATTAAAGAGGTTACTTCGATTTCAAATGACAAATACTTTGTCAAAAAGTTTCAGAAAAGGAATTCCAGAAAAATATTTTACTCTATTTATTTACGTTTTTGCTTAACTCTCACAATTCCCTTAATATAAGGATTTAGAATCAACTTAATTGTGAATACATTACACATCACACACATCTCTTAGGCACGCTTAGGTAGCTATGAGCCAAGTACCAAACACCTCTGCTTCAAAGGATTGTGGGATTCAATTAAATTAAGCTCGGGTATATTTCATCAAGATTGTTTGAGATTTAAGAGGTACACACGCCTCAAGTGTGAGATAATCCTGTAATTCATTCTATACTCGTTTATAAAAGATAGTTGTAGTAACTTTTTTTTAACTTTGTTCCACACTAGTATTTCTCCTGTATCGTGGGTACAGCTTACAAACATACATATCATATGCACACACAATCAGACCCGAAACAATTATCTGTATATCATACAAATATTTGTTTGGTGCGGGGGTCAAACCCGTGACTAGTAGCGCAGAAAGCTAAACGTTTAGCCGCTGCGTCAACCGTGTCATCAAATTGACTTGGATATTACTAGTCGCGTTTTATTGGGTTTTCTGCTTTATAATTCTTGGTAGCAACCCTGAGTTTGTAACTCAACGTTTGGTAGACAGCAATAGGGCTCCTATTAATTGGGACTTAATAACGTTATCGGCGAAATATGACCGTACCATATTACACCTCTGCCTAACTCTTCGGGGAATACACGCGTGATGTTATGTCATTACCTACTTACTAGTTAATAAATATGAAACAGAGGCCCTAGTGTAAGTTTTTTTCGACAAACTCGATTTAACGCATTGAACGCGTTCGACGTTCCAATTGGTGGAAAGCACGAAACGAACCAATTGTTATCGGAGCGATGAATGCGTTCGATGCGTTAAATCGAGTTTGTCGAAAGAAACTTACACTAGGGGTACAGTATGGACAGTTATATCTGATGCGCGCCAATTTTAACCACTAGCTTACTGAAACACACGCACGAACAAACAGTTACGTTGTGTACCACCCTTTATGTGGGTGCATTGTGGAATGCAAATAAATAATATTAATAAATGTCCTGAACCAGTTATATTACATAAAAAATAAGTTGCCCCACTCTAAGAATAATTTCTTTCTTTCTTTTTTAAAAAACGTTGCCCCACACTAGGATTTCTCCCGTGTCGTGGATACAGTTTACAAACATACATGTCACATACATACACATCCAGACCCGAAAAAACTATCTGTAGATCATACAAATATTTGTACCGTGCGGGGATCGAACCCGCGACACATAGCGCAGAAAGCTAATCGCTTAACCACTGCGCCAACTTGTGTCGTCCCACTTCTCTATCGTCCCATTTCTCTATCGAGGGTGCGTTTGCAAAACAAATATTCACATCCACAGACACCTCGACACGGAAGATACCAATATTTGATCAATGTGGTAATCGAACCCGCTCAACCATGGCCCCAACTATGCCCTCATAAATATCATTATGCTGAACTGAGCCTAGCAATAAACAAAAAAGCTCTATTATTCTACTTTCCAGCAAAACTACCATGGATGGGTGACAGGCAGTGACATCGGTGCTAACACTGTTGTTCTGTCTCTAAAAATTTTTGTTATTGGGGTCGATGTGAATAACTTGTCTCTTTTTTGAGGCACAGGGCGCTGTATGCCTAACCACTGCATAAGTTATAGGCCGCAGCGTGCACACAGTTATTAGACAGGGTAGGCAGAAAATTTTAAATGCTTACTTACTTAAAAATACCTGCTGCGTGTTGGTATTAGTTCGTCGTCTTGTCGATTAAATAGTCATGTATGTGACTGGTTAAAGATAATATCTAACGATAGTTCGTAACTATACGTTGATGGGCTCGTAGTTACATAACTACCGCGTTGGTCAGTCTATCTGCGTGGTTAAGTAGCGCTTGACGCGGTCAGTCCTTGGATGGGTGACCATTTTCACATATCAACACCACTGTGCCTCGGAAAGCACGTTCAGCAGTTGGTCCCGGGTGTCATACGAAGACCTATGACAGTCGTTACGGGTGTCAGTAGCCCAAAAAGTCTGACGACCAGTCTAACCTTAGAGCATCAGTGTCTCCCAGTTACTGGGTGTCGGAGGTTACATGGCAGTCGCTCCGTGTAAAATATTGATACTGAGCCGCAACCGGTTAGATTAGAAGCCGAACCCAATTTAGTTGGGAAAAGGCAGATAAGGTCGTAACTATACATGTTATAGGAATAACGCACATGCTTAAACTTATTATGAATATTTAGTTATAGGTAGGTACTCATAAGTCATACATAGACGAGAAAATAATAAACTATATTTGCACAATGCTACCACAGCTCTCATGGGAAAAAATATTTTCTACGTAGGCTCTCAAACATAAAATAATATTCCTAAGCAGCTTAAAGAATTAAATGTTATTTTATTTAGAAAAGAAGTGAAAGGTGTAGGTGCATTACAAATCTACCACGCACACAGTCACAATGTAAGACGAGCGATGTTGTTTCGCCTGTTCAAAGAAGGGGTGACTTTCGTTGAACAGGCGAAACAACAACGAATTGTCGGTTTTCTTCGTTGCTATCAAATACGCTTGATTTAGTTCGTTTAAATTTATTTTTAGGATAAAAATGGCTGACGTCTTTCAGTAGTTGACTTTTAACAAAATATTTTGGGTTGTGCGTTTATTGTGTTACATGTTGTATAATTAATATGCATGGACAGGCGTACGGACTCGGGTTAATAATAATTTGTATATTCATATTCATATGAACACAAACATTTCATTACCTTATAATTTTATTCCCTAATTTAATTATTAGACATGAAATATGCCCTTTAACATAATTTACAATGTACATAATTAAAGTCTATTATACTGCGTCTACTGTGTTCATAATGCAATAAATACTGTATACGACAACACGATTGGCGCAGTGGTTAAGCGATTGGCTTTCTGCGTCACGTGGAGCAGATTCGTTCCCAGCACGGATTAAATAATTTTATGGTCCACAGTTAGTTGTTCTGCGTCTGGTTGTTTGTGCAACTGAATATAATATGTGTTTGTAAACGCACCCACGATACAGGAATTATAGCAAGTGTGGGGAACGTTTAAATAAAAAGAATACGGCATTATGCTTATACATATAAATTGTATAGGGATGGGAAGCACGTATTACGAAAAAGGTCTCTCGGTATTTATAATGACTTTTTAATATTTACATATATACTATTTTCACTCATTATCATCATTTCTCATCAACGTAACTTATAATATACTAATTTTCCTCAACATAATTTCAGAAATCATATTAATTAAAATGTCCTATTCCACCTAGAAATCAGATCCAATTAAATGTTATATGGAACATAATTAGAAGGTAACTCTGAATTTTACGTGAACAAAAACTTATAAATTTATGATAAGTAGGAGTACGATTATTATGATAATCTCAGTTTCGGAATAACCGTACCTTACTCATATGGTAATTAATATATGTACATAACGAAATAAATGAACATAGAGACAATGCTCGTTATTTTATCAAAGGACTAGATTTTGTCCGCGACTTCGTACGCGTGGAATTTAGAATCTGATATTGTCCTGCGATAAAATGGATCCTATATTTTAAGTTAGACTCCTAGCAATACATCGGTGAAAACTGCATTCAATTCCATGCAGCAGTTTTTGCGTAATGTGTGTACAAACAGACAGACAGACAAAAATTCTAAAAACTGTTGTTTTGACTTCTGTTGCTCTAATAAAGACCGCTCATATTAGTTTTTCTCCAATATCTGTAATGTACAGACATCGGCCTATTATACCTAATTTTATTATAAGTATATTTTATAATTTTTTTTTTTTTTTTTTTTTACTTTTCTAATCTATTTAATGTGTAAATATATGTAGTTTAACATATAAGTTAAGACTAGTTCTGTAGTATAGATTGACAGATGTGTTATTTTAAGAATCAATGATATGAAAAGCAAAGAGATCCCACTTTATTGCCTTTATTTAAAACTACTATTATTTGACGTATTATTTACACATCCACACTATTATAAATGCGAAAATAACTCTGTCTGTCTGTGTGTTACTTCATCACGACTAAACCATTGAACTAATCGTTATGAAATTTTACAAAGAGGAAGGTTGAGACTATTCTATTAAAACACTAATTAGATAATAAATAAATAAAAAATACACTTAGACAAAATCGCGGGCACTATATAATAAATACTATAAGACAAATAGCTATCTATTAATTTTAAATCAGTGGGGAGTTCACTTCAGAAATACCTACATTAAGTTGCCAGAAATTTGTCTGTACGAAGGTGCAAAAAATGTAGGTTTTCAAAACGACTAAGGCAACCGATAAAGGATTTCCAAAAGTCTTTTGTAGATCTTTCTACGCGGACGAAGTCACGGCCGCAGCTGGTTTTGTACTTTTAAGTAATTCATTTAAAGTCGAGATTCAGGTAACGACTGGGATGTCTGCCTGCAGGCCGATATATAAAAGTGATGCAGTGGCAGTGGTAGCAACAAAAACTAACGAACAGTTTGGTTTCTAATGTAAATCTAAAAAATATACGTTTAAAAAGAAATATTTGTATGATCTATAGATAGTTGTTTCGGGTCTGGTTCTGTGTGCATCTGACATATATGTTTGTAAACTGTACCCACAATACGGAAGAAATCATAGTGTGAGGCACCGTTTTTAAAAAACAATGAAAAAAAGTAGTAGTTCCCACGGCTAGAGGCCGAACCTATCATCGACATTATTTTTAGCAATAAAGACGCCAAAGAACATTACTTTTTTTTGCCTCAGCCATTAATAATGGATCTTCCTTTCGAATCTAATGCGATTACCCTGAACGATTTATAGCGTGAACGTAGGCGGAAGGGCCGCGGGCTTTGAAGGGCTCTGAAAACATCGGTAATGTTCTATAATATAAAAGATCAGCCACGTATTACGTATTATACGATGAATTTGGAACGAGCTTAATAATGGCCAAAGATATAATTAGAAAATGTGGCGGTGTCTATGTCAAAAGTAGAATGATCATTAAGTTTGCAGTTCTTTAAATCTTTACGGCTGCCACTGAATATGTTTTTAACACAAAAACCAAATAACATCGATTCCCGATCGAACCTCTATCCTAGGACCTGGTGCTTAGCAGCTGCACTTGTGACGGCTAGACCATTGAGGCATAACAGATGGATTAGGTAAAGGTGTACCAATAATTGTATTTGGTGTGTTATTGTGTGTGTTGGCGAGTTGCAAATTGCGCGTTCGTATACTTTGCCCGACCAAGGAAACAAACCCAGGACTTCATGTTCAGTAGTCGTACTTGCCATCACTAAACCAAAGAAGAAGTTTATTTCAGCATAAACATTTAAGTGCACTTTAAAATAATTCTGTGTCTTAGGCTTCTGCACCCCTGATAAATTATGAGAGACGAAAATGTATGAAGCGGTTTTATGAAGGGACTGGCAACAAAGTTGATAAATATTAAATACTAAGAGACCCGCGCGACTTCGTCCGCATTAGGAACTACACTACAATACATTACACTACAAAAAAAAAAAGATTTCCTCACCATATAAACCTTCTCTGGACTTCCACAAATATTTCAGAACCAAAATTAGCCAAATCGGTTCAACCGTTCTCGAGTTTTAGCGAGACTAACGAACAGCAATTCATTTTTATATATATAGATAGATAGATTATGTACAAGTACTTATTAATGCTAGTTGGTTCGCAGAGTAATAAAAAATGGCTTCTACATAGCATTACGCCTGTATTCCTCGAAGGGTTAGGCAGAGGTGTACTATTGTACACACGTATTTCCCTCTAGCTGTTATTGAGTCCCATATATAATAATAGGGGGCGATCCTATTGCCATCTACCCGTCACTATTTTAGAGTCCGTGCTGCTACTGAGAATTTTCATACAGAAAAACCCAATAACACTGCCCGACCTGGGAATCGAACCCAGGATCCCACGCTTAGTAGTCGTGCTTGCTGCCACTAGACCAATGAGTAATGAGGCATTCTAATCATAACTTTACTAATATTTAACCCGTTACTGTCCCACTGCTGGGCTAGGACTTCTTCTCAGAATGAAAAGGGCCTAAGTCTACGACGTTGGCTTGGTGCGGTTTGGCGGACTACACACACCATCAAGAATTTTATGGAGTCCTAACAGGTGTGCAGGTTTTCTCACGATGTTTTCCTTCACCGTTAACGAAAGTGATAATCATATTTTCATCCGCAGACCCTGCTGCATGGAAGGCAAACGTAAAATGCAAGCAAAACTACTTACTTTTTATTTTTCTTTGTAAGGAAAGGAAATTTCCTCATAAGAAATAACGAAATGTAACGATTTTCACAGCTTCTATGTTTTCACACCACACATACACATTTATGCAATACTAGCTTCTGCCCGCGGCTTCGCCCGCGTGGTTTACGAACCCGTAGATTTTTCCGGGATAAAAAGTTGCCTATGTGCTATTCCAGACTATAATCTATCTTTGTGCCAAATTTCATCCAGATCCGTTCAGCTGTTCTGGCGTGAAAGAGTAACAAAGATCCATCCATCCATCCATCCATCCTCACAAACTTCCCCGTTTATAATATTAGTAGGAAGTAGGATTTACTGAACATTTCAACCCCCAAGCGCGAACTTTGCCGCTTAGAAAATAAAACAGGTATAATGTTTATGCTGTTTTAATTATTCTATTGCTGAAATACTAAAATTAAGATTACGTAAAGCCTAATTAACGATGTTATTAAACTGTCAAAAGCTACAGGTGTGAAAATTAATAATAAAGTTGCTATTTGTTTTCTGTTACTTAAATCAATTAAAAACAATGTCTGAAAGTCGAGTTTAAGCATAACGTAGCATCACGACGTTATTCCCTGACAAGTTAGGCAGAGTTGGAGTTAGTATAGTTGTAGTTCAACTCATTGTAGGTCTATTGCCATCTACCGACAATTCCCATACGGAAAAACCTAGTAACCCTTTACTCCACCCGGGGATCGAACCCAGGACCCCACCCTCAGCAGCCGCGCTTGTGCTTGACCGATAAATAAATTATTATTAGCGATTAATAACGATATAAATAGCTGATATCGATTAAATCAAAACGCTACGTTATGAACACCCGGTACTAAATTGCATTGTAGCTACACATTGCTATCTCATAAAACACATATAGTAGGTCCTGTAAGTAAATGTACACTGTACAATTAAAAAAATCCAATTAGAATTTTTAATTTAAATTCAATTAAATTTTACGTACCTACGTAAGCTACAAAGTGATTACATTTTTGTGGTTTCTAAAAATCACTCTCATTAAAACATTCGGTGTATGTATATGATAATTAAAAGAAAGGGAAATTTCGGTAAATAAAGATTATTTTGATTTTCAATGGAGATTACTCATTTGTACACCTTTATAGGTAAAACATGTTGGACTATAATTACTTATTTAACATCAAAAATACTGTTTAAAATTGTATTATCACCCATGTTTGACACAAATAAAATGATTTGATTTGATTTGATTTGATTACATAAAGCACCCCTACATAGGTAAACAACAGTTGAGGAAAATTTGGAAACATAAGAATTGCCCAGTCACCATCCGGCACGTGAACAGCTTTGCCTAAACTGTATCCAATTCTGACTACTGCTAACGGCAGAAAGTAATAAAGAATTACATAACACATAACATAGCATCACGCCTGTATTTCCCGAAGGGTAAGGCAGAGGTGTACTATTTAATACCCACATTTTGATGATGCTGTTATTGAGTGCCATGTAAAATGTCGCCAGCCTATTGCTGTCTACCGGTTACAGTTCCAGATTACGTATTGCTACTGAGAATGTTCATACAGAGAAACCGAATAACATTTTGCCCGAACCGGGAATCGAACCCAGGACCTAACGCTCACCAGTCGTGCTTGCGACCACTAGACCAATGAGAAAGTCAAAAGAATGTCCTAGGTCCCGAGGTTCTAGGTCTGATCTCCTGGTTTGGCAGTGTTATTGATATTTTCTGAAATTCTCAGTAGGAGCCCGGAGTTCGAAACTGTGCCCGGTAGATGGCAATACGCTCGGCCCCTATTATATCGTACTTAATTATGACATTGGCGAAATGTGGTTGTACAAAAAAAGTATTCCCCTGCCTAATTCATTGGGGAATACAGGCGTGATGCTATGTTATCAAAATGTTATGTTATAAAAAGTATAAGCCAAACAAATAGTGACTATAATAAGATCGACGCATCTACAAATTTTGGTACTAAACTTAAGTATATTTTAGTATGAAGGAGCGATCTTATTAAAGCGTGCAAAATTATTTTAAGGAAATGAAATGAAATTATTTATTTTGCAATTAGGATTTTTCAATCACTTTTACACGTCTTTTTTAAACTAACGATGGCGTCGGCATTTCCTATGACTATCCCTGAGAAGAAACGCCGAAACAAACTCAGGGGCCAAAGTCTATTTTAAAGTCCAGACAGATTGTAATGATGTAAGGTTTTATGTGAGACAAATATAGGGTGGAATAGCCTTTTGAAGAAAGTGCCATAACTATTTGAGCTAACCTGTCGCAACAGAGTGCAAGCATGCATCAGTTATCGTGAGAATTAATGAAATTAAGAGCGTTCAGCCTAGATCTCACTCACATTTACAATGTATAGCGGTTATATATAAGAAATCATTTCAATTTAAACGACATTACAATATCAAAATAATGAAGTAAATAATATAATAATTAATGGCAAAAATTGTATATATAAAAAAAAAAGAGGAAAGGCTAAAGAGCGGCTCAATCCCAAGCGTTTTTGTCATCTAAATAGTCCGAAATTTTATAGTATCCTTTTTTACAAAGTTTAGATTTAATTACAATTTTGAACTTCTTTAATGTTGAATTACATATATCATTGGGAAGCTTATTGTAAAAGCGTATACATTGTCCCATGAATGAGTTGCTTATTCTGTGGAGGCGCGTAGCATGTACAGCAAGGTTGTGTTTATTCCTAGTGTTCAAAGAATGATGATGATGAAATTGAGCCACTTTTATCAAGTAATCTTTCTTTCTGCTTTGGTTTAAAAATCATCTTTTATTTCAATAAAATTAAATCGTTTATTTTATTTTTGCAATTGAATTTTTAAATCTTTTACGTTTTTTTTTTGATTGGATGGCATCGGCATTTCCTATGACTATCCTTGAGAAGAAACGCCAAGAAAACTCAGAGGTCAAAAAATATTTTAAGGACTAATTGCTCTAATACGCTGACTGAAAAGTTTTCACTTCTGAAGACTGTTCCTAATAACATGCCCCTCGTCCACAAACCCAACTACTGGTGCCGACATTTTGTAGTCTTATTGTTTGCTACTCTTTGTCTTGCTCTACTTTCATATGATTAAGACCTCAGCAGTCCCTTTCATTCCACCCAGATAATATGGGTTGCCGAAAATTTTCGTTTGAACCAAATCAAGCCAAAACTTTGCTCGTCAAATCCAGGGATTGTGGTAATATATCCTAAAAAGCTGGCTTGAAAATAGAACTAATAAGTGGTGAACTTTGTGAAACAGGTTTATAGGAAAATAGGAGGAAAAAACTGAACTTGCCAAGTTTCTTTTTTATAATTGGATCTGGATTGGCAACAACTGCCAATGTAACTTCTATTTGAAAAGCATTATTTCGAAGATTGAATTATCTGACATAATACCATAGATATGAGTACGTATCGAATAATTATACATATATTTATGTATAGAAATTTTAAAATGCCACCATGATAAACAAAATATCATCACGGCTGTGTTCCCTGAAGTTAGGCAGAGGTGTACTATTGTAAACCCGCATTTTGCCGATGCTGTTGCCATATACGGATACAGTTCTAGACTCCGTGCTGCTATTGAGAATTTCCACATAGAAAAACTCAATAACACTTTGTCTGATCCGGAAATCGAGCCCAGGACCTCACGCTCAGCAACCGCGCTTGGGACCACTAGACTAATGAGGCAGTCAGTAAAATCAAATATTAACATCGATATCTGTTCCTTTACTGTTATCCTAAGTAACTCAGAGGTGAGACCGGCAGGCTAATTACGTAAAACAGCGACAGCAACGCGACAGCCACGCGACAGCCACGCGACAGCAATCTCACTGTCAGCCAATACATTATATGTCACAAAAATGACGTTTGACAGAAGTTATCGCGCGATCTACGCCTGTCGCTACATCGGTAATTAGGCTGCGGCAGCCTAATCCTGCCTAAGCCTGCTGTCGCTTTTTTACGTAATTAGGCTGCGGTTCCAAACTACTTTCTAAATGGAAAGCAAACGTTCAATCACTGAGCTATCACTGTTATACGAATATTCAGTCATAATTTGACAGTACATTGTTTACATATTTTTAGCGAATTTCTTTTAACTTAATTCACGCTTTTGTACTCCTTTTGTAACCAACTTTATAAACACAATTTAAAATAAAAACTTTTTGCTTCATCAGCAAAAACCTATTTGCATCGATTTCAAAAAGTGAAAAGTTATTTGGATTTCGATTTGAGTATACCAATAAAAGGGGCGCTGGTGATTCGATTAAAATTTTAAATTAATTTTATCTGGCTAGTCAAGTTAGAAAATCCGCCAATGCTTTCTAATTAACGAGTTTTGACAGCATAAGCTTTAATTATAAATTAGTCTATTATTATCACTACTGAAAAGAAGCAGTGTTAGCCTAGCGGTTGAACGTTTGCCTTCCATGCAGGATGGTCTGAGTTGAAACCCGGCCCGCACCTCTGACTTTTCGGAATCATGGGCGCATCAGAATTTGATTATCACTTGCGTTTACGGTGAAGGATAACGTCGTGAGGAATCCTGCACACCTGAGAGGGCTTCATAAAGTTTTTGATCGTGTGTGTAGTCCGCCAATTTGCACCGGGCCAGCGTGCTGGACTAAAGTTAAACCCTTCTCATTTCGAGACCCTTGCCCAGCAGTTGGACAGTAATGGGTTAAATTTATTTATTGTCCCTCGGCCACAACCCTTTAGAATAAGAATCATAGTTCAAGTGATAAATCTGCGAGGTTACGCAGCGCTTGACACGGTCAGTTTTTGGATGGGTGACCATTTTTCACATATCTCGGAAAGCACATTAAACAGTTGTTATACGTCCCGGGTGTTATACGAAGACCTATGACAGTCGTTACGGGTGTAGGTTGCCCATAAAGTCTGACAACGAGTCTAACCTTAGAGCATCAGTGTCATTCAGTTACTGGGTGACGGAGGTCAGAAGGCGGTCGCTCGGTGTATAATACTGATATTCAGCTGCAACCGGTGAGATTGGAAGCCGACTCCAATGTAGTTGGGAAAAGGCTAGGCAGAGGATGAAACATGAGATTGTTTGGCAACGCTTAACCAGTCCTGAGAAACGACAGGGTACGAGTACATAACATAACACATAAAATGGCATCACGCCTGTATTACCCGAAGCGACGATGACGGATGACGGCATGGTTGGCGCAGTGGTTGAGAGATCGACTGCTGCGCTACGTGTCGCGGGTTCGGTTCCCGCACGGAACAAATATTTGTATGATCTTCAGATAGTTGTTTCGGGCCTGGTTCTTCGTGTATGTGAATACACACCGTGCCTCGGAAAGCACGTAAAGCCGTTGGTCCTGCGCCTGATCTCTCTCCGGTCGTGTCGGATTGCCGTCCCATCGGCCTATGAGAGTGAAGGAATAGAGAGAGTGCCTGTGTTTGCGCATACACTTGTGCTCTATAATATCTCCTGCATAGTTGGCTAATCTCCGGTGAGATTGGCCGCCGTGACCGAAATCGGTCAGGAGGACATTATTATTATTATTATTACCCGAAGGGTTGGGCAGAGGTGTACCTTTCTACATCCACATTTCCCCGATGCTGTTATTAAGTCCCATGTAATAGGGGCGAGCCTATTGCCATCTACCGGGCACAAATCCAAACTCCAGGGTGCTACTGAAAATCCCAATAACACTGCGCGACCTGGGAATCGAACCTAGGCCCTCTTGCTCAGCAGTCGCAATTGCGTTCACTAGACGAATGAGGCAATTATTATGATACTAGCTTCCGCTTGCGGCTTCGCCCGCGTGGTTTACAAACCCGTACATTTTTTCGGGATAAAGAGTAAGTAGCCTATGTGCTATTCCAGACTATAACCTATCTCTGTGCCAAATTTCATCCAGATCCGTTCGGCCGTTCGGGCGTGAAAGAGTAACAAAGATCCATTCATCCATCCATCAATCCTCATAAACTTTCACATTTATAATACTAGCTACCGCGCGCGGCTTCGCCCGCGTGGTTTACGAACCCATAGATTTTTCCGGGATAAAAAGTAGCCTATGTGCTATTCCAGACTATAATCTATCTCTTTGCCAAATTTCATCCAGATCCGTTCAGCCGTTCTGGCGATCAAGAGTAACAAATATCCATCCAACCATCCATCCATCCTCACAAACTTTCACATTTATAATATTAGTTAGATTAGTAGGATGAGTACCTACATAATATATGATAATTTAAGTCTTAATGACAATGACAAATTCAGTGACAGACCATAACCACAGTGATAATACTGTGTTACATTACTCAACTCTACTCGATACCTCGAAACGCTCGTTATCAGTCTCGACTAATGTTATTCGTTACTCGACTCCACTCGGCCTCGACAAGACAGTATGAAGAATGTACCAGCCTAGACAGTTTTATTAAGTGGAGATATCCGTTGTTTAATTTGTAAATTCCCTCACTGCCTCATTTGTGTAGTGATTGCAATTGCGACTGCTGAGCGTGAGGTAGTTTGATTCCCGGTTTAGGCAAAATGTTATTGGGATTATCTGAAATTCGAAGTAGCAACTGAGAGTTGGAAATTATGCTCGATAGATGCTATATGCTTGCCTCCTGCTTCATTGGGCTTAATACCGATTAACGGGTTAACCGATCTCTCAATTCGTGTTCTTGAAATCAAATTGCAGATATCAATAAGATATAACATTTATTAAAAAAAAATCTAAAGAAATGAAAGGGCCTTTCAGTCCCAAGGAGTACAAAGCACAAATGTTGGACGATTTACATCTAACAAATTATAGTTATCAGACCATAAATTATTGCTCAAAAGTCGCGATAGTTCAACCCGCATGAAATAAAGCCCAGCGAGGGATCAAAAATATTCGTTGAAGTCAAAAATTAGGTTCATGAGATCAAGATACCTTTTGAAGTTCACGTAATTTAATTAAGTAATACTTACTGTATGAAAAAGTTAATAATATTATGAGGATAAAATATTCACTTACATTATTTAGACTTCAAAGTAAAAGTCTAAAGTTATATATAAAAAATCTGTTTTATAGCTAGCCGTTAGCCGTTAAACATTGACTTCGATACAGGGTCTGAGTTCAAACCAGGCCCGCAGCTATGACTTTTTGAAGTCATTCGCGATCAGAATTTGATTTACACTAGCGTTAATGGTGATAGAAAACATCGTAACGTAATCCCAAACATGAGAGGGATCCATAAATTTTCGCAAAGGTGTACGTGGTCCGCCAACCTGCACTAGGTGTCGCATTTGGTAAGAAGAGAAGAGGCATTTGCCCAGCTATAGGATGGTAATGGGCAGATATTTCTTTTTTTCTTGACTTGTACTTAATTACATTAATTACCGTTATTAAAAAGTTTTGTTGCAACAGTAAAAGTTCTACCCTAGAACCCAGGCTACCTCTTTGTAAAATTTCGTAACGAATGGTTCAGTGGTTTAGTAGTGAAGAGGTAACGAACAGACAGACAGAGTTACTTTCGCATTCAGGCGTGAATAGATCTCCCAAAAAAGCACCAGTTAAATGTGATGTAGCTAAAATTAGAAATTACGGCCTTTGCAAAGAGGTGGATGGTGGTGGCCTTGTGTTTTCATCATCCTCTTGTGCTCGTGTCGTATCGTTTGAGCTGTCACATGGAAATGACAGATGCTAAAGTGGAGATAGGGTAGCCAGGCTCTAAAGTAAAAAAGCCGGACACAGATTTATATTTAGCCATAGCAATGTTAATATTATACTTTTGGCGTCTTTTGACGGTGTGAGGTTGACCATAAACCTGACCAAAGCCGCGGACTTGTAGATATTTGGCCGGACACGATTGTAAAAAGCCAGACATTGGCTTCAGCCGGAAACTCTAGATGGAGAGTTTATTTAGACAGCAAGGCAAACCAACTAACAAACGCACGTCAAATGTGAGCAAATAAAACAATCTTCTCTTGATACTTCATAATCCTCTAGAAGTCTACACTATGTACCTATAGATATGTACTAGATAGACTAATAGACAAATAAGTAAATAATATTTATATTTTAAAGGCTAAAAACTTTTGTTTTATAGCTATCGATCTTGGCACTACATTTTTAAACAATAAACTCCACACACGTTCACCAGTCGCGCTTGTAACCTAGTGCGGTCCTGTGGTGATTCCCGGGTCAAGCAGTGATAGTAGGTTTTTCTATTTAATAATTTTCGGAGTTTAGAACTGTGCTCGGTGGATGGACTCAACTTCGCCCCCTATTACATGGAACGGTATCGGCGAAATGTATTTGAACAATGGTACACCTTTACCTAATCTTTCAGGTTATATACGGTCACATGTCAGGTTGATACTCCGCCCATCTTGGAAGTGGTAATTAATTAATTACTCGGAAGTTTGAACAACATTCTTAGAAGATGGATAACCAACTGTTAAACCCCAATTGCACAGCACGGTTGGCGCAGTGTTCAATTCCCGCACGGAACAAATATTTGTATGATCTACAGATAGTTGTTTCGCTGTCGTTATGTGAATATATGTGTTTGTAATCGCACCCACGATCCGTGAATTATTCCTAGTGTGGAGTATATTTAATGAAAAGAAATATTACCAATTATTACTCTCTAAAGCACGTAGAGTCACGAAAATACAACTATATTTTATTTGGTGTCCAAAAGAAAAGGAAGGAACCAACCATTATTGTGGCGTCTGATTATGTTTAGTAGATAGCCAGTTATTTTTCTAAAATCTTTTCAAACTATTTGTAATATAATCGTTTTAAGAAATACTGTCAATTCAATAAATCTTAAAAAAAAAACTTGATAAAAGAGTTTAAACAAAATGTAATGTTATCAAGAACTTGGGAATAAAATAGCCGATTTTTAAAAGACTATGAAAACTTCCTATTTTAGTTTGCTTACCTAAATTCCCGGTTTAATATACTGCCTGGGTAAAGAATAGAGTCAATAACGATCGAGTAAACGCATATTTTTATTACTTTTTATGAAGGTAGTTACCTAAAATCAAGTCAATGTTCGAAATTTGAATATAGATATTATTTTATTGCGAAGGGTTGGGAGAGGGCTGAGTTAGGGATGTTTTTCAATAAACCACATTCGAGTAACATATTAACTGTTTGCTCAAATACTTCATGTCAAATAAAGGTTTTATGTTTTTGTTTTCGAATAAAATATTATTGATTTACGTTCTATTTGTTTAACGTTTTTTCAGTGATGAATAAATACCTTTTGAAAACATTTATGATTTACCTAAAAATAAAATTAAATGGAAAGTGTGCATTTTTGTGAGCATAATGAATAATTTGATTAATTTAAAGCATCTATGTAATTCACACTTAGTAAAGTAATACTTACTTATTTAAAAAAAATCTAAACTTTTTTTATAACAACAACTTGAATTTATTTATTAAAGAAATATTCGGGCTCATCAATCACTCACAACACAAATTATCATTTGATTATTCCGTAAACACAACAGTTTTCATTCAGTTCGAAAATTGTTAAACTTATCGCAAGTCGTCTGGGGCAGGCGCGCGCGGAGACGACCGTCCCTTTCATGCTCTACACACAGACTGGCTAGATGGAGCCTTTCGTGACGAACTTTCGCCGTTCCTATTTCAAAAAACAAACAAAGCCAATGGCCGTACTGATAAATTCTCCCCATTAGTTGTCATGGGTCACGCAGAGGTCACTTTATAACGTGAATTGATTGATTTTAATTACTGGTTGGATAAATCATAATTATGTTGAAATTCACAGGATTTATGAAGTTGGGAACAATATCACACGTATTGATGCTTTTAGGTAGAAAAAATTAGAAAATCACACGAATAGTTTTACATAAGCCATTTTAATGAGACATTACAGAACAAATAAAAACGTAAGAGGTGCGTTCATTTTAGTAACAAATATTTGAACGGATCTAATTTGTTTTATTATAAAGCGACTTAGGTTGCATATGAAAATATTGTTTTTTTTTTTAACTTTGATCGAAACGTTTATTTTAATTTCTTAGAAAAAGCAATTTACCTATATGTACATTATTAACATATCCAATATGATCCGTTTTAATATCCTGCCAAATAATTGAAAATGAACGTTAAATTTTCATCTTAAAATATCGTAACTGATATATTGCGGGTTCCGAGTATTTTAAACACAATTTACCTACCTATGTAGTTTTTAAACGAATGTTATGATGGGTAGTGTAGAAGTTTCTTTTATTTTAATGATTTTAATTTTAGTTTTATTCTCTGTCTTTTTAAAAAACATTGCCCCACACTAGGATTTCTCCTATGTCGTGGGTACAGTTTACAAACATACATGTCACATGCACACACTACCAGACCCGATCTATCGACCCGAACTTTCTGTAGATCATACAAATATTTGTTACATGCGGGAATCGAACTCGGAACCCGAAAGGTTTGATAGTAAATATACAAAAATGTATTAAAATAAATTCCGTTTGTTACTGTCCCACTGCTGGGCAAGGGCCTCTTCTCAGATACTAACGATTACACCTTATTTTACCTCCCTGGCCTTGTGTGGGTTGGCGGACTACACACACCACCGAGAACTTTATAGAGTCCTCTCACATGTGTAATTTTCTTTTATGTTTAGTTAATGTATTATAACTTTTAGGTAGATAAAGATGTGTTTATACTGTCTGCCTCATTGGTCTAGTGGTCGTATGCGCGACTGCTGAGCGTGAGGTCCTGGGTTCGATTCCCGGGTCGGGCAAAGTGTTATTGGGTTTTTCTGTATGGAGATTCTCAGTGGCAGCACGGAGTCTGGAACTGTGCCCGGTAGATGGCAATAGGCTCGCCCCCTGTTACATGGGACTCAATAACGGCCTCGGCGAAAAGTGGGTGTACAATAGTACATCTCTCCCTAACCCTTCGGGGAATACAGGCGTGATGCTATGTTATGTTATAATTTTCATACAAATTCGATTCAACTTTCCAAGAACTAAATTAATCAGTTATAAAGTGTTATTCAGCTGTTTATTACCACAAAATTGTTACCACATTAACATCAAAGCAATTAATTAATGGCCTATTGTTTTTGTTTAATTAATAATGACGAAAACACCACTTAATAAATTACCAATTTCTTCGTTATAAATTATTGATAGAAATCTCGGAGATACCTGTAATTACACTTGCCTTTTTTCTTGCTTACAATCATTTGTTGTCCCACGTTGGGCGCCAAATATTGAAGCTTTGTTATGTTTGATCTCAAACTCTTTTCATTACTATACTATACAATAAAGACGTACTGGGTAAAAGAAAAACTCTCAGAAATTGATCAAAGGAGATAACGATCTCAAAAACGTGCGAACAATAACGATTTACCAGGCTTCTAAGCCACTGCCATTATTTACAATGCTTCAGCATGTTAAAGAAAGTATTCAGTAAGTTTTAGGGTGGGAATTATGATGCGTTTGCAGTATGTAAGGTCCTGGGTTCGATTGCCGTGTTTGGCAAAGTGGTTTTAGGTACTATGTAAGGAATTTCTGAATGGAGCTCGGAGTTTCCGGCAATAGTGCAATATAAGTGTTCTAAGTAGTACACCTCAGAATACAGGCGTGAAGCTAAATGTTTTACTCGTTTTTTTCCATACATATTCGGTACTAGTTATATATGTATATAATTTAAATGACAGAATTAGAGACAAAGTTTTATCCCCTATTTTATCCCCTTAGAGGTGACAGTTCCAAAAATCCCTTTTAGTGAATGTCCACGTCATATATTTAAGAACTTAATGTCAAAATTTCAAAGTTTAGCCTGTGCGTTGTGAAATTAGTCGGAACAAGTCTTTCTATATGTATAAGTAAACTGGAAACTTACCGAGCGTAATAGCCAAATAGATATTACGTTACTGCTTTACTCATCAATCTTTAATGAAGGCACCAATGAGGCAAATCATTGGTTTAGTGTTCTCAAGCACGACTGCTGAGCGTGAGGTCCCGGGTGGGGCAAAGTGTTATTGGGTGTTTCTGTATGGAAATTCTCAGTAGCAGCACAGAGTCTGGAAGTGTGCGCGGTAGATGGCAATAGGCTCGCTCCCTTTTACATGGGATTCAATACTTTATACTGGCGAAATGTGGGTACAATAGTACTGCTTTAATTAATTGCCCGATTCCCTTTATGGACATCATTTCAATAGCAAAATACAACCATATTTTGATATTTTGATTCAATAGGTACTAAAGCTAGCTAAAGCCTTCAATACTAAAACTACCTAAATCCTTTGCCATCGCTATTCACTATTTCATATTTCAACACTTCACGGAATTAAATGTAATTTCAGCTCGTAAACGTGAATATCTATGATTATTTCAATGTCCATTATTTGCTTAATATTAATGATTAATAACCACACTGTAGGATGATTGGTGATTGCTGAATGGTGGGCACTGCCCTCACCCTTTTGACATAATCAGACTTATTATATTACTGCGACTGGCAGGGTTATAACGACACTCAATAGTAAGCAGAATCGATCCCATTTTGACAGTTCACCGAAGTAAATTGCAGCAGTATTCTTCAAAATTCAATTCATTCGAAAATAATTGGAGCAACGCAATGCATTTCATCAATTTTTTTAAACCAAATCGGTTATAATTACGAGCCCCTTTCGTGATACCCAACCCACGAAGGAAATAGTATTGCCAATAAGATGTGCCCTGTATAAGTTTGGGCCTCGTGAGTTAGGCACTCACGAAGTTTTTACCATAAAGGCAGTATGGCAGTGTTTTTAGTTTTCAGTAAATAAGTATTCCTTGTAGTTGGTGAAGCGGTCACACACGGCTAAGATTTTGGATTTAATCTCCGGATCAGGCCTTGGTTTTATTGTTAGAAAATTCTCGGTAGTAGCCCGGAAGTCGGAATTGTGCTTGATAGTCTCGCCTCCTATTACGCAGGATTTAATACAGCATCTGTGAAATGTGGGTGTACAATAGTACCTATATAGCCTTACCCTTCGAGGAATACAGAGGTGACATTTACTATTCATAACCATCACTGAACAACACTATTTAAGTTTTTACAGTACAATATCGTCTCCTTGCAAACGTTCGGATAGCCATATCCTTTCATTCAAAGTACTTAACACATACATATATAGTTATCTTCTAGCTCTCAGAGCGGCATTTGCTTACGCAGAAATTCTAACTAATAAACTATCGTTTATCAGTGAACTGCGAGATGTACTCAAAGGCTAAGTAGTAATAGACGCACATTATTTAGATCAAAGCAGTTGTTAAGGCGATATTGTAGTGCCTCTACAAGTTTAGTCGTTATTTAATCCAACACTTGATAAAGGTGATCTTACACGTCTAATTAATATGATATAATTCTGATGTTATAAGCAGAAATAGCTTAATCGTTTAACCCTTGCCTTCCATGGAGGAAGGTCTAAGTTTAAACCCCACCCGCACCTCTAACTTTTCGGAATCATATGCGGATCAAAATTTGATTATCACTTGCGTTAACGGTGAAGGAAAACATCGTGAGGAAACCTGTACACCTGAGGGTGCTCTATAAAGTTCTAGTCTGCCAACCCAAGTCTGTCAGTGTGATGCCTAAAGCAAAACCCTTCTCTTTCTGAGAAGAGGCCTTTGCCCAGCAGTGGGTCAGTAACGGGCTGAATTTATTTTATTATTATAATACCGATGTTTAGGATGAGGGTTCATTAACATATAGCCAGCAATCAGCTTGACAATATATTATCTATTGTGTCTATTTTGTCTTACTTGACGGAAGGGTTTTGTTCGGTCGTCGGAAATTGCAATGTGGTTTCGATGAAATTTCCGATACATTTAAGTACGAAGGAAGAAGCTCTTCAGTCAGGTCAGGTTTGTTCAGGAGACTGAGTACTCGCGCTTACAGACTGAGTTCAATCGTTTTGCTTTCTGCAGTGAAAGTTCGCGCATGCAGGACTTCAAGATTGATTGCTCTTGCTTAATCTGTAATATATATATAAAAAATAAGATTGTTTCTACCTATGTCCGTTATAGACTTTGAAATCATCCAACCGATGTGCCCCAAACTGGTTTCATTAGAAAGGCAATAATGCGAAGATAGTTTTAGACTTCTAAAACAATGCATTTTTTTTTTAGCGTAGTAGCACACGCCGTGCCAAATATGAATTTGTCACACAGAATAGCTTGAAAATCAACGGGAGAGGCATTTGTTTAACTGTACGATGTAACAGGTAACGATTACAGAACGACCGATGTGAATCATTAATTGTAAAGCGCATCATAAACTTGACAGCCGTTGGTTTGGAAACGTTTTTAATACAACATGATTTACACATTCCTTTTCAAATTCAGGAATCTGATTATTAACGGCGAACGTTAACTGGATAAACAGTGAACAATATGACGAATATTGGAACAAAATTATATTACTATCATCATCATCATCTCAATCGAAAGACGTCCACTGCTGGACATAGGCCTCCCCCAAGCATCACCAGTTCGATCGGTCCTGTGCTGTGTGTATTATTATGCTCTATTATAATTTTGTACGCCATTAATAGCAAGGAATAATCCTCCACGAGTCACGAAACCTGAGATCGACTGGCGCACCATGGGCACTCAGCCTCGATACCATCCTGGCTGACTAGCTAATATTTCCACTACGCCATGGGCGATTCAGAGTAAAAGTTTTTTGTTTCAACTAGGCCTTTGAGGCACTTTTAAAAAGTTGAGACTCTAGGCCCACGGTCCAAAAGGGGACAGGTTCTATGGAGAAGAGACCGGCAAGAAAAGTTAATTTATAATTCATAATCTTAAAAATATGAATTATATTAGAAAGAACAAACTTATCAAAACGTTACATTGCATAATGTGGTAATACAGTAAAAGTTATACAAGTGTTTCAAATAAAAAATAAAGACGGCATAAACAGTTCAAAGCGGACAAAAAAAGAATACAAAATAATGAAGTAACAAAAATGTCGAAACATGTGAAGCAAATCTAATGTAAAGTAGAACTAGTAGTAGATTCTGATGTGATAGCTCATGACGACTCTATAGAAGGAGGAGAATTAATAGCAAAACACGTTTTTCTCAAAAACACCATACTTTGCAAGCAATATGTACTGTATTTCTCTTTTTACTAATAAATGATTTTATCTTTATAACAATATAATGTCAATTTTTCCGCACTTGGCAGTGACAAAATGTCTATTCCAGAAACAGTTTTTGACTAAATAAACTAATCCATCAATACCAACATTTATATCCTTCCAAATTGTATTAGCAATATCACTTTTGGATGATTAGATGGGTCAGCTGCGTTACAGAATTATAAACGATCCATTTTCGGGGAACTCTTTAGGGAGACTGCGAACGTAGCTTTGGAGATAGTTCCAGTGTTTAGAATGAAGGTATATAGATCATATTAACGAGTATGGTCCTCAATGCTGACGGTTACAAATCGATAGATCGTAAACAAGGGAAAGTCGATTTTAATGACCAAGAAGAGCTTTTAGCAGAACGGAGGTCATGATATGATATGTTCCAGAAAAATATATACAAGAGTATCTTTTTTCTTTCTCTTTCTACATATCCATATATTCTACATATCTATACATATAAATAAAATTGGAGTGTCTGTTTGTAATATTGAAATAACCGTTTTTTACTACATGCATATGAATATATATACGGTACATACACCAAAATAACATTTTTTACAATTTTTGTCTGTCTGTCTGTCTGTTTGTATAGGCTAATCTCTGAAATGGCTGGACCGATTTTGACGGGACTTTTATTGGCAGGTAGCTGATGTAATAAGGAGTTACTTAGGCTACTTTTATTTAAAAAAAAAATAGGGTTAAGTGCATTTGGTCTCACAAAAAAATACATTGTTAAGTTCCGACATCCACGCGAACGAAGTCGCGGGCACAGCTAGTATTATATAAAATCACAACTCTATACAACATTTTCTGTTGATGTTGGATATTCGTATATGTCTTAGAATCGTTGTCAACTCTCATTGTGCGATTCAGGATTTCCTGTTGTCGCTTCACTCAAACAGATGGCGCCTGGTCACTACAAAACTGCTTTTTTTTTGTAATAAGAATTAGGCAAAACAAAAGAAACGACAAGATGGCTTCCGCCCATACCCTGAACGTGCTCCTTTACCAAGTCGAAGAAAAAAAATAGTAGGACCTACTGACATTCGTTCCATATTTTCTTTCGTTTCATAAACTGATGAGTTAAAGGGTGTGTTTGACAATCCCCATTTGGTTTGATTGGTTATCAAGTCGATTGAATATTATAAATTTATTCAGCCTTTTGCAATTTACTTTAATAAATTACGTTTCAAAAACAGTTTAATGAATTACAACAAATATATTGATATAATTCAATTCCACTATAGTATTTTTTTTTTCATTTCTTTCGATGTAATATAAATTAGCAAACACCAAGGTATCCGACTTGAGAATCGAACCCAGAACTTTTAGCTCTAAACTAACTGACACTAGTTTAACTCGTTCAGTGACGACAAGTAGACAGAGATTTCGTGACTCACAAGGCTTCAAAGTTGAAAACGGGAATATTAGTTTCAAAAAGTTTGTTTACAATGCGCTTGATTATACCGGACGAAGGTGAAACTGTAAACAATAAATTGTGTACAGTAAGCCCTTGTACGAGTTACTTGTGTACTGTTGTTATTTTACTTCTAAACGGAACTTTAATGTTGGAAGACTCAAAGGGGAAGATGGTCGCAGTAATGAATTTTGACCAAACCGATAGCACGTACAAACAACACTGTAACACTGGTGTGTTCCGGTTGATCGAGAGAAAACAAAGTGTGTTCTCTGCTTTATTGATCTAATGTTCGCAAGCGCGAGTGCTGAGTATGAAGTCCTGGGTAAGATATTTGGGTCAGGCAGGTCAGCAGCACGGAGTCTGGAATTGTGCCCAGTAGACGGCCATAGGCTTGCACCCTATTAGATGGGACTCAATAACGGTATCAGTGAAATCTGGGTGCGCAAAAGTACACCTCTGGCTAACCCTTTGGGGAATACAGGCGTGATGGTATATTTTATAGATTTGTGATATATTTTATCCTCTCTGCAGTGACACAACGTGACACGGATACGATTTCCGCACGCGTCAAATATTTGTGGAGCCTACGGATGTACTGGATCTTTTAGAAGACGTCGTGGCCAAAAAGAAGAATGATTTTGTAAACACACCTACAATTCTTTTTCTCCGTACTTAAACGATTTTCTAATAAAGTCATAAGTTCAATCAAGCTTTCGAAGTTACATTACATAAAATATAACATGGACTTGATCCACGCGTACATTATAAATCGTAGGCCACGTTTTTATTTCTTTTGAGTTAATACCTCTGTTATTGACTTTTATTTCTAAGTTACTCGTATTTTGCGGTGAATACGACCCAAATTAAAGGGACGTTCGTGTTCTACAAATGTAATTGTCAACACGTGTTGGTGTGACGTCAATAGAATTCTAGTGAGATGGTTGGTTAGACATATAATTACGATTATATTCGACGCAGTCAAGATGACATTGAGCGCATAGCAGACGTTACTTAGTACAAGGACCGATTTGGTAATTATAATGTGAAAAGAACATCTATAATTTAAAAGGTTAATACTTTTATAGGATTTAGCGTTTATTAGCGATCAAATCCTTTATCATCAAATTCAATTACTTACTATGATTTTCAGGATAGATTAAGAATACTAAAATCTATAGAAATAAGTAACGAGAATCTCGCAGGGTGTAGGGCACCCCGGGCCGCAATCTCGTTTAGCTTGCGGTATCAAGCGACGCGAAACTGCGAGTTGTTTCGAAATATTTTAAATATTTTTGCCATTTATTAAGTAGTCAAAAGTCAAAAGTCAGTTTTTTATTTCAAGTAGGCCTTTTCAGGAACTTTTAAAAAGTCGAGACTCTAGGCGCACGGTTCCAAAGGGGGTAGGTCCTATGGAGAAGAGACCGGCAAGAAACTCCATGGATACTCTTTTCAAAAACAAAAAGTTAATTTACAATTAAAATCTTAAATTAACATGCATTATATAAGAAAAGATACAAACTTAATAGAATGCTACTTACACAATGAGGCAATACAACATGAGTTAAACAATTGTTTCGAATATAAACTAAAAACGGGATAAACAGATCAATGCGGATAAAATTGATCTGTTTATGCGTAATGCGTTGCGGTTACTGATGCATGCGTCCCGTCTGTAGGGACTGGTCCGCTCAAATCTGTCATGGCACTGGTACTTTCTTCCAAAGGCCAGTCCAGACATTAACCTACATTGTTCTTACACGTCTTCCATGAACTATGTCATAAACCATATTTTAAAAGAGTAACCATGGAGTTTCTTACTGGTTCTTCTCCATGGAATGACAATTTGAACCAGCTAAACGATTTGTAAGTGCCTTTTACGGCCTACACGAATAAAAAAGTTTGAGTTTGAGTTTGAGTTTGAAAACAGAAATAAAAAAATACAAAAAAGAATACAAAATATTGAAACATCAAGAATGTCCAGATATGTAAAGTGAATCTAATATAAAATAGAATTAGTAGACACAATGGATAACCAGAGAAGCCACATGTGCAGAAGATATTCAACGCCACACGTCTCTATCGTCAACATAGTCTTTGATCCTATAATATGCTTTCTTTGTGAGAACAGATTTAACGTGGATTTTAAATTTCTTACCGGGAAGATCGGTTACAGTTTTCGGTAGCTTGTTATAGAAGCGTACACCGTGTCCTAAAAATGATTTATTTGTTTTAGTCAATCCAAATTTTGGCACCACTATTTTGTGTTTATTTCTAGTATTAATGTTGTGAACGTCGCTATTGATACTAAACATGTGAAGGTTCTTCCGAACGAACATTATATTTTCTAGAATGTAGAGAGACGGTAGTGTTAAAATATCGATTTCTTTAAAAAAATAGAAAAAGTAGAACTTACATACGTAAAATTTAATGATGTACACAAACTATTCTGGAAAGGATGTAATTCCAGTTTAAAAATAAACTCAGATTTAATATTTCATAGAATTACTCGTGATGTGAGGCAAATTTACCCAATTTTCGAAATACGGAGAATATGCACCGTTTGACAAAGGCAAAGGAAAATTTAATTGTATTTCGAGAAATATAAGGGTTATTTTTGGTTGTTTGTCCTATTTATAGAGCAAGCCTGTTGTTATTGTCATCTCAAGCACTTGAACTTAATTAAACAGACAGCGTCTTCCTCTGTCAGGTAGAAAGTCAACAACAACAAATTTTTGTGTTTTATTATATGCGTCACATCTTGGCGGAAATAAACAGTTTTTCTTTCTTTCTTTCTTTCAACCCACTGGGAAAATGTAATGAATTAATGACAAAAAGTGTTTTGTTGAAATAAAAAAAATAACTTTATAACACTTATTGATTGAGTAAATAATAATTTAAAGCTGTGATAGTCAAGCGGTTAAACGTTTGCCTTCTATGCAAGAGGTTCTGAGTTCATCCCACACCTCTAGCTAATAGAATTGAAGAATCGAATTTGAACTGAGGCCCTAGTGTAAGTTTCTTTCGACAAATTCGATTTACTACATCGAACGCGTTCGGCGCTCGGCGAATTTGTCGGAAGAAACTTACACTAGGGCCTCTGAACTGAAAATGTGAAAATGATTTTGGCTTACTTGGAAATGGACTCTAGGTTCTTGACCAAGAGCATTGAAGCAAGTCTGATAAATAGCCGATAGGTAATAAATTTTAACTCGAAATGACAGTCTCAAACATATGATTTCATTAGCTATCTTTACCACACCAAATTTAATGATGCGTTATTTTTAAATGACTTAATGTCCTATGTTTATCACAGATTTAGGTCATTCAGCCGCGCAATAGTTGCAAAATATAATCTTTGATGCACGTTCTATTGTTTCATTTTGAAATTGGAATAGTTTCTAATTCTTGATTAAATTCTGATGGACATAACGACGTGTGCCCATGTAACGGTGCGGTTAAAGTTCGATTTAAATGTTTATTTTTATTAACATGAATTAAAAACGTTCATCTGTAAACTCTTTGTAGAGTAACCGGGCTGCTAACAGCATGGGATTTTCTAACTATCATACATGATAATGTAATTTTGTATGTCTATCTGTTTGCTAGTTACTTCAAAGCGAGCAAAGTCGCTAGTGTTAAATATAAAGATGTTGCTTATTACTTTGCCATGATAAAAGTGTCTTTAATCATATTCTTTTTCAGGTTTCAAGTAATATCTCTACCAGTCTTCATAAATCTTAGTTCAGTTGTTTCGCTTTGAATTAACTAACAAACGAATTAAGATTTATGAAGACTGGCAGAGATATTACTTGAAACCCGGAAAAGAATATAATTAAGGACACTTTTATCATAGCAAAGTAATAAGCAACATCTTTATAATCAACACTAGCTTCCGCCCGCGGATTCGCCCGCGTGGTTTACGAACCCGTACATATTTCCGAGATAAAAAGTAGTATATGTGCTATACCAGACTTTAATCTATTTAGCTATAGTATATAGTGTTGTAGACATCTCAATTTTCTTACACATGAATCACAGGCATTTACAAAGATTTGTAGTTAAACTGAAGCTCTATTCAATATGTCACGTCATATTGAAATTGTGTTAGTACTAGAAAACTAAAATTACTAAAATAAACGTGAAATCTTACTTTTAGGGTTCGCGGTGGAAATCTTTGATTTTATGAAGTTTTCTGCTTACAAATGTTGGAAAATTAATTGAACTAATCATATAACTAAAAGTTTTCACTCAATGCATTTTATTGAAATTGAATTTGAAGTCAATGAATTAAAAGTATTAATTCTGTTGTGAAAACAAAACAGGGGTTCGAAGCTACATTGCTATCGCGCAGATCAGTCAAACTGCGAGTGCGGCCTGTTATCGAATTGGTGACCGTTATTACATCGAAGGCGCAACTTGGGAAGGCTCCTCATAATGTGGACCGACGACCAGGTGTAGGTCGCAAGAACCCGCTGGATACGGGCAACATAAGACTAGTCAATGTAGCGATGCTTGGGGGAAGCCTGTGTCCAGCAGTGGAAGTGTTTAGGATCCATGAATGAAAAAAACAATTAAATCGATATCCCTCTGTACCTCGAAGAGCAAGTTAAGCAGTTGGTTACAGGTGTAGGAAGCATTTGGTTAGACTGGAAGCCAACCCGAAAGTAGTTGGTAAAGGCTAGGCAGATGATGCCTCATTTCAATGCATCTCTTTAAAAACTTATAAAAACCCATCAAAAGCCATTTACTTCCGAAAAAAGTATCCAATGACATTTGTTACAAATATGACAGTAATCAAAAATGATCCGTCAAATTTTGTAACAAATTTTTTTTTGGAAATTACAAAACTAAAAATTCTTGTCAAATTCCAGTGAAATGCCCAACACGAGGCGTCGGAGGTTCTCTGTACAAAATGAGATCGCTGGTAGAGATAGTAAATTGCAAAATGGCATGCAGTCCAGGTACCATATTGAATATAAATTACCTGAAAATGTATAGGCCTTTGCTACGTATTGCTCTGAGATGCTTTTGATAAGTTTTATTTTAGTTCTTATTTTAGATTGAGTTCCCAGCTATATGGTTGAGCCAGAAGACTCTGATGTAGGTAACGGTGATACTCATGAATGGATGCCATCTATACTGGTCATCTCATAACAGCATCTTTTTTTTACATCATACTTTTTTAACTAAATCTTGGATATGTTTGATACACTGTACTTAGATGATTATTTTTCGAGATACATATAATTAATATTAAATACAGTATTCTTAATTCAAAAGAGTTACCATAGTGTTTCTTGCCCGCTCTTTTCTATAGGAAAACAAGACTTTGGAACGGTCTAGTTCCAAAGTGAATTGTTCAGACGATTCAGGCTCCAGTTGCCTAAATAGTCTGCCTGAAAATGGTTGACATGATTGCTATACATTTGATTGCTTAAAACATTGGTTGTCATCCGGTTACAATTTAATGGCAAAAGTTAACGAAAAGAGCAATTTTGTACAACGCGGTTTCTTTTTTGAAATCTTTTTACCTTGCGGAAGAGCCTAAATCATCATCAACAATCGCTGTCCACAGAATTTCCTTTCATCTTTTCATTCATCCATCATATATTTATGAATAACAAAACTTTATATAACTTTCCCATCCGGTAATGGTACGGAAACTAAAAGATCTGAAGCCTCGGTAATAGGAAACTAAACCCTTTTCGGATACCAAAACGAAATATTCACATTATTTGAATCAAACATGATCCTTTTCTATAACGATTACTATTGTCACACTAGTCGTATTAAATAACTAATAAAAAAAAACGTTGCGCCACTATAGGAATAAAATTATAATTTTTTAAAATATTTCAGCCACTCCGACCCCGATACTGAATTAAAAGTGGTAGCCACTAACATAGTCGCAACAAAATCTTCTAAATCTAAGAGCAAAATGTATCCGAACAGCTCTAAAAATACATCAACATTAGAGATCGTTGCCGAATGTGAAAGTTCTTCATCCGTAATGACAGTGAAGAAGCGTTCCTATACAACTATGGATAAAGATGTAACAGCTACCCCAAGTAACATAGATCTCTTTAATTTACTATGTGGCACCGAGGATTTATATACTGATCGGGCTAAAGCAGCAGTTACCACGATAGAACCACAAAAGAAAAGAGATGAGAGGCAAATGTCTAGAGAAAGGGCACCCTTGAGGAGAGACAAGCATCCACGTCAACATCGCATTAAAGTCAGGAGTCCCAAGCGCCGTATGGCAATTCTAGAACAGAATAAGGCTGTCGACACAAACCGACGAACTACTGGTACAACCGCAATAAATTGGAATGAAGAAATTGATTTATGTAGTTCAGAAAACGTGACTAATGTCATAGACACTACTGAAGATGAAGAGAGAACTAGTACTCATTCTATGGACGATATGTGTCGCATTTGTCACGGCGGAGAAGCATTGTCACCTGAACTCGGGCGCTTGATATCGGCGTGTTCTTGTCGAGGAACCGTTGGTAGGGTTCATGTCAAATGTTTAGAACGGTGGTTGACTGAGTCGGGGAAATCGAGGTGCGAATTGTGTGGGACGAGGTATGCGACAAGACGCGTGCACAGATATGGCGTGCCGAGGGCGTTGGTGATGTGGGTGCTGAGCCAAAATGCTAAACAGGTATGTGAACTACTTTCTATTAAAAGTGTATTATGTGGCGTTTGTTTTTGAGATTATGTAAAAGTTATGTTACTGTAGATAGATAGATAGAGTATTCTTTATAAGTACACCAAAGGAAATAGCACAAAGTGAAAATAAATTTAACACATTGGGTACAAATGGCGGTCTAATTGCTAAAAACAGTTACTTCCAGACAATCAGTGCATGAAAAAAAAACGTGGAAGAAAATATAAAGTGTAATGGCCGATGTAGGAATATTAACTCATACTGTGTACTTAAATAAACATTTATATAAACAAATATCTCTATAAATAAATGAACATGTACCTACTTATAGATAATAAATAAATAAACATTATTGGTAAAGATGATAACGATGAATAGTAGATAACAACTACAGGACCAACTAACAATATTTTACCATTTTTTCAAAGCAGTCCAACGACTGATCACTGTACCTACATTCTAACAGTCATACGATAAACATTCATGGGTATTTGGGTTACATTGAGAGTTTCAGGTCACTAATTATACTATATGATCGTAAACTGGGACTAGTTTTTATGGATGCCTACCACGCTATGTTGTTTGTTTTTACTTGCCATTAACAATGTTCTAAATTACTTCAGTAAATAATACACACCCTTCCGTCTCTTTCATTAGTTTTCTTTTTATCCGCTTCGAACTGTTTATGTCATTTTTATTTTTTATTCGAAACACATGCGTTGTGTCGTTTTGATATTTTATTTCTTATATAATGCATATATATTAAATTTAAAATTATTCATTTTAAATTAACTTTTTATTTTTTGAAAAGACCATGCTTACACATGGTGTTTCTAGCTGATTTCTTCTCCATAGCACCTACCCCATTTGGAAACGGGCGCCTAGAGTCTCTTCATTATGTCAGAAAAGGCCTAACTGAAATAAAAAACTTTATCTTTGAATAGGTTTTTGGTAAAAATAACGTTTTATTGAAGTGAAATTTTCAACGTTTCCGCCTTTGGGTCTCAGAGCGTAGGGTAAACCGTCGATTTGAGATAAACGAATACCCGTGTTATGTATCCCTATGACAGACATATCACGTCGCTACGGATTCCGGAAAATATGACAGCCACCGGGCAGGTATCTGCTCCCCAATAATTGAAGTGAAAGCTAAGAATGTAAATTCTGTTGCATATAAGGACGAACTTTTTGGAAATAGCGCGCGTTATACCGTTTATGCATGAGTGGATGTGACATGGAGATACATTTGTAAACTACAATCGTGAATCAAGATTATTAGTGCGGGGAAAAGTTAAAAAAGGGTATTTTGCCCTTCGGTGATTATGTACGGCCGCCCGTTCATTTATGCGATTTAAATAAAAAAGCCTATTTATGTAGTACTAGTGACCCGCCCCGGCCTCGCACGGGTAGCACTAATTATCTATAGCCAGTTAATTTGTAGGAAATATATGACACAAAATTGCTAAAAAGCCAACTTTATAGGATCATCCGCTGGGCTAATCTGAAGATTACCTAAAAATTTCATTAAAATCGCTCCAGCCGTTTTGGAGTCCATAGGGAACATACGTACACACATTTATTTTTAATTATTTATATAGATTATTATTATTATTTCTAGTATCGGGGATCCGGTACCGGACCAGGGTTACCACAAGACATTCAGAAATTATTATTATTCTTTTGTTTCAGTTAATGGTAGATAGTCTCGGCATAATGCTGATGTCGCCTCTCGCCGTGCTGGCCGCGTGGCTTTCAGGACGCACGCTGGCCGGTCTGATGACACAAGAGAGCCATGTGACTCCTTGGCCCTTAGCCTCTACTTTCGTACTGGCTTGCATGACACTAGTAAGTAATCTTTACTATCCGCCTGCAAAAAGAATTATGAAGCCATTTCTATATATTTAACACTTCCACTCGGTAGCTGAAACCGCCACGGAAGATCTTATCGTTGTCATATTTAAATAATTCTATGCTCATCATTATATTGTTGGTCAACATCAGAATTTTCAAAGGATATATGGTCTATTCAACCAGAAGCTCCTAAAAGCCCATATCAAACTGTACAAACAACGCATTAAGCCAATATTCGAACCACACTCGCTCACACGAGCGCGTGGACACCCTTGATTGCCTAATGTTAAATCAGCCTGGCTTAGAGCTTTCACTGTTAAGTATGACTGTTAACTAAATATGAAATAGCATCTTGCCAAACGCTATCATATTAATTTGAAGGGAGGATATTTCAGTATCGTTTCAAAGCCTCTCCTCTGTGGTAATGCCTTGCCATCAGCAATTATACTGCGTCCGTATTTGATTGTTCATAGAGCCTATATTACCGTGACTGGACTGCGTGCCGACGGCGCAGCGTGTACGCACGGGGGAGAGGCTTGAACTCTGTGATGGTTTGAAATTTTTCATTGGTCACGTGATTAACCGATAAAGAAGTGCTATAGCATTATATTATAGAAGAGCATTTAAATAACACACGGCGCTCTCAGTTTTGTTAAAACACATTAATACATTTCTGTTGCATTGTCTCAGCGTCACTCTTTAGAGTAAGTTACCACTACTGACAAAACTTGAAGCGACTGGCTAGTCGTATACCATGCAAGAATTTGGTCCTGGTAAGAAAAAAGTCTATCTTTATGGTCTTAAAGTTGCACACGACGACCTTCAGCAAAACCACGTTTGCTACGAGGAAACAAAGTCTTTAGGGATCTTAAGCAGATAAAAGATACTTTTTCCTTACTCAGGTATGTTACTACTGTTGGATAGTCTCCGCGGCGACCCGCCATGCTCTGGGCTGGTGGATCTGGTACCGCTCCCAGTACGAAGTGAGGCTTCAACTACAGGAAAACGAGGAATGATCCTGGGCACACCCTTATTAAATTATTTAATAAAAGTCAAAACGTACAAGAAATATGTTTAGATTTTATAATATAAATGTCACTTCAGAAATTATACTTTTTTTTATTTAGAAGGTTTCTGCTTGTTTACATACAGAGGGTAAGGGAAAACAAAATCGATTGGGAGTTAAGTGCGACAGAAGGTCCTTGTTCTGGAGTGAGTTGGTAATGGAGCGGGGATGTCCATTAAGAAATTTTGGTCCCGCAGCGATGTCTGTTCAGCTCGACTAGTTTTACAGACAATTTAGCATTTCATAGGTATAATATTGCCCTAGCAGCTATCACTCAGGATTTTTCAGAGGAAAAAAATAATCCACAAGCAAAGGATTTGGAAGGATATTTGAAGTTGGTCTTTGTTTTGCTGATTTTGTATTAGTTTTGAACCGATTGTTATAATAATAAAATGCTATACAGGCGATGTACGGGTTTGGGTGTCACAGAACTAGAACCTACTTGGTACGCTGAGTTAGCTAAGTTTGTTTAGAATGCGTATTTCAATTAAATGTCTGAGTATTGGTTAGGTTGCAAGCAAATCGATATTAACTAGTAGGGGACTAGTGTTTTTTTATACAATAATTTGTAGAATATTTATTGGTAGAATATTTTATTTTTTCATTAATTAGAACTATGACATTTCAATTATGCTGGTCGCAATTTTCGAAGAGATTAGTTGAGTTTCAGTACTGACATAAAATTTTCATGTTAGATGAAATTTAAGAAAAAGTACACCATTTTTCTATTAAGTAAATCTACTTACGGATTGTTTAAGTGGTCTAGACTTCGGTGACACTTATTATTTTAAAACGAAATGGTAATCCTTGAAATTGTTACTTTAAAACGTTAAGAAAGTTAAAACCATTTAGTTAATTTAAAAGTGGAAGCTCTAGAATACACTTTATGTACTCGTCTCATTGCTAGTCAGTCCGTTGTCACTACGTGAATAATAAAGAATAATCTACATATATTAAAAAGCTACTTACTCACTAATAATCTTCTATTTATATAGGTACAGGTGTCCGGTAATTAATGAATAACTTAGAAATGGCTCATAGCAGAACTTAGAGCCCTATATATAGGTATAATTTGATTCTGCTATTTTTTTCTGTATTTTAATACAGAAAAAATAGCATCAAATTATACCTATAAATATAGCATTTTGAAAACGGCTCTTTACACATAGAATTACATACAGTAAATGAAAATTTTATTAATAAAAAAAGTTTTTGGAAAAATATCAAAGAAAAAGTACCTACGTCAAGAAATAATATATTTTTTAACGGATGTTGTTTCGTCGATATGTTGAGTCCCATATAATAGGGAGCGAGCTATTGCCATCTTATACATATTATACATGTGGAAGCTTGTTATTAGCAATTTATATAACACAATGTACCCTATTATACATCTTATATTAGTCTGTAAGCTTTCCGAAAAATAAATAAATAAATATCGGACTGTCCCAGACTCCGTGCTACTACTGCGAATTTCCCTATCTACAGAAACACCCAATAAAGCTTTGCCCCTCGAAAGGAACGCAGGACTTTACCATCACGAGACCAGTGAGGCAGCCTATCAATCATCAATCAATTCTAACATAATATGAAACAGCATCACGTCTGTATTGCCCAATGGTTAGGAAGAGGTGCCGTGTATATCCGCCCACATTTCGTTATTGCTGTTTAAGTCCATGTTATAGGGGGCGAGCTTATCGCCATCTACCGGGCGCGATTCTATCTCCAGGTTACTACTGAGAAAAAACCAAAGGACATTGCCTGATCTGGGGGTCGAACCTAGGACCTTACGCTCAACAGCCATGAGTACTAGATTAATGAGATAGTCAAAAAGCAATTAACTTCTCTTAATAATAAACTTAAATCAGAACCACTGACCACTTCATAAACCTTACTTGTTTAAAAAACTAATCTATACATATAAATAAAATTGGAGTGTCTGTTTGTAATATTGAAATAACCGTTTTTTACTACATGCATATAAATATATATACGGTACATACACCAAAATATCATTTTTACAATTTTTGTCTGTCTGTCTGTCTGTTTGTATAGGCTAATCTCTGAAATGGCTGGACCGATTTTGACGGGACTTTTATTGGCAGGTAGCTGATGTAATAAGGAGTAACTAAGGCTACTTTTATTTTAGAAAAATTCTTATATTTTAGAAAAAAATAGGGTTAAGTGCATTTGGTCTCACTAAAAAATACATTGTTAAGTTCCGACATCCACGCGAACGAAGTCGCGGACACAGCTAGTTATAAATATTATAGGTTGGAAATAGGACATCATCATCATCCACAGCCCGACTTCGCCCACTGCTGGGCATAGGCCTCTCTTTGAAAGTGCCAGTTTCTACGCTCCTGCGCCAGTCTCATCCATGTCCGAACAGGACATACCTAAGTTATATTACTTTACGCAAGGCCGCTCTCTAGCTGTCTCTGAGGTGTAGAGGGAAGATAATTGTTAAAATTTTTATAAAATAAGGCATTTACTTTAAAAAAATATTATAGTTGTCTAAATTTTTTGCATATTTTTAATTTTTGATGGTATCAACATTCTCAAGCCACTGAGGCCATCTCCTGATCTCATTGTAAAGCTTCCTCCCCGGACTCTCAGTGCTGATCAGCTGTCTATGTCCAACTATATGGTAGTTTGGAGTCAAGTGGCCTTGTTCCACGCCGCATTGGAGCAAAGACTTCAATGCATCTAACGACGCTTGTGTCGGCGTGTCATCTGAAAATTGGAATGTTAAATTTAAATTGACAGCATTATTTTGTTGAAAAATTAATACTAATAAATATCATTTTTTAACACGACATAATGTCGTAGAGACGTGATGGCATTATGAAGTTGATTAAAAGCAAATGTTGACACCAGACAAGGGGTTGCAATATTCTAAATATCTACAGAAATAGGGATAAGTAACTCTTTTAAACTGGTTAAATTTCGCAAAGTAGATATAATAGAAGATTTACATATTGTTTCTCGCAACTATAGTTAACACAAATTTCTCCAATTGGCTTCATAAAGTTCTTGATGGTGTGTCTAGTCCGCCATTTGCACCAGGCAGGCCTAATCTTTCTCATACTGAAAAGAAACCCTTGTCCAGCAGTGGGCCAGTGATGGGTTGAATTTATTATTATTATTTCTTATAACACAAATTATGTCATCGTAACAATTGATTATTCAACTAGCTTTTGCCCGCGACTCCGTACACATGGAATTTAGAATCTGATATTTTCCAGCGGTAAAATGGAGCCTATATTTTAAGTTAGATCAAACATACAGACATACAGATAGACATACAGACAAAAATAAAAAAATAAAAAAACTGTTGTTTTGGCTTCTGTTGCTCTAATAAGGACCCTCCATATTAGTTTTTCTCCAATATCTATAATGTACAGACATCGGCCTGTTATAATTTAATTACATGTATAGATTAAGACTTGCTACATAGAGCCATAGTCGTGAAAGAGTCGGAACTTCTATATATGCTTATTAGCTGTACAGATACATAAAACTTTGACCGTGACTGGTTTCAAATGCAAGCATAAAACTTTCTGTTCCCAGTGCAATTTGTTTCAATGTTGAACATGTTGTAACTGGCATTAAAATTTATAGTGTTCATTTATAATAATGGCTGTGTTGTATTAAAATGGCTGTAGAAAAGTGCGCCTGCGTGTGGTTAGTAGGTACCTAGTTTATTAATAAAACTACAAAGCTACGTGTGGCCGTTTTTGAATATGAAGCGGAACTAATTTATGTTTAGCCTTTTTAGCCTTTGCCGTGGTTTTGCTAGCAGCTATTAAATTTTCTACTACGTTTACACAGTGGCGCTTTAATCACCTCTGCATTAATTCAATGGGCTAGGGTACCTATCTCTTAGAAAGTAAATAAATTGTTTTTAGATACAAACATAACATACCATAGCATCTCGCCTGTACCCCGAAGGGTGAGGCAGAGGTGTACTATTGTGCACCCACATTTCGTGGATGCTGTTATATGTCCCATGCAATAGGAGGCGGGCCAATGGCCATCAACAGGGCATTGTCCAAACTACGTGCTCCTTCTGAGAATTTATATATAGAAAAACCCATCGATGAGGCAGATTTTTATTAATTCGTGTAGTGTATTGTGGGCTGATATTAAATTTAATTTACCGCTGCGTGTGCTTAAAGCGCTACACTGGGGAGTTTCTTGATAAAATATCAAAGATACATTTTTGATCGATATTGGATTCAGTGGTATTCTATATTTATCAGTAGGTACTTTCACTTATAAACAACTAGCTGTTGCCCGCAACTTCCTCCGTATAAATTTAATATTTAATAAGTATTTTTTCTGTATAAAAAAAAAAAATAAGCTGATATCCTTCTTCAGATGCCAGACTATCTGTATGTAAAGTTTCATTACGATCGGTTCAGTGGTTTAGTCGTGAAGTAACAAATAGACCGACAGAGATCCTTACGCATTTATAATAGTGTGGATTCTCAATCACTTCTTCGTTTCTAATCTTCTTTGATGCTTGTAATGGCCACATTTTTACTCAATTTTTATCTTATAAGTCATCCATCCACCTGAGGCCCTAGTGTAAGTTTCTTTCGACAAATTCGATTTACTACATCGAACGCGTTCGGCGCTCCGATTGCTGGAGAGCACGTAACGGATCAATCGGAGCGCCGGAACGCGTTCGATGTAGTAAATCGAATTTGTCGAAAGAAACTTACACTAGGGACTCTGTTAATAAGTAGAAATGTAAGAAACTTACTATTATAGTTTCCTATGAAGGTGATGCCATATGCCCGTTTATTGTACCCGTAAGTATGTGCACCAACATGCAGCCAGCCCGCTCCCTCGTAAACATTACCGTTACCACCTATTATGAACCTAAAAAAGACATATATAAATGTATACGACTATATAAAAAGCCCGAAGACATAGGTGTACTACAGTACTTCCATATTCGCCGATGCCGTTATTGAGTCCCATTTAATAGTGAGCCAGCCCATTGTCATCTTCCGGTTAGATTCACAGTTCCAAACTCCGCGCTGCTACTGAGAATGTCCATAAAAACCCAGTAAAAATGATCGACTCGGGACGGAACCCAGGACATCACGCTCAGCAGCTAGCGCTTGCGACCACTAGACCAATGAGACAGTCTGTAGGTTAAAATATGGTACCATATAATGAATATTAGGTGTCTCCCTGATCGTTATAATAATGAATTGCTAAAATGTAATATTTGAAACAAGGACGAAGCAAAACATGAAAAGATTCTTAAATGTTCCTTCATCTTTTCGATTGGCACATTTTTTTTTTAACAACTTTGCCCCTCTCTAGGATTTCTCCTGTATCGTGAGAACGGTTTACAAACATACATGTCACATACACACACAACCAGACCCGAAACAACTGTCTGTAGATCATAAAAATATTTGTTCCCTGCGGGGATCGAATCCGCGACCCGTAGTGCAGAAAGCTAATCGCTTAACCACTACGCCAACCGTGTCGTAAGTTCTCGGTCAGCCAAAATTTATTCGGAAATCTATGTTACAAGACCACTCAATTCAAACACAACCAAATGAATCACAGATTCTAAAACGTAAGCTACTAATTTACCCTTATTTTGGTTCACCTCTCTACGCTCGTGTTTCCTAACGCAATTTTCTCTATTACCGCTACCTGATGCCTAAGGTAAACTTTATTTTAAACTAGATTTTATTCCTGACTCCAATGAAGTCAAAATTGGATAACACGACGCTGCAGACTTCTTGCTAGCGTTATGAGGGACACGTAAATAATTTATTTTCTAGAGATTTCACCCTAGGAATAATTCCTGTATCGTCAGTGCGTTTACAAACACAAATATTCACATGCACAAATACCCAGACTCGGAATAACTCTCTGTAGATCATAAAAATATTTGTTCCGTGCGGGATTCGAACCCGCGACCCGCGCACCAGTTGATCGTTCAACCACTGCCCCAACCGTGCTGTCAGTTGAATAGAAAATACTTTGATCTCGAGTTTACACTTAACAAATAGCTTTGGTTTGAACAGTTTAATGTGAAAATGGGGTTTTTCAAACAGAGATTGAAGAGATTGTTACGGGGTCGGCAACGCGCGAGTATGGCAAGTTTCCATAGGTTACGGTAACCGCTTACCATCAGGCAAGCCGTATACTTGTTTGCCACCTTAGTATGGTATAAATCACGGGGTTATGGGTGACGGCACGGTTGGCGCAGTGGTTGAGAGATCGACTGCTGAGCTACGTGTCGCGGGTTCGATTCTCGCACGGAACAAATATTTGTACGATCTACAGATAGTTGTTCCGGGTCTGGGTCTTTGTGTATGTGAATATACACTGTGCCTCGGAAAGCACATAAAGCTGTTGGTCCTGCGCCTGATCTCTCTCCGGTCGTGTCGGATTGCCGTCCCATCGGACTATGAGAGTGAAGGAATAGAGAGAGCACCTGTGTTTGCGCACACACTTGTGCTCTATAATATCTCCTGCGTAGTTGGCTAATCTCCGGTGAGCTTGGGTGCCGTGACCGAAATCGGTCAGGAGGCTCAATTATTATGGTATAAAAGAAGCTTGACTTATCAGGTTTTTAAAATAGTCAAAGTAGTTTTTATAAATAACCAGACTGTACACCAACCAATCAATATTAAGTTATAAATGAGACCGCTTTAATAAAAATAAAAAGACTTACGAGGAACCAATGTCCCAATACTTTAAGTTGTCCATATGGAAAGTCTGTATGTTTCTCACAATCTCCGCACATTTGGAGTCAACATTGCACGTGGGTGTGACTGTATGCTGAATGATAACCAGGCTAATGGGCCTCGAAAGGTATTCTACGTGGATTGGAGTCAGTCCATCCCAATCCTTCTTGCTGATAACGTTGCAGTCTGGAAAGAAATGGAGCACGTATGACATTATTATCATATTGATTATTCCGCTTGGCAGTCGAAACGTGAAAAGTGTTAGTTATTGTACAGTACAATGCTGTTCTCACAGCACACAAAGTCTCTTGATTCAATCCCTTATACAAGTCTTAAATGTAGAAGAAAAACAGAAGATATTTGACTTATATTTAGAGCAAATGTAGGAGCAAACCGGAATCGTTGGAAAAGGAAGCATAATGTTCAACAGTAATTTTTGTGTTGCTTAAATGTCCAATTTCATCAACCAGAAAAATCTTAAAACTATTCTATAAAAATGATTATTTTGCCTTAAAAGCATATTTGAAATTTCTAAGAGTACAAATTGTGGTTGTATAATTACCAAAATTCCTGTAATAAATAGCCGTAGCTGTCTGAACCGTTAACCTTAGATAAAATATTGTTTAAAGTTGCGAAGGTTGTTTTAAATAGCAGTGGGTGCATATTAATCCGGGATAAGGGCTTCCAAAATTCTAAATGATGTCTAGAATTAGATCTTTATCTAGACTTTCACAAACGCCAGACAAAAAATGACAAAAAAATTTAAAAATTCTATTATAATTGTTAAAGAATTTTAAACATCAAGAAGAACAGTTGTCAGACCCTAAAATTTCACGAGAGGTACACTAATTGGGCAATAAATTAACATAATTATGTACATTTATTGGCTAATTGGACTGTTAATTGATCTATACTGATCACCGAATCTCCATTTAGATACATATGTTCTAACTCTCTCCTAGAACTTTTTCCTAAAAAATTATTGCTTCACTCCACTTGTATGTCCATTGATATGAACTTCACTACTGTTAATATATTTTTCAGTAAGTTCTACAATAATTAATTATAAACTGAATGAATATTTCAATTTCAATAGTTTGTTGTTTCATTAATATTGCTAAATAAAATACATTGATTTTGTAGGTACTTGAACAAAAATCATATTCTGCTCCAATAGCCTTCTTACTTTAAAATACAAATACAAAAAATGAAATGACACTTACCTCCACTGACATTAACGAAAATAACAAATAACGCAAAAGTAAAGCAAATTATCCTCATTTTGCTGAACACTTCACACTTCGACTTGGAAATCAACACTAAATGTAATAAGAGACCTGTGCAATGAACTTGAATAAACTAAGAGGAATCCGGGTTCTGTCTCATTATATAGTGTAGGTATGCAAACTTGTTGTACAGTTAATGAGTCAAAACAATAAAGATAAAATTACTGTTTTAGCATTCAGGTTCCGCGCATTTAAAATAAAGTGCTAATTAATTTTATTTATTCATTAAACATATTAACACCGAGACATGAATATATTTTCAACCATTTTTTTTTTAAATTTAGTTTCAGTTCATCTGTATGACCTTTTGTGATTATATTGCGAAGAACTGCTGGAACACAATATCTATTTCTACAGATTTCTTTCTTTCTTTTCTATTATAGCTAAAAGTGAAGATAACAGATTTATCTTATAAAAAAGAATTACACAAAATCCTAGAGAAATAATTGTTACAAAGGCAATCATCAAATCTCTACCGGATTTTATTCAAATCATTCGTAAATGCATTTCGGATCGGGTTTTGACCCAACCCTGCCAAATACTGTCTTAGAACCTTATTTGATTTTCACTAATCGCCATTTTGGAGACAATTCCGGATTTGGGGTGTTATAACTGGGACTTTTATATAAGATTTCGTATTTTTTTTTTCGGATAAATTGTTAATAAAAAGTAAAAAATTGAAAAGCTTACCCAACACTCAAACTTAAATGCGTTTGAGTGTTCGGTAACTTAATGAAGCTCTTATGCTAGTGTCCACTTTAATGTGACGGTAGAGAGTAAATGATCAATAGAAGTATTCTCGCTACGCATGAGCAAATTATGAGTATTGCAGCAGAACAAAACATCGAAAGCGCGCGTGTAAACATGTGACATATTTGCAAAGAATTAAGGATAAGTAGCTTAGTAGATATATATATATAGATACCGTAAAATGGGGCTATTTGGGAAGCGCGGGGCTAATTGAGATTTAATAAAGGAATTATTATGTGTGCTTCTCATGGAGTAGTAACTGCTTTTAAACAGCGGTAGTGTAGTAGTATTTCAATGACGAAGGAACTTTTGATTTAATTTAGAAAATATGACAAAATTTCTAAAAACAAATGTTAGTTCCAAATTGCCCCGTGTTTCCCAAATAGCCCCACTTTACGGTACATTAATTATCACTAAAAATGTGATTGGAATATTTTTGATCAAATGTCCAAAGTGTTTTTCTTTTGTTCACATTTTATTTTTTATGGAACCCTAATACCTCGAAATCATTTTAGGCGTCGGAACTTGATATGGAGACGGGGATTCCTCGGCAAAGGTAAACATTATTTTTATCTCAAAAAATATTAATAGCGTCTTGTTTTATTAAACAAGTAGATAGGTAAGGTAATAATTATAGCTGATAGGATGACGATTGATGTTGATGACTCAACGTTGTGGGTTTGATCCGCATATCACCGTAAGATCGCGTAATTCCGTAATAAGTATGTCGGATTACAGAGTAAAGATTTCTTGTTAAGTAATTTAACGAATCTACGCACTGAGGTCTTAGTGTAAGTGTCTTTTGACAAATTCGATTTAACGCAACGAACGGCCTCTGAGTTTAGTGTTGTTTTATTTAATATTTAGTGGTTCTCCGAAAATAATTAATCGAGATACCAAATAAAATATAATACAATAAAATATGCCACACGTAAAATATGTAACACGTTATACGCGTGACGTTTTTTATTTCGCAAAATCTCGGATTACCTATAGCGAAATCTGTATTATTGATACTTGTTTAGTAGTTTCGCGAAACAATGGAATATTGTCTCGTGTTTTCGTGAAATTATTAAATAAGTACGCAATAAACAATCATAACGATAACTGTAGTAAAAAAGCATAAATAAATAAAATATATTTTGAATTATGTAGACCAGTTAAAGGCACTTATGAATAGTTAGACCCTAGTTGCTATGTTCCATAGTGTTGTTTTCTTATGAAGAAGACATAGATTCCTCGAACGTTACAAGACTGTAATCAAAAAAGAAAATAGTATAAACAATAATTATATATACAGTGCGCAATTATCTACAGTTATTACAATATGGCCGACTTGAAACCGAGTGTGTTATCAACTGGCACTCCATCCGGTCAAAAGGTCAACTTGTATTCGATACCACAGATAATATAATACTATTACATATAATAGTAGAGATATCCAATCCCATACAAAGAAATGACGCCTATCTAAGTCTGGCTATTGAGCTGGCTGTTTTATTTACTCCATTTTTCTAACAGATGGCGGCATCGGTGACTTATGAATAGTGAGAGATTAGTTTTACACCGCCATCTAGGAGCAATATTGGAATGATGATGTGACAGCTTGTGTCAAAGGGTTTTCGACCAGAAGACCAACTATGCTCAGAGAAAATCTTGGTGTTTGGGTACAGATATTTCAGTTTTATTCTGTCTAACAAGGTGGAAATCTAATATACCTCATAAAACTGTTTACAAAAAGGATAATATATTATATACCTATACAAGATCCTTTTTAAAATATTGTTTTTTTTAAGTAGTGGTTAATATACAGGATGTCCTACGGCTATGGGATGGGGAGAAATACTTAAAATATTATAGGTAGAATATTTTGCTCCAAGGATAAATTATTTAACGGATGAAAGTGTAAAAATTGAGTAAATATGTGTCCACTACAAAATCAAAGAAGATTAGAAACGAAGAAGCGATTGGGATCCACACTATCATAAATGCGTACGAAGCTTTGTCGGTCTATTTGTTACCCCATCACGATTAAACCACTGAACCGACCATTATGAAATTTTACGAGTACAAAGAGATAGTCTGGGATCTGAACATAAATAATACAACATTTTTTTTTATTTGCTTCTTACATCTCTTTGTCGTAATGACCAGATTTTGGTAAATGTGTATATTTCATAATGTTGCTTGTTACATCTCTTTATCGTAATGACCAGATGTTTGGTCATCATCAGCCAAAAGACGTCCACTACTGAACGATGGCCTCCCCCAATTGGGGAGGTTTGCCATAATCCCCACGCTTGGCAGGCGGCTTGGGGATCGCAGTGGCTCACCGATTAGTGAGAGGACGCTGCTGCCCGTCCTCCGGTGTCTGGCCGCAGTTTTAAGACGTACCCGGGTCAAGATCTGTCAGATGTTTGGTAAAAGTGTATATTTCAATGTCTAAGAAGATATTTATTAAATTATGATATTACTCGAAAGCAAACAACATAATTTTCGTGATCAATATCGGTAACCCCGTACCTATACATAAATTATCTCTTTGTTAACTTCTCTTTGATATCTTAGTAAGATTATAATTACAATGTAATACGACAAACTTTGCCGACTGTTTAACTAAAATAACTGTTGAGATATCTCTAGGAACAATCGGGAATATGATATTCAATAATAGACATTGTACTTCATGTTCGCTCGTACTTAAAAGCAAGATAAATAAAGTTCCAATTTCTGGGCCATAGGAACGACCCAGTTTACCTTCAACTTCGTCTATCTGAAAATGTGTCCACATACGGGAAATTTGGCCTCGGAGACTAGACGCATCCGGGGGCCGGATTGAATAAAACGATTCAATTACGATGAGATTCTATCATCATTGGGTATTTATTTAACCGGTAAACCGGTGCAAATAGGCCGTATGATATAAAATTTTGCGCATCACATACCTATTCCTTGAAATCCTGGGTAACACTTAATTACAATTTTAATTCGGCTTCTCCCGCGTGGTTTACGAACCCATACATTTTCCCGGGATAAAAAGCCTATGTGCTATTCCAGACTATAATCTATCTCTGTGCCAAATTTCATCCAGATCCGTTCAGCCGTTCTGGCGTGAAAGAGTAACAAAAATCCATCCATCCATCCTGACAAACTTCCGCATTTATAATATTGGTAGGAAGGAAGTAGGATTAGTAGGATTATTCAGACCTGTATCTACTTACTATATAGCTATCCATAAGGGCACAATCCCGGACTGTGAGATACTACAAACAATTTTATAAAGGAAAATCCGAATAGCTGAATAATCTCACTCCGCAGACCACAAAGGCAGTTCGTGGAAATCCACTCTAAAACCTTATTCAGGAGCCGCCTTTGTGGCCACTAGCCTATTGCGGCAGTTAACAAAAACTATTTAATACCTAAATATAATCTATATAAATAAAAATGAATCGCCAAATGTGTTGCTAAGCGCATAACTTCCGAACGGCTGCACTTATTTGGCTAATTCTTTTTTTGTTGTGTTTGTAATTGTCTGGAAACGGTTTTTATGTAAGAATTTTTTCTGAAAATCCACCAGAAACTTCGGAAGTTTGAATGGTATTTTTGTATGAAAATAATGGTATTGTTGGAGGATCAGTTATAAAAAATTCATTGAATACGGTTGTAGTAAGACAGCAAAAAGTACAACAGCGACATCTATCGATGAGACGACATAACACTTGCAACGCAGTATGAAAGTTTACGGTTCCTACATAATAATAAATTTTATAGTAGGTAAGTATACAAATTTTTGACAGGGTCGAAGAGTCCTCCCTTTTCAATGAAGGAAAACCAATCTTCCTACCTTCAGTTATTGGTTGTCAGTCTGTCAAAAACTGATGAAAAACTGACCTCCTTTTCAAAGGAAATGTATTTTTTGTAACATAGCATCATGCTTGTATTCCTCAAAGGGTTAGGCAGAGGTACTGTTGTACACCCACATTTCACCGATGCCGTTATCGAGTCTCATGTAAAAGGGTGTCTATTGCCATCTACCGGGCACAGTTCCAAACTCAGTGCTGCTATTGAGAATTTCCACACAGAAAAACCCAATAACACTTTGTCCGACCCGGGAATTGATCCCAGGACCTCATGATCAGCAGGTGCGCTTGCGATTAGACTAATGAGGGAGTCAATGTATCTTTCGTATCCACTTTTAATTCCTTTCTTTGTTTTATTCATTATTTTTGATAATTCTTTGCTGAGCAAAAAGTCAGAATCGTCTAACTTCTTACGTCGTCGTTGATCTTAGGTATAAACTCAAACTCAAAGTCTTTATTTGCATGTTAAGGTAATATAACAGGTCTTAAGTGAAATAACAGGCACAGCTTAACGGCCTTTTTCAGGCGTTGCAAATTTGAGGGCTATCAGTGCTATCACTAACTTATCATAAATTACATTTGCTTAACATTTATTTTTTAACATATTTATTGATTTGTTCGGAATATAGGTAAGTAAGTACATAATATATTATGTGGGTTAGTGTAAAATGTAAGTAGGTATTCTTAAAATGTAGTATTTAGTTGATAGGTGCTTGTGGGGGTGAGGGGTTATGTATGGGGTAGGTGTAGATCGACGGTCCCTACGTACAAAGCGACCTATCAGAAGTCGAGGTTTACAGCAGAGAGTTTTAAAGCTTCTAACCGATATGAAATTAATACTTGATCCGTAATACTTGATCTCTTATATTTCTTTCTTTTTCTTTCTTTTTTCAAAAACGTAGCCCTACACTAGGATTTCTCCGTTATCGTGGATACAGTTTACAAACATACATGTTACATACACAGACAACCAGACCCGAAACAACTATCTGCAGATCATACAAATATTTGTTCCGTGCGGTGATCGAATCCGCGACACGTAGCGCAGAAAGCTAATCGCTTAGCCACTACGCCAACCGTGTCGTCAATATATGCTTTTGTATCTGCGGAAATACTGCTTATTTTAAAGTAATATAAATACATATATGATTCTATGGATATCAATAAACAGAAGCTGATTATGAAATAAAAAATAAATGCAATTTTGGACACGACTTTTTATACGTGGGGACCGTCGAGGTATAAACGGGCTGTTTTCCGCAAATCCACGTATAGCGCATTTTTTGCGTCGGGGTGGGAATAATGTTAGTTTATTCGATCCACCTCAGTTCTTCGAGAAAAGCCAGCAGACGCTTGACGTTGCCGGCTTTTTTCCGGAGGGTACCTGGGTTTCCGAAGTGCTTGTCGCCGTTTACCTTAATTCCAACATCCATTATCCAATGCCTATTGAGTGATAGTGTTTTCCGTCTATCTGTATCTAGTTTACTGTTACTAATTTACACTATTATAAATGCGAAAATAACTCTGTCTGTCTGTTTGTTACTTCATCACGCCAAAACCACTGAACCGATCGTAATGAAACGTTAAAAACTGCCTGGGATTTTAAGGACATAGTGTTATTTTTACTAAGTATTGTAGTAAAACAGAATACAGGCGGACGAAGTCGTGGGCAACAGCAAGTATAGATATAAAGTTGTCTATCTATACTTGTTGGTTTTTACAGCACACAAGGGAAGAATGAGCTGGGTTGAACTGGATTTGGAAGATGGATGACAGCAGTTATCGTCATGTGATCCAAATTGCGCTGAGACCTTGTTCCAGCAGTAAATTTTTAAGGTTAAGGTTTAAGTTAGTATAAAAATGTTAAACATTTTAAGAAAATAAAATAAGGAGGAAAGTAAAATATAGGTATGCTTATCTGTAGAATTGATTAAAGTAAGAAATAAGACAAATAAAAACAATTATATTTTTACTTTTATAAGTTATAAAATCTTTCGCGACAATCTCATTACTTATTCGATTGAAACAACAAAAGTTTCTGCACAGTAATCTTTCAGAAACTTCTTTTATAACGTACGCATCTCTGTATTGTCCCCTAAGATAATTGCAATGTACAATCGCAAGAGAATAAAAACATTAGTAAAATGTATGGGAACGACATAAGTTGTCAAATTGATGTCAATAAAGTACCTACCTCTAGCACAAAGATATGTTTTGACGTTTGGTATCGTAAGCGTGTGCGAATTTTGAATAAAAAATATGCGTTTCGAACATAATATTTTTTTGAGTTGAAGACTTTATTCATATCTAAGTATGATACAAATAGTGTGTCATGCATAAAATTGTATGACATATTGATAGCTGTACCTATTTTCGATTCAAAATTCATTGACATTAACGATACCGGTACATTTCTATACGTCGTATTTCTATAAGTCGTTACATACAATACAATGTAACATTTTGCTGGTGATTCTATTATCAAACAATTATAGATTGCACACTACTGGCAGGAAAGCGAAGCAAACGGTTCAGCTTGCTTCGTGTCCAGTTTCTATAGAACTGCGTTCACTATCCGCACCTATGGCCGGAGTCTTCGTTTCTTGTAGAAAAAATTGCTTACTCTCGTCCCACTGAACATCAGTTAGAGTTTGTGACTTGAACTATGGTCTTCTTTTCAATGTGGTTTTTTATACTAATTACTTCCACAATTCCACATATAAATGCGATTAATTTATAATTTTCACCTGTAAAAAAATATTTATTAGAAAATATGTATAGTACAACGAGGTTATTTCGGAAACAGAGTACTATATGGGACTATCATTCGTTATAGAGGTCATATTTTGTAATCGATAATATCTACAACATTGAAATGACGCTATACTATCACTGTTTAGGCGTTTTATTTTTGTTTTAAAAACATTACCACATAACGTGAGTGCGTTTACAAAAATATTCACATAAACAAACATCCAGATCCAGAACCACTATATGTAGATAATACAAATATTTGTGCCGTGTGGGAATCAAACCTGCTAGATGTAGCGCTATAGTCGTTCGCTCAATCATTTCGCCAATCGTGCTGCCATAATTATTTCAGCTTTCAGATTTAGAATGCGGATAGCTGAAGAGGAGGTTCTTCCGTATTAATCTATATAGCACAAATTAATTATTACGAAACTAAAATTCAATAAATTAAATCCCAATTAGATAACCCCGCGGTTACCAAATTATGCTTTAATGTAGGTACCTCTTATTATATTATTCAGGCCAAGTAGAAGTTGGCGCTGTTATGATAAATCTTTGACTTCAGACTTCAAAAATTATATAAGTACCTACCAACACCTAAATTGACACGGTTTCCATGAATTCAATATGGATTTCATTAAAACTGAGTTAGGATATTTACTGCTATTCCCTGGAAACTAGTAAATACTCTTGACTTGAAACCCCCAAAATTCACCTGAAGGGCAAAGTATTTTATTTATTACGCTTAGTGACCCTTCTCACGGCCTTAAAAGTCATAACCTTTGAGACTATCTGTCAGTTCTAAGCTATATTCTTAGTATTGTGTCTCTAGGAATCCAGGCTTTACTTTTGTTGGCTTTTGACGACATTCTAAAAACCTTACGATCCTTTCAGACAATCGTGTGAAATAAAATAAATATGGCGTCTTTACAAATAAAATGGTATAATCTCGTCACCATTACAACTTGCCATCGTGGGCGAAGCAATTAAGTGTATAAATATGAATTGAAGCATTACCCATAGATTTTACATATTACGTGTACAAGTGACATTACCTACGTGTCTCGTCAAAATGACAGCACATTTGGCACAGTGGCTAAGTGATTAGCTTTCTGCGCTACGTGTCGCGGGTTCAACTTCCGCACAGAATGAATATTTGTATGATCTACACATAGGTGTTTTGGATCTGATAGCATTTGTATGTGACATGTATGTATGTTTGTAAACTGTACCCACGATACAGGAGCAATCATAGTGTGGGGCGAAGACTTAAAAAAATGCACTTTCTAATACATTTTACCAATTTATATAAATAAAAATTAAATACTACACCGATATGGCTATTTTTTTTAAATGTTCGTATTTGTACGAATAAGGTCTTTACCGAAAGATAAATTGGAAACGTTACCCGAAAAATTAATTTGGGAAAAACTTGAAGTAATTTCGTCTATGGGATTTTTGTATGTTCTCAAGACTAGGAAAGCAGGACAGAGACTGTTGGCTCAGCTAGTAAAAAAAAATGCATTTTTTTAATTTTTACTGGCTGCTTCAACTTCTTTCTACTTCTTTTGTTTTACGTTAGAAACACACGGATCAGTCCTGTTTTGTGGGTACAGTTTACAAACACGTGAAGACACCAGACACAACAGGAAAAGAACACCAATTTGATTACACACCTGATATATACGACAGAAACAATATCCATCAACCAATCTTCCTTTTCCTTCTGCATCGCACATCTTTCAAGAATAGCCTCTCAAACACTTGCCAAACAATAGAATGTCTTCTTTCAAATGGACTCGGATACATAATATAATAATTTTCTATTAAAATAATAAACAAACGACGTTATTCACGAGAGTTTTAAGCGATAATAAAGAATATATTTAATTATATGTCAGTCAACTCGGCCAGTTGATAAGCAATAGATAATTGTGGACATCATAACATGCCTCTGTGACATGAACACAATACAGATAATTAAATATGTCGGTTGTAAAAAGGAAACGAATAAAAGTGTACAATATTGTTAAAAAAATCCATTAAAAAAATTACTTGAGGTGGGTTCGACTCCTCAGTCAAGCAAAAAGTGTTATTGGGTTTTTCTGCATGAAAATTCTCAGTAGCAGCACGAAGTCTGGAACTGTGCACGGTAGAGGCGGTTGATGGCAATAGGTTCGCTCCTAAGACTCAATAACGGCATCGGCGAAATGTGGGTGTACAATAGTACACTTCTATTATTCACCCTTTGGAGAATAAAGGCTGCTATGTTATGTTTTGGTATTTATTTTTATTTTGGCATCTTGTCGCTGAAAATGGGTAAATGTGAGCCACAATGGAGTAGGTCGTAAAACATATTTCTTATTGATAAATCTAAAATTAATACCTGTTTAAGAATTATTATAATTAGATTATTCTTAGAAATTCAGTAGTTGTTGTTAATTTATTTGTCTTGTACATATTTCATTACATTAAGTTATAATTACAAACTACATTTGAAATCGTTATTTGTTTATTATACTTTATTAAAAGGAGGAGGAGATGCCCTAGAAGGACATATACAGACCTTATTGGTGATGTCCTTCAAAAAGCGTTCATGTATGAAACGATGCATGAATGTAAATGAAGCAAAAGGGTTATGTAAGGATCGTAGCACGTGGCGTTCCGTAGTTTTTGCCTACCCCCACGGGAAAAAGGCGTGACTTTATGTATGTATGTACTGTATTAAAATAGTTCTATCTATCTATCTTCTATATATATAAAAATAAACGTTTGTATGTACAATGTATGGACTCAAAAACGGCTGGAGCGACTTTAATTAAATTTTTAGGTAATCTTCAGATTAGCCTAGCGGGTGATGCTGTGAAGTTTGGTAGCGATCTGATCAACAAATATTTTTTTGGATTTTTTGGCATGTTTGTGTTATATGTTTCCTACAAATTATCTGGCTATAGATATTAGTGCTACCCGTGCGAAGCCGGAGCGGATTGCTACTTATCTTATAAAATTACACAATATTATGGTTATCGCGTTGGAATTATCGTTATCTGCCGTGCTATTTAACCATTTGATTCTATAACTAGACAGGTAATAGACTGGTTGCTTGCACGATGGCAGTCCAGTCGATTCTTAAGTCAGGCAAAGAGTATATGAAACTTGTTAAAATTCTCGGTTGGCGCCCGGTGTTTTGTATTGTTCCCGGTAGTTCTATGACCACATAGACAGATTGATAACGTAGAGGTTGCGTGTACGACTGCTTAGCATGCAGTCCTAGGTTGGATTCTGAAGTAAGGGAGAGACTTTGAGATTTTTTAAAATTCTCATTACCAGCCCGGGATTAAGAATGGTTCTCGATAGGTGGCAGACTCGCCCCATATACCACGGAACTAAATAATATGTACAAATGGTACACCTCTGCTAACCCTTCTGAGAATACAAGCGTGATGTTATGTTATGTAACTAGCCTACAATTTTATCTACACATACAAAGTTTCGACCATTTTTGTTGTTATCATGGGCCTAATTAGGTGGTAATCTGAAAACAACAGATAATCCGATTTTATAATTTTTTTTATTCTTATGTCTAAAATTCCGTGCCCATTGTTGCCGACCGATAAAGCGGTGACCTAAACCCTTAGTGGGGCAAAGTGATCATATTACAAATATTTTGTTTCACACAGATAATGTCCTCCTGACCGATTTCGGTCACGGTGGCCAATCACAACGGAGATCAGCCAACTACGCAGGAGATATTATAGAGCACATTCTTTATACATATATAGAGCTCTCTCTATTCCTTCACTCTCATAGTCCGATGGGATGGCAATCCGACACGACCGGAGAGAGATCAGGCGCAGGACCAACGGCTTTACGTACTTTCCGAGGCACGGTGTGTATTCACATACACGAAGACCCAGACCCGAAACAACTATCTGTAGATCATACAAATATTTGATCTGTGCGGGAATCGAAACCGCGACTCGTAGCTCAGTAGTCGATCTCTGAACCACTGCGCCAACCGTGCCGTCATACTCACACAGATAATGGGTTCATAACAGATTATCTTAATAAAACTTGTCTTGACCGAACGAGATTAACACATCCGTCTTTTTCTTAGCGAGTCTACGGCAATCTAGATAGTGCCGGCCATAGACTAGCTACAACGACTAAGCTATCAGTGGCGTCCATTAGTTATTCTGGCGGGCAGGTGTGGAGACATGCCGGGCACGATATTAAGTGCATCATCGTTTTGCGGGACCGCACCGCAGCCACACATCAAGTTGGAGTCATCTACAAATCCCCTGAACAGGTTATCCTTGTTTCGGTCAACCCAAGTCCGAGATCTGTTTAGGGATTTCAAGATCAGCTAAAAACAAAAACCATGAGCCTAAATAGACTTGCTATAAAATAAGAGAGTCACTGAATAAGCTACTGCTCCAATGAAGCGGGTTTATAACAATATACATTAATACATTTGCGTTAATAATATGCAAAAACAAACTTCGTAAAATATTATATGTAATATATATTATTCATACACTTAACTTTACTTTGAGTGCCTCATTGGTCTAATGGTTGAAAACGCGACTGCTGAGGGTCCTGGGTTCGATTCCCGGCTTAGGCAGTGTTATTGGGTTTTTCTGTATGTAAATTCTCAATATCCGGAGTCTGAAACTGTGCCCGGTAGATAGCAATAAGCTCGCCACCAACATGGGACTCAATAACGGCATCGGCGAAATGTGGATGTACAGTATTACACCTCTGCCTAACCCTTCGAGGAATACAGGCGTGATGCTATGTTATGTTATATTCATACAATCATTAGGGTGAAACGTGAAAAGGACATATACGGATCTTATTGGTGATGTCCTTTAAAAAGGCCAGCTGCGCAGTACAGCAACCGGCGTTCATGTGTGAAACGATGCATGAATGTAGATGAAGCAAAAGGGTTATGTAAGGATAATAGCACGTGGCGTTCTGTAGTTTTTGCCTGCCCTTATTTATGTATGTGAAAAACATTACCCAAGGAAAATTATATTTCTTTTTGCATTCAGAAAGTAAACACCACAACGAATTAGAATGTTTATGGTTGCAATTTGTATCGTTTTGCATACAATAATTGGTTTACAAAACGTGAAGCGAGATTACAAGGCGACGTATACATCATCCGAACAAACGAGCAATGTTTTTTTATTTTTATTAAAACCTACAATTACAACATACATCTTAGAAACATTTGACTGGGATTTTTTGTATTTGTCATCTTCAAGAAAATGTTTTTTACCACTGTCCCGGTGTGCGAGTGCGGGGGTTTTTTTCACTCGTCTGTTAATGACGGCTGTTTAGCGTAGTGGCGAAGCGATTAATTTTTTGTCTCGAGTTCGATTCCCGCACGGAATAAATATTTGTATGACTTACAAATAGGTAATTGTTTCGGGTCTGGGTGTATGTGCATGTGACATGTATGTTTGTAAACCGTACCCGCGATACAGGAGAAATCCTAGAGCACGAGTTGGCCAGACCTAAATGTGTGTTTGTTAACTATAGATATACAACTTCGTGAAAGTCAGCGTTCAGAAATAAAACTATGAATGATCTTGAGCGAATATTGCTATAATCACTTCGCTTGGCAATTGATTTATTGTAAGTGGTCAATTGGAAATAATAGTTTATTGAAGAAGTCGCTACGCTATGAAGATATTTAAATCCTGGGGTAATCACAACCCTATTCAGCTCAAACGAATGAAACAAAATCGTGTTAATACGTTTAGCTTTGAGATCAATAAATAAAACATAATCTAAACCTTTCGTATAAGCTTCATTCAGTCATTCGAGTGAAAGAGATAAAGTATATGTATTAAGATCGACAATACGAGCCAACATAACCCTTTAATCCTATCAAGTATTTTTATAGGGTTCCGTGTATGAAAAATTGCATGAAATCATTTTCAATTTCATTAATCTTCATTTACTTCTGCGTGTAAAATTGTGTTTACATTTTCGTTAAAACTGCGGCTTACACGATTAATCGTGAAGATTCACGCATGCGCATAATAAGTCCCATGCGAAGTCAGCTTATTTCTATCTAGAGAGCTTAATCAACAATAACATTAACATAGCATGGCCTGTATCCCCGAAGGTTTAGGCAGAGGTGTACTATTGTGTCGCCACATTTCGCCAATGCTGTCATCAAATCCCATCTAATAGGAGGCGTGCCAGTTGCCATCAACCGGGCACAGTTTCAAACTACGTGCTGCTACTGAGACATTTTATATAGAAAAACACAATAACACTGCCCGACCCGGAAATCGAACCTAAGACCTCACGCTCAGCAGTCTGCGGGTGCTTAAAGCGCTACATTGGGTAGTTTCTTGAAGAAAAGTCAAAGACAAATTCTCCGTGCTACTGAGAATTCCTGTACAGAAAAACCAATAACACTTTGTATGAGTTCATGTATGAGCTTAAATTGTGATCACCAGATCAAGTACGACAAAGAAAAGTAACGATTAATCGTTTGTGATGTTGCAAAGGGAGCAAGCAAACACGCAAATATGGATCTAAATTTCCCTCAGGATCTATTTGGGTTCGCTCGTGTGACTTCGAATTACGTAATTTGCGGCTGCACGCAATGCGCATCTGCGAGCCTTGGGATACATCCGTAGTGTTCACAGAAATCTAAATAATAAGTGTGTTATTTAGATTTCTGTGGTCGCATTAAAATTAAACCCGTTCCGTCATTCTGCTGTCTAAAGATTCAAGTTTTAAGTAAAATGACGCAGTTCGACAGATGTCTGTATTGAAGTGTCTCATAGAATTTTTTAAATATGCCATCTTGAATTCGGCCAACCACTAATGCATTTCGAGTATTTAAAGATAAAATATAATAAAATTAAAAGAATTCGGATAAAGATACGTGAGCAATAACCGTTTTTGGATGTAACATAATCGCCTGATTTGCCTTTCAGAATGAAAACTGATATTGAAATAGATGCACGTAGCATCAAAATTATCTAAACCAAAATACAAAGTTTTTTAAGGGTTAATAAAAGCCGTAACTTTATGGACTATTGCAATACCTGATGAGAAACATAATTGATACCTACCCAATACATTTATTTCAAACTATATAACTCGCTGACTGTATCTACATGAGTAAACAGTGGCTGAAAATGTTTGATATTTAAATAAAGAAAGCAAAATCGAAATCACGATACATTTTAAATTCTGAAAACGTTTTTTGTACTGCCGTAATGTTGAAACCACCATAATAAGGGTGTTGCCCAGAGAAATGATTAACTGTCTTGCATCCATCAACTCTAGTAAAATACAACGATTTTTCCTAACATAATGATGTTTCTTTCCCCATCGTCGTCAACATAAGTACCACTTAATTGACGTCACACTCGTTACTGACATCAGCAGCTCTGCTTACCCCATTAAGGTGGATTGGAGTGACATGAACATGAACCACCTTTTACTTCGAAGTTCGGAAATATTTTTTTCCCTATTCTATCAATGCAGATTTTTTTTTGTTTGTATATTTTTTAAGAAGAACCGTGTTTATGTTTGCTTGGAAATTGTGTTAGTACTATTACCTGTAAAATGCAGATTTTATATCTGACTAGCTGGTACCCGGCGCGTTGCTGACGCAGAAGAAATAATTGTGGAATTGCAGTAATGCTCTTTCAAATACATACATTTGCCGGTACGAGGGTACGAGACACGCGCTACCAACCTTCGCGCAAGTGTAAGCAATAAGTTGACAAGGTTTTATTGCAATCAAACGGTATGGCAGTGCATAAAATACGAACAAACAAACATTGATTTTTATATATTAAGAAGAAGAAGAAGATATTATATTTATTAACCGTAATACTAGGTATTATAATCGTAACTGAAAATCGTACACACGATATTCTGATTTCAGTAATACTATTGTCTCTATTAGCTCTATTTCAAGGCATAGTTTAGTACTGACGTCACATGTCGTTGTTCCGGGTTTGGTTGTGTGTGCTTATGAATATTTTTACTTATAAATGCACCCCCGATATACAGGAATTATTCCTAGTGTGGGGCAAAGTTTTGAAAAAGAAAAACACAATACATTTTCATTATCCACATGCTTGTTGTAAGAGGGTCTCGTATCTGCATATTAACCGTAGTGTACTGTTTCTGTCCTTAAACCTGGGTGACCGTTTTGCACACAAAGTCCCCTTCGTTCTACGAAAAGCACGTTAAGGTTTGATCCCGGGTGTAACTATGACCTATGACAGTCGTTACGGGTGCTAGTAGCGCAAAAAGTCTGATAACCAGACTTCCAGTAATAAGGTCGCGGAGGTCAGTATTGCAGCCACTCTGTATAAAATACTGATAGTCAACGGCAACTGGTTAGGCTGGAGTCGACCGTGAAAAGGCTAGGCAGATGATGGTGACTCGGTTGTCGTTAATATTGTACCTAGAGCTACACTCTTAAAGATATACTGATATTTATCCTCTTGCGTCGAAAAAATAATTATCTTTTACCAGGAACAAAAAGTTAGATTCTCCGTTTACTCCCGCCTCTACCATACTTCCTCCTCAGTAATAAATAACTTAATTCAATACAAAAGGGAATATTACATCGCTTTTACTGTCCCAAAATACAAAACTAATTAATTTCAGTGGCTTGTACCTACTACGTTATATGAATGAATTAAACCTTCAGTTACAGAACGTAGAACAATAAGCTCGTGTTTATCAATTAATATTGTACAACCAGTGATTCAGTCGGAACAAACGGAATACGATTTACATTATTACTAATAAATTTTATCGTACCGAGAAATGCGTCATTAGTCCTATACATTGGTCTAGTAGTCGCTAGGTTATTGAAATTTTCTGGAATTGTCAGTCGCAGCCTGGGGTTAGGGATTGTGCCTGGTTGATGGTAATTATCTCGCCCCCTTACTACCTGGAAATGTGGGTGTACGAAAAGTACGCCTCTGTCTAGCACGGCGAATAGAGGCGTGATCCTATGCTATATTATGTTACTTAGCATTTGTACAAGTGCGGCTGCTGAGCGTAAGGTATTGGGGTTCCGATCCGATACTCGGACTCTGGAATCGAACTAAGGATCTCACGCTAAGTATTCGCGCTGGTCGCAAGCGTTAGACCATTAAGGCAGTCAATAATAATTAATGTCAAACAAGATTCTATAGAATCTGATGAGACTTGTCTTGCAATGATCAAACGTCTATATTATAAACTATGACGCGCATACGCAGCCTGAAAGCCAGGATTTTACAAAAGGCTTCTGTCAGTCTTCGTCAACACGGGCTGTTACATGAGAATCGCTCATAATGTGGTAAAAAGTCGGAAATGGTGGTATCGAGGGTGACTGCCCAAGTTCGCCAGACGATTCCAAGTTTTATCATTAGTGGAGGCTCTTCATTTGCACGCCATAGTATCATGGTAAAAATGTCGGTATGCCGCTCCCTATAATCTTAACAAGTGAGAATACTATTGAGAAATAAGCAGAACCTACGTGCATTTTCATCTCAAATACCTACATCATAGGTACCTATTTATTATCCTCATAAATATGCTAATAAGTACTGAAAAGGTGTCGTTTTGAATAAATTCCACATAAAATTTTGGCACCATTCTTTGTTTTACAAAAGGGAACTTATTGCAAACGATTTGAAGCATCATAAATCGGAATTGAGATGTTGAAAACGTACTTGAGAACACGCCATTCGTAAGCGAAAAACGATTTTTATCCACCTTTCATATTTAAAGACATAAAGAAAGTAATTTACACTTTTTTGTCCCATTATTTTTATGTTTTACGCGCTGAAGGGATGACAATTCAACATTTAATATTCCAACGTATTCAATATTGCATTTTTTGACCGTTAGTATATAAAAAATGGCCATATAGAAATGTTTTTGTCGCTTAGTTTTTCGCTTGAACTCATTTATCGAGGTGAAGTCGTGCCTTAATGGCAACGTGTGACAGCTTTCTTTCTTTCTAAAAAAGGACCATTTTGAGTAGTACTCGTAGGTCCTTCACCCATCAGAATTAGCTTGTACAAATCGTCTCTAAAATTATTATTATATTGAATAGAAATTCTCCATTTCGCGACGAATACGTGGAGTACATTATTATCCCCTCTTATGTTGCACGGTGCATGGTTTTTGTTTTTGGTACCAGAAAAACCAGAATTACTTTCTGTTTTCCGACGGTTTGAACGCAAATACAATAGTAATTGATAAAAAGAATATTGTATACATTTTCTTATCATCAAAGTCTTCTATTGCAGGTATTTTGGAAGTCATAGCTTATTATGAAATAGGTAGCATGTTAACATAGTATCACGCTTGTATTCCCCAAAGGGTTAGGCAGAAATGTACTTTTGTACACCCACATTTTGCCGATGCCGTTATTTAGTCACATGTAATAGGGGCGAGCCTATTCCCACCTGCCGGACACAGTTCCAGAGTTCATGCTGTTACTGAGGATTTCTATACAGAAAATCCAATAACACTTTGCCCGACTCGGAAATCTAACCCAAGACCTCGACCAATGAGGCAGTCAATAGGTTTAGTTTAAGTGTAGGTTTTATTTTCATTCATAACATTTGCATATTACTATACAATCAGATATTTGCATGAAAGAATCGCTTAATATTAAAGGTTATTAAAAAAAAACTGCTAGAAGCTACTAGCTAGCTGAATGTAATATGTAATTAAACAATATGCGATAGTGATATGTGCTTGTAAATCGGCTCGTTAGTATGAATTGATTCAGGTGTTCTCCGTAAGCTGTCGAGGCTCTGTCGTTTATATTCACTTGACATCTAATATACCTTGCGATGCGGAACAGTCAATCCTAGTTTCGCCCAAAAAGGACGCAAGACACAATCTCTCAGAGCTCATGGACTCAGAAACAATAATTCCTTCTGTGGCTTTTTTTGACGAGAAAGGATGTTTTTGTAGTTTCTTTTTATGTTACGCGTTAACGCTTGCCATATTGTCCCAATTCGTAAGCCCGTAAAATCATTCACTCTATAACGCTGACGCTATGACGTCGCAGCGTAAAATCTCCGTACCACATTCGGGGTAAAAAAATCCATAAACCCAGTGAAATATACGTATTGTCATTCAGCTTTAGTTTAACTCATGGTAACACCGTGAAGGTTTCATAACTAGGTAATAATTTCAAGAGTCGTAACTTTGTTCTTTATGACGGTACTATCAGAAATAATACCCATACTACGCTTAACTGCCCCAGACGGCAAACTCATAATATCAAATAGCCTGATATAATAAATCTATATACCTATCTAAAATGTCGGCTCATTGAGACCACGGAAGTCATAACCTATGTGAGGAAAAAAAGAGTGAGCATAGGCAATAGTGCCGTCTACTGGGCCCAATTTCAAACTCCAACTCACTTATGATAATTTCCGAATAAAAATCGAATATTTATTTTAACCCCAAAACTAACGTTCTTGTCAACCAGACCAACGAAACATATAAAATAAACGACGGACAAATTATATTATAATGTGTCCAATGTCCCAAAATATGTCTGCTATTTCTATCTACTGATGTGAGTGAAATCTGCTGACATTTTCCGGTGTATATTTATGCGAAACCAGTCTCTTGGAAATGATAAAGGAACACCTTATTACAGTCTGCTAAAAGAATGACATTGCTCGTTGAATAGAACGTACATTTCTTCAAGATTTCTGATCATGATAACGCTTTTACTTCAAAAAAGATAAGCGGTGGAATGCTTACGTTCCATGCAGCAAGGTCTGAGTTCTAACACTGCTCGCCTTTCCATTTGGCTCAGAATTTGTTTAACACTTGAGATAACATTTAATGAAAATAATGCGAGGATACCTGCACAGCTGAATGCACATAATGTTGTTGATGTTGTTGATGGTGCGTGTAGTAGGCCAACATCGATCAGACCAACGTCTTAGACTAAATTCTTAAGTGGGACATAAACGGCTTTATTACAAAACAAGGTTTATCTTTACACCAGCACCCACGATACCTACAGGTATAATTCCTAGTGCGGAGCAAAGATGTTCTAAAAAAAAAAATGTTTTAAACCATGGAGCCAGTTTTTTTTTTAAATTAAAACTTTACTCTAACCAAGGTAAACTTTATCCAAAGCTGTCAATTTATTGTCAGTTGTGTAGTAGATACTGTATTTTGATCATAGTAACGTTCTAAATACAGAAATGACGTAAAGATTTATAGCTGATCTAAATCTATCTATCTACATATTTATATATATATCTAAAAATAAATGTGTTCTAAAAGAAATGTGTAGGTATGTATGTTGCCTATGGACTCCAAAACGGCTGGACCGATTTTGATGTTTTTAGATAATCTTCAGATTAGCCCAGTGGGTGATCCTGTGAAGTTTGGCAGCGATCGGATCAATAAAGATTTTTTTTTGGTTATTAGGTAATTTTGTGTGCTACCCGTACAAAGCCGGGCGGGTCGCTAGGTATTTATAACTAGCTGTGCCCGCGACTTCGTTCGCGTGGATGTCGGAACTTAACAATGTATTTTTTTGTGAGACCAAATGCACTTCACCCTATTTTTTTTCTAAAATAAAAGAATTTTTCTAAAATAAAAGTAGCCTAAGTTACTCCTTATTACATCAGCTACCTGCCAATAAAAGTCCCGTCAAAATCGGTCAAGCCATTTCAGAGATTAGCCTATACAGACAGACAGACAGACAGACAGACAAACAGACAGACAAAAATTGTAAAAAATGTTATTTTGGTGTATGTACCGTATATATATTCATATGCATGTAGTAAAAAACGGTTATTTCAATATTACAAACAGACACTCCAATTTTATTTATATTTATATTATATTATATTATATGTATCGATTATTAATCACTAATAAAACTAAATTAAAACTCGATTGATATGCCTACCTATACATATATCAGAATAGAACTACCAAAATCGGAACAAATTTTATCGATCTCGTAAAACATCTTGAAACTCGAAATTTTAGAAGGACCAGAAAGTTAAAAATACTTCTTAATGCAACCAATAGGGTCCCGGATTTGCGTTAATTCCTTTACTTTCGTTCCAGACACTTACAAAGCGATAAATTGTTTCTGTTCTTGACAGTCGGAAAGACGACTGGAAATATTACCGTTTTCTTAATAATATGTTTTTTTATCCGAGGGAATATTTTATGAGGGAAAACCTTAACATTTTTCAAGATTGTTCATCATTATAATCCTGTCGTGAAGCTTTTTTCTTTTTTATAATAATAATAATAAATATTTCTTTATTCAAGCGACTATGGCTCACATAGGTTAGTAAAAACTTAAATCTATGTTAGTAACCATTGATGACATCTTACCATAAATACAGGGGTGTCACCGCTGTGACATCCCATGAGAGATGGCACAACAGTGACCCATATAAACACAATCCAGCCTGCTTGCGATCACGCCTTACTGTTGGAGCTGGCCCGCACCCTGCGCACCAGAGAACCGCACCTTTTACGTAGAAGCAATATATAGTAGAAGCAGTATAAGCGTATTGTTGCGTAGAAGCAATCTAAACGCATTGTTGTATTGAATTCGGAGTGCGCTGTATGATCTTTGAGTATATCTAGCCCACAGGGTGCACGTGTAAAAGGTTGTACAGTACGCTCGGAATAGTGTGATTTTAACATTTAATGAGCAGCGTGCAAACCTCCGAACCAGCATGTTCGCTCTGGCCGACAACGCCCTCCGTTCTCGTTCAACATCATCATCGTCTTTGAGGTCAGGGGTCAATACATGACCAAGATATTTAAATTTAAAGACTCTCTGCAACGGCATGCCGTTGAGTACTACCGGTGGCACTTTATCAAGCATTTTACCCCTGGCCTCAAAGACCATGATCTCCGACTTTTTACAGTTGTACGTCAAGCCATGTGTTCTTGCGTACTCTTCACACTGGGCAACTAGTTTCCGTAAGCCACAGACCGACGCACTTAGCAACACCATGTCGTCCGCGTAGCTGATATTATTAACACAGACGCCATCTATGTAACAACCGACTCTGGTATTGCTGAGCTTACCGACCAGCTCGTTCACATACAGGTTGAAGAGCGTTGGTGAGTTTAATCCCCCCTGCCTCACCCCGCACTCCAACCCATATGAACGGGACGAGGACCCAGCCCATCGTACATTATTAATCTGGTTTCCATACCAAAACTTAAGAATGTTGATGATTTCAGATGGTAACTTGGTATTTTCTAACTTCTTCCATATCATATCGTAGGAAACCAGATCGAAAGCCTTAGATAGGTCCAGGAAGCAGGCATAAATAGGCGTGCTGCGCTGCGCATAGTATGTGACAGCATGCTTAAGACACAACACTGCATCCTCCGTTGACAACCCGGGATGGAAACCAAATTGACTATCGTGTATTGTTACGAAATTGTTTAGCTGTGTATTAAGCATGCTGTCAAACACTTTCGAGATCAAGGTAGCTAGTGAAATGGGCCTATAGTTACTGCTGTCCGACAGGTCACCTGTTTTATTCTTAGCTAGCAGTTCTTATCATCTCAGCCGGCAGGTAACTATGTCCCATTCAGAAGCTGTACAACATAGCTAGAACGCGTGGTAAGTGCGGGCCAGCGTATCGGAGGTGCTCGATACTGAGCCCGTCATGGCCAGGGGATTTGCCCCGTGACAGATCTTATCAATCTCATTAGATTTAAATTTTACTGCTATTTTCACACCGGACACAACATCGAGCACCGTCCGAGAGGGCCCCAAAGGAGATTTTACAAAAAATTGTTCTTGAAAGACATTGGCGATCTCGTTAGGTTCATTGACGCTGCCAACGCTCCCAGGTTTTTGTTGGTCATATTGTAAGAATAATTGTAGGGGCTCGTGGCTACATAGCTGTCGCGAAGATTGTTCGATCTGCGAGGTTAAGCAACGCTTGCCGCGGTCACTCATTGGACGGTGACCATTTTTCACACATCAAGATCCCTCCATGCCTTGGGAACGTTAAGCTGTTGGTCCCGGGTGTCATATGAAGACCTATGACAGTCGTTATGAGTGTCAGCAGCCCGTAAGCCTGACAACCAGTCTAACCTTAGAATATCATTTAGCATACTTGGTTTAAACTGAGTTGGATAGGAATAACATACTAAATGGAATAAAAAAAAAACACCCCTATTTTTTATATCACAAGTGATTAGCTTTCTGCGCTAGGTGTTGCGGGTTCGATTCCCAGAAGGAACAAATATTTGTATGATCTACAGACAATTGTTTCGGGTCTGGTTGTTTGTGTATGTGACTTATGTTTGTAAACTGTACCCACGATATATAAGAAATACGGGTTCCCCAAAGGGAACGTTTAAAAAAAAAAACTTTCGTTGAAAGGCAGATAAAAATGTGAAGGCTATTTCCTCAAAAGTATGATATCAGCTTATCAATACGCGACTCTTGTATACTACCTATGTATGTCTATATTTGGGTGTGTATGTATTTTTTATGGCCCTTAGAAAAATATTACACTCTTTTGTTGATAATAGAATAGATATTAATTTATCCCATTTTGCATGTTCACGCCAATATTCCCTGAAGGGCAGAGGTGCATTTTTTGTACTCCTATAATTCGTTGATGCCATAATCCAGTCCCATGTAATAGGGGCAAGCCTATTGTCATCTACCGGGCACAATTTAAAACTCGGACTGAGAATTGCAAAAATCTCAATAACACTTTACCCGACCTGGGAATCGAACCTTGAACCTCGGCAGCCGTGCTTGTGACCACTAGACCAATGAGGCAATTCAATAAAGTATCCGATTACCAGATTAAACTAAACCCTTTTTTGGTCAGTGCACCCAATAAAAAACCGGCTACCCCTTCACATTGTGTGTGCCAATATCAGCTTCCAAAGATAAAAAACGAACCTTATAATTTATAAATAAAAAACAAAAATTATTCAGACGGCTAGAATAAAAAACGAACAAACAGCTTATAAAAAAATTAATCTGTTGTCTGTACTCCAAACACGGTGACAAATTTATAAAATATTATTGAAATTTAATTATCATATTTAACCCCATTAATATTTCGACAATTTCTGAACGAATCTTGGATATAAACTTGTAATTGTACAGAAATATTGGTGTATAAAATCATCCATCATGTGAAGTTAATTATTAAAAATATACTTTAGAGGCCTTCTAAGGCTCCAAACATATTTATATTAATTATTTAGTTAGCCTTAGTCGTCGAAATATCCCTCCAAAAGAATTCAAGTAATGCAGTATTCATGCTTCACTCTGAAATGCGGAAAGTTGTAGCTTTTTGTAACTAGATGGCGTTGTCGTCGAATTAGAAGTCGCTATGGTTTCGTTACCGCGGTTTATACTGGTTCGGTGAGTAAATTCCTCATATTTGCCTAATCTTTCCACGAAAGCTGGACATAGGTCTTTCCTATGTATTTTTGATAGCGAAACGCACGTTTGATGCGTTAGCTTAAAAAACCCCGTATATATCCTGGTAGCTAAATGTTAATTGTTAATTTGTACTGGCAGTGGCGCCCTCTATATTATTTTATAAGTTTACACTGTTATTTGAATTCACACGTTTTCTACGTAACTGAGACGAATCATTAAGGCAATCATCATCATATCATCAATGTATTCCCCAATGAGTTAGACAGGGGTGTACTAATATACATGTATACCACCATTTCCTTTGATGCTGATATTAAGTCCAATGTAATAGGTACCGGGCAAAATTCCGTACTTTGCACTAGCACTGAGCATTTTCATACAGAATAACACTACCCGACCTGGAAATTAAACCCAGGACCTCACCCTCAGCAGTCACGCTTATTGCTACTAAAGATATAGTTATAATGGCCATGTTTTTATGAATTACTCGATGACTGTTCATTATATCGGTTAATTGGAGACCCTTGTGTTAAGGATGTTGGTACCTTGTCGTTTAACCCTGGTTGGGTAATTGGGTTAACCTTTTACTATTTCATTTTAATCATTTTGTAGGTCAAGTTCATAATATTTATTTACCCCTATTATTCAATTTTATTCACTTCTCTGTATTCAAAAACGGTCATTAAGCGTAAAAATATCTCACAACGCGTTGTGGTTACTGTAAAACATTCACATCGCGAAATTCGTGTTATGGCATATATGGCTTATAAAAACGTACATGACGCGTTGTGGTAATCACAGAGAGACCACATATAGCGAAATTCATGTCGTGGCTATCATGATATACGACCACAACGCGTTGTGACAATGAAGAAAAACCATAGCGATTGCCCCACCGACAAGAGTTAAGCTCTTGAAATACATAAAGTAGAAGAATAATTGAAATAAATCTTAAGAGTCTAAAATTTTTAGTGTTAACATAGTCGTGTCTAACATGTCAAACCAATTTAAAGATGGTTTAAAATACAAAACGCATCGTTTTTAAAAATAAATAAATAAGGTAAAGTATAGTATAACACGTAATTAACTTTAAAAAGTTTTTATTTATTTATTACTAAAGTTTCAGTAGGTCGCACGTTAATGGAAAGAAAACCAGTGTAAGCTGGCCTCGCATAATATTAAAATGATCTTCTAGCTAGGCCAGCTCACAATCTAAGTGTTTCCACATACAATTCAGTCTTCATCTGACGACAAACTATTTAATTCAAGGGTATCTTTTGTGTCATTTTGAATGAATGTTTTAATTGTCTTCGTTTTAAGCGTATCAGATACAGATGCTTTAAGATAATTTTGGTGTGAACCAACTGACTGGTTCTTTAGCATAGATCTAGCATTTAAGGCGTATTTAAAAACTAAATTGTCTATTTCATTCATGACCATTAGACTGTCTCCCTCGTCCATTTTTTTAAGTTTCTCAGCTAACAACTGGCCATACAAATCATATTCGTTTCCTTGATTTTTTTCTGTGTTTGGACTTTCTCTTATTAATACTAAGTTCTCATTAATTTGTTTGGGATCTGGGGAGTTCCTTCGCTTTCTGTTAAAACTTGAAGAGTACTCGGAATGGTGGGAAGTCTCTGATTCAGATTGCGCTGACTGACAATCAGTATCTTGTGACGACCATCTTTCTTTTCTTACTTTCTTTAAACTATGGCCCTGTAATAAAATATTTTTACTTTTAATTATCGAACTGTGTACTCATGTATGCTATGTGATTATCTGTCTCTTTCACGGTTATTGGCGTTTGTCAAATTTCAGTATTGGTTGGTTTCAAAATCAGTAGTGAATTCCTATTGTTTATAGTTTCGAGAAATTCTTACAAAAATGTACAAGGAATAGTAAAATGAATAAGTGTTAATGATTTAATTATTTTTTTAAACGTTGTCACACGCTCGGTTTACTTTTGTATTATGGTTATGAACACAAAAATCAGTCTGTAAGACTACAAAATAAATTTGTTGTGAGAGTCGAACTCTCGATACGTATTGCTGCAAGTAAGTCACTTTACAACTACCCCCCAGGACTCGTGCCGATGTTTTATAAGGCTCAAGATGACGCTTTTGATATAAGTAAAGTTACGGCAAACTGCAAATATTGGTGATAGCGCCGCAAAGAGTAAACAAATTCGATAAACCGGTCACACGTCCCGCGCCGCTTTCTGATGCATGCGAAAGAGACAGATATACACCGCACGATTAGAGGCGCACGAGTCACAACAGTTACGATGAAGCTAGGCACTCGCTATGATAACAGTCTCCCAAAGTAAAAATACCGATAAGTTCTAATTTTATATTTTTCTTTTTTCAAACGTTGCCCCACACAATTTCTCCTGTGTCGTGGGTACAGTTTACAAACATACATGTCACATGCACGCACAACAAATAAGTGGTTTGAATTTCTCACTCAATCATGAAGCAGGTGTTATTTCTGTACGAATTAAAGCGTATCAAAATTGAAATGATTATAACTTGTTATTTTCCTTGGCGAAGCTTCCACATTGCTCTTAAACTCTTAAACTTAAACATTGCTCAAACACAAGAAGTTATTTTTCTTACCTCTGATTTAATGTTAAGTTCACATCCGTATATAGGACCCATATAACTGTTTAAGGCTTCAAAAGCGAACCACGTCGGCTTATATATTTCTTCGTAACTGGCGGAGTCATTAATTGACTTTTTGATTTTTCTAATGTAATCTCTATACGCTGTCATCAGGGAATTTCTTTTTCTCTTCAATTCGTTTATCGGACACTGCATTGAAAATTGTGAGTGTATTCGGTCCCACGCTTTATTTATACTCATCCTATTTATATGTGAATTTGCTTTGTGGTCCCATATTGCAGGTTCATTTCTTATAAGTTCGATTAACTCCAAAACCTTATCGTTACTCCAATCCATGAGTATTTCATATAACGCGCAACTACCTATGAGTATTCCACACGTCTTTCGCTCAACACTGAATTTGAGTAACTGAATTGTGCGCGCCTGCGCGGAATGTGCGGTCAATCCCGTGGGCGACAGTTTGGCAAACAACAAACCCAATCCACAGATGTGTTCAAATATTTGCAAAGATACACAAATATTCTGCGTTGAAGTTCATTTGTAACGCAAATGAAGGATTTGAACAAACATTTTAATTCTTCTTCAGATATGTTACACTTATTTGTTATTAAATACAGTAGATTTCGCTATTTTGCTACACAGTGACTGATATAACAACATGTTGTAGAAAGTACTGCGTACAGATATTTTTAGCGTTTGCGCGCTAGAGAGTGACAGCACAACTCGCAATAAAAAACAGTGCGCCCGGTATATTTTTGCAGACAGTTACAGTAAAGATCCAATTGTATCAAACTGACGAAAGTTTGGCATCATTGTATTAAAATATCGCAAAATATACATTAGTTGTTCCCGTGCCCTAATGAACTCGAAATACTGTACCCCTAGTGTAAGTTTCTTTTGACAAATTCGATTTACTACATCGAACGCGTTCGGCGCTCCGATTGGTCCGTTTCGTGCTCTCCACCAATGCTCTTTAACTAATATTCATCTGAGCTTGCCATATAATATTGCATATTTATGCAGCATTATGCTGTAACATATGGCATTTTGCTAAAGGGATCACTCGCTGATGTGGAATCGAATGTGGTTCTTTATTTGCAAAAAATACGTCCTCTACATTATTTTAAGCTTAAATAAAAGTGGAGTGTGCGCATGTTAAAGATGTATCCAGAACACTAGGAAATATTCCCAAAAGATTTGATTACACTTACTTTATTTGGAGCAATTTGAAGACACGGTTGGCGCAGTGGCTAAGCGATTAGCTTTTTGTGCTTCGTGTCGCAGGTTTGATTCCCACACGGAACAAATATTTGTATACAATCTACAGATAGTTGTTTCGGTTGTAGTCGTATCTGCAGGTGACATGTATCTTTGTAAACTGTACCCACGATACAGGACAGATGACAAAAAAAAAAACTTGCACGACTAGTACTAGCCTCTAAGAGAACATAATATTGCCCTTTATTGCAGCTTAAGCAATTTACAACGAAGTTTAACTGGACCAGTCGCTGACTAATTAAGTTATTAGCATGCAAAGTTAACGAGAAAACTTCGTCATTGTACCGGTCTTTCAAGATTTATAGCTTGCAAATTCTTGCAAGCAAAGTTTCGAGTTTCGAGTTGGGTGTTTAGCATTGAAGTACTTTTTTTGTGTTGCACCTGTCTTATGAACAAAACACTCTATCCTATCCTACTAATCCTAATAATATTATAAATGTGAATGTTTGTGAGGATGGATGGATGGATGGATGGATGGATCTTTGTTAGTCTTTCACGCCAGAACGGCTGAACGGATCTGGATGTAATTTGGCACAGAGATAGATTATAGTATGGAATAGCACATAGGCTACTTTTTATCTCAGGAAAAAGTAACGGGTTCGTAAAACACGCGGGCGAAGCCGCGCACAGAAGTTAGTTCTCTATAATAAAAATATAGAGTCATTTATATTTTATCTTATCGAGAAGCAGAAGCAGAAGTTAGCTTCTGCATTCAGTAGTCTTTGCGTGAAAGAGTAACAAAGATGCATCCATCCGTCCATCCTCACAAACTTTCACATTTATAATATTAGTAGGATAGGATATATGGTGTATCAAGTTGACTAACTTCTTTTGTAAATAATGTGGCGTACCTCCACAATTTAACTATAAGTCAAAGTCAAAGTTTTTTATTTCAACTAGGCCTTTTCAGGCACTTTTAAAAAGTCGAGACTCTAGGCGCACGGTTCCAAAGGGGATCCTATAGAGAAGAGACCGGCAAGAAACTCCATGGATATAAATAATGTACCGTGTGTGCGTTTACAAACACAAATATTCACATGCACAAATACCCAGTCCCGGAATAACTACCTGTAGATCATACAAGTATTTGTTCCGTGCGGGACTCGAACGCACTCGTAGCGCAGCAGTCGATCGCTCAACCACTGCGCCGTCATTTGAATACTCAATTCAGTTAGGTTCCGGGAGTCGGGACGCGGATGAATCCCATTCGGTGGAAATTGGCACTTTGCTTCTCATAACTACTATACAATTGCAATACATGCTTTCGTCCGGGGCTTCGTTCACGTGAATTACGAACCCGGGCATGATTTTCGACCTACAACCTATATAATAACACTTCCCTATTTGAATCGGATTTTGTTCACAATTTCATGGGTTTTGTTTTGTTTGCACGGTACCATAATTCTTTTACCAAAATAAAAGTAGCCTACGTTACTCCTCATACATATGTATATATACTATCAGCTATCTGCCAGTGAAAATCCTGTTAAAATCGGTCTATCCGTTTCTGAGATTAGCCGGAACAAACAAACAGACACACGAGTTTTTTTATTAAAAATTGTTTTTCTTAAAAGTTCCGTATATACTTTCATATGCATTTAGTAAAAACTGTTATTTTGACATTACAAACAGACACTTCAATTTTATTTATTTGTATAGGTGTAAAACCTCGGTTAAAGATTATGTACATTTTATTACACTACGGGCCATATTCACTGGCAGTATAACCGATGTTTAAAATGAAAACGAGCGATTAAGCATACAAACATTGCTGCGAAACGACTGATTTGTGCATTACGACTATATTTTAGCTAGTAAAAACTAGGTCGCCACATTTTTGATTATAGATTGAGAAATTATTTGATATTGTTTATAAATTGAGAAACGATTAACCCACACAATGCGTATTTAGTTTTAACTAAAAGTCTTCCTTATAGTTATCTCGTAATAATTATTAAATTAATCAATATTAAAAATTAATGTATGGCCAATAAACTTTCTTCCTTAAAGTCAATTCCGGGAAATCCGAGTCTATATTAATTTTCTCCTATAAATCCGCTATAAGAGAGATCTCGACTGAAATCTAATCGGATGAAACTAATGAAGTTTCGTTTATAGCTTTTATATTTCTTGATTTAATTTAAGTCTAGTTTAACTTTTCATTTACTTTGTACGTTGTTGAGAGTTAAATATAGCTGTTCCAATAGGGCTCTGTGGGCGTAGAAAGATTTTCCATACAGACTTTAAACTCCTATTTCCTCTAAAGGGTTGAAATTTAGTAAAACCTTTCTTAGCATATAATCATACCCTACACCTATATAAAACCTACCCGCCATTTTTTTTGGTGATATCGTGATTATTTAGTGAAGGGGTGAGCGGTACGCTTTTATATAGGTAAGCGTTTGGTAATTTTTCGTAAAAATGAAACCGGCTAGGATTATTAGGAACTAGAATTTCTCCTGTATCGTGGGTATAGTTTACAGGCACACATGCACACACCAGACGCGAAAAAGCGATTGATAGATCATACAAATATTTTGTTTAGCTTAGCGCTTACTCATGTGCCAACCGTGTTGTCTAAAATATTGTATATAATATTTGACGACACGGTTGGCGCAATGGCTAAGCGATTAGCTTTCTGCGCTAAGTGTCGCGGATTCGATTCCCGCACGGAACAAATATTTGTATGATCTACAGATAATTGTTTCGGGTCTGGATGTTTGTGTATGTGAATATATGTGTTTGTAAACGCACCCACGATACAGGAATTATTCCTAGTGTGGGGCAACGTTTTTAAAAAAAAAGAAAAGAATATAGATTTTCGATTCCTGTTGAGAACAACAAAATATTTGTATGAAAAATTACTTTTAGGTTTTGTCAAATGTTGACGTCAAAAGGTTATTTGCATTTGAAATATATTGTGAAAGAGATATGAAGATTTCCTCTGTCCATATTCTTGCAATGTATTCAGAATTTCCACGGTTGCGTTTTCGTGACTTTACGAGGTTTGTCAAGGAATTATTTCTTGTTTGTACTTAGCGTAAGCGCAATTCTGAATCTATGGTTTGTATTGAAATCCGTTTTCATTACTTGAAGATAAAGAAAACAAATTTTGGAAAAAAAAAACTTGGCGGACGGTATGTAAGAAAAGATACAAAAACGTTCCACCCCTTTCCAGGTCCAAGGTGAATTTTTCCAGTGTCCGTTTTTTATTATTTTCCTTTAATAAGTTCTAAGAATCTTAAGGTTGTTAGCCTGCTCCGACACGACGTAAATGTACCTAATATTAAACCAACGGATATTTACTGCGATAAAGTGAACGAAAAATTCCATTCTCTGCAAATACGATATTGAGCCATTTCCTCAATTTATTTTTATAACTTCTGCTGTAAGATGGCGATTGGTATATTCTCTTTTTTCATTCATTTTCAGATATCGATATACGATCCTCGGCAGTGAAGGAACAAGTTACAAGCAGGGGATTATTTAAAGATTTATTTGAAAATTATTTTACACTACTTTCCTCTTCTTTACTGTGATCCCAACGGAGTTTTGATCGAGATCAAGGAAAGAAAATTCAGCAGAATTCTTAACCTGTCGGTGTATACGAGTACCACACCGATAGATTGGAATTCTTATGGGTGTATGATGTGAGTATATGAGTATGAGTATATAATTTTTTAAGACATCCTCAACTGCGTCTAATTGCCGGCTGCTGAGTGTGAGGTCTTGGCTTTGAACACAGCGGTTCAGCCCCGTAACGCCATTGGTAATTATTATTAATTTTTATTTATTTAGACAACAATGGGTCTGTTTGTAACAATTTGACTTATTCTTTATTAGTACTTAATTTCTAGCAGTGATTTGGTCCGGTTGACCAGAGCCCACACAATCGGGCTATTCGCTCGGGCAGCTAACGCGCGCAGAATGGTGTTGGGGTGCCGCGCAACCTGCGCATTAGTGAAGCGGACTTCTTGCGCCAAACGGCATCGAAACCGTCTGTACGTAATCGTTAACTATTTGATTTAGAGCTATGGTTTTAAAAAATCTGATCATGACGATCATTCTCGAAGGACATAATAAAGAAAAAAAAATCACAGCCAGACCTAGGTGACAAATAAATCTTAGTACCTAGCACGGGACTCAATAATACAAATAATAAAAAATAATCCCTTCAAGGTGGGGTATACACGGGCGATGAAAAGTAACGTTACGTTTTTAGACTTGTCTGACTTAGTCTTTTTCTCGACTCACATGTTTTTACCGAGCGCCTACATTACAACTGTGATTTGCGTAGAATTCCGACTCACTGAAAATGTAGGCGCTTTGTTAGTTCCACATCGTACAAACCACATAACATAGCATCACGCTTGTATTTCCCGAAGGGTTCAGCAGAAGTGTAGATACTATTGTACACACACATCAAAGTCAAAGTCAAAGTCAAATATTTTTATTTCGAGTAGGCCTTTACAGGCTCTTTCAAAACGTTGTGATTCTAGGTGCACGGTTCCAAAGTGGGGGTAGGTCCTATGGAGAAGAGACCGGAAAGAAACTCCATGGATACTCTTTTAAAATAATAGTTTTAAACTGGTTACAATCTTTAACGGTAAAGACTATGCGAGTACAATGCAAGCCAATGTGCGCAAAACGACACACGAAGAACAGTATTAATATAACGGAATAATTGGTGTAGCTAGGCTCAGCCACAAGGAGACCCAGCGATCCAGTACTCAACGCCACTTTCATTAGAAGGATATGCTGGCCCAAGTGAGTGCAACAATCCACACTGTCCGACAAGTAAATGTAAAGTTACTGGCTACACTGTACTCGCACATTTACAATTTGAAGTTGCTAGCGTCTAACAAACAAATTACATGAATAATATAATTAGAAATCTTAAACAAATAATAACTAATTGTTTCAAAATAGAAAATTTTATATAAAATAACTAAAATTAAAACATATAGAGAAAAAAATAAAAGATAATAAAAATATTATCAAGACAATCGTCATTGAAAACTAAAAACTAACTTGTGAGAATTGAAAACAACGGATTGCCAGGGAAGCCGCATGTGCAGAAGACATCAAGACAGTTAGTGCCACACGTCCCTATCGTCAACATAGTCTTTAACTTTATAATATGCTTTCCTTATGAGAATAGATTTAATATGTGTTTTAAATCCTTTACCAGTAAGGTCGGTGACAGATTTCGGCAACTTATTATAAAAGCGTACACCGTTCCCTAGGAATGATTTATTTGTTTTAGTAAGTCTAAATTTAGGAACCACTATTTTATGTCTAAATTTAGGAACCACTATTTTTATTTATATATATCTACATTTCGCCGATATCGTTATTGAGTCCCATGGAAAAGGGTGTGAGCCCAAGAATATAAATGGAATTAATTGTTAAGCTTATGCTTTGATTTTGTTGAGACTGCTGCGCGTAAGGTGTTCTGTTCAATTGCCGGATCGACCAATTGAGTGTTTCTATATGAAAATTTTGAGAGGCAGCACGGAGATTGGAACTTGTGCCTGGCTGATGGCAATAGGCTAGCCCCTATTATATGTGAAGGCGAAATGTGAATGCACAGATAGTACAACTCTGCGTAACCCTTCGGAGATACAGGCGTGATGCTATATTATGTTGTAAGCCTTGATTTAGGTATATGTCTGAGATAGTCAGTATCAAGTTTAAACTAAATTAATTATGACCAGATTTCGATCATCATTAATTTAATTTAAGGCCATAACGTCACCCCTATTTGTATGCATTTGGGTAATTAATTATCTAGCACATAGTTTGGATACCTTACCTAATCCCTCTTTATAATAAAATTCAGTTAGGGGCTATCTGCAGAGCTTTCGCTATTAAACTGAAATCTTTTGTTTCGAAATTCTTTTTTTAAATTGTTTTAGAAGATCACAGTTGTTGAACAAGGGTTGTGTAATGAGGAATACTCAAACAGAGATGTTTTTTAGAAATTATTAAGGTCAAAAAAGGTTTTTTCTTATCATTACTTATTACTACTGTAGCATCTGATTTTGGTCGTGCTTTATGTAATGTGATCAAAGGTAAATTTTACAAAAATCGTATCGACACTACTCTACCCAAAAAATATACATAAAAATAACTTTTATGGTATACTAACTGTTGCCCGCGCGTTCGTCTGTGTGTATTTTGTATTTATTAACTGATTGCCGTTTTGCTGTAATAATTAAATAAGCCTATGTCCAAGCCTATGTCCAAGCCTATGTCCAAGCCTATGTCCAAGCCTATGTCCAAGCCTATGTCCAAGCCTATGTCCAAGCCTATGTCCAAGCCTATGTCCAAGCCTATGTCCAAGCCTATGTCCAAGCCTATGTCCAAGCCTATGTCCAAGCCTATGTCCAAGCCTATGTCCAAGCCTATGTCCAAGCCTATGTCCAAGCCTATGTCCAAGCCTATGTCCAAGCCTATGTCCAAGCCTATGTCCAAGCCTATGTCCAAGCCTATGTCCAAGCCTATGTCCAAGCCTATGTCCAAGCCTATGTCCAAGCCTATGTCCAAGCCTATGTCCAAGCCTATGTCCAAGCCTATGTCCAAGCCTATGTCCAAGCCTATGTCCAAGCCTATGTCCAAGCCTATGTCCAAGCCTATGTCCAAGCCTATGTCCAAGCCTATGTCCAAGCCTATGTCCAAGCCTATGTCCAAGCCTATGTCCAAGCCTATGTCCAAGCCTATGTCCAAGCCTATGTCCAAGCCTATGTCCAAGCCTATGTCCAAGCCTATGTCCAAGCCTATGTCCAAACCTATGTCCAAGCCTCTTTGTAAAATTTCATAAAGATCAGTTCAGTGGTTTAGTCGTGATGAGTTAACAATTTAATTTACTTTCGCATTTATAATTGTGTGGTTATTTGTGACTATTAATTTCGCGTAATTGGAAATTAAGCAGCGATGTGTAAAATCGAGTTGGTCAGAAATTAAATGTTAGATGTATAAAAAGATTTCTATTAAGAATATTATTAACTTATACACGTACCTGAGTTATTATATGTAATTATTAAAAGTACTTCATAACGAAACTTTTGCTAAACTTAGTGACTCTAATTGATATCTAATTTTCTACAATTGTGATCTAATTAATATCAACTAAACTTTTACCCTAGTCTAAATACCTAGGTATCTAAATGAAATGTGTTCTCGATACCCAATATTGTTTTCAAAAGTTCTACTGGCATTATTATTGGTACGAAAATATCTTCACGTATTTAATATCCTAACAGTCAGAGTGTGTTGAGAGGTATAGATTTGTTTATAAATCACAGATTACCGTGTAATAAATGGCAGATTAATGAGAATCTTAATGTGTGTTTGTAATAAAAAAACGTGAGTATCAAATAATATATATTCTTCTTCTTTAAGACCTTAGCTCCTGTCGGTGGAGCAATCGCCACTGCTGTCTATTTTCTGCCTTCGTTTTGACCTCTTGATACGACTCTACCCCTACTTTCTCCTTTACTTGTTGTGCAAAGCTACGTCTAGGTCTTCCCCTTCCTCTCTTTCCTTCTAAAATATATAAAATGCCTAAATAAACGAACGAAGGTCATATTCTCTAAGTAGTTTTTTGTTGTAATAAGTATGAAGGTCTTTGAAGGAAATTATAAGAATGAGCAAACCACCAATGGTGCTCCAAAACTCCGCAAAATACGTAACTAAAGTTCGTTTCAATTAAAAATAATGATTACCAATCTTATTTGCGGGTCAAAAACATGTCATCCATAGATTGGGATAGCAACGCGACAGCAGAAACCGCTTGTTAATACAAAGTTGCCTTTGCTTGCCGCCACGTTCGCAATATAGGTACGATATGTTATTGAAATGCAAACGTATTTGTAGTCGATATTGAATTCAATTGAAACGAACTAGGTATAATAAAACAGTCAGGGACAGTTTCTGCACGATTAGAAATTTTAATCATGTCGAAATGATGCTGCATCAAAACGCATCACAGGTATCGCTCGTCTAACATTTTAGAATTCTCGTATTCTCTCACGGCGACGTTAACAGAATACTACACATATACCTACTCAAAGACCCGTAAATACAGGTAGCCGTAACTAAACTCACGTAACTAAAGTCGTATGTTGACATCTTCACCTACAAGTTAGTTGTATCTAAACTTTCGGTACATCTTGTGGACTGTAGGTCCTTAAAAATAAGATAAGGGTTTTTAAACATGATGCCTTACCTAAAAGTAAACTGCTTAAAAAAACTAAACATTATTCAAACTGCTATAAAGCAGCAAATACGAAAACTTGGAATTGAACCATGAAATTAAACGTGGTTAAGACAATAAAACGTGTGGAAAGTTGTTACGACTGTTAGGACCAGACTTGCGTCGGTTTATTGCTGGAATGCCTACGCATGAATACGCAACATTCGTACCTAGATTTTACTTCCATATAATACCCGTGCCTATGGGTATTATGTCGCAAAAGTATCCCTATGATCATACAAATATTATGTAATAAAAATCCGTCACATTAAAAATTCAGTAACGCATCGCAATGCTGATATTTATTTCCGTATAATCAATTGTTACCGAAGTATCGAGTAACCAGCATACTCGTTTCTCTATTATACATCATCAGTCTTTTTTCTTCCATTCATCTCTATCAGACGTCAGCTCAGAATTCACTTTCTTGTTTTTACCTTGTTCGTTTTATTCAATTTCTTGTTTGCCTATACAAATATTATAAAAAACAAGAAACTATCATAAATCTTTGTGGCGCCCAACATGGGGCTAGTAAAATTTATCAAAGATTTTAATTTCTAAAAATGTAAGAAGAAAATAGTAAGGAAAGACCCTTTACGAGTGATGATACTTGAGATCATCTGGCTTACCCTGGGCAATCAGCCTCGTTAACACCACTGTTGACTGGCTAATCTTTCCACCTCGGCATGAGCAATTCTAATGTAACAGCTCGTATCGACGCTACAGAAGAAGAAAAAAATCAAATTTATTTTAGGGAGCGTTCGTTTTAAGAAAAAAAAATGGATTTCCGTCGTCGTAGTTACATAATTGAGTCCGCCATTTTATTTAACGGGATTACTAATTAATAATATTAGGTAATTTAGCCCGGTAATTTAGCACACCGCAATAATTGTCGTTACATTTTTGTCACGTACCCACAGTTTCTCAAGGCCTGGCAGAAATGGGGATGTTTTGTTGCCCTCCTGACCTGAAATTGACGTGACCTCCATGAATATTTGGTGCCAAATACTCGATTAGTGCTTTCTGTTTCCTTCGTCGTGAGGAGAATTAAAAGATAGTAATTACACACTGTAATATTTTTGGTCTAATGTTTTTTATTTACGTCACAATGAATTATGAGATAAATTAGAACGTCACTATACATAGATTACGGAGACAAAAAATTGGAGTGATCCTTTGAAAAAAATTTGATGATTACATTTTAAATCCTGGACGATAAAGAAAAAGTGTTCAACGCTGACAAAATCGTCATCATCGTCTCAGTGGTCATAAATACAAATAATGAAAAAATATCATTTTTCCTTACACTTCACCTTTAAATGTCTAAGGTTCTCGCTTTAATCATTTTAGGACTCGCCCAATGAACTTCTTAGTAACTTGTAGGTTACACGAGTAGAGACCTATAATACCTAATACCTATAAAAGTACTTGGAAAAATATCGATAAATCATACCTGATTGGTTGAAAGGCTTTCAAAGCTTTACTGAAGTTTTTTTGAAGATTAATTACCTTTATTTCATTAGAGCAAAAGTTACATACTATTAAGTAATTTGTGACCTATCAGAAACTTATGAAATCTTTTCTATATTTTCATAATTTACGCTCGCGTGCGTGATAACTTTCCAATATTTAAAAAGTTTTAAAATCTGTGGAAAGAAAATTAAAACCGCGAGCAGAAATCGAACCTGCGACTGACTGATTCAGTACATCAGCCGCTCTATGAGCTACCACGATCTCTGCTCGTTATGGCTACAAAAATATTTTACAACATTTCTTCGAATATTTTATTTGCGGTAAATGTTTTCGTCTAGACAAAATTTAATTATCTAGATTATATTCATCTAGGGCCTGCGAAAGCTTTCTAAAATAAGAGTATTTTCTACACAGTCTTTGAAAAATTATCAAAGAGACTGCAATACTCTACGAGCGCTTTATAACGCTCAAATAACACTGTACACAATTTTCAATCTAGTTTCTAGACAGATAATCAAAGAATTAGGTGTCGAACCACATACGTATACGTGTTGTCGTTGTCGAGACAAAATAATGTGTTCTAGTAAGCTTTAAAATAGAATAAACAAGTTCAGACGTGATCAAAATTTAAATGCGTAAATATTATGTGTATCATTAGCTTAGTAACTTAGTTTACGTATTTTCATTATCAAAGATTACCGCGACTTCACAAAGATTGTATATTTCAAAAGAGTACCAAAATTGAGTTCTGTGTAATAGGTTCCACATTCCATGCCTACAAAGAATCTCCATTTAGAAAAACCCAATAACATTTTGCCCGACCAATTGCCCGACGTTAAGCAGACGTATTTCAACCACAAAAAAAAAATAACGGCTATACTGCGTATTATTTCAGCAAACCTTTGGCGTTGATCGGAAAATCGGGATTAAATATGGTTTACGCCAATGTGTGCGCCGTACTTACGCCTAGACCATATACCAATTTTCCAATTACTGTGAGAGCAGTACATCGTTTCTTCTTCGTTGAGCGAAACTACATTTATTGGTAGGAAACAAAGAGCCGTTAGATTTTACGACACCATCATCCTTGCAGATTCTGGCTTCCGCCCAAAAATACAGTAAATGTTTTATATCTTTACCCCATTGCCTCATGGGTATAGAGGTCGAAAGCGCGGCTGCTGAAATCGAAGTCTTGGGTTCGACACAAAAGTCAATTGTTCCAAAATTCTCAGTGGCAGCTTTGGAACTGCGTTGTTTTAAGATCTGTTGATAATCCATAAAACAATAAACCTCCAAATTCTGAAATTTTACAGCGTATTAGAATTTGTCATAGAACATACAATGATGTCTGCTTTATTTACGCCACGGTTTTACAATGTGTGGTTAACAAAATCCCATCCCATGCATCTGAAATTCTGAATTTAGAGAGAATATTTTGCCCTGACACGCAGTGCCGAGTAAGCACATTGACTCGAGTACTTTTCACTACAATCCAGTGCACTCTACTCTTCTCATTCAAAGAGCTTACCCGTCGGGCTTAGAATATATTTATACATAGATGTAGAAAGTCTGCAAGCTTTGATGATTTTTCTTAGAAATTTCATCAAATGCTAATAAAAAGTTGGAGCATTTCGAAAACATAAGTAGTAAACGAAGATATAAGATATAATACCTATAAGGAAATATCATTTCCTCGAACTATAAAAGCTGAGACTTCTGCTCATCTAGTTCCATTTTGTGTACCTACAGACAGATCAAATCTATCGATAAGATTAAAGAATTTGTTATGTAGATTTTCTTGCAATAATTTTAATATCCTGGAGTTCGAATTCAAAAACCTTGAGTAGTGGGCACACTTTCTATTAAAAACACATTTTATTTACAAATAATTTTATCATGACTACGTTAGAAATGTCAAAGGCAAAGGTATGCTCAACATTTTCCAAGTAATTAGATCCAGAGACACAGTCACGATCCAAAAACTAACACACAAATTTGTGACTAACATAACGTTTAAAGAATTTTATTTAATTGACTAGGTTCTTATCAGGTCTGTCTAGTTATAACCGAAATTCTAAGTCTATGGTTATAACCTATTTCTTTTACGTGTAGAAAAAAAGAATTTTTTACTAATAGGTACCAATTTTATAAAGATAGGTAATGACCTATCATTATACATCTACAACGTTCATTTTTGTTAATGCAATTGATTAAGCACGTAAAATAAATTATAATATTATGAACTTAAATGCAAGATGCAAATTATACCTAAATATAACACACTCGAAGATACATAATGTTTATTCTATTCCGGATAATAATTAAAATATTGTTTACCCTGCGTGCTTTTATCAGTAAAGATGCGTACTCTGGTAGCGTAACGGTGAATTTGTGCGCTACGCAATAGGAGTAAGCGTGGGGGAAACAGAATATAGAGAAGGGTATCTATTATATGATCCATGCTTTGCAATACAGTAATACCTCGAACTTACGCGATAGGTCGGACTGAGCGATAACCGCGTAAGTCGGGGTATAATTTCGCTATAAATTATAACTAAGCGTCGATTCCACACGACACGTCCGAACGTATACATTAACTGAACAGTAATGAGGGGGAGTAAATAATCGAGTTGTGTAGCACTCAAACAAAAGACGAATCGACGAGATAAAATCGCGTAATTCCAGTTTCGCGCAAGTCGGGGTAGCGTAAGTCGAGGTATCACTGTATTTGATATGATATTGGGATAAAATTTGACATGTTATGAAACACTGTTTTGAACAAACTAGTTTCTCAAATTGCGTAAACAAAGAGTAACGTTGTACTCGTATATGCTTCAAATAATATTATGTACCTAAAACTTTATTAGTGTGTGTGAAACATTGTTAAGTTTTTATCCTAATTCAACAATAGTAAAACCGCTACAGTGTAAAATAGTAAATTTATAAATGTGACACACTTAAATATTATAGTTGCCTGTATAACTGTTTTGGGGAGTATGAAAGAGAATGGTTATACGAAAGTAAGATTAGTTTTATAACTAAAACAAGGTAAACACACCATTCTACTAACAGAACAATATCATTTAGTCTTTATTAAAACTTATTAAAAAGTTCAGTGCAGCTATTTTTCTCCATCAAGTTCAGTAAAACTCTAAATTGTTTCAGCAGTAGATGCAGAAATTTTATTAGAAGTTAAACTCTTATTTTCACACCGAAGTAAAACTTTATAAAGATTTTAAGACACTTCGTTTAACTCCAAAATTGTCACAAATTTTAGCGTGTTCATATTTTTGAGGGTATCTTAAATATTTACTGCATCACTGGTCTACTATCCGCAAGTGCGACTGCTGAGCGTGAGGTCTTAGGTTCGATTCCCGGATCGGGCAAAGTATTATTGGGTTTTTCTGTATGGAAATTTACAGTAACAATACGGAACCTGGAACATTGCCCGATAGATGGCAGTAGACTCGCCCCCTATTACATGGGACTCAATAATGACATCGGCTAAATGTGTGTACACAAATAGCAGGTACACCTCTGCCTAACCCTTCAGGAATACAGGCGTGATGCTGTATTATGTTCAGCTTAAATTCTGTTTAGTGGAATTTTTATTAAACGGTCCGCTTGAACTACTCGTATTTCACGATAAAATATTTTTCGGTAGGTACAAGCTACAAAACATGCTGACAAGGAGAGCGATTTGGGTTTTCATGAAATCCGATTTATCTCGCACAACATCGTGAAAGAATGATAGATGTGGGCAAAGCTGCAGAACTTTAGATTCAGTTGTAGTGTGTGACGTTAAGGTTTTATACCTAAACTTTTTAGACGTTAAAATATTTCCCGTCTGCAAACGAAAAATTGGAACCGTTCGCAAATAATTTTCTCTATTAACACGTTCAGTGCCACCGACTCGCCCTGCGAATCAGTGGCACTGAACGTGTTAACTTTGGGTCTGACTTCCGAATATTTCATTTTCATTTCGCTCTATCTATGACGTTCATGACAAAAACATTCAACAACACTCTTTAGATTGTCATAATTTCAGCCAGTACCAAACAGTTCCAACGGCAAACAACAGACCCAATTGGTTGTACAGGATAAATCTGTGCATTTTATTCAGATATACTTGACGTCATAAATAGGCAATTTATAAGTTTTTGAAATTCGATTTGAATTTCTTCGTAGCATGATTTTGTCATTTATTTTGTTTTCAGGTACAGTTAACATGATTAAGCGATTTTTAGAGGAAATAGTGATTGAAATCTTGACCAATTTTATACATACATACATAGTGTCTACGGATACATAAAAATACATATTATTTTCCAAGAATAAGGAAGGGAAGGGCTAAGGGAAGTTTTATAAAAATAAAAAATATAACTTATTACGTAATGGTAAATAAAATATTACTTGTTGAACTTGAATATTATCCAAGAGAAAGATAAATTGTTTAATGACGCTGGTAAATCCAATAACAAAATACTATCAAACTGCTTGTAAAATTATAAATTAAATTCTTGATGCTCTGGGAATAATAAAGAAACCTTTTCTTTATTCTGTTATGTCTTATATATCTGTATATTTTAAACTGCCCTTTTGGTGTAGTGGTGGCATGCGCCAGACTTGCCACCACTACACCAAAAGGGCGGAACGTAAGCTCCTGGAATCATCGGATCGGGAAAAGAGTTATTGGGATTATAAGCCAAAAAAAAAAAAACCGTAAGAGCCTTCAGTTTGAAATTGTGCTCGCTTCATAGTACATGGGACTCAATATTAGCATCGATTCAGTGTAGTTGTAATAGTACATCTCTGCCTAACCCTTTGACAAAAACTGCTACTATTCCAGAAAAAAGAAAACAGATGATACCTAAACTACCAATTATCGAACAAAAATGCTTTGACTTTCAGTTTCAAAAGTGCCTTTTGACATTTCACAATTTATTCGAAATAAAACAAAACCAGTTTCAGAAATCCTTTAACTTTGTATTAAAACGAAAAATAAATTATAAATGTGACATTGGTTGTGTTTCGTGAAAATACTGTGATATAATTTTCATTGCTACACTTAGATGTATTTACGTGTAGCCTGTACACGTAGGTACCTACTTGTTTTGTTTTAGGGTTCAAACGATTAGTTTTTATAAAAAAATTGTTGAAAGTTGTTTATGCGTTGTTAGGTACAGATTTTAGTTATCTTCTTCTAATATAAATAAATAAATGAATTCAACCTATTACTGTCCCACTGCTGGGCAAGGGTCTCTTCTCAAAATGAGAAGGGTTAGGCCCTAGTCCACTACTCTGGTCCGGTGCGGGTTGGTGGACTACACACACCGTCAAGAACTTTATGTCACCCTCTCAGGTGTGCAGGTTTCCTCACGATGTTTTTTCCTTCACCGTTACCGCAAGGGAAAATTATAAGACTGGTCATTGGTCTAGTGGTCGCAAGTGGGATTGCTAAGCCTAAGGTCTCGGGTTCGTTTCCCGGGTCAGGCCGTCTTATTGGATTTTCTGTATGGAAATTCTCAGTTTCAGCACGGAGTCTGGAACTGTGCTCGGTAGACGGCAATAGGCTCGCCCCCATTACATACCTAGGACTTAATAACGGCATCGGCGAAATGTGTATAATACAGGCGTGATGCTATGTTACGTTATGTTTGTTAAAGTTTTTGTACAATAAAGGGTAGGCAATTTATCTATCTCTTAATGATGCGAATGACCAGATTGTGACCTGATGTGTATACATAACTGGATTTATATTACTCTGACCTTTGACAAGCGATGTCTCGAAATCGAATCAAAGTTAGTATTTGAATTACAATTCATTTCATTTATGATGTCTTTGAAATTGAAACCTGACTTCAGAAGAGCCAAGTTCACCTTTCAATCAAAGGTTCACAGTATATACGATTTTAAAAATCAATCAGTTTCAAGTACATTTTTGTTTTATAATTTTTGTTTCGAGATACAATGATACCCTACATCACTTTTTAATCTTTCGGAGTACAGGCGTGAGGGTGTGTGTTGTATATGTGAAAAGCTATAAATAATATAAACGCACGTGTGACTCCTCCGGTGTTGCGGGTGTCCATGGGCGACGTTAATCGCTTACCATCATGCGACCCGTCTGTTCGTTTGCCGCCAAGGCCATAAAAAAACATACTTAACGCTTGAATCCCCGGAAGGGTTAGGCACAGGTAAAGGTATATAATCTACTATGTGAATACTTAATGACTAGGACAACTCGGGTTCGATTGGCTAACGACCACACAGGCGGGCTGTTTGCCTGGTCGGCTATCGCTTGCAGGATTTAGTACTTTAATACAATATAATTTTACTAGCTACTGAACACACTAAACAGATTAAAGATGTAAATTTTCAATTTATAAATTTACAATCTAGGTTGAGATTTGATTATACAAATGTTTGCCACTTAAAACTTTGCTTTTATACCGAGTGGAGTGCATATAAATACGGAAGTTATCCTGAACCGCACCTGTTTCACAGCCGAAAGTTATTCAACACGGTGCAATTGTACGTACAAGCCAAGTTGCGTGCTGTTTCAACTTTGAACGCGTTATTCCCTTCATCATTAACTATTAAAATCTTGTTTATTAATTTGGTCCACTTGTTTTACTACCACTTAAGCCACCACCACACACACTGCTTTGGTGTTTATAAGGTCCCAATTTAACAGTTTAAAATCTTGGTGTGTCTATAATGGTTATCGAAGGACTGACCGTAGCAAGGGCTGCTTGTCTTCATAGATCGACTGATTTGCACCGTAGCTATGTAGCTACGAGCGCCCCTTCAAAAAAACAAAATATTTATACTGCATGTTAAATTAATTGTGGTTTACCCGTAGAGTATTGACACGATTAGTGTTTTGTAAATAAATTGAACTGTCAACAATAACAAAGTACCCGGGTTTTTGATGAATTTATTGAACCAGTTTTTAGTCTGAACCTCTGATTTTGAGTCTACAAATACTCCCTAGTGACTATTGACTAATATTAGTATTTTTGTATTAGTTTAGTGTAGTAGCCGTTTGAGGCTATGTGTTTGGTTTCATACTACTATCATTATTATTATTCGACAACCACTGGTGAGTATAGGCTGTATATATTTATAATAACTAGCTTCCGCCAGCGGCTTCGCTCGCGTGGTTTACGAACCCGTACATTTTCCCGGGATAAAAAGTAGGCTATGTGCTATTTCAGACTATAATCTATCTCTGTGCCAAATTTCATCCAGATCCGTTTAGCCATTCTGGCGTGAAAGAGTAACAAAGATCCAACCATCCATCCATCCTCACAAACTTTCACGTTTATAATATTAGTAGGATAGGATGGGGTGGGTTGGTAGAAAAGAGCTTCCACGAGTGACGAATCATGAGAATCAGGACTGGCTAATCTATCTACTACAGCATGGGCGATCTCTATGTGTAATAGCTTGTGTTGACTCGATAGAAGAAGAAAGAAATTGAACTGTCAACAATAACAAAATACCCGGATATTTTGACGAGTTTATTGAACCAGTTTTTAGTCTGAACTTCTGATTTTGAGTCTACAAATACTCCCTAGTGACTATTGACTAATATTATCTAATTATGATTGTAATTTTAGCACCATGGGTCGACGACCATAAAATTAACAAGGTTTAAAAAAGAATTAATCTTGAAACAGGTAAAATAAGTTGGGTTCCCAGAACTGTGTAAGTTGTTATAAACATCAAAACTTTGCACAAGCGCAATTATTGTAAACTGATAGATCTAAACTTTTGAAGTTGAAAGGCTCGTTATATTAAAATTAATGTTAAGCTGCTTGTGTATTTAATAAGTATATTAATTTGTGGCGTTAGCTGATTTTAAGAACTCTTAAATAATTTGTTTGGATTTGCCAATTTGAACATGGAATACAGGTATATAAATAAAAAGTTATCCTCAAATTTTAGAGACTTTGGTCGACATACTTACTCATTATTAGTTAATTAGCTTCGGGGTCATATTGAACACATATTTCTTTACAAAGGAATAATGTGACCAATTTGAACTTTTAATATAATGTGTTGTTTGAAACCGTGTTCTTAATACGAAACTTTGTTCTCCCCATTAGTTTACTGATTGGAAAAAAATGGGATGATGATGATGGAACTAACTCATCACTTGCCTAGCCTTTTCCCATCTACATTGGGATCAGCTCTCAGTCTAACCGATTGCGGCTTAGTATCAGTATTTTACACAGCGCGTCTGTGTGGGATATACTGATACTCTAAGGTCAGACTGGTTGTCAGACTTTTTGGCTTGTTGACACCAGTAACGACTGTCATAGGTCTTACTATGATACCCGGAACCAACTGCTTAACGGGTTTAAAAGAAACGGAGCGGTTTCGATGTGTAAAAAATCGTCACCCATCTATAGAATTGACGACACGATTGGCGCAGTGGTTAAGCGATTAGCTTTCTGCGCTAAGTGTCGCGGGTTCGATCCCCGCACGGAACAAATATTTGTATGATCAACAGATAGTTGTTTCGGGTCTGGTTGTGTGTGCATGTGACATGTATGTTTGTAAACTGTACCCACGACACAGGAGAAATCCTAGTGTGGGGCAAAGTTTAAAAAAAAAAGATAAAAAAAAGAATGACGCTACGAGCTCCTCTACGATTAACCTACCTGTTTGAATAAACAGTTATCCACAAAAACCACATTTAACTTTACTTGTTCACAAAATGAACGATAAATGCATAAAGTTAATCGATGGCAAAGCAAACGGAAGTTTAACAATAGTGAACTAAATGGAAAAGTTCTGAAACAGTTTTAGATTGAATAGAATGAATGAATGAATGAGCGTGGTTAACTTTGACTTACATTACAGTTAGGTGGAGTACGTTTCACTGATATTCTCTTGTGCATTTAGTTATAGGTATACTGATTGGTGCGACAAAACGCATTCTTCTCACGCAGTGCGGTCACGATTAACCACGTAGCAAGAGCAGCGATTGCTACGGGCCCCGCGCAAAAGGGGGTCCCGCGTATTCAAACCCGCCTACCTCCACCTGAGCGTAATTTTTTGAGTGAAATTTAATAAGACGCGGTATGTTGAATTTACTTGATGTCACAAAAATGTGAAACTTTACACCTGTTTTCCGACTAAGACAATCGGTATCGCTAATCGGTTGTTTTATAATATGTAGTGACTTTAAAAAAAATATTTAACATTTTAAGTTAAAGACACTATTACACGGGATTACATGGGACTCAAAAACGGCATCAGTGAAATGTGGGTGTACAATTACAGTACGCCTCTGCCTAGCCCTTTGGGGAATACAATTGTGAATGATATGTTCGTACGACGACACGGTTGGCGCAGTGGTTAAGCAATTAGCTTTCTGCGCTATGTGTCGCGGGTTCGATCCCCGCACGGAACAAATATTTGTATGATCTACAGATAGTTGTTTCGGGTCTGGTTGTGTGTGCATGTGAAATGTATGTTTGTAAACTGTACCCACGATACAGGAGAAATCCTAGTGTGGGGCAAAGTTTTATTAAAAAAAAAAAAAATATACTGTTTGTAGGATCTCTCTTACTCAAATAAAATGTTTCTCAAAAAATTGTATTCGAATTTAGAAAACAAAAAATATATGAAGTGTTATCAGTGTTCATAACAAAAATAGCTTTGAAGGCAAAAATAGCATTAAACACAAAAGAACACGACTTAACGAAAACTCACGGTCAAAGTAAATAAAAATTGGGAACCAACAGTAGATGGGCACTTATCAAACTGTCTCTTTGTGCTATTTACGGTAAAAATTAAGAATGACAAGACATTTTTTCCTTTCATTGGAGATATCGAGAAAGGTACAAGGGACTCAAAATACGACAGTTGTACGATTTACATAGAATGTCGCAGTAAACTTGGAATATACAGAATATTGCAAAAAATACTAGAACGATTATTAAAGGTCGAATATGTTCGAATAAAATATGGTTTCGCTAACATCCTATTTTAGGATCATTGCAAGTACCTATAGTAACTTACAGTGTCTGTACGGAAAGAGAACCGTCGTGGCGTATAAGGGAACTAACATTATTATTAAAAATACATTTAATTAAAACACGTATTGAGATTAAGAAGCTTAAATTTAAAAGATTATAATGCAGCCTCAATGTATCAAGATGTTTACAAATACTGTAACTAAGCACTGCTGCGTCCTCAAATTTTATGAGGATTCTCTTCCCGCAAAGACTAATTGAGATGAGTAAAAATAATCCATCATGTTTCATCAAAGTAGTCTCAGTTTCTTCAGCTCCTTCACATCTTTCTTACTTTCTAATGTAATTGCAAATTAATAATAAAATTAATGTGTCCTCATATTTATTTTTTGTAAAACTTTTTAAAGGATGTAATTAGTGTGTAACATATTTATTTTCGTAGATAAGGCATTATTGACAAGATTGATTGAAGACCCAAATTGTGACTCTGTATCCATCTGTTTGTATACATATTTTATGCAATATAAAGAAATTTGAATTTGAATCCGTAAAGACGTTCGCAATCCAACTGTTTTAAATTAAACTGCGACACACAAGATTTGGTTACTTGATGACATTAATGTCTAACACCAAAAATTAAAGTCTCTTAGGAAAAGTTTGAGGCTTCCTTCTAAGTTTTGGAATGAGGGGGCGGTCTTCCTGTCAAAAGTAACTTTTCAATTAAATACACGAGTTCAAGATTCGCCTCTTCAAGTGGATAAAGATCCTATGATTGGATTCATCGGTTTAAAATAACTTAAAGAGATTTGATTTCTGAACCCTAAATTATACAGTTATTACCATTATACAATGGCTTATAAAAAGCCACTGGACCTTTGATATTTACATTCAGATTTGAATTGAAATTAACTTTCCTTAATTATATTTACAGAGCATAGAATTATTTCTATATTTCCCGAAAGGTTATGTTAGGTTAAACGTAGCCAATATGTTATTTTTGAGGGGCATGACTATTTCTAAACTCCAATCTTCAATCTGCTACTGGGAATTTCATTTCAATTCTACCCAAAATCACACGCTCAGAAGTCATGCTTGCGACCACAAGACCAATTGCCTTGTTCCCCATTTTTTTATTTAAACCCCTATACCAAAATATTTTAAATTTACCCTTGCTTACTTTGCGGACAACTTTAATCCAACTTTAAATCTTTTTCAAAATTAATCGAGCGTTAGCTTAGACTTCATCATCATCAGCCAGAAGACGTCCACTGCTGAACGAAGGCCTCCCTCAAGGGGGGGTTTGCCATAATCCCCACGTTTGGCAGGCGGCTTGGGGATCGCAGTGGCTCACCGATTAGTGAGAGAACGCTGCTGCCCGTCCTCCGATGTCTGGCCGCAGTTTTAAGACGTACCCGGGTCAAGCTGTAAACCGGGTCAAGCCGGGTAAACTGTAGTCAAAGTCTAAACTTTGACTACAGTTTAATTATGGAGCTAACGAGAAATGATGCCGGTGCACAAAAGAAAAACGACTGATAAGTACCTACTTGTTTTACAATTTTCTGTGAAAGGTTTCATTATGTTTTCTTCCTCTTAAGTATAAAATGAAAAATGGATTTCTTCCTGGGAATTCTTCTTAGTGTAGAGTTTAATTGAAGATAAGATATTGCTTTGTGTCGTCGAGTAATACAATAGCATAATAAGTATTTCTTTTTTTAAATGCATTTTCCTTAAAGCAGTATTTTCTGACTACTTACTTCTTTTTTTTAATGCGTTTGGATAAAGAAATTAATTTAAGTGAAAGAAGTACTGGAAAATCCTTATATTGCAACAGCCTAGATTATATATTCGATATTTTATTATTCACTAAATCCAAGATTTACTATTTAAGAATAGTACAATAATGATTATACGAGAATAGGTAGGTACCTATTTCTAAGTGCCCTTCGGCATGGTGGTGGGCTTCGGTGCGGTCTTCTAAGAGTTCCCGAGGCCCACCTTATGGTGTCGAGGCGGACCACTGTGGTGAGTTTAGCCGGTAGGAGTCCAGCCCTTCCACGATGGGTTCAAACCAGGCTAATAAAAAAAAAATAGGTAGGTACCTATGTCTGTTATAAAAAATATGAGACTAAAAGAAATTGTAGACAATCTTGAATATGTATAATATAACGAAAAATTTTATGAAACAAATTATTGTAACGGATCTTATTATAAAAAATAAACAACTAGGTATTTTGATATTATAAGATAAAAAAAAAGAAAACACAGCTCCTTTACGAAAACAGTTAGCAAATAATTACAGACGCAACCAACTGATATTAAAAACTTCGTGGCGTATGTGCCTACTATATTTATATAAAATTGCGTTGTCAGTGTGTTCGTAATTCTTCTCCTAAACGCCTTGATCGATTTTGATGATTATTTTTGGTTCTTATGGCGTCACCTGTGTCGTTTTTAGCTATAGGTGGAACCAGTATGGCGCTGTGGTCACTGGTCAGGATCTAGAAAACAAAATACACGCAGATGATGTTGTGGGCCACAGCTAGTATATCTATCTATATATATATACATATCATAAAATAATAACAGGCCGATGTCTGTACATTATACATAGATATTCAGGGGTCTTTATTAGAGCAACAAAAGCCAAAACAACGGTTTTTAGAATTTTGTCTCTCTGTCTATATGTTTGCGAAAACTATTGCACATGCTGCATGGAATTGAATGCAGTTTTCACCGATGTATTGCTAGAGGTTTAACTTAAAATATAGCCTCCATTTTACTGCAGGAAAATATCAGATTCTAAATTCCACGCGTACGAAGTCACGGGCATAAGGTAGTAGATAATATGACATAAAATCTCATATACTCTGTAGCGGTGCTCCTCTCTTATACCCGTGGGTGTCATCCAACACGTGTTTTGCGATTGATCTATCGATCTGCGACTATAGTTTAGCTAAAAGTTTTCATACAAAATCCGTTAACGTTTTTACCCCACTAAACATGAGCTGATTTTGCTGATTTTTTTATATGTTATAGACACAAGTAAAAACTAAGTCGTCACGTTTTTGTTGGAACCCTTGGAATACGTGATAGTAAGTTAAACGTTAATTATTGTTTAAGACCGATATAGTCTTTGATAACATGCCTTTATTAAACGTTGGTCGCCGTTTTTTATGCCCACAGAAGGTAGGTACCTATTTTCAGAGGTTTCGTGTTACCTCTGAAAATAAACAGTATAAATTGCTAAAAAAGGTTGTAATATCAACTAGCTCTATAGTTTTATTTTCTATTCGTCGAAACTTTATTTAGAAGTTTATTTTCATTTGAATTCTTTTTTTTTTACCTTTACAATTTTTTGTTCATAGAGCGTTAAAACTAACGAACAATTTATTAAAAGTTCTCCCAGGGGTTATAAAATATTATACAACATTATTTAATACAAAGGAAAGAAAGTGCTAGGAAAGAGCCTCCATGAGTGAAGATACTTGACACCGTTTGGCGCACTCTGGGCAGTTAGCCTCGCTAAAACCATTGTTTACTGCTGCCATTTGACTGGCTAATCATTCCACTACGACATGAGCGATCCCAATGTCATACTTACTCGTGTCGACACGACAGAAGAAGATTTAATACTGAAGTCGGAGAGAGGATCGTAGCTATATAGCTGTCGCGAGGTAACCGATCTGCGAGGTTAAGCAGCGTTTGCGGCGGTCAGTACTTGGAGAGGTAATTTTTCTTCACACATCGAGATCTCTACACTTACCCACAGTGTTATACCTATAATAAATACCCTTAGTTTGGGAGCCATAAAGGTAAGATGTAGGTAATAGGTAAGGTAAGAGGTATGATGTTTGAACGAGAAATATTAATGTTTAATCAATTAGATTTAACGAGCGAAAATTGCTACTTTGCCATTAAAGATAGACAGATACAGAGACAACATATCAATTATTTGAATAAATCGTGGTACTTTTATTTTATGGTACCACAAACCAAGGAGCCGAGGGTTCACACCATAGTGGCAAAAATTAAACCCATTAATACCTTTGTCTACTCTGGTCATCTTTCATCCTTCACCTTTCAGAAAACATGATATTGAAGCAAAAAGAGAAGATATAGTCTATTGCTAATCGACATCGAATTCTGTGAAATACTAGTTTCTGCCCGATATTTCATCCGCGGGCTACTGGATCTCGACAACAGCGCCACGTACTGGTTTCAACTATAGCTAAGAACCATCCAGGTGATTCCAAAAGTAAGAAAGAGAAGAATACGAACACACACACATCGGAATTTAATGTACAAAGAAATACTTTGTTTTTAACGTAAATTATTTTACATACATCTTAACATGTACATTTATTGACATTTAAAACAATGGTATTTGTCTGCGACAAATTTAATTTAAAATAACAGTCATTTTATTTAACCAAATGCACAGAAAGTAACAACAAACTCCTTTCAGCCCGACGTCTTTTTACAATTTGAGCGTAATTATCCTCTCAATTTAATTAATGAAGCAGACACGAAGAAACGTTTCTCAGAAGTACGAGAACATGGAAAGAATTCATTCGTTTAACAACTTAGTCGGCAAAACGGTTGACCCAAACACTTGTGGGCCAATTTCTCGACACTGGCTTTTTCATAATTTAATTAGCGTATTTCTATTGGAGTTGTAAGTGCCTGCCCTGCTTGTAAGCCCTCTTATTGAGGGCCTTTACTTTCAAGAATCAGGTCTTTGGGAAGTAAAGGCATAAAATAACAACGGTACTATTATTGAACCTGACGTATACATTCTCCATAACTTTAGTGTTTCCTTTATTTACATGAATAAGTACTTCCTTCATTACTCGATTTCCTTATGCGATGGGACAGGCAGATATAGGAAAAGTTTGACACGGTACTTAAATAATAAATAAATTCAACCCATTACTGTCCCACTGCTAGGCAAGGGTCTATTCTTAGAATGAGAAGGGTTTAGGCCTTAGTCCACCACGCTGGCTCGGTGCTGGTTGGCGAACTACACACACAATCAAGAACTTTATGGAGCCCTCTCAGGTGTGCAGGTTTTCTCACGATGTTTTCCTTCACCGTAAACGCAAGTGATAATCAAATTCTGATACGCACATGATTCCAAAAAGTCAGAGGTGCGGGCGGCGTTCGAACTCAGACCCTTATGCATGGAAGGAGAGTGTTCAACCGCTAAGCTATCACCGCTTACTATAATATACTATACTATTATATGATACCTATATAATATACTGTAGGTACTATTATAAGTTTCTATTGATATCGTGAGCATCGCAGGAACAACTGAGGATTTCGAAATCGTCACGATATCGTGTTGATAGATCGGAAGATGACTAGTTTCTCACGGATACGACAGGATTCTTCTGTCTTCACCTGTTTCGGTTCTAAGATAGTTTTATCCATGAGCGTTCGATGGTGACGGGATTTAAGAATGTAGTTTAGTTAAAAGTTTTCATATGCTTTATCGTTTTTACCCCACTAAACATGAACTTATTTTGCTTTTTTTATATTCGTTTTTGTGTTTTTGATATTGTTTATAGACTGAGAAATAATTAACCCTCAAAATGTGTTTTTAAACTAAAAGTCTTCCTTATACTTATTTCGTGATAATAATTAAATTAATCAAAATTTTCAAAAAACCAAAACCTTTCTGCCTGGCTTATAATCTGACCAAATGAAAGAAACCAAAATTAAATTAATTCGTTAAGATTTAGATGTAAGAAACGTTAACGCACAAACACCTATTTTGTGCGTATTAGAAGAGAATTTTATCAGAAGCCGGCAGCTAAACGATACTCTTAATAGCTCGTTTATTACGTTCCTATGCCTAAGTAGGTAATGCTGCCAATTTGCCCTCCCTCCGATGCATGGCCAAAAAGAAGAAGCTAGTCTATCGGTTGGTAAATGGACTTTTATTATTAAATAGTTGCGTATTATTTAAAGAAGAAGAAAGAGAATATATAAAATGTCTTTCACCATGAGTTTGCGGTTGACGAAATTCTGCATGTTTAACTACTTTTACTACTTTTCTTAACATTAAATTATTCCGGGAACTGTAATACCTCATCGAATTTTTTTCGTAAATTAGAAATAGATTGATAAAATAAAATAAATTACAAGAACAATTTTAAGTAACAGCGAAAATATCCTTTTAGCTAGCCTGGATATTAAAGTAAAGTAAGTAAATATTAAATTTGACGACACGGTTGGCGTAGTGGCGAAGCGATTAGCTTTCTGCGCTAAGTGTCGCGGGTTCGATCCCCGCACGGAACAAATATTTGTATGATCTACAGATAATTGTTTCGGGTCTGGATGTTTGTGTGTATGTGAATATATGTGTTTGTAAACGCACCCACGATACAGGAATTATTACTAGTGTGGGGCAACGTTTTAAAAAAAAAAAACAAAAAAACGAAAACAAAACAAAGAAAATCGTGTTTGGGTCTCGTCTTCGAGTCGGATTTTTTGCGTCATTTTCGTGAGATTTTTTTTAATATATTTTTTTTACAAATTCTTTCACGTGTGATTGATACATGATTGAACTAGTATTTTTTTATTTTTATTACTAATTTCAGTGCGTTTGGCAGGCGTCCAGCACTGGACAGGCGCCACTGCACAGAACCGCCTTCTCAAATGGCTTCCTAAGGCAGTAAGCTGGAACACGCCCGAGGGCGCTTGGCAGCATGCCTGCCTTGAGGGTGGTGACTACCCACGGCCGGAGCCTACCACCAGAAATCGCCAGAGCCTCGTTTGTTATTCAGCAGGATGTACCACGAGCTGGTGAGGTTGGCATGGGTCCTGAAATTTGTATTTAAAGACCGTTTACCTTGAATTTTAATATTTTGATATTTCACATAAATTTTGATTTATCTTTCAGCTCCATTAGTCAATGGAAGGAAAATATAGGTAGTCTAGGTTGCCCGTAACTTCGTCTTCATGTATTTTGTATTAATTATGTAACTACATAACTTTTGCCCGCGACTTCGTCCGCGTAACCTACGTACAATACCTATATAATTTATAGCCTATCGCACTCAGGAATAATGTAGCTTTCTCCCAATGAAAGAATTTTTTGAATCGGATCATTAGTTCCGGAGTTTAAAATTTGTTTGTTTAACATTTTAACTCTTCATAATATTAGTATAGATTAGTATTTTGCTGGAATAGTATAAGTCTATGTCTATCTCCAGGACACAGGCTACCCCTTTGTGAAATTTCATAAAGATTGGTTCAGTGGTTTAGTAATGATGAGGTAACAAATAGACAGACAGAGTTACTTTCTCATTTATAATAGTGTGAATAAGTAAAATTTTGTAAGAGATTTTTTATAGAACATACCTTAGCCATAGACTGGCTAGCTGATGAGGAAGAAAATCTTATAGACAGATGCATGCACAAAAACATTATAGACCTTAAGAATTTATATCAAAACAAAAGCCACAGGGTTTCTTCTCATTTAAAAATCAGCTCTAGAACTTGGTAATAACGTAGCTTTTTGCTGGAACGAATGTTGTTGTGATTTCCAAGAGGGGGAAATGAGGCTCTTGCGCCAACGCAGCCAGTGTGACGCGAGCGTTGGCGCGCTGCGCCCGAGTAGTTTTAACGGTTTGCGAACTACGCCAAATCGATACAGAACTGCTTTTAAGTGAAAGTGTCAGGATGTTGTGATGCACGTGCTGTGTTAAGTGTATAATCGATTAAAATAGTGTTGTAACCGAAATCGATTACAAGTTAGTACAGTGATTGAGCGCACCATCGAATGACGCTACGGTAGGTCAAGTGGTTCCGTACAACTAGCTTTTTATGTACATTCGCGAAGAGAAAACGTCGTTCATCAGTCTGTCGAGTGATTTTTTTACGGCGATTATTGAAGGAATGTTGGTTTGCGAAACTGGCCAACTGTTGGTTGTAATTTCAAGTACGGTCCACACGTGCACGCAAATTTGATCTTTCCGTAAATGGAATTAGATCTTTCCGTAAAAGGAAGGGAGACGTTTGTTTTGTGGCAGTTTTGTTTTGATTTTGCTTCGGCTTTTCTACCTGGAAGTCAAAGTTTTGGGTAAGTCATTGACTTTCGGAAAGGTTCTCTAGTAATCTTTGTGAGAAATTTGAGCTCCCGTGAGTCAGGATTTTCACGGTTGGATTATTCTATCTGTATTAAAATTTCATTATCATTGTTTTTATCTATAGTGAAATGGCCCCCAGCTATCCCTACAGACGGTTAATTTTTAGACGGTAAAATAAAACATATTGACTAAGTAATAATATCAGTCGTTCACTTACTTGTCTATGAATAACATTACGAAATTAACTTGCCGACTTCCTCATTACGTCATACTACAATACAAAATGTTGCCTTACATTGACTTGCTAAAACTGACTATTCAACTTCACGATATGGTTAGACACAAATTAGTTTCGACTATTGAGAAATGGTTGGTTTGTTTTCCCCAAAGAGTTTACGAGATGTGTATCATTCTACAACCCTATTTAGGCGATGCCGTTAATTGGGGGCGAGATTATTGCAACATACCGGGCACAATACGATTCTCTGGGTTGCTATTGAGAATTTACTAAGAGTAAAGTCCAATAACACTGTCTGACGCGGGGATCGAACTTCGAGTCACACGCTTAGCAATCACGGTTGCACCTATGAGACGGAAGAAATAGTTTATTTAATCTGGTGACTGTAACATACTGAATGTTATCTTTTTAGTACTTTATCCTCCATAAATTACATAAGAAAAATTTGACAGCCATAACAACCAAGAAACAGTGGATCCCTTTTTCGCTTATACATTTATATATATATGTTATATAATAATATAACATGTTGTTAGTGTAGTTGTGTTGTTAGCGAATTATCTCAGAATTTTACGACATTTTACGTAGTCAAAGGACCGCTGTCTGCGCTAGTTCGGTCTGAACGGATGCGTAGGATGTTGACAGACGATGGGTTCGCGTCACTTTTGTTTTGTTTGTGTCGCCCCGGCAGCCGGATACGATCGTCTTCAAGGCCAGACCAACACACGGTTCGGATTTCGGCTTTGGTAGCTTAGCGATTGAGTTCTCGCCTTTATGCTAGAGGGTCAGACCCCAGTTCACTCGGTCTGGACTTGTAACTTTTCAAATTTATGTGCGGTTCAGAATTTGGCTATGAAGTGCATACAGCTGAGAGAATTCTATAGTTGTCAATGGTAAGTCTGCTAAGCCGGATCAGCAGCCCAATTACTTAAAAATGCGACAGCAACGCGACAGCCACGCGACAACCACGCTACAACCATGCGACAACCACGCGACAGCAGCCTCATTGTTGGTCAATACATTTAATGACACAAAAAGCATGTTTGACATTAGCTATCGCGCGATCTACATCGGTAATTAGGCTGCAGGCCAGGTTGGTGGACCAAGGCCTACGAGTAACCTTTCTCATTCTGAGAGGAGGCCCGTGTTCAGCAGTAGAACTGTAATGGGCTGAATTTATAAAACAATCTTGAAGGAAGAAAGGATTCTACATGGCGTTGTTTACATTGAAGTGGTTGAGGGTGACGAGGAGACGAACACAGACTATAGAAAAGGTTACGGTTTATGAAAATGTATACGCCTCTATAAAGGGCAATTATGAAAACTGTCTTTATTCGCATCAATAAAATTATTTCTTACAGACGCACTAATTACAGTAATAATAATTAAATATCATTTAATTACCTTCGTGCAATATTTTGTTACACGAAAATTGTTGCGTGCTACGTTACGTGCGACAGGTTTATGAAATTACATTAGTTTTTAAAGATATTTATAACATAGCATGGCATCAGGCCTGTTTTTCTCGGAGGTGTATGCAGAGGTTTACTGTGGTACATCCACATTTCACCAATACCGTTATTAAGTCCCATGTAATAGAGGAAGAGCCTATTGCTATCTACCGGGCATTATTCCAGACTCCAGGCTGCTATTGAGAATTTTCACTTTGTCCGGCTCGGAAACTGAACCCAAGACCTTACCCTCAGCAGTTGCGCTTGCGACCACTAGACCAACGGGACAGTCAACAAAAGATATTTCTGAAGAAAAAAAAAAAAAACTCATTTGTAAAATTTTTGCGAAACTCACAAAACAGATGCGTCAATTTAAAAAAAATATTGTGACCTTTATAAACACCTTTGTCAGTTTAAACAGTTTTCAATAAGACTCTTTGGAACGCTCTTTGCGAATTAGGGTTATACAACAGTACCCGATCCGTGGACTTTCATACTTCATTCAAGTGCGCACAGTAAGGAGAATTAATTAACTTAGGGTTGCCTATCAACACAAGCATAAAGAAAATTTGCAGTTTAAAAATAATAATATAAATCAAAGGCGTGAAAGGTTTTTCAATCAGCTCGATAGGCAGTGGCTAAGATATTGGTTTTCTACGGCATTCCCTACACGTGGGATCGAACTTGTGACCTGTACGCAGTTTTAATTCCTGCACGCAAGAAATGTTTCTTGGAAGTAGAAACACCACACTAGTAACTATTCTTGTATTGTGGGTTGGTTTACAAACACAAATCGCCTTATAAATATACACCCAGACCCAAACTAATTATCTGTAAGCCCTACAAAGCAGCAGTAGCATCGTTAACTGCCGTCATTTTCTTTTTAAGAAGCTTTCCCCCATACTCGAAATATTTCCTGTATCGTTGGTGCGTTTGCAAACATATTCACATACACAAACACCCAGACTGAAACCACTATTTTGTAGATTTTTGTAGAAACACATATTTGTTCCGTGCGGGAATCGAACCCGGGACACGTAGCGCAGCAGTCGATCTCTCAACCACTCCGTAAACCGTGCCGTCGATGCTTCTGGTATAAGAATAACCTAGACCATATTTATCCTATTTGGAAATCCTAAAATGCGCAGTTACTAAATAAATGAGGCGTTACGACCTTCTGCGCATTGATGACATCATATTTTGAAAACTGGTTTCCCTACCCAAAGGTCGGACTGTAGTAATTTTGCATAATTTCTGCAACTCATTAAAGATGATAAACGAAAACTCGTAGTTGATGAGTCAGGATTGGTTTATTTCAAGAAACCTAAATAATTAATTTAGTTAAAATAACCACTTAAATAAAAAAAGAAAAAATATCGAATATCATCAGCCTCATTGGTCTAGTGGTCGCAAGTGCGAATGCTGAGCGTGGGGTCCTGGGTTCGATTAGCGGGACGGAATTTTGGAACTGTGTCCTAAATCAACGAAGCAGTCTAGTTTGTGATAGTGATAAGATATCATAAAAACTGAATTTTATCGTTATTTTAAGTTTGAACTGAGTCATTTAGATTTTGTATGCCAGTACCTATAGCGAATCATGCTTCATGTGACTATTTTCGGGATAACTTGTGAGAACTAGGTAAAAGAAACAGGTAACGCTTAAGACATAAAATGCGTTAACGTTTTTACCCCACTAAACACGAGCAAATTTTGCTGATTTTTTTTATATGTAATAGACACAAGTAAAAACTGTGTTATCACGTTATTGTTATTTTTTGATATTATTTATAGATTGAGAAATAATTAACCCTTAAAATGCGTTTTTTAACTAAAATATTCCTTATACTTATCTCGTGATAATTATTAAACAAAATTTTGAAAATAAGACTTTACGTCTCGACCTAGTTTATAATCTGACAAAACGATAGAGACCGAAATCAAATTAATTCGTTAAGATTTAGATGCAAGAAACGTTAACGCCCATATTTTGCGCGTATTTCAAGACGATTTTGTCAGAAGCCGGTAGCTAAACGATACTCTTAAGAATGAACCAATATGTCAGTTTCCATTGAATGTGATAACATCCTATACTATGCAATATTGCGACCATAAATTAGTGTAACGAAATGCCTCAGAACTATGAGAATAGTTCCGTAATGGGATCCGTTTCCAAAATTAGAATGTTCAAGGTCACCGGCTTGGTAAGATCCGCCATCGTCTGGTGAATTGATGGGCGATCCGGGATTATCGTTCTACCTTGGATATGAAGTTAAGTGTATTCATAATTCTACTGATTATAATATTATTTTAAGTTTGTAATATCATCTATTTTTTTTTATAATAATATTTTAAAATAAAAATATTTCCAATATCGTGGATGTGTTTACAAACGCACATGCACGAACACTCAGACCGGCAGGCTAATTACGTAAAAAAAAAAGCGACAGCAACGCGACAGCCACGCGACAGCAATCTCGCTCTCAGCCAATACATTATATGAAACAAAAATGACGTTTGACAGAAGCTACCGCGCGATCTACGCCTGACGCTATATCGGTAATTAGGCTGCCGAAACAACTATCTGTAGATTATACAAATATTTGTTCTGTGCGGGAACTGAACCCGTGACACGTAGCGGAACAATCGATTGCTCGACTATTAGGCTAACCGTATCTACCGTATTACACTACAGGATATCTAGTTATTGAACACCTATTTTTAAATACACACCTACACAGATACGAGTACAATTTGGACAGTACATGCATCAAACATAGAACATGCAAGACAAACACAAATAAAATTGAACACTCGTACTGTCTTGCTTACTTTAGCTGTTTATTTAGGTTGTGTTTTTATGATAATTGAAAATAGCTTTAGATTTTTTTTAAAGGCACCCCCTCTCTTGGTTATTATGTTCTGTATCGTGATTACAATTTACAAACATATATAACACATGCACACACAACCAGATCGGCAGCCTAATTATGTAAAAATAGCGAACAGCCACACGACAGCAGCCTCACGTAGTAGCATTCAGTTTGCGACAGGCGTAGATCGCGCGATAGCTTCTGTCAAACGTCATTTTTATGTCATATAATGTATTGGTTGTCTGCGTATTGCTGTCGCGTGATTGTCGCGTTGCTGTCGCATTTTAACGTAAATAGACTATCGAAATCGCTATCTGTAGATCATACTTATTGTTGTTCGCATAAAGTTACGTGCGAGAAACGAACACGCAACACGAAGCGCAGAAAGCTAATCGCGCAATCACTGCGCCAATCGTGTCGTCATAGTTGCTATTTGTGCTCTATTATGGGCTCCGGGCCAGCTATATAACTTGCAGCTCTTGTTTGTCTTTGATTTGTATTGCGTCGTAATGGTAATAACGATGATTAATTAAGCTTTGTAGTTTGCGTGGCCTCTTATTAGTGAAGATATCGAACAGTGCTCAGCATGTACATAACATATGCTCCTACATTGGATAGAGTACATAATTACACACACCGACCTGTAATTAATATAGTAGGAAATGTAATTACATTCGACGGCACAGTTGGCGCAGTGGTGGGCAAAGCCTTTGAGAAGTGTGATGGTGTTCAACTTCCATCAGTTGGCGTCATTGAGCCTGCAGAAGAGCCCCCAGCCGATCACCAACAACCATCTGAAAATCCTTAAATCAATTTTGCAGGTAAGCCAAAAGGCGATATTCCGATCAGACACTATGTGACAGCTCCTTCACGAATCTAAGTGACTGAACTGGACATTCGGGTGATATTGACTCAAATGTTCTAAGGTATGTTTTTTTTAATGTCCTCCTGACCGAATTTCGGTCTCACAGGAGATTAGTCCACTACGCAAGAGATATTATAGAACACAAGTGTGTGCGCAAACACAGGTGCACTCTCTATTGCTTCACTCTCATAGTCCGATGGGACGGTAATTCGACACAATCGGAGAGAGATCAGGCGCAGGACCAACGGCTCTACGTGCTTTCCGAGGCACGGAGCAGTGATAATTAATTTTAAAATACGCACATAACTTACGATAAGTCAAAGTCGCGTATCTTGGGTTTGAACTGATGATATATACTCAAATGTCAAATGTATGGTTAAAATACCAACCAACCATTCATGATATACTCGTAAATTTATAAAACCTTGCAAAATAGGACCAAAATAGCATATCCAAATAATCAAAATTATATCATTAGTTAAGTAAAAGGTACACGAATATGTCCTTATCTTCCGCATTGAATATGATGAAGGTTAAATCCGGATAGAAGGGATTAAACACAACTTTTGTTACACGAAGGTCGTTGAAACCGCAACCACTTGTAAATTTGAACGAACTATCTGGTGTAGTCGATGGGTGACTGCTGAGCGTGTGGTATTAAGTTTGATGCCTGGGTTGGAAAAAGGCAAAAAGAAGCCCAGCGTTTGGAATTATTTGCCAAAACGCTACCATTTAACGAGACTCAATAACGGCATTTGTGAAATGTGGGTGTATATCATGCCATACAAGCGTGATTATGTTATTACTAAACCGACAATATTGGTTATTGGTTATTTGTATCATCAATAGGCAATATTGACAGTAAATAACGTCGAGAATATTGGCCAGAATTGTCGGCTAATTAGACATGAAACTGTGTCATTAGACACAGAAAGCGCTCAAAAACGAGAAGCAATAGATTTTCTATAGTATATCGTTTGCATCGGACGGAATATTTAAATTATTACATTTTAATTGTTAATTAATTTTAAATTTAAATTCATAGGTATTGATTACGCACAATGCCTCAAAGTCAAAGTCAAATGTTTTTATTTCAACTGGGCCTTTACGGGCACTTTTAAAACATTATGATTCTAGTTACGCGGTTCCAAAAGTGGGTTGGTCCTATGGAGAAGAGACCGGCAAGAAACTCCATGGATACTCTATTCAAAAAACTGTTTTACAATCTTCTTCAATACACAAATTATACAATATAAAAAACTAAATACAAAAGAAATAATAAAAAAGAAACAAAATCAGTTATACAATAAAAGTATCTAAAATACAAACAAATACAAAAAAATGCGAAATCATGGCTAACGTAAGGATCTAGCAATTTTTGAGAGTACCTGAGTATTTCTGTTAACCAATGTGTCTGTTGAAATCCTTTCTGACCACAAAGACTCCTAGCAATCTCTGAGAGTACCTCAGCATTTTTTCAACTAGTATGTCCGTTGAAATCCTCTATGTATGACCACAAACATCTTGGTAGTAAGAATAATAGTGAAATAATTTAATTTACAGCTCGGGCAATAAAGAAATACAGAAACAAATCATATTAAAACCAATATCAGGTACAGTCGGTGCCCTACATTACATGACCCTCCTAGACATTATATAATAAATTCTAGAGGACTCAGGTAATATAAGGCACCGACTATACCATATAGAATGCACTGCAATATACAATAAAATTCATAGCTTATCCCTGTCAAAACCAGTGGCTTGCACATAGTTTTTGGACAGGGTAGGCAGAAAATTTTAAATGCTTACTTACCAAAAATACCTACTGCATGTTGGTATTGGTTCGTCGTCTTGTCGATTAAATAATGATGTATGTGACTTCTCACCTCAAATATCTTATAATAAATATTTATCTGAGTTATGTAGGGTAGGCAGTGTTTTGTCTTTATGAACCGCACGCCACTGGCCAAAACATACAACTAGAAGCTAAACAATATATGTACCTACATATAACACCTAATATACATCGATAACAAAATCTCAATACTAATATAGCCACATTCATTTACGTAACGGAAGGTGAACAAGTTTCCGAAGTAGTTATCGGTACGACATTCCCGCTTCCGATTAAAGAATTCTTTAGCAATGATTATAGCAGGTTTTATTGAAGAAGAGCTATGATTGGTGCTTTAGATATTTATTAAGCGAGGAAACCGTTCGAGATAGATGGAGACATACAATAAAATTTAAAAAATAAAGCATTAAATCCTCATCTCTATATTGTCCTGGAAATGTGTATATAACATAGTATCACGCCTATATCCCCCAAACAGTTCGGCAGAGGTGTAAATCCACATTTTACCGCCGTTATTGAGTCCCATGTAATAGGGGGCGAGCCTATTGCCATCTATCGGGTACAGTTCCTGACTCCGTGCTACTCCTCAGAATTTCCATACAGAAAAACCCAGTAATACCGCCCGCCCCGGGAATTGAACTCAGGACCTTACGCTCAGCAGTCAGATTATTTTTTTATATTTACCTATAATTGAATTCGTAAAGGGAAAAAATATGTTAGGGTAAAAGTGGGGTAGTTTCCCCACATTTTGAAATTGGCTTATTATATGCAAACAATCATAGTATTTAATAATGTTATTATTTCTAATGAAAACCATGTCTTTTACCTACATAACAATTAAGAGTGTAACTATTATACATAAGTGAAAAATAAATAAAAATAATAAAAATCTTTATTTTTCTCCTTATCACAATGAAATATTAACATCACCATTTCCATAGTTAAGAGAATGGTGTCTGCAGTAGGAAAATCCTGTATTTACAGATCACCATGTTCTCCATACACTTCACTTAATAATAATAATATTCTTAAAACTAATATTAAAACAAATTTTAATAGACCTACTTTATATAACTGAAATACAATGTTTACACTGTACTTAAAGTTAAAAATATATATAAAAAATTGTTACAATTTTTAAAGACAGATGAAAATTGTACGCGCGTCACAAATATAATATAATTATTATGCCAACGGTTTTAATAAGCTCTCAGTAGTATAGTAATCAAGCGTTTGAAGCCATGTAGTTAATTTTTCCTTACAACTTTTTTTACTATCCTCGAATATTGCTATTTTGTTATTTATAGTATTGTAGAGAAAGGTGCCTAGAAAACAGAAAAAATTATGGGAGAAACTAGTGTTAAATCTATAAGTAGGACAGACAGTGGTTGATCTTCTACAATTTGTGGAATGATTGAGTGAATGACATTGAAAGCCGAGTTGGGAGTGTTTTTTTAGGGAATGGGAAAAAATGGGAAAAAAACAGCTAACTTTCAAGATAGTTCTCTGTGCTCGCTCTAGATTTATTATGTGAGATTTGGAGGCGCCACCCCAGGAGGTAATACAGTAAAGTAATAGAGACTGACACAGCGCAAAGTATACAGATTTAATAACCGCTGTATTGGAAATATGACGGAGAGTCTTAAATATGTATATCAGTTTCCGTATTCTTTTCACTAGTGATTGGATGTGTTGTTGGAAGTTAAGTCGGTCATCAATTATAACGCCTAGATATTTTAGAGAAGTAGTTTTAATTAATTTTGAACAAGTACAGGGACCGTTATAAGAATCGCAAGAATGTGCAATTATGTTTATATCAGGGTGATTATGCTTTGTGAGAGAGTAAGTCATGTATTTGGTTTTATCAATATTTAAGGTAAGAGCGTTGTCGTAAAGCCATTTATACACATGACCAAAACCTTGTTGGGCGTATTTTTGCACTTCTTCCCAAGTGTTAGCATCAAAAATTAAGGCAGTGTCATCGGCAAAACTAATAATTTTACCATTACGCAACTTCATTTGACATAAATCATTAATGTAAACCAGGAATAAAGTCGGACCAAGAATGCTGCCTTGAGGAACGCCATAATCTGTACGAAGCTCATCACTCACCCAAGAATCTATCTTTACGGTTTGTGTTCTATTAGAGAGATAGTCAGTAAATAATTTAAGTGGTACACCTCTAACCCCATTTTTTTCTAATTTGTTTAATAAAAGATTTTTTTTAATTATTAATGCTTTATTTTTAAATTCTATCAATGGCACGTTACACTTTACTATATCTTATACTTACATAAAAAAAAATGAATGAGTTTATTAAAATTCAACGTTTTCTTTTAGTTTTCCATATGTCATTACTTCCCAGAATTTGATCTTTATTAGAGACACTTTCTGATGGTGTAACAATACAGCGTGTGTTCCTTTTTTCAAAATCAACGGGTTCGATTCCTTCCTAGGAATTTTGTCGCAAAAATCCAATGATGCAGTTTTAGTTTTCATCAAAATCGGGCTCCGGACTCCTTTGAGTATTTTTCGCTATTCCTTACGGTTTCGGATGTAGCCATCCACGCGGACTTGAAAATTTATTGCATATCTTCTCGTTAGTGTTCTCGATTGAATCCCATACCTACGAGATATTTCGTTGAAGAAAAAAAATATTTTCAACATTTTATCCAAAGCTACTATTAAATTTTCTTGCGTCCATTCAGCACGGGGACGAGCGCGAATCTTTCTCGAATATTTACGAGGCACGCTGAAAACAAAAGCTGTGATTAAACGTCATGCAAAGTTCAGCCTAAGCCATGGGGCTAAGGGCATCAATACTCACATCGAATCGAGGCGTCAATCCTTTTCAGCAGTGATAGACTGACATATTTTTAAAAAGAACACTGTCAATAAAATTTTAAATCCACCACTTTATAAATGATAATCGAACTATATCTTTGCAAAAATTAATAAAATAAAATTAACTTACACGTAAAATGAAAAGTTGCTCCCTTTCAAAAAACAGTGAAATTCGTAATTCACGTAGTCCGTGAACGAGTTCGGCAAATTTATTTAACTACACACTCCACGTAAGATGCATGCGGCTAAAATTTGCGCACCGAGGGCGGGGGATCCAACCTTTGAATATAAATAATAACTGCGATCGTGTTATGTTTGAGATTCTCAATACAAGTTGTGAGTTGAGTTGTGGCGGAGTGACACCTGCCTTCACGTAACGACGGTGAAGTCAAGTGTCACTCTGCCACAACTTCGTCTCGACTTTGCGTCAATCATGGCGCGTTTGCTGAGAGCATACCTACTCATTGATTGTAAGTAATAGCTGGGGGAGACACCTCAGCGCTTGCGCCTACACTATCGCTATTCTTGTTTCTGTAAGCGTCTTTACTAAGGAGTTATGTCAATGCGATGGGCAGCTGCATCCTTCTGTGAACTAATTATACGACTATAAATTATTGCGAACACGAATCCGTTTGTCGAGTGTACTAATTATGGTGATACGGCTCACAACTGTGGTCTCGGACGCGTATGCGTTCAACAGGGGAGATATAAGATCATTTCCTAGGCTGTAACTAGAGCCTGCTTGAAATAAGTGATCCCACGTATGAAGCACGCGTGCGACGAAAATATAAGAAACACCAAAAAAAATTGAAGTCTTTACCATTTGTAGCATCTATAAAATCGTGTTTGGTTTAATTATCTCGCCGGGCAATGTTATTTGGATTTTCTGTATGGAAATTCAGTGCAAACTGGAAATTGGAAATTTGCAATTGTGCCCGATAGATGCGGTAGACTCGCTCCTGGGGGGACATTGGATTCAATAACGGGATTAGCTAAATGTGATTATACAATGTTACACCTATTCCTAATCCTTCAGATTTTGCTAATTTTCGTTTAACGTTCTAGAAATTATCTTGTGTCATAGAATAGAAACAATTGTCAATGATTTTTTCTGTCGTGTTTGCACGAGTTACCATGAGATTTTCCCTCATGCATTAGTGGAAAGCGAAACAATCGTACAGTGAACAATCGTAGTATCGAGGCTGCTCTTTCATGTTTCTCCACTCGTGGAAGTTTCTTCCTTGCAAATGCACAATACCTTGAACTTGAAGTAAATATTAAAAACATAAATTGTTGTCTAATGCTTGGAGAGAACTTGCTAATTTAAATGATGAAAGTAAGAGGACTACATTAAAATAATACAAAGCGATGTCTTTGTTTCGTCAACTTGAAATTATTCTCTGCAGCAAGACAGTGAGTCGAGACATTATTTCTAGTTGTAATTGGTCTTTCAAAGAATAAGTCCAATTTATTTATAACTTGATGTTGACATTTCTGTATTGCAAAACTGAAAACATGTTTGGAAAATGCTTAATTTAAATATTTTAAACTAACTACAAACATGGATCTACATAATATTATTAAGAATGTGCATAATTCCAGTTAATTCGATTATAACAAAGAGCTAGCGTATTAAGTGGATCCGTCTACTTTAAACCACTCAAAAATGAATTTATCTATCCTATGTAATTAAACCTAAGTACCTTCTGTGAAGGTTTTACACAAATACGAGTAGCTAGCCTCTGTGGTGAAGGCTAGGCAGTAATTAAAAAGTTATCAGAATTCAAATAAGTAGTAACTTAGGACTGCCTCAATGGTCTAGTAAGCGCGACTGCTGAGCGTGAGGTCCTGGGATCGATTCCCGGGTCGGGCAAATTGTTATTGGGTTTTTCTTTATGGAAATTCTCAGTAGCAGCACGGAGTCTGAAACTGTTCCCGGTAGATGGCAATAGACTCGCCTCCTATCGCATCGACGAAATTTGAGTGTACAATAGTACACCTCTGCCTAACCCTTCGGGGAATATAGGCGTGATGCTATGTTAAATAGTAACTTCACAACGATGGATATCAGGAAAAGTGATATTTCTAAATTACGTTCTGTGATAAATCAATTTCAATTCATTTACTTAATTTTCTGACTGCGCCACAGCGCTGACTGATCTGGGCGTTAATAATGATGTCAGCTAGCAAATGGTTTCATAATTATATGCATTATACTGATTCATTTGCCGGCTGATAGGCAGCGACCGAAGTAGGTGATCATTGCATTTTTATAACTGAAAACTATTAAATGTAATGTTATTGAAAAGTGAGATGGTTAATTATGACTAAAAATTATCTCTTTACGAAAAGTTCATCAACTTATGGTGCTGACCGTACCTATATTTTCTGTGAGTAGTCATCAAAGTTCAAAAAATTATTTTACATTTATTTTAATTACATATTTAAATGTTTTAAGTGCTGTATACATCATGCAATTTAAATCATGTTTTAGGCAGATGAATAGAAATAAAATATAGAGTAAAATTAATGTATTTACATAAGTAATTAATTGAAATTCATTGAAAGGGTTACTTGGTACGTATATTTAAGTATTATTTTATGATCATTACCTTTTTAGTTGAACTTATGAAAACCTTAGTCGCGGTAGGTCCCATTTTATTAAAAGTTAGTTACTTATATTCTGATTTGTAGCTTTAAATGAAGAACAAAATATTTTCAACAGGCCAAAATGATACGGTTAAAACGTATATACTTGTATAAAGCCAACGACACATTAATATCTTGCCTGTTTTGTTAATGCAATAATTAACGACTGCATACGGTGAATTTATTACATATAAACGATGCAACCAATTACAGCTAATCTTGAAACAATATTCAGTACCGTTGTTGCAAAAAAACGATCGAAACGCTTCAAGTGGTTTCCGTTACTAAAACAAATATAAATTGCATATTACTACATGAAGCAAGATGCCCATTTTTGGCCAATAAGTTATTTAAAATAATCCATAGGTATAGCAACAGTGTCGTACAATCACCAGTGCGAGTGCGGCGTCTCAATGACAATGGCCCACCTTCTATCCTGCTCTGCGTGCCTACTCGCTCGCGGGGGGAGTTGGCCGCTACGAAAAGCGCAGTCCGTGTCAGCGTGGCGAAATTTTGGGCCAAACTAATTTAACGACACGCTAAGAAGAAGAAAAGTAATCTGCATAATCAATTATAACTTATGATAAGTTCCTAAAAGATAAGGACAACTGACATAATGATGTATCATGCCTGATTTCCTCGAAGGTTTAGCCAATATAATTATATATTATGCCGTTAGTTCTTCATATTCTTCGCCTGTCGTGTCGACTCGAGTTATCACATTGAAGTTGCCCATGGAAAGATTAGTCAGTCAACAATGGTGTTAGCGAGGCTGACTGCGCAGGGTCCGCCAGACGATCGCAAGTAGCATTACTCTTGGAGGCCCTTTCCTTGCAGTTACCAAGTCCCAAGTATAGCGTGTGAATTGTTATCTCCAGGATGACATAACTCCATACTCAGTACTACTACTGAGAACTGAATATCAGAAAAATCTAATAATACTTCTCCCGACCGAGGATCGAACTGTGGACCAAAACACTCAGCAGCTACGCCCGCCACAATAAAACCGAAGAGACAGTATACAATATGTATGAAGATTTTCGACGTAACAATAAATCACACTTGTAATACAGTAGGCCATTGAGATTTGCTTTAATTACTACAATATTACTCTTGGTACGTTGATCTTTTGTATAAAAACTAATTATCTAAAATTATTTCCGTATCAGTACGATTCAATTGTTTAATGTAAAATTTCACAGCAGTAAGCACGATGTAGATCCAAGCTAAGCTGAGACTTGGATTCTGATTCAAATTGCGATATATAAGTAGGTAAACGTGATATGTCTTCCAATATATTTCCTAAAATATAATTTACTTTTAAAGTATAATTTGGTATCAAATTAATATATTAATTCTAGATATGAAATATTTGCATAACCGTGAAGTTGGAGCTTTAATTAAACAACTCATTAGAATGGTCACGAAATATTTAATAAAATGTTAATATAATCATAGTACCTACTCCCTACGTATATATACATAGATAGTTTAAAACAAGATTATTTAAAACACATTTTTTTAAATATAGTAATCCGTGGAATTACTTGCAGGTTTTCCTCCACAGTAATAACTTTTTGAAATAATTCAAAATTGTCTGTTTTAGGTTTAAATTAAATGCTATTCGTTTGTAAGCTGAACCAATTTGGCATTATTTTTTAATGTTCGTAATTTTCTATATAAGGTGCTTTATATTAGAATCGTTGCCCGGAATATTGGAAAATTCGGGAAAAACTGAAAGTGCTTTTTTATGTGACTTTTATATGAATTCAAGAAGGCAGGACAACGTCTGTCGAATACGGTGAAATCAAAAAACTGTTCTGTTCTACATTATTTTAAGTAGCTTTAATACATCTGTCATCATGAACTTAACGTAGGTATTTTTTAAGGACCAGATTGCCATCCTTTCCTTTAAAATTAAAAACCTTACCATTAACAACTATAAATTCATTTAATGTTACCAATATTTCAAACAAGATCATAAAAGCATCCAAGAAGGTACTAGCTCCTCATTATTTTGACCAGGAACCTGTCATCACACCTGTCTTGCTGCGTTGACCCAGAAAAACCTGTTGCTGACATTTAAATTACACATCTTTTTAACCTATACAAAAATGTTGTACGATAATGTATTGTGAGGAGCGGTAGGCGGTTCTCTTTGTACTGGTCCGATCATCAATATTATGTTGACAGGCGTAACTTGGCTCAATGGTGTTTGGGTAGCATTTGTGATTGCTGATTTCGAGTTCTCGATATTTTTGGTCGGACAATTTCAGGTTTTCGTAAGATGGTTTTAGCTCAGTTGTTATTCATATGAATCTATTCTTCAGTGTTCATTTTAATTTACATAATACATAACATAGCATCACGCCTGTATTCCTCGAAGGGTTAGGCAGAGGTGTACTATTCTACACTCCTATTTCCTTATTAAGGGGCCATTTAATAAAGAGCGAAGCTATTTTCATCTACCGGGTACAGTTCCATACTCCGTGCTACTGAGAATTTCCAAACAGAAAAACCCAAAAACACTATGCTCGACCTGGGAATCGAAAGACCTCACGCTCGGTAGTCGCGATTGCAACCACTTGACTTATGAGGCTGCAAATTATATATTTTATCCTGGTGATACCCATAAAAATAATAATATTATGTTCGAATACTACCTATCATGGCTCGGTTGGCGCAGTATTGAAATTAGCTTTCTATGCCACGTGTCGCGGTTTCGATTCCCGCACAGAACAAATATTTGTATGATCTACAGACAGTTGTTTCTGGTCTGGGCATGTGTGCGTGTGATATGAACATTTGTAAAATGTAACCACGATACAAGACAAGGAAGTAAAGTATTATAAAAATAAAATATGGCTATATTATATACGTGGCCTAGATACGCAATTTTTATTGCCATATCTCTTTAGTCTTAGAAGGGCTTAGCTGAGAATACATTATCTACTCATCTCTCTGCCCTTGGGGGATCACAAGTTAGCAAGTTGTTTTTAGAATAAAGATATGATAGAAATTCCAGGAATTGCAATAACGAGGCTGACGCAGAGCTGAGAAATTAAAAAAAGGTTTTAGCTACTGTTTCTCGTTTGTATAAGAAATTATTTATTTATTTATTTAAGTTAATGAAAGACTATGTATATCATAATAACTTAAAGACGAAAATAAACAAATTAATTTTATTTCCCCTTCCAAAGCATATTACTATATATTAACTTATAAATAATAATGGCTGCCTGCCTCATTGGTCAAGTGGCTGTAGGCGCAACTGCTAAGCGTGAGGTCCTCTTACCACTTACCTCAGTATATTCACAACTGAATTGGCGCAGTGCATGTTACCGGTTCTATTCCCGCATAGAACAAATATTTGTATCACCTACAGTACCTCTATCACGAGTTTTCTATTTACTATCATAGTAAAGTAAATTTTCATGATAGCGATTTTACTTCTTAACTTGGTTACATTAGGGATTAGAGTCGCTTATGTGACATATGTGTCATAGTTAAGTTTTGATTTACTATTTACGATATTATAGAGATGTCATGTTAGCGACTCTAATCCCTAATGTAACCAAGTTAAGAACTAAAATCGCTTGCATAAAAATTTACATTTTCTATGAAAGTAAATAGTGAAAAACTCATAATAGAGGTACAGATAGTTGTTTGGGATCTGGGTATGTCTTTATGCATGAGAATATTTATGTTTGTAAACATCTCCGATACAGGAATTATAAATATTGTACGTTTAAAAAAACGAAATATAGCGTACCTTAGATTTTTACGTTTTCTGTATAGGTAGGACTTGCATTAAACTGATTGCTTACTTTTTACTGCCAGTGTTTTGGTAAGTAACTTTTTATTTCTTCATATATTTCACGCGACATAACACATCATTTCTATTCAGAAGAACCCAATAACACTTCGCCCAACCCGGGAATCGAAGCAGATCTCACTCTCCGCAGTAGCGCTTGCGATCACTGAATCGATGACTATTATAAATATTCAGCTATAGATACTCTCTAGGAATGTTATCGTTTGCAATTCTGTTCGTGTTAATCTGAGAGTGGGTGTTTCTTAGAGCGTAGCTAATGCCTCCTAATTAGGTCTGTGTTCAAGATATAGGAATACTAAATTGATTAACAAATAACAGCTTAATTAAAATCGCGTTTTACGCAGTCCCGTCTTCTCATTTTAAAGTCAATACATATTGTATATCTCGGTTTTAAAATGTTTAAAGTAGCATATAGCAAAACATGTCTAAGTATTCCGAACTGGGTCGGACAAATGTATCTACGGGTACTATTGCAGATCCACAATTAATTTTTGGTTTTTGAAGCGTTGCCCCGCGCTAGGATAGTCCTGTATCGTGGGCATAGTTCACAAACATACATGTCACATGCACACACAACCAGACCAAAAACAACTATCTGTAGATCATACAAATATTTGATCGAGTCCGCGACACATAGCACTGCGCCAACCGTGCCGTCGATGAATTCAAATGGAGACAAGCTCATTACCATCTATAGGGCCTTACCAAACTTAAATTATATTTCTTTTGTAATTAATTATTATAAAAAGTGTAACATCATCTTTATGATTAGTTAAGAACGATAATTTGTTTACTTTGATAAATTTATTTTAAAACTAGCTACCCGCCCCGGCTTCGCACGGGTGCAATTTACAATTTCAAATTTCCGATTTTCCGTGAATTTTCTTTCATACAGACCTTGTCCTGACAATTATAAACACAACAAAAAAGAATTAACCAAATCGGTGCAGGCGTTTTGAAGTTATGCACTTAGCAACACATTTGGCGATTCATTTTTATTTATATAGATAGATTCCGAAGAGTTATTTAAGTTTTACTGCGTGACCACGAAAAACAAATTTACAGTGATACCATTGATTCTGATTGTACCAGTAAATGATAAAAGGACGTTTCATTTATCTCTTGGCACAGTACTCTTGGCCTTGACCAAATTGTTACTAGTAGGTCAGTCAACGCTATAAAGTTGTTCTAGGGTTTGAATAGAAGTGACCCGGATTTGGTGCTGGCGTTTGACACACAAGACGCTTGAGTGACTTCAATTTAAGGACAGACGGGGACTGTTATACGCTGAGTCATTGATTGGTGTAAACCTTTAATATTGTTCTGATATTTTTTGATTTGATTGTGACCCGGGTACGTCTTAAAACTGCGGCCAGACACCGGAGGACGGGCAGCAGCGTCCTCTCACTAATCGGTGAGCTATTGCGATCCCCAAGCCGCCTGCCAAGCGTGGGGATTATGGCAAACCCCCTTGAGGGAGGCCTTCGTTCAGCAGTGGATGTCTTCTGGCTGATGATGATGATGATTTTTTGATTCGATTCAAATATCGGGTCTTTAAGTACCCTTTCTTATATACATGCGTGAGCGATTTAGTACATACATAGCATCACGCCTGTATTCCCTGAAGGGTTAGGCAGAGGTGTACTATTCTACACCCATATTTTGTTGATGCCGTTATTGAGTCCCATGTACTAGGGGGCGAGCCTATTGCCATCTACCGGGCACAGTTCCAGACTCCGTGCTGCTACTGAGAATTTCCATACAGAAAAACCTAATAACATTTATTCGGCCTGGGAATCGAACCCAGGATGTCACGGTCAGCAGTCGTGTTTGCGACCACTAGACCAATGAGCGATTAAATTTCTGCTCTATCTATAATTTCTTCATCTTTTAGCTTTTTCACGTTTCCTTTACTTTGTAATATCTAGCTTCAGGTCTGATTTTACCGAACATTAGGTAGGCAGAGGTGACTTGTTCACCCACAAGTCACCAAATATTAAGTAACATGAAATAGAGGACGAGCCTATTGCCACAATTCCAAGATTATCCCCATCTGGGAACCGAACCCGGAACGTCATCCTCAGCAGCGGCGCCTACGACCACAACAAAAGTGATGCCTCAATGAATGAATTAAACGTGACCTCATGACTCACAACAGATACTCTAGGTTTTATAACGGAGGATTGAATTGTTCCCACGATATTTTCCATCAATAGAGCAGATAGTATGTAAGTAGTTAAAGAAAAAAATATGCCCATTTGTATGGAATTTCACACGATTACACTACAAACAGTTTGCACCCACGTTTTGCACGACTTTGAGGTCGTAAGTAGGTTTTTATTTATAGTGTACATGAGGAGTATTAACAGAACATCACGGGTGTATTTCTTGAAGGATCGGCCTTTTTTTTTACCTGTGAAAATGCACATGCTTACCCGCAGCCCTGGGGAAGGCGACGGGTGATGTCGGACTTTTACCGACTAAAACCACACGGTGCGACATACCTGTAGCGCCGGAGATTCGCTCGCGCAATCACCGCACCCCCGGCTGGTATCGGCCCGCCAGTGGATGACCGAGATGTAAGTTGTGTGCTCACATGCTATATTTCTTCAATGCCATACACCATTTCTTAACGGAATCTCAGTAACATTTTTCCTGACATGACTACCTAATTGCGACCGCTGGACTAATGAGGAGTCCTATTCTCCTAGTCCTACTCATGATTATAGTCGAATTCCGCCACTTGCATCCATCGGTTGCCCGCGACTTCCACAATGTCGTCGGTCCACCTAGTACGAGGCCTTCCTACGCTGTGTCTACTCGTTCGTGGTCGCCACTCGAAAATCTTTCTTCCCCATTGGTTGTCAGATGGATGCAAGTGGTGGAATGTCGTTCGATGTGGTGGTCTAAGGGGGAGGCCTTCATTCAGCAGTGGCCATCTTCTGGCTGATGGTGTTGATGATACAAGAGGCGCCCGTCGCAATAAATGTGAAAGTAACTCTGTCTGTTTGTTACCTCATCACGACTAAACCACCGAACTGATCATTATGAAATTCTTCAACGGCGTAGTCTAGGACTTGGAGGAGAACATTTGCTTATTTTTACTACTGTAGCAAAACATTAATTATATAGAATACAAAATACACACAAATGAAATATTATAAAGAGGTTAAATTTGTTTGTGTGTATGTAGGGGGTAATCTCCGGAACTAATGATCCGAATCCGAATCTTTCACCGATAGATAGCTACATTATTCCCGAGTGCTATAGGCTATTAATTACATATGTAGATCGAAGAAGCTGAAGCTAGTTATTAATATTAAAATAAAGCCTTCATAGGTACTTTTGTGTAATTATTCCAGTAACATGTAATTGTGTGACCAATTTCAGTAAATCACAAGTCATCCTACTAATCCTACTAATATTATAAATGTGAATGTTTGTGAGGATGGATGGATGGATCATTGTTACTCTTTCATGCCAGAATGGCTGAACGGATGTGAATGAAATTTGGCACAGAGAACACATAGGCTTTTTATCCCGGGAAAATGTACGGGTTCGTATACCACGCGGGCGAAGCCGCGGGCGGAAGCTAGTCATCACTAATATTGTGGGATAAATAAGTAAAACATCTTTCACAGTGATAAATAGATGACACTAGTACAATCGCTAAGTGGTTCGTAACTTGACATCGAGATTTATAGGTTCCGCCAAAGCCCGTATTTTTGACGCTTCAGCAATCTGTCAAAACTAGGATTGTGCCAGACAAACGCGTATACCTTTGAAAAAATATTGCGTCGTTGTTGGGAATCAATTTGTAGGTGTTACATTTAAATGTTTTATTTAACAATGTCAAATTGCTTTCGAAAAATATATGATATTTATATGGCGTGTCCAAAAATATTTAAATAGATACTGCAGTAATGAGATATTATGAACGACAAAGCTGCTATATCAAACGAAAAATACCAGAATTATTTAATAACGTCAAACATTAGATCAATTTCAATGAATAGTTTTCTTAGCAATTACAGTACCTATTTATTCTGTTAATATAATAAAACTCGGCGACAAATTACTACAAGGAAGAGTATTATAACGATACGTACAATTAAATTATGAGAGAAAAGTGTATTCGAGAAACGAATTCTTGTGGGGATGGTTTTATCTTATAATAGGTACGAAGTTTCGTAATGAACAGTTCTTATCAGTCATCAAGTTGTGTCAGATTATCTTACGTTTCCAGTTACTATGAGACACGGTTTCTATGGTAGCAAGATGTTGAAGCCTATTGGCAAATTTTCCGCTCATTTCGTCCCTATAGATATCTGTTTTTATATTTTGTTCAAATAGAAAGCTCTGCAATTCTATTTCACAGCCGAATTATCATGTGATGAGGGTGACATCTATCATTTTTACGGTAAGCCCTGTGATGTGACGTACTCCAATATTTTTCACGGTTTGTTTATGACGCAGAAAACAAAAACAAAAGTGGCATTTTTTTACAAATTACCTCCAAAGCGAGCGATTAAAACATTTAGATAGTGTTCATAACGTTTGAAAAAGATATTTTAATTTAGAGCTTATAGCGAACGAGATAAAGTCCATGTTAGTTTAGCGCTGGTGAATGATAAAAACATTCGACAATCGCAATGGTAAATTACAGCTTTTATACCACTATCACATTCGTTTCATATACGCTAACAGTTACATATATTTGTCTTCGCGATAAGATTTCTTATGTTGTATTTGTTTTGAATTTAAAATACACATAATATGTATAGAATGATGGTGTGTATACAGAGTAGTGTCTTCTTTTTAAATTCGTTTCCCTACTCTAGGATTTTCTCCTGTATCGTGGGTACAGTTTACAAACATACATGTCACATGCACACACAACCAGACCCGAAACAACTATCTGTAGATCATACAAATATTTGTTCCGTGCGGGGATCGAACCCGCGACACGTAGCGCAGACATCTAATCGCTTAGCCACTGCGCCATCCGTGCCGTCCGTTTCTATCCAAGGTTACATTTTATTAAGTTAAAATGAAAAATTCAATAAAATATGAGAAGTTTAATTATCTTACATTCTCTGCAGCATTTAACTGTGTGTAAATTTGATTCAATCCGAGGTATTGCAAATTATATGTAAGTATCGTAGACACATTTAATAATATCAAAATTTAATTCTGCGTGACATCAAATATTGCGAATGTTTCAGAACATTCCTATTTAAAATAAACCTGCTCTACTGCTTTTTTAAACTATTTTTGTCTCGTCTCGAACATATTAGCATAAGAGGAGACACATTTATAGTATAATGTAAATAATGAAGCCTTATTATTAAACACATAGTACCAGGATCTATTATTATTGTATATCGCGCTTTCTTATATATTATCTATGATCTTATGTATTATCTCTTATGAAAATTATGAACACCGAGGTGGAGGGTTGGCACTATTTGACAGTTAGTTGGGTTGGTAATGCGGCTATTTCCCTTCGTCATTCAGGATTGTACAAAAATATCGTCACTCGTACAGGCTGATATATCGATGGAAGGTAAACTAAACTCTCAAACCAAAATTTAAACAAATCACATACCCAGACCAAAAACAACTATCTGTTCTATCCCTACGCTGCAGCTAGAAGTGAGGAAGTTAAAAAGAACCTGATATAAAATAGTCTTATCAACTCGTAAGTGAAAGATAAAATAGTGAATCTTTAATCCTAAATGCTAAGCAATAAAATTATAAATAATCGGCACAAATTTCGGGTACTCTATTCACGCACGTGTAATCATCTCAATAGGTCACGCATATCAATCTCATATTATACCTATTATACCGGACAATAATTTAGTGATTATCGCCTAAACACAAATGGGCAATAACAATTTAGTTGCTATTAATATTTTATGAGAGAAATCCACTTATATCAAAGTTCATGCCATTGATAATGACAGCTCGTGTTTTCTGTTTAAACTGAACGCGGATGCCATTACTGAGCTTTTGAATGATAGTACAAATAAAGCTACAAACAGCATTTTACATTGTAGCTTGCCATTTTGCATTCCCGAGATAATCCTAACCAATTTGTCACCGTCAGTTTACCAATTAGGTCGTTGTTTCGTAAAGAGCCATGAGTCGTTGAAGGCAACAATATTTATCTTTATAATACGGTAGATGACTACTAGTCATCTGAGTTACTTTTAATGCACTGTCAAAAACGATATTTGTTCTAAAATGTTTGGAATACAAAAGCGTGACGTCATAATTTTTCATTGCCATTGACATACAAATTGAGTGATTTTGATACATTAAAAATTGAAGACGCCAAAGATAAGCAAGAGATTAAGTTTTACTGAGTTTTTAGAAAGAAAACTATTTACCAAACAAGATTTCAGAATTTATTTTTGATGCAGTAATCTAGCCTATTATGAATCTTCTATTACTATTTAATTTACTAATACATCGAATGCCTCATATAAAATCTATATTATTTGGTAATATTTTATTCCTGGATCTTTACATATTAAGTAAGTATTATTGATCTAAAGTAAAGGTAGGTACTCCATTTCTACTAGTCTCCAATATGGGTTGGCATTTTAGAGCAACATTTATGAGCATGACTTAATGCACATGCCCTTTACAAAATGCGCTTGTATTTAAATGTAAAGTGGAGATAACTAAATTACCTGCAACTCGGGTACTGCACTCGATTGTGGTTTCATTTCGCGAGTTAAACTTAAAGCAATTTTCAGTTGTCGTTTCCGCATCGCTAAATAATTTACAACAGATAATGTTGTTGGTTCGTCAGAATGTAAATAACTTAAAGCCATAGGCCATTACGAGTATCGTTTAGCTGTCGGCTTCTGACAAAACTGTCTTGAAATACGCGCAAAATAGGCGTGTTTTGTCAGATTATAAACGAGGTCGAAAGGTTTTGTATTTTTTCAATTTTTTTGTTAATTTAATAATTATAACGAGATAAGTATAAGATTGTTAGTTTAAAAAAAAAAACACATTTTGAGGGTCAATTATTTCTAAATTTATAAACATTATCTAAAAAACAAAAACGTGACGACCTAGTTTTTACTTGTGTCTATAACATTTAAAAAACAGCAAAATCAGCTCATGTTTAGTGGGGTAAAATCGTTAACGCATTTTGTATGAAAACTTTTAGCTAAACTATAGTCTTAATTGTAAAACAGAATGTTATCTTACATTACAAGCTACAAACTAAACATATACCCGGAATAACATACATAATAACTACATGGTAATATTGTTGTTTTGTTCTTAATGCTCTCTGTCCACCATTTGAGAAATTGATAATATCAGAATTTTAGTAGTAGGTGTCCTCAGGTACATTTTCCATTTTTGCCTTTCTTCCGCCAGTTCTTTCACTTTTTTATGTTTTGACTTCTAGCTTTAAATTTATCTGAAATTCAATCTCTTAAAATTATTTTGTGGGAAATTTAGAGAAGAACGATTTCTTAATTTTGTTGATACCCTGATCGACCCTAGTTGTACAATAAGTACAATACCATACAATCTCAGTATGTATGTATTGACTTTAACTAAGCAAGGACGGGTCAGTAGCCCACTGGCGACTGATGCCACCCGTACTCACCACTTTCTAGCTATTAAATTAGACACACATACTAGCATAAAACTATCTACGATCTTTCGCCTTTATGGGAAGAGAAAAACTTTTAAGTTGTATTGCCACCATGTCAACCACATCTGAGAAATTTTTCCACTCAAACGTTGTTGTCTAAATAAAAGTTATTGATCTCCGTTATGTCACCTGCGGAATACCAAAAATGTAAGGTAATTTTATCAGAATTTGAAGTTTTCCGGAGCTCCAAATCATAATTTTTCACTAGTTGATCTTCTCCTACAGCGAAAAGCAAATTATTTATCTCCTTAATATCAGATAGAAGAGACAGAAATAATCATTCATGATTAGATCACATCAACATAAAGGTCACCTTCATTCATGGCCGCTCATCCATCCAATTATCAGCCAGTATGATCATTACTTAACCACATGTTAGCACGACTTGACCCGTACTGTTTGGTGTACACTTTCACTAATTGTGATTCAAGAATCTGAGGTCTCTTTGTGCTTACGCATGTCTTGGCTTAAAATGATAAGTAGTGTTGTAAGTGGTACTGACATTTAATAATTGTTTATAAGAATTATTTATTCACTAACCTTTTACAATTTTGATGTTAATTACTTTTAATTTAGAATATTTTGTTTGGGTTTGTGAAAATCTTTTTTTCTTTCTAAAGGATCGTCTTCTCTGAAATACCTAAATAATTTAACGGATTTTAAATTTGTTTCGAATCCTTTTAAGATTTCATCGTTTAATCCTTTGATTAATTTGTAGGTCGTATTTATGTATTGTATTTATGTATCTATAGTTTACATAGTAGATAGTTAGTACACCGCAAACTGGTCTTTTTCATTTTCAGGAGGGCCCATCGCTTTACTCTTCATCTTCAATACTTGTGGTGTACGTATATGTTATATTGTATTGTAATCAAAGATATAATTATCCCCGTTGCGAAAGTATATTTCCTTCCACAATTTACATCTGAGACAGGACACAACATCGGAGAAATATGTGAGTACAGTAAACATCTGCTTAACCCTTCGGGGAATACAGGCGTGATGCTATGTTATGTAATAAAAATATCTCCATTTGGAGATAGGACCCGAAATGGTTCCAGTTGTTTAGAACCGAAAGCAACTGACCTAAATATTACCGATATTGGGAATACCTCAGGGTATATTGATACTTAATGGCAATCGGTCTTATTTATTGTGACGTGTCCCACATATTAATTATGTGCGAGCATCTGGAAAATCTCAACAACATATTGATTGCTATATTAAGCTAAGGTAAACAAAATATGAGTACCTTAAGGTGTCTATAATTGGAAGTCTAGTAGACTGCAAACAACATCCTCTGGGGGAGTTATAATAAAATAATGTTCGTTAACTACCATTTTATATTAGCGCTGCATTAGGCTTAGCACGATTATTGTTAATGTGAAGAATTGAATTCGAAATAGTAGTTTTTTTTTTCTTACATTGAACACTTTTTTTTCATATTTCATATTTCATAATACTTAACTTGACGCATAAAATTAAAACAAAATCGTATACGACAGTTGATTGATCTTTTAAGGAAAATATACAACAAAAATACAAAAGAGTTTACTGAACTGCAAGTTTGCCTAGAAGTAGCCTATTCACTACTCCAGTGCAGCTATCAGGAAACACAAATTTTGGCAGAGAGTTTCACTCCTTAGCTGTACGAAAAATTATCTTATTCATTATCTGCCTAGTTTTATCCCAACTACATCGGTATGTAGCTAAGCGATTAGCTTTGTGCGCTATGTGTCGCGTGTTCGATCCCCGCACGTAACAAATATTTGTATGATCTACAGATAGTTGTTTCGGGTCTGGTTATGTGCGTGTTGTATGTTTGTAAACTGTACCCACGACACAGGAAAAATTCTAGTGTGGGTCAAGGTTTTTTAAAAAACAACAAAAAATATCCTATTATATATAAATTAAGATCATTATAATGTAAATATTAATTTCACTTTAAGGAAAAAAAATACATTTAAACATGAGCAAGTCAACAATGACCTTGGCAGCATTCACTGACGCAAATGAAGGTACTCTTGACGCAGACGACTTTTCAATCGTTGTGTAACGCAAAAGATAGCAATGGAAGGCGTATCCGGGTTTCGTAACCGTCTGTGGCGGAGCGCGAAATAACAATTTATAAAGACGAAATTTAATACATAATATTTCAAGTAAAACGAAATTATCAAGTATGTAAACGTTGTCTACAGAACAGAATATCTACGCAGAACAAGCCGAACTGAGTGTATTGTCAACACTCGAATCGTACTGTCTGTTGACTATTGAAGTAGGGTTTGACAAATTTCCTATTGATAGAAGACGTCCATCCTTGTTTAATTGTATTTATCACGTAGATACAACAAAACTATTTGATGTTACTAGTTGGGCTCGCGGTTCTGCGTAAATTTTTTATTTTTATTATTGGTGTGGAATTTTGGATTAAAAATCTTACCAAATTTCATTAATTTCGTTTATATTCCTGAGATTTTGTAATTGGTTAATAAGTAATTGATATTTTGCCTTAACAATTTAGTCTCTACCTGGCTGCAACTAGGGAACATTAGGATGCTAGCACACTGAGATAGATTTCTAGTCTCAATAATGTCCTCCTAACTGAATTTCGGTCACAGCGGCCAATTTCACCGGAGATTAGCCAACTACGCTGGTGATATTATAGAGCACTAAGTGTGTACGCAAATACAGGTGCACTTTCTATTCCTTCACTCTCATAGTCCGATGGGACGGTAATCCGACACGACTAGAGAGAGATCAGGAGCAGGACCTACGGCTTTACGTACTTTTCGAGGTACGGTGTGTATTCACATTCACAAAGACCCAGACCCGAAACAACTATCTGTAGATCATACAAATATTTGTTCCGTGCGAGAATCGAACCCGCGACACGTAGCGCAGCAGTCGATCTCTCAATCACTGCGGCAACCGTCAAACTCAGTAGTTCTGGTCCCATACTCAGCTCTGAAACTGGTAGGTACCCGTAAAGAAAGATACCCATTTGTTAGTGAGCCTTTCACAATTTACTAAGGGCTGTATCTGCTTAATTTAATTTAGATGTTGGTATCAGTTGTAATACGGATACTTATGATGTTAGCTACATACCCGGAAGGTCTGACAACCAGTCTCATAATCATATCGGTTCCTTCCAGTAATTGGGTTGCGAAGGTCAAGTGATAGGAACCACTACACAACCAAACAAACTGAAAGTTGATCACAATATCCTAAAAGGCCTGGCGTAATGAAGAGAGGTTGAATAAGCCGTGTTAAAATCCAACAATGAAGATAAATGTTTCTTATTAATTCGTTGTGAATCGAGACGTCTACCCAATTAGATATTGTTTTAGCAATGCAGATTGGATAACAGTCAATCTCCAAACAGTTTAATTGGAACCTTTGTAGGCATGAGATAGGGAGGTTTTTATAGGAAATCAATAAAACTGTCCTTTCTTTACGTATATCCAGTGAATAAAGCGATTCGGTTGAAATTGAACCAAATTGCCTCATTGGTGCAGTGGCCGCAACCGCGACTGCTGAGCGTGAGGTACTAGGATTGATAAAATGATTAACTCCCAAATGCATATACGGCATAAACTAGAAACATGTTACTAGACAAAACATCGGGTTTATGGCTTGCCATTAAAGAATCACGAACACAAGAGAGTATTTTCTGGAGAATTATAACACACAATACAGAATGAATGCGAAACTCTTCACCTATTTGGCTGTGCCCTTGTTTTTCTTGGTAAAGAAGTGAGGATCCGGGTAAAAACCGTTCGATTTCATAACCAAGCCGAGTCGCCGATGGCGATTTGCAACGGCGAGACGGCGAGGTGCGATCCGGAATACAGAATTAGGAACGGAGGTTTTAAAATAGGTGGCATGAGGTGTTTTAGTACTACGTCGGCAGCGTTTCAACTAGTGGGGAAATTAGAAGTTTACAAGTAGGTAGATTTAGTTTAAAAATGGATCCGGGTTAATTAAAAAGAATTTTTATACATAGTTTCATCGAAAATTGGAACCAATATATTTTTGCGACTATAGGTATAGCTCCTAATTAGAAAAAACACCAAAGTTAAATATATCCTTAAATAAAGAACTCTTTGGTCTGGTGATTGAGGGCAATTGCTGTATGAATATGGAATTTAATGACGGCACCTCGAAGGTTGGGTTTAGATACATTATAATATATCTCTGCCATCTTTTCAGGGTATACACAGATGCTATAAAACTGGTATGAATTTAAACCGGTATGAATTTAAGAAATATTTAAAACGTTTATGAGTGCGTTGTGAATAAATCACTCTCACCGCTTTTTATCGTAACCTAGCAGCCATATCTGTCTGTCATGACTCATCTATTGGGACCCAAGCCTAATTATAATGGATTCGTCAGATTATGAACAGTTGGCTGATCGCTAAAAGTATACAGACTGAAATAATTTTAAGAAAGATTAAGTTATTATTACAGTAGCCACTCTTAAAATAATTATGACTAAACACCGCTTTATCGCCGCCACGTTTTATGTATAAACATGACAACAAAAAATTTCATGAATTAGTATTCAGCAAAAGTAAATGGTAAAGAGACAGTTTCGGTTTCTTAAAATTGTAACGAGTATTTTTTTTTTTCTTGAATTGTTTAAATAGTTTAAGTATGCATAATATAATATTATTATAAAACAAAGTTCCCCGCCGCGTCTGTCTGTCTGTTCGCGATAAACTCAAAAACTCCATCCATCCATCCATCCTCACAAACTTTCACATTTATAATATTAGTAGGATAGGATTTTTCGGAAAGCTTACTGACTAATATGAAATGTAAAATAGGATACATTGTGTAGGTAATATAAATTGCTAATAACAAGCTTCCACATGTAAACAATTCAGTACCTAAGATAAATCTAAAATAAACATACTATGAGCTACAGTTTTATTTTTATTTTTATGAAATCATTAGGTGTCTATAACTTAAAATGGCTAATATTGTTTTCAAAATCACCACATATTATAGAACAAAGTCCCCCGCCGCGTCTGTCTGTCTGTTCGCGATAAACTCAAAATCTACTGAACGGATTTTCATGCGGTTTTCACCAATAGACAGAGTGATTCATGAGGTAGATTTAGGTGTATAATTTGTAGAAGTTTTGTGTAAATTCGCTGAATTATAACGATGATAGTTGAAGTTGTCGGAAAAAATCATGCCGACTGGGAGCTTTATTGGCGTGCGCCGAGTAAATGCTCGACATAACAGGTTGACACGATCTACGGCGGAAAAAAAATGAATAGGTATATGCTCTACTACCCGTGCGAAGCCGGGGCGGGTTGCTAGAGTAAAATATTTAAGATTATTACCCTTAGAGAAATTTTCCTCCAGGACGTCATCTTCGTTAGATAGCCTGGAAGTCCCTCAATAGACTCAAGGTGGGTGTAGGCAGGTGCCAGAAAAACTGGAAGAGTTCGTTCTCAGAGGATGATCAGTGTGCCTGCAGCGCTACACAGACAATGGAGCACATGCCATTGTACCCTAACTGCACTGAAATTCTCAGTAGCAGCCCGCAATATGAAGCTGTGCCCGGTAGACGGCAATAGGCTTGCCTCCTATTACATTGGACTTAATAACGACATTGGCGAAATGTGAGTGTACAATAGAACACCCCTTGTTAACTCCAGACAAAGTTTTTACTTTAATGTTCCAAATTACAATATTGAGTCTTTCTTTGGTATCTCGCTTCTTCCTTTCAAACATCATTAGTTAGAGAGCAAACTGCTCATTTCTCGGTAAAATCAACGCGGCCATCAAAATCGTGTACGCCCAATAGTTCTCTATAAATCAAATCTGAAATCGGAGAAACATTCCTCACAGCACTGTTTAAAAGCTGTTGTTAAGGAAAAAAAGATAGACCTGACCTCATTTTCTATTTTGCAACAAGTCACGATTTCGTGATCTTAGTTATAAGCGGTGAAAGAATCATCTAAATGTAAGGTGTCGGGATCAGTTTTGACGTTTCAATTTGTACCAAATAAAGATTGTTTGAGTATAAATACTTATGCGCACGATTGCTGATAGTTCGTAGGATAAGGTTTCTTTCTCTTTTTCAGATTGATTTCGTCTCAATATGTTCTATCTGTATCTTTAATATTGGGTCGGATTCTAATCTAACCGGTTGGGGCTAAATATCAGTATTTTTAAATGGAGTGACTGCCATCTGTCCTCTGCTACCCAACTACTGGGAGACACTGATACTCTAAGGTTAAACTGGTTATCAGACTTTTTTGGGCTCTGACATCCGTAACAACTGTCATAGGTCTTCGTATGACAGCCGGGACCAACAGCTTAACGTGCTTTCTAAGGCACGAATGGGTCTCGATGTGTGAAATATGGTCACCCATCCAAGAACTGACCGCTTCAAGCGCTACTAGATATGTAGCTACGAGCCCCTCTATCTTATTAGTAGCTTAATATAAATATTCTTAGTTTGACGTGGTGGAAGTCAATATATAATTGTGGAAAGAAAATTAGACCTTAACAGGTATCGAACTTCCATGTTAATTGACGGTTAAATTTATGTAGAAGGAAGATTTGGCATAGCGAGTAGAGATAAGTAGGCTAGAGCGACCAGTGCATCGAAACAGAAGGCGCAGGTTTGATTCTGCGGTTCAATTTTCTTTCCTCAAATATAACTTTAGTATTTGCTTTGAACGCGTTATTGCTTCATGAAATAAATTTAAATAGTGGATGTTGTTATAGGTACGGATGATACGACAGTTTTTAAGAACATTAGATAAGCTATTTGTTTTGATAGGTTAATAATTATAATAGATGTACACTTAGGAAATTATGAAAGCGTTTTAAAAGCCGATTAAAATAATACGTGTTAGTTTTAACTTAAAGATGTTAATGAAATGTTTAAGTTAAAACTAAATATAGAGATAGAGATATAATAGATACTAGTTTTTAGAACGAGTTGTGCTGACTCTGCAGAAGAAAGAAACATAAGTAAAGGCAATATATATTTAAGTTTAATAAAAATCATAAATAAAGTTACTCATAATTTACACTCGTTGCTAACGAGTATCTCGTTAAGATATTCCAGTTGAACGCACTCTTTCTAAATCGATTCTAACATCGTGAACGACGTATTAATGTGTGGTATTACTTATTCAATGAGCGGATAAAGATTGGAGCGATCATCGAGTTTGATGACTGTTTTGTCGTCATCTGATCTAATGGTTGCTAGCGCAGCTGTTTAGCGTGAGGTTCTGGGTTCAGCTTGCGGATTAGGTTAGTGGGTTTCTCTGTTATGAAATTCTCAGCCGAAACCTGGAGGGGAGAATTTTGCTCAGTAGTTGGCAATAGGCTCATGACATGATGAACACTGACACAATGACACATAGGACTTATCGCCGTCATCGGTGAAATATAGGCTTACAATTGGCTAGATGACTGCATCAAAATAAATTCTGAAATCTTGTTTGTTAAATAATTTTCCTTCTAAAAACTCACTAAAACTTAATCTCTTGGCTTATTTTTGCCGTTTTCAATTTTTAATTTATCAAAATCACACAATAACTAGGTTAATGGAAATGAAGAACTATGACGTCACGCTTTTGTATTCCAAACATTTCTAGAACAGAATGTCGTTTTTGACAGTTCATAAAAAGTAACTCAGATGTCTAGTAGTCATCTAAAGTATTCTGGAACTTACAAATCTGCAATTCTGTTAGACTGACCCTGCAGGGTATGCAGGCGAGGCGTGGTGCTATGTTATCAAAGCGAACCACTAATCGATCTCTTGACAAAAGAATTGGTGATCTAATGGTGTTGCTATATATTGTATAATAAGATCACAAAAGAATGCGGTTGCTTTTCAATCTTCACACAACTTTTCTTTTGATCAAGTGAGCTTATAAGCGTTTTTATTCATCAATCATACCTTTGAAAACTTAAGTTAAGTCAAGTTATCAAAGTGTTGGATTCCATCGACTAATAAATTTTAACGCGCGATGGTATCATTTCAAAATAAATGTCCATAATTCTGATTTATGCTTGTTTTACACCGTCTGGCGTGACATAAATATATTTCGTATAGATTATCGGCTCTCATATTTGGTAGGTACTTGATATCAGAAACTGTAGAAGAGAGTGTAATATTAATCAAATATTGAATACAAATATTGGTATATCTCTTACTGTGGCACTTTAGATATGATTTGCTTTATTATTTGATATGAATTCGTGTTTTGAACTAATAACATAATATTTTACGGGTTTATATTTCAGTGTTTCCAAACTGAAGAATATGAAAAGTTAACATTATAAAACACATATTATATAAACACAAGTGGGTGTTGGTGATAATGGGGTGCTTCAGCCCTGAAAGAGACCCACGTGCTTTAAGGAGCTCATCAACACCTTGTGATAAGATAGAGGAATTGCCCAACTTTTTCCAAACTACGATGAAGTCGGCTCGCAATCAAACCAGATGCGTCTGAATTTCAGTATTTTACCTGGAACGACTGCTAACTGACTTCAGCCATCCAACTGGGAGACACTGGTAATCTAAGGTTGTACCGGTTGTCAGACTTTTTGGGCTGCTGACGCTCATAACTATTGTCAAAGGTACTAATTGATTAACGTACTTTCCTTGGCACGGAGGGGTCTAAAATCCAGGTACTGACCGCAGCAAGAGCTTTTTAAACATTCGATAGTAGAATAAATCTCAGTCTAAACACAATTGAGATTTACTCTCCATAGCCAACGAATACCAGATAAATCAGTTATTCTGTTGCATTGTAGAATATTATACTTGAGCCCAATTATTTTACAGGGGGTGACCCTAATGCCGGGCACTATTCCAAACTTCAGGCTGCTACTAACGATTTTGCCTGACCTGAATTTTACAAGGAGGTGGTTTTAGACCTTGTTTTTAGTATTGCAGCAAAACATCATTTGATAATACATTCAAAATACACGAAAGTGAAGTCACGGGCACCAGCTATCTTAAATATATTCAAACTCAATGCTATAAATACACAGCTTAAAAGAATGACAGCAAGACAATAACATTTACAAAATAATTAAATCCTCATTTTCATACTGGTATCGGTTTTTAATCGAAGTCTCGGTTAGTTGGCATGCGCAAGCACGTGCGACTGGTCACTGACTTTAACTAACGGTAGCATCATGCCACTACACATCTGTGAGGGACCATTTTTGGAAATAGTTCTTGGGATCTTTATCTCTATGTCAATGCAGGTTTAGTTATGCTTAACTATTGGAAAGTTTCGGAAAAATTCTTTATCCTTTTGCTACAACTTAACAGTACTTCTTCTTTTTCGGTCTTGTCGATACAAATTATCACATTGGTATCGCCCATGATGTGATGAATATATGAGTTAGTCAATAATGGCCTTAAGGGGGTTGCTCAGGACGCGCCAACCATCTCAAGTATCTTACTTCTTTTCTACTTTGAATCAGTCTTGTATACTTAACTTAAAGCATATCGCTAAGCCTCGATGTTTGTAGGAAGATTGTCGATAATGTTATTGATGAAAAATAATGTAATTTTACTTTTTGCTATGTTTAATGTAAAAGCTTATCTAAACATTATTTGTGTCCGTCTCTTGCACTGGCTTCATATTATAAAAATCGCGGAATATTCCCGTGAAGGCTTGATTAGTACTTGAAAATAATAAAAAAGAGAGGTAACATTGTTAAGAATAAGATATTTATTAAACATTAAGCAATAGGAGGCCACTGGCGTGGAGCGGTGCGACAGGAATTTTCTATTGTGTCTACTTCACGTCACGATGAAATTAAGCATAAAATAATAACCAAGACTTTATGTTCAATCTAGTATGTCTCATTCTTAATTAAGTATTTATAATTAAAAATGAGACACACTAAATTCCAATTACTTATATTCTAAATGAAAAATTTGCAAGAGCATTATTATTATTATAAAATAAAATACTAAAATTAACAGTAAATTGAGAAATCATAAAATCAATACAAGGAAAATAATAATCAATTAAGTATATTAATGTTAACCGCAATAGAAACTCGATTCTTCGTTCCAAAACACAAATTGCTGATGGGGGCCGTAAAGCTGCCGAATTGAAATGGAACTGAGCTGGTCACATCTGCCGTCGGCCGTCGGATGAGCTATGGGCTAAAACAATCACACAGTGGCTCCCAAAAGGTAGGAAACGACAGCGTAGCAGACGCAAAAGGAGATGGCGAGATGAGCTGGACTCCTATGGAAAGAACTGGCCCCAAATCGCAATGGACCGGAATAAATGGAAAGAGGGGAGGGAAGGCTTTGCCCTGCAGTGAGACACAACAGGCTCATAATAACAATAAGGGGGTGAGGGGAGGTGACGGGGAGTAGCGACCCCGCGGCGCCTGAGTGCTCCAGGGAGAAGTCACCGTTCCTCACCTCCGGCTTGCCTTCATTGGCTGGCTGGAGTGAAAAATGACGAGGAACAGGTGTCCCGCCTCTGTGTTGCCTTAATTGGCCGCCCAGAGTGGAGTCGTTAGAGCAGAGCTCTGTTTGTAAGGTGGATGCTGAGCATAAGTGGCGAGTGGGCCAGTGACCCTCAGGTAACAAGTGATCTGAGTTTAAAGTCCAGCGAAGCCTCTTCAATCTTCAGCCGCTCACGTTCCTGTTTGCCCCCTTGTTGCGACCCGAGCAACTATTTTTGGGGGGCCCAGTTAGTGAATTGGCAAGTCTCCGCCTGCCATTTTTACGTGCTTTATTACATTGTTTCGGCAGGCGCCATAGTTTTCCATAGTTCCCCATTACTCAGTCCACTACCATCCCATCACAATAGCCCAAGTAGTTTTTCTCCAGATATTTTGCAATAGTCCTACAAACCCAGGGATTGTCCTTGGGTGCATTTCTATAGTGCATACAGGGATAATCGCTGGGTATGTCACCACAACATTATCATTAAAGCTGTCTTAAAGGCTCTACGTGTTGGCTTCGGCCCCACGCACGTCTTCAAAAGTCTGGGACTCTATAGTCCCGTGCAAGATAAAGACACACAATAATAATAATGTTTTCAAAAAGTTTAGACTAATGTCATTTGCATTGAAGGCCCTGAAAATATATAACTAAAAACCTATTTTCAGGTTTCAACGGTTGACACTATGATTAGTCACACTAAAATATTCAGACGTTAATGATACACTGAATATTAAATTTTCATATCGACGTCGTTTTAACGTCATAGACATAATAGCAAGATAGAATAACGAGCTATACATGACGCATATTTTTTAACTTGCTTATTTATAATACACTCAAACTTTATAATTTTAAGTCTTATTTTTTATTAAAGTTACCAAATTTCTTTGACATAATATTAAGTTTGCGTTTTTATTAAAACTTGACAATGATTGATGAACTTCTTGAATTTTCAAAATTCAGAATTCTTTTTCATTTGGAATTACTTCACACAGTAATAAAAAGAAATTAATTAATGCCTGCGGTCTATAATCTCCAGTTAATATTATTAGTGTGTCTACTATATATAGAGCTGCTAATAAATAAAATATAACCACCAAATTATATCATGGAAATCGTCTTTCCTTCGATCAGCCGGTTCCTTCAATTTTCATTCTATTTTTATAAAATGTATATTAAGTAACGAAATTTTTAAACAAAATTAATCGAATGAAAATGTGGCTTATTTATGTAGGTATCTACTTATTTAATATTTCCGACGAATTTTGTTTTTTGAAGCAACTGAACTTGACAGTTTTATATCTATAGTTACGCATATGGTTATATATATATCTTTTGTTTTGAAGGTTTCTGGTGTCATAAAATGTACACTGTTCACAGTATATAATTATCCAAATATGTGAAAATAAAATAATACAGCAGTGATAGCCTAGCGGTTGAACGTTTGCCTTCCATGCAAGAGGGTCTGACTTCGAACCCGGCTCGCACCTCTGACTTTTCGGAATCATGTGCGGATCAGAATTTGATTATCACTTGCGTTTACGGTGAAGGAAAACATCGTGAGGAAACCTGCTCACCTGAGAGGGCTCCATAAAGTTCTTGACAGTGTGTGTAGTCCACCAACCCGCACCGGGCCAGCGTGGTGGACTAAGGCACAACCCTTCTCGTTCGGAGAAAGACCCTTGCCCAGCAGTGGGACAGTAATGGGTTGAATTTATTTATTTATGTGAAAATAATAAAAACATCTTAGATATTTCTGTTACGGATATCCAGGGGCTACACAATTAAGTTCATTGATAAGACAAGATTCCATTAAGACAGCTGTCTATTCGAATACGAGTTGAAGACTTCTTGACATTAATATCCGTGCCATCAAATATTAATATCTCGAAAAGATATTCTTGAGGCTACCGAAGACAATTCTGGCGTAACGAGGTACTATAATGAAAGGACAAGTAAGGATATTTTCTAAGAGAACTTAAACAATAATTTGATTCAGTTCTGTATTCCTAAAAGATCGAGACAATATTAGGTTCAATGTGTTCACCATTATCAGTGTATCTCTATAATAATAAATAAAAAAATAATCTCTCTAATAAAAAACAAAAGAAAATAAAATTACTAATTAAACTATTGTTCGTCCTGGGAATAAAACAATAGAGTAGAGGCGCTCATTTTTAAAACAGTTTATAAAATAATATAAAATTAAAATTATTATAAAACGACAGACGAACAAGCCTCAGGGGCTCACACTAATTCAAAGCAAAATACTATCATAACAAGGTTATATAAAAAGTGTCTATTATTGAACAAAGAGGATTTAATACTTGTCAGCTTTATTCAAAGCCACGTCTGCAAGTGAGTTTTGGGTTGAAGGTCAGGATTGTTCTTAAGCAGCAACAGGTTGTTGGTCCATCGCAAGATGGAACCGCTGATCAAATACATAATTCATGGATAAACCAGCTCCTGAATATCAGTGAAATTTCTTATTCTAAATCGGTGACTTAGAGTAAAATCTTGTTTGGCGTATCGTTTACATTATGACTTGATAGATATTGTTAACGTTTAGGTAGATAGGCATTTGTGTTAAGCTAAATATCTCTGTAAGCATATAACAATGTTTTCTAAATATTGTATTATTTTACTTTTTGCGGTAAGAGCAATCACTCAATGTTTTTATTTTGGTTCGATTGTCATTTCGAATAGTTTCCAATGTAGAATTTTCTTTTCCTTTCTCATTTTTTTTTATCTGCACTATACTAATTTTTATTTGCTATCCTGAAAATTCCTGATCAAAAAGTATGAAGGTTGTCAATAGGAATGCTAGTTTTATTTCCAAATCCGGAGACAAGCTTGTAATACACAAGTTATTACTTAAGCATGGCTTAATATTTATGTTCATAACTCATGAACATAAATATTAAGCCATGCTTAAGTAATAAGTTTTGTCTTAAACATTGATCTCGATTAAACTTGTGTTTTCCCCGGCATGCCAGCCACTTGTTAATTCATTAGCCAAAACATCTTCGTGCCACGCCATTTCCCACTTTGTGTTTCTACAATAGAGCCTTAATTTGATTAGGTGACGTAGAGTAGTGGGGTTTGATGTCATTGCCGTGAACTGTGCGTGAGTCCAGTCAGCCGCGAGGTCCAGTGCGCGCGCGCCGCTTTCGACGCCATCTTGGAATTTAAAATTTTGAACGTGGTTTCGCTAAACTTTTGAGATGTTTTTTATGTGATTGTTTATAGTTTCTGTGCATAAAAGGCTATTGTGGTTTTTTTCTGAAGTGAAGTGTATAAAGGATTTGCTACGAGTATTTGTCGATGATTAAGGTAATATAATTAATGATTTAGCCATTCATTGAGATGGACATGTCCAGATCAAGTATATCGATAGAATCAATAAACTTTCTACGCTGATTAATGGATGGATACTCAATGACGTTGCAATGTTCTTCGGTGTACACTTTCTCTAATACGCGCGTTGCTGCCGTTGCGTCATTGCTTTCACAGTTTCCTTTAGTTTCAAAGAAAAATGTGATATCAAGTATATTTCTCGTATTTTTAAAAGTATACTGTTTTTTATGGTCTTTTAGTTAACGAGCAATGGTTTTTATGAAACAAAACTCTAACTTATACTCGTAGAGTAGTGAATTTCACTTCGTAAGCTCCGTATTTTACAGAAAAATGTTTCAAACATTTAAATTTTTAAATGTATAATCAATAAATATGAACTGTAGTATTTGTTTTTATTATTATAGAAGTTGGTTCACAATTAGTTAGTATTATAATTTCTAATGTCAGAGCCAGACCTAAGATTCAATTTTAAAATTCAATAGGCTGTAGCAAAAAGTAAAGGTGTATTTATTGGGTGACTGTATATTCGTATATTTATCCTATGAAAAAAAAAAATGTATAGTAAACTTTATGCGAGTTGTCGGCTATGCAGTTTCGCCACAAAACCTTGTTTGATTTGATTTATAATATTAATAAGATTTGTTTCTACTAAAATTCCTTCAAATTTAAAATATATAACCCAGACAGCTTACAAAGTAAGAATATGTGTTTCATTATGCGGTTTGTTCTTAATTAACTTTCTGTGCAGTTGCTTTAAATCTAGGTAAGTAAACGCTATGTTGTAAAAGTAAATTATTCTGTTTTATATTCACGGCAAAGAGCGAGAGAGAAAATTACTCAAATAAAGACTTTTTTCGTTAGTAAGGGCAAATCGTGAAAACTGTCTAAAACATAATGTTATTCCCTTTACATGCTGACTTTACATGTTTTACAACTAACTAAAACTAATTGCTTCTCATTTAACGTTTTTACAGCATAAAAGGTCAGACACAAAGCGACCAAATCATTGTAATTAAAATTACTATACGTATACATAGTTATTATAATTACATATTCTACCCTATATATTCTATTGAATTTTATATGCCACCACTTTAATTCCAAGCAAGTAATTTTCACATTCAAAACGAAGGTTTTGTTAACAGTTTGCCTTATTATAACAGTAAATACTAAAAGGGTGACATGACCGTTAACGTATTTATGGTCCGGAAGAATTCATTATTTTACATTGTTTTGATCATTCTACTCGTCGGTAGGATGTATATATTAATGTGTAGCATCTATTATATCATTTACCTTATTTTTTGTTTCTTTAAAATCAATATTAAGTTTGTTGATATCCACAGTTTCGATTTTATCATAAAGCATTAATGATTCAAAAGTTCTTCAGTAATTAAGTAGGTATTAAGTAATTAATTTCGAATTATGCCTACGTATAAATCCATTAAGTAACACTCTTTAAAACTAAGTTGTCACAGGATAGAGAGATCACACTTTTATGATTATAATTAAAAAACTCGTTTCCCTCAATCGACAGTTCGCGGAGGTCGTTTCCGGAGAATAATGAATTTCTCTAAAGCTAATTGGGGCAAAAAAACATATTACTTTCTTATCTTCAAGCTAATTACTTTGGTAGATATTTCAGATAATATTTCACCAAACATATTAAATTTTATATCATTTAGGTACAATAATCAATGATGTTATTTCAATATTTATCGTTATAAAAAAGAAACAAAATATGTTATATAAATAATGGTCGACAAATAAAAATAACAGGGCCGATAACGTTACAAAATATCTCGTTACGATCATTTTTTGTTGCTGTCATTACTAAGACGTCAATGCACAAAAGCAATTTAATCATAGTACTCACGGCTATAGCTACGCCAAGCATTGATACTGCTTTGTTAGCACAAAAAACTTTATTACACAGTTTAATTTGTGTTTTAATAGTACCGGTTTCAATTTTATGTTTTGTTGGATTTGTATTCGTTTTTAGTTTGTTTGTATCGGTGTTTATGTTGTTTATGTCAGTTTGGTGATAATCAACTAAAGGATGTTGGTATTTTTTTTTATTTGCTTTTGTGTGACTATGTATGAAACGATATACAACTGACACACATACCACATCTGAGACATAATTATTTACACACTTACTCATACATTGAGAGTGTCACACATACATACATATTATGCTATTGTCATAAGAATTGTCTAATTTGTTCATTTTCATTTTTTATGTTTTAATTTAATTTATTTTATCTTTTTAATAGTGTTTAATGTTGTTAATTGTGATCTGTAATAAAGGTTTTACCTACAACAGACACCATTCTCTATGTTAACTCTATGTAAACGTCCCTTTGACTGTATAGGTACTGTGTTTGTGAATTTGAGAGAATAAATACGCTGGACCAATACGACCTTCAAACCTTCAAAAAAAGAGCGTACTCCTTTTTAAAAGGCCGGCAACGCACTTGTGACTCCTCTGGTGTTGCGGGTGTCCATGGGTGACGTTAATCGCTTACCATCAGGCGATCTGTCAGTTCGTTTGCAGCATATGCCATAAAAAAAATATTATTATTATATATTATTATCGGTTGAATTTTTTTGATATTAAAATTATTGATCTGAATTCTAAAGCATCAATCTAACACATATTTTTATTTATTTTTGTCAAAAAAGTTATTACTTAAACATTAGTAACAAATATTTTACTCAATCAAAAGACAGAACAAAATAAAATGAGCACAAGTACATTGTTTATAATTAAATTTAATAAAACTAATCAATCTTTTTCTTATTTTAGACATTCGGATTAAGTTATCTTATCCAATTATTTTCTTATTAGAAACACTTTTCTTTGCAAAAGAGTTAAATACTAAACGTGACACCGGCAATCCCTTTTTTGAAATTCTGTAAACGTTAAGCCAAGTCATTGTCTCGCTAATACTACTTAGACAAGTTTATAATTACTGTTGCTTAAAGCTTCTCCTTCAGACAAATATCAAAATTTTGTTATCTCAAATTATCCTAACTAGAACCAAAAATCGGGACTAATACAGACGCCAAAAAAGAAATGTCTAAATATTACAGTATCATTGCGTACATCGAGTGATGAGTCCGGCCAACACTCCAAACATGGCTAACATATTTTGTGAGATGATGGTGATAACTAGGCGACTTGTAAATGCATCGCGTTCATCGGAACAATGAGCAAAATAAACAGCAAGGGGGTATAGAGTATAGTACAGAAGGTTCACTCTTTCTAAAAGGCGTTACAAGCTTGTAAAGACAAAAAACACAAACCACGATTTTCAGACATCACGAGTACACGTGGCACACCAATTTCGATAGTCCTATTGAAACTAAAAATCATGAACTAGCATTAACAAACATGTAGATTACACCCAAAACTCTTTAAAGCCTAACGTTTAATAGATCTGCAGTGCTTTACCATGTTTCGTTTCATCTAATGCCCTAGTGACTGTCCATGTGTTTATTCCTTATTCGCATTGTTAGGAGTTGTTTTTCTGCATTGGATTTGTATGCCAAACGTGGACTACTTGACCACGGGCGACGGACCGTACCGTCCATAATGTCCAACGCTTTCTCCACAATTGACGGATCAGTACGTATGAATGCAAGGTTAATTACTGAGAGAATCAGAAGCTTTCTAGTATTTTAGTGTCGTTTGTTTGTATGGAAGAATTTTAATACCGATGGGTAATTAAATGAAGAAACACTAATTGTTGGCTTTGCGTTTGAGAAGAGATTTATTTACATTCAGCAATAAAATAAAATTTTCTATTCAACTTTATTACCAGAAAGCAGAGATTTAAGCCTTGAAGTATTAAGTATGTTATTTTTCAAAACAAAAAGCAATGAATACTTTAAAATATATTATACGCTACGAATTAAGTCAGTCATAGTAGTTAACCGACACCGTAGTGGTAAATAATACACTATTTAGCCTATAAAAACCTTCGACAAACAAAAACATGAATGCCGACTTCTGTTTTTTTCTCAAGTAATTTACAACATCTAAAAAGTTTTTTTCCTAAGTAAATAAAGTCGATTTATACCTACAGCTCGTTAAAATTATGTAACAACAGTCCTATTATACCGACTTTCTCATTTCGCGTGTCGGTATCCTTTCGTAAGTGTTGACGTAATCTTAAATAGAAATCATCGATGTTTATAATTTTGGCGTCGATGTTACGATTCCACGTTTTTAATTAACCAGTTTTGTAACGAAACAAATAATTCAAGAAAAATATTTTAACTGATAGTTTTTTTTAATTATTTCTTGGAATAAATCTTTAATATATTATATTATAGGCATATTTTATAAAAAGTAGCTTCTTTAATGTTAGAGACTTGGTTTTAAAAGCTAAATAAAGTCCATTGCTTATTACAAAAAAAAAAAAACTATGAGCCACATGCTACAGCTTACAATATTCAGTAATTTTCCTAATTACCTATTGTATTTCATTGTAATTAATGGAATCAGGCGTTAATTTGCGGAAATTCATAATATACAGGATATGCAACTAGAATATTTCGTTTTAATTCCGCCAAACTAGTTCAGGCATGGGGCATATATTCTAGTTGCATATCTTATTTTATTGTTTAATTCCAACCGCAATTTCACCTTAAATTTTCATGCCATAGATAATAGTTGCCCGTGGTTCTCCCCACTTGACATTACTTCAAGTTTTCAAGTAGTCTAAGATATTATTTCGACTTCAACTAAAAAGTTTTATGCCATATTCTACTTTTACATTTTATGAGACAAACACTGTATGTTGTCCTATCTTAAGACATGTTTGTTTGTAGAAGAGTATAATTTACCCTGGATCTTGGCCAAAATATTATACGTTTACTTACGAGACCTTGTCCTTCGAAATAATCTCGGATTACTTTTAATTATTTGCTGTCCCTGAGACTAGTCAGGTCATATAAATATTAAGGGATATCATTGTATGTTAAAGGTAGTTAATTTAGCAATTATTTATTAGTTAAATACGTAATAAAAGTTTTATTCTTCTCTAACCAATTGGTTTTCAAATTAAGATGGCCGCCCATAGTGGTAAAACTCCCCTCCAAAACTTACCACTTGTCTGTATGTATAGGTACTCTTGTGTTCACAGCTTTTCTGCTACTTCATCTAAATCATTCATTTTTTATGTTGTCAGATGTTTTTGTCTGGGCCCATTTCTATTCCGCGATTGAATTTCTAACGTTGGACAATTAATTTGCGTTGTGATACTTACACTTACCTAGTAATATCCAATAGCATTTCAAAAATACTATATACTCTTGCTATGTTATAGTGATTATAGTAAAATATTCCTTGATCTCCTCAGGTATGAATTAATTTCAATGATCATTTCTTGAAAGTTATTGTTATGCTACCAATGTTTATATTTGTTAAAAGTTTTGTGGTAAGTGTGTGTTATACTAAAGGTTACGAAGATTTGTTACTGATTGTAGCTTCAAGCAGTTCATAAAATAGTTTGTGGATAACCCTTCGACTTTATAACTTTGGGCGGTAAGTGACTTGGCTTAACAAAATATAGATATAAGCATATAAGAACATATATTTACACTGTTGTTAAAAGGTAAAAATTGATTTATTAAATGAATGTTAAGTAAGTACTTACTGCTTCTTTTCAAGTAACTTTTATTGCGCTATTGCAGTTGAATGTTTAAATTTAAACTAAAGACTCAATGGAAATCTGCTACTATCTAAAATCGGCTCATTCAAACAATTTACTTCCATCGATCAAAACTCTTTCTACTCAATTGATTTTGGCTTGTAATGATTGACGATTTCGGCTTGAGTTTTCTTTTGAAACCATTATTACCCATTACTTTAGAATTGTTGGAATTAATAGCGAAGGTTGTAAAATATATAACACTTCAAACATGTAAGTGGATTTATATATATTTATATATATATCGAATTAGTATTTTAAATTTAAAAAATAAGTTTGTAGACAGCATTTAGACTGCCTTGTACCTAATTGTATCGTCATCAAATGGCCCGGGAAGTTTATTACTTTACTATGTACATTCCTGACTGAAATTATAATTGACAGTTCAATAAATTTACATTGCACCCTATGCTTTAAAAATCACTCCGTTTAACAATTGGAACAGCGCAATGAACACTCATGACTTGTCAAAACTGAAGAGATTCCAATTACGAATGTGTATCGTAGTCTTCATTGCCTATAGAAATCTACTAATTTACTAACTATTATAGAGGGATTCAATACAAATGTATTCATTACGCTATAGGCTAGAGCCTAGCATAGCATAGTCAGCTATTGACGATTAATTCTAGCTAATCGTAAACTAAGCTGACTATGCTTTTGACTATAAATTCAACCAGCAAGGTGCGACGCTCTCTCAACAGAGAAATAATTGGCTTTTTAAGTCGCTAAAGTACAAAGAACCCAATCTCTTTGTAATTCTTGTCAAGAACTTCAAAGCTATAACATAAGACAACAGACATACTTAATGTATGTCTACGTAATCCACAAAAGAATGAAAGCCTCATAATACGTAGAAAAGACAATTGGCACTAAACAATGTAAGCTAACGGTACCAACTGATGATGTAATTATCTCTTAGAATATTAGAATGACGCATTGCCATGTATGTAAGTGCTTATAGTGGGCTGATGACTGTTTTTATTATATGTCTGTCTTATAAATCAAGTCAAGTACTAAAAAACTCTAGCACAATATTGTCACAATTATTTAAAGTTTTAACATCGGTGTAAAAGTGAGTTATATGTATTAAAATTACAATTGTTAACTTTTGACAATACATTCTCGTCCTTGTGTGCAAACAAAGATTCCCATCGTGGTGAGAATTTTACAACTTAGGCAGTCATTAAAAATTCAAAATCTGTTTGCCCAAATGTTACAATATGAATAATTTTGTCACTTATAAATCATGTTATTATAATAATGTACTGCTTTATTCCAATGATACTATAGAATTAGGTCTTAAAAACATAGATCGTAAATATCTTCAAGAGTAACAATTTACATAGTAGTAGTAGGTACAATTGAAATTTCAGTTAAAATAAAATGTACACCCTTAAAAGTATTTAACATAACTGTTATATTACATTACCATATTGAAAAAATAAAATATAGAGCATTACAGATCATATTGTAACTTCAATGTACTAAATGCCAGTTTTAGAATGACACAATGCGAGTATATTTTTTTCGTTTTAAACTGTGAGTTGAATGCTTTTTTCTTATATTTATTTTTATGTTTTAAATTTGTGTTGTGATGTTACTTTATGAGTGTTGGAATATTGACGATACAAATCAGATATAGAATAGAATAGAATAAATCTGAAGAAATCTTTTGAGACGGTTCGAAAGCCCCTAGAGATAACTTCTCGTTCCCGGAATAATATATACCTGAATTCCATGAAGTTTAATTTGTTGATCAAATATTTAATTCAATCTTCATAATGTAGGATCACGTCATCGCTTTTCGATTTTGAATAAACACGGCTCCTTTTGTAATATTTCTATTTTATAATGTTTTGGATTGAATTAATTTGTCGAATTTTGAATAATGAATCGTCCAAATGATTCTGAATGAATTTCTATCAAAAATAAATTATAATATGTAATATTTTTTGTTCGTAAAATGCCATTTACATTATATTTCAATAAGACATCCTGTCAATCACATAGTAAAAATGATCACAAACACGTATAGGTAAAATAATTTTGAACTGTAGATACAGATTCTATCGTGAAAGGTAAATTGAAACAGGTTGTTAGGTTATGACCTACACCGGCTAGACTTAATGGTTTGTTGATAGCAACAAGTGCTAATGATGATATAGGAAGGAACTAACTTGAAAGGATAGACTTCAAGAAATGAAATGAATTTCATTTCATTTCATTTCTTGAAAGGATAGACGATACGATCTAAGAATCTATTTAGTTTCTAAATTTGTATAAACAAGTTTTAATGTCATCGGTTTGTTTACGTTGTATATCATCATTCATATTATAAGTTATTTTCTCTTGTAAATCACGAATGAATAGTCTAAGCAAGCGTGCTTCACTTTCAACCACATCAATACTCAATATCAGGTCAGATAGTGGTCAAATGCAAGCCAATCTAATAATATTTTCTGTCCGAATAGATTTATGGCGCTTTAAAATCTCATACCTACGCTCGCTTTTAAAATGTTTTCGGTCCAATAAACATGACCCTATTATAATATATTTTATAGAATCAATACCGACAGATCTCAAGTTATCTTATAAATAATATATAGGAGCGAAAATACATGAAAAAGAAGCGGTAATAAAGAAAACAGGGAATATTCAAGGGAAAAATACCTAAATGATTTAAAAATATGAACCCTGGTAGAACCTGGTACTAATGAAACCTGGCTGAAGGAGAAAAGAAACATTAGATATTGACTATAATAATTCAGAACACTACCAATACTAAAAACAACAAAAAAAGCAACTTTATTTTTGTTTATTTTTAAACACGTCTTTTATAGACAGAGTCGTCTCAACAACTTGTAATCGGCAAACATTTACTACTTATCTAAACACCGCAATGTTCTCTTGCAATGTTCATCGATCAGTATGATACATTGTCCAGCTCGCAAATTGTCGTGTTTACACAAAACTTGTCAAAGACCTGAACAAACACAATCTGTGCCGTTACATCAAGAGTGTCGCAAATTGAATGTGTATTGTTCATTTGAGAAAATACAATTGGATTGTTTTAAAATTCACGATGAGCAAGCGTGAGTTTTTTCAAAACAATTCTTAATTTAGCTTGCATGGATGGTGAATCCATTTACTCATACAAGCAAATTAATTAAGCTAAAATAGACAATCTTCTGGACCAAAATAATTAAGCAAATAAAGTCTCTTAATATTCAATTTCTCCAAATATGGATGCAAGCATGTGACATGTTTGTTTGTAAAGTGTACCTACGATACAGGAGAAATGCAAGCGCGGGGCAAAGTTTTCTTAAAAATAATATATTAAAATCTAGGTCACTACTAACACGTTTTATTGGAAAGCAAACTGTAAATAGAATACATGAAATATTAGATCTCCATAGCTATTCATATTTCAATGAGTTCTATCAGATTGCTATGCCAACACAATAGACGAGACATTGTATCGGACATGGTAACAAGCTGAAATCTACAATCAAATCTTAAATCATGATTGCGTATTGCCCAAGAGACTAAGCTATACTAGGAGTAAATACTAAATCAAACACAAAGATCGTTGGACGATTTATCGTGTCAATTACCATTATCTGTTAAACGGTCGCCTTATTCATAATTATGTAATAAAGACGTCATCAGAGTTAATTATTATCACACTTATTTCCCGGATAAGATTTAATCGTTTGCGTCATTTAAGATGCTTCAAATTCGTAGCTATATTTCATTTGGATTTCACCTTAATATCATATTAGACATGTACAGGAAAAATAATAAACTTTTTGAATCTTTTTAATTTTGGGTTTTACGTATTAGTCAGTGTTTTGAGGTCTGATTAATATTGTTTGAAGATTTTAAATTTTACTATAAACTAAATAGAATTTGGGCATTTAGTAGTACCTAGTTGAATGCAATACTACATATCAGAAGAGGCAGAAAATTACTTTGGCTATGTTTTTGATGTGGACCTAACAGTGCGAAACAAAATTAGGTTAAACTGAAATGAAACTCCAAATATTCCAAATACACATTTTTTTTCCGTAATTATGAGATATTAGAAAACAACAAGGTACTGCTATACTTAACTTTAATAGTACCCCTAAAGTTGCAGATGATTCTATAGTCAATGATGCTACATACAGCGTTGAACTCGAATCAAACGAAACATCATCTTTTATTTCTGAATAGGTACCTTAGGTACATGCATCAGCTATAAAACACTCGTTAGAATATTACTTGCGGTTAACATCCACTTTCACAGCCCACACTCTGATCAAATAATAACAGAACTCCGGCGATTTAACCATCGATCATTATTGATAGAAAGTTCTATAAATCAATTTAGTTATTAAAGTAAAAAGTTATTTGGTAATTGACTCTTAGTGGAACATTGGGTTTGTAGTTTATCGTAGTGGATTTGTTTTTTTTTGTCTATTATTTCTTTGTGACCCCTGGTCTGGTAACAGTGGTTTTATAAGTTTGATCAGTTTTCTTTAGTAATTGTAATTCTTATTACTCTAGTAATTGGTTTATTTAAGGTTTATATACTATGTTGTGTGTGGGGAGGGATATTTTTTCTTATAAGCTACATTAACATTGCTTGATGAATGATGTTTTTTGGTTCGGTTATTTAAATATGTAACTTATTTCTATTATAAAATAAAATTTTGCCTTACAATAAATCAGTTTAAATGGTATGAAAGGTTCAAGTTAACTGTAACTTCACGGATTATGTCAAGTTTAATTAATAACTCCAATTTCCTGTCCTTTTCAATTCCAAAATATTAAGCAGTAATAAATCTCATTTCTGGCAAATTAAATATCATTAGGCAAGTTAAACTTGAAACCGTCCGATTTGTTTACCTTTCCGAAAATTGAAAGTCAAGAAATCGTTGTTTTCTTTTTTACTCTCGACGGCCTGTGTTATTTTATGTACAGGATAGGAAATCCTTTAAAAATGCTGAGACGCAAAACATGGATACCACCGTAATAAGCAGCAGATTTAGGAGGTTTTCTTAAAACTGTTTCTATAAACGATTTTGCAAAAGAAAATACCAGAATCATATGATACAAAGTCCTATGATTTCATCAGTATACGATAGATGCTACCGAATATTCAGATGAATTAATCCTATATCAGTAGACTACACTACATTGGGTAACTGATGCTGATAATCGATGGCCACTGACGATGAATATAATTGAAAAGCAAGTAAATGATATTACTCCGTTCTCAGTCGTATCAACACAAGCTATCACATAATGAACCGCTGTAGCGGAGAGATTAGCCAGTTAGCAATGTTAGTATAGACTCTAGTTTGACTGCCTAGTTTACGTTATTCGTGGAGACTCCTTGCACCTCACATTGTCTAGTACAACAACATGATAAAATCAGAATGATCGTAATAACGTTACCACAAACCGTTCACTATAGAACCTTAATAGTGTCATATACCTTTATCAGGTCAATGACAATCGCCTTAGTCATATTACTTACTCCGTTGATACTCATTCATATTGCAATCAGTAAAATTCTAGTGGTGTAGTGGTGACTCATTGATGTAAATTCATAGGTAGATACCGAAGCTGGCTATGTACGTTTTAATCAAATCAAATCAAAATCAAACTTCATTTATTCAAAATAGACTACCACTAGTGCTTTTTGAACGTCAAACATATTATGGACAGAACTAATACGCCCGCCCTTGACCGCTTCCTATGTGTTTTAACTTGGGGAAACGAAACGGTTCAACAAACTCCCCAGCAACACTCCCATGTCTCTCATTATACAATAATAAAAAAGAATATAATTAAAGAATGCTATTACAATAATTAAAGCTTAGCAGAAACGTTTCCACATGTGAGCTAGTGCACACCATTACACCAAAAGGTATAAGGCAATATAGCCTCCATTTAGGTAATTAATACTCTGTTAGTAGTATGACATGTAGAGTAAATAAAATGTAGTCGTCACTTCTGTCGTTACGGCACGATTTTTGCATGGGCATTGCTCATGCCGTAGTGGCAGTCAGCAAATGTGGTATCGAGGCTGATTTCCTATGGTGCGGTAGACGATCTCAGCTTTCGTCACTCGTGGAGGCTCTTTCCTTGCAGCCCAATTGTAGTTTAGGAATCGATATTAAACATCTCATCATGATCTCCTGCTAGGAAGGCGTATTGGATATGTGTTGGTTGGTGCAGTATTTAGCTACGGGTAAATTAAAATTAGTCTTATCAAAATTTGTATGGTTTTCGAAAAAAAATGTAAAGAGCGGAGCAACGTTTAAAAAAAACTAACACTTAGCTATATTATGGTTTCTGTTCTTAGATATCACCCTTAACAGTACCGATGAGAAAATGGGTATTGAATTTTGTTGACCTTTAAGAAGAAACAACAAGTCTAATTTTGATAACAACCCTTGTACCTATATCTTTCAGCTGGATACGGAATCCTTTCCAAATAATCCCACTCCATATGAACATATCATTCAAATTTATTAACAATAACACGTTAACGGCAAATATTTCTCAACGAGACGAGAATTTGATTCATAAAAATGGTCTGAATTGTTCAAATTGAAATACTTTTATGGGTTCCGCTTGTTGTTATTCTTCATATAAATTCCGACTTCATTGCCATACAAAACAGCTCCTTGTTAATTTTAATGCTTTATACTATTAAATCGCTTTAATCTTACCAAATTGTTTGATTTGATATTAGCTTTTAAAAATTAATTCTTTTCAGGTATATTCTTTTCAAATGTTCATAAAAGGGCGACTTGACCTGCCTTTGTAATTTTCTCATTAATATAAGTTTAATTAGAATTGGCACAAATAAAATATTGCAACGAATTTTAAAGCATAACGCTACTGGAATAAATTTATTTTGACCACATTTAAATTTTCTCTAACTAATTTTTTCTTTGTTCTAGGTCCCAACAACAAATCCAGTAATAGTGTTGTGAACGAGTGCAAACAAATATATGTGTGTGTAAAGTGATGCAGTATAGTGTAACACGGTCACAAATGAAGCGACATAGACTGCGGAGCGTCCCTAAAACGGTACAGTGAATAAAAGACAATGTTAACGATAAGCGTTTGGGTGTTCGTCTCAGGATGTTTTGCTATCGGTAAGTGTGCTTTATTGTGTTTCTATAATGCTAGGGCGATATTGTTAGGATTCGGCAAAGGTTCGCATCATCGCGATAAGTGTAGCGAAAACATTTGTCATTTGCGCGAAGTTTTTACTGAGTTCGCGCGAACACAAATGCTGGCAACACATGCATATGTGCTACAAGCATTCGTCATATGCTTCGCCGAAGGCCGAGAGTAAACTTTTGTCGCGACAACACGATGCGAATGTTCGCACGACAATGCAATGTGGTCCTAGCATAAAATTATGTTAGGTAAGAATGTTAGAGATAAATTTGAGAAAATCCTTAATAGGAAAACTAAAATATTTTATAGATAGTAGAGACAGTACTGTTTTTTTTTTTAATGACCTCAGAATGACTTTATTCGTTATATAAATAACTAGCGACCAGCCCCTGCTTCGCACGGGTAGTACTAATTATTTATAATCAGATTATTTGAAGGAATCATATGACACAACATTGCCAAAAAGCCAAAAAAAAAAATTGTTGATTCGATCACTACCAAATTTCACAGTATCAGTACCCGGTGGGCTAATCTGGAGATTATCTAAAAAAATCACTAAAATCGCTCTAGCCGTTTTGGAGCCCATATTAAACATACACACATTTATTTATATATATAGATAGATAAATAATTAGCTACTTTAATGTTTGGTGCAGCAATGAGATTACACAACGAGCAAAGAACCCAATCAATATTCCACGATCTAATTTTATAAACAGGACACGTATCGTATAACCACCAACACTTCGGATTCCCTATGACGTAATGTCCATTAGCTTGTACTAATGGATGTTTGCATAAAAATCTTTAGTTTCAGGGGGATATTTAGGATTATTATTAATTTTAATTTTGCCATCTCTGTGGCTCCGATTATATTAGATTAGCTTCCGCCCACGGCTTCGCCCGCGTGGTTTCCGAAACCATACATTTTCCGGGATAAAAAGTAGCTATAGCTTATGTGCTATTCCAGACTATAATCTATCTCTGTGCCAAATTTCATCTAGATCTGTTCAGCTGTTCTGGCGTGAAAGAGTAACAAAGATCCATCCATCCATCCTCACAAACTTTCGCATTTATAATATTAGTAGGGTGTATTGGATGGATGTATTTTTCACAAATCGAGACTCTGCCTCGGAAAGGAGGTTCAGCAGTTGATCCTGGGTGTCATACGAATACATAGTAGGAAAAAGGCCAGGCCGATAGTGATAGCTCAAATTATATTAAAACATAACGTGTACTGTACTTAGTAACACTTTATGATAATATAGAAAAAAAAAAAAAAAACGACTTTTATAAAGTTCGAAGTAAACGCTAATAATGAAACAGCCCAGACCATTGTGTGTATAGTACGTACAGTTTAGAAGAATGCCGGCGGATAAGCGAGACTAAATAGCGGCTGATTTGCGTATAATAGAAAGAATGTATTCAAGAACATGTATGTATAGGATGTAGCATTGTAAAAACTTTACATATTAGTAGGTTTATTGACGAGGGATGCCTTTGCCCAATTGTAGTAAAACATAAGCTGGCTTAATGGCATTGTGATGTTATTAAGTCGCATGTAGATAAGGAGAAACCAATTCAGCACTATTTCCAACTTTGGGCTGCTACTGAGAACTTTTCAAACAAAAAGCTTTGGCCGATACGGGAATGAAACCCAGGACATTAAGATAAACAGTCCTGCTTGCAAAAAAATATACAATTAGAATATTTAGTTTTTGTTTCGCCAAACTAGTTCTTCAAGCATTATACACCAGTATCTTCCCGCCAACAAATATATGCACATGCAGACGATGCGATTAATACAATGCAACTTTGAGCCCACACCGATCTTCGGACACGTGTTTTGCCCCTCCACGGGCCATCCTCATGACGAGATGTTTATTCTATATGTCATGGATTTCCACAAAATAACACCTGAATATATTTTATTCCACTTGGCAAAAGCACGGGTAAACTCTAGTAATGGCTTTGAGTACTGAAAGAGCAAGGGTAACGAACTCATAAGTAAATATTAGCAAAAATCAGGCAGTTATCATAATAATAACATTTATAATCACACTAATTTCAATAAAACATAAGTATGATATTGTTTTTTTACAATATTTTATTCTGTAGTCGTATTTTGTAAATATAGAAGAATGTTATGATTATTATATCGTTCAATTTCGATCTTGATGGAGATCTAATGCCGCAGAGAATTGCAATATTATCTGTGGATGGAAGAACATGCCATGCCGTTGGGATTATATTTTATTCCAATTGGCAAAAACACGGGTAAACTCTAGTAATGGCTTTTAGTATCAATAATACTCAAAGGGCAAGGGTAACGAACTCATAAGTAAATATTAGCAATGTACTATTAAAACATCGTTTGATTTTAATCGTACTTGTACAGTTTTTTTACGATTTCATATTTAAACGATAAAAATATCTCATAATATTTTTATATTACAAATTATTTGATTTTTATTTTATTCGACTTCAAAGTAAGCTGTAAATATGTTGCACTGATAATACAAACATGTATTTTTTAAGATTGATCGTGTATTTAGATTTTATTTAAGATTTGCCTACGATTTCAAATTTTGGAACAATTTAATTGTAATATTTATTTATTTTTCATACTATCATATATAGTTTAGTATTTGGATGATTAATCAGTTATAGTTTAATTAAAGTTAAGAATAATACGATAACATCAAAGTTTCGTTTGCGCTATATTTCGCGCGTTTGATTCCCGCACGGAACAAATATTTGTATGATCTACAGATGATTGTTTCGGGTCTGGGTGATGCATGTGACATGTATGTAAACCGTACCCACGATATAACACATATTCTAGTGAGAGACAAGGTATTATTAAAAAAAAGCAACCAATTAACAATAAAAACTACAAAATTTCTTAATCGTTAATTCATTGGCATTTTTATAAAATTTATTAAGGTGCAACTGAACATTTTATATTAATCTCGGATTCAGGGAAGAATAGAGAGAATAGATATTTTTTTTTATATACTCCCCGTGGCAGTGTATAGCTTCCAATGTTGTCCAGTGCTGGGCATGAGTTTCTACGTCACTCACGAGGTGAGAGGAGCCACAAGCCACTCACTTGTCATACTATCATAACTAGTTACACGCATGTGTTCCCCGGAAGGTTAGGTAAAGGAGATAGAGGTGGGGTTAGGCCTAGGGGTCTTTTAATTGAACACAAAAATTTCAAAACTCGCTATTGCCATCTGCCGGGCACAATTCCAAACTTTGGGCTTCAACTGAGAATTCAAACATATAGAACAGAATTACACATTCCTCGACTGGAGAATCAAACCCAGAACCTAAAATTCAGCAGCCGCGTTTGACCAATACTCCATGAGGCAGTTAATACCATCATCCTTAAAATAACGTTCTGGATTTAGTAGGTTGGATAATCCCCAACTGCACCTTAAACACGCGGACTTAGAACGACTATTAATTAGAGTACCGTAAAACGGGGTGAATAGAGATGCAGGGGTGAGTAGAAACAAAACTGTGAAAGCATTTCAACCTTTGAATAACTCAGTTTGATGCCAACGAGCACTTCAAGATTAATGTACTATAATTAACTTAAAATAATAAAGTCCTTGTACATAATCTGTGTTCATTCGACGTTGAAATGCTTTCAACGTTTTGTTTCTATTTACCCCGTTTTACGGTATTAAACACTTACTAATCGCAGCATTATCTGTGACAGTGTATTTGCCAAGTTCGTTATCAATTAATCAACTGTAAAATGAATGGACTTGTGTACAGTCATTAATTCCTCTCATTTGAACGCAACTTACTAAGTTTATATAGATTCTGATAATAACCTGTTGGATTTCGATTCTGTTCGATTTTGCTTTTTTAGATTTCTATGGTAACGAAGAAACTATAATTATAATATAGTAATTTCTACATATAAACATATTATACAATCATTTTGAAGGATGTACTTTTCAAAATTGTATGGAAATAATCCAATAATTATACTAACAAAACTTAGCATTTCGCCGTTGCTGATATTGAGTCCCATTTAATAGGTGGTAATTGTACTACCATCTACAGGGCACAGTTCCAGATTCCGTGCTGCTAATGAGAATTTCCATACACAAAAACCCAATAATACTTTACCTGACACGGGAATCGAGCCCAATTAGCTCACGATAAGCTGTCGCACATGCGACCACTAGTCCAGTGAGGCAGTACCGAACACAATATAATTTTCCTGAACACGAAGGCTTGTCTAGTCCAAACGCTGCTCATCCTATAATAATATCACGACATAAGGACTCAACAATGCAACGCGATTGCATTGAACTGCCGCAATTGGGAACTTATGACCATTCAATGGTAATGCTTTACAGCACAGACAGGTCGACCTAAGGGTCTAAACACAAAACTGCGATGCCACGTCGCATAGTAGAAATCTACGAGCTCGCATTACGCATCGTAAGAACTTGCGAATTGATTCACGAATATTATTTGTTTCTATTTCCTATATCTCCTTAACAATAAAGGCAGTGCGCAAGTCTTTTTACGATCCATGTCACTATCTAATTTACAAAATATGTTCAGTACCCCAGTGTAAGTTTCTTTTGACGAATTCGATTATACATCGAACGCGTTCGGCGCTCCGATTGGTCCGTTTCGTGCTCTTCACCAATCGGAGCGCCGAACGCGTTCGATGAGTTAAATCGAGTTTGTCGAAATAAACTTACACTAGGGCCTCTGAACTATGGAAGGGAGACGCCATCCCGCACGAAGTATCGCAGCAATTCGCGTCGCAGTTTTCTGCGTTCCGAGTTCGCATCACGCTGATTCGTAGTTTTGTGTTTTGGTCCTAAGGTATCTCTATAGGTAGAACTTGACAAATGATTTGGCAAGTGATGCTTAGGAAGTTCCAGTGTAGTTAGGGAGCATAGTGGCAGATCTTTGATGATCTTATGATGATACTAGATTCGGCCCGCGGCTTCGCCCCTTTGGATTATGAACCCGTGCATTTTTGAGCAGAATCCTAATTCTTTTGCTAAAATAATAGTAGCCTTAATTAATCGTTATAACATTAGCTATCTGCCAGTGAAAGTCCTGTTAAAATCGGTACAGCCGTTTTGGAGATTAGCCGGAACAAACAGACAGTTAGACAACATTTTTAAAAAATGTTGTCTTTACTACTATATATACTTTCATATGCATTTAGTAAAAAGCTGTTATTTTGACATCACAAACAGACACTTCAATTGTATATATTTGTATACATTACAACATAGGCAAGTTTAACACATAAAAGCGGGTCTGGGTCTGCCCGGACCCGCTGGGTAATCACGATAGATGCTCGTAATTGAAATCATAAATGCCTGACAATGGTTTACTTGAATATTTGATCTGATTTGATATAGGCAATCTTCATAGTATGTAAATATTATAATGTTATCGTCAAATCTTTTCAGAAATCCAAAGGATTACCTACTTTATTCTCATAATAAATTGAGTTTACTTTACTGTAAATTATTGTGTAGATAGTGCTCTTGAGCTAAACCAGTTAAATAACATTGTTATTCAAATCCTAATTATCATTAATCTTCAGCTAGTTCTCAAGTACTTGTGTGTAGGTTTACCAGACGCGGCTGAATAGAAGTTTAACGTCCAATTATTTAATGCCCAGATAAAAATTATCTAGCTGTTAATAATTTGAAGTTATAATAGTTTTTGTATGCACTTATAGGAAGCGGGAAGCGCTTGAAATGAAATTTCGAAAAGGAACATTTTAGAAAATATTGTGCAATACTTTTTAATTTAAGAGCTTAACTTTCGTCAGTAGAGCAATCGCCACTGATCTCTATCCTCTGCCTTAGTTTTGATATCTTGATACGACTCTAACTCTCTTTCTCTTTCGTTTGTTGTACAAAGCTTCTTCTAAGTCTTCCCCTTCCTCTCTTACTTTCAATTTTTCCGAGGAGGAAGTGTTGGTCTGGGTAAATAGTCATATCCGAAAAATCTATCTATAGGTAGAAACACAAAATAAATTATATATTTTTTGTTTCTAAGCGCATCCACGATACAAGAATTATTACTAGTGTGAGACAATGCTTTTTTATGGGAAATAAAGACCCCTTGATTCTTACGCTTACTTAAAACGCTTAAATACACTTTTAAAGAATAAAAATATTTCAACCCAACACAAAAACTAGTCACTAAGTACGTCAAGACCTGTCGCATTTATTAAAAATATACAAATTCACAAAAAATACAATCATGGCACGGAGAAATCGAGTGCTGCGCTACGTGTCACGGGTTCGATTCCCGCACAGAACAAATATTTGTATAATCTACAGATAGTTGTTTCGGGTCTGGGTCTTTGTCTATGGGAATAAATGTGTTTATTTATAAACGCATCCACGGTACGAATGAAATGAAATGAATTGATTTATTTTGCAATTAAGATTTTTCAATCATTTTTACACGTATTTTTTAAACTAGATGGCGTCGGCATTTCCTATGACTATCCCTGAGAAGAAACGTCGAAACAAACTCAGGGGTCAAGGTCTATTTTAAAGTCCAGAAAGATTATAGTAAGGATTTATGTGAGACAAATATAGGGTGGACAGGCCTTTTAAAGAAAGTGTCATAGCTATTTGAGCTGACATGTCACAACAGAGGGCAAGCAGGGAATAGTCATCGTAAGAATTAATGAAATTAAGAGCGTTCAGCCTAGATCTCACTCACATATACAATGTATAGCGGTTATATATAAAAGATCATTTAAATTTAAACGAAGACACACACAGGATTGGAATTATTCATAGTGTGGGGCAAGAATTAAAAAAATAACAAACAACAATCAGTTCTGAAAATTATCAAACACCTAAGCAAAACAAAAGGTTTGTCCTCTAATAGAAACGTGACATTGTCTAAAATGGCCACGGCCGCGGCCGGCCGGTACAAGTTTCGCCGCCCACTTCATGACCTCTACGAACAAATGTACCGGGCTTTGTGACTAACTCCTAAGGATTCAGTGTGGATTGATTTGTTTAGTCCCACATTTAATTGTATAGGATTTTCCCGTCACCCAATACTGCTAAATTAGAGAAAAGTTGTATAGGTCAAGGCAAGATAAAGAGAATTAAAAAAAATATATTTGCTACCACAAATAAAAACAAATGAGAAAACTTAATATAAAGCTTATTTATTAGATACTTTCCAATTTTGATGATAACATTAAAATTTTTGTAACATTTTTATTTGTGTGAGACTGATGCCTAGACTAAGCCGAGGCCTGTATTTTAGGACACCTTGGAAGTAACTCTATTTTCTTTTAGTGAGGTATTCAAGCGAAATTGATATTCTGTATTAGATATATGTAGATCCTTTAATTAAAACTCTATTACGTAATTCAAACCTTACTTGTAATTTTTTTCAATCGTTCATTCACATGATCATTTTGACGGTTAAAAAATACGATGTTAGAGCGAAACGAATCCTTAATGCAGAATATGATTAAGAAATACTATCCCTCTATTACTAATTAGAATATTATTCAAATGTTTCCATACTTAGTCCACTACTTAATTCAGTATATTTTAGGGTGGGTCACTCTTGTATGAGGAAAAAAAAATATGTTTATGTTGCAATGTTCTAATTATATAAGTAATTATCGTGTTGGTCAGGGAATAGAGTCAAAGATATATATGTATATAGTATATTTAATTAGAACATTGCAGCATAAATACTTGTGGTAACTTGAAACTAGCTAATTTTCAACTTCCATATTTGTTTTTAGGTATTCCAATATTACCGACAAATATGGTGTTTCCCATAAGATATTCTGTTATCTGAGTTCATGCTAGAAAATATAATCTGTGTATTATTTAGAGACCATTATTTTCGTCTGCTAATTTCAAAAGCACGACACGATTGGCGCAGTAGCTAAGTGATTAGCTTTATACGCTAGGTGCCGCAGGTTCGATTCTCACACGGAACAAATATTTGTATGATCTACAGATAATTGTTATTACCGATGTAGCGATAGGCGTAGATTGCGCGATAACTTCTGTCAAACGTCATTTTTGTGACATATAATGTATTGGCTGACAGTGAGATTGCTGTCGCGTGGCTATCGCGTTGCTGTCGCTTTTTTACGTAATCAGGCTGCCAGGCCGCCGGTCTGATTGTGTATACCTATGTGACGTGTAATCGTATGTTTGTAAACTGTACCCACGATAAAGGAGAAATCCTAGTGTGAGTAAAGTCATTTTTCAAGACGATATAAAATTATCGTAAATTAATAAATAAATATTTTCCTAAATATTTTTATTTTTTCAAAGAACAATATTTTATTAACCCGTTATGAAGTCAGCCGACGCTTATGGAATTAAATATGTAATACTTATTTATTTATCTTCCAACATAGGTACTTATCTAAATGTACGTCGTACCTAGTCATAATAAATTCGGAGATTTAAAATGAAAGAATGAACACATCGACCCAATTTCATTTCAAAAGGGGTTTAATGATGACAAAGGAGGGACTAGGGGAGATTCAACCTTTTAGGTGGTATTATTTAAATTAAGTGTAAACATTTTTATAAATGCTATTCAGTAGGTATGTAAATACGATCTTGGTGAACGCCTATATTAAGTAAATTAAGAACACAACAGAACATAATTCACACAGTTGCACAACCACTATCGGTGTTAGTTAAATATTAAACATAGATACAAAATAAATAACCAGGTATAAATACAATAAGCTGCGACTAGTCTAGCATATGGCCATTATAAACACAAATAACACCCAGACTTGAAACAAATACCTTTATGCTAAACAAATGTTTGTTACCCCTGACCCGCACAGCAGGCGAATATCTTTCTGCTCAACCATTTAGATTTGAGATCGTAGTTATTGGAAAACTGAGATATTGTTGGCGATTCGTACACATGTAGCCATTTATCTGAAGATTCCTAAATCGTTAGATAGATTTAGCGATCTGCATCGTTTGTCAAGTGGTTGCAAGCGCAGCTGCTGAGAATGAGGTTCTGGGTTAGATTTCCGGGTCCGGCTAAATGTTATTGGGTGTTTGTGTTACAAAATTCTCAGTAGCAGTACGGAGTTTGGGACTGTGCCCGACATATGGCAATAGGCTCTTCCCCTAAGGGACTTAATAACGACATCGGCTAATTTAAAGGGAGGATCCTCCGACCTGGCAAGGTGGGCCTGGCGCGGGCAGGCCAACGCCTGACAGTTGATGTCGGCAGACTGGCGGGCCAAAGTCTGACAGTATATGTCGGACATTCGTATGTCTTAAAATCGTTGTAAACTCTCCTAATGCAATTCAGGGTTTGTTGTTGTCGCTTTACTCGAATAGATGGCCCTTTACTTTTTGCCATGTTTCGAGTAGTAGTCGCTACACACTCACATTTCGCCAGATTCTCCAAGCAGAGACACCTCGGTGATCGATGAAATGTAGTTGTAGATACAGATCTATGAGATGAGTGATGTCGTTTTTAAGTCTGATGGAATAGGGCTCTCATGAATATTTTTGCCGACTTGGAGACGAACCGAGTACCTCATGCTCAGTAGCGGCGCTAGGGACTACTCGACCAATCGAGTCATAGCTCATTAATTGGAACATACTGTTGAATTTTTCTCGTTGTCTTGGTAATTTCAAAAACTGTTCTTCTTCAAAAATAACTTTATTGCTTTAACACCATCATTCACAGTTCTTACAAACAACTTGCTTCGTAGCTCAATGATGACTGCCTACTTTTTTTATCGGCCCATAAGGAATGAATTAACGAGTACCCAAAATGACTAACATTTGACATTTCTTCACAATTGTCGGAAGTAAAAATTGAGCTACTAAGAACATAAAATAATAAATAACACATACAAAAATTCTAAACATATTCCAAAATACAAGTTCAAAAGCAACATGTTTTATGGTAGATTGAACATTATTAATATCTTGTTTTATACAAACTTTCGTAATGATCTTGTAAGTCTTTAAGTAAAGGAAGTAAATATATGTATGTATATAGAAAACGTATAATATTTATTTGAAATTAAGACGTGAATTTTCATCAAGCTAACAATACGTAACTACCAGCGGCGTGCACAGAGTTTTTAGACAGGGTAGGCAGAAAATTTTAAAAGCTTACTTACCAATATTACCTATTGCATGTTGGTATTGGTTCATCGTCTTGTTGATTAAATAATGATGTATGAGATACGTCACCTCAAATATCTTATTATAAATATTTATTTGAGTTACGTAAGGTAGACAGTGTCTTTTTGTCTTTATGAACCGCACGCTACTGGTACCTACCTAAATTTTTATTAATCATAGCAACCCTTTAACATTAACTCTACTATACAAATACTTGGTTATTAGATAAATGGCTCATGCTTGTTAGTAGAATTCCTAATACCTTAAGTAGGTACTGGATATCCCAGTGATTATTTGGACAAATTGCGTCTCAGCGTCGGTGATTCACTAAAGCTGTATTTACGTGGGTTGTTGGCAATTTAGTGCCGATTATTCGACTATGTGTTATTTCAGGTGCATCTTAATAAATTGTCTTAAACCTTAAATATTATACTAGCTTCCGACCGCGGCTTCGCCCGCGTGGTTCGACGGACGGACGAATTCTCAGGCAAACCTAGCTATAAAATGGGGAAGTTTAGTTATTAATTTGAATTAATAGTAAATGTTATGCTACATGTATCCTCATTTTCATTTTTTTTTAAACGTTGCCCCTCGTTTCACTCGGTTTAATTCTTGTATCGTGGGTGCGTTTACAAACACATATTCACATACACAAAGACCTAGACCCGACAAACCTAAATAACTATCTGTATATCATACAAATATTTGTTCCATGTGATGAATCGAACCCGCGGCACGTAGCGCAGCCGTCGATCTCTCAACCACCACGCCAGCCGTGCCGTCCAATTATTGGTTAAAAAATAAGAACTCAAAAAAACACAAGAAGACACAAGTTTTAGACACAGGTGTTGCTAATATCCTATCGATATAATGTTCTAAAAAAAGGTTGATATTTTCAAAGACCATGGATCTTCATGTTTACAAATTAGTAATTTAGTTACAAGACAAAATCCAACTTCATGACTCCCCAAATACGTTTTAGGGGTCATTAGTTTTGATCGAAACCTGCTGAAGACGACAGATTTCCCTTAAACTGAATGACTTCAGTTTATAAGCAACGCCGCACTACCTATTGTTCCTTATTTCATGTTTGATTGACACTTTGTAAAAGAGGAAGTTACTGTAAAAAGATATGGTGTTTGAAATTGGCCAATTATAATGCATTTTGGTTACGTGTAACAATCAACGTAGATTTTAATCACTACATAGTATAAAACAAAGTCGCTTTCTCTGTCCCTATGTCCCTTTGTATGCTTAAATCTTTGAAACTACGCAACGGATTTTGATGCGGTTTTTTTTAATAGATAGAGTGATTCAAGAGGAAGGTTTATATGTATAATAACATCCATTAAATAGTGGAGAAGTACTGTTATTTTTGAGGTTTCTAATGATGTCGTAAATAATTACATTTTTTCCGCTTACATTGCAAACGCAGGCTGAACCCTACGAGTTTTATCAAAATAATGTACTAAGTATTGTACACATTGAAAAGGTCTACAGAAAAGTCCGTGATGGTATATGTCTATCTCTTATGGATAACCCACAATAACTTTTTTTTGTCATTTACTTTTTACGACAAATAATGGCTAATTTTCGAAGCGATTTTAACCAATACAGCATTAATCCTTAACCAATTAAATACCTTGAATACATTGTTCATTTAATATAGATCTATATGACCCTTTACACCGTATGTTTTAAGTGAATATTTTCGAAGATATTACAGATTTAAAAATTGCGGGACGTAGCGTTTGCGGCGGCCGGCAGACCCGAAACAACTATCTGTAGATCATACAAATATTTGTTCCGTGCGGGAATCGAACCCGCGACACGTAGACCAGCAGTCGATCTCTCAACCACTGCGCCAACCGTGAAGTATCCTACTAATATTATAAATGTGAAAGTTTGTGAGGATGGGTGGATGGATGGATGGATATTTGTTACTCAATCATGCCAGAACGGCTGAACGGATCTGGATGAAATTTAGCACAGAGATAGATTATAGTCTGGAATAGCACATAGGCTACTTTTTATCCCAGAAAATGTACGGGTTCGTAAACCACGCGGGCGAAGCCGCGGGCGGAAGCTAGTAAAAATATAATTAAAAAAGAACACTAAATTATTATTTTTAAAACATAAGAATACTTTAAGTTTGCCGTGTATCGATAAAGGTAAAATAAATTCATAATAAACAAATTCATTTCTGTAAGTATTTAGTTATTCACTAAAGCTACTCAAAGTCTATACAAGTCCTCAAGCTAATTCCAAGATACAAGCAACATTATACAACCAATATTACAACCTAATTAGAAATTATGAGCAATGCACGTAAATTATAATTATATCTACAATTATGTCTTATTCATGTTGTAGAATGTAAATATTAATTATAAATCCATTGAGTGGTATTTACTTACACAAGAAGAGGCATTGATTAGGTAGATTTGCGTACTCATAAGCAAATTAACTTCCTCTAATAAAATAGAGGTTCAGTAATTTACACCTAAACACGAAACGTCGAATAATCTAATTTAAATCAATTATACGGAACATGATTAGATATTCTCGTCTACATACCACAGGAGTATTAGATTCCTCAGAGCATTAGACGTCCTTAGAAAGTACCAGGACTTTATAACATGGCAACAGGTCTACCCGAGCGATCCTGTATGTGGGACGCCCGTATCCCGAGTCCAGACACACAAACACACGTGTAAACTCACATTGATATAGGAATTTTCTATGATCCCTATATCTGTTCTATTCTAACACGCTGTTTTCGTTCTTGTATGAGTGAGACGGTATACAGACATGTGTCTATAAACTAGCGTCGATGTGTACTACCGGTGCGGCGAGTGGGAACAATTTTCTTTTTTTTTGTGATTTTGTGTGTGATATAGAGGTGAGGTTTGTTTTTGTCTATGAACAGAAAATATTTCTAGGGAACAATAGTAAAGGCAAGCGAGTTTGGCTTGGGAACTGGAGTATTAGGCGGTTCGGGCAATTATTATCGGAGTAGACAAAGAATCTGAATAATTTAATGTGATTTTATTTAACAATGGTCAATCTCTTAGTTTATGGGTATGATATGGTAATTTACAAATAAAATAAACCGGATTAGGGAGGGTTGTTTGAGTAACCAGTTCTCAAACTGATACCAGTATACTGATATTCCTTCCTAACTAATGTATATCTAAGAAGCTATTACATGGTTTTCCAATAAAATTAAATTAGTGATATTTGTTATATGTACCTATATGTAATATTGTGAATAGTGCACAATCTATATAAATAAATCAATTGCTGCATACGAGTATGTATGAAAGATCGTCACTTGATAACGACTTGACCGATTTGGCTGTTTTTTTTTTATTGTAAATGCTTTGTACGATTTTTTTTTTTGGAAATTCCTGCGGAAATGTCGAGAAGTTGGATATTATTAATATAGGCAATTTCTCCTTTTCTTCTGTAGTAAATTTTAGAGATTTACTACGAACTGAAACTTATAATTGCTTAGCAACTTCCTCCCCTTGAGGCGAAATAGAGTTTGTTAGTTAATTATGAAATCCTGGTAAGAACAAATTAAACACAATTATTTAACCTACCCTTATCGGACACTTGACAGTGAAGGGTTTGTTTAGTGTATATTTTTAGGTACTTTTAATGTTTTGAAGTTGTTTCTAAGTTTAAAGGTAATAAATTAATAAGAATGATTATCTAGTGAATTAGTAAAATGTTTATTAATAAAGTTAGCTTAACACTATTGAAGCTTTTGCCCATCACAAAGCTGTTAGAATTTCACATGCAGATAAAGCAGAATGAACTCATCCGTTGAAATTAAAGAACAGTTTTACTCACTAACCGCAAGTTAATCTGGTTGTTTCCTTAGCTATGCAATAAGTTTGAATACAAAGTCAGTGTCTCCATTTTATTGCGACACACGAGACCTGCAATTTACTACGTTTATAGACATTCTAAAGTTAATAAGGTTTGTCACAGCTGCTTAACTCAACGTTTCAATAAAGTGTAATGGCCGTATTAAATTGTCCTAATAGAAATACTCTATAACAGTATAAACGATCCTTCTATTCTTTGGAGTTGGTGTTGAATTCGATTGGTTTTGTTGTAAAACACGCTTCTACAATGTAACTGTCCACGCTAGTGAGAGAACACAGCTAGTGCCTAAAACACCTCAAAATTCTAATCTACGGGTTCAAACATTCAAATTTTTGAAACAATTTAAAATTGATAGGAGATCGTTAAATACTGTAGCTAAACGAAAATATTTAATGTTCGGATAGCCTAGTTTTAACTATAATTCTCAAGCAGTTGAATAGATATCAACTTTGTAGCAAAATATCGGTCACAGCGTGCATATGCTTCAATATCGAATAGTTCTAGCAAACTTGATTGAAGGTGTTCAGTGTGTTTGACGTTACGAATATCGTTTGAAAAATATTCAAACACCGGCTAGGTTAAGACAAAGCTGCAAAGCCTTCTACCATATTCCCATAGAAAAACATGAAGGGAATTCAGTCCCAAATCATCAGAGGCTTGTCATTCAGTAGCCTATTATGTGATGAGAACTAAGTACGATCGGCACAGCCGGGGCCTTCAGCTGACTCTCTAATCACGGCTAAGCGATTCCATTGTGATAGCCGCCCACACCGTCACGACAGACAAAGTTCGTTATTCGCATACATATAAGACGAAACTTTATTGCTATTTATGGAGGACAGTTCGATCTTCAAGTAATTGAAACCTTTTAACTATCTATCGAGAGGACGATAGCTATCAATCAATTATACTGGTTTAATTTCACGCAAGAAAGACGTAAAAAATTGAGTCTAATCTAGTAACATTTAATAAAATATCGTTCGTATTACTTATACCATATTATAAAAGTCGTTAAAAGTCGACAGTTTAAATTTTAATCAAACTCAAACTTGTTAAACTTTGATGAACCCACTTAAAACATCAATTTCATTTCATTATTTAAAAAATACTCAGTTTCTGGAATAATATTTGTTCTTGATCTTAGGATTCCTTCTAGCATCGCTAGAAAAATATTTTAGTTAATTCGGAGATAACCGGTCAAACTAATAGAACCGCTTTTTATATTTATTTCAAATAACTTTCAAATAGATTGGACATATATATTTTTAACAAACTTTTAAAAACTCACGTCCAGATTTACTGGTAGTAAAAGTTGGTTATATAAATAAATAAATAATAAAATGAATGTACAATTTCATATACCTTAGCTAAATAGAATACTAAACAACAAATTAATATAGGTGATGGTTTAATTGCATTGATTTACTGATGCTCCCAGAGACAAAGCAAGTGGCCATACAATGTCCAATCAATCGATCCGAGGAATGCATGGCGTACAACCAGAAATTACACTATATTCCATGCTGACCTTCCCAGAACATTCGTATAGGTACGACATAAGAAATAAGTAAAGTAAGAGCGCTAAGTAAGGCAATGCTGATTTGAATAAAACCCAGCAGACGGTGATGTAATTAATGATGTTAAGATTAACACCGTGGATTAGCAGTTGGCTTTCGACCGCGGAACAAATTTTAATTTGTATGGCTTACAAATAGTTATTCCGAAAAGCACACTGATGGTGTGTTCGCAAACTGTATCCACGATACAGGAGAAATGCCAATGGCATGTTTTAAAATGAAATAAAATGAAATCTACACATGCATTCAATAGGTTAACTTAAGAAAGAAAAGTTATGTGATCTGCGAGCTATTAGTTAAAGTTTCTTGGAGGATTTTGGTCGATATGTATAATTTTTACACTTACAGTCAAAGTGTGTAGAAATATTTATTTTCATTTTCTCTTACCTCTATATTTACCGTTGGCAATCATCCAAAAATAACAGGTAGCACGCAATCTTATTATCAAAAGAAAAAGCTATCGTAAAAGTAAACACAAGTTGAACTTCCTCATTTCATTAAAGCTTCACTACATAGTGTCGATGTGTTGAAGAGCAGTTAAGGAACATGTCAAGACAGGTGGCCTATTGAGCATTACACACACAGCAGTGCATGCGCGCTTAACACCATAACACTGTGAAGTCGCCTCAGTTAGGCTCTACCAGTACCTTCAGTATTTCTTTCATATCACAACCGAATTTCATCCTTAAATGTCTAAGGCTAAAGTTTAGTTTTGCGTGTGAATAAATCCTTTTTAACTCCTCTGAGTTTCTGCTAGCCTAGTACTCTTGAACGCACACACGTCGTGTCGCCGCGATTCTCATTCCAATATATCAAGGTCACATAGACTCACATGCAGCTGCTATCGTGCATCCTTGTCACACATACTTCAAGTACACACGTGTGATAAGGGCAGCAATATTTTTCGTTGTGTGACTACGCCGTCTAGACGTTTATGTGGAACTTTCTTGCGGTCACCATGCTTTCCTTAGAAACTCGACAATGATAACTTATTGAGGAACTGGTTGGCGGAATTTGCTTCGTGACAAATTTCATTACTTTGAAAGTCAAGACTTTAGTTCAATTTTGTGTAACTTTAATATGCTAACTAAAGTTTTATAAGTATCTAAGATTAAAACGTTTTGAGTCCCTCAAGCTTGAATCAAATTGCCTTAAACATAATGTGTTTTCTATTGTTTTTGACATCAAATCGGAGTTCATTTTTATAATGATACAGATATACCTCTACAAGATATAATAGTATGCATGAATACGTAATAGATTCTATATGGTGTGTACCTCCTTACTACTGCAATACTAGTACTAGGGTACAATGCAGTTAAGAAGATATTTTATTACTAATTGAGTTTCCAGTAGACGGAGCTCATGAATCGTTGAGACTCATAAAAGGTTAGTTTGACTCAATTAACTTAAATACAGTTCTCATTTGAGTCGAGATAGGAATACGATACGAGATATTTGAGGTGACAATACCTAATGGAACTCGTTAACTAATACTACCGATACCTTCGCAGTTTGTACCACTGACAACCGTAGTCATATCGATACATATAATGAAATTATAACAGGCCGTTGCCTGTACTTTATAGATATTGGAGAAAAACTAATATTTATAATGTACAGAGTCTATTAGAGCAAAAGAAGCCAAAACAACAGTTTAAAAAAAAAAATTCTGTGTGTCTATATGTTTGTACACGCATTACGCAAAAACTACTGCATGAAATTGGATGCAGTTTTCATCGAAGTATTGCTAGAGGTCTAACTTAAAATATAGGCTCCATTTTACCGCAGAATGTGAACGAAGTCGCGGGCAAAAGCTAGACCATTAATAAAACATTTAAAAATATCTAATATGTCATTGTCATTGGTCTAGTGTTGGATTAATAAGCCTCACTTTGGAGCTTATTGGTAATTTCTGAAATTCTCAATAGCACCCTGGATTTTGCAATTATGGAATTATTATGATAGCAATACGGTCCCTCTAATCCATGGGACTTAATAATGGCGTCGGTAAAATGTCGGTGTTCTGTACACCTCTACCAAACTCTTCGAGAAAACCAGGCATAGTGATATGTTTTTAGATTAAGAATTCTTGAATATTCACCCTAAAGCAGTGTTTCTTAAACTTTTTGCAGACATGGGCCACGTCCAGAATTTCTAAAATTCCACGGACCCCTGTCAAAGAATATTAAAGGAAAACAAAAACATGTGGAGTCGTGTAGGTAGAGTCCCCCCGCAACTCGGGCCGCTTAACAGTAGCCAACGAGAGCGGTTTTAAACAAACGATGTGTTAGTTTGGTACACAATTTTCTAATTAATGTTAAGGGTTAATTGAGCTGCTGCGGACCCCAACACCACATTTTACGGACCCTAAGGGGTCCGTGGGTTCCACTTTAAGAAACTCTGCCCTAAAGTGTTAATTCGAACGGTGAACTGCATATTATACATAGCTTAAAGTCACCAAAAAATATTGTTATTCGATTTAACTAGGCAGATACACTTTTTGTCTCTTTGTACAAGTTCATATTTGTTTGATAGTCAGCGTCATTTTGAGAGATGATATTTTGGCATTATAACAAATGCAAACATCCAATTTATCCCTAAAGAATAAAATAATGAGTCTGATGTTTTGTTTTCACTACATTCGATTTTAATACCTGCAAATCCTCTTACACCTAACAAGGATAAATGATATCACGTGTTCGGCTTTTGTTTTTATACGAACAAATTTTATAAGAATAATATCGAGGGAAATTGAAAGAAGCATTCTCACCGCTTTTCGTAGATTGTCTGTTTTGTTTCACTGTTATCTGTTTTTAAAGATTTAAGTATACAATAAAAACAAATGTCTTTTTTACAATCGAATTGGGCTCAATTTTTTCGATTTATAACAAACTGAATCTTCGATAGATTAGATAAAAATGATATTGTTGCTTGCTTCAATGCATAAACTGTTATTTTTATGGCTAAAACGAAAGTCTGACTCAATCTAAATGGAACACGTGCACAATTTATACTTATACAGGTATCAACGAAATTACTGTTTAGACAAGAATAGATCTTTTGCCTGATTAATAAATATATAGAAGAATCATTGAAGATTTTCGACGATTGAACAAAAATACAAAACAAATAATATTTAAGTTCTTAACGACAATAACAATTATTATCTTCTAACAGCTAAAGTACAACAAGACAAAACAGAAAACCTATTGATGCGGAATGAACTAAAAACAGAAAGACTAAACAGAAATAACAAAAAACTATAAAATTAATTAAAACTTCGCAACGGAGAGCAAAGTTAAGGAATGACTCAACACTAACAAAAACAAGATTCTTGAATTCTTGAATCTACAGAGGTATGAAATGAGTCAAATACCTGATTTTTTTTAAAGAAAAAACACGACGCGCTCTTACTAAACGTGAAATAAAACGTTTTGTCGGTACTTATATAAATTCCTAATAAACTACATATTTAGCATGGAATATGAAGTATCCGTCACTACATTGTAAATACTATATAAAGTATTTAAAACATACTTACACGTCATCAATGTGTTTACACAGATTGTCTTAAAGTCAATCAGTCTCTCGCAATGATAAGTTAGTTATTATGTCATAAATAACAACATTTTGACCAGACAATTTTGACGCTTAAATATGTTACAAGAAGGTCTAAATTTTAGTTGCTAACATTTTAAATGGTGCGGCATCGGGAGTATTTCAATTCAGTTCAATTTATTTTGCTCAATAATGTTCAATAATGTAAATGCAATTTTTTGGATATATATTACTAAAGCTATAATAATATAAATATATAATATATAAATAAGTAGGTACGTATACAGCTTACGTGAATATAAAAATATTTAAATTATTAAAATATTAACACAGCGTAAAAATAAATTACAATGGAGTAAAAATTTAAAAACTTAATTATCCAGCTTTAACAGAATGCTTCAAAAAACATATAAAAGTTTATATCATGAAAGTACTTCGGTATAAAGCGGAACGCCTTCACACGCCATAATAATTAACAGTTCCCAGCGGTTCACTAACCATTTGTACGTAATGAAATGCAACTTTAACGTCATAGTCTATTTCAAATCTTAACTATCTTGTTACGTTTCTACTAGAAACGATAGTGTAGAGGATTACGGAGTTTTATAATTTTATTACGGCGTAATATAATATTTTAATTTCAGGTAATAAAAAAAAACATCTTAGACCTCAATTTCAAAATGTGGGAAGAAGGTATTTTGTAATTCCATTGGCCGTTCCATTTAAAGTTATAAATTAATTAAAATTAAGTCTGCGATTGAATAATTAGATTATCCAATTCCAAGTTCTTCAAGCAAAGACAATCAATATTTAAACACTTGAGACTGTGTTTATGATTCAACAGAACTGCTTAAGTACGTAAAGTTTAGTTTCCACGTGTGAAGTCAATCGTATACCTTTGAATTCAAGAAACTTTTAAAGTTTATAGCAAAAAGGTTCAAATACTTATAGCGTTAACTTTAGGTTCAAACTAAAAACATATTATACCGACACAAAAATGCGAAACAAAATTGTGTAGCGATTTATTTTGTAATTGTGCAAAGATTTGAGATAAGATGCCATCAAAAAAATTAAAAAAAAAAAACAAACAGAGAAGATATTCGGTTTTTAAATCCAAACGTAACCGAGTTTGTTTGCAAAACCTTTTTGCGAATTGATTCAAGTATTTTTGTCTTGCTCGCTCGTTTAGCGTTTGAGAGAGAGCGCGAGAGTTAAACAAACAGTCATCGGTGAAAGCAAAGCATGCGACCTCACACTTTCACTAAAGATAACCTTGGATTATGGAACACGTAATGTGTTACCATATTATTACTGATTCAATTCGCGTATTGCGTAATAAAAACAGTTTCCCCATAAGCACTGGAGCTTTCTTAGAAAGGCTTTACATTACCTAGGGCGTAATCTTGAGTACGCAATATTATTCTTTGAGGGATTTTAGTTATAATATAAAAATATACTAAAAAATCTTATAAGAAAATCATACCTGTTGAAACTTCTATTTTGGTACTACTCTCCTTCAGTCTATCCCTTTAGGATAATTTTCCCCTAGAGTTTTCTTTTGAAACTTATTGACGTAAACTTAAACTAAAAAAAAAAGGTCTAATGTCAAGACCATAAAAATATGATCTTGACGGCACGGTTGGCGCAGTGGTTGAGAGATCGACCGCTGTGATACGTGTCGCGGGTTCGATTCCCGCACGGAACAAATATTTGTATGATCTACAGATACCTAATTGTTTCGGGTTTGGGTATAGGTCCATGTGAATATTTGTGTTTGTAAACGCACCCACGATACAGGAATTATTCCTAGAGTGGGGTAAAGGTTAAATAAAAAAAAAATAGAGAAAAAGAACAAATAAGAGAATAGCCATAAAATCCAGAACAAATATATTCTAGGTTTGGGTACACAAAGAAAACAATTTTAGTAAAAATATCCATACTAAAAAATCGGCCACAGGATGAAAAACTATCCTTACTAGAAAAATCGAATTTTTCCTACAACAGACACTATTGAAAATCAAATGTACCGTATAAGCGTGCTATGTACCATGAAAATTTATGGCACATTCTCAAACTAGAAGATTGGACGTGATTCAATGTTGTGTGTTCAAGCTCCCTGATAACCTTTAATCAACTAACCATCCTTTAATGTATTTTTGAGTCCGAATAATTGAGACAGGGTAAATGTGTCTACGAAAATTCATCTTGTTGATAATTGAACGTGAACTGCTAAAATATTCTTACGTCTAGATATTATAGAACCTGTAGCTGTAGCAGTATTATACTGCCTCATTATTCTGAGGCCCTGGGTTTCGATTCCCGGATCAGGCAATGTTTTATTGGGATTTGCTCTATGGACATTCTCACTAGCATCACGTACTCTGGAACTGTGCCCGGTAGATGGCAATAGGCTTGTCCCCTATTACATGGGATTCAGTAACGGCATCGGCGAAATGCGATTGTACAATCGTACCTGTCTGCCGAACCCTTCGGGGAATACAGGCGTGATGCTATGTGACGTTATCAATGCCTAATCTACCAAAATTGATGGTTGATGGTGTATTGCAAAATCCTTTTGAAATAAACGTTTCAGTCAAGTTTATTGATTGTATATACTTAACTAGCGACCCGCCCTGGCCTCGCACGTTTAGCAGAGCATATACGCCTACATTTTTTTCTGTCGTTATGTCATATATATTTATATATATAACTCTATGGGTATATGCGGCGCACGTCAGTAAAGCTCCCAAGTAGACCTGATTTTTCCGACATATTCAACAAACATCTTCATATTTCAGCCAATTTACACAAAACGATAATGAATTAAACGCCTAAACCTTCCTCATGAATCACTCCGTCCATTGGTGAAAACCGTATGAAAATCTGCTTAGTATTTTTTGAGTTTATCGCGTTCAGACAGACAGACGGGGCCGGGGGAATTTGTTTCATAATATATAGTGATAGTGATATTACCTCAAAATATATAGGTAGGCACTGATGTGTACTCTTTGAATCATAAACAACTGTACCTTCACAGAGCCTAAAGTACGTAGTATAACTAAATTGGTCAAGGCTTCGCATTTCTGAATAACTGAGTAAATATTATGTTTCTCTTACAAAACGTCAATATACCTTTATTTGTTTAGGCTTACGGCACAATTGGCGCAGTGGCTAAGTGATTAGCTTTCTGCGCTTAGTGTCACGGATTCGATTCCCGTACGGAACAAATATTTGTATGATCTACAGATAGTTGTTTCGGGTCTGGTTGTGTGTGCATGTGACATGTATGTTTGTAAAAATGTACAGGAAAACAGGAAAAATCCAATTGAGCGGCAAGGTTAAAAAAAAATGGTCTTGTTTCAAAACTGATGTTCCTTAGAAATGTTTTGAATGTTGATTATATTCCAAAACTGGCATGACAGGCACAATTGTTTTGGTTGAATAAGTATTTTATTTACATAGCATCACGTCTGCATTCTCCGAAGGGATGGGCAGAGAAGGTAGCTGTAAACCCACATTTTACCGAAGGCGTTATTAAGTTCAATGTAATAGGGCGTCTTATTGCCATCTACCAGGCACAATTCGGTCAGCACCCGCGCTTGTGACCATATAGGTACATTTTGTATCTTCATAAACATTAACATTTGAAGAATCATTAAATGAAACGAAAAAAAAACTGAACTTTGTCTTACTGTATCATTTTCATATCTAACGGACACTATGTTTTATATTAGAACTCATTTTTATAATATTCATGAGTTGCGCATGCGCAACTGGTTCTTTAGTCAGGTTATTTTTCAATTGATCAGTGACTTATATAAATAAACATCACTTATTACTTGCTATTGTACACAATATAATATGATAAACACAAGGCGAGTATGTATCGATTATCATGGCGATTTGTAGTTGAAATTCCTGACACCAATGTGGAAGATGATGCTGACCTCAGGTCTGAGGAAAACCCATTGAGCATTGTATTTAATTGTCCTGTCATTTAAGGCCGTACATGTCATCTTTATCTAATGAAAAGCTAAGGAAGGTATATTAAATCGTATGATTAACGCCATTGACAGACTCAAGTGATAGGTCAATAATTTTGTGCTCAGTTGGCTGTATAGACGCTCCGACTGGTTAGGAAAACTGCCAACACTACGCACAACCGACCGTCATACCGTCCTCATCGGCGAGGCCCGTCGCGAAGACCTGCTCATTTTCCACCCCGACCCTTGTTCGAGCTAGCTCGTGCTGCGCCCGTAGTAATAAATCCCTAAATAATTACAATCAGATCCAGCAAGTCCTCTCTTGTCTGTTCCCCAGCAACGCCCTAAGCCGAGGTTCGAGTCCCACTCGGGGACACCCTTAGCAGTGTTGCTTAGTATTATTTAAATTTGCTCGGCTGGAGGCCCTTCTGGTCTCGCCATTTGCTCGGTTAAGCAGTAAAAGCTTCCTGAACTAACTCCGGGAAACAAGTCAATAAAAAAAACGTTGGCTGTATATTGGTTTAAGTATGCCTATATTTTGTTTTCTGGGTCTCGATAACAGCGTCATCTACCCGCAGCCTAATTACCTAAAAAAGCGACAGCAACGCGACAGCCACACGACAGCAATCTCATTGTCAGCCAATACATTATATGACACAAAAATAACGTTTGACAGAAGCTATCGTGCGATTTACGCCTGCCGCTACATCGGTAATTAGGCTACCGGTTCAGTAATAGCTATAAACCAACAAGGTGACCCCCTATAAGTAAAAAAAAGTTTTATCGAAATCGATCAAGCCATTTTTATACAAAGATTACGATTCACATCACATAAATTGTCAAAATATCCACCTAATTAATGACACTTAATTTCATTCGCGTAAAGTTCATATTCAGGAAACATCTGTTTAACAGTTACCTACTATTGCAACCTTAGTGCCTCGGAAAGCACGTTAATCAGTTGGTCCCGGGTGTCATACGAAGACCTATGACAGTCGTTACGGGTGTCAGTAGCCCAAAAAGTCTGACAACCAGTCTAACCTTAGAGTATCAGTGTCTCCCAGTTACTGGGTGATCAGAGTCAGAGGGAGGTCAGAAGTCAGTCGCTCCGTGTAAAATACTGATATTCAGCCGTAACCGGTTAGATTGGAAGCCAACCAGAATGTAGTTGAGAAAAAGGCTAGGTAGCCGATGATTTAATATTAATATTACCTTAAAGGTAAGTTTTTATATCTCTGTAATGTTTTTGGTTGATATGGTGTATATTGTCGACTGCTTATCATCATGTATTCATAATGAATAGTCTTCGTCTCTGAATGATCTTCTTCTTTACTCATTTTAACTTTAGAAAGCTGACATAAATAAGGGCATTTAAACGTATCTACAAGGATATATATTTTGAAAAGTTTTAACAAAAGCTTTAAAAAAGAATTTTCTATATGTATGACTAACCAAGAATCTAAATGTAAAAAAGTGGGAAAAGCATTGAAATTAGTTTCGCCTTTACTTGATATTCACGTACAAATTCTCTCGATCACCAAAATTACGTAAGGTGCGTTGGGGTAAGATCGATTCGACCACTTTTTATATGTTGTTCTCCAGTCGATAGAAGCAGTTTTATTAGCTCGTATTGCATGAAGAACAAAGTCAATAAAAAAGTTCTCCAATCAGCCGGAAATTCGATCGGTACGATTTTACCATTGCCGATTTTGCCCCAACGCACCTTCCCTATATGTAAAGCCGTGACAAAGGTTAACAAACTAAACCAGTGTATCACTCGCTTAGACATTTTACTATAACCAATCTGCCAACAACACGTGTACCAACTCATATGTAATAAACTTTCACAATTAAAACTTTTGGGTCTCATAACACCAAGACTTTTCTCCATCGACACAGAAATCAAAATGTTCATAAACTCCAGCGTTACACAAAAGTTGTACAGAGTTTCGTTCAACAATTTCCCACCGTCGAAATGTCAATGTCAACAACAATATGAGCACAGGGAAGTAGAACTGGTCGTGACGAAACAAAGCAACGCGTACAGTACAATATGGTATGGGTAGTTTTTAGTACAAAGTTATTGTTCCCTTTGAAAGGTTTAACAAAGCTTTGAAACATCAGGTGGTGTAAACGGTCAACGTTTTATGAGATCCGGGTACCGATCCAATATGGTCGATTTAAGAACTTCACGAGACCAAATCCTAACTAATATTATAAATGCGTTGATAAATAAAGTTTGTTTGTTTGTTACCTTTTCATACCTAAACCACTAAACCGATCATCATGAATTTTTTTAAGGTACTTATAATGTACACATCTGCCTAACCCTCGGGTTTAATCACAATGATAATGATAATTCTATGTAGTATATATAATTCACCACATTCAGGTAAGAAACTTGTTAGTGTAAACCAATATTTAAACAGAAAAGTTTGTTTTATCTCCAAACTTTCCACATCTCAGCAGAGCCAGTGACTACAAAACTCGACAAGAAACTAAAGTAACTTGAACGCTTTGAACGAGTGACTACTTAATTTTTTAAACTAAAAGGTACGCTTGAGATTTAACGAAGAAGCTATACTTAGTACGTCAATTTTTGAGAGGTTTGAGATCCAGACTCAATAAATAATAAACAATTTAACTAAAAACACATATATAAGAGTAATCAAAGGACGCCGATGTTTTAGATTACTGCCGCGTTTATGTTAGCCTTTGAGCTTTGGGTTATGGGATCCGTCCGTCAAAGAAGATTTAAACTCTATCGAGGGTTCGAACCTGGAGCCTAAATAGACCTCAATGGGCCACTTGCTGTTCACGAGTCCAAACTGGAAAACATATTACACTTTGTACAACCAGATGACTGAATTCAAGACCTGACGCTCCGAATTTATAATCTGAATGTAAGTTATTCTTTGTGTGACTGTATTTTGATTTGCGTTTAAATATATTGAAATACTAGCTTCCGCCCGCGGCTTCGCCCGCTTCGTTAACGAACCCGTACATTTTTCTGGGATAAAAAGTAAGCCTATGTGCTATTCCAGACTATAATCTATCTCCGTGCCAAATTTCATTTGGATCCGTTTAGCCGTTCTGGCGTGATTGAGTAACCAAGATCCATCCATCCATCCATCCTCACAAACTTTTACATTTATAATATTATTAGTAAGATTACAATGAAAACTAAAAAAAATATTCACACGAATGGGGAGGTTTGGTCCCGTGATAATTCTAGAAATTACATGCTACTTAATTAAATAATTGATTTGTGATTAATAATTATATTCTTAAATAGGTAGGAGAATCGAGCCCAACATTAATTTGCCGGAATACTTTTTAGACCTAAAATTTTAGATAGAAATGAATCTGGCAATTAGAATTGGTCTAACCAACGTTTCATTAATGGAATGAGCGTGAGCAAATATTTCTTGCACTCTCCTTTGCTAAATAATAAATGCGTTCTGGGTAGGATTTAGAAGTTGTGTGATAATGGAATAATTAATTATTTTATTTTAGCAAATTGATTTGGATTTATATTATTTAGATGTTCAAAGGTTAAAGGGGGTACTACATTTGTATAGAGTCCTTGTTCTTCTTTAACGTTTCTAATTCTTTTATTTCGTTTTTATTTTTAAAAATCTTGGTCTTGTGTCGTGGTTTTGATTCCCGCACGGAAAAAATATTTGTATGATCCACAGATAGTTGTTTTGGGTCTGGTTTTATATGTCCGTGTGAATATTTGTGTTTGTGAGCGCACCCACGATACAGGATTTATTCATATTGTGGGGAAACGTTTAAAAAAAAATGTTATATCGATGATGTCATAATTTTCTAAAGATTCAACTATTTTAACGACGTTATCTAGTGTAAAAAAGACTTGTAAAACTGATTGAAAAATCCTAATTGCAAAAATAAATAATTTAATTTAATTTAATTTCAATTTCATTTGTATATTAATTATGCTTGCTTAGTCAGTATAGTATACATACCACTTTGATATTATTTAAGTTTCTTTCTAGTTACCGGCCACTTCACTCCGGGAAATTAAGTTAAAGGTTGTTTTTTTACAAAGTCAAAATCCCAAATTAAATAATTTTAATTTAAATAATGCATTTCATGAAGAATATACAAAAAAAAAAGAATATTTTAAAAGAAAACTTTTTAGTGTAACACTGAATAAAAAACAATAAGTACGAGTTCGTAGACTGCAGTGAAAAATAAAATAAAGAAACGCAAGACGAATTCAACGAGCTTAACTCGGACTAGAATTTCACAAAAGACCTCTTTCGAGATTAAAGCATCCGAGTTGTGAACTATTCGAATCAAAGTTTAAATTACACCGACTTTGTGGCCAGCTATAGTCTTATCGCTACATTAAAGACGGTCTAAACATAGACAATGCACATTAAATGGTCTATATTACTGTAAACTGCGCTTAACGCTCGTTTCGATCTCTTGAACGTGGTTAACAAACATCTTAGCTTAGTTTAAGGGAAGAAAGGATTAAATTTAACGTAGCATACAAATAAATAGGCATTGAACTATAACAAGAGGCATTTGCGTCATTCTTGGCTGTGAAAGAGCCATTCTTTTATACTATACTAGTTTCCGCCCGCGGCTTCGCCCGTGTGGTTTACGAACCCGTACATTTTTCCGGGATAAAAAGTAGCCTATGTGCTTTTCCAGACTATAATCTATCTCTATGCTAAATTTCATCCACATCCGTTCAGCCATTCTGGCGTGATTGAGTAACAAATATCCATCCATCCTCACAAACTTTCACATTTATAATATTAGTAGGATAGGATTAACATTAAATATAATACATATATTGAGTATTATTACTTTTGGTCAACATTCTAGCTAATAAAATTTTACTGTGTTTTAAGTTTGTTTCCTACTCATAAACCTATTGCCTAAGGTTTTAAGTTCGCCTTTGTACAGTTTTTTTTTAACAAGTGCATAAAGTTTTTTAAATAAAAAATAAACTTAGGATTTCGCATACGCTAATTTATACTATTGTTTGGCAAATAATTATCGATAAAGTCAAATAATTTATTTTGCATATTATTTAATAAAACTTCTCACAGTTTTATCACTATAATCTCTCAATAAAGTTCAGTAATATATTATTTAAGAGGTCGTGAGTTTGAAACGTGTATAGAATGGGTGAAGCAATTTAAATTTTATCGTGTTGTATGTTTTTGGGTTCTTTGTAGTCGTATATCTGATATATCGTCGTATACTTGATATATTTGAAGGCACGTTTGAGGCAGTGGTTGGGATCGACTGCTGCGCTACGTCTCGCGGGTTCCATTCCCGCACGGAACAAATATTTGTATGATCTACAGATAGTTTTTCCGGGTCTGGGTCTTTGTGTATGTGAATATACGTATTTTTAAACGCAACTACGATTACAGGAATAATTCCTAGTGTGGGGCAAAGTATTTTTAAATAAATAAATATCAGTCTCAATCTTTATTGTTAATATAGTGCATAGATCTTAAATATATTTTTTCCATATTATATGTATGCCCATATATATTCCCTATCAAGGCACTGTTACTATTATTGCCTAGGAGCATAAATTCAACCCTATAACGCGGAGTGCGCGATTCCACTCGGGTTCTTAAACAAGTATAACATGGATAGACCCTAACTGTAATAAAATCACAGACAGCTTGACTTCCAGCGCACCAAGTATTGCTTTCATTGCGATAATAAATCATTAAGGACCAACGCAGACGCGATACTTTTATCATCGGCGCACTTGAAGAAAAACACCAATCTATAATCCTACTAATCGTACTTATATTATAAATGCTACTTCCTATCCTACTTCCTACTAATATTATAAATGTGAAAGTTTGTGAGGATGGATGGATGTATGGATATTTGTTACTCAATCACGCCAGAACGGTTGAACGGATCTGGATGAAATTTGGCAAGAGATCGATTATAGTCTGGAATAGCACATAGTAGCCTATATATATATATATATATATATATATCTCTCTTTTTTTATCACGTAAAAATGTACGGGTTCGTAAACCACGCGGGTGAAAGCTAGTTACATATAAACGCAGACGAAGTGAACAGGCATTATAAAATAAAACGTATGTACCTATCTTATAAATCGTTTTTTATAATACTTCTACGCCGCATTGTCTAAAAGTTCGATCAAATCCGCAAAAACCATTGCAACATTTAAGCAAGTTGTACAATGTACAGTCGAAAAAAAAAAACAGAAAACCGAATTTCAAAATTGCTGAAATAAAAAAAAATACAAATGAATGTAATGCATCAATTATACAGATATTCGGGAATGCTTTTTTTGACTGCTAAAAGTATCTTGTCTGCGTAGATTCTCTTTAATACAACAGTGATATATATTGATTTATAACCGCTGCAAGTTGTCAATAGATCTGGACTAAGCATGTGAAACTGGACAATTTATGAAGCGATCTTGAAGAACCTTATTATTTTGTGATCGACGAATAAAATGCGAATAAAAATATATCGTTTAATAAAGTGTGCGTGGTAATGAAATATTAAATGACAGTTCGCAGTTATATGAAAGATAATATTTTTGGGTTGATTAGTTTTATTAGAAAAATAGAGTGCTGTTAAATAATGCCCTCGATACTACACACTGCGATTTTCAATATAGTTTAAATTCAAATTCAAATGACTTTATTGTCTGCCGAATGTTTGATTTTAGCCATATTTTATTTTATTACGACTACCTCATTGGTATAGTGGTTGCAAGTGCGACCGCTGAGCGTGAAGTCCTGGGTTTGATTCTTGGGTCGAGCAAAGTGTTATTGGGATTTTTTGTACGAAAATTCTTACTAGCAGCACGTACGCTGGAACTGTGCCGGGAAGATGACAATAGGCTTACCTCTAATTACATGGGACTCAATAACGGCATCGGCGAAATGTGGGTGTATAATAGTAAACCCTTGGGGGAATACAGACGTGATGCTTTTTTTTTATGTAAATAGAACGGTACGAAATACCACTTACACTGTTCACTTTTACAAAAAAAGATATATAGGTATTATGGTGATGGCTCAATAACTACCCATCGAATGGGAAAGGAATCTGATAACATCGGTCTGGCTTACGACCTATTGTATTCTCGCGCTGCAACAGTAAAAAATAATAACAAGAAAATAACCTTCTTTTTTTGAAGTTGGTTAATAAAACTACTAGACGACAGTGTTTAAGCAATTAGCTTTCTGCGCTACGTGTCGCGGGTTCGATCCCCGCAAGGAACAATTATTTGTATGATATACAGATAGTTTTTTCGGGTCTGTTTGTGTGTGCATGTGACATGTATGTTTGTAAACTGTACCCACGATACAAGAGAAATACTAGAGTGGGGCAAAGACCAAAAAAAATTTTTAATAACGGTAAAGACATCTCTACGTTTGCAGAAACTGTAAAAGTTGCAGCTCTAGTATTTTGGCAAGGCCCATACATACAGGCAGTTGCTAAAATTATTTTCATCAAAATCCAATAAAGGCATTATAATGCGTGGTTCATGCTAAAAGCTTTTAATAGACCACTATCAAGATTAATGGCATTATGATATACGTGAGTGATGAATATGCTTGCAGGTCATACACCAGACATAATTCCAAGCTCCAGGCCACTAACGAGAATTGTTCTAGAAAACCCAAGATTGTTTTGCAACTGCGCTTACAACCACTAGACTAGTCTATATTCATACCCACGTAATTGGCTTCATTTTTTATTGGACTCTTGGTTGCCTTGTACTGTGTCCAAATAGCCTAAAGCTCGCCATATCTTCGGGACAAAAAGGGTACCCTGTACATTTACTATTTGTTCTGCTCGACATTTTGGGAACAAGATGGGAAAAAGTTCAGCGTCTTATTGTCCCACAATTAGGCTCGAGTTTCTTCTCAGGATCAGGCCTTATCGTTATGCGACAACTAAGACGGAACTTGAGAACTTTATAGAGGTGTGTGAGATAGTGCAGGTTTCCTCGCGATATATATCTACATGATAGAAACATTGTGATTCGCACATGAACTGGAAAATTCAGTAGTTTGGGCCAGGTCGAACGTTAAAGCTGTTTTTCTTAACATGAACCTTCCTTTTTTACAGCATCATCACAAGGGCCTCCGGGCTTCACCCTGCCGACGATCATGCACGTCGAACGGAACTGGTACGTCATGCGGACGGAACCAGTGGGGTCTGTCGTCACCAAGGTGTACCGGGAGAGCACCGGCAGCGAACCTGTGACCTTCGGGCTAGAGACCACTGGGCCACCGGCGCCGTTCAAGATAGATCCACATACTGGTGTGGTTACTGTTAATGATACTCTTACTGACAAGGTAAATGTTTTATTTTTTGTAAAGGTTAAGGTTTACTGTACCTGTTAAATGTCTTGATAGTAGCTCCACAACATAGGATGGTAGTGAACGGGAACTTTGATGGCACGATTGGTATAGTGAGTAAAGAATTGACTTTCTATGCCGTCGTGGGTTCTTCCAGGTCTGGATGTGTGAATATGTGAGATTTATGTCTGTGAATTGAATACAGGATTCGAAATGTGGTAGAAAGTTTCATGTATAAATAAAACATAAAAGATTAGCGAGTAATGTAATAATATGGTATTCGAATCTGGAGCAGTACATTACAATAGTGTTCTAGCTACTACCATTTATACAGTCGTTCAGAACGAAGTCTGTCAGTATTCTCTCATTTATTTTCCTTATGCAGTGAAGAGATCAACGCAAATACCGGCATCGATTGAAACGAGCAGTAATGACGTACGAAGTTCAAAGATCACAATCGTGGTTATATTGACAGGTGGTTCAGATAACATCGTAATTACATTTAGATTACTGATATGAGCTTCTTATAGCGAAATAAATAAATTGGCTGGAGAGAATACAGGTGTAAAAAGTTACACGGAATACTTTCGTATGATATTGAGATTATATTGTTGAGTTGAAAGATAGGTGTGAGACAGAGCTGTACTAATCCAAATATGGCTCACCTGAAATAAGGGGCGAGCCTAATCTCATCAATTTTTCTTACGGTTAAATCCAATAACACTTTTCTCTACCGGGAACCGAATCCAGGACCTCACGCTTAGCATAGACGCTACGCCACAACTAGATCTAGTTTATCTTTTTGCGCCAAACGGATGCGATGACCAACTTTTGAAAATAATGTTAGTAATTATTGTAAACGCCTTATCTAGTCGTCGAAAGCGCGCCTGCTAAGCGTGACGTTCTAGGTTCGAGGCCCACCTTTGGGTTTTTTTCTGTTAGAAAATTCTAAGTAGCAGCCCACAAGCCAGTAGGCTGAACCCTATTACATGGGATTTAACGAGTGGATCAGCGAAATGTCGTTGTACAATATTACACCTTTTGCCTAACCGGTGAATACAGGTGCGATGTATGAAGATTATTATCTAATCTTTATCCTATCCTTCTTAATATTACAATTGTGAAAGTTTTTGAGGTTGGATGGATGGATGTTTGTTACTTATTCACGCAAAAACTACTGAACGGATCTGGATGAAATTTGGCACAGAGATAGATTATAGTCTGGAATAGCACATAGGCTACTTTTTATCCCGGAAAAATATACGGGTTCGTAAATCACGCGGCCGAAGCCGCGGGCGGAAACTAGTTATATCGTATAAGTCAAAAATATCCATCAAAGATCTCTTTTTTTATGAGATGTATGAAGGTAAAAATAACTATCTAATCTTTATTATATATAAGTCATAAAAATATCCATCAAAGATCTCTAATGTGAACCCTAAAAAAACTCATTACCTCCTAAAGATCTAAACTCCATTCTATCTGTATCGCTAAACTTTATTGCGAGTCTCTTAGTCTTTTAAGTTTAGTATCATTAATCTCGGTGTCGGGAGCTCGGCACTAGAAAATGTTCCACTTCCACCCGGCACTAAGTATGACTATGTAGGGATATTTTGTCCATCCCATATTTACTACGGGCAAGCTGACGCAGCGCTAAAGGTTATACAAGACCGGAGCAGAAATAAAATGCAGTCCGAATTTGTGGTACTGGCAACGTAACATTCCAATATTACCTTGCTTTGACCTGAAAATCGAGCTGAAAATATTACTTACTAATTTGAAATCGTAATTCGATCTAAAATTGTAAATTAAGATGATCTTCGGGTAAAAATGATTTATCGGCATTTTCACAAACAAAAGCCTAGCCGTGTGGTAGAAAGAAAAATTCAGGGAGAAAGAGATCTCTTTAAAAAAATCTAATAAAATGATTATTCCGATGAGAAACTCACTGTTACAAAAAAGGGACCAAACTCCCTTTTGGTACTCTACTGAAAAATATAAAAGGGAGATCTTTCCCGTTTGGCACTTAGGCGATATCAGTTTAAGTATCAGTTTAGTAGTGAAGGTGTACAATAGTACAGTACTGCCTAACCCATCGGAGAACACAAGCGTCATGCTAAGTTACAACTTATCTGGACTTAACTGAGAGATGTGAGGATTCGTGAAATATCACGAATCCTCACATCTCTCAGTTAAGTCCCTGAAGTCTCAGGAGTTCCGATAAGCTGATGATGATATATGACAATAGTTTTCATCCTCATTATTATTATCTGTAAACTTATCACAATCACAACTGACAAAGTCCTAAGCGGCATGTTGAAGTGACCCTTTAGCTTCATTTTTTGATCTTGCCTCTTCCCATTACGCGGGGTCGGCTTTCTTAATCTTTCGGCGCCACTCACTTCGCTGGTATGCATCGTTATCTGTAGGGCCAAGATTTTGCATGTCCTTCCTGGACATTTGTCATCCAGGTAGTTTGCGGTCTACTTCTCCCTCTCTTTTTTGTAGCCATGGAAAGGATTTTTTTCACGATATGGTCATCGGGTCTGCGCATAACATGTCCGTACCACCTTAGAAGCGACCCTTTAGCTATTGAAAACTAAATGCAAGCCTATTGTTGTTTTGAAATTATTCGGCATTTGATTCATATAATATCGCTCGCTCGCTTGTTTTTGAAAGCTCTGTAGTAACGTAATCTGTCTCAAAAACACCCCTGTGAGTTCTTTTTGTACCATGAAACGTGTTAAGCTATACTTACATAAGGGGTCTATTTCATAGAATTACTTATCACTTAAGTAGCATAACATAACATCACGATGGGTTAGGCAGAAGTATACTATTGTACACCGACATTTTACCGATTCCGTTTCGTTATTGAGTCCCATGTCAAAGGTGGCGACCCTTTTGCCATCTACCGAGCACAATTCTAGACTCCGCGCTGTTATTATAAATTTTCATACAGAAAAAAACTCAATAACATTTTGCCCGACCCGGGAATCGAACTCAAGACCTCACGCTTAGCAGTCGCACTTGAGGCCACTAACCAGTGAGGCTTCACTCATAACTTTTTTAATAAAATACACATAGCTAATAGATGTATAAAGGACTGGAGAGACCGTATAATTTCAAAAATCACGAAAAGCCATTCAATTTGGTTTCCGATTTTTAACGGATCGTTAACTTAATCACTTAAGTGGCAGTTTAAGTCTTCTTCTTGGAGGTCAGGTCGATCAATATTGATGCTGTGGGAACGATGGCGGCGGCTTTTGTGAGTTTTTGTCGAGATTTTATGTTTACTAGCTGTTAGACGCGCCGATGTGCCGTGTTTGTGACTTTAATGTCTGTGAGTATCATAAAACATAAACCTATTAAGTTTTTAACATCTTAGAAAACGTGTTCTGACTGAAAGACGATGTTCTGTAAATCTTTTTATTAATTTAACAGCGTGCACTCATAAAATTGTGAGAAATACAGAATTAAATACCTACGAGTGCAAAGAACAAAAGGGAAAGATCAATCTATTCCTGAATTGTGTAATAAAAATATAATATGATAATTAAATGTGATACGATCGTTCGATTGCTGCGGTAAGCAAGAAAACGTATTAACAAAAAAGCTACATAGCTACCGCGCAGATCAATCGATCTGTGAGGTTAAGCAGCGTTTGACGCGGTCAGACCTTCTATGGGTGACCATTTTTCACATATCGAGGCCCCTCCGTGCTTCGGAAAGCACGTTAAGCAGTTGGTCCCGGGTTTCATACGAAGACCTATAACAGTCGTTACGGGTATCAGTAGCCCAAAAAAGTCTGACAACCAATCTAACGTTAGAGTATCAGTGTCTTCCAGTAATTGGGTGGTGGAGGTCAGAAGGCAGTCGCTCCGTGTAAAATACTGCTGTTCAGCTACAACTGGTTAGATTGGAAGCCGACTTCAATGTAGTTGGGAAAAGGTTAGGCCGATGATGAGTACGCTATGGTTCGGTCATGTGGAGAGAATGAATGCAAGGCAGAATAACGAAAGGAATTTATAGCACGAAACTAAGTGGAAACCGTTCCAACAGTACCCTACTATTAAAAATTACAGTAATACCGCACTGGAATTATTATTTGGAATTATTCAGGATGTAGGTACTTATCATAGAAGTCTCATCATTGTTGATGTCATTACAACAGTTACTTGTAACTCGCGTGCATGTATGAAACGATGAATCGAATATTAATGAATCAAAATGGCTCAATAGCATGTGGCGTTCTGCCTACTTATGAATAAATCTAGCAATTAATAAATCTATAGGTATGCCAATCATACATCGTCATTTTTAAATTGCTAGGAATGGATTTGATATATGAATGGGTACAAATCAATCATGAGAGATTTTCGAGTCAAGAACATAATGCGCTTCCGAACATCAGTATGTTTTATCGTACCTTTTCTCTCGCTTCGACGGTACGGTTGGGGCAGTGGCTGAGTAATTGAGTATTCGTTTACTACGCTACGTGGGTTAGATTCCCGCACGGAACAGACTGTATGACTCACAGATAGTTGTTCTGGGATTTATGTGAATGTGAATATTTGTGTTTGTAATCGCATCCACTATACATGTATTATTCAAAGAGTGGACGATATATTAAAAAAAAAAACACAAGACTTAGCATGACTTATTAATAAATACGATTCAATGTTAATAATACATCTTTTACAAGAATAAAAATGTTTTCTTCAAAATATTGAACGACTGAGGGAAGCATAAAACTAATTAATTTTCTATTACTTAATTATTAAGACTGCGTGAAATATGATTATTATTTCATAATTCAACACAAATTTTAAGTAGTTAACAAGTATATACGCCCATTAATTTAATTTCTTGGCTATACCAAGTAGAACTTTCTTCTGTAATTAAAAGTGTTAATGTAATCAGCTAAGTAATACACTCGTAAGTTTCAGAACGATATTTTCTGCTAGGTTTTTACGTTAATAAGTTGTAATGTGTTCAATTGTTATAATAATATAATATTATTGTGGAAGAAGTTTATTATATTACTAGCTTTTGCCCGCGACTTCGTACGCGTGAAATTTAGAATCTGATATTTTTTGGTAAAATGGGGCCTATATTTTAAGTTAGACCTCTAGCAATAAATCGTTGAAAACTGCATTCAATTTCATGCCGTAGTTTTTGCGTGATGCGTGTAAGACAGATAAAAATTCTAAAAACTGTTGTTTTGACTTCTGTTGCTTTAATAAAGACGTCTTCTGTACAGATGTCGTCCTGTTATAATTTTATTACATGTATAGATAAGAGAAATATAAAATTGATTTTATTAATTTCGATATTAAGTTGAAAATATTCCAAAAAGCATTTTTTAACTATAGGTACTGCAAATTATGTATGTATTTTATAGAAATAAATTATCTTAATACCAACTTGAACTTTGACTCGGAGAAACCTATCTACCCTCGGTTTCAATTGTTTTAAAATAGTACAACGAAAATAAAAGTCAGAATTTATTGCCAACGACATTCAACAAGTTCTAAGTTGTGTAAGAGATATTTGGCGTAGTATTGCTCACGGTAATACTTGCAATACCTTCGTACTTATTTGTTTCTATAAACAGGCTATTTTGTGTACCTACATACCTTGTTACTTCATGCAATGTGATTTATATGTTGTGGCGTTTTATTGAAAAGTTGATCCCTTGTAATTTGTATTATTGCTCAATAGTAGCGGTTTATTACTACGCACTAAGTCTTGAAAAACAATATATCTTTTGCATTTAAATACAATTTATTTAAAAAATAATTTATGTTATTTTCAGGAAAACCAATCCTACTCGCTATGGGTGACAGCGTACGATGGCTCCATACCGCAAAAGACCGAAGTCTACGCAACAATCTCGGACAAATCCGGCATAAGACCCAAGTTACCTCACCCACCGACCCTGAACTTCCCCGCCTACCCAAACATACCTTTACAACCAAAGTTTACGAGGACCACACAAAGCACTACCAAAGCAACGCAAAATATTTACGTAACAGTACCTGAACCAACTACAACACTCACTACTCTAAGTCCCCCTAAACCTCCTGACGATGCTCCTGGTGGAGAAAGCATTATTCAGAGTGATGATAAGAATTCTAGCACTGAAGCACCAAATAAAAATTTGACGACGAATGAAATGCCTCTGACTGTGATACCCCTGATTGCGATTGGTGGACTTGTGGTGATTGTTGCAGCAGTCATACTGTTCGTGTGTCGGAAGAATAACGCGCAGAAGAAGGACAGCAAGAAAGATGATATGGTAAGTAAATAATTCTTAGCCAAATATCTGAAAGAATCAGTTACAATTTACTAATTCGCCTTCTTAGGAGTCATATTGACGTAACAGCTCTAGATAGCAAATCTATTAAATTTATGCTGATAATTTTAGTAACGATTACCATCAGAATATAGTGGAATAAGATCAAAATGTCTTGGATAATAATGAGAGGAGTGTAAACGATCTTAAAATGGTATCATGTTTCCTTACTAAATCATAAATTAGGTAAAATAAAACGTTTTCTTGTACTTACCACAGGCCTTTGTGTCTGAAGTCAGCTGCAGATTTGGTGCTGCGAATTGTGCAGCCGCAACCAATTTTTTTTTTTCACTATATTTTATATTTAGCTATACCTCTTTCTTTACCGTTTTGTGACCATTCGTCTCTTGCCTTTGCTTAGTTTGGAGATTTACAATTTATTGCTAATTTCAGAAACAGAAAGAACCGCGTATATTACCGCGTAATGCTGGTCGTGGATATCTATTATAATGGATATCTATTCTGGACATGAACTGAAAGACGATATTAAGGGCCTTAAGTTACAGCTACCATGTAATTTTTCACCTGATCATGTCGATCGGAAGTGATCGCCACTGTCTTGAAATATTTCATCATCTTCATCATCTAAAATCTAATTTCACCCACAGCTGGCCTGTAGACCGTAGGCCATAAACCTGTCTTTGATTGTGCCAGTTGAAATAATCACTCAGTATTTTGTTAATTTTATATTCTTGCTCACGTCACGGTTACATGCAAGAATTAAATTTTTAAATCAACGCTAAATTTTGTAATTTTATCCCTCATTTAAAGCAATTACGCGAGTATGATAATTATATAACAAACCTGATGCAAAATTAATGTGCTTTAAAATTCTCGGTTAAATATAATCTAGGTTGTTTTTAAATATGTGTAATGTCAGATCATAATTTTCAACAACAATAATTATATTCTATAAAACAATTTTTGAACCTATAAATATTTATGGTAATACGTAAAACTACTAACTTCAACTAATCAACCAGATTAATTCACTTTAACATTTTAACTTTCGTTAGTTTAGAAATTCATGCATGATTTACATAACCTATTAATTTGAATAGCCTTAACTTCAAGATTTGATTCCATTACTACAAGTGCTATAACACACACAGGTCATTTCTGAACACCACTTAGATTAAACGAATCCTTTATCATAAGCAGAAGTTGATTCCATTCATAGACTTCGAATCCTTACAAAATACCCTCAATTCATCCGAATAAATCCTTTTGTTCACAGAGTAAAGACTCAAGTGGGATCGTCCTTCAAGATGCGTCTCTCAATATGTGGGACCATCCGAGGGCCTACTCCAACCGATACGAGTCTTGGGACAACAATCACTTGCAGGTCAGTTTTAGATTTCTTTTACTCTTCTTTTTTTTTTGTAGCATCATCAATTTATACTCCGAACGTTTACCCAGAGCTGTACTATTGTAGACCCACAGTTCGCCGATGCCGTTACCTAAATTCCATAGGCGAGGTGAACCGAATCCAATTGATTCTATGACATAGTAGTCTTATGACACTAATTCTAAAGTTGTAAATTGTGAAAAGAAAAATCCTACCTGGCGAGTCCTAAAAATGAAAATACCTAGTGGGCAGAGATCTCGGTAAAAGAAGAATTCGGCATAGTGACCAGAGATCGTAGTAGCTCAGAGATTAGAGCGACTGGTGTACTGAACCTGAAGATCACAGTTTCGATTCCTGCCCGCGGTCGTATCTTTTTTTTTCATAATTTATAACTCCGGGATATCACGTTCGGCAATCACAGCATCACGGCATCTGCGAAATTTGGTACAATACTACACTATCGTCTAACTTTTGGGGGACACAGATATGATGGTATGTCCAAGTTGGATAATTTATTTAATTTTAAATAATACTTCAAATCCAAGCTAGTTTAGCTAAATAATAAGATTATCCGTCATTCAAGTTTGCGTTTTCAATCAAATGTTACACGCAAACCTTATTTTAATTTATAAATCTAATATATTCTCATAAATATTATGTTGTGTTTTCAAATAATATCTTAATTTACTTCAGACGAAAAAAGCTTTTATAATACAATATACTTTAAACAAATCTCTCTAATATATAACATAAATAACGTAACTTGCATTTCTAAACATTACAAGATTATTTCTAAAGAATTATGTTTCCCACTTTAATCTCATGTCATTTGCTTAAGCAAAGAAATAAAATATAACTTTAACGTTTTCGCTTTGTCATCCATTTAATCTTATATCATTGTCTCTCTTTGTATAATATGCTTATACTCATAATGATATCTACACGCTTTTATACCTTGAAGGGCGAATGGTATACTTGTACCTACATAAGTATTTTGTGTGGAGAGCTGCCGAAGAGTGGAATTCAGTCTGTGTGATTCGTATAATCTAGGAATCTCCTCTCCTTACCATCAGGTGAGATCACATCTCCGATCAGTATCAGCTGTTGATTCTCTTGTCAACAGATGATTGGGTATTCATTTTACTGTCTGAATTTGGTTAATCAATCATCAAACATGCGATTTGATCGATTCAATCAGCCAGGTCAACATAATAATTTTCTTGTCACATTATCTCTTGCGGTAACAGGTTTAAAAGGCATTATCACATCTTGGTGCTCTAATTCGTCTAGCTGGCTTTCAAAAATCGACGGCCAATCATTCAGCTAACGCGATCGAAATAGTTTTTATTGCTGATTTTTTTGCAAGACATGCAATTTTTACGTTTCGATACTTTACTTCTTCACCAAACTAATATTTAATTGTACTTACAGTTATCCGAAGAGACATCGATATCTAAAGACGACCAGCCTCCAGACAAGTGGGAGTTTCCACGACATAAACTGAGGATCTTCAATATTGTGGGAGAAGGTGCCTTTGGTCAAGTCTGGCGAGCTCAGGCCCTTGATATTGCTGGTAAGTGTGTTTATATGCTGGACAATTCTTTTTATTTTTGGTCAGCAATGACAGAGGATTCATTGGTTGATTTTAATGTCTTTATGAAAAGTTTATTTTCAACTATGCTTTTGTTCGACTTCTTCTTCTCAGGTCGAATTTTCTAAAATCTTTTCTGAGGACCATACTCCATGTCATTCAAATGTTTTCTAAGTACCTCAAGCCAATCAGTATCCAGAATCTAATTAACGATGATAGGGGATAATGCAAATTCGGATAGAAAACGACAATTTTTATGAAAGATAAGTACTATTTGTAAAGGTCTCGAAGATCAAATATCGTGTGAGAAGACAAGTAACTAATCATGTAATTGCTACAATCCCCGTCAATAAGTTTAAGATAAAGAAGATTGATGAGTTCATAATATACAAGGTGAAAATGACAATATAATAAAATGATACCACGATACAACCTTATCGGCCTTTCATTTCGACGAAAACCATGTAATAAAATTACGTGCAAATCATTGTTTTTTGGTGTGGTTCTTTGTAACATTATAAATACATGGTTTTGTATTCCCGTCGTACGTCCACCTTGTATAAAAAAATGTCGTATACTTCCCGGACAGAATAGGTAATCCTTTACAACGAATTTAAATTACACCAACAATTTCAAGTCATTTCAAATCAGATATATTTTCATTTCAACTGGGCCTTTATGGGCACTTTTAAAACATTATGATTCTAGTTGCGCGGTTTCAAAAGTGAGTTAGTTTGTAGCGACAACTACTCGCAACATGGCAAAAAGTAAAGCGCCATCTATCGGAGTAAAGCTACAACAGCAAACCCTGAATCGCACTATGAAAGTTTACAACGATTCTAACACATATACGAATATCCGACATCAACTGTCGGGCTTCGGCCCGCCAGGCTAACCACCTTGCCTGGTTGGAGGATCCTCCCTTTTCAATGGAGGAACACCAGACCTCGTTCCTCCATAGTGGTGACCCCTGACAATGAACATCTTCGCAACCTTCGACGGCATCATCGCCTTCACTGCCCTCTCGACCCCTCCAGTACCCTTCGAGCAGCATCAAGCAAGTCTCATCCTGCCAGCCAGCATCCTCGGCCCCAACGGGTAACCACACGCTTGCAGCGACCGCGCAAGCCTGGTTCTTCCCATCGGCCTCTCATCAGCAACCTTAGCACAGCACACTGCACTTCGGCCGGTCAACTAGCAGAGCCCTTCTCTCCTGGTCGACGCAGCAGCCAGCCACTACTCTTCACTGCACTACCTCGACTCACTGAGGACTTCGCAGCATCACTGCACTACCTCGACTCACTGAGGACTTCGCAGCATCACCGCACCTAGTTCCGACTCACTGTGAACTACGCGGCACTCGGTTCCGACTCACTGGAACCATCACTGGCCCTGGCAAGCAACCTCAAGACTCAACAGCATCGACCTCCGGTCTGGGGGGGAGTGATGTAGCGACAACTACTCGCAACATGGCAAAAAGTAAAGCGCCATCTATCGGAGTAAAGCTACAACAGCAAACCCTGAATCGCACTATGAAAGTTTACAACGATTCTAACACATATACGAATATCCGACATCAACTGTCGGGCTTCGGCCCGCCAGGCTAACCACCTTGCCTGGTCGGAGGATCCTCCCTTTTCAATGGAGGAACACCATACCTCGTTCCTCCATAAGTTCTATGGAAAAGAGAACAGCAAGAAACTCCATGGATACTCTTTTCAAAAAATCTTCATGCGTTTTTCCATGAAACATTTATAAAAATTGCGCAATAATTCTGTGTGTTTAAGTTGGAACTATCCATTAATATTCTTTTACTTTCTTAAGACATCTTATGAATACAACAGCACTAAGTAAAACATTGTTCTTTTTCAATAAACTTTATATGTTAACATTAATCTTAGTCCCAATAAATGCCTTAACCGTTCAGTATTTAACTAATTGATAGTAGCATTTACTTTAACAGCAAGCTTTTAAAATGGATACAAATGACCTCTACCAGTCATTTAGATTCGTTCACTGTTGGTTGCAAGTGCCTTAGAATCTTTTATTTTCGGTTGTGGGGATAATAGTAATAATAAAAATATTTTATAAACGGTATGGTCATGTAGGAAATTGACCCGGTAAGTGGCGCTGCGTTAGGTATGTAAAGTAAAGGCAGAATTTTGAAGATTAAAAAGTTCCAATCTGCCTTTGGAGAGCATAAAATAAAAAGAACTAATACAATGTAACTTTAATATAACTAGCTTCGATATAACGATTTCCTCGATTTAACAAATTCTTCGAAATCCCCTAGAACTGCCTGTAAGAGCTGATGCAAAATATACCTTCACAATACGAATACATTTGTCAGAACCTCTTTATAACGAATTTTAAATCATTGCAGAATATAAATAGAAAGTATTATTTGCCTCTATTTAACGAATTTTGTCAATTTATATTCCACAATAATTCATGTCTCAACAGGTTCAGGCACGTTAAATTTTTCGTAAGACAATCGTTGTTGTTTGATGTTTAGTAATGTACACACTGCTGTTTGTCGCTGTTGTTAATTTTAAAGTTGCAATGGCTGAGTAACAAAAAAGATGTTCCTTAACCGTCGCAGAGAAATGAAAAATCATTAAGTATGTAATCGAGAATCCTACATAGAATAAAAAAAAGACATCGCTAAAAATGTGTTCTCTTTTATCAGTGGAAATCGTCCTCCATATAACAAACCTTATTGTAACGAATTATTAGGTATAACGGATATTTTCTAATTCCTTCCAGTTTCGTTATATCGAGGTTGCACTGTATTGTCAGATATTTTATTGTATTCTAAGATTTGGAATCGATTTTGAATCGACATTGAATCTTAATATTGTTTGTTCTTTTGTTTTTTATCTTAATTTTGTATTATTTCAAAAATACTTATTTGTAGACATTTATAGACAGAACACAAATACGAGTACAATGCACATTTTAGTTGCTGAGTTTTAGTGAAAAAAATAACTTACCTTCATGGATTATATCTTTGTCGGATGAAAATAGTAAATGTCTTTTTAAACAGCAGAAAATACCGTTTCAACACAAGTATATTATGATTTCTTGCATATCTTGACACTACAACGTGGCACTGCTTGAAAACCCAAAAAAAAAATGGAAGTATTAATTTAGTACTCTAGTTTAGTACACTATTTCATCGCCTACAAAGCTATATTGGAGACAGTACCTATAAATACGTATAAATACTTTTATTTTAACATTACTACTTCTACACAAAATATCCGCAGAGTCGAGTATGTACGCAAAACCGAAGGGAACGCGGGGCGTAAATTGAATCAATAGATATTTTCACACGGGAGGAGTATTTTTGCGTATGATGCGTACGCAAAAAAATAATAAAAATAGAATATAATTGTTTCTATTTTAAATAAAACTATTACAGGTACTTTCAAAATGTTAATAGCACTCTAGTTGCACGGTTAAAAAAAGTTTGTCCCATGAAGAAGAATGTAACTCCATGGATACTCTTTTAAAGTCTCAAATCTCTTTTAACATAGCGTAAGCATCGTATCCAAGTTAACTTGTTCTATCATATCCTAAACATGACATTACTCGTGCAGTGGTATAAAAACCATCTAGTAACCAGGTATCTCCAGATTTAATCTTGTGACTAGGATACTACACCAAATTAAATTAAAAAATGTGCTATCATTTTTTACCCAAATATTAATTTTATATTCATATGCAGTCTAAGTCTTATACAGTTGGAGGCTATCGACCCCAAACGATCTTATAATCAGGTTATAATTAGAGTAGGTACACCCGCTTATGCCGTACCAAACTTCACTGTCCATGACGATGCACCAACAGCAATTGGATTGCTGCGTGATAATTCATAAGTACGAAATACAAAAAAAATGAGATTGGTATTCCACCTCACTGAAGTATACAGGGGTATACTTAGATATTATCACTAAGGGATTCTAAGAGTACCCCATGTTATGCCTACTTAAAATTCTCCTCAACCATGTTTTAAAGAATCCATAAATAAAACAAATGAACCAAAATGTCCAATTTGACTGCAACAGTCTGTCACGCTATCATCTACCCTAGACACGTCTCAGTCACGATTGAGGTTGCGGCAGTAAAAATGTGAGGAGTTTCAAATAACATAAACATCCTCGATACAGGCTGACTTTTTAAACAAAGGGAAAAATTCGAAAAAAAATATTATAATTAAATGGGTATTTAATAAATCTTTTGTCATTGCAGAAATAATAAAAATAAAAATACCTCGAATACACTTATTAAAAAACAAATGAACTTGTATATCCACACATTGTTTGTACGCAATAATATATTCATATTCATATTTATTTGCATTCCACAATGTAAGGAGGATGTTACAGAATGGCTTAGAGCTAAGTTCAATCGTGGACCCTGTAGGGCACAGCAAATTAAAATTAATCTTACATCTAAAATTACAAGTATTAAAACGATCAGAAAATAAAATGAATGAAGTAGGTACTAATTAACTATCGGATCGGAACGGCCTACAACGCCCATCACACCCTTTTAAGCCCTTGAAATAATTCGTGTGCCGTCACATTTTAATATTTTTTACTCTCAGTGAAATATTTTATTCTTTAAACGTCGGCCGCAGCTTTCTTTTGCTAGAATATGCCGCTCCTTCAATACTCACCCTGTATACGGTCACGTTTCAAGATCGTGACGCAAGAAAGTCTCATGTATTTAATGAATAATGTAGACAGGAAATGGTTTTTGGGGTATTTTTGGAGTAACGCGACGTAAGGGAACTTGTAACCTTTTGATTTATCGTCAGATGTATTTTGAGATATTATATTTCATGCTACAGTAGGTATACAGACGTAGGTATATATGCTCTATAAAATGCAATCGATCTATTCTCATCATGACTGTCATCATCGTTGGATGAGCATGCTTACTCCATAACATAAGTCTCGTACTACGCAATCTGATAAAAAGAGTGTTCGTCGCATTGCCTGATATTGTTGCTATTAGGGTACAGAAAGTATGCTCACTTAACTGTCCTGCTGATGGTGGCGTGTGAGTCGGGTCGTTTAGTTTCCTGCAATATGGTTGAGTTGAGCGATGCCTAGATGCGCGTCATACTCGTGAACGGGTGCCGTCTGTTGGGACTGGTCAGCTCATAGCTGCCATGTCAATCTTATCAGAATATTTGTTATTAATTTAAAAATTAGGCTTGTTTAGTTTAGACTTTTTTACATTGTCCTCACATAAGTTTTCGAGAACAATGTATTTTAACAAAATATAAGAAATTCTGAATTTAAAAGAGTAACCATGGAGTTTCGAGCCCGTTCTTCTCCAATGGAAGTCAACATTTTGGAACGTGGCACCTAGAGTCGTAACTATTCTTAAGTACGTAAGTAAGGCTGTACTGACAGTGACGAAAGATCAGAATCATTGAAGGCTTTTATTCCTGAAAACTAGCAAACATTAATCTTTGGAATAATTAGTTATTAAACAATACGTACCTCTATCTACTAGTGTTATTTTTTTTTTGTCTAATAAAACCAAATATTTACTTTGACATATACCCAGACCCGAAACAGCTATCTGTAGATCATAAAAATATTACTTCCTTGCGGGAATAGAAACCACGACACATAACGCAGCAGTCGATCTTTCAACCACTGCGCCAACCGTGTTGTCAAGTTAGTTATGAACAATAATTATCTTCCTAATTTCTTTGATAAAATAATGTCAAAATTACCTACGTACGGACATAATATTTTGGACATCTTTTCTTTCCGTGTGGGACCTTTTTCTTTATTAAAAAGGACAAAATCGATGGACCCAAAAAAAAAAAACAACAAAACTTCATAAACTATAGCAAAATCCAGACATTTATTGATTTTTCTTTCCGGCTACAACTAGACAGGACCATTGTGTGAAGCTTCAAATGCGAAAAATGGAAAAAGACAAATCCATCCATTGTCGTTATTCAAATGCAAATTCTCGTTGGTTTGAATAAAACTAGTTTTTAGCTGACCTGTACTTAAACACATTTCGATTCTTGCACCCTTAAAAATCAGCCTGTATATGTTGAAACGTTTTGTATATAATTATGTAATGTATACTTTTGTGATTCGGATCTGATAATACCCAAATATTGTCAATGTTGACTTTCACTTGTTTTCGTAATTATGTTAATAGTATCGAATGGATGCGGGCATTGTTCGCTTGGGCTTGCGAAATTTTGGTAGTTAACATGGGGTGTTGTTCTATTTGTGGTGATATAATTTCAGTATTATTTAGGATTATGATTTCATGAAACCTACAGAGTTTTTGACTTTACCGCTTCAGTAAAACAGTTGTGACATCATAAAGGCTATGCCTCCTTCATAAACAATATCGTATTACTGCCTTATTTTATTTATATTTTCAACTGAAGTGTTATATTTAATATACCTACTTACAGTACAAGAATATAAGTTAACAAAAAAAAAATCCTTTGTAATTCAATCTCATTAACTTCATATTCTTTGTGGGTGCATGAGAAGTTCTAATAGATTATATTTTACTGAGATAATCTGATTTCCCAGTAGGTTTTAGAAGTCAGGAAGGAAGGAACTAAAAAAAACATGAATAATAAGATTGTATCGTAGTGCTTATTACCTATTCCAAAACCATAAAGAAAAAATTGTTACACATAAATAATTTAGACATTTTTGATGTTACAGGCAAGAAAGGTGAACAGACGGTAGCTGTGAAGACCCTTAAAGAGAATGCTTCAGAGAAAGAGAAGATAGATCTACTGCAAGAACTACAGGTGATGAAGAACTTGGGATACCATCCTAATGTCGTTCAGTTGATTGGATGTTGTACTGAAAAAGTGAGTATAATAGAGATATTAACATTAACATAGCATCACGCCTGTATTCTCCGAAGGGTTAGGCAGTATTATACACCACATTTCGCCGACGCTGTTATTGAGTTCCATGTAATTGCGGGCGAGCCTATTATATGCTGCTACTGCGAATTTCCATACAGAAAAACCCAATAACACTTTGCCTGACCGGGAAATCGAACCCAGGATCTCATGCTCAGTAGTCGCGCTTACAATCACTAGACCAATGAGGCAGAGATTAATTCGTCACGATATTGATATAATATAGATACGACCAGCATTAATTTACATTATCAACAGTCTGAATATGATACAACGCGATACAAAGGTCGTTAATATTTTAAAGATGTTGCTACTCACCTGCAGTCACACAGATACAAAAAAAAACATAAAACAAATCACAGTCGTACTCCCGAAGTTTTGATCAACCACACAGTACTTTTATACGAAATCTAATCTCTTTCTAGAAATCTATCGCAATTAGACTTAAAAGCAAACACATTAGTATGCTTAACTTAAGACCTCATTTAATTTACACAACATTAACATAAAGATTAATCGTGTAGACTATCCACTTTGAAGACATGCTTGAACAATTTTTCAGATATATAAAAGTTATGATATACTACTTCAAAAAAGCCTAAAATGTATTTGTTCCAAATATTTCTATAAGTGCTAAGATTCAAGTCTGAAGACCAATCTCAGAGTTTATATTAATAGAATACCAATATTGCGAGATATATAAGTATTATTTATATCGCAATAATTCTACAAATATCTTTAATAAAGTTTACTTATTTTATACTTCATCTGCTGTGAATTACCCGCATGGGTGATGCTGGAGTCTAGCTGGCAATTCAACCAGTCCATATAGAATAGCATTTTAGGATATAGGACACCAGAGGCCCATATTAGCTAGAAACTGAAATGTAATGCTCACTAGTTAGATACGAAAGAGTTCAAAAAATATTGAATTATCGTCAAATCACCCATCACTTGCGATAATCTTGGACCAATCCTACTTCCTATCCTACTAATATTATAAATGTGAAAGTTTGTGAGGATGGATGGATGGATGGATATTTGTTACTCAATCATGCCAGCGCGGCTAAACGGATCTGGATGAAATTTGGCACAGCGATAGATTATAGTCTGGAATTGCATATAGGCTACTTTTTATTCGGGAAAAATGTACGGGTTCGTAAACCACGCGGGCGGAAGCTAGTCTAACATATTTTGGCCAAAAGTAAAATCTGCATTTATTTTCATAGTCCATTTATCAATTTCACAGGAACCCACACTAGTAATAATGGAGTTCGTGAGCTTGGGGAAGCTGCAACAGTTTCTTCGAGACTCCAGAGCTGAGCGCCACTACGGGAACACACATGGAAGCCAGTTCTTGACGTCACAGGATCTCACGAAATTTGCGTTCCAAGTTGCGAGAGGGATGGAGTTCCTTAGTTTACAAGGGGTAAGGAAACATGTTAACATTATATTCATAATTTTATTGTTACTTTTCCCTTGACAACCAAAAATCTGAAAGTGTTCTATGGTTATTCGATCGGAATACTCAAAGCTAGACGATGACTATGACTATATTCAAGCGGTTTAATTTTTTTAAATATTTTCTTTGAATTCAGACTAAGCGATTTTTCAAAGGATAGCTGAATTTAGGGAATCAATATAGAAGATACTTTTAGATTTTGTGACAGTTTAAAGTCATTACTGAACATGACATTGAACTAGGAAATTGCTCCAGTAGGTATATCCGATATTCCATCTTATGGATACAGTCCCATTTGGATGGTGCTCCATTTTGCTGACTATAATCGTACTGGTATATAATTGACTGGTTCTTGAATAAAGTCAAGAACCAGTTTGCATACTGACATAACCACTAGTCAACGTCTAATTTTGCAAAGACCTACATCCATTCTATTCTCTCCAAAATTCTTTTCAAAGAACTTTTTAAAATAGATATAGACGTATACACCAAGACATTTAAAATGTTGTTCCATACATAACAATTACATAATTAAACTTCATTAAGACAATTCTGAGTCAAGTTTCGATTTAGAAAAGGTTTCTAAAACGCAGTACTTATAATATATTATTGAACATCCAAGTTCTGAGATAACTTTCTCAGCGATCTCGAAACAATGTCACTTTGCAAACGATTCAGATTAAAGATTCAAATTAAAGTTCTTGAAGACTGTAAGACTTTGTAGAACATTTTGTTTATACCTACGAAATAATTAAAGTAGAAACAGGCTTAGAACTTCGCTTTATGAGTACTTATGAACCTTTTTATAGTTATTTGTTATGTTTGTATGGTTACGGCCAAAGTTGCTATATTAACACTACTTTCGAAACAATACATAATATACTTACCATCACGCCTGTACTCTCCAAAGGGTTAGGCAGTGAGTGGCAGCTTCTTAATACCCTACTGTTGCATGCCGATGCCGATATTGAGTTGCATTTAATAGGGGGCGAGCTTATTGACATTAACCAGGCACACTTTCAAACTCTGAGCTGCTACTGAGAATTTTGTACCATAGCATAATAGTATCACGCCTGTATTCCCCGAAGGATTAAGCAGAGTGCACCCACATTTTATTGATGCCGTTATTGAGTCCCATGTAATAGGGAGCGACCCTGTTGCCATCTACTGGGCATAGTTCCAGACTCCGATCTGCTACCAAGAATTTCTATACAGAAAAACCAATAACACTACGCCTGACCTGGGACCCATGACGTCATACTCAGCAGTCGCACTTGTGACCAATAAAAGCTAATAACGCCTTGTCAGACCGAAACGCGTAAAGAGTGAGATATTCAGTATTCACGAGGACCTTTACAGATCTCATTTGGGAACACTAGACTCATGAGGAAGTCATTTTCGGAAGTTTCGATTTAATAAAACCGACCATTGTGGGTTCTTATGAAGGAACCTGTTTTCATCTATACATATATCTAAATATATAATAAAAATATAATAAGGTCTGTACATTATAGATATTGGAGAAAAACTAATATGGGGGGTCTTTATTAGAGCAACAGAATCCAAAACAACAGTTTTTAGAATTTTTGTCACACGCATCACGCAAAAACTACTGCATGGATTTGAATGCAGTTTTCACCGATATATTGCTAGAGGTCTAAGTTAAAATATAGGCTCTATTTAACCGCATGAAAATGTCATATTCAATATTCCACGTGTACAAAGTCGCCGACAAAAGCTAGTTTCATATAATATTTTACATCCATTTTATTATTTTATCCTTCAGCTAAAGTATTCGAATATAAGACGATATAAAAACAATATAAAGAGGCTGTTTACGACGAATCATATTTTATTCCTTTATTAATAAAAAGTGTTACTTACCTATCTCATAAAACTGAAGAAAGTTGACTTTCTGGAGATAAGATTAAAAATATTTAATGGTGTCTTTATAAAGAGTCGTTTTTAACTGATATCACTTTTTAGACGTCAGTCATCATTATTTTTGAAGTTGTTTAAGATGATACATGTAGGTTATTATCTCTGGTTAAGGTTAAGAGATTAACGTACATAATTAATTACTTGCTCTAACGTCTGTGCCTCTTCTTGGTTGAATAAGTAGGAGACTTCGTCATGGAGCCTATTTCAAAGAATGATTGTCCTCCTGACCGAATTTCGGTCACAGCGGCGAATCTCACCGGAGATTAGCAAATTAGATTAGCAAAAATTGTGATAGCTCCGCTAATATGCATGATATGAATATAATTTATAGCTTATAATACTCAGGAATAATGTAGCATAGAACTACCAGGGAATTTTTTTTAGGATTGGTTCATTCATTCCGTAGATTACCCCCTACATACAAACTTACAAACAAATACCTCTTTATAATATTAGTATAGATATAACTATTTTAGGAGCTTTACGCAATTAGAAAACGTAGATAGGGTTATAAGAAGAGTTATTATTTAAATACAATCATCATCATCATCAGCCAGAAGACGTCCACTGCTAAACGAAGGCCTCGCCCAAGGGGGGGGTTTGCCATAATCCCCACGCTTGGCAGGCGGCTTGGGGATCGCAGTGGCTCACCGATTAGTGAGAGGACGCTGCTGCCTGTCCTCCGGTGTCTGGCCGCAGTTTTAAAACGTACCCGGATCATTTAAATACAATATATCTTTTAAATGCTTTATCTATTAAAAAAAATCACAGCAGCAGTCAGTCCTTCTATCAGTCTGCATCAGTGCAGCGACTTTGTTAGCCGGTTATTCTTTACCTATAAACAAGATGAAAATCAGGAAATAATTGACACGGTTGGCGCACTGGTTAAGCGATTAGCTTTCTGCGCTATGTGTCGCGGGTTCGATCTCCGCACGGAACAAATATTTGTATGATCTACAGATTTCGGGTCTGATTGTGTGTATGTTATATGTATGTTTGTAAACTGTACCCACGACACAGGAGAAATCAAAGTGTGGGGCAACGTTTTTTTAAAAAAGAGGAGAGAGAGAGAGCTTAAGCATATAGAAGTCATTCTGTTTGTTTACAGCCATGTAAAACAATTTTATTTCCTGTTCAGCTGTTCATCGCTCTTTCTTGTATTTAAAGTTCTAAAACATAAGATACCCGATGAAATTTGTAGAAAGTACGTGTTGAACATTTGCTCTTCGTATTGTCAAACACAAAACGTTTCCAATTATGTAGAGAAATCTCAAGTCATTATTATTTTGTCAAGAAACCCAGTTTGCGGTAATACCAGTATTGTAAGACTTCCCTTCGTTCAACAGTCTTAATAAACGAAATTGCGCATATTAATTCGGAGTGTACGTCTTTTGTTTATTGTTGTGGTATATCTTGAAAATGTCTGCCGTTAATCTAACGTTGATGGCCTGTGAAGTAATATACGAAGTACCTACGTTGAAAAAAGTGGTACTTTTTCTGTAACAAATTAATATTTTACTTTATTCATTGCCGCCGGATTGAAATAATGCGAAAGATGTTAAATTCTCACGCGAAGTACCTATTTTGAAACTCGGATTTTATAAAAAGTGTCTGTTGTGAAAAAAGATACCAACGGATTAAATAAAATGAAATGAAATTATTTATTTTGCATTTAGGATTTTTCAATTACTATTAAATGTCTTTTTTAAACTAGATGGCATCGGCATTGCCTATGACTATCCCTGAGAAGAAACGCCATAACAAACTGAGGGGTCAAGGTCTATTTTAAAGTCCAAACAGATTATAGTAAGGATTTATGTGAGACAAATATAGGGTGGAATGGCCTTTTGAAGAAATATAGATATAAATATAAAATAAATATAGATTATCTATAGATATAAATAGGTTTAACATAACATAGCTAGGGTGTACTATATTGTACACCTGCATGTCGCTGATGCCGATATTAAGTCCCATGTAATTGCCATCTACCGGGCATAATTCCAATCTCCATGCTGTTACTGAGATTTTACATACAGAAAAACCGTCGCGGGAAACGAACCCAGAAGCTCACGCTCAGCAATTGCACTTGCGACTCCTAGACTAATGAGGCAGTCAAAATAAAGAAAGAAATAAATATAAAGAATGGAATAAAAATAGAAAGAGTTATTTATTCCTCTTGTTAACCTCTCGTAGTATATAACTACGTATAACTGAACAAGCTTTCCGTTGTTCAGGAATTTTCCCGTACGTTTGAACAAATTGTCTATCTCGTCACGTCTAATTTAATTTTGCTCAACATTTTTCAGATAATCCACCGAGACTTGGCGGCGAGAAACGTGCTTATAACAGAAGACAGGGTGTGTAAAGTGGCGGACTTTGGGTTCGCTAGGGATGTCGCAGACACCCATGTGTATGAGAGGAAGAGTGACGGGCGGCTTCCTATAAGGCTAGTGGAAATTCCTTTGATTAATTTAATGAGAAATATATTAGATTTCAGATGATATGAGCGCGTCCATGAGTGTATTTTCCCATTGTTATATTGCGTTACGCGTTTACTGTAGTTATTGTAAACCAATAATAATAATAATTTTAACTGGCGCCCAACGTGGGGCCGATGTAATAGTTTTAGAAATTTTATTAATTTCACATAACTCCTATTGTAAGTAGTAGGTGGGTATACCTACCTACCAATATACTTATCGAAAGTTAACATTACTCTACTTTATTATAAATGATGGATTAAAAAAATAAAGAGAACGATAGCATTTAAAATGGCAGTATTTACATTTACAATATGAAGTCTGTTTAAGAGATTCGTGTGCGAAGAGTGTTGTGTTATCCAAAATTACACTAAAAAACTTCCTAATACTTTTCCAGATGGATGGCTCCCGAATCACTTTATGACAACATATTTAGCGTTAAGTCTGATATTTGGAGCTTCGGCATCCTGCTATGGGAGATCGTGACACTTGGCTCCACACCTTATCCAGGCTTGTCTGCCAATGACGTCATGAAAAAGGTAAGTTTTATAATATCAAAGAAAAGATTTTTTTTAATAAAAAATTATTTAACCTCAATATTAGATGGTACCATATTACGTTTTTCGTAAGTACTTTTCAAAAGTTTAATCGAAATATATTAAACAGTATACAGTATCAATAAATATTTTTGAAACAAAAATTGTTTCATATAAAATTGATCCCTCGAGCTTATAAGTAATTCAAGTTAATATTATCAATTTCTTTGCAATGTTAGAGATAGTCAAAAATACACCGTTTAACTACACTCTAATAAATTTTACTCGTGAAGGTACCCGAAGGATAAGTGTTTCAGATACATAAACAATATCTTTTATTAAGGTACAAGAAAATTAAGTAGTAAACTCTCTAAAAAAGTCTTCTATCGTATCGATTGATCCAGTACCTATTTTAGTATTCGGCTTTTGTGATAATAACTATTCGGCAATATAAACCTCAACGCGAAAATAGTTATCCAGTTTCAATTGTTACCTTTCAATACGAAATTAAAACTATAGACATACCTCAAAATACATAACTCAGAATTTCGCCTAAGGGTAAAACGATATTCAGTTGTTTTATATCAGTTTTTGGAAACAATCAACAAATATGAACAAAGTCAAACTGTATAACATATGTCTCTACTTTCAGAGACCATGTATTTAAAATATTGCTTTGTTGCCATCATCATGCTCATTAGGTACATATTTTAGAAACAATTTTATCCAAAATTAGGTCAAATTTGTGTATTTATAAATATATTATTCTTTGTACCTATATGAATAAATAGCCTATGTGCTACTCCAGACAAAAATCTATCTCTGTGCCAAATTTTATCCAGATCCGTTCAGCCGTTCTGGCGTGATTGAGTGACAAATATCAATCCATCCATCCATCCTCACAAACATTCACATTTATAATATTAGTAGGAAGTAGGATATGCATAAACAAATTATACTAATTTTAGAAACTGAAATGTTGTAACTCTTAAAACTTCTTGTTTGATAACGAATTATAAGTATCAATAGATTACGTGCCTACGAGTATGTTGAACTTTTTAAATAAACCCTGATAGGATATAAGATGATTTTATATAGGTTTTACGTTTCTTCTTTACAAAAAACATATCCCTATCTTGAATATAAATAAGTAATTACATTTACATCGTGTGCATTTAATTAAGAGTATCGTTTACTGGCCGGCTTACGGCTTGGCTTGGCTGCCGAAATACGCGCAAAATAGGTGTTTGGGTGTTAACGTTTCTTACATCGAAATCTTAACGAATTAATTTGATTCTGATCTCTATCGTTTTGTCAGATGTTAACTAGGTCGACACGTTTTGTTTTATTCAAAATTTTGATTAATTTAATAATTATCACGAGATAAGAATAATCCATCGTCACAAACTTTCACATCTATAATATTAGTAATATTAGGTATTTTTTTGTAAGGATGCCCCACACTAGTAATAATTCCTGTATCGTGAGTGCGTTTATAAACACAAATATGTATTCACACGCACAAACATTCAGTTCCAGAACAGCTATCTGTATCTAGGGCATACAAATATTTGTTCCGTGCGGGAATCGAACTCGCTACACGTAGCGCATTCAATCGCTCAGCTACTGCGCCAACCGTTTCATCAAATCATTATTACGTACACTATGAAAAGACTTTTGGACATATTTACATAGATTCATTGTCTTACAGCGAGTTAACTAGCTATCATGAAAGAAAAATGAATGAAAAATGGGACATCAATTAAGCCTGCAATGATTACTCCTTTCACAGAGTCATGTCAAAATCTTACGAAGTTTCTTGACAAATTGTAACAGTTTTTCTTGATCCTTTCTCAACTTTAGACATTTTAATCTTAACTTTTAAAAATGGACAAATGACTCCGCCCTTTTTACTTGAGAGTTTAAAGTTGTTCACCTTTCTATCTGATCCTCGTTTTTATTAGATTATATTGGACCGTCGATCTATTCGAAGACTTAGGACTTACAAATAAAACGATATTTGAAATAAATCTATATACAGGTGTCTGCCTCATTGGTCTAGTGGTTGCAAGCGTGACTGCTGAGCGTGAGGTCCTGAATTTGATTTCCAGGTCCGAAAAAGTGTTATTGGGTTTTTCTGTATGTAAATTTTCAGTAGCAGCACTGAGTCTGGAAATGTGCAAAGTAAATGGCAATAGGCTAACCCCCTATTATATGGGCCTCGATAACAGCATCGGTGAAATGTGGGTGTAATAGTACACCTCTGCCTAACCCTCCGCGGCATATATGATGCTATGTTATGCTATATACAGGTTCACTGTCCAGATTGCAGGTACATAGTTAAACAATTGCCATGAATCATATATATTATGTGATTGAAAACAGAGAAAGGGTTAAAAAAGTGTAGCAGTCACGCTACGCCACTGGACCATTGAGGCCGCCAACTAATATACTATATCTTAAAAATAACACTTCATAATTATAATTCGTCTGGGTGAGAGATTCCACTTGATCAGGGGTGCCTACATAAATTAATAAATTGCTCCAATAAATTGCTGAATTTAAATTATTCATATGAATTCCAGAAATACCTTTAGTAATACGCAAAGGTGATATTTTGCAATTCATTGTTTTAATGAGACCTTCACACCCCCAGATCATGCTAAAAAAAAGAAGGGTACCTAAAGTTTGTATCAAACTTTGGCGAGAATACAAATTGAAGAATAAATATTTTCAAAAGGGGTCTATTTGTAAATTATATTTATATGTTAAATAACAAACATAATGAAAAGGAAATGTACACTGATTGTTATTATCTATATAAAATTATCTATAACTCGATATTTCTTGAGTACTTGAGTATTTGCAAGTAATAATGTTCTCAAATAACAATTTATAAATTAATATTCAAAGTCATTTGACATGTAAAGATAATTTATTAACAGACTAACAGGCGGTCGAGGCTGCGAGGCTGTGACAGTTAATCCCATTAGCAATTCTAACGTGCCAACGATGCGGGGAGAACGTCAAAATGACTATCGTAGCTGGTGCGATCGAACTAAAAAATCTTGCATTTCATTGTTGTGACGATGTTTTTCTTTTAAATCAATCAGCCAATGATCCCTTACGAGCAGATAATGCATGAACCTACCCGTTAAAAGCGATGAAGTTTCGAATTTTAGAATCGAATCACTGATTTATGATAAAGTAGCTTATACTAATATTATAAACAGGTAAAATTTGTAAGTTTGTATATTGGGGGTAATCTCCGAAACTAATGATCCAATTCCGGAAATTCTTTCATTGATAAATAACTACATTATCCTCGAGTGCTATAGGCTATAAATTATTATTGCACAGTTCGTGTAGGTCACGCGTACAAAGTCGCGGGCAAACGCTAATGCTTCTTAATACGGGGGACAGGTAGGATAGATCTTCTTGCTGGTTTCCATATTCGATGTGGAGTCTTAAATCTCTTATGATATTCAGGAGCAAGCAAGATCGTCTGATATTATCAAAACATACGTAGACTCCTGTACGTGCCGAAGATTTTTATTTAAAAAAGGAAAACACTTCTGCTGACCCTGATACCTGACTGCACACTGAGGAGCCACGCGACCACTTAACTGGTGTATGGCAATTATTGATGTTTATTTTTTATAATATTCTCATATTCGTTTCCAGGTGATCGAAGGCTATCGTCTAGAAAAACCAGAACACTGTCATCGAGAGCTCTATAACATAATGTATTATTGCTGGGAGGTGGAACCAAAAGAAAGGCCTGACTTCACCGACATCGTCGCTAGGCTAGAACCGCTGATTAACAAAGATATGGACTACATACAACTGGAAAGATTCCCAGATCATTCGTATTATAATTTGCAACATTTAGATGGGGAGAAACTATGATGGTTTGAGAAGCCGACCCCAACATAGTTGGGGAAGGTAAACTATGATTAAAATGAAAGTAAAGAAAAAAGAAAAAAAATGACGATTCATAAAGTTATGTAATAATCCAATGATTTATGAATAGTGTATTTATTGAAATAAATGAATAAGGTTGCAACAAGAACCCCATATCAATAAAATGACTATAAAGTTGTTTAATATTTTTGTATTATAATGTGTATTGTTTAGACTTACACCTTTGCGTTTGTCTTACACCTATAATCTATGTAATCATCATCATCATCATCATCAGCCCACATTCGTTCCTTCCATTTTTGTAATGGTATGGGTAAATTATGTAAATATTTTTTTAATTACTGTTTAAGCAATTGTGTTAGACATCTAAAATAGAATATTAACGAAACGAAAGTAGATAAAGATGAACTTGGATAATTAAAACAAGTTGGGCAGTATTTTATAGCTCAACAAAATTAATGGGATCTTAAAATAATAACTAAGGTCCAGTAAAATTTGGTTCGAAAATTAATTTGAAAAATTATAAAACTGCTTGGGACAGTTAAAAAAAATAACTGAGATTATAATACTTTTAATGATTGCAATAATAATTAATAAGTAATTTTAAATTACACATAGACTAGTCTTTAGAATATTTTAGTTGTAACAAGTAATCATTAAATTTTTGAAATGATTTTCTATTATGTACAGTACATTAATTAAGGTTATCGTTATATCTTAAGAAAACATGCAACTTGTAATAAATGTTATGTTGTACTTCGTTGTTTTATTTTTCGCCTATACAGAGTGTCTGGTTTTAACGACGGATATATTGAAGAGAGTATTCAGTATTCGATTCTCGTTCCAAATATTTTGTAATCATTAGGACAATTAACTTAATTTTATAAGTTCAGTTCAGTCTAGTTCTAAGCTAGGTTTAAAGTACGAATAAAAACATATTCCTTAAATGTCTGTCGTTTAACCAGTCACCCTGTATGTAAAAATTATGTACAATACATAATTTTTATCTATTGCAAATACATTTTACATTGAGAAAATTTCTTTTGAACGTATTTGGTATTAACTATGATTTCTATTACAAGTACTAGAGTACCACTCACGTAACCAAAAGCCAAAGCCAAAAACCCGCCTTGTAAATGCTGCACCGATAGAGACTTAACATCGGATTTCTCATTCAGTAAAGTTTGCAGTAGCCGAGCCCTCCTCCTTTCATTGAATGTTGCAAAGTGATCCCTCAGTGCTTCATTTAGTCCACTCTGCTTAAATAACGTAATCGTTTTCGAAAACTCCTTCATGAACGGAAATCCTCTCAAAGCAAGCATCTCTATAGGAACTGTGAACATATTGTCTACAAATGCATAGTACTTGTGCATCCCAGTACTGTCGCTTAGTTCTGGTGTTATAGCAGAAATGTGAGTTAACTCAAGACGACTACATAGTAGGGAAAAGTTTCTATGAACAGCAACGTCTATCATTGCCCTAGTTATATTTTCAACGTCATTCCACTGATCGAAAATGTACTTATCAAGAGGATCCGAAGAATTATAAAAGAGATCGTGTAGCTCCTGAAATCCTCCAAACTTTAAACCGCTGTCAACTAAGTCTTCAACTGTTTGTATTTGATACTCAAAAGAAGGGTTTGTTAATACATCAAATAATTTCGTTTGGTATGCTGTTAAAAATAATATACAATAGATGTTGAAAAACGCAAAAAACACTCGAAGACTGTTTTTAGTTGGATGTAGGTAAGTAACAAACCCGAGTATTGTTATCCATGTATTTAGAAAGCAATGATCAAAAGAACTATTCGAAACAGAATCTCCACTCAACTGGCCAATAAATTTCCACGTTATACCACATAAGAAAAATCCAGCGATTACAGAATACCAAACCAAGCTCTGGAATATGATTACTAAACCTACCCATGCAGCTGACTTATTAGCTCTTGGTACAACCCAAGTACATGCATCGGCTAAATACGTAACGCTGGTTTCAAAGTCTTCGTGCACATCAAAATCTGGAAATATACCCCCCAAAAGCATATGCCCAGTTTTAGATGCTAATTTTTTCAAGGCTCCATTCCATTCTCCAACATTCTCTCTTTCACCTCTGGATCCGTCAATAAACTGATATGTAGCTTTCATTTTAAAACGTCTAAGCATTTGATGAGTCATTATTTCCTCAATATTAGCATGATATTTATTTTCACTGATAAACGGTTCTCTTGGCAAAGCTAATATTTTCATAACGCAGCCGTTCATATCAAGTGGAATTTTATTTTCAAAGACAATTTTATCGTATTTCAAAAAACCACGTTCACAAATGTTTTGTATTACGAGTCTATTTTTGGCAGTTTCGTTAAAGTAACCACAAAACTCGGGAGGGTCATAAGGTCTCCAACTATAAATAATGGCGTTCCGAAAGTTTTTTGCTTGAGGTACAGCAATAATAATTTCGATTGCATTATATTTGAAAAGACAACTCAGTACTTTCTCGACACTTTCAATATTAATTTTATCATCTTCAACAAAACTGAAAAGCAAAATCACAAATTTCGCGAACGGGTTCCAGCTGCGTGATCGTATCAGCTTACTGGCCAAATAAGAGAAGTCTTGATAGCTATCTATAATAATAATAAAATAATTGGCTGATGGTATCGCCACATAATGGTCAACGTGTAGCACTCCAAGATTATGATTATCTTGATCACAAACTTCCACTTCCTTTTCAGGGCTCATGACCTCCACAGTGTACTTAATTTTTTTATTAATCGTCTTCAGGAGTTCAGTTCTGATTCTGGATACAGATGTAGTAACATTATTTGTATTTGCAAATATCAAGAGACCTGGTACATTAAATTCTTTTTCTATCATTGTATTTATACAATTAGTATAGTCACTAACAACTGTTGGGCCATATGGATTAATAATTGCTTCGGATTTAATTGTTAATACTAAAATTACTAGAATTATTTTACTGTCAGACATTCGTGTTGGCTTGATATTTATTATATTAACACTAAAAGTAAAATATCCATTATAATGCTTTTGCATGATTTTGTTTAATGCAATATTTTATCTACACGGATCTCTACTTTAGTGAGTCAAACTACATCAGCTATAACGTAATGTTCATCAATTATATTTTATAATAGAAATGTTCTACGCGTACCTACCTAACCTATTCCTAGGTTCGATTTCCTAGTCAGCGAGGTGTTATTGGAAAAACATAAGTGTCAGGAGAATTTGTCCGTCGCAGCCCACCATAATCTAGGACTGCATACCTTCATTGGCAAAAAGAATAACACTCTCAAGAATACAGGCCTGATGTCACAATGATATGGTAAACGGCTTATTCGGGAACAATATAAAGAATAAACAGAACACACAATTTTGATATCAGAAGAATGATAGAAATTACAACACTTCACGCCTGCATTCCCCGAAGTTATACAGAGCTGTATTATTGTACACTCACATATTGCTCACTGCCGTTTATCGGGAGAATTCAATACACATTATGAAAATTGATGCTTCTCTTTGACGCGGTTACGTATCATTAATTATAATTACACATCAGCATGACAATTAACAATTAGCAGAATAATTACTGGCACACCGTGTTGTAACAGTAATATATTATCTACCCTTACATATAAGTTACAGTTAGCCTAACGCAGATAATATTATTATCTAACTAAAAATACTTGGTTCGAATCTGAGTGTTCGTGAGACGTATGTTTCTAATTGTACCCACGATAAAGTAGAAATCATAGATATTGGCACCATTTAAATCTAGAATTAATAATAGATAAGTATTAAACTCAAACATTTTGCAATAGCTTAACAAAAATAAGAAGATATTTCCTTACATTTTAAGAGATATTAAAATGGAACTCAAATACAAGTCGGGACATCAAACAACTTGGACGCACTTCAAAAACTTATTGCAATAGCCAGCCGTGCATTTAATATTAAAATGGTGAGTACCTAAAGCTTTTGTAGGGCATCAAATATAACTAAATTATTGGATTTTTATGTTCTCTAGTTCAATTTTATCAGGAATTTAACATTATCCAAGAATATTACTGACGTTATAGTCAATCAGTCCTACATAACCTTGTTTATCGTGATGTTTTAAATTAAATAAATTAAACGAAGAATACTTGACTATCTCATTGATCGTGAAGTTTTTGGTTCGACTTTTTCACGATCACGAAAAACTTCACGATCAACAATGTTTTATTGGGTATTTCTGTATGGACGGAGTAGCAGGACGGAGTTTGGAACTTTAAACTGTACTCGGTAGATGCAATAGGCTAGCCCAGTTTTACATGGAACTCGGTAACGGCATCGGTGAAATGTGGGTGTACAATAGTTCTCCTCTGCCTAACGCTTTACAGGGTGTGCAGACTTGTCCTATGAAAAACACGTGGTGTTTTTATTAAAACTAGATTAAAATTGTTTTGAAAAAGACATTTCAGAAAGTTATGTGTAAGTATTGAAAGTTTTAGTTCAATATAACGAGTTATAATAAAGCTCGCTCTTGTATTGAAAGTAAAATTGTATGATTTTTAAGAATTCGATAGTCTATTCTTACGCTTAGATCAAAAGACAAGGCTTGTTCGAATCTGTCTTTGTTAACTCAAGTACATTTGTCGGGAAAATCGCCGTAAAACTATTTTTTAGGGGGAAAGCCGTCGAAGAGACTGGCTGATACGGAAGTACATTCTCATTTCCTGATAAAACAGGTATACTCTACATTATACTTATCGTTAGTTCAGAAAAGTGGATTGATTCAAATTAACTATTAATTAAATCCTTAATATAAAACAAAAATTGTATCTACGCACGATACAGTAGAAATAACCGTGAATAATTAAATATAATAACCTGATAAATGGTTATATTTTCGAGCCGTTTGGGGTTGAAACTTGGGCCATGGGGTCCGAGTGCTCGGCTTTTGTTTAAAGAGATCGTAAAGCGATTAGTCGACTCTACACATGAGCAGAAGGCTGGCCTATTTTTTGGACAGAGAATCAGCGTTGCCATACAGCGTGGCAACGCTGCCAGTCTCCTGGGCACACTGCCGGTTGACAGCGATGCGGAGGAATTTTAGTTTTCTAATCTAATTAGTGTGTAAATATAGTTTAACATATTTAAAATTAATAAAGTTTCCATTGCATGTGTGTATTAAAAACATGTTTGGAAACTCTAATTGCTTATTATGTATAGATAAATAGATATCATTTTGTTTTTACAAACACACGCAAGTTTACCTAATCTGTGAAAACATCTGCTGTGGAAATTATACAAAGACATCACAAAACTTTTTTTGTTAGAAATTGAACAACACACTAATGTATGTGTTAGAGTTCAGCAAACTGTTTCGTATCTAAAACTTTTTAAATTTTGCCAAAATATTAACATTCGAAGAGAAATACAACAGCTGTTAGTAATAACAGAAGAAAAGTTTCTATAAACACATGTCAAATATTAATACTTGCAAAATTTCCTATATTTGTCTTGTATTCTTTTTGATGGGTTTTCGCGGCAGCATCCCCAGTCGCTGAATAGCTGACTCATAAAAATCACGCCATTTTACCCCTTAGGTAAAGAATGACAAAAGATTGTATCAAAGGAAATTGTTGCTTTCATCTAAACAATGATGAAACGACTACTCTATAGGGTTCTAAAAACAAAACTATTAAGTTGGATTAGTCTTCAGGGTCAATTGTTCTTCAACCGTTTCGTTTATTCAGTGCGACACGAACAGATACGAATATTTCATTAGGCCTTAGTACTATCAGTGCATCGAAAAATCTTTTAGTTTAGGCTATTTCATCGGAGACAATCGCGCTCGTTGCAGATTGTAAACTGGGTTGCTGTTCGGTGTTTTAAAATTGCAACTAACTTTGTGTTGGCGATCAGTCGGTTATCTATTGGAACCCTAACAATTTTAAGAATTGCACCCAAATAATATTCTTTCACATCAAGTAACGTATCTGAAATAATTCAATCCAATTATAATAACTTTATAAGTAAGTAGGTACTATAGATTCAGACAACAAAATTGGAAGCTTTATATGTAAGTACCTATCGATATTGTAGGTGTATCACCTGTCAATGGGTAGAACCGCGAAATTGGAAGTAATAAAATGAATATAAAATCTGCACTATACTTTTCATTCGAATGAAAATTCGTAGACATTGTGTGGTATAGACGCAATTTTGTTCTTTTTTGCGTTCTAAGTTCAAAGATTGAACTTTTGATGCATCCTGTGTAGAGATAACATCAACAACTATAGGCGTTATTGGATTCAGCAAACAGAAGTGTTTGAGTTAGATATTAAAAATGGAACTGCATATAGACATTCTCTTTGTACGAGAATTTTGAATCCATTCCTAGATAACTGGATGTGACTGAAATAGAAAATTATAATTTCATAACTAAAGCATTCTCCTGCACTGGTTGTCTGGAAGAAATTACTTTTAGCGATAAAACCATCATTGATCTCCTTTGGTGTACAATAAAGAATAATCTAGAAGTATCTATCGTATTTCAGCTGTTTATCAAATACATGAGTACATCGGTACAAACAAAAGTAGTATTTTTTCTCTATTTTTCACAGTTAATGGAGACCTGTTTTTCTCTGAGCGGTAAAGCACTTTACTCTCAAATTTTTCATATAACATGAGAAAAAAGTTTAATTGGACCAGACAACATTTTCCTTTCATGATTTAGTCTGCTTATTTTTCCTCAAAACAACATTTATTTTTTTGCGGATGGAACATTAATTTTGTCTTTTCATCTTTAAAGCCAAAAAAAACTTTAAAGTAATTAATATAAAGTATAGAGATTAAAAAATATTATATACTAGCTTCTGCTCGCGGTTCCGTCCGCGTTTTCCCGGGATATAATGTAGCCTATGTGCTATTCCAGACTATAATCTATCTCTGTGCTAAATTTCATCCAGATCCTTTCAGTCGTTTTTGCGTGAAAGAGTAACAAACATCCATCCATCCATCCATCCATCCTCACAAACTTTCATATTTATACTAATATTAGTAAGATAGGTAGTCGGGGCACCACCGTTCTGAAGGATGAAAATGGCTCCGGCAGACAAGATAGGTAATAAAGTTATGAAGAGTGCTAAATATTCAACTCATAGTATATTCCGTAAGTAATAAATAAGTTATACCCAAAATCGAATGCCTTATTTGTCTAGTGGTCACGTTTGCGGTTCGATTCCCGGGTCGGGCAAAGTGTTATTGGGTTTTTCTGTGTAGAAATTCTCAGTAGCAGCATGGAGTCTGGAACTATGCCTGACAGTTAGCAATATACATGGGACTATTGACATTTGACCTGTTACATGGGACTCAATAATAACTCAGTCTGCGAAATGAGGGTGTACTGTATAGTTCTGAAGGTGATGCTATGTATATGTGTTATGTACGATCAAAAGTGGAATATGAACTTGTAAGAAACGTTTGGTACCATATCAGCATCACCAACGTCACTTTAGTACCATAGAACAGTTCCCATTATGATACCAAAAATTCAACTCATCATCATCATCTCTGCCTCTACCAACTACATAGGGATCGGTTCCTCGTGCAGTTGCAACTGAATATAAGGATATTCAGTTCGTACCCAGTGGGCTTAGCCAAGTTGACTATCTATAATCGCTATCGCTTTAGAAAACTCAGCAAATGTATGGGACTTACATATCGTCATCGTTATGTCACGTGGTCAGAGCAAACGAATTTTCAAATCGTAGCCAAGTTTACAAGATATCCGTTCATTCAAACAAATAGAATAGAACGTTGTCGATTCTACAACGTTGATCACGATAACTCATACTAATGGTAGCCAAGTTTCACTTTTGACAATCGCTATCGTCTCGTAATTAAGTTTCTGTTCGCTACATTAGCGATAGCCGAGATCCACGAGATAATGCTAAAAAGATGGCGCATTTGAAATCGGCTGTTCTAAGACTGGGATGTTTATTATTCGGTCAAGTTTATTTTGGACTTTATTTGCCTGTTAACATTGAAAATGCATAATTAAAATATGTTGTGGTGTGCTCGTCATGAAGAAGTGCCGCTAAATCGCCGGAAAAGAGATTTATATTGTCAGTTCATGGATACGATAGGAGAATTAATGTCGTATACTGTCGTGACTTTGACGGTTTAGAGCGCTCACCATAGACTATTACACATTGTTTTTCTATCCACGTTGTAGAATGAGCTATCGACACAGTTGTGTTGACTTGGCTAGGAAATAATCGTTTTCTAAAATCGCTCTCGCTGAGACGTTAACAATTATAGAAAGAGATTACGTTTGAAAAGATGGATCGCACTCTCAGCAGTTGCGCTTGCGACCACTACACAAATGAGGTAGTTAATTCTCCTGTCAAATTTATAAAAAACGGTAGCCAAAAAGTTTTGATATAGCTTCTGCCCGCGATTTCGTCCACGTAATCTAAATAATCGGGACTAATCTAGCTATAAATCAATAAAAAAAAAATTCAGAATAGGATCATTAGTTCTGGAGTTAGTACCTCCTACATCCAAACTTACAAAATTTACCTCTTCATATTATTACTGTAGCAGAAGTAGAAAAGTTTTAATTTGTTCAAGCAATTATTAAATGGAATGAAATGCTTCCCAAACAGGGTAAAAAAAGTAAAATCCCTTAATTATAAAATTACCCGGCTTGCCCAATCAACAAAGGACCAACAGGTAAAAGCACGTGAATTTATAACGCGTAACTTTATGACAGGTAAGTAACTACCCTCTTTTGTTTAAAATTGCATTAAAACCCGGAAAGGGCGGAACGAGATTGTGAGAAAACACTTCACGTAATTTACGAGCAGTTTCCTCAAATATTATGTCGTTTCCGCACTATGGGACTGAAGTATGAGGTATTTGTAATCCCATGAGAACGATGCGAATGTGGAATACATTAATTTTAGATAGCGTCAAGCTGTTATTGTCCGAAAAGTTAGGCAGATGTGGCCACCCTCATCTCACCTTAACTACGGGGCACAGTTCTAAACTCCGTGCTGATATTAAGATTTTTTAACATATTGCTCGACGAACGAATCGAAACCAGGACAAAGCAGTCACTTTCTACCACGAGACCGATGAGGAAGTACATTAGTCTTATAGTTTAATTTCCCTGTTCACCGTTAACCACATATTATTCTGTCGTGAAATAAGTTCTTATATTAATTATGACATTATCTCAAAACATTTTGTGTTATATCCAATATATAAAAATCAATGTTTGTTTGTTTGTTCGTATTTTATGCGCTGCTATACCGTTCATTTAGACCCGGGTACGTCTAGACCCGGGTACGTCTTAAAACTGCGGCCAGACACCGGAGGACGGGCAGCAACATCCTCTCACTAATCGGCGAGCCACTGCGATCCCCAAGCCGCCTGCCAAGCGTGGGGATTATGGCAAACCCCCCATTGAGGGAGGCCTTCGTTCAGCAGTGGACGACTTCTGGCTGATGATGATGATAAATACCGTTCATCTGACTGGGATATAACGTTTATTATTTCGATGGATATAAAATTGTCAACTTAATGCTTGCACTGGCGCGAAGGTTATAAGCATAATACAATTAACTTATAATAGGTGGCGCGCGTGTCGTACCGGTAAATGTATTTGAAAGAGCAAATTTATTTCTTCTGCGGCAGCAACGCGGCGGGTACCAGTTAGTATATTATAAAATATCGCGCCGCGGCCAGTTCTTGGATGGATGACTATTTTTCACACATCGAGATCCCTCCGTGCTTCGACGGGCACGTTAAGCAGTTGGTCCCGAGTGTTATATGAAGACCTTTCACAGTTGTTACGGTCAGCAGCCCAAAAATATCTGACAACCAGTCTAACCTTAGAGTATCAGTGTGTCCCAGTAATTGGGTGGCGTAGGTAAGATGGCAGTCGCTCCGTGTAAAATACTGATATTGAGCCGCAAGCGGATAGACGAGAAGCCGAGCCCAATGTAACATTCCCGGCTTCAATAACTACGACATACTTCTGTAGAGTCCCTTATAAGCGAACAGTACCTAAAATATAAAGTTATAACATGAATAACACCTTTTAGCCATACATTTTATGACAAAACTTCATTTAGCGCTTGGAGAGGCATATGTTTAGCAATTAGTTTATAACTTACGTAATAATAAATTTTATGGCAACTTAACATCGTAATATAGATGCCACAATTCTACATTATCTTCCACAATCCAGCTACGGCTTATTAAGGTATATGTAGATTAAAGGGAATGGGAACTTTATCATTTTAGTTGGTACAAATATAGTAATAACTTGTGAAACTTGGGGAGTAAGTATGAATTCGTACTTAATAACGGAGTATACGGTTCGTGAATAAGTGTGGAGTTTAAGGAAACATCTGCTGCTTCTTCTTTGTTTACACTATTCTTCTCCATTGTAGCGTTTCTCCGGCCAACTGTTTGTTTTGGAGGTGCTACTGTAGCATTTATTTTTAAATTATTATTAACTTTAACATTTATACCTCTACTACTACTCTACTGTGTTCACTTATTATTTGTGTGTATACTAGTCCTTATTCTTTGTACGCCAATGAAGAGATTTTTTTTTATTCTTGATAGGCACGTGTTTGACCACTATCTCACCTGATGGTAAGCGATGATGTGGTCGAAGATGTAGCACGTTTGCCTAGAAGTAACCTATTCATTCTTGACTTAAAGACTCCCAGGTTGTAGCTATCAGGAAACACAGACTCTGGCAGGGAATTCCACTCCTTAGCTGTACGCACAATGAATGTGTTCCCAAAAGGTTTTGTACGTGTGGGTGGGATGTCCATCATGTACCGGTGGCGCATCGCCGTACATCTTGTAGTCCGATAATGGAACGAGCTTGGCGGAATTAGACTGTGCATTTCCGTCGCACACTCCCCAAAATGCAACCGATAGAAAACCGACAGGCCAGCAACTCGGCGTCGACTGCTCAAGACTTTGGAGCTTCGACTCGACGAGTCTATCATTGCCGATGATCCTTTTGGCGTTTTTCTCAATGGAAAATGGCAAAACTTAACAGCTATTTAAGTTAAATAACGTTTTAATCACATAAGAGTTATTGAAATCTTTGGGAAACAAATTTGACAATACATCCAAAGACAGATATATCTCGTAGTTCGTTCAGTATCTCGTTTAAATCAATATAGGTTATAGCTTGATATCTCATCGGTCTAGTGGTCGCAAGTGCGACAGCTGAGCGTGAGACCCTAGGTTCGATTCCCAGTGAGTGTTATTGGATTTTTCTGTAGAAAAATCCACAGTAGCAGTACCGAGTTTGGGATTGTGCCCGATAGATGGCAATAGGCTCGCCCCCTACTTCATGGTACTTACCAATATCGGTGAAATATGGGTATATAACAGTAAACATCTACCTAGCCCTTCATTTTTCATCCCTTCAATTATATTATAAATTAAACCTTCCATTATAGTGAAATAGGATCGATCTTGCTTGGCTAGCAGGTGACGAGGTCGAATAATTCATAATATAATTTTCTTTACCTGATAGAAAATAGTCTATAACCTACTACCTATAACCCTGAATACACCCATTTGTCTTTCTATAAAATATCACGAATAGTGTGCCCATATTATTCAAGAAGTCAAATATACAGGGACACCATATACTATCCAATTTATTTCTTTCTAGAATAGTCTACGCCTAAAGTCTTTCCATCTTGTTCCCGTCCTGAAGTCCCTCATTCCTTTAGAAATAGGCTCACGTTTCACGTTGCCAATATTTTAGGTAGAACACTATTTTCGGCTTACAGATAGTGCCAAAAATGTGGCCGACAAAATCCCAAGAGACGTTTCTGATACATTTGGTTTTGCGTGTCGTTTTTGAATTTGGTGGCTAAAATACATACCTACATTGTTTGCGCTGTGATGGAAAAAATAAGAATAGCTTTGATTGTTGCCGAGATTTAGGCTGGTTCGAATGGTATGCAGATACACAGTTAAATATTTTTATTTCAACTGAGCCAATACAGGCGCTTTTAACATGATTAAACACTTCTGGTCGTGTTCCTGCCTAATAGTTTAGGGATGAATACAACGGAGCAACGGCCAAACATTACAAAACCTACTAACCTATAGCTTGTCATAAACTGACCACTGGAGTTGTTGATGTTTTGTATTAGAGCTTAAATTGTAGGTTTAGTAAGCCTACTTGATGTTTAAGCCTTCTGATGTACATGAAACATATTTTATTTCTATAAACAGAACGAAGAAAACCATCTGACGTTTTGTTTCCAAAAAAATACTGGCCAGTATTTGACATCATGTCACACGAACGCGTGAAAAATAAAAACGGCTTTATTAATTTTGAGGTTAATTGTCAATTCGTATTCACATTTTACGATTGACAAATGTAAAAACAATAATTATAGAAATATTCATTTACATGTTAAAATTGAGTTTTGTAGGGACAACGTGATCTGTTTTTTTATCGTATGTTTGACGAAAGGATACCAAAGGTTACGCTATGTTGTTTATTGTTTATCCACATTCAAACCTCGGGATATACAGGTATGTGTAGCTGATAGCTTTTATAATGATACGGTGTAGGAGATTTGCACATAGAATGTGGCATAATGACGTGTGACGTTATTACGTAGGTACATCAATTTTCTGACTTTCCTCTTCCGTACTATATATACTGCCTTGCTCGTGCAAATCTAATTAAGGTCTCGTTCAAACTTAGTTTAATTTCTCGTACAGATACTCGCCGGGTTTCGGATTATCCGGGGTACTAGTATAATTTTTATTCCAAATAGTTTATGCTAAATGAGATTCTGGTTTTTATTAAGTTCCATTTTTTTTATTTAGTAATTTAAAGTTTCGAAGATTGTAGTTCATCATAAGCATAATTTTATTTTTATAACTTTTCATAATTATATGAAAAGCTAGCTAGCTCGTATTTCTACCGAGGTCGTTTCGACATCCTATTTAAGATTCAAATAAGCTGTATTTTTATGGAAATCTAATATTCAGTGAAGTCTTGTATATTATAGTTGAATGTAATATAATATTAACGTGGAGTTCTCAGGGAGCTGAGTATCTAGTGTATGGAAAAGCTACATAGTATCTCTATGTAGCTTATACTAAATACTCAGGGTCGTCAAAAGCAAAACTAGTTGGAATACAGATTAAAATATTTTAATATTGGTATCGTAATTTAGTCGCATTTCAAAGTAAAGAACTTTACGGTACGCTTCATCTCCGCAATTTTATCGCTAGAAACGTTGAATAGAGAATCAAAATGAAGCTACTTAATCAGAATTCTGGGTCATTTTGCTATGTGTTTGGGAAAGGTAAAAATATAGGTAAAGGTGTACATTCTTATATAAATATATATATTTTTTTACATCAAATGAATTTTATACAAAGTGATAAGGAAACTTCGACTTCGATACATAAAAGTTAAATATATTTCATAACGATAAACGATACCTATACCAATGATGAATATAATGAAACACGAATACTAGTGCATCTATGGCTATATACCCATACATGCCATTGTTTTAAGAAATAACGTGAATAAATGTCGATTGCAGTTACTCAAACCTCAAAATAAATCGTCTTTTTAAGGAAAAATTATTGAAATATAAAATAGTATGTTAAGCTTTGTAGATTTTGTCAATAGATGGCGTTGTCTTGTCCTATCAATGAAATTGATCTATATTTTTTGCATTTTGCTGTCACGTTTGGTATCATTATTTAAAAAGGAGTCTGTAAACATTTTTATCAGAAAATATCGGCTCAAAGGAGCCGCCATCGCAGCCGTTTTTATAGTGATCAATAGCTGTTTTATTGTGTCGTAGTACAAGTTCTCTAATATTCTACAAAATACTGAAACACTTACCAAAGCCCCCTTCAGCTACAATGACACACACACCCTCACACACACACACTATCATTATCACTTAACATTTCACTAAACAATATTGTTTCTTCACTAACACGGGACGTATACTAACACTAAAACTGAAGCTAAACGCAACCGAAAACTTTCGTGAAATTACAAAATGAGTCCACAATGAACGCGTGCGCAATAGTCAAATCACAAAAAACACAAATTCGCGAGTCACGTATTCGCTCCGAGACCGATAGCGAGTGACGACTGCCCAAACATCCTTTTAATTACGAACTACCCTGCGAACGGCTAAGCAAAACCACCCGTATCAAAATAGCAAGAAAAATGCGGGTAGATTCAAATACATTCAAGTATTGAATACCCAAATTATATAAAAAAGTTATGGTCTACATTTTGCATGTGGATTCCATATTTAAATATTTTCTAATATAGCAAAGCTGATATTGCGTATGATTCTTTGAAAATACCGAAACATTGGAAACGTATATTTCTTACCCAGAAATAACAGAAACGATACAAAAATATTATCTACATTGTATGAACCATGAAACTCATAAAAATATTTCTTTATCGTTATTCTATGCAGCGGGTTTTCATGAAAGATTCATTTCCATTTTTGGGATTCTCTCGGCTATATCAACACTAATTATACTTATTGTGACTGCCTCATTAGTCTAGTGGCCACAAGCGCGACTGCTATGCGTGAGATCCTGGGTTCGATTCCCGTGTCGTGCAAAGTGCTATTGGATTTTTCTGTAAGGAAATTCTTAGTAGCAGCACGGAGTTTGGAACTGTATCCGATAGGTGGCAATAGGTTCACCCCCATTACGGGGGAAACAATAAAGGCATTGGCCAAATGTGGGTGTACAAAAGTACACCTCTACCGAACCATTCGGGGAATGCTATGTTATGTTATTACAATAACTACTTGTAAATAAGTCCCACCATATTAACCAACAGATTTAATTGCATCTGTGAATATAATTGTAGGGTTATCTGCAGCGTGACATCGGGTGAGCATCAAGCGTGATTATATTATAACGTATCACGATACTCTCCCAAATATATATCGTTATAGCTAATCCGCCAAGGTATCCAATTTGCGTACACCAATCAGAAAATACTGATGCAAAATTCAAAAGCCAATTCCAGACCAATCCGGAAAAAATATCAAAAAATCCAATGCCAAATCTGTGACACATTCTAAATTTAACATGTTAAAAATATATCCTTACGAAATTGGTAAACACATTATTAATCCTCCCTGTGGTTAGTGCGTGCTTGGCCTTATGATTCAGTGCCCATACATGGTATTAATATGCCCATTTTGAATTCCGAAGCCGTTGGACTCGTATTGATTATATCGCCGAAATTAATCGGAATTCTAGCTTAGCAGTTGAAGCCTGAATTCCGATTAAATGAGGAACCGAAGGTTGAAAGTACTTAGCAATACATACATAGCATCACGGCTGTATTCCGCGAAGGGTGAGGCAAAGGTGGGCTATTGCCATCTACTGGGCACAGTTCCAGACTCCATACTACTGCCGTGAATTTCCATACAGAAAAAACCTAATAATACTTTGCCCGACTCGGGAATCAAACCCATACGCTCATAAATCGCGCCTGAGACCATTAGACCAATGATTATATATCTATAGCCCAAAATGGGTTGCCCAAAGAATTCCAACTGAACCGATCCCACGCAAACTTGTTTTACCTAGGCCAAACTAGTTACGATTATGGTGTCTGTCCACTAGACTCAATTCGAAAAGGATAATACCCGAACCCAATTCTTGTCCGCAAGCGGTTTGTAACACTAAAGAAATAAAATTTACATAAGCTCCATCTACTATATGGACCAGTTTATAATAGTAAGAATATTGGTTTTTATTGTAAGAGATATTGGAAAGAAAAATTCCTGTTTGTAATAATTTACTTCCATATTAGCATCAACCTTGTACGGACACAGGCATGTACAGGCGTTCTTCGATGAAGTTCTGCGAAATAGGGGCGATGCTATTGCCACCTACCGACTTCAATAATAAATTACAGACTCTGAGATGCCACTGTGAATTTTCTACCAAAAAAATCTAAAATGACTTGACCCCGCTCAGGGATCCAAACTTGGACTTCACGCTTAGCAGTGGCGCTTGTGACTATACGAACATTAAGACGAGTTTAACAGAACATATAACAAGAATAAATATGCAAATAAAAAACAAAAAAGGATCAACTGAAACAAATCTTCAAAACCCTCTTCCTTCTGGCAATCCCAAACGGGAAAATACAGGATAAATCACAAACATACCATCAACAAGAGTGGATTCGTTAATTCATGTTCTCATTCGTTTTATAGGTCACATTTCTATGTACATATATATTCGTTGAAAATATGTTGGGTGGTAGTCAAAGGTTGGAGAGCACCAGATAAATTTGGCCCAGCCGGGATAAATGGTTGGATGGTTGCCAATGCCAAGCCTTTCCGGATGTCAATCTTTGCAGATAATAAATCGGTAGTTGTAGTTCGAATTTTGACATTGTTGTTTTTTTCGTGTAGTATAAATTTTCGTCCTCATTTGTATGGTCAGGTTAAAATGGTTTGTATTTTATTCCTTGTTTAAAACGCCTGTTTAATATTCTACTTATGGACGATAGTTTTATTAACTTTTACTATAGCAAAATTAATACAAAACTAAAGCTGAAAAAACTGTTATTGGGAAGTTAAAAACGTTCTAACGAAATTACTTTTCCTTTATTTAATTTCAAAGTATAAAAGCGAATATAACAGAGTTTGAAAAAATAAGTCTGCCATTTTAAGTTTCGGTGAATGATTTATTAAATTATCGCTTATTTTATGGAAATTTGTAATGGAAACTGTCTTGCCGAGCCGTTATTTTAAGATTGTATTGAGAAGGGCTTTGATAAAGATTCAGATCTTGGTGTCACAGTATCTCACAGATAATAAATATCTTTTGTGAAATAAGTTGGGCGCAAACCGGCAAATTTGAATTTCCAGTTATTTTCTTCCGGCTATCGACTATCTTACGGGATTTTCTTGGCAATGACGTATGGTTGCCTTCATTTTTCAGGGTCGAGGTTCAACTTCTACTTTTTCTAACTATAGGCAATTTTTTAGTAACAAAATATCAGACTTTTAGACAAACAAAAGGTAATAAAATAATTGTTAAATTATTATTTTTACTTAGTCGGTTAACATGGCTAAGGAGCGTAGTTTTTGAGTGCGATCTAATTTTGTATTCAACTTATTTGGTGTCAACCAGATGTCCGAATTAGATCATTATACTAATTTTGAATAGAGCCTTAATTATTTGTGATGCGTAAAAAGTTGACGACGCAACAGACAGACAGATACGCCATATAGGCCACACATAAAATCTAAACTAGTCACTTTTATTGTTGGCCTTTATTACATTTTTCCATTTGTTATATCCGACAACATAATACTGAAACACGAATTAAATAAATATCTTCTATAAACATTGTATAATATTACTCCGATTTGTAATAAAATATTACGCTTTATTGAAGGATTTCGTCGGCTTTTTATCGTCAATTTACACTCGGTGGGAAAAGATAATTCCAGTTTTTATTTTACGAGCAAAACCGAGACCTATAATTTGGTTAATAACCGTACTTATATTGCTCAATGAAAATATGGGCTGGATAACTTTTTCATGGTCGCGAACACTTTGATAATTTTTCTGACTTAAAACTTAAGCAATACTAAATTTTCAAGTAATAAAATTGATTGCTCTTTTTGTAGGTTGTTTCAACCATTTTGTATAGCAAGCGGGTATACCCCGTAACGCCGCCCTATGGTAATCTTTTCTGGCAAGGACATGAAAGTCGAAATTAAGGGCCTTATGTTAGATAGTGATCGTCATTATCAGGATTCTTTCAATCAGTATTTTTTATTACTATTAGGTAAAGTAAAATTTGGTCCTCACTTGTTTTGCAGCAGGACAATCTCAAGATCAAACCAGTTCTAGAACTAACACGCTATTTGACGATGCTGATGATATTCAGAGGCAGCTCGATAACGAAGCTAGGGATCGGATCAAGTTTGGACGAGTAAGTGTTATCGCAAACAACGGAAAAAGGATGCATGTGGTAGTACTTTTGACTGACTAGATTAAAGTAATGCTAGAGATGTCGCTTGACTAGTATGGTGAATATGAATCACCTTTTAGGAGAGGTCTGTGTTGAGGGCCTGCCTTAATGAATTGTTTGATTGAAAACTCGACAAACAGATCTATGTATAAATACTCTCTGGCCATACATCACTGTGGCCTGGTGGACAGGTGATCGCATTAAAATTTAAGTTTAAATTCGTATACGGGTGTATCTCTCTTCTTTTATTAATTTTTCACCTTTTTGTATTTCCGATCCTGTTCTAGTTTTTATTTTTGAAACCAATTCTTAAATTCATAAAGTAATAACAGTAAACACAGAGAACATAAAAAAAACAGTTATACAATAAAACTATCTAAAATAGAGACAAAATGCGAAATCGCAATAACGAAGTCGTAGGATTTACCAGAGAAGCCACGTGTGCAGAAGAAAATTAACACCACACGCCTTTATCGTCAATATAGTCTCTCCATTGGTAAAACTCAAATAATGAAATAACAACCCTGCTTATCCAACAATCTTTTTACAGCCGAAAACCATTTGGGTGTTCCATTTTCCCACTCACTTCCCTGGCGATCACATCTCATTAGTGGATCCAATGGAGGGCAGGCTGGCAAGGAGTCCCCGTCAATACGTAAGTTAGAATTTAAACTATATTTTATAGCTATTATTATATTAGGGCCATTTCTTTCTTCTGGATGTTTGCTTAACATAATCTTATAGATTCACGAAATCATGGCAAGCAATCGAGAAGTTACTTCTGTATGGGCTTTCTTCCTTATCTCGTCAAGTGATACAAATGCGCCGCGTCTGTTTTAATGAGTTTACATAACATAAGATCAAGGGTTAGGCAGAGGTGTACTATCTTACACGCATATTTCGCCGATGCCGTTATAAAGTCCCATGTAATAGGGGACGAGCACAGTTCCAGACTCCGTGCTGCTACTGAGAATTTTGAAAAGATAGCCCTATAACACTTTGCCCGACCCGGGAATCGAACCCAGGATCTTTCGCTCAGCATTCGCGCTTGCAACCACTAGACAAATGAGGTAGTCAGTCTTAATCACAAAATATAATTTATCTTGCTTTTGAGCATTTAAAATATCCATAACAAGAAGTTTAAATTATGAAGTTTGCAGGACATTTTACCCAATAGAAAAATTGTTTTTAATTAAAATTATATCTGTAACCAACACTACGTAAAACTTAAAACCTTCCGTAATAAAAATAATCAACTTTTTCAACAATATTTGCACGTGTCTCCCTATTTTGCATACCCGAGCTGCAAAATTTTATAACAGCGCATTAATAATATTTTGTGGCGGGACAATAAAATTAATGTTTCCATTGCAACTGATAAATTTGTTGATTCAAACCAAATCATTTGACAAAGGTACCATCAATACTAAAGTTGAATGCAACAACAATGCTTGAATTAGAAATTTTGATTTGTAAAGAAGTTCCTACAATGCTGAGTTTCTACCGAAATCTTTATTGCAATTTTTCTCCTTTTTTAAACTGACTAGCACTTTTAAATAAAAGCTTCTTTGTATGAGGGGCTTTTGCTTGCGGTTGCTGCAGTCTTTTCAAATCCCTAGATTATAATCTACATTCGAATTGAACTGTTGACTTGCCTAACGACAGATGAAACTTGTGTTATCTGATCGAATCGCCTTCAGTCGTTTTAGGTAAAAGAATCTAAGAGTTTAAAAGGAATCTTTTTCATTTTGTAAGCCTTGATTTATTCAAGGTGAATTTTAATGAAAAAATTGTTATAGTTAATTACAAAGAAAGAGTTATGTTTAAGGATTTTCTTTTTGTATAATGCGTTATCTTTCATTACGATATATGATCCAGCATAGAACTACTACCATTGGTTCTCCCTCACTCTCTTTTCGGTGGAGCAATCGCCGCTACTCTTTATCCTCTGCCTTCGTTTTAACCACTATGGATTCTTCTTAAAATTAAAGTCAGTCTCAGAGTCAAGTTCCCTGCACTTCAGAACAGTTGCACGGTTGTAATAAAGACAACTCTTGAGTGCTAATTGGTCTTGCATACCAGCTTTATTAGTAAAGAGCATTGGCTTCGTGCTCTTACAACTTCAATACTCTTTAAAGTCGTTGGTTAAGACAGAGAACTCATGAAATCATTACAAAACTAACTTTGTTAAAACGAATTTAAGCGTACCAATTATTGTTACTATAAAACTTTGTTCAGAATAAATTAGCATCACAACAATGGACTTCACAGTCTAGATGATTTGAGGATACTTTTGAAATTTCTCGTACCTAAGAGATCTTTAAGTATTTTCCTTTTCGATGTTGATCAGAGAAAGGTATTTAAATATGGAAAGGGTCTTCAAATTGTGCTCCTAGAATTTTCATAGCGATGCCCAAAGTTTTAGGAAGAAAATTATTAGCGGTAATAGCTACCCATGAAAGCTCTAGCTTCATTCGCCTCCTTTGGCAAGATTACGCTGTTCGTCTTTTGAGGAGAAAATATGGCACTTTTAAAATCCAGTATACCAAATAAAAAAAGTGCTTGAAATATTTATTTTATACTCAAGAAAGATCCCAATTTATATTAGGTAGGTTTTGAAATATAACCTACCTCATACTCAAATATACTCTCACGTAATATCTTCAAACTAGAGTCAATATCTGCTAAAGTGACTACAACGTGTCGCGGGTTCGATCCCCGCACGGAACAAATAATTGCTTGATCTACAGATAGTTGTTTCGGGTGTGGTTGTGTGTGCATGTGATATGTATGTTTGTAAACTGTACCCACGATACAGGAGAAATCCTAGTGTGGGGCAACGTAAAAACAAAATGATTCGCCTTATACAGATATATTTTGTTCCCATATAACATTATATGTACTTATTTAATTACTGCTTTAAAATCAATGACTTAAGGATTAAATTTAATTGATAAAGATATTTCCACTCAATAATCATTATTGTTTCAGACATTGCTAGGCAAAGAGGACATGGATGAGTTTATGATGACACCACCGTTGCGTAATATTTTTATTATAACTTTTTATTTGTATCTATTTAGTTTACAATAGGGTATTTGGCTGTATTTTTTATCAACGTTCAAAATTAAATATGTATTTACTTTAAAATATACTTGTTATAAGCGATTCAAACTGCTTAAGAGAAAAGTACTGGCACTGTGACGTCATAAACTCGTATTTAATTTCGAGTTTTCTAATTATTCCGTTTTACGAGAAAATAACGGACACTGCTATTTTGAAAGCCTAGTACGTCGCCATTCATTGACAGATTTAAATAATTTATGATAACCTGCAATGCAAATAGAAATAAATGATAGCCTAGCGGTTAAACGCTTGCCTTCCATGCAGGAGGGTCTGAGTTCGAACCCGGCCCGCACCTTTGACTTTTCGAAATCATGTGCGGATCAGAATTTGATTATCACTTGCGTTTACGGTGAAGGGAAACATCGTGAGGCAACCTGCACACCTGAGAGGACTCCATAAAGTTCTTGACGGTGTGTGTAGTCCGCTAACCCGCACCGGGCCAGCGTGGTGGACTAAGGCCTAACCCTTCTCGTTCTGAGAAGAGACCCTTGCCCAGCAGTGGGACAGTAATGGGTTGAATTTATTTATTTATTTATGACTACATTACAGAAAATAAAGGTACGTATCCATTTTAAATAGAAGTCAACTCCTCTATTGAAGTAGATTCTACAATAAGTATTAATGTGTACACAGCTTAAGTCTTTGTTGTTCTAGGTATACCAAAATACCAATTAGGTACGTGAGATGAATTCAATTTCACTTAAATTTCCCATTAATTATACATTACATAGTACGCCTGTATTCTTCGAAGGGTCAGGCAGAGGTGTATCCCCACATTTTGCTGATGCAGCCGTTTATATCACTAAAATTATAAAGTGTATACATGGAAATTCCTGACACAGTGATGGGTAAATTTACCTCTCAGTGCTGTTTCCATGCACCCAATTGTCAGCATGATTGGTGCAATTTCTAAAAGATTCACTTACTGCTTTACGTATCACGGATTCCATTCTCGCACCATAATCAACCAAATAACTATTTCTGGTATGGGCCTGTTTGTATGTGAGATGTATTATTGTAAACTGTGCCCACAATAAGGAGAAATCATACTGCAAAATAAATACACTTAAGTCTGCATGAATTTGGATGATTGGATATTCTAAACGAGAATACACTAAGCTTATTAGGGCACTTATTGAACATTTCTTACTATATTTTTAGTTCTTCTTAAAATATAAACGAATTTATTTTCCTTACAGCGCCTTTCAGAGACTGGGACTACAGCAGTGAGTTGTTTTCCTCTAAATTATTAAATTAGCCCATTTAAAATCCTTAACCTTTGCCTCCGTAGATTTAGTTTGTATAATGAGGCTTAAGTAGAGCAGTTGTACCCTCATCACGTTTGTGAAGTGGATTGCCATTGCAAAAAGGTTATATCGCCACATACTTACAGCGGGTACTCTCATAAGAAACACTTGGCTTTTCTCTTCTAGAATGAGTACATTGGGTACCCCCATTTTCTTTCCCATATTTTCTCCATTCTTGTTACAAAACCTTTTTTTTTTCATTATCTAGTAATTACCTTGCTATTACGTCTAATAAATGAATACTTAAATCAAATTGGACAACAACCGGCAATGAACTGGAATTTTCTTAGTTGGTGTAAACTGTTTAGGTTACATGGATTTCATAGTTTTTAGCACTGCTTCTCATAGAAAATGAAGCGATTTATATTTCCAAAACTTTATTCTTCTGTGATGTCGGCACGAGTTATCACAAGGGAATCACTAATTGCTCATCACCGTAGTGGAAATATTAGCCAGTCAGCGATGATAGTATCAAGGTTCAGGGCACGCCAGAAGATCACAGAGTTCGTCACTGGTAGAGACTAAAAAAATCAAATCTTTAACTAAATACTTCCTTTACACAGGTGTCTCATTAATTGAAAAAACAAAAACATTCCAAAGAGTCACAGACTTCACGTAGTCTGATAAGTAGCACTGCAAAACATTCTTCTAGAAAATTCTTTCGCGTTTCTTCACTTTGAGTTAAATTAGCTTATTTCCTAAGCTTAAGCTCAGGTTTTTCGTTGTTTTTTTTTTTTTTTACTTAGAATTCTTGATTGGAAGTTGAAAAGAAAACTATATTTTTTATTAAACTGTGTAATCCTCAACAAGTTATGTGTTTCTTTTTTCTACAGATCAAATTAAATGGTCCAAAATGTACCCGGACTGTGGCGGCAAATCCCAGTCCCCAGTGGATCTGCCCATTACTGGACTGATTAAAGCGAGAGGAGCACGGAATCTTCTCTTCCAGAATTACCACGTACTGCCGAAGGCTCTAAGCTTGATGAACGATGGGAAACGAGGTTGGTACTGTTTTAGCAAATAGTGTTCTTTGAAATAAGTATATTATAGCTTCCCGCCTATATCCAGCTAAGGGTTAGGTAGAGATGTACCTATTGAGTTGTACACCCACATTTCAATTTAATTATCAAGTCCCGTATAATACGGCGGGAATTTACTGCTATCTACTGAGAATTTTCTAATAGAAAAGTCCGATAACACTGCCGACTTGGGAATTGAACACAGGACCTCATACTCAGCAGCCGCTGTTGCAACCACTAGAGCGATGAGGCAGATACTACTTAAAAAGTAAACGCTACCTAAAAACCTACTAAATAAGCTTGGTGTAAATATATTTATTCATCAACAATCTGACTGAAATTTTAAGCGGCCGTTTTGTCTTAAAAGTCTGTTTATTTTGTAGTTGAACTTTGCGTGATTTAAGCGATGTTTGACGATCCTATGGTGTGCTTTATCCTGTCTTAAGTTCGCAGCCCTAATACCGTTATCAGCGAAGTTACTGTTGACTCTGAGTCAACAATAACTTCGCTGTAACCAACGAGATGTGGTTAATTAAACACACGGTTATTAATTATCAGGAAATATAATATAAACGTTTGTTAATAAATGATTATTTGAAGTAGAGGGACGGTTTTAAAATTTCGTGGAATTGAAGAATGGCGGCTGGGATTCTCTAATATTAATTCAGTCGAAATCTATTAACAGTTTTTAAGTCGAACTAAAAATATGAAAATTATGTATCGGGCACGAATAAATCTGGTATTCGCCAACGTAGAGTTACGGCTGAGCGTGAGGTTCTGAGTTTTGTTTTCGGGTCGTGCAAGTATAGTTCAAAAGATTTTAAAGCCTTAATTTAAAGATAAAGATCAACCTACAAAATAGTGTGCAATATACCTAAATTCAGCATAATACTTATTGAGTTTTTCTGTATGGAAATTCTCAGTAGCAGCACGGAGTATGAAACTGTGCCCCGTAGTTAACAAAGCTTGTCCTCGATTCCAAAGGGCTTAATAACGGCATCAGTGAAATGTGGGTGTACTGTATAAGGATATCTCTGCCTACCTTCAGGGAATACAGGCGTGACGCTATGTTACTATGAATAAAAATATCCGAGTAACAACAGTATCGATACTTTCTTCCAAATATGTTTGGATGTAATAAAAAAATGGATTTATGGCTAAACATTCAATGTTAGGAAAGGAGTAACAATACCATGATGTGATGTGTTTTTACCATGAACATGCGCTTGTCAAAAACCTAGTCTAACCTAAAATATACCGTTATTGAGTCCCATGTAATAGGAGGCGAGCCTATTGCCATTCACCAGGCACATTTCCAGACTCCATACTGCTACTGAGAATTTTCATTCAGACAAACCCAATAACACTTTGTTCGACCCGGGAATCGGACCCAGGACCTCACTAAACCAATGAGGCAGTCGACCAATATTTTCCTCTAAATAAATAAACGAAAGAACCAAAAAACTTCCGTTATTTTTCACCGAAATTCCACGCAATTAACCAAAGGTCAACGACAAAAGAACGCGATAAAGGGATGCGGGAAAATTGAAAGAAATAAATTAGGATTTTTTCGCCTCCGCTGCATAATAAAATGGGGAAATGGAGAAAGAAATAGAATGGTTATTTGCGTTCGAGGTATTATACCTCCTTCCGTACCCACCTCTATCTTTTCTTCCCTTATTCTTCTTCGTTGTCTCGAAGTTATTGCTTTCAGCGATAAGACCGCCATTTGTACCCTTTATGCATAATTACTTTGTATTTTACTGCGGTGTACAGTAAATAATTTATTACTCTACTGGGAATTTTCAGTCAACAAAGAAACGTACCAAATATTTTAACAGGGAAGTTATGTAATAATAATGGGTGCTTTAACAGTTTAATCAGTATCGTGTACGTACCCCTAGTGTAAGTTTCTTTTGACAAATCCGATTTACTTCATCGAACGCGTTCGGCGCTCCGATCGGTCCATTTCATGCTCTCCACCAATCGGAGCGCCGAACGCGTTCGGTTTAGTAAATCGAATTTGTCAAAAGAAACTTACACTAGGGGTACAGAGGCTGCGTTCTGCGTGCGTTGCGTGGTTGGTGATGAGCTCAGGGAGCAAATTCTGCTTACTAAATTGCAGTTGAGGCGCAGCTGATCAACTACTTTTGGACGGTTTTTGCATCTTAAAACTGTTCAAAAGTTGTTGGATGGGTGCATTTCGTAACTACAATCAGTCAGTGCAATAGGTCTCCAGATCGGTGCAATCAGCAAGCAGAACGCGTTGAACGCGTCAATGTATAAAATTGCGACATTGTTTAAAGAAACTATATAACACAAGGCTGAAGAAAAGCCAGTACCTAATAAATGAAAGAATGGTTTTTTTTTTTTTTTTTTATAAAAAACGTTGCCCTGACACTAAAACACTAGGAATAGTTCCTGTATCGTGGGTGCGTTTACAAACACAAATATTCACATACACAAAGACCCAGACCCGAAACAACTATAGATCATACAAATATTTGTTCCGTGCGGGAATCGAACCCGCGACACCTAGTGCAGCAGTCGATCTCTCAACTGCTGTGCCAACTGTGCCGTCAAATTCACTAACAATTAGTTTTCCTTTCCTTTCTTTGATGAGAAAACTTAGTAAAAAAAACAATTCAAATCTTAACGAAACCACTATAACAAATGCTTTGTTATTCGAACTGTTATTGCTATTAGATTTTTAAGATTGCGAACATTTTGTCGACACGTCATGTTGTTCCTTTTGCTATTCCGGAAGTCGTTTCCATAAACCTAAACGGAAACTAGCGGTACATCTTATTTCCGGGACGGTAACTCAAATTTATAGTCAGAAAAGAAATTTGAGGAAGTGTTGCGCTTGAAATGTAAAATTTACTTCATAAAAGTTAAATGAAAACCTTTTTTGTAGTTAGAATGAAGCGCGACTTTAAATTAATTACCCGATATAAACAGGAAAATTATAATAACAAGATATAAATTGATTATTAATTTATTACAACTGTTTCTCAATCTTTATTAAGGTTCTTATGACTTAAAAAAGCCGGTGAGTAGCTTATATCAGTTTTAATATGGCCACACTCTAATGCACAGATATTATGACTATGTGACTCATTATTACCAACTTTAAAACTAAGTTTTCACAATACTCTACAAATGATTTCAATGGTGTTCTAAAACCCACACTAGGTCATCAGGGTAGACAAAGACCGTAACCCTTTCAATTCTGAGAAGAAGCCCGTTTCCAGCAGTAAAACCTTAATTTTTACTATTAAAAATAATACCATATCAGAACTGCCATCAAACAATTCGCAAATCTAGTTGTAAAGTTTTGCCATTTTATGAAATGTGTGAATCATTAACGTGATTAGTGTCCTATGATGCGTACAAAAAATTCTCTCACGTTACATCGCCAAATGTCGTTAAAGTCGTTAAAATATGCTAACGCTTGAAACGTGTGCTTCAAGCTCATGAAATTTGAAAATATTTGCATGTCTGAGATGGGTATAATAAATAGGTGTTTTGGCTCGTTGACCCCAGAATGGACTTAAATCTTTGCTTATCTCATTGAGACACAGGAGGCCAAACTAATTGGCGTCCACCAACAAGAAACAATAGATTTTATATTTAGTCTCATTTGCGGCTTATTATAAAATAGTGATGAAATAAGGTAACTGGTAAACAGTAAGATTCCCAGACACGTCTGTAATAGTTTGGTAGATATAATCCGGGGATTGTAACTCAAATATTCCTTTGAATGGTTTGACCTTATATTTACTGAAAGTAGTCTGCTGTCTTCTTTTCTCTAAAATCAGTTGACGTGAAAAGATTCAAAGGAATTCTTGTTTATTCGAGTAAGTACTAAGTGTAGAGTAAATTAATCACTCCAATTATTACTCATTAAGCAGTTTTTGGGCTCCAACGTACATACAAGTCGTGAGTACAAATCCTGCTGGTGAAGCAATGGGCGAAATAAATTCGTGTTAAATGAGCATTATTATTTATCTGCACTGCTTGAGAACTTCGGTCACACGGACCAACACTTATTAATTCGTCGCGATAAAATTGCTGTGAGCAAACTAGCTTTGTGTGACCAAAACTTAACGGACAAGGAAAACATCGTGAAGTAACCAAAATATCGTAGAACTAAAAAGAAAGAATCGGAAATTTGTCGTTTCAAATCCTTGTGATAGATTACAGCCCAATCTTTTTGTCCGAGAAGACGCCTATATCCCAACAGGGAAAACCCTAACAAATGATCATTAATTCAAAAGTATGAAAAAAGCTCAGATTAATTATTTTTCAGTGATTCTCTACGGCGAATGGAGGTCCGATCAGCGTCCTTTGATTTACGGGGGAGCTGCCCACAGCCGTCGTTACCTGTTCCACTCCCTGACACTGCACATGCCTTCTGAGCATACTGTAGGTGGACTGCAGTACCCAATGGAAAGCCAGGCCCTCTACGTATCTGCTGAATATAGGGACATGGAAGAAGCTTTGGACGCCTCACCAAGTGATCCTCAAGCGTTCCTTGCAGTCTCAAATTTATATAAGGTAACATTATTTTTTTATCACCACTGTTCTAACGAAGAAAAACATTAGAAAGGGAATCAGGCTTAAAAATCAAAGACTTTTAACGGTGTTGTAACGGTTTAATTTTCACTTTAAAAATAACATTATAAAAACTAATCATTTGACAAACATCTCATTTCGCAAACATATTACTTTATAAGTAATTATTTGACAAAATACAGATTTCGAAAATGTTTTACTTCGCAAATATTTCAAATGTTAAAATATCATTAATGTTAAAAACATCATTCCAAAAAAATTACTGTACTGTCAGTCCATATCATCCCATTACTACTAATCACCACCACCAAATCTTCTCTTCTCCAGAGTTTCTTTTTTTTTTTAACTTATCTGAGCAGGTCTATGTTTTCTTATTACTGTTCATCTTCGTATTCTCCTATATTATGTAACAGATAGTTAGTTTATTGTGTCTTTGATGAGATTAATTAAAAAAAATTAATCAATGAATACTAAATGTGCTGAAAGTGTTTACATAACGCTTTCAGCACATTTAGTATTCATCAAATCTTAATTAATTCTTAACCCTTGCCACGTCAAGATGTAACCTTATCTACTCGCACGGTTCACAACACACGCATAAATTTGGATTGTCTGACACTAATATGAATAGGTACCACAAGGACTACACTATTTAAGCTTTGCAGTTAATAAATTGCCAAAAAAAAACCTCATTTTGCTATTAACTTTTGAAGCAATAAATTTCACGTGTACGTATTCCTAGGGTAATATAACAAGTAACGCAAACTAATAATATATGAAATAATTTTGCGCGCGCATTTGGGTGAACTGATAAATATATCATACTCGCACACATTATTTTCATAAGTTTCTAGCCTGGGACTTGATTGAATTTTAGGAAGGTTGATTTGGAAGATTGCCATCGACTCGCTAAGAAGTTTTGCGTTAACTATTGGCTTGATCGAGAAAATCTCATAGGCACAAGGCTTTCTGAATATCTTAACTGTTGTATAGGAGAATAGACACAAAAAACAACTCAGACTAAGAGGCCCAAAAATTGAATTGCAGTTTATTTTTATGCAAGATCCTAACTTCCTATCTCCGATTCCAAGGTTATTGTACTGATCAATACGAACAACTTTTAGTATCGGACTAATCTTGAAATCGCAAAAGAGAAATCATTTGTTCCATACAAATATTGCTTGACTTAAATGCACTGAACAGCTGGTTTTACCGCGATTTCAGGTTTGGTGTTATACAAAAAGTTATTCATAGGACCTTATATTTGAAAGCGATTGGCTGCATCTCATCAGATGGTAAGTGACAATAGTGCCGTTTTTGGATTATTCAAGCTCAAATATTGCCTGTTCACTCTATGTACATAGATCTATACAATGTGTCCTTGTCGCTATCATGATAAGTTTTATCTATTAAATAAATGGTATTAAAATAAATACCAGCTTATACAAAATAGATATTGTATCTACGAATATTGTATCTAGTTATATCACCACGAGGTTAGTTTACTAAACTAGTCAAATAACTTTATCAGCTAATGAATATCAGTTGGTATGCTGTGCGATAGTAAAATTATATTAATAATAGGCTACAATTTTAAGCCCTAATCCCTATACCCTAAGCATAACTTTCGAGCGTGAGATTCTTGGTTCGATTCTCTCACAATAACACTTTGTTCAGACAAGCTCGGAGTTAGGAACAATAGATATTCTGTCGTGTCTGATTTGCATCACTTGATAAGTTAAGCGAGGTTTTATCTAGGTCGTAAATAAAAACAGAATGTATCAGCTATTTTGTGATACCGCGTGCGTTTGAAAAATCCGCGCAGCTCAATAATGCACACTACACTACCTCAATCACAATAAAACATGAACGACACCTGTAAGAAGAAAATTGCCAATTTTAACTTAAACATGGCCAATTTATTTCAATGTGGGTACCTGATAACGATTTGTGAATAAATTCTCACCCCCTGTAACGTAGGGCTTTGAACTGGAATCGTTCCCTTTTCAATCTCAAGCATTTTTCCTATATTCCGACCAGACACCGATAACTTATCGCTCCGAAGTAAAAATCTGCAGTTCAGAATACATCTTCTGATCTGTTTTCAAGTGTAAAAGTGTAGTGTGTAACTGAAATATTGGTAAAATCTTCCATACGTAATTATCACCTCTTTAAAAAGGGTTAGAGCCCTTTTTCACAAATATGTTTGAAAGCCCTTTGAAATAAAACTTCAGAATTTATTTTGTGATATTTCATTAGTGCTTTTAAAAGCTAAGTGCGTGAAAATGTCTAGACTTTGCCACTGATCTGGCAAATAATTTTGTCCCAATCGTGACGTCTGTCAGTGTCATAACTACCGTGGTTATAAATTAAAAAGTTTAAGTAACTCTTAATGTGTTTTAGGCCAGGCTTTACACTAATCTTTTGATGGAATCATCAGATAACGCAATCAGTCGTTTCTTTCTTCGTTTGTCTGACTTGCATTGGATTAATCTTTCTTTTTGACCATCCCAATATCTTGACACCTGTCCCACAAAAATATATAAAACTTTTTAATTGGATTAGATAACAAGAAAGATTCTCTTTTTTCATTTACCTCGTTAATGGTGAGCTAAATTTCTTGTAAAACAGTGTCTGTTCTAAATAAGTTATAAACAGTCAAAGTCTCTGTTATAATTTAATTAATTTCTTACTATTACGTCACTACGTATGTATATATGTATTTCACCGACACCATTACGCCCCTTGTAATAGGGTTCAATTTACTACCGGGTACAATTTTAATTGCCGGATTGCTACTGACAATTTTTGAAACATAAAATCCACATACAAGTTACCTACTTTACCTAACCCTTGAATTGAATCTAGGACTTGAAGCTCAGCAGTCAATTTACCAATGCGGCATTTTAGTAGGTAGTTATTAATATCAATATTACTGATTACAAATGAAGTAAATTAATAGAAGACAATAAGATTTACGGTGTAATTATTACATTAAAGTTAACTTGCACTTATAGATAGAAAATCTATAAGTGAAAATTAAGTTAACTTTAATGTAATAATTTAATGACATTGAAAGCACAGCTAATATATAATGAAGAATTAAATGTTAAAACACTGAGCTATGTTTTAGAGAAAAAGAGAATTTCATTCTACAAAGAAATTGCAGTCAATTTTCCTAATGAGACAGATCTTACATCAAAAGCGTGGTATTATTTTTAAGGACGTTGACAGTATTTTATTATGTTCCATCTTCCAGCCCTCTATCGCAAATAATGGGAACTAACGAGGTGGAAAATAATACAATACACGACCAAAGTGCCAGACCGAACAACGGCAGGGCAACAACCAGGCAGAAGTTTTATGTATTTTTTTATGTACTACTTTATTTTTATTTTTTTGAAAACCGTTTTCTCACCTTTTATTCCTCCTGTATCGTGAGTACAGATATAAATATCACATACACGCACAACCAGGCGCAGACCAGTTGTCTGTAGATCATACAAGTATCTATTAAAGCCGCTGATAAATCTCATTTATACTAATAAAGAATAATTTGTTACAAAAACATCCTTTAGGTAGGGTTAGAATTTAAAAACTAATTATAGTTGGATTGTTGATTTCCATCTTTTTCAGTACTCAAATCACACCCACAAAGGTATAGAAGAACTCCTGGAAACGGCAAAGTCCTTAGGCGTCCGAAACGGAACCGTTTTATTGAGACCCCTTAGTTACTTCAATCCGCCGTTCAAGGAGTACGCCTGCTACCAAGGATCCATGTCGTGCCCGCCCTGCACCGAGTCCGTTCTATGGCTCATTAGAGGAAGGACCTTGTCTATTAAGCGGGTAAGGATATGAAAGTAATGTTATAACATACCTAGACTTGGCCATGTTAGTTTGACCTCACACATAAAAGAAAACCTTGCCCAACAATCGGATTTCTCCTGTATTGGAGGTACAGTTAACAAACATACATCTCACATGCAGATACACCCAAACGCGGATGAATTACTTATCTGTAAGTCATATAAATATAACGAATATTTGTATGACTTACAGAGATCCTTGCGGAGATCGACCCGAAGCGAGTAGCGCTGAAAGAAAATTGCTTAGCCACCGTGCCAACCGTGTCGTCATGTCGTGTTGTTCATGGTATGGTGGAAAAATATGCCAGTCAGCAAAGCTTACGGCTCAATGTGTACTACACAAACCCATGTACTGTCCCTAAGGGAGGCTCTTTCTAAACATCGACTTCGAAATTTAAAATGAAGTTCAGAGTGAGTCAGTGAGCAGACGTGGCTTGGCGTTCAAACATAATAGGGCTGTCAACATTTTGAACTCGTAATTTATCGTTTTGCACCAAAGAATATGAAGAGCATACGTGATTATATTACTAAAATATATTTAATCACACACACATCAAAATATAAGAAAACTAGCTTTCGCCAGCGGCTTCGCCCGCGTTGTTTACGAACCCGTACATTTTCCCGGGATAATAAGTAGCCTATGTGCTATTCCAGACTATATCTCTGTGTCAAATTTCATCCAGATCTGATAGGAGATCAGATAGGAGGATTGCAGTTTAAAAATCCTAGATTTATTATTTAAATTGTTTTTAATAAAAACAAAATAAAACTATGTTCAATATTTCACGTGATCCTGAATAATGTTTGTATATTTAAGTTAAAGTATATTATATTTTAACATAAAACGGACGGTTAATCTGCTTATTTCTGAATTCTTTATGAAAATCGAACGAACGAATTTTATATTTCGATAACTGCAGATTAATTGAAAGATTTATGCTGTTATGTTATTTTCAGTTTTTTAAACAATGTTTTTGTATCTGCATTTTGTTTGGGGAGGTCGAAAAACTTCTGTCTTATTTCAACTGGGCCTTTGTATGCACTTTAAAAACGTTTACACAAACTGGAAGCTGTTCAATCTATATTATAAAACAGTAGCCTGATTGACTGACAAACAACTCATAGCCAAAACTACTGCAGATAGAAACGTGAAATTTGGAGAATGTATTCCGTAAAGGTGTAGATGAGCACTAAGAAAGAGTTATCTCGGAATTCTCACGCGAACTCCTTCTATCGCGGGTAATACCACAAGAGTCTTCTAGTTGTGAATAAACTTGCAGGAAAAATAATTTAAGAAACCTAACCAAACAAGGTTCAAAACAAAAAAGTCAAGGAAGTTCTTTTAACCTGACAGCAGAATAATATTGCGTAGTTTGTAAAATTGAGTTTTTCATTGTTGATTTATGCAATGCAGCTCCCACAGTCATGTAAATTCCATGCAAACACTGCAGTAAAAGTGATTTACTGGTCCGGCTCTTTACTACGTTCTAGATAGTTTTATTGCTAGATCATTCGTAATTTAATTTTACAGCTTTATATTTTATGCTCATATTTTTGGTTAAGTACAATATGCTTGAATATAGCAACGTATTTTTATACAGATTCGAACAGAATATATATTTTAGTGCCTAAAGTTCAACGCCATGTTGTAAGTGGTTAAATATATTGCACAAATGAAATACAAATGCACAGAGCTACATCACTATCACCGACAAGAGCAAGGCTCTAGAATGTTAAGAAGAAAAACTTAATCATAAAATTATTGACAGTATAAAGATGGATTGTGCTGAATTTTGGTTGAACTAGCTTGAAGTTTTTGAACAATTTTTTTAGGAATAAATCGAAACATAAATTGTCTTAAAACACTCGTGATTTTTACTGCAAACAACGGTTATGCACCATTCGTCTCGTATTCCCACCATAATGGTTTAGCTAGTTTGTGGTCCTCGAAAAGTTAAGTTAAGCACTTTGAAACAATGTTAATAATAAATACAGACCGATAGTTATCCAGTTCCAAAACGGTTTCATTGTTTAATACACTCGAAATTAGCGGCTAATCGTAACTATACTTAAAATAAATACTTCAAACGAATTAAAATATTCTTATGTGTACGTTCTAGCTGTAAAATCATGTATACATCTATACATATAAATAAAATTGGAGTGTCTGTTTGTAATATTGAAATAACCGTTTTTTATTACATGCATATGAATATATATACGGTACGGTACATACACCAAAATAACATTTTTTACAATTTTTGTCTGTCTGTCTGTTTGTATAGGCTGGACCGATTTTGACGGGACTTTTATTGACAGGTAGCTGATGTAATAAGGAGTAACTTAGGCTACTTTTATTTTAGAAAAAAATAGGGTTAAGTGCATTTGGTCTCACTAAAAAATACATTGTTAAGTTCCGACATCCACGCGAATGAAGTCGCGGGCACAGCTAGTACATAATATAAATCAACGTATTCTTTCAATCTTATGATGCAAAAGACTTACCATAATAAGATTTAAAAAATGTTGTATCATTTGAAAATATCAACAGAATTAGTAACATCAAAAAATATTTTTCTTTAATTACGAGAATAGTTCGAGGATTAACTATAATGAAGTAGATATACTGCGTAGTAAATTAATCTGAGACAATCTTTTTCAGGAAGCAGTGGAGGCTGCCCAAAGTTTGATGGCCACAGACTCTGAGCCAAGGCATTTGTTCTTCCGAAGTCCTCAAGCGCTGAACGACAGAAAAGTCTACCTATTCAAATAGGAATCCTATTTGCACAGTCCAAGACAAGGTTAATGACGTGGCGACAACCGACGGGCCGCACCCACTTCCTAGCTTTGGCGTATATAAAGAACAGACATTTAGAAACTATCGTTAAGTCTAGTCAAAGATATTTTGGACTCAAAAAAGATTTTCTTTATGAGAAAACTGATACTTATAACTACAAAACTGGGTCTATTAGAAGGCCCAGAAAAAGATAGTGGTATTTTCCATTATAACATCATCAAACATCTTATGTCGATATAGAACCTCTGACATTAATATAGGCATTCAATTATAGATAAGGAGGATTATTAATTCTAGTGCTTAGAATTATGGAAGACATAATCACTAAAACATACCATATTTTCAGTCTGATTGATGAAAATATTTTAAAGACTTTCACGATAATTAAAGCGTGAGAAAGAAGGGTTTTCTTGGGGCAATGGATGGGAAATGGACAATTTTACTCGTTTTTTTATTTTGTATCCGATTGCTTGCACAGATTTTGTTTTTTTACCACGATAATTTTTATTAAAGTAATTAGAACCTTGTAAAATAAACATGGAAATCAAAGACTATATTAAATTTTATTATTAGTAGTTAATTTATTGCACTTTGTAGTAGTCGTGCGGCAAGGATTGAATTATTATTATGAATCATAGAACTTGGGACTTCTGATCGAAATGATTATAAAATTAGAAAAGGCGATAGTGACTAATTATAAAGTGGCTTATTCTCAGAACAACGATTAGTATGTGTAGAAACTAGACACGACAGATGTTATTTACAATATCGAGTGAGAACTGAGTACAAGCAGCAGCGTGCCGCCGTGCAGCCGTATTGTCTAAGGAGCCAGAAGCCAGGAGGTAACATTTTAGCTTCAATTTAGTGTACTTAGTACCAGTAAGGGCTTTGTGCAACTAGTTCTTCAATTTATTCACTCTACGATAGAAGACTATCTCCAGACTCCCTCGGTCTTAATCTAATGGCCGCAAACCTGCCCGCGAAGCGTTAGTTCGTTAGTTCCTGGCTTCGATTCCTGGGTCATGCAAACTGTGATTGGGTTTTTCTGTTAGAAAATTCTTAGTAACAATCCGGACTTTGGAATTGTGCCCGGTAGATGGTATCAGGCTCGCCACCTTCAGGGAATACAGACGTGATGTTATATAAAATTCGTTTCAATTAAATTTAACAATGACTACCAACCTTATTTACGGTCCAAGAACACTTCATTGCGAAGCAATGCGACAGTTGAAACGGCTTGGTAATACAAAGTTGTTTTTGCTGCCGCGCCACGTTTGCAATGTAAGTACGATGTGTTATTCTACCGCAAATGAATTTGTAATCGTTATTAAATTCAATTGAAACATACAGTAGTATCCATTTTCTAGCCACATCTGTGCAGTTCACTGCACTCGGCCTACCTGGCCGTGTCAATGAACGAAGCATATCAGTGTATCGGTCAATATCGATTGCATTGAAATATTAATGAGAAATGCATGGAAGTACAAGTGACGGACGGGGCTCACTTCAACATTGCTTTTTAGAGTATGGTGCTATGAACCTGGATTGATTTTCAAATAATGTTGTTATTTTACTGAGCTATCGGTTTCAGTGGCAGAAAATAGTCAACTATCTCCTTCTTCTTCTTGTCGAGTTGATGGCAATCTAAACAGTTTTTAAACAAAGGTTACTGAACTGCACTATTAGTAGTACCCATTAGTTCTTCAGGTGTACAGGTGCAAAGATACGACGAGCACTATCGTTTGGGACAGCCGTATCCACACATCAAGTTAGTTAGTCAGGTTAACTTTGCTTCACGCTTCAGTTAACCTTACTCGGAAGTCTACTTAAAGATTTTTAGGTCAATCAAGGCCAACTCATATGTAGCAGGGTGATTTTCAGAAGATTAGATGAAAGGAGTTGGTTGGGTAACGCTAAAGGTAACGCAACATCTCTCTTGTTCTCGTTCACGGAGAAGGACATACTTGACAAAGCTGATACAGCTCTTCAGTCTTTGTGGCACCAGAGTGTGGCATGTTGGCGAGCCTATTGCAATGTAAATGGACCATTGAAAATGGACCTCATGCAGTCGCATTTATGACCAATGACCAGTCAGAAATGTCTTCAATATTTTCTCCTATATTAAAAAAAATACTGTCTCCGCTGTCTATCTCCGCTAAGCCTAAAGGAAAATAAAAAATTAAGCGCCCAGGATTTAATCCATTAAGCGAAATTCTATGATTTAATCCAGCCTAAGCGTTTCTTTATAATTCCTTTCGAAATTCAAACTTCAAACAATAATAATTGTATTATTTATGTACTATTTATACATCGATAAGTCGCTACTTGGTATTTCTAAGTGAAGAATTGTGTCCTAAAGACAAAAGCAAGTAAGGAAGACAAAATAATTTATCAAACTAAACGAAATTCCAAGTCGAAAATTCAGACTGGCGAATTATATTGAGGATTTAGACGATTAAATAATTTATAAATCTGTATCAATTTAGGCCCTAGTAATATTAATATATTCTCGCCGTATTATGGCACCAATTTGAAATTAAAGACTGGCTCATTGATCTAGTGGTTGCAAGTGCGACTGCTGAGCGTGAGGTCTTGATCCCGATTTCCGAGTTGGGCAAAGTGTTATTGAATTTTTCCGTATAGACATTTTCAAACTGTGCCCGGTTAATGGCAATAGGCCCGCACTAATAGAATCCTATGTGACAGGCGACATGGGACTCAATAACGGCATCGGCGTAATCTGGGCGTATAAGTATATCTTTGCCTAACCCTTCGGGGAATACAGGCGTGATGTTATGTTATGTTTGAAATCACAAAGATATAAGCTGCTCATTTTCTGCTTCATTTGTTTGTGAAGATTTTCAATAAGTGTAAAAATAATAAAAAATATTTATATTTACCTATAGTAGTCGATGGTATTATAAACATTTTCTACTCTAACCTCACAAAGCCTTTTAACTCACTATGAAAATTACTATACATAACATAAAGCATCACGCTTGTATTCCCAAAGAGTTAGGTAGAGGGATACTATTTATTGCACACCCACGTTTTACTAATACTGGTATTTTAGTCCTATGTAATAAAATACGAGCCTACTGCCAACCGCCCAAGACGCCATGCTCAGCAGACGCGCGTCCACTTGACCAATTTTACTTTTGATTTATCAAAAACAACGTTTTTTTAAGACTGGTAGCATTAAACAAAGATGCTTAGTAAAACCAAACCTTAAGCCCTATTATTCAAGAAGGAACTGAAACAGATGGCGAAGGACCAGTTATCTTTTAGATAGTGTCGAGTTAAACCCAACGATATCAGTTTGACGGATCATCGCGTGACGATTTACTGATAGTTAAAATCAAGATACTTTAAGATGAGACGTTGTTCAATATTGAAGGGAAAATGAAGAGCTCCAAGACATTTGGATACGAATTTATGGGTAAATATAACTTTATTTTATTATTGTTATATTTATTTCATTTTTGCTTTCTTACTTCAGTATCCATTGGAAGATCTAAGCAATGTGCTGCAGCATAATCCAGGGGACCTTTTTTAGTTATTTAAGCTATTCTGTTCCTATCATCATCATCATCATCATATCAGCCGAAAGACGTCCCCCAAAAAACGCCACATTGACCGGTCCTGTGCTGTCCGCATCCAACGGATTCCCGCAATCTTCACCAGATTATTCCTGAAGGTCTATTCTTATAAATAAGTAAATGTCTTTGGTTCTTTACTGGATGTGGTCTTAGTCTCCGTGTATTTTGTATTTATTATCGAATATGGTTTGCAATAGTAAAAATAAACCTATGTCCGTATCGAGGACCCAGGCTCTCTTTCTAAAATTTGGTAACGATCGGTTCAGTGGTTTAGTCGTGATAAGGTAACAGACAGACAGAGTAACTTTCGCTTACAAATAGTGTTGATAATTTTATGAAGCTTACCTTTGGTGTTTATTTTAAGATTACCTTTGGTGTTGTGGCGCCACGTGTCTTTTTTCTATCAATAACAAAATTAATATTTTTTTACGATCATTTCTCAGTTTTACATACAAGTAATTATAAATCTAGCAAGTTTTTCTTGTTTCTATGTATTTCTGTTTGTGACACTATACATACATTTGAATACAGTAGCTTTCGTGATTGACATCAATTATATTATTGTTACTTACCACGTTTGTTTGATTAATTACACTATAACATTGGAAGAAATTCAATACCAAAGTTATCTGCAGGTTCAACCGTTATTAGCATAAATGTTCAGAATCTTTTTTTCCGATTGAGAATTTCATAAATAATTCATTCCGCTCCTTAATATTGTCAAATATTAAAGTTCATTTTCCATTCAATTTGTAATGCCAATTAGAGTTTGTGTTTAAAGATCATGTTAAGTTATGTTAAATTATTAGGTACACCATGTTTAAAATAAAATTATATTACGTATATATTACCTATATAATATTTTTTTTATAAGTAAATTATTTATGAAATAAACTTGACGTCGTCCTTGAGATTAGTAAATAGGCAAACATGTCTAGCATCGCCAACGATTGCCTCAAATACGCGATTTAATGAAGACATCACTCTTAAGACTATAGTTTAGCTAAAAGTTTTCATACAAATGCTATATCGTTTTTACCCCACTAAACATGGGCTAATTTTGCTGATTTTATTTTTATGTTATAGACAAGTAAGAACTAGGTCGTCACGTTTTTGTTTTTTTGATTTTTTTTTTTTATTGAAACTTAATTAACCTTCAAAATACGTTTTTTTTTTTAACTAATAATCTTCCTTATACTTATCTCGTGATAATTATTAAATTAAACAAAATTTTGCGCGTATATCAAGGAAATTTTGTCAGAAGCCAGCAGCTAAACGATACTCTTAATATCGGCCCACTTCAGTGCAAATCGATATGAGAACATGCCTAACCGAGTTTAAACCTTCATAAATCATCACAGAGACAATGTGTTTTCCAATTACCTGTCTAAAGACGAGCCCATATGGAATTAATTTATCGAGCAATGTTCAAATCGAATTTTGCATATGTCGAACCAATTTCGATGAATAAAAGATTGTTCAATTTATGTTAATAAGATTGGCACGTAAAAAGGTAGATAAATGGAGCGTATTTTAGTAACACCTTTCGTTTTTGCGACAGAAGGTAAACTTAAAGGCATGTTTATTAAATGTTTCCCTAAGAGGGTTCCATCTAATTCACTCTAACTTGGGTTTTGGTGTGTTTTTTAAGCATGTTTCGAAGATTTGGTCATGTGGAGAGGATGAATGTCAATAAAAGCAAAGGATTAATAGCTCAATTGTACGTGGAAAGGGACACTCTAGATGGGCTTATACGGACCTCATTAGCAATGTCCTTCAAAAAAGGCAAGTGGTAATCCCAACCGGCGTACATGAAACAGTGCATGAATGTAACTGAAGTACATAGTTAAGAATTGTAGCAGGAGGTTCCTCTATTCTTTTCCCTATCCCAAAAGAAAATAAATGTATTGTGTATGTATATGTTTAAAGAGAAACAATAAGAGAAATTCCATTTTCTAAACTTATTCGATTTCGGGACAATTGTCCACAATGACGTATCGATATTGAAAAATAATTTAAATTGAACATAAACTTTCAATGGCAATCAGCAACGCTAATAACTGCCCTCTAAGTTATTCATACCACGATGTCGTTAATAAGATTAAACCTTTCAATTATGCTTCAGAAATCTGGAACTTGAATATTAATTAACTATAGAACCCCAGTATTGTTGGGACTTCCTCAATTTGTTTTGAAAAACAGATTTGTAGGCAGTTCCTCAATCTTTTGGCAGTTCTTCGATTTTAAAGCAAACGTAACATACCTACGTATTCCCCGAAGGTCTAGACAGACGTATACTTTTGTACACACACATTTCACAGAATGCACAAAGTCGCATATAATGGGGGCGACCCTAACGCCATTTATAGGGTACAGTTCAAAATTCAGTGCTACGTCTGAATATTTCATATCTACAGAAAAACCCAACATCACTATAGAAAATTTAATAAGTATAATCAACTAATAATATAATTGAAAACTATAACCTTTAATCTTTACATTTACATAATGTCGTTGTCATGAAGCGTCAAAAACATGATAAAGACCTATCTAATCTACCCGGTACGATTTGGAATTGAATTGTTTTCGTTGCTCATATAATTCTCAATCAGACGTATGTTGTGCACGTATATATTTTAAAGTAACAGGTATTTTAATTTATTTTTAAAATGGAGAATAGAATAGTGAAGTTCAACCCAGTGAGTGTGAAGCCGAAAAAAACTGCGTCTGATGGTAATGTTGTTGCTATAAATTAGGGCGCGTACAAATATCGCGAGGCATTTGCCGCGAAAAAATGCCTCAAGTTGATACTCATACATTCTCATAATCGCTATGTGGACACGTGCGCGCGGCGAATGCGAGTGTCACATGCATTCCGTCCGAACGCCTCACTCACAGGCCGTGAATGAGGCATTCGGACGGAATGCCTCGCGATGTTTGAATCCGGCTTTATTTGAGCTTTTTGTATATTAGAACAAATTATTTTATATATTCCGTTGTTATTCAATATTGTTTTGTTCAATCTATTATACTGAGTGAGTGATTTTATGACGGATTTATTGGAAGGTTTTCGATTCTCGTTTTAAAAATATTAAAAGAGTAGGGCCTTGGTATTTTACCTTTTAATAACATTCATCATAGGTATTATTTGCAGTCCAAAGCCAGGTCTGAAGTATGAATAGAAAAAAAACCTTGATACTGGTCTAGTGGTCTACCGAGGGCAAGCATGACTACCGAGCGTGAGGTCTTGTTTTCGATTTTCAGTAGCAGCACGGAGTCTTGAACTGTGCCTGTTAGATGGCAATAGGCTCGCCCCCTATTACATGGGACTGAATAACGGCATTGGCAAAATGTGGGTGTACAATAGTACTCCTCTGCCTAACCGTTCGGGCAATACAGGCGTGATGCTATGGAAAAATTATACTGCTGACGCGTGTGCAAGAGTTTTTGCACACTTGGGGAATCCTATTACAATATTTTCTATAAGCTTTTCTTTGTGATATGTGTGTTTTTATTTTCATTTGCATCTTCTTCTTGGTCTATCTGTTGTTTAACCAGTCAGTTTTTATTTTGGAATGATTTATATCGGGCCCTTGACATTATTTTCACATTATGAGTGAATTATTATCCAGTAGGTAAATAAACTGTACATTCACACTATAACACGTACTTATTCTGTTTATCTAAAATCAAATGATCTGTGAAAATTAAGTACTTGGCTTGATTGGATATCGGATAGTTCAAATTGTACCTAGAACTGTTAAACAACCTATTTATGTTCTCTACATCGTCTGTATGTAAATATTTTAATCTCTTATTGCATTGCCACAAAATTTCCATATTTATGATGCTGGAGCATTTTATTCACGCATGTTGAAATAACATGTACGATAAGTTGATAATAGCAATGAATCCTTGTTTCTTGTGGTCTAGTAGTGCGACCCGGGAACTGAATCCAGTACATCAGAGTCAACTCTGAAGTCCTGGATTCAGTTTCCGAGTTGAGCAAAGTGTTGTGTGTTTTTGTGTGGAATTTCTCAGTAATAGCTCTCGGTAATAGGCCCGCTTCCCATTGGATAAAATGTGAATGCCCTACACCTTTGCCTAACCGTTTGGGGAATATTAAAAGTGTGATGCTATGTAAGCATATATGGGTACTGGATTCAATCCTCTTATAATACAACCTTTATTTCTAATACCACATGCTAGTTATCAATTTTTTTATAAAGTCTTAACATACTTAAACTTTGGGTTGTTATTCACTTACACATAGATATTTATTTTTACATCAATGTATGCAAGAGAGATATGAGATGTTGCATGGGCATAGTGACGTCACGGATCAATCAATGTTATCACTTTTCCAATCTATGTATATCTATAAATTTTATTCTTACATTTATGATTCCTACTGAAAAAACATGAACTGTGTCCAAAATATATGATGACTCACATCATATATTTTGGACACAGCTCATAAGGTTTAGATAGATATGGACTTCCACTTCCACTTACTAGAGCTTTCTCTATCTGTTGGGGATCGATTCACGCGTGATTAGAAATAATAGAGAGACGACTGCCTTATTGGTCTAGCGTTCGCTAGCGCTGACTGCTGAGTGTTTGCATTTGGTTTTTCTGTATGGAAGTTTGGAACTTTATCTGGTAGATGGCAAAAGACTCGCCCCCTATTACATGGGACTCAATAACGGCTTATCATTTCGGGGTATACAGGCGTGATGCTATGTTATGTTATGTTATGTAATAGAAATCGAGACATCGAAACATGATGGCGAACATCACATCGCTCGCAAATCATTTTCAGAATTCTCGTACATACTAACTAGTCCTAACTAATAATGCAAAAGTAAGTTTGTTTGTTACCTTTTCACGCCAAAGCCGCTAAACCAATCATCATGAAATTTTGAATGTACTTTGTCAGGCGTACAGAAAAGGACATAGGGTACATTTCATCCGGAAAAAGTACTGTTCCCGAGGGAAAGAACAATAACTTTCGACGATCACAATTGCTTTAGGACGCTAGATGGCGCTACGTGTGACCCGAAAAATGCACGGGTTCGTAATTAATGCGGGCGAAGCCGCGGGCGGAAGCTAGTTCGGAATATTTTTAATTTATGCGCTCGTTAATCTATTACTTGTTGTACGCAATCAAAAGAGGACCCTAGAGACTACATATTTCTCGAATCGACTACTTACTATGTTCTCCGCCACAATCGTAAAGTGCGGAAACTGATCTCAACAAAGCTGAAGAAAGGCTAAATTCGGAGATGTCTGATGTTGACAAATTAATGATAGATTATTCTTGAAAATATTTCTTCGTGACATAATTTTACAACCTAAATTCTCATGTTAAAACGATATGATGATGTATTTAAACGCAAATGTACAATTTCGTTGACAATCTGTCACAATGTTTAGTATTCCTAAGTATGATGAATGTGCAGTATTAATTTAATCTATTTTACTGTTATAACGTGTGTGTTTACACTAAAGGTTTGATCATACAATTTATTTGATAAATGATGAAGTTGTATTCCTATTTTCTTGAATTAAGTTGCGATGAAACAACGCTCTCAATCGTCTCATTGCCGATGGCCTCATTGCCTAATAAGGGTCGCAAGCAACACTGGGTCGTGGGTTCGATTCCAGGGTCTGGAAAAGTATTATTGGATTTTTCTGTACGGAAATTCGGACGGGGAGTCCGGAACTGTTCCCGGTAGATGGCAATAGACTCGTCTCCTATAACATGGGACTCGATAATGACATCGGCGAAATGTGTTTATACAATAGTACACCTCTGCCTAACCCTTCGGGGAATACATACGTCATGCTATGTTATAAAACAACGCCAAGGCCTAGACACTCGTGGGTTCGCAGTTTTTACATCCAGTGCAATATAAATTGAAACTAAATCTGTGCAAATACGTCACATATTTACACGCGCACTCGCGATGGTTTGTTGTGCTGCAATACTCATATTTCCTCAAACGTCCTCCAACATTCCTTTAGCACTTCTATTACCTTATTGTTTAGGATTCTGTGATACACAATCATACAAGATACTCCCGTCGGTATTCATAGTATACCTTTACGGGAAAAGTGGCCTACGCTAACTTAATGAGACCTAATGTAAAATAAAATGAACCTTACAAAAATATTTTCCAAACCCTGAAACCACGAACTTCATAAATCCAATCAAACAAACAACAACCAAAACATTACTCGGTTCATTTGTAAATAAAAATCAAATTTTATTATTATTTAAGTAAGTAATGTAAAATACGAAATTGAGCATGTTACGGGCCTCGTCTCATAATGAGAACGGTTAAAGCCAGAGTCCATCAGGCTAGTCTAGATAAGGGTTGGCGAACCACACACACAATCGAGCACTTTAATGAGACTTTCACTGTGTGATTGTCTGTGGTTAGATTTCATCACGATGATTTTCCACTAGGTACTAGTGCAAGTGATAATCAAAAGCATATTATTACTATCGTGTTGTATTGTTTAGTTTATTAACATTGTTTAATTATATCTTACTAATGTAGGTGTTTACCTCTAAGTAATTATTACACTGTTGTTTTATTATTGTGCATGTATAACAATTTTTTTTTTTAGTGTAAATAATTGTTGGTAAACCTAAATAAATAAATAAATAAATAAATCTTGTGGGCGTACTGGAGTCTAGACTAGAGCCAATAACCTTTGTTAACAACAAAAAAAACAACTGTGTATTTATTTTAATCAGGAAACTAAATTATTTTCTTTATAAATTAACAAACAGTAAAAACTGGAAGGATAATATATATCCTACTAATCCTACTTCCTATCCTACTAATATTATAAATGCGAAAGTTTGTGAGGATGGATGGATGGATGGATCTTTGTTACTCTTTCACGCCAGAACGGCTGAACGGATCTGGATGAAATTTGGCACAAAGATAGATTATAGTCTGGAATAGCACATAGGCTACTTTTTATCCCGGGAAAATGCACGCGGGCGAAGCCGCGAGCGGAAGCTAGTATATAATAAAAATACCCAAGATACACATTTAAAAATAATATCGTATAACTTATCACGTCAATTACAATTTTGATGCAGGAAATTTAGTTTGTGTTTTAGCAAATGATTGGAACACAACGAGTTCATTTCTACATCCAACAGCTGAACTTCTTTATTATAACCGCTATAAATAATACGGTTTTTTCGCTTAAATAAGCTATCGTTAAATTACTTTTTAAATTTCTTTGACGCCAAGAAACACTTAACAAAATTAATATTTTAGTCTGTGTAAATTCTGGTGAAAGTAATTGTATAGAAAATAGCATTGCACGCAAGCCTTATTTTGTAAAGGTCGAGGACCTGGCAATTAAGGGATCTCTGCTATTGCTTCATTTCATTAATTTCGAGTAAAATAATTTACTAAGTAGTTGATTATTATGTCATAATTTAACTCAACATCTGCCTATCATTTTTTAACTATGTTGAGGTCGAGTCTTAGTATTATAGAAAAACTAGCTTCCGCTCGCGGCTTCGCCTTCGTTGTTTACGAACCCGTACATTTTTCCGGGATAAAAAGCCTATGTGCTATTCCAGACTATAATCTATCTTTGTGCCAAATTTCATCCAGATCCGATCAGCAGTTCTGGCGTGAAAGAGTAACAAAGATCCATCCATCCATCCATCCATCCATCCTCACAAACTTTCACATTTATAATATTAGTAGGAAGTAGGATAGGGTAGGATAAGTAGCAAGTACGGTAGTAGTAAGGACTGAATTTCTTTTGGATATCGAACTAAACTAATTTAAATCGCATTAAATCTTTTTCTTACAAACTTTAAAACTGTCATAAGCACAGCATGCCCCGGCTTCTCAAGGGTGCAACCGTCCAAATTTACGAGTTTTCTGGTGGATTTTCCAAACATTTTCTTTCATACAGACCTTGTCCTGATAATTACGAACACAACAATTCAATTCAATTCAATTCAAAGTCTTAAAAACGAAAAATTATTTGAAAAAATATAATATGGTATAAAAATTACAATCGGTTTTGTTACTGATTCTGAACAAACAACTTTCAGGTTTAGTAAGCGCTCACCTCAAGCTAACAAAAGTCCAACCTCCAGAGCAATTGCTCTAGTAAACATGTAAATTCGTGAAATCCTATCCAGGGGCCGACATATTTTTTGATACGTATCATGTACTCAATAAAAACGTGTCAGTGTTCGTTAACAAACTTTTACTTACATAAATTATAATTATTTTTTTTGTCTGCATTTTGTTTGTATTTCATATAAAAATATATGTTTCATTTATTGTAAGATTTCCATAATATATATATACAACCTACTTATTATTACTAACTACTAAAACACTAAACAGATTAAAGATGTATGTATTGTTTCATTTAATATTTTTTTAATAAAGTATCTGAGTGTAAACTGTCGTCAAAGTACCTTTTTTTCTAACATATAAGCGTTTTGGTATTATACTGTGAGTTTATATTGTTACTGAATTAATAAATAAATAAAATCAATTTAAATATACTAAAAATAATGTTGTATGGTCGGTAGTTTCCGTCAATTTTGAAGAAAGCCATAGGTATTTTTAGTCCTGTATTTGAGTAATATGAAAATAATTTGATTGGTCTCTGTTTTCCCGAAATATTGCTTCAGAATATTGAAACTCTTACAGTTTCGTAGGCTCGCTAGTGTCGTGTTGTAATTCAGTGGTACTCAAACGCCACTATGAAGTCAATATAATATATTAATATGAAGTCGTTCGGAAGCTATATAGGCGCGACGCGATATTACGATACCTATTCATGGGACATGTTTTAATAATCTTATTGATGGCGTGAATATAAAATTTTTGTTTGACATGTAAACTTTATATATTTGTATTAAGAACATAACATAGCATCACGCCTGTATTCCCCGAAGGGTTAGGCAGACGGTGCACTTTTGCAACACCCACATTCCTCCCATATAATAGTGGGCGAGGCTATTGCTATTTACCGGGCACAGTTCCAAACTCCATGCTGCTACTGAGAGTTTCCATACCCTTTCCAAACCCAATAACTTTTTGCTCGACCCGGGAATCGAACCCAGGACTTCACGCTCAGCAGTCATACTTACGAACACTAGATCAATGAGGCGGTTATATATTATTTGTGAGTTTTTTTGTTCCACCATACCTTTTAAATGCTTGAACATATTTGGATGTATGGCATATCGTTCGAATCCTTACATCATCCCAAATGACACTGGCTATAAATTTTTGAGGACCTAGGGGTCCCCTCTTAGATTAAAAAGTGTTTCACAGAACGGTCCCCCGACCACAATGACAATTTTATTTTTATTATTTATCTGTTAAGTCAGCAAGTAAATGAGTGACCTTCGACATCGAAATAATATCCTTTCGCTTTGTTATGTACAATAATAGATTAATTAATACAACTCGTTTTTTACTTTTTAGTTCGTTTTTTGGCAGGACAGCCGTGTTTTATATTTTTTTTAAATTATCTGACACATTTTAACAATGTTCTATGTAAGCAACCGGTGTTTTAGGTATACCTACATTACCTTATTAGGTACGTACAGTGTAAATCTGAAATACACGTGTTTTATACCCAAAGAGGTCATATTAAAGGGCACGTGTGATTTTGGCTATAAATAGGTAAGTCTTCCTATTATAACCGGAATGCACCTACAAATAGAGGAACAAATAGACATAATACATAAAAAAGAAACGTAGAAGAACAATGATTTGTTTTTGCACTGAAGAAGAAAAGAGAAATAGGCATATAAAATAAGTACCGTAGAATGCTGTAATTTTGCCTGCACTCCTAACTTTGCCCAGGAATAACTCATAATGACTTACTATATCAAATTCCATATGCAATGCTTAATAATTTAAGAACTAAGATAAATATTTCATTAGTAGTTAAGTTAAGAATACAGGTTTGTTCTAATTTACAGAATTAGTACAGGCAAAGTTACAGCATTATACCGTATGTAATAATAGACGTTTGGTTTCAACTATCACATACAATTTGTAGAGCAATGAGCGAAATCTAAGAAGATGACTACGATAGAACTGATAAAAATATAAACTATGAACACTAGAGAAGAGCTAGAGAAAAATTGTGAATTTAAAATTCACTGTAATCGTTTTTTTTTTATATTCTCTCTCTTTGAACAGACATATTTTTATGAGAGTGGAGTCAATTTGCATGCCTTTTGACGTATCTAAGTATTATAGAGTAAATCTCTCTCTCACTCTATAGAAAGAGAGATCTTTCATGGTGCGAGAATACTCTAAAGTACTGTGTAGAGTGTGGACCAATTAAATTACAGCACACGAAAACAAAAAATAATATAAAATACAAACTTTAAAACAAGATGTAAAAAAAACCTAGTTGGTACGTATCACAGTGTCTCTTTTCTGCACAAACACAATTGAACAAAGTACGGACAAAAAAATGTACTGAAATATCATTCTTGTTTACAGCTGAGCAAATATCCCGTCTGAGGCCTTCGCAGTCACCCATCGCGATCTCTTTAAGTCGCTGCCCTCAATGGTCGTCGCTAGATCCGCTGCAATTCAAAGGTTATTGGGACAATGAAGTAAATGGTATACTACTTAACAATGGCTCCACAGGTGAGTTCAGAATTCCTCTTTTAATAAATTTTGAACACACTCTAGCGAATACGCGCGACTCCTGAGGGTGAGGTTCTCCCCTAAGGATTTAATTCTCGGGTCTACTCAGTAGCAACACGCAGGTTGGAACTGTGCCCAATGACGGACGAAGGAATGAATGAAGGGAACCGATGGTATAGGAATAGGTTGACACCCCCCCCCCCCCCCCCTTTGACGGCACGGTTGGCGTAGTGGTTGAGACATCGACTGCTGCGCTATGTGTCGCGGGTTCTTTGTATGATCTACAGATAGTTGTTTCGGGTCTGGGTCTTTGTGTATGTGAATACGCACCGTGCCTCGGAAAGCAGGTAAAGCCGTTGGTTTGCGCACACACTTGTGCTCTATAATATCTCCTGCGTAGTTGGCTAATCTCCGGTGAGATTGGCCGCCGTAACCGAAATTCGGTCAGGAAGACATTAGGTTGACCCCCTATTATATGGGACCCCTATTTAATTTAATATTCAAATAACGTTTTTTTACTGTGCTCATCCACTCATACCTATATTTGAAATATACTGGCCTCCACGACACTCCTAGTGTAGGGTGCAGTAAATATAATGGTACTACTTTTATGATTTTTGAGACAGTAAAATATTATTACTATATGGAACTTTGCCATTCGGGTCAAGTCCCATATCAAACCTTTACTATAAAAAACGTTTGTTCTAGAAGTAAATGTAACTATCAGATAGAATGCTAGAGTTACATTGACCTAAGAAAATGGTTCACACTACTTCGAGATACACAAATACCAATCAATATTACGGTGATCAACACGAGTTCCGATCATTGATGTTAAAGATATTGATTATGATACGATTATGTTCACCTTCTACTATTATTAGGACCCCCGTTATCGTAGAACCGTGGTAAGGTGAGATAAAGATATTTTTATTGTAGTGTGTATTTAAGTATTAGGGGCGGACGAAACAAGAAATTGCAATAGAAATATTTGGAAGGAATGAAAGGACGGATTTCCCGTGGAGGGTAATGACACATGGTACATTATAAAAAAATGAAGTATGTAAGTACTTAATAACTTACGAACTGACTTACGACTGACGAAAGAGGCAGAAGAAGTACGCATGAAACTTCATAAGATCACAAAATGAAATTAACAATTAAAGTTAGTGAATCTTGAAGGTAAAAGGTAGTGTATCTTGAAGACATAAAATAAGTCTTCAAGATAATAATAACTACGATAATAATATTAACAGGTTCATTAAAAAAAGACATAAAGTCTTCAAGATATACAACCATATCACCTTCAAGAAACCTTTAAAAAGTAAATAACCACTTAATTTTAATGAACCTGTTAATATTATTATCGTAGTTATCGCATAGTTTCGGAGATAGGTATTTCTTATCGAAATTGGAGAAAACCACTACAAATTATCGTTATTTATAAGATTAATAATACGTCATGTGATTGATGACAAGGTATTTACCAGAATATGTCAGTTTTTTTTTAATACTATAATATCTATTTTTACACTCACTTAAAGAATTGCCTTTCTCGATCTTGTATAAATAGAATGTTATAGTTCAGCCTAACTAAGATACCGCAACATAATTTTGTCTTCACATTCCCTCGTGAGGAACTATGGTTATAAAGGCATCACATCTTCCCGGGACTTCGTTGGCGTAGAAATATTTTTCATACAAACGTTGAACCCGCATTTCGCCACGGGTTGACTTTTATTGAATACTTTTATTTTTTAATTAATTTACACCTTAAGGAACATTCTTTCCTAATTTCAAGTTTGTAGGCTTTATTTTTTCTCAGATTTTGTGATTCGTTAATGAGGGCTTCCCCTGAGTGAGGGAAAGATTGAGTGAGGGATATTTCGCCAGATAAATTACCTCGTCTCGTTATCACAACAAAATTCTGTAGCTACGGTCATATTAAGCCTTGCTGTATTTTTTTTTTTTTTTCTTTTTTTTTTTTGAAAAAACATTGCCCCTCACTAGGATTTCTCCTGTATCGTGGGTACAGTTTACAAACATACCTGTCACATGCACAAACGACCAGACCCGAAACAACTATTTGTAGATCATACAAATATTTGTTCCGTGCGGAGATCGAACCCGCGACACGTAGCGCAGAAAGCTAATCGCTTAGCCACTGCGCCAACCGTGTCGTGCTTATCCTCTAGCTTGAGTCCCAGAAAACTAAACGGCAAATCTACATACATAAATTACAAAGACTTGAAGGCTACCTATACTTAAGTTTAATATTAACCGTTGGTATGGAATTAGTTTGCACTCCTATTACACGGGGCTTCATAGCGGCATTAATTAAATCTGAGTGGTGTAAGCTAGTACACCTCTGCCTTACCCTTCGAGGAAAACAGGCGTTATGCTTAATGTATCATATGTTTGGTATTGCCTTTTATTAAACACAATTTTATTATATTTACTTGGTAAATAACTCGCAAGTAATGTATTCCCTGGATTTACCTAATGAAATTTTCTTGTCAAAGGAATCCGATTACAATTTTTGTCTGACCCAGAGATCAAGACGTTGAACCAAAACCTCAATAACTAAAATAAAATCTAGGCAAGTGGGCAGACTTCACAATCTCATCCGAGAGGAGTCTCAATGACTCCTCTCGGATTAAAGCACTGTTTTTCAAAATCAGAAGAGCACTAAAAATAAGGAAGCCTAAAAATACGATAAAATAATCAACAGTATAGACGATTCCAAATATTACATAAAATAAAAATCAGTTACATTCATGACTGCCAGTGTTAAAGATAAGATAAGGTTCAATATCATGTATACATTCAATATTTAACATTGACCATTATCGGCACTAAGAGATAATCACATTGATATTTTTGCTAAAGAGCTCTATCTCTTTCATAACCGAATTTCGATTTATTGTAGCATTGAACTTTCTGTTCTGTGACGCTTCTATCTGGCTGAAAAGTCATTCGTCGTGTAGGTACGAACGCGTAAGCGAAATTCTAAGTCTATGGTACGAACTATCAAATGAGAATCGCTCATGCTGTAGTGGAAAGACTAGTCAATAATGGTGGTATCGATACTGACTGCCCAGGGTGCGTCAGACGATCTCATGTTTCGTCATTCGTGGAGGCTCTTTCCTTGGAAATTTTCGTGATAGCAATAACGAAGCACGTTCGCAATAGGAAAAGCTTTCAAATTACTCCGCTCGTTAATGTTTGATTTGTTGAACAATTGGAGCAACCACTATAAATTTAATATTACGAAACATTCCCATTAACCTCCCATAACATTAAAACGAAGTATTTCGCTCAGAAATGCGCGTGTTACAACTTGGCACGGTCTCTAAGAAGGGTTACATTTCCAAGAATGTAATGCAATTAGATAATTACTTTCCGTAAAGCAATGAAATGGGTTAATCAACAAATTGCTTTCTTAATTATGTCACTCAGGCGTTTATGGACGGATGTAAAGTAATTATTAAAAGTTAGTTGTCGTGTTTTGACTACATTATGGCGAAAATCATTCCGCTCTAGATAATTTCTTGCTGTAGGCTGTTCATAATTTACTCTGTATGTTAAGTGGTCTTTTCCAATAAATCTGGAAGTCTTAAATGACGTAAGAGTATTTTTATTTCAATCTAGCGACTAAGATAGTGGTGGGCTAAACACCCCAAGACTTTTTGGACCCCTCAGGTATGAAGGTTGCCTCGCGATGATATCCCTAACCATTAATCTAAGTGATAATCAAATAAATAAGAACAAGAACCGATCTGAAAAGTTGAAGATTCGGGCCGGGTTTTAACTCAGACCCTCCGCTACAGAAGGCAAGGCGTTTCTCCCTAGGATATTTATCCTTTAAGCTAACTAAAGCTCTATTGTTTCAGCGTATTTCACATTTGAATCTGAAGTCCGGCCGATCCTCCGTGGCGGACCCCTTCTCGGAGAGTACATATTCGAACAGATGCACTTCCACTGGTCTGTTGATGACTTCTCTGGGTGTGAACACTTATTAGATGGACAAGGGTGAGTTTTGAACAATTCACATTCACATATTGCCTCATTGGTCTTCTCATTGCAAGCGCGACTGATGAGCACGAGGACTGGAACTATGCCCGGTAGATGAATAGGTTCGGTTTCTATCACATGGGAGTCAATAATGGTATCGGGGAATTATAGGTAGGCACTCAAATACAGGCTTCGTATCTTTATCATTTTTCTTACTTCTGTGTCTCAGTTTGGTTGGTTAATGTCATAATGCCTTTCAAGCATATGTAAATTAGGACTAACTTAATAATAGGCAATTAAAATTTTCTCCGCAGATATGCCGCAGAATGTCACTTCGTCCACTACAACAGCAAATACGAATCAATGGAAGCAGCGGTTGGTCACCCGGATGGTCTTGCTGTAGTTGGTTTTCTTCTAGAAGCTGTTGACGCCCCAAACCCAAGGTTCGATAAGCTGGTTGAAGGATTTGAGGGGATTAAGAAAAGTGAACACTCTATAAGGGTGACTTCAGGTTTGGACTTATTTTTACTTTTTCTTCTTTATCGCTCTCTTCTTCATCTTCAGCAGTGAAACCTCTGTTTTACTTCAAAAATTGTTCTGGAAAATTGTACAGCGAAGAATAAAACTAACTATGAAATATTTATGAACTTTAAATTTGAACACAAATCTCTCTAAGGCTGTCGTGAAAACTGAAATGAATGCTTTTCAAAATAAAACATGTAGAGGATACGGTTATTAGAAGCCGCAAACTGATAAAAATAACAAAAGACATAGGAACCTACCTGAGGAAATACATTTTCAAAATAAAAAGGCTCGTTGGCAAAATGGAGTTAAAAATATAAGCTTATTAAATAATAATCAAAATTTTCAAATTTAATATTTTTTTTGTAAAGAATGCGTAACGAAAATATTATAAAAGAAAGATAAGGAAAAAAATAATGAAGCTTACGCAAAATATCATTTTTAATTTTTTCTAGAATCTACAGTTCCATGAAAATACTTGCAAGTAAATTGCCACTCTATAGTATCCGCATTTGCTCAAAGAACAATATTTATTTTTGACGACACGGTTGGCGCAGTGGTTAAGCGATTAGCTTTCTGTGCTATGTGTCGCGGGTTCGATCCCCGCACGGAACAAATATTTGTATGATCTACAGATAGTTGTTTCGGGTCTGGTTGTGTGTGTATGTGACATGTATGTTTGTAAACTGTACCAACGACACAGGAGAAATCCTAGTGTGGGGCAATGTTTAAAAAAAAAAAAAAATACTAGGTTTCCTAACAGGTGCAGAATTTCTCTTCACTTTAATAATAAATCTTTTGTAATATTCAAAAGACGTTTTAAAGAGTTCAATAATTCACTTCTATTTGTAGGCTCATCATGAGAAAATTGATCATCTGCTAATAAGGCCTGGCAACAATTCTATCGATTCAAGAAAATCATGATTCTTAAAGCTGGGTTACTAAATAGTCAAGACATATTGAAAATATTCTTATAAGCTACAAGAATATTTTCATCTACGACCAGGATATCACCTACGTGTTAAATCAGAAGATTGCTTATCGTGAACTAAATTGTGCCTCAACTAAGTTTTTAAATATATCCTCAAATAATTTCATGTATTGTTTCTGAAACATTTTTCTTTGTTTATTTTTTAATCTCTTATAAATATTGATATTTCTGAGATGAGGCTCCTTGTCAGCAGCATTAACGTAAATCTTATAAAAATTGTTGATAGAAGCGTTTATATTTCAAAACGTAACCTAACTCATTCATAACCCTTATAGAATCGCTATCATGGATGGACAGTGACGACCTTCAGGAAGGCAACTATGTCACGTACAAAGGTTCCTTGACAACGCCACCCTATACCGAATGTGTTACCTGGATTATATACGAGAAACCTGTGGAGATTGGTACTGAACAGGTATGGTTTTTGTTTTAACTTTCTTCCTCTCTTCTCGTTTAACCTGATAATTTGGAGAGTCCTAGTTAAGCTTATTATCGTTAAGGATGAATACTAGAATTTGGACCTCAGCAACCGTTGCCAGGCCGGGTTTCTCTGCATCCAGCGCGCGGTCTCCCTCTACACGGACGCAAATGCGGCAAAAAGCTTGGCTTTACTACCTATAATATTGGCGCTAGAATCATCATGTCTCTTTCCAACAAGAACATGAGAAAAGGATGGAAGATATTTAGTCTTGTCAGTTTAGTCCACCAACACATGCTCTTAAAACTATTTTGACAAAATTAAAACTAACTAACTGTGATGATTTTACTCAGATTAATAACAATATCAACGTGAGTTTAATCACCATTAAAATATTTTCTGTCCTATATATTATAATGTTTGTAACAAAGAGATTTATATAAGTTTAATGCGATGCCCCACAGCATCAGGGCCATTATATGGTAAAAGTTGGTATGTTTATTACGTGTCCGCAATCAAACAGGGTTGATAAAACTTGGGAGACTGGTAAAGTGTACCCGGAAATAAACCCGGTCCTACCTACTGTATTTTGAAACTTTTCCAACTCGCGCCGCGCTCTGTATTTATCCTTTCCTTACCTTTTCCTTATCAAACTCTTATGTGAAGACAAGAAAACAATCTTGTGTAATCATACAATCTTGCAAACTTAATATGAACACCGTTAGGAAATCCTACTAATATTATAAATCCTACTAATATTATGAATGTGAAAGTTTGTGAGGATGGATGGATGGATGGATGGATCTTTGTTACTCTTTCACGCCAGAAGGGCTGAACGGATCTGGATGAAATTTGGCACCGAGATAGATTATAGTCTGGAATAGCACATAGGCTTTTTATCCGGGAAAATGTACGGGTTCTCGGGGAACTAGTTTATAATATTTACTGAAACATTAAGACTATACTTTAGCTAAAAGTTTTCATACAAAATGCGTTAACGTTTTTACCCCACTAAACATGAGCTGATTTAGCTGATTTTATACGTTACAGACACAAGTAATAACTAGGCTGTCACGTTTTTTGTTTTTTTGATATTGTTTATAGATTGAGAAATAATTAACCCTCAAATAGCGGATTTTTAACTAAAAATGTTCCTTATACTTATCTCGTGATAATGATTAAATTAATCAAAATGAAAGAAAAATCAAAACTTGTCAACCTTGTTTATAATCTGACAAAACGATAGAGACCAAAATCAAATGAATTCGTTAAGATTTCGATGTAAGAAACGTTAATGCTCAAATACCTATTTGTGCGTATTTTAAGGCAATTTTGTCAGAAGCCCGGCAGCTAAACGATACTCTTAATATTCAAACAAAAGCTTGATTAGACTTAGTTTAGTAGGCCTCTTACTGAAATACTTACAAAAGCTTTTCTTAGACAAGTTATCGTCATGTTTACTTAACCTAATTTGTTGAAATGAGAGAAAAGGGACTTTTATTACGTACTTGAAATATATTGGGCCGTTTCCTGATAAGGGCATAGATCAAAGGATCTAAGTTAAGTTTGTTCTGTTCGAACTACATAAACATGAAATAAAAAAAAAATGTTGAAATATAAAATTTATATAATATTTATGTAACTGGAAAATAATCAAGTACTCGCAGTCGATGTATGAAATGTAAGAGACAAAAGTTGTATAGTGCGAACGAGAAAGCACCGTAGTTAAAGTAGCCAATCACGTGGAAGTTAATCCACAGGCTTCCACGCTCAGTGTTAGTAACCGCAAAACAAATAAAGTCCTCTTGTATCGGTCGGTGCAGCGGTAACGCAATTTCCAGACAGGTAAATTAGACGCAAGTTGTATCGTGCTTCGAGTGTTTGACGTAAAACAGTTGAATAATATTTGCATAAAGATCCATTAAGTACTCTTCTACAAGAAGGGTTTATTTTGAAAATTTGTCAACTGATCAATTTTCCTTTTTTGAATCCTCATGGTATTCGATGGCTTAAGAAGAACTTATTATTTTTGTTAAAATCCAAATCACACTGTATTTTAATTTACTTATATTCGACAGTCGAGGGACCCTGCTGCGCTCGGGTGCCAAAATATCTTATGTCAAATTGACCACATTCAACCCTTGTTTACCAATTTACGATTCCATATTATCATATCACTATTAACCTATAAATTAATACTGTAATACTTTGCCCACAGCTGGGTCTTCTGCGACAACTGGAGGGTCCCGACAGCATACCGATCGAGCGCAACGTGAGGCCTACACAACGACACCCGCCCGGCCACTCCGTTATATACGTGAAGCAAGTCAAGTCCAAGCTCTAACATACATCAATAAACTCCTGTTACGTTACAGCCCTACTTGTTTAATTGCTCACCTCTATTATCGATTTCAACGTTCTTTACTCCTAGACATCGCACTGCTACAATGAACAGTTGTGAAGTAATACTGCCATTTTTTTCCGCCGCGTGTGATTATAATTATGCACTCTCAGCAGAAAATACTCCTCAAGCAATAGTGCAGTATTATCCACGTTTTAAAAATCCGGTGAATAGCAATGTATCGCTAATTATAGTAATACTACACCCATGGGGAAGAAAGTTGATAATTTATTATTGTTGGTGGTTGCGTACAACGTCTGGTTGCATCAATCTTCATTCAGTTTTAAGCACATACTATAAGTATATGTATACCTACCTATATGTTTATCATGTTACGGAATTATAATAAAATTACTCGAAAATATCAAATACACTTTTGAAACAATCTAAAATTGTCATTTCGCGTCTACTTTTACGGTATACCAATTTGTAAAACTTTTTTTAAGAAAAACTAGTTCTTTAGGTGCTCTGTTGCATTTCAGCCTACCCTCAGTCCAAGTATAAACAGAGCCAACATGTTGTCAAAATCCAATAGCATTACCGAAGAATTTATTCGAGCGCACGCATAACATGTGTGTACCTGTTCGGTGATGCAGGAATGTGCTCATATACGCCATCTATACGATCGGCAAATGCGTAGCATTTAATTATTAATGTAGTGTAAACCATTTTAATAATGACGAAAGGAGGGGTATCAAGAAATCCCACGAAATTACGGAAGATGTTGAATATCAGGATAAATATAATTATATTATACTGAATGCTAGGTTACGGCTATTCTGGCCATTAAATTATGATGGCATAGCGGTATATCGTAGGGGGGTCTATGTTCAAACTCTGCTCACCCCCTAACTTTTTGAGGCCATCTTGAGTAGAGGCCCGTGCCTAGCCGGTGAAAAATTAGGGACTGGATTTATTTTTATTATATGTATCATACCAAACTTAGACCATATTGAAAATTTCCATCCTAAATTTAATATTCAGTTACATAATGGTCGATCTGTGAAACTATCTACACTGTCTAAACCTAATGAGGCAATTAAATTAAACAGATGTTAAGTTATATTGCACGATAATTCATGCTCATAATCAAATAAAAATTAAAACACAAAATATTGTAATAAGATTTGTAAAGTGTGACTAAATCTCTTCGTTATGGGAAATCAGCTCTAATCTCAAGGCATAACGGATCGTACGTCCCTTAAATATTATCAGTCTCCTCCACGCATGTTCGAAACCTGGATTAAGACAGACAAAAATACTGATGAGGTATTTTATTAGATAGTAAAAAATTATGGTTCTATTTTTTATACATGTGGAACGAGAATTCAATACTGAATATCTTTGAAGTATAATACGTCCCTAGTTTAATCCTTTGTAATAATAGATACTCAACTTAATGTATAAATATAATATAACAATATAAAGGAAACCAGCCAAGTGACGTTACGAGACGATATCAAAGACCACAATAACTATATTGGTTACTTGAGGTTTTATTATTGTTTATTAAATTTTTGGGTAGTTACATCTTCAAAAGAAATAGAACCGAGTTTCAGCGGTACTTACAAAGCTACGGATTGAAATTGCGTAGTATTAAATTAACACGAATTCATAAACGTTTTTGAAGCACTTAGAGGTTTCAAGGAGATTAAAGGTTGCGTAAAGAAAAAAAAACACGGAAGATTTTAATTTAATATTTTCATAAAAAAACAGTGAACCATAATTCTATTGAGAATTTATATAAATATCACGATAGAATACAGTCATGAACACAGAATAATTATTTCAATAAAACAATACCTAATAATTTCGACAAAAATCAAACTCTATCCATCTGTTTAGATCCAAACTACTCAATACTCCTGCGCACAATTCTATTGTAGTCCCAATATGTTCATACATTCGTAGGTAGAAGATATTGCGTACTGTCTCTACAGTATGGGCATCAATTTCTAAGGTTTTCGTTTTGGACTTACCACGCAATGGACTTTCAGGCCGATATACAAGGGACTCTGTTATACGAATATGTTCGCTGTCAAACTTATCAGCCAAATGTCCTAATAAATAATTTATCATTCGACATTTCTCTTTTAGAAGATCCTCACCTTCGAACCAAGGCTTCAGAAATTCTGCATGAGAATTTCGCAATAAATCATAATACTTCATTCTTTCATCATAATCTTTCGCCATCATCGCGTTCCTCCAAGTACCTATCGACATATCCCAAGGCTCACCCGGAACCATCTCAGTATACAGTTCTTTCATTTTTGTCACTTCTGTCTGATGATAAAAGCACACTGGATTCTTCATAACAAATAGTTGAGCTTCCATAAAAAATTGCTTATAAGGGTATATTTGTGCTGGAACCGCTACTGCATTATCAAATATTTCATTGAGAAATTCGGTAGCCAAGTTATCAACTGCTTTCCTGTTAATTCTAGTCTTGAGAACTTCAACCTTTCGTTTCATCATGGCTACGTCTTCCACCGAGTCCGCATACAAGTTTACAATAAGTTTCTCTGACAGGGTATCAAAGAAACATATATTACTTAAACTGAACTCCCAAAATTCGCTATATATACCAGGCTTGTCAGAAATAAATGTAAAAAATATCTCTTTGCTTTGACCAGGAGACAAAACGTCTTCGTTTTTATTAAAAAAGAATACTTGTTCATAAATATCATCAGGTATAAAAGGGACTACACGTTTTATTTTCTTCCAACAGTATCTCAAAGTCACAGTTCCAAGGTTTTGTATAAAAAATTTACTTCTGCCTGCTCTTTTTACAGGAACATTGAAGTAGTAAGTCCAAGATGTGCAATTTTGATGAACACTTTCATGCTGAAACGTTGGCACGTGCACTAGGTTCTGTAATGGAATGTCTTTATAAAGTACAGTATTATTTATTCTCATGGCATATACGCTACTTAATGGTCCCGCACAAAAATTGGTTGGATCTTCAACAGTAATTTGCGGCAGAGGAGGCAGTTTTGGTGGAGGCGTCAGAGGTTTTCTTCCTTTTACTATTAAACCTCTAACGTCTGATCTAAAATAAATTATTTTAATTAAGTTAAATAAAGTTGAATGAATAATCATATTTCTCAAATATTGCACGATTTGTGGTGAGTTCGATTCAAACAGATCAAATATTTGTATGGCTTGTTCAGTTAATGGACCTTGCTGTTTAAAAAAAAAAACGATAAACTAGTGGTTTATAATATTCAGTGGTATGATTTTATGATGATCAATGTACGGATAGATGAAACATTCAGAGATATGTATAAGTACCTTGATGAATTTTTCGTAGCTTAGAGATTATTTTATCAAAGAAGATTTTTAGCATCTAAACCAATTTATTTGATCTATTATTATTTTTTATATTGAAAGTTTGTACTTATACTGTAATTTATTTGCACAAATAATCTTACAAGCTTTATTAACCCGAAGGCTTATAAAGCTAAATATTTAAAAATAAAACAATATCTGATGATAATTTTACGTATTACTTGTTTATTTACTGCTTCAGATCGCAAGCGCGACTGCTGAGCGTAAGGTCTTGGGTTCAATCCCAGGGTTGGGCAAAGTGTTATATGGTTTTTCTGAATGGAAATTCTTAGTAGCAGCACGGAGTTTGAAACTGTGCCTGATAGGTGGCAATAGGCTCGTGCCCTATTATATGGGACTCAATAACGGCATCGACGGAATGTGAGTGTACAATCGTACACTTCTGCCTAACCCTTTGGAGAATACAAGCGTGATGCTATGTTATGGTTAATTTTATGTACCTACCTGAATGGATCAATTCTCTTTATCTTTTCAAATAGTTCTTCTTCACGTTTTTCTCTATACTTTTCATAATCAGCATTCAATTTGAGACATGGCATGCGATGTGGCTCTCCGGCCATTCCCATTTCATTTTGTGCAATATAAGTAGGAACGCCAATATGTTCAATCACAGGAGGACGTCCCATTTCAGCTGGTGTTCGGTGCAACTCATAAACTGGATGACAGTAACAAGGCTGCTTCAGTCTTGGTGGTCGGTCCCATATGGCCTTCCTTAACCCCGCTTTTTTTGGTATTTGGGCATGTTCTAAAACCACTTTTCTTTCCTTGTCTTCCCGCACTTTATCTAATAGATTCATTGCAAGGTCCACCGGTGGTCTATCTAACTTTTTTCCAAGATGAGTGGTCTCATGCTCTCTGATTTGTATCCACTTTTCCCAAACTAATAATTCGACATCTGGTGTAACAGGTCTCTTGTGAATCGGTACGTTCTCGTCTTTTTGTTCCATTTTTCTGATATATTTAATGTTTTTTGGTATATACCGAAGCTCCTATTTTCTTTATGCCAAAATTGACAAATTCAATCAAGAACTTTGTTGTTACTTTACCATAGCAACCAAGTTTATAGTGTTATTGTTGTAAGTGGAAATGTCAACAACATTAAATAATTAAAATTATGTGTATTCGTATCTATTATGATTAAATTATTTGCGTTGCTTTTCTCAAAATAAATCATGGATGTCACAAAACCAACACAAACAGGTATTATCAATTTAGTCCATTATTGTTTTAGATTGTCCGAACTTGTTTTCCTAGTCCAAGCTTCTAGTCAACTCAGATTTGTTTCAGTTGAACGCTTTGCCACTATCCTCAAATCTGGTTCTCTCCTACACTATTGCTATATCGAATGTTCTTCTTAGAAGGCCACTCCTCCATGGGAGATTGGCAGTCAGCTTTTTGCAACGCTCTCTGTACCGGTTTGCTATTCTTTTACCTCCTATAATTTTAGATGACGAAGAAGAAGTACCAGTAAAAGAAATAGACACTACTGTCCCTCCACATGGCACACGAGAGTGGCTGCAATACTGGAGTCAATTTGAAGGCCATCTTCCAAGTCCTATCAATGTATCGATCACTGGGTCTTTGCGCTATAAATGTCCTGAACTGAAATGGTTCAATTTCGATATATATCCACATAAGACTAAGCTTACCAATACTGGATATACTGGTGAGTCAGTTTTAATAACACTTTTATTGTGTGTGCCCATTGTACACTAGGTAATCTATCTATCGGACGGCATGGTTGGTGCAGTGGCTAAGCGATTAGCTTTCTGCGCTACGTGTCACTTGTTCGGTCTCCGCACGGATCAAATATTTGTATGATCCACAGATAGTTGTTTCGGGTCTGATTATGGACCCACGATACAGGAGAAAATTCTAGTATGGGGCAACTTTTTTTTTAACGAAAATATACAAATGTATCTTTGTAAATGTTTGTTCTTTGTGTATTATGTAGTGTACCTACAATAAAATTCAATGAATAAATAAATAACTTTATTGCCTTTCTACTGCACATACCACAGAAATCTAATTAAGTCAATAGTTACTATGTGTTATTACCAGCACGCGTGTCTTCAGTTCACAGAACACATCCTTTGCATTTCAATTAAATTAAATTAAACATAACACAGTACAAATAAGTCACATTTTTAATTTAAATTTCAAGATCGCGCGCCCTTTTCATTTCTACTGAATTTTCTTTAGATTCCTATAGTTAAAAAAATAATGATTTCTTGAAATAAGAAGTTTTTGGCTAGGTCTATTAAAAAGTAAAGTAATGATCAAAGATCTGTGGATAAAAACGGTAGACTGGAGTTAGCCTTCAGACAACGTTAGGTAACGATACCTGAATACCTGTGTACAGACGAACAAGGCACCAGATGTAGAAGAATTATCTTAGAAAAATATGAATTAATTCGAGTAATATATAATAAACTATCCATAGAAAAATAAACCTCATCAGTTTTTTTGAAAACTTCATGTAACTATAGTCAATTATATTACCTATCTCTTTATTTGATCGAACATATATGCAGACTTGCATACCTGAAAAATTGACTACACAGAAGCCTCTGAACTTTAATTAACAATACCGAACAGGCATAACTAAGAGGCTTGAAAGAGCCAACGTAGGCGACTGACAGAGCATAAATTAATATATGCAATCTCGGCCTCTAAATAATGAGTTAGGTCAAAACAATAGCCCCCGAGCTTGTTGGCAAACGATATGAGCTAAGTATACGTCATTTATTAAGGCAGTGTGTGCTTCATTTATAAAGGAGAATACGGTAACTGAAAATCTAAGTAAAGAGTTTGGAAGGATTTAGTTGTGCTTGTTCGGAGAGTGTGTAGATTGATTTACCGATCGTCCTTCATATCAGGTCTTCGTACGTCTGTTTATATTGAAGTCCACGATGAGTTAGGTAATAGAAATTCAGATAATTAATGGAATCAGGCGTTACTGTGCGGAAATCCATCATATACAAGATTTAGTTGTAATACCACCAAACTAGTTCAGGCGTGTTTCGCCCCGTACGTGAACTAGTTTGAATTAAAACTAAATATTCTAGTTGCATATCTTGAATAGAAATTCAACTAAAGTACCACTTTAGATGAATCATATGATACACATTATGTAAAAATGACAATATATTCATATACAAAAGTGACAACTAAACTTTAGGGCAAATGTAATTTGGTGTAATGCCAATTCAAATGCAGAAGGTGCAGGTACTTTTATACACCCACATTTCATGAATACTTTTATTGAGTCCCATGTAATAGGGGGGCGAGCCTATTGCTATTTACCAGACACAATATCAAAGTCCGTGTTGCTGCTTAGAATTTCCATGCAGAAAAACCCAATAACACTGCTCGACCTGGAAATCAAACCCTCACGCTTAGTAGACACGCTTGTGACCGCTAGACCAATAAAGCAGTCAAATGGTTAACTAATTAAAAAAAATATATATAAACCAAGGTCAAGTTCATTCAACGAAGTGTACAAATAACAAGTCATTCACTATAGTACTAGATACTGCTCCAGTACAAACGTAGACACGTTTATTGTGTTTACTCTGCCCAACATAAGATTATACGGATTCAGGTCAGCGCTCTGTCAAAACATGATGGAGATCACAATAGCAGCTGAATTAGACCTCGTCTAGCTCACATTAGCATAACACACAGACGCGACATAATACCAAGATACTCGTATATGCGTGACGACTTAATCTATACATATGTATAAATAAAATTGGAGTGTCTGTTTGTAATATTGAAATAACCGTTTTTTACTACATGCATATGAATATATATACGATACATAAACCAAAATATTTTTTTTTACAATTTTTGTCTATCTGTCTATCTGTCTGTTTGTATAGGCTAATCTCTGAAATGGCTGGATCGATTTTGACGTGACTTTTATTGGCAGGTAGCCGATGTAATAAGGAGTAAATTAGGCTACTTTCATTTTAGAAAAAAACTTTTATTTTTGAAAAAAATAGGGTTAAGTGCATTTGGTCTCACTAAAAAATACATTGTTAAGTTCCGACATCCACGCGAACGAAGTCGCGGGCACAGCTAGTAGAGAATATGTTAGTTATAGGTAGTCAGCGGAATAAGTATATAATTATTGTTTTTTAATTAACCATTACACTGTTCAATAACGTTACGCTAATCATAATAATTAATTACATAAACAATGAAAGTAAGAAGGTAGCAATTTATTAATATAAATGTTATACTATAATAAGATCTGAATGAAGGAATCAAACATGCGACATGAATGTCTGCTAATGGAGACGATAAAAATTAGTTTTTTTTTTGCATTTATATACCTAATTTGTTTATCAGCGCAAACAACCTCGCTACCACGTCTGTTGATCTGACTGGCTAATCGGTCCAGTGTGGCACGACAGAAAAAGAAGCGGAAGAATTTAAATTAGACATCGAATTTCTTGTTTTGATGCCGTATGTGATGTTATCAACAATACTTACTAATATTAATGTCATTTTATTACTGTTTTCAGTATTAATCTCCTCTAAATGGAGAACTGAACGCCCATACCTGGAAGGTGGTCCATTTTTAGAAAAACATGTGCTATCCCAAATCCACTTCCATTGGGGTGCTCATACGATGGAGGGCAGCGATCATACAGTGGACAAGAGGAGGTATCCTGCTGAAATGCAGGTTGGTAAAGTTACTTTTGGCTGGATCTTTAGCATACTGCAATTTCATTCCATTAGTTCCTGTCGATGTATATGCTCTGTGATGAATATAAACACATACTTTCTGGGTTATCATAAAAAATCACATAAGGAGGTCAATAAATACTTATTCATTTGTTTTTAGACTGCCTTATTGGTTTAGTGGTCGCAAGTACGACTGCTGAGCGTGCGGTTTTGGGTTCGATTCCCGGGTCGGGCAAAGTGTTGTTGGGTTTTTCTGTATGGAAATTCTCAGTAGCAGCACGGAGTCTGGAACTGTGTCCGGTATATGGAAATAGGCTCGCATGGGACTTAATAATGGCATCAGCGATATGTGGGTGCACAATAGTATACCTCTGCCTGACCTTACGGGAAAAACAGGCGTGATGCTATGTTATATCATTTGTTTCGTTCTCTCTGTCATTTATCTTACTCCTATATATTCAGCACATTCATTGCTTAAAAATGCTTGCAAATATTTTTTTATCGTACAGATAGATTGTTTATTTACTCGTATATTTGTATATTCAAAGACTACATATTCAAAAGAAATGTCTTTTTTCTGTAACGGGCAATCACTCTGAAATGCGGGATGTTATTTTGATTTCCCTTGGGCAATATAAACATAGGTTTTTCCGGAAGTAAATACGATGATGTGAAGAAATGAGATACTTTTAGTGTTCCGCATCAAAATAGCCCGAACTTAAAGCGTTGTTTGACTATGTGATACACTTTGAACGATCTATAATTTCTCAAGTAGCTGACGCCATTTTTTTTTTCTGATTAATGTTAGTCTCTGATTCAAATTTTGACCACTATTTCACTTGATAGTCAGCGATGATCTCGTTGAAAAAAATAATAGACAAATGATCGGAAAATAATAATTTTACTTTGCATTTATACAAACTGCTTTTCATTGGAAAATATTCTTTCGTAATAAAATAAGATGGTGGACTTGGTGATGTTCTTCAAAAAAGTTAGAGCAGTACTCATAACCGGTTTACAGTAATAAGTAATGGGCACGTGACGTATGGATTCTGCGTCCCTGACCTTGAAAAAGGTGTGATGTTGATGTAATTAAAATTACAAAAAAATAGTGTTCACAAAAAGTTTTGCATGACTGTCTATTTTAGATTTATACATTTAACGCATATCTATATTTAATTACACCTTCATAACATACCCTTTCACCTCCAGGGATCCAGTTTTGATGGATTTGTACACTACCCACACATACACACAGGATACTAATTACAGGGTCTTACTCGCATTTGTAATTTCCCGACCACATGCCTTTTGCTGTCGGTATTCGATCGTCGTCGAAATTACATTCACAACAATAGTATTAATAAATGAATAAGTCGGTTCGTGGGTTTGATTATGTTTTTCATTGTTCTCTAACAATGTGAAATCCACCTTCAATATCTCGTCTGTAAAACCGTCACCTGCCTTTAACCACAGCAAACTAACCTGTCATCTTGACAAGTAGACAAACTACAATTGCTAAAGAAAAGAATAGAAACGCCAGGCAATATAGGCAAGTAGAAATAATGGACCAATTGTGAATTAATCACGACATAAAATCTTCTTGTTTAATTTAAGAGCTTAGCTCTTGTCGGTGGACCAATCGCGATCGCGATCGACCAGTGCTCTCTATTTTCTGCCTTCATTTTGACTTCTTGATATGACTCTACCCCTACTTTCTCCTTCACTTGTTGTGCTAAGCTTCGTCTCGTACTTCGTACTTCTCTTCGTCTCTCTTTCCTTCTATTTTTTCTTCTATAATTGTGTAAAAGAAGTGATTGCGTCGTATCAAGTGGCCAGTCATCTTTCCTTTCCTGTTATCTATTGTTCTCAACAACTGCCTTTCTTCATGAATCATTATTAATGCTTCTTAATTCGTTTTTTTTCGTCCAACTGATATTTTCCATTCTTCTCTAGCACAACATTTCAAATGCCTCAAGTCTTTCTCTGTCCCTTTGGTTCAATGTCCAAGTTTCACAGCCGTTTCAATCCATAATATGTACATTTATATTTAGGGTCAATTTAATATTGCGTAGTGAATTGACAAGACAATTACCGTCCTAGGAATTCACAAGGGATATATTTTATACCTACCTACTTACACATAGATACGGATCGGAATGTTACGGAACTCTACTCGCACTTGACCGTTAATATTTATATTAAATTTACGTCATATTGGGAGATCTCAAAGTTTCTGCGCTTTTTTTCCTAATATACCTTCCAAGAAAAAATGTACGGAAATAATCCCATTTATTTTGTTAGTTCAACTGTCGAATCCGTTATCTGTCAATATTGTGCTATATCCTCGTAGAATCTTTTCGCCTCGAGGAAGGCAGGTTTTTGCCGTACTCTTACTGACTAAAACAGCGGTGTTCCATTAGACGACCTATAGCCGGAGCGCAGACCTCCAAAACGACTTTTTCTTTAAATTTTTACAACCTGTCATATTCATATTCATATTCTATATTTGCATTTCACAATTTACATACGTACGGTGGTATTATGTAAAATGTTATCAGTAAAAAAATGGACCTATTGACAGCAAAGTGTAGGAGAGAGGAAGAAGAGTAGGTACTTAATTATTACTACTATACTGTGTATTAATTAACACTATCTATTATTGTATCTATGTAATGCTAATGTTTAACTAATGTACCTAAGAGGTAAAAATAAAATCTTTTTTTCCAAGAAGTAGGTTCAACATAAAACAATCAATTTCCCGTGCAAAGCATCAATCATAGAAGTCCATTGCAGAACGTAGTTTGAATATTTATTAGACAAAAACGACAGTACAAGGCAATTAATTTTGATTGTCATAAACACTGTTCTCATGTCAATCTCAGAGATGATGTTAATGATTAATATTGATTATCAATCGACATTTTCACCGTCCATCCTCAACATTTACTTGTTTTATTCAACCTTGACATTGGCGGAATCATCGTCACACGATGGAGCCATTAAATTAAAATTGGAATATTGATTGTCAGTAAATGATACCCAGTCGCTCACCGATTTTCCTTAAATTCAACTCCAAAATATATACTTGGAAACATGTTTACGATTCCGGTGAGGTTTTTACCCTAACTACAAACAGTTCTCGCACGCGCCTCTATGAGAACAAAGAGGATCTAGGTGAAAAAATAATCCTATGTAATAGAGAGCAAACCTATTTCCATTTACCAGGCACAATTCTAAACTCCGACCTGCTAATGAAAATTTTCTAACAAAAAATACAATATCACTTCGCCCGAACCTTGCGACCGATAGACCAATGACCCAGTCAAGTAAAACTGAAAAATAAATGATTGAGCGATTTCTATACTTCACCAGAGTCGATTGAGTGAAAGGCTTTTACCATAAAAGGTATGTTTTCAAAAGATGAAGATCGTTACGTGGTACTGTAATTATGACGCATGTAAAGGTTATAGATCTACGAGTATGTCGTATAATATGTTAAAGGGCGGATATATCGCCATGAGTAGGTCAACTTTCAGTAGTTTCTATGAAAAGTGGTTGAATAAAATAAAAATATTCCTTTCATGCGTACATTGGAGGTTCGATAACTCATTATGTAAATTCTCTAACGAATTTTAAGTTTCGTTTTTGTCGTTATTTGCTTAAATGATGTTATATGGATAGGAAAATATATATTACTAATGTTTTTGGACTTTTCTTTCTTCTTCTTTTCAGGTGACCTTCTTTCGTTCGGAATACCTAACGCAAGAGGAAGCCTTACGTCATTCCGATGGAGTTACCATGATTTGCTACTTAATTAAGGTAAACAGATGTTTACTGGTTGTTGTCATTGTGTTAACAGTCCTACATTGATATAAATTACGGTGTGCTACTCCCTTATCCCCGTAGGGACCAACGTTTATAAAAAAAATATATAATTATACTGAAATATCAAAGAACGTTAGAATTACTCATTACATTATGAACAGAAATTTGACGGAACGATTGGCGCAGTGGTTGAAAGATCGACTGCTGCGCTACGTGTCGCGGGTTCGAGTCCCGCACAGAACAAATATTTGTATGATCTACAGATAGTTGTTCCGCACCCACGATACAGAAATTATTCCTAGTGGGCAGAAAAAAATGAAAATATTTCAACCGAATCCATGCAAATACATGCCAGTTGAAAGCTCCAAAACCTCAAATTATTTAAGGTAACCCGTAAAACAATTTTCAGTATGGTGTTAACCCTGATGAAAGACTGAGCTGGGTAATCGAGGGATTCTCAAGAGTGCAAGAGGCGCAGAAAAGCACACGAATAGGGCCGTATCCCATGTCACGCCTGATGCCTATGTTCTTTGAAGACTATTTCCTTTACTGGGGCAAACTGGAAACAGTCAAAGGTGAAAAACACGTCATCAAGTGGTTGGTTCCGAGGACAACTCTGTATGCTTCATATGAACAGGTAAACAACAATATAAACAGACTGAGAACAAGCTGACTCTCCATGAGGGTTTTGTAAGTAAAATGACCCGTGACCAAAGAAATTTCATAAATATAGCTTTTTCTGTGTATTCCCTGAAGAGTTAGGCAGAGGTGTATCTACTACTGTATCCAAACCCGATCCTATTATTAAGTTACATGTGATAGTAAGCCGTTTGCCATTTACCAGGCACATTCCCAAACTCCGGGCTCCTATCGAGAAGTTTCTAATAGCAAAATACATTAACACTGCTTGACCCGGAAATTGAACCCAGTATCTTACACTCAGCAACCGCACTTTCGATCACTAGATCAAATGCTAGGAAATTAACCACCAATATGTAGAGATGATAGAAGAATAGCACCATCATCATTAACCCACATTCATCCACTGCTAGACGTAGGCCTCTCCTAGTGAGCGCCATAACAATTTTAATCGTTTGACTCGCGTATGGGTTTCTTTATTCGTTTCTTTTTCAACAGTTAAGAGAATTCCGAAAGCTCTGGGATCCTTGGGACAAACCCAACTTGCGAAACTTCAGACCACTCCAAGACCGAGGAGAGCGCCACGTCTTCTTTATCAACGCACATTGGAGCCAGTACAATTCATTATTACCTATACCGAGAATACCAGAGCGATCCATTTCTGTGATATCTCCTGCTTATAAAAAGAACCCCAAGATGCTGCCACCGCAGAATCAGCAAGACATAAGCAGTTTTCCTATGCCTACTAAACCCACTAGCAACTATGCAACGCTCAATAGGCCTGGGGGTTAACTTTTGTTGCAGTCTATCAATCTGTTACTCGTTGCTCGCATAATTTGGTTTCAATCTTAAATTTTAACCCCTTGGCTATCAAGAGGCCAACGATAAGACGAGGTAATCAAAATTTTTTGATTGCAACGAATGTTAGGTAATAGGGTAGGCCTGCAGTAAGGTAGTATCTGTCTATTTTAGAAATAATCTCTACAAAAAGTGTCACTGAAATCGTGACTGTTAGTCTGCGAGCAACCACTAATTAGTTCCACGTAAATTTGTAAGCTTTATAGTTTTTATAGATTTCATCATATTTTTTTAAACGCTGTAATTTGAATTTTTCCTGTATCGCGAGTGTGAAACCCGGAACAATTATAAATGTAGGCCATACAAATATTAATTTGTGTATCATGCGAAAAGGAACCTGCATGAAAAACAGCGAGTGGTAGGTGTCCGCCATCCTTAATTTCTACGATCATTTACCTACAATCAGTATAATTTCATTTATTATTAGACGCTGATTTGTTACCTATATTAATTTATAAAATCACAGATACTAAGAATTGTAAATAATAAAATGTATTTTAAAGTATCTATGTAAGTATGTTCTTTTAAACAAGTACCTATCTACCGAATATAAAGAATTTATTTATATAAATATATAGTTACTTAATAAAATTGGTCGCAGGCAGTTTTTTAAAAGAACTTATATAGGTACTTAAATCATGAAAAATTACACTCGGATGGTATGTGTTGTATATTAAACATATTGGCGTGCCGATAATTTTGGAAACCCACTGATTTAGGTATAAAACCTGTACCATAAACCATAACATAGGCGTTTTAATATTTTCCCACTTTAGTGCTGAGCACCCTAATCGGAGTAAACGGATGAAACCCTGTATCTCAGTAAAAATATTAATTTAGTCACAGTGACTGAGTTACATTTTAGAATCAATCACGAATTTAGCTGGAAAACGAAATTAAATTAAGTAGGTACTTGTTGCTAAAAAGATTAGGAGTCAGAGCAAAAAACTGTTAATGGCATGTGTCAACCAATCGTCCTCTACTGTCAATGTCAAACTCAACATCAACAAAAAGATAACCTACAAACAAACTACAACCTAGATTAGTAACATAACAAAATGTTGAGGAATATTTTGCGTACCAGCCGCTGGTTGGCACGAAGACAAATCAGTAGTGTAACTCCAATAATACTACGCCATTGCACGCGTATATCTTCGAAAGACATTCGTTTATCCTTGGACCGCCAATTTTCGTCAAACCCGTCTGCTCCTCAAATACTTGAAGTTGAACAGGCTGTTTTTGAAGAAATCTGCAACGAAACCCTAGAATCTCTCTGTGATTATTTCGAAGAAATTGTGGAATCAGCTCCGAATTTAAAAGGCGCTGACATCACGTACAGTGTGAGTATTCTTATTTGAAAACTTTTCTAAAGATGTGTAAGAATATAAATAGCTGTTATTCCGAATGTAACAAGTAAACAAACTATGAATATTCGATGTAACTGTGGAATAGTCCTCGTATGGGTTACTAAGTTGCAAAATTGCTAGTTATGTAATTTTTCTATCAATAATTGTGAGTTACATTTTTGGTATCCATAATTGGCTGGTATGTGTTGGTTGTACTTTTATCTTAAGATCTTTTTGAATCAATCACTTAGTATGAACAGAAGATATAGACAGTGGTGTTTACATATATTGGTCAAAATATATCAAAAACTGTTCAGCTATGTCAATTAAGTTATGCAATTCATATGTATTACAGTTTTATTACCTTTTTCATTTCAGGATGGAGTACTAACAGTGGTCCTTGGCAATAGTTACGGAACTTACGTAATAAACAGGCAAACACCAAACAAACAAATCTGGCTTAGTTCTCCAGTATCCGGACCCAAGCGTTACGACTTAGTACTCAAAGACGGTGGATATTGGGTTTACAAACACGATGGAATAACCCTACATAAGTTATTACAAGAAGAAATATCGAAAATAGTGAAAAATAAAGTAGAATTTGATAAGTGTTCACATAGTGTAGTTTAAAACTGTATATTTTTATTTATTTTAGTAAATAGGCCTTATTGTTTGATTTTTGTTTTATTTTTTATTTTTTCTTCAAAATGGAGGTTATAGAAGATGGAAATATTATGGACCGCATCCCTATTTTGTTGCAAAGAGATTTGGAGTATTATCAGGTACTTACTTTCTCCCTTTTTTCTTGGAGTTGTATCAATTTGGTAGTTGTATTGAAAAAAGACATTACCGGTTGCGTCTAGGTTGATTATATCTGTGGTTGGGATTGATAATATTAATAAAGTTATTTCTACTTGATTCTGTCGAATAATTTAGCTACTGAGCTCTGATTATTAAAATTCCAAGTTATTTTTTTTTTTGTTTTAACTTCGAATATAGTTATAAAAAACTGATATACAGAAATATTCAAACTTAAAACCATTTAGCCTAAAAACTTGACATCGGGTGGGTAAGCTCCTTGAAGGCTATGGCTCAAGTGAGTAAAATTGGGATTCATAATTAATATAATTATTCGTTTCTATGAATTTAGTCACACAACTATTATTTACACAAACTTTTATTATTATTCTTTATTTTACACAAGAAATGTATATATATACATTTTTTAGATGGAATGTTTATGCACAGAGGCGAAATTAACTCAGACATGAGTTCTCTTACAGCAAACCTTAGAGCGATAGAGAGATTTGATATTGAAGGACAGTTAAGTGTAAATTAGAATGAATAAAAAAATAAAATAAAAACTAGAAATTACTACATATGTACCTATATAAACTAAACAAATATGTGTATATCACACAATACATAAACATAATATATACCTAAAATATAATTTGATATAATATAATAATAAATATTACCTATACATACATTTATTTAATACCAATGATCCTCCTTACAGAAAAATCAAACAGTATTATCTGAAACCATTTGCAAAGGTGTTGTGGGAGGACGGCTTGATTTTCCTAGAAATGCCTCCTTTGCTTCAGTCAAAATTGTACTGTGGCTTGAAGATGAATTCTCCATTGCATTCAAGTATGTATAATGTGTAGCTAGCATTGTTTAAATTATTATTTTATTAGCTAGATATAACTATTCAACTTGTTGACTTCCTCATTATGCCAAAGTATTCACGTTTACCTTCTTTCTAAGAACTAAGTTACAATACCTTTTTATAACTTGATGGTTTACTCTTTTATTGTTATGCCACTTGATAAATTTTGGAATTTTTAATCATGTTTTCATGTAAGTGAATCTAATTCTTTATGAGAATAAAGTTTCTTAACACATTCCATGCCAGGGGCCCACGACGTGGGTTCAATCTGGTGGATATAATAATGCCGAGGACCCCACTAGTGGGTCCACTAGTAAAATTTATGGCGGCATAGCGTTTGAGCCAAATGAAAATTGTGGAGGAGGCGAATCTGTTAAACCCGATAAAGACTTTAAGTAACAGAAGAGAATATATATTTGGATAATACTTGGGAACTGAAACTATATTTTGTAGTAATATAGTAAAATGTGACTGCCTCATTAGGTTAGTGGTTCCAAGCGCGACTGCTGAGCGTGAGGTCCTGGGTTCGATTCCGGGTCGGGCAGTGTTATTGGGTTTTTATGAAGATTCTCAGTAGCAACACGGAGCCTGGAACTGTGGCCAGTAGACGGCAATAGGCTCGGCTCCTATAACATGGGACTCAACGCCATCGGCGAAATGTGGGTGTACAATAGTACACCTCTGCCTAAACCTTCGGGGAAAACTGGCGTGATGCTATATTATGTAATAATAAAAGTGAGATTATTTGACTTATTGATCATTTTTTTTATTCCCATTGACAGACAAGGGTCAGGCATGTTTGTTGTCACAAAGGAGGATGACAAAGGCGATGGTGGAGTCGCCAAGACTTCAGACCCTGACAAGTTTGTGCAGCTGGCTATCAAGTCTAGTGATTCTTTGTTGGGTAACATTAATTTTAATATATAATAAATGCCTCCCTCGATGATATACACGGCTGCTGAGTGTGAGGTTTTGGGTTCGATTCCCGGGTCAGGCAAAATTGTATTGGGTTTTTTTGTTAGAATATTATCCGCTGCAGCCCGGAGTTTGGAACTGTGCCCGGTACATGGCAATTGCCTCGCCCTATTCCATGTGATTTAAAAATGGCGGTGTACACTTCTGCCTCCAAAATTTTCGGGAAATACACACTTACAATTATAGTAAATGCTTTGTGCCTTTGAAAAAAACGTACGACGATTCTCACCCAAGTAAAGGTTATACAGTTTGAATAACGACGCAAAAAGACAGATTTCGCATAATAAGTAGAATGTTTAACACTGTTCAATCTATATATATATAACTAGCTGTGCCCGCGACTTCGTTCGCGTGGATGTCGGAACTTAACAATGTATTTTTTAGTGAGACCAAACGCACTTTACCCTATTTTTTTCTAAAATAAAAGTAGCCTAAGTTACTCCTTATTACATCAGCTACCTGCCAATAAAAGTCCCGTTAAAATCGGTCCAGCCATTTCAGAGATTAGCCTATACAAACAGACAGACAGACAAAAATTGTAAAAAATGTTATTTTGGTGTATGTACCGTATATATATTCATATGAATGTAGTAAAAACGGTTATTTCAATATTACAAACAGACACTCCAATTTTATTTATATGTATAGATAATGAATCCCTATTTCCCTTGGTCACGCCATAACTTGAGAACGACTTTACCGATTTCATTCATCCTTTTGTTTTTAGTTTTCTAGTACTTTGTAGAAGGTTCTTACGGAAAGAAAAATTAAAAAAAAATGCGCATAATATTGAAAAATTTCAGAAAACTTAACAGAATTGAATATTCATAGCTAAGACGGGACAACGTCTGTCGGGTCAGCTAATATTATGATATTTATTATTGACTGCTTTATTTCCCAGAGCATCTGCACATGCTAGCACAAGAAGCTCTCGACCACGCTGATCTCCCAGTACTTACGGCTACCCTCGGAGCTGCCGCGTTGTTGAAGAACAGCCTGTATTGCTATGTGCAGCACGTTGAAGATAGTGGCAACACTGAGAGATATTCTTTGCTTCAGGTATTTTATAAGAATTTCATAGAATTAAGAAAATTATTCTTTATGAGAGTGTTATGTACCATTTACTCGTAATCCGGCCCGATAGATGCCAATGGTCCCACTGCCATCTATCGGTCCCAATTAATAATTCCGGTGTGCCACTGAAAATTTAGCAACGGATAATCCTACTATCACTTCGTAATCTGGGAATTGAACCATAGACTCACGGTCAGCAGTCGTGCTTGCAACGAGACGGTCAACCGAACTAAAGCGGTTAGAGTATAGTTCAAATGTATGAAGTTCATTGCAATATTGGACAAAAATCTAGCCTTAAACTTACTAGCGCCATCTAGATTAAAATTATCACATTTCCAGGCCTGTTACAAACGCTACACAACGATGTCGGAAGCTGTGGGAGAACGAGTACTAGATTTACACAACCGAGTGTTATCTCTATATATTCTACAAGATTCAGGTGGTCGGCCGATAGATGGCAACACTAGGACGGTGCACGAGGCTGGCACGCCATCTGTGCAAGGATGGTGGCTTTATATGAATGGTTAGTCAGATATTAGCTTCATTCTAATACTAGACGACTGATACAACATTCAAGAGGACTATCGAATCCCTTCAAAATTATATCAAGACCAACCTCATATTTGAGATTGGTCTTGATTTTTTATTGGCACTGTTGGCGCAGACTATACACGCTTTCTGCACTTCGTAGGGTTTCATTTCCACATATTTGACAACACAGTTGGCGCAGTGGTTGAGCGATCGACTGCTGCGCTGCGTGTCGCGGATACGATTCCCGCACGGTACAAATATTTGTATGATCTACAGATAGATGTTTTGGGTCTGGGTATTTGTGCATGTTGATATTTTGTGTTTGTAAATGATCCACGATACAGGGATTATTCCTAGTGTGGGGCAAAGTTTAATAATAATAGAAAATAAAAATTCATCAGGTTTGATGTGTGTTTGTAAACTATATCCACGAGTTGATACAGAAAAAATCCAAGCAACGTTTAAAAAAAGTAAGATGTCCGGCCGCTTCTCACTGATTAGCTAACTCTTTGTTTTTCATGTTTCATTCCCTGAAGCATGAAAGTTGTCAATTAATAATAATTTATTTATACATACAGGGAGTAGAAGAGATCTGTGGGACACCGTACCACCACGGATGGCGCAGAGAATATTCGCAGGAATGCTCAACGAAACATTAACTATCCTTACTGTGCGATATTGTCAGGTATGTGTATATTCCCTGAAGTGTTAGGCCAAGGTCTTACTTTATTATCATTTAACTAAGTATTCTAAATGACAAATTTTAAAATCCCCCAATTATTATATTTATTAATACTAACTGGAACTCTGAACGCCTAAGTTGATCTCGCAAAATTTAGCACATCAATCCAAGACCCTAGTCTGTGTGAACAAGACTAATGAGGCAATACTGCTAACCCGTCACGCTACTATAGACGTTGTTGTTTCCATTGATTTATGTTTCGAAGTTTTGTGTCAACATTTTAATGAACTGGATGGATGGACAGATTTCCAGTTCCACCAAACATCTCTTAAATGGTTAACCCGGCGAGAATGTGGCAGGTTATCTTATACCCGGATACTATTTCAAATATCGATATTTTTTGAAATATTAGTTTGGCAGCACTCACGCGCGGTTTAGCTGGGGGTAGAGGTGTGCGGGAGAGGATGGTGGCGTGATCTCATTGTTGCATTGGACGTTCGATGGGATATTCGTGCGCAAACCGCTCTCGGGTACGTCATACCCTGTCACATTCTTAGTGTATTTTTTTTTTGTACAGGTATGTTTTTATTTGTGTTATTTTTAAAGTTATTTAATAGGATTTTTTGACATTCTTAATTTTTGATGAAAAATGAATGAAGCAGTCCAAGAAGAACGTATCCGTGCCATGCTGGCGGAGTTGGCAGTTGATTCTTCAGATGGATCCAGGGAACCTAACACTTCACTCTTTGGTTTCCAACAAGATATCACTATTGTTTCATATGCACTAAAGAAGAACAAAGTGGTTATTGCTATGTCCACAATGCACCACGATAACGCAAAAGACGAGTATCTACGAGAGAGAATCCAGACATTATCACATTTTATAACTCCACCAAATCAGGAGTTGTTGTATTTGACGATGTCGATGATGTAGTTGACGAGTTGAGCGCCAATTACAATGTTTTTCGCAATAGTAAATGTTGGCCTATGACCTTATTCTACGGTTTCTTGAACATGGCTGCTATCAACGCCTGCATTATTTATCGAACAAATAAAAATGTTACGGTCCAGAGAACAGATTTTCTTCGTAATTTGGGCCTTTCGCTGATTGCTAAACACCTACAAGAAAGGCAAGACAAACAAATATTCCAGTTTACATTCACCAACGAATCTCAAACCAGCTCGGTGAACCGTCACCTGGACCATCTGAAAATATGTCCGGGCACTATGTGTGATGCCGCGAATGCCCAAATAAGAAAGATAGGAAGACCAACTATTCCTGCAACACCTGTGCAAAATCCATTTGTATGGAACACGCGAAATTTTTGTGTCAAAATTGTGCTGATCTGAAACAAGTTCCTAATTATATCTATAAGATAAAAAAAATATTTCGTATGTTTTTCTTATATATCATTTCATTGTCTCATGATTTATCAGTTATTAAAAATACTTTATAAATAATATTATAATTTCTTGTTGGTTTTGTAAACCTTTAGATTTAATCGCTACATAATTACGTGCTAAACAGGATACTAATAAATAATTATGATTACGCTCTAACAACATTTTATTTCATTTAAAGCCATAGGAAATAAATATTTATAATGATAAAATTAATAAAAAATACAAATAGTTTATATAGTTATTAAATTAGGGTACGTTAAAGTTCGGGCATGTTTTTGCCACATTTTTGATGTTATATTTTCTCACCACATTCTCGGCGGGTTAAAGGAGGGAGAAAAAAAAGTCTATTAGCATATTTGTGAACATTTTCTCCTCCGTCTTCCAGACAAACACAACAGAAACTACAACCCGTCTCCTTCTGAACGATATCCTCAACATACTCTTGTGCGTCGCTCAGCTGTTGCCGTCTATATGCGCCAACGGGTCCGACCTAGCTGGTCTCGATGTTAAGCACCAGACGAGGGATGTGAGGGACGTGCATGCGAAGTGCAATGAGCTGTTCAAGTGCTTCGTGTTTAGAGGAGCTGACCTACATTTTATACATCAGGTAGGTGTTTTGTTGCCTTGATTACGTACGAAAAAATTGACAGCCATGACGACTTACAAACAGTGCATCCATTTTTATAAGAAGATAAGGAATAGCATGTTTATTAGCGACAGTAATTGTCCAATTTACCCAGTCGGTAACTACAGTACTATATTGGTACTAAACCGAAATCAAAACCAGGATTTCCAAAATGAAATATTGATCGAAAGCTTCTAAAACATAGCCGCATAAAAGCATACCCACGGTCAAATATCAGATTGTTGAAATTTCGCTCCAGAAATGGATGGATCGCGAAACTTCAACTAATTCTACTCTATATATCTCGCCAATGCCATTATTAAGACCCGTCTAATAGGCGGCCAGCCAAATCCAAACTCCAGACTATTACTGAGAATTCCAAAAATCATAATAACACTTGCCCCACCTAAGAATTGAACCGAAGACCAATGAGGAAGTAGATATCATTACTCTCTGATAAATGTACTGATAAAATTCGACCTTATAATGCTATACCATTTTCCAATTTTCAGGAATTCAAAGAAAGAGAAGCCCCAACAATTCCAAGAGAGTGTCCGTTCCCATGGTTCACGTTCGTGAGCCCGAAGCTGTTCGACCAGTTGGACGACCCGGCCGTCAGGACTACTCACGACCTGTGCAATAAGACAGCTTTGGGCCTAGAGCTGATTGTGCTGCTAGCACAACCACAACCGAACTGGGCGTTGATTGTTAAGGTATGTTCAATACTGGTTGAAGGATGTTAAAGGATGTTCAACATTACCTTAAGGGGCCATCCATAAATTACGTCACACGAATTTCATGCTTTTTTGACCCTCCCACGTCCTTGTCACAGATGGTCACATTTGTGAGACTCCCCCCTCCCTAGTGTGACGTCACATATTTGCAATTTTGTATCCAAAAATTATTAAATTAAAACAGCAGTTCCGAAATTAGTTTTATTTCCATTTATTTGAAATCACGGCGAGGCTCTCAAGGAACTAGCCAAAATAACAATTTAAATCTTATATTCACACAGATAGAGTTGGAAATATTTTTAAGTTTTTCGTTAATAGTTCAAACTTCACGTTTTAATACGTAGATATATTAGATTTTGAAATGTGATGTCACAAAACTTAGGACCCCTCCCACCCCTTGTCACACAATGTCACACTTCGTCGACCCCCTCCCCCTTCTTAACGTGTGATGTAATTTATGGATGGCCCCTAATTTCTTAATATAGAAAAACCTACATACATTTTAGCACCACGTCTGTCTATCCCGAAGGGTTAGGCTGAAGTGCAAGGATATACATCCTTGCACTTCACGTGTACACACACGTTCCGCCGATGTTGCTATTTTGTCTTATGTAATAGGGTGCGATATACCGGGTACTATTGTATTTCTAATTCTGGGCAGCTATTAATAATTTTCTTATGACAAAACTTACACGGGAATCTAAGCGAGGACCTCAGGCTCAGTGGTCGCGTTTGCAACTACTAGACCAAAGGTAAACAGTATATTTCATAATTTAAAAAAAAAACTTCAAAGTAGGAGCTAGCACAGATTTGTCTGCGCGTGTATCTAGATACATTGATAAAAAAATTTCAGCTTATCGCAGTCTCGGGCTGAATAAAAGTTTCTCCTAGATGAGAGAGGAATATTTCCGGAATAATAGGTTGAAAAAAAAAAAAATTGCTTGAAACAAGTTTTGAGTTCATTATAGCAGGTCGCGTATCGACCGAAAACAGTCGGAACTGCTCTCAGTCTGACGCGTTATCAAACGCTGGATTGATAATATTTGTCCCTAATTTCCAGGTTCTAATGATGCGGGACTGCCACCTCTCCAGAATGCTGCTCATCCGCGCCATCCGTCACATGTGTGTGGACAACTCCAAGTGGCCAGCAGACGGTCTGTGGTACAGCGTGCATGACAGGCACAAGAAGTGCAACGGGTTTCTGTGTACTGCAGACGGGTTCTGCCGGTTTAAGGGGGATGTTAATCGTGAGTTACTTACAAGATATCGCTTAGTTTGAGGCACCAGAATCCTCCTGCATACTTAATTGTTGGAGCTCCATAGTAAGAGGATGTTCAGAAGTAGTAAATAATGGGCTAATCTATCTATCTATATATATATATAACAATAAATGTGTGTATGTATGTTCCCTATCGACTTCAAAACGGCTGGAGCGATTTTAATTAAATTTTTATGTAATCTTCAGATTAGCCCAGTGGGTGATCCTGTGAAGTTTGGTAGCGATCGGATCAACATTTTTTCTTGGCTTTTTGGTAATCTTATTTTATTATCGAAATTTTGCATAAAGTTACTACCCTCTGACTTCTGTCACTTGATTACTGGGAGACACTGATACCCTAAGTTTAGACTCGTCAGATTTTTTGGGCAGCTGGCTTCATAGGTATTAGTATGATACCTGGGACAAAATGCTTAACGCGCTTTCCGAGGTGCGGATGGGTTTCAATGTTGATGAAGAAGACTAGCAAGCGTTGCTTAGCTTCATATTCGTAAATAAGTAAGGATTGAATGAGATAAACTTAATTTTAGCGGGAGAAGAGTTTGCTCGCGCGGCGGGCGCGTTTACATACATTCTGGCTACTATTGGCAGTAAGGCTGAACTGAAGTCTTCGTTATGCTACGCGCTAGAGATCTCTGGCAGGGACTGGGCAGCGTGTTTGGATAAACGACAAGTAAGGCCCAAATTCACCAACATAACAGTTTAAGGCAAAATCTTGCTCTTAACACGTACTTTTGTATGGATAAATCACTGTTTCAATTTTAAACCTCTGTTACATTACTGTTACTGTTACCTGTCACATCCCACTGTTGGGCAAAGGCCTCCCCTCTTGATTTCCAGAGCGTTCTGTTCTGTGCCAAAGATGACCAGTCTTTTCCAAATGTGTCCAGTTTTATTGTGAAACCTTTATTTATAATTCTGTTAAAGACCTCTAAAAACTAAAATGGATTTCAAGGTGTCAACTCTTTTAATTTTAAATGAGAATGATACTGACGGATATAATTTATGAATGAATGAGCTCGGATTTACATCACTGCGTTGTGGCGCTTTGACGCAGTGTTAGCCAATCAAAACTCGTTGTAATATCACGCACTCGTGCACAGATTCATTCGATTGGTCAATCCTGCCAACACAAAAATGTGCCGGTAGCTAAATAAAATCGCTTCGGGGTATCTTATATATTTTGGAGATTTATTATTTTAGACTAGCTGTGCCCGCGACTTCGTTCGCGTGGATGTCGGAACTAAATAATGTATTTTTTTGTGAGACCAAATGCACTTAACCCTATTTTTTACTAAAATAAAAGATTTTTTCTAAAATAAAAGTAGCCTAAGTTACTCCTTATTACATCAGCTACCTGACAATAAAAGTCCCGTCAAAATCGGTCCAGCCATTTCAGAGATTAGCCTATACAAACAGACAGACAGACAAAAATTGTAAAAAATGTTATTTTGGTGTATGTACCGTATATATATTCATATACATGTAGTAAAAAACGGTTATTTCAATATTACAAACAGACACTCCAATTTTATTTATATGTATAGATAATCTAGATTCTTGACTCTTATGATATTGTTTTTGTTAGGTGTGGTGCGACAGGCGACCTCCATGGCTGGCCGGAATATTGGCAATAGTCGGCTCAACGTTGCAATTTATACCGCCAATACTAGTGAACGCTGTGCAGAGCGGGGCTTCAATGTATCAGGTGTCAATATATTATTATTACTTTGTTTTTCGAAAGAGAATTACTTTAAACCACTACCTTAGCGTTAAAGTTAAACTGGTCGCTCTATTCTTTTTCTTTCCCTTAAAGAATTTCCCGATGAGTTATTGGGGGGTTGGTTCCTAAAATGTTTTCTCTTCTAACGGAGAAACGCCATGCCCAACCCAGACATCAAATCCAAGAAACTCACGCTCAACAGCCGCTTTTAAATACTATAACTATGATGCGGCCTGATTACTTATATAAGTTTTTCTTCCAGACAATGGCCCTCTGCCTCTCCTGCATATCAAGATCTCTAGACTGTGTTCCACGTAGCTTCACGAATGCCTGCACCATCATAGAGGGCACACTTCCCTCCCATATCAATCCTGTAGGAGGATCCGTGTTATTGCAAATGCTTGTGACGGTTGCTTATGAAGAGATACTAAAATGGGCTGAAGAGGAAGCTGAGAAAGAAAAAGCGGGTAAGCGCCATCTGTTGATGGAGTTAGGTAGTTTCATAGTTGACAGCCGCGCCATCTAGTAAAAAATGAGGAAACTAAAATAAATTGAAGTTCAAGGCAAAAAATTTACCGTCTGACACAATAATTTGATATCTATTCACTTTGTCAAATAAAGATATGTATAACAAGCTTTAATATGATTAGGTTAAGATTCTTCAGAAAATTATAGATGCATTCAATCAATACATAATTTTATTTATTTGAAAAACTATTTTAAAACATCGTACTTCTTTGGAATATTTTATCTTTTTATATATCTTTTTATTCAACTGTGCAGAACTATAATATGATTGTGTGTTTAAAAAATATGCAGCCAAATTAATTTAGCGCTTGTTTTATTTAATAACAATAACATCGAGTATATGGGCCACATTGGCCATGCTGATAAATTATGACGTGTTACCAAGATGAAGTAAAAGTCTATTTTGTTTTCCATTTTGTTTGACAGAAGCATCGGCTGCAAACGGAGCGGCTCACACTATGAGCGCAAGATCTAACAAGCCAAGGTCTAGACAAGTCAGGATCGTTGCTCTTGGACAGACAAGTAAGCTAATACCGTAGCGTCAATATTTTATTTACCTGTTCGTAGATCGCTTATTTGCTAAGTCGTTAGTTAATTCACTCACTTGCGATCTTATATCCTTTACGTAACGTTAAGAGCATATAAATCTGACATTTTACTGCCGGCGCTTGATTACGTAAGCAAAATCAGACAGTTACAACGACCAACAAAAATAACATCCCTTACTCTCATATACTATATGTATATATATATTATAGGTGCATACGAAATGGCACGTGTATTAGAGACACCAATATTCTGAATTTTCTTAAGTAAGTAGGGGGCGGGACTGTCAAAGTCAAACATTTTTATTTCAAATGAGCCTTTGCAGGCACTTTTAAAACGTTACGAATCTAGGTGCACAGTTCCGAAGTGGGTTGGTCCTATGGAGAAGAGACTGGCAACAAACTCCATGGATACTCTTTTCAAAATGTTGGTTTTCAATGAGTTGAAGTTGTTTTTAAGAAAATGTAGATGACCTCACACATATTTAGGAACATAATTCTATAAATTCGGAGAGATTGTTTCGATTCTTGCATAGTCGAGTACTACTAAACTATTAAAACAAATCTTGCTCCCAGCGACGTCATCATCAGTAAGTTTCGACGGCAGCCACAGCAGCGCGTCATCGATCGCTCTCGCCATCGCCGAGGCCCTCTGCTCGATAGACGAGGACGACAAACATACGAGGGAGATACAGCTACTGATAGAACGAGCTAAGAGGAAGGTGGTACTGTCAGACCAGTTTGGTTTGGAAGACTTTCCGGAATTTGCTGAGTTGTTTGAGGAGGTCAGTTTGACTAGATGGTAGTTTCAGTTCTCCAGGAGCAGGAGATAGGCGTCTACAAAGTGACCTTTTATCTCACTGTTGACGCTATTAGAGCCTCCTCGGTCAACTGCAGAATGACAGGACATTTCGATGGCGTTTATTTGACTGTATATAAATCCATACTTTGAGACTTAATCGAGCTTACGAAGTTTACAAATTCTGTTCAGTTACTTGCAGTGTTGATTCAACAAAACACGTAGATGACGGCTTTAAACTATATGATCTGCATTGCTTAAGTAAAGCTAATGTTTTTTTTTATAAATAACACTCAATCGTGAGAGTAACCTTTTTAGGGCGATGTACCTGGATCCAATGCGGAGCGCGCGAGTGATGCTGCTGCCTTAACTAGCCAAATATTAATGACGTCACCAGGAAGAGACAGCCTTCGAGTAAGTACTAAGAATGCACTTTATTTGATTATTTTAAATTGGACGGAACTACTCCATACCATACAACCGCCTAGGAGTCGGTTTGCACCGACCCCTGCGCTTGCGCGCAGATTTAGGGGTTCTGGGTTTAATTCCCGATTCAGACAGTGTTATTGGGTTTTTCTGCATGGAAATTCATTAGCACGAAGTTTGGTGCTCGATAGGTGGCAGTAGGCTCGCCCCCGATTACAAGAGACTCAATATTGGGTACACAATAGTACATCGCTGCCTTACCCCGCAGGCAATACAGGCGTAATGCTATACTAATAAATTGGTATTTTGTACCTATTTGATTTTCACTTCTTTTATTTATTTTCTCAGGTTATTTACGAACATCTAGCTCTACATTCGGAGTGGATCTACAAAGAGCTAGGCATTCAAGAGTCCTGTGACGTGGACATACCGCTGAACAAAACTCCGCTGTTGTACACCATGTTCCATATTGGGAAACAGCCTTTTGATCAGGTAAGGATTTCGAGGACTCGCTTTCAAATGCAAAAGCGAATGAGGCAGCCCTATTTGCGGACAGGAAACGAAAAAAAACAACCGTATCGTCTACGGCTTCTTCTTTTGAGTTGAGACGACCTAAAGGCGTAGGAATCCTTCATATTGTTGTGGAAAAAATACCCAGTAAGGTGGTATCGCGAGGCGAAGTGATGCTCAGTGTGTACCAGACGATCACTTGTGGATGTGCTCTTACTTTGCTTGTACCAAAAAATATTTAATTCAAAACTAACCTAGGTTCAGTACACATTGGTCTAGTGGTCGCAAGCCCGCCTGCTCAGCGTGAAGTCCTGGGTTCGATTCCCGGGTCGGGTAAATTGTTATTGAGTTTTTCTGTATCGAATTTCTCAGTAGAAGCACGGAGTCTGGAACTGTGCTCAGTAGATGGCAATAGGCTCGCCCCTATTACATGGGACTCAATAACAGCATCGGCGAAATATGAGTGTACAATAGTACACCTCTGCCTAACCCTTCTGGGAATACAGGCGTGATTCTATGCTATGGAAATAAAATGCATTTGTAATAAAAACAAATGCAATATTTTTTATTATAGGTATATTACATCAAAAATATGTATGTAATGTCTTTTCTGTAGTTCCTCCGCGGCGAGTGGGCAATTCCTTGGAGCAAGTTGGTCTCCGTAGCCAAAGCCTGGTCAGGACTGGAAGGTGTTCGAGTACACGTGAACAGACGTACAGACGTGCGCAGTATGAAGACACAGGGGAAGTGCAGTAAGCAGTTGCTGCATCTATGCGCTATGTTCAAGTCGACTAGTGAAGGACTTCTGTAGTTCTTACATGACTATCAAGTCTTGGAGGGTTCGGGAATGATCGGAAATGTTCGGGAAGGTTCGGTTTCATGTTAGTAAAGTTATTTTGGGAGTAAACTTTGAATGCCTTCTAGTATCTTGTTAAAAAAGTGAAGATATAGCGCATAGATATTATAATGCTTAACCTTTGTAGATAAGCGGACAATATTGTATTTATTCATACTATGTAATTTTATATTATCCTATAATAAATTACCACCAAATCCTTTATTTAAGCTTTAATCGTTTTTCTTGTACACTTCAGCCTGCCAGAACAAATTATGGTCGAAGAGTAAACGTTAAGATTTTTTGCTCGGAACCTAAGCTATTCTTATTAAAGATAGATTAGTAAATTTCTACTTAATTGGACTTTAACAAAGCGCTATGCAAAACCACACAAGTTGATTGGAATAATATTTAATCGTCCACGATATAACCCGCTGTATAAAAATAGTTTGGCTTGTACATAAATCTACTCGCCATGCTACAATCTCCAAAAACCAGCATGTCATAAAATCTTCAGTACACATACCCGTATCAAGCCTATCCAATCTGTTACCAATATCTATAAAACGTCAACACCGACATAAGTCTCCACAACATTCCATAAAATACAATATACTCCAATAAATATTCAGAAGTTGGGACATGAATTGCGAAACATTTTTCCTTTTAGCTAGGAACTTGGTAACTGAAGTTCACGCGATCCGAACGAGCGTCATAAGTTTTATACGGTATCCATGTAACTTCGCTTCATAGACATTGACATTTAGTAAGTTTAAACTGCAGATTCTATTACAAGTTAGTTGGTAATATGTTTCCGGGCTGTCGGGTGGCAAGATCGTAATTTTTGTCCTGATATCTGATATTTTAAATGGAGTACGACTGGAGTTGGTGTTTGCGAAGTTGTCTTGGTGCGGCGTTTGTGTTTTGTTAATGGAGATCGAAAGTATGACACGAAGTTCTTCGTATTTTTCTCTTTTATTTCAAGTTAGTTTTCATATTATGCAGTAATTATTTTTGGTACTTTGTAGAGAATTTAATGTTAACGTATCTGGTCCGTGTTTAGCAATCTTCTGGAAAGGACTCCTAAATCCTAGATCTTCAAAGGCCTCCTAGATCTAGAAGTCCTTTTGCATAAAGCTAAAACTGGACACCAAGGGTTGTTTCAGTGCGTAAAAATGTGACACGTACCGTCCATCACCCCATTGTCCCTGAAGATTAACAGCCTTTGAAGGGAACAAAACAAAATAGGTCTATGTCACCAAAAATTTCCTAGAAACAAATTTGGACCCTTTTTCCATTACATTTTAATTAATTTATAAACAAACAGTAAAAATATTATTAATTCACAATTTCGTTCCACCATTCGACTGCACACCCACCAAAACTAATCAAAGTGCGTTTCAAATCCCAAACGCAAATCCAAGTGCTTTATAAGCCACGACTCCTCGAACCGTGTATCGGAAACCGATGCAAATAAACTTGACTGGGGGATCGAACCCAAATCTTTAGCCGGCAAACACTGTCGACTGTGTTGCTACACGCTACGGTCTATGCTGTTCGACATGTTAGATGTAAATTGAGAACGAGTGACGTCATTACTATAGGAGGGGGTGTCGAATTGGAGTCGATTTGGATTTGATTTAGGAATGGAATTTTTCAGTCGATAAGGTTAAAGCTCTGTGATGTTTAGCTAACACTGGTGCCACTATTTTCAACATGATGAATACATCTGAAGGCTTCTTAGGAAAGGTTTTTGACCTACTTATCTTAAAGGGATGCCTTTCATAAACCTGATTTCAAAACTAATAACGGTACTGCTATTTTTGTTATTACCTTCCTTATCCAAATGTCCCGATACTGTAGAGTTATCTTTGTTTGATTTTTCTGTGACTTTACTTTAGGCTTCAACTTTTTTGTCCATAAAGGCATCATTATTATAATACTAGAATTCCCCTAAGACCCTAATAGAAACCGCTCTTCTTTCACAGTTTCGCGGTTCATCAATAATGTGGTAAAGGAACCATCGCTGATTAGTCAAGCTTAATTACTTATGCGATTTGTCTCACCGCGCATCTCCAATCTAACTTCCAAAGCCAAATGAAATGCGGTACCTAAGCAGATTATTTCTCCATTTCCCAAAACCGTGCGAGTCTCCAGTGAGTTTCTAGCTCTTAGTAGAGGTAGGATCACCAAAGTTGTCCCGGAATTGTTTATTCAAAGCGCGCCGCGGACGTGATGCGATTGTTACGTTCCGGGACGATTCCAATCAAATTTTGATTTATTCCTTTTGTTCCACTTTACATTTTCGGTAATGTCCGACTGGTTTCGGGTTTTGACGGGGGATCAAGTTCTTTAGCCAGGGAATTTAGGGAATAAAGTCGGTAGGTACGTGTCTTAGTATACGAGGATTTCGAAATTTGGAAACTTTTGTATTCATCTTAGTAATTTTGACAATAATTATTTCATATTCACCTTTTTTATTTTTTTGCTGTAAATGATCGGTGATAATCGTTTAATTAACTACCGTTTAACGCTAAGGGTTATGGTGTCACTATTGTGATTTAATCGCAGTTAGTCACGTAACATATTCATGAGGTCCACTAGCGTAGCAAGTAGGCGAATAGACGAGTTTGCATTATGGTGTAATATGGTATTTATTACCATAATCTGCCCATAATAATTACTGCTGACGTGGTGATAAACAAGGCTCCCATTGGTCTGCTTAGCAAACCATTAACAAGGCGTGGGAGACATGACCGATCCCGGTAGTTACGTACAACCGAGCACAGAGTTACCATATTTAGAAAAAGTTTTCTAAAGACCCGATAGAGGATTGTTTCAAATAGAATTAACGGTCTGATAAAAAAGGACACAAGTAGCTTCATTTTTTATCTAAATTTGAATGAATCAGACGGTTTGTCAGCTAGATTCATACATGAGATAGGTACTTGTAACGCATTTTGTTAATTAAGTTGTGGATACCTGATCAGCTAGTTTATCGATAAGTGGTGAAATAGCCCTCATAAACATACATATAAGTCGAATTCATTCGTTATTTCCTGACAAAACTTATCCTATATTCCTGTATATGTACTTATTTATGGGCTAATTGCGGAGAGATTCTCAGAAACTAGCAAGAAATTATCAGAAAATGAAGCATAAAAGCAGCTTATGACCAGTGATGGGTCTTTATAATTTCTTACATAAATAACAGATATCAAGATATTACAATAATATCGACTCGTGTTAGATACATCTATGTGACTACGTAACTGTACATAACGCCTTTTTACCTTTCGTGTAGGCAGAGACTTCAAAACGACACGTACTATCCTTATATAGGTACTCCCTTTGCTTTGAGCACATTTGCTCTGTGTTACATTAAGATCTCAAGATAATCTTCACCCTATTTTGTTATTAACAAAACAATTTAACGGTCAAAACAGAATGTGCTAAAGTTATGTGTCCATTGCACTAGCCGAGCAAACGGTACCACCATTAAACTTGACAACATCGAACAGTCGCATTTATCGAAAATGGAACTGCAATATCAGTACCAACTGCAGACCACTTGCACCTTATTACAAATCATACCCTTTACTATATCCGAAACACATAAACAATAGGTTCCAATTTCCTACAGTGAGGCGACCTCGCAATCTTCGCGAACTATTGACGAAGTTCTAGAGTAAGCATAAATTGTGTCTCTAGCCAATAGTTTGGGAACTAATGTCCGCTTTTGTGAGCTATCTGGCGCTGGGCGCAGTTGGCTTGGCTGTGTATTTGCTAAGTAAATTGAGAACGGCTTTGGCGTTTGCTTCTTAGTTGTGAACTGAAATAAAGGGCGCACATGTGCGAAAATTAACGTGATAGGAAGTTGTTTCGATGCACTTGGTGCAATGGTAAAGCAATTGACTTTCTGCTGTGGATCGTGGGTTCGACTCTCATACGGACCAAATATTTTGTGTGATCTACAGATAGTTGGTTCAGGTATTTGTGTTTGATTTATGTATGCAAAATGTACCCACGATACCGAGAAATACAGATATTAAAGTAGGGCAATTGTTTTTTTTTTTAAGAACATCTTACATCTATATCTATAATCAAATCACAGTAGGGCGCCACGTCATAGTGTTCCGAAATTACTTTATTTAAACTGTTAAATTATATTGAAAGACGGAAAAGTTCCTTAGATACATATCGAGCTCATAAACATACCTTTCGAGAAGTAGGGTAGTCCTTACACCTGGAAGGACTACAGCACACTGATGGCGGTATTAGGTCCCATATTATTGTAGGCGACACAGTCGTTTTAACGTGCACTTTACCAAATAAACAACAGAAAGTACGATCAATTCAAAGTAAAACCGAATTCCGAGGTTACACGAAGGATAAGATGAAACGGTTAAGAAAGTATTAGCTTGAGATTTAATCCTCATTGCTAAAATCGTGACGTCATTACACGAAAGACAGAAACTCATTACAACAAGACTTTTTTCTCGTGTTCTGTTAATTAAAATGCTCTTTCAGATCAGCAGATGAAGCTCTTTGACCTGAATCGATAGAAAGGAACATTGTCTTCGAAAGTCTCATTGTTCTGGCCTTCAATACCTAGGTTGCTACTTAGGTAGATAGGATTTTGTACTAATATTTGTAGAGAGTTGTCGGCAATATAACTATGGATTTAAATTATAAATTTAAAGTAATTTGGAGTCGAAGGAAAGTCATCGTTGTTGAAAGATGGATGGCCAAACCCTACCATTATCAGTTTTGTTAAATTGTTTCTCTTATACGAGTTATCTTTACCTTATTACCACAGTCTATCAATACAATGGCGCAGCGGCTGAGCGATCCGACTGCTGCGCTACTTGTCACGGGTTCGATTCCCGCACGGAATAAATATGTATTTGTATGATCTACAGATTATAGTTCTGGTTTTGGGTTTTAGTGCATATTTGCGTTTATAAACACACCGACGTCACAGGAATTATTCTGAGTGATACTGATTGGCAGGCGCCATAGATTTCCATAGTTCCTCATAACCCAGTCACATCACAATAGCCCAAGTAGTTTTTCTCCATTTGTTCTGTAATAGTCCTACAAATCCAGGGATTGTCTATGGGAGCATTTCTATAGGGATAATCGCTGCGTATGTCACCATAAAAATTCATTAAAGTTGTCTTAAAGCGCCTCCACGTGTTGGCTTCGGCCCCACGCACGCCCTCCAAAAGTCCGGGACTCTGTAGTTCCGTGCAAGGAAAGGACATACCGATTGTATAGTTACACAGTTGATTAAACCAAGAGTATTACCAGAACAATCTTTTTAAGCAGTGTCCTAGGCTTTGAAAACAAATGCCTTTCAATAAAATCGTCAAAAGTCCACTACACTTAATTTTGTATGAAAATAGGTATCGAAACACAGTGTTACCATATTAGAATTATTCAAGTTATAGGGGTTGAAATCTATCCATCAAAACATCAGAACGCAGCCACCAAAGCCTTCTCTCCATGTTTCCCTCGATTCCCCAATATTAAGTGCTAACCTAACTCGGCGTGCATCAAAGTGCTTCCTAACTAAGCCGAGACTTGTTATAAAGTGCTTTGTACTGCACATGCCGTTGACTCTAGCTAAGCCCAGATTGTGTAAACCTTCGGGTAGATAGGCTAATGAAGCTTGCAAGTACAAAATTATAGAATAAAATACTATTAGACTGCTTCGACTGCTGAGCGTAGGGCAAAGTGTAATTAAGTTCTTCTGTATGGAAATTCTTAGTAGTAGCACGGAGCCTGGAACTGTGGCCGGTAGATGGCAATAGGCTCACTCCCTACTACATGGGTGAAGAAAAAGTTATTTAAATAAATAATTATGGAAATATCTGTAAGTAAATATTACTACTACTATTCTTGTCCAGCCTAAGGTAGTCTGGTTGAGATCCCAGACTATGATATGACCGCCCTTTGTATATATCTTTTAACACATAAGTTTTAATCCAACATTGATCGGTACAATAAAGAGTATTCTATTCTATTCTAAAAAACTGAAACTGGTTAACCTATCAATTAGGCAGTTTAGGTGACTAAACTCCATTCACATCACTCACATTTAGTCAAAGGCCTTTTTTCAACCAACATGGCAAGCCTGGCACCAAGGCTCAACAATGCAGACAAAAGTTACAACGGCAAAAGTCATTGCAATCTGCAGGACGGTTCATATTGCACCGCACACAACAATGGGAGGGCAACTTTCACAATTTGTGGTGGGGACGTAAGAAAATCGATGGACGCGGAACTTCCAACTATTGGTCGGGCACACAATTTATTGGCGAGAAGAACTTGGACAATGGCGTAGTTATACGGTGTCGATCTTGATTTCAGTGTTTCAAGGATTCCGAAAGTTTTGACTCCAATTGCTTATTGGAGTTTCAATAATATCTGTTTGAAGAGTTTGTAAATGAAAACCATGGTACTTCACCGGGAGCTTTCATTTTTCATTAGTAAGTTTCACTGGTAAGAGAAACGAGATAGTTTTGAGATTTTCTCGTGAAATCTTTGAAGTTACAAAATGGCTCCTATTAATTAACTGACTAGGGTTTATTTTACAGATAAACAGATTTTAATTAATATTAGCTTATATAGACGATAAATAGCACCGTTTTTTAAGCTAACACTTTTATAGCTGTCATCTATTGACTGTAATGGGTGACACAGTGAGCGCAGTGGTTGAACGATCGACGGAAAAAAATATTTGTATTATCTACAGATAGTCCACTGTGTTAACAAATATTCCAATATTTATGTTTGTTAACACAACACATGATACAGAAATTATTTTTTGTGTCGGGCAAATTTAAAATAGAAAAATGAACCCATTAGATCAATGAAGTGGCTAAGACACAAATAGAGAGAAGAGATCTTGACGAAGCTGACTCCAAACTTTATAACCTACATTTATACAAAAATGCCGGTCGATATCTTTCCTCTATCAAGCATAGTGTCATGGCTGTATTACCCGTAATCTGTAACCACTAGGGCAGGCAGTATTTCCCGTGTAAGCCACGAGGTACCTAAATATTATCGTCTCACGCTCCGCTGCCTTTAAAACCAATACCAACACAATCTTTTTTATAGTCTGGTGAACGTTAGTGGAATTTTGTGTAAAATTTATATGCTTACCTGCATAGGGGTTATCGAGAGTATATTGTAGTTATGAATTTGTGTTATTCAATTTTTGTATCGTCAATATTAGGAATGTTTATATACAAAAAAAAATGTTTTTAATCGGTTGTTTGCGCGCAAATGAGGTCGTTTTTTACACGCTTTATATTAGCTTGACCTTTAAAAAGCGTGGGGTGCTAGATATTAAATATTCCAAATATTCTATTGATAGCTATTTATAAAAGTAAAGTTATTTTAATAATATCGTGAAAGCACCTCACGCTTTTTTATAACGAAATGATGTGTTATTTATATTTAAAAATTATTTTCAACTTTTTAGTTCGGTGTTATAAAAGCGTGTTTTTTTTAATATTATATTTCTTTGGTTCTGTGAAAATTATGTCGGAAAGATCAGCTTGCAAACCAGATGTTTAACGACGGTAAAGAAAGAGAACGGGGTTCACTAATTGGTTTTCTCAACGAAACAATAAAATTGCCCGACCCGAGAATCGGACCCAGAACTTCGCGCTCATACTCAGAAGAAGTCTATAACAAACGAAAAAAAAAACAAACTCGCAACTTGGCACAGTATGTTTGTGCGAAAAAATAAAAAACACAGAACGAACATGTAAACTTATGATTTATGCGCACATTCAGAGTAAAAGCTAACTGGATTATGATTAACGGTGTTCCGTATGTTACTCTACAAGAACTGCTCTTTAAGTAGTTATAACGATGCTAAGTTTTGTATCGTGTTGTAATACACTGTAGGTAAGTTGTGTTATATATTATGAAGTTTACAGAAATGCCCCGAGCATTGAGCTATCTGGCACGCTTCTTGTTTATACGTGAATAAATTATAGATTAGGTACACAATACAAACAGAAGTTACACGTGTTTCAAAAATCTTTGTCATTGTAAAATGTAGGCATACTTAATGCCCAGCCATATTTTGGGATAACACTTCGTGTGAGTCGGTTCACACGACAAAGTATTCCCGTATATAGGACATGAGGAAGGAAAAAAGAAGGATAAATAGAAAAAATAATCGTAAGATATGGACTCCGTGTAGAGATACTGATTCAATTTGAGAAAATAACATAAAGCTCGGTCTGCTAGAAATAATGAACATTATTCGAATTCGCCTACAAAACATAAGAAAGGTTTCGCAGAGGTGTATCTACTACAGTACACCTACTCGTACATTCCACTCTGCCCGATAATAAGTTCAACGTCACAGAGGCGAGCCTATTGCCATCTGCCGTGTGCATTTCCCAACTCCAGGCAACTGAGAATTTCCTAATAGAAATTCCCAATAACACATTGCCGGATCAGGTGATCACATCCAAGACCTCACGCTAAGCACCCGGCTTGCTACCAAGAGGCTATTGAGGCTGCTTGACTACTTGTTCTTAATGGCGTTCTGCCTTTCCTATATTATCATCCCTAGACATCTGTCGCATGTCAGAAGACCAATGGACGAAACTCACGGCCCAGTGGGTTCCTGAACATGGCAGGCGACATTGCAGCAGACCCAGACGGAGATGGCTAGATGAACTTGACTCCTCTAGGAAAGACTGGTCCGAATTAGCGCTTGATAGATAGAAGTGGAAGGAGAGTAGGGAGGCCATTGCTCGGCAGTGGGACATTACGGGCTATTAATACTAATAATATGTTCCACGTGGCTTCACGAATTTCTATACACTCATAGAGGGCACTCCCCACCCATATCAATTCTGTACGAGGATCTGTGTTATTGCAAACGACAATATAACATATCTAGCTATCCCACAAGTTTATTGAATAACAAGCAGCTAACTTACTTTCCTTTCTCGGTACGATGAAAATCTAAAAATACATCTTTTGATTTATCAGCGTTGGAGATCTGGATTTGCGAAGTCCTCTTTTTAGGACCGTAATTCAGTTTCGCAATGTTTTAGGGTACTGTGGAAAAACTAGAACAATAAAAGGATCAGCCTTTTAATGTCCGAGAGTGTTCGTCAGTTAGCAAAAATGATGGAGGAGTGAGATGCTACTAATGATAATAGTCTTTAGTGGCCTCCTACAACTTTTTCAATAGGTTGTTTACGTAATGTATAAAAAAGGTGACGCCCTTTTATTTGATAAGAAGTTTTGATGTTATTTGGACAAGTTTTAAACATTCTGAATTGTTCCTATTTAGTTATTAGTCAGTTGTTATGCAGCATTCTAGCTGACAAATAATTTTCTATTCGTCGTTCATTTCATCGGGTGTAAGTGATCTAGATGAACACTTTAGAACCCACTTTATGTGTGTCCAACTTTCACTTGGCAGGTTTTTCAGTTACCCAGTCCCGTCGCGTCGGACGAAAAGTTTCGTGCAAACCGTTACCGTTATTTTAATTTTTAACAACTAAAAGTGACACCCTTTGTTCGAATAACTTCCATACTGCTATTTGACGCGCGTTCGTTTCAGTTTTTATAACACGCTTCGTTGCTGTCACTTCGTGTTAGTTTCAATTTTTTTTCGTATTTTTTATATTGTTGTTGTACAAGGTTGTTTTAAGTTTTTCGGCTTTACCAAAACTCGAATTGGATTTGGCTGGCTATGATTGTCGTATGGCTGATGGTTGTGGGCCAAAATTGCTAACTAATATGTGGAGCACATAGCTAAACAGTGTCCATAAATACCACAAAGACCAGTAACAGTAACAAGTTTGAAGTTTGTAGGATATTCAAACATCATCGCTTTCCTGCACAACTACTGGCATAGGCCTTTATTCAGGATGAGAAGGGTTAGGCATTAGTCCACCACATTGCCTGGTGCTGGCGGATTACACGAACCATCGAAAACCTTACGGAGCTCTTTCAGGTGTGCAGGTTTACTCACGATGTTTAATTGTATATATGTATTTATATTAGTATATTAGTATTAGAGAACTGAAACTAATATTCTAACCCTTAATAATAAATCCGTAAGTAACCCTTTATTTTATCTACCAATTTCCATTTCCTACGAAAGCTCGTATTTTGCTTAACGCCAATTGCCTCATAGGATGGACATTTCCAAGTACATCTCATATCCAACGCTTGGCAATCGGCCCAGCTACTTGGAAACATATACTTTATTTTCCTATAACGTAACTGAAGTACTTAGATATCCTGGATTCTTGCAGAGGTAATTACAATCGAGCCATAAAGCGGGATTGTAAGAGGTTTCTGCCTATAAAACGTAGCGGTTTGGATATTCGTAATTTGTTGTCTATAGACAAATTACGTACGTATTGTGAATTCTGTTTGTGTCTGAAAGAGCTATATAAATAGATGTCATTTTATTAACAAATTATTTCCTGATGACTCCCGAGAAATAAACTGTAAATCGGATTGAATGAATAATGTAGCAAGATTATCGAGTTTTGTTACGTACTTCTTAATTTAAACTAGGTCTCACGTTCTTTATTGAGAGATTTAGGATAGCATCATGCCAGTATTTCGCGAAAAGTTAGACAGCGGGGTACTTACCGTTGTACAACAGCATTTCGATAATACAGTAATTGAGCGCCATCAAATAGGGGGCGAGCCTATTGCCATCTAAAGGTAATAATTCCAAGGTCTAGGCTACCATTGCGAATTTCTGGAAAAACCCAATAACCCAACAATTTGTCCGAACTGGGAATCGCACCCCGCCTCAATTTCAACAGTCGCACTTGCGACCACTAGAAAATACAGCGGTCTTTTTATTCTGAACTTTTTCCTAATAAATTAAAGCTATCTCGTTTGAAATCGAAATTTCTTACTTCAAAATTTTCCATTCAGTGGTTTGTAATAGGTAACATTCTTGTGGCGTATCGTCTTTCGATTTTTTGGCTTACGTCCAAATTGATAACGGAAGGCGTCGCCTGCAAGTAATATTCATTGTTTTCAAACACCATAGTGACACTAAGTAATTCACTAAGTAACTCGTTGCATTAGAGCTCAAATTCCGTGTATTAAATCACCACGTATTTTTTAAACATTGTTCACAGTCATTAAAAAAAAAACTTACATGCAGAAGTATTAGTTTCGTTAGAAATTGAACTCGTGACATGTAGGACAACCACTGCTGATTCTGGGCTTTTTAATAAAAGTCTTTGAAGACTTTTTATCAGAGAATATTTATTTAATCACGACGCTATGCATGGCAGACGAACTGATAACCAATTTTGCTTATAAGAAGATCGTTGTTGCCCTAAACTTTATGAGAGGTTTAGAGGTACTTACACCTTCACGCTGGGAATAACAAGTAACTTATTTCTGGGATGGACCTATTTAGATAACCATTAAATCATTATAAAGAAAAAGAACATCAGTAACAGGTAGAAGCCTATTATCTATTTGCAAGAAAATGCGCAATATTTTTTTTAACTTACAAACAAATGAACTACAAAGAACTTTAGTACCTACTACAGATCATGACAGATAATTTCTGAATCTCGCAATTGGTAAAAGAAAACGACTCCAATAGGAATGAGCAGGCATCAATAAGGCCTCAGTAGCCAAAAGCACGTATCTTTGCAGTAAAGAATAAAACGTGACTGAAACACAAACGCTAAGAATTAATAGACTCTCGAAACACTTCTATACCGAAGACTGTCGTAGAAGTACATACATTTAAAGATAAGCAAAAAAAACGAAATACGTATCTATAGTCTTTTATAAAGGTATATTTTATGAGCGGCCATTTAATTAATTATGGTAACAATTAATAACAGGCACGATGAAAATTTTAAACTTCTCACTAATAATTATAAGATATTACATGTACGCGCGTCTTTTGATAAACAAAATAAACGTTTGAATTATGATTCCTATTTCTTTTGACAATAGCATGAGCTTTGTTACATTTGAATTGCTCATATATTGAAGATTTCCAGTCAGCAAGATTTGAAACGAGGCTGACACTGAAAAATGGAAACCTTTTAATACCATGTGTTAATAACCTGTCTATAATCATTTTAATTACTGAATAAGCTTAGTATTACGTCGTCGTATAACATTAACATTCTTAGAGTTCTAGATGCAATATAAGATATTCAATAGCCCAATATTCTATGTTACGTATTTCCCAAAATAGTCTTCATAAAGTCCACGCCATCTTCCTCGGGCACAGCAAGTATTGAACAAAATACGATTCACATAAAATAAGTTTTACCTGTCTCATTTGTGTCACCCAAATTTAATATCGTAAGAAATATAGTTGCAATATTTGAGTCAATACATGCAATCAGTGTCTTGTGCTGGAACCTTGCCAAAGTAAATGGGGCGGTGTCTATGAAGTTAGTGAATTCATTGGCAGAGATACAAATCTCTGGGCTCTCTTTAGGAGAGACAAAACATTTTTGGTGGTTGATATAAATCGTGCGAGAGTATGTATTCTATAGGGCTTGGAATGTAAGTATCTGTAGAATATACCCGGTATAATACTTGACGTTTAAAATTATACAGGGTGTTTCATTGTGATAGTTCATTATGGAAAAATCAAAATCAATCTGAGTAAAATAAATATATAGTATCGGCGTAGAATTTTGGCGTACAGGCATTCACAAAATTTTGCACAACTACGGAGGGAGTCTAGCATTTTCCTTAATAATTATTAAAGTTTGCGTAGCAATATCACGAAATTTGCCTGTTAAAAATTATACGATATCTTGAACGCAATTATACGCAACACAATATATCACCATCACATACCATATTTACAAGACTCAAAAGACCAAGTTGCAAGAATTCTCTTCTAAAATAGTCCTCGGAGTCTTAAGTATGACGAAGCGGTATAAGCCTTCTAATATAATATTCAGAGATGTCCCGTGCATTCCGTTACGAGTGCTACTCACGATAGTTCGAAATTCAGACGTGCTGCAGTTTTGGACGAGTATGTACGACTATGTTCGTGTCAAAAGTTCGTCTTGTATTTATTTGTGACGCGAGGAAGGAGATCAACATGAATGAGAATCGTGTGGTTCTCGATCCATTTTTTGTCTTCCGTCTAGAAAGACGGATAAATGAATAAAATGGATAGCCTTTTCAATACATTAATACCTATACATTATTCCTACTTGAAACGAACCTCACGGTCGTTATACATCGTATTGTTTCAAGCATAAAATAATGTCATGATCATCTCCAGCCAGACAGAAATTATAGGAAAGGATACGGAATAGTATGTTTATTAGTGACAGCGAATCAGAATTTTCTTGCTAATCTGATCGGGGCAGGGGCCGATAATAACATACTGTGTGGTACACAACTGTGTGGTAGTTTGGTGATAGGTGGTATCACATTTCTATGGTAAAAGTATGAATCATTTATAGTCTCTTTAGTTTGGCAAAGGATACAAAAATATCTATATTCTTTGCATAGCCAACCTGTGTTATCCCAGAACTGAGCAATCATCCCCTCTAAAGTTCTTTTACTCCGCTCTTTGTGTTGCTTTCTCTGACCAGAATTTAATTTAATAAAATATTATTATTTTGCAAAATTAGTTTCGATACAATCTGTTCATCGATATGATTGCGCAGTCACAAACCAATATAGGCTACAAAGGTCTAGGTTTTAAACTGAATAGAATTTGATGATGAATTTGAAAACAAAATAAATTAATTTAACGTTCTCCTACTTATCCACTGAGCGACGATCTTGATTTACTTCATTTTAGCTTTAGTGATTCATAAATAATTATTTTTCTTTTGTTATAGTACTTGATACCTAGGTATAAAGCATTTAATATTTAATCAGATGGCATCATCTTCTGCCTTTCTTCTCTTCTGCCGTGTCGGGACTAGCTACCGTTTGGGAATCGCTCATGTTCTAGTGGAAAAATTAGCCAGTCAGCAATGGTAGTATATTATTCAGGGGCAGTCTCCAATAATATATAATCGCAAAAAATAATCAGGTTCTAAGTTTAATTACCTCAACTATCACAAGCAAGTCAACGAAACCCATATTATTCTTTCATACAACCAACAAAAACAATAAACACTAAATATATTTCACAAATGCAGACGGAACAACATTCTCAAACGAAAGCCAAGATTAGACCCGGCAATATTATACACAAATGCAATATTTGAGATCAACATTGTCCTCCGTCCCGCCCTACGAAAACATTTCTTAATTAAATGAGCCCTGACAGGTGGATACTGCTGCAAAATCTAATATACAAGATAGAAATTCCCTTTATTTATTCTAAGAGACGTCCAAGGGCGCGATCAAATTGTTTAGGCTGAAGCTACACACGCAGGAGCGTTTAGCTATTTGCTGGGTGATTTAATCTTAGTTAACCAACGTGTGGTTAACTGTTCAATGGCTAAAGTGGTGCTCGGAGTCGCGATGCATAACCATTAGTCACTTATAATATTATTCTCCGAGTAAACGCACTGCTTCATTGGACTAGTTTTCGAAAACGCGTGTGGTCTTTGTTTGGATCTCCAGGTTGGAAGGTGTAATTGGTTTTTTTCTTTAGTTAGAAAGTTCTTAGTAGCAGTCCCTAGTTTAGAATTTTGGTCGATAGATTGCAATAGGCTCGCCACCTGTTATATGGGACCTAATAATGTAGGTATTGGCGAAATGTCAGTGTATAATAATGCTTTACCTTCAGAGAATACAGGCATGATACTATAAACGAAAACGCATGAAGAGATGAGTTACAACAAGTCAATTGTCATACTACTATACTTTTTATGACAAATGTATATTTATACACTATATATATACTTATCTAAGCGTAACATCTAGCACCTAATTCAGTATGTCATACTGCCTGTTTCGAGCTACTAACCAAGCAAAATCCCTATGTGGACTGGTCCTTAGGGAATCAAAGTCTGAAGAAAATTTTTGTACCCTTGTTAATTTCCTCTAAAGTGTTTTACAATTAATTTTGTTGTGACTTTCTTTGTTGGAAGCTTGTTTGTTTAGAGTATTAATAAAAGGTTTTTCGGTGGCTATATTGAGTTTTTAATTTGGTGGTGAGTATATAATTAGTTGCTTTGTTATACGAATGGATTAATAATAAAGTGTACATAGTCTCATTCATCTAGTGGTCCCAAGCACGACTGTTGTGCGTGACGTCGGGAAAAGTAATTTGGTTATTCATAAAACATTCTCAGAAGCAGACCGGAGTTTGTTATTCTCCCCAGTATAGGTATGGTAATAGGCTCGCCCTGTTACATGAGACTAAATATTGGCATCGGTCAAATATACATAGGTTTTCATTAGAATACCTCTACCTAACGCTTTGGGGAATATGGGTGTGGGCCGCAAAGAGACACACATTACGACTGCCTAGTGCCCATGAAAATTTCAGAGGCTGACTCAGGAATCGGTCTTTTCAGGAGTCAATAGTTCGCAGTTTGATAGACCATGAAATAGGTTTGCTATATAGCCAATACCTGGTTTGCCTTGCATTTACGAACCGGTTCGGGTACCAAATCGCTTGCCCTAGCTAATCCTTAATCAGCCTAAGTTAAATATAGATAAGACTGAAGAAACATTAGAATGAATAAGAATCATAAAAATATCTGCTCATTGCATAAAAGTTCAAGAATGATTCAGTCGAGATAAGTATATTCATTTTAATATCAACTAAGTTAAAGCTCTACAAGTCTTTGAACAGATTACAGAGAAAAAACGCGGAATTTCTCGTCTGAACTCAATTATATTACGCTACGTACAAATCTTTATACACGCTAGTATGTCGTATACAACTCTGTACTGTCGTAATATTATCAGAATAGTAAGCCAGTTTACAAGCGGTCGCGAGCCGTTGTCTCGTTCTGGCACTTAAATATCATTTATCGGTGTTTAACTCTAACACATTCAATTGTTAAAACATAATTGATCTTAAGATTCCAAGAAATCTGTTGAGCATGATACCTCTTGTCCTACACCATATCTAATATAACCTATCGTCACTATCGCTACTTCAAGACTTTTATCCAAGGCCCATTTTGTACTGTTCTGCGAAGCTGGCTTTCTTGTATGATTGTATTATGGCACAGATGTAGTCCGTGTTGAATAATATATTTTTACTTTGCGTCCAATTGTCGAGCGGGCTCAGAATCTTCTAATTCCCCTGCTCCATTGTACGAACTGTAGGAGTCACGCAATGTTTTTTTCTTATCATAATTTTGTCGGCATATCAACGTGAATGTGTTTTACCTTAGTTTTGAGTGATAAATTGTGCTTAGTGTAAAATATATTCAGGTTATAGTATCACGCTTGTTTTCCCCGAAAGGTTAGGCAGAGGTGTACTATTGTTCGGCCACATTTCGGTGATACTGTTATTGAGTCCCATGTAATAGGGTGAGCCTATAGCTATCTACCGGGCGCAGTTCTAGACTCCGTGCTGCTACTTACCCAACCTCACGCTTAACAGTCACTAGACTAAGGAGGCAGCTACATAACAGGCTATTTATTCCTTAGTTACCCATTTTCTATTCAATAATCTGAAGCAATATACCGCAAACATAATAAAATTTATCTCATTCTTGAATCGCAACCTTATCAATACAAATGTTGGACAAAAGATCGCAATCAGTCCTACAAACTATTGAAACACGTCCATCTGAGTACTTACAGAAGTATAGTTACAAAGATATTGAAATTCATGAGATTCATAAGCTATTACTAGTCTCCGACTAGTTGTGGGACTTAAAAGGACGGCTCGGTTCACTGGTTTGTTTGAACGTAAACTAGTTTCTAGGCTATATTCAATGTTGATGGTTATAACAACATGATAGGATAATGTACTCAAGATGTAGGTTAAAGAGGATCTAAATGCGTAACACAGCTTATCTATATCGTAGTTGAATACCATTATATCTTCATAGAATATATTATCGGGTCTTCAAGATAGGAGGTTGGGGTTTCGAGGAATATTTCTAAATCTTAGATTAACTTCTGTACGTCGTTCAGGCCGAGTATTTCTGATTGATTGATAATTATGACTAATTTGATTTGGATAGCCTCGGAGTCAAACACATTTGATGGCCAGTGCGTACCCTCGATGGATTCATTCAAGCTACTATCTATCTGCATAGCATACTATTCAAGTTCCCTAATGTTTGGGGGGCCTTTTTACACTTGAGTTAAGTGTCAAAAGAATGCTCTAGAATATATTTATTTCTATGACTTATTATACAATATTATTAACATTTTTTAGAGCCTTTCTTTTTGAATACGAGTTTAAGAATAGGACCCCAAGTAAGTCTGTTATATGTCTTCGAATCTGCAACCACGACGCGGAATCAAAGTTTAGCAAACTTTCGGGACCTACCAAGAATACGCGACCTATTTTAGTGACAATGGTTCCTTCTTAGATCCTTCACTTTTGCACATACATAATATATGTATATAAGTTTCAGAGACTCGGTACAAGAAAAAGCTGGAATTGAGGCCATATCTTCAACTATAGGAATTTCAAATGTCTTCAATTTGAGTTTAATTGAAACAAATAACAAACAGACATAATTTGATCTAAGCAAGATCAAATTATGTCTGTTTGTTTGACTGGTTGTGTTGCAATACAAAAACAATTGACGGGATTTATTCGGCTAAGGACAGGCCGCAAACAATAGATTTTATATTAAGTCTGCTTAGTGTCTAGATAACTCTAGAATATTATTTATCCCGATAGCCTAACACCGAGAAAATTCAGATTACAATGTATGCAAAAGTATTAAATCTATACAAATAACGAGACGAGAATTGTCATTCTACAAGATAAAAGACAACAAGAATACAAGATGGCCACAAACAAAAGAAACAAAGGTATCTGTGGTACAAGATAAACAGTAACACCCTCGTTGAGAGCTCACGCTCCATTTCCCCAAGCACTAGAAAGTTTTGGAACTAGATACCACCTGAATTTCGAAGTTTAGTTTGTGCCTGCAGTAAGTAAAAGAGAGAATGTCTTCTCGTTTAAGGGTTGCAACGTGTAATGTAATCAGTGATAAAACACTACGTCATAGATGATGGTGAATGAGGAATGGAACGACCGTGAAAAGTGTTTCACAAAAACATTCATAGGTAAATAGTGTTGCACATGTCGAAATCTACCATTTTGGTAGTGAACAAAATTATTGGTAGTTTTTCTAAAATTAGCGACCCGCCTCGCCTTCGCACGGGTGCAATTTACTAATGAACAAAATAAGAATTGAGATTTTCATACATAAATACGATCCAAATTTCCGAAATCTCCGTTCGAATTTCCAAAAGTTCTGTCATGAAAACCTTGTAGGGACAAATAAGAAAACAACAAAAAAAAAAACAGCTCTATCGGTTGAGCTTCTCAAGTGATGCTCCGTCATACATGTGGAAATTGGTTTTTATTTACATAGACGTCAGAATTTAAACTATATACGTTGTAACCAAAGAGGTTTCAATTACAAAATGGCACGATCGGAAAGATACGGAAACGGTCCCTACGTTTAAAAAGTCATGTCCAAAATTGCATTTTTTTCTTATTTCATAATTAGCTTCTGTTTATCCATACGTATAGAGATTACATTAATATTATATTACGTTTTAGCAATAGAAAATTTAAAAAAAATACTTTTTATTAATTTCACATCGGTTGAATCTTTAAAACGCTCTCCTGTAAACCTCGACTTTTAATGTTTTAATACGTCGCTTTGTACGTAGGGACCGTTGAAATATTTGTATAGCCCTTAGTTGTTCGAAGTCTGAGTGATAAATCCGGGATACAAAAAACTATTGTCAGTGGAAGCAACGTTCTTTTGTAACTCTCATAGTTTATCCGTTTGGATTATTTACCAAATTTCATATACCATGAAAAGAGTAGTAATCCTCTGTGTTAGACACGCACTTCACTAAAGATGACACTGGCGGTTATGGGCCCACAAAAACATCCATAATAATGCCACAAACATTTTCCTATTAGTTTTTCTGGATATTAACGCCGTTTTCCTTCTGTGGGTAATACGAGCTTTTCTTAATAATTTGTCAAATGTGGGACGTGATCCATTACTTCTTGCTGCTGGGGTTGTTACTGTGTTGATTGATTTATAGTGGTAATGGATGGCTAATTGTGATTTGTATCAGTATAATAATGACACGGTTGGCACAGTTGCTAAGTGCGTTCAACAAAAGGTGTCGCGGGTTCGATTCCCGCACGGAACAAATATTTGTATGATCTACAGATAGTTGTTTCGGATCTGGTTATGTGTGTATGTAACATGTATGTTTGTAAACTGTACCCACAACACAGGAGAACTCCTAGAGTGGAGCAATGTATAAAAAAAGTAGGATATAATGTCCTGCTGACCAAATTTCGGTCACGGCGGCCAATCTCACCGGAGATTAGCCAACTATGCAGGAGATATGATAGAGCACAAGTGTTTGCGCAAACATAGGTGTACTCTCTATTCCTTCACTCTCATAGTCCGATGGGACGGTAATCCGACACTACCGGAGAGACATCAGGCGCAGGACCAACGGCTTTACGTGCTTTCTGAGGCACGGTGTGTATTCACATACACAAAGACCCAGACTCGAAACAACATCTGTAGATCAAACAAATATTTGTTCCGTGCGGGAATCAAATTCGCGACAAGTAGCGTAACAGTTGATCTCTCAACCACTACACCAACCGTGTCTAGGATAAACGCTCCTATCAAACTTCAGTTCCATCTTATCAGTAAACACACTGAATAGAAATTTTGTTAGTATTTGTTAACCAAACATGTTTAACAAAAACAAGTATACATCTTAATATAACCAAACATGTTTAACAAAAACAAGTATTTATGTAGTACATCTTAATACGAAAATAACGTATTCGATTACCCTTAAAAGCTATTAGAGTGTTTTGTTTTTACTATAAGGCGATTATTTTATTTTTGTATTGTTAGTAAGTATGTGATTTCGTTCAAAGCTCATTTTATTGCGAAAATACTTGTAGATATCAAAAATAATATTAATATTTCCATGTCGGTTCCTATGGAAAATATGAAGCAGATATTTTTTTTAATGTTTTTTATGGCATAGGCGGCAAAAGAACAAACGGATCGCCTGACGGTAAGCGATTATCGTCGCCCATGGACACCCGCAACACCGGAGGAGTCACAAGTGCGTTGCCGGCCTTTTAAAAAGGAGTACGCCCTTTTCTTTAAGGTTTGAAGGTCGTATTGGTCCGGAAAAACCGCAGGTGACAATTCATTCCACAGTTTTGTTGTGCGAGGCAGAAAGTTTCTAGAGAAACGCACAGTTGTGGACTGCCAACCATCTAAATGATGGTGATGAAACTGCTGTCGCGTAGAACGATGGCGGAAAGAGGCGGCAGGTATCAGTCCGAACAATTCCTCGGAGCACTCCCCATAGTATAGGCGATAAAAGATGCATAGCGAGGCCACATCTCTACGCAGCGCCAAGGGGTCAAGCCGGTTTGAAATATCTTGGCAGTCGACGATTCGAATCGCTCTCCGTTGGATGCGGTCCAGAGGGAGAAGCTGGTACTGGGGTGCCCCTGCCCAGAGATGAGAACAGTATTCCATATGGGGTCGGACCTGCGCCTTGTAAAGTAGTAGGCGGTGGGTCGGAGTGAAATACCGTCTCGATAAATAATTAAACTTAAGTAGTGATGCTCTATTATTAACATAACATAACATCACGCCCGTATTTCCCAAAGGGTGAGGCAGAGGTGTCAATTTTACACTCTCATTTCGTTCCGATATGTGGGTAAACTCCCATATACAATGATAGGGAGCGAATATATTGCCATATAGATCGAAACTATGTACTGCTACTGAGAATTTCTAAATAGAAGAACCCAATAACACTTTGCCTGACCCGGAAATCGAACCCAGGATCTCACGCTCAGCAGTCGAGCTTGACCACTAGACTAACGAGCGTGCATATTTAACTACAGAAAAAGTTATACGATTTTAAAAAAATGGAGATAATATCTTAATAATTGTAATAAGATATTTATTTTATACATATTGGTTTTAAAAAGAAATAAAATCAAAAACAAAACCTATTCATAATTTTCAAGTGTAGCAATAGTTGAATTTTCAAGTACAACTAACTCGGCACATATATATTTTTATATGATTACATAACTTTCGGTTCACTTAATGACCTTGATGTTTCAATAATAAATTATTAGGATAATAAACGATATACTTTACATTTAAGATACGATACTATCTTACCTTTATGTCGATGAAAATCAACCACAAGTACTCAAGCTCAACAACAATATACATCGTATGTATGACTACGAGTATTTTTCCCAAATTCTCGAGAAATTCCCAAGCAACGGTAAACGCCGACCAACTGGGCCGATAAATTAGCCAATTTGCGGTTACCGCCCGGCCCGGCGGGCTGCGTGTTTCGTCCCAATGTCCGGGACTCAAATTAATTATCTACATGTACGATCCGTTGCGTATTACTTAATCAACCATCAGAATGTTAACTATTCGTATTGATTGCACTTTTGCTTGTTCATTTCGGTGAGTGTGTGTTTATTGGTGATGTTTGGTTTGTTCGCATTTGTGTGATTGGGATCGAATTGTACTATCTCTTGTGCGTGAGATAGCACGGTTCGGTAGAACGGATTGTGTAGCGATCGGAATCCCGGTTTCTGATAACAAGGGTTTTGTGGATGGTAAATATTGGGTTTGGAGTTGAAATTAATCTGTGGATCTAGCCTAGATTGGTAATTTTAGGCGAGACTGGTCGATATAACAATATTTACTTATAAAGTCTCACAAATAGCTGACGGATCGCTGTGAGGGTTATGATTTTATTAGGTACTTGGTTATTCTATATAACTCTTACGGCACGGTTGGCGCATTGGTTGAGAGATCGACTGCTGTGCTAGGTTCCGTGGGTTCGATTCCCGCTCGGAACAAATATTTGTATGATCTACAGATAGATGTTTTGGGTCTGGGTATTTGTGTATGTGAATATACGTGTTTGTAAACGCACCCACGATGTAAAATAAACAATAGGAGATCACTAGGATTTTTACAGTGCCCGTTTAGAATTTTTCATTACAGTTTATGGACACCCAGTAGGTTAGAATATTAATTTCGAATAACGCAGAAAGCCAATCGCTTAGCCAGAGTGTTAATAGAGCCGTCAAAGTAATTAGTCTATTAAGTATATTATCAAATAAGAAAATATACCTACATAATAACGAACTGTATAACAGGAGAACACAACAAATAATAAGAAAAAGAAAATTAGTTCAGATCCTAGACATTTTGCTTTTAAAATGTAAGGAGAGGTCAATATACACTGGTTTCTTTCACTCATATAATTATCAGACTAAATTATTTTGATCCACATCATCAATCAATCATATTGACCTTATGAGTCATTCTGATTTTTCGTTCGAACAAAGTGCCTTAAGTTAGTAACACAGCTTTGATCGTTCTTTAAATTATAATTTAATACTAATTAGATTTAGTTAACATTTACATAACGAAAGGTTACGTAAAGCTTCTTATCTTTAACCTCAATATTTCTGCCATTAGATTATTTTTAGTTGAGTTTTTTTAATTGAACCAATGCCCAGATTTTCGTGCTTTTTTGGACTAAAATCCCTTCTTATTCTGAGAAGAGGCTCGCACCAAGTAATGGGTAAATGGCTCAATTTAATAATTAGCATAACATAATATAGCATCACGCCTATATTCCTCGAAGGGTTAGGCAGAGGTGTACTATTGAACGCTCACATTTCGCTGAGTCACATTTCATTTCGCTTATTGAGTCCTATGTAATAAGGGCGAGAATATTTCCATCTACTGGGTACAGTTCTAGACTAAGACTCTATTAAGAAATTCCATAGAGAAAAACCCACTTTGCCCAACCCGGGAATCGAACCCAGGGCCTGACGCCTACCAGTCGAGGCGATATTATATTATTAAAGTCTCCATAATTATTATAGTACCTTGACGACACGATTGGCGCAGTGGTTGAGCGATCGACTGCTTCGCTACGTGTTGTGGGTTAGATTCCCGCATGAACAAATATTTGTTTGATTTCGGGTCTGGGTGTAAACGCACCCATGATTATTCCTAGTGTGGGGCACAGATTTTTAAATAAAAACAGAAATAGTTCCTACACAAAAATCAAACCACTACAATCCACAATTCCTAATAACTACTATAGCCGCGTAACATTTAAATACAATCCATTTGTCTCCGCCGTGCGCAGACTTAATAATCTAGCTGTCGGCCTAATGGGTAGGAATTGGAGTCGATAAATAAGAAAATTGGCGACCCTACACACGTGGTGGACGAAGGAAATGCTATTAATTACCGTTATACGGGAACGACGCCAGCTATTTACTTGACCGAGTATACGGACACGGAATTCTTAGTGTCAACGGGTTGTTTTTGTGAAATAAGTTATTGAAAGGGAGATACGTAACATAGTAACACGCTTATGTATATTCCTTGAAGTATAACTAATGTTCTCGCACATCCAGATTTCACAGACGCCATAAGAATATCGTTTAGCTGCCGGATTCTGACAGAAATTTCCTTGAAATACGCACAAACGTGCGTACGTGTTTGGGTTTTAACGTTTCTTACATCGAAAGCTTAACGAATTAATTGGATTTTGGTCTCTATATTTTTGTCAGATTATAAACTAGGTTGACACGATTTGTTTTTTTTTTTGTTTTGTTAATTTAATCATTATCACGAGATAAGTATAAATAAGATTTTTAGTTATAAAAACGCATTTTGAGGGTTATTTATTTCTCAATCTATAAACAATATCATTAACCCTTTGGACGGGGATCCAACCCACGACCTTTAAGCTCGCCAGCAGCGCTTGCGGCTACTACACCAATGAGTCAGATCTAGTGGCTAATGATCCTATTTTCCCTTTATACTTAGAACAACTTGAAAGCTTTTCAGCACGTACGATCGTACGTGTTGGGCGGGCCTATACGCTGACCCAATTATCCGCGGTACAAAGTGGCATTTTAAATATTTATAAATAATGCGATGTCATTTTGAGAGTGACACTTAACACGGGTCACTTAATTGAGGGACAGAATCGACGTAGACAGCGTTCGAACGTGTGTGAGTGGAATTATAATGTGTTTGGTTTTTCTATAAACGCTTGTGTTTTCAATAGGTAAGAAATAACTGAGTTTTTTCAAAGTACATACGACACCTGAACTTTTGGAGGTACTGTGTTGAACATCCGTTATTGTTCACTATTTTTATAAACGATTTACCGGAATATTTGAATAATACAATAGCATTCTTGTTTGCTGATGATTTGAAAATACTTAGAGTAATCAAGTCGTTTTCGGACGTTAAATTAGTTCAAGAAGATATAAACAAGCTTTTGGAATGGTGTGACCAGAATAATATGCAGTTTAATGTTAAGAAGTGCTCCCAAATTACATTTACTCGAAAACTTAAATTCATTGAGTATAATTACAACATGAACGGTCAGTATTTGAAGAAAGTTGAAGTCGTTAGAGATCTAGGGGTACTTCTTGATAAAAAATTAACATTTATTCCCCACGTAGACACGATAATAAAAAAAGCTGCAAAAGCTACTGGTTTCATCATACGTAACGGTAAACCCTTTTCCCAAGCTAAAACTAAGATATTGTTGTTCAACTGCTTCGTTCGCAGTGTTTTAGAGTACTGCTCGGTTGTTTGGCGTCCTCACTACGCGACACACACTCTTAGGCTAGAACGTATACAAAAGCGTTTTTTGAATCATCTTGCTTTCTCTAAAGGCATAGCTAAGGGGGTACGAAGTTACGCTAAACGTTTGGATTTCTTTAATGTCAAAACGCTAGAAACGCGTAGGGACTCTCTCGATCTCCTGTTCTTGTACAAGATTTTAAATAATCTAATTGACTGTCCACAAATTGTTTCTAGATTTAACTTTAATATACCCCACAAATACCCGCGGAAACCCATTAAGTTATTTTACCCACCCCGTCGAAAAACAGTTTTAGGCATTAACTCCCCAGTTCCCAGATTGTGTAGGCTCTTTAATAAATTTGACTGTAAGCTAGACATTTTTGGTGCTTCCCTTAATGCATACAGGAACCAAGTCCGTAGGATTAGCACATAATAATACATATAAGTTGTAGGTAGTATACTGGCTTTGTAAACTGTAAGGAAGTGTAATAAATAGGAAAAACTAATTGTTAAGAAAGAATGATATATTAATAATTAAGAGTAGTCTAACTTCATAACTTGTCATCCATGTATTTTGTGAATGTTGTGTTTGTCAATTAATATTGTACACAAAGGCTATTTATTAACATCTGCGCTTGTATACCTAATTGTAAATGTATGTGTAACAATTGCAGACAAACCAATAAATAAATAAATAAATAAAATAAAAACATGCAGCCTCGAACACTACTTTCAAGGTTAGTCAGTACGGGGCGCTTTAGCATGTTATAACACAATTATTTTATTTTTGATGAAACATTGAGTTGAAGAGACAAAAAAGTGATTCCATGACCAATTTATAGAAATTAAACAAATTCCCCAAAAACGACATTGTCGATTACAAAAGGCACGCAACTTATAGCTTTAAAAAAATGCAAAACCTTAACCCGCTTTGTCCTATTCATTTATATCTAGTTTAAAAACATTTAAATTAATGTATATCTATTTCTTTAAACACATTTCAATCAAGCTAAACTGTGTTTCTCTATCAAGTCACATATATTATTCTGTAAAACAGTGTTGGTAGCACCTATTTTCAATGAATACTACGGCACGGGTATATAAAATATACAAAATCGTAAAATCTGAATTGAGATAGAAAATCATTGTTATAGTTTCTATAGCACAAACCCTCTAAATTCTACACAAAGATATCTACTTAAAAACTTACCAAAGCTGCGTACAGGGGGGTATTCTGAGATTTTACCTCCATACGTCACTGAACACTTCACAAAATTATTGTTCCTTCACTCACGTGGACGAATATCGACACAACCACGGGCTATATAAAACAACACTTTCGTGAGATAATCGACGAATGATTCTACAATCCAATAGCCAAATCGATACGAAAGATACCTGAATTCTCTCCGAGAGCGATAGCGCACAGCTGCGCAGACGTCTTTCCAACAACTGACGTTACACCCGGCGCATCAAAATATCAAAACAGATGCGGGTAGATTTCAATAAATTAAAATCGTGGTATCCACAACTACCCACATTATATTAACTTATTTTCTATTTCCAACCAGCGATGCGATATTGATAATTGGTAACTGAATGAAGCTGGATTGAAACGGGTGCAAGGAAACCACGTACACGCGTGACGAAACATAAGAATATCTAGCGTTTCATGAGCTTAGTATCAATGACACCATTGCTGATTGATTAATCCTTCCACTACGTCATGAACGATTCCCATGTGATAACTCGTGGCGACATGACAGAAGAAGTTTTATTTCTTCATACGCCTCCTCGCGTCGTGTTCCTCATTACCGAGGGTCGTGATTCCCCCACGGAATCATTTTCTATCTGACAATGTTGCGCCGCCTATTCCTATCTTTGGCGACGTGGAATGCTTCGTGGAGTTTCGTATCCAGAGAAATGCGGATCTGGTTGGACCTTCGAATGGGGCTTTGGATTTCGCCAGTTGTCATCAGATGTTCGAGGTTGTGGCCATCCTTCCTGGCAACATGACCGACGCACACAAGTATTCTACGGAAACAGGTAGTAGATAGTCTATTAATTCCTTCATACAATACTGTATAAATAATAAAGCTAACTAAAACTGAATTGAAACATACAGAAAAATATCCTTCAACATGAAATGTCCGAATAAAATCCGAACATAAAATTCATGCCGTCCACACAAGTGTGCGATGCTATGTCAAAATATTTGTAGCATAAATATATTTGCAAGGCGAAAAACGTCCCATTTTCAACTGAATTTCGATATTGATGTTTAGTTCCGGGACGGGTTGAGGTATGTAGCTGTTGTAGGTGTTAGAATAAAGTTGTGCAGTTCCTATGAAAGACCAGTCAATCTTCTCATTTATATGAATCATCCACTCGACAGAAGACGTCCACTGCTGAACGAAGGCCTCCCCCTTAGACCACCACATGAATTTATATGAATAATTTACTTTTATTGGCGACACGGTTGGCGTAGTGGCTAAGTGATTAGCTTACTGCGCTAGGTGGCATGGGTTGGATTCCCGCACAGAGCAAATATTTGTATGATATACAGATAGTTGTTTCGGGTCTGGTTGTATGTGTATGTGACATGTATGTTTGTAGACTGTACCCACGACACAAGAGAACTCCTAGTGTGGGGCAGTGTTAAAGCAGTGGTGGCCTCTTCTTTGAACGCTTACCTTCCATGCAGAACGCTAAAAGAGAAACAGGCACGCACCATTGACTTTCTGAATTGTACAGATCAGTAATTGATTATCATTTCTGTTAACGTTGAAGGAAAACTTACATCGTGATGAAATTGAATTACACATCTGAGATGACTAAATAAAGTTTTTAATGATGTGTTTTGTGTACCAACCCACGTTATTCTAGCATGGTAGACTAAGGCCTACTCACTCTAAGAAGAGGCTCCTGCCCAGTAGTAGGACAGTAATGTAATTATTATATTGTTATATGACCTGTGGAGAGTTACGTAAAAGTATATTTAGCATACTTTTATGTCAGGAGGATGGTCAGCAGCATCCTTGCTTGTCTGCTAATATCAGCATTCAACAACCATAATATTAAAATAATCCATGGCGACCAGTCTATTTAATTCCTATATTTTTCTGGGAGACGAAAACGTCTACCTTTGAGGGTGAATCTATCAGCCTCAGGGCTATAATTAATGCCAAAAAACCCTTTTTCATTTTAAGATTTTCGCTACTATAGCTTTATGCTAGTTTGTGAACAAAATCTGAAGTAGCAGGCATCATGTTACCGTCAGCTACTCGACACGGTCATAACTAGGGCGAGGGACGATGTAAAACGAACTTGTGACTAGCTTGTTACACTTATACTACAATATGTTGCTGTAACACGTTGCTTATACACTGAAGACTTATGAAAAGCGGTATTGGAGGGCAAATTCAATTCTTGGATGAACAATGTGTGCATAATTCTTGGTATTATCATGGCGGATGGTTGTCGTTCTATTTAAAGTAATGCGCAATTTAATTTGATCCGAGAAATATCATTATCAATATCTGCTTCCCTCATTGTGGCATCAACAATACCTTTTAAATGGATTATCTTTCCATCGCGATATCTTATGTCGATATTACAAAAATTAAGACGCATTTTTAGAATTTTATACAAAGGAGATGTTTTTTTGGAAAATATAAAAAAAACATTTTTCTAAATAAGCATACCTGACTAAAGAACGATTAAAAACAAAATTAAAAAAAACACAACCGAATTGAGAACATTCTCATGTGTGTTTAGGGGATTAAAAAAAACACCCTGTCTTTTGGAGCACCGACCAATCCATAGGGCCAATAGTAAGGATTTAGTCTCTCTAACATTGTGTTTTAGATTTTAAGACTAACTACTTACTTACTTTCAATGTATATATATTTAACTCAAAATTACACATAAACACACACAATAAACTTACTCACAGGAAGCCATACCAATCACCTGCAGCTACATCCCAGAAATCAATACCAAAGCCAGCATTGATTAGTTGCATCAGCCCAACCCAATCATTATACCTATCGGGCCGAACGCCTCGGCCAATTTCCGGTGAGACGGCCGAAGCCGAAACAGCTAATACCGGTCTAAGAGCTCTGGCAGCTCTAAGAAGCCATTTTTGAAATGGCCAACCGTTCGTCCAGCTACAATGAGACAGGGGTAGAGCTTGGTGGATTTATCTCGCGAAATCTCGGCCATTTAACGTCAAAGAGCCATTGTGTCCTAACTGATTACAACAGGTAATAGATGTGAGAATATCGCACAATGGGATGTTCATCGCGCTTGGTTACATGTGATCCATTGCTGAGAAGATTGGCGAGTAAATTTGTTAGTGCTGGATTAAAAATTAGTGGTATGTATGTTTGTTTTCATCATTTTCAGAAAATGTGTTACGGACTATTATTTTTAATTATTTTGGATGCGATAGTTGACTTGACAATCAGTTATTGCTAGGTATTGTTGCTTATCAATAATCTTATCTATATCTTCTCTGAGAGTAAAACATAAATTATAAGTTACATCGATGTACTTTCTCTATAAACCAATGGAACCTAGTCGCTACTTTACAATATTTACAACCTTTAACATTAGCGTGAATATAATTTTTCATTGTAGTTCTAATAAACATTCTTGATCTTGAAGTCGTAATTAGTTCGGGTTTTACGAAGCTTGCCGACGCAACTTCTTAGTTAAATTTGATTAAAGATCACAGCATCTGGTAGTCTATTCTTCTATATACACAGTGAGTTATTAAATTTTTGAAACATAGCTTTATAATATCTTACCTTGACACCCGTGTGTCACAACTCACGCGGGTTCGAGTGAGAGCGATTTCTGAATATCCTTACGCCCGATTCAGGGTGGGTACTCTATTCAATTTTCCCTGAGAGATGGTACATGTTCGTATATCGTCTAATCTAACCCACATTAAAACTGTACGACGTATAAAGTGGGGTAGAATCGTCCCCTAGGCTGATATGCGTAGATTCTTTTTATAGTTCCTTTGTTAATGGAGTTTCCGGGTTAAGCAATTACGGTATTTCAGTGGAAACACTTAAGAGAACTATGGCGTGGGTATATTTTTGTGATTCCTTAATTTCATTGGTAAATAGAATTTTATGATTTTATAGGTGTAGTATTTGACAGCCAGACTGAATGGTAGACGTTTAAATTGTTCTTAAATTATTGAAACTTTAACTTATCAGGCTTTATGAAACGCTCGACTCAGGTCGAAATTAAACACTATTATGAAAATGATAAGTTTTATTTTTCTATATCTAGGGTAACCGAGCTACCGAGTCGATAGATACCTATTGAATGATATATGTAGTGAGTATATTCAGTATTTTATTCTTGTCCCATATACATAAAAAAGGACTTAAAAATTTCACCTAATTATCAAATGAAATACATCATACATTGCCAATATTAGCTCAGCAGCTTTGCTAGCTTTGCAGTATAAATAGGAAACAGTTCAAACTTCCAGCCTAATCAAAGGCCTTTGGGAACAGTAGCGTACACGATGGGTGTTTTCATACTTTGCGATTCATTAGGAATTGTGTTTTATTTCTATTGACATTTTTCTGTAACACATCCTTGGATATATCTGTCGTGTATCTAGTCACGTTGTAAATCGAGAAACAAACAAGACTATCAAATAAAATACATTGACTAATGTATTTGTGAGATCAATTGGATGGAAAAGAAAACTGATGAGGAAGTATTACTAATGGTTAATGAGGAAATATTCAGAGACGTCTTTCATTATGGAGAGGAAAGATGATTGGCCACTTGATACGACACGATCACTTCTTCAAGACAATTTTAGAATGAAAAATTGAAGGAAAGGCAGGAAGGATAAGACCTAGACGAAGATTTGTTCCACAAGTCAGAAATAAAGTAGTCGTAGAGGTCAAAACGAAGGCAGACGAGAACAGTGGCGATTGCGTCACAGATAAGAGCAGAGCTCTTAAATTAAAGAAGAAGAATGTATTTGCTTGACTAATTGAGAGTGATTAGGAGTTCAATGCTCAACTACAAGTAACACCTTTCGGCCAGACATCCAGACCCATCCAGGTCCAATTGGCCGCCCAATCATCGGCTTCAATCACCGACGCCTTAATCACAACTCGACTCCATTAACCCCCACCGTTACGAACCATAAAGGTAATGATCATTTATTACCGGTACAATCGACATCATTAATTCTGTATACAGTACGATAAGTTAATGATCGAAGGAATAATATTAGGGCTTGATATAAAGGTATTTGATGAGGTGAAATGATGCTTCGGCAGACGATTCTGCTTATGGTCAATAACTAACATGATGTTTCATTTTCGTAAAGATTGTATAAAAATATAATATACAGATATGATGATAGAAAGTGTAATATTAAATATAAAAGTTTTACTCTCTAGGATTTATGGGGGATCAGTTTATAAACGTACATGTCACATATACACATACCCAGACCCGAAACAACTATCTGTAAATCATACAAATATTGATTCCATGCGGGATTCGAATCCGCGACACGTAACGCAGAAATCTAATCGCTTAGCCATTGCCGGCCATTGTATAGCCAGCCGTGCCGCATGATGGCAAGGACGCTGGCTGTATCCTGACCCTCATTGCTACTACTCATTAAAAGCATCAGTGAAATCTAGGTGTATAACCAGTGTCGGATTAAACAAGCGCGGGGCCCGTAGCAAATTTTATCGATATACCCTTGATCTGCTATGGGCTCTGAAGTATAAAGTGACTTTTTGTAGAACTTGTGCATTTACTATATTAAATTCTGTGTTTTATTTTCGCCAACAAAATAATATAATCGTTTACCAATTGTCTGACGTGGATTGTCTTAGTCGGAAAACAGGTGTAACGTTTCACATTTTTGTGATATCAAGTAAATTCAATATACCACGTTTTAAGTTTCACTCAAAAAATTACGCTCAGTCGGAGGTGGATGGGTTTGGATACGCGGGGCCCGAAGCAATTGCTACTCTTGCTACGTTAGTTAATCCGGCATTGCGTATAACAACTTATAGTATACTTTTGCCTAATCTGGTGATACAAACGTGATGCATATACACTCTTCATCAACCTTGTTTCCTTCAAAACAACATCCTGTACCAACCAATACATTATTGTATCTAAAACGCAACGCATTTTCCAAGCCTGATCACGCACACATATGTGTAAGTTTCAACAGCTACGAAGATAAATTAAGTCTATTAGTATCGAGAGCGGTGTATAGACTGGTGCTTTAAGTGTTTGTGTTGACCTCCAAAGCTATTGGGTACCATTCATTTTCTTGAAGCTTATCTATCAATTACTTGAGAGTGGCTTGTATGGATTTAAATTGAATTTCATTAACATACAAGGTGGAGGAGTAGCTCTAGAGAAATAGTTTATGCTAGAGATTCAAGGGTGCTAAAATTTTAGTGGAGGAATGACTTTCTGATGGGATTTGGACTGAATGAAGGTATAATTTCAATAAAATAGTATATTTTGCCAGTAGATATTAATCACTGGCAGGGTAAAAGCATCTGAAAACTTTTAAAAATATATACCTGAAAATTCTCTTTCAACCATAGACTTCTAATTTCGCTTACGCTTTCAACAGAATATCAAGCATTCGGCTTTTCGTCATTTCGACATTTCGTCGAGTATTGTAGTGAACGTTTGATTAAATGTTCGTCAAAAATATTACAAAAACAAATTGAGGAGGGCAAGCGGCGAAACAATGAGAACTGCTTACTTCAGTAAAATGCTCAAACTATATTTTTGCTTGCACTTTAACTTGAAGAAAAACTTAAAGTGAAGAGAACAGTTTACAGTGTCTTACTATTCATTAAAACTTGATTAAACCTACATTTATTAATTTGGTCCTACACCTAAGGAACTATACACACTATCGGTATCCGGCGTGTGGTTTGACATGCATCATATACGACAGGCGATGATCATACAAGCGAAATCCCCCACTAGTTAAAGGGGCTTTACGAGCTGATAATATAAGTCAGAGATAGTCATTGGGGGCAACGACTGCAAGAAACAGTAAGTGCAAATACATCGCCTTCTTGGAATCAAATGGCTATTTGACGCATGATGCCACAAATAGTTTCTAGTGGGTTCCTGGCTTAATAATTATTTGGTACGAGTTTATGGTTATTTGGACTTAACATTGACGAATTATGAAGGTACTAGCTTCCGCCCGCGGCTTCGCTCGCGTGGTTTACGAACCCGTACATTTTTCCGGGATACAAAGTAGCCTATGTGTTATTCCAGACTATAATCTATCTTTGTGCCAAATTTCATGCAGATCCGTCTAGCCGTTCTGGCGTGAAAGAGTAACAAAGATCCATCCATCCATCTTCACAAACTTTCACATTAAAATATATGATATTAAATAAGTAGGATAGGATAGGATATATACAAATCTATTATTACAGGTAACAAGTAGGATAGGATTACTAGGATGAAAACGTTATTTGAACTGCTACTTGTTATAATGAAAATAGTTATCACTGACAATGGTCCCAGCCGGTCGCCAACAACCGTGGTTCATCAAGAAATCTTTAAATTTTCTCCGAAGCCAGGTGGGCTACTGCAGGAACAATTTAGCTCAATGGGAATATTCCGACCAGACACTGTGACTGTGGCATACTACTTTGCTATATGTAAGTAAATATCTCTGCAAATTTCAAAATCTAATCACAGCACGCGATGGCTATAATTTGTCAGTCGCGCTCGACAAAGCCACCCGGTTAATTGCATCCGGGTATCCTGTGTCCGTAGTTACGCGTGTGCGTGCCCCTTTACAAGATTAGCTCAACTTAGGCCATAACCACAGAACACTGGACTAGTGATTATCGGCGATTGCGGTCGGTGTACAATCACACGAAACATAATTAGAGAAATCTTAGTGTTAAAACAACTGAATGTAGTACAAATATTTTGTAATTGGTGGAATAAGTATCGATACACGTTTTGTTACAAAACCTTGTTAAGAATAATTCCTGTATCATAGGTGTGTTTACTTACACTGAAAGTGCCAATGCTCAATACGAGGGTTTACTGAAATTCTCAGTAATAACCTTAAGTTTAGAATGATTCCCGGTAGATGTCAGTAAACTCGCTACTGTTGGCATTTGATACACTGGAAGAATTTAGCTTCTATGCTATGCTTCATCTTCTATGTAACGAAAAGTTTACCTACTTTTCTCGCAAACTGTACCACGCAAGTTTTTTATTTACATCTGAAACCTATCTATCATTACAGGTAACAAACCTAATGCGATAGAGCAGCTAACTTTAAAATATCATACAGAAAATATGTACAACTTAATTACTCCGTAACATAATTCTCAATAAATATCCTAGTAGTGTTAAAAAGTGTCAAATAAATTTATTGTTCGTCTTACTGGGATCTATAAGACCACAAATTTCTTAAACTTACAACTGCCTCAAGTGTTAAAAAAAGTAAAATATGATGAACAAAGTTAGTAGATATTTCATTGTGTTTCAAAACTCTTGACTCCTTTCCTCGCGTAATAAAGATTCTCTAACATTTCTTGTTGCCTTCCAGCATAATAAATTAGGGGTGTGTTGTAACAGCTGATGTCTAACTTCAGGTTATCCTGCAGGAGCATGTTCTGTTCAACCCTGAGTTAGTTAAAACAATTTTGTAGGACTACGCTGAAATTTTGCACCTGTTTCTGTAGTAATTAAAATATTACGTTTTGTGTTTGTATGATAATATTTGCTTGGAGAAATTAGATGTTTTTAAAAGAATTGTCTTACGGTGAAACTTGACAAAGGTGGAGCACAGCTTCATAAAGTTCTTGGTGCGTGTAGTCTGCCAACCCGCACCAGGCTAGCGTGGTGCTCCTCAAATTCTAAGAATAGGTTCATTCCCAGGAGTGAGCCAAAATGAGCCGAAGTATAATGCAAAATGAATTCATTGCCACTCAAAATCTATTATATTCAGAACTCTAACAAACATCTTTCTTGCTCTTATTGATCTTCCTCTTAATCCTCTCAGTGTACGCAGTCACTATATTTGACAGCAGTGGGAGAGCTGATGACTTCTCATCATCCCTTACTCCTACTTCTGCACATAGATCTACCCTGAAACCAGAATAGAACCTTTTTCTGAAGTCGTAAGGGAGGATTATCATACATTCATGAAGTACATGGTATACTCAAAATCAAGAGAGAAGAAACCCAGAAGAACCTCCGCGAGTGACGATATCTGTCTGGCTTCCCAAGGGCAGTCAGCCTCGCTACCATCAATGCCTGGCTAAACTGTCCATTACGGCATAAGTGATTCCCATGTGATAGCTCGTACCGATAATGAAGAGCAAAATAAAACTTCTTACCTAGTTCTCTTCTCCTTAGGCATAGCAGCTTCTGACATCATCACAGATGCAGTGTACAAATACCCATTCCACTCCAAGTACTCTCTTACCAGTTCATTGACAAGGAGTACTTCTCCTGTAGGAGCAGGTGGTGATGTGATGGCTCCTGAAGTCTGTCGGTCTTGCAGGAGTTCCGTGACCTGGGTTCGCACCTGAGAAGACAAAGGTATTTCATTGAAATATACTGCTATTTTGTGAATATTTATTTTATCACTATATTTTTTACGTTCTTTTATTTTATTCCAGGAACACTACTAAAGAAGCCGTGTACAATGAAATTAATGAATTTTCAGGAAAAATATCGCTATAATTTTCTCTTTGTTCTACAATTTATTTGGTCATTATGGCGTGATTGAGAATAAATTTTAATGCTATATTACAATGATCTACTGGATACCATCGTGATTATTTTAAATAAAAAACAGAAAATTCATTTAGGAATATCGATAAGAGCATTATAGCAGTGACGGCCTAGAGGTTGAAACCGTGCTTTCCATTCAGGAGACGAGGTTTGGAACAGGTTTGAACTCAAACCGAGTTCAAACCCATCCCAAACCTCTGACTTTTCGGGATAATGTGCGTTAACGGTGAAAGAAAACATTGTGAAGAAACCTGCACACCTGAGAGGACTCGGACATAGGTTGTTGAGGAGGTGGGTGTAGTCCGCCAACTCGCACAAGGCCCGTAATGGGACAGTGAAAGGGTAAATTTATTTAATTTTATTAAGAACATTAATATGAGATCCATCATCATTATACTAGTCCAGAAATATTACTGTTTAATGGATACGAATCTCCTAATAGACTCAACGTAGTATAATTATTTCAATGAAATTAATTATTGGTTTATTGATTGAAACGATAAAGCAAACTGCAAGTTAAATGAAGCCATGAGAACTATAGTGGCCTAACTACATTTTTTACAATACTGAGTTTATGATTTCTTACAGTTAATTCAATCAATTTTAAAAATCTACTGAATATTTATTGAATCACTTAAGCCACCCTGGAGAAACCATTTTGGTAGAAACCAAAATGATGAATTTTTACTGTAATAAATCATAAACTCAATATTTAATGCATCCATATTTGAGGCCATGAGAACACTCATAGCCTCAAATATGGACGCATTTAGGACAGGACCGAGGAAAATGGTATAAGCAAAGAGAAGCCTTTACTCAGCATTTGGTAGATTTAGGCTGTGTATGACAATAACTAAGCTTCAAACTAGCTTACACTTATTTTAGTATCACTGGAATAAATTCTTAAAAATACACCATACACATGTTTTGTTTCCCAGATCAAACCGCGAATTAAATTAAAATAATCGGTGTTTAGACTGCCTCATCGGTCAAGTGGTCGCAAGGTCCGCTGCTGAGTATGAGGTCCAGGGTTCTTTCACCGTTGTATTATTGTAGCTTCTATTAAAAATGCTCAGTCTAGTTTAGAATTGTGTTCGGTAGACATTAGACTCGCCCCCTATTAGATGGCATTTAATAACGGCATTGGAGACTGCTACGTCCTCTGCTTAGACCTTCGGGAAATAGAGGCGTGTTGTTGAATCGCAATATAAAATTAATAGTATTGTGTAATGTTTATTCAAGCATTGGGTTTTAATGCAGCCAAGCACTTAAATGACGCGTATTATTATGTAAACCACATTATTTCGTGACCACGATCGTTGGTTACCAGTAACCTGATCGGAAAACGGACCGAACCGTTTTTTGTAATGGTTTTTCGGCCTTGTTTTATTTTGTGGGAAATACTCGTATTACCTGAATAAGTTGTTTTGGTTTTACGGTTTAATTTTTATTTTTGTTTATTGTATCTAAAATATATCTCGTTTGTCATTAATTCCTCACGAATTCGTCACTAATTCGTGACTCATTCGTCACTACTTCGTCACTAATTCATCACTAATTCGTCACTCATTCGTCACTCATTCGTCACTCATTCGTCACTCATTCGTTACTCATTCGTTACTCATTCGTCACTCATTCAAATGATTAACAAAAATTTTATCAACATCCATTACGCATGTATTCCCCGAAGGGTAAGGCAAGGGCACTATTGTATTGTATTTTACTACTGTACAGCCACATTTCGTGGATTTTGCCGTACCGTTATGGAGTCCTATGTAATAGGGGGCAAGCTTATAGCTACCGGGCATTGTTTCAAAATCCGTGCTGCTGCTGAGAATTATTACACACTTTGCCCGACCCTGAATCGAACCCAGGATTTCACGCTAGGCAGTCACGCTTGTGACCACTAGACCAATGAGGACATCATACAATTTCTGTAATTGACGTCCCTATAGGGGTAATCAATGAACAGTTACCAGCTTAAAATATATAGGTAAGTACCAATACTCCAAACTACAGCAATCAAAACCTGTAACATCGCATGGTAAATTTCAAGTTGATATATCAACTTAGTAGTAGTAGTAGTAGTGATAGCCTAGCGGTTGAACGCTTGCCTTCCATGCAGGAGGGTCTGAGTTCGAACCCGGCCCGCACCTCTGACTTTTTGGAATCATGTGCGGATCAGAATTTGATTATCACTTGCGTTTACGGTGAAGGAAAACGTCGTGAGGAAACCTGCACACCTGAGACGGCTCCATAAAGTTCTTGACGGTGTGTGTAGTCCGCCAACCCACACCGGGCCAGCGTGGTTGACTAAAGCCTAACCCTTCTCGTTCTGAGAAGAGACCCTTGCCCAGCAGTGGAACAGTAATGGGTTCAATTTATTTATTATATCAAAGACTCGGCATCCAGCTCGGAATAAATTTACGTGGATACCGTCAAAAGCGACCGAAGCATTATTTGCTAAGTGAACATTATCAATATGGTACAGAACGATGATATTTGTATTTTGCGAATACCAAAGAACAGTTGCACGTCTATGAAAATTAAACCAGTTTAAGCTGGCTTCGCATACAATCGAAACTACCTTTCATGCTAGGGCAGCTCAAGGTATGTGTTTCCACGGAAGTGGGGCCTGGTACCAGGAAATCGTGTCTACTATGAGATTGCTTCATCATCAGCCAGAAGATGTCCACTGCTGAACGAAGGCCTCCTCCAAGGGAGGTATTTGCCATAATCCCCACGCTTAGCAGGCGGATTGGGGATCGCAGTGGCTCACCGATTAGTGAGAGGACGCTGCTGCCCATCCTCTGGTGTCTGGCCGCAGTTTTAGGACGTATCCGGGTCACATGAGATTGCTTATGCTCCCCCTTATTCCATGAAACTTAATAGTCTACGACGATAATACACGGAATACAAAACCCTATTTGGAATACAGGAGTGACATTCACTTGTAAGCTTTGCCTAGCCTTTTTCTAATTAGGTTGGAGTCGGCATCTAGTCTCACCAGATGCGGCTGAACAGCAATATTTTATACGGAGCGACTGCATCTGAGCTCTGCCACCCAATTGCTGGGAGACTGATACTCTAAGGATAGACTGGTTGTTAGACCTTGTGGCTGCTGATATCCGTAACGACGTATTACTCCCAGAAGCAACTGCTTGACGTGAAGAACTTTCACCACCAGGATGCAGTCAGTCCTAAACCTTGCAGCAAGCGCTTAACCTTGCATATTGGTTGATTTTCGCGGTAGCTATGTTGCTACGACCTCCTCAAGAGCTGTCCAAAGTATGTGTTTTTTTTGTAATTACATACCTCAGCATTTATTTTGTTCAAATATCCATTTTTCTTAAGAAGGTCCTTTATTGCGGCTAAAAGCTCCTTTTCTGATATCGGTTTTTCGTTCATTTTACAAACTGTTATACTGTATTATCAAAAAGTGACAATCTGACAATAATTATATGTCACGATTGACAGTTTTAAATGGTTTTCATTATAAATAAAAAGGTTTACATACCGCCAGTATTAACTTCTAAGGCCACGCGCTATTGCAAATGAGGACTAGAAACTTTTTTAACTATTTATTACTAGACTTCGGAATTATCAATAGATGGCAAGAGGCTCTACGGATCCACCAATCTCTATTTGAAATTTTTAAGTAAAATTACCTGACCTTTGTACACCTCTACAAAACTCTTCAAGGAAAACAAGCATAAAGGTTTTGTTTCAGTGTTAGTTTTATTTCCCGGCTCTACACTAGTTCATTTTGCAAGAAAAAGTCATGTAACACTTATTTTTCCCTTAGCATCGCCTAAAGGACGTTTATGGGCCCTAAGGTGAAATAATAAAAAAAATGAAAGCTATAAACGACTGGCCTGGAACAAATAGGGTCTGAAAAGGAAAATAACAAAGGCTTGAAATATCTAATTACATAGTTTAAGTACTGGAAAACTTACACTAACAAAAGTTATTTATTCCTCAATTAATAGAAATATATTAATCTATATTCCAGTAAAATTCACCATTCTAGTTCCAAGGAAAGCTATCACAAATTGAAGTAGAAAAATCCTTTGAAAATTAAACTTTCCTTTACAAATTTAGGTAACCTTGGCATAAAATTCAAATAAGCGAGCTCCAGGGAGGCCTTAAGTGATTCAATTCCTGTAATAGGAGACTAAATTGGGATACAGTTTTATATTTGAGACAGAACGTCGTGTGGGAATGCACAAGATTGGCGATGTAGCAGACTGTATTTCAAAATTATTCCCAAAGCGTTGGTTTGGAGAAATAATTCGGGCACATTGAGTTGTACAGTTGTTTGATAAATTTCTTAAGATGTTTTTGTAGATCGACTACGTAATAGGGAATTGTTATGCGGTGAGGTATTTATATTTTTTAGAAGTAGATGGCGCTCGCTGTGTTGCCATCATTGATGCAAATCGTACTCTTTTAATTCTAAATTATAAATCAGATTTAAAATACTTTAAACAATTCTACTTTTTTCTTTTACCTGAAGGTCTCAATATGAATTATTACTGCACATATCTACATATATAAATTGCTGCTGCATCTGAGATAAATATATACAACCAAACATTATTATTCAACGAAATAAAAACAAAACAAATTTCATAAAAAATGCCATTTATTCCGAACTACAATATTTGATTCACTCCAACACTACTCTTCGAAATGGTCGAAACCTCACGCGTTATTCAACACCTACGACATGTACATCACTATTGCTTCGTTATTTTTATACTGAGTATCAGTGTGGCCATGTTTAGAATGTACATCGATAAATCTTTGTGTTATTTATACATACAACTCGCCAATTATGTCAGATCAGAATTTGATTATCACTTGCATTAACGGTAAAAGAAAACATCGTGAGGAAACCTGCACACCTGAGAGGGCTCCATAAAATCCTCGATGGCGTGTGTAGTCCGCCAACCCGCACTAAGCCAGTGTGGTGGGCTAAGACCTAACCCTTTTCATCTGGGGAGAGGCACTAGAGCCACTAGTGCGACAGTAATGACACCTTATTTCTGGGTTCTCGGATTGAGAAGTTTGCACTACAAAAAAAATGACACTAGCCAGTCATTTCACTTTCTCTGTCTTATTACCGACGCAACCTTTCTTGACCGAATTTTACAAAAAAAAACATTTTCTATTTTATATAACTTCTAAAGGTGGCAACACCGAACCGACTTTGATGCATGGCATAACGATCTGTGGGCAACTGCAAGCGCATTCTTCCTGCAGTCGGAATTACGGTGGCCGTAACAAATGTTGAGCGCATTAACTTGAACAGAAACTGTTTTGGAGAACGTCGGTGGATAAATAACCGTTTGCGGACAGCCCTATATCTCACGCTGCATCGAGTCGGCTTATGGAATAGAGGGGCGCTATTTAGCTTGCAGACTTATCCAGACGCCGAGTTGTTTTAATGGCTCGGGTGATTGGGTTGATAGAAAACCGATCGCTTTTGTATTTTGGGCGACCCGTCCCAGCTTTGCACGGTTGCAATTTACTGATGAAAGTGAGAAGTTATTGAGATACAAAATTACCATCAGAATTTCCGACTTTTGGGGTGAATTTTCCAAAAAAGATCTTGCATAGAAACCTTGTTCTGACAATTACGAAAAAAACAGACAAATCGATCGAGCCGTTCTTAAGTGATGATCTTACATACATGTGGCAATTGATTTTTATTTATATAGATTGTATTTGTATATGACTGCTGGTCTGTTATTGTGTCAGCATAAAAAGTCTTGCCTAATTAAAGTAAGTAAATTTTATTTTCTGCGCTACGTGACGCGAGTTTTATTTCCACGTGGATTAAAATATATTTTAAGGCTTAATGACAATTGTTCCGGGTGGATGTGCGTATGCATGTGAGATGTATGTTTTTAACTCAATTAAGATAAAATGACTGCCTCATTAGTCTAGTGGTTCTAAGCGCGGCTATTGTAGTTGAGTTTCTGTGTTCGATTCCCAGATCAGGCGGTGATATTTCGGTTTTTAGTTTAGAAATTTTTAGTAACAGCCCGCTGTTTAGTATTTTGCCCGATCGATGGTAGCTCGCCGTCTATTCCTGTGTTTTAATAATGGCATTCTAGATGTGTGGGTTTACAACTCAGCTCTGTCCAAGGACTGTTGAGGGTAAGGTCCTGGGTTCGATTCCCAAGTCGGGTAAAGTATTATTGGTTTTCTTTAGAGTAGAAATTCTCAGTAGCAGCTTGAAATCTGGAATTGCATCTGATAGATGGCAATAGACTCGCCCCGTATTGCAAGGGAGTGAAAAATGGCATCGGCGAAATGTGGGTGTGCAATACAACTCTGCCTAACCCTTCGGGGAATACAGGCGTGATGTTATGTGTAAGTGAAACAAAAGCAACAAATCTTAGCGAGGTAAGACCATCAATCAGAGCTGCCAGTAATAATTGCGATCGCGTGTTATGCGTGTGACCACAGAGTGATGATAGATACCTTAATCACTAAAATATTATAATTGGCAGCAAACTATGTCAAAATAACGTGTAAATATTTACGAGTAATTATTTTATGTAGTAATGAATCCAGTTTATACAGTTTTAAATATATCGATATACATTTTGCATCTGACGGCACGGTTGGCGCAGTGGTAAAGCGTAAAAAAAGTAAAGCGCCATCTATCGGAGTGAAGCTACAACAACAAATCCTGAATCGCACTATGAGAGTTTACAATGATTCTACCACATACACGATTGTCCGACTTCAACTGTGGGGTCCCTTTTCAAAGTGGGAACACCACACCTCATTCCTCCACACCTCTATAAAAAACAAAAATGAAAACCTATCCTAAACGAATACTTAGGCGTCAAAGTACTCCTCCACATCGCTGTCAACTAGTAGCGTGCCCAGAAGGCTGGGAGTATTACCAATAACCCGTTTACAACGTAGACTCTCTTTACATATCACTCAGTAAAAGATTTAAAAAGCGTCCCATATTTCTGTCAAATAAAACCTGAAATAAAATTGATCACGTTGCATTTTAATGATTTTCGTTAGTAATTTAAATAAATAATTTCACCCATCAACCCGTCAATCTTATGGCTATGTACTGGGCATTCAGAACTAAAATGTCTTATCAACTAGACTACTCATTTGGCCAGACTGGGTATCGAACACAGGACTACGTACTAAAGGACTTCTCCCATCCATATTATGGTACCTACTTAATAACCGCATCAGTGAAACATCGAGTCGAGAGTCCGTGCTACATTTCTGACTAGCCCTTAGAGGATATAGGCGTGATGCTATGTTCTTCATCATCATCATCAGCCAGAAGACGTCCACTGCTGAACGAAGGCCTCCCCCTTAGACGACCACATCGAACGACATTCCGCCACTTGCATCCATGGGTTGCTCGCGACTTTCACAATGTCGTCGGTCCACCTAGTAGGAGGCCTTCCTACGCTAAGATATCTACTAATTAAAACGATCTCATATAACAACAAGTAGGTATACGCAATTAGATAACACAACATGCAATTCGGACTGCACCATGATAATTATTAAAGGCTAATTATATGCATGCGGTTTTGCGGTAATAAGATCTTAATTCAATTATAGCGTTATGCGTAAGCAAGAAGATAATTATCATACCTACCAACCCGTAAAGTGATTCAATAGAAAATCTTTTGTGTCATTGCCTGACGCTCCACGTGTCCTAATGAATTAAGAAGAAGTAACATAACATTAAATAGAACCTCGCCTCTTTCTCTAATGGTTAAGCAGAACTGAAGAACACTATACATTTCACCACTAGGGTTTTTTTTTTTAGGACACTTTTCCCCACACTTGGAAATAAATCCTGTATCGTAGGTGCGATTACAAACATATACATATGTACACATACACAAACCCGGAACAGCTGTCTGTAGATAATACAAATATTTGTTTCGTGCGGGAACAAATATTTGTATAATTTACGCAAGCAAAAATTGCAGCAGTCAACCTCTCAACCACTGCGTCAATCGTACCGTCATTATTGGGATCTATGAACAAGGCAGCGAGCCTGTTGTTGCCTAACGGGGACAAATCCAAATGCCGAGATGCTGTTGATAAATTCCAACAAGAAAACCTAATGACACCGCCCGGCGCATGCCGTTGCGCTTGCGACTATTAGACTAATTGTTTACCTTGATTAAGAAGTACTCGTATAAAAATAATATTGTCCAAATCAGTCTATTTTTCAGTCATAACGAGATGATAAAATAATTTATGTATAATAAATATATATTCAACTAGTCTGGCAAAACCAAGAACCTATGTGGAAGAATTTTTATAGATAGACGTTCACATATATTACATTTTTGGCCACCTTATTTATCAAAAAACTTATTTACCAAGTAAGTTACAGAACGAATCATTCGTAACAAAACCAATGTAACGAAAAGCACGAATTTTTAGACTTCTGGTATATATATTTTACGTATCTTTAATCGGATTTTTTAATTTAAGACTTTATTCATGTCTTAGTATGATAAAAATTGTGCGTCACGCATAAAATTTTAACTATATCTTATCAGATAGTTACATTTTCGATTCACAATTCACTGAAATTCACTATACGGATATTTTTCTATACGTCAAACTATTCATGCTAGTTCTGGCCATAAATCTATGAGGTTACTGAGCTCTGAAATCAATTTCCGAACACAAAATTGAAAAGGATTGTCGTTTTTATAAAATCGTCATGCACCTGAACTTTGAATCTACTCAAACATGAAAGATTTAACTCCGTATAGGACGTAACATTTATCAAAAACTAGCTTTTGTCAAGGCTGGGGTAGGCTAATTGTTTTGTTTCTGTTTCTGAACGATATGAGATATAGCTTTGTTTACCTATTGAGAATTTTTTGGCGTTTTTCCGACCTTGAATGATGTATGGAAATTCAAGACATATTATTATCAGGTGTTGTATTAAAATACGAAAAAAAAAAACAAGTTTTTAACTTATTTATTGAAAAATACAATCTGAATGGCATATCATGTTATGCGTGCCTGCAATAAATAGTTTTTTTTTTTTCTATATTTCCAATCAGATTGACTGTGGGATTCTATCTAAAAATGAACTAACAATTTATTATTAGTTTTCATGCATATTTCCTTAACCTTTGATTATTAAGATAATAAACCCTAAATAAATTCAGCCCATTACTGTCCCACTGCTGGGCAAGAGCCTCTTCTCAGATTGAGGGTAAGGCCTTAGTACACCACGCTGACTTGGTGCGGGTTGGCGAACTACACACACCATCAAGAACTTTATGGAGCTCTCTCAGGTGTGCAGGTTTCCTCACAATGTTATCCTTTACCGTTAATGCAAATGATAGTCAAATTCTGATCCGCACATGATTCCGAAAAGTCAGAGGTGCGGGCTGGGTTTGAACTCGGACCCTCTTGCATGGAAGGCAAGCGTTCAGCCACTAGGCAAATACTGCTTTTTTTTAATAAACCCTTACTATGAATTATAACTTCTTTTTTTTTTTTGTTGCCCCACACTTGGATTTTCTCCTGTATCGTGGGTACAGTTTACAAACATACATGTCACATGCACACACAACCAGACCCGAAACAACTGTCTGTAGATCATACCAATATTTGTTCCGTGCGGGGATCGATCCCGCGACACATAGCGCAGAAAGCTAACCGCTTAGCCACTGCGCCAACCATGCCGTCAAACTTATAGTATAGTGAACATTAATGCGTCTATATTTTACAGAATAAATAAATAATACTGAAGACATACAAAACAATACACTATATCTATAAAACATGCTATAATCTCAAAAACATATAGGATATGTTTTTGAAATTGAGACTATTTATTAATTAATTCATAATTTTTATGAATTTATTCACCAATCTTGTAAGGTTCACCGAGGTTGCAAGCTTCGCCAAAAATAGATTTTCTATCATATTTGGCTCTCTGGAGATCTATGATTTGTAAATTGTACCTATGATAAAGAAGGAACACTGAGGTTTTCCGTTTCTTTATTGAAAATACGCAGAAACACATTATATTATCACCATCTATCTCTGTTTCAAACTAAAAACAATATTGTTTTTTTCTTTCAGTCTAACCAGGCACAGCTATAACGATATAAATATTTTATGTGTTGGTATAAAATTTCGCAACAGCAACGACAAAGAGAAAACCAAGATTTTATAACCAACAAAGGTACGTCAAACAAAAATTGAAATAGGTGGCGTAGAAACAATCTCAATAAATTTTCTGCTAGAAAACTTACACGACACACGTTTTATGATATTGGACTGATCCGTCTCTCGCATAACTCTAGTGCATAGATAACAAATAACCGATACGGTGGTGAGACGCTACAGAAAATACTGAATAATCATGTTGCACCGAGCCGAACCCTCCCGAAGCTTTCCGAACAACGGGTTTCAAACTTGGAATGCCAACCGAAGTAGAAGCGCAGTTTGCCGCCGACCGTTGTATTGTGCGGACGTGTTTTGTCGGCTGAACAAATATCTTCGTACGTACGTTTGGTGTAGTGATTATCCAGTGGTTTAGTTGTTGTGCTTGACGTTATGAGGACATGAGTGGTGTTCGATTTGGAAGATTTTAGGACATAATACGGTAAGGAAATAAGTTTTATCGAAAGTTTTATAGTGTACATATGATGACCATTTTTATTAAGGCTATTTACGATTAAGTGTATATTATTTGGCCTTGTATCAATGTATCCCAAACATTCAAGTATTTTTTATACCTTGATATAAAAATATCTCCCATCGTCAATTTAATAGATTTACACAAACAATCAATTTAGGATTTGCAGCACACATCACACACCGGAAAATTTCAATGTAGAAATAATATAAAAAATCCAATTTGCAAATTCAATTAAGTCCACCGTATATCCGCAAACGCAAATGGATGTTCGAAGAAAATCTCGTAGCGTACCGCTACGTTGCTACGAGGAGCTACGTCATCGCTACGAAGTGCTACGAGTTAATTGTAGTTTAATTTTATATTCTACGTGGAATTGAGATACTTGGAAAGTTAGTTAGTAATAAGATTTAGTTAGACTTAACTAGGAATATTGGCGTTTACTTATTCATAGTGTAACTCCGAGAGATTGACTTTGATATAGTGGCTTCTAGTAGAAGTGCCTTAGAGGGAGAAATATCTGAGAATATTAGTTCAATTAGACTTGACTAGAGAATTAAAGAGATAAAATAATAGTGAAAAACACTAGCGCTAGTTTCTATACTTGTTAGCTATAGAAAAAAGAACTATTAAAACATGTTAAATAAAAAACACTCTGAAAGATATGTTATGTATGTAGGTACGCGAAAGAAAACAACAAGTTTTAAAACAAAAACAAGAAGATAAAAAGCTTGTGCAGTTTATACGGAAGGCTGTATTCAGACAAGGCGAAGGCAATATCCTTATGTAACGATATTACCATTTACTAAAAGTAACGTACAAGCCTAAATACACGAAACGATTACTACATAACAGATAATTTTACTCTTTAGCCTTGTCGCCATTTTGTTTAATTTGTTACTTACAGGATTTGGTCTGATTTTTTTGGTGTGTGACTGTGTTTGTTTATTGTTTAGTTTTTTTTTTTTAATAGTGATGCATCAGTTGAAATGTTCTTGTATCAGTCTCACTTGCATATGAGACACGAAAACCCGAAAAAATAATCTATACATATAATCAAATTATAACAGAACGATGTCTGTACATTATAGATATTGGAGAAAATCTTAATATTTTTAAATCTTCAGTTTTTAGAATTTTTGTCTATCTACTGTCTATCTGTATGTATGTTTGTACATGCATCACGTAAAAACTACTGCATGGAATTGAATGCAGTTTTCACTAATGTATTGCTAGAGGTCTAACTTAAAATATAGGCTCAATTTGATCGCAGGAAAATATCTTATTCTGATTGTTTTAAATTTAATATTGCTTAATAAACATAGTTCTCCACGCGGGCGAAGCCGCGGGCGGAAGCTAGTATATAATATAAATCAAAACATGACATAACATAATTTATTTATTTATTTAATATGTAGCGACTATCGTCGCAACATAGCAAAAAGTAAAGCGCCATCTATCGGAGTGAAGCGATAACAGAAAACCCTGAATCGCACTATAAGAGTTTACAACAATTCTAACACATATACGAATGTCCGACATCAACCGTCGGGCTTCGGCCCGCCAGGCTAACCACCTTGCCTGGTCGGAGGATCCTCCCTTTTCAATGGAGGAACACCATACCTCGTTCCTCCACAAATACATGGAAGACTTATAGCTAGAGAAACTTAAATATAACACGAGTTTATTCGTCTGAAAGGCAATTACAAGTCTTCGCTAATAGATATAGCCTATGATTTCAAATATAACATAGCATCACGATATAACATGTACTCCCCGAAGGGTTACGCAGAGATGTACTATTGTACACCCAAATTTCACCGATGTCTTTATTGAGTCCCATGTAATTGGGAACGAGCATATTGCTATCTACTGGGCACAGTTCCAAACTCTACGGCTACTGACAATTTCCATACAGCAAAACCTGATAACACTTTGCCCGATCCGGGATTCGTACCCCGGACCTCACGTTCAGCAGTCACACTTGCGACCACTAGACCGATGAAGCAGTTAAATTATTTACTTACTCGTATAATACTAGATTATACATGGCAGAAACACAGAGTAAAAAGCATTATATATACACACAGAGTAAAAAGTATTATATAGCAAGAACATATATATTGACGACACGGATGGCGCAGTGGCTAAGCGATTAGCTTTCTGCGCTACGTGACGCAGGTTTGATCCACGCACGGAACAAATATTTGTATGATCTACAGATAGTTGTTTCGGGTCTGGTTGTGTGTGTATGTGACATGTATGTTTGTAAACTGTACCCACGATACGGGAGAAATCCTAGTGTGGGGCAACGTTTTTAAAAAAAAGTAAATATATATATATATATATATATATATATATATATACCTACTACCAGTTATCTAGAAAATGTTACGAAAGACGCCTCTACCCACGTCCACGTTAAGCATTCCATATTGTTTTATTGGAAATCCCCGTCGCGTTTTTGCGGCCGCTTAAACTTTTTATTTTATTATAGTGGTACGATTTTAGCTTTTTATCGCTGTCGGTGTGCCTTATATCGGTTATGTTGGTAGAAAGATTTTTTTCTTTTTTTGTATTCAGAGGGAACTGTAACTGTAAAATTTGAATTTGAATAGTATTTTTATGGTTAATATTCGAAAGTTGGTACCAAAATTTTTGTGCTTAATAAAGCAAAACATTGTAAATATTCTGTTATTCAACAGATTAGATTCTGTTTAACACATTCGCTGCGTTACGGAAAATATTTTGCAGTATTTGAATATCAGCCAGTGCGGCAGCTCGTCGTCCTTATTTTACGCTTGGTGCGGGGGTCATTTACGGGAACATAGTTAAAGAGACAGTGAGCTTTTCAACATTGGTGCTTTAAATATAATAATATTCTACACTAATAATGTACGGCAAAATAATTGTAGTAACGCAGAGCGGGAAATATGGATACGGGTAGTATTTGTCTCGTACCGCACTGGCAGAAAGTTTCGTTTTAGCACCGCCACAGCTAACGTGTTAATTAATGTCATTTCATCCATATACCTATATTATACAAATACATGATTTTGAGTTTTAAACTCTGTCTGCCTGTTTGTTATTTTATCATGACTCTTTTTTTAAATTGTATTCTGTAACTTGGCTATTCGTCTTAAACACAATAAGCCATTCAGTTCAGATATTTTGTATTTCATCAGCCATCTCAAATAAACAACTGGTCCTATAGTAATAGAATTTTACAAAGAGGAGATTAGGACCTTATTTTTGCTATTACAGCAAATATATAATTTATGCAGACGAAGTCGCGGGCAACAACCAAATCTTCAATTTTGGTGCATTTCTCACTGCTTCGATGAAATAACGGGTCACTGGCTTAATATTATTCAAAAAAAAGGATACAACGTAGAAATAATACACAAATATTGTGTAGGAGAGATCGGCGAGTAGCGATAACACCGCCAATTTGAATTATATTAACTATTAATCTAAATAGTACAAAAAAAATGATATCATCATCATCATCATCACCCAGAAGACGTCCACTGCTGAACGAAGGCCTCCCCCTTAGACCACCACATCGAACGACATTCCGCCACTTGCATCCATCGGTTGCTCGCGACTTTCACAATGTCGTCGGTCCACCTAGTAGGAGGCCTAAAAATGATATGCAATACATGAATTGGATTTGTATTTGTACCTATTGTATTTTGTATAGAGAAAACGATAATTTAATAACAGTATCGTTTAACTTGTAATTTTTTTACCGATGCCCTAATTAGAGCCCAATTTATAGCCAGCAAGAATAATTATATAAAATCTATTGCTTATAATGAGCTATAGCCAATTATGGAGGTTTATCTTTGTCTAGTTCGTCGATATAAATAAATATAGTAGTTTATTTTTGTGATATCCAAGAAATCTATCTTTATCAGTCCAGTTTAAAGTTTCAATAAACAACAGATTTGTGCAGGTAGTTGGTTTAGCAATATGTATACAATTATAACTGCCTCACTTGTATTGATCTAGAGATCGCAACCGCGACTGCCGAGCGCGAGATCCTGGGTTCCCGAATTGGGCAAAGTGTTATTGGGTTTTTCTGTATGGAAATTCTAAGTAGCAGCAATAAAGTTTGACACTGTGCCCGGTGGATGACAATAGACTCGCCCCCTATTACATGGGACAAAATAACAGCATCGCCGAAATGCGAATGTAATACACCTCTTCCCAACCCTTCGGGGAATACAGGCGTGATGTTGTGTACATAATTTGTCATGTTTTTTACATATTTACTGTTTTTAATTCTTCATAATTATCTTTATGAAGTAGTGACAGTTTAAATCACAGATCAAATCTTATCTTTTGATGTTAATTTTTCAGTCAAAATTATCTAAGTTTGTTGTGGATAACTTGCTGATTAAATTTTCTGTCCATCAAGATATTGGAATTTTTCCTAGTTTGATGGACAGGGGTCTTATAAATTGTAAACAGCCAAATCATATTTCAAAATTAAAACGATACCATCGTGTATTAGTGTAGTGTAGTGTATTAGGCTAAGATTTTTCTTCTGAAATAAAATATCATTATTATTTTTACTTTACTTTCAGTCTCGACACAAAGTCGGAATAGAGAAATGAAGGTCGGGGATATGCCAAGTATCCTTCATTTAGGTTTGTAAGTGTGTTGAGAGAGTGTGATGATTATTATTAATTATTATTATTATTAAATCATAAAAATCCGCAATTAATAAATTATAATGTTAAGGCAATGGTATTATTATATGCTTTATTATAATATACATTTAAATTACCTTTAACATCACCCTAGGGTACGCTACGATGGCCCATACTAAGCCAACAACCAGTCTCCATAATACCTTTAAACTAATAAAAAGTATAACTGAAGCTTTAGATAGAGGTATAGATACATCCGTTACGTTTTTTGATATGAGCAAGGCATTTGACACCGTACCCCATTCAAATCTACTAACTAAGTTAGAACGAATGGGAATCAGAGGGACTTCAAGAGATTGGATCGAGAGCTATTTGATAAATAGGAAACAATGTGTTGAAATTACAAATATTACAAATAAAAGTCAAATCACTGTTAAATCCTCATACATAGAGAATACATGTGGAGTGCCACAAGGCAGCGTTCTTGGACCATTGTTATTTATTCTATATATTAATGACATTATTGATACTACAATCCAACAGTCCACATTATTTGCAGATGATATTTCAATAATTTTTAATAATACTTCAAAAAATGAAATCGTATATGAAAATGAAATAAACTCCACGATATCAAATGTAGTCGACTGGTTACATAAAAATGAACTAAGAGTAAATATAAATAAAACCAAATTCATGCAATTCCATAACAAACGAGGTAAACTTGTAAATATTAATGTGACATACGAAAATACTAAAATAGAACAAAATGAAAATACTACTTTCCTTGGTCTTTTAATAGATAAAAATTGTTCGTGGGAAGCTCATATAGATAAAGTGACAAAAAAGATAAATAAGTTTGTCTTCGCCCTTAGAAGACTATCAAAAATTGGCTCTTTAAATATTGCACTAAACGCTTATCATGGGTATGTTGCCTCAACACTGAGATATGGTCTCGTTATTTGGGGAAATTCTGTAGGTATTAACAAAGCTTTTATTGTTCAAAAAAAATGTGTAAGAGCAATCTGTGGTGTTGGGCCTCTAGATTCTTGTAGACCTCTATTTAGAAAATTAAAACTATTGACTCTGCCTAGCTTATATATATTAGAAGTTGCCCTATTTGTAAAAAAGTATCCCGACTTCTTTATTACTAAAAGTGAAGTTTATAAGTTTAATACACGATTCCCGAAAAAGCTTGTAAGACCAAGATGTAAAACAAATCTTCATATGAATAATTGCTACCAAATGTGTATAACAATATGTAATAAAATTCCGCCTAATATTTTATCACTTCCATACAAAAAATGTAGAAAACTGTTAAATATTTGGCTAGCTGAGAAATGTTACTACTCCATAAAAGAGTTTTTAAATGATAAATAATAGTTAGACATATAATTGATGTAATACAAAATTAAATTAAAACTGTTTTTTATTTTATAAACTATTTAAACAAAATTGTATAAATTAATTTGATTGAATAATGTCCACTTAGTATTGTGTTTAAATTAATATAATTCGTGTATGTATTTAAAATATTGATATTGATATAGAATTGTGTAAAAAAGTTTATCTTAAATTATCTTACTTCAAATTTTGCATGCCAACTAGGCGAAATGTTGTGCTTTGAATGTTATTAACACCTGTATGTAACTCATTTCATGCAAATAAACGTTTCTTTTCTTTTCTTTTCTTAAACGAAAATCTAACTTAACGCGCAAGGGAATAAAAGTTTTAGGGAAACAAACAAAATAATCAAAAGTAACTTAGCGAACACTTAATATAACAATTTGGCGCCTATTATTCTAAATTGTTACTCGTTGTTAATCATATATAACGAAGAAGGGGGATAATTCACACGCATCGGCGTGCACAGAGTTTTTAGACAGGGTAGGCTGAAAAATTTAAAAGCTTACTTACCAATAATACCTACTGCATGTTGGTATTGATTCGTCGTCTAGTCCATTAAATAATGATGTATGTGATTTGCCACCTCAAATATCTTATAGTAAATATTTATCTGTGTTACGTAGGGTAGGCAGTATCTTTTTGTCTTTATGCACCACACGCTACTGCTCACACGCACTAAAATAACTGTCAATTATCAGGTTTTTCTTTTTGTTTTTTCTTTTTAAGAAATTGTTGCCTCACACTAGGAGAATTTCTTGTATCGTGGGTGTATTTACAATCGCAAATATTCACATGGACATACATCCAGACCCGAAACAAATATATGTACATAAACATTTGTTCCGTGCGGGAATCGAACCCGCGACACGTAGCGATCGATTGCTCAACAACTACGCCAATTGTGTCTTCAAAGTTGAGACTTATTAATCTAGTATTAGGAAGCGTGGCTGCTGAGCGTGTCTTACTGGGTTCGATGCTAGGGTCAGGCAAAGTGTTACTGGATAGTTTTGTAGGAAACTGTTGGAATTATGACCGATAGATAGCAATAATAAAATAATAATAATATTCAGTTATTCATATAGTTCTTAATTAATTGACATGTTTCCACTTTCCACTAAAGGCAATATGAGAAAAACGAATATGTGGGAAAAATCCGGATAACGCAGAGTTACACAAATCATAAGGAACAAGAAACATTTCCTGTCTCGCATACAAAAATAACTATCACTTATAACTTAAGTCGTTAAGGCTAAGTTTAGCCAATTGTACTAGTATTACTTAGTAGGCAATTATCGATATTCCTTTGTTCCAAGTTTTGGTAGAATTTCAACGACGTGTTCCTGTTTTCTGTTATGTTCAATATCGTTACTGGAAAGTAATTACTTGTGACACGGCCAATTATATTTTTGACACATTTGCGAGAAATTTTAAATGCGATTAGAATATGCAAGTAAGCCAATGTTAATTATAACTAAATAATAGCATAATGGCTTTAATATACAGCCTCATTTTGGCGATGCCATTACTGAGCTTTATGTAATAGGGAGCCAGCCAGTTGCCATCTACTAGGCACAATTTAAAACTGCAGAATTGAACCCAGAATTTCAAGCTCAGGAGCCGTGATAGAGACTACTATACCGACGAGGTAGTCCATTCGTGTTAATTATAATGCGTTAATTACACACGCCTTTCTTCAGTGACGCTAGAAAGAAACGGTAATCGTTCCTTACTCGTTTAAATTGTTACATAATTATCGCTCTGTTGCAAATAAGAAAGAAGACAGCTAGAAAATATGTTTATTTGGTCCAAACTTAAGGCACACAATAATAATGAATAAAAACAGATAGAAAAAAGCAAGAAAAACAAAGAAAAATGTCGACGCCTCCTACGCATAAAGTCGGAACACATTTTTTGAGTAAAATGATATTTTTGTCTCATTAGAACCATATTATACTATATTAAATATTCCTGAAATCGGAATATTAATATCTTGTATAAATAATGAGTTTTGGAATTGATAATAGTCGTAACATTTGAACGCTCCCACGCGTAAGGTCGCGCCACTAGTTCCGACGATATGCACCGATCTATTGGGCTTCGCATGGGTCAATCGGAGCACAGTACCGACGTCGTATGACACAAACGAAGCCCAATTTTGAATGTTGCAAATAATATTGCACAAAAGTTTCATGAAGTGTTGTTGTTTGTTTCTTTTAATTACTAAGGCCTATAAAATTATAAACTAGAGAAATGAGAAACGTAAATTCGTTAAACATTTTGAAATTAGTGTAAAATAGGCCAAACTCAAACAGCGAATTAATAACGGCTGGTGAATATCATGAAAATGGTAAGCTTTATTTTATTTTTGTATATTATTATGAAATGTACTTGTTTAACTATGTCATACTATCATACAGATAAATAATATTAATATGTGATAGTGATTAGTTTTCAATGACAAAGAAAGTTATGATTCCAGCGCATAACGTCGGAATGTCTATGTTACGACTATATGCACCGTTAGTTACGACTTTATATTACGCAACAATTTTATTCTAAAAGCCGTAACTTATACTAACGACCATATGCGTGGTTGTAATTTAAAGATAAATAGATGTATAAAGACACAATTCTTTGCTATTCAGTAATTGTGTTTTTAGTAAGTATTTCATTAATAGGAAGTTTTTATTTTCAGAATAACCGGTGCATTTGACGCTGAATACCAGTGGGATTTGTACAATATGAGCTTAAGGAAAAATAGTTCGGCTAATCTTTTAATAATATTTCCAAAAGATTTTAAACTATCCTCATGGCAAAGTAGCTCTTTCAATTAGAATAACATATATCTTTAATTCATGTAAACCAAATTCGAGCAATTATGAAATGTCGAGACTCTAGGTGCATAGTTCCAAATAGTAGATACTATGGAGAGGAACCGGCAAGAAACTCCATGGAAACTCATTTAAAATATTTGATCTTACAATCTTATTTAGTACACTGTTGTGGTAAGAGATGCGAGAATAGTGTAATTTAATGTGTAAAATAAAAAATATATATAAAAAGACTACGTTAAAAAAATATAATAAGATTGCCTCTGAACAACGTTGCCATGACAGTTACAAGGTGACCAGTCCCGGCGGATGATACCCGTTCACGACTAGGACACATGTATAAGTATTGTTTAGCTCAACCACATCGTAGGGAACCCGGCGACCCAATACACCACACCACCATCAGCGAGACATTTTAGCGAGCATAACAAACTCGTATTACCAGGCAATAGGCAAGTGTTTACTATAATAAAAACAATAACACTATATAATTTTACCTATTTCTGGTCTTGCTAGTCAAGAAGGCTATTGTTACACGTGTCCTATGAAGTATGAAGTTACTTGTCTATATTTATTTAGACCAAAGTAAATGACATGCCAAAGAATTCAAGTTTTGCGCCGACAATTGTGCCAGTCAAAACCGAAACCGAATTGTGCTTGCTTTAATAGCTATGCAGCTAGGAGCTATGGTATAACGATAATTTATAGGTTTAAAAAGGCATACACAAATTGTCGTAGGCTCCGTTCATGCTTTAATAGCGACAAATACCAAAAACAAGTTTATACCCCTGCAAAATGAATTGCCTAAGATAGTCAAAAGTCAACCCTCTAAATTACAATATAATGTCATTGAAATTAGTGTTACAGATTTTTATGACTGCAAAATTTTACTAGAGGATAGAGATTGGGCTAAACATACTAAAATCCAACAAACATCATAGGCCAAAATATGAAAAGCTCAGATAGTGTCTAGGGAACTCAATATTTTAAACTATCGTTATCATTTTGAGGAAGAAAAATATTATGAGCTTAAGAAAAAATAGTTTTGGATCCATGTTACACTGATTATGTACCTGTACATTAGCAAAATTTTATGATTTGTTAAGTCTTTGTCGAGAACGCATAATACCCCAAGAGTACCCAAATTTTTATCATCAATTGTCACATAGTGGCACTGTTGCAGAACAGGACTAGCGATTTATTATTAATCTTTGATTACATTATGTTATCTGTTATTATACTGTCATATTATTACTTAAAAAATAACTAATCATTTCAGTTTAAGTGGTTTTCATTTAATTTTGTTGAGGTTATTATTTTTTATTTTGTATACGTTGATAATTATTAGTTACCTATGTTATAAGGTAGATCTTCGTTTTTAAATTCATTTATATTTTTTTAAATTAACCCAAATAACCAATCTCAAAACTCTGGAAGTCTGATGCCAGTTCATATAATTTTAATTATTTTAAATGCGATGAGCCAGTGCCGTTAATTTTGCTTAATTCTTGATAAGTTTTATTTGTATTTTTTTTATAACAGTTTACGTACATCTTTATCATAATGATCAAGTGATGCAAGAAGACTGATTAATGTTCCTATGAATAAACTGTCTTTAATAAAGTTGATTTGAGGTAAAATTTGTGTTGGTTTTTGATTATCAAGTAGCTTCTTACGACCCTTTTTTGAGAGATATAGACAATTTACACGCCGCATATAGTCGTAATTTAAACATACGAGTTTATTCGCGTTGTCTATATCAGTCTGATTAAAAGCATAACGTCGTAACAATAAGATACGACGTTTTGGCAATCAGTATAAGGTCGTAACTAAAATTTGCTATTTTTGTATAAATATTTCTTTTTATTACATCCAAAGCCCGGTATAATGTTTTTAGACTTATTATTGATCGCATAGTGTAACACCGGTTGAAAAAGTTTCAAAAATCAACTATAACAGTAATGTTCACAAAAATGGCTGTCCTGAAAAACTACATTTTTAGCGTTACGACCTAATGCGTGGGAGGCGTCGATGTGATAATATTAATACCTACTAGTATGGTATGTGACCATAACATTTTTATTTAAAGCTTTTTTTAAAGGGCCTCTACGTATTGGCTTCGGCCCCACGCCCCAAAAGTCTGGGAGTGTGGAGTCCCGTGCAAGGAAAAGACATACCTACTAGAATTAAATCCACTGGAGCGATTGCATATTATAGGCCTAATACGTCTGTTACATGCAATTTGACAGCACGGTTGGCGCAGTGGTAGAGAGATCGACTGCTGCGCTACATGTTGCGGGTTCGATTATCGTACGGAACAAATATTTGTATGATCTACAGATAATTGTTTCGAGTCTAGGTCTTGTGTATGTGTATATATGTGTTTGTAAACGCACCCACGATACATGAATTATTATTAGTGTGGGGTAAGGTTTCTTTTAACAAATAATAATTACATAGTATCTTAAATCGAGAAACATTTTTTTTTTCATGACTGTGCTGTCTTGTTTATCATTCTCGATTAAAAACCTTTACATACACTTTATTATTATAAATCCGTCTCATTTTAACCTTTTTCAGTATTCATGTACTTATATCGTAATTTATGTACCAATGCTTTAACTTTGCAAAGAAAAACAGTTTCTACAAAAACTCGGTAATATAGGAAAATTCTTATTTTCACGAGGAAACTCTACGGTGCGATTTATCTACAGTTTTTCCGATACTAAACTTTCCTTTTATAAGACATGTTTTAAGGTATAAAAATATACTTGGGGTAATCCGGGGTCTTCAAATCGATATAAAGTGGAATTTGGTGTGCCTACTTTTTTTATACATTGTTGCCCCACACTATGATTTCTCCTATATCGTGGGTACGGTTTGCAAATATACATCTCACATACACACACACCCTAACACGAAACAATTGACTGTAGATTTAAACCGAGATACAGCAGTGCAGAAAGCTAATCGCTTAGCCACTGCGCTAACCGTGCCGTTTAATACATAACACTCGTTATTCTTACTCTGGCAGTAAATACATAAGTAAACGTTGTATTATTTGAAGGTGACGCTCAAATTATCGATTGTGATCGACTTCCTATACGACAGTCCTGCTAATTAAAGGCTAGTTAGCTACTGTTTGGTGGGGTTTGAACATCTTTATTTTAAACTAACGTTCCACGAAGATTAAATATATGGGTTCCATTGTTTTATAGAATTCATTATGTATATCGTGTTAAATAAATATGTACGTTTCTTTATGTTTTTCATGTGTTTCGTCATATCAAAAGCGATATCTTGTCTAAACTAACAATCTTCGATAGCTACAGAACAGAAACGCTCGCTAATTGTACGGGTTTTACATTTGCAGCTCATGGAACCGTTCGACAGCTTCTGTCAGTGTGCTGGCGTTCCCATTGTTTGGAGATCGGAGATTGCGATCTAGTCAGAAAGGGCTATTTGAGTGTTTTAAAAGATTTTTGAACCCCATTACCACTTAACAGAAAAATATGTATGTATTTTTTGAAAATGATGAATTGATGAACATGATGAAATTGATGAAGAAGAGACTTAAGGTATTTACTGTGAAATAACGAGCCACACATTTTGCTTATTAGTTTTATCGTTATCAAGGTCCTCGGTTCTGGGAATCGAGCATTCGGTGAAATGGATAGGGCCGTAATCCACTACACGTGTTTGTTCAGAATGTGGTTTGTGTTGAATTTCCCTTTCATTATAAATAAGCGTACAATTCCTACCAATTCATAACTCTTGTAAACTTCCTACCATCGGAACCGACAACAATCCACCGTTTTGATGGATGTAAATCGATCGAAACTTTATTATTGAACCGCGCGCGACGTATCAAAACTTTGGCGAGTTATACTTTTTTTCGCACAAACTCTAAGAGCGGAAATGTCGAAAGTTGACGAAATGACGGGAAGTGGCGTAACAGATGAAATTATGAAATGGTTTTAATGGATGTAAGTCGTCTCGCTTAAATTTTCTAGTACAATTTTTTTATCAATTAGCTTTTGGAGTTGTGAGATATTTTTAATCAAATATTATGCTGATGGTAGGCAGAAAAATAGATTAGGCAGAAAAATGTAATGGCAAACACCGACATGCAATAAGCTCTTAGAGTCTATTCTATTGCCATCCACTGGGTTTACTTCTAATCTTCGGAATATTTCTGTGGATTTCCTAACGGACAAATAATAACACATTGATCTGGCAATCGAACTACTACAATTACTCTTCAAGTACCTGACGACACTTTCTTGGGCGTGGCCTGTAGTTGCGGTCAATAGACCAATGCAAATGAGGCGATTATCGTTATTACTTCATTTAATATTCTTTAAATGTGAGGAATAACTAAAAATAGAAATACGATAGCCCCGATTCCCATCTCTATACAAACAAGATTGATTTTAGGAACAGAAGCTAAATTTTTTTTATCAGGATATTATTTTAATTATAGAATATGTACATTACTAGCTTCCGCGCGCGGCTTCGCCCGCGTGGTTTACGAACCCGTACATTTTTCCGGGATCAAAAGCCTGTGTGCTATATCAGAATATAATCTATCTCTGTGCCAAATTTCATCCAGATCCGTTCAGCCGTTCAGGCGTGAAAGATTAACAAAGATCCATCCATCCATCCATCCATCCTCACAAACTTTCACATTTATAATATTAGTAGGATAGGATTGATAGATTGTTGATACAATTCAGAGCTATTCCGTTTTTGGATTGTATCACACAAAAAAAGAATAACAAGCTAAGTATGCCTTTCCTACCTGTGGTTTTTATTAAATTGGTTATTATTAAAGGTTCAGAGACGGACAGGATTCAAATTTGCAGCACGATGGTCTTTGTGCTCATATTAACATATTACTATCACCTCGCCAACTGGCAAGCGTGTTGAATAATAATTTTTTATTATTAGGGCTAGATCTCGTAAGTAGCGCTACAATGAAAATTTAATCAAAATCGGTCCACTGCTTTTTAAGTTATATGTGTTGAGAAGGACAGACAACTTTAGTGTAGAAGATAGATAGAAGTAAAAGATTGGTTGTCTAGAAAGTAAAGGTTGTCTAGAATGTTAGATTTCGTTTCTTGGCTAAACTATTATAATTCATATTAGCTGTTGCCTGCGATTTCGTCTGCGTGTATTTCATATTTATTATCTAATTAGTATTTTCCTGCAATAGTAGAAATAAGCCTATGACCTTCTCCATGTCCCAAGCTACCTCTTTGAAACATTTCATTACGATCGGACCAGTGGTTTAGTCGTAATGAGGTAACTCATTTGTAGAACTGTAGATTCATATTATATTTCATAGAAGTGTGTAAGTAATCAATATTTCTGAATATTTAAGCAACATATTACATATAGGAGTAAAACCTGTGGGTACGGCCTTCAGTTTAGTTAAAACCACGAGCTGTGAACATCTCGAAATATCCAGCAAATGAACAATTTTAATTATAGACGTGTATGTCCGGAAAGTTAAGATATTCCAATAAATTGTCTACACAAATACTGGGGCTTATTTTAGCACACACTGATGTGAGTATTTAGTAAACTAATTTTGGAACAAATATTTAACCAGTTATGTTAGGATTTGTCTGTATTCTATAATTAAGGAATTTGTATCGACATAGCCTATCGGAATTGTGGTAGAATAGGCTAGATGACTGCATCAAAATAAATTCTGAAAACTTACTTATCTTTGGCATTTTCAATTTTTGATTTATCAATATCACACAATAAATATGTCAATGGGAATGAAAAACTATGACGTCACGCCTCAGTATTCCAAACATTTTTGGAACAAAATGTCGTTTTTGACAGTTCATAAAAAGTAGCTCAGATGACTAGTAGCCATCTACCGTATTGCGATTTTATTAGCTTTACTGACAATTCTATTTTACATTAGATTCGCTTGACATGTCTGGACATTCTTGATGTTTCAATATTTTGTATTCTTTTTTGTATTTTTATATTTCTGTTTTATCCGCTTTGATCTGTTTATCCCGTTTTTAGTTTATATTCGAAACACTTGTTTAACTCATGTTGTATTGCCTTATTGTGTAAATAGCGTTCTATTAAGTTTGTATTGATTCTTATATAATGCATGTTAATTTAAGATTTTAATTGTAAATTAACTTTTTGTTTTTGAAAAGAGTATCCATGGAGTTTCTTGCCGGTCTCTTCTCCATAGGACCTACCCCCTTTAGAACCGTGCGCCTAGAGTCTTGACTTTTTAAAAGTGCCTGAAAAGGCCTACTTGAATTAAAAATCTTTGACTTTGACTTTGAATAGTTTTGACATACGCACGAATTTGCCACTCACCGTACTCCCGAAAAGGGACTAGCTTTTAAACATCCACAGAATATTTTCTCAAATATCGAAAATCTTTGTAATAAGCAATTGAATATGGAATTTTAATTTAACAAGATTTAAAGATTCATCATTGAATACTTAATAGTACTCCGTACATAAGGACCATTCTACTAAGACACTTAAATAAATAGCTTCGTTCGAGTGTCGTCGAGAGCTCGCGCGCCGTTGGTCTTTCCGTACCTGAGCAGTGAGGTGCCAAGCCTGGCAGAGGTTCCATCTCAAATATAGCGTAATAGATACAATAGCAATTTTGCGTTTGTGAAGATATACACGAAAATTATTACTTTATTGGTTATCATTCATAAGAAAAGTATAAATACCTTATTGTTTTAGTGGTAGCAAGCGCAGCTGCGAGTATGAGATTCCTAAATCAAAGCCAAAGTTCGAATCGGACCAGGTGTTATTGGATATTGCTGTTAGAAAATAGGCAGTAGTAGTTTTTCAGTTAGGCAATATAGGCTTAATCTACAATTTTACAGCCAAATGTAATACTTTAATTTAATTTGATAAAATATTTTCCACCTACATTGGACCTTATTATACATTTTTTTTTTTCAGGGTTCATAAAACTTTGATGAAGCAGTAATGCACTCGCATTTATTTTGAGTTCACGCCTTCGCATTTTTCTCCAAGCTCTATTAAGTAATTCGACTGTCTGCAGTGTCTGCCCCGTCTGACCTGTGCGACATTGTTCAGTTTCGTAGAATATTTTAATCAGTTTTAGCATTTGCAGTATCCTTTATTCCAGTAACTGGTATTGAAGATAAACAAAAACACATATAGGTACCTACACTGAGATTTAGCAGTAATAATGGCATTGAGGCTGAGCGCCCAGGGTGTGCAGACGATGACGTGCAGCTCTTTTCAATACTTAATACTATATTTGCGTTTCACAAAGTAGTACATAGGTTGTAGGCTTAAAACTATGAGATCGAATTGTTCAACCCGTCGGGCATTGCAAAGGTAGGAGATTGGAAGAAAGCTTGTTTTTTTAAAACATAGGTAAACATTGCGCAATTAAATATCATATGAATATATGTCTTACTGAAATAATAAATAAATCCTCTAAATATTCATTTATACTGTAGTTATTCGTTTTTAAACTTATTTATGAATATATATTTTTCTTTTCGCTTTTAATGGTTTCGGGTAATCTATTTATATAATTTAACCGATATTAAATTTCTTTGCACCCCTATAGTGATATTGTTTTTTTTTTGTATATTGCTATAAATCACCCATTAAAATAATCTTTTGCGTTCAGGTTATAGCAATACAATTTGATAAAATATCCATCTTCCCAATATCGATTATGGCAGGTCGTTACCCACCGTTGGCCCTTATTATATGGCATGGATCATAAAACTTTGATGTGGCAGTAATGCACTCGCATTTATCAAGACACCACACCATCGCATTATGGTACAACTTCTATTAGGAAATTCGTCGGTTCTCTGAATTTCAATCATGAAGTTTTCGATACAATGTTCGTAGAATGTATTGGTGTAGTTTATTTTGTAATTTAGTTATTCGGGCTATTATCCTATATTAAACTGATACCAATAGGAATAAAAATATTTAGTTAAATATGTAGTTTTTTTTTTGTATTTTTATATGACGCGGATTTGGTCGTTAATATAAATGGTACACAGTATTTTGTAGTATTCACTTTTGTCATTTCTAATTTAGTTAGAAATTTTTGGTATTTGGAAAAATACGACAATTTTGGTCTTTCTGAAATTCTAAATATTTATATTTTGAAACAAAAAAAAAATCAGCGAGAACATTATGGTTTCTCAAATAAACTGAGCTTTTTTACCTAATAAGTAGAAAGTAAAAATCCATTAATAATCGTATAAATTCGAACTTTTAAAGCAACACATTATGCAGATCTCAAGCATCATAGCACTTTCTTTAACAACACGCTGATAATTGCTACTCACATTGCTAATGCTTAAACTGTTTGGGTTGTCTTTGCCGTCGTTACCCGCGCAGAAAAATTATTTGTATCTTGTCCATGTTTGAGCGTGTGATTTATATGCCTGTCAATTTAAAAAAAATACAAACGTTATGATAAATACTTTGATTATCAGAGTTTTATATTATACTAGCTTTTGCCCGCGACTTCGTACGCGTAGAATTTATAATCTGATATTTTCTAGCGGTAAAATGGAGCCTATATTTTAAGTTAGACCTCTAGCAATACATCAGTGAAAACTCCATTAAATTCCATACAATAGGTTTTGCGTGATGTGTGTACAAAAATACAGACAGATAGAAATTCTGAAAACTGTTGTTTTGGCTTCTGTTGCCCTAAAAAGATACCCATATTAGTTTTTCTTCAATATCTATATTGTAAAGACATTTACCTGTTATAATTTTATCAGATGTATAAATATAAATTCTAATGAGATTGTATGACGTATGCGAATCGAATATTGACATTATACTTTTGTATGGAAGACAAACTTTCGACCGTGAGTAGGAATCAAATCTGCGATTATCAATTCAGTAAAGCGCGATCTAGTCTCAGAGATGCCAGAACTCAGCTCGCCCTACCAAATCCTCTTACCATATTAACAGTTTTATAGTGATAGTAGCAACATCTATCATGGCAACTAATTAAAAGTTTTAAATGAAAGGCAATATATAAAAAAAAAAACTGAAATCCTTCTTTAAAACTAATGCCTTACTATTTATTACACAACCATTTTAATCACTGTCTTCTGAAGCCCTTCGTACTAATTAATCAGTTTGCGTGTAATTTGATTATTTCCAACAAGTTTCAAGATATATGGGACCGTTTAACTGATTAACAACCAATTATGATAAAACCTGAGTAGCATGAAGAGATTATAATTAATTTAGTTTCTATTTCGTTATTTATAAGATATATTAAGTACTTTGTTTACTATAGTGTTTTAGAAACCTATACTTAAAAAGGTCTGTTTGGTTAAGATAAATATATTCTCATAACAATTCACTATGGGAATCGTTACGGGTGTTGGCAGCCCAAAAAGTCTGACAACCAGTCTAACCGCACAGTTTTTTTTTTATATGTGATAGGCGGTAAACGAGCAGATGGATCGCCTGATGGTAAGCGATTACCGTCGCCCATGAACACCCGCAACACCAGAGGAGTCACAAGTGCGTTGCCGGCCTTTTAAAAAGGAGTATGCTCTTTTCTTGAAGGTTTGAAGTATCAGTATCTCCCAGTAATTGGGTGGCGGTATTCGGGTATTCGGGTAGGTATTCAGGTTCTTGGAAATGTGGATGGCAGTACACTGATATGCAACGGCTTCTGGTTACACTGGATGCTGACCCCAACCTAGTTGGGAAAAGGGTAGGCAGGTGATCATCATGGTAAATGACAATACAACTGACTGCCTCCTTGGTATAGCGGTTGCAAGCGCGACTGCTGAGGATGAGGGCCTGGGTTCGATTCCTAGGTCGAGTAAAGAGTTATTGGGGTTTTCAAGTGGAAATTCTCAGTAGCGGCACGGTTTCTAGAACTGTGCCTGGAAGTAGGCTCATCCCCTATTACATGGGACTCAATATCGGCATCAGCGAAATGTGGGTGTACAATAGAACACCTCTGCGTATATTATGTTATGTTCAATTGATCCCACTCATTATGGACTCAATATTGTTTTCTTTTTAAAAAAACGTTTCCACCCACTGGATTTCGCCTGTATCGTGGATACAGTTTATAAACATACATGTCACATCCACACACAAACAGATCCGAAACAACTATCTGTAGATCATACAAATATTTGTTCCGTGCGGTGTCCGAACCCTCGACACCTAACGCAGAAAGCTAATCGTTTAGCCACTGAGCCAACCGTGTCGTCAAAATTCACAGATTGATATTATCATCCACATGAATAAAATCAAACACCTATTTTGTTCGCAATATTATGTTCTGTAAATGCCCTGTTATCTTTGTCTGACATCTTCATCGTCTACACTCAATTCAACGATATACAAAAGTGATCCAAACATTTCTTCAAGTCATATTTCAGCTAATCTTGATTGACCGTTTAGGTTCATAGAAGCATTATACTATTGAATTAAATCCCTGGCGAAACTCAATAGGCCTTAATCGTTGCTTAAACGGGCCGTATTTTGTTTATTAGTATTTGTAGTAATGTATAGTATAATCTATCGTGTAAAATCAGTGTGTTCACGCCTCATCGCCAATACATAATCGTCGCGACGCTTACACATTCAGGCGGTGTACATTAGGGATGTTACGGAGGTGGATTTATCGGAGGCGGAATCGGAGTCGGAGGTTCTCGTAGTGACCTCCGCGGAGTCGGAGGTGAATCGGAGTCGGAGTCGGAGCAAATCTACGAATGTAAAATGTAAATAAATAAGAAAGAAGAAACTTGTCGCAACTCGTTCACTCTTCGTTCATCAGTTGCACAGAACACATATACTCCGTCAGTTGTCAGTGTCACGTAGAAAGCGCTCGGTAGCGCTGCAGCGATAGCAAGTTATAACTTGTAACTCCGATATATACCTCCGTTTTAATATATCGGAACCGGAGCCGGATTCGGAGGTGTAATTTTAATCGGAGGTTCCGACATATCGGATTCGGAGTCGAAGCTCCGTAACAGCCCTAGTGTACATTATCGAGAGCGGAATAACTCTTGTGATCACGAGATGCGTGGGCGCCCTTAATACAACTTGATGCCTGTAAGTGCGCAAGTGTTATATCATGTTTTAGATGTCTCATTGGTTCTTATCATTAACCCGTAAAGACCGCTTCATTGGTTAAGATGTAAAGTAAAATTTTGTATAGAATGTTTTACCAGATATAGACTGTGCAATGAAACACAAGTCTGTGTTTCATGATACATACAATCTGGGAAATAATCTCGTCTCTGGTCTTGTGGTTGGATGCGTGGAACCTGGTTATGAGGTCTCGGGTTCTCAGAAATTTATATGTACAATTATTACACCCCTACCTAAAAATCGGGGATTACAGGGGTGATGAACCTATGTTAACAATAATAAAAAAAAATGAGGATAGAATTCATAATTGAATACATATTCAACTATGAATTCTTAATTCAAATTCAAATTTCAATTCAAAAAATTTTTTTGATTGACCTGACTGACTTGACTTGATTGCCTTGTATGACCTCATACAAGTCTTATTAATTAACACCAGTAAATTAATCGCCTGGGTGAATTGTGTGCATAGTGGAACAAATAATAATGTGTTTAAAAAAGAACCTTATGCGTGGACTTAATACTAATAGCGACTGCAGAGACCGCACGAGTTCAGTTATCTCTCAGGTATAATTCAATACGTTTCAATTAAAATTCTCAGCAAGCTTTAAATTATTTGAAATATAGGATACCTATATGATTTTTTTAAAAGGAAGAGTGGACTGAAAATTGCGTTCGTTTATAATTTTATTATTTCCTTTACATATTTTATTATCATAAATATCCGTTTCATTTAAAAAGTAGTTGTTTATAGTTATATGAGAGTAGTACGTATATTTAAATAGTAAATCGAAGAAGGTAATGTGCGGGGATTCCTGCGCATCAATTCATACACAATATAGCACGGTTGGCGGAGTGGCTAAACGATTAGCTTTCTGCGCTTCGTCGCGGGCTCGATACCCGCATAGAACAAATATTTGTAAGATCTACAGATAGTTTTTTCGGGTCTGGTTGTGTGTGCATATGACATGTACGTTTGTAAACTATGTCCACGATACAGACGAAATCATAGTGTGGGTCAATGTTAAAAAAAGCGATACACATATAATATTATGTGTGCCTATTGTGTATGAATTTTATATATTAATATTATGAATAAGAACATAAGTTCTTAGTTGTGAAGTTTGATCTGGATTCAAGAAGCTGCCTGTAGGTATCAAATGTGTGTGTGACTTACATAGCATCACGCCTGTATCCCGGAAGGGTTAAGGAGAGATGTATCTACTATTATACACCCATATTTTGTCGATGTTGTTATTGAGTACCATGTAATAAGAGATGCGCCTATTGCCATCTACCAGGCACAGTTCTGCGGCCTAATTATGTAAAAAGGCGACAGCAACAGCAGTGACAGTGCTGCTACTTAGATTTTCAATATAGAAACACCCAATAACACATACCCGACCCACGAATCGAACATAGGACCTCACCCTCAACAGTCGAAAAATTATATCTCATTTGAAAAAACACGTTCTAAATTTCACAGTACTCTAACCACAGAAAGTAATCAACTTACCCCCTTTGCCTTTCAAACACTAATCTTATGTAAAACGTTTGGTCAATATATAGCTTACTCAATTTATTTCCGGTCCATTCTGGATTTTTTCACAGGAAATTGAATTCTACGTCATCCGCGGTACGTTTGCGAGGAAATCTGTTCGCATATTTTTTTTTTTCGTTATTTTTCTGCTGCCTTTTATGAAATGTGCTCGAGTCTTACTGTTACGAGATAAAAGTGTTGAGTATTTTTCGTTGGTTAAGTAGAATAAGGTGAAGTAACGCAATGGTTTGCTCTTTTGTTGGTACTTTTGGGTTGCATTAAACCGAGGCTCTGTGAAAGCGTTTTGTACTATGAAATGTTTAAAGATCTTTGTACTTGGTATGAGAAGGTGCCATTATTAAATTTACGTAGCGTAATTTTTGCTGTAAGCGTAAAATTACTCTTCGCTTCTTCGCAATATTTGGGGAGAGGAGTTTCCTGTGTTCCTCACTCACATTATTATACTGTAACGTGCCATGTGAATTAAAGCTATTAAATAGCATCACGCCTGTATTCTGAAGGGTAAGGTAGAGACGTAGGCAGTGTCGGATTAAGCAAGCGCGGGGCCCGTAGCAAATTCTATCGGGGGCCCTTGATCTGCTATGGCCTCTTAAGTATAAAGAGACTTTTTTGTAGAACTTGTGCGTTTACCGTATGAAATTCTGTGTTATATTTTTGTAATAAGTTTCACCGAAAAAGTTACGCTGTGGCGGAGTTGAGTGGGTTTGGATACGCGGGGCCCCATTTTGCGCGGGGCCCGTAGCAATTGCTACTCTTGCTATGTGGTTAATCCGGCACTGGGTGTACGTACTATTGAATGATCCTATTGCCATCTCCGTGCTGTAACAGAAAATTTTCAAGCAATAAAACCTAACCAAGCCAGAGATTGGATCTAACTCACGCTCGGCAGTTGTAACCACTACACCAGAAGATCCCAGACTTTTTTCTCATAGACAACTTACAAAATTTAGCTGATTCCGGTGCAGCTCCCTGCAGCTACATTTCTACCATATTGTAAATTGAATTGTAAACCCCTATTTTTTGGTCACGCCAACGTTGACCCCCGTCGAGTTTCCCGTGGACCCCTGGGGGTCTACCTGGACCACTTTGGGAACTAATGCACTGGACAAATGAGGCAGATTTTGTAGGAGAAAAAAATCGAATTGTGGTATAATATCCTTTTTTCGAAGATAAATCCCAATTTGCGGGTATCGTAATGATTATACGCTTTGCTCAGTTAGTGCGTAACATGTGTGGTTTTGAGCGTTCACGTAGAATATCATTTAGCTGCTGGCTTCTGACAAAATTACCTTAAAATACGCGCAAAATAGGTGTTTGGGTTTTGTCAGACTATAAACAAGGTCGAAACGTTTTGATTTTTTCAAAATTTTATTACTTTATTGTAATAATTATCACGAGGTAAGGACAAGGAATATTTTCAGTTAAAAATTTTGAGGGTAAATTTCTCAATCTATAAACAATATCAAAAATATAAAAACATGACAACTTAGTTTTTATTTGTGTCTATAACATAAAAATCAGCAAAATCAGTTCATGTTTAGTGAGGTAAAAACGTTAACGCAAGAGTATCGTTTAGCTAAAAGTTTTTATACAAAATATAAAAACTTTTAGCTAAACGATACTCTTAAGACATACATGAATTTACGTGCAATAAGATTATGCTTTAACGTTGGCAATAACGCCCGTGTGCACACATCCTTACTTTGAGCACAAAAAAATCATATAATTATAAAACTTATCGCAATTGTTAATACGTAACATTAACTTTTATGAGCTCTTTAACATAACAGGCTTCAAAAGTTATTAAAAAACGTTCACCTGTTATAAAATACTCGGTTTGCACATGCGATGCGCTATAAAGTTCAATTAGAAGCTTCACATTTTATAATAACATGACATTGGGGCCTTGAAATAGGCGATAGCATATTATTGACGAAATATTGACGGATTATGATGAAAATGTTCCTAAAGTTTATTATGAAAACATATAACCAATAAGGTACAATGGTCGCAAATGCTACTGCTGAGCAGATCTTGGGTTCGATTTTCGGGTCGGTCAAAGTGTTATTCGATTTTTTTGTACTAAAATTCTCAGTAGCAGCACGGAGTCTGGATTTGTTCTCGTTAGATGAGATTAGGATTACCTCCTATTACATTAGACTTAGTAACGGCATCGGCGAATTTTTTTTTTGTATTATTTACTTATATTTAAAAAAAAAACATTGCTACTAACTAGGATTCCTCCTGTATCGTGGGTACAGTTTACATGGACACACAACCAGACCCGAAAGAACTATCTGTGGATCATACAAATATTTGTGCCGTGCAGGGATCGAACCCGCGACACGTAACGCAGAAAGCTAATCGCTTAGCCATTGCGCCAACCGTTGTCAACCTTTGCCGGAGAAATACAGGCTCAATGCTATGTTATGTTTTGTTTATTACGCAAACATAATATTTTCTAGTTGTTAACATGTCTTAGATATTTAAAACACATACATAATTATATCTTTGGCGGTCTAGTTACACATAATAAAATAATGTGCTCCTGACCGATTTCGGTCACGGCGGCCAATCTCACCGGAGATTAGCCAACTACGCAGGAGATATTATAGAGCACAAGTGTATGCGCAAACACATGTGCTCTCTCTGTTCCTTCACTCTCATAGTCCGATGGGACGGCAATCCGACACGACCGGAGAGAGATCAGGTGCAGGACCAACGGCTTTACGTGCTTTCCGAGGCACGGTGTGTATTTACATACACGAAGATCCAGACCCGAAACAACTATTTGTAGATCATACAAATATTTGTTCCGTGCGGGAATCGAACCCGCGACACGTAGCGCAGCAGTCGATCTCTCAACCACTGCGCCAACCGTGCCGTCAGTTACACATACATGGAGTATAAGTACCTATGTCCGTTATAGTCTTTGAAACCATCCAACCGATGTGCCCCAAACCGGTTTCATTAGAAAGTTAATAATGCGAAGATGGTTTACCACTAAAACAATGCATTTTTTTAGCGTAGTAGCACACGCCGGGTATCCGCTAGTAAGCTATACACAAACATTATCATATTCAAATAATAGCCGAATTAAGGAAACCTGATAAACTCGTATATTGACCAGGCGTGAGCTTCCAATATAATTATACTAGGTTCGTAAAGATATATATTGTAAATGTGAGCACAGTGTAGGGGTATTCTTTTTACTTTTATTTTTTATTTTTATTAACAGACTTTATCTTAAAGTTGCATTTAGTATTTATTTGACGAAACCAACATTGTTTTCCCATGCTTTTTCCACATTATGTTCATGGCAAGATTGTTAAAAGAGGCTTTAAAAGATCCATGGAGTTTCTTGCCGGTTCTTCTCCATAGGACCAACTCTTAGAAACCGTGCAACTAGAGTCCTATAACGTTTCATAAGTGCCTGTATTAGGTTTATTTGAAATAAAAACAATTCTATCTGTCTATAGTAATCACAGTCAATGGTTATTCGCAAGGAGAGAATACACCTCGCCAATTTACTTGACCTATTTATTTAAATGGCGCAAGAACAGTACCTTTTACTGTAATTTTGATTGTCTCCTTTCTCAGTTATATTTGATATTTATTAGTTTATTATATATACCTATATACTATAAAATATTTATTGTATTTTTATTATTATGTTTAAGTATGTTGTTTTTGTACACTAGACAGCCCAATATCTGTCTCCCAGTCCATCCAAAGGTTGTTTGGAAAAGATCGCCTTGTGCGATAAGACCGCCCATTGTATACTCTGTCCTATCTATGTTAAATAATATATAAATAAATAATTTGTTCGCCTATTGCGATAATCACAGAAATTGACACTTTTCTACGCAAAAAACAACACCAAATTATTATAAAAGAATACAATATAAACAAATTTTATTAACCCAGCTATTATTCCGCCATTCTCGCTGCCACACACAAACGCTTGTAAAATTTAAACCCGTGCATTGTACACTTATGGCGTTGAATCTGGGAAATTTAATTTACGCCAGGAAACACGTACCACAGAGGAAGCCTTTTAATGAATAGAAATGTAATTGTGCACCGCAGTGCATGCGAACCGATCTTTACACGTCATTACGTGAGCTAATAGTTGCGGTGGGATTTGCTTGCTTTTTCTATCTTTGGTGTAATTAGATTTTAATGATGTTTGATGAAAAAAATATGGTCGTAGAAATGTATGATTGTGACAAGTTTTTTCTTTTCTTTTTGAAAATGAAGATGTCTTTTGTTAAGTTTTTATATTGTATCAGACTGTCAGTTATGAAAACATTTACGAATAGGTATATACCTGTCGACTGCTAAGCGAGAGGTCCTGGGTTCGACTCCCAGGTCGGGCAGTATTATTGGATTTTTCTGTATGGAAATTCTCAGTAGCAGCACGGAGTCTGGAACTGTGCCCGTTAGATGGCAATAGGCTCGGCCCCTATTACATGGGACTCAATAACAGCACTGGCGAAATGTGGGTGTACAATATGGTACACCTCTGCCTAACCCTTTGGGATGTGCAGGCGTGATGCTGTCGTAGGCACCTGTTATTTTCCAGTTACATTTACGAATCAGTTTAGTTACATTATCGAAGTGTCTAGAACTGACTATAATATTTATAACATACATATACTATAATTAAAATTACAGCACACATACATTTCACCGTCCCAAGACAGCACTATAAAAATACTAGCTTCCGCCCGCGGCTTTGCCCACTTTGATTACGAACCCGTGCATTTTTCGGGTCACACGTAGCGCCATCAGTTATTGTTCTTTCCCTCGGGAACGGTACTTTTTCGGGATGAAAGATACCCTATGTCCTTTTCTGTATCCCTGACAACGTATATGCAAAATTTCATGAATATCGGTTTAGTGGTTTAGGCGTGAAAAGGTAACAAACAAACAAACTTACTTTCACATTCATAATATTAGTTAGAATTCCTCTCAGTTTCGTAACCCTAAAATGCGACAGCAATAAAAATAACAGTACAATAACACTAGGACCGTACATAAGACCTTTTTTTTTTTTTTTTTTTTTTTTTTGGGTGGGAAATCATCCAATGACCCCCCTCCGCCCTGGGCAAGAGCGAAGGGATGTGTCAGACTCTTACTGACTAAAACCCACCCGTGTCCCCATGATCGCCCTTGGTGTACCGGGGCCGCGATATCTGTTATATTGGCTCGCAGCCCCGGCAGGCGTTGGCCCGCCCTTAGCCCAGGCGGGCCCCACGACTGTTGCTGACTTCACTTTGTTAACGGGGGGGCGCGTGGAACACTACGCTGCCCCCCCCCGTCTCGGGCCTTTCTCTGGTCGGGCGACGGACGGCCCAAGTCCGCCGCCCGCAGGCCCTCCTCTATGGTGGCTGGAGATCGTCGCGCGCCTCGCGGCGTCGACGAGCCGGGCGTCCCCTTCGGCGGCCTCCTGGGCGTCGCCAGTCTACCTCCTCCTTGGCGGCCATGACCGCCTCACAGAAGGAGGCGACGGCCGCCCATGCGCTCTCGCTCCGAGCCATGGATCTCACCAAGGTCGGGAGCGAGAGGTCGCCGCCGATCTCCTCTACGAGGACACGGCGCATCGGCTCCCATGCCGGGCACACCTCCACCGTGTGCTGCACCGTGTCCTCCGGGGCGTCCTCGCAGTGTAGACACCCCGGTGTGTCGATCCGCCTGATTCTGTGCAGGTACCTCCCGAAGCAGCCGTGCCTGGTGAGGACCTGCGTCAGGCGGAAGGTGAGGACGCCATGGCGCCTCTCCAGCCACTCTCTAAAGACGGGTCTTACCGCCTCGATCGAGGCGTGCCCTGCGCGCGGTTGCCACAGCCGCCGCTCCCATGCCGCCATGAGATCGCGCCGGAGCTCCGTCCTCATCGCAACAACTTGTCGCGGCATTGGACTCGAGCCCCGGCTCAATTCCTCGCGGCGCCAGACATACAGCACCGCGAGGACCTCCGCCTCAAGATCCCACGGCGGCGTTCCGGCAAGGAGGCTCGCCGCCTCAAAGGAGACCGTGCGGTACCCGCGGATGATCCTGACGGCCATCACGCGCTGCGCTTTACGCAGACACGCAGCGTTGACGGCCGCCAGGCCCCGCTCGCCGCACCACACCGGCGCCCCATACAGCGCCATGGACCGCACGATCCCCGCGTAGAGCCTCCGGCAGGAGGCGTCTGGCCCCCCAATGTTGGGCAGCAGCCGCTTGAGCGCGGCCGCGGCCGTCACCAGCTTGGGAGCCAGACGTCGGAAGTGCTCCCGAAAGTTCCACCGGCTGTCGAGGACGAGTCCCAGGTACTTCATCGTCGACTCGACGCCGATGCGAACCCCTCCCACCATTATCGCGGATCCCGGAGGTGGCGCGTTCCGAGGGCCGTGGAACACCATGGCCTCGGTTTTGTGCAGCGCCACCTCGAGGCCCAGCTGCCGGATCCTCTCCACGACTGTGGCAACCACGTCTGCCGCTAATTCGGCCGCCGCCTGGTGCGTGCGTCCCCGCGCCAGGACCAGCGTGTCGTCAGCGTAACACATCACGCTGGCCCCGCCGGGGAGGGCACCTCGCAGCACCCAGTCGTAACCGATGTTCCACAGGAGCGGCCCCAGTACCGACCCCTGCGGAACACCGCACGACATCTCTCGTCGGCTCCAGAACTCCTGACCCGGGAATATGACGGCCCTGTCCGTCAAATAGGCCCCGATTACTCGACGGAGGTAGGTCGGCACTCGGTGGAACCTGAGTGCCTCCCCAATACAGCTCCAGGGCAGGGTGTTGAACGCATTACCGTACATAAGACCTGCGAACGACTCTTGATGTTCAGGTTCATAGTGAATGCTATTCAAGTTGTGGAATAAGACCTGGAAGCATATTGCTTTATAGGTTAAAACGAGTGGATACCCGCCTCACCTAATTGGTATATAGTTTGCGCAGGCAAAGCGTATTGTACTACGCGCAGAACAATTTTATATCCAGGGAAAAGAAAAGAGATAGATAGATAAAGAAAGAAAGAAAGAAAATAATTTATTTTTGACCCCACAAAAAAAATATAGAAAAATAGAAATAATTATAAAAAAAAAACAACAAAAATAACATAATAACACTAAAAACATATAAACTAACAAAGGTCAAAAATAGGTCCCCAACTCAGCATGATGCTGCTGCTGGATAGCTGCAGCGCTGATTTTCAGTTGGGGCCAATAAATAAAGTAATATAATAAAATAATAAATAAAGATACACAATACATTTCCACACACACGTTACTGAGAGCACTTCACACATTATAATATAAAAATACATCCTCCCCCTCGTAACCCTAAAATGCCAGTGCGATAGTAATAATAGTACAATAACACTAGGACCGTACGGTAGTCTTGCGGATGACTGCAATGGCGAGATTCCAACCGTAATGCCGGGATAGTTCGCAGTTTTCTCCCCGTTTTAAGCTTCAACCGTTTTGGTTTGGATTGCTGTTTTTCTTTCCACCTACGCTTAAAATAGGCAGTTTAAAAGATAATTTTTTGTACCACTTATTTTGGTCGGGCCTGTAATGTTTTTGCGGTGGTGTCGTTTCAACAGATAAATGTTATTGCTCCAAACTCATTTTGATTTCGGGAAAGGGTTCCAAATAGGTATATTTTTTCTTTTAGGCTATTATTTTGCATGATAACGTATGGAATTTCAGTTCAAAAATCCCAGCTTCAAGCTACTTTCTTGGGTTATTTACGTTAAATATATGAAAACTGTGATAGTCTAGCCGTTAAACGTTTGTCTTCCATGCTGAGGGTCTGAGTTCAAACCCGGCCCGCATCTCTAACTATTCGGAAACATGTGCGGCAGCCTAATTACCGATGTAGCGACAGGCATAGATCGCGCGATAACTTCTGTCAAACGTCATTTTTGTGACATATAATGTATTGGCTGACAGTGAGACTGCTGTCGCGTGGCTATCGCGTTGCTGTCGTTTTTTTACGTAATTAGGCTGCCGATCAGACTGTAATTATCATATGCGTTTACGGTGAAGGAACCTACATACCTGAGAGGGCTCCATGAACTTACCGGTGGTGTGTGTCGTCCGCCAAGCCGCACCAGGGCAGCGTGGTGAGCTAAACAGACCCTCGCCCAGCACTGGGACAGTAATGGGTTGAATTTATATATTATATGAAAGTTGGGAAGTAAAATAAAGTGCCTACAAAACTTGAAATTGGAAAGTTTTTAATAATAGAATAAAAAAGAAATGTAGACATTTCCAATCTTAACTTAACATTTTTCGTTCACACACATTTTTCCCGTCAACTGGTTTACCCTACATGGGATTTTGTAGTTTTATTTCGAGCGGAACTTAAGCGAAATGTCAAGGCGGCACCCGTCGCGTCCGAGCCTCTGAGGCAAGGGTACCGTATCGCGGCCGACTATTTCTAATATATTTCCCCGTTGAATTTTTGACGTAATCTCTGCGTTTGCGAGCCCGTAAATTCAAGTTTAAACGCGGATTCCATATATTTGTAAGTTTCGTAAATGGAATATAATCCGATTTTTAACTGTATTTTGGGTTTTGAAGGATAAAATAACGGTATTATCGAAATATTATACGTTATTTTCTAAAAAGTAAAGAAAAACTTATAAATAGACCATAATATTTTAGATTTGAGAGATTAAATAAACCAAATACTTCGTCATATCACTGCAAGTAAGTTACTTTATCAATACGAGTACCTATTTTAACTCCCTTTTTTGTTTGTTGAACAAAAATTTTTGTAATCAGCCAATTTTGTTTGTCAAACCTAATACAATACTTTTACCTTTCAGCGACACAAAATGTAATATTCGGTTCAAAACTCGACGCTTTTATCACCCTATAAAAACAACGTATAAAAAGTGAAATCATTTTTAGACCATAATTTATTCCACAAAAATATCTTATTAAACCACATCATTACCATCTGCCTGAACTGTCAATTCATTGCCGTGTATCTGTCATCATTACCGGCTTTCATTTCCGTTACGTCCCTATTCTCTGGTTGTCGCATTATGCACGTTATTAATAATGACACACCCGATTTTGTGTGAAATGGAATATTTTGGGGCATGTCATTACCGCAGCGGCATGGTAATGAAGGAATATTATGTTTCACCTACCTGTCTCGTTGCAAGTTTTCAGGTAATAATAACAAGTTGATGTTTTTCATTCGGTATAACATAATATAGCATCACGCCAGTATCCTTTCTAGGGTTAGACAGGGGTAGTATGCCTATTACCACATTTCGCGTAATAAAGGTCGAGCCGCGTATTGTCATCTATCGGGCACAATTTGAAACTTTGAGCCTGCTACTGAGAATGTTCTTACAAAAAGCCAAGTCGCACTTTGCTCGAACCGGGAATGGAACCCAGGACCTCACACTCAGCAGCCTCACTTGTAGCTACTAGGCCAATGTGGTGGTCACTCGTTAGTAGAGAAACTGTTTATTTTATTTATTCTATGATGCTAAATATAGGGAGGTATACAAGTTGTGGTTTTTTTCAGTTTGACGTCAATTAGCAGCCATCTCATTAGTGCATCAGATGGGGGTGGAAATAATGACGTCAAAGATTAGGAGTTAATGTTCGTCATACGATTGTATTTGTTTATTGAGTACATTTCTGAATTCGAATGTTATTGACACACACTTGTGTTTTATATCAGGTTGATGTAAAAAAAAGTATTAATTCCAAATTCAATTTTTCACTGAAGAAAAATAAAATGAAAAATAAAAGAATCTTAAAATAAGAATTAAAAAAGAACGAAGTAACTAGCTGTCTGGAATAAAAATAAATTTAATGTTACTTTCAATTACAATTTTTCTCACAAAACTAAAGGTATCTGTGAACAAAGAAAATAAATTAACTAAGTGCCTATCATTTATTAGACAATATAAAAGCATCAGGCAATATTTTAACGAACTTTGTGCCTAAAATTCAATTGTATGAAAAAAATCATAATATTTAAGTAGAAAATGGTCGCCTTTGTAATATTTTTATTCGACTAATGAATCTAAGTCTAAGTTTGTAAGTTTCAGAGAAAAACGTCTAGTTGGATTACGAACTTAGGTACAAGATGCTTTTGTGAAATGAAACGCTGAACATTATAAAAATGATAGGGCTCAATTCGTCCCACACACCTGAAATTTTCAAGAAACTTTTCATAAATTGTGCAAATCATGTTGATTTTAATGTTTAGGGGCTCGAAGCTACATGGGTGACCATTTTTCACATATTTAGACCCTTCCGTGCCTCGGAAAGCACTTTAAGCAGTTGGACCCGGGTGTCATACGAAGATCTATGACAGTCGTTACGGGTGTCAGTAGTCTAAAAAGTCTGACAACCAGTCTAACCTTAGAGTACCAGTGTCTACGAGTTACTGGGTGGCGGAGGTCAGAAGGCAGTCGCTCCGTCTAAAATACTGATATTCAGCCGCGACCGGTTAGATTGAAAGCCGATCCCAATGTAGTTGGGAAAAGTTGGCAGATGATGATGATGATTTTCATGTTTGTAGAAGTTAGAGGCGATTCAAAAAATAGTTTAACTTAAAGACGAGGCATTTGTAAAGCCATTCGTTAGTAACCCACCTATTTCTAAATATATAATAGCTTCTTTGTCTAATGAGCTTTCTGTTACATGCATATTGTACATGCATTTATTATAAAGAAAATGTATATGGATGAATCTTTCCCTGAGCAAGGCGCTTCCTTTAGTCCATAAAACACAATAGATACGACGTAGAAGATGTATTGTCCTGCTACACAACAACCATCAAACACGACATACCAAATAAAAATCACGAAAGCAATTGTACCAAACAAAACATCCAATATCCGCGAACCGAACATAAATTTAACCCTTTTTTCACATTTACAAAATTCAATTTGCACGGTAAGCTTTCGCTGTAATAATATGACATTAGTAAAAATAAACGTAGGGTAGGAGCACTAATAACGCTTCTATTTGGCACCGGAAAATTGCTAAATCGCTGTCGTAGCTCGCAATGACAAACAAAGGCCGTTCGATACAGAAAGGGGATGATAAAAAGAGGTCGTATTTGACAAAGCCGCTGTGGTCGCGAATGCGTGAGCAATACGTAATAACTGCTCGTTCGTACTTGTTTCTGTCTGTTTGACAAAGGCTGTGTTGTCGTGTGTAGATATTTCGGTGATAAAGCAAGAGTGGAGTTAGAGGTTTATGGGTCATTTGAAGAAAGTATTTTGTGCTATGATACTACATCAATGAAAAACAATTTATACTACACATTTATATTTCTTTTACATTAATAAATAATTCTACTGGATAAAAACTAAGAGAAAATATATTCAATTAAAATATGATTAATGTTCAAAGTCAAGCAACAGCCTATAAATTATCTGACCAGGTTCTGAATGGCCATAACCATCATCAAAATCAAACCTATCTCGGACACACACACATGCATAAACACTCAAGAAATTACTCTCATGAAGAACAAATATCTGTAGGGAAAAAATATTTTGGTCTCAAAGCAAGATTCGAACACAGAAAAGCAAAGGCTTGCTGCGCCACGGCGCGTTTCGGGTCCCCATTCCAACTTTTATTGACGAGACGGAATGGTGTTCTACATTTGTGGTGGGTCGTGTCATACCGTGCAGGTTATTAAATAAATTCCAATATCAAGTCAGATTGCGAGACATGGAGATATTTAATTCCTTTCACCCTAATATCTGTCACGTCAGTGAGAGATTTAAGGCGCTAACAGACTGGGGTTATGTGACGTCACGTTATTTGATTTACGTTTTAAACACGTCAGTTATCAAGTTTTGTAACGAAACCGACTGCCTAGCGCGAGACGTCTTTAGTATCGTTACTTGAGAGTTTTTTCCGAGCCTCAATATAGTAACATCGTAAGAAAATATAATTTTTTTTTTCTTCTTTCCAGATAAATACAGAAGTGGTGTACAGTGAAAATGCGAGTGACTTAAGTGTAAAGTGATCAAAATGAAGACCTCTAGCTTAGTGTTGACACTGATTTGTGTCATTTCACTCACCTGCACGCACGCCAAAACTGGTAAGTAATTTAAAAAATAAAAATATTAAATATGAACAATCTGGTTACAGTGACATTCACCCTAACAACCTGTTATGAGTTCGAAACATTTTGCAATTAAACATTGTTTATATGTGAGATAAATGTGGTAGATTACGGGCTTTCCACACCACTTGCTTTTATAATTTCCGATAGTAATCTCACAGATAAAATATCTCTTAAATAATAGGAAAATATTGTCTAGCTGTTGATGAGCTAGGTAGTTTATGGTAGATTTACTTATCAGATAAGTTGAAGATAGGTAATCAGCCAGTTTAAAGTAAAATACCAAGTATACTTATTTGATATGTAGTTAATGATGCCATGAAAAGTTACTTATGATAGGTTAGTTAAGGTCTTCTGGTTTCTAATTACTTGTTAATCAACTTGCAAAGCAGACTAATCAATATCTCGTATTGACTCGTTCAAGAAAAGAACATCAATCCACGCTGAGTGATCGCAATCAGAAAGTAAGAAATCTTCCTGATTGCAACCATCACTTGATTGCTTTTATTGTCTGATATGTTGAAGGGAACTTTAATTGAGAATTCAACTGACTATTGATGTTAACGAGTGCATTATTGGTTGTCAACATAAAAATATCGAAGGGTTTATTGATGACTTTCTATTGTAGCGTGGGTGCGTTATAAGTAGTGATCGGAGTAGGTAGAGCTATTTCGGTTCAGTGACTGCAAACGTTCATGTTAATATGGACATTCCCCGGGATTCTAACTGAAACTCTCATTCGGCATTCGACAGAATAAATTGTTGTCTTTGTATTGGCAGTGAGCGCACGACATTGTCAAACTAACATCAGGGACGCGTTGGTAATTTCCAATGCGCACACGTGCGATGTTGCCGCTCAGGTGTAACGCCCGTCGGAGTGGTGGAGGGATATGTGTTCGTTCATAATTCCTTAAGACGTGAATAGCTTTATAGCTTTTTCAAAGTGATTTCTGACTTATTTAATAATTATATTTCAAATCCCGGGATTCCAGGAGTGTCCATATTAAGACAACGTATCGCAAGTACAAAAAATAGCTCCACTTAGTCCGATCACTGATTATAGACACAAATCTCACAAGAAATTTCTATCCGAAGGTATGGAACATACGGGAATTGAACCTCTAGACCACAATTGCTTAACTACTGTGCTGACCATGCCATCCAGAAACAAAAGAGCATCAATCTAAACTTCCATTAGCAATATTATAGATATTTTGAACACTGTCCAATAATCTATATTCTCAATTTAAATTGAGACTTCAGCGTGACGGAATACTGATGTTAACAAGTGCATTATTGGTTGTCACGATAGACGGGTTGAAGGGACAAGGGTTCGTCAATTTCCGTTAGGTCCCTTTGAATTAAAGTTTGTCGGATAATATAATTGATATCCGATATATGACACTCTGGGGCACCGGGCACAATATTGAATTTGAAACGATTTTGAGGGCCACAGACGACGAAAAAATGACCAATAGCGTGTGCGGTTACAAAGGCTTTTGATATTTTAAAATTGAATTTTCGTCTGAATAATTTCATTATGTGATCAGAATGGCGTTAAAAAAATATTTCGTCGCACGGAAATTGAGGTTTTATAAAAAAAGTCTTTTTATAAGCGTATGTAATAATAACTAAGCTGAGCCATGACTGTCCCACTGGTGGTGATGGGCTTCCTCTCAGAATGAGAAGGGTTAAGTCTCCACTACGTTGGCTTGGAACCACAACTACATAACATAATGTCCTCCTGACCGATTTCACCGCGGCCAATCTCACCGGAGATTAGCCAACTACGCAGGAGATATTATAGAGCACAAGTGTTTGCAGAAACACGGGTGCTCTCTCTATTACTTCACTCTCATAGACCGATGGGACGGCAATCCAACCGACGACCGGAGAGAGATCAGGCGCAGGACCAACGGCTTTACGTGCTTTCCGAGGCACGGTGTGTATTCACATACACAAAGACCCAGACCCGAAACAACTATCTGTAGATCGTACAAATATTTGTTCCGTGCGGGAATCGAACCCGCGACAAGTAGCTCAGTAGTCGATCTCTCAACCACTGCCCCAACCGTGGCGAACTACAACTAAAACAACGTATTACAAGCACCAAAACTTTTGGAAACTAAGAAACTAATTAATCAGTTCTTTATGTACCAAATGATGTGACTAAATATGAAGTACTAAGTTGTTTCTAAGTATTTCAGTGTTCAACATCAATCCAATTCAGCACTATCCAAACTTGGCCTTCTCGACTATACACAACTGTGTAATCTGAGGTTTCTATGTAAATGGGATGCAACCAAAGAGGACAAATCGTCTACGGACGGGTCGTTCAGGATTTGTTAACAGACTAGTTAATCCTATTCAAATATCCCGTTACAAATTCAGTTAATGGAGCTCTAGAAGTGTTTAAATCAAAATGATTAGTGGCTTTGGGTTAGTTTTAGGTTCAATTACATTAATGATTAATTTTGTTAAAGTTTTGAATTGCTTAGCTAAGAGTGAATTTGTTCTTTTTAGAATGGTTTCTGAATTTCTTTTGTTTTGTGACTACAAACCTGAATTTTGATAAACCATATGAGATTATTTTATTTATTAATATACTACTTATATACTACTTATATAATACTTTTTTGCAACTTTTCAGAAATATCGTGGCAAATAAACTTAAATATTTGGAATCTTAAGTTTCACTTGTCAGAAGAAAGGAATATTTTAGTAAACTATTGCCGTTATATTGTCAAGAATGTTGTTAACTAGTTTTATGAGGAGCTCATTGAAGGCGGTTGACAATCTGTCACTACTATTATATAACAAAGACATCCCGCGGTGTTACTCGCGATACAAGGAGTACGTATGGGAGTTTCGAAAAAAAAATATTGTGCACCTCTTCACCTTCTAAAAAGCACATGTTCCAAATTTCACGTTTCTATCTGCATTAGTTTAGGCTGTGTGTGTGTGTAAGTCTGTCTGTGCGTAGTACGCAGTATAGATTTGTGTTGTATTTGCTATGCGACATAACGATTAGGTAAAGATCGTTCATAATATTTTATATCAAAAACTAATATCGACTAATGTGCGTGAGCTTTAATGTGCCAGACACGTCGTCACGTCACGCATGGCGGCGTGCCGGCGGTTTACAAACGGCTTTGCCGTTCGTAGGCGCCGGACACAAGCCTTACATGCGCAATCTAGTTAAAGTCTCTGGATTGTGCTGGAGCTAGCGTTTCGAACTATTAAATTCTTCGTTAAACAAAATTGTGCTTTATATGAATTGAAGTTTAGTTGAGAATTGAGCGTCAAGGCTAGAGTTATCATCTACCGGTAATAATTTATCTTAGCTGAATATTTTTTCTGTAGGGTCACATAATGTGATACCAAATATGGCGTCAACTAATATCTCAATATCATCGCCAGAATAAAAGAAGTTTTCAATTCAAATAATGATATTGGAAGCAAAATTACATTTATTGTGAAATATATACTGTCTGAAATTAGGACCTTCATTATGAGCTTTTTAAGTATGGATGTTTTGATGGAGATTATGGGATGCACTAACAATGGCTAGTAACTATAATATGGCGGTGGCCTTGAGTCGTTGGAGGCGCTACAGTCTGACGGGGTGTGGCGTCTAATTTTAACTAAACCTTAAAAGATTTAGTTATAAGATTTTTTGTTGTTTTTGTTTTTGTATCATTATTTGTGATACCTTACGAGGCTGACTTGGCGCATCAGCGCAAAAAGCCTCATCAAATAAAAGATGAAAAAAAATATCATCACCATCTTGTATCCCCAGGTATGTCCATTTATGAGCTAGGTTATGGTCAATAAACATCGTGCATTTGAAACAAAGATATATTTAATGCTATATTACTAGAGTTAGACCTAAAAAAAAATAGACAGCTAGGTTTATGATTTCTAATCACGCGGAAATCATCCCCCGTAGTCAACTATACAACTAGTCTATGCTCGGTTTGTTTACACAAACACATATTAAACAAATAAACTACTGCTTAAACTAGTGGTTCAATTGATTTGGTAATCGTTATTGTTGTTTTACATATTCATACAAGCTTCAATTAAACTCGTATCATATCGCTGGTATTGTGATACCGCTATAAATTATGAATAAAGTCGATAATTAACAGTTCGCGTGTCAATTGGGCTACAATTAATTCGTTGGTACTGTTTATTGGATTTGCTAAGTAATTATCGCTTGGTATTGTTAAGTGTCGATGTTATTGTGGTCTATAACCGATATGTTGGAATAATCATTGTGTTGAACTTGTTATCGGATTAATCATGGAATATTTTCATGTTGGTAGCCTTTTTTTATTGTATTTAGCTTTTTGAAACTTATGAATACAATTTTGAGTGAACGAAAGCAAGAAAGAGGAGGTTTTTACAAAAAATCCTTTTTGTCGTCATAATTAAGAAATACCACAATTTTTGGTGTAGTGTAGCAGCATGGACTCAGGAACTGTGCCCGGTAGATGGCAATAGGCTCGCCCCTTATTACATGGTACTCAATAACGGCATCGGCGAAATGTGTTTGTCCAATAGTACACCTCTGTCTAACCCTTCGGGGAATACAGGCGTAATACTATGTTTGACTACCACAATTCTTTTCTTTATCTTTATTGAGGAACCACAGACACTCTTCGGTGATTTCTAAAACGTTGAGCGTTTTAGAAATTGTTGAGCGTTTTAGAAATCACCGAAGAGTGTCCGTGGATATTTTTTATTTTAAAAAGAAACCCTTCTCTTACGTTATATTGTGTTCCACCCGGCACAGTTTACAAACATTCATTTCACATTCACACACTTGTTGGCACTTCCAGACCCGGAACAACTGTACGCATAGATCATACAAATATTTGATCCCGCCGATCATACAATATTGCCACACGGCAATCGAAACGAACACTTAACGCAAAACTGTGGGAATCATGCCGTCTATACACGTAACGCAAAAAGCCAGTGTGCCGTCTATATCTACAAACTTTCTACAGATTTCAATCAAATGAATCCGCGGGAACTTCTAGTACCCATAGCTCCAAACTGACGCACAGGTAGCCGAATGACTTATTGATTCAGGCCACCTCGACAGGACTTATGCACGGAGCCCTCTCATCAGTTATGCATGAATGCGGATATAGGCCGGCTTAGTTGTGCATATCATTTCCTAGTTGAATAAAATTATTGGGTACTGAAGTATTTCCACTCGATTTCGTCTTTGTATTATTTATAAAAGTAGGTATATATTATATACAAGGTGGATTTTTCAAGTAGTAGTGCCATATGCCATTACCTCCCAGATTTTTTTCCTTAACGACACTATTGGATGGTGCAATAATAGAGTGCCTATGTGATTTTTCAAAATCTTCGGCTTCAACTCCTGGGTTTTAGTTTTCATCAAAATCGGACTCAATGCTCCTTAGAATAATTTTCGCTATTCCTTATAGTTTCGGATTTGGCCATCCACGCCCACTTGAAAAATTCATATACAGGATATATAGTCCTCCTCACCGTATTTAGTGACATCGACCTGAACTAGTATTGATTCATATTGTGAGCTCATTAATGACTAGCACATCCAAAATTGGTTTTAAAAACGCGGTTACTATGTGGGCAGAACAGCTAACTAGTGTTGTTATACGTGTAAGTGTAAGAGGACTTTAGGGACTTTTCATAACAAATCCATAAATCTAATGAGTAGTAGATAATGTAGATTTTTGAAATGTTTCTCGAGATCTCAAGCAGTTTCAAAAGTCTACAACAAATTGATTATAACAATTTAATGATATTTATTCACACGTGTACAATAAACAAAGATGAGAATTTCTAATTCGATATCCCTTCGCCTTTACTTTACGGCTTCAGAATGTGATTCCGAATTCTAGCTTTCATTTAAAGTCGTAGCATAGTCACCACCCTGTATACGAAGATAAGATAGCATTATTGAAGATCACCTGAAGGTACAGGCAGAGGTCTCATCATAATTATGTTAAAAAGAGTAACCATGGAGTTTCTTGCTCGTTCTTCTTCATTGGAAATCAACACTTTGGAACGTGGCAACTAGAGCCTGAGTATTCAAAAGTGCCTGTAAATGGTTTACATGAATAAAAATATATTTGAATTTGAATTATCATCATCTACAGCCCGACTTCGCCCACTGTTGGGCATAGGCCTCTCTTTGAAAGTGCCAGTTTCTACGCTCCTACGAGAGGTCTACTACTGTACATCTATATTACGCCGATGTCGTTATTGAGTTCCATATAATAGGAGGCATAGATCCATACTCCGTGCTGCTACTGAGAATTCTACCCAACCAGGATATCCAACGGATCTATGGAAGATCATTGACGCAGTTAAAATCACCTATCATTTATACTTAGGATAAAAGCCGAAATTCAACAACGCGTATTTAGTTTGTTTATTCTGAACACCGGCAATGGGCCAGAAAATATTTATAGTGATGGAGTTCATATCTTATATAACACGCCTCCATTATATTGGGTACACCTTAACACACCTTACTTTATTGTTGATCATAACAATAAGCGCTTAGCTTTTGTTTTGATCGTCCGCGTCGGTTCAACGGGCCATGTTATGATAACTTTGCTCGGAAAATAAACAGAACATAAACATCCAGTTATTTTTGTGAAACAATATATTGTAATAATAGAAGTAGTAAACTTCGCATGGGATTTATTGTTTCTCTTTGTTTACGATTTATGTGGATTATACTGTAGTCTAGGGAGTCTCTAAGAAAAATAATAATAATTTATGGACTCCAAAAATTATTAACGAGAAACGAGAACGCTATGGATTTCTTGCTGGTCCTTTCAACATAAAAGCAAATTGTGAACCCTGCACCTAGACTAGGCATTTTAAAAGAAGCAGTAAAGGTCCAGTTCGTATAAAAAAATGACTTTGAGGCAACGGCCTCAAAGTTATTTCAGGAGTCATGAGAATGGTGTAATACACAGCCTAGTCAAAGCAATGATAATTACGTATTATTATAATTATATTTGAAATCATTGGGGATGTAATTTAGGTCAACCGTATTATATGAATATTTTTTAGTAGAAATGATAAACTCAGCGTCACTAAATACTTTATAAAAAATATAAGTTTATGATTAGGCAAAGGGTAGTTTATAACAAAGACTTTTTATAATGCAGTCACAAAATATAATAACCCGTTCTACCAAGGTCCTTTCAAACTGCCAACGCAACACGGTTTACAACTGTAACTTACAAAGCATTAGGCAAATACACATCAACGGAAAAAATACAGCTCCACATCTGTCCCGAACATAAAGTGTGTTTACACTGGCGTTACAGATATCATAAATATAAGGATTCCCATTTACAAGGGGAACCTTTAAAAGGAATGAACTCGTATGAGGCGATAAAATGCGAAGGCCGCTGAGTTATAAGGTACCTAAATATTCACGCAATTAGGGTTGTCAGATTCAGGTCAATTCAATATTAAAAATGTTTCACTACTTACTAAAATACTGTGTACTTTCTAAATATAATATTCCAGGATGTAGAGAGATAAAAAAAAACAGGTATAATAGATACAGACATGCTGTATAAGTATTTTTACGCACAGAATATACCATTCCAAATATATTATTATGTTATTTTATTCCGGCAAACGTTGAAGTATACACAGACATAGATGGGAACTGAGTTTCCTCATAGTCAGACGTTCATTTTTTTTGTAAAAACTGAATAAGTAGATACGTACTTGTGATCTTCATTTAAACGCCTTCGTAACGTATTGGGGTCGGCCCTAAATGACATAAAACTGAATATACAACTTCAAAAAGCTTAGCATTGTATCCAGGACTCGGTTTACAGGCTATCGTTTTGTTTTTTTAGTATCCCCTTTTGGTCGTTTCCTAAAGATTGCTTGCAAATAGAATGGTCGTACTATTCAATAGTCCAGCAAAAAGTAGCAACCCTATACGAAATCTTTATCAAGGCGTAAACGTTATAGTGTGGAAACGTCCTTATTTAGAGTCATAGGCATTTAGGCGAAACAGTAAGGCTTAATTTAGTTCTAGCTAGATTTTTACGTAGTACAATAGAAGAAAAATTATGTGCGTAGTGTGTTAGGTCGCCATTTTATTTGGAGAACTCGTAAACGTTGGCTTAGGGTTAGGTTCGTCATTATTTGTCGTGGTACGAGGTTGTGTTCGGTTTTACTGGGAAAGTAACAAATACGATTTAAGTGTGGAACATGTTCTTGTATATTTTAGGGTCAAATTTTATGAAATGAATAGAAAATCTTACACTATGTCAATTACTTATTATCTTCGTATCGTATCGGAACTCGTAAATGTTTACAAGATGTTAATAATGGCAACTTTAAGACTATAATTTCGCTAAAAGTTTTGATACAAAATGCGTTAACGTTTTTACTTCGCTAAACATGAGTTGATTTTGCTGATTTTTTATGTTATAGATACAAGTATAAACTAGGTCGTCACGTTTTAGTTTTTGATATTGTTTATAGATTGAGAAATAGTTAACACTCAAAATGCGTTTTTTTAATTAATCAAAATTTTGAAAAACCTATACGTGTAAACCTAGTTTATAATCTGGATAAAACGATAGAGACCAAAATTAAATTAATTCATTAAGATTTAGATGTAAGAAACGTTAACGCTCAAATACCTATTTTGCGCGTATTTCAAGACAATTTGGCAGAAGTCGGCAGCTAAGCGATACTCTTATTTTAGTAAGTATTGCGTGCTGTTTGAGATGCATTATTTTTACGTCGTAACTCATATTCGAGAGGGCTTCGCAGTTCAAAATGTAATAATATTGGAGGAAAACCAAAGACAAAAGACAAATGTGTAAATGTTTTTTGAAAAAAGAGGTAATATGCCTTAGGGACAAAAGTTACTTGAATGTGAAGTCAAAGTGTGCTAGTGCCAGTCAAACAATAGTTATTTCAATTCAAAGTGGTCAATTCGACAATTTTATAGAAATGTAAAGAATTGACTCACATACCTATCTTAAATGTTTAGTATCACGCCAAAAGAAAAATAGATACTACCTACAGATGTACTGTAATACATTTCACCAATCTCCTGCTATTGCCTGAGCCACCTACCGGGTTCAGTTCAGTTTAAAGCTCTAAACTATCTGTCACTGCTGAGATATTTATAAAGAAAAACCCTATAACACTTCCTGACCCGAGTTTCGAACAAAGGACTTCACTCTCATAAACCCGCGTATGCGACCATTAGACCAACGAAGCAGCTTTTTTATCAACTTTTATTAAAGAAAAGTTCCCGAATTATTTAACCAATTTTATTATAAGTGAATCTCCTATATCTTTATTTTTGCAATAAAATCATCCATATCTTTGTGGATCAATACTAACCTACCTAAGGAATTTATTCAATATTTAGGTGTTGGTGTAATTTCACGGGGTAATGGTTAGTGAAGGCATGGGATTTCGGTTCATCCTCTAACCCGTGGCTGCGGTTACCGACCCTTAAAATGCAAAGGCATGGGTTTCGGCTTTGAATTTTTAGTATAACCCAATTTGACATAGGTCCCTATGTATACACTGTATGTTTTGAATTTTTGACTAATTATTTAGATTGATAGGACCCAGATTCGAAACCAGCATCAACACTTTATGCACATGTATTTGCAGTTTAAGAAATAAAAAACTTTGCTACTCATTGAATAAGGATGTTTTTCATTTGGAACAGTTCACATTGGTGTCGTTAGTTGAATAATTAATAAGTCAATATAGTTAACGAGCTTTTTCATTTGTTTGAACGCGTCTCAGTTTACATTTTAACTTCTTTATGTGACAAAAACTGTCGCCATTATCTGGGGAACACACAGCAACAGTCTATAAATAGTAATGTCAATAAAATGTACAGGTTTTACGACCGTCGCTCGATCAGGTGATATGTAACTATCGTTCCTCGAATCATACTTAATTTATTCTTTATATTCTACTAGCTTCTGCTCGCGGCTCCGCCCGCGTTTTCCTGGGATAAAAAGTAGCCTATGAGCTATTCCAGACTATAATCTGTATCTTTGCAAAATTTCATCCATATCCGTTCAGCCATTCTGGCGTGAAAGAGTAACAAAGATCCATCCATCCATCCATCCTCACAAACTTTCACATTTATAATATTAGTAGGAAGTAGGATAGTAGGATTCCTTTGACATCTGCATTAAGTATAAGATATACAACTAGAATATTTAGTTTAAATTCCGCTAAACTCGCTTAGTTTAGCGGAATTTAAACTAAATATTCTATTGTATATCTTATATATCATGGATTTCCGGAAAGTAACGCCTGATTCCATTAATTATCTGCATTAAGATTACTATAAGTAGCTAGGTTCCTAGTCTCAGGAAACTTTCGTATAATAGCAGCCAAATTTAATGCCCACATTTTTTCACCTCCCTGTATAAAAATAGTAACTGATACACTGATTGAAAAGCTGACCTAATAAATAGGCCAAAAGACACACGCCCATATTACTTGAAGGATTATGCAGAGGTGCACTGCCGAACACCCACACTACGAGCCTACTGCCTTCCACAAAAACTATTTCCACCGGGCTTTTGAAAAAGCCAATCTCAAAACGCCTGTCATAAATATTTATATAACAATCGGAACCAACTACTTAAGGTGTTTTACGAGGCAAGGTCTGGATGTGTGAAAAATGATCACCCATCCAAGGACTGACCGTGGCAAACGCTGCTTGACAGCGCGGTAGTTAGCTACGAGCTCCTTTTTGGAAGTACATATAAAACACATTATGTTGGCACATCTTATTCAAGGTACGAGAGGAAATAGGGTCATAAATAACTTAGTTGATACAAAAGAAAAGTTTCTCAAATCTCTTCTTTTGTTTCTTCATTTACGTCTTTCTTACTAATTAAGTTAATTGTCTAGGCATTTAGCTCAGGTTCCAGGCGTTCATTTAAAAAACATTAATCTTTTATGTTAACGATGTTTCTGCCTATCTTTAATAGGCTTTTAGTGTTCCAGTAATGGGCAGAAAGCCTTTGTTTGGCCTGAAACACTAGTAATAGGTTTACAGTAGGCTTTTGTAATAAAATTATCAAGATAGTTAGGTTAACTATTATGAAAACTATTATTAAAGTGCCTTGTCATCCTATATTCTATAATGGTAATCTAGCATTATATTTGTATTCCCCGAAGGGTTAAAATAATAGAGGGAGCCTACTGACGTCTACCGCTACTGAGAATTTTTCTAACAGAAAAATTCGATAACATTTGCTTGACCTGGAAATCAAACTCGGGACCTCACGTTCAGCAGCCGCGCTTGTCTAATTAGCCAGTATATTTGTTTTGAGCTTTTGTCAACTTCGACTGTCTCATTGGTCTAGTGGTTGCAAGCCCGACTGCTGAACGTGAGGTCCTGGGTTCGATTGCCGGGTCGAGCAGTGTTATTGAGTTTTTGTATGGAAATTCTCAGTAGCAGCACGTAGTCTGGAATTGGAGTTTTTATTCATGTAGACCATATACAGGTACTTAAGAATAGTTACGACTCTAGGTGCCACGTTCCAAAATGTTGACTTCCAATGGAGAAGAACGGGCTAGGAATTCCATGGTTAATACTCTTTTAAATTCAGCATTTCTTACAATATTTCATTAAAATACATTGTTCTCGAAAACTTATGTGAGGACAATGTTAAAAAGTCTAAACTAAACAAGCCTCATTTTTAAATTAATAACAAATAGGCCATGGACCCCCTAGTACACTTCTACCTAACCCTTCGGGTAATGCAGGAGTGATGCTATGTTTTGTTATGTCATCACTTGGAAAGCGGATTAGTGATAAGAAAGGAGGAAAAATATTTTCTCAGCTACAACAAGGCACAAAAATACACGTATATATACATGCCTAAAAATAGTGTGTGTGCCTCGCGGTATATACATGCCTAAAAATTTAATAGTGTGTGTGTGCGCCTCGAGGTTACTGTAAAAAGGGTCTATGAAAGGGGCAATCGTTGTATTTTGTTATTATTTAATACCTCTATCACAACCACAAGGCAGGAGAAGAACTGAGCACTTAGTAAACACCTGGCGGCGTAATACCAAGAGTTAGATTAAGGCGTCTGGACTAATATGGAACCAATTTGGCGCAGTGAATAATTTAGCCGATTACGTTTCCGCGGTGCATGTCGCGGTTTCGATTCCCACATTAAATAATTTGTTTGGTCTACAGATAGTTGTTTTTGGTCTTTGGTGTGTGTATGCATAAGAATAGGGAATATGCATTTTTTTTTATATTTGCTCAATAAAATATTTATAATCTCTAATAAATAATGGTGAAAGATTTTTTAAAGTATCTTCATCAGCGATAAAGTTATAAAGCATTGGAGTGATGAATTAGAAAGAGAGGTCCGACGTGTCATCTGACGTCAAATGACATCACGCCATAGAACTGCAATAGAAAACAGCGTTTTTTGCGAAAGAGACAGCAATATTCATTAGTTTAAATTGGTTAGATCTCGTTTGTTTTTCTATCAATTTTGATTATGATTTCACTAATGTTATGATATTTATGTATTTTTTTCGGTTAACTGGTTAGATTACAAATATTTTTTTCATGCATATTCCCTATTGCATGTTTACTCATGGTACAGGAGAAATGATAGTGTGGGGCAACATTAAAAAAATACTTAAAGGGCACCGAGTAACTTAGATTGAAGACCATAACCTCTTTCGTAATGATGTCACTTAATATAATACCTACGAACACCTTCCCCAATTCTGCACTATCACTGAATGCTTATTGTGTAAGGTAAAATAAGTTCAGAGTACAGACAGCTAAGACATATTTTTGTGCACCAAGCTTCCGTTTCGAATACCCCCAAATGTAAGTTTCTTTTTATTAAGGCTGTGGACTGAGTTATTTAGTTGAAGAAAGGTCAAGTTTCTCGACGCCGCTGAACCTAGCGCAAGCGAGTCGAGACTTAGTTTACGTTAGAAAATGGGTAAAATATCACTTTGGTTATTACCAAACCGTCACACAACATGTCTATATTTGAAGTAAGCCAAACTACTACTAAATCGCCGATGACTTTATAAAATCCCTTCATCTGCCTAGACTTTTCCCAAGTACATTAGGGAGGGTTTCCAGTCTAACCAGTTGTGGCTGAATATTAGTACTTTACACAGAGCGACTGCCATCTGACCTCTGTCATCCAATTACTGGGAGACACTGATACTCTAAATTTAGACTGGCTGTCAAGGTCTTCCAGGGACCTACAGCTTAACGTGCTTTTCAAGGCACTGAGGGGTCTCGATGTGTGAATAATGGTCACTCATCCAAGAACTGACCGCAGCAAGAGCTGCTTAACCTAGCAGATCGACCAGTCTGCGTGGTAGCTATGCATATATGTCTGCATAATTAAATCCCATCGAATTAAAACGCTTTTAATAGCGACAATACAAAAATTTTTATTGAAAAAAAAAAAGCGTGTTAAAAATAAATGACACTGATTTTATTGGCTAAAGAATCGAACTAAGAACCTCAGGCCGCGTACTAGCAATAAGTAAAGGTTTACAAAAAATTATTTAAATACTTGATCGATGGTTTGCGTGACCAGAAAATTGGTAGGGCATAAATTACCATTGGTTTCCAGTAGAAACACTAGTAGCGTTTTACACCTGATCGTTTCCGAATAAAAGTTTAACTTTACGCGTCAGTGAATTTCTAGTTCATCTGATTCGTAAACGAAATAAAGCGTAAGATAATGCTTAGATGTACCCGTTAGTTTATAAAGAATGCTGAGATTATGAACTCTAATTGAATCACCAAAAATTGAAAATTGTTTGAAGGATAAAAGTGTTGAGGATGCAGATAGACAAGAGGGCTCCTAAAAGTGGCCTATGGTGTATGAAGTCCGCCAATCCGCAACATATACCGTTAACGTTTTAATAAACATAGAAAGTAATGAGCTTAAAGTAAGTATTCAGAATACTAGTGATAATTAATTCAACTGCCATCGTAGTCTGCAATTGAACATTCCGCGGATCTAATCAGGCTTTCTTACATAACATAGCATCACGCCTGTATTCTCCGAAGAGTTAGGCAGAGGTGTATTCTACACCCACATTTCGCCGATGCTGTTATCGAGTCTTATGTAATAGAGGGCGAGCCTATTGCCATCAATCGGGCACAGTTCAAAACTCCGTGCTGCTACTGAGAATTTACATATCAAAAAACCCAATAACACTTTGCCCGACCCGGAAATCGAGCCTTACGCTAGACCACTAGGCTAATTTCATATAACGCTATTTCCATTATACCGTCAGTCTCTAAACATGTTTGACGTTTCCTAGTTACAATAATTTGCCATTGTGCTTATTCTATTTAAAGCAAGCTTCCTCAGCTCGCATAATAGAAACCGCCGCGATAAAGCTAAAATAACAAACCTCTACAATATCTTTTGTTAGTATTCCATTCCACTCCGTTTTTGCATATCTCTTTCGGTTGTAATTTACAACCTACATACCTAAAGATAACATCTACGAATGTCAGTTTAATAATGTAATAAAATATAGCCAGCCAGTTCAATTCTCGTAATACCGCAGAGGTATTCCCCTTTTGTAAATTCATCATTACGATAATTTAATATGCTCAGGCCTTCACAAAAGTGGGCCGGTACAATCGAGTAGGCAAGTTCTGTAAAGGATATTATTAAGTGTCGGTTGAATGGGAAAATGAGTGGGTTTGAGAAAGTGATTTATTTTACGGGGTCTAATTTACAGCATTATCTTATTTATATCTATGATACCTACCTACTTAATTTTAAATTACGTGTTATTATAATGTGCTATTGAATATTTTTTTGTGCACTTTAGAGAATTTATATTTTCAGATTTTCTTAAAAATTGTTACTCAAAAAAAGTGCTACTTTCTTCTATAGTTCCCTATTATATATTTTGCTTAACACAATATATTTATTGAAGCTATGCTCTTAATTTAATTTATCAAACGTAATTACTACATTGACATTTTCTCTTGTTTAATTACAAACAATCAAACTTCGTCAATTACTTAACGTGACAAGTAAAATGACTCTGATATTCACAGAAAAACTCAACCCTCCAACAATTAATGTAAAAGCATTCTCACCGCGTGTACACACATGGTTGGTGGTAGATAATTTAGAAGCGCTAATCACAGGCTGCCCGTTCTCTTTGTTGAGTAAGGCTTGATTGATGATCCGACTTTGCCGATGTCGGGTTAATCTTCAAACAACACTATTAGGTGTATGTAGGTATGTGGAAACGCGAGATGGGGAAAGTTTCGGTGGATACAGTTGGTTATTTTTTAAGGTTGATAAATGTGACTATGTTGGGAGTATTTTCTTACTAATATTATTATCTAATGTAATAGAATTATGATACCATTTTAGAAAAATATTCATAGGTCACTTATAGAATACTAGCGTGCGCGCGCGCGGCTTCGCCCGCGTGGTTTACGAACCCGTACATTTTCCGGGGATAAAAAGTAGCCTATGTGCTATTCCAGACTACAATCTATCTCTGTGCCAAATTTCATCCAGATCCGTTCAGCCGTTCTGGCGTGAAAAAGTAATATATCCATCCATCCATCCATCCATCCTCACAAACTTTCGCATTTATAATATTAGTAGGATATGTTGTAGTTACTGACTTTGATTATGTAATTTTTTTTTCTTAATAATAATAATTCTGGCCGCTACTGTCCCACTGCTGGGTATGAGGTTCTTCGTAGAATGAAAAGGCTTAGGCCTTATTCTACCCCGTTGGCTCGGTTTGGGTTAGGTGTCTACAGACACTTTTATTCTAATGTAATAGCTTCTAAGTTAGTAAGACATTACCTGTTATAAAAATTAAAATAAAAAAGACATAAAATTTGAAATAAAGATATCGTTATATTGTTATTCATATTATTATTCCTTTTTCAAATTTTAACCTTCTATAGTGTCGACATGAGGTTTATCTTGTCTGGTTGAATGTCACCTGTTTTGATCCGAAGGATTTCAACTAACTATGTATCTACATTTTGACGACTAACGGAAAAAGTTAAAAGTTCTATAGGTAAAAAAATTGTTAATGCCAATAAAATGGAATTAATAGGTACATGAACCGCTTATGTTTATGTTTAAGTATGGCGTGCTCACAAAATAATGACGTCTTAACTGACAACAATAAACTATGAAACATCATTTGTCATCGTTAATAATGTTATATATATTATTTGTATTTCATCGTGAAATACTTCTCAACAACGATATTCTACGCGATTGTACTTCAAATGAACATCGTTATTTCGTGAAAAGTTAATTACTGGCCGGTTAAACTGTAGCTTTTAGTCAAATCTGGAGATAATTTGGAATATCATTAACTTTTGTTATGCATGTATAAATAAATTTAAAGAACACAACGAGGACTTTGCACCAATGACGATCCAGAATTATCTAGAATGTTCAGTTTAACGCGTACTTAGATCTGCCTAGGTTATAAATTTAAATGAATATTATATATAGCTCAAAAAACACAAAACTTCATTTAAATTTGCTTCAGAATAAATTTAAAAGGTGCATACTGAGGGATTCATACCAGCCTTATAAGCTTTACATTGCGAAATACTGGGGAAGAATATAATATATGTATATAAATCAGTACACAAGTTAAATTTACTAAAAACGCCAGCTGATTGTGTAACTCAGCTGATTGTATGCCTCAAAGTTATGATAAATAAGTCCAGTACCGCTATCACGAGTTTTCTTATTCTCTATAATATAGTAAATCAAAACTTTACTATGACGCATATCGTCCCCTTAATGCAAAAACCATGTAAACGCACTTTTTGGCGTAAATGAGTTGTGAATACTGTTGGAATCTCCTTTTCCCAATCTGTATACTGCTTTAATCCCTTTTTCGATACGACTCTTCGTTTTCTATTTAGCCTGTATCGTAAAGTTAATTATTAGTAATTTTGTAACTCTGCGAACAGGCAAAAGTGTATAACTATATGATAAAGTAACTGCTTGTATTTTATACAACAAGAAAAATGTTATTATCACCTTTTATGTGATTTTGGTATATGAATATTTTGAAAAAAATATTATTATATTTACTGCATAAAAATACTAAACATTTCTTCATGGTATTTGAAGTAAAACACTTAATGAATGTAGTCTATTTTGTCAGCAGGAAATAGCTTAAAACAGCCTGTAATAGTTTTTTACATTTTACTTTAACTCAAGAGACAAAAAAATCTTACAGCCAATAGAGATTAAGTATAGTATGGTTGGTTTTACTTGTAATATTTTACATTCGTCGTTAAAAAAATTATTCAGGCAAAACCGCTATATGCGAGCGCATAGTTTTATTCCTAGTTCCTAGAGCAATAGGTTTTTTCTACAAACTACAATTTTCGAAGATATTGGGTCTTATTACAAAAGTAGTGAAATTAATCGAAAAGTTTAAGAGTGAAAACATAATAAGCACATGTGTCACACATTTTATAGAGGTAAGGGCACTTAATAAAAAAAAAACAGAAAAAAACGACTGACAAAACCTGTTATAAGAATGATATTTTTATTTGTAATTGAAATTTTATGCATTCTGTCAACACATAACACGTAAAATTGAATTCATGTATACAGAAAAACTAATTCAGTCGAAAGTACCGTGCCAAAGTATTAAATTCAGAAGATAGAAAAATAAAATGTCTACAGGCAAAACCATTTAACTGCAGGATCTATTGAATTAAGACATTATTAGTACCTACTAATTTATATTATTTTGTTATTTAAAATATACTATGCTACTAAGTAATAAAATGTCTAAATAAAAACGTTCAAATAGTGTTGCTATTATCAGTTCATAATAAACATTTTGATATGCAAACCTTTATATTAACATTCATGCAGATATTTGGTCTTTGCAGTAAGGGGACGATATGTCACATAAGCGACTCTAATCCCTAATGTAACCAAATTAAGAACTAAAATCGATTGCATGAAAATTTATATTCACTATGAAAGTAAATAGTAAAAAACTCATAATAGAGGTACAGTTCAGCAAAAATGTTAGGCTAGTAGTGTCTAATGATGAGTTTCAACTAGACCTTGTGTCTGTCAGCCTCTAAATAGCAAGTGCATTACTTTCAGTTCCATCGCTTAGACCTACGATATACGACCATCCTTAAAACGAGAAGCAGAATCCATTTCCAAATGAGATCAAATATCTTAACCCAGTGCCGGATTAACCACGTAGCAAGAGTAGCAATTGCTACGGGTCTCGCGCAAAATGGGGCCCCGCGTATCCAAACCCGCCCACATCTGCCTCAGCGTAATTTTTTTGGTTGAAACTGAATAAGAAAATATAACACAGAATTAAATACGGTAAACGCACAAATTCTACAAAAAGTCACTTTATACTAAAGAGGCCATAGCAGATCAAGGGCCCCTGATAGAATTTGCTACAGGTTCCGCGCTTGCTTAATCCGGTGGTGTCTTAACCACATTTCCATCACAAAAATTGACTAAACAAATAAAAATATTAATTCGCCTTACGTGTTCCAAATATTCTTCCACATCGGTTGTCTTATCAGCTTATTACCAGCCGTCGAGAAATCACGTAGGCCGTGTCCCTCATATGACACTGACAAGCTGACATTGTATTAAGGAGAAAAAGTATTAGGTACATGTATTTTTTATTCCGGCCGTGTGAGTGATGGGCGCAGAATACTAATCTTTTGAGTGACAATGAAATAAATGTAAGCTTCAAGTTTTTGGATGTTGGTTACGGGAGTGAACTGTTTTGTATGTACCGAAATTGTTTTTTTTTTTTTCTTTATATAGTACCGTTGCCCCACACTACACGGTTGGCACATTGGTTGAGAGATCGACTGCTGCGCTATACGCGTCGCAGGTTCGATCCCCGCCCGGAACAAATATTTAAATGATCTACACATAGTTGTTTCGGGTCTGGGTCTTTGTGTATGTGAATATTTGTGTTTGTAAATGCACCCACGATACAGCAATTATTTCTAGAGTGGGGCAACGTTTTTAAAAAGTGAAAAGCCAATCAATCACACAATTTCAATAATAATAATTTTAATATATACTATTGTGGTATTATTACTAGTGTGGGGCGAAGGTTAAAAAAAAATATTGTATGTAGTCTCTGTTTCAGTCTCTGAAACACTGAGCCAACCGTGCCGTCAAAGTGGTTTGATGTTTAATTATTGTTAAGGCTATGATTGACTTCACAGTTTTATAAATTTTATGATGTTTTGGAATGATATCATAAATTATGGACTGATGATGTTTTTCTTGTACAAAAAAATCTTATGATCGGATCCAGTCCTAAGAAGAATAGATGAAGAAATAATATGCACCAATTTTAACAATCATCCAAAGCTTAATTTAATAGTTACACTTAATTTAAACGTAGTTCAAAAAATCGACTTATTATCAACTAATTAAAATAGATTAATAAAGTAACACAAGGGCTTATAATGGTAATGTTGTTTTTCTGTTTATTTCGTACAGAATATCGTATCGTATTTACATACACTCAAATTATTTGTATTCAATAGATGTAACAAATTTCCAATTCGAAGTATATTTTGTTGATTATCCGTCAGAAAGTTTAAATAAGTTTATGGGTGGATTGTACAGGTGCAGTGTGACGAACGTTTTGTCTTTAATATTTCGAAATGTAAATTGAAATTGTTTTACTTGGTTCCAAAATATGTCAAGTTACAATTTAATTTGGCATTTTAAGTGTAAACTGTCTGTTTTAAGTTCCCAAAGAATAAGTCTATGGTAATAATTTTTTTTTTTTTTTTTTTAAAGCGTTGGCCCACACTAGGAATAATTCCTGTATCGTGGGTGCGTTTACAAAAACATATATTCACATACACAAAGACCCAGACCCGAAACAACTATATGTAGATCATACAAATATTTGTTCCGTGTGGGAATCGAGCCCGCGACACGTAGCGCAGCAGTCTATCTCTCAACCACTGAGCCAACGGTGCCGTCAAATAATAAGTATCGAAATTTTGAAGCCGCGTTCAACATATTGTATGAGTGCCTAATAAATTTATGCATTTGTCTCTAAGTTATTCATCTTACGGCTACAGACGCCGCAAAATATCAAGATTTATACAACCACCTCGACCTTCCTTCCATCCACGCATATCATTTGTTCAGCTGTCAACACCAACGCATCGGATATCATAACAAGCGTCTGCCTCAAACATTACATTATATTCCGACTACTATAAATAATACCAATTCAAACCGACTCGTAAAACCCACCGCACATAATTCTCACGTACAATACCAGCCTATGTAACTAAGCTTCGTGGTCTCTCGTAAAACTTCGTGCTTACTCGTTTTCATCAATCAAATGGGGTTATTATATTGTAAGTAGGTATACATAGACGTGCGAGTACGAAACAGGTTGAACACGCAACTCACGCTCGCGGCATTGTATTAAATCTTTATTCCCAATGACGAATGGGTATTTTCGTTGATTATTTCCTCTCTCAATACATTTGGCACGCTTGGGGATGAAGAAATTCGTTTAGTGGTTATTTTATGATTGTAATGGGAAAAATATTTATTTTGGCTGTATGTTTTTTTTATAATAAATTTGGAATTGGTGAAACAGGTTGTGTATATATTTATATTTGGTTTATTGTATTTTGCGTACACTTTTTGGTCGTATTATTTTAATTAGATTTCGTCTGCCATTATTCCGTTTTATCCGTGGGTTGATGAGTCTATTTCAGCCTTTCCTTGTTGAATTTTCAAAAATATTTAGGTACTTTCTAGTTTAGACCATTCCTTGGCTTTGATATGTCAATCATGAGATATAATCATGTGGATGTACAACTTAAAGTAATATAACAATACTTGTCTGGCGCCATCTACTGAGCATATAAAAAATGACCTGTGAAAGTGACTGAAAAATCCTGATTGCAAAAAAAAACATCTCATTTCATTTCCTACGTCTATGAAACTCATGCTTACAACTACAATTTGATATGGTAGCATACCAACAAACTTATGGAGCCCTCACAAGTCTAGGTGCGTTCATTTTCTTCACCGTTAACACAAGTAATAATCAAATTCTGATCTGCACTTCTACCTCAAAGGTTGGGTATGAACTCAGCCTTACATAGAAGCAAGGATGGCAAGGATTCGACCCCACTATAATCGTATAGGTATACTAGCTTCCGCCCGCGGCTTCGCCCGCGTGATTTACGAACCCGTACATTTTTCCGGGATAAAAAACCTGTGTGCTATTCTAGACTATAATCTATCTCTGTGGCAAATTTCATCCAGATCAAACAAGATAACAAATATCCATCCATCCATCCTCACAAACTTCCACATTTATAATATAGGTACTAGCTTCAGCCCGCGGCTTCCCCCGTCGTGGTTAACGAAGCCCGTACATTTTTCCGGGATAAAAAGTAGCCTATGTACTATTTCAGCCTATAATCTCTCTCTGTGCCAAATTTCATCCAGATCCGTTCAGCCGTTCTGGCGTGACTAAGTAATAATTATCCATCCATCCATCCATCCTCACAAACTTTCACATTTATAATATTAGTAGGATAGTAGGATTGATACATAATATTGAATTCTAAAATGTTATTCCATAAACCGACATTTTATAACAAAGAACCTACAAGCAGATAACAATCCACACAACAACCCTAACCTCTTTAACGTGAAGACAACTAGAGGAAACTCAATTCAAAGGAAATAACATAAAGGAAAACTTAAAAAGCACAGTTTTATTCAAAAAGTATATTCAGTACGTTTCTCTTGTATTGCAAAGGTTTTCGTTACACAAGGAACAAAAAAAAGCTACTAAATTCCCCTCACGTATTTGTTCGTAGGGCTGGCAAGGGTATATGTGCGTTGAATTAAACCAATTAGTCTTGCTCGCCTGTTCTTTTTTAATATAAGTTATGATTTATACAAGCATTTGTATAATAATATGTAAATAAATTAACTATAGATACAGACCCACAGATATTATAAATGTGGAAGTAGTTACGTATGTCTGTTATCTCATCACAACTAAACGACTGAACCGTTATTAATTTTTACTAAGAGGTAGGGGAACTGTAAAAGAACATACGCTTATTTGTACTATTACAGCAAAACCCTAGTTGTAAATAAAGCTTTAAAATTATTATTTATTAATTACTGAAATCCTGTGATTGATTGGCTATTCGCTCTCGCTTTTTTTTTTTAAGAACTTTGCCCCACTCTATGTATAATGGGTGTATGTATCGTGGGTGCGTTTACATACACAAAGTTTATTCACATACACAAAGACCCCGACCCGAAACAACTAACTGTAAATCAGACAAATATTTGTTCCGTGCGGGAATGGAACCCCCGACCCACTTAGCGCAGCAGTCGATCTCTCAACCACTGCATCAACCGTATCGTCAATTGGGAATGTATCGTTTTATTGCGATGACTAAATTAAAATAATAATAATAAATAAAAAACGGATACTTGTCGGTTATCGCGAAAAAAATATAAAATTAATGAATATTGCTCATAGTCCAAGTAATAACATGTAATATTGTATCAACCCTGCATTTGCCGCTATTCCGTAAAGATCAAGTAATTTTGGTGCCGTTTGAAATTCCACTTTCCTCCTTAAACAAAAATATGAAGTTTGTAGGTTCATGTAAATTTTTAAACATGTCTATGGATGCTCTAGGTTTTATAATACAACACTACTCAAGTCGTCTATTTATTTTATCTAAAGGGACATCTTGGAGCCCAAACATTAATAATAGTAGCGATTTATCAACCAAACGATATCTGTGTTTACGATCTTATATAATAGTAAGAATACTATATTTCATCGGAACATATTTATGACCAATTTTTTGTGTACTAAAATATACATTACTAAATAACGAAAAGTAAATCACACTACCCAACAATATTTCAGGAAAATATAGTTTTATTTAGGGAGCAATTTTTATGTAGATTATCTTCCTACGCTATTTGGAATCCATCCAATACCATTATGGTATTATGTCTAATGTATGTATAGTAATAGATACGTTCAAGACACAGCTCCAAGCTTCGTATAATCGTAAAATGTCAAGCTCAAAGGTCAATGTGATTTCGCAAATAGGGTTACGTATAAAAATAATACTTTAAGCTTGGTCGTTAACAACATCACATAACGTAGCATCACGTCTGTATCCGAAGGGTTAGGTTATAGTGTACTATTGTACACCCAAATTTCACTGATGCCGTTATTCAGTACTATAGGCGACACGGCTGGCGCAGTGGCTAAGCGATTAGCTTTCTGCGCTACGTGTCGCGGGTTCGATCCCCGCATGGAACAAATATTTGTACGATCTACGGATAGTTGTTTCGGTCTGATTGTGTGTGCATGTGACATGTACGTTTGTAAACTGTACCCACGATACAGGAGAAATAGTAGTGTGGGGCATCGTTTTTTAAAGAAACACAAATACAAATATAATAGGGGGCGGGCCTATGGCCATTTACCAAGCAGAGTTCCAAACTCCATGCCAGTAGGGGAGCAGGGGGCTAGTTGTAACAATTTTTAGTTTTTTCATTGGGGAAGTCAAAATATTGAATATTTTCATCATGAAGCACTTTAAAATAAGAGAACGTCTATTCAGGTAACAATCAGAATGATTATTGGGCTTAAATTGATAAGAAATGCTTGTATAAATGACTTTTTGTGAAAGTTGGAGTATGTTACAACTTACCCCGTTCTTGGGGCTAATTGTAACTGGCGTGGGGTAAGTAGTAACAACATAATAAAACAACATATTTGTTCGATTTTAAGGTATTTATTGTAAATCAATATGAGATATATTACTTATAAAGTATTTATTACAAACTAATGAGGTAACCAGTGTTTCTTTATCAACATTTTGATATTTTTTGTCGCTTAGTATCTATTTAGTCTTTTAAACAAAATAACAACATGTCTATCAACAGACAAAATAATTTTCAATGATTGAAAAGTGATATTTTGAGTGATTGGATTTCTTATCATGATTTTTTGAAACCAATCTGCTCCAACCGTACCATTTTTGTACCAAAACGGAGGAATGTTTTAACGCCTTTAAATAAGAAGTCGCTAAATCTCTTACATTCTTTAATTTCTCATCCTAAGACAAAAAGAAATTTGATTAAGATAAATCTGTTAGGTCTGCAATAGGTAAGACCTTTGCACAGTAGTGGAATATTGTATTTGAATTTTGTTACAATGTGCCCCAAAATTTCGTTACAACTAGCCCCATGACAAAATTTTGAATATTTTTGATTATTGAAAAAAAAGTTTATGTTATTATCCAATGAAAGTAGTTACGTACGACAGCTTAATGTATTGACTATATAAATTAATAGATACTAATTTCAAAAAGACATTGCCGTTACTTAGAATCAAACTTTACGAACTTATTTTTTTTATATTACCTGGCAAAAATGGTGCACCTACTCATGACCACTCACTGCGCTCTCCCGCACCTCACTGACTGTGCTTGCGTCATAGGCCCCGTTATAAGGAGCAGATTAAGTATAAATTGGAAACAAAATATTCGAAACCTGCTGAGTAATTAAGCTGTTACTACTTACCCCTGTTACAACTAGCCCCCCTCTCCCCTACTAAGAATTTCAATATAGAAAAGCTTAATAAACCTTGCTCGTTAATGTACTAAAATAATTACTAGGTAAGATAGAAAGGAGCAATCTCTAGAGATAGCCAAATGCCGCATTTGTGATATTTAATGTGAAACACTACAGTTACTCGTTAACACATTAGAATTATTTTAAGGAATCATAAGGGAGTACAAGCTTGTAACATGAAGTTAAATATATCATACATTTATATTTCATAAAATCATACGTGTATTTTATCTACATTTTAATTAAGCTTATTTAACAACATAAATATTTAAGCGATATCTGGAATGGCTTCAGGCAAAACAAATGCGAAACAAAAAAAAAACGCGTAAAATTCTTGTATTTTTTTAAATTGCCCGCAAGTGTACTAAAATGAAACGACTGTGTCTTCAGCAGTTAGCTGTGAGTGAGTCCCGTTGTCTTAGAGAATAATATTGATCCCCTCGTAATCGAGTTCGATTGGGACTTCCATTCCATCAGTGTGGGATTCTGTAGGATTATGTTAGAAAACATTACGATCGAATAATCTGAAGTAATTTTTGATTGAAAGATTAGTTCATGTCGTCAACAATGCTATGTTACCTACTATCATATAAAACGACGACATGGCTGGCACAGTGGCTAAGCTTTTTGCGTCACGTATCGCGAGTTCAATTCTCACACGGTACCAATAAATTATGATCTACAAATAGATCGTTTGGGTCTGGGTGTGACTGTATGTGCCATAATTATAATATTATTATGCTTGTTAAGTTTACCTACGATACAAGATAAATTTTAGTGTGGGGAGAGACTGTCGTCTCTAAAATATACATATACTGTAAGAATAAAGAAGCCATACTTCTTCCCGTATTATTAGAAAAAAAACTGTAGATTTCAAAACGTATACGAGTCTAATAATAGCTAGTGACTATGGATATTAGTACTAAACCAAGCGCAGCAACTATAGCGGCTACCTAGAACAAAAAATTATAATATGCTTATAGAGAGAAAGGTAGAGCATGATACAAAACAATAATCTCCAAATCATTTTATTTATTATTACCAATCAATAATATAAACACTGTAGATATTAATTGTGATAGGTATATTTTTAACTTTGGAACTCGTCAGTTAGTTTTTTTAACATAATTTAACATCAAAACCCATTTTGGTATAAAACATCTGTCCCCACTTCAACCATGATTAATCACCACTACACCATTAAACTAGAAAGAAAACCTGACACCGAATACATTAAAACATAACGATATAACCACCCGGGCTCTGGGGGACCGCCTAATAAATGAAGACAATTTAATCCGCTAGAAATACAAATCGCTTGTCTAATTTATTTCGCGAGTTGAATTCAGCGAGATTTGCCAACTCTCCTCTCATGGGAGGTTACGTGGATGTAGAGAAATATATTGCGATTTTTGCGTGTGTTATTTTTGAGGAGTGTGTATTTGATGAACTGATGTTTGATGTTTTCGATGGAATTTGATTTGTTTTTTTACGTAATGTTGATTTGATGAGATTAATGATAGAATGAGTCTCCTTATTGGTCGCCTAATTGTCGAATGTTGGGTTATACTGGCTTCGTGTGAGGCAGAAAGCCAAGTTAGTGGGGAAAATTTGATTGGACTATAAATAATTATTTCTTCGGAACTACGTACATTCTGGACCATTAAAATTAGAATTTTGATTCCGGTGAGACCTGTTTCATTTAAAATTTTATTACCACTTCCAAATATTGGTGCCTACCAAAAGTACGAAAGCTTCAAGGTAAGTTTGAAATGAACTAAGGAACTGTCGGGGATATTGACTGTGATGATTGGCACTTTTGACTTTGCTAGATGTATAGGTATTTGTGGAAAACATTCTATCTGTGCTACTTTCTTTCGTAAATTTCTTCTTCGAAAACCAGTGAATTGGTTTCAAATTTAACCGGGCCTGTATCCGAAGGGTTAGGCAGAGGTGTACTATTGTGCACCCACATTTTTCCAATGCTGTTATTAAGTTCCATTTACTAGGGGGCGAGCTTATTGCTATCAACCGGGCACAGTTCCAAACTCCGTGTTACTGAGAATTTTTTATACAGAAAAAGCCATTAAGACTTTATCCGCTCCAAGAGTCAAACCCAAGACCTCACGCCCAGCAGCAGTATTTATAAGGAAATATCTAAGTATATTATCAATGTCTGAAACGGAATAAGGTCATATAGATGTTTCTTGAGCTGTCAAAAATCGCAGCTAGTCAGCACACAAAATCTCACCTAACAGAATATCAGTAGAAAGGTGAACAAAAAAGTAAAAATATTTCCATCCAGTAACATTTACTCTGTGTGCAATGTTTGAATACAGAACGTGTTCATCAGTTGACTCAGACCATCATTAATCAGATGTTTTTGCCTCGTCTAACCCGATGCGAGAGGCTCAAATACATTCCGACGAATTACTATAGCATAATTTTCTTTTAGGTAATCTTGCGAGACGGAAAAACTTGAGTTTTTTTTTGTTGGTGCTATTTTTCAGGTTTAATAATAAGATTTTACATACAATAAAGGTTACATAATGTCGTTGAAGTTCTAACACCACGTATGTATATCAAAAAACTGCATTATTTTACATAGACACCAGTACAATACCATTTTGTATTAATTTCATTTTACGAGTTTCTATTGGATAATGCTTGTTTCTGATTGGCTGAAACAAGGCGTCTTCCGAATCTCTAGCAATCATCAAAATGTCAAAACCGCCACAAAAAATGACTTATGTGGTGTTAAAACTTCAACGACGATAAATATCACAATCAGAAACCAATAATCAAAAATGTATGGCGTTCTTAACGAATTCGATAGGTTGATTTGATGAAGCAATTGCAATGTTGAAATCCTGCCTTGGCCCTAGGATGCGGCTTATGCATTATTGAAATGAGCTACATTCTAGTCACGCTTGTTTCCGAATATAGCAGCTTAGTTTAGCTTCTTTAAACCATGCAATAACATCTTAAAAAGCTAGTTTTGGTTAAGCCATAAAAATAAAATGTAGTACCACATATTTTATGCATAAGCATATTACTGATGAGTCATTATGCTACGCTTGATTTCGAACGGTGCTACGCTTGACTACGTAGTTTGCTACGGTATGTGAAGTTGGCCGGCTTCTACGAAGTGCTACGTATAACTACGTGCCTGCTAAGTTCGACGCGATTTATTATGATTACAATTATTAATTAAATATCATATTTTTCTTAAGTGATGCCACTAATTTTTATATTCATTTCTAAGGCTAGTTTTTCATAAATAAAAATCAGTTGCCACATGTATGATGGAGCATAACTTGAAAAGGGCTTGTTTGTCAATCAAAAATCAAATTGTCTGCACAAGGTTTGTATGAAATATTTTATCTGGAAATTCCACCGAAAATGTCGAAAATATGGATGGAATTTTTAAATGAAAATCTCAATAAAAAAATTGTCATTCAGTTTGACAGTTCCGTCTCATGTGACATTTTATAAAATAAACATACATTTTGTTTTTTCTAAACTCATTTCTCTTAATTAGTAAACTGCACCTATGCGAAGCCTTCATGTTAAACCGACGATTAATTCTTGGGCCTCACAAAACTAATCGTAATTAGATCTGCTAACCTTACTTTCACAATTCCTCGGTGAATTCCAGATACAACTAATTGACAGTTAGACTGCTTTATTACTACTGAGAAGGTTTCAGTATTATTGGTAAAATATGAGGGTATTTATGTGCTGTTCTCGTTTACCATCTAGAATATTAGATAGAAAATTATTAAGATTTGTTTTGTTTTAGTCGTCCATTTTGAAATATAAAGCTTATCTAGATTTACTACAGAAGTTATTTATTGTGTAAGTTTAAGTTTATTATCCTAGAAAGAACTGCACAGACTTATTAATTCTAGCCTTAAGACTAATGAGTTAATTAATTTAAACTTTTACTTTATCAATTGTAGTGAGTGAAGTTTTCATGTTCACGTTGCAAATATAATTTTATTATCACTTGCTGTCCTGAGGGCCAAGCGGTTGAACGCTTGCAGAAAGGTGTGAGTTCAAACCCGGCCCGCATCTCTGTCTTTTCGTCTTTCGACTTTTCGTAAAAACGTGGAGCGCTTTGTCTTAATTAATTAAAAGTACACATAACTAAAAAGGGCTCCACATTTTTTTAATTAGTCATTGCATAAAATACGTATAGGTATTAATTTAATTTTTTTTTAGGTTTTAGTGCGCCATAAAAGCCTGTCTTTTAGTTTTTTTATACTATAATATTTAATTTTGACCCGGGTACGTCTTAAAACTGCGGCCAGACACCGGAGGACGGGCAGCAGCGTCCTCTCACTAATCGGTGAGCCACTGCGAAGCCCCAAGCCGCCTGCCAAGCGTGGGGATTATGGTAAACCCCCCCTTGGGGGAGGCCTTCATTCAGCAGTGGACGTCTTCTGGCTGATGATGATTTTATTTATATTTATGACGCCTATATCTCCGAAAGGTTAGGTAGAGGTGTACTATTGTGCACCCACATTTCACATGAAATCCTCTGTAATACGGGGCGAGCCTATTGCCATCAACCGGGCATAGTTCCAAACTCTGTGCTGCTACTGAGAATTTCTATACAGATAAATCTAATAAACCTCCGAATCGAACCCAGAATATCACTCTTAGCAGTCGCTCTTACAATTACTAGACAAATGAGGACGTTAATATTTTCCATATTATCAGGTTTGAGTTAAATTTATTTCTCACAAGAATTTTACGATTCACTTACATGAGAACTGGTATAATTAACATACTACAAATATTTTAAAACTGTACCGCTATCATGAGTTTTTTACTATTTACTTTCAAAGTAAAAGTAAATTTTCATGATAACGATTTTAGTTCTTAACTAGGTTACATTAGGGATTAGAGTCGCTAATGTGACATCTATTATCATAGTAAAGATTTGATTTACTATTTACTATTTTATAGAGATGTCATGTTAGCGACTCTAATCCCTAATGTAACCTTGTTAAGAACTAAAATCGCTATCATGAAAATTTACTTTTACTTTGAAAGTAAATAGTAAAAAACTCATGATAGCAGTACTGGTAACCGTACGGGTAATTGAAACAAAAGTAGATAACGTAAGGTAATTGTTATAAAACATTGTCCCACCCAACTAGTTTTAGAAGTCAACATTGCAATAAAACGACCATTTACGCAGAGTTATTATTTTTACAAGCTTTTATTTATAACTTGTATGTTGTTTGCATTGTTTGTATGTTTGTTCGGGTCAAATCTTGCAACTGAATTTTAAAGCAGATATCCTCAACCGATTGAGCTGAAATTTTGCACGCTTTTGTAAGTTCGATGACAATACAATATAATGATACTTTCGAGCTGGTGTGATGATGGAGCCAGAATGTGGGTATAGGAGCTCTGTAACGAAACGACGCAATCACATCGAGTTTGGGCTTGTTTGATTTGCCTTCACTAGACCTGTGATCTTAGCTGATATAAAAGTTTGTTTTAATTTTTTTTTAAATAAATTCTTAATATATTATTTGTAGTGGTCCAATGGGGAGGCCTTCGTTCAGCAGTGAACGTCTTCTGGCTCATGACGATGATGATGATGATATTATTTGTTTATTATAAATATTTTCTGTTGTTCCAGGATACTTCTGGCACATAACGGACTTCCACTACGACCCGCTATATACATCACAAGGCGACACTAGAAGACGTAGGTATATAATGTTAACTATTTCTAAGTTACGCCCATATATTATTTACTAGGAGGGCACGGTTGGCGCATTGGTTGAGAGATCGACTGCTGCTCTGCGTTCAATTCCCACACGGAACAAATATTTGTATGATCTACAGATAGTTGTTTCGGGTCTAGGTATTTGTGTATGTGAATGTATGTGTTTGTAAACGCACCTACGATACAGGAATCATTCCTAGTGTGGGGCAACTTTAAAAAAAAAAAACAAAAAATAAACGAAATACTTGTATTTCTCGATGAACATTTCGGAAAACCATTACTTACTTAAGCTTACGAAAACAATATCATCACGCCTATATTCTATGAATAGGTAAGCAGAGGAGACTATTGCAGACCCAGTACACATTTCACTGATACCAGTTTAACCTATTGGCATCTACTAGACACTGTCCAAATTCCGGGCTCCTACTGAAATTTTTTCGATCACAAAAACCCAATAAAACTTTGCTTTACCCGAAAATTGAACCTAGCCTACCTAAGCAGCACGCTTGTAACATATAATAAAATATAAGCCAATGAATAATAATTAGGTTTAGATGACATCTTTTTTCCGCGACTTAATTAAAAAGTCAAGAACATTTTGCGCTTATAATGGATCCATGGATTAACAAAGCATGGACACGGCTATACAACAGCTATTCGTGGGCTTTAGCACGAGTTCCATATTCAAAACTGGACAATGGACCTCAACAACTGTTCGTCAATGGAGTCAATGGGATAAAAGCCATGTTGCCATTGTACGTACGATAAGCCTGATTGTTTCAATTTTCGTTCTCCTAGGTTTATCGCGTCACTGGCGCAACTGTCATTTCTATGCAAAACGGTTGGTTTAATTAGGACGGTTGTGAGCACAGCACCTATTATGGAAGAGTTGTTTACGTTTTTGACCGATTGAGTTGTTGTGTGAGTGAATATCTATTTATTTTTTATTTAAAGACCAAAAATAAATAAAAAATAGGATTACAATTTATAAAATAAAATTACAGACTAGACCAAAAAAAAAACAAAGTATGAAATAATCGCAGTGATAGCCTAGTGGTTGAACGCTTGCCTTACATGACTTTTCGGAATCATGTGCGGATCAGAATTTGATTATCAATTGCGTTAACGGTGAAGGATAACATCGTGAGGAAACCTGCACACCTGAGAGGGCTCCATAAAGTTCTTGATGGCGTGTGTAGTTCGCCATCCCGCACCAGGCCAGCGTGGTGGACTAAGGCCTTACCCTTCTCAATCTGAGAAGAGGCCCTTGGCCAGCAGTAGGACAGTAATGGGCTGAATGTATTTATTTATTTTATTTATGAAATAATCAATACACTTTTGAGCCCATAATAAATGGTGGATATATCATGGAAGCAAACTACAGAGTGTTTTATTTTTTTTTTGTTGAATGCCTATCTTATAGCAATTCAATGAAATTACATACCTCTAACCAATAAAAATAAACAACTCCTAAGAGGCGAATCCTCGTTACGAACTTTGCTAACTGCTAATCTTTTCACGATGAGATGTTAGACAGCATATCAACACAGCGAAAGATGAAATCTCTATATTCTGTGGGCATTACGCTTAATACGCTCATGGGTGAAATTAAGAACTTTGTCCAGCGAATAGCTATATAAAGGAATTTTTGCAAAACTCAAAGAGTTGGTCTGAATAGACTGGCGTTAATAGTTTCAAGATACAAGAACTAAAAAATATTCTATTCTAGATTGTCGCAGAGCAGACGAGCGAGGCAGTTCAGGACACCACCGAGCACTGGGCCGCTTCGGAGACTACTCCTGCGACAGCTCGCTCGAGCTCATCGAGTCAGCCGCGCGATATATGCGCACGCGACATTCAGAAAATGTCGAGTTTGTGCTGTGGACTGGGTAAGTTTAAAAATAAAGCTTATACTAATAAAAACAATAGGAGGCCAGAATCAGCTTAGGCCATATAGATAATTAGCCCTAGAAATAATTATACTAACGTACATCAAAGTACCAAGCAATCAATAATAGTTCTGGATATGAATAAAAGTCCTGTGGGTGTCGTATATATACACTTGCATTACAATTGTGTCTTATTGTGTTTGTAATAAATAAATACACTTGTAAAAGTCAATACTTTTAATAGATTAACACCAAGTTGACGGATAAAATATAAGTGTTGGTTGATGAGGCAAAATATACTATACTACTATGTATATATATACTGACTTCCTACTATCCTATCCTACTAATATTATAAATGTGAAAGTTTGTGAGGATGAATAGATGGATGGATATTTGTGACTCACCACGCCAGAATGGCTGAACGAATCTTGATGAAATTTGGAACAGAGATAGATATAGTCTGGAATAACACATAGGCTTTTTACTTTTTATCGCGGAAAAATGTACGGGTTCGTAATCCACGCGGGCAAAGCCGCGGGCGGAAGCTAGTACTAATATATGAATAATACATTTTTTATTTTAATTATTAACCTTGATGACCCGATTGATTAAAAAAACTAACAAAATCCTCACTTTTAGCGACATCATAGCAGCCCGCTTCACAGGCAACGAAGAAGAAAAGTACCAGGCGATCAGAAACATGACAGATCTTCTCAGCAGAACATTCAGTTCACACTTCGTCTTCCCAGTACTTGGGCATTTGGACCCCGCGCCGTCCGAGAGCCTGACTAACATGTGGATGCATTGGCTCCCGTTGGAAGCGTTGCAGACTTTTAAATATGGTAAGAATTTAGTACAGCTAAAGTAATATTTTTAGAAGATATTGTACCCAAATATTGATCAATTTGCTTCAATTTTAATTTCAAAACATCCATGTTTTATTCGTCCAGAGAAAGTACCTACATGTACAGTACCAGGGGTTTTGTGGTGTCCCTACCGATTTCAAGGAATTCTCGGTTTCGTCTCAATACCCTTTTTTTTTTTTTGGATCAAAATTGAGGTCTAAATTACATAGTAAAAGTTACATATTCGTTTGGAAGGGATCGTCGCGCCGCACACGTGTCTAAAAATCTAAAATTAAACAAATGCAGAGTTTCAATCATGTATACCTATGATAGTAATGCCGCCATAATGATATTCAATAGTAATCTAAAACTATTATCAATGAATTTATGTATAACTAATTCTACTTTTTTGATATTACATAGACTGACAAGCGTGTACCTTGTACCATGTGTCTAGCAAATAAATTTATTTCTGTGCCAGACCGATGCTTCTCAGAAATTAAAAATAAATGTCTAATTATAAAGCCAATTAACCTTTCAACGTGTACTAAGCTAGACACAATACAAAATGTATTATTAGCGCCCCCGGAAGGCCGACGACGATTAATGAATTAAAGCAATCCCATTTATTTCAACAAAATATTCTGTGCAATCAGCTTTCATGGAAATAATGCAGCATTCTAGATGCAACGGCGCCTTTGCAAGCTCTGCAGACTTTTAAATATGGTGATTGTTTTGATGTCTTTAGACTAGAGCGCCTAACTTTCCTGCCATCAGTTCTAAGTTAGTGCTTGAGTCCGCTTTATAAAAGTTTAAAGTTTCCGGGAGTCGGCGGAAATAAGAAACACAAAGTTTCTTGAACGAGGCTGCGAATTCGGGGTTCTTATAGTTTTATGCTTGGTGCATTATTCTTGCTTGCGATCTGCCTATATCGGATCCGGTTCAATATTCAACGGTATGCTGGAACAATATTGTCTTATTGAGTTCGGAGATGGATATATTTCGAATTTGAATTTAGATGTTAGAAATCTTGCTGTGGTATATATTGGTTTCTTTTGAGGATATTTATCATACATTTGTGGAACTAAATAAGTCACTAAATATTTCTTGCATAAATGACAGCTCAAAGATGTTCTACAAACTGTTGCATTTCAAAATCTTTATTAATCCCAGAAAATCTCGAATTTTGTATCGGCTTTGTCCAACAAATCCGAAATTATCTTAAAATCCATAAACTAAAACTTATAATACAAAACTTTGAAAACAGGTGGATACTACACAATAGAACAGAAACAAAGCAAGCTTCGGATAGTGGCGCTGAACACAAACTTGTTCAGCGTCCGGGAATCGAACAGCGTGCAAGCGAGGCGCCAGTGGGAGTGGCTAGATGCGGTGCTCGATAAGGCTACCGCCAATAAGGAAATGGTGAGTTTTTGTGTTAATTTGTACTTAGTTTTATTTATTATGGAGAGACGAAAATCAGATGTTAATTTTTTCTCAAAAATCGTTAGGTCTATCGGTCAATATGTAAGCTTATTATGAGCACTGAGAGTTTGTGAGTTTATAAATATAATGATGAGTTGCTAGATAATTCAAACAAGGAAAAATTTCGTGTCAGTCAGAATGTTCTAGCAAAAATCTCATCATTATTATGCACAAACTGGGAAAATAAAAACTTACACGGACCAAATATTAACTATTATAAAAATATATATAAAAGATACTACTTTATTGTGTAAATTTGTGTACTAATATTGTGTAAAATCCAAAAATATAGTGTTTTTCGGTGTAATTATTTTATTTTATGAAGTTAAAAAAAATTGTATAACCTGCACGAAAGCAAATTATTTTTTACCACATTTTATTCAAATTATTTGAATTTTTCTTTGTACCAACATAATATTTCAAAACCGTATTATGCGGAAACAAAATCTTTTAAATCTGACAGTAAAAATTATCCTCGAACGACACTTTCTGGCGGTTTTAAAACAGTACACACAATACAGAACACCGACAGAACACGCTCATAAATATGCGCAGTTGAAACCAAGACTCCGTTTCAAAACAGGGTTGTAACAATAAGTGGTAGAACAACACTACTACCCCTAGGTACGGCACCGGAACTAGAGGAAGTCCGGCCCGGCGGCTGCCCTGTAATAAATTACAGATTAGAAAATCGTTACTCTAATCAGTACTTTCAAAATTGCTGTTTGGGAATATTAAAAGATTGTTTGTCGAGTCGCATGTTTTTGTTAGGTTTTATTCGGGCTTATGAAAAAAGAAAAAGAAAATAAAATGTAGAATATATTTATAAGTAGAAAGTACCTAAAACACTGATTATATACACAGAAAAGAGTATATTAATGTCAATCGTTCGTCACGCTAGGGTTTGTCAGAGGAATGGTACATCCACACTTCACCAATACCGATATTAAGTCCCATGGATGAGGTGAATCTTATTTACGAGACACGATTCCAAACTCCTGGATGCTACCGAGATATTCATAAAATCTCAATAACACATTCACTGACCTGGAACTTGAATCCAAGACATCATACTGAGAAACTGCGCAGGCAACCACTAGACTACAGAACCAGTTTCAAAATCATCCAAAACCTATTATATTACTTTAAGTCCCCTAATATTACCGTGAAGTACCCACTCAAAAGCCCATATAACACCACAAGATCGTACTTAAGTATGTACAACTGATATGAGTTTCCTCGTCCACAATTATGAATCATTGTTGCCCGGTTGTAATTCACTGTTGTAAATGGCATCAAAGTACCGGTATTGTTCGGCGGGTTCAGTAAATCAACTGCAAACATAATTTTCCATGGTTTGGACGTCAAAGGATGATCATTAAATATCGCGTGTAAGTTATTGGAGAACATTTTATTAATGTTAAGTGTTCGTGTCAATTGAGTGAGCAGAAGAGTCTTTTCTCTGTGCTAATAACGACTTATCTAAGTTGTGGGCCAGAATAACCACGCAGTGGAGCTCTGACTCAGCAAAACGGCGGCGCGGTAGACCATGAAAGAGATGGCGAGACAAACTGAACATACTTGGCAAAGACTGGTAATTTTTGGACAAAACAACTTGGAAATCAAAGGGGAGATGTTTGCCCAGCAGTGGGTTGTGATCGGCTAACAGCACCTAACAGCTAGAGCAACGTACTGCAATACTGTTTGTCAATAGCTAAACTTAAATACAGAATTTTAGAAAGTTAACAAGTTTTGGAACCCCGAAATTCAACCATACATGTCAAAGTTGAAATTCCATTGCAACCAAAATTTATATTGGAACTTTTATTGCAAATGTTCACTCAATAATCAACTTAGACTACATAATTCTAAAGTAGACATTTGAGTAAATGACAATGGAATGTAAATTCTCTAAGATTCTGAATTCAACGCTTAATGTATCGTGCAGTCTATGAGATTCTATGTTCATTAAGTATTCTGATAATTACAAAATCATTCAAAATACAATGCAATTACGTCTGCCTCATTGGTTGTGAGAGACATGGGGGTTTGATTTCCAAGTTAGATAATGTTATTGGGTTTTGCTCTTAAAAAATATATAACAGCAGCCTGGAGTTTGGAACTGTACCCAGTAAATGGTAAAAGAAAAATCCATCCATTATATGGGAATAATGACAAATTCATATAAAATGCAGGTACTTAGTAAATACTCATTTCTTCTTTCTTCTTAAAAAAATGTTGCCCACACTAGGATTTTCTCCTGTATCGTGGGTACAGTTTACAAACATACATGTCACATGCACAAACAACCAGACCCGAAACATATCTGTAGATCGATCTGTACATCCTACAAACATTGGTTCCGTGCGGGGATCGAACCCACAACACGTAGCGCCGAAACCTAATTGCTTAGCCACTGCGCCAACCGCGTCGACATTGCATCTTTAGTTTTTTTTTCCCAAATGTAAAATCTTTATTTAACCTACTGCCATAGCCCACACTGTAACGTACACGAAACACCATAATACGATATGGTACGAAAACACAATAGAAACGAAGAAAAGCTCCACGTATTATTTTGATTTATAAGTACATTTTGGAGCTCAAGCATCAATCATTGTCGCTTTCGTGATTATTGTCAAAAAAGCTCACTTTCTGTATAAATCACATTACTTGGCTAATATATTCTGGATACGAAAGGTAAAAGAATAATTTTGATGTCGAGAAATAGCGGGTGTTTCAAAATCATTTTGACAAGTTATTTCGTAGAACACGCGTAACGTAATTGCATCTTACGCCGCTTTAGATATATAGGTGTACATAATCTTTAATGTACACCTTTTATTAACTACGACCTGAGCGGTATTTTTACTATTTTTTATAGTTAGATAAAATTGTTTTTATTTCAAATAAACCTAACACAGGTACTTTTGAAACGTTGAAAGATTCTAGTTCCAAAAAGTTGGTCCTATGGAGAAGTACCGTCAAGAAACTCTATGGATACTCTTTTAAAGTTTCTTTTAACTATAATTGATATACATAGGGCTGATTTTGCAATAGCTGGAAAAACCTCAGATAAACATTATTCCCCTGATAAGTCAATACAAAATCTGTACTAATTTAAAATTAAAAACTAGATAACTTTTATCCTTGCACTGAAAAATCGGTCATAATGACTTACCTAGATCTTATTGCTGATTGTAAGGTCTTCGATTCGATTCCCACGTGAGACAAAGCGCAATAGGTTGTTGCTATTCCACTACGTAACTATTCAGTAATTTACACCGTAACTAAAAATATGCGGGCTTGTATCATTTGATTACGTGATGATATCATTGGTGTCTGATTGCTTATCTGCAACTTATCTGACAAATGCGTTTGCAAATATATTTTTACTAGCTTCCGCTCGCGGCTTCGCCCGCTTGGTTTACGAAACCGTACATTTTCCGGGATAAAAAGTAGCCTATGTACTATTCCAGACTATAATCTATCTCTGTGCCAAATTTCATCGGGATCCGTTCGGCCGTTCTGGCGTGAAAGAGTAACAAAGATCCATCCATCCATCCATCCATCCATCCTCACAAAATTTCTATTTTATATTTATAATATTAGTAGGATTAGTAGGAAGCAGGATTCATATAAACCATTTTCAGGCACTTACGAATAGTCATTCTCTAGTTGCCGTGTTCCGGCAAACTGACAAAATGGTTCCAATTTTTCTTACACAAGTGAACGATAACGCAAATTTAGTTGATAAAGAGAGTAGAGAAACGGGTTCAGGTTGAAACACTCATTGATTCATCAACATTAAGATCTAGGAGCTGTCTTTTGATAGATTTGTATCTATCTGATATTTTATCTGTTGGATTACTACCTGCCACTTTATCAGCAAGTGATGACAAATGCCCTTATTGTCTAGATGAGACCAATGCTAGACAACATCGGGTGTAAAAGTTGTTAACAACGTTAAGATGTTAACAGTACAGATTGACGTAATTTGGTTACAAAGTCTTATGCGGTAGATACTTGTACTCACAGAGCAGATAAAAGAGGTTTGTACTCGTGTCGAGTTCAAGTTAGTGAAGTGAAGAACTAAAACTTAGAGCAACACTGTTAACTGTATATGCAAGCATGTTAATTATCAGTGCGGATTAATAATTTAATAGTTATTTACGGTTCAATAAATTAAAAAAGTTTGAAAGGTTTTTTTTTTCTTGGTTGTAAATTTACTTATATGTTCAATATTTGCAGTTGCGATTTAAGGGAACAGGTAATTTTAAATAAGACAGTTATGATTTTATATAGAACATAACACAAACAATAGCATCACGCCTGTATTCCCTGAAGGGTACGATAGAGGTGTACTATTAAATAGTGCACCCATATTTAGCCGATGCCGTTATTGAGTTCCATGTAATAGGGGGCGAGCTTATTTCTATCTACCGGGCACAGTTCCAGACTCCGTGTCCGACCCGGGAATCGAATCCAGGACTTCACGCTCAGCAGTAACGGAAGCGTTCATTATGGCAAATGAGGCGGTCATTACATAGAACTTTACAAAATAAATATTGCTTTTTATTGTATTTTGTCGCTCTGTTAAAGCACTTATTCAATTTATTAATCACCATCTTCCACCCACGGCTTCGCCCGCGTGGTTTACGAACCCGTACATTTTTCTGGAATAAAAAGTAAACTATATGCTATTCCAGACTATAATCTATCTCTGTGCCAAATTTCATCCAGATCCGTTCAGTCGTTTTTGCGTGAAAGAGTAACAAACATCCATCCATCCATCTATCCATCCTCACAATCTTTCACATTTATAATATTAGTAGGATTATAATATTAGTAGGATTGAAAAGAAGAAAACATTGAACGCAAGTTAATAAAAACAATATACGCACGAGCTTTTGTTCTTTCAAATAAGTAGGTACTTTAATTGTATTCTTCACTTCTGCAGCTCCGCTTTTATTTCAATAAAACGCCGATGCGTCATTAAACAATACAGCCTTATCAGCTTCCATTGAAATGACACCATAAAAGAGGAAAGCTTCGAAAATACATCCCCGACTCAAAGATACGGTGTTCCCATGTCAAAAGTCGCAATGTGGCGGGAAATTGAATTTATTCCCTGCCATACTGTCAATACAATCTGTACTGGGGATTTAAAGCCAATTTTATATATATAAATATATATTCCTTTTGTTAAGTATGTTGGCGTCAACCCTTTAGAAAGAGGCTCTTGAAAGATAGTCAATAGTGGGTTTAAGGACTGAGAAAACGGAGATAACATATATTTTGTTGTGAAAGTTGGATAGCGATTCAGGATTTGAATAAAGGGTTGTCATCTTATTAAGATAAAAAGGGGAGTCATTCATTTTGAGAGTGCATCATTATTTTGATAAATTTCATCTTCTTATTTAAGAGGCTTGACTTTTGATTTTTCTTTATCCATTGCAGTCTAATCTCTACTCGATTTGTTTAGGTATTTAACTAAAGGTAAACAATCTTGATGTGTCTTTTTAATATTTTTTTGTTTAACAACTCAGTTTAAAAATAAAATGCTACTAAAACCAATGTAAAACAACAATAACGATTACTAAATCAATTGAACCTAGGGTTTAAGAAGTAGTTTATTTGTTTAATATGTGTTTGTGTAAAAAGTCACATCAAGATTGTTAACCTTTATTTAAATACCTAAACAAAAGGAGTATAGTAACTGATAATTTTATTACTATGAAAAACTAAACTGCCTCATGGGTTTAGTGGTCGCAAGTGGTCTCAGGTTCGATCCCCGGGCCAGGCTCAACCCGTATTACATATAATACAGGTGTGTAATAGTACACCTCTGTCTATCCATTTGGAGAATACAGTCATGATGATGTGTTGAGAAGATTCAGAACTGTGAATAGCATGATTGCACTCTTACAGATTCTCTTTGGCTGCAATTACAGCTGAGACCAAAAATATCTACTTCGAATTGAGAACATGCAAGCGGGCCAACGGGTTGTAAAAGGATTATTAAAAAATAAACAAAGATCTAGTATAAAATTGATTATATCATAAAAAAGCAATTACTGGATTTCATTTATTTTTCTCATTAATTTAAAACAAAATTTAAAAGCATAAAACGTATAATTGTAACAGTTTAGCCTTTCGGCTGTTTTATTTCCAGGTCCAAATGACCCATTAACAGTAACAGGGGTAACGTCTCACAACTCACTTTCATAGCAAGTGGTTTATATTCCAATAGCGTTTTAATACCTACTCAAATTTTATCATTTATCACCTTGCTGTCTGAAATTAATCTTCAAAGAGTAATTACAAACTAAATATCTAGCCCAACTAAAAGATGTAATAGCCTTCTCGTTTAATCAACGGTTTCCGAACCGACTATTTTAAAAACTAATATTCTGCCAGGTCACAAAATCTTAATATAAATTTTCTCGTGCTCAGTTTTGCAATTCCATCTCTGGGAAGGTGCATAAGATTTTCAAAGTGTCTGTAAAAGATAAATTTTTATACGTGCATATAAATTCTGGTTTAATAGAAAAATTTACGTCCCAACTTTATTCAATCGAAGCACCGTACACATTATGGCAACACTCAACTTTTCAATAAAATTTACAAAGATGTATTTTCGTTTAACTTTTATGGAAATACGTTACTACAATTTATGAAAGTTATTTGAAACGACATCTGTAATTTAAAGGTTTTAATCATATTGTCTTCCTTATTTTTACTAAATAGTACAATTTTGTATTGGCTCAAACTATTTTGGGAGAAGTTAAAGGTTCAATAAAGAGATTGCTCAGTAAACACTATAAATCCATCTGAAGATGAGCAGGATAATGAATGAATCCATGCTAGCCTGATGTGAGTTAGCGGACTGCACCTAAACAGATACTCTCAGGCGTACACGTTTCCTTATATCGCGAGTGATAAATCAAATTGAAATCTGCACATGAATTATAAAAAGCAAAGGTGTGGACCGAGTTTAAACTCAAGCATTCAACTCCTCGGCTATCCTTGCTTTACCAACCTAAATATTATTAATAATTTTTTATACTTCTTTTCTCTCCAACAGGTTTACATAGTGGGCCACGCAGCTCCGGGGTCGGACTCGCGTCATCCCTACGACATGTCAGCGGATGCCAACGCGAAATATCTCCGCACGGTGCGCCGACACGCCAAAATTATAGCAGGGCAGTTCTTTGGACACCTGCACGCTGATACGTTCCGAGTTATTTATGATAATGGTGAGTTAAATAAGTTTATGTGTACTCGTAGTGCATGCCAAATGAGTTGTGGACCCGTATAGTGTTAAAATGGTATCTTATTTTCTTCTGAGGAGGAATTGCCGTTGTGGAAAGATTAGCTGGTCTGCAAAAGTGATGTCGATATTTTTACACAGTTACAATCCTACTAATATTATAAATGTGAAAGTTTGTGAGGATGGATGGATGGATGGATCTTTGTTACTCTTTCACGCCAAAACGGCTGAACGGATCTGGATGAAATTTGGCACAGAGATAGATTATAGACTAGAATAGCACATAGGCTATTTTTTATCCCGGGAAATGTACGGGTTCCTAAACCACGCGAGCGAAGCCGCGGGCGGAAGCTAGTATCTCTATAACATAGAACGCTCGTGCTCAAAAAAACAACTGAATTTTTCCGGAATTCTATCCTCGTGATGTTGACATATTTTAAACCACTTAAGACAACGGAAAACACATTCGAGAACATTGTTCCCCGATATAGAAAATTAAAAGAAAACATACCGTGTCAAGTTGAGGAAAGTGGATCCTCTTTTATAAGAGTCCTAGTAATCCAATTGCTACAGCAGAGTCCATTTACTTTTCAATAGGCAAAAAAACTATTCTTTTCTTCTTCTATTTTAGTCGGTACTTTACAGAATTAGTTTTGTTGTCCTTCAAGCTTTCTCCATGTTAGGTAAGACTGACCTGACTTGTAAAGCAAATATTTTAGGTACTCGATCTCTCCGTTTTGTAGACATTCAAATAACAGCTTACCTCATTGGTCTAGTAGTCGCAAGTGCGACTGCTGAGCGTGAAGTCTTGGGTTCGATTCCCAGATCAAACAAAGTGTTATTGAGTTTTTCTGTATAGAAATTCTCGGTAGTAGCACGGAGTCTGGAATTGTGACCGGTAGATGACAATAGGCTCGCCCCTATCACGTGTGTGTACAATACTACACCTCTGCCTAACCCTTCGGGGAATATACGCGTGATGCTATATATACATATGTATGTATATACCAAGTAACAGCCGGAAAAAGTAAACTGTATATAAAATTTGATTCCAAAAGTATATGAAGGATACATAAAGTAATGTATGCACTTAATATTTATCATTTCTGCCTTCGTTAACAGCAAGAGCAATCCGCAGCTTTAATTAAATATTGTCAGCGAGTGGACGCTGATTATTTGCACTCCACACAGTGGGATAAAAGAGCGACAATAACGACGCTTTATTTGCTCGTTCTTGATCAATTATTTTTTATTTATTCACCATATTGGCATAGATCAAGCTCAACAGATAGAATGCGGACCTTACGAATAGATATTTTAGAAGGAAGAATACGTTGTATCTCCTCATTTATAATAAAAGCCTTGTGTGTCGTTAGAGTTTAATTTGGTCAGACTTTCGCGACGATTCAGGGGGAGTTTAAAAATCTACAAAAAGCTATCTATTTTAGTTTTATCAATATCTTGTGTTCCTCTTGTCGTATTAATACAAGCTATCACATAGAAATCGCTTATGCCATAGTGCAAAGATGAGCGGTAGCCTAATTACCGATGTAGCGATAGGCGTAGATCGCGCGATAGCTTCTATCAAACATAATTTTTGTGACATATAATGTATTGGCTGACAGTGAGATTGTTGTCGCGTGGCTGTCGCTGTTTTACGTAATTAGGCTGCTGGTCGAATTATAGTCTCAGAGCTGTGCCAGGGTGCGCCAAACGAACTCAGGTTTTATCACTCGTGGAGGCTCTTTCCTTGCTCCTAACTTATGATGTGCGAAATATTTGAATGTAATATTATAACCTATCATTTTTAACGTTATAATTACTATAACACAATATAGTATAAGTACTAAAAACCACAGGATTAATTAAAATATTGTCACCTAGCGCTCGATGCATTTCAGCAAGAGGCAAGACATAACGTTTTATTTGCTCGCTCGAATTACCATAAAACCGGTTTATTGGTTAAGCGATGACATTTTTGGGAACCAATAAATTGTGAAATGTTCTGGTAGTTGTCAACGAAATTTTCCCGACGAAATTAGTGAATTTAGAGGGGTGTAAATGTTTTATTACCTACTTGGTAGATGAACGTTTCACGGAATGGAATATCAAATTTGGTTTGGCTGATTATAAATCATCCGAAAATATATTTTTGGTATCAAGTATTATTAGTGCGCAATTGGAATCTGCTCTTATGATCACTTAATATAATTACGATTTTTATAAAATATATGTATGTAGTTACATTATTAATAGTATACAAAAAATTTAGTATTGAAACACTTACTGTAAGCCGCGTATAGTTCAGAAGTCCGAAATGGATCCACTGGGTGGAAAACCCCTTAATTTTCACTTCCACATGTCACTGAACACTTCACAAAACTATTATTCTTTTCACTAAGCCGGGAGTGTCTTTGTCTAGTTATGCGCTAATTAAAACTTGCGTACCTACTATACAACGTAAAATCTACAATCAACGCGTGCGCACACATAATCAATAACCAAAGGTCAGTCATGAATCCGCTGCGATACCGATAATGAACGACTGCCAATACATCACCTTTCAAATGACGAACACACCACGATAATATCAGAACCGATGCGGGTAGATTTAAAACATTTAGTTCATGTCTACCCACAATATGCTACTTTGTTATTGATTTCAAACTATAGGTATTTATGGTATAAATATTTTAGTATCACGTGCGAAAGTTCTGTTGAACTTAAAATCGTGGGTTTAATTACCACCTTGGGAAAATGAAAATGTTACTTCTCAAATATTTTCACCCACCTAGATAAGATTGAGCATTAAGTTTAAGCATAAAGATATTACAATGTGGAAAAATTTCAAAACACAACGAATCTTATCCCAGAAGTAATTTATTTTTTAAATTCCATATCTCTTTGTCTAGATCGACCAGTATCCTGGACGTTGATGGCTCCGTCAGTGAGTCCTCATCGTGACCCAGCTGACTCCTCCAACCCTGGTCTCAGGCTTTACAAGTTTGATACCAATACAGGGAAGGTAAGATATATTCCTCATATAAACTCTTTTTCAACCGAGGGAAGGTTTAAACGAAGGCTTAAACGATGACTGATTTTCCTCAAATAATCCATTCAACCATCTTGTATAAGAAGATAGATAAGATGGTTGATGTCTATATTGTTCGCTCTTCTAATATTGTAGTTATTGAATGTCATTTTATAATAAGCACTTCAAAAAATTAAGCTCGTTAGTCTTGTGTTTTTGTTAGTTTTATAAATACAGGATTTGATGTTTCGAGGGTTTTTGGTAACCTGCTACCGAAGTTGTGCCGTTAGCAATTGATTATCGTCACCAAAACAATCTTCAAAGAGATTGTTTCTTACATTTTTGGTCGTGACATTCAACTATTTTGAAACCAGGTACTAGACTACACCCAGTACTACTTAGACCTGGCGGCCGCCAACCGGAACGTGGCGGAATGGACAGCGGAGTACAACCTGACCCAGTACTACGGGTTGCACGAGGTGTCCGCCATATCTCTGCACAACCTGGCTGATAAGTTGCAGATAGGCACGCCGCATGAGACTAATATATTTCACAAGTAAGAATTTCAAGATCAATTGCGTAACTTTATTTTTATACGTATAGTTTTTTTTTTATTTTTTTTTCGGAAAGAGTAACAGTAGTTCATTGTAAATATAATATATTTTAATGTTCAATTCAATTAATTTTAAAATACAATCTATTTGAACAGGGTTGAAAGGATTTAGATTCAATCTTACACCACATCAACACAATGTCTGACCAAAACTATATAAAATACAATAATTACTCCCAACAGGTACTTACGAGCATACCGCGTGCGACACGAAAGCACAGAGTCTTGCGACGGCGCATGCGCACACCAGCACTTCTGCGCGATCACGTGTTTGGAGCACGTTGCTTACCGACAGTGTGTGGAAGCGGCCGCAAGCGCACTCGCCGCAGCCGGAGATTCAGCTCCGCTCACGACACCGCTCATCAATACTCTGTTGATTTTATTCGCATTTGTCGTACTTATTGTATAATTTAATACATGATGTTGGGTTAAGTTTATACTTAGCAGTCCTTAGGTACTAATTTTTGCTGGTTAGACCCTTCCGCCATCAATAGCGCTTCAAAATTAGTCATATACGTATTTTTTTAACAGTAAATGCATCTTTGGGCTTTTTTATTCATTATTATTATAAAGAACGAAATCTGTTATCTATTTTAACTGCCAGCGATTTTCATTATACAATAACAATATTATTCTTATAAAGAGAAATCTACAAAGAAAATTGAAATTACACCAATTTCCGCTCAAACACGTGCTTGGAACGCGTGACAGCGATCGCAGCGTGTCAGCCGCAAGCGCTTTCGGTCCGCTCAATCGTTTCTGATTTTAATACAATTATACATTTTGTTTGTATGTTATTTCGAAAATACGAGTTTAATACTTGTCTACATATCTGTTACTTACTTGTGTCATGTTATTTGCATCTTACATTTGCTTCTTCTTTAGACTTCCAACGATCTATCACATGGGTGTCGCTCAACTTTTAGTGGAAAGATCAGCCAGTCAGCAATGGTAATGGCGAGGCAGACTTCCCATGGCGCGTCACAGGTTTTGTCATTCGTGGAAGCACTTGCCTTGCACCCTGTTTCTTTTTCTATTCCTTGATTTTCAACTAGGTATATATTACCTATGTAACGATTTATCTGTTTATATATATCATAGCACATGAAAAATTCACAAGACGAGAAGACATTTCGATCAGTTTGATCTTTATCGAATGATATAATATATGTTTTTGTTAAGTTTAATTTGAATTAATATGATGTAGCTTAATAGGATAGGTATATATTCTTATATTTCACCTTAGGCTTGTTTTTTTATTCAAATGTATTTTACAAAGTGTAATAACTCAGAATCTGAGTGCTTATTACCTTTGACTTGTAAATATTAATGTGCTTCAAAAGTAATACATAGGTTTTGTATAACTAAGTAGGTTTATAACGAGCAAAGTAAACGAGGTAGCTCAGACGGCATTTGTGATAACGCTTGATGATATGTGAAGTGACTTAGGATAGAAGAAGTTTTATTATTAATTGTAATTGTAAAAATAATGCTTTAGACATTCTAGTCTTATAGAATTATTAAACAAAATCAAACGTAAATCAAATCTAATGTAAAAATTGAGACTGGAATAAAAATATTACATTTTAATTTCCGTCTCAAAAATTAAATGAAAAAAAATTTTGAATGAATGAAAAAAATACTTTTGGTATTACGTTTTAATTTTCTAAGAAGTGAAAGATTGAAGTATGCTTGCTTTTGGCGTAAAATCGATGTTTTTAAATGTAAATATTATAAGTAAAATATTTGTGATCGTAAACAAACCAGTTAAAATTTATTAAATTAGTTACCAACAAAAACCTTAGAATTGTAATTAAAAGTTAAGTAGTTCGGGTAATTGGACTAATTTAATTAACATTTCTTTGGAAGTTCCTTGTTGGGAACTTGGCTTTTTTGTCAAAGCAAACTTAATTTTGTGTTCTGTTTGCCATAATACTAATTTCGTTAACATCAAGTTTTGATGAACGTCGTTGTAATCAGAATCAAAACTAATTTACATTATAATTATATTTCTACCGACAAAAATGTGATTTTATCGTAAGAAACACTAAAGGTTCGATACCATACACTATTAGAGATATTATGACGACATACTTTAATTTTTTCGAAGCAATACCATGGAAAATACGTGCATGTTAAAAAATAATTTAGAGATTTAATATCATAGTCTGCTTTCTAACAGATATTTCATCGAATAGATTTTATTCGATCGAATTCTGCCCGAAAGCACGCTATACTTTTTTTATTTAATAACATAGCGTCACGACTTTATTCCTCCAAGGGCTAGGCATAGGTGTACATCCACATTTCGCCGATGTTATTATTAAGCCGATTAGGGGGCGAGGCTATTGCCAACAACCAGGCACAGGTTCAAACTCCATGCTGCTTGCATGACCTAGGACTCGAACCCAAGACCGCCAGATCAATGTGGCAGTTTTATACAATAGATCAGAAATGTAATAATCATGAAGAAGGTATGGTAAAGAAAGAAATTATGGTATAAGAGACCACTATCGCCTTCGCTTCTGAAGTCAGGCATAGTAAAATGGACCATATGCGGTAGATAGGTGGAATGGTAATGCTCCCTTTATTTCTGCACTATTTCCACTACCAACTAGGTCCAATTTCGTGCAATATTAATTATGATATCGAACCTTTATTTACGTAAAACTGAAATTGTCTGTAAAATCATAACATTAGATTTACATTAATTAATATTGTAATACCTAGCCACAATTTTAAAGTTAAAGCTCTGTAAATAAATACAATTGTAATAATTTAATTTTCAAATTGTAAATGAGGAACAACTAGGATATAAGTAAGTACCTATTTAATTGCTTTTATAATTTATTTTATCGCGAAGACCAACTATATTCGGTGTATGATATTTGAAATATTATAAAATTATAGTTGAATGCAAAATATTAGATCGATAAAAAAAAATATCACTGTTTTTTTGTTGCAATTTTAAACTAACAAAGAGACATAAATATTATTATTTGTACTAACTTTGACAACCGTTTTCAGACCCTTCGAAGTTTTAATTTAGAAGTTTTATTTATTCTACTTTAATTCGGAATCTCTGTACAAAAATCAATGGTTTTCGGCAGTAGGTACATTTTGATATCAGTATCTTCTTTTACATATACAAATTTTCCCTGGCCATTGGAAATTCGTGCCTGATTCAATTAAATTTCAATTTAATTGCAACGCACCAAAATAAATGATATTTTAATTTTGCATTCAGCTGTAATTTGTAGCAATTTTTTGTAGCGAAATAAAAAATTATTTTTCCTTTTAAAGTAATGAATGTTCCCATATTTGTATCGACTGGATGTTTCAATTAATTTTTAATAAAGAATATTGTAATCAAATAACGTGTTTCAATTTACTGTTTATGAACCGTTTAAACAAACAATAGTTCGAACATTTATTTTATGCTGCATTTATTCAAAAGAGTACTTTTTACGTGCTGTTGTATATAAACTTTTTCAATACAACAAAACAACACTCTAGAATTAAATCGGTACAAACAAAAAATCCCTGAAAACTTTCACGACCAACCGTTTGAGCACCACTGTCCTAGTGTGTAATATTCTAGATCCGATTCCCGAGCCCAAAAAATGATTATATCTATTACTAGCTTCCACTTGCGGCTTCGCCCGCGTGGCTTACGAACCCATATATTTTTCCGGGATGAAAAGTAGCCTATGTGTTATTCCAGACTATAATCTATTTCTGTGCCAATTTTCTTCCAGATCCGTTCAGCCGTTCTGGCGTGAAAGAGTAACAAAGATCTATCCATCCATTCATCCATCCATCCATCCTCACAAACTTTCGCATTTATAATATTATATTAAAGTAGGAAGTAGGATAGGATAATCTTTTGCATTAGCATCGGCACCATTTTAATACAAGTGTAAGTAACAATATCAAAAAGATCAAGCTTTCTTTCTTTAAATAGTATATAATAAAACAGCATACAATAATTCGGTTCAAACGTACAGCTGCGCGGACGAAGCGTGGTACGTGACGTCAGTAAATCTGAACGGATTAACTGTGCCTGTGGAATTGCGGCAACATTACTCCAATGACGTCATCTTCATGGATAAAGTAAGGATTTGTAGACTATTTTTAGTTTGAAAAATTATTATTCCAAGATTTAAAAATTCAAATATTACATAGCTGCAGACAGTCATGCCAGCGTGGTCGACTAAGGACTAAATGGGTCTCATTTTGAGAAGAGGCCTGAAAGATTATTACCATAAGGTGTGACGTAAGATCTCCAGCATAATTATCATATAACTCGTGGGACTCTGTGGCCCAACTATAAACATTGCCTAGTAAACATGAACTTCGGCAAACGAATTAAATTATTATCATCTAAGTGGCTAACAAACTAGAATAAAAACAAAAAATACACAATATTCTTCTCTGTGGGTTTTCTACTATTAGAATAGGAAACAGTAGAATAGAATTTCAAATAAATCTTTTACAGGAAAAATTAAATTGCTATCTTATAATCTAATAATATTATAAACGTGAAAGTTTGTGTAGATTTGAATGATTGTTTCACCAAGATAGATGTCCCACCTATGTCTTGGATCTAATGAGATATTTATATATCTCAATAGATCCATGTGATATTTTTCAGGTTGATATTTTTCATTCAAATACATAATCTAGTTCTCCTAGGATGCGAGTTTATCTAGGCGACAGCTATTTCCAAAATTCATAAATCCTGAGTTTGTAGTTATCCAAAAAACGAAGCCAGTGTAGTGAGAACTAAACCTTAATATATTGCCAAGTAATTTCGTTCCGGACAAGTCAGATAGCATATTATTTTCCCCATTATTTTTTCCCGATCCACCCATAAACAAAGATCAATCTCCAAGAAAACTCAACTTAACGATATACCGCATAATATTAAAGGGTATCAAGTTTAGCATAAACAAGTGGTGTGTATGTACATCTTGACATGCAAATTTATGCTAAGCACAAAAGTCGATACGCGGTCTCCTGATAAAATGAGAACATCTTGCAACCTATGTATACTAAGTTCGGAGAAGGCAGATGTTGCAGTAAAACATCTTTGTGGAAAAAGGAACATACGGAAGAGTAAAAGGGGAGCTAATTCAGACAGTGAAGAAGTGAAATTTACGGATCACGTGTCCGTTGACAGCTTATGTTAATTTATTGGGGCAATTGTCGCTTGATTAGCGGTCTCAACACCAAACTCTACGAACCATTTCACGTCGCCAAAGATAGGAACAGGTGGCGCTACATTGTCAGACAGAAAATTATTCAGTAATGAGGAATACGACACGAGGAGGAGGATCCTCTGACGATCGGGGGAGGGACGTTTTCTCTACAAGCTGGATGCGCAGGATATGCGATATCGAGACTTGAGGACCTGGACCTTGGGGACCAGACCAACCTTTTTTTTTTTTAATTCGCAAATATCTCGAGTACGTCCCCGAAATGCCTTACTTACATATTCGAGTAGGATCCATGTTGTAAGCACTTTTAAGTCTTACATCTCAGCTGACGAGTTCTTAATTAACAGGAACTGCCTGAACGAAATTTCTGTTGTTTATGTTGAACAAATTAAACAGATGTTAGATGGGGTTTACTTATGTAAGAGTAACTTTCTGATTATTTTATGGTTCGTGTATATAAAAATATATAAAAATAGGCCTAACTGACGATTTAAGGCAGTGGTCTGGTCTAGAGCGAGATTTTTGATGTCAATTTTGGGGTTTGAATAAATTTTAAACCGTTGAAGTTGTCTTGATCAAATTTTACATACGTATTTATTGTTCCTTTGAGAATGTATATACATTAATATATATATATACCTATTAATATTTTCATGTAGTCTTTATTTTTTTTACAACATGGTGCGCCGATAATCCACCTCAATCAGCGCCCATTCCCGAGCGTAATACAATAAAGTAGATTTATTTAATATCTGGATCATTATAAATCCTGCAATTATTTTATTATAATGTTTAATTAAAAATTTTCTACAACCAAAAATTTAATATTCACGTAGTTATAAATAAACAGTTATTTTTAAACCATCGCTCAAAATTGTGATGGATTTATTCATATCAAAACTTCATATAAAATTCTATCAGCTCTCAAACGCAATAACTATTTATATTCCGCGTTTTTAGTAAACATGTAATAATTATTTTCATCGTGTTGAAATATTTATGAAAAAATATGGTATGAAAATATTTAATAGCGTAGAAAATCAAATTGACGAATTGACTTCCTCATTGGTCTATCGGTCGCAAACGTGACTACCGAGCGTGAGGTCCTGGATCAATTCCGGGATCGGGAAAGTGTTATTGGGTTTTTCTGTATGGAATTCTCAGTAGCAGCACAGAGTAGCAGGACTCTATAACGTATAATAGTACACCTCTGCCTACCCTTTGAGATGTTATGTTATGTTATAATGTACAGAATATAATGATGAATATATTTATATATATGTAGGTATAGATACGAACTTTCTAAAAAGAGGACGCCACAGATAGATACATATTTCGGTAAACAATACTAAAAATAGAATAATCTTCACATAATCTTCATACGCAAATGTAGGGACTCAATATTTTATTCATGTTCTGGATTCTACATTAAAACGGTACGTGTTTGATTTAGTTAAATATTAGGTTCTGTAATGTGTTTTAATAAGTATTGAAAACTGGGTCAAAATCGAATTAGATTTTTAACTAATCGAATATGTGGCGTTACTGAGAAACAGATGACGTCATAGTTGTAAAACTGACCCGTCTTTTCCAATTTTTAAGAACCGAAGTTGTAACCGTTTTCCCCTTTTTCCTAATCCACTTTCATGGCCTTTTCAATATCCAGGTCATCATAGCAACCAAATCTTTCAGCACATCACATCAAGTTTACCGACCTACAGAAATTATATTTTTTCAGGACCTCACAGCACTGGTTTCCAAACAAAAGAACCTCCTATATACTTATACATTTACCATCGATAATGATCAAAGGTCGGCAGTGTTGTCGCGTGAACAAACGCGTTCACGAACACACAATTATGTTCGGTATTTTGTATATTATTTATTTATTATTTCGTTATACAAATGTAGTTTAATGTCGACGCTTGCCCCATTTATAAATGGTTCGAGGACAAAGGCAATGGCTTTGAGGGTACGAATAATAGAAGCTTTCTTGCCTTTGACAAGAATAATTGTATTAAAAGAATTAAGATTAAAAACTCCAATTTTTTTTTTTCTAGCTCCTCGAAAGTCGCTTTATAAATGTTAGAACTTAAAGACGTTGCACAACAGTACAAACCCTTGTAATAATGCAATTGAATGAAGCTCAATTTTGCCCTTCGATTTCGGAGCCCTAAACTTTCCAAACCCTCACAAACGCGATATACTTAGTTCCCCATATTGACTTTCGCCGATGACAATAGCGGTCAATAGGTCCACGGGCCCCAAGCTATCTTATCGACAAACAAGAAGAAAGTTCCACTTAGCAATTAAAAAAAAAAGTAGAAATTAACCTGAATTCACATTCAAAATAACAGAACCTGGCAAATTGCCTTTGTGGACACAGTAAGTATAGTGTATCTCGGTGCTAACGAGAAAAAGAAAAGGTGAGGGTAGATGAAAATAAATCTATCTCACCGATGAATTTACAGTCATAGTTGCTTCAGTCTGTTCGTGACCACGATCGATGCAACTTGGTCGATACGTCAATCGGACTGGAATTTGTGTTGATTCCTAGTTGTCTTTTGTTTAATCTATACATATAAATAAAATTGGAGTGTCTGTTTGTAATATTGAAATAACCGTTTTTTACTACATGCATATGAATATATATACGGTACATAAACCAAAAATAAAAAAAATTATAATTTTTGTCTGTCTGTCTGTCTGTTTGTATAGGCTAATCTCTGAAATGGCTGGACCGATTTTGACGGGACTTTTATTGGCAGGTAGCTGATTTAATAAGGAGTAACTTAGGCTACTTTTATTTTGTAAAAAATCTTTTATTTTAGAAAAAAAATAGGGTTAAGTGCATTTGGTCTCACTAAAAATACATTGTTAAGTTCCGACATCAACGCGAACGAAGTAAATTAAATGATAAATTTCCTATTTTGTTTACTTTGCGTCGCATGTCGGGTGAAAATTGATTGTAACTGTGTAATTTAATGAACTCATAAGCAGTGTTCTTTTCTTTGAACTGAGGTGTAGTGGATGTGATTGTCAACTTTTACTATTTTGGCGGCAATCTATCGAAGGAAATAGAATGAAACATACTTGATTCTATTTTGACAAATTGTTTATGACAGATCAAAACAAAATAAATAGAGAAATTAGAAATCCAAATTTTTTGAAAAAAAATATTTTATTTTTTATTTTCAATGCACCAATGATCCTGTACCTCTATTATGAGTTTTTTACTATTTACTTTCATAGTAAATGTAAATTTTCATGCAAGCGATTTTAGTTCTTAACTTGGTTACGTTAGAGATTACAGTCGCTTATGTGACATCTAGTCATAGTAAAGTTTTGATTTACTATTTACTGTATTATAGAGATGTCATGTTAGCAACTCTAACCCCTAATGTAACCAAGTTAAGAACTAAAATCGCTATCATGAAAATTTACTTTACTTTGATAGTTAATAGTAAGAAAACTCGTGATAGCGCTACTGATATATATTACTGCAGTGCTTCTCAATAGTCGTTTTTTTTTTTTTGTAAATATAGCGTTTGGCACTGAGAACACGGTGACAGCCTCCCGGCGGTCTCGCCCGGAGCTTTGACTATTGACTTACGAATGCTGCTTTATATCAGATTTATATTCAGATGGGTAAATAAATGTACATATGTTCAGAGTGAAGGCGTTTAAATGCAAAAGTATAAACAGTTTAAAATCTTGAACTAGGAACCCATTTCTAGATCGTTGGGACTGTTACTGGCACAAGATAGAGAAACGAAATTAAAAATTCTCCAGTAATGGAGAAGCACTTGAAGAAGAAGAAATCTAATCTAGCGGCGAAGAAGTTTACTCCATCACAGATTACCAAGGAATCTGTGCCTTAACAACTGTTCAACCTAAGACTGGATTCAATCCTTTTACTTCTAGTACCTACCTTACTTTTTATATTCATTTATTCAGCACTTGGGAATATACCTTTGGTTAGTTTGTTCGTTTCTGCACGAATAACTCTACAACTGTGATGCGGGTGTCGACGAAATAAATATAATATAAGACCCTACTTTACTACAGTACTACATATTGTGGCTAAATCTGTAGTGGAAAAAACAAATGAATTTTACTAGGTACTTACTAATAGGCGTTTCAAATACCTAGGTATTAAACCAGATCGATTAGTTTTAAAACTACTAATGTGACAAAATAATGAATATACCAGGTGTTGTTTTTGAGTAATGGGACCTTGAATATTCGTCTCTAAATTTCCCCAGAGATAATCATTACAGAGAAAAAAACGCAATCTGCTCCGAAATATATATTTTTAAGCCTATCGTGAACTATCTACCTAATTAATTTATTTCGTAGTTATAGTTTAAAGATATCGAAAATAATAAAAATAAATAATTAACTGACAGTAACTTAAAATAGTATAAAGCGTTCATATTATTGGCTGTATGTTACTGATGATCTTTGCCTAATAAAACTAAGTAAACTGTGACACTGGCAGATCCATTGACAAAACGATGAAAAAAAAAGTAATAAACGTCAAAAGACAGATATAAAAAAGGAGTGGGTAGTCGGTTTGTGACGATTTGTGTTAACTGGTGAATCTGTGATATAAAATGGAGTGAAATAATTATTGTGAATTAACAGAAATTAATGTTAACCGGACTCGCTAAGAAACTCAGAGGAATAGACGAGTGTGAATATTTGTGAACAAAAGTGTACTATTTCTCACCTATGTGTAAGAAGCACGAGTTACTTGGAAAGCGAGTATTTGGTGAGTGCTTGTATTAGTAATAGTAAAATTAAAAAATAATAATAATAAGAAAGGAAACATTCATCGTGAATTAATCTGAGAAATTATGAAATGAAATGAAATGAAATTATTTATTTTGCAATTAGGATTTTTCAATCACTTTTACACGTCTTTTTTAAACTAGATGGCGTCGGCATTTCCTATGACTATCCCTGAGAAGAAACGCCGAAACAAACTCAGGGGTCAAAGTCTATTTTAAAGTCCAGACAGATTGTAATGATGTAAAGGTTTATGTGAGACAAATATAGGGTGGAATAGCCTTTTGAAGAAAGTGCCATAACTATTTGAGCTAACCTGTCGCAACAGAGTGCAAGCATGCATCAGTTATCGTGAGAATTAATGAAATGAAGAGCGCTCAGCCTAGATCTCACTCACATTTACAATGTATAGCGGTTATATATAAGAAATCATTTCAATTTAAACGACATTACAATATCAAAATAATGAAGTAAATAATATAATGAATGGCAAAAATTTTATATAAAAAAAAAGGCTAAAGAGCGGTTCAATCCCAAGCGTTTTTGTCATCTAAATAGTCCGAAATTTTATAGTATCCTTTTTTACAAAGTTTAGATTTAATTACAATTTTGAACTTCTTTAATGTTAAATTACGTATATCATTGGGAAGTTTATTGTAAAAGCGTATACATTGTCCCATGAACGAGTTGCTTATTCTGTGGAGGCGCGTAGCATGTACAGCAAGGTTGTGTTTATTCCTAGTGTTCAAAGAATGAGTATCAGACAGTTTGACAAAGTTCGAAATATTTTTATAAACATATATTAAATTTTCAAATATATATTGTGACGCTACAGTTAGAATATTAATTTCCTTAAATCTGTGTCTCAGCGACACCCTTGGACCAAGATTATAAATAGCTCGGACAGCCCTTTTCTGCAAGACGAATATAGTATTGATGTCTGCAGAGTTTCCCCAGAGGAGGATGCCGTAAGTCATATATGATATGATAATCAGTTGGCAAAACTATGGGTACCATTATTGTGAAAATAGAGATGGCTAGAAGATAAAATTAAGTAACACTATACCTAATCCGAAAACCAAACTCAGGACCTCGCGTTTGGCAGTTGCGTTTGACGGCCACTAAACCAATAAAGTAGTTATTTCTTAGACGGCTGTAAGAATATTTTCGCTCCACAAAGATATCAAAAATAATTAAACATTAAGTTTATGGTGAAACATTACGGCAAGTGAAACATAAGTAATAAATAATAGTGATGATGATGTCCTTCTGACCGATTTCGGTCACGGCGGCCAATCTCACCGGAGATTAGCCAACTACGCAGGAGATATTATAGGGCACAAGTGTATGCGCAAACACAGGCGCTCTCTCTATTCCTTCACTCTCATAGTCCGATGGGACGGCAATCCGACACGACCGAAGAGAGATCAGGCGCAGGACCAACGGCTTTACGTGCTTTCCGAGGCACGGTTTGTATTCACATACACAAAGACCCAGACCCGAAACAACTATCTGTAGATCATACAAATATTTGTTCCGTGCGGGAATCGAACCCGCGACACGTAGTTCAGCAGTCGATCTCTCAAGCACTGCGCCAACCGTGCCGTCAAAAATGAATAAAATAATGGTAATAAACGCTTAAACGTACATATATCCTAAATACTGTTACAATTCCAAAACTTTTAAGAAGCTTAATCTACCTCTTATCTACTGTTAAACCACTAGAATTCTTCAAGAAATTGATAAAATTACTTGCTGTTGAACTTGTTATTTTATTCAAGCGCTTTTCTAAGGCAAAGTTCAAGCAATTTACTTTGTTAAGCACTTCTAGTTTACTTATGTCGATGCTTATGAGTTAGTTTGTCGTTATGACTAACGACCTGCCTGCTTAAACGTCGAACTGAAAATTTTCATATTGTTCTAGATTAATTAAGTTTGCTGATATATTATTCATTGTCAAACAACGTGTTTAGATATATTGTTCTCGGGAGAATAGAGTTTGAATTATGTATTGTTCTTGGGAACTTATTAAGGTTCGATTTGGACGGGTGAAGTGATATTAGAATTTCGTAGAAAATTCTCAGTTGCATCTTAAGGGTTGAAGTTTTGTCTGTGTGTGTGATTGGCAATTTGTACAAGGGTACTAACTCTTTCTACTTCTCTGTTTGGGTAGATAACATAACAGAACATAGCATCACGCCTGAAATTCCCGAAGGGTTAGGCAGAGGTGTACTATTGTACATATATTGTATACCCACATTTCGCCGAAGCCCTTATTGAATCCCATGTTCCAGACTCCGTGCTGCTACTGAGAATTTCCATACAGAAAAACCCAATAACACTTTGCTCGACCCGGGTATCGAACCCAGGACCTCACCCTCAGCAGTCGCGCTTGCGACCACTAGACCAAAAGGCAGTCTTTGTGTAGATAGAGGTGAGATTTTATGGAGGTATTTATTATTATAAGACTTTATTCATATGATTGGTAAATAATATGCAGTAGATATTGTTAAACACGCAATATTCATGTGGAAAGCCCTTTTTTACTTTAGCTTCGCATTCGGAATACACAACACTTCTTCAACACACATATAAACGTATGCATAACCCTCCAGGTCAACGAATAACGAATTTTATTTAAATTCAACTCGGCGAAATACAAAACGAATGGGCGCGGACGCAATTAGCGACGGCGCAGCACACACAGGGTTAACGTTACGGGTTTTTCTGATTCCACTCGTAATTCACGTTTAGCTGTATTTGATGACATGTCGAAATCACGTACCCGGGTTTTTTCTGTGACACTCTTTTTCGATTACGCAAAAAAGATGGGTTAACATTTTCATATCTTTTTTATTACATATTTTTTTGTTAATATATAGTGGATGGGAATATGCAAAACGTTATTTTAACTATTTCGTGTACCTACATACATTCGTTTTATTTCCTCTTTTTAGCAATACATATAGGTAGTGCATATTTCAATAGTCAGACAATTTCAGAAATATATATCCGTCTCTTTCGGAATCAACTACATAAATTTCTCATTTTTAGCAACGTCAAAAGATAATTCATAACCCAAAACAAATTAAGGCTAATCTTCATCATAATATTCTCTCTGACACCGACCCTTTTACCGATTAAAAAACAAGATACGACAATCCAACTCAGTATAAAATCTCATTAAAAATTTCCAAAATGACAACGACACTACGAATGGCCCTTTTCCACTTAAAAATAGAATAAATTCAAGCCTTAAAGCGAAAGTGTAGCAAGCAAGGTAATCAATCTTAATTCCCCGGGACAGTTGCCTGAAAATAATATATTTTTACGTTGACTTGTGAGGACATTTCATTATTTTCAGCCTGACCCTTCGTTATAAAAAGACAGTCTTTATCTTTTAGAAATCGATTGCAAATCTGTCATGTTATGGCTTTTGTCCTTCTTCTGGTGCCGTCATTGTTGTCAAATCTTAAGGAGCGAGAAGCGAGAATTTATCAGCGTTTTGTAATGTTATCGTATAATTTTATTTATTCAAACTCTCCAGGCAAATCAGTGTTGTATGTTTTATTCGTCCAATTTTTCTTTCACTTTTTTAGGTATTTACCACAAAAGTTACTTTAATCTTAATAAAAACTATTAAATAACCTCAAAGAACAATGCTGTCAAGCTCAATATTCCTTTGTTTTCAGTTTTTTTTTTAATTATAATAAATAAACCTTTGAACTTCAACTCAGCAACGATTTGATGCCTTTGACAAGCGATTTAGAAAAGCGTTTACGTAAGCATTAACTACTTGCTTGTTTTTTTCATATTATACAATTTGTTCCATGCGGAGACTGAAGCCGCGACACATAGCGCAGAAAGCTTATCTGTTAGCCACTGCTCGATGCATTGTTTTAATACATTGAGTACGCATGTAAGTACATGTTTCTCTTCAACACATTAGAAGGCGACTGCTTCTTTTGCTGATTCACGACTCATGTCTGAAGTCAACGTGACTTCGCCTGCGTCTTTCAAGACCAATACATGTTGACATTTTGCCATTAAGGTAAGATGCTGACGCGTTGCACCCAAATCATTTATTACTCCGGACGACCATAATCCTCCCATTATGATAACCCAATTGTATCGCTCAGCTCCGCTCGTAGTCACGTTCGTAGTGCGCTTAACACCAATATTTGGCCATTAAAACAGTGCAAACAATGTTGTTCCAATGTTTCTTGTTTGAATTATCTGGTAAGCTCTCTGATAGTGAAACTTGGTGGATTAGCTGTTGGTAATGTTGGCCGCGGCTGGCTTAAATGTTTAACGAATTAGTTGGTACTAAGAGATTTTATATGTTTTGTAGGTTATCAAGTTTGTGGTGGAACAAAATTATTGCAATTCTAGGTATTGTAGAAATGAAAGAAACCTAGATAGGTTAGTTTGCATTAAAAAGTAACCAGACAATATCAGACCAGTACTGGTAAAGTAGTATAAGTTGTGACACAAAAATGTAGGATATAATCGCAGTTTCCGAGTAAGGTTATCAAATTAAGATACAATTATAAAAAATTCAGCGATTTTGAGGCATTAAAAGTTGGCATGCTAAGAAACACTTCAATTTTTTAAGTGTGTGAGTGAACAAAAGCTGATTAAATATTCTTTAATGTTGCGGGCAGTTAGGTTTAATTGTTAAGCCATTATGTGATTGCATGGTAGTGTATAAAGTGTACGTATAGCGCAATGGTTGAGCCACCGACTGTCACGTCTTCACAGCTTTAATTCTCGAAGGAAACAAAATTTGTATCGCCTACAAATAGTTGTTTTGGGTATTTGTGCATGTGAAGATTAATTTGTAAACGCATCCACGATACAGGAATAATTCTTAGTGTGGGGTGTAAAAACAAATGAAAGAGTCGTCACTTCTTATTTCATTTTATATTCAATTCAAGTGCCTTAAAAAAGTAATGGAAGTAAAATTCAAATCCAACTGTAACAGAGAGTCGTTTCAGTGTATTTAAACAAAACTTTTAGCCACTTCTGCTCGGCCACTTCCTCGATCCACTGTTTGTATTTGACAAGACGATTTATGATTGTATTATTTACATTTTTCAAAACTTTTTTTATATTTCCTACTTCAATTTTTTTTTGTCTCAATGTTTTTTGAGTCTTGACAATGTCGTCGACAAATCATTGAGGCTAATTAGTAGAGACAAGATAACATTTTGAAAATTAATATCTACCGATATACTCAAACAATTCTCGGATCACATCCAGTAATGATCATTATCTTGGTGTCCATTGTCCATTAATGATGACACAAATATCTGAAATAATCACTATTGGGGATCTCATTCAGTTGTTATGAACGTGCAGAGAATGGTACTGATAACATTTCATTAACTAGTTATGTTTTAATTTTTTTATCGTTGCCTCTCACTGTTTTAAGATTATTATCCCTGACCAGAACATTTATAGACTTCGATGACGGTTGCCCTAAAAACGTTTTTTTTTTTCTAGCATATATATTGCTAGTAAACCGAACATGCTTTTAAATTGTTTGGAATCTTGTATCTTGTAAAATTCCTGGTACCATATATAACAACATAGTAATAATAATAATATAGTTAGCAGCAAGAATTATACTGACCCGTATTACACAAGAACAATGTGACTGCAGTTAATAATTATGCTATTCCGTATCCTCTTATGAAAACATATATAAGCGAGAAAGGGATGCGCTGTTTGTTCTACACTGTGGTTGTCAGAGTTTTCTTACGTAATGAAGGCGCCATAACAATTATCTGTCTATCTATAGGCTTTTCTTATTATATATAATATGTAGATACCGCTACACGCGCAATAGCTTAGGCATTGGGGTAATCTCGACCCACCATAGGAATAAAAATGGCGTTTAATTTTTGCTAAAAACTATGACATAAAATACTGATACAGCCCTGTATCTACAAAATAATGTTTTTAATTTTAACCCTACGAAATTCTCCAGCGTTTAATACCTCAAGTTTTTTCGATTACAAAACTTTCACGTCCAAAGGGTGAGTTTGGTGTGCACAGAATTAGTAGAACGTGGGGCGAACTGTCCAAAGTTTGGTTTCTGTGTCGGTTCATCCAATTACGGACGAATCACTTTACTTATTTCCTGCTTCAGTTGGGTGTGTCTTTTATAATGTTTGTTGGCATTAACGTTTAGACAAAGGATTGTTGGGATGTATTGAAAGAAGGCTTTACATTCATAGAAGAGAATAGAATATTGGAATTATTTTATCAGTGATTATAGGTCATAACAGATTGTCATTCACATTGTATTAAACAACCTAATTAATTTCGCCCAAGATGAAAATGCCAAGAAAAGCTCTACGGTTAAGTAGGTCTTTTTAGATCATTTCAGTTAGTTATTTTTTTTTTCAAACTGTTTTATCATCGTAGTTATATATTAGCAAAGCCTCCAACGACTTATATTCATAACATAATATAGCATCACGCCTATATTCACCGAAGGATTAGGCAGAGGTGTACTATTCTACCTCACATTTCGCCGATACCGTTATGTACCGTTATGTCCCATGTAGGTAATAAGGGGCGAGCCTATTGCCATATATCAGACACAGTTCCAGACTCTGTGCTGCTACTGTGAATTTTTAATATTCTTTACTCACATTTCCAACATTCGTCATTTTAATTTAAAGAATAAACGAATCAACCATTACTCTGCTTAATCTTCATGCCTCAATTAAAACGTAAATATTTCAGAATACATAATACCTCTTACAAGATAAGTAGACCTGTCTTAAGACGCCGAGGGTCGCATTCATTCGGTAATTCGACGGGCAACTTCGTAAATGCAGGATTAAATATCTCGGGTGGCGACGCACGAAAAATGTATGAAAGAAAGACTGGGGACTGTTGGCATAAGAGGCCAGGGGAGCTCAATTAGAGCCTGGGATAATTCCCGACCTCTCGTTTGCGTGCTTATTTCGTGATGGGGTGATTACGGATGAAAAAAATCGTGAAGTGTGGTAAACATGTTTATCTGTTTATAAGTACTGTTTATTCGATTTCTCAAGGTTAATATCAAATATTTATTGTAGTTATATGTAATTATGGAAGATATAGGAATGATGTGTGTAGATCTCATAATTTCAAAGAAATGTACATTTACGTAAATATATAGTTTTTCCGGACGAATTAAATAAGTTAGGTAATTTTTTAACATTGTCCATTCCTACATTTGGCCTCACCAGTTCATCGTCTCTTATCCACGCCATATCTTCATCATGCCTGTATCCCCGAAGGGTTAGGCAGAGTTGTACTATTGCCGATGCTGTTCTTAAGTCCAATGTCATAGGAGACGAGCCTATTGCCATCGATCGATCACGTTTCCAAACTCCGCTACTAAGAAGTTTTATTCAGAAAAAGCCAATCACACTTTTTCCTACCCGAAAAATCCTGGACCTCACGCTCAGCAGTCGGCGCTTCTGACCATTTGACCAATGAAGCAGTTATCCTGCGACATATCTCACGATAACTTTAGCGATGAATGCGAGCAATTCGGTTGGACGTACGAATATAAAGTTATCAATGCAAACGGTTATGGTCACATACTGCCAAAGCCAATCCAGGCTATCAAGCCATGCTATCACTGGTTTCGCAATCAAGGCAATGCCAAACAAAGTACTAGGAAGACATAAAACCGAGGCAGTGATACGTAGTGGCGATCTTAGAGCTGATGTTTGGGTAACCGGCGTTCCATTGGGCGCTGTGCCAGCTCGTTCGGTCCTTATATGTTACACCAAAATTCGGTAGCGAACGCTTGTATAGGGATTAGTGAGGTTTTTGTTGGGTTTCCTGGTGTATTCAGTTTAGTGAACATGTCATTATGAAATGAAGTCCAGTATTTTAATATATGAGTTATTGTTCAAAGGGTGATGTTAAGGTATTTGGTATTTGGCATTAGGTGAGTTTTAAGATTGCGTTCAAGTTGTTGGTAAATTATAACACAGGGTATCTATAGAATAGGGTGTGTATATTATGTGGAAACATATAGCAAGTATCTTTTATACTGTAACACATCTCACACATCACACATCACACTTGTACTGTTGAAAATATGTACTATATTGTAAACGAAGATTTTTTATTTCCGTGGTATGTACTCCACCGGAGAAAAAATTTGCTGGACAATGTAAGTACACATTCAGCCTCTTATTAGTGGCGAGTACAATTTAAAAATCTGAGCTTCTGAGAATTTCAGAAAATCCCCATAACACTTTGCCAGAGCTGGGCCTTGAATCCAGGACCTCAAGCATAACAGCCACACATGCAATCATTAGGCAAATGGGCAGTATATTGTTAACCTCAACTATAGGTCTTTGTATTACAAGTCTCAAGCTACAGTAATAACAATTCATTAAATATACATTTCCTTAACACAACTGAACTCAACACCTAATTTAAAATATTCATCCCTTAATCACTTGAGCTCCTAATAAAACACTTAGGCAGATAATATTCAGACAGTTACGGTGTAAACACGGCCGATAATTTATCTTTACGGGGACTGTGTAATTCTAAACCGAGATATGAACCGAGATTTTCTGAGAACCCATTTACAGGTAGGTAGGATATTTATTTGGGCTAGCTATTTTGTTTTTGGTAAGTATACAAATTAGAACGACCTACTCGTTCGATATTATGACGGAGAGTCGTAGAGCCGAGGTCTGCAAGGGTGGTGTTGAAGGTAGGCGTATGTACAATGAAGCGTCAAGAAATATAATTTACTAGCTTTTGCCCGCGGCTTTCGCTCGCGTTAATTTAGAATTTGACGATCAATTCGGGTTGTACTCTGCTTGTGAAAGACACGTGGCGCCATCTATTATCATAAGAACGTTATTGTTGTTTTCCTCGGGATGTTTTCATTTTTCTTTTTTAAAAAAACGTTGTCTCACACTAGAAATAATTCCTGTATCGTGGGTGCGTTTACAAACACAAATATTCACATAGACATTGACCCAGACCCGAAACAACTATCTGTTTATCATACAAATGTTTGTTCCGTGCGGGAATCGAACTCGCGACACGTAGCACAACAGTCGATCTCTCAACCATTGCGTCAACAGTGTCGTGTTATAACCGTGTTTATAGAGATTATCACGATTGATATAAAAACTCACGGATTAGTTAGTCAGTCTTAACTTTGTTCTGCGCAGGTCCCTCGAATCAATAGAGCAAATGACAAATTGTTAAGTAGATCTCAAACCATTACAAACGCTACCACAGACGTTTTTCATTCTTCGTTCTCCTCAGAAACAGGATTCTAATTATAAAATCAGTCTTTATACCAAGGTAGCCCATGATAAAACAAATTAAAACACTTCTTCTTAGAGAATAATAAATTTGATTAATTAATTTAATAAAAGTAGTGATAGCATAGTGGTTGAACGCTTGCTTTCCATGCAAGAGGGTTCGAGTTCAAACACAGCCCGCACCTCTGACTTTTCGGAATCATGTGCGGATCAGAATTTAATTATCATTTGCGTTAACGGTGAAGGATAACATCGTGAGGAAACCTGCACACCTGAAAGGGCTCCATAATGTTTTTGATTGTGTGTAGTTCACCAACCCGCACCAGGCCAGCGTGGTGGACTAAGGCCTTACCCTTCTCAATCAGAGAAGAGGCCCTTGCCCAGCAGTGGGACAGTAATGGGCTGAATTTATTTTAATTAGTTTTATTATTTTGCTTCTGCCTTTTCAAATTTTATCAAGGAACATGGTACCAACACTTTATTTAGTGCCAGTAATAAAAAAGTAGTAAGCACTCACGAGTTTTCTTGGATATTTTCTAACAAAAAGACCGGAAACCATAACTCAGGGTATTTTTCTCGACTGTGGCGGACTGACTTTGCCATAGAGCAGGGTCATATTTCTCATACGTATTTGCCCATTCGCCCTGACAGCTGAACCGATTTGAATGGCAACGCCGACAATAGAGCGTCTAGTGTATTGTTAGGGTTGCTTATAATAGTGTACCCAGAATATACGTACAGTAATAATAGAAAGTGTATGTCTGCGACTGAATTTGATGGTACAGTGGAACTTAAAGAGAGAAGGTCACCTTGTATGCCTAATGAAGTTTATATATAGATGAGAGATTAATATAGATGATGTTATTTTATAAATGAAGTTTTCTAAAGAACCGATGATGTTGGATTTTGATACAGAAAGATCTAACTTTTATTTACAAAAAAAAAGTTGAAAAAACCTCACTCTAGGAATAATTCCGTTCGGTGCATTTACATACACAAATATTCATATGCAGAAACACCCAGGCCGGCAGCCTAATTACCGATGTAGCAATCAGTTTGCGACAGGCGAAGATCGCGAGATATCTACTGTCTAACGTCATTTTTGTGTCATATATGTATTGGCCAATAGTGGGGCTGCTGTCGTGTGGCTGTCGCGTTGCTGTCGCTATTTTTACGTAATTAGGCTGCCGGAAAAACTATCCTTAGGCCATACAAATACTTATTCAGTGCGGGGATCGAACCCGACACGTAGCTCAGAAAGTTAATCGCTTAACCACTACACCAATCGTGACATCAAAGTAGGTTTTACAGGAAAGAAGTTTATCTACATGTATTTATTAACTAATAAAATATTACTCTATTGGAACTACAATTTTCTGAGAAAACGTCACCTATATCTGATGACCGTAAACCTACCTTTATGTTTACCGTACCTACTTAAGTTCTAAGTTTCACAAAACATAAAAATACTTATACAGGGTTGGTATCAAACGAGTTTGTAAAAAACATTATTTATCAACCATTTCTAGTACATTTTCATTTAGCAAAACATTTTTATGCGATTAGTCTACGACTACAACAAAGGAAGCATTTAAATAAAAGCCGTTGTCCCGAGAATTCTCTAATAGAATAAACTTTACTATCAGTGATCCGTATTTTCAAATGCCCGTACCTTCGGGACGGACACGGAAAAATATTCCAAAGGAAAATACGAGGCGGCGGCGTACTAGCGGAAAAACAAGCTTGCGCTCCAAAGCTTTACGTGGTAAATATTTTCTTTGCTGCAGTATTCGTTGGTACACAGATGTAGTTCTGAGTCATGTATGTACCTATAGTTAGATCTAATTAAAAGCAAATTAGTTTTTATATTTGCTAGTCCTGAACTTTTTTAGTTACAAATAATTGGTCAGTTAATATTGGTTGAGAACTTTATGTGAATTTCCAAATCATATTTAAAAAAAAAATAGAAGTCAATGCTTTCTATCGTCAATTTTGCTTTTGCTTTTTTTACTCCCAAATACTCCAATTGATTTTAATTTAAATTTGCATTTACACATTGAATGTATAACATTCTATGGAGCTGTCATTTTTACTCAGGCTGTGTACTGATGGCTTATAAAAAATACTTATGAAAGAAAAATCTAGCTGTTATGTCTTCTGTATCTTTGGTTTTTAGGTAAAGTTAAGATGCGTTTAATGATAAATTACTACAATACTTTTACTACAATGTAATGATCAATGTTTGTTTGTATTTGTCTCTACCGTGTACGAATTTGGGATGTATTGACAAATGTTAATAATATGATTCAATCATTGTCATTATTCTCTTGCCCTTATCACATTTTATTTGTCTTCCGTTCTCTATAAGACGTAATTTTCAATTCATATTCATCACATAAAATATCATTCAGTTTCACACAAGGTTTGTGTCTGTATAGTCAGCATCAAAAAGATGTATACACGTAGCGAAATTCAAACGCTTATTTTTGGAAAGGTATTAGTTAAAATCATAAAATTTCAATGACCACGATTTTTTATGTATCCGCAGATGTATGGTACATGAAATTGGTCAAGATTTCAATCATTATTTCCTCTTGATGCTGGCTGTTCAATAAATTAAAATAATATAACATTAATTTTCTGACAGAGTATTATGTTATGTAATAGCATTAATGGTAGTAGCTCAGTATGGCTTAGATAGCTCAAATGAGTCTGGGATATGATAGGGACGTATTGTATCAAATAACGACCTGATTGGCGTAACAGCTAAGTGCTTGAGTTTCCGCTCTATGCTAGGGGCTCAATCCTCGCTAAGAACAAATATTTGTATGGCGTACAGATACTTTTTTTGAAATATGGGTGTTTGCACTATATGAAATAGATACCTGAAACTTTGATACAGGATAAATCCTGACTATCTTTTCAAGATTAAAAAAAGAAGGAAGTTCTGTATTTTTTTTTTTTATTGGTCAAATAAATAGTTTTACATGGGTAATATACATATATATCACAAAAACCATCGCGGGTTTAACAGTGATATATCAGACATGACATCTCGGTACGTAATAATAATACACATACACAGTAGTACAGATCACATACACGCTAGGAAATATTTTTTTAACACAATTTTACAATTTTTTGCATTAATGGCATTGCAGATTTCAAAAGGTAAGTCATTCAGTATATGTAGATGGCAGCGAAAAAGAAGAGTATAAGGATATTATTTCGGCTTTTTTTACAATTCCTATTATAGATCATCTTGTTGTGTAAGTACCAGTAGACAGAATCTAAAAAATTAGATATTGACCGGGATATTTATTTTTTGTTCGTTATTAGCTTTATGTCAGTTTTCAACATCACTATCACCACAAACTTGAAAGCGCCAGGGTACAAATCTCCATGAGTGACAAAACGTGAATTCGTGTGACACTCCCTGGGCTGGCCTTGATACCACCGTCGCTGACTGGGTTTTTTTTTTTTTTTTTTTTTTTTTTCACTACGGCTTGAGCATCCCCATGTGATAACTAGCGCCGACTCAACAGAAGACAACGTAACATTGGAATTAAAAATTTCAAAAGCTTTCCGTCAATCACAATATCATCATTTATATCTAAGATTTTCGCATTAAGTTAGATTAACTGACAGTATCCTACCAAATTATCAAGGGGATCTTTTCATAATCACTGGAATCACCGCACAGGACAGATAGGGAGGTTGGCCGCAATATGATGTTATTAGTTCACAGTGGATGCAGGCATAATCTCTTAGTCGCTTCTTAAGATTCCCGAGGGTAAGACGCGGGCTTCAGTTTCCGACAGAATAGGAACATTTGAGAAATATATTTTAACATGATATTTGCCCTGATATTTTTAGGCCAATCAAATGGCATTCGTGTATGCCAAAGAGTTGATCACTTTAACATTTGAAAAAATTATGATGAAAAAAAATTGATCTAGTGGTCCCAAGTGCGACTGCTAAGCATGAGGGTCTGGGTTTGATTTCCAGGTCGGGTAAAGTGTTATTGGATTTTCTATATGGAAATTGCCATTAGCAGCACGGAGTCTGGAACTGTGCCCGGTAGATGGCAATACGCTCGCCCCCTCTTACATGAGACTCAACAACAGTATTGACGAAACGTGGGTGTACAATAGTACACCTCTGCTTAACCCTTCGAGAAATACAGGTTATGTTATGTTTAAATGTTAAAAAAAAAAGGAACAAAATCAATCATATCAAAATTAAGTTTTAATCGAAGTCTTGAACTTCTTCACTTCATGCAAATAGTTATGAAAATAATCTGGTCTATTGTCATCTACTAGACACATATCCAAAATCCAGGCATTCCATTAGAAAAACTGTCTGGACCGGAGATTGGACCAGGAGCTCAGGTTCAGCAGCCGGGAAAATAAATACAGTACTCTAAAAACTCGTACCTTTCTACCTTTTACAGTTTTCAGCATATTACATAAACAGAGCAATGTGAATAAAAAAATCCAATTTTACCATTTGATATCTCGCATCGAGCGGTACGACTTTATTGATAAACCGTCGTCAGGGCATTATAAAAGCCAATTTATAGGGAATATTTCAGTGCAAATAGCGCCGGTTTGACATGGGTGTGACATGGGATCGCAAGTGGCAATTATAGAGTGACGTCACGAATAGTCACCTGTTTGGCTTGGAACGTGACGCAAGATGTTTTGAATAGTATTGTTTATTTATTTACAAGGTTAATATCTTTTCTAGGCTCATTGATCTAGTAGCTGGAAGCGCAACTGCTGCGCGTGAGGTCCTAAGGTGCGATTCCCGTGTCGGGCAAAGTGCGGGTTGTATGGAAATTTTCAGTAGCAGCACAGAGTTTTGAATTGCGTCCGGCAGATAGCAATAGGTTCGGCCCTCGGACTCAATAACGTCGTCGCATTTAGGTGAACAATTTTAATAGTAGGTGCCTACATTTCTGCCTAACCCTTCGGGGAATAGAGGCGTGGTGGTGTTAGGTCAATAACCAGGTGTATTTTCTTGTGGGAACACGCGTCTCTTCTTGGGTCATGAAGCGTAAAAAACATTAGTGTGAAAAGTTTTAGGTGTCGGTTTTGTAGAAGGAAGTTCTGGGTTTAGTCCAAGAATTAAAAATTATAATCTTAAAAAGTTTGAGATAAGTTCTGGTATATTCGACATAAGTTGAAGAAGTTTTCGTAATTTTAAATGTGATTAATCAACGAAGATAATTATATTGTTCTTACTCTAATAATAATCGACTCTACTTACGAATTACTTGATAGTGTTACGCTATTCTATATATTAATTAGGTGTACAGAAAGGAATGAAATTTATGTTATCTTAGGAATGTAATCTTTCAAATTTCGTTTGTTTTCTGTGTTTCTTGTGTCTTTCTTTTGAAACTTTGTAGAATGATCACATACTTTTGTCTCTGTGACTGTAAATACCTATTCACAATAATACGTCAGCAACGAAATAAGTCCCCACTTAAGAAATTAAAAATTCTACCGGCTTCTGTATTATTATGGTATACAGGGTGGAAATTGGAAGCGTGCTCTGGAGGACCCTAAATACTGATTTCAGCTAATAGTAAGGTAAACTAGGTAATAGCAATAGTTTAATATTCTTTTTTTTACCCTTTCAAGACACCCATGTTCCATAATAATATTCTAGAATTCTAGAAACTAATAATAAACATACATACGAGTACTTATTAAGTAATCACTTCGTCCATAGTTCGAGGTAAACGATCGTGTGTCTGTACCGTAATCAGTCCTGCCACAAAATACCGGTTCTTGGTAGATGTACGGCGTGCCAGAACTACGTATCAAGCACACGTGTTGACTTTGAGACGGGTTATCTTAGTATACAGTGCACTATTGCTGTCCCTATTATCTTAATTTTTAATGTATTTGAGTATCATTTACTGTAGTCTTCTCGAATGTCAGTGTCATTTCGATCGATCCTTTATTCAGTACTAAATGACCCGACAGACGGTGTCCTGTATTCTTGGTCTTGAGTTCATACAAACATCCCATATTCCAATTTTCCGGGCAATTATTCCAATTTTTATTTCCCTAAAAACCTTATTCGGTTATTTAATTATTTCTCAATATATAAACAAATAAAAAAAAATGTGACTACCTAGTTTTTACTTTTTTACATATAAACAAATCAAAATCAACTCATCTTTAGTGGGGTAAAAACGTTAACGTATTTTGTATCAAAACTTTTAGTTAAACTATAGTCTTAATAAGAATGTTTGATCTCTGATAATAAGGAAATCTCTTGGTATTGACGGGATAGTCCTTTGTCACATCCGGGATATCGAGAAAATATTAAAAATAATATTTTAATTAAATACACTCAGGGCTTTTCATTATCAAATATTACGTGCGCTCGTGTTCACGTCACGGGACGCGATGTTAAAACGTGTCGGCGAAAAGAGTATTTTTTATTTCAAAAGGCAAGTGCGAGTCGGGGTTTGGGTAATAAAGAACATTTTCAACAATGTTTGGAACGTATTTGATTTTCTCGTTTTATATAACAGGTTTATTTTCGATCGTACAAAATTTTTCTAGTTGGAATTAATGAAAGATTTTTGTTTTTGTTGTATTATCTTACATTTATAAAAAAAATGTACAGGTTTGGTTTGGTTTTTAAGAAAAACATTGCTCCACTCTAGGAATAATTTCTGTATCCTGGGTGCGTTGACAAACACATATATTCATATACACAAAAATCCAGACCCGAAACATCTAGCTGTAGATCATACAAATAATTATTCCGTGCGCGAATCAAACCCGCGACACGCAGTGCAACAGTCAATCTCTCAACCACAGCACCAACCGTACTGTCAGGTAGATTCTATTGAGTGAGATCATTCCTGCTTAAATTTCTTTACAGATTTAAAAAAGATTTTTTTATTTTACTCATTGTGAGGTACGGAACCCTAAATACAGTTCGAGGAGGGTACATCTTCGCTGCAAGAAATTACAATTTCACACATTTCACTGACCCTGTTGATATACGAGCTATATCATTTAAAACATTGAGGTGGAATATCCAGTTGTCGCCCTTGTACTTACAAGATAAAATAATTACCGATAATCAAGATGAAGAACAAGTTGTTTAATATGTAGTAAAAATGTATGGTTACCTAAATTTATGTACTGAAAGACCCTTATGCATGTGAAATAAATAAAAGCTTGTAATTAAAAAATACAGTGAATAATTTTACTAACCAAATTTTTAGAGTTAAAACTGCAATGAATCTTAACAATCACTGTTTTGTACTAAATTCTTAAGATTTTTAACTGCCACATTTGTCTAGTGGTCGCAATCGCGACTTCTGAGCGTGAGGTCCTGGTTTCGAATCCCGGGTCGGGTAAAATGTTATTGGGTTTTTCTGTATGGAAATTCTCAGTAGCAGCACGGAGTCTATTACATGGGACTCAATAACGGCATCGGCGAAATGTGGGTGTACATAGTATATTATACACTTTTGCCTAACAACCCTTCGGGGAATACAGGGGTGATGCTATTTAATGTTATGTTATGTTTTTAACTACGTATGCAGTAATTGATAATAAATTAAATCGATATAATTTATGTTTTGAAAGCTATTCAATATAGCTTTTTGCCGTTTTTTGGTGTTCATAATTATATTGTGTCGTATCAATATACAATAAAAAATGTCCTTATAATTAGGTCGTCGTTACGTCTCAAAATAATAATTATAATAATTAATTCAAATCCAGTTATTGGTGCTCTTACCTCACATGATATATTTTAGCGAGTAGGTGGCACAAAGACTTGACGGCCGTAGACTTCACTTTACAGAATATGAGATTTTTTCCAAGAATATTTCATTATGATACATTATGGTAGGTATAACAGTGATGTACTTATTCGACGTGGGTGTCTTTGTTATTTTTATATCTCTTCTACCATTTCAATATAATTATATTTTTCTATAACATGCCTACTTCAAATCTGTTAAAATATTAACCCTATCTATTAATGTTTTTGATAATAATGAATGTAGTTAACTTGATATTTATTATACTAGAATCATTTAAACAAATATGATCTAGATCCAAATCCCAAGTTAGACTAGTTTAGAGCATGAGAATAAACACGACTTGAGACAACATACCTTCACGTCTATATTCCCCGAATGGTTAGGCAGCATTGTACTATTGTATGCCCACGTTTCTCCGATAACGCTATTATGTACTATGTCAAAGTAGGCGAGTATATTACTGCTACTATTAATTTTCAAACAGAGAATACTTTGATCCGGGGATCGAACCCACGACCCCACGCATAGCATCCGCGCATGTTCGGATTCCGCGCGCGTACGTTGTACCGAGTGGACGCGTGTCGGTCGTCCTCGGAAATAGTGCCTTCGAATTTTTGCGATTGGCTAAGATTAGTGATTGTGAATTCCTTGTCACTCTTACCTGTGGCTTACCAGTAATCAACGCCCACTGGGCGGTCTAAGAGTGAGATACAAACAATTCTGTCACCTAGTTTGGAAATTGTCTTGCGGAGAGTGATTGTGATTTGTTGGATTTGAACCCACTCCACACGGTGCGGTGGTGGTGGCGGTCCGGCTCCCTAACCGATGCGCTACGGTGCGAGTGACGCGGACTCTTGAAATAGCTACTCGCTATCTGCTACGCGGCCGCCGTAGCCGCTGACGCCACTTCTACGGAATGCTTACGCGGCTACGAACACGAAGTTCTCGTAGCCGATGCGCTAAGACACCCGCGCGCTCGCAAGTAACACTGGCTGTGGCAGTGCGCACGCGCCCATTGATCGTGACGCAGTCTACGAGATTTGCTATCATCTATAATACAACTATTTGTAAACATGTCCGGTGTTCATCGCACTCCTCCAAACACGCCGAAAACGCAAAGTAACAACCTTTGCCAGTCCCAGACCAGATCAGAATCAGATATAACCTATGCAGTGGTAAGTGATTACGTAAATACTAATCGAAATAAAAGAGCCCGAAAGGCAGACTCGCCACAAGGCGATACTACGTTGAGTTCGCCCGACCTTCAAACCCAACTTGCAGACTGGAAGGAAGAACAAGACTCTTCAATTGCAAAGCTACTTGCGTCTCAAACCGATGTGATGTCTAAACTGGCGGCTGATATAGCAGAAATAAAATCTCAGAATACCCAGATTCAGGCATCTAATACAGAAATACACAAGTCAAACGAGGAGATAGTTAGATCTATGTCTTTCATAAACAAACAATTTGAAGAGTTGAAAAAGGAAGTTGAAGATCTCAGAAAGGAACGCCGTGAACAGAGACAATATATAGAAACTTTAGAGAAAAAAGTACAAGACCTACAACACAAATCAAGGTCGTCGGGCATCGAAATCCGTAACGTACCGCAATGTAACACTGAAACCACTGCCACTCTTGCAAGAACAGTATGCGGTATTGGCGAAGCTGTCGGAGTATCCATAAAAGACTCTGAACTGAGGGATATTTATCGCTTACCCGGGAAATCATCGAGTACCTCTACAACAATACGACCGATTATAGCTGAATTTTCTTCTGTAATGAAAAAGGAGACACTCATATCTGCAGTCCGTACGTTCAACAAAACTAAGGACAAGAAAGATAAATTAAATACTGGCCTCATCGGCATTCCAGGAACTTGCCAGCCAGTTTACGTCATGGAACAGCTTCCGGGCAACATCAAAAAGTTGTTTTACCAATCAAGAGAGTTTGCGAAAAACCACAATTACAATTTCTGCTGGGTTTCTAACGGTAACATATTCTTGCGCAAAAAAGAAGGAGATAAACAACTGTTAATCAACTCAGAAAAATGTCTCCAAGATATAAATTCCGCTGACATGTGACTATTATTCCGTATAGTTAAGAGCTACATATTGGCGTTCACACTTGTCAAGTCATGTCTACTATTGTTATTTTTCTATATTGTAATTGTTTCTAAATCTAAAAAGTTACACAACTTAATCAATATTCACATAACCACAGAAATAAACGCCTATCTCGGCATACGCACTCCACATAAAAATACACTCACAACTCACCTCCACAAAGACACTCGCTATAACAACCACTTTTTCACAAAAAAACAAATACTAGGCGACATATACACTAAACAAATCATAACCCGAGAAGTCATAGCTTTGAGTCATGTCACGTTATCTTTCCACTCTCCCAATGGCTGCCATAAATAGTATATGCAGCGAGCTTGACTCGCTAACAGTGGGTGATTCATTTAGCTGTGCCCCAGAAAATTGTATTGAATACGTTAACACCACCAATACAAGCTTAAAAATACTACACTTAAATATTCGTAGCTTAAATAAAAACTTTGATCAACTCCAGGTACTAATGCACTCAATTAAACTTGAATTGGACGTGGTAATCCTTACAGAATGTTGGCTTAGCAAAGTCAGTAATATGCCTGTTCTGGTTGGATATGAATCATATTCTACCGGAGTAAACAGTAACCAAAATGACGGAATCGTAATCTTTACAAAACAAGCTCTCCGAACCTTAAAATGGGAACCCCGATTTGCGGATGGCAACTGCTTAGTATGTCAAATAGTTAACCAAAATATTGCTATTGTAGCAGTGTACCGATCCCCGTCCTACAGATCTAAGGAAAGTGCCGAAAATTTTATGGATAGTTTAAATAGTATTTACGTAAGCATTTCCTCCTATAAAACTATAATCCTCATTGGTGATATTAATATAGATCTTAAACCCAATAGCGCAGATGACCGCTGTCTCAACTATCTCATTCTAAATGCCTCCCATGGTCTTCTTCCAACCCACCGATACCACACTCGGCTGGATAGCTGTCTAGATCATGCTTTCGTTAAATGTACCTTTCCTGTAACTACCCTTGTACTAGATTCACACATCACGGACCACAAACCGTTACTACTTACTATTGCTAACACAAACCCAGATAATAAACCACTCCACATAGTTACCCGCATAGACTACGATGCTGTTAAATTAGATTTAGAAAACTCGGATTTTACCCCACTATACAAAATTGTTGACCCTAATATATCCATGAATATGTTCGTAACTATTATCTCCTCAGTAATTGCCAACCACACTAAACAAATTAAAATCCCAAGAAAAAAAAGAATAATAAAACCATGGATAACCACCGGCCTATTAAAGTGTATACAAAACCGTGACCGATTGCACAACAGATCAAGAAAAGATCCCAATAATCTTATCCTGAAAACTACCTATACGCGGTACCGGAATTTCTGTAATAACTTGCTCCGGAAACTAAAAATAGCCTATGAAAAGAGCGAACTTGAAAAATCTCGTAACAACCCCAAAGCCCTTTGGAAAACGATAAAACAAATCACCAATACCACCAAAAAGAAAATTAGCCCTGTGGAACTGTTGGATATCTGTGATAACGCTATCTCTTCCGTAAACGAAGTCTGTAAATTTTTCAGTAATATTGGCACTAACTTGGCAGAAAAAATCCTGTCCCAAACTCACCAAACTACAAACTTACCTAAGAATACATGTCAAAGTACTTCATCCAGCCTCGCAAACTCTCTTGTGATTCTTGAAGTCAATGAATCAGAAGTGGAGTCCCTTATTCTGCAACTGCGAAATGACTGCGCAATAGGTTGGGATGGCATACCCCCTCTAGTGCTTAAGAGTTGCCGCCAGACTTTGACGCCACCACTGACGTATATCCTTAACTGTTGCCTTCAAAAGGGCATCTTCCCTGATGCGCTGAAAAAAGCCATCGTCCATCCGATTCATAAGGAAGGGGACAGAAACTGTGTCAACAATTACAGACCCATATCGGTCTTGTCAGCACTCTCTAAGATACTAGAAAGGATCCTGAATAATGGTTTTAAAAAATTCCTAAACAAACATCAACTTATAGCTGATAATCAGTATGGTTTTCGCACAGGAATCTCAACTGAAGATGCAGTTCTCGAGCTGACGCAATTGGTCGCTAGGAATCTTGACAGTCGAGTAAAAACTCTAGGAATCTTCCTAGACCTTTCTAAAGCATTTGACACAGTTTCTGTTCCCAAACTTATCTCTAAATTGGAACTCCTGGGGGTACGAGGCAACACCCTCGAAATTTTCAAAGACTATCTTAAAAATCGTACCCAAATAGTAAGAATTGGAGAGCACATAAGTGAAGAAGCATCAACCACTTTCGGTGTACCTCAGGGAAGCATTTTAAGCCCCACCCTCTTCCAAATATACGTTGATGAGTTGTGCAGAATGACCATCCCCAACACCAAGATCTTTGCGTATGCAGACGACACCGCAGTCATAGTTTACGGACCGACCTGGGATAGCGTAAAGAGCCACGCAGAAGCGGCAATAACAACTATAATAAAATGGCTCAACCAAAACTTACTTACCCTAAATTGCGACAAAACTTCGTACATTCCATTTGCTATCCGGCATAACAACTTACCCGACAAATCTTTCTCCATAACAGCGCACACCTGTTGCAATCAATCCCCACAATGCCTATGTCCGACACTCACAAGAACCAATTGTGTGAAATATCTAGGAGTTCAAATAGACGGAGGATTACGATGGGATAAGCAGATCGACGCCATTACCACTAGATGTATGAAACTGTTGCATATTTTCAAATCCCTCAGAGTCTCGGCCGCACCTGACACCCTGAAGATTGTGTACTATGCATTATGTCAATCCGTCATTGGCTATTGCATCACAGTCTGGGGTGGTGCAAATAAAACCAGTCTTCTGAGGATTGAAAGAGCGCAGAGAGCCGTACTGAAGGTGATGTCTCGCAAACCTTATCGCTATCCCACTACGCAAATATACTCTGATTGCAAAGTGCTTTCAGTGCGTCGGCTTTTTGTACTGCAGTCTATTGTTAGGAAACACGCCAGCGTTCCCCCAACTAACCCTAAAAAAAGAAATAATTTCCCCTCAAGTACTCCTCATAAAACCACTTTCGCTCAACACCAATACTTTACATTAAGTACATACATCTACAAACAAATTCACAAAAAAATCAACATTATCGATCTAAATAAATATGAACTAAAATCAAAAGTAACGGAATGGCTATTGGAACAGGACTACCTACAAACAGAATCCTTACTTAAATACGTCGCCTAACTACCTACATACCTCGCACAGACACACACTTACACACACACACGCACACTCAGACACACACAAACACACACACATCACATCTAAAATACATACTTAAATTAGCTTATCTTTAATCGCTCAGGTAGATCGACACAGTCCACTATTATACCTATAGCATCACATTTTAAGCTGAATCACTGTCTCTCAAGATACAGGTTTACCTAGTTTGAAAGGCAGAGATTTCCCATATTGTGTACAGATTTCAGTTCTCAGAATTGTATTACATTGTGTTACTACCACAGCTCAATTAATTTGTCTTATGTAAAACATGATAAGTCTGTATTTTATGAAATAAATAAAGTTTTATTATTATTATTATTTTTTTATGTAAACACTAGACAAATAAGGCGGTTCTGACTAAAATGAAAAATAGTTCGCTATTGTGACCTTCAAATAAAGTAGAAAGGTTAATTATTCATACTATGGAGAACATACAACATACACAGCGTTTATTAGTGAGAGTAGTAAAAGTAAAAACATTGATAAACCAATGTTTAAATGTAAAAAAACATTTTAGACAATCTCTTGATCAGAAACTTAAAGAGAGTAACAACTTTAAGATAGGAATAACAAATATTCAAATTTTGTTGACAGCAAAAGCATATTTAATAACCTGTTGATTTGAAAAATACCTAGTGCCTTATTTATCATTCTGTTCTAACATAATCTGAGAACAATGAAGTCAAATTATTAGAAGAGCTTGCCAAAGCTAGAGCTCAAGCAAACAATCTTGTTGTTGTATCGAAACCTGAATGAGAAACTGTCAATTTCGGGAAAACAGAAATTTTATAAGCGATTATGGAAAATTAATAAACAAAATCTGGATCTCGACAATAACACCACCTAACGGGTACAACTAAGAACAATCCAGGAGACCGAGAAAGTACACAAAAAAAATTAAAATCGATCAAGCCGTTTAGCACGACAATAATTACGAACACACGTTTAATCTGCTGTGAGTGAGATGTTCAGGAATGTGACTTCTATAGTAATATTATTATGACATATCCACTTGACCCGGGTACGTCTTAAAACTGCGGCCAGACACCGGAGGACGGGCAGCAGCGTCCTCTCACTAATCGGTGAGCCACTGCGATCCCCAAGCCGCCTGCCAAGCGTGGGGATTACGGCAAACCCTCCCTTGAGGGAGGCCTTCGTTCAGCAGTGGACGTCTTATGGCTGATGATGATGATGATATCCACTTAGAAAGGCAGAATAAAGTTATGTCAAAATTAAAGTCACTGTAACCATTCAAAATATTTTTGATGACACAAGCTTGACAAAACTTTAATCCACGTTAATTATTTATAAGATAGTCGTATCTTTCAGAATTCAAACTCTAAGAAGTCTCAATAATCACCACTATAATATAATATTAGTAAAGGAAAACATAGTGAGGAAACTGGCATGTTTTATGACCGAAATTTCAAGACTTGAGACGTCCAATCCTAACTGGTACCGTGTGCTGGATAACGGCACAGTCTCATAAGTAAGCATTAATAGACTAAGCAGTCAGATTGAAACGGCCCGGATTTGATATTTCGTTTCTATTAAAAAGATCAGCTTAGAAATTGAAGTCTCTGTCATTACTAGACTGAGTTTGATACAGATAATTATAAAACAGATCACAAATGACGTTCAGTAGTTCCGCTAACAGTAGAACCTAGCCTAAGTTTGTTCGACTTACCGATTCACGTGTGCCACAAAGTTTCAAGCCGGATATTGTACAGGAGATTGCAGAACTCTGCTTAAAGGCCCACGAGGGATTGTCGCGGATATTTTGTTATTTTAAACGCCTCTTCAAATATATTGCCATTTTATAGTGGCAATATAAAGTTAGGGCTCGGATTACACACATTCGATCTCCATGAAATTGTTCGGCGCTGGAATATTGCGATTTAGATGTCTATTTTATACTGTCTTTGAAGATTTTTACGTTTTATTCGTGTCATTTCAAGTGTTTGGGTGTGTTGGTAGTTTCGTGTCGACCTTTCATCGGGGTTTTGTGTAATCACATGATTTATGTATTATAATTCTGTTTTAGCTAACTAGCTCAATTTGCCGTTTAATTAATTACCTCAGTTGCGTTGGTAAAGCCAGTTAATTACGTTCAATACGACAACATAATACTCATACATATAAAAAATATTACATTACATTTTCGGACTTAGGCCACTCTTAAGTTGTACAGGATCACTAGATATAGATGAAGTTTTACTTACATAATACGAGTACCGTAAAATGGGGCTATTTCGGAACCGCGGGGCTAATTGAAATTTAGTAAAGGAATCATTATGTGTGGCTCTCTCTCTCAAATAGCCTCATTTTACGGTATATTATTTAGTAAATAGATATAGTTCTTTATACCTACCTCTTTACACGACTGTACACTCAGGCAATTTCAAAGTCTTAATCTTTATTGGTAGGACATTGGTAAGTATGGAAACTATTATATAGAAAAAATATATATAAGGACCACTATGTCTAACATAGCTAGCCGACAGTGGCATACAAATAGTTTCAAAGGTAAAAAATAATAATAATTCAACAACACATTATGATCAAAATTAATTTATTAGTAATACTTAAAAACATTAGATATTGATTGAAAGATATAAACTTACTGTTATTTGTTCGGATATAATCGATCCTATTACAATGGATTATTTAGTATAATATAAAAAAGCTTTCTTACAGGCTTTCAAGGTTCTACAACAGTTTTATCTTTAGAAAATATAACTTCTATTTTAGCTGTTCGTGTTAACTTACAAAGTACATAATCATTCTTTCAAAGTAATCAATAACTAAGTTATTTCTGTCACTTATACTTAAGTTATTTTAAGTAATACAAAGAAACTTAACACTAATGTTTACCATTGAAATCGTCTTTGGTAAGAATTTTAATCTACTCGTAGGTACTACCTCATCAAAGCAATGTTTAATTTATAATTTAACATTAAATTAAATTAAATTAAATAAAATAGATAACTAAATCACAAAATTTTCATTATTTTTTTAACAAAGACAGTAAAATATGTAAGTATATAATTGTAATGTCACGCTTTCAATTAGACTTATCTAGTTTAAATATCTATATAATACAGGACGGCAATACATAACACAAATGACTAAGAACAACTCTGCAGATATTAAAAGAAGTCGGTTAATAATACATGATATAACAGAATTCGTATAAGAAGCTTTAACAGAATTACTAAACCGTGGAGTGTGTCATAAAATATGAAACTTATAACAATTTGCTATTTCAGTGAGCACCGAACAGTGATATTACGTGGCGCAACGCGGCAGCATCTAAACGTGCACTTAATGTATATGTACATGTACATACAGAACATCAACTACCGCTGTGCACAACTGTACAATGGCCCTTACAACTGCACCTTCGGCTTCCGTACATTGTACAGTCACTAACAGTCAAATACATTTCCCAACTATTTTAAAGTTACCACAGAGTTGTTCCACGAAGCGTGTTCTAAAGGACCAAATAATTTAAACGTCGACGTACCCCAGCACCCTAATTCTGCTAAAACCGCCGTCTGGTGCCATCGTTACTCTAATGTGTGTGATGACATCCGAATCACAGTCGAACCAGTGCTCATTATGGGCTGATAGCTGTAATTGAAATTTGAGGTTGTAATAAATTAGATTTTGTAAGCTCAGTTTCAGATGTTTCAGTTTAATTTACCTTTGGTAATTAAGAGAAATGTTTGGAAGATGGTATAACTTAGCTAAAATGTTGGAATTTAACAGAGATTGATAAGTGAATAAAAAATAGGACATTGTGAAATAATACTAGAAAAAATTTACTAATTATTTTAAAGGAATAAAATGGACACGGATAACGACAGTAAAATGGATAACCAGTAAAAAGTTTAGTAGTTGAACACTCAGGAATGTTTCTCACCTTACTGGGCGTCAAAATATTATGCCAATCGTCATCTGTCTCTGGACACCAATCTACGTGTCCCAAATACGCCCCTTCAATCTTCACGGAGTCCGGGTAATTGCCTTTAAAGTGGTTTGTGTCCACACAGATTTGCTTAATGGTTCCTGGAAATCCTAATTTGAAGACTGCCCATTCTTGACCTTTAACAAAATAATATTGCTCTAATTCATGTCAATAATTTTAAGTTATATACATATGTATGTAAACAATGTGTCGATAACTATATTTCATGTCAGGCAAATATTGAAAGTTTTCATGGCCTTGCTCATTTTGCAACATTTTAGAAATCATCAAACTAATGCCAGTTTTTATATTTCCAATATTTAAAAATGGTATGAAAATTGTGTATATGTAAATTTTTTGAAATTCATAGCAATTTCATTATTACCTGTGATTTTCATTGTTCCATCGTCGTTAGCCTCAATGATGTTAGGTCTGTCCAGTCGTCTCGCTGTCTCCCAACCGTCCGACATGCATTTACCCTTTGAAGGCTTAATAACGTTCTTAGGGTGTCCGTAATGGGCATTTGAGAAACCTTCGAACAAGAATTATTTATGAATTAATTGAATAGGACAAGGAAAGTTCATCCAGGAACCAATTATCTTCGTAACATAAAAAATTGTACTCGTGTAATTAAAAAAAATAGCAAAAAGTAAAAAGGAAGAACGCCTATTACGTAATGTAAATAGAGCCTTGATTCTTCATTTTGTTTATACTTATTTCAAGTGTTTCAGATTCACATAAAATATTAACGTTAAAATTACAATTTTATTTCCCAATAATATTAACTACAAACTTCATAATCTTACACATCCATTTAAAATTCATTATTAATATTAAACCTACCTTGACAAACAGCACCATTCAATATAGATACCAAGTCTATCATTTCATTTCTTGGTGGTGGCTCAGGTCTTGCTTCTCCAAAAACTCGAAGACGAGCAATCCCTCCATCAGGGTAAATGTTCACGCGAATGTGAGTCCAAGTGTCATCACTCAGGACCTGAAATAAAAAAAAACTTGAGTGTTGTTTCATGTTTAAAATTTCTGCCGAGTTTATTCCTGGATTTAAAATTGTGCTCTAGTGTGCCATAAAACTAATGCTAGAGGCGAGTGTGTCATGAATTTGTTTCAGACTTTCTATTTGAAATTATACCTACGTCTCTTTTTTATTTTATTTTTTTATTTGAAACACTAATTCATCTGTTATCTGTATCTGTGTATTCTTCAATGGACTGTACTAAATAACTTTATTTGCATAATTTTATACTCATTTATGTATTTCTTTGTATTTTGATAGCGTTTGATTGGGTTACAGGGTTCAATCATATTTTAAAACTACAGACACAAGTAATGTTACATTCATCTTATTTTCAGAAACGTAATTTAGACGAAGACGTAGTGCAATTTTAGAAAAATTGCAATTTGAAAGCAGTGCAATATTTATTGGGGATTTATATAAATTGGTATTTGGTCCAAAGGAGTCAATCAACGTCGCCGAGCTGTTCATTGCTTCTAGACAAATCTCGCGTTTCATTTGCGTTGGACCATCAAAGGCTTTGAAAAACTCCCTCCAATGAACTCGATTTTTATTATAACTTTGAAATATTCACTTCAATTGACGCCACGTTTGGCGGAGTAACTAAGTTTGGTGCTCTTTGGTTTGCTTTATTCCGCGGATTTAATTTTACTATATTTACATTTTAACTATTCTCTCGATACAGGAGAAATCTTAGTGTCTCAAAATAATTTTAAACAAAAAAATAATAATAATTTACTAAGCATCTACTTGTTTTCGTCAATGATTTTAGTTACGAATTTAGCATGTGATAATTCATTGTTCTAATATACTAATGTTGTTGGGTAATATTCCGGTACAACACAAATCATAATAACATGTTAACAAATCCGCACGATACATACGCCGAATGATTTTAAGCTGTTTTGGATTTCATGAATTTCCATTTATGTGTGTATTTTCATTTGCATAATATGTCCATAGTGAAATGATCAGTTGATTTGTAACAAGCATAAATCTATAAAATATAGAGGGAATTAACGACATTTAAATATGTAAATAAATAAAATCACGTCCTTAGTTGGTTAGTAGGATTTCAGGTTGGGAACAAAATAACTGATTAAATTATTATGAATCAAAAAGTCAATCTGGAATCCGTTGTTTCTGGGTAATCCCAGAAACAAGTGAATTCTTAATATCATCATCATCAACATAATTATACATTTACTAATTACTTGCATAAATATTTGATAGCGTAGTCATAAATATGGAACGGAACATCTTGATTCTTAGACACAATATTCTTTGTTACATCATTTTTTAATGAATTCAAGGATCGGACGCTAATTTGATTTCTATTGTGTTTACTTTACGTCACTTAGCGGGGCGGATATGTTGCTAAGAATGGTTAATACCTAAAAATTTTGGTGTTCGTCCAGCTAAAGAAAGAACAAAAATAATGTTCAAAAGTACCTTCTGAAAATTGAGCCTAGTTTCCTCGTAGCCCGGCCGTAGGGCAGTAACGGGCACTATCTCATCCCATTTGTCAGACTTAAGTCGTTCGATATGTTTCAAGTCGAATTTGTTGCACGCCGTACCCATTTTGGAGACTCTTGTTGGAATCGATTCCTCTTCTGTAACAATAAAAATATTAAATTGGTACTGTGTTTTGGGAATAACTTGTTCTCAGTTTGTTTAGGTGAACTGCTTTTGTTTTGCAGAGTTTTTAAGATTATTTGTAAGAGTTTTTCGAAGTAAAAATATGGATTATTTTTGTGTTCTAAGATATAAAATAGCGTGGTATCACGCGATTAATTAAAAAAGTTAGACAAAAATGTACTATAGTACATCCACATTACACTAGGCACACTTTCGCAGTCCAGACTGATAGTCCAGGTTGAAGTACAGAAACACTCGATAATACTTTGCCCGACTCATAATCGAACCCATGTCGCAGCTGCGCTTGCAACCACTCAACCAACAAGACAGAATACTTAACCCATTAATAAATTCAAATTATCAGCATCGCAAGTTTTCTTTAATTAAACTAAAACACCTACAGTAATTTACTACTAACTAGGTCGTTCGCTTCTCCGCAGGGTGCCGTAAGATAAGGCAAAGTGATTACAACACGTAAATGGGCAGCAAACTGCAAAAAGTTTGAATCCCACCGGGTGTTTGAGGATAGTATGCTGTTGCAGTAACATTAACGCACATACACATACTTTACTGCAACGCCCAGTTACTAAACGAACGTGGAACGTGGGCGTTGCAGTAAAGTCATATTTAGGAACAGTTTGGGACTTTGAGAGATGGGTTCGCTGATTACAGCCTGTCTTATTAGTTTAGTGACAAGCGCATTTGCTGATGTCCTGGGTTCGATTCGGGCAGTGTTAATATTATTATTTTTTTGATTTGAAACCGAGCCTGGTATATGGCAATAAGCTCACCTTCTGTTATGAGATTCAATAACGGCCATCAGCAATATTTGTATAAAGGTACCATACGAGGTGTATTGCCTAAGCCTTTGTGGAGTTTGCGTGATGCTGTATGTTATGTTATAATAATGTCCTCCTGACCGATTTCGGTCATGGCGGCCAGTCACACCGAAGATTAGCCAACTACGCAGGTGATATTATAGAGCACAAGTGTGTGCCAAACACAGGTGCTCTCTCTATTTCTTTACACTCATAGTCCAATGGGACGGCAATCCGACACGACCGGAGAGAGATCAGGCGCACGACCAACAGCTTTACGTGATTTTCGAGGCACGATATTTATTCACATACACAAAGACCCAGACCCGTAACAACTATCTGTAGGTCATACAAATATTTGTTCCGTGCGGGAATCTAACCCGCGACACGTAGCTCAGCAGTCGATCTCTCAACCACTGCGCCAACCGTGCCATCAATGTGTTATGTTATATTGTTATGATGATAACAACGTGAATTCTTTCAAAGACACAAATCGTAATCTTACACAAAACTAATAGTGATTCTAAAAGAGTTCAGAACAATTCTTACATGTAATACTATCCTCGTTCTCTGTTATATGATTGATTAGGTTCTTGGGGATAAAGCATCTCAGTTTCCAAGTCCTTTCTTTGGCAAAAATAACGAGTGTCCGGTAAATAGCATTGGCAAATTGCCAGGCCACGCCTCATTGGGCTAGAACTAAGTGCTTTGTGGCTACTACTTCAATTCTTGTGGCAAATGAAGCATGTGTAGGTTTTTGTACAAGGCTAGGATTTACGGGTAGTCATCAGTTTTGGGTGGGATTTTCGCGTATTTGGGTCCAGCATTATCTTTGACGTTATAATATATAAGTATACTAGCGGACCCGAAAGTGGTTGTCCTGCCCGAACCTGTTTTAGAACTCGATCGCAGCGCCACCTACTGGGTCTAATTATGTTTTCAAACCATCCAGAAACCCATTGAAATATACACACAAAATTTCATCCAAATCGGTCCAACCGTTTAGGAGTAGTAAGGTGACAAACACACGTACAGAAGAATTATATATAATAAGATATTTGTACAGATTAAAAATAAATTTAGACTGCCTCATTGGCCTAGTGATCGCAAGCGCGGCAACTGAGCGTGACCTTCTAGATTCGATCCTCGACTCGGCAGGAGATTGGAACTGTACCCATTAGAATGTTTCGACTAAGATGATGATGATCATGATAAATTATAGCATCAGCGAAAGATGGATTAATGATAAAGTAGGTTTACATTGAAACATGGCATTTTTTTATTGTCATTTGAATTAAACCAATGAAATCATTTTGCGCCAAGCGTGCCGTGTTTAACAAATAAGTCCAAAACACTCACCTTCAGGAGTCAGACATGCAGCCTGTACAGAATACTTTGGAGCAAAGTTTCCTGTGAAGAACGCAGTATCTACTAACAAACCTGAAACAAATATAGGTACTTAACAAACGATAGGCACACCAGAAAAAAAAGTGTAAAATAACCTTTATGAATTAAAAATAAAGGTACATATTTTTATATGCACGCTTATTGATACAAAGCAATAACAAAAATAATGATTACACAAGAAGAAACAAAATTGTATCAACATTATTCACTTAGACTCGGTTTAAAAAAATAGGTTTATTTTGGACAAAGTTTAAGGTTAAGTTTCTGTCATGTTTTTAAACTTCTTGTGTCTTTAATCATTTAATTGAAATACAGATCCCATTTAATTTTAGTTTTTTATAATAGCCTGGCCATAACAAATAACTCTTAATTGTTCTGTAAAAGAGTTTCCATAACAATAAACAGAAAAGACCAGAAAAAGAATGGTCTCTTTTCCCAACCCACAATCTAATGAATTGTGACGAATACGTACCACGAACTACGCATTTCGTAGCCAGTTTCAAGATGCACCAGTCATGCCCAGCGATCCTCTTCCTCCTGGTTTCCCACCCATCCATCCACTTGCCATACTCCGTGTACTTATCCTCAATGAAGATTGGTTCACAGTCCGATATCATATTCTCGCAAGTGGCGAAGAAGTCATCCGTTGCGAAGACCACTTCACCTCCAGACTGTGAGACAAAAGAAGATGGTTTATTTGTCATGCTATTTTGATACAGTTTGGAAGTCCGAGTCGTGAGCACGGTTGACGGTACGCGCATAGACAGGTGAGCAATTCACGCTCATTGATGTGAGTCTTTTAGAGATATGTAGTTTCTTCTGCTAAAGAAATAATCACTAAAACCGTTCCACTACTACTTGCATTTGCAATTTTTCACATGAAGATATCTTTAATTTCACAATTATTTACGAAATATCTTTACAGAGTGTTTATTAGTAAAAGGGTAAGTAGGTACTTAATATGATACTAGTACCTACTAACTACGCATGTATTTTGCAAAGGAAGTCCCTTAATCCGGTTTTATCACTATCTATCATTAAAGATCCTGAACGACGAAAGGGCCCGTAGTACATAAAATAATATATACTGGGCATAATCTTTTATAACAAACATCAAAATGCTCTAATAACTTCACCGTATTTTAATTAGCTACTGGTATTATTCCTTGACTTGCGAATTTGAGTATAAATATACTTCTTAATTAACGAATACACTGCTTATCTTTCAATGATTAAGATGGAAAGATACATTGAATGAAAAGAACTTACCCCAGTACTCGCCAACTCACTAAGTTGCGCAAACGCGGGAACAGTTTTCTCGATCATTTTGGATCACTGAATGTAACGAGTGATTAGACTCAAGCCCAGACACGTACTGATAAGGAATTGCTCCTTGTACTCCGTTTATATATCGTATTTGTATAAATAAACAATGTATATATTTATATACTACTGCTATTCTATAAATATCCTTTTTTTGTCATTTTTACGTGCGGTCTTGAACTTACATAATAGGACCTTAAAAAAGTTACTGTTTGAATTGAGCATGATTTGTTCCGAAAATAGAAAATGGTGAATCAATTTGGTACTCTGGGTGTCATAGTGACACAGTATTCTAGTAGATGCAGGCTGAATAATAGACTTTTGAACGTTTTAAAATTACGTTAGTTGTAAATATTTTTCTGACATTATAAATTTTTTTATTAATTGAATTGATGCGTTTGGCGTAGTGGCTAAGTGATTAGCTTTCTGCGCTAAGTGTTGCGGCTTCGATTCCCGCACGGAACAAATATTTGTATGATCTACAGATAGTTGTTTCGGGTCTGATTGTGTGTGCATGTGACATGTATGTTTGTAAACTGTACCCACAACACAGGAGAAATCCTAGTGCGGAGCAACGTTTTTATAAAAGAAAAAAAAAAGAAAAAATATGGGTCTGTAGGACATACGAAACTTTCATTGAATTATTATCAGATTATATTTTGTATCCCGAGAATGTAAAGCAGTGAATCTTTAACCAAATGTGATACAATAAATGATAATAAAAAATAATGGATTCAGTTAATTCCGGATTTATGTTTTTGTTTATATTTTTATACATCAATTTGAAACAATTTATCACTTTACCTTATCAAGTTTTTATTTTAGGATATTTTATTTTTCGCGCGACAAGGAGTTACAGACGTGTTTTGATTTCAAGTAGGTAATTGTTTTTTTTTTATGTCAGGTGTTAGCTTACGTTACAGTATTACTACTACCGCAAAATGGACCTATTTGGTAACCGTAAGGTAATAATTGAGAAATAATTATAGGTGCCTCACCCATGGCTTGTTTGCTTTTAAAAAGTGGTAGTGGAGTATGATTTAAATGGCATAGTGGAAAAAATATGTTAGTCATAAAAAAACTCCATCTTACTTTATTTCTTTTTTTATAACATTGGACCAAACTAGGAGTAATTCCTGTATCGTGGGTACGTACACAAACACAAATATTCACATGGACATACACCCAGACCCGAAACAACTAACTGTAGACCATACAAGTATTCGTTCCGTGCGGGAACCCGCGACACGTAGAGCAGCAGTCGCTAGCTCAACCACTGCGCCAACCGTGTTGTCATGCCCATGTTTCTCAAACAACCCCGTTTTACCGGTACCACGTTTTGTTTTAAGGATTTTAACGATTTTTTAAGTTAAACAGAAACACTATAAAACATAGGTGAAAAAAATGTACCGAGATGGCTGGAAAATGTTGCTTTTTTACCGCCCAGTGAGATGAAAAACTTAATTCTATAAACTAGAAAAAAGCCTTTTGTTATGCTAACCACAACACACTGAAAAAAAAACGTAACAATACTAACAATTGATTGAACAGTTAATTATAAATAATGTAGTTTAAAAGATTACTTAACAGAAATAGAATCCTACTAATATTATAAATGTGAAATTTTGTGAGGATGGATGGATGGATGGATAGATAGATCTTTGTTACTCTTTCACGCCAGAACGGCAGAACGGATCTGGATAAAATTTGGCACAGAGATAGATTATAGTCTGGAATAGCATATGGGCTACTTTTTATCCCGAAAAAATATACGACTTCGTAAACCACGCGGGCGAAGCCGCGGGCGGAAGCTAGTAAAATATATTTATTCAATAACGACACGGTTGGCGTAGTGGCTAAGCGATTAGCTTTCTGCGCTAAGTGTCGCGGGTTCGATCCCCGCACGGAACAAATATTTGTATGATCTACAGATATATTGTTTCGGGTCTGGGCGTTTGTGTATGTGAATATATGTGTTTGTAAACGCACCCACGATACAGAAATTATTCATAGTGTGGGGCAACGTTTAAAAAAAAAATGCCTTTTAGTTAAGACTTATGCAGTTCTTTAATAAACCATAACTATTATCACTAGGCTGATAGAAAAAGCCTTCCATAGCAACTTCGCAGTTTCATTCTAATGAAATAGTTTTCTTTTTCATATCTCAAATTGACGGTAAGGAGATTTAATCATTGCAATAGTAATTATTGTAATTATTAATTGTAAAGAAGGAAAGGTAAAGGCCTCCCGCCTTTGCCCTGCAATGGGACAGTACAGGTTTATAAAAAAAATGCTTGTGTGTATACCATGAATACAATTTACGGGATGCATGTAGTTCACAAAGGTTCTTGTAGAAATCTAGATATTAATGAGACAATATTGAGTAGACGCCGTACAACTTAACATAACATAGGATCACGCCTGTATTCCCAGAAGGGTTAGGCAGAGGTGTATTTTGTACACCCACATTTCACTGCTGCCGTTATTAAGTCCCATGAAATAGGGGGCGAGCATCTACCGGGCACAGTTCTAGATGCCGTGCTGCTACTTAGAAGTTTAATACGGCTAAACCCAATAACACTGCCCGACCTGGGAATCGATCCTAGGACCTCACGCTCAGCAGTCGTGCTTGCAACCACCAGACCAATGAGGCAGGCAATGAGACAGACGCCATATTTTTAATTATAAATCCACAGTGGGGCATTGACGACGGACAAACAATAAATTTTCTATTGTATCTTCTTTGTTTCACTTGATAGGTTTATCATGCACTCTTTTCAGTGCTCTGAAGTGAGTAGAGAATTATAATAATGGCGCCCAACCAATTCTTTTTTATTTTGGAACGCATTGTACATATATTTGAGGCAGCTCATGTATCGGATGGTATGAAAAAACTGCATAATATTATCAAAAGGATGCAACATCATGCAGTTAGTTCTGAACGCTTGTAACAGTTTGTGTATTCCAAGCCTAATGTTTTAATTCTAACAGGACCATATTTTTAAAGCCATCAAACTGTACTATTAAACTGAGTTGGTTAAGCTGAGCTTGCGTTTCTTAGCGAGTTTTACGTTTTTTAATTTAAACCTGAGCGTTTTTATAATCATCGTACCGACTTTTAATGACTTCATAACTGGTTGTAAATGTCTATTACTGAGTAAAGAATATGATTAAATGTCAAGAATATCATATTGCCTTGGTGTTTTAAAGGTATTTCAGTGTCAAGACCTAAACCTTTATTACATTACTAGCTTCCGCGCGCGGCTTCACCCGCGTGGTTTACGAACCCGTACATTTTCCCGGGATAAAAAGAAGCTTATGTGCTATTCCAGACTATAATCTATCTCTGTGCCAAATTTCATCCAGATCCGTTCAGCCGTTCTGGCGTGAAAGAGTAACAAAGATCCATCCTTCCATCCTCACAAACTTTCACATTTATAATATTAGTAGGATAGGATAGGATTACATTCATTTCGTAAGGTTTAAGTAAGTGCGATTACTAACCATGAGGTCTTACAATCGGTTTCCAATTCAGTACAAATACTGGATGGTATTAAATTTTTTTGCAGAAGAGCAGTATATTAATATATATGTAAATATTAGTGTTATCCTATACTAGTAAATGGCAATAGGCTCATATAGCTGTTAAAAACGACATTAAAGAGATATAAAATAAGTTGTACTGTAGTACAACTTTTTCTTTATCGTTGCTCCACACTATGTGAATCGTGGGTTCGTTTACAAACACAAATATTCACATGGACATACACCCAAACTCGGAACAACTATCTGTAAATCCTACAAATATTTATTCCGTGCGGTAATCGAACCCACGAGCCGTCGCGCAGCAGTCGATCTCTCAACCGCTACGCCTAACGTGCCATTTATTTTATATAAGATATAAAATGAATGGCACAGTTGAATGATTCATCGAGTATTTAACTACTAGTGTTTTACTTTATGATTTGTATTTGTTAAATGATAAGACGAATTATCAAGTCTTTGAATATGTTATCGTTTAACTGGGCACCCTGTATAACATATAGTCATTATTCTAAGTCGATAAACTAATTATGTATTGTATTAAGTAGCACGTGCTAATTAATGATGGTAAAACCAACAATTATTTATCTACAAAAATACTTAATGTCTCAAACGCAGTCGACATACTGTAAATGTCTATTAATTTCTATCGTGTCCATTTGAATAGAAATATGTAGGTAAATAATCAATCAATTATAACAAAATTACCTGGTACAATCACCCTCAATTGATGGAAAATTGTCACACATTCTAGAAAGAATTCATTTAATTTACCTCTTTAATATCAATAGTCACCTTTTGTCGACCACTATAATCACTCATGGTCTGACTGTGATATTTAGGTGATAGGTCAGAACACAGATCAGCAAACCGGTTCTAACCACGCGCGCCATGCCACTGGGTTTAACTGCTGATAACGCAGTTAATGATAAAACAATATTTGTAAATAATAACATAACATAACGCAGCATAACGCCGATATTCCCCGGAGTAAGGCAGAGATTTTGACGACACGTTTGGCGCAGTGACTAAGTATTAGCTTTCTGTGCTAGGTGTCGCGGGTCCGATTCCCGCACGGAAGAAATATTTGTATGATCTACAGATAGTTGTTTCGGGTCTGGTTGTGTGTGCATGTGAAATGTATGTTTGTAAAACTGTACCCTCGAGACAGGAGAAATCCAAGAGTGGAGCAAAGTTTTTTTTCAAAAAAAAAAAAATTACACCTGGTACAATCCCAAACTTCGGAACACCACTGAAAATTCTCTGCACATTAAATTTGGTTTAGGTACTGTTTTAACTGTCTTTTCGATGACTCTTCATATGAAATTTCTAGGGGCCGAAACCGGAGTCCTGCTTTCAAATTGCAGCATAATTGTACATTAGCATGCAGTTACGGTCTCATGGCTGCATATTATAAACAGATGCATGCGTTTATGTGCACATATTTACTTGATCGAATCAAACCCGATAAATGTGTAAAAAAATCACCCTGTATTTTAAGACAGCCAATCATAATGAGTATCTTATTTCTCTTATAGACGTTCTATCTCGCGTGCTAAAACTGATAGTTTTTCTTTAAACCAATACCAATCTGTTTACCTGGACTTGCAGATAAGGCAAGTGGTAAATGTCAACGTCGTATTATAATAATATGATTTTGTCTTATCAAAATATATTATTATCGAAATATATTATTGCCACACATTTTTTTAGATATATAACTGCTATCATATGTAGATGTAACGTGTTGTGTTGAAAGATCAAATTATTGGAATTGATTTAGCTCGTAGACTATGGTAACACACCCAACGTGTCATGATAGCCTGGTACCTGAAACGATCTTCCATGACTAGTGCCAGCTAACATCGTTTTTAACTAGGTGTATTTTTAATTAGATGTAATATTACACAACTATAGAATTGAAACCTCAAATCTGATTCGGGTCTTTCGCAGCCAAGCTAATAATAATCTTTGGACATAGTATAAAGTGACATGTTTCTAATCGTGATGTCCTGGTATCAATATCCGGGTCGGTCAAAATGATGTTGCATTTTGCTGTTAGAAAAAAATCTTATAAACAGCCAACGATTTGCAATTATGCCTCACACCCACTTACATGAGACTTACTAACGGTATCAGCGAAATGTTTACAATACACCTCTGCCTAAGCCTCCGGGGAATACAACCGTGATGCTTTGTCATACCTAGCCTTTGTTTTCATGAAACTATAGACAAAGTCACAGCAGGTCTCATTGAATATTCAATAAAGTAGTAAAACAATACCTATGTCAGTACACGTCAATGTTAACATAAATATCAATATCAAATAACGCCTAGAAACTTGAGATATTGTGCTAATATCCCTCGTGGTCTTCGGTAAGGTAACGCCTTTCTACAGTTGAGACAGCACTTTGTATCTATTTTCAAAGTAGTGATGGCAACACGGAGTTATTTAGAACTCCCTGTATAGCTTGAGTGTTGAAGAATTTATTTGGATTTGAACTTGGAAGACTAGAGTGGTGTTCGTTCGTCTGTTTAGTTGTAGTTTCTGCACTGATCGCGTGAGTTGCGCAGTGAGAAACCTCGAATTCACTAAATAATATGTTTGTATATCTATTATTTATATTGTAGAAAAAAGATTGCATTAATTATATTGTTATCAAAACCTAAAGCGTAGGTATAAAGAGATGGAATATTTTATACAGCGTTTGACTTTTAATACAAGGTTACTGATATTATGTAATAAATTAAATGACCTGGTTATCAAATACATAGTTTAATTTTCCAACAAATTAATTATTTTATCGCCATATATGGTCTACATTACTTTATCGTTGTTGTTATCTGAAATGTGCTACGAATTCTGAGACCCCAATACGGCAATTTGTAATTTTGTTTGCAAATAAATTTTCCATTATGATGATTGGAACTTTACCCCACAAAAATATAGTTATTGATCTACCAATCTCATTTTAATACCCCAAAGTAAATTTACTTGCGGGTTTATCCTTTGGGAGTCGGGAAAGAACACGCAAGATACATATGCATTTATCACAAAGCATTAACAGTTCATTGATATTAAAATGCATCAAACAAATGTTTCTACCAATGCACTTCACACCAGACTTAGGTGCGCTATAACTTGGCCGGTCAAAGTAGACCAATGTGTAGAAACACTTCCATTGCTCCTTACATATATAAGATATCTGTCACACTCGCAACAAAAACAACAATGAACGCAATTTATTGGTCAGTCAACGTATCGAGAGACCTTAGAATGCAACAATCTGTATGTACACACACTTAGAATTAATCAGAAGTAACCCAAACACCCCGTTATCGCCAGTAGAAATATCCAGATCTAACCAGATCTCCACTAGTGTGTCGAGACACGAAGGACAAAGATCGGTGCATGCATCGATTCGTGCAGTAATAATATTCTTCTGTTAATTTATGAGCGCCTAGTACCTCCGGGTGGTGAACTCAATTGCGATTCACGAATAGTTTTAGGTTATCTCAATGAATTAACCTAACAAATCGTTAAAAACAATAAGATAATTATAATTCTCATTTGCATTTGATTTAGAGAAGTTAATCGTCATTTTTGCGTCTCAATCATCATCAGCTTTCTCCAGAAACTGTTATGTTAAGCAAAGTAAAAAAAAAATCGTATCTTAAAATTAATATTTGCACACAAAATTTTTGCTAAGTATTAGTTAGGTATTACAAAAAATAGACTGTTGAGAGGACCATTGAAATTTTTTAGTTGATCTTTTTTTTAGGCGCTGGATAACGTTTTTACCAAAAAGGTTATACCTATTTCAATTAAAACGGCAATGAATTGTTTATGTTATCTAATAAACAAATGAAAGTCATATTTGTATTGTTGTTTGTTAATTTCGGCTGGAATTCATACACAAATCCGGGTTCACTCAAAACAATTGAGTGGCCAATAAACTAACAATACACAATGCTTTTACATACATAACATAAACAATTTTTATGCATAAAAATTGTTTATGTTATGTATGTAATTTCTTGCTAATTCATTTCAAAGTCAAAGTAAAAATCTTTTTAATCCAACTAAGTCTCTTCAGGCACTTTTAAGTCGAGACTTGGCGCACGATTCCAAAGGGGGTAGGTCCTATGGAGAAGAGACCGGCATGAAACTCAATGGATACTCTTTTAAAAAAATAAAAAGTTCATCTACAATTAAACATCATAAATTAATATGCATGATATAAGAAAAATACAAACTTATTAAAACGTTACTTACATAATGAGGTAATACAATATGAGTTATACAATTTTATTGTATCGAATAACAAATAAAAACGGTATAAAAAGTTCAAAGCGGATAAAACAGAAAAAAAAATAGATACAAAATAATAAAATAACAAGAATGTCGGGACATGTAAAGCGAATCTAATGTAAAATAGAACTAGTAGATACAATGGATAACCAGGGAAGCCACATGTGCAGAAGATATTTAACGCCACACGTCTCTATCGTCAACATAGTATTTTATCCTATAATAGGCTTTCCTTGTGAGAACAGATTTAACGTGAATTTTAAACTTCTTATCGGTAAGATCGGTTATAGTTTTCGGTAGCTTATTATAAAAGCGTACACCGTGTCCTAAAAATGATTTATTCATTTAAGTCAGTATTAATGTTGTGAACCTCGCTATTGATACTAAACATTTGAAATTTCTTCCGAACGAACATTATATTTTCTAAAATGTAGAGAGACAGTAATGTTAAAATATTGATTTCTTTAAAAAAATCTCGTAAATACTCGCGTGGGCCCATGTTATAGATCGTTAACAAGAATCATTCTTGAATGTTCTTAATTTAAACTACTTAAGTATAATACCTACTCAAGTGGAAAATAAATGCGAAACAGATGAATCAGTTACTTTTATCACTCAAGTAACATCGTACAACAGAGTGACCGAGCGAACTATAATGAATATATATAATTAATTAGCCGTTGTTTTTGTTCATGCTCGTTATACGCATTACCTATTTTAATTGTTTACTATTTTGGAAGTGAATATATAAACTGGTCAAGGTCGTTACGGCTACGCGGCTAGCGGCTAGTTTAAAATATATGTAGGTACCGATGTAGTAGAGGAATGTCTAGTTTGTGTAAGGTAAGCTTCAATTCACGGGTTGGGCGTAGCGTTATTGTGTTTTGTTATTTGTGTAAATAAATTCTCAGTACCATTTAAATGATGAAGGCTCAGTTTTAAACTATTTACAATCACAATATCCTAATAGTAACTTTATTTTTTTGTTGTTCGTTCAATCCTAAAATCAAATTTTCTTTAAGTGAGTAAATTTTTCTCAATCGTATCCTCATTGCAATGCAATTTAAATTAACATCCTTCAATTAATGAAATTTCCTTACTATACCTATATTTTACGAAAAATAACCTCTTTGTTGGTCGAAGTTGGTCGAAAACTTTAAAACATAATATTTCAAAGAAACCGTAAAGCGTTGTTGAAGTAAAGAGGTTGAAAAGTATAACAGACAATGGGCGACGACGTCCCGTCCCAAGTCGACGCTTGTCGAGTGCACCACTTCCATTACTTGGTTTCCTTGCGTTGATATATGAGGCCATGAGAACCATAGTGGCCTAACTACATTTTTTACAATATTGAGTTTATGATTTTATATACTTAAAATTGATCATTTTGGTTTCTACAAATTTCAAACTTCAAACTTCAAATATTTATTGCGATCATGAGTAGATACATAGGATGTTATAAAAGATAAAAGTACATACATGATACCCTGTTAGGGCGCAGCAACACAATTTTAATATAAAATTACTTACTATTTAATCAATCTTTTATTATACATATATATGTCTATTTATATGTATTATTATATTTATATATACCTATATTATTATTATTCTATCATTATATTTATATTATTTACTTTAAAATATTATATTTAAGCTAATTTTTATAATTCACACTCTCTAACAGTTTAGTTCTGTCCTCGAAAAACTCTTTTATACTGTAGTAACATTTTTTGGTCAAGTATTTTTTTAATTTATTCTTGAATATATTGAAGCTGGAGGTTTCTTTTAGTTGTTGTGGTATTTTATTATATATTTTAATACACATTACATATGGCCCAGAATGAAATATGGATAACTTTGATGTCGGTAAAGCGAGTGAATTTTTATTTCTTAAGTTACGAGGTTGTGAGTAATGGTCTTTCTTTAAGGAAAATAGATGGATATGTTTTTTGACAAATAGACAGATTTCAAAGATGTACATAGATGGTAATGTTAGTATGCCAAGTTCAATGAAGTGTGGCCTGCAGCTATCCATTCCGTCGATGTTTGCGAGGATTCTTACACATTTCTTCTGCAATTTGAATAGAACATCTGCGTCTGTGCTGTTACCCCATAGTATAATTCCATACACAAGCCAAGAGTTTGCATATGCATAGTAAGCAACAGTTGCTGATTTTAGGTCTGTAGTTTTTTTTAATTGGAGTAAAGCATATGTGAACCTGGATAGTCTCCCGCTTATGTTATGGATGTGGCATTTCCAATTTAGGTTAGTGTCTATGTGTAGGCCTAATAGTTTAAAAGAATCAACGCATTCTATTGTTGTGTTATGGTGGGTATAGTTGATTACTAGTGGACGTCTTTGATATGGTTTGAACTGCATAATTTTGGTTTTAGTAAAATTGCTAATTTTAACAGTCTACTGAATATTTATTGAATCACTTTTAAACCACCCTAGAGAAACCATTTTGGTAGAAACCAAAATGATCAATTTTAACTGTAAGAAATCATAAACTCAATATTGTAAAAAATGTAGTTAGGCAACTATGGTCCTCACGGCCTCATATTATACTCCGTCTTATTTATTTGTTAACACGGCAAAGCCAATTACATTAATAAATTAAATATGTATAAAATTATGACCTTTATACTACTTTGTGCGCTGCGAAATTGACAGCCAGTGCTGTGGGAGAGAAATACTTGTATTATTTACGTTGAAAAAATAGTTTACTTCAGATTATCGATAGCTACTGCTCTGACGATTCAGTTGACTATGAAACTCGCTTGCCTTGACAATGTCCTATTCTCATACCTTAAAGATTGATATACTAATCGAGACATCGACAAGTAATATGAGACTTAAGTCTCTCTTGTATTCCATAAAACAATACACTTACATTACATCGATGCTTTTAGTTAGTTCCATGATAAGCAATGATAGCTTAGTCGTTGAACGCTTGCCTTCGGGTTAGAGTTCGAATCCGACCTGCACCTTTGACTTCGGAATCATGAACGGATCAGCGTGGTGGACTAAGGACTTCTCATCCTGAGAGGAGGCCCTTGCCCAGCAGTGGGATAGTAATGAGCTGAGTTTATTATTATTATTTGAATAGGGGTAGAGCCAATTGTCATCTACCAGGCATTTTAGGCTCCAGGCTGCTATTTAGAATATCATCATCTTCATCATCAGCCAGAAGACGTCCACTGCTGAACGAAGGCCTCCCTTAAGGGGGGGGTTTGCCATAATCCCCACGCTTGACAGGTGGCTTGGGGATCGCAGTGGCTCACCGATTAGTGAGAGGACGCTGCTGCCCGTCCTCCGGTGTCTGGCCGCAGTTTTAAGACATACCCGGGTCATGGGTCATTTAGAATATCATATCCCAGTAATTAACCCAACCTGGAAATAGAACCAAAGATGTCATTCTAAGTAGGCACCCATGCGGCCACCAGGTCAATGTCGTAGAGTTTAAAAATAATTACTTAAAAATATCATTCATTATAAATCCAATGAATTTTTTTAATGAAAATTGAATTACTTTCATCTGAACAACCTTCCAAGCTGTCCCGAAATTGACATTTAATTATAACGAGCTCTTAAGTGCAATATAATAAGAGTTTTTCGCTCATTTCTTTTGAATGTCATTTGTTATTGCTGGAACATTCTACGGGCGAGAAGTTAATTACCAACCACTTAATTGAAAGAGTTTCAAACCGAAACGCAGTTCTTTTTCAAGCATTTAGTACCTTGGATCTTTCGCTCGGGATATTTATTTAAACGGTGCTAATTGCTCTATTAAAAATATCGTTAGTTACAGTTAATTTGGTTGAATTTAAATTGGAATTGAAATGCCAGAGTGTGTTCAATCGTTTGATGAAATAAAATCTATGAAAATGTACGGTGGATTAAACAAAAGTCTATTTATATAATGGCTTGTGGTAGTACAATAGTAAATGTAGTATTTACAATATTTCAAATCTGCCTAAAAAATGTTTTACTAACATTGTTTTAACGTTCGTACGTAATATGTAATGTTTCATTTATTATAAATCATACGACCTCAGACATACTTGAAATTAAAGAGGTTATAGATAATGAGTTCAAATGCGAATTTCCATTTTCTTTATCATAAAGTTATATACATAAGAACCTGGTACTTTACCATAAACATTAACTTGGCAATATAAAACGTCTAATTCAATAAATATAACAATTCTCTGGGCGCATCTTTCGCAAGATGGCTGCATTTTATTACTACAGAGCAGTTAAACCATTTTCACGGTTAGCATCATCATTTCTAACAGAAGCGAAATTCACTGTGGACTTCGAAGACAGCTGTGACGCACACTACGACAGAATTTCCGTTACTCTAAACACACGGGTATAAACGGTGTGTTTATATCTTGAACATCTTTATCGCGATGGCCGTATCTATCGATGTGGGTCTGTATGTTTGCTTGTGTGTGTGGAATGGTCGTGAAGTTACTGTCCTATGTGGGCTAGTACTGCGAATGTTTGTCACGGACGCTAGACGCTGGACTATCGTATTCTGTAACCAACGAGTTCTCCCATGCTACTCATACCGACATTATGTCCTGGTACATTCCTTTACGATATACTTAACGTTAACACGAATAGTTTGTGTAAACGTAATTCGATGTTTAATGTTTGGGCGTTCGAAATTGTTTCACGACTTGGCGTTTAGATATGCCGCAATTTCGTAACTGTTGAAATGTTGTCCCTTTCGAACGTCTCAAAATTTGAGTGTTAGAGAGGGAGGGGAGATGACAAATATTATTTATGTACTTCAAACACAATTTGCAAGTTAAAGGGAAGATAAATTGCAGTAATATTGTTGTACGTAGGCCTTAGTGAGATGAGATCTGTTAGGATAAACTTGACGTGTGTACAAGTATTTTATGTTAGATTACGCGCGGTTGATTGCAGGAGGGTCTGAGTTCGAACCGTGCCCTCATTCTTGACTTTCAGAAATTCATAAGTGTAAGGATCTGAATTTGATTAATTAATTAACATAACGATTAAGGAAGACATCGAGAATACCTGTTATCGAAGAGAGCTGTATAGTGTTCTCTATGGTGTGTGTAGTCCGTAAACCCGCAGTAGGTCAGTGTGCTGGACTAAGGATCACTAGACAATTAATGAATAGCTGTACTAGACTCATGTTTTTTAAGCTTTTCTCCGCACTAGGAATAGTTCGTGTATCGTGGGTGCGTTTACAAACAAATATATTCACATACACAAACACCCAGACTCGAAACAACTATCTGCAGATCATACAAATATTTGTTACGTGTGGGAATCGAACCCGCGACACGTAGCACAGCTGTCGATCTCCCAACCACTGCGCCAACCGTGCCGTCAATTGTGATAACGGTTATGGAAGGCATCGAGAATATCTGTTATCGAAGAGAGCTATATAGTGTTCTCTATGGTGTGTATTCTGTAAACCCACAACAGGCCAGTGTGCTGGACTAAGGCTCACTAGACAATAAATGAAACTTTTCTTAGCTTTACTATTCTTATCATTCCTTACCAATACTCTTTCTTAGAAAAGGCCCCGCCTAGACTGCTACGCAATGGGCTAAATTCGATAAGATCTTATAAGCATAATCTAGATAGATAGATAGAATTGTTTTTATTTCAAATAAACCTAATACAGGCACTTATGAAACGTTATAGGACTCTAGTTGCACGGTTCCAAAAAGTTAGTCCTATGGAGAAGAACCGACAAGAAACTCCATGGATATTCTTTTAAAGTCTCTTTTAACAATCTTGCCATGAACATAATGTGGAAAAAGTATGGGAGAACAATTTAGGTTTCGTCAAATAAATACTAAATGCAACTTTAACATAAAGTCTGTTAATAAAAATAAAAGTAAAAAGAATACCCCTACACTGTGCTCACATTTACAATGGATAGCCATCTGTAACAAGCGTAAGATTACATTATACATGTATATAAAGAAATTGATTATCAAAGATTAGCTTACAATGGCAACTAGCTTACGGATACATTAAACAAAATAATAAAATAATTATCAAAATAATAATATAATAAAATAATAATTTGTCCTTAAGAGAGTTGCTTGACTATCTGGAAATACCTTTTATAAAAAAAGAAGGAGAGTAAACGATTAGTTCCCACCTAGAGAAATTATCCACACACAGAAACAAACTGGCATTCATTAAGATATATGCAAGTTTGTTTCTGTCTAAAAAGACTACATGATCCCTTAGATCCCTTAGATCTGCTTACAATACAACCATAGGATTACACATGAAGGCAATCTAACCCTATTCAATTATATCATCTGTTTATGATCGATAGAGCGATTGCATGATAGAAAAGGAAATAATAATATAAAAAAAAAAGTTGCGTTTATGGTACCGATGAATAAAACAGGCCCTCATTACCTAATTCTCTACTAAATAAACTTCCTACGGCAGGACAAATTCTCCCCGCTCTCATTCCACTTCTTTTTGTCTGTTAAATAAGTTACTAGAAAATTAATATCTCTCTTTTTAAAAATAAACTACCCTGATACCCGGTGCGTTGTTGCCGCAGAAGAAATAATTGTGGAATTGCAGAAATGCACTTCCAAATACATTTGCTGGTACGACATACGCGCCACCTGCTGTAAGTTAATTGTACTATACCTACAACCTTCGCGCAAGTGCAAGCAATAAGTTGACAAAGTTTAATCGCAACCAGATCGCATGGTATCGTATGGTAACGCATAAAATACGAACAAACACACAGTGATTTTTATGTATTACAAGAAGAAAATTAGATTAAAAGATTACTCGACATCTTTGAAAAAGATAAATACTAATAATTAGGCGAAAATCGTAATTGATTCTTATGTACAAACAAGCTTCTTATATAAAACAAACTACATTCAATGCGACAGTACGGACGCAATTACGGAGCACTTATCAAAACAAGTCGCGTTGTTTGCGACGAATTCTTTGAGGAAACAATAAAATTGTTTTCTAGACTGACGAGTTAAGTGTATGTGCGATACTTTATTAAAATGTTATAAATAACTTAAACAATCGAATAACGAATGTGGACTGATGTAACTTAACATAACATCACGGTTTTATTCTTTGAAGTATTAGGCAGCGATGTAACAACTTTTATAGACACACACACGCATTTCGCCGATGTCGTTATAGGGGTGAGCTTATTGTAGGGTTCCCAACTTTTTGTACGAGAAATTAAGTATATTATGTATATTAGAGGAAGTATGTAAAGTGGCACTGGTGTCAGAAAATGTAAGAAGCTATCGTTTGTCGTGGTATGGACATGTGATGAGGAGGAATGAGAAACGTGTCACTAGAAGGGTTATCAGTATGAATGTGGATGGATACAAGGGAAGAGGTAGACCCAAGAAAAGATGGATGGATTGTGTGAAAAGTGACATGGTATACAAGAAAGTGAACTCTGATATGACGTCTGATAGAGATGAATGGAAGAAAAAGACATTGCGCCAACCTCATATAATATGGGATAAGGGCAGGAGAATGATGAATGATGAAATAAAGTATATTAAGGTCGGAGAACTAAAATTAACAGTATTTTAGAAAAGTAAACAGTATTTAATTTTTTTGATGTTTTAAAAACATATTTCTGGAGCTTCTTGCACAATTTAACAATTTATTAACATTTTTTAAATATCTTTTAGGACTCCGAATACCAGCGGTCATAAAAACAGTATTTTGTATACTTTTTTTATAGAACCATTAAAAGTATTAACGTATAGTTGGGAACCTTATTGCCATACCGGGATTACTAAAGTCAAGGTTGCTACTGAGAATTGATCTTCTAGAACTTCTCTTTGGTCTTGAGATAATACCATTGAAAATGTATTCTTTCATACAATTCTCTGAATTTTAGTATAATATTCTTTAAAATCGTTTTATCACCAGAACTTTGATAACGTGTAAAGTGAAATGTTTATAAGTCAGTTGTTAGTAAAAGTTAGTCATTGGCGATGCACTTCAAAAAGGTCAGGTGCGCAGTACCCGCAACCGGCGTCCATGTATAAAACGATGCATGAATGTAGATGAAGCAAAAGGGTTATGTAAGGATCGTAGAACGTGGCATTCCGTAGTTTCTACGTACCCCCATGGGAAAAAAGCGTGTCATAATGTATCTATGTAAAATATCTAAGAAAATTACTTTGATCAAACAACCTTTTCAATATTTAATACTTATTATTTCATTAATTACTAGCTGTAACTACCCGTGACTTGATCCTCATAGAAAGATTTTTCTTGCAAACTTTCATCCCTCATTCCACCCTCGTTGTGGTAATTTTTGGTAAAATCTTGTCATAGTGGATGATTATGGGATTCTACCTACCAAATTTCAATTATGGTGGTTTTGCTTTTATAATATAAATATGTATAAAAGATTGAATAAATTATCTTATATCATACAACATAACATATATAGGTTTACTTTTTTACTGCATGGGTGCACTAAAAGTACACCTAATATTTAAAATTGCAGAATGCCAACCTATTGCCATCTATCGGGCACAATTTCAAACTTCGAAATGCTACTGAGAATTTCAGAAAATTCCACTAACACTTTACTCAACCTGGGAATGGTACACAGGAACTCATGCTCAACAGCTGCCCTTGTGACCATTGGAGCAATAAGACAGTTTCTCATAACATATTTATTTTAAAATTCAAAATGCTACACTATTTTATTCACAGAACAGATAATAATCGGCTTTCGAGTGTACAGTCAGTACCCTAAACGGCGACTGACCCATACAATCAAATCAACCGATTTCAAAATTAGATGTCCAAGTACTTGTCCTTCCAGACGGGTTTATTTACAAATCAAATTTTTGGGAAACGAGGATGCTGGAACCTTTGTAACCTCGTTTGGGTCAATTTACCTAGGGCATTCTTTTTCCGTCAATAGTGAGAGATTTTCGGCTTTTTCGTATCGGGCCGAAGGCTGAAATGACATTTAGTTCAAAAATGGAAGGTTGAATTCTGTAGTGAATTCACAGTTTGGATTTAGATTCGAAAATTGGTATTTTATACTTTTTATACCTAACGTTTGTTATGGATAGTCGTTACGGAAGATGGCAACCCAAAAAGACTGATGAACGGCCTAATTTTAGAGAATTAGTTTATTCCCGTAATTAAGTGGCGGAGGTCTGATAGCATGATTGTTATTACTGGAATTAATCTTCATATAAAACACTGATATTTAGCCGGATCTGGTTCTACTGGTACCCGACCGCTACATCGTCGAGAAAAGACTAGGCAGATGTGTGATATTGTGACCACTTTACTTTGATATAAAGTCAAAGTCAAAGTCAAAGTTTTTTATTTCAAGTAGACCTTTTCAGGCACTTTTAAAAAGTTGAGACTCTAGGCGCACGGTTCCAAAAGGGGTAGGTCCTATGGAGAAGAGACCGGCAAGAAACTCCATGGATACTCTTTTCAAAAACAAAAAGTTAATTTACAATTAAAATTTTAAATTAACATGCATTATATAAGAAAAAATACAAACTTAATAGAACGCTACTTACACAATGAGGCATATATAAATATAAAAAAGGGATTTGTTCGTTTCATCAATTTATGTATTCCATTGCCATTCATTAATTACGTACGGACGAACAATTTTGGCCATTTTTGACCCCCCTACCCCCATGTAAGAGCACCTAAGATTTCTCGGACTCCCCCTCCCCCTTCTTACGTAAGATTTTATCTGATTTTGAAAACTTAATAAGCAATAAAAATATGTATAAAAAAATTGTACATTAAAAAAGAAAAAAATAGATTTCAGAGTTGTTTTCCCAACGCATAGCTCTCAAATATACCTCTATATTAGAAATCGCACATTTCGACTTATAAAATATTATGTAAGAATGATTGCAATCACTCAACCATTGCGCCAACCGCACCGTTAGTTACCTGTCTGTTCTATTTAGATCCGACTATGATTATTATCCAATTCTCAATTAAACACCCAAGTTGTATTAAATCACACACTGATTCAAATTCACACCAACTCACCATTTACCGGGCAGAATTCCAAGCCTGAAATTCAACATTTAAAAGCAAAACTGCATTTAACATTTACACATTGTAACAATAAAAATAGCCCATAGCATAATCTGACAACATATGCCTTAATATGTTAACAGGCCCGAAATCCTGAATGCATTGCGAAGTCGTTTATGAAGCGAAATGGCCGCTCCTGATTTACAGTGTTATCACGTATTATGTAGTTCTTGCAGTTCATATTCTTGCGACTGCAGCGAACATCTGGCCTTAATATTATTTTGATACACAAATATAATAATATTTGCTCTCGCAAATTTTTGTGCGCAGATTTGACTGCGTGTGGTCAGTTTTATTGTTGGAAGGAAAATCTCATCTCATAACATCATGCCTGTAGTCCCCGAAGGGTTAGGCAGAAGCATACTTTTGTGGAACCCACATTTTGCTGATGCTGTTATTGAATCTCATGTAATCATAAACAGCAGAATGAAAAGAAGCAGAATCCTGTTAGATGTGTATAATATAAAATCTCCTGCAGTCCTTTCGTCACGGTTACGTCTCATTGATATACCGAAACCATAGCCATATTGCCATTAACCATAACCATAGCCCAAGTAGGTATTATAATTCGAATAACGCCTGCTAGGATTTAAAAATTAATTTAATATAACGACGACAAGGTAAATCCATGGAAATATAACTGACAATCTATAATTGAAAAATGTCACAAAGATTATAGGCCTACTGAGTAAAATCAAACAGCAAGAATAGGGTTCCGTATAAATCAAATATCTTTCCTTCTTTAAGAAGACGCCGATTTTCAAAGTAGTAGTGCAAAGCCCTTGCTCAATGTTTTTTATTGTATTGCTACTGTCAGAAGCACAACCAGTGGTGGTTTCGATTTACCCTAGTTTCAGTTATAGGCCATAAATTTTACAACATATTAGGCATAGGGATTTAACTTGCTGCACGAAAGGTTCGCAGGATCGACCGAGAAAACAAAAAATAACATAATTTTTGATAATCTCGATGAATATCCTGAATAATTACATGGGAGTAAGTAGTTTCCTTAGTGACATCAGCTCGCGAGAAACATGTACCACCTAATCATCATCTGCTTAGCCTTTTTCCAACTATTACGGCTGTAAATCTGTATATTACACGGAGCGATTGCTATCTGACCTTCGCCAACCAATTACTGGGAGACACTGATACTCTAAGGTTAGACCCGTAACGACTATCATAGGTATTCGTATGACAACCGGGATCAACTGCTTAACGTGTTTACCGAGGCATGGAGGGGTCTCGATTTGTGAAGAACGGTCACCCATCCAAGAACTGATCGCAACAAGCGCTGCTTAACTTTGCAGATCGACTGTTCTGCGTGGTAACTATGTCTTCTCCTCTCCCTTCTCATACATGTTATACTAAGTATTAATCAAAATCCACTGCGGTACACAGGCTTCTCCAAATTCCTTCGATGACACTGTGTTCCATCTTCCGCATCCATAACTTATATGTTTTCCTTTCATTCCGAGATCAGGCTCAACACCTCACGACTTTGCAGGTTTTATCTGGGTTAGAGCGATTTTATCTGGAAATTACTTTTAGTTCCAGTTGAAAACTTCACTCGTTTGTTGTTCTTTAAAAGGAGAATTTATGACTTTGTCCGGTTTAAATTTAAAATTGTTATTTATTTTGTTTGTGGAGTAGCATTGTTGGGGATTGGGACAAATTTGGAACTATAACAATATGTTTGCTATAATGAAAATAGCGTGTTTTGAAAACTTGGAGTTGGCTTGAAATATTGTAATTTCAAGTGGATTCATGCTGTGGTCTCCGGTATCATCATCCACAGCCCGACTTCGCTCACTGCTAGACATCTTTGAAAGTCCCGATATACCTAGACCATATTTTTTTAGTACTATTGTGTATACAGTACGGAATTTAGTAGGAATTTAATTCAGAGAGGCTGATGAAAGCGCTTGGATCCACTTTTTTCGACCACGATACCTAACACGTTTCTATCCAATTTGCATGGCATAAAAATATTATAAAGTTCAGCATAATTATTTAAGTACTACTTACTAGTAATCTTCTTCTTCAGTTATGTTGTCATGCGCTCTCATGTTGAAATTGTGTCGCAGTGAAAACTTTGAGGTGCTTTCACACGGCTTTTTCCACCCACCAAACGATCACACAATTTCAAGAAAAATAAATAAATCTATCGTAATTGTTCTTATTGCCAAATCCGCAGCCTAGTTAGCGATGTATCAATCAGTTCGAGACAGGCGTAGATCGCGCGATAGCTAATGTCAAAAGTAATTTTTGTGTCATATATTGACATATATTGAAAACAGTGAGACTGCTGTTGCATTGCTGTTGATTTTTTTACGTAATTATGCTGCAGGTCTCCACGAGTGATGATACTAGAGATCGTGTGGCACGCCTTGAGCAGTCTGCCTCGCTCACACCATTGTTGACTGGCTAATCTTTCCTCCATGACATGGACTATTCCAATATGATACCTCGTGTCGACATGACATAAGAAGATTGCCAAATCAGACCTGTAAATTTTGTTTGACATGATCAATGGACTTGGTAGAACCATCCAGCATAGACTAAATTGGGTTGAGTTGGATAATGCCGAATAAAAGAATTGCTTGCGATCCTATCTGCACTCCAAGAATATATTTTCTATTTAAAGAATTCTTTATAAAATACTTTTCATCTGACAGAATCATAAACAAAATAGGTCAAATGAATGCAGAATAGTAACTTTTAAAACAGCCCCGAGATAGCATATACAAACTTTTATATGAATAACTTTGTTTTGTTGATGACACAAAGGATTGTCGGGCCACTGCGTCTGACAAACTAATTTAACCATTCTGTCATATGCACAGATGTGTTAGTGTATAGATGTGGCTGTATGAAATTTTGGATAGACAAACAGTCAGATTCGAAATCCTACCTTTCATTCGTTTTATTTAACACAAAATTATATACAATATTTATTTGTTACATAACTTGTAATCCTTGAAAGACTTACCCTTAGTCACAGATATATAGTTTTACAGATTTCGCTGTTATTAAGTCTCATGCCGTCAGGCCTCCTAGTAAGGCGGCTTTATTGCCATCTATCGGGCACAATTTTAACCGGGTTGGTACCAAGGATTTACGAAAAATCCCAATAACACTTGTCCCAAACCGAGAATAGCACCCAAAAACTGACGCCCGGTAACAACTAGACTACGATAGCCGTCAGACTATTGTGGTGGACTTTTATCTAAAATTATCCTGCAAATAATATAATTTTATTTAATTTCATCCGTATATCCGTGTGTTTATCAAAATTTTGCAGCATTCAAACAATAATTCAAATAATAGCAAGGGGAAAGTATAACAACAAGAATTGATTCATTCGCTATTTCAGCATCCATTTCACTATTGTAATGGCAGTACCACGATAGAGTATTGTAGTATATTGAATTCAGATTTGAAATGTGATGTAGTTTATATATTACCTACGTTATAGCATATTTCGATGTCAATTTATTAGGGTTTATAAAGTACCATAATATAAAAATAAATTGTCCACGATTGTCCTACTGCTAGGCAAGGGTCAATTCTCAGGATGAGATGGGTTTTAGGTCTCTTATTTTACTAAACTGACCTACGACACTAGTTATCTATAAAATCAAATACTAGGCCTAATAAAAGGTGTAAAAGGACCACAAAACCTGAGATCTGCGCAATCTGTACATCATACCAAGTAAGATTTTCTGTGAGGATATGGACAAGAAATTAAGTTTAATTTTGTGTTGTATATTTGTAGTCTTTTTTATTTTATTTTTTTATTTTGTGTTTATTGTTTTACGTGTAATGATGAACGTGTAAAATTAAAATTAATTAACTGTGCAAATATAATGATGGTAAAAATGGTAAATGATTTTTATGATTACGTATTAAAACAAATGTTATCTGTTCTATGCTTCGTGGGTATAAAACGAGACAGACTGACAAAGAGTAAGGACGCATGATATAAATAGTAAATTAAATAATAGACATGTGTTTTCGAGAAAACAAAAAACTAAAAGTTGTGATTTTGAACATGAAATCTCAATTTCTATGAACAGTCGACGCCAAGATATTTTTCAGTACAAAAAAATTAATTTACAATTTACGGATCCCTTGACCACAAAATTCCAAAATGAAAATTGTAAATTTTGCAAAATAGTATTTTCACACGACTTATCCGATGCATCACATTCAAACCCTTAAACAAAAGGAGAATAACCAAAACAGAAAACTGAAACCAAGAATTCAGCGAACTGTTGCAGATTCGGAAATAAAAAAGCTATTATCTCAGCGAATGAAAGGGTTGGGACGTATCCTCTTTTGTGTATTTTTTGCATGGGATCTGCAAATGATAGCAAAAACGAAACACGGAACCTAGAACTTTTTGGTAACATCGTTACCACATCTAGGCATGGCAGAGCGGTTATTTGTAACTCAATGAATAATGTTTTTGTAGCACTACGGCCTATTTATTGTGTAGGAATGTTGAGTTTCTATAGGCCGCAGTGTGTTGGAGTAACAATCCAAAGAGGCAGGTAAGTTTTTGTGTACTCAAAATCTTACTTTGATTGATATTCGCTTCTACCTACAATAACGATTCTCATAGAAATTTGAAGGGTTCAATGTACAGTTATATGTGTTTTGTTTGTTGTAGTGTTGTGACCAGCTTATACATCAATTAGTAATATAATACTTACTTATATATATTCAAATTCAAATATATTTTTATTCATGTAAACCATTTACAGGCACTTATGAATAGTCAGGCTCTAGTTGCTATAGACTTAGTTATGATGTTCTCGGGATGATAATTTCTGATATCATGTTTCATTTCAGTGTCGTGTCAACGTGGAATATTTTAAGACTAGATAATTATGCAACTTATTATAAAGATAGTTAAAATAGACCACTGCACAGAAACGAATACAACCGCATACTGTCGATTGGGATACACGATAAACGAATGGAAAATGTTCCAAGATTCAATGTTCTCTTTAAGAAACCGTGATGAGTTAACGACCGATTAAGAGGTTAGAAGATAAATATAATTTTAGTCAAGAAAGACTTTATTAATGAATACTCAATAATGCACTATTGAAGAGGCAGAATACAACAGTTCCTTTGCCCCGTAGCACTATAATGATGTATGATTGCAGCGGCCATCTTGAATATCCTTCGTTAAGAAAGTTTCCGCTCACTGTGAATAAATTGAGGAATTGCTATACCCTTTTGATTGAAGACCACTATAAAGGACAATACAGATTTTTCTGGACATTGATTTATAAATGAATGAACCAAAATAAAGATAAATTGCACCTATCAATTTACATAACACACTACTTTAATATTTTGATAAGATGACAATGACACTTAGAGGCAAGAAGATAGCTGTCATTTTGACGTTTTTGACACTTGTTAGTCATATTTAATTTTGTTTATTTATTGACTGGTATTAACAATTCATGTAAATTGAAATTTATTATACTTTGCTACAATAAAGAAATAAGCAGAGTTATTTCAAAACAGAAAAATCCACTTTCAAGACTGGAAAAAGAACATAATTCGCGCCATCTGTTCCCAAGTAAACACTGGTACGATCGTACGGTTCAAAAGTCTTGGCAAAATAATTTTACTGAGTCGCACTGTCGAACAAAAAGTGCAATGTGGTGGCACTACGTGCTTCGTCTGTCCGTTGATTTAAAAAATTAAGTCTGCACCTTTGTCGGTGCGATTTCACTGAACTTGCTTTTGTTCGCGGCCGCATTTGTTGGAACTAGGAATGAATAATCTTTAAGTTATATTCGGAACTCTTTTGACGTTTCAATGTAACTTATTTTAAAGGTCTGGCTCCCTATTTAAGGATTGAGCACCTTGACAGTGACATTCATGGCGGAGTAATTGTTCTTTTTTTTGTATTAAATCTTTGCCCCACCAGGATTTCTTCTGTATTGTGGGTACAGTTTACAAATATACATGACACATTAACCCACATCTAGACCCGAAACAACTATTTGAAGATCATACAAATTTGAAGCCGCGACATGTCTGTCTTCTAAAAGTTCTAAAAACTGTTGTTTTGGTTTCTGTTGCTGTATAAAGACCGCTCCATATTCGTTTTTCTCCAATATCTATAATGTACAGACATCGGCCTATTATAATTTTATTATTTGTATACATAAACTTCTGAAGGTATAAATATATAAATAATAAGCTGCTTTTCCAGTTAATGTGATTTATACATTTCCATCCATCTATCCTATTCTGGAGCTCGGCTAAGAATACCTAAAGTATTATTTTGGGTGCAAAAAACCTCCACTAGTGACGAATACTGAGATGATATGCGCCTGGGCAGTCAACTTCAATGTTTTCTGACTGGTTAATGTTTCTCCTACGGCGAGCAATTCCCATATTAGGGCCAACTCGACAGAAGAAGTCATATTTTCGGTGTTATACGCGTAAAAAGTCTATTGGTGGTGATTATTTTCGCTGAAGATACTTTGCTTAATGATGCAAATTAAAAATGTTTTTGTTTACTGCCCATTGGTCTAGTGGTCACGAGTGCGACTCCTGAACGTGAGGTTCTGGGTTCGATTCGCGGGTCAGGCAAAGTGTTATTGGGTTTTTCTGTACGGAAGTAGTAGCACGGAGTCTGGAACTGTGCCCGGTAGACGACAATAAGCTCTCCCTCTATTACATGAGACAAAATAACAGCATAAGCGAAATGTGCGTGTACAATAGTAGACCTCTGCCTAACTCCTCAGGGAATAGCGCGATGATGCCATGTTACAGAGTGATCAAGCTTTGAAAACTGTTTGATAAGTGATGATATTATCAAATTACATTTGGCACCAATTCAAACAAAATCGGATTCTCCGGTTTAGTGATCAGCATGTCGTGTGACATAGGCCTCTTCCAGCCGCTTCCATTCATTTCTGTTCTTCGCATGTCTTGACCAGATTGCTCCTCCAATCTTCTTAATATCTTCTGTCCATCTTTTTACTTATCTACCTCTTTTTCTTTTTCCCGGTAACCGGTATACTATTGAACAAATCTACCTTCTGTTTTAGATGAAATACGAAACGGTACACATATCCACAAAGTAAACTTGCTTCACAAACTTCCGTAGATATCGCAGTTCCAAAGAAATATCAGTAGCGTCACGATAAAAGTTTTTCAATACATTATTGAGACATTAAGTCAAAGTCTGAAAGAGGGTATTGATTTCTACTACCAACTAGGTCACTCCGTACACCTGCCAATACAAAATATGACACAAATATTTGTTTCTGAACGCTCATTTATTTTCAGTGTGAAATGAAAGTTGTAAACAAGAGTGATATGGGATTGCGTTGACGTTTTACGTTCAATGGACAATAATAATAATTTTTTATTCTATAATTGTAGTTTTAGATAAAAGAACAGGTTTAAGGAAACCGGAAAGTCTGCCGTTGAATCGTCTTTATAAAAGGCCTTTGTCGAGCTATAGATTATTAATTCGTTCGGGTTCGATTCCCGCGGAACAAATATTTGTATGATCTACAGATAGTTGTTTCGGGTCTGGTTGTGTGTATATGTGACATGTATGTTTGTAAACTATACCCACGATACAGGGGAAATACGAGTGTGGGGCAATGTTAAAAAAAAAGAGTATTATTAGCTCAATTGTAAAAACATCTTAATTCTTATACGATTATTTTATAAACTCAGGTTATATGTATAAATGCCTGAAGAATGACTTTAAAAGGCAGAGTTTTAGCTGTAATCAGTTTAACGACTAAGCGTACCTTTATTCCCAAATCCAATACAATAATACATATCTCTCTATTTCACAAGAGACTGATGTAATCACATATATATAAAGTTCTCCCCAAAGGTCATATACCCAATAAAACTGGACATCTAATAATTCCCAAACCGTTATAAACGTTATACTTTTAATTGCCCAATGTAAACTTGTCCTCGCAAAGCCAGAGGTCTTGCGCATAGCTCCCTTGTGGACCGTAACTGAATTATGGGCCCCTTGACGGCAGTCGGGATGACCGCGGCAAGATGCCCAACAAAGTTTGTAGAAGATAGTTATGTATGGATTGGGGACAGTTGCTATTGAATTTTGAGGCAGTTCTGACAACAACGTACATAGATGTATGTTGGATGTATAGGTTGCTATTTGATTTTTTTTATTGTGTTATGTAACGGTAGTGATTTTCCTACTAATTTCCTATTATAAATGTGAAACTTTGTGAGGTTGGATGGATGGATGGACGTATAGATGTTTGTTACTCTTTCACGCAAAAACTACTGAACGGATTTGGATGAAATTTGGCACAGAGATAGATTATAGTCTGGAAGAGCACATAAGTTAATTTTTATCCTGAAAAAATGCACGAGTTCATAAACCACACGGGCAAGGCTGCGGGCGGAAGCTAGTAATTTATTAAGATACAGACGGATTCCAGCGCCTAACAGATCGATTTCCTATTGTGTTTACTTTCCGTCACTGAATATGTCGCAGTGATATTGTCAGATCCATGATATGAATCGTAGGTTATTTGTATTGCTTTTGACAATTTCACTAGAGAAATTATAATTTCACGGATTTGACAATATCCCTGCGACATATACCATAAAACCTATATATACAAGCTATTCCTTTCCCAAATATTATTTGACACACGGTACAAATGCGGTCTTAATGTCGTAGGATTTATCTACCAGACAAACTTTGAAGCATTGATGATTCATTTAGTCATCGCCTGAACAATATATAATACAATCTGGGGTCACAACAGCGTGACCGAAATTTTTATCTTTTCTGGAAACATTTCACTGAATATAATTTCCCACTTCATTCTATAAAAAATCAGTTCTAACTACGATGGAGCCCAACATCCATACCTCACTTGCAACCAAATGAATTAGCCAGGAACAATCACACTTTTCCAGCAGTAATAAATTACAGGCAGCACAGAAACACTAGATTCCGCTTAGAATAGAATAGAAACAATGGTACAATAGATGCACATTTGACCAACTTTTAATATCAACCGAGCGGAATAAAAGCGGGGAAGCACCTCCGGAGAGCTCATTTAGACAAATTATGCACGTGCATTGTGAAAAAAAAAAAAAAGGTAGGTACAGTCGGCAGAGGCGTTGTTTTATAGAGAGGCACTTACACTACAGGATTCGCAATTTTTGTGCAGGACAGAAAATAAATTTCATTTTCAGCACAAAATATTGTCCTTATTTCCAAAAATTTTTTGAACCAATTTCACACCTTCCATACTCCGGGCTTCTACTGAGAATGGTCTAAATAAAACCCAATTTATGGTGCTATTTCAAAAACCCATAAACACTTTACCAGACCCGGGGTTCGAACTTGGGACTTCAAGCTAGGCAGACGCGCTTGCGACCTTTAGACGAATGATGCAGTTTTAAAAATACACGATTATTTTAAATTAAAACTTTGAACTGATTGATACTCATAAGTCTCTTTCTCCACCACTGCAAGCCGGTCTCAGTTGCATCAAGTCCAGCCTTTTATCTCTAGGCACTACGTCTAATGTTAAGATCTCAGCTCCAAAAATTTCACCCAAAAACATCCTAGATAGGCAAGCAAAGGAGAGTTCTTCGTGTAATGCATTAATAATCCAAAACACGAGGATAGGTAATAGAATCCATCAGTGCATACAACCATGCACCCATTGTGCACTATTTCGAAAGCTCGGCTAATGTGTGACGTAATCCTAATGTACACTCGAGACCAATGGATCTGGGTCGAATCATATCAATCAAGCTAAGTTTAGCTTGTATTTTATAGACCATTTATTATTTATACATCATAATATTATACACTTACTGTGCTCGCGACTTTGCTTGAATTGCAATTGTTTAGATATTTCGATAGCTTGATAATACATACATATTTATTTATGATTAGAGTCAGACCCCTAAGTAACGCTGTAATGAAATTTTCATTAATAATAGTCCATTAATTTTTGAGTTATAAGTCTTTAGACAGTCTGACAAAGTGTTCTATCAAAAGGAGAAGAAAACTCGTATATATATTGGCTTTTGCCGTATATTTAATAGATGATACACACATGACATAAGCTTCAAATTATTATTATGTAATATTTTATATAATTATGCTAGCATTCTTAGTTTTTGAGCTTTTAGGGTTTGTGAATGGCCCAGCTACTTTTGCTCTTTTGATTGCTCCCGAGTGTACGACTAGTGTGTCGCCCTCTTAAGGTCGCGTGCGTGGATTTGTTCTTGTTTGTGAATGCATTTGTAAGGGATATGAAACAATACGGGTTGTTTTCTGAGAGAACAAAAAAAGTATCATGTTCCTTGCTGAGTAAGTAAGGATTAATCTTGGCCATGTTCGTGGTTACTGCGCAATGTATTCATCTCGGTTCGTGCATTTTAATGCTAAGACAATGTTGGTACATACTAAAGTTTTCTCATTAAGACCCTCAGTCTTATATGCTTGGAGAGTCCTTCAGAAAAAGACTGAACCTCTAGGAAAGCTTATGAGCACTAGACCTGAGATTTTAACATCATTCATGAGTATCTGAAAAACACGCAGACGCAGTCGCGAGCACAGCATATTACGAATATAACCAGACGCCATTTTCCTTTGCCGTCACAAAACTACTCGGCACATTTTCTTTGACACCGATCGTACCATCACTATAAACCAAGAGGCGTCTCGAACGAAAATGTTTGCACTTTGGCGTATTCCCATAGCTCTACGACAGGGACTGAGGACTGAGGGCCCGTTCCACGTCATATCGTAAATTTAATTTAACACTTCGGACGGTACGCTTACATCATCCATTTGCTTCGAAACATATACAAGATAGTGGATGGTGGTATTTTTAAAGGGAATGCTTTCTTTGACGGTACTTAAAATGTTGTATGTGGTTACTGTTTATTTAATTCTGGGACAAAAGGTACTCAAAGGCGTGCGTCTGCCTCTATAAAGATCAGGAAATATATTGTTACTATCCGTCTACTAGAGCAGTGTTCTGCAAACTTTTTGTGTTCAAGATACATCTAGGACATCGGAAAATTTTGGAGGTACACCATAAATGAAAGATCAATTTTTACATAATATTAATCAACATATATTATTAATCAACAAAACAATATTTATTAATAATCAACAAACCAACATTTATTAGTAATTATTTATTAATTAATTATTTTTCCGAAGCACACCAACTAATCAGCAAGGTACACAAGTGTGCCGCGGCACACACTGTGCGGAATATTGTACTAGAGTATTGTTCTAAGGCAAAACCCGGATGGAACACGATTCCTTTGCAGAGATTGTGGCAGCAAATACAGAAAATGTACAAATTGACGCAAAGAACACCACAGTTTGACCAGCCTTTAAGGTATGCAAATAGAGAAAGAGACTTGCCGCTATAAATATAGCAAACGAGTACCTTTGAGTGGTCGAGCAGTATAAATATTCACGTTGCTAGCAATGAGAGTTTACTTGATTAGGGATAATAAAAATAACGAGTAAAAATATCCTGTCCCGCATTTAAATTGCAAGTTGGTTCCAACTTTTTTTTATACGTTGGATCTCTCGAGGATCTCTCCTGTATCGTGGGTACAGTTTACAAACATACATGTCACATGCACAAACAACCAGACCCGAAACATCTATCTGTAGATCATACAAATATTTGTTCCGTGATAATAAGTAATTCTATCGGTTACTTACTATCGATTATTTATAATTCAGTATAAGGGCTTATTTATAATTCAATATATACACTCATGAAGATCGAAGCGGTGGGCTTTGGAGGAAACTGCAATTTTGCGATTTAAAAATGAAGACAACAAGTTAATAAAAAGTTAGTAATTCTATCTTAAGTGACTAATAAATATTAATATTTTGTTTAAAAAAAAACGTGGCTATATTAACATACATTAAAAATAATTCTTGTATCGTAGGTGCACTCAGAAACACAAATATTCACATACATTAACACCCAAATCCGGAACAATTATCTGTTGGTCATACAAATATTGATTCCGTTTGGGAATCGAATTCGCGACACGTAGCACAACAATCGATAGCTTAAATACAGCGCCAACCGTACCGTATTTAATCATTCCATTAGTTTCAAATCAAGTATAGATAGATAGAGGCTCTTTATTGTACACCGATATTCAAGTTATGTATATACATAATTATATATAATAATACTTCAACTTATGTAATTATATATAAGAGTACTTTGGAGCCCATCGTTTTCTCTTTAATCAACTTCGCTACTATGAATACAATGCCTGTTAATAACAATATCCGCTCATACTGATTGATTAATATTTATAAAATATAAAATTAAAACATGGCGCGCCTGAAGGTGTCAATTCAACGCATCGTTTCGTTATTGGAAACTGTTTAATCAATTCAACGTTGTAATTATCGGACAGAGCTTTATACGACAAGCGATGGATTGTATGAAATATCTTTATTATATAAAATTTAAAGTTGGAATAAGTAGCAGTGATTAAACGGTTGCCTTCCGTATAGGAGATTCTAAATTAGGACCTCTGACTTTTTTAATTCATGTATGATTCAATTTCTCGTCTCTTATTACCTATGATCGGAGTAACAGCCTGGCCGTTAAACGTTTTTCTTCTAGCGTATTCAAATTCACGTGCAGATCATAATTTGATTATCACTAGCGATAACGGTGAAGGAAAACATCGTGAGGAAACCTGCGCAACCGAGAGGTCTCCTAAAGTTCTCGATGGTATATGTAGTCCACCAACATGCCTTTCCCTTCTTATTCTGAGAAGACGCTCATGCCCAGAAATTACAATACTGTAGTTAAAAAAGTTTTATAAAAACAAATCCGTCTAATAATCGTCTATTGCGACGCATCGTGTGAATTTTTGGTATGATCACAAACCTGTCAAAACTCTCTTCAACGAAGTACAGAAATATACAGTGAGTTAATTAAAACGTTATACGAAAACCAAAAAATAATATTGCGTGCCCTCTTCCATGATTCTCAGTCCGCTCGTCAGCCACACCACCGAAATAATTAAAAATATACGTGTTTTAATAAAAGAATGTAGCTTTGTACCTCGTAACAATAATCCCGATTCCCTTGCGAATTCACCCCAATTAATATGGCGCCCATATTTATTAATTTTCGTTATTAAACTGACGGAATTGCTCTTTTGCCGTACCTGTTGGTTACCTGTAAATGAAAATTTGGCAGGCAATATGTGTTTGTATTTACAATTGAAGGATGAAGCAGTCAGTTTATTGATTGTTAGGGTCTAACCTAGTGATGGATTAGACAATTATAATAGTCAATATAGAGTATGGTAAAGAGGTTTTTTTTTTTTTTTTTTTTTTGGATTGTCTCTCGCTGTTAGCTCAGGGAGCTTTTATTGCTTAACCGGGCAAATGGCGAGACCAGAAGGTCCTCCAGCCGAAAGATGTTTGAAGATGTTGAAATAAATCAATAGAAGAACGAAAATAATCTGGATCACCAGTTTACACCTTTAAATATATTTTATTACTACAGCCAGAACCAGTTCTCACTCATGTAAGCCAATCTTCTAAATATTGAATGGTTTGGTAGCATCCCAAAAATAGGCTACATAATTATTTGCTGAACAACCGATTGGCCTGTGCATGATTTTGTTTTGGTAATTTATTGCCACTGTTAGTTTCTTTATTCTACTATTTATTTAAAACAGCTTCACGCTTATATGCTCCGAAGAAGTAAACAGAGGCTTAATATACTTTACACTACTTATGCACGATGTCGTTATTAAGTCATATACCCCAAACCGGACAGGTAACGGACACATTTTCTAAAAGAAAATCCCAAGAACATTGTTCACGACCCGGGTCGTGGATACGAAGCGAGGATCTCACGATTAGCAGATGTGCTTGCGGCCACTAGACAAATGAGTGTTTAAGACCCGTCATAGTATTTTTAAAACATTAGTCAGTTGTATTTCATCCATTCGATTTTGAATATCCGTTCTTTAAATGTACTATCAGTATATTTATTAATGCACTATTCATTTATTTTATAACAAAACCTTTTGCCTTCATTGCGCCAAGCATGCGTGTTGCCACTTCTAAATTGGACAAATTGAAGAGCAGATTGAGCGATGGGAGTGCGACAAGGGAAGTGCATTAGTCACTGCTTGCCCTAACATAGATGAATGGTCTGGTAACACAAGGAGACACGGACAGGTATACATACATTCGCGAGTTATATGTATGTGTAGCGACTATCGTCGCAACATAGCAAAAAGTAAAGCGCCATCTATCGGAGTGAAGCGATAACAGAATACCCTGAATCGCACTATAAGAGTTTACAACGATTCTAACACATATACGAATGTCCGACATCAACCGTCGGGCTTCGGCCCGCCAGGCTAACCACCTTGCCTGGTCGGAGGATCCTCCCTTTTCAATGGAGGAACACTATACCTCGTTGACGTGACGCCGACGTGATCATCATCCTGCAGCAGACGTGATCATCAGCAAGCAACCTCCATGGAGCAGACCAGCAGCATCAGCACCATGCGGCACCAGCGTCCGGGCGACAGAACACTGCAGTGCGACCGGTATAGAACAAGACAACAGGTGGCTACAGTGACAAAGGAAAAACGGGACGGCATGGGTCTTCACACCGGTGTACTGGCAGTCAGTCCACGTGGTTCGCCGTACAGTAGCAGCAACACGCAGACAGTTCGATCAGCGAGAACGAGTCTCGGGGGGGAGTGATGTAGCGACTATCGTCGCAACATAGCAAAAAGTAAAGCGCCATCTATCGGAGTGAAGCGATAACAGAATACCCTGAATCGCACTATAAGAGTTTACAACGATTCTAACACATATACGAATGTCCGACATCAACCGTCGGGCTTCGGCCCGCCAGGCTAACCACCTTGCCTGGTCGGAGGATCCTCCCTTTTCAATGGAGGAACACTATACCTCGTTCCTCCACATATGTAATAAGTACCTGTGCACTTGATTATGTTTGTTAAGATGTAATTGCACACACACACTCCGCCACTGATGTTATTAAGTCCCATGGAATACCCCTAAACCTATTGAGAACTACTGGGCATAATTTTAAACGCCGAACTGCTATTGAGAATTTTTACTTTGTCAAACCCCGAAATCCAACCTAGGACTTCACGTTCAGGTGTCGCAATGGCGACTGCGCTACCTTGCCCTGTATTACATTGGACTAAAAACTTTACGAAATATAGATGTACAATAATAATTATTAGTACATATCTGCCTAACTTCGTGGAATATAGACGCGATGCTATGTTATATTTATGTTATTTTAATTGACAAACAATTGTCCTTCACTACCCTACAAGTACTTACTACCTATATACCTTAATGTTCCTTACAAGCAACAGCCATACTGTACTACAAAAACAGCACAAATGTACACAAAACAAGAGTCGTATTGAAGCGGAGTTCGTGCTGAGTCGAGTCTGCAGCGTTGCTTAGTTCGCACAACCGAAATCTTTGGAAACTCGCCCATTCAAGATCGAAGGACTGTTCACATGCTGTCGCAATGAAATGTTGGTTATATTTTAATTTTCTAGCTTAGAATGTTTCTAGTCTTGAAGAAGAATTTCTGTAGTACACGCTTTCACATTTGCCCACTGCTGGACATAACCTCTCCCAGTAAGCGCCGATGGTACAAATCTCATTTAATTTTATTTGCATGGAATCTTTTCACCTCTATACCATGGCGACTTACGGATAAAGTATCAAACAGATAAAAAATGATAATAGTAGCTATTAAGTTTTATTAGGAATCAAAGAGGTTATCAGTTAGATTTACTTATCCGACAATTGAAATAGAAATTATAATGCAATCTTTCGGATAAGTCGTGGATAAGCAATCAGCTACTTTTTATAGGTAAGTGGCGAAATTATCATCAGAATAAGCAAATTGTTGTCAGAGACTGTGTCAGGTCAGGTTAGCCAGTTTACCAATGTTTTTGTGGAGTACGGAGTTATGACGTAGGACCTTTAAAATTACTACAAGTTTAAAATCAGTGTTTATATGATATTTTCTGGCTTTTTCTATAGAGATTTGGGTAAATTTTATTAATTAAGAGCAGGAGACACATTGTCTCATCCTATCCTACTAATATTATAAATGCGAAAGTTTGTGATGGATGGATGGATGGATATTTGGTACTCTTTCACGCCAGAACGGCTGAAGAGATCTGGATGACATTTGGCACCGAGATAGATTATAGTCTGGAATAGCACATAGGCTACTTTTGTCCCGGAAAAATGTACGGGTTCGTAAACCACGCGGGCGAAGCCGCGAGCGGAAACTAGTATTCAATAATGTTAATATACCTCAAATATTTCTATCTCCTTCCTAAGTAAAAAGAAGATTAAGAACGAAATTTTTCAACATGTTTGGTATATTTTTTCCAATATTCTTTCTTAAACTGGAATATTTGATACCATTAAAAGCATTTCACCCGTTATGTCAGCGACATAAACATGTAACACATACCCATCCGTGATGAGACTCAATACCATACGGAAAAAAAAAACATTCCAACCTCAAATCCGTGAGGAATATTCAGATCTACAATTGCGTTTAACAGTAGAATCTGTACCGTCCTTAACAAACCACACTTCAGAACGGAACTAGTATTATAATACTTTTGATTAAGGATGACAAAGATTCATTGTTTTAAGTTTTGACTCTGCGGTTTTGACGAAAGAGCGCATAGAATTTGGAACTGTGCCAAGTATAGATTAGGCAGTTTTGAATGTACAAAGTTTCAATTTGAACTCGGGAAAACTTGAAGGCGAATGTATAACTTCGGAAATATTAATCAATGAAACAATCAACAGGCTTTTCCAGTCCACTTAACATCTACCATTGAAGTGGTTTTTGTGTGTTGGATAAGGAAATTCATGTGGGTCACCAGCAGCTGGTAAAACGCTCACATACAACAATATGTCATCACGCCTGTATTCTTCAAAGGGGTAGGTAGTGATGTACTATTGTGTACCCACATTTCGCCGATGCTGTTATTAAGTTCCATGTAATAAGGAACGAGCCTATTATCATCTACCGGACATAGTTCCGAACTCCGTGCTGCTACTGTCCCCCACAAATAAACATTGTCATTCTATGTCCTTACTGTTTCTATTACTTATTGTGTGATTTGTGGGAGAAATAAACTATTTTTTGATTTTTGATTTTGACTGAGAATTTCCATTCAGCAAAACCCAATAACACTGCCCGACCCGGGAATAGAACCTAGTACCTCATGCCCCAATGGGGCAATTCAGTAAAACAGTCACTCAGTAAAACGCCCACCAAAGCCCAAAACATCTTCAAGACCAAAAGACTCACTAAACCGTTGCTATACTTTTGTAATGAAGATTAAGAAGAGTGGTCAAGTGTCGCGATTGTCATATGAATGCCAACAATCCCGCGTTTCACAATACCTTCTTAAGCTGAATAAAAATATCGTCAATATGAATAATAAAAACAACATTTTTATTTTTAATAACAACACTTCACAAAAGACAATCATTCCCAATTTATCTCAACATAAATGTAGTCTCCCTCATTATTTTTACCTCTCAGGTACACAATAGCGAAATTAAAAAAGGTCGCCTTTATTTATCAGATAAATATTTTTATTGAATAAATCATAAAGTGGGTTAACGAATGGTCGTTAGGACTTTAGGAAACGTCAATACGTTCAACATATAAATGAAGGCAATTGTACGCACGGCCGCTTGGAAAAATACAAACGACGTGTTTAGCTTTAGGATCGGCTGTTTATGGAATATACCGTTCTAGAAGATGGTCGGACACGCCGTGGTTGCTCGGAAATAGCCTCCGCGAATGATGATATCTAAGAACATCAGTTAGCCCCGCTAGGAAGTTACTGAATCGTCTCATCTATCGAACACAGTATGAATGATTCTCATAATATGAAAACTGATGTTGATGAACAAGAAGATGATGGTGTGGTTTACAGTGATATAGAGATCCAGTACTGAAAATCTCTCTTCTGGACATGAATGGCCTAATTTGGAAATCCCTAAACAGACTTCGGACTCAGTTTCGCCGAAGTAAGGAAAACTTGTTTAGGTGGGGATTTGTAGATGAATCAAACTTAATGTGTGACTGTGGTCCCGCAAACGATGATGCACTTAATATCGTGCCCGGAGTATTTCATACCTGCACGTGGGAAGAATTAATGGATGTCATTGATAGCGGAGTCCTAGCAGCTAACTTCTGGGCTAGGACTATCTAGATTGCCATCGAGTCGCTAAGAAGAAGAAGAATAAGTGGGACATAAGGACTTAGATGACTACAAAAGATAGTATCTATGTTAAGAAAAACTCAATTGATTAATTACTTATTGCTTTGAGGATATTTTTGAGGATATTTGGCTAAAAGGTTAATTCTCAAAAAATACTGGTGCAAATTACGTCAGTCAGATAAATATCAATAAAACCAAAGTATTGAATTGATTGACTTCATCAACTGCTATTGTTACCACTAGCTACCATATTCCACAGCTGAGCAAAGGCTACCCTTTCATTTGTATCTACACCAACAGAAATCAGAAAATAAATGAGATGCAAAGATGTATGCTCACGCACACATAATAGGCTCCGCAAAATTTTCACCCCCGTATATTTCCAAACAAAATGTATGCGTCCGTATCCGAAATATAAATTGCAATAAACTAATTTGTTACATTCGTGCAAATGAAATCCATTCATAAATCAGCTTCAGAATTGACGTGGTAACATTTGCGTTTTATCGCCAAGTCTCTTCTGAGGGTACATTGTAATTAGCCAGTTCTTCTTGAGTGTTTTACGCTGTTTTGTCTAGGTACCTATTTTCTTTTTGATGTTTTTGTTATTCCGTGTAGGTTGGTAAAATTATATAAGTGTTACAATAAGCTGACTAAAAAACAAACCCACGCTTACTTCGTTTGAATTTTTAATTATAACTTTTCAATGGTATGTCTCGTAAACAATTGATTTTATATTTTGTCTTTATATATTGATTGAAGAGTTAATTATACAACGCGCGGACACAATTTTTTGATGCTCATATCCATATCTTTATCTTTTGGTATTTTGGGCATTTCAGCAACTGCGTCCTGCCAGTGGTGGTCCGAGGCGGGCGGTTGGAGGGTCGTAGGGGTCATTCACTCTTTTCCAAATCGTACACGTTAAATTGACTGACCTCCTAAAAATAGACAATTTACTAAAATTTTAAATAAATTATTAAGTTCCCGCTTAAAACGCCTGCCTCAACTTTAATATGACCAAAGTCACTTTACTGTTACTTTACGCGCCTGTATCCTACCTAGCTCCACTATGCGTCCTATACACAATACGCTACTCTCTCCTACCATATTTATGCTCAATACTAAACTTTAAGCCTAATCGTTACCACTGTGCGTACCTCTGAATGGCACGATGCTAATACTTTGTTGCAACAGCTCCGAAATTGGTCACTTTATGAATTAGGATTGAATAAACCATTCATCAATGCTTTGATATTTAATATATACTTTTTAAGGTAGGTTAGTATTTTTGTATCTTCGATATCTTGCAACTTTTTCAGACTTCTTAGGCCAGTTGACAGGACGAGCTGTCACATGGGACTCACTCATTACGTAATGGAAAGATTAACTAGTCAGCAATCGAGGCAGACTGCTCAAAGTGCATTAGATAATCTTATGTTTATTTTTATTTTATTGACCATGTTTACCGCCACTACAACAGATAGTTAAAATGAAAACGCCTGTTTAGTCATACATAAAGTCAAACGCCTGCTTTGTGCTTAACTGTCAGTTATATCGTCAGTAAAATCCAGCCTTAGTTATGTTTAATGTAATCTTAGTTTAAATCATTTCGGTAGTTACCAACAATCTTGAATCTTTACCTTTCGTTATCCTAACAATTATTCCAATTAACACTTCATTCCCCTTCCTACTTGCACACGGTACACACCCTTTACATTTCAACTTATCAGTCCACATTACAAACTCCAGTCAGATCACGTCCAAAAACAATGAAAATTTTCCACTGCGGTTATTTGAAATCCGACAAAGAGGCAATCCTGCCAATGGTCACGTTTGCCCCGGAGTTGCCAAGTTTAAGTCGAGATTTTGTAGACAATTCGAGGAAGGACTGGTGAAGTACTATTTTGGAAAACTTTTGATTGGAATGTGATAAATTTTGACGTGAACATTGACGTGAACATTGACGTGAACATTGACGGGAACATTGACGTGAACATTGACGTGAACATTGACGTGAACATTGACGTCTATTATATGGTATTAGGCAACTTGCTAAACGTATGTCAAGAGGTCAGGCAGGAGTATCCTCTTGTGCTAGTAATTATATGATATTATGATCAAAATGTTTGTATTCCATTTTCCAAGGAGATTTTGGCAATATATGTATTTATTTATGTCGATATTATTGAGTGTGTCTTCCTGGTCTTGTGACTGCCTTTAACGATCTAGCAAACGCAAACGAAAGTGTGTTTGATTCCCAATATAATTTAAATTTTTGTGTAACAAACATTCTCATCGGTGAAATGTGGGTGTACAGTATGACTCTGCTTATCCCTTCGAAGAATGTTGGCGAGATGCTTTATACTGACAATAGCATAAATACAAAAGATTTTTCACCCCAACAAAAAGTTCCGTGTTCAAAATAAGGCATTTTTTTCCTTTATTTAAAAATCCGAAGTTTAGATTGTCACAAAGAGTCTGAATAGCATTCGGCCTCAAAGATCAGATGCATACTGGTCACGTCGAGAACTTCCAGCTGACTGCGATGTCTGTATTCGTAAACTCAGGGAAAATCTGTTCAAAGTTGTCGAATGACAATGGCACAAAATAATTCAAAATTATAGTTAGGATGGGAATATTAATGTTTTGTTCATAATTTTGTTTCTTTATAAATCAGTCATTGAGCCAATATGGATCTGGAATTGCCTTCAAACTTATACTTATTAAAAAAGAAACGTAATTTCAGTTGGACTGCGTTTGAAAAACTCTAGACGGATTGCTAAGAAATACAATCTTATTATAATATATCTAACAGTTACCAAAGTTCCGGTAGAGTCCCTAAAAAACTGCCCCTGTATAGCTATGATAGGTTTATCTTAAGATTCCAAGATATAGTATTTCCTTAAATCTCTTAAGTTTCTACATATTGTATTAAATTTTAGTGTCTATAGTAAGAAACTATAGATCGTCACACTCGATTGCAGTTCACTGTAAACAATGTCTTTTTCATCAACAAAAATCCAATCCCCAATGACTACATATCTGGCACCGAAACAAAATGTTTTGAACCCCACAAAATCTCGTCCAAAATAAGTCTTATTTCCTAAAATCCGTAGTTTCGTTTGTCACAAAGCGTAGCACTGATCTCATCGTAGATCGCATGTACACCAGTCACGTTTCGTAGCACCGAAGCTACGAACGTCTACGACACCGAATTTGTAGCTGTGGCCGATAACGTGCTACGAAGACGTTTTTATTATGGAAACCACCTTTGCTATTGCTGAGGCACCTTTCTTTATAGCATTTAGATATCTTGTCTCTTTTGTTTTTGTCCAAAAACAAAGCAGGTGAATACTACTTTTTTCAAAGACTGTTTACTTACACAGCTCTCAAATATATGGGGTTTATCAAGCATAAGAATACCTATAATCACATTTTGTAAACACTATTTTTTTTATAGTAGGTATGTATTGAGACCCATTCAAAATATTTTATATTACACCATTGATGTTCCTTTTTCAATAGAAAATATCATAATATATAAAATATATTCATATAAAAGTTATACTATATTTTAAATCAAATCATCAATTTTTCAATACCCATAAGTAATTCTGTTAATTTAAAATAAGAACAGTTTATATCTGGACATTTACATATACTTGAACTGAAGTTTATAAGGTCTATTGAAAAACCAGTCGTAATGTGGTATACATAAAAACGAATATCCAAAAATGTTTCTAATAGTAGGTATGCACACTATGTATATCTCAAGAATTCCAACTTTTATAGGTCACGTCTCGTTGGTTCTACGCGAAACGTTGAATTTAAACCATACCGTTGTACTTAGGTACTTGTAAATGTTTTTATTACGGAAAGCGTCTTTTCTATTGACAGTACCTACTTGTGAAATAATAAAACGTACGTGTTATGGTAAAGGCGAAGAGAGTAGTGAAGTATAAAATAAAGGGTATATTATTCTGCCTGGTACTTGGATTATCATCATCAACCTACATTCGTCCAGTGCTGGACATAGGCCTCTCCTAGTAAGCGCTACTGAGCCCGGTTTTCCGCTCTCCGCATCCACTTTCTGCCAGCCACCTTACGCAAATCATCGCTCCATCTGGCTGGGAGGCGCCCTACACTACGTTTACCTACTCGCGGTCTCCACTCGAGAACTCGTCTACCCCAATGGTTATCGGTTCTCAGTAGTAGTACTTGGATTATATACATCAAAATATATATAACAACATAGCATTACACCTGTATATCCGAAGGGTATTGTACACCCACACTTCGCCAATGCCGTTAATAATAAAGGGTGAGCCTATTGCCATCTAGCGGGCACAGTTCCAAATTCCGTGCGTGACAATTTTCATACAGGCAAACCTAATAACACTTTGCCCGACCCACGGGGAATCGAGAGCACCCCTTGCTCAGCAGCGGCGCTTGAAAACTCCAAAACCAATGAAACAAGCAGTGAATTTAGTCTTTTTTGGAATTATTTAGCTAGAAAAAAAATTGGTAAAAGCAAGATTGGAAATATTTTTATAGCCGTATGAGTAAAAAGTTATAATACCTATGTATAATATTTTAAATTAATTATGAATTCCAGTTTTTAGAAAAGTACTCTTGTTTTTTAGTGAATCTGTCTTCTTCTATCGAATTGGCAAGATCACAATGGAATCACTCATACCATACTGGAAAGATTAGCCCTAGTGCGCTAGACAAACTTAATTATTGTCTCTTGGAGGCTGCTTCCTTGCACCCGACGGAATCTGTGCTAACCGTTAGATATGAGAAGATTTGTCCTTAGAAATTCATCGAAAGCTTTTCAAACGCTTTAAAATCTTCGATGTATTTCTAACTGTCCAACTAAAGTCCATTTCATAAATTCTTAGACCATCCTCTGGGAATATTTCGCACCGAAGCACATGAAAATGGCTCACCGCACTTTGTATTGCGGTAATCCTCGCTGCGCAACGTACAGTGCTACTGTAACGCCACTTTACGGAGCGTTCAGACTGAGTGGTTGAAGAGCAGTATTGGTCATAGACTGCTGAATATTTTCATGATAGATTCTGGTATCGGGTTTATAGAGGATGCTTCAATGAAGCTTCTATTTACTGCAAGAGATGACACAAGAAATTACCTTTGTACCTTTTGGAGATATGTTGTTCTGAATTAAATCGTCTAGCAGTGGTCTTTTGTGCGAAGTTGATAATATAGAAGTTTTATGGAAGTAGTTAGCCTTCTTGATAATTAATAAGTTAGTCATTAAGAATGAATCATCATCAGCCAGAAGACATCCACTGCTGAACGAAGGCCTCCCTCAAGGGGTTTGCCATAATCCCCACGCTTGGCAGGCGGCTTGGGGATCGCAGTGGCTCACCGATTAATGAGAGGACGCTATTGCCCGTCCTCCGGTGTCTGGCCGCAGTTTTAAGACGTACGTTTTAAGACTATTAAGTGTGAATAAGGGCTTGAAATATTGTAACGTAATATGTCTAGTATTTAGAAACTGATATTGAAAATAATGTGTACAGACAGCATCAATAAGATGTATACACTGAATGAAATTCAAAAGCGACTTTTAGAAGAAATAGTGATGGAAATCTTAACTTATTTTACACGTAGTATCTGCGGCTATATAAAAATATATAGTCATTTAAATTTTATAATTTGAACCAATAGTTTTCCAAGAATAGACGTTTGAATTTCGCTTCGTGTATACTATATATTTAAAACTGTAGCATTGGATTTTTGAAAAAACGATAAAAATAGTATTTTGTTAAAAATCAGCCCTTTCCTTTTGTTTGCCATATGTCATTATTTCCCAGAATGATCCTTACTAGCGGCACTATCGGACGGTGTAATAATACAGAGTGTGTGTTTTTTTTTTCCAAAATTAACGTGTTTGATTCCTTGCAAGGGATAGTGTTTTTTCAAAAATCCAATGATGCGGTTTTAGTTTCATCAAAATCGGGCTCGAGACTGTTTTAAGTATTTTTCGCTATTCATTATAGTATCGGATTTGGTCATCCACGCCCACTTGAAAAATTCACCCTGTATTATATAGATACCTGTATAGATACCTACCTATCTACATAAAAGTATCAACTCATTACTGTGCCACAGCTGGGTATCGGACATCGTCTCAAAATAATGGTTTAGGCCTTTTTCTACCACTCTAGCCTTGTTGGCAAACTATACACATTATAGAGAGTAATTTGAACCCTTCAAAGGTATTCAATGTATCAGGTAATATTCGAATTCTGAGTATTTCGAGATGAGTATTGTTCCCCATACAGCATTTATTGGGGAATCAAAGCCTGATAATGCACGCAAGTATTTCACATTTTCGCAGTAAGCCCTTAACTTATGGGTTGTCTCCCTCGCCGCACCTGGGACACGGTACCTGCATGACGTCACCAGTATATGAATAATATAATCAACTCTCAACGCGAGGTTGTATTATGTGGGATTTTTACTTTGCCAGGTGATTTAGTGTCGTAAATATGTGGAGGATTTTTTGATCTTGGTCAGGACGAGGTTGTAAGGTGTTAATGGATTTCAACATGAATGTTGTATAATATTTTGTTTCACTTAGGTTCTGTGCAACATGATACATCTCAAATAAAAAGTGGGAGGGAATTAAATCTGTCTTTAAATAGCATGTTTAGTCTAGTTTAGACGACACGGTTGGCGCAGTGGCTAAGCTATCAGCTTTCTGCGCTACGTGTCGCGGGTTCGATCCCCGCACGGAACAAATATTTGTATGATCTACAGATAGTTGTTTCGGGTCTGGTTGTGTGTGCATGTGACATGTATGTTTGTAAACTGTACCCACGATACAGGAGAAATCCTAGTGTGGGGCAATGTTTTTTTAAAAAAAAAAAAAAAAAAAAAAAGTTTGAAGATAAATTATTTAAATTTGAACAAAACTGGTTGTTTCACTAATGAGTCTTTAAATATGTAACTAAATGGATTTATAATTATTACCTCTAACTTTCGTTACGATGAGTAAGGGCATATGTCGATATGTAGTGGAAAGCCTTAATTAATACCATAATTGGTGACTGGCTATCACTAATGATGGTGTCGAGGCTGACTGACCCAGAATACTGCCATACTTTCTCAAATTTTGTCACTCGTTGACGCTCTTTCCTTGAACATGCTTTTAAACGTATACTTTCATAAACGTATGATTAAAATTTGTATCAGTTTTTTTTTTAATGTTTCCCCACACTAGGTGTTATTCCTGTATCGTGGGTGCGTTTACAAACACATATGTATATTCACATACACAAAGACCCAGACCCGAAACAACTAATTGTAGATGATACAAATATTTGTTCCGTGTGGGAATCGAACCTGCGACACGTAGCGCAGCAGTCTATCTTTCAACTATTCCACCAATCGTGCTGTCGAATGCAAGTAAACACAGGTTTACTCGTACGTAGCTACAGAAGACGAGCGATGGTCCTTAATTCTTTGATATTCAAATTTTTAAAACAGTACCAGTAAACTGGAAGAGATTATTGTATTCCTTACTTCATTTCTTTTGTAGGTCACCCCAGGAATACTATCAAAATATCCTATCTAGGACATTCGATCTGCTTTTTATGCGGACTTAGCAGGTATCTCCACAGGTGGATATAGATTGAAATATTGACGCTCTTTGTAACACAAACGCGTCTCCAAAGACCAGTAACTCGATCGAAATTCTAATTCTCACGAGAGATGAAAATATACATAGTTTGGTTTCTACGTACCTAAGTAAATATTAATAAATTCTGTTTTTAGGGTTCCGTATAATGATTAAAGTAAGATGAAATAATGATTTGGGTCTAGCCCCTTTTTATCACTAACGGCTGAAAGTATCAAGTTGAAATTAATATTGAATAGTAATCTATATATTCATATATTGATTATAATTATTATCCTTGAAATATTCGCTTTCAGGGATTAATATAAATAACTATGTATTACCTATGTATTGCCTCATTGGTTTAGTGGTCGCATGCGTGTCTGCTGAGCATGAAGTACCTACTCGGTTCGATTTCCAAGTCGGGCAGTGTTATTGGGATTTCTTAAAATTCTCTGTAGCATCCTGGAGTTTGGAATAGTGCCCAGTAGATGGTAATAGGCTCGCCCCTTATTACTTGGGACGTAATAAGAAAACGTATACCTCTGCCTAACCCATCAAGGTTTACAGGCGTGATGCTATGTTATGCTATATCTACAGTTATTTTAATTTCATTAGCATAAAAACAAATAAAGCTCACCTGGTGGTAAGCAAACCCATCGTCTGTGCATTAACCTAATTTTGAAATAATAAACCATCTTATTACCACTTAAATCGTGTATGGAATTACTTACGTAGTAACACTATGCACTTAATTATTTTAAATAGTTCTTGATTGTAGACACTAAAGATAACACAAACTACTAAGAAATGCAATAATTTTATTGCTATATACACTAAACGCATTAAGCATCTTACGGGTTCCGAGGACAACGCAAACTCCGACACTAATTGACAACAGTTGTCAAGTGAATCTAAGCTTTATCTTCAAAGGACCAAAGATAAAAATCGCACATCAATCGAGATACAAGAGGAAAAGTAAATTTAGCCAAGTGTACCGAACATCTGCTACGCTCCTTATAAATCCAGCTTTCATCTGCATTGAAGTAACGCGGGATTAAATGCCTCGAATGAATGCTTTTACGCACTCATGTATTTAAAGCAGCTTCTTGTTAAGGTGTTAAGAGTGGCTCGAGGTTATATAGCTACCGCGCAGGCACATCTGCGAGGTTAAGCAACTATTGCTAGGTACGACGATAGGTGACTGTCTTCTTCGTCTAATAGCGAGCGCAACTGCTCAGCGTGAAGCTTTGGGTTCGATTCCGAAGTTGGGGAAAGTTTTATTGGCTTTTTCTATATTCAAATTCTCAGTAGCAGCACGGAGTCTGGAAATGCCCGATAGATGGCAATAGGCTCGCCTCCTATTATATGGGACTTAAAACAGCATCTGCGAAATGTGGGTGCCTCTGCCTAATCCTTCGGGGAATACAGGCGTGATGCCGGGTCTCGATGTTGTGAAGAACAATGTCGTGCCTCGGAATGCAGTTTAAGCAGTTAAGCAGTTGGTCCTGGGTGTCATACGAATATCTATGGCAGTTATTAAGAGATATTTAAAAAAAATCTAATAATGATCTGTAAAATATTATGTTGAAGTGTTCAATAATTACCCCTCTTGACCTCTGACATAACTTATTATAATAACATCATCTATTTTCTATGAAAAAGAAAACATTTTTAACTGAACATAAAATGCTTAGTCAAACTGGCGCTCGTGTCAATGAAATGAAGTTATTTTGCCAGCCCCTAGTTACCGGCAAGCTAATTAAACTCTCGCTCACTTTATCATTCGATTATCCATCGGATAGCGACAGGCTCCCCTTCAAACTTGACTTTTTATAAGTCCCGGTTATCGTGCTGGATATTGATAAACTGGTCGCCAGAAAATAGCGTAATGAAAGTTACTGAAAATAAATTATTATTTCGTTTATTTCAGACAACTTGGCCCATACAAAAAATCCACAGAACAATAACTATAAATAAACTAATACATATTACATAAACTTATAAACTACTGCACAGGAAGTGACGGCGTCTTGTTTCACTGACTGTTATCACGTAGTCGGCCGCGAAAACGTCGATACATGACACCCTTCGGCCAAAACTCTTCTTTGAGGAAGGTCTCCAGCTGGTGAGTCGTAACCCTCACCACGAACAACTTGAAGTTTGTGTTGTGGCGCGATTCCAACTTCACAACCCTCAGCGTCCAACCGGTCTTGACACAAACGTACTCCACGATCTCCTCAAAATATGACTACCCTTCTCATCCTGAGAAGAGGCCCTTACCTAGGCTGAATTTATAATTTTAGTAACGTAACACAGCACCACGCCTGTATTCTACGAAGGGTGTACAGATAAGGCCAAGGTGTACTATTATACACCCACATTTCGCCGATGCCGTTATTGAATCCTAATATGGGGTGATCCTATTACCATACCGGGCACAGTTCCAGACTCCGTGCTCCGTCCGGGAATTGAACCTAGGACCTCACGTTTAGCAGAGCCACTTGCAATCACTAGACTAATGAACCAGTTCTTCATTGTTAAAAAAATACTGTAGATGTTAACTAAACAATTAAAAAGGAACCAACATTAGAATTATGACGTAACAACGCAACGGACGCGTGATCTGCCGTTTGAACTGAAAAATGCAAGAAATTATGTCTTTATTGTACGAGTTTCTTTTCTAAATTCATCGTAATAGGCCCGACTCTATAGTACATTATTATATTGTTATTAAGATAGAGTGGCCATGTTACTAGTATTTTAAAGAGCACGTGAATAATTAGGTAATTATGGCATGCCATAGATCATAGCCTAATCACGATATGAACACGGCACCAACACCATCGTTAAGTCTGTTTACCACCTCCACTTGGGTTGATTAGAGACTAGACTAGACTAGAATAGACTAGACTAGACTGATCTAAGTTTTCTAAAGAAAACTATTCAATTAATTATTTAACTTAGCCCATCGCGAACAACTGCTGGACATATTACAATATAAAAACAGACAAAATAATTATTTATAGCGCCTACGTATAACCCGCCGCACTTCACGATGCGCCTATACAAATTTAGATTATTGGTATGAGTTAACAAAAATAAAAATAAGACATCATCCCATTGAAGTAATCGAAATCCCTTACCTCCTGTATTTCTCGATCTGCAACACTTGAACTCTAAAAGACTTGCACGAAGGCATAGATAATGATATTGACGTGGCCAAGTACCTACTTGTCAAAAACATTTAAGTTTGGGATCAAGATCGATACGAAGAAGAAGAAGACTGAAACAATGGAGATGACTAATATGCCACCCTGTATACTGTATACAGCATGGAATGGACGTCCAACAAACTAAGGTGTACTGTATTTGAAATCCTAAAATATACTATACCAGTAAAACTGGAGAATTTCCAAAAACTGTTCACGAACTTTCACTTAATTCAGTAACCCGTTTTAATATCGCGTGATATTCTGACATTTAATGGCTATAATAAAACAAAGTTAGTTTTAATAAAGCCTATTATTTGCGTCGAAAGCAGTAAATACGGCTAATAAAATTATGTTAATTGATTGCCTAATATTCAACAGAATGTTGTTACGTATTTCTGGTGTTAAGGCGATGCTAGTTTTAGAGTAGGACTTAGCTTTCGTTTCAATTTTGTGAAGTAAAATTGATTTTTTATTTTTTATGTGAGCTGGCTGGTATACCTGAAGTACACAGCGGAAAATAACTCAGCAAACTTACAATAGGTTTTAATTAATACATTAGCATAAGTAGTTAGTATTAAGTTCCATTAATTAGTTTTTTGAATGTATATTAGATTTACAATATCCTACCAATATTATCCTACACTATCCTACTAATATTATAAATGTGAAAGTTTGTGAGGATCGATGGATGGATGGATGGATCTCTGTTACTCTTTCACGCCAGAACGGCTGAACGGATCTGGATGAAATTTGGCACAGAGATAGATTATTGTCTGGAATAGCACATAGGCACTTTTTATCTCGGAAAATGTACGGGTTCGTAAACCACGCGGGCGAAGCCGCGAGCGAGAGCTAGTAGAATAATAAGCCAATATTTAACGTATGGTCAGAAGAGATGTGATCATACAGAACTGGCAAGAGAAAACAACAGAAAGAGTTGTGAAACTCTATGAGACAAACCCCTCATCTGCAGTGGGACGACATGCGAGTAGATTGAAAAAAAAAGTTGTAATATTATTGTCAAAGATTTTTTATTTCAAATGGACCTTTGCAGGCACATTTAAAATGAATCTTATTGCAAAATACAGTTGAAAAAAAACTCAGTGATACAAGATTTGCTATCGTGCGAAGCAACATTTATTACCATTGAGCGTATGAATCCATAAAAATGGAGATTCTTTAAATAAAAATTCAAATTGAAATGTTTTACCACTTGAATGACTTTTACTTCTAAATATTTTCACTCAATCAATTAGGGTTGATAAAACTGATTTGACAAGAAAAATTAAAATGTTAGGATGTCGGTCTTGTCATTTAGAGACAGGTACTTTCCACATTTTAAAAAGCTACATGCCTTAAACCGTCGCCGTGGTATGGTTTCATATTCAAATTAACTGAAATTGGGTGGGTTAAGTAGGTACCTATTAATTAATTACAGATTAAGAACAGGCTGTAACATCAAAATAGTTCATTGAGCTTCCATTATATTTATAAATTAAATGTCAATTTCATGACAGAGCTAAATGTGAAACGGTGGATAGGTGGCACCGACATCAAGACATCACCAGAAAATTCAGCTATGATGAAATCTTTCGGAACCGTTTACGATGCAATCGGATCAAAAATGTTGCAACACCCGAAGACCCGTCTTTTCCATGACTTATTTCAGAACTTATGCACAGCAGTTTACAAAACCTTGAACTTTCAATTTGGAAATAATATCGGAAAAAAGACAGTATAGGATATCGTTATCCGTATTACAAAACTCGAGTAGGGTTGAACCACACTTGGCTAGATGTGGTGAAGGCAGTTCGAGTAAAATCTATATGTATGAATATACGTCGATGACACCACTAAGCTTGTCGGATAGACTTAGATTTTTAAAAGTGATTGAAAAGGCCTACTTGAAATAAAAAACTTTGACTTTGACTTTGATCATAATAGGCACAGAAAGAAAGAACTAGAGTTTTTAACTGAACTCCGCAAATACAAAGTGCCAAACACAAAACAACTAACGTTTCTCCATTTTCAGTCAACGAATAAATCTAAAATTGAACAACAAAGAAGAGAAGAAGAAGAAAGCTTCTAATTCACAAAGACAAGAATTTTTATTTAATAATATTGGCATAATAATCAGATGACGTTCACTTTAATTAGTGCTCGGCGAGGCACCAGCTAAGCCTTCAGGAGTGAAGTCTTAATTAATGAAGTTGTCCGGGAGTTATATGAGTTCGACCCATATTGTGTTTTATTGTTTTTCTACTGACACCCCGGCTGAACTTCCTCCCGGACATTGAGAGTTTTTTAACGTCATGCTCGCAAGTTTGCGGTTCGGATTTTAGACTGAGTTATTAATTGGTTTTGTTGTTATTTTTTGGTTGGGTGTTTGAGTTTTTGTTACAATATACAAAATTTGGTAAAATTATGGTTTATTTTTTTAAATTTAATTTAAGGAAAAGGCTAAGCATTCTCGACGAAGTAACAATAATTTTACTTGCCTGTTATTATGTAGGATAATCTATGTGTCTATCAAAAACCTCCTTAAGAAACTTGAACACCCTTAAAGGTTTTGAATATTCTCGATAGTACCTATGTCTATTCTAGATAGTACAATATAGTAGAATAAGGTTTTAACCCTTTTCATTCTAAAAATAAGCCTGAGTCATAGTGTCAGAAATGGGCTAAATAAATTATAGCCATTAGTGCCCATTAAAAACATTGATTTTATTTGTCCAACACTCACAAAGTTCTTCATGAAACAGCCTTAAATATTTTATCAAGAAAGGCTTTCTTCAGTGTGATTGATGATAGGCGACATACCTATTTGGTATAGAAATAATTATGTATGCTGTTCCGTGTTTGGTAATACCGATTGGCATTTAAAGGGCATTGGGCTATGGTGAATCAATATCGTGTAGGTTGATCGCTCAATCAGTTGGTAATTGGTTCTGTGTCCACATAATATTTATAAAGCAATTAATCAAACTTACCTTTGTCGTTTGTTGTCCACTGTTGAATAATCTATCATTTTTCAAATACTTTAGCCAAAGCCCGTATCGCGGCTAATGCGTGGACGGAACAGCGTATTATTTGCTAGACTGCGGTCATGCTTGGGTTAGGTGACTGTTGTTTATTGATCGAGAATACTGGGTTTCTGGAAGATATTGCACTTAGCGGTAAAATAGCCATCGATACCCTTTACGTCTTCAAATAACAGTTAGTCAGAGAAGTCAGAATCCCGGATTCCTTTGCAATTGGGACGCGCTAGTTAGGTAGGAGTCGGTCTGTTTTAAATACTGAGAAACAGCCGCAACTCGTTAGATAAGCCAGGCTTCGCAAAGTTTGAAAAGTCTAAGCTAAAATACACAATCATTTTCCATAATGTGTCCTCTAAGATTTCACATTTGATTGTTTTGGTGTGATGCCCCACCACGCCACGTTCTCAATAATGTATAGCTAGGTCGGATTTGACCCGGGTACGTCTTAAAACTGCGGCCAGACACCGGAGGACGGGCAGCAGCGTCCTCTCAGTAATCGGTGAGCCACTGCGATCCCCAAGCCGCCTGCCAAGCGTGGGGATTATGGCAAACCCCCCCTTGAGGGAGGCCTTCGTTCAGCAGTGAACGTCTTGTGGCTGATGATGAGGTCGGAATTAATATGTATTTATAACATTTACATTTATTTACGTCTGAAAGAATGAAATAAAATACGTTTATTTGACCCAAACTCGAGGCACATGATATTAATTACTTAAGATAAAAGAAGGTTTAAGTGTAAATATTGACGGCTATAAGGGAAGTGACAGGTAAAATAAAATATGAACAGATTGCTCGAAACAGGACATAAATAAGAAGAAACTGAATTTAGAAATGAATGTCTAAAAGAGATGTATAGAAGAATAGGGCCTAAGTATCGTCCCAACCCTAAATTGGTATAAGGGCACTGCCCTTATACCCTTAGGGCAGGATAATGATCATGATGATGATCTTCGTTCACAATAAATTCCTTAATTTCTCATACACAAACAACGGTTCGAGTTACACTTTCACACAAGCAACGGACTATATTATACTAACAATGGAAGTACAAAATATACCCCAAGAAAACCTCAAAGTAAATACCTCGCGGAGGAGTTATTCGTTGTTTCTTTGTATCGAACTTGAACCAAGCACGTAAGTAACTACCGGGTCAAGATTGGAAAGACAGGCGAAGTTAATTAAGGAAAAGTTCCCAAGCACAAAAGGTCCCGCAGTTTACACTGTAAGGGGTTCGGGATTGCGCTTTTATTAAAAGTTAATTGAATTGTGCTGGCTCGTTGCTTTGTGACAAATAAGCGATGGGTAAATGTGATTGGTATTTTTGTGGGTTATTGGTTTTGGTGAGATTAATTGGTTTTCGGTGGAAATTGCTGTTTTAGCTAATTGTTTTGGAAAAAGCTAGAGTTGCACTTAGATCTTTTACTAAATTTTTCTCTGGAAACTAAATTACCGACTCTTTGATTAAGCTATATAGTGCACATATTTTCTACCTGAATCATTAAACGAATACTTACATCACTTTTTTTAAAGAAATTACTTTTAATTCGTACATATGTATATCCTGGACTATTTTTCCCGACCTTCACCCATAAAATCTAATTAAAATTCGTCACAATATACCAACTCCAAAATGCGAATCGAAATAAGCAATAAACAATTTTCAATCCACCACTATCATCAAATATCGATCCCAGGATTAAACGTAAAAAAAGAACAGAATAACAACTGGTCCTTTTAGTTTTTTAACTCCAAATTCAGCGTTTGAGGTAAAAAATCCGGGCCAACCAAATAGTGTGGGGCAGTGATATACCGTTGGCATTTGTAAAAAACAATACTCGTTAACCCTTCGACCATTCGATTTCACATCACGTACACACTTCACAAGTTTAGCTTTTTGCAAAATTTCCACGATTTAACGCAATCACTGGAGGGTTTATCTTGATTTATATCGATAAATTGGAGTGAAAAGTTACATTGTTTTATGGATCGCGTCGTTTATTTTTTCTTGGGAATATAATAACAGATTAGGTATTACGCACATTCCTGCTGTCTTTACAATATAGAGATGTATCATCCACAGTTTGTACTTTCATGTTATAGTGTACTTTTTTTACTTTGGTCACATGCTTAGGTGCCATTTTTCAAGAATTTAATACTATTATATCCTTCAATATATATGCTCCTCATTTATCGATAGATATACATATAGATAAAAAAAAACATTTCTACTGGAAATACTTTAATAAAAACTTATTAAATGGCTATTTTTCTATGAGAACAGAGTATAGCTATTATTCCGTAAGTATAAAATGAAAAGCAGTTGTTTAACAATTCAGCTGAATAGACTTAGAATTAATATCACAACCATAATTTAATCAGTGACTTGTTAATTAAAGTAAACACAATACTTAGATTGATCGAAGTGTTAAATCAAATCCAATTACAACACCTTACATATTGATAACAATGTGGTTGAGATTGACAAAGCTTCTATTAAATCAGAGATTGTCAATCAACGTATGTTCAACATTGGCAATTATTAGTTCATTATAAGGATTATGTCACAAAAGACTCTAGTTGTCAGCGGTCGTTAACTTGGCCGTGAGGTTTCAGATCCTGAGTGTTTCAGGTAGGTAGCTCGTGGCTGTGTCTAGGAGCCACGCAGCAAATAAGACTCATGCCTAACCTTTTTCATTCTGAGAAGAGGCCTGTGCTCGGTAGTAAAACAGTAATGGGCTTTATTATTATTATAGTCTGCCTATATCAGTCTCTAGATAATAAAGACAATAGCACATAATTTGCCTCAAAATAGCTATAAATACACAACATAGACAATTACTCTCCATACCTCCGACATGATAAGACAAACCCACAATATATTCATCACTGAGATTATTAATTGATTTACCGCGGACAATACATGGATTAAATTAGCAAAATGTATAGTGTTTACTGCCAATTGACTTGAAACCTTAATTCATTCAAATATAGGTTGAATTTAGGTTGGTGGGTAATAAGAGTGGTTTCACTGACGCCGGCAGCTAGGAAGTTGTAGAACGGTCTCGGACAATGATGGACATTAGACATCTATCCGGGTAACGCGCCGTGAAGAGCAATCGTCCACTGCACGCAGCCGGTGGAATTTTGGTGGTCAGTTTTTGGTGGATTTGAGTTACATTCGTAGGGGTTGATTAGATAAAAAAAGCATTTTGGAATCAGAGAGATAGTTAATTAATATGACTATTAAGTGAGTCGTTCTTCGAGCAGGATTTTTTGCGTCATATTCGTAGTAAGTTTGATTTTTATATTTTTATGACATTAAAAAATATTAAAATTTACAAGAATACAAGCTATGTATGTATACACATTATGCCACATGAATAAAAAAAATATGGGGACATTAAAAAAAAACGAAAAAGACGCAAAGAATCCGGCTCGAAGAACGACCCAAGTATTTAAAAATATATAATGCAGAAATAGATATATTATCCAATAATGTGCATTATAATAGGTCTCGGAAGAAATATAACAAAATAGTATGCAATATGCGTCGATGTATGTGTATGGAAAATGTAGGACCTCTTTTTTTAAGTCGGTTGAAAACTATGTCACTCTTTAACTGTTATTTTTCTTTAGGTTTACTTTTTAACACGTAAGTAAATTTTCTTCAGCCGTGACTCTCTTCCGACAGCTTCCGTAGAAACGTTGGGCTATTTTCAAACGAATATATATACACCTAGCTTCCGCTCGCGGCTTCGCCCGCGTGGCTTACGAACCTGTACATTTTTCCGGGATAAAAAGCTGCCTCTGTGCTATTCCAGACTATAATCTATCTCTGTGCCAAATTTCATCCACATCCGTGCAGCCGTTCTGGCGTGAAAGAGTAACAAAGATCCTTCCATCCATCCATCCATCCTCACAAACTTTCGCATTTATAATATTAAAGTAGGATTAAGTAGGCAGTAGGATGTTAAGATGCCTTTGTTAAGAAATTGATACATTTAAAACTTAACCATCACACCTCTATTCCCCGGAGGTGTACTGTACAACCAAATTTCGCCGATTATTATTATTAAATTCTATGAATTAGCTCCACAATTCCATAACTCCACTCGACCTCGAATCAAACTCAGGACCTCATGCAACCACTGGACCAATAAGGCAGTATTTACTTATTTATGATATTAAATCCAATAACAGCGATACTAGTAATGTCCGGACAATGTCGGACACGACATCTGTCCGGGTAATGTACCGTGAAAAACGATCGCCTGCGCAAGATCGACGAATGCGGCAAAGAATTTTTTGGTGTTTCGGAGTGTAGGTATGTAGGAACTTGTAGGCTCTTGTGATAAGGAATTAACTATAAATCGTTTGTGAAAGGTTTGTCTTTTGTTTTGCTTCAAATTTAAAATATATAAATATGTAGATATGTATAATACTGAATTTATTTTTTTCTAAGTACTTACACCACAACTGCCCGTATATATAACGTGTTTATGTCCCTCTTTTTCACCTAAAGGATGCCTGGAATTACTATTAGTGATAAGGTCGCCATCTGTACTATATCTATGTAAGGTAAATGTGATCAATAGTAAATTTATATAGCTGTACAAAAAAGAATATCATCACCATCATCATCCACAGCCCGATATTGCCCACTGCTGGGCATAGGCCTCACTTTGAAAGTGCCAGTTCCTACGCTCCTGCGCCTGTCTCATTCATGTTCGACCCCCGATCTCGCCGCGGGACGACCGACTTTCCCACTCCCAGTCCTTGGCCGCCATTCGATCACAGCTTTGCTCAATCTGTCATCACCACGCTTTGCCAGGTGTCCTACCCAACTCCACTTAGGTTCCATTACTCACCTTCCAACGTCAAAGACCTTCGTGCGTCTTCGGATTTCGACGTTTGGAACTCGGTCAATTATTTTTATTCCAAACCTACATAATATTACTACTACAATGTTATTATGTACTATTATTTAGTATGGATTCTTTTCATAGGACATCTTTGGGCCGCTTAGAGCATATTAAGCAGTTGGTTCAAAAGATTAATTCCGATTTACGGTCGTAATCAAACACAGTTTTTCATTGATGCTGTGACACGTAAATTTTCAAAATTGTATCCATTCAATTTATAGTAGTTTTTGGTATTCAGCGCAGATGCACCCACGAAACAGGAGAAACCCTAGAGTGAGGCAAAAAAAAACCATTACAACCCGCGTAAAATTCAGTGAACTATCAAAAATGTAGTGTGGGTTCACGATATTTTATTTTTTCTATTTCCCTATATTCACAAAACGTATGTCAGTAACTTGAAAGGTTTTATTTTTTGTGCTAGCATTGTGTGCACTACAATATGTGGTTTAGGGCCTTTGATATTGTCAAAGGTTTGACATTTTTGCTGTATCGTCAGGATACAAATAATAAATTGAAACCATCGATTTGGTATGGTATTCAACATGCAGGAGCTACTTCGTAGAGATACCCGCATAATGTCTTCACAATCAAGTTTATCTACCGGTGTTTCTGATGGGGTTGGATTGATCACACTATGAATAATTCTTGTACCGTGGGTGCGTTTACAAACCCATATATTCACATACACAAAGACTCAGACCCGAAACAACTATCTGTAGATCATACAAATATTTGTACCGTGCGGGAATCGAGCCCGCGACACGTAGCGTAACAGTTGATCTCTCAACCACTGCGCTAACCATGTCACATTATTCGCACCTTGTCATCGCAATTAACCATACATTAACAGTTCAACTTCAGATAGCCGAATTTCAAAACAAGTATGAACTTGTATTGAAATCCCCTCATTAGTCTGCCTCATTTGTGTCGTGCAGGAGTCGAACCGGCTACGTACCACAACAGTCAATCGTTCAAACACTCTCTCAACAGTGTCACCTAAGTCTAATCGTTGCCCATCTTCACCTTACTACAAGAAGTAAATAACCAATTCAATGCTGATCTAGATTTCTCATCTGAACACAACACACCGAGCTTGTCTACATATCTATCTACTAATGTAATTTAGGTTTAACAGATGTAACGTTCACGTATGCACTAGTTCGGTTCAGACATGCGTGGCACGTAATTCATGTCTGCCTTGCCTTGCCTTGCCTTTCCTCATACGTTGGCTGTCCAATGAATGATGTCCATGGTGTAACTAACTACTATGATAGACGGAATTTAAAGAAGGAAAATAGGAAGTTTACTATGTCATACAATCGGTAGTAGCATCATAGCATCACGCCTGTATTCTCCAAAGAGTTAGGCAGAGGAGTACTATTGTACACCCACATTTCACCGATGCTGTTATTGAGTCCCATGTAATAGGGGGCGAGCCTATTGCTATCTACCGGGCACATTTCTAGACTCCGAGCTGCTTCTGAGAGTTTCCATAGAGAATAACCCAATAACAATTTGCCCGACCGGGAAGCAAACCCAGGACCTCACGCTCAGCAGTCACACTTGCGACCACTAGACTAACGAAGCTGAGGCAGCAATCGGTAGTATAATTTGTAAAAACTATTTTTTTAAGGCAAGTATATTGCCATCTACCGGGCGCAGTTTAGAACTCCGAGCTGCAAGTAAGACATTTTCTAACAGAAAAAATACCCAGTTTGCCTGCGTTTAAGTATCCTGAGATGCCTATCCTCTCCTAACTTGGTCCTTAGAATTCCACATCCTGACTCCCTTAGCTGTCGTCTTCATCTGACCAGGATTTTGTTTGTGACCGATAACATTTTAAATAGAACTTAAGATTATATTATTGTATCACGAACGAGGCAACATTTTTGTCATCTCAAATTTAGGTAGTACACACCACTAAACCCTGCGCTTACGTCAATCAGTACACTCGTGATACTAAGCGCTGCATTAATTTAGCTTATCCGTGCTGATCTCACCGCTTTGAGATGCGTTCGCTGTGCACGCTGACGACGCTCAATTAGAAAATAATACGTAAACATTACTACACAGAAAAGGTAAATTAAGTACATTAAATTACTGCTTATATTTTACGTATATGTGCTTGAAGAAACGAACTGTTTCACTTTTATTTTTAAATCTATCTATATATATAAATAAAAATCATTTGCCGAAAATGTATGTAAGCGCATAACTTCAGAACGGCTGCATCTATTTGGCTCTGTCTTTTTTTGTTGTATTTGTAATTTTCAGGACAATGTTTGTATGAAAGAAAATTTATGGAAAACGGAAATTTGAAATTGTAAATTGCACCCGTGCGAAGCCGAGGCGAGTCGCTAGTCTGTAATATTCTGTGAAGTTCCATGTTTGCAGTAAAATGACTAATTCAGTATTGAGGGGACCTCGTTTTGATATAAATCATTTTTCTTGTATCATGAGTAGGTTTACAGACATAAATCTCACACGCACAAACACTCAGATCCGGAAAATCTATCTACAGATGTAAGAAATATTTGTTTAATGTGGAAATTGAACACAACATCCGTAGCACAGAAATCCAATCTTCAGCGTCTGCACATCAAAGCGTACCTAAGCACTTCCGAAGAATTTTGAGCAGTCCCACTCACAACCAAGCTCACTGGATAATCTTGCCAGTATATACCATGGGCAATTTACTTGTAACAGGTTCCCGATACAATCGAAGGATTGTTAGAAGCTCTAGGGAACATTAGAGCCTTGATCAAGGCAGTGCAAATAACCCTCATGTGTCTACGTAATCATCGCGAGTTACCTCGTGCGTGAATAACGTTTAAATGGATCTGCTACATCAGATCTCAGAATTATGGGATCGTGTTAACAAGCTCTGTAATTTCGCGAAAGTGTTAATATTAACGTTCATAATTATTATATGAATGTATGATAGTGTAATAGAAATTAATTTTGTATGATAGAATTAGCGTGTTTGTGGTGTGTTTAATAGTTGTGAAGTTTTAGATTAACTACGTTCATAGTTGCGAGATGAGTTGAAATGTTTATTAACTATTTATGGTAGATGTAGCGTTATTAAATTTGTATTTTAATTATTCAGAATACTTATACGTATTATAGCATACTTTAAAGCTTGGTGGACTGTGGCTTTTCTAGGTTTCTTCTTAATGAACAGTCTGATTTTGTCTTAATTATGGTTATAAATAAATAAATGTCCCACACTCGAGTCTCTTTTCAGTATGAGATGGGATAGACTTTAGCCACACTGGCTGTTACGGAGCAAACATACCATCGAAATCTACATGGAGTGCTCTCAGATATGTTATCGCTAGTGATAATCAACTTCTGGTTAGTCATCTGTCATTGTCCATTGCTATCATTGTCATACCCATCCCAAGTAGCGTAGTAGCCTGTTTTAGATTACAGTATTATTTTGGCTGTTAACGATCCTTCGTGATCATCACTTGTACCAGGAAGACATCCTATCACATTAGTAGATTAGTTGTACATGAATTCGTCTGCTATTGCTCTTTCCACCGACATAGCCAGTCTTCTTTTTTCATGGTCTGCTTCATGTTGACACGAGCAATCAAATGGAAACCACTCATCAAATATTTCATAATACAACAAATCGATCTTGTAATGCCGCACCCGGCGTATCGTGTTCAATATTTCCCTGTCAAGTTCTCCAGGTAATCCTAATGTCTTAACAAAAATCACAGCCACAGGTAAAGTGACGCAGGAAGGGATAATGTAGTCTATTCTCAACCCAAACTAAGTGTCCTTTTTGCAATATTCAACCAGAAAAACACGGAACGAATTACGCCAAATTTTTTCCTTGAAAGACGTAATCCGCAATACAATATTCAGGGTGTCGCCTCCTCCCGGTCAACACTAAGTGCTACGTATTCAGATTATATTACCGTCGTTGTCGCCACGTAACGCCCTAGAAGCCGTTTTCGTGTTTCTAATTTAGCTCGGTCACTGGTCTTATAAAGATACGCGCTCACTATAGTGACATGAGCATTTCAAAATATTAAATACGAAAATAGTTTTGATTAAATCATTCGAAATTCAAGAGAGGAATCGTCTGTGTATGTAGTATAACAAACGAAAAACGTTTTTACGATAATACTGAAACTCAGTATTAAAATACCAAGCTTAGTGAAAATAATTTCGTATACCTTCGAGTTTACTAAGTCTGACTCAACTGGGATGTAAAACTCAATCTGGCTAAATAGGTTTGTATGAAAGATTAATTGCCAACATTACGAAGAAAACCTATCTGAAGTTAAAACGGATAAAAACAATATTGTACGCAGTTCCATAATTTATCAGTGTTATAAAATCAAAACAAAATCTCAACATGACTCAGACGGAGCTGGCAGACTGGAAACACATCTGCCACTCACATCCGCATGCCACACGTGGTGTGAGAAGGATCTGAGACAATTTTAAACGGGGAAATATCAAACGAAGCTCCGGTTGTAAATGTTATTCAATTGTTTATTTCAGATGGAAGTTAAAATGTTTAAATAATGAAGGCCGATAATACGCCCTTATTAAAGGGCTGATTTTTCAATCATCGGATAACTTTTATCTGAAGCATGAATTTTGCGGCATATTTATTCTTCAGGTGATGAAAGGGTTAGGAAATGATATTGGAGTTGTTCAGAATAATCACTTTTATTTATTTTTGTCTACACTTATTAAAATCAATGATCCTTACTCGACGAGAGACCAAATTCGAATGTGGGTGTTCGCGTGTGTCCTAGTTTTTTAAGTCTTCACAAACGACAGAGTGAACTGTGTCATAGTAAATGACAGATGAGTCAATACACTATTTAAATCACGTGAACACACACATAAAATTACAAATGTAGATTTAATATTAGAAGTATAAATCCGAATAATAATACAGTAATTATGCAATAAATAATATAAAAATGTTAAAAATATATATATTATCTGACCCTTTTTCAATGCTCCGATAAAAGTTATCAAACCGTTAATTTAAAATTGCTACAGTTTACAGTCTGGACCTATCAGAGCAATAACTTATCTGAAGTTTATCCAGCTATTGAATCAGCCCTAAATAAGAAATCACTAAGTGCAATGAAATTTCTCTTTTTTAATTTTACCAGTAATAAGTTTTATACATTAATGGTATTAACCCCTCTAGCTAATTAAGTAAATATGTTTGTAATAACAAGGGGTCGAGATTTTACAATCTCACCATCCATATGTCTTAGCTTAGATAATAAATTCAAGGAGCGTTTATTAAAAAAAAAAAAAACATGTTTTCTTATTTTTTGATGTCAACACGAGACATACTCCTACATACGCCTACCCTTCACTGTTTATTAATAATTTAGACAATAAGATGAGAAAAAAGGTTACTTCAACAATTTCTGTGCTGGCTGTCAGAGGGTCTCATTACAAATGTCAAATATCCACTTACGACCTCTAATGTGATTGTTACAAAGTCTTTTTCACAGTTACTATGGAGATTGGATTTGACGGCACGATTGGCGCAGTAGTTTAGTGATACACTGTTACGCTACGTATCGCGGGTTCGATACCCGCACGGTACACACACGGTATGTGTATGATCTACAGATAGTTGTTTCGGGTCTGGGTCTTTGTGTATGTGAATATATCGGTTTAAAGATATTTTATTTCTCATAAGAACTTTCATACAGTTCACTTAAAATGAGATACAAAGTATTAAATTAAATTATTTCGTTACACATCCAGATTATATGGTACATGCATTATACATTATTTAAGTTTAGATTAGAGTGTGCATACATAATTCCTAAGTTTGTTTTTAAATATATTTAAGTTGTTACAATCTTTGACATCATTAGGTAAGTTGTTGTACAGCTGTGCTCCCTCAAACAATATCGTTTTCTTCCCATAATTAGTTCGGACTTTAATTAGTTGTAGCTTATTTTTGTTTCTTAAATGGTGTGTACTTGTTTTTGTAGGTAGTTGTAAGTCAGTTAAAACATAATTAGCTTTAATTTTTTTGATTAGGACGCAAGTGTTATATATATATATAATTGCTTAAGATTTAATAATTTAGTTTTTTTGTATAACAATTTTGTTGGGGTGAGGTAGTGGTAATGGAACAATATTTTAATTAATTTATTTTGCATTCTCTGAAGTGGGTTTATATTGGTTACAGCAGCTGAACCCCACACCTCAATTAAATACTCTAGGTGTGATTTGATGAGGGAGTTGTATATTACTGAACGTACTTTTTGTGGAATACATTTTGCGACCTTACGTAATGCTCCTAGTGTTGACGTTAGTTTGGTTCTAGTATGATCGATGTGCATTTTCCATGTTAATTTGTCATCCAACCACAGCCCGAGATATTTTTCGTGATTTGATTGTTTTATTATTTCATTATTTATTCTGAGTTGTGTGAAGTCTGGTATATTTTTATTTTTTGCCGAAAATACCATGAAAGATGTCTTTGAGGTGTTAATTGTGAGAAGATTGTATTTTAACCACTCATTAATGAGATCAAGGTCTTTTTGTGCGTCGGCTATAATGTTGTGGATTGATTTGCCATAGTAAAAAAGACATGTGTCATCTGCATATAATGTTAGTTGTCCTGTTAAGCCAATTTTATTAATGTTATTTATATAGATTAAGAACAGTAGTGGACTGATTATTGAGCCTTGTGGACAGCCGTATGAGGGCATCGTTATGATTGAGCTCGTGTAACCTTCTATTTTAACCACCTGTTTTCTGTTTTGTAGGTAGGATTTAAAAATGTTTAAGGCCTCGCCTGTGACACCTATATTAGATATTTTCTGTAATAGCTTTTTGTGACTCATTGTGTCAAAAGCCTTTTTTAGGTCAATAAAAATCCCTAATACCAGGTTTCCTTCGTCTATGTTGGTTTTGATTTTTGTGATAAGATCAACGGCGGCTGTTTTAGTGCTTGATTGTGTACGAAAACCATATTGCTGTTTTATCAGAAACTGTTTTTGAGTGAGATAACTATTTATACGGTCATATATAACTCGTTCAAATATTTTTGACAAAACAGGCAAAACCGACACAGGCCTATAGTTACTCGGGTCAGTCCTATTTCCAGCTTTGAAAACAGGACTCACCTTTGCTATCTTGAGGGTATCAGGAAAAGTACCGTTTAATAAACATTTATTTATGCATTTAGTAAGCTTGTCAATTATTATGGTTTTTAAGCATTTAACCGCTTTTGTACTTATGCCATCCAGGCCGGTGCTGGTATATTTGTTTGTAAACGCACCCATGATACAAGAATTTATTCTTAATGTGGGGCGATTTTTTTTAGGATAAACCATTTTTATCTGAATTGCTCAATGCAGCCTTTTTAGGTCTGTAACTGCACAAGTTTCAGGCAAGATTAAATAGAACCTATAATACCTGAAAAAAATTTAGTCCATCTCAAAATCTTTTTATCCAAAACACTCATGTATCTACTATAAAGAGTAATCTACCGATATCTTTCGCAATAAGTGTTTGAAGGGTTTCTTTATTTACCGATCTTAATGTCTATCTTCTTTGAAGATTCCCATCACATAGTACCTAATAAACCATTAAACAGAGACGGATGCAAGCTTATCGTCCACGAAAATCTTTAACCCGCTATTAACCCATTTCAGTTCGCCCACAATTTTAGCGGGCGGATAAGCTGATACGGATCTTTTAGAGACTTCTGTACGGTTATAACACGGGAAATCAGTGCAGGAAACTAAGGCAGGGAAATTGTTGCAATTTATTGCAACTTTACAGCTAGTTCTTGCATGAAAAGTAATGTAGGTAATAACGTGTATTACAGCTCAATTTTATTACATCATTTTGATCTTCTGCGAAACTTTAGATCGGTATTTTACCGTTTGATATGCAGATTAGTACAGAGACACAATATTTTCACAATTCAATTGTAGTTTTTATTTCTATTTATTTATGTTAATATCAAAACATCTAACCATAGAGGTAGGATTTCATTCACGCTAAATACTAAAGATATTTTGACGTTTCATTTCGTTTAAAATTCACTGACATTTCTAAGGTCAATATATTTACAATATACTATGATTATTATGTTATAAAAATACTAAACTACCTGATTTTATAGAGATTGATAAAAACTTGGATGTGATAAAATTAATTAAAGAAATATTAGTCAGTAGCATCCTCATTTAAGTACACCTTCTGTAGATAGAATATGATTAAACTTCGTCCTCTTCGTTTGATACAGCGTGTTTTCTAGAACCGTACTCTTCAGAGTTGTTCCTCATACTTATAGAAGACCTTCTTCTTTTTTTTTCTTTTTTTTATGAAACCGTTGCCCCACACTAGAAATAATTCCTGTATCGTGTGTGCGTTTACAAACACATATATTCACATACACAAACACCCACACCCGAAACAATTATCTGTAGATCATACAAATATTTGTTCCGTGCGGGGATCGAACCCGCGATACGTAGCGCAGAAAGCTAATCGCTTAGCCACTTCACCAACCGTGTCGTCAACTACTTCTACTTCTTAAGTTTTTTATTACTTAATACTTTAGTACCTTCTCTGATATCAAATACGAAATATAAATCCCAACAATGTAAAGAAATTGAAAACCGTAACACGAGAAATAAATTTAAAATTCAATTCAAATTTACAGTCAAAACCCTACAAAGAAATCACTGTATGTAGTTTGCAAAATAGTTTCAATCCGCAACAGGCATAAATGTTACAATGTAGTTGGTGGGAGCCCTAACTTCATAATGACATTCAACAGTCACGTTTGGTCACAGAAACTAGAATGCCTAGCCCGAATAATACGACCAATCGTTTAGAAAAGGACGTTGTACGAACTTTGTGGATCAATTTTATTGCTTTTACTGCTAACCGCGGCTATTTCATGTTACTTCAAAGTTATAAATTGCGGGGGAGCGTCTTTTGTTTTCACGGACATTTAAGCTAGGATGAGTAGAATTTCTGGTGTTATCTGCTTTTTTTTTACTGATTTTTATGTAGTGGCCGCCTGGTGGTGCGCTTCTATTTGTAACAACATACAATTTTATGTTCTTATCTATCCATCGTTGTCTTTGGCGCTGCACTTAATTATTGTTTGCCATCAAAAAGTGTATGTTTGGCGCTCGTCAAGGGTATATTCACCGCACCTGGTTGGCACAGTGTGCTGCGCTAGGTGTCGCGGGTTCGATTCCCGCACGGAACAAATATTTGTATGATCTACAGATAGTTGTTTCGGGTCTACACAGTGTTGTTCTACACACTGGATTTCGTGCCTCCCATACCGATTTCCACATCGTTTGATGTCGTCGGACTTCTGACCATAATATCTGAACCATATCCACCTGGTGGTGGTGGTCATACCATTCCTGTTACAGAATCCGTACCTACTGTTATCGAAGTTACTTGACTTCAGTGAACTATCAATAAACCCTTTTTGTTACAGTGAATCTTCAACCACAAGTGAACCTTGTGAATGAATGAAACTTCATAGAAGGCGCGTGGCTGAGATTACCAAACAGAGCAGGAGAAACCCCGCCCCAGAGGTCAGTCATAGCATAATTCAACTATCAGCACGAACAAGTGGATAAATTGGTCTCTCTTATAATTTCTTAATCGAAGTGGCGAAGTAATTAAAGTATGTTCTTGAATTCTTCATCAAACGCCCGATATAAAAACAAAGCGGCTAAAGGAAAGCCCAAAGGTATATTCAAACTAGTCAACTCATCCCAACGGCTTTTAGTTTAACGCTAAAGTATGCTTAACTGTGAAGTTTACCTATCGTGGGCTTATCCGGTTCTTAACGTTAAACAAAGTTCAACGCAACCGGCGTTTGTACAGCGCTGGGCTTATTGAAAACGCCGTCACATAGATTTATGATATGCGATAATAATTTCAGCAAATACGTGTTGTAAGGTGTTTGATATTGGAATTTGTACTGTTTTACTTTTGCTTTGGGATCAAAATGCTGCGTAGGCACATTTGTACCTAGGTACATGCTGTAGCAATGACACATACTCGTAGTGCATACAGAGTAAATAATGTTTTTTTTTTTTTTTTCATAATCTCAATTTTTACCTGACGGATTTTTGAGTAGCGACAGCTGTTGTTAATAGTTAAATATGTAGAAGCCCAGATTTTTTTCGGAGCCGATAAGGATATCGGCGGATATCTTTACAATTATATTCACTCACATTTAGAATCTGATAATTTCCTGCGGTAAAATGGAGCCTATATTTTAAGTTAGTCCTCTAGCAATACATCGGTGGAAACTGCATTCAATTCCATGCAGTAGTTTTTGCGTGATGCGTGATGCGTGTACAAAGATACAGACAAAAATTCTAAAAATTGTTGTTTTGGCTTCTGTTGCTTTAATAAAAACCCTCCATATTAATTTTTCTCCAATCTCTATAATGTACGGACATCGTTCTGTTATAATTTTATTATATGTATAGATTCTTATGGATATTCACAGTCCACAGGAAAATTCACCGAGAGAGTGTAAATTATTAGTATATAATAAAAATATTTTAAATGTCAAAATTTGTCTAGCAATACAGTATTACTAGTCAAAGGTTATTATTCAAACCTCTTTATCTATTTTGCCACCAACTTAATATTAGTCGGTAAAACACGAAATCAAAATTCGTTTATTTGATGAATTTCACGACTGCGCGCTATTGTTGCCATAAATTAATGGCCGTGTTTTGGTCATTTTATTTACTTATCGCCACGTATGAATTGCAATTAAATTTTATTGATATTATTTATTAAAAACGAATATTAAATATATCGTTTTCATATACCATTAGCCGATTCTGGTTGGCGAAGCATTTTGCTCCGTCTGTTACTGAATTTACCCTTTTAATTCATTAACCCACAGAAGGCGCCTGAAGGCGATAACCAATCGATCTTCCATCATGTTTACTTTACATCACTAAGTACTTATAGGTACTAATAGGTACTTGTTTTTACCTTTTTTCTACATTCAGTTCAATATTCAATATCCAGATGTGATTATTAAAAAGTCTTTACGCATTATTTTCATATACATACTAGCTTCCACTCGCGGCTTCGCCCGCGTGGTTTACGAACCCGTACATTTTTCCGGGATAAAAAGTAGCCTATGTGCTATTCCAGACTATAATCTATCTGTGTGCCAAATTTCATCCAGTCCGTTCAGCCGTTCTGGCGTGAAAGAGTAACAAAGATCCATCCATCCATCCAACCTCACAAACTTTCATCATCATCATCATCACTTAGAAGACGTCCACTGCTGAACGAAGGCCTCCCTGAAGGGGTTTCCCCACGTTTGGCAGGCGGCTTTGGGGATCGTTGTGGCACACCGATTAGTGAGAGGACGCTGCTGCCCGTCCTCCGATGTCCGGCCGCAGTTTTAAGACATACCCGGGTCAAGCACACACAAACTTTTTATAATATTAGTAGGATAGGATTAGTAGGATATATGCCGAAGATGGCCATATGTGTAAAGCTCATAAAGTATTCTTTATTATACACACTGGAATCAATAAATCCTGTTCATATTACAAAACCCTTTATAAACAAACAACAAATATTGCTATGTAGATCAGCCCCAGCTATGAAATACAAATATCAAACTAAAATCATTCGCCCCGTTTATACGACCAATATGCGCACAGTAGTTATATTTTATTCTTGCCTTAAATGACAGCAATATAGATGGTGAAGTGACGTTTGTGGATGTAGGAAGTGGCTAGAAACGATAGTGACAACTAAGCCTTATTGCCTACAGTAGTGTCTAATTGATTTAACTTCAATACAATCATTCTAGTTATTACACTATTATTATTATTATAAAAACCTATGCTGTCCCACTCCTGGGCAAAGGTATCCCTCTCTTTCTCTCCACTTCTCGCGATCCCACGCTTTATCTGGCCAGTTTTCAACGAAAGTATACATTTTGAATTTTGGTCCTAGATCTGGGCCACATTTCATTTTTCTATACTCTATAGGTAGAAGTTTTAAATAACATACATTAGATCTTCGTCTTCTTTTCGTGTAAATGTCTAGTAATAATCAATTTGGGGTTGGCCCTGAGAAGGACCGATGGAATTTGGTTTAATTAGCCATCGTGTTGAAAGGATTGGCCAGCTAGACTGCTAGCTGTTACCAGGGTACGCCGGGCGTTTAGAATCTAAATATCGATTTGTTAACGCCACTCGGGGAGACTCCTTTCAAGCACCCGTACATAAAATAACTTAACATTACGCCTTATTTCTCGAGGGTTTAGGCAGAGCTAGATAATAGTGGCGAGCTTATTGTCATTTACCGGACACAATTCTGAACTCCTTTCAGACAATCCAACAAAACTTTGCGCGACCTGGGAATTAAATCCAGGATCTCATACTCAGCAACAACGCATGCGCCCACAAGACCAATAGGGCAGAAGTTTTGTCATCTATATGGAGGAGCGAAATATGGTGTATCTACCATTCAAAAGGGAATCCTTCGAATAAGCAAGCTGGTTAGCCTGGTCGAAGCCCAATTGTACATGTCGGACATTCGTATTGGTCTTAGAATCGCTACAAACTTTAATAGTGCGACATAGAATTTTCTGTTATCGCTACACTCGGATAGATGGCGCTTGTTTGCCATGTTGGAAGTAGTCGCTATACCTATATGAACAACTAGGCCACTTCCAGTCAACTCCTGTACCATAAACAGCAGTAAATCGCAGCTGGCACTAGATCGACGGTACTCTTATGATACATAGTTGTATGCACCGGCCTCCCACGATAAAGCCTTGATTTGTGATCTATGACATAGGCCCTCGTATTCTGATGGCTGATTATGGGAATGTATTAGCAGATGGAATGAATTTTAGGTGTCAGAATTGACTTGTTTGTTACCGATAGAGTAAAACACAGCATGTACTTCAAAGTCAAACTCTAATATTTTCATTCCAGCTAGGACTTTGCAGGCTTTTTCTAGACGTCAATATACCAGGTATCCTATCTCACTTACACCTGTGTTTTTACGTATGTTTTTTGTATTCGTATCAGAAATTGTTAGCTCGTTAGGCTTGTGAACACAGTTTTTTAGGTCGTACCCTACATATTTTGACTTCGGAAATGGTCTGAGCATTGAAGAATCTATCGCATTATGCAATACTCGTATATTTATACGACTATACTACTTCTGCTTTTTCCACAAGAAAATAAATATCACTATTTTTAAGAAACAATATACCGATATGAATAAATACGAGTAGTTTGTTGAAAATAGTTTAAGTTACTTGTCGGTGAGGTGATAAAGCGATTGGCATTATGAGCTACGTGACCCGGGTTCGATTCCCATACGGAACACTTATTTTTATGACCTACAGTTAGTTGTTACGTGTCTGGGTGTGTGAGTAAGATGTGCGTTTGTAAAATATTTTTTTTATTTTATTTGCTCCACTTTCTATACTATTTTATGGAAGTGATACTGAAGATCGCATTCAGAATAACCATCGACAAATATACAAGTTGCTTCAATTGATCATTGTATTGTTTCTTGAGTGAGTTGCAAGCATTAAGGCAGTAGTCTGGTCTAGAGCGAGATTTTTGACGTCATTTTTGGGGTTGGAATAAATTTTGAACCGTTGAACTTGTATTGATCAAATTTTACATACGTATTTATTGTTCCTTTGAGAATGTATATACAATTTTTTTTTGTATTTTCATGTAGTTTTTAATTTTTTTACATCTTGGTGCGCCGAGAAACCGCCTTAATCAGCGCCCACTCTGGGTGATGTTTTCAATCTGTATGAGTGTTCTAAGCACTAACTTACTGCCTTAAGATAATTTTTGTTCGGCGCGCTGCTGCCGCAGAAGAAATAATTGTAGAATTGCAGAAATGCTCTTTCAAATACATTTTCCGGTACGACACGCATGCCACCTACTATAAGTTAATTCTACTATGCTTATAACCTTCGCGCAAGTGCAAGCAATAAGTTGACAAAGTTTTATCAGCTCATTGCTCAGATAAACGGTATGGCTGCGCATAAAATACGAACAAACAAACATTGATTTTTATATATTAGAGAAGATGACACCTAACCTTTCTGTAATTTGTTTACAAACCTACCATCTAAGCACTTTACAACCTTAAAGTACTATTAAAAAAGAACATTATCCTGTAAAAGACATTATTAAAGTGTCACTTTACAATTTACGACTACAATATAATTTTATAAGACATTGCCTCGGTACGCAATACGAACTATTATTAAAAACGTCCAGGCTTGCATTTGAGACATGCTATTAATATTATGAGCCTTATTCCTAAGGGAATAGTTTTATGTCGCGCTATAAATCACAATAATATAGAAAGTGATATATTCGCTACTACTTGAATTTGTTTTCAAGTTTCTGATATAGAAACTTGTGGAATCGTTTTAAAGTTTTAAACTGTACCTACTTAATGAGAATGTTTTGTTTTTTCATCTTCCTTTTTAATTTAAGTGCTTGAGTCTTAAATTGCGATGGCGCTCTGCCGTCATTTTGATTTCTTGATGCGACTCGAAGCCTGCTTTCTCTATTCTATTTTTTTTTTGTTTAAAAAACCGGACAAGCATATACATGTTATCGGATAGCTTATCCTGTAAATTGGGCATGCTTAGGGAAATGAAAAGATGCTCTTTACAAACGTATTGTGAAAATCATAAAATCTACTATATCATGAATGTCCTTTCTCTTGTTAAAGAACTTACGAGATATCTCTCTTTACCATAATAAAGCTGACCCTTGTCATCATCATCCACAGCCTGAGTCTACCCACCGCTGACTATACGCCTCTTTAAGTATGCCACAATTCTTGTGCTAATCGCATCATCCATTCAATTATTTGAGAAAATGTCCAACAGTAAATAAAACAACTCATTAAAGCACCAACAGAACCTAGAATCGCAATAATCCTCGTTCGAATAAATTCAAAGAAAGATGAAATACAAGCTATAGGATAACTTGACATCCTGTGAATCGGGCGCGCTCACAAAGGATCTCTAAAGCCCATTGTTACTTACTGAAGCATGATTTTTTTACTCCATCTCGAATATTTACTGAGGATTATGAATAACGTCTCTGTGAAGTGTATTTTTTCATTTTAGCCCAAAACATCACGTCTCCATTATCAATTGCTTGTTGTTTGTTAAAAAAATTCAAAATTTTCTTTTTGTTCTATAACTGAAAGGCATTGTGTTAAGTTGTTTTCGTTTAAGTGCAAATTAAAGAAACTTCATGAGTTTGTTAATAGAAAAAAAATGAAAAAAAAAAAACTATGAAAAGCTCGATAAATATCGCCATTTATCAGAAATATTATATTTCCGAAAATAATAAATTATTTAGGCTTATCAAGTATAAACACAACCTACTATTTATATGAATTCACAGGGTCAATCTACCTATTAAATTATTTTATGATATCTATTAATTAGTAGATAAATCTCAGTAGCATTTAATATAATTTAAAGTTGAAAAAATTCCCGATCACGATATTGATTAAATATTTCAATGATAATACATTTCAATACTATCTTTAATATAACTTTAATAAGTACAATACATTTCAGTATTATCTATACCATAACCTTAATCAGTACAACACATTTCAATACTATCTGTACCATAACTTTAATTAGTACAATACATTTCAATACTATGTTTAATATAACTTTAATGAGTACAACATATTTCAGTACTATCTATACCATAACTTTAATCAGTACAACACATTTCAATACTGTCTATAACATAACTTTAGTCACTACAACATATTTCAAGTACAAATATCAAAATCTACCACACTAATATTTTACGCCCCTTGTAAACTAAATATAAAACTTTATTCAACTAGCTTTCATTCATTACATCATAATTTTGACTCGCTTTTTCCACAAAAGTTGGGATCCTGAGTAGCTCTTGTAAGAAGTTCTCTTGAACTTATTCCTTAAAATCCTTATCTCTTGAGGATCGCAAACACTAATACTTCACCTGAACATAAATCTGGTTTAACGATGCGCTTTCTAACAAACTGGAGGATTAAAAAACGTCGTATAACAAGCACTGTACGCGGGTTTTCCTGAAGTTTTAGACAAATAAATATTACGAACTAAAACTTAAGAACTTCAAAACTATGGTTAGCTACGTACCGCGAATAAAAAATATATGCGGTTTATTATCTCAGGTAAATACGTGAAAATAATTTAACGTTGCATTTGATAAAAACTCCTGGATTTGAGGTCCTAGATTCAATTCACGGGTCAGGCAAAGTGCTATTAGGTTTTCTATACGGTAATTCTCAATAGCACCACGGAGTCTGAAACTGCGCCCAGTTGATGGCAATAGGATCGCCCCCTATTACATAGGACATAATAAATACATCGGCAAAATGTGGGTGTACAATACTATATCTCTACTCAACCCTTCGAAAAATAAATGAGTGATGCCATATTAATGTAAAAAAAAAAACAAATCTTAATTCCATTTACGCCGTAATACAACTTTGATATAAGTTTGCGGTTACATTATATTAAAATGCCTAGACACCTTAACACTTATATAAACAGACAACCAACAATCAAGACATCAGAATCAGAAAACAAAGCTATATACCAACGTAATACGAGCAGACATCAAGACTATTCTATGCAGCCAAGATTTAATAAAACAGTTAAATTTTACAAAGGCATGAGTAAGTACAATCAAGGCTCTCCCCAAGCCTATTTAGCAAAATTGTATAGTAGAAAGCAGACGGGTGGAAACAAAGCTAAATTAACCTAAGCTTATCAGCCATTAACTAATTTGGCAGCCATCCAAAGTTTTCGTTATAGTTCCACGATTCTGAAATGTTAGTTGTCTTAACAATAAGTAACACGTTCTTGGCACGGTTGAGAATTAATAAAGGATATTGGACCTGTTTGATTTGCTGATGCAATTCCGGTTTTACGTTTGTTTTAAGCATATTGTTTGGAACTAGTTTTGAGAAAGTTTGAACTACAGAAAGTTGTTTGTTTTTCGGATTTATTGAAACTGACGCACGAGTTACCGAACTGTCGTCAACTCCGTTATTTGATTGAAATGTCAACAAAACAATTTTATGACAATTGATATGTCAAGCGTCAAGTGTGTACAGTTAGCCTTAAAAATATGTGTAGCGAAACACGTAGACGTATCCTACACGTAGCGAAATTCAAACGCTTATTCTTGGAAAGGTTAGGGTTAAAATCAAAAAATCTTTTATGTATCCACAGATACTACGTATGAAATTGGTCAAGATTTCATTCACTATTTCCTCTAAAACTCGTTTTTGAATTTCGCTACGTGTAAACATATGTTTGAAGCTGACTTTACAGTCATGTAAACAAAAAAATACGGTTTTATAATAAAAAATTGAAGGTACCAAAAGATCACAAAGTTTCGTACAGTTTTAATTTTCTACAACTCCGCAGTATTATACAAATTGCAGACACGTTGTACACCTAAATATACATCTAAATAATGGTAGATATGTTAGTTCATCAACACGGTACATTTTGTAAAACTGCATACAATATTAGGCAATCTGAAAAATATCCGCAAAACACCTGTGAGTATCGATAAAAACAACGATTGCATTTCAGGGGCGTTTATCCAACGCTCTGCCTGATTAATCCCGAAAATTGTTTACCATCCGTCATTTGTTACGATGAATGAACCTATAAAATAACGGAATTTCCCTAATACGTGATATATTGTTGATCGTTATAATAAATCAATGGATGAAGCATTTGAATCAACATTGATTTTATTGCCGCCTGTATGCAAATGGGGAGATTGACATATTTTCATTATAAATACACTCGTCTTTAATTGTTTATAAAAAATACTTTTTTCTACACGTATAAAACAGGCATGCCGAGCATATTTTTAGGCGTGAAATCATAATCTTCAAATAAGTAATAATTTGGTACATTTTATTCGTATACATACAAAAACAATAGATCTTTTAAACGTAAAGCTTTATTTAATTAATCTCATTTTTTAAACGCCTCAGTACCTATACATTAATTAATTATTTGACTATAGAATTTATTATGTACTCTTGTAGAGACGAAGAAATAGATATATTATTTTTTCTTAGTAACGTATGGATAAATTTGGGGAAAATATTGATTTATTTTCTCTTCTAATATCACAATAGAAATTCATTCTTTGACAATAGAACATTTATTATGTAGGTATTGTTGTAGGGTCGACGAAATAAGTACGCATGATCAACAGATATCATTTTATTTTTTGCAGTAATTTGTGGATACATTTGGGGGAAACACTATCACTACATATTATAAAACAAAGTCCCTTCACCGCGTCTGTCTGTCTGAACAAGATAAACTCAAAGACTACTAAACGGATTTTCATACGGTTATCACCGATTAACGAAGTGATTCATGAGGAAGGTGTAGGTGTATAATTAATTAAGGTTTTGTTTCAATTGGTTGAAATATGACGATAACTGTAGAAGATGTCGAAAGAAATCATGCCGATTGGGAGCTTTACGCCGTGTAAGATAGTCTATAGTGTTATATATATTGGACCCGGGTACATCCTAAAACTGCGGCCAGACACCGGAGGACGGGCAGCAGCGTCGTTTCACTAATCGGTGAGCCTCTGCGATCCCCAAGCCGCCTGCCAAGCGTGGGGATTATGGCAAACGCCCCCTCTTGGGGCAGGCCTTCGTTCAGCAGTGGATGTCTTCTGGCTGATGATGATGATGATGTTATATATATTTATTAAATTAAATTAGACCATTGTTTTAGAAAAAAAGTAGGCGTATATGCTTTGTTATCCGTTCGAAGCCGGAGCGGGTCACTAGTAAATTTAATTAATACACATACAGATAGTTCTATAAAATCCTATCTTCTACATGTATTTGATGACCCATACCTATAATATGTAGGTACATATCCCTCATTATTTGACCATACGATTTTCTACAATAATGTTTTATTGCAGAAAATCGTACTAACACTTAACACTCACAACAACCAAATAAAAAAAAGGAAACCAATGCTACCCAGCGCACCTCACAAATCCGATACCAGCCAAACAAATTTACACAAAGTCCATATCAAAACCAGGGCAAAGGAAACAACAGACTTGGAAGGTAAAAAATCAACGGCAAGTTTTCAATTCCGTAGCGTTCAGTAATGAAACGGTGTTCAGTAGTCGAACTGACTTCTATTTTTAAATTTTTCATTTCTTATTTGTAGTGCTTGCGATTGCTGTGTCAAATGTTTAGGGACATTTTTTTCGTTTCTTTTCGGTTTTTCTTACAACTCGCACCGTCGTGTTTATGGAACGTTTGTTTTTTGGTATTTGCAGTAGCGGGGTGGTTTTTTCTATCCCTCGTTTTGTATTGAGCATCGAATTTTTTGGAAAATATCTTGTTACCTAATATTAATGTGGACTTAACTTGGAGGAAAAACAAGATACATTTTTAATTTGTCAACGTTTACATTTTGATACGCTGTGTATTTTTTACAGCGCGAACGGTAAATTGGGAAATATTTTACATGGCGTTTACTATTTCATAGTTACAACTTCACAAAATATATTTAAAACATAAATAGATTTTAGTATTGTTATATTATTAAGAGCCCTAGCTTAATCTATGTATTAAATTATGTTTAATAAGGAGGGTCTAAAATAAACCTGTAATTTAAACGGAATCGCAAGTAAAACCACAACATCATCATCATCAGCCAGAAGACGTCCACTGCTGAACGAAGGCGTCCTCCAAGAGAGAGGGTTTGCCATAATTCCCACGCTTGGCAGGCGGCTTGGGGATCGCAGTGGCTCACCGATTAGTGAGAGGACGCTGCTGCCCATCCTCTGGTGTCTGGCCGCAGTTTTAAGACGTACCCGGGTCCAAACACAACAATATAAGGTAAATCCTTAAAAAGTCTGTGAAGCAAGAAAAATAACTACTTACGTTTAATTTTGATGTTACTTTCGCTTTTAATCCGTCAAGGAATATAAGTAGTCACAACAAAATCTACCTTCAAAAGCTCCCTGCTCAATGACCCAATTGAAAATCCCATTGAAGGTCTGACAAAATTAATTAAAATATAACAATAGACATGTATTAATAGTTCATCGTAACTTCATTAATTTCTGATACATTACTGCATTTCACTGAAAATGGATTTTCATTAAATTTCTTTAATTATGTATCAATGGACACATTGCATCGTTCAATGGACATAATTGATATGAGTAGATGATTATAGAGTGGACATAATTATTCTGTATTCTGCTTCAGCTAATGACTTCAGCAGGTATTGCTATTCAAACCGTCCCAGCCAAATTAATGATCAATAATTTATTATCATTATTACGATGTTACATAATTGATAATTATTCTGATAATTTTGATTTGACGATACGGTTGACGCAGTGGCTAAGCGATTAGCTTTCTGCGCTACGTGTCGCGGGTTCGATCCCCGCACGGAACAAATATTTGTATGATCGTATGATCTACAGATAGTTATTTCGGGTCTGGTTGTTTGTGCATGTGACATGTATGTTTGTAAACTGTACCCACGATACAGAAGAAATCCAAGTCTAAGCCAATAAAAAAATAAAAAATAATAATATATACATAATATGTATATACCGCTAAGTACTATAGGACACGGGAATAATTGTATAATTAAACTGCAGTTATAATAATATCCTCTATATTTTTTGCACGAACAAACCCAATCCAAATTCTCGAATACAACTCTTCTATTGTATTATGCCACACATTGACATATTTTCAAATCTTTGTTCTTTCATCATTCATCAGTCTTTGTATCAAAAACCATACGCTTTTACATACAACCTCTACAGTACGTACTAAGTTAGTGGCATCAGGTGTTTCTGTTCATCGTTTCTATCTTAATACAAGTATATAATTTCTCCCACAATTAAGAAGTCTGGTTATGAGTGACATCGCAATTTAATATTCAAAGGCACCCATAATATTATATTAAGTAGACTTGAGTTTGCCTCACATCTCCTAGTGACGTAGACGGTGCGGCCGCGGTGGCTAAGCGCTAAGTGTCGCTGTTTCGATTGCCGCACGAAACAAATATTTGTATTATCTACAGAAAGTTATTTCTACTGGCGTATATCGCGCGATATCTTCTATCAAACGTCATTTTCAACCGACTTCAAAAAAAAGGAGGAGGTTCTCAATTCGGCTGTATTTTTTTTTTTTTTATGTTTGTTACTCGATGTCTCGAAGACGCCTGGACCGATTTCAAAAATTCTTTTTTTATTTGGAAGGGTATGCTTGTTATTTGGTCCCATTGTCATCAGGTCAGGACTTGATGGTGGAAAGCCTGAGAAATCGAGGGCATCTCTTGAAAATTGTAGGCGAGCATGGGGTAAAAACTTGATATTATGTGTATATCTGATGAGACTACAATACTATGGAGGTTTAGGGCAGATCTGATGATGGAGACGACAGAGGATCGAGGGAACTCCTCAACGGTATATCTTAACTGCCTCGTGTTTGGGCTTATTTTATTCGTGTTGACAAGATCTTTACACCGAGATGGGTAATGACTGCCACTGCAAGGTCCGTGATGCAGGTGCAGTAAAGTTTAGGGAACTCCTTAATGGTTGATAGCAGCTACATAGTGTTTGGGCTTATTTTATTCGTATTGATGCACACTTTAAGCCGAGATGGGTAATATTGCAGATTCGATGGTCAGCTAAGTAATTTATTTGATTTTAAAATCACATAGTGCAATACCGTCTAAGGTTTTCACTCGACTTGGGGCAACATACATTTGACCTTTGTAAAGTTTTTCAAGAGAATCGTCTTTACTAGGTCTACCCATCACTCAAAATTGTAAAATAATTAATTTTTTTAACCAAAAATAAAAACCGACTCCAAAAAACTCAAAAACAAAACTAATAACTAAAAAGCAAAAAAATAAATATTTTATTATACAATATAGTAGTTGAAGAATATTGAAGTCGGTGCCAAGTAAAACATGCAATGATAAACCGACACGATTGGCGAAGTGCATTTGTCGTGTCCGACCGCGACGCATAATTCGCTCCGCACTCGACAATTTCTACGTGAACTCGTTGTTTCAATGTCGCTATTATAGCAGCAAGGTATATTACTTTTATGTTTTACTTGGCACCGATTTCAATATTCTTCAACTACTATATTGTATACTAAAAGATTTATTTTTTGTTTTTTAGTTATTATTAGTTTTGTTTTTGAGTTTTTTGGAGTCGGTTTTTATTTTTTGTTAAAAAAATTAATTATTATGTCATATAATGTATTGGCTGACAGTGAGATAGCTGTTACGTGGCTGTTGCGTTGCTATCGCATTTTTACGTAATTAGGCTGCGGGTCTGGTTGTGTCTGTGACACATGTGACATATATTGCTGTAAACTATACCCACGATGCAGGAGAAGTCCTAGTGTGGGACAACAATATAAAACATATTATTCTCCAAAAATATTTTTTGCGCTAACAGATTTGATAGACAGATAGATAGATTGTACACCAAAGGAAAAAGTACAAAGCGAAAATACATTTTATGCTAAAGAAAAGGATTTTCTAACAACTAGCCTCTAATTCCTGTCATCAGACACTGAAGCTGACTCTTCAAAAATCTTAAATGTTAAAAGAAAAAAATCTTAACGACCCATTTCAAACATTTTAATGATACTACAATAAATAACCAAGAGGTTCCACAAAATAAATCTCTTATGAATAATGAAAAATGTTAATGTTGTGACGTCGATGCAATACTAACTGCACTGGATACTGGTGCCTTTCTCATTATTTCCATTGTACTGTATCTTAAGTATCTTCAAAGAAATCTCCGTCTCTATTATTTTCAAAGAAAATGTTGCGTTTGGACAATACCGCTGGCATTCTTTGTAATACTGCCATAATAGTAGCTGGTGAAATTGAAAACATTTATTTCTAGAAATAATTTATTAACATATAACATAGCATCACGCCTGTACTCCCCAAAGGGTTAGGCAGAGGTGTACTATTGTACACCCACATTTCGCCGATGCAGTTATTGAGTTGTATGTAAGAGGTGGACGAGCCTATTGCCATAAACCGGGCACAGTTCCAGACTGCTTTCCAGACTTATCAAGATTAAGAATTAGTTTGCCACTGTCTGGTACTGGAAGACAGTAAAAATAATAGCATCGTGCACGTTCGTATTACCTTAAATATTACTTAAAATATTATAATCGTAGTAGTATTATTATTATAGTTATTTATCGAAAGACCAGTCACAGACTCACTAATTAATCACCAAATAACTTAAAAAACTTGAAATTTGGCAAGCAGATTCCTTATAAGGTAATCCCTGCCTTATAACCATCCGCTAAGAAATAATTTCCCAAAATTCAAAACCTAAAGGAGGTATAATGGAGCTTTAAATAAAAATATACTAAAAATCTTTGAACACTGTAAACTTACAAACTATATTTATATGACTAACATGTATGCTATTTACAAGTGCCCACAAGTACTATCCCACTCATGTTGTTAATACAGTTTTACGAGATGATACTTGATATTTTACGAGAGTATTTTTATGATCCCAGATTACAGCTAAAAAAAAACTCAAAATCATTTAAAATAGGAACACAAGGATAAAAACGAGCTCCCTCCGTCCTTATCTGGGATACTCATCATTTTGTTGCAGCTTTTAAAACGATAACTTGAGACCAGTTAACTTGCGGTCACAGGTTTAGGAAGAAATGAAAAATTAATTGTGTTGTTCTTGTATAAGTGTGGCTCGTAGCAACGTAGCTACAGTGCAAATCAGTCAATCTGCGAGGCGAAGCAGCACTTGCCGCGGTCAGTCCTTAAATGGGTGACCATTTTTCACACACATAGTTTCTCAGTTATCCAGTGATTTTTGTGGCTTAAAGGTCTTTAGAGACCATAATCAACCCTGTAGTTAAAATTACTACCGCTTTTGAAAAATGCTTAAGATGAGATGATGATGATAAGATGAGACGTACACTTGGAACAAGAGTTCTAATTCGTGCCAAAATCAAGGCTATGATCATTCGTCAACTGTTTCAGAAATCATCTATAACACGTGTAGCTATATTAGGTTCAGTTCTAAATCTGAATTCAAACTTCAAACCCCTTGTAGCGACAACTGCTCGCTACATGGCAAAAAATAAACCGCCATCTATTGGAGAGAAGCTACAACAACAATCCCTGAATCGAAGTATGAAAGTTTACAACGATTCTAACACATATACGAATGTCCGACATCAATCGTCAGGCTTCGGCTGGGCTTCGGCCCGCCAGGCTAACCACCTTGCCTGATCGGAGGATCCTCCATTTTCAATGGAGGAACACCATACCTCGTTTCCCCCATACCCATAACAGGTATAAGAAAATTCGTTAACAATAAAACGGTTACCCCTATAAAACAATTACACTAAACGAAGCTTATAGCGAGTTGGCAGACATTTTCTCATTAGTAACCAGATGTTCTAGATATTATTACTTCGTCGTCATCAAAACACGGCCAGGAACCGTTCGTTATATAATAGTCTACATAGAGAGAATAATTTAATTTTCGCTAGCGGAATAATTTACACTTCCGAGCCCATGTTGCTAAGGAATAAGATGTTTATTCGTATCAACTACCTACTTTCTTTTATTTTTGTTGTAGCTTTTCTTTTGTTTTTCTTACTTTGTCTTTGTTGTTTGTTTTGTTGTTACTTTGGAGGTGCAACAATGGGCTAAAGCCGAGGAACAAAAATAAATGTTTTTGAATTATATAAAGGTTTTATGAAATTATGCTTACATTCAGGAATACTCGTACAATGGATAAAAAGCGATGGCGAAATCTCGATAGCAAACAAAATGAAAATTAAATTCGGTACACTTTTTTTCTGTTAGTTAATCTTTTCTTTTTTCAGTTCACTTTTGGGTTCAGTATTAATATTTAATGAAATTCTCCAATAGCGTAAAAATAAAATCAGTAGCAAACGTAGGTACGGTCTGAATCAAAATTCGTACAGACAAATTATGACACAAATCTGGACAATATGAGTTGTTCTGAGTCAATACATGTTACACTAATTAAAGCCGGAGTGGGATCCGTTTTTATTTTTGTAATCAGTTTTTCCAATTAAAATGATAGAATTGTATGATCCAAAGCTTCGGAAAAATACATCAGTTGTGTATCAGGATGGCGGGTCGACTGCAAACTTCATAAAGGTATCATATTAGGTAGAAAATCGTAATAAATTATATCATATCATTATTAACTGACTGACCCGCCATTCCCAAGGCAACATTATTTTGAAGATTTTGAGTATGACGAAGCACAATACCAATCAGGTACTAAATGCGAACTACGATATTGAATTTTGTCGTTAACCTGCCATTCTGATGCACAGTCAACTCGCCAGTGACCCCACGCCTTGAAGCATCGAATCGGAAAAGGTTATCTCTTTAGCCTAATAACGTTTTTTAACCGTTTTTCACGTAAGCATGTTTGGGAACCCAGATAGGGAACGAGGAAAGCGTTTGAATTTAACTTGGTTACGGGTGAAAAATTGAAGAGAGAGGGTGGAGTATGATTTTTTCTGGAATTTTAGAACGAACGAAGCATAAAACGTCGTCTATTTAATTTATAGTGAAGGATACGAATTATAATACTTTCTTAATGTAGTTTAGAACTGGCCCATAATAGTATGAATTTTTGTTGTGCTTTCCAAGTTTGGCACCTCTGCCTTTTATACATATATTTTTTACATCCTTTTTATCTTACGCCTTAAAACTTAGCTACACTTTTCAAGTTTTATCTTCAGTAGCTACATCTGATTTTTTAAATTATACATATATCAATCAGATAACTAGATTTTATATTTGAGCTTTCGTATAATTTTGTGACGTTTTAATAATACCCATATTGTATGTCAAAAAGTTCCATATTATACTTGAAATTCTTGATAATGTGAACCACTAAGCAATCGATTTAAACCTAAGCTTCTGAAAGTATAAGCTCTAATATCAATGAAAAGATTTATCAATTTTAGGGCCGTATTATATTCTATAGCAAATTACGTCACAGTCCGATAAATTCGTCTTGACATCGTAAAAGCTATAATAAAGCGAGTCCTCGTTTTGACTCGCGAGGCTTTCCCTAACAATAATACTCGCAGTAAGCATCTCGAACCAGTGATGTACATCGTATAAAATTCGTTCGATTCTCGAAAGCGCGTAGTTATGAAAAAGAAATGATACTATAATACTTATAGGGTATCAAAAAAGTCAAGAGATTTGGATTTGTTTCTTATGTAAGTTCTCGTGTTGAAAGTTAACTACAGTAACGGCATTATTTTAAATTACAACTTACCGTTGATTAAAATTAAGAGTATTACAAAAAGAGTAGGTACGTATAAAGACGAGAATCAGAAAACTTTTAACAATTGTTATTATTATTGGCAAATTTCCAGGTTATGCAACATCAGCACTTCCACTAAAAGGCTCTTAGTAAAGTCTTCATTGTCAACAGATTTCGTTCAAGTAAATCTGCTATTTTGTCTATTTTGTTAGAGCATAATTTTGTCTTTGTGCTTTTTAATGAATCCGAGACAATATTACAGAATCTTAACAGAAAATTAAAATACTAAAACTATTATTTTATAAGTTTAAAACTTTTGATGTCAAAAACATCGACATGTTACATCACTATCCGCAGTTGTCTGTTAAACCCGTGACACCGCTTGGATAACCACCAAATTACGTCGAATTCTTTTGTTGTCGAATGAATAGTGTTGAGACAGCGATAGACACTGTTATTTCCCCTTTTTGTTTGGCTCGGATCCGTTGGCAAGATAAATTACTTAGAAATAAAAGCTACTGTTGAAAATTTTAAGGTTATGCAACGTATTTTTGCGGCCCTTTTCACTATTGTTCGCAAAATGGAACGAATTTTGTTATTACTTTTAATTATTCATAAATTTCATTTTTAATACATATTTCAGCCTCTATCTTTGGACTATTAAGGGGTCTGTAAGGCCAATTATTATTCGTGGAATATAATAACTACACTTATAAATTGTTTGGTGAGTTTGTCGATTAAGTTATCCATGACTATTTTGAGTTTTTGATTAAGGCAGAACGACGGCAGTCGGCTTTAAAAAATGACATGTCTTTGCATAAAAACAAATACCTTAAAAAATAGAATATTCATTAAATTTGATTGAAGATAATTTTTTTTTTCCAATTTAATAAACTATGATACTGTATCTTCAATTAATAAAACAAGTATTTGACGACACGGTTGGAGCAGTTGCTAAGCGATTAGCTTTCAGCGTTACGTGTCGCGGGTTCGAACCCCGCACGGAACAAATATCTACAGATAGTTGTTTCAGGTCTGGTTGTGTGTGCATGTGACATGTATCTTCCTATACTACAATACAGGAGAAATCCTAGTGTTTCAACGTTCAACGTTTTTAAAAAAACAGTATTCCCCAAAGTACAATGATAGCAGTTAATTTTTTTTTTTCTCAAACTAGAAAAGATCTTGTCTACCAACAAATTAGCAAAACAATTTGGCTTTTTATTTTAATTAAAGTTGTAACACTAAATCTTCTCTCAAACAGTTGAGCTTGACCTTGAAGTTAAAAAAAAAAACCATGCCAAGTTCGCTGACAAATAACGTGTACTTTTACTTTTAAATTCATAAAAAGTTTTTTTTTTTTATTGTTAACATATTTCGTTTATTCGTCGACGAAAATGGAACTGGAACAAAAGAATTCATAACTACCGAGATGAGCTCTTAGATAAAATGATAATAATAATGATTCCGTAGTTTTAGGTCAAGATATGATTTTTGAAGGTCTAATGGATGTTTATGAATGTTTTCTATACAGACATAACACAATAAGAAGTAAAATATTCAAAAAGTTTTTAACAAAAAAAAACTAAAACAGATTCTTTGACATTAGTTGGCTTCGACTTAATATAATCAGTCTTTTAGTTTAGTTGTAGTTTGCATTGCTAGAGTAAATAAAATAAAATGTTCATTATTTTAAATGCCCGTAAGAAACTTTTACTATTTTTTTTTTAATTTCATACGAATTTACAGTGCCTTTAAATTACCTACATTAATGCCGTAGAAACCCCCGAAGTATCTATTTTAATGTACATATTAACAAATTAAGATATTGAAAATATTTTTCATAAGAATAAAAAAAAACTACTATGGTTTGTATCCCTAAAATAGATCCGTCAAATGTTTGGCACTTGATTATATTCGTGGTCCTAGGCCTTCTAAAATATCTACCATCATCACTATGTTAATGAATTTGTTTTGTAAACAACCGTACTTATGTACAAATATATGTTAAATGGCTGATTTTATCTTAAACGTCCGTTATACAGTTAGTGACAATATTCCCTAAGTGTACGGTAATATGCCTAAAAATTGTGGGCACGGCAAAAACTTATCTAAGCATCTCGCTGCAGTTACCTACGTACATTTCACGTCATAATTTATTTACTGCTCCAAAAGTTGGAAGAACGCCAAATCTAGTAAAACGAATCCGGCATTTCAGCGAGTCCTTTGCGGTTTTCAAATGAAAACGCTTGGTAAACTTGCGCAGATGAGCACTGTTATTTTGTAATGTGTTAAACACGCACGGCCCCCGTGGTGAACTTTCTAATTTATCGGCAAACAAATAAGGTTTAAATTGGAATGATTAGTTTAAGGTTACTAAACAGATGATTATACAAAAGTATAGAGTTAAACTGTGAGCTTTTAAATAATGATTAGGTACAGTTTTGGGGTAGTTATGCCATATGATTTGTGCTCGGTTTAAGTGTTTTTATTTAAGGTTTTGTAATATGCTAAAAGTGGTAAAGGCTTTTACAATTTTATTTAGGATTGTTGCATTATATTTTAACTTGATGACATTTTTAATATAGCTGAATGTACTGGAACCTACACAGAGATTTATTGAAGCAAAATTATTACGAATATTGAAATGTTTCGTGCAAAATTCAACATTTAAAGTTTCAGAGATACAGTAGGGCAGTTTTATGTACTACATTTCAAATTTCAACGCAACATTAAGCAATATTTTAAGGAACTCCTTCAAAACAATATTAAAACATTAAATAATAGATGATATAAATAATTCACGAATAAATCTGTGACGCCTATTAAATTTTCGAGTTTGAATTATTAGAAAATCCTCTATCATCCCTGACTTTTCGGACTCGTAATAAATTGCCTGTCTTTTGTTTCTTCTCCCCAATCAAAATGGTAGTGAGGCCACTAAATATGCGAATCAACATGATAAGAACAGGGGCTGTCAATTAGCAGGAGCCTGTTATAGGAACAATAAGCTTCCATCATGCTGGTAAGTGACTGACATCGCGTATTATAATAGTATAATAGAGAATGGTTGATATGCGAATAGTTTAGTATGATAATCAATTAATAAACATCTCCTTTTGAACGAATTATCTGTGTTTTATTGTGTGAGAGTTAATAGTTACAAAATTTGTTTAAAGTACAGTTTTTTCTCTTTTATTTGACAACAATCTGGGTTCTAGCAACCCCAGTGTTTTAATAATATATAAGCATTTTAGTATTATACTGTAACTTTATATTGTTACCTGAATAAATATTTCAAAATAAAGTTAGGCACTAAATTGAGATGTACACAATCATGTGTTTTATTCAGCGGTCCTTTTTTATTCTTATTAAAGTCAATAAAGTCAAATGTTTTTGACAGGCGCTTTTCTTGTTGCACGGTTCCAAAAGTGGGTTGGTCCTATGGAGAAGAGACCGGCAAGAAACACAACAAAACTGTTTTTTTTTGTTCGTCAATACGCAAATTATACAATGTAAAAAACACTAAACATAAAAGAACATAAAAAAACAGTTCTTAAAGTATCGAAAATACAGACAAATACAAAAAATGCGAAATCACGGTAACCAAGTCGTAGGGTTTAGACACGATGTAACCGTTACCAGGGAAGCCACATGTGCAGAAGAAAATTAATGCCACACGCCTTTATCGTCATCACACCTACTAGACCTTTACGATTGCGAAGGCATTGGGCCATGGCACCCACTGAAAATATTTCGCCTACTTTGTGGCCTTATAGGAAACAAGACAATGTTTCTGACTTTAATTATTGCTTACTCAAGTTGAGGTTCTTCTCCGAGTTTGTCCATTTTGACTTTAAGCTTCGAGACGACGATGGAATACAACACCGTTTGATTCAAATTTTCTAAGGAACTCTCTTAATTACCGTTTTGCTGACTCCGTCCTGACAAAGAAGGGAAGTGTGTTTTTGGTCAACAAACTTTTAAGAATTATTTAATTTTTAATTAAATTTAAAGTTGCTATAGAAGAAGTTTTAATGAGCATTATTTTCGATGACGCGAATTTTATAAAATAATGATAAATACATTACTGACCCACAGTTGGGCATGGGTTTCTACTTAGAATGAGAAGGGTTCAGGCCTAAGTTCACACCAAGAGTTCAATTGCTCGGCGCTGCTTACTAATTATAATAAAAACAATATTTTTATTCATGTAAACCCTTTTACAAGCATTTGTCGTTGTCCTATAACTTGAAAAGAAACGCCAATACGGTTGCGAACGGTATCCAAGGAACGTAAGAATGTTCCTCTCCGCAAAATGGGGGGAAGAAAAAATGCATGGCAAGACGTTTTGAGAACAAGTATGTCTTTGTGACAAATTCTACTTAAGCTTTTTTATCAGTTGTGTGCAAAATAAAAATTACTACATACTACTCTATAGAAGCTAGTTATATTGTTTTTTACGTGTTAAGGCCACCATACACAATCAGTTCTGCATTCAGTGCACACCTGCCTTACTAACAACTAGGTTGTACACACACAATCGAAATTGTGGACTGTCAAAGCGGACTCGATTCCAATAACGAGTGTGTATCGTAATTACCTTGACGTTAAAACCCTTCTTTATGAGGAGGGATAGATCGATAAACGATCCTAAAGGCCGATAGCAACCGGCTGCCGAAGCAACTCAAACAAAACAAGTGACGCGATCGTATCGTGTATATCCACGCATCTGTTCGGCCTACACAACTAGCGCAGTCCGGCTTGTCTGTGTGACAGCCTTTATTATATACATTCTATTTTCGATTCATTTCACAGCAACGTTTGGAATTAAAAATATAAATTTCCCTAGAACTGTGTCTAAAGCTATATTGACTGATTGAAATCGGTTTTGTTCACGATGAAAATAGCGTTTGATTTGTCGCGGAGTACCAAAATACTACTAAATATATGAATGGTGGACTATCTGATGTGCGAAAATCATTTCTAGATCACCTTCGGAAGTTATCGTAAAACCTTATGATTCATTCTTTCAGACCATATATAGTTGTAGACGTGTAACTACTAGTTACTTAAGGAAGTAGTAAATCGTTTCTTCTTATACGCAGCTATCTATCTTCTTGATGAAACCTCGCGAGCCCTTCTTTTTCATTTTTTTTAAAGGTTTCTCCTCCATCCTCAGTACATTTTTACAAACATACAAATCGCATGCAAATAAACTCGGATCCAAAACAATATGTAGATCGTACAAATATTTGTTCCCTCCAGGAATAATGCGAAAGCCAAACCAACCACCAAACAATCATCTCGTCATCGTTTTTTGACCTCCAAGTTTATAATAAGATAACCTCTTTGACAGAAACAACACGAACCGTATCTTGGCACTTCATCTATAACATTTACGTCAATATAACAATTTATCAATTCGCAAACTTCTGTACGAAATTCCGTCAAATATTCGCCGTCTAACAATAATCTTCAGTAAATATGTAAATGTTATGCAAAGCGTCGTTCACACAAGTCTGTAGGGAGCATTTTAACGTAATGCCGTCCGTCACGGTGCGCGATCCATTTATAAAGGCAGCATCTGCTAGACTCATATCGCTCGATTGATAACACTCGCATTAATCCAAAAGGGTGCTATTAAACTATTTTATAACGCCATAGGAGTTGTTTTGAACGATGAATTTTGACGCTGCAATGAATTTTCTATCTATAAACCAGGAACATAAAATATTTTGAAAACATTCTCTTACCATCGCGCCGTAGACACCATAAATATTTTTACACTGTTTTAAAACGACGACATTTTAAAATTTGATTTGACATTTAGAAATGTCAAAATATTGTGAAAATAATTTGAACTAATAGACCGCTATAAAATAAAGTTGGATGTTCTTTAAAATACGTTCAAGTTAATAATGATTCTCTCCCAGATCATTTATTGTAGAGTTCCGTGTGGGAGAGCTCAGGAATGAGACATTAATAGATCGATACGGTAATGGTGTCGCTGTTTCTTTCCAGCTTTTATCCGAGACGAATGAGTGCTGTCTTTGATGGGCGCTTACTATGCCATCAAAAAATGCTATGTTTTATACACGATGAAAATCGAAACTTCCAAGAAAAAAACTTCCTTATTGCTCCATCATTATAACAAAATACGACATTGAGGTACATCTCAATAGGATTCTTCGAACAGAATCAATTTAAAAGCAGTTCGAGACAACGATTGGATAAATTAAAAACGCGAAGTAAATTGCAACGTCAATCAGAGGGAGCTGCGTCATTGCTACGTAATCAATCTTCATGAGACCGCGGAGTCTTTAAGAAAAATAAATTGCTTCTTACGTCACACGGTACGAGATAAACTCGCAATATGAGTGTAAGCTTCGTGTGAGAACGGCGTGTCACGTCTGTACATAAATATTGGTATTAGTAAAGGGAGTTTCATCCCAGGAACAATTGACGTCATTGTCAGTACGTGGAAAAGGGTGGTTTATTTCTATTTTTAACTAGGATATCTTTGAGACATTCATTGTTTATAGTTGTAATAAATAATTCTTCTTGAAGAGCTTGTGGAAAAATACTGACTAATAATCAAATCGATTAGAATGATAGCCGACTACAATAAAGTGGGAAAATGGTTTTTACGTCAAGTTTCTGACAAATTCTTGAACGTATGAGAATAAGTTTATGCATTCATATACTCACTCTTATACGACCAAGAACTTATATAGGTTTTATTTTGATACCAAAAAACCTAACGAAGTGCCGGACTCCTACCGGCTAAACTCACCACGGTGATCCGCCTCGACACCATATGGTGGGCTTCGGAAACTCTTAGAAGACCGCACCGAAGGCCACCACGGTACCATGCCGAAGGGTACTTCTCGGAGGGGGTGACTGTAAAGAGGCACCCCCTCGTGCTACTTAAAACCCCTAAGAAAACTTAGCAACTACGTCACGAACATAAAGAAAAAATTTGTAAACCGAAAGTAAACATAAGTTGCAGTGCATATTAAATTAATAAGCATATATTAGTTTAGTATATTAACCTTTTTAAAAACTGAAATTTCGGCACCATCATTTATAAAATAGACCCGTCAGAGTGATTGAAAAAAAAAACCTAATTGCGAAATAAACCAGGTTAAAAAGTCTTCTGATAAGAAATCAAAACCCGATTACAGTAAATTTGTGCACTTAGCTCTCTCAGACATTTTAAAGTCTCTTAACGAAGTAAAGGCATCACAGGCTTTTACAACAATGTCTGTCTACATAATATTTTCTTTATGTCTTTAAAACTTTCGTATGAAGTGGAAAGGGTGTTAAACAACAACTACCAAGCTTACAGAAAACAGAAGAGTTTCTTTTGCTACCTAATTAAACATTTGTTGACAATCATAATTATGCAAATGTAACTTTTTGGCGATGTAAATAAATACACTGGGGTACTATGGTAATGAGAACAAAGGAAACTGAGGGCGCCTGAAAATGTGTCGACTACATTGAAGTTAGTTGCGAGTTCGTACAAATGTACGCCCTCCCGCTGAGCCCCTCACCCCCTTGTTTGAACCCGAAACACGTGTTACCAAACATTAATTGAAATACCTAAGTTTGGATGGTCCGATTTATCAAAATACTTTGTAATTAAAAAAGGGAAAGAACGATGGCGAAAGCGTCCCCAATGGTGTAGTGCTTTTATTTTTATTTATTCTGTGACAGTTATCTGAATAGCTACCTAATTTCTAAAACTACTAGAAATAAGTACGTTAGCCTTTTTCCATTAGGATCGGCTTCCAATCTAACCGATTGCGGCTGAATATCAGTATTTTACACAGAGCGACTGCCTTCTGACCTCCGGCACCCAGAAACTGGGAGACAGTGATACTCTAAGATCAGACTGGTTGTCAGACTTTTTGGGCTACTGACACCCGTAACAACTGTCATAGGTATTCATATGACATCCGGGACCAACTGCTTAACGTGCTTTCCGAGGCACGGTCTCGATATGTAAAAAATGGTCACCTATCCATGGACTGACCGCGTCGAGCGCTGCTTAACCTCGCAGATCGACCGATCTACGCGGTAGCTATGTAGTTACGACCCCTCATATATGATATTACATACAGTATTTTTAAAATCTTCTTTTTCTTTTTTAATTTAAGAGCTTTAGTCGGTGCAGCTATCGCCACTGCTCTCTATCCTCTGCTTTCATTTTGACCTAATGATACGATTTTTAGAATGAGAAGCAAATATACAACAATAGGCATGTTTTTGTTAAAAATTGCGAGTATTATTTCTATAAGTAGAAATTCGTAGTGTTCAGAAACCCTTCCCTAATCTCGTTTTTCTTTTAAATAGTCTTAGTACACATTGATACCTTACAAACGCCTATGTGTTTCTTTCTTTATTTTCACCGCGGACGTGAAATTCCACTAAAGATTTTAGATAGCCAACAAATAAAAAGCCACTCGAGATAATAGCGGCTTGGCACATCATTAGCTGGCTCAGGTGTCAATAAAATATAATCTTATCTACTCCCCTGGACGTAAACATGTTTACGAGGATCCACGGTAGAATGAGTTTTTCTTCGTACCTATTGTCAGGCGGAAAGCCTTTAGATTGTAATACATTGTACGTGATCGTTTACTTCGCATAAAACCGATGTTCCGATCTGTTTTGAATTCCACTCCAAATGTATAAAAGCTTTTTTTATAAAGATATACATGTGGCGAATAGTGGGTGCACAATAGTATACTTTTGCCTTACCCTTCGAGAAATACAATCCTGACGCTATATGCTTGCGACCACGCTCGCAACCATTTAACCGATAAGGCGGTTAAGGTTAATCCTACTAATATTATAAATGTGAAAGTTTGTGAGAATAGATGGATGGATGGATGGATCTTTGTTACTCTTTCACGCCAGAACGGCTGAACGGATCTTGATGAAATTTGGCACAGAGATAGGTTATAGTCTAGAATAGCACATAGGCTACTTTTATCCCGGAAAATGTACGGGTTCGTGAACCACGCGGACGAAGCCGCGAGCGGAAGCTAGTTTTCAATAGCTGGATAAACCTCACATAAGTTATTTCTCAGATAAGCCCATAAACTAAATCGTTCTATTTTTAAATTAACACCTAGTTAACCTTTATCTGGTCATTGAAAAATCGAGCCTAAATTTAAATACTAGCACTAGATAATTCATGAAAAATAAGCATCAAAAAGAGGTATACACGTAGGGAAATTCGACAACGAGTTTTAGAAGAAATAGTGATGGAAATCTTAACCAATTTCATACATGATATCTGTGGATACATAAAGATAAATGATCATTTAAATTTTATGACTTTAACCAAATATTTTTCCAAGAATAAGCGTTTGAATTTCCCTACGTGTATACATCTCTTTGATGCTTATTTTTCATGAATTATCTAGTACTAGTATTTAAAATTAGGCTCGATTTTTCAATGACCAGATAAAGGTTAACTAGGTGTTAATTTAAAAATAGAACGATTTAGTTTATGGGCTTATCTGAGAAATAACTTATGTGAGGTTTATCCAGCTATTGAAAACTAGCTTCCGCTCGCGGCTTCGTCCGCGTGGTTCACGAACCCGTACATTTTCCGGGATAAAAGTAGCCTATGTGCTATTCTAGACTATAACCTATCTCTGTGCCAAATTTCATCAAGATCCGTTCAGCCGTTCTGGCGTGAAAGAGTAACAAAGATCCATCCATCCATCCATCTATTCTCACAAACTTTCACATTTATAATATTAGTAGGATTAACCTTAACCGCCTTATCGGTTAAATGGTTGCGAGCGTGGTCGCAAGCATATAGCGTCAGGATTGTATTTCTCGAAGGGTAAGGCAAAAGTGTAGGTACTGTACACCCACCATTCGCCGAAGCTATTAAGTCAAATGTAACATGAACAAACATTAAACTTGAAAATCATTAGTTAAAGTTTGATATACATTAAAATCGATAGAGGTAGTATTAAGTTTTAAATATTCAGTAATAAAACATTATTATTGAACTTGGTTCGATTCTTAAATAATAGGGTACCCTAAACCTCATGTCATATACCTTATAATAACATTATTATAGGCTCACTTCATCGTAGATATTAGCCTATAATAGCGTTATATCTCAATTTGCTGAAGATCCAAGTAACATTGTTTTTGTTTTGTTTTGTTTTCAAATATAACGTTGCCCCACTCTAGGATTTCTCCTGTATCGTGGGTACAGTTTACAAACATACATGTCACATGCACACACAACCAAACCCGAAACAACTATCTGTAGATCATACAATTATTTGTACCGTGCGGGGAACGAACCCGCGACACGTAGCGCAGAAAGCTAATCGCTTAGCCACTGCGCCAACCGTGTCTACAACATGCTATTAGGTAAATAGTCAGCCTTAGAATAAAAGCCTGCACAAACCATATACAAGTCTGTTCAACGGATTACCTTTTAAAGAAAGCAATGAACGTGAACACACTTGGAATAATACAACCTCAAAACTTTTTATCCGTATAGAACTTAAAAAGGCACTTACAAATCGTTAAGCTAGTCCAGGCATTGCACAGAGAAAAACCAGCCAGTAACTCAATGGCTACTCTTACAAAATATCGTTTTGTGACTCAGTTTGTGTAAGATTAGATAAGAATACAATATATTTTGATAGGTTGATGTCTTATAGGGTAAACTGTCTTAAGCCACACACAGTGAAATCATCTAAAGTTTGGATACCTATTCTAGAAAAGACATCTACTGGACGTCTATTCGGGTCTTTTTTTTTTTTCATAATAAGAAGTGCTTTTGACAGCAACTCACCGGCAGCCTGATTACCGATGTCGCGACAGGCGCAGATCGCGCGATAGCTTCTGTCAAAAGTCATTTTTGTGACATATAATGTATTGGCTGACAGTGAGATTGCTGTCGCGTGGCTGTCGCATTGCTGTCGCTTTTTTATGCTTTTGAATTTGCCTATTCATGCCTTGAAAATACCAAGATTATAAGAATAAACACAGATAGAGAAGGCTCATCCAGTCCTTGCTCGTACGCATGAGAAACGATTATGCAAAACGCTTCGATTTAAGTCTGACTAACTTCAGTTTTGTCTCTGGTGAGTGCACATTCTTAAGGGGACGTTCTAACGCTATATTTTAGTAGGTTATCGGGTGCCCGGGTCACTAGTTTATATTGAAAACGTTGTACCGCTCGACAATTCCATTCGTTTTCAACTTTCAACTAGGATAACACGAATAATGTTTACAGGCGTTACATTAAAATCGATACCCATTAGTTGGACACTTTACGTGACATGTTCACCAATACACCGAGACCTCTCATGTCACTCGATGGCATTGGAAAATGGACTCTAACGTTTAAGTTATAAGGTGAGCATGTTTTTATATATGCATTATCGGGAGATCTTGGTGGATTGGTCGTTTGTCGGACGGTATTTCGTTATGCTGCTCCCCAGGATAGGTAAATTGCATTGTTTAGTAGTTCAGCAACTAGTTACCATTATATCGTTGGTTTATTTAACTTATAAAGGTTTACTTAAAATTTCACTTGATGCTTGAGTGGCGTTGGGAGCTGTAACGTGGCGTTGAAGTTTAAATTGCATGTATTATAAGTTAATAATAGGAATATGGGGTACGTTGATTATGGGGCACCGGGGTCAGATGTTCGAGGCATGTTACTACTCTGGGGGGCAATTCTCGCACCTTTCGACATTTATTAATATTATTACCTAAATAATAAATTCAACCCATTAGGTACTGTCCCACTGCTGGGCAAGGGTCTCTTCTCAGAATGAGAAGGGTTAGGCCTTAGTCCACCACGCTAGCCCGGTGCGGGTTGGCGGACGACACACACCGCCAAGAACTTTATGGAGCCCTCTCAGATGTACAGGTTTCCTCACGATGTTTTTCCTTCACCGTAAACGCAATTGATAATCAAATTCTGATCCGCACATGATTCCGAAAAGTCAGAGGTGCGGGCCGGGTTTGAACTCGGACCCTCTTGCATGAAAGGCAAGCGTTCAACCGCTTGGCTATCAATGCATATTGCATTTATTATTATTTTTTAAATTATATAATAACATAGTATCACGCCTGTATTCCCAAAGGATTAGGCAGAGGTGTACTATTGTACACTCACATTTCGCCGATGCTGTTATTGAGGCTCATGTAATAGGGAGCGAACCTATTGCCATCTACCGGACACAGTTCAGACTCCATGCTAAGTACTAAGAATATCCATACAAAAAAACAGGAATCTAACCCAGGACATCACGCCCAACAGTCAAGCTTGTGACCAATGAACAGTCATTATTTTATAAATAATATAATATACATATACTAACTAAGGTACCTCTCTACCTCCTCCTCTCTCTTCCTCCCTCTCTCTTCCTCCCTCCTACATTTTGTCGTGCCCAACAAGGTCCATAATTGTTTCTAAATATTATTATGTACATTTTAGAGAGCAGTAAAGAATTGAATTGAATTAAAGACTCAATATTAGATACAGAATCTCCCTCATTAGAAAGAGTCACTAAAATCTCGACTAACTAGCAACATTACTAATATAATATTAAAAGAATTCGAAAAAACATTAGCGAACGATATACACATGATTTTTTTATATTATAATTATCAAAATTTTGACGATAGGTATCTCTAATGGCCTGAGAATTGCCCCTGATATAGCTTTTTGCGCAACTACTATGAATATATATTTATATGGCTGACCAATAGTTCTTTGTAGGCAGAGCGCATGTCAATCTTCAATTCCTATCTACTGTACTTAACATTTAGAAAATCTTGTTGTTTTAAAAATAAGTGTCTTTTTCTGTCTCTACAATTTCTTGCGGATCGGTGACATCATTTATCGCTGTTCTCAGAACATTACACACCCTTTTAGAAAAATAACGCTAAAACACTAGAATACACGATTTTGATATTATGAAAAGCACTTACCTTATAGGATGTTATTAAGCGAATATTAACTTAGAATTGTAGAAATATAACAAACATCAAGATAACACTGCGTGTAGTGTAAGGTCCTAAGTTCGATTCCCGGGTCAGGTATAGTGTTATTCGGTATTTCTGTATAAAAATTCTCAGTAGCAGCACGGAGTTTGGAACTGTGCCCGGTTGATGGCAATAGGCTCGCTCCTATTTACATGGGACTTAATAACAGCACTGGCGATATGTGGGTGCATAATAATGCTCCTCTGCCTAAGATTTCGGTGATACAGATGTGATGTTATGTTGTGTGTCATGTTGAAGAAATATAACAAAGAAAATTTGATAAATAATTGTTACAGGAGGCGTAACTTTCTTTGGATTAAAAACATAACACTTAAAAAGTGTTTAAAGATTTTTATTCAGTTGCAATTTATATAATATGAAGTTTATCATTTTAGATCTTTTGTCAAATATGAAGATCACGTATACAACATCGTTTGCTTCATACATTTTGACCCAATTACGTAGCTACTTTTGCATGTAATAGTTGCTTATTCTCGATATCATACATGGTCCTATAACAAAGACGTGAAGAATAATAAGCAGAGCTATCATTAAATAATATCTGGTAATAAAAAATTAGAGGTACACACCAAATTTCTAATTACTAAGATTCATTACTTGACTTTTCTCTAAGTTCTAGACACTAGAGCTGTCAAACATCTAAAGAGAAAACTAAATCTAATAATACGCCTAACTTAGATTAGATGTATCAAGTTTCATATGAATAATATATTAGTTTTGCTAACTTTGTATTTTCTATTCGCAAGTTTTCTAAATCCACATTCGCGTCCAGAGAAACTCCTAATACAGAAAGTTTACTAATATTTAAAAATGAAGAAAGTTTTGTCATAAATAAAGAATTGATACGTTACATTATATACATTTTTGATATATTACCTGAAGGGTAAAACAGAAGGGAAGGTACCTCAACATAGCAAGGGTAACGGGGAGACCTGTCTGTAGTCTCCCCCGGGACGTGCACGAGAGGGTGGCCTTTTTACAGTCACCCCCTCCGGGAAGTGTCCTAAACGGCGTGGCACCGTGGTGGGCTTCGGCGAGAGAGTTCCCGAAGCCCACCATATGGTGTCAAAGCGGACCACTGGGGTGAGTTTAGCCGAAAGTAGTCTGCCACCGGTGTTTGAATGGATCCCTGGATGGTTTACATTCACAATTGGACCTGATCGGTCGCACTGCGATCAAATTCTAGGACTGGTTCGGGCAGGACAACCTCTGTCGGTTCCACTAGTAGACATATAAAAATATAAAAAATATACTCCCAAATTTGATCGTTTCTTTCACTATCCAATGGAGCAATATCATAAAACCCTATTAAGCCCCAAAATTAAGAGTTACCAAACATCGCGTGTTTGCGTACAGTAAAAATACTGTTATTAAAGCCTGTACCGGGTTCGTTTAAACTTGCCCGCCAAATGGGCAAACCCACAATACCTGCTATGTAATTAATACGTAATTCCATGTTTTCTTACTCCGGTCACCTTTTGAATGAGTCATTTCGAGAACAAAGAAAAAGTTCAGTAAGCTTTACAGTTTCGATGTAGTAATTTTAGTATTGGATTAGTTTTGGCCAAGAACGCGTTTTATGCTTTTAATATTTCGGTCATAAAACGTAAAAAATGACCGCTGGTCATAATCACGATACCACGACTTCGATTCCTGAATACTGCTACTCAATACCATACTATGGCCACTCCTAGCACAATCTCTCTATCTTAAGTTATATAGTTATTAATATTGTTTCTACAATAGTTTTCCTGATTATTTCTATTTAACAGATAACTTGTATGTGTAGTGTATACTGTAAATATAAGTTGGTTAACCTATAGGTACATGTAATAAAATTATAACAGGCCAATGTCTGTACATTATAGATACTGGAGAACAACTAATATGTGAGGTTTTTATTAGAGCAACAGAAACCAAAACAACAGTTTTTAGAATTTTTGTCTGATTATTGCATGGAATTGAATGCAGTTCTTACCGATGTATTGCTAGATCAAACTTAAAATATAGGCTCCATTTTACCGCAGGAAAATATCAGATTCAAAATTCCACGCATACGAAGTCGCGGGCATAAGCTAGTATATAAATAAATAAATATATTTTTGTCTGTCTGTAAGTCAGTACCTGAGTGTAACAAATCTTGATGACGAGCTTGTTTTCACGTTCGAAGGAACAAGAAGATGCCTAACGCCTAAAAAAAAAAAACGAGGTATAAAAGGAAGTTTTTAATCTACCTCCAGAACTTTTACCCGAAAAACGAGCAAGAAAGTTGCATACCACTTAATTACACGCCTTTGACTCCACGGACTGTTATTATCATTTTCACTGACCGTCTTGAATCTTAGTTGAAAAAAAGCATTATTATTAAAAGCCGAGCGAACATTAATTCCGCGACCTCAAAGGAAACTACGAGAAAAACTTGCTAATGTACTGGTAAGAAAATATACATTTTCTTAATGAATTGAAAATGGCGGGGGATTCTACTGCCTGTCACATTCTTCGTGAGTTACGTACACTTTCTTGTAAGCTTTAGTATTTTCTAAAGGAAAATGTAAAGTAGACGCATGAGAGGATTCTTTTTTATTTGCGTAAAGTGTTTGGTCTTAGAGTGTGGACACATCTGTGCCGCCTGAGCTGACTCCACTTGGTGATTGATGGGGAAACATTGGCTCTGTCAATTAACAAATCGACTGAAAAAAACACTATTTTCTCATAACTGTTTTCTGGTGTATTATAAATAAACTCACTTTTTTAGAGATGTGTTTTTTAGTGTTGTAGCGTCTCTAAAAAACTGCCTCATTGGTCTAATGGTCGCAAGCGCGACTGCTGGGCATGAGGTCCTGGGTTCGATTCCCAGGTCGGGCAAAATGTTATTGGGTTTTTCTGTATGGAAATTCTTAGTAGTAGCACGGAGTCTGGAACTGTGCCCGCCCCCTATTACATGGGACTTAATAACGGCATCGACGAAATGTCGGCGTACAATAATAGGCACAATCCTTCGGGGAATACAGGCGTGATGCTATGATGCTATGATGCTACTGTTGTATTTATTAGGAACTAAGAAAACTTATATACTATAAGATTTATAACCTAAATCTCACTTAAGATACGTCTACTACAATACAAATAAAAGTAAAAAGAAAAAGAAACAGCGTCAAAGTAGGTACTCCTGCACATCACTATCAACTGGTAGCGTGTCCAGAATATTGGCAGCATTGCCCCGTTGAATGGCAATGCTTAACCATTTTATATATTCTTTCATTCACAGCACGAATGTAAAGAGCACCATTTTCGAACAAATCTAGCCTGTTGTAGGCACTTTTGATTGAATACCTACTGTGGAAAGAGCATGGGTAAAATGTGGGTGTACAATGATACAGTACGCCTTTGTTTAACTCGGAGACAATAAGTGTGAAGTTATACAGAATATGATCCGATGGTATAAATCAATACAAAAAATAATATAGCGGGGGATATTTCCCCGATAACAACGCATTAGTACATTTTATTGACGAGAAGAGATCAAGTGACGATTAGATATTAATTAAATAATGTTAATACTGATATACATATGTATTCTCATGTTACACCCGATATATTGCAAAATATAATTTTGATGATAAAACGTTAGCTAAAAACAGCTCAAACGGCAAAAAAGTCCCATAATTGAACGTCAATCTATTTCAGATCAGACCCACGAGAACCAAATCGAATGACGTTTGAAAACGATTCATGGCAGTAACCGAATTATTCAATTACGAATACAAATCGATATGAATCTTTAAATAATTCAGGTACATTCAGATCGCTTGGGAATTTATTACAATTGTCTGACTAAGCCTTGTCCAAGTGTGAAAAGAAAACAGTTTTTCTACCTTCAAAATCCAGCCACCCACTTTCATCAGATCGTTGGTCTATTGGGCTGTGACGCCTACCATTAATTAATTGTTTATATATAATTCATAATCAGATATCTCATCTCGTGGTGATTCGCCTGAAGAAATGCATCTCATGCTAAATATTCACTTGAGGTAATTTTTTGTCCTTACCATTGAAATTTTGAGACATGACCAAAATAAATGTTTTCCAACACAAAAAACAAATCACAAAATACACCTGCTTTAAAGCCACTTAAAAAAAATACGAACGGAAAGAGAATTCCATAATTGAACGTCAACCTCGATCTATTTTAGATCAAGCCCACAGCGCACGAGAATCAAATCGGATGACGGTTGAATCGATTCATTGAGGTAGGCGAATTGTACCGATTAAGGAAAATGGCACGATACCTACGAATCTTATTGAATTCCTATTAAACACGCTACGGAAAAACCTTAAAAGGATCAGTGAAATGAATTGTTTTATTTAGATCTGGAAGCTTTTTGGAGGAGTACCTTCATTTGTTTCACGCCGATTTCAAATTATAGAACTCAATGTTTGGGATTGTGCAGAAATATAAATTGACATAACTGTATCCTATGAAGCTGCTTTAGTGGGTTACAGTGGACATTAATTTCACAGATGTCGTTATTGAGTCATATATGTATGGGGCGAGTCTATTGCCATCTACCGAACACTTAGAAACTCCAAGCCGTTACTGAAAATTTCCATGCAAAAAATTCCAATAACATTTCGCCGACTCAAACTCAGGATCTCACACTCAGTCGAGCTAGAATGACTAAACTAACTAGACGAATGAGGCAGTCAAATATAAATTGACAATAACATTTATAAGAATAAAATAATGCATTTAAAATGTATAATTTCGTATTCATTAACAGCATAGCTGTACACGCCGATTATTCATGAGCCACATACGGTGGATGTCCCGATAATTAGCACATTGGTAGCGTTCTGAATTTAAACTCCACTGTTGTTCTTTTTTAAATAAATATTTTCGTAAATGTATCCAGAGTTTGCCTTTGGTAAAATGAGTGTTAAATGACTGGGTATTTTCCTCTAAGCTATACTCGTGTTTTTTTGTGTCGTTAGTTAGTTGGCCATTTATAATATAAGGTAACTACTATAACACCTTGGTGATAGTGTATGTCCAAGCTATGGATAAATAGATACATATTATTATCACGCTGTTAAGTCTCATGTAATAAAAAGCGAGGTCATTGGCATCTATTGGGCAGAATAATATTCTGAGCTGCTGAGAATATTAAATATTACCCATGCAGCATATATGATTTTCGAGTTGTCTCAAAATTCTATTGTTATAGAAAATGCGTCACCATCAAGTCCCGAACAATAACAATCGTGAACCCATTAAAAGAACGCACTGAATTTGTATGTTTTTTCATGCTACATAACTGGAATGTTCAATAATTTATAACGTTTAATACAGCTGTTAAAACTTTAATGTTCCTTCCTAGAATTATCTGTACCAGTATCAGAGGACCATAAAAGTATCTCAACTTACAATGATTGCCTTTTCGGAGTATCCTGAAAAGAACCAAATTTTTAATGAATTTCATTTTTTTTCTTCTTTTTCCTGTGTTCAGGTACTTAGTACTGGCGCCCAAAGAGCGCCCATCCTACCCTCAGGTTGAGTTGAAAGTAATATGGAAGTTTTTTACCCAGTAAAAGTTTGAAGGGACTTCCAAACACGGTTAATGTAGGTTGACACACTCCGATCAACTTTGCAGCCATAATAAATTTAAAGTTCCCTTGTAACGGTCAAGGGATTTTTAATAATCCTTGCTAGGATGAATAAATTATTGGATATTGAATAAAATTTCCAAAGTTTGACTAGGGTGTTCCTTTGTTTGGAAGAGAAAAGTTCCAGAATGTTCTGATAGGTAATATGTATTGAGGCGAATTATGCCACTGAAACTCATTTTCCGATAAGACAATATTGGAAATGGAAAATTTGTTTTGCAGACTTATTTATTCGGGCAATAGCAAGGGAACTCTATTTATATATTCGTAATAAAGTTATAACGGCCTTCGGTAACATTATATCTTAGTACCTACATTTGGCATTAAATATACCTGGAAGTATATTATAATTAATATTGCAAACCCGGATTGGCCAGGTCAGAAAATTTTATTCAGATACCACCTGGACCTGGTCTGACTAGTGGTCTCACGCGGGACTGCTGAGCGTGCCCTCTGTGGTTCGCTTTCTGGGTCGAGGAGTGTTGTTGGGTTTTTCTATATAGAAATTCTCAAAGGCTCGTCCCCTATTACATGGAACTCAATAACGGTGAAATGTGGGTGTACAAATTGTAAACCTCTGCCTAGCTCATCGGGTAATAAAAGCTATTTTGTATTATATTTTATGCCTATTGAGGAGAATAAACTAAAATTGATATCCCTGCCTTATGTCACAAATAATGGCCATATTAGGTATGACAAACTATGGCTGTATTAGGTATGGCACTATTGCCCACTGTTTCTTTCAAAGAACTGAGGCATGACGGTGGATATGTTTAGTTCCAGCGCTCTAAAATAGAACGTTAGATCCTATAATATACGTGATTTTAAAGGTTTTTGAAATACAAATTCATATGATGCACTTATATCCATTTATTGAGATTGGTCTTTCGAGACGGGTGCAAGTTCGATGTACCTAAATTATATGTGAGTTTAACTTCTGATCCAACTACTAGTCCTAGGAGTCGGAAAGTTATCGGATATGCGTCCAGCCTTATTTGTACTAATCCTTCTCTCACTGTTTTGTACCGAACAGAAAGTAAGGAAATAATGCAATAACGCTTTAATATACCGCGCGGTGGGCCGTTAACATTTCTAATTACTCCACCTAATGGCACTAAATGTTAATCATATTTCGTAAATGGACCCAAATTATATCATTTTGAAATACGCTGTTATTCCTGGAAATATTGGTAATTATTATACATTAATTTTGTTGGACTGCAAGTGTTTAGTTTGCTATTATTGAGCTTTTTTAATTATCTCATATCTATGGCATCGATTTAATGTTGTGAAAGGGGTTCAACAAAAATGTAATTATAATTCTTTTGACTTTTGGGAAAAGTTTAAAGCTACGCTTTGTTATACTGACGCGAAACTACCCGCGTACTGCCCGCGCTACAATTGTTTTTATAAAAATGTATGAGACATTTTCTATAGAAACAATAGACTTGAATCCGTACCGCGAGTGACACGCAGGCGTATTCAGGTCAGATTGAGCGGAGTTTTAAACTGTCAACTCTTGTGTCACCGATCGTAGCTCATGGGTAACTACGTGGAATACGACTTCCTCGAGTTATATTGGTCTTTAGATGGCTAACCTTTACATAACTCACATCTCAGCGTTTCAATATTTTCTTGATTATTCCAAGAAAGGATGCCAGATAGTGTAAGTTTCTTTTGTCAAACTCGATTTTAAGCATCGAACGCGTTCGGCTCGCCGATTGGTCCATTTCGCTTGGTGCTCTCCACCATTCGGTGCCCCGAACGCGATCGATACGTTAAATCGAGTTTGTCAAAAGAAACTTATACTAGGACCTCTGAAATTATCAAGAAAATACTGAAACGAGGCATTACCAACTACTTACAAACAGATAAACCCAATAACATTTTACCTGACCCGGGAATCGAACCTAGAACCTCGCGTTTAACAGCTCTTGCCACTAGATCCACGAAGTTACCCATAATCGATATAAGATTATAATACTTCGCGTTTACAACTACAAAAGAAACAAAAAAATATGCCTACTTCATAATACCTTAACAATATTTTATTAAAATAAATTCCAGTTATCCTTTTCAATAGCAATATTCGCATCAAAAGACTATTGTCAATAGATTATTTCTGATAACCCACAACAAAATAGGTTGTACGATAAAAAAAGTCTAATACGTCGACTATTTTGTATAGCATTTTTTTATTGTTGTCTAGTAATGTATTTTTTTTAATTCTTCTTTTGTTTATATTTTTTTTATATTAAATCTGCATTGCCTTGTGCCATATTTTTTAAGCTCGATTTTAGCCAAAGCCTTTACGATGAGCAATGGTTTTACTGGTTTAAACGATTGTCTTCAGTCGCCTTTCAAGGAATAAGTTCGTAACGCAACTATTACTTGAGTGAGATCTCACATAGAACTCACACTGATTCTATTTATCGTAAGCTGAAATGAGAGCTAACCAATTGACCCCCGAAAATAGAATTAAAACAAAAGGCGGTTATTGGCAGTTAGCTGAGGATATAACTCGAAGAAAAAGAACTGTCTTACGGCTTTATTACAAGACAAGGTTATCTATAAACCACGTTTAAACCTTTCATACAATTTTTGGATTATAAACCTTACTGTTACGGCTTTATTACAAGACAAGGTTATCTATAAACAATGTTCATGATACAAAAGGTTCATAATACAAAAACTGTATGAAAGGTTTAACCTTGTCAAAATATAGATTTTGATACAAAACCCTGAACTTAGATTAAGCATATATTAGGATCAATGATCAAGTATTACGACCACAGTAAGATTATCAATACAAAAACTGGCTCGAAGGTTTAAAACTGGTCTAATTATAAACCTTGTATTGTAATAAAGCCGGTATAGATTAGCTAAATTTTAAAAATCCCGAACTCACAACGTCAATTCCTCACACCCTCCAACAGCTCAAATGCAAGAATATTAATAAAATTACATTCCGACATTGCAGCATATATTTCACCTCTAATTATCCCAGACACGTTTCTACTCCATTTAAATGCAGGTGCGTTAAACATTTTGTTAACAAATTAAATTCTCATGTTAAAATTTATGATAAAGCTTTAGCCTTAATTGTTGAGTATAATAACATTAAGTAATTCAACCCTTGGTATAATTACGAAAGGATAATCTCGTTACGGTCGCAGACTGAAACTTTTATATAACTAAATAAGAGTTTACAATTACGGCAATGACGTTTATGAGTTCTGTGTCAGTGTTTCGGTTTAGCCAAATTAGCATTAGGTTAGGTAAAGTTGTGTAATAAAAAGCTATGGGTGTGTTGAATTGCTTAACTTTTTATGTGTTATGTGGCGAGGAAATGGGAAACTTCGAGTTGTTGGGTGGGTCGCTGTGTGTGAAAATAAATGCGTACATGCGATTATAATGATAGATACAGCAATCATATTATTTAAAAATATATAAACCTTTAACGTTTTAAATAGTGGAAAAACAAATATGAAAGTGAGCAGGGATCGAACCAGCATCCTTCTTGTTCAGTACACCTGCCGCTTTTATTTCCGAATTTACTTCAAGTGTTAGTGCGTCATAGAATCAATACACACTATTATAAATTCAACCCATTACTGTCCCACTGCTGGGCAAGGGTCTCTTCTCAGAACGAGAAGGGTTTTGCTTTAGTCCACCACGCTGCGCTGGCCCAGTGCGGGTTGGCGGACTACACACACCGTCAAGAATTTTATGGAGCCCTCTCAGGTGTGCAGGTTTCCTCACGATGTTTTCCTTCACCGTAAACGCAACTGATAATCAAATTCTGTCCGATAATCAAATCCGCACATGATTCCGAAAAGTCAGAGGTGCGGGCCGGGTTCGAACTTAGACCCTCCTGCATGGAAGGCAAACGTTCAACCGCTAGGCTATCACTATTATTAATGCGAAAGTAACCCAATCTGTTTGTTTGTAACCTCATCACGACTTAACCACTGAACCAAATGAAATTTTACAAAGAGGTAGCCTGGGACCTGGAGACGGACCTAGGCACACATATTTTTTACACAATTGTAATTAGTGTTTTGCTACAATTAGCGAAACAATAATTAGATAACAAATACAAAGAACACGGAGACGATTCACAGGATGAAAATTTTTAATACAAAAACAAACCATTGACGACACGGTTGGCGCAGTGGCTAAGCGATTAGCTTTCTGCGCTACGTGTCGCGGGTTCGATCCCCGTACGGAACAAATATTTGTATGATCAGATAGTTCAGATCAGATCAGATAGTTGTTCCGGGTCTGGTTGTTTGTGCATGTGACATGTATGTTTGTAAACTGTACCCACGATATAGGAGAAATCCTAGTGTGGGGCAATGTTTTTTTAAAAAAAAGAAAAGAAACAACAACACTTTGCTCGGGCCAGGAATCGAACTCAGAACATCGGGCTCAGTACTGCTTTGAAAAGAAAGAAAATATGATTTATTTGTCAAAAAGATGCGCACAAAGAAAACAAATTATATATATATTCATCATCATCATCATCATCAGCCAGAAGACGTCCACTGCTGAACGAAGGCCTCCCTCAAGGGGGGGTTTGCCATAATCCCCACGCTTGGCAGGCGGCTTGGAGATCGCAGTGGCTCACCGATTAGTGAGAGAACGCTGCTGCCCGTCCTTCGGTGTCTGGCCGCAGTTTTAAGACGCACCCGGGTCATATATGTATTAATTATTATTAATTATAACGGATATTCGTAAGTCAAAAATTGAGACAAATAAGTGAATACTCAGCATAATGCCGTGCTGGACCACATCACGACGCTGATTTTCAGTGTTCACCTAAATGACATTCGATCGTTAAGTTTTACATATGTATATATAAAACATAACTTGCGACCGACTTAAGTTTGCGACCCTAAGACTCATCAGGCAGTCTAATGACAGTCAACTTACGCTATATTATCCTTATTCTTAAATCAAAGGTTATTAACCTTCTCACTCCCTGTTGTAGGTACCTATATGCGGCTTTCGACGTACAATAACCGCCCGATATGATTTTCCATCCATTATTCTTTGTCAAAAATTGTAGCGCGATTCATGTTTGAGGCACTTTCGAAGTGTTTCACTAAAGCTATATTTATTGAACCTGACGTGCAGCTACGTCAGGTTCGGACATATATATTTGAGTACATATTTGTGTAATATTAACGTGTTGACATCATTACCATGACGTCTACATGGATTTGCTTTAGATTTAGCTTTGATTTTTCTGTTGCAAAATATATTACGTACGGCGTAAAGGGTTATCATTTTATGTCATTCGAAAAGCAAACTGTCTGACTGGATGGCAATTGTCACGGGATTGGTGATTATGTTGAAAACGAGATACATTAATAAAACATGGTAGATTTCGAGCAAACCTATTTCCAAATTCTCGTAGATTTACATTAGAGGTATCTTTACTTGAAAATATTGAATAGTCGAGAATTTTAGTCATCAAATATGTAGCTATATGGAAACTATCTCTAAGATAAGTTTATGTCAAAACGCGTGAGAATTGCCCCCTGTTTACTTGACGTATAATGTTGAAAAAATGATAATAATAAAAGAAAAGAATAATCTCAGTTAAACTTAACTGAACCTCGCATAGGAAGGTAGGGCTTAGAATATTTAGATCTGTTGGAATCTCACCGCTGAAGTAATGTGGGTGTCCAACAAAGCATCTCTGTCAACCCAATGTTCGGAGACACGCGTGATGATACACAAACAATTAAAATGTAATCTTTTGTTTCTACCACTATTTTAAAGTAATTCTACCGCCCATAGCTTGTTACTGTAAAAGCAAAACGAACTGCCTTTTTGAATACAAATGAAACACTGGAAAATTTTAACAGCACGGTGTTTTATTAAGCCGCTTAGACACGATATGTCCATTAAGCATTTATCTAGAATTATGGCCGGTTGTTAACAACATGCTAGTATTTAAGTTTTTAAATATGGTACTTATTGCAATTTGCTTGCACTTTTTAAGCATGGAAATGAAATAGTTTTTAAATTGATACATACAATGATTCTCTGAATTTATTGTCCGTATTGGATGAAAACCATTTTTTTTATTTAGCCCAGACTGTCCCAATGCTGGACAAAGGCCACCTCAAATTCTTCTAGCCGTCTCTATCCTGCGTCATCTTGTACCAGCTCCTCGAATACGCGTCTAGGTCAACTAGCCACCTCTTTCTTATAAATAAATACCCTTAAATAAAAATAAAGTTAAAAAAAAAAAACCAGTGTCACCGATATTCTTATTTTTTATTTCTTTTGAGTTGGTTCTTCTGGTTCTGCAAGCAATGTTATCGGATGCCAATGGCACGATACACTAGCGGTCGTGGGTTCAAATCCTATTCGTGTGTTTCATGTTTTCTTTGTAGTATAATCTATACCTATATTATGTATCTATCTTTTTATATAACAAAGTAAGAATTTTAGTGGAAGAATGATTTTTTATCAACAGTAATATCTTGATATGATTCCTTCTATAAATAACTAAGGAAACATTGTAATTTGACTTTGCATATTTTCCTCTTCAAAATAGAATTCATTTTGATAATTTGATCACTTTCTGACAAATAATTTTGTAGAACCAACTCCTTTGAACAAACTTAAGTCAGATTACTCGCTATCAATGAACAGAATCCAAAAATAACCTCACTCTCCTACCGAGCAAAACTAACGCAGGGAGAAATAAACCAGCCAAATCGATCATAACTGAAATAGAACGACTCCTTCTAAAGGATAGATAAACCTATATATCAAGTTCATACAAAAAAAAAACGGCTTCTCAATGCAAGTCAGTCCGACATATTGCCAAAAGTGTGATACGGTCTCATTACGTATTCCGTATTCAGTCCATTAGCGCCGGCACTTTAAAAATAGAACGGATGTACTCTCTTTTTTGAAATTCAATATATCGTACATTTCCTTTCTTGAATAATCAAATTTTTATGGTGTTTTTCTGATGTTGCACGAGACTGAGATTTTCCGCCGATAAAAATAAACAATTGAGTAGTGTATTTTGAAACTCAGCAGCCTTGCAGTCGGTGTACGTCAAACATAAATAGAGCAAGGCAAGCTATTGTTGCTCGAACCTTTATTAACGTCAGATCTGTTGCCCAAGCACTGGAGAAACCAAGGACACGACAAAGTGCTCAGAAAATTAGTTTCAGCGTCGAACTCGCTGTACTTAATGAGAACTTGTGTTTCGAACACTAATTTGTTTTATGATTATTGATTGACTTTCGATTTACGATATAAATTGATTTTATTTTCTTGCTATATTTTAAATTGATGTAATATTTTATAGTAGAGTAATTTAATTTCATCTTATTTAGGCAGCTGTCTGAGTTGAGGTCTTTGAAAGTTGACTAATTGGCCTAAATTTGTCTCAGAAACTACAACTGTTGAGTGAGACAAGTTTTAAAGTAAGACATCGTTTGGACGTATTGTGAAAGAATTGTTAGTATAATATTATCAATGCATAGATTTATATAGAGAAGCTGTGATAAGACATTTTCCTTCATATTTTGATCTACGAGCTGGTATAATAAAACACACTTTGTTTACATTAAAGACTGAGACAAGAGCCGCGTTTGTGACTAATAGACAACGAGGCCGCATTGTCTGCTGCGAGAGTGGAATCTTGGGCATAATTCTTGGGTATTAAGAATAAACATACAGCTACTTTATGTAACAAATAATGCTCATGCTTAAAAAAAACAGATTTTTTATCTATAAACAATATAACTGCACATATATTAACAAAAAATCCTGTGCCATAGGAAAACTAAAAATTCTAGTTCGTTTCTGATTCACCTTGTGCCTTCGCTTTGGCATAGCTGGCGCGCGTCGGGCATTGCGCATTAAACATTTTAAAGCCCTAGTCAGTCACAGATGCGACGTCGATTACACGGTCACCCAGCGTTCACTTTTACGCTTTGACGTTTGACACCCGTTCACTTTAGAAACCTTATTTTAGGGACTCGTTTTGCTTTAGTTTTTATTTTCAAACTGCGTTTATTCTAAAACGAATAATCATATTTTAGGCAACAATTTGGTGTGTGTGTATTTTCTTACTTGAAAAGTATAGTTAGTTTATAAAACAAAATGACAATTTTAGACCAGTCCTTAATGCTTTATTTTAGCAGAACCAAGAAACTCGTGGTCTTTTTTAAAGAGGTAGCTTGGGTCCGCAATCCAAAACAAAATAAATATCTAAAAGAAGAGTTAGTTATTTTTGTGACTATTTTTACATCCTCAATACTATTTCTATACAGAATAGTTTTGACGTCACTAACACACAGTCAAACAGCTTAGATAAAAGGTATCCTCGAGGTTTCATTAAGAAAAAGCTAGATCTTTTTTTAACTGTTTTTATATCCTCGATACTATTTTTGTAGAAAATGAATGTGTGCATCTCGGTGTTCGACAGCTCCATCTTTCATGTTGGCGTGGACTAGCGGCGTTTCGACACGGATATATCGAGAGCACAGCATTCGGTACTATGACTGACATGCCATCGAGAAGCTCCTGTTCTAAAGGTATTAGCTTCTATTTGTGGTGGACGTTGTTATTTAAACTCGTGCGCTAAAGTCCCTAGGTGCTTTTGTTGTATATAAGCTGAATTAATTTAGTCTTGCTATGTCTTTATCAAAACAGCAGTTGCTTAGTAATAGTTGCTTCTGTGCAAGAGTTCAAACCCGGCCTGTGCCTTTGACTTTTCGAAATCATGTGCGGATTAGAATTTCAGGGGAAGCCTGCACACCTGAGAGGGCTCCATAAAATTATCGGTGTTGGGCAAAGTCCGCCAACCTGCACTAGAGCAGCGTGGTGGATTAAGGCCTAACCCTTCTCATCTTGAGAAGAGTCCCTTGCCTAGTAGTGAGACAGTAATGAGCTGAATATATTTATTATTATTATATGTCTCTAACAAAAAAACAAGATCAGTTTATAATATGTAGTCCTGTCCGATAATATCAGGTCGTATACCGACACATAAATATTTTCTGTCCTTTTTCAGTAGGTAATGTTTGTAAGAATAAGATATATCGATTATAAAATCGATTGATACCTCGATCGATTTTCGCACATCGCACTAAACTGATAATTATACGCGACAAAGGACCAAAACTTTTAAGGTGCTAAAAATAATTTTATTGTTCTCAGTAGTGGCACAGCTGTGTGTCTAAAAGTTTTTGAGGCCAAACAAATACAAATTATAAAATACATTTATTTTATTTATTAACTAATTATGACTATAATTGACTTTGATTGATGCAATCTATTAGCGTTAAAAACGTCTTAGTGCATTAGATCAATTCACCAATACATGAAAAATATTCATTAAAATGCAATTTTTTATGTTTTTTATGTTTCACAGTCATATAAAAAAAGATTTGTGAAGAACGCACCCAACTCTCATTCTATCATATAAAATAACCATAGTTAACAATCCCTTTGGATTTTGAATGTACACTTTTGTGCTTGCTCTAATAGCTCTAATAGCTGACAGTTATAAAAAAGTTTCACATTATTTTGAACTGTCCATAAAAAAAACAGCAATAAAAAAGTCAAAAGTCAAAATTTTCATTTGCAATATACAATTTCTTATGCCTAGTGATCCAACAAAGCGCGCCCTATCTGTCCGTCTCAAAAGTCGTGATGTGGAACAACCTTTATCACAAGTGACATATTCAGGTTACGAGGACGGATTGCACCGAAAGTTAACAAGAGTTAACACAAAGTTTACTTGTTTCCGAAAAACTTTATGATATTGTGTAAGAGATATGCTTGCTGGAGTTTACGATCATTAATCTTACTTGGGAGTAATTGCCTTAATGTGATTGTTGGTGCTTTTTATTTATTTATATTTAAGGTTTCTCTGATAAAATTATACAGTAGAGTTATGATATAATTGCCATACGAATTCATCTTTTAATCGCTGGGCGTTTTAATTAGGTGTAGGTTATAGTCCAAAGAACTCTTTGTATTTTATTTTAGAAATATTAATTACATTTATATCGAGAAAGTAAAAGATTTAGAACCAAAAATTATTATATTGAATCGAGGTAACATCAAAGTAAATAAAACGAAATTTGCAACGTAATATTAATTATGAAATCGTCAAAAGAAATTTTACTCTAAAACCTTGATTTAACCTTTGGCATTGTGTAACTGCTCTCAACAAAAATGCTTTGTTAGAGGCGTAACACTAAAATTAATGAAGTTTCAGCCATTTCTAGAATTCTTTTCACGAAAATGTCACCTACATTTTCTGTGTTTGGTTTTAAGTGTGAAATTGTAAAAACAAAATGTTTTATAAGGCTACTCTTTGTTTCGGTGCGAAGAAATATTTTTGTTGGTCATGGTATTTTTTATTCTAGTTGGCGAGTAACAAAAAGTGCACTTTGTAAATTATTAGAAACGTGAGATCTGAAAAACTGGACCCGCATACAGACGTCCAACTGCCTAGACTCGTTGTAAGTATTCACCGTGCATGCACATTGCGAAAAAACACTTGGAATGTAAACATATTTTAAAATTTGCGTTCGGACTGCTTCGCCTTGTTGTAGCGAATTATTCCCCCTTTTTGAAAAATTTTGGCTACAGCTAGGCACATGACTTCAGTATATGGCCTTGAAAGCCTTAAAACTTTCATATGGCTGACTATGACCCCTACATATTGGGATTGCGTTTAATATGAGCTATAATATTATTTTCAGTTTGTGATTCAGCGCTTATCCTCCTAAATTATAGTTGTTAATTATGTAGCGTATTTAGACGTAGGATTACCACAAATACCGATTTTAACATACAGGAGCCATAAAATATGACTTATGATGACGTGTTTAATATAATTTGAACGCAACCCTGACATAACTTCGACGTGTACAGGATCTTCTGACATTTTGACTGACATTAGGGTTAACTTGGGCCCTGATATTATTGTTGGGAATCATTATTTATAAATAATTGTTTCTCATGAGATTGATAGAGGTTTCTTATTAGTATTCAAGATGTATAGGTCAGTTAGCCTAAGGATTCTGAATATTTCAAATTGAAATAATAATTAATTCTGATTGTTTCGCCATTTACATAAGTAGGTATAAGAAGCGGTCCCTAATCCAATTAGCAATTAGTCTACCAAAGATCTCGATTAATCTACAGATCTTGGATGGGTGGCCACTCCAAACATCTTTATAATTTAGAGAATATATTATGGTAGTCCGATTGTCATGCCAATATATTTGACAACTACCACAGACAAAAATACAATTTGACAAGCGGATTTTTTTAAGGTATAAATTCTTACCAATATAATTCCAACCTAGGTAAAAATCCTGTATTGTTGGTGCATTTACAAATGCAAATCTCTTATAGTACATACGCCCGCGGACACCGAACAACTATCTGTAGAAATATTTGATTCATGCAGGATTAGTAGAAGGCCTTTCGCCGCAAGACCGTATATGATTTGCAAAAAAATCCTTTAAATCCATCCCCAACATAACTTGGGAAACCAATTAAAATTACTGCGTGGGTTCGTCATCATTGAAGCCCATATTATTATTATTACGACGTATACACAACAACAACTTACGTAGGAAGTATTAACAAGCCTGCCCGTTAATGTTTACTGGCCTGTTTGTCTTCGCACAAGTTTATCCATTGAAACATAGTTGCTGTTTAACTTGGCCACGATACTTCCCAACCCACCGCGGCCAGTAAACAATTAATATGACGAAAACAAAACACTAAAACAAAAGTTGGAGAAAAATAATTTTCGAGGGTAAAAACTGGGGATGATTTCGTAGAACGACGTTGACGAAAATCGTGTAAGAACATTTTATACTTAATTTCTGAAGTCAGTAAAGTGATTAATTTGTGTTTCTACAATTGAACACAGGTGTCTGACAGTCAATAGGTTTCCTGACGTGTTTACTTTGCGTCACTTGACAGTTAGTGTAATCACATACATGTCCAATGCTAGCATTTGGGGTCGTGGTAACAATCATTATTAAAATATTATTCCACGATATCCTACTGGCCGACCTCCCCTCTTTCCATCTATTCCTGTTAGCTGTGCTATGTTCATAATTTGGTACCTGTTCAAAGGAATAAAAGAAGTTATCCACAGATAATCATCTACGCTACGAAGGAATTCATACAAATAATTGTTTGAACTCAGAAGACGCCTAAAATGTGGTTCTGGTCTTTCAATTGCCTCAGAATCACAAAATGAATATCGCTCGTCATGAATTCTTAACTTAAAATCAGAATTTAATGAACGCCTAAAACATCACGAAATCTTGAACCAAAGGTTAGTCAAACACTCCGCCATCTAAATTCAGAAATAAGGTAAAGGTTTGCAACCCCTGAGAACCCTTGAGCGTAGAGTTACCCTATTCTGCGAGGGAGCTCAAATATCAATGGATCCGAGATTGGGAACATTAAACTGTAACAAAATCTTTGTCTTTGGAAAGGCGATGAAGTTAGAGCATTTTTAGAGGGTTGTTTGTTATTTACGAAAAATTTTAACTATGTAGATAAAGTTGTTTATGATAAAAAGTGTTTTATGGAGAATATTGATGTTTTGTCAATATGACATAATATAATTATTTTTAAAGACACTTGCATAGTGTTTTGTTTTGATTCGTTTCTGATCCATCCAGTTTATTAACACACATGAAGTCAAACTTTTCTTAAGTCTTTCATAGTTAAGGAAAGAAACATTAAAAATGAATTCCCACTATTTATTATAGTTACCCCGGGTATGTTTGTTTGGAGGGTGATCTTTGTAAAGCAAGTGGGCCAGCGAAGTTTAAAAAAATTCATTGCGTTCATAGAAAATGCAACGTTAAAAGACTACAATTGACAAAACACCTTCAAAGAATTTTGAGGTTTGAATTTCCTTAAAACTCTATAGGTATTTTGATTACAAAACTCGACATCTAATCGTAAACAGAAATCCCGAGATCATTAAAGCAAACATTTCGAGAGTCATTAGATAATTTCGTCTTTAAATTATTAAGCGCACAAGTGTATAATAAATTCAATGAATTCAGTATAAATTGCGTGGCAACCCGTGGAACGGTACCCCTAACTAATTATACGGAGTGGTAATTTTGGGGTAAATACAGTACTGATGCTTTTACAGAATTAATTCCAAGTGTGTTGCAGACAATTGTTTGATGCATTATTGTAATTACGTGCGGAGAAGTCTAACGTATCGGTGGGATAACATACAATGATTTTTCTTAGCCATACAAATGTTAAAAGCATAGGTATAGTGGCGATTTGTACTAAGGCAAAATTTTATACGTAAATCTACTTCCTATCCTACTATTAATATTTAATATAATATTATAAATGTGAAAGTTTGTGAGGATGGTGAATGGATTAATGGATGGATGGATCTTTGTTACTCTTTCACGCCAGAACGGCTGAACAGATCTGGATGAAATTTGGCACAGAGATAGATTATAGTCTGGAATAGCACATAGGCTTTTTATCCCGGAAAAATGTACGGGAATAAACCACGCGGGTCAAGCCCCGAGCGAAAGCTAGTAATTAATATGCGTGAAATGTCACTGTATTAACATATTCCGTAATTAAACCTAACACATCTTTACAGTTCTAGAAAATTAATGTCACCACCACTTCCATACCATTTTCCTAATTGAACCCAAACGTTGAGACGTTTACTAAGCTTAGACCGTAATCATGTTTCGTCCTGAAAAAGAATATTATAACAAATTACTATATTTAAGCCTTAATAGCTAAATTCCTAGATACCAATTATTTCTGAAAGGTTACATGTGTTTACATAGGTTAATGAAAGGCCTTAGGCTTAACGTTCTGTAAAGTACATAGGTACATATCTACATTGTGAACTGAATACATGGGTTTACGAAGAGAAATTATTGATACCATAATAACGAAATTACGCGGATGTTAAATTGAGGTTAAATACAATTTAATACACATTGAAGATTATCTTCAAGGGAATATTGTAGATAGCATGTATTAGTACGGTAATTACAGCAATATGGGATGAAAGCCGTATTTTGTGGTAAAGTAAAGGAGAGAGCGATATAGAAAGTAAACATTCTCAAAAATCTAGGCCTCAAATTGTTTTATTGATATTTTCTCAGCTTTGAAAATTCTGCGTTACTATTACAGGCCCAGTCATTATTTTTCGATCTGGTCAGCTCCTCGCTAGTAAAGCACAACGCTCATTTTGGAAAACTCTCTGAAATCAAAAAATGAAAGCTATTTATTCGAGTTTACGTATATTCAAAAAAGGAATAAACGCAACATGATTCCTACCAAGTCTTATTCTGCCTGAACGTGATTAAATCATTTATTTTAATTTTTAGGTAACAAATTAAGTAGGTATTTGTTTAATGTCTGAAATTACGGACAATCACAAAATTTTATTTGGGCCACATTTTAAACAAAATGTGATAAGCAATTACTATAAGTAAAAAATACAAAACATAAAAAGAAACTATTCTAAACGCACTCTTAGGGTCAGCGCCGACGGACGGAGTGGCGGCGAAGAGCAGTTTAGAGGTCGCAAAACCCACTGAGCGGCGCGCGGTCGTCGACGCACCGCGCCGATAGCTATGAGAGCCGTCGCGTTACTCCGAACGCCTCCGCGCGATTCTGAGCGCCTCCGCGCGACTCTGAGCGGGTCGCTCGCCGTCATTTTATTTCGTTGTACCAAATACAGTCGTATGCTCAAGAACTTTAGGTTGAATTTAAATTGTTACTTAATTAGTCTCTTCGCCGCCACTCCGTCCGTCGGCGCTGACCCTTAGGCGTGAAAGTACTCCTCCACATCACTGTCAAATGGTAGCGTGCTCATAAGACTAACAGCAATGCTACGTAGAATGGTAATGCTTATTCATTGACGAAAAAACATGCCAGCTCTGTGCTCACGTGTAGTGTCGATCAGATATGCATTCCGACTTTATGACTCTACAACTGATTGCGTCCCACACGAAGGAGCCTTCCCAGCTTCCATGACAGTTCCATATAAAATATTGTCATTTATTCAAACTCTTCGTTTGCTGCAGCTGCAGATAACCTAAACCTTTACGACGTAATTACAAACTACACATTGTACATAACTAACAAAGACGAAACTCAGCCAAAATTAACATAACCTGCAACATCAATATTATAAAGCCAATAGATTGAGTAAACAAAGGTTAATCCGAGCCACGTGAGACATTATGCTAAGTGTTGAGTTAACAAGCGATGGTGTAATAAACTTCGTTAGTGCCTGAACAATGTGAGGTAAACCTTAGAACTTGTTGGCGGAGACGGAGCTTTGTAATCGAATGACTGTGTATAAAAACGTATATAGGAAAGTGATTATCTCTATATATATCTAGTATATTATTATTATATCTAGTGTGTTAAATGGTTGATTTTAGCAAAGATGCAGATAATTTTTTTTCATAATGTTTGTCCCACACTAAGAATAATCTCTGTATTGAATAGAACAAACAAATATTTGTTCCGTACGAGCGCTCAACCACTGCGACGAGCCGTCTAGGTAAACGTTAGCTGCTGACCATATATTTTCTAAAGCCCCCAGAAACATATCACAAAGAAATCAGGCTACAAAGATCTAAACAAAATATAATATGCTTTTACAAGAGTTGTGTTTTCATCCGCAATTCTTCACTTCTTTTTCGCGCTACGTCGGTTTGAACGATATGCGAAACGCGTATTTGACAATCTATAAACATATTATTCGATCACCCCGCTTTACGCTAAACTCAGTCTCTATAACCGAGGCCTACGTTACCCTAGCAAACCTATGAGACTTGATGCGCATTAAATTAACTGCCTTTACTCTGGTTTTAACTTGAGACATGAGCAGTGTACCGCTTATACCGAACGCTTTGATAACGCTCCGAGCTATGAGAAGTTGTTGAAGTAGCCAAAGTTCCAGTGATAAGCGCTTGACGCGTTTTATTAAAGCTTGATACAGAGATTCATGTAATTGAAAGTAAAGATAGATCTTAAAGGTTTTTTTTTTAAATTGAATATTTTTACAGACATCATTTAAGAATCGAACCTTATCCCATATGTAGAATGCCAAGCGTTTACGCATTAAGCGTGACTAACATATCTATTCGTCTCATTAAAATGTAATTTTATTTTTATAAAAAAATATTAATGACATTTCTGTATCGATAAAAAATACAAAATAAGACCAGTTCCGTCCGAAAATGAAAACTAGTCATTTTGAACCAATAGACACATAAAGGTAACATTCCTATGAAACCTTTGGGGAATACAGAATAACCAGAATCACAAAGAATACACGAATTAATTCTATGATACCTTACAAATTCAAGTCTCGCACCACCAACAGATCTTAATTTTAGAAAACATAAATCAAGATTTTCTAAACTAAAAGATAATTTAAATGCATAACAATGTTCACGATTTGTCGTTCGTCGTGTCTTATCTGTCGTTCCGTCAGCGACAAAACTTGGCGAAATAAATCTACATACTTAAGATAAGGTTGGTTTGTGGTTGCAAGGTTTTAAAACACGTTTGTGAATTGTAGTATTTATGCTTGGGAAGCATGTATAGATTCTAAATGTTATTCGTTCGAATAAACTAGTAATACTATTTATTCAAATTGCCTCATTGGTCTTATGATTGTATACGCGGATGAATGAGGTCGTGTGTTCGATCAAAGGTTGGGTTATAAATATATGTTATTGGATTTTACTGTTAGAAAATTCTTAACAACAGCTCAGGGTTTGGAGTATTGACCCGTATGTGGCTTAATAACAGCGTAATCAAAACGTGGGTGTAAGGTACACTGTCATGAATAATTGCGTCATGCTGTCATGCCAATCCTAGGCAAAATATGCAAAAATTATGTCAATGTGCGTAAATGCTTTTTGCACCAAACACAAAAAGACCAAAATACTAATTATTTTGGTCCTTTTGTGTTCTTTTTGTTAATTATTTTGGGCCTCATGCTGTTTTGAAAGGGAACATGATACCTTGACATGATACCTGACGGCACGGTTGGCGCAATGGCTAAGCGATTAGCTTTCTGCGCTACGTGTCGCGGGTTGGATCCCCGCACGGAACAAATATTTGTATGATCTACAGATAGTTGTTTCGGGTCTGGTTGTGTGTGCATGTGTCATGTATGTTTGTAAACTGTTTCCACGATACAGGAGAAAACCCTAGTGTGGGGCAAAGCTATTTAAAAAAAAAAAAAGAAAAAAAAACCTTGGTGCAATGGCATTTACAAATTTATTTCTGGATACCCCAAAGCTCCCAAAAATAATACTGAGTCTAACAAAATGACGTCATAAGCCAATAAGCCTGTTAGCATTCACTAATTACCGTACGAGTCGACGCATCGCTAATACTGACGGTATAGTGCTATAAAAACTAAGTCCAGAAGACCTACTATGGGATAATTAACTAGTGTCTAGTATCACAACTCTCTTGAAAGAACGCCTTGATAGGTTATTGTAAAATATATAAACTGTAATAAATTTAAAATTTATAAATGTCTCTCATATAAGCTCTAGAATCGTCTCTATACCTGCAATTGTAGATCACATGAGCACTGGAAAGACTTTTGAATGATCGTCGTCTATGTGCTTGGATTTGTTACCGTACTTAGCACCATAGGTAATGATAATAATGCTCATAATTTGTATCCATAAAAGAAAATCGATCACTATGTCTCAACACTATATGGATTACGTATTAATAATCTTCCAAGTAGACTTTTGAGTAGAGAGACTCTTGGAGGTATAGTGTTCCTTCATTTAAAAGGGAAGATCCTCCAACCAGGCAAGGTGATTAGCCCGACGGTTGATGTCGAACATTCGTATAAGAATCGTTGTAAACTCTCATAATGCGATTCAAAATTTTCTGTTGTCTATTCACTTCGATAGATGGCGCTGTACTTTTTGCCATGTTTCGAGTAGTAGTCGCTAAAGACCTATAATCCGCAGTATATAGATACAGGCTCTTAATAATTCCCATTATGAAGGTGGTTAAAACTGTGGAAAGTTGATCTTCTGTCTTTTATTTTGTGGTGGCGAGCAAGCAAAGTACGAAAGGGGTAGAATATGGGAGCGGGGCATGCGCAGCTAACGCACGTTAATTAGTTAGCATGTAACTTATTTATAAATAAACAAGTAGCTAAACGCGTGTTTAACCGGGAAGTTTTAGGAGAAAATGAATCGTTTGGACAAATATCATGTGTATCACGCTCACCTGGCGTCCGTTTGGCAACGTGACCATTTCATTAATTACTATGTATTAATCATATGTAATAACTACAGTTTACGTGCGGGAATGAAAGCTGCAACACGAACCACAGGAAGCTAATCGCTTATACACTGTGCCAACAGTGTCATCAAAAGTATAAAAGTATCGACAATTTTTATTTTGGCGATGCTGTTATGATATCCCATCAAATAGGGATTGGGCCTTTTGGCATCAACTGGGCACATTTCATGACTAAGGGCTCTGATATTATCTACATTAGAACTTAATAACTTTTCCAGATCAGATTCCTTTTCATGTTTTGCCTACATTTTACTTGACTGAGTAATTCTAGAAAAACTTCTTGGCGTTAAAACAGGTCTCAAGATGCCACCACTTACTAATGAAGAGTATATGCTAATTAGTTAGTTCAACTAATTTACAAATAAACGCGTTATAACTCAGTCCTGGGTTTGCTTAAGTTCGTAGTAAGTTTTACGACGAAGTCTTAGTTTACTGACTAAACTGCATAGTTTGAGTGTATACTGCTACTTATAAAGGCTTTAATATAAAGCGAAAATGTTTACTTGATGCTAAAAACTCACTTTATAACACTAAAAAAATCATTGCTACGTTGGCTACGGTGTCGTAGCTATCCTCTACGCAGCGTAGCTAACGTCTACGAGATTGTAAATTATTGCTACGATTGCTTTGTTTTGTGCTTCGTGTTTATTCTTACATTTTATTAGGCTATTTTCACTTTAATTCCCGTGAGTATTATTAAATTAATTATATCGGACAGTAATAAAGATTCGTAATCTTGATATTAATAATTTTCCATGAAAGGTATTTCAATCATTTAGGATAGTTTTTCGTTTTTGTTTTTTGTATATTTTTTTTTTCTAACTTATTTCGCATATAAACTTATTACGGTAGATACTGGATTATGACTTCCAAGATATCATTACAAGTCTATAGGATGTTGTGATTGATTTGATAATCCTAAAAAAGGTATGATTGAGACATTGGCTATGTGATTTGCTTTCTACGTTAATTGTCACGGGTTCAGTTAAATCGGGTCCATGATCTAGGAAAATCCTAGTATGAGGTAAGGTCTATGACAGTAACAAAAAAGTATCTTTAGGTAGTAAATAAATTATCCTTCAAACTATCAAATTCAATTCCCACCAAAATTAGACAATTCTACTGTGGAACAGCATATAATATAATATCACATCTCAACACAATATGTTTCTATCACAATAAAACCTTGAACACACTTACGTTTACAAATAGAAATAATTTCACACAATACAGCGGGCTCGGATTCCCTTACAAAATTAATTCTGGAAAACGGATATCTTGTAATATTTGTATGGAATGAGTAACGTTATCTGGTTCCGTACCTGGTTTCATGCCAATGTATTGAAAGGATTCCCTTTGTTCTGACTAACCCACAAAATATTACATACATGGAGTATGTTGAGCGGGCGTATTGAATTGGAAAACATATTCTTGTGTACCGCGTTTATACAGGGTGGGAATTGTGGCAATATTTTATTTTATTTTGTAATAAAAATAAACATTTTATCATTGTGAATATCTGATTATTGATATTATCTTCAATGAATAAATGCCGACTAATTAAATGCGTATAAATTAATAAACATCATTCAAGAAGTGAGACTACAACCAGCCTTTGAATCTCCGTGTATTTTTTCTCAGAATACATAACCTATACTATAAAATAGTAGTCTAATGTTTTATTTATTTTAACTAACTTACGTATCTGTTTCAGTCCTATTGAGTCATGAAGAAATAAAAAAAACAGTACTGCTTTAATACTTGCCTCTAATAACTAAAAAACAAGACTACACGGTTTTAATTACAATATTTTATTTACTAAAGGCTCTGCTGATTGGACTGCCATAAGATTTGATCTGATTCCCAAATCAGACGATTTACACGTTAAATGATATAGAGTAGACATTTTATGTCTGGACGTCGCATTGGCGTATATGTATTTTGGAAAAAATACATTTATGTCAATGTTGCACCAAATGAGCGATTTGTCTCAATTAATTAAATAAATATTTTTACAAAAACAAAAAACACCCTGTATTGCGCGTTACCCTCCTACAGTTTAGCTTACGAAAAGCTATCGCAGGCGGCGTATTGGAAAAGATATAGTTTGTTATTGCCTCGGAGACTCCCGGAATTTATCGACACAAATTGAACCAGTTTCGGTGTTTTAATACTTGATTGACTTATCTTTATGTGAGGTACAGGTGAACTGAAAGGGAAAGGTACGCGATGTAGCGTGAAAGATACTGATAAGAATGAGTGATTGAGAAAGCTAGGTTAATGGAATTATTACTAGGAAAATTATGTGTGTAACTTTGTGTGCTTTTTTGTTTACATTTGATATGAAACGACTGGAAATATGTAGCAATACGTGAAGATATTGATTTAAAAAAGGAACAAACGTAGTCGTTGTACTGTATCTAGAAGTGTTTGCATGTAAATTTGTGAACAGTACCCACGATACAAGAGATTTTTTTGACTGATAATGTTTACTTAAGAATCTCACTGTAGTAAGTAACTGAAGATCGAGACCATTAGGTCCAAGTTTCTGGAAAAAGACGATCATCTTCCAGTGACTTATGATAAAGTTGGCACAATCTTGACTTTATTCTGACTTGTTCCCATACATTTTTTTAATATATCAGTCTGCGTTGTCCAACTGTAGGGCAATGCCAAAATAAAATTAATCCTTTCGTAGTAGTAGGAGTCACCCGCTCCATTATTCCGATCCAAACTGATGCCTTAAAAAAAATATCTTAAATTCTCTTACTCCTTAAATGCTAGCTAGCCTCAGAGTGATATTCTAAATTTAAATAAGACTTTAATTAAAATAAAGCTTAGCACATAATTCATACTGACTATAAAATTTCAGTACCCAAAAGCTTATCTTCATCGCGTGCGCCTACGAAACGTTTACGAATTACCTTTTGATTAAGCGATCCAAAATTCTCTAGGCAGTATTTTCGCTTTTTATCAAAACTAGCAAATAAGTTACATCCCATTTTGTGATAACAATCTACAAGAGAACGTTGGGTGGTCACGCGAACAGTACTAGTGCACTAGCGCCTTTGTACCGCTCTGCTCGTTAATCCTAGTAAATAAGGAATTTTCTTCGTGGTGAGTGATCAAACAAATTAAACACATAAATACCACTATTTTTTACAACTAAATTTGACCCTAAATGTAACATGTTAAAAGTTGTGTAGAATAAGACCACGCTGTATTAATTAAAAATTAATGTTGTATTTTAAACTTTAACAAAAACAATCTGATAAAAATATATCTAGATTATATTTATTAGAATATATTCCTACAAAGATTGTCTGATTGAAACATTAAATAGTACTATAATGTAATCAGATTGTTTTCCGGCTCTTTGATTTACAATTATAGCAATGTATAATTAATTTATAAAAGCGCAGTCAGACAGTCCACAAACAATATATTAATTATTTTTTCTGCTTCGCGTCTTTTTCAGATTAATATGTACTTACGTAAGTAGGTAGCAACTCAACGAAAACACAATATTTTTAGAAAGAAAACATGACATAATATGACACTCTCACATATTTATTAGTAGAAATAAATAAGTATACCTACAAGATAAACTCGCATTAATAATACAATCAATTTTATACTGTCGTAGAAACATTTAAAGTCCACAATTCTCTGAATGTATTGTTCAAGATCTTATCAAAATATGATCGATTGTGCGATGAAAGAAATACACTACGATGTGAACTGTTAACATTTATTTGAAAAAGGATTTTGTACCGTAACGTTAACAAATAAGGTTCAAAATTAAGTGCGGAACCTTTATGTTATTTTATTATGAAAAGTATAGTATTATAAAGCAGTTCGGTTCTGTTTAAGATATGAAAAATAGTCTTAGTTCGTTCATACTCGGAGAACAATGTAGATCTATCCGTTACTAAAAATATTTTTCATCTAGTATTTGGTAAAAATGCCAAGGCAACACTTTGGGGGGGTCATATTAACAGGGGGGGGGGGGGGGAGGAAATTAGCATTTATTTCACAAAAACTTAAATATAATATTAATTATTTTTGATTTCATTGTTTAGAGGTTTTAATCAAGAATTTGATATTTTGTTTAAAATTTTCGTAAATTGTTTATTTTAGGAGGTTTGTCAATATGACATGTATGATTTGGGCATGACCCCTACGACCTCGGACTGCCTCGGACCGCCATTGAATGTAACAAACCCGATAATATATGTTTTTATAACTTCGTCAATGTTCCAAGCTGTATGAAAGCCAACCTTCTCTCTTTTTATAGTTGTAAAACATGACTAAAATATTAGTAAAAATCAGGTAAAAAAAGCTTGAGGATTTTTATAGATTATCTTGATCTGTAAAATCTTTAGTCGTGTCCGCATTCGACTGGAAAGATTAGTTACTCAGCAATCAAATCTATCCTCGTATAAAAAGTGTCACTGCATTACACGACAATCTAAACAGTTTCAAATATAATAAGCCTTTAAGCTATTTCTGTATCGTTCTTGAAGTTTCACTGTAATTATCAAGATATTTACGACATAATAACAGGCCGTGTGTAGGTATAATTAAACTACTCTACGAGGCTGTAGTGGTTTCGCTTTCTTGTTATAGTTTTAAAAATAAAGTTTATAAATAAGGGACTGCTTTATTGGTATAGCGGTCGCGATTATAGCTATTCAGCGGGAGGTCCTGGTTTTGATTTCCAGATCGGGATTTTCTGTTCGAAACTCTGTAGCAGCTGAAAGTCTTAACGGTATCGGCGAAATGTGCGTACAATGTTATACTCCTGCCTAACCCTTCAGGGAATACAGGCGTGATGTTATGTTATGGCAAATTCGCGTACACAGGTCTCATACATTTTTGATTTGAAGTTAACTATGATCGAATTCAAAGAAAACTCGGAATATCAATACTGAAAGGTTTGGTTTAACTAAGGTTTAACGAATACTAATGATCGGCGTGATTGACGGCACGGTTGGTGCAGTGGCTAGGTGATTAGATTTCTGCGCTGAATGTCGTGGGTTCGATTCCCGCACGGAACAAATATTTGTATGATCTACAGATAAATGTTTCGGATCTGGTTGTGTGTGCATATGACATGTATGTTTGTAAAAATGTGCCCACGACACAAAAGAAATCAAAGTGGAGCAAAGTTTAAAAAAAATTAGGCAGTCCATGTCACGATAAAAACTCCTTTACAATATACCTCAAAAAACTACAAACAAACAATAATGTATACAAAGTCACTCTTGTTAAAGTTGAAAGTCGTTAACAGAAAATTGGATATTAATAAATTATATTGAAATAAGGAAATACAAATTATACCTACGTTAACAAGGCTTCATTATTGGCGGGTCATAGAAAATCGATAGACTGTATGTACTATTAATAATACAGTACCTGCGGTGTACAATTCAATTCAATTAGACAATTTTATTTAAGACATATTATAGACATATTGGCCAAAGAAGGTTAGTTTTCTTTTCATTAAAAAAAAATGTTTCCCCTTCGCTAGAAATAATTCCTATATCGTGGATGCATCTACAAACACAAATATTCACATGGACATACGCGCAAATCCGAAACAACTATCTGCAGATCATACAAATATTAGTACAAATGTTCGTTGCGGGAATCCAACCCGCGACCCATAGCACAGCAGTCGATGTCTCAACCACTGCGCCAACCGTGCCGTTCACATAAAGACATAGTTAGTTATACATATAGAACATATTACTGTTTTTTTTTTTATTCTTTATTTATTTATGGAGGGTTTTATCAGACATGATCATGCCACCCTCATAGGTACATACAATATACGTCTTACAATCGGCGCTTAGTGGCAAATTTTACAAGCTTGAATAGCATTCTGGCCTCCTCTGATCGAGGGCGACCCAAGATGCTATTGCATTTACCAATTTCATATAAATCAATGCCGTATTACTATGTTAATAATACAAAAAAGAAAAAACAAATTATTTAATATGAAGGTATATCCAGTGCCTCCATACGGGACTATCATTTTTTTCAGCAATTACCTTCAAGTAGCTGTTGCTTGGTAGTTCATTGTTGAATAAAACAGCCATTTCTTAGAAGATGTCTATCTTTACTAAAGTTGCCCCACACTACTATGAATTTCTTCTATATGGAGGGTACAGTTCACAAACATTTTCATGTGCACATAGAAACAGACCCAAAACAACTATTTGTAGATTATACACACTTGTCCCGTGCAGGGTTCAAACCCGCGACACGTATCGCAGAAAGCTGATCACTTAGCCACTACGTCAACCGTGCCATCAACTATGATTTGATGGTATCCCCCTCGTTCTCCTCTATGCTGGGGATTGTGACGTTCCACATGTTATTTTTTATCTGACGATATTCCGCTATCCGTGTTTAACTTCGGCAACATGTATAGCTTTGTGTATATTCGCTTGCAGTCCGGTAGCGTAATTACGTAAAAAGCGACAGCAACGCGACAGCAATCTCACTGTCAGCCAATACATTATATGACACAAAAATGACGTTTGACAGAAGTTATCGCGCGATCTACGCCTGTCGCCACATCGGTAATTAGGCTGCGGATGCGGTCGGACGGTTGATAAAATAATCACCTTGTAATCTTTTTCCACGTATCTTAGTAGTGATGATCAGCTTTTTAAGGTTATCGTCTTTCTTCTGGGCATAATTAAGGACTCTTTGAAGACAAGAGGATGATGATAATCTGGTGGAACATTTAATTTCTTCAGTATACATCTCATTTTAACGCATTAGCTATTCCCCCTCTTTTCACTCGCATCATTCCGTTTTAACTGCATGGAATAGCAAGCGTCACTATTGCCACAAAACTCCTGGAAAACAATATATATATAAACATATACACATATATATATATATATACACATATATATACATATATATAAACAATAGTATTTACTATAGTACTTAGTTGCCTGATAACACCAATGTTCCCATGTGAGATCGCGGGCATACCATAATTTTGTTTAATAAAAAAACCTCTTAATAAACATATTATAGAACATTGTGCTACCTCATAAGTCTCATAGTCGCAGGCAAGACGGGTAAGCCTGAGGTCCTGGTTTCAATTCCCAGGTCGGGCACAGTGTTATTGAGTTTTTCTGTATAGAAATTCTCAGTAGCAGTACGGATTCTGGAACTGTGCCCGGTAGATGGCAATAGGTTAGCCACATGGGACTCAATAACGTCATCGGCGAAATGTAGTTGTACAATAGTACACCTCTGCCTAACCTATCTTATGTATATGCTGCGACTAATTATAGGTAGTAACGTCTTACTCTTAATACTCCAAACTTCTAGGGAGTCACGACTAGTAAGTCTATAAACTAACTTCGTATATTATTTTGTTACTACACAGAGTTACTCGTGTATAAGTTATTTTGAATCTTAGGAGGATATTTTGAGAGTTTATATTTAATAATTATGATTTTTAGATTTGGTTATGGATTTGTTTTGTTCAAGATTTGCTGTGTGTGCTTGTGAGTTCAATGTCCGTATCGCGGACGTTTCTACCATCATAATATAAAATAAAGCTGTACCTCTCGCACTATCGAAGCTTACATTTATGCAAGAATTAAGGTTTAGGTCATACAAAAAGGATTGCTAAAGGTTTAGCTGTCAACGTTTGGAATATACAGTGCTAAATTTTAATTTTCTTCTGTATATTTTCCACATAGCCACCAAAATATATTTCTTAGTGATCTAGAATATTTGTCCAAATCTTCGACGTTCTCAAGTCTACATCACGCAAGGTTTGCGTGACGAACACAAAATTGTTATTGATTTAAAATAATTACAGGGGTGGCGAGCAAACAACGTTGTGCCGCATTGTACCTACGTATTTTCGAAACACGAATGTTCGATTTTCATTATCATTACGTACAGTCGCGCCGATTAACCATTGTTTACTTTCTTGATGACAAATACTTGTATAACAGTGGAGTTTTACGTCGGGTAATCAGTTATCTATCGATGTTATAAAACCGTATTTTAATATCAAACTAACTTTGGCCAAATCCAAAATTTATGAAAGCAACGTGCGCACTATTTGAGTTAATATCTATTTAAAATGCGCGCACAGTTTGGCGTACTATCCATTGTACTCAATTTCGAAATGTGTGGAGTCGTGCCTACTGTGTTGTATAATATACAAAACACCATATCGCTTCATGGTTCAAAACGATAATACCGAAGAAAGTACACAGATAACGCGAATGAATTATCCTAGTATGGCTTCAATAGATGAATCCACAAATTATAATCCATTAGATACCTTTACAACCTCAACGCAAAAGCCTTATAATACAACAACACAATACACTTAAAATCTCCAAATCCAGCACTTTACCAACGAAAAACAAATATTAATTCTCAAGAAAACGGACACTGAAAAACTGGATTCAGAAAATTGTAGACACAGCAATTTGTTCAAGCAGTTAAACTGGTAACGGAGGATTTATTTCGAGACATCCTTAAAACAAGGTGGGAGTTTCTTGGCTATCTCTTGTGATATATTGTTTACAAAGGAAAAAATATTGCCATCCGTCTCTCGGCGTTACGATGCGATTTTGTGCGTTTTTTCTTTTGCCTGTCAGGTTTTGTGATTAGATTTGTTAATTTTTCATAGAATGGCGCATAATAGAGTTGGTGTACTGAGATTTGATCTTGAACTTGAGGGCGTTGACTACACGCAAAGCCATGAATTTGAGTTGCTTTTATGGAAGAGTAAATAATCAGATATTACTATGAGATTTTAGTTGTTTGCCTTTTGCGTTCAGTCTGCCTCAGCTGCCTATTTTAGGTATAGATTTCATTTGCCTAAAAACGGTGTATATACACTTTATCTGACATAATCACACAATGAGTTTTACCTAAAGGACCCTTTACCTAAATGTTATGAGTACTTGAAAATTAATCTCGTTTTTAACTATTTTTTCACAGTTCAAGTACATTCATTTTCTCATTATTCATTTCACGAAACACCCTGTATTCCGCACATATTTCACAGAATACTACTGTCCGCAAACCAGGTAAAGCGAAAGAAGAAAAATTTACATACTCACATCTGGCAACATTGCACGCCTAATTGCATTAACATTTTAATTTAATTATAATTTCACCAACATTGGATTCCCTCGAAATTATTTTTAAAATATGTGAGCTACTTTTAAGTGGGAATGGGAAAGAGGTGGGTAGAGGGAACATGTAAATTTTTATTTAATAATTTCAACATTTTTATAAAGAGAGACGCTTTTTTTCTTTGTGAAGAGTTCACTCAAACTTGATTATTTATGCCGTTTTCTGCTAAATGGAAACTTAATCTAGTTAATGTGTATGATTTCCTGCAAAGAATAACGTAACATCACGTATTTATTCTCTCAAAGGTTAAGCAGAAGTGTACTATAGCCATCGACTATGGCCCACATTACATGGTGTAGTTATTAGGTCAGCAGTGACTAAGAATTTTCTAACAGAAAAAAAAATGTCCTATACGAGAATCAAGCCCAGCTCCTCATGCTCAATGCTCGGCAGTTAGCCTTGCGACCACTACCTAGTTTAGAAGTCATCAAATGTCTGCCAAGTACTCTTATACGAATCCAATTCGCCATACCATCCCAAAAAATAGGTAATCTCGTCAGATTAGATCATAATCTAACTTTTCCCGAATTTTCTTATATTAGTATTAATAGTAGTAGTGGGTATCTTTACTTTAAAATGTTGGAAATGGTGGTACACTATGTTGGACACTGTGTTGGACAATGTGTTTTACACTTTTAGACACTGGTGAGACTACCTTTAATATAAAAAATGTTAAAGCGCGTGACTTTGCCCCCTGCCCGGCTTTGTATTTGATTTTCCACTATCCCAATGACCCATCAAGCTTGTAAAAGCATTGCAATTCATAATTTATATTTTATTTACAACAAAGAGCCATCAATCAGTCATCTGGCTTGAACAATAGGTTGCGGCTGCACCATTAGACATTTGAAATATTATGAGCTCAACGCAGCGTTTGAACGTAACCTTAATTTATAAGTTTCAAACACAATATCATGTTATTTATTACTTTGTATAGTATTTTGATACATTAGAGTAAAATTTTGAATTTTTATGTGTTTTTTTCTTAACTCATTGGTCTAATGGTCGCAAGCATGACAAAGGCATGCACCAACGGCTGAAGATTAAAATTTTTTTTTTTTTTTTTCCGAAAAACAAATCATTATATATGTTACTGTAAAAGCCCGTATATTGGTAAATCTTAGGTTTAACTGGTAAATCTTGAGATTTACCAACATGAATTGGTAAATATAAGAGTTTTATAAACAAGAGATAATTTTTTTGACTTTTACCTACTTTTTTTAGAGTTTGATACATGCTGGGATTTACCAATACCGGCAGCCTAATTACGTAAAAAAGCGATAGCAACGCGACAGCCACGCGACAGCAATCTCACTGTCAGCCAATACATTATATGTCACAAAAATGACGTTTGATAGAAGATATCGCGCGATCTACGCCTGTCGCTACATCGGTAATTAGGCTGTGGTTGGTAAATGTTGGTTATGAGAATAAAACAATGAGTCAAAACCTTACATGTACTTATTTATTAATCGACGATACACCAAACATGTCTACATATACATGTTTATTTTTCGACTTTTACCGTGTCTTCCAGGTAAAACCTAAGATTTGATGATGATGATGTCCTCCTGACCGGTTTCGGTCACGGCGGCCAATCTCACCGGAGATTAGCCAACTACGCAGGAGATATTATAGAGCACAAGTGTGTGCGCAAACACAGGTTCTCTCTCTATTCCTTCACTCTCATAGTCCGATGGGACGGCAATCCGACACGACCGGAGAGAGATCAGGCGCAGGACCAACAGCTTTACGAGCTTTCCGTGGCACAGTGTGTATTCACATACACAAAGACCCAGACCCGAAATAACTATCTGTAGATCATACGAATATTTGTTCCGTGCGGGAATCGAATCGATCTCTCAACCACTGCACCAACCGTGCTGTCGTTACCGAGTGGATGGTGGGAAAAGTTCGAAATGGACGATGGTCACAGAACATTTCGAACTTTTTCGATTCAGAGTTGGTAAATCTTAAGTTTTACTGGAATATCTTAAGATTTACCGTAGTTCGGGCTTTTACAGTAACATATATGTGTGTATATATAATAATACATCGAGTTTTATCGACGATCAAACTTGGTTTGTAAGCTACAATTACTATTTTCCCATATTATGTAGAACAAGCATGAAGCTACATTGAGACATCGAACGCGTCAGGGATGTCACAAACGATTATCACGTTGAACTGAATGCGTGGCAGGGCTTATCTCTTAATGCCCGATGATAGAAGGCGCTCGGGGCTCCGGAGGTTAATAATGTTTAGGAGGCAACCTTAGTCTGTGGGAACGAAAATATGTTTCATTATTCCTATTGATGGTAGATTAGTCTGTTTATTTTTGGAGCAAGACTTCGGTGTGACTTAATTTAGTATATTGTAATTTTAATTTATACTTTAATGCAATATAATAAGGGTGTAAGCGATGGGAAAATGTTAGAATCTTTAGAAACCAAAAGTAGATATTCATATTTATTTGTAAAACAAATCCCACCAAAAACATTTTCATGTAAAATGTTGCCAAGACGAGACAATAGCCTTGCACTGTCAAAAAGTTATCAGATCTTATGCAGAGCCAACCTTCTAACTCTACACGCCCTAACTCTACAAGCCCTAACTTCACAAACTCTACACCTTAGTCAAAATATGTGGCTTGGCCGTTTCGTTACTACAAGAACTATTGCATTACAGAAAAGTAATGAACAGTGAATACATTTTTCACCTTACGCCCATGTGACGGCAGCGAAACGGTTAAGCCACATATTTTGACTAAGGTGTGGGGTTCGTAAAGTTAGGGCTTGTAGAGTATAGTCATCGACTATGGACTGTATAGTCGATAACTAATGTACATCCACATTTCGCCGATGCTTATATCAAGTATCATGTAATAAGGTGAGCTTATTGCCATCAACCGGGAACAGTTCCAAACTCTGTGATGCTACTGAGAATTTATATACAGAAAATCCCTATAACACATGCCTAGGAATCAGACCTCACGCTCAATAGATTAATAGAAGAAGATATTATGACCATTGTTTTTTTACTGTACCTGCCGTGGCAAGCGCTACTCTGAAGAAGAGCTGCATGTCTAGTGATCGATTACTGACGTACCCCTTACGTGCAACCTGCGAACTGTTTCCTTTAATTAACTGTTACTTGCGTGAGAACGTAACAACGTTGAGGAAACTTAGTTATAATAACATTATTTACCTCCTACGCTCTTTAATGACGGCGGTTGGCGCAGTGGGTAAACGGTTGGCTTTCTTCTCTACGTGTTGCGGGATCCCCGCACGAACAAATAGGTATGGCCTGCAGATAGTTCCGAGTCTTGGATTATGTGCATGTGAATGTGTGTTTGTAAACTGTAGGGCAACGTTTAAAAAATGTGTTGTTCTATAACGTGAAACTAAATATTTATCATGCATAAGTATGTAGATAGATAGATAGAATTGTTTTTATTTCAAATAAACCTAATACAGGCACTTATGAAACGTTATAGGACTCTAGTTGCACGGTCCAAAAAGTTGGTCCTATGGAGAAGAACCGGCAAGAAACTCGAAAAGAACAATGTAGTTTTTCAGGAGTGATCTTATGGTTCCTGGCAGAGAAGTGCTAACCACCCCTCTTTCCTTAGGTTTCAAAAAAGGGGGCTAGAATTCTTAGCTATAATAATACTGAACTACGATCAACTATCAAGTTTGCCAAATCTGTCGATTTCTTCGATTTAATGTGAAATTAACAGTTATACAAAAAAAATGGTTGGTTACACATGCTTTCAATGCACAAGAATTTGATGACGGAAATCCAGTTTCACTAGGTCTCCAAGACGAGAAGCTCAATCAACCCTACACCGCTAATCCATTCCAATATTGTCAAACTACTTTGACTAGATGGCACACAAAGGATCATGACTCGCAAATATTCCCATTTCTCAAATCCATTAGTGCGTCACTTAATTTGTTTAAAGTTCATAATATTAGCACGTTATAGCAATAAAGCACGTTACAGCAACAAAGGTTGCGATGTCGTGACTCGGTTATAATGCACAGATATTGGTAGGCATCGAAGGGAATTGTGAAAGACGGCAAGGTCGGCACGCGACTTGGATAGGCTGGCTGTGCTTTGTGGAAAATATGAGACATTTTTTTTTTATAACCACAGTGGTCTCAGTAACAAAATGTGTACATTTTTATGTAACCCAAGAGTTTAAAAATTACAAAAAAATGCATTTTTACGATTGACAAAATAATAATTGACGTTGACCTCTCTGTCTCTCTCTCTCTCTCTTCTTAAATACTTCTTTATGGTCTCCTTTCATTATACACGATGATTATGCAGTTCACCATTCCAAACTATTGTACTGCCGTAAATGTCCTGTAATGAACATGAATAGCGGACATTTACAATAAAATAGTACTGTAATTTTAAGAAACAAAGATTTAAAGAAGAATGCTCTTCTTGTGACCATTTAAGAGCTTTCTTTAATAAAATGTTCGTCAATAAGAACTGCAGTCTAGTTCTTGTGTTTGCATTACTTCCATTTGATCAATGAGGCGAAGACAACAAAGTACTGAGCAAATAGAAACTATTTTCACAAACTGACCCACATCGTACTAAAGCATTTTTTTTTTTCTTATAAACTCAAGAACTGGAACGCTGTAGACACGCAACGACAACTAATACCTAGTGTACACTATAATCACAAATCTTACGTCGTTTAGACGTGACATGCATCGCATGACTCGGATATAGGCACCTTGATGCAATTATGTCATTAAAAGTGTTTAAAATAATTAAACTTGGTAACATTGTATACCATTCATTAATATTATACCTTCCATATTGGTAGAACGCTTGCAAGTGCGGCTACAGACTGACAGATTACAGGGTTTGGCTCCCAAAGCAGGCAAAGTGTTATTTATGAGTTTTCAACTGATTCGTTACTACTTTTATAAACCTGGATTAAAAATACTGTATCTAAATTTAACCCTCCAAAAAAGATAAATAGGTACCTATAATATATTAAACATTTAATATTCACCTAATCCTCAACCCGGGTATCAAACTTATAACCTCTTGATCTGCAGTTCAATATACCTACTGCCTACGTTATGAACAATAGCAGTAGTTCCAATCATTGTTTTCATCATATATGACAATGTGTCGATTCAATAAACTGTTTAATCAGAATCAGTTTCAATATTTATAATCGGCTAGTGGCCGAAATTCAACCGTATAAATTTTTAATTTTGAACATTATTGAGGTTCTTTTGTCAAAGAGTATACGAGTATACCTCTGTTGTCATTGCATATATTTCATTTTTATTTTTTTTCTATTACGTCAGTTGCGAGCGACATTAATTTGATATTTGACATCGGTAGTATGAACGTAAACAATTATATGTGAGTGTGTGTCAAACGCATGGTAGTGTGTGAAATGTTTAGTGTGTTTCTAATGCATATTATATAAAAATAGTAGATTTCTGCACTCCTTTTCCATAAAAACTTTAACTGTGCCAAATTTCATACTCATCCCTCCGCGTAATTTTTGTAAAAAGGGGTACAAAGTTTTTGTACCTCTTTTTACGAAAATTACGATTTAATAATTAAAAATCATGTAAGCACATTTAATATTGTTGTCCAATATTTACAAAGTGATTTTCCAATATTCATTTGAGCGTCTTTGCAGAAATTTAGATTTTTAAAATATTACCGTTTGATTATTTTTACGAATCAATGCATAAGCATTATTGAGACTTTACAATCCGAGTAAAGCTTAAACAATAAATAGAGTATTAAACTTTGACTTCAAAAACCCTGCAACAGTGGTAAAAATATGTTGCAAAACTGTCAGGAAAAGTGTCATAAAACCCAAATTCATGGGCACCTCACTTTCCCCTCGCTACATGACTTGATTGATTGAGATGATTCAGCGCGAACGAATTTCCCGAGTGAAATAACAATTACGTACGCAGTACCTACTCGTTAATAATTATGTAATTTACAATGACAACTCACGTATTGTATGTAGGCGATAGTATCTTTGAGTTGAAAATGTAAGGGGAAAAAACAATATGCATTTTATTAATTTTGGGACAGATTTTAAAATCGCTAGAAAAATTTCAGATATAATTATAATTCTGATAAGTTCATAGAAAAACTGTTCTAATTTCAAATTAATAGCTTTTAAGCTTTATCCGGGCATTGAAAAATTCTTAGGACCTTTAGAAAATTAATAATTATGAATTACCATCGCTGATATTCCCAAAATACTATCATCACTTTCAATTACAATCACTATCTTGAGTTATGATTAACAAATAAGTATATAACGGACTATATATATTATATTGTACGAACAATGAACATAGTCCAACTCGCAACAGTGACAAAGTTTCTTCTAGTATTTGATAGATTTTCAAGTATACTTTAATTCGTAGTATTGCAGTTAAGGTCAAATGAAACGGAAAAACGGTGTTTTAATTGGAAAAACAAGAATTGTGCCGCAATTTGAGACAAACATTGACTGCACGGACCTCGATACAGATATAATCTATATCGAACAGTTGATACAAGTAAAACTTTTACTTATGTAGTCTAAAAATGTATTAGCGCTCTAAAAATGTCAGTGACCCCTAAATCAGTTTTAATATTCCTGTATCTATACAATTTGTAGACAAAAACGAACGTTAGTTTCAATTCAATTAAACCTGTTTGATTACTTGGAAGTCCGTCTGTTTGTTACCTCATCGCGACTAAACCACTGAACTGACCGTTATGAAATTTCAAAAGAATTGCCGTCTGAGTCCTAGAGACGAACACAAACTTTTTTTTACTATTGCATTAAAACACTAATTAGATAATAAATACACAATAAATGCAAACGAAGTTGCGAGCACCAACGATTTAAAAACAAACTTTAAAAAGTAATATTTTAGTACAATAATGATAAAGTAATTCCACTATACAACTTAAAAACATATAAACTTAATTCAACTACACAATGTAAGTTTACTTTGAAGTCGTATAATTTTATAAATAATACACTAATTAAATTTGAGAACTCTGCACTGATATAACAAAGAAACACAATATTGCCCTCATCTTCTTAAAGAAGAAGACTTTAACGAAGCTCAGATAACAAAACGTAATTAAAAAAACTAACAAAAACATACAGCTATAAACAACTTCATTTTCTCGGTGAAAAACCTTTATTATTAAAAAATCTTTAAACCGTTTACGATGCACCCTTCGTTTCATTTCACTTCATATACGAATCAAATGTATTAAAAATAAAACCATTAAATGTAAATAAAATCTAATAAAACCGTAAGTGACATCGCAATAATTTTGGCCGCAGGCAATATTTTCTTTTTGGCAATAATTCTATCCGCAATATTTATACGCAGCCCTTATTTTTATGGTATACTTTATTGTTTAGGCGATAAAGTCGAGAATTGATTGGCGAGGTATCAATGGGTGTAAGCGTTGTTTAATCGGTCAGTTTTCACGTAGCGTTTGATAGCCCGTGCGTGATATTGAATACACATTGTTGTGGCGATCGGATAACAATCACTTTATGTTTATGACGTTATTCGGTCGAACAACATTCAATTACGTAATATTATACATCTATGAATAAAGTTAACAATTTTAGTGAATACTTTTATTTTTTTAAGTTCAGCACAATTATTATTTAATGACAATTAAAAAATCATAATAATTTGAATGGCTATGTACGTATAAAAATTTAAGAATTGCTTTAAGCTAGAACATTCGGAAAAAGACGGTTAAGATTAATGAAGAGAAATGGTTCATCTAGTAACCCTATCCGCGGCTACTGAGCGTAAGGTCCTTAGTTCCATTCCCAAGTCGGGCAAATTGTTATTAGGATTTTTCGGGAGATTGGAATCGTGCCCCGTAGATGGTAATAGGCTAGCATCCTAGAGACTTTATAACAGTATAGGCGAAATGTAGGTGTACCTACAATACGCGTCTGTCAAAACTTTAAGGTATAATTGTATGATTCTACGTCATGTTATTTCTTCGGCAATTTAACAACGGATTACTTACTGATTTAACTGCCTCACTCGTCTAGTGGTCGCAAGCGTAACTGCTGAGCTCATGCTCACGGTACTTGGTTTGATTCTTGGGTCGGGCAGTATTATTGGGTTTTTCTGTACGTCAGTAAAGTAGTGAGCAGCAAGGAGGCTGGAGCTGCGCCCGGTATATGGCAATAGGCTCGCCCCCTATTACATCGGATTCAATAACGGCATCAGCTAAATATGGGTGTATAATAGTAAACCTCTGCCTAACCCTTCGGGGAATACAGGTGTGATTCTATTCTATGCTTGTAACGGATAATATTCTACAGTAGATTTGAGAACCTATTGTACAGGGTAGTCACAAAAAGTAGTATCTCCGAAGTGATTGCTTTCCACTTAGCCTGTATGTCACGAGACTTATTGCAATAACCTCAGCGTAATGTGCTTTGATATTAAACCTTTTACCGTTTTAATAGCTCTGACAGATGCTGGTTCTTTTTTGATTAAATCCTTTAGTAGACGAGGATGTAATAAATCAAAATTATCGTCAGGTTTGCGGCAGTTCAGGTTTAATATCTGAATGATGTGGGAATGAATGGAAAATGTACCACTTGATTGTAATAAAACCACTTATTAAACGCTTGATCGACAGTTCACATGACCTGCTGTTCTTTGGTCAAAGAATAAGTATTGCCATTCAACGTGGTAATGCTGCCAGTCTTCTGGGGCACGCTACCAGTTGACAGCGATGTGGAGGAGTACTTTGACGCCTAAGTATTCGTTAAGGATAGATTTTCGTTTGTTTTTTATAAGGTTCAATCAATACATTAGCATAAGCAGTTAATAAAATTTATAACATATATTTAAAATTTATTAGGGTATTATTTCTAAGTTCTTTATGGATTTTCGAAGTCGTAGAAGTTGATAAAAATGTATGTTATTCATTTGATCCAACCGTCTTATTGGTGCAGTGGTCGCGAGATCGGCTCCTGATCATGAAAAAGTAACCGGGGGGGGGGGGGGGGAAGATTTACCAGAATTTTCTGAAATTCTAAGTAGCAACCCAGAGATTAGAATTGCGCTAGGTAGCTAGTAATAGGCTCGCTTTCTATTTCATGGGACTTAATAACAGCATCGACGAAATGTAGGTGTGCAGTATATCTCTGCCTAACCCTTCAGACGTGATGCTATGTTATGTAATTTACTTCGACTGTAATACATAATTACGATAGTTAGTCGTTCCACCATATTTGAATACTTTTGCTGAGCTGAATGTAAGGAGTACCTTAAATATTTCGCTTTATTTGGTGATATAGCTGTTCTAGGATAAAGCATCTGACGCTGGCTACATTAAACCTTGACTAAAGTACAATACTTTTTCATAAGTTGCTAATAGGCCTACATATTTCCTATTGCGATACAGTCATAATCTGCTGTTTCGCTGCCGTCACATGGGCGTAAGGTGAAAAATTTATTCACTGTTCATTACTGTTTTGTTATACAATAGTTATTGTAGTTACGAAACGGCCAAGCCACATATTTTGACTAAGGTGTAGTGTTTGTGAACTTAGGGCTTGTAGAGTTACGATGTGTAGAGTTAGAAGCTTGGCTCTACATGAGATCTGATAACTTTTTGACAGTGCGAGCCATATGGTCTCGTCAGTTTATTCCACTTTGTTCACCTGGGTGAACAAAGTGTATCGCAGGTACTACATTAACAAACACAAATATCCGCATGCACAAACCCTCAAACCTGGTAAACTATATGTAGGCCATACATTTGTTCGTTCGTTTGTTTTAGGAACAACCCACTCTTGGAAACGTGCACCTAGAGTCTAGACTTTTTAAAAGGCCCAGTTCAAATGAAAAACTTAGACTATAACTGTTCCGTGCTGGTATCGAACCCGATACACGTAGCGCAACAGTCGATTACTCAACATGGCCAACCGTGTTATAATAATGTTCTTTTGTGTTTACTGATAAGTGACTGTCTCCGTACATTTACACGCTCACAAACCATAGCTATATAAAATATACAACTAGAATATTTAGTTTTAATTCCGCTAAACTACTGCAAGTTTGGGTGCATGCACCAAACCGATCGATCGATCGGTTTAGTTGCATGTTACATTATTTCTATCGCACCTTCTGCATGTGCATATATTTGCGGGCGGGAGGGCGGTGCTGTGCATGCACCCAAACTTGCAGTAGTTTAGCGGAATTAAAACTAAATATTCTAGTTGTATATCTTATATATCATGGATTTCCGCAAAGTAACACCTGATTCCATTAATTAACCATAGCTATGACCTATCTCAAAATTAAACCCTACAGTGCAACCATAATCAAAACTAATCTCGTCTAGATTACCTACCTAATCTTAAGTTTATTAAGTTCCAACATTAGCTGACACACAATATATACCACGGTGTAATTAAGTGGCACAACATACTTCGTACAACTCGCACACTTGTGACGTTTATCAGCGCCCCGGGGTTAACGTGGAGTGACGTCGACGTCTCCCACTCTCACGCTATATTACGTACGTTTATTAACTTTTATTCAACTTTTGTGTGTTACAAGCTTTACGTTTTGGGGTGAATAAATAAATTGAAACCCTCACTTTGATGTCTCACTTTACATTTTGTAAGGTTGGCCATTAAAATACAACCATAAGAGTTAGCTCGACAATAGGTAATTGGTCTAGTGGCAGCTGCTATGTGTGGTCCTGGGTTTGATTTGGTCGGGCAAAGTGTTATTGAGTTTTTTATGTAGGTAGGTAAAATTCTCAGTAGCAGCATGGAGTTTGGGACTGGTCCGGCTGATGGCAATAGGCTGGCTTAACATAGGATTTAATATCATCATCAGCAAAATGTATTTGCAGAATTAAATAGTACACCTCTGCCTTGCCCTAAGGAGAATACAGGCGTGATGCTATGTTATGTTACATATTAGCCTTATTTATAGATCATGGTTATTATGTTACAGGCAGATTAGTGAATCGATGCTCACAGACGTAATGTTTGAAAAGTATGGTAGACGGCCCACTTAAATCAGTACTACAATGACTTAAAAAAAAAAAAAAAAATGACTTGCCTTTTGTTCCCTTATTATTTAATGTCCTAACCACTGGTCAAAATCTCCACTCTGCTTACTACAGACGTACTTTCCGAGGCACGGTGTGTATTCACTCACAAAGACCCAGACCCGAAACAACTATCTGTAGATCATACAAATATTTGTACCGTACGGAAATCGAACCCACGACACGTAGCGCAGCAGTCGATCTCTCAACCACTGCGCCAACCATGCCGTCAATATACATATACACTCTCACATGTACATACAATTATATTTAGTAACTTACACAACGAATAAGGGAAGGGAATGATAACGCTAGCGGGGCTCAAGAATCCAAGATGGCGGTTCATTAATCACGTGACCTAGTGAGGGAATGACGCGGCAGTCTCGCAGATTGACGGACAAGCACAGCTGTAGTTAATTTGATGGAACAATTTAGGCTTATAGCACTTGAGCCTAGAACTTATAAGGTTGAAAATGGAATTAGCCTTGAAAATAGAACTAAGGGAGATTAAGGTGGAAGTAAGTTTGACCTTTGATATTAACAGCCGAGAAAATATCGTTACTTCCAGTAGGCGTTGTTAGATGTTGTAAGATAAGTTTCAAGGATTGTTTTGTTTAATAACGTTGCTCTTTTTTTTTTGATAAGCCTTTTGAGAACGCATCATGGGCTGTCCTCCGCCTGGGGGGCGGAGGGGTGTGCCGAACTCCTACCGGCTAAGCTCACCACGGTGGTTTGCCTCGACACCATATGGAGGGCTTCGGGAACTCTTAGAAGACCGCACCGAAGCCCATCACGGTGTCATGCCAAACGGCACTTCCCGGAGGGGGTGACTGTATATAGGTCCCCCGTTACCCTCGCTGGGTGCTGTGTGCACGGCGACACGGACCACACCATGTCGCCGTCTTCTCGGGGTTCGCTAAGTGAGAGCGCGCAGAGGCTCCACTCTGCGCGCTCGCGACCCCTAAGAAATAATACGTGTTGCTCCTAGACTAACATTTCTCCTGTATCGTTGATACTGTTTACAAATACACATGACAACACCCGGACCTGCAGCCACAATCTGTAATTCATACAAGTTTTATTTTTCACAGTCTGTCGAAATTCATGGAAGTGAGTCAGAGGTTGGTAGATGGCGGGATAATATCTATGTAATTTTTAATTCTTAATTATTACCAAATTTATAAGATTGTAAGCGTAATTTTAATATGTAACATATATCTATAGCATCGAATTAGTCTTGTGTTATGAAACTTTATTTGTTTTTTAATAAATAAATGAAATAAAATATATATTTGTCCGTGCAACAATCGAACCCGCGATCTGTAGCGCAGTAAGCTAACCGCATTCCCACCGCCCCAACCGTACCGTCAATATTGATTAGTATCTTCATCCACCAACCTACATATCATTTTAATTTATCAATATTACATCATTAAGTTCAAATCACCGCTCAAACACACAAACATTACTTCATCGCAAGATTAATTTAATTTTAAACAAACAAGATGAAGTTAAATCAATTAGTATTATCAGTGGATGCCTCAGCTAAACTATTACTGAATTAAACCAGTTCTTTCTGGGAGGTTGCATCTTTAATTAAACTTTAAGCCGACAGATCCCAAAGGAATCTATTGGGGGCGGATTACATCGAGGTGCGCGGTTTAGATGTGGTATTTCATAATTTATTGCAATTATTATAAGTTGCAAGAATCAGTATTCAGAAATTAGTAGTAATAGCATCATAGCATCACGCTTGTACTCCCCGAAGGGTTAGTCAGAGGTGTACTATTGTACACCCATATTTCGCTGATGCTGTTATTGAGTCCCATATAATAGGATATAATAGGCACAGTTCCAGAGGAACTGTGCCCTGTGCTGCTCGTGCTGCTACTGAGAATTTTCATACAGAAAAACTCAATAACACTTTGCCCGAGCCGGATCTCAGACTCAGCAGTCGCCGCTTGCGAGCACTAGATTAATGGGGCACTCTGATAGGTTTAGGCATGGAAATCAAAATCAAAATCATCTGTTCAACAACAAACTCGAATCACAGCCCTTGCTGGCTCCAATGTAGCGATCGGTTGCGTTTATTGTTTTAAATACATGTCACATCCATTCTTCGTAGCTGAACATTCGAACAGTAGCACGGAGCTACCAGATAAAGTCAGCCTTCTAGACTCATTTAACTTGCTGCTGTCGGTGCTAGTCATTCATTCCGTTCGGCTTTTCATTCTTATTCCATATTCTTATAAGCCATAGATTGATTTATAATAATTACTTAGATTTAGATTTATTTTATTGATTAGGTTTATATTATAATATTTGTTTGCTATCGGACAAAGGAGGCTACAGACGGAGTTTAAAAAAAAAAACAAATGAAGAATGAAGAATTACAATATTTGACTAATGCTAATTGATTGACAACGTTCGAGATTGGAACCAAAGTGCCGTTGCCAATGACACAGGGTGCGCGATGGTTGTCGCGTTGCGCGATGTCAACTCTTCGCGTCGTCCTCGTTTCCGTTGGCTGATGCAATCGAATGTTACTTAGTGCAAATGAGATGAACGCCTAGTCAGCGATTCCCTTATATATTCCACGGTACACGTGGTATAACATGCTGGTGCTGGTGCAACACAAACACCAGCTCACTGATGGATAGCAAAAAAATCGTATGATTTAACTGGTGCCAGAAGCCAGCTAGAATGCGGGATCATTTTAGTGGATGGGTACCAACATTTTCCTTGTACACTAATAACAACTTTTTGCCATCACCAATCCAAGAATCTACCCGTTTTCAACTGTGTTTATTAACATTCTTCTCTCGTTAACCTTCCTCAGTACCTCTTCTTTTGTGACTTGCTTTCTGTCCAGTTTATCTTCTCCATCCAACTCTCTCCAACAACAATATATACCAAGACAGTAATGAACTGACTGCTGACTGATCGCTTTGTGCAAATTCTATTATCTCTAAGTTAGTCAATAAGGCAATAAGCTGGTCAATAATATCATAAATCTACTCTTTATAGGTCAACAGGGATCCGATCCTCTCAACACAACATTCACCCACTCTCCAAACTAAGTCGGGAGGTTAACAGGATTATTAGTAATGCAACACGCAACGTTGCGGCGAACCTCCCTGCCACCAAGTTTACCTGTATGATTTAATATACGTTTGTTGGTTTGCTTTGAGTAATACTATTTATCCACTCGGTATACGCAACTTTTATGTGTAGAGGGACTCGTAGCTACATAGCAACCATGTTTGTACCGTGTTCCGTGGATGAGTAACCATTCTAAAACATCGAGACCCTTCCGTGTCTAGGAAAGCAGTTGATCCCGGGTGTCATATATGAAGGCCACTAACATCAGGCCTTCTAATTGTTTATGGTAATTTTTTTTCTACTGAATATTAACTACTTGATTAATCAAAAGGCGACATCTGGCGTCCGACATCTTAAATCCGCTTTGCAAGCACTGTTTGAATAAGAAAAAACCCGCCCAAATCCTTAATTTCTACTGTCAACTCTTAAAACTGTGGGAATAAATTGTGTTTTGCTTATCTGTGGTCGTAGTAATTAAATAAAACAAGGTGCTGAGCGATTTATAGGTCCCTGGGGCCCTGTTGTCTGAGTCTCGACGTGCCAGGAAACTGAATGCTTTCTTTTTTTCCTGTTATTTGCACAAGTACGAATTTCCGTTCGGAGGATGAATTTTTTAATATTCTATTTGTATTTTATAAAGTACTAGATTCCGCCCGCGGCTTCGCCCGCGTGATTTATGAACCCGTACATTTTACCGGGATAAAAAGTAGCCTATGTGCTAATCAAGACTATAATCTCTCAATTGGATAAGGATTAATGCTGTATTGCTTAAAATTGCTTCGTAAATAAGCCATTATTTCTCGTAAAAAGTAAAGGATAAAAAATGGTTATTGTGGGTTATCCCTAAGAGATAGACATATACCATCGCGGACTTTTTTGTAGACCTTTTTAAGGTGTACAATACTGTAGTACATTGTTTTGATCTATCTCGTAGGGTTCAGCCAGCGTTTGCAATGTAAGCGGAAAAAATGTAATTATTTACGGCATCACATTAGAAACCTCAAAAATAACAGTACTTCTCCACTATTTAATGGATGTTATTATACATATAAACCTTCCTCTTGAATCACTCTATCTATTAAAAAAAACCGCATCAAAATCCGTTGCGTAGTTTCAAAGATTTAAGCATACAAAGGGATATAGGGACAGAGAAAGCGACTTTGTTTTATACTATGTAGTGATAGTGAATAGTGATTGTAACCCTGATTTTTCGATGTGGGGTCAGAATATTTACTCTTGGCAGGCGATTTAATTTCGAAACTTAGTTATCAAGAAAAAAGACAATAATAAAGTATGATTGTTATCATTCACAGACTACAACCATTAATAAACCCATAAAAATGTCGCGACGTATTGAACTCATAATATTTTTTGTACCGAAAGTAAAGTCGGTACAAAAATGCCAAATTAATGGCTAAATCAAGCCAACCACGAAGAGGAAAAAAACGCAAAATAACCCTTACTGAATTATTCTCTCATTACGAATACTGAATGCGAAAAATCGCTGTAAAACGTTACCAATAAAGGAATGATTTATTCCAACGATGAAACTAACTATGTAGGCATCAGCTGAAAGTATTTCACTTGGCAGTTTTTACGACTCAACTTGTCGCCAATTTTATTAGTGTTTGTATAAAATACGATAAGGCAGTGATGATAGTAACCGGGTTTTGTTTTATGGTATTAGTTTCTTTGGCTTTTTATTTTAGGATGATCGGTTGGAATTCAGTTGAAGCTCTATTTTTGTGGTATTTACGAAGACTTCGGTCATATCGTTATTTTACGAGATGTTTAAATAAGTTTTATATGAGACTGATAAAAAAATGTTTTACTTATATAATAAGGCATGAAACACGAAATTTTATCAACAAAGTTTCCGTGGTAGCTACTCAATATTATATTAATAATTTTCTCTTATCTCACTACCCGGAAAAATTTGCTTAAACCCAGTAACAGTACGGCTAAAAATCTTACCTTAAAACACCAACTTTTTCCTAAATCCCCAAAGAAAAACTAAAGTCGTCTACTATCTGAAATTCACGAGCACAATGCCGTCACAAGAACAAATTTACCTTTTAAAAATGCAAAACAAACTTCCATAATATATTTGCAAGACACAAAAGTTAAATAGAAACATTTTAGTCCGAGTAAAGTCCGCTTTAAGTTTGTTTTTAACAAATCGTCCTTAATATCTGTGACTACCGGCGGCGGCGATGCAACCTTTGCATTTTTGTCACCCCGTTTTGCCTATAAATTCATTGTATCTAGTAATAAGGTTTGCTTGTGTTGAATATTTATTTTGTATAGCTTCAATTTATTGCGGCAAAGAATACATAAATCTACATACATAATAGTTCAATAAGAATAATTGCGTGTTGTGCCTTGATTTATCTTCCCCCCAAATCAAGAAGAAGAAGAAATATTACTTAGAATAGTGAATGACAAACTGCCATGTCATTGATGGATAGATAGAATTGTTTTTATTTCAAATAAACCTAATACTGGCACTTATGAAACGTTAAAGGACTCTAGATGTACGGTTCCAAAAAGTTGGTCCTACGGAGAAGAACCGGCAAGAAACTCCGATGAGGAGTTGGATGCAGCGTTTCTTTTTCTTTTGAGTTTTAGGGGTTCTATCTTATGTTGACGTCAAAAATACATAATAACCAAGTGTATTTTAAATAATTACTTTTTGAATTTGGAGAGAATTAAAAATATCATGTAGCTTACTAAAAGACACAAAATCAACAACAAAGTTTATTGCCTTATAATTTATTGAGTATACATATTTAGTAAGCAAACCCCTTCTACATAGTTTGTGTTCCCCAGGCCTCCGAAGAAGTTTCCGTCGGCAACCAGGTGCCGCTCACAGACGCTGCCGTTAACTTGTTACACAAGTTCCACTAGAAATTGTTCCGCTTTTTTGTTTCTTTACTTTTACTGTGCAGGAAGCAAATTTTCTGACAATTTTTTATGAGTTATTCGATTGTGGTAGGTTGTGGTGTTGGTTAGTGTTGATTTTTCAATATTTATTTTATTTATTACTTTTTAGAACATTATCTTTCAATTATATAAACAATAATAGATGATATGTGTTTAGCTTGGCAATATTGGAATTTCATAAAGATGGAAGTGTGAGTGATATAAAATTCATCTTTAAAAAAATGCCACCTTTGTTTATAAATAAATACGTAGAAAACCTTAAATAATATTGTCAGCAAAACTGTAAGTAAAGTACACACAACCAAATATTCTCGAAAGTCAGATATATGAGTAATAATAACGCATAACATGTTTTCATCTAAGTTAGAAACTAAGCGAGGATAGTTAGCACAATATGCAAACGTTTATAAACTGCAAGAATCTTGCTTACTTAATACTGTGACTGCTGAAGTTGCATCTGCAAAGCTAAAGTTTTGGGCAAACGAAGCTGAAACACTTGGGCATTATAGTGAAGGTAACAGTTGCCGAACTTTATATAAACTCACAGAACCTTATCAAATAGAACGTAAGAGTATTATGAATACTGTTGGCGAAGTTTGATTATTAAAGAGATAATATAGAAGTTTTTATTTCAAACTAGCGTACCGCCCCAGCTTCGTACGGGTAGCAGAGCAAATACTTACGCTTTCTTTTTTTTGTCGTAGTGTCGTGTCAGCCTATTATGTCGAGCATTTCCTCGGCGCACGCTAGTAAAGCTCCCAGTCGGCAAGATTGATATTTTTTTTTCCGATATCTTCAACTATGATCGTCATATTTCAGCTAATTTACACAAAGCCTTACCTAATTATACACAAAAACCGCATGAAAATCCGTTCAGTAGTTTTTGAGTTTATCGCGAGCAGACAGACGCGGCGGGGGACTTTTTTATAATATTTAGTGATAAGCCTTTGCTTTCTTTCAAAACGTCGTAAAATTACCTACGTATAATAGCAGGTTTTTAATATTAATATACTACGCGATGTAAAAAAGGTTTTAAATAAAACTAAAATTTATAATTTATTTTCGTAATCAATACATAAATCTAATCAAATATTAAAGTCTTCAGTTACAAATAAATGGTTTGTTATTCCTACAACGAAACTGACGAGAAGATAGACGAAAACATCAAAACAATTAACTTTTTAAACGCAACAATTTTACGATCCACACTTGTTCGAAATTCCCAAATGCCAGATCAAAATATTTTCGACTGTGCCCGAGGGCCGGGCTTTTACAAACTTTTTTATTAAACCTTTAACAAAAAACTGCGGAAAATTTTATTATATTTCGCGTCAATGGGATAATCGAGATAGATGTTTTTTTGACGTTTAGTTATCGGATTTGCTTCGTTTTGTTTGGCGACGATAAAACGACGAAACGATGTTAGAAATTTTGTAGATGAAAGCGTTTATATATTTTTTTGTGCTGCTACTGAAAATTTCCATACATAAAAACCCAGTGACACTGCCCGACCCGTGAATCAAACCCAAGACCTCGTCGAACATGTTATTTTATTTAAATTTCTTTGTACAATATTTGGATTATGGCAATAAACTTTGCCAACGGTGAGGCCTACTATATCGTGGACAAGTTAAGTATTGAATGTGCATAACTTTTCATAGATCCTCTGTAGGACCATTTCTTGAGAGTGACGGCAAATTTAGTGATGGTTATAAAAAATAATGTCCAGTAGACATAGTGGACAAGCTAAAGGACTTTATGACATCAAAAAACAGTACAAATTAATACAGTACCTACCTACTTTTAAAATATCTAAGAGAAATCTCCTTGTTTTACCACCGTTCAAATTTATGGCAAGTTTTGTTTAAGAACTCAGTATCAAGATCACCACAATTTGTTTCTACGTCTCACAACCCTAAATGATACCGCAAGCCCAAGCGCCTATCTAAATTAGTTTTTTGCAAGGAAGCGTAAAACAACTCAAACACTTCTTTCACTTTATCGTGAAAGGCATTTAATTAAAAAGTTGAAAGCAATCAAAACGATATTTCAAGATGGGGGTCTGTTCGTAACGTCATCAAGTCCTATCGAGTTATTAAAGTCACCCGAGAATAAGGCGAGATAATAAAATTTCGATAGAGTCCCAGAGGATACTTTAAGAACGTCTGCTATGGTTTAAATCCACATTAATTTTGTTCAATCTAAGAGGGATTAGGTGGTTGATTCAAAATGAGAGTTTAGCGGGGATTGTGGTTCCCAGATGAGTTTGAATTATTATTTCGCTGGCTGCGAAATGTTTTCAAATTTAATTAATTTTTAGATGCTATCGTGTTTTTTATCGCAGTTTGGTCGTCTCTAGGAATTAACTTGAGAACATGTTTTGTAGTATTTAAGTAGTTTAAAGAATTCATTATTTAATTAATTACAAGGAGTAGACAACATTGGATAAAAAATAAATCTCCAGAATGAGTATTTTTTTTCCTGTCCTCTTGCCTCCTTCAGGTAAACTAAAGACCAACACAGCACCCTTTATAATAGTAATTTTAGCAAAGGGGCTTATTTGGAATTAGTTCGGACTCCACGTCAATAGTACAACCAGCACGGTTAGAACTCGCGACCTCGCGCTCCCTAGTCCGACGTCAACACAACAAATGCAAAAAGAATGTAAAACATACTGAATGAATGGGCAATGTAACTGTTTACTCCGCCAAAAATGCTTTACAAAATACAAGTACCACTACAGGTTAAGCTCGAAAAAGGCGTTTTTACGCCATTTGGCACGGTTACAAGGGCAATAGTACGAGTGCACTTATTGCACCCGTAAAGCAGGTTTTAACGCTGCAAGTTCAGCAGTACGTTTCTTCAGACAGACTTATTGGAGTACGGGCATGGGACCCGGGTTTATTTGTGCTCTAGTTTATACCTAAAAGCAGTGATAGCCGAGTGGTTGAACCTTTTGTTCCATGCATTCCCTCGGTTGCGACAGGTCAGCTCAAATAGCTATGGTACTTTCTTAAAAAAGCTATTCCAGCCCATATTTGTCTCACATAAATCCTTACATCACAATCTGTCTGAACTTTAAAATAGACCTTGACCCCTGAGTTTGTTTCAGCGTTTCTTCTCAGGGATAGTCATAGGTAATGCCGACGCCATCTAGTTTAAAAAAGACGTGTAAAAGTGATTGAAAAATCCTTATTGCAAAATTAATAATTTCATTTCATTGCAGAAGGGTCTGAGTTCAAACCTAGCCCGCACCTCAGATTTTTCAGAATCATATGATTATCACTTGCGTTAACGGTGAAGGAAAAACATCGCGAGGAAACTTGCGCACCAGAGAGGGCTCCATAAAGTTCTTGATGGTGTGTGTAGTCCACCAACCCGCACCGCGCCAGCTTAGTTGAATAAGGCCAAGGTATAGTCTGCGTCAGTATATGACGCAGACTATACCAAATAACCTAGAACATGTAAAGAGTTTAAATGGACCAAAACTCTGGTACTCATTATATTCGGCCCAGCAAACTCTTCATGTCATGATCATACTAGCCGTTATAGTCAAAGTGCTCATATATTCGTAACAGGTGGAAAGATAAACTTTTTCTAGTTAAAATAAGTTTTACATGTGTATAGTCCATATAATCAGATATGACAGCGATAAAGCGGAACTTTCATCAAATTTAACGATAAGATGAGCATTTTGACAGTTGTGCTATATATACCTATATAATTGCCAATATTAACTTAAAGTTAAACTCAATGGCTAATCTCATCTAAATTTAGCTTATTTTAATTATCATAATTATTGTTGTGCCTTTAGTTATTACCACAAATATAAGTACTTTTCTCTGCGCATAATACAGTGCATGCAGTACTCTTCTATAAGTAATGGTGCACTTAGACTTAAGTTTGAAATGTATAATTTGTTTATCTAATAGTGTACTCATTGTTGAAGAGCCAAATAAATAAATAAATATGTATTATACTTACGCTGTAAATACTTTTGCTGAACTAAATATTACCTGAAATGTTTCGATATATGTATTTATACACCTTTGTCGCTGCCTGTACTTAGATTTTCTTCTACGTCTGTAGTGGTTATGTATAGTGTCAAAAAAAACCACTCAACCTGAGATTTCCAAAGTATATCACTTTTGAAATCTCAGGTTGAGTGGTTTTTTTTTTTTTATAGACTTTATTTATAGACTGATGTTTGTCTAGTTTTAAATAAAGATAAATTCCATGTCATAGAAGTCCATGACCAAAGAATTTGATTTTTTTTCCACGAATTTTTAAGTGTCAAGGAGGTATTAGTTCACACAAGCTAGCGTCAGTAGCAATGCTAGCGCCAACGCTTCATTTTATGTTACTTTTATAGAAATTCAAACCATTACGCACCGTGAAATTAACGAGTGTATATTTTTTTGAAAAAGATGCTCATCTATCCTTTACACCAACTAAAACTTTCCAGTTACGTTTTCTGTCTAGACAAATAATGATTAGTTCAAACAAACTTGTTGCAAAAAACAAGCTCGATGCATCTAAATCATTATCATTCTCCTGCTCTTACCCCATTTTATTTGTCCTCGATTGGTTTCTTTCAAGTGTCATGTCAGTATTCACTTTGTTGGCCATGTTTAATTTCTTGGGTGTACTATTCTTCTTAGAAAAAAATATTAAAATATATATACCTATTTTAAACCGCTACCGTCCGTCACTTGATCTCGTCCCTCGCTCTACTATAATGGTGTTGACGCATTTTTCTTTATTTATTCTTTATAAAACTTCGTCTCCCCTAACATTTGAGTGAGTGATTTTTCGTGTACGTACTCTATCGATGGCTTTTGATAAGTTCACGGCTGTGTGGCAAACTAAAAACAGATATTGTTTTCTTTCGACGCTTTCGTGTTCTTTATTAGATTGAAGCCCTGTGGGACTTAGTGAATACATTAATACGGAGACAGGTTTAAGTATAGGTAAGTTTTATTGGGTAATGATTTGTTGAATAGTGGATAGTTTTGTCTTTGGCCCTGACAAGTATTTTGCATCAAATTGTCAGAATAAATAAGTAAGTTTAAATAAAAACATTTAGTGTTCTCATGATTTGGCACACTAAAAGCTAGACTATATTATGAATGTTAAATATAATTATGCAAGCTATGTCAGAAAGTGCTTGAAGAACAGAGGTTATCGACAGTTGTAAACACATAAACTACCTACCTATTGGACAGTACCCAAGAAAAATAGAAACTACCAATGAAATCAAAATCTACAATGTTAAACTTGGAGTTGCCTTATGTGGATAATTTAAAAACCTTAAAGTTACAACAAGAACCAATATTTTAAAAATAAATTGGGGATATTAAAAAACAGTTTTCCTTTTATAATTTTTATTTTCTATTTTTAACAATAAATTAAACTATGCAGATATGTACACACTTACATAAGTAACATTTTGTTCTATATATTGACAATACATCTAAAATTAATTTTATTTATTTTACCGCGTACCAACGAAATAAATCACTGTTATACGGTTGTACTCATTTAACAATAATTATTATGTCTGCTATACTTATAAAAAATCTGAGTATCCGGCAAAGTCATGAAAGCTTTCATTTACTTGATGCGAGCGATTTGCGTATTATTCACCTATCATGAAGTGTGGCCCCCCCGTATACCGATCAACAAGACAAGTATGTAAATAATTTTTCTTTTAGTGTTTACTTAAATTAATGTACTATACATTTCAAATAAGAAAACATACTGATGGCCGCCAAATGCGAATTATCCGTGAACTCAACAGCAGTCACCGTGCATTTGATTTAATTTCATACATACGCGCACACTATTTTCATACATTTTTGGTTAAGTATCTAACTACTGTCAAGATCGATACTAACTCCCATTTAAGGTAGATGTCTTCATTTAAAATACATAATCATATTAGATGTACTACGTGCAAATACAAAACAACACCCAATAGGTATACTCGTATTTAAGCAAAGTAGGTCTTGATCCAATTAAGATTAAAACTAAAGTTCCATGACAAGATTTCTCTTATTCTGTTGTTTTCCCTTGATCGAATAATTTATTTACTAGTTAATAACTTACTTAATAAGTACTTTCTAAAAATATATAAATTTTTGTATGACCTCAATTATAAAACACGCTTCACACGAAACGCTGTGCGAGGCGTTTTTTAAGTTTTGGTTTCCCATACAAACGGATTTTGGCACATATTGTTGGCCGCCTTCTGTCTAAAGGATGCTATCCACTCACAGATTCTAAGGATTTCCCCGCATATAACAACACCTAAATTCCTTTATATCAACGTCATAAAGATGTAAAATACCACCCCTCGGATTCGGCTCGAGTGACACGATTCTGATTTACGCCCATATGCTATTGACATAAAAGTGTTTCTGTGCACAGGAAAATTCAGCCTCATTATGTGCATATACATTTAAGTGCATAGTCCTGCACGAGGTCCAAATTACAGAAATTATAATATTACGGAATGTTTTTTTTTTTCATTATTTAATGTATATTAAAATTTTGGTTTATGATAGTGCGTATCAAGTGAAAGTATTTTGATTGAATTACAATAGTAATAACCGCTTTAATGAGCAATGGCATTCGACACTAAGTTATAATGGAAACCCATCATAGAAATATACGTAAGGTTCACAAAAATTGTGCAAGAATCTATAAATATGAATCCTTAATGTCTTCAACAATTCTTAAATGTATCAGATTAATTCCACACTTAACCATTTGTATGCGATAAATCATATTATAACTTAAACTTAGAACACTATCGCATTAGGTTTCAACCAGAAAGTAATGGTAGGCTTATTAATGCTTCTGTTAATATAAATTAAAAATTAAAAAATAAATATTTTCAGCATCGCTTCCGCGGTGTGTCGCGACCCTAACGATAGCGTTTTGAGTTCGGTTGCTTAGACTAAAATCACTTGACTAGATACTCGTAATATTGTTGAAACATTACGATGTGCTCACAGTATGTAGCCCATATTGTCATAAGGTCCTTGTTCTATTGACTCCATGGTAACTATTGAGCCCGACCTGCCTACTTTCTTTGCGGATTTCCAAGCTGGTGTTGGTGTGAATAACTCTTTCCCCCGCTGAAAGAGATGGGTTGAAATTATTGGTATTACATAACATAAAGTAAAATAACCTATGACAGTCGTGAAGGGTCTCAGCCGCCCAAAAAAATCCGACAACCAGTCTAACCTTAGAGAGTCAGTGTCTCCTAGTAGTTGGATGGCGGAGGTCAGATGTAAAATACTGATATTCAGCGACAACTGGTTAGACTGGAAGCCGACATAACATAAAATAACATAGCATCGTAACTGTATTCCCCTAGAGATTGGCAGAGATGTACTAAATTGTAAACGTACATTTTGCCGATGTCGTTATAAAGTCCCATTTAATAGAGGGCGAGCTTATTTTCATATAGCGGGCACAAAAAACTTTGACCTGTTGCTGAGAATATCAGATAAACTTAATAACACTATTCCCGACCCACAGATTGATCCATAGACCTCACGCCAAGCATTCGCGCTTTCAACCTCTAGACCATTAGTTCCCAAAGCGGTCCAGGTGGACCCCCAGGGACCACGGGAGACTCGAAGGGGGTGACAAAAAAATGGGGGTTTACAATTCAATTTACAATATGGTAGAAATGTAGCTGCAGGGGGTCCACCGGAACCAGCTAAATTTTAAAAGTGGTCTATGAGAAAAAAGTCTGGGAACCTCTGCTCTAGACTAATATAAGTTAATTATTATATTTGTTTATTAATTATTTCTTTTAAATTTTAAATCTGCTTCATTGGCCAAGCAAGCGCTACTGCTGAGCGTGGGGTCATGGGTTCGATTCCCGGGTCGGGCAAAGTGTTATTGGGTTTTTTTAATGGAAATTCTCAGTAGCAGCACGGAATCTGGAACTGTGTCCGGTAAATGTTAATTCAATAACGGCATCGGTGAGATATGGGTGTACAATAGTACACCTCTGCCCAACCCTTCGAGGAATACAGGAGTGATGCTATGTAATGTTATATTATTTAAAAAATCAAATCAGTATTTCATTATTGCAAACTACAATATTGCAATTACTAATTCATTTTTGCTTTTAAACCTTTCAAACATTAAATCAGCAAATATGGGAAAGCGTTTTATTTCGAAATATGGGAAAAACTTTAATGGGATATTTAAATTCATACACAGGTAATACTTACATATCCATGGTAAAACGCCCATGCTACGCCAACGGGGAACAGAATCAGTGTGGAAAAACCCACAGCCCACCCCAGCAGGTCAGCGTAAAGCGGGAACTCGTAGCCTTCGTATGAAACAGGAGTCCAGTCGTAGAATATGAAGATCAGAATACCCTGCACAAAAAAAAATGTTATTAGTATTTTTTTATAAGCGCATAATATTGTTACAGTTAGCAAGTTCTGTAGTAGTAGTAGTAGAGGTAGTAGTAGTAGTAGAGGTAGTAGTAGTAGTAGTAGTAGTAGTAGTAGTAGCAGTAGTAGTAGTAGTAGTTCTGAAGATTATGATGAGGCAGTCACACTAGGCCAGGGTAGGCGAACCTTTATGTATCAACGTGCCATTTTTTCTAAAGAAATGTTTAATGAAGTCATAAACGTGCCATCAAATAATTTTGACTTTGTGATTATTGGGAAAATAATAATAATAAATACTACTTACTACAAAAATTACTTACTAAGAAAAAAAAAAAAAAAAAACATTTTGCAATGTTTCAATTATACACGTAATTTAAATTAAAGTAGGTAAAATTAGTGTGACTTCTGTTGTTGCAGGTTAGATATATATATATAATACCTACTTCACACTTTATTTTTTCTTAGTGCATAATGAATTTTGTAATCGGTGACGTGCCCAAAATAGTGTCGCGCGCCATTAATGACACGCGTGTCATTGGTTGGCCATCACTGCACTAGGCAAATGCCTTCCCCCTGATTTCCAATCTATTCTATTTAGTGCCAAAGATTGACAGACTGGTCAAGTCTTAACCAAACGTGTTCAAGTCATCTCGCTATCACTTTCGTGGTCTACCGGGCCGCCGTTTTCCCTTGTCAGGGCGTCACGGCGTAGTTATTTTTGCCCACAGCTCAAATGTCATACGACAGATTCATTAATACATACATACATCAATTGCCCATGGAGATAGGCAGCAAGTACATAACGCCTCGTGCTACGATCCTTATATAACCTTTTATCTATTATTATATAAAATTAAAGAATATCCAACCCATTACTGTCCCACTATTAGCCACAAGGCTCTTGTCAGAATGAGAAAGGCTAGACCTTAATCGACCACGATGGCGTGGCATGATTTGGTTACTTTCTTCCTTATTTTTTGAAACGTTGCCCCACACTAACAATAATTCCTGTATCATGGGTGTGTTTACAAACACGTATATTAACAAACACAAAGGCCCAGACCCGAAACATCTATCTAATAAATGGAACCCGCGACACGTAGTACAGCAGTCGATCGCTCAACTACTGCGCTAAATGTGTCGTCATTACATAATTATAAAGCTAAAATGTTGATAATGAAACGAGTAAACACCTTAAGCGTGTTATAATAGGCTTCTATTGTTCCCAGTATAAAAACTTAGAACCATTGTACTCTTAGTGCCACGAGCAGTCAAAACCATGAAGATTAAATATTAAGTATTTTTCTATTAAAACATGTTATTACGTTATACACGACTATTATCTTATTATTTGAAAAAAATAATGGCATATTCCGTAAGTCTTCTTCTATCGAATTGGAAAGAACTATCACAGTGGAATCGCTCATGCTATAGTGGAAAGATTAGCCAGTCAGTAATGATGGTACTGAGATTGACTGCCCAGGCTGTGCCAGACGAACTTCATTATCGTCACTCGTAGAGGCTCTTTCCGTAAGTGAAACAGAAATGAGAATGTTACTTCGGAAACCCAGGTACCCTGGGAAATTGCCGGCAACGTCAAGCGTCTGCTGGCATTTCTCGAAGAACTGCGCACATTGGCTTGCATTGTACTCGCATAGTCTTTACCGTTAAAGATTGTAACCAGTTTAAAACTATTATTTTAAAAGAGTATCCATGGAGTTTCTTGCCGTTCTCTTCTCCATAGGACCTACCCCCACTTTGGAACCGTGCACCTAGAATCACAACGTTTTGAAAGAGCCTGTAAAGACCTACTCGAAATAAAAATATTTGACTTTGACTTTGACTTTGAACTGGGGTGGATCGAATAAACTAACATTATTCCCACCCCGACGCAAAAAATAAGCTTAAGCGTGGATTTGCGGACATCAGACCATTCATACCTATACATATAAGTGGAACAGAACATATAGATCTTTTTATTATATTTTGTCGGATTTTTTTTCAAGCTGAACATTTTACTGAATTTCACTGATGTATCCAACTACAATATCAGTCTAGTAAAAATGACACGATTCGTTTCGTAAAAATTTTCAAGTTAAACAAATGGGTACTGCTTCAAGTTACGAACGCATTATATAAATCATGTACGGAGTATCCATGAAATTTCTCGCCGGTTTCTTCTTCTTTTGGAACCGTGCACCTGGTTCTCAACTTTTTAAAAGAGCCTGCAGGCCTCTGCAGGCTCTATTTGAAATAAAAAGCTTTGACTTTGACTTTGGCCTCTTCTCCATCAGATCAACCCACTTTTGGAAACGGGCACCTACAGTCTCGACTTTTAAAATATCGGCAAATATCGGCAGGATCGATGTCTGAAAACTTATAGCTTATAAATTATGGGATATTCACTGTAGGGCTACTTAGAGATCTAGCTATGAAAATAAATGTTGTCTTCTCTTTCCGTTCACTTGTTCTTTGCGAGTATTTGAGACTCGTTTTCCTTGACTTAGCTTTAAGTAATGCAAAATTAACGGCTTCTCATAGCATGGTTTCAAAGTCAAAAGTCAAAGTCTTCTCATAGCCGGCTTAGGGCCAATTTATATAAAAAACGTTGACTTTGAAACCATGCTATGAGAAGCCGTTAATTTTTTTCTAGTAATTGAAATATAATGGTGTATAATCGCCAGAATAAAAGTCATAAAACAACTTGTGCGAGACGGTAACTGATATCACCTTTGTTTACCGTCATATCCAAATCGCCATAGAAAATTTAAATAGATGTGATTTCACGCTAATTTACATAATGCATTACTTAAAGCTAAGTCAAGGAAAACGAGTCTCAAATACTCGCAAAGAACAAGTGGACGGAAAGAGAAGACAACATTTATTTTCATAGCTAGATCTCTAAGTAGCCCTACAGTGAAAATCCCATAATTTTTAAGGTATAAGTTTTCAGACATCGATCCTGCTTTAGAGTATTACCATAGTATATATAGATTATTATATTATTCTCAGGATTTGCAAGCTTAAGTGGCAATAGGTAGGCCACATCGCTCGAAGAACGGACAATCGATGGGGAAGAAAGGTTCTCAAGTGGCGACCACGAACCGGAAGACGCAGCGTAGGAAGTCCTCCTACTAGATGGACCGACAACCAATGGATGTAAATAGCGGAATGTCGTTCGATGTGGTGGTCTAAGGGGAAGGCCTTCGTTCAGCAGTGGACGTCTTCTGGCTGATGATGATGATGATATATAGATAGGTAGTAAGAAGATTGATACTTACGAGACTAGCAATAGGGACGATAAAAGACCAAACAGCTGTCCAGTAGAACCGCAGCACCTTGTTCAGGGGCATGCCCATTGATGCCAGGTCCTTCAACGCGCGCTTCATGCCGTAGCTCCAAGATACTGCCACACACTAGTGAGGAAGGGGAATAATTTATCAGTGATTTTTATAACTGCTCAATTTGGTGAACCGGTAGCAAACGTGACTACTGAGTTCTGGGTTCGATGTTTGGATCGGGCAAAGGGAAATTGGGTATTTTGTATAGACATTGAATTGAACCGAATAAGAAATATTTTATTTTGCGGTGTCCCATCTATTTGTTGTACTGTTGCCCGTTTGCTTGGCATATTAAAGAACGTATTTCATATACCTGCATAAAAAGTACTCAGAAAATTGTGTGTGTATTAAAATCCATCTAAATGTATTCAGCCGTTTAGACGTGATTGAGTGTGTACTGTATATTTTAAATAAAATGTTGATTAAGTCATAACACACGTAAGATTACGAACATTGGACAACAATATATACTTATTAGACGTAGGTCAATAAAAATATAACATTAATTAATTCATGAATGCGCGCCTAACAAACAACAGATTTTCAAAAGAGAATATGAATGTTTTTTTTTTTTCCTCAATAAAATATTTATAATCTCTAGTAAATAATGATTAAAGAATTTAAAATATCTTCATCAGCGATAAAGTTATAAAGCATTGTAGTGACGAATTAGAAAGAGAGGACCAACGTGTCATCTGACGTCAAATCACGCCCATAGAACTGCCATAGACAACAGCGTTTTTTGCGAGAGACAGCAATATTTGTTTAAATTGGTTATATCTCGTTTGTTTTTCAATCAATTTTGATTATGATTTCACTAATGGTATGATATTTATATATTTTTTTCGATTAACTGGTTAGATAACTAATATTTTTTTCATGAATATTCCTTATTGTATTTAGATTACGTCACTTGACGGGTTAAATTATGAGTTAGTTAATAAACCACCATCTATCGACCTGTTGAATTAAATCTAAAGCTTCCGAATAAGACTGAATCTCACCTCAGCCATGCCAATCAGCAGGATTGCCCAGGATGCCGTGTTCCAATCGAGGAGTGCAAACAAGTATACACCACCACTGAAACACATCGGCAGCCCCATAACGAAACACGTGAAACATGTGCCTGCGGTCACCTGAAATAAAAACAAGTTATTTGTTTTTGTTTATCGTTGTTGTTCCACAAAGCAATAATTCCTGTATTGTGGGTTCGTTTACATATACGAATATGCATATACACAAACAACTAGATCCAAAATAACTATCTGTAGGCCATACAATTATTTATTCCACGGGTATCGAGCCCGCGAGACGTAGCGCAGAAAGCCAATATATAGCTTAAAAACTACACCAATCGTGTCGTCTGATTTCCAAGTTATTGAAGAAGGTTGCTTTTTATCTCGAAAAAATGCACGGGTTTGTAATCCACGCGGGCGAATATATTGCTCCTCTAATATATTAATAGAAAATAGAATTTTTTTAATAAGAGATCAAAACCCAGTTATATATTAGCCAGCCTATAAAAAATCCGAATAAATTGGTAGTATAAATGTTGAAAAAATGTTTAACAATGACAATTGGTTTTATGAATTGGTTGAATCAATTTTAACAGTAGAATTTGAAATACAGAACAGAATCAAGCTGTTTAAAGTATTGCAGATTTAGTTAATTCTTTGATGACACGGTTCTCGCAGTGGCTAAGTGAGCTTTCTGCGCTAGGTGTCGCGGGTTAAATCCCCGCACGGTACGAATATTTGTATGATCTACAAATAGTTGTTTCGGGTCTGATTGTGTGTGCATGCAGGGGCGGCTCTAGCCCACGTAGCGCCCGGGTGCAAAAAATATCCTCGCGTCCTCTAGTAGGCGCGCGTTCAAAATGTCATCAAAATTCGAGTGCAAATGGTGCAATTAAAAATAACTAGCTTCCGCCCACGGCTTTGCCCATGTGGATTACGAACCCACACAGTTTATTTTCTAAATTAGAACGATGCGCTATTTTTGTATCTAAGTCCCGCGAGCGGCGCTCGGCGCCCCCTGAGATCCTGCGCCCGTGTGCACTGCACACCCTGCACCATAGGTAAAGCCGTCACTAAGTGCATGTGACATGTACGTTTGTAAATTGTAACCACGACACAGGAGAAATCCAGGGGCAACGAGTACGTAATTAACAGCGGTTATTGTGCTAAAGTTACTAAATAATGTTCACACTCACCCTCCAATAATTCTTCCTAAGATGTGGCCAGCGGTCAACAATGGCAGTATTAATGGCTTCAATACCAGCAAACTGACTGCCCAAACCCAAGATGAAGAGCATCAAGAAGAACAGGATAGACCACAACCTCGCGACAGGCATTTGAAGTAGCGCCTCCGGGTAAGCTACGAAGGCTAAACCCGGACCTTCTTCTGCCACATCTAGGAATAAAAATGTTTATTACGGACAAAAATCGTTGAAACTTAACATTAACTGCCTCATTGTTGGTGCCTCTAGTGGAAACAAGCGCATCTGCTGAGCGTGAGGTGCTGGTCTCGTTTCCAGGCGGACAGAGGGCTTTGCTGTATGTAAACTGAGTAGCACGGAGTTCGGAACTGTGCCTAGTAAATGCCAATAGGCTCGCCCTCTTTCCATTGGACTTAATAACGGCATTGGCGAAATGTGAGTTTATAATTGTACACCTCTGCCTAACTCTTCGGGGATACAGGCGTGGTGCTATTTTATGTTATGTTTATTTAAATCTTTCATCTATCCAAGTTGGTTTTTCTACAAGACAGGGGCCACCCCTATGGAATTCCTTGATTCATCTATCTAGCGTTCAATAATTAAGTGGGGGCTAGGTAACTCAGAATTTTCAATAGTTTTAGTGAGCCTACGCTCGTAAAAAAGGTTAAGTCTATCTCTCGAAATGTTTTATCGATTAAATATTACTTTTATATAAGTTTCAACCACTTTTTAATCTCTATAGGATCGGAAATTTATTTATAGAATTCTAAAGTTTAGTTTCAGAATCAGCTTATAGTCTTATACCAGTATTACGTTCCCGTAAGATGAAACCAAAGTGTGACGTGACTTTAACGTAATTTTCTACGTGACTTTATGTAGTATGTCGTATTAATGATGATAAAATTGGCCTAGAAACCATTTTTAAGATTCAATAATGTTGATTTATTTAATGTTTGTTCAGTTGGTTGGTATTCGGACCAGTGTTTGGCAAATCTCGTAATATTATGATAGACATTAGAGTTGCGCGGACGGTAAAAAAAATACTCAGATACCTGAATAGTGTTTTTTTTTATTTTTTTTATTTAGTGATTTCTAGTTGTTTTGCACAGAAGTAATAAAATATCTATTGTATTAGCAAGTTTTAATATGAGTCAGTTCACCCACAACATACATAATGATATTCAGCTTTTGTCAATCAAACTTCGTCTAGCATTAAACAGGTAAAGAATGAGCCAATAACGCATATTTCTCATGTTAATAAATCAAAACTTATTTCAAAATAATGACCTTTATCTCACTTGCATGTCACGTGATAACAATATTTATGAAAAACTAAACGTGACGATGAAGTACTAATAATTCGTACAACTAAGAGTATTGTCAATATTATATGTTATCTTGTGATAACACCAGGCTAAAGCGTTGTTATGCTGTCATGTCCACCAATAAAACCTTTATCGATTGACGAAAAGTAATTAATAGATATAAGGGTGATTTATAACAAAGCATTAAGCGTTTGCACAAGGACAAATTTGGCGAGTGTTTATTGGAAATCGCTCGTTTGTTTCCGATAGAATGTCAGATTTCTGAAAAGAGATAAGTTTGTGCATATGACGAAGCATATACTGTATGATTGTACTATTATGACGTAAGAAATTGAAGGATAAGAGTTTGAAACTTTTAAAAGGCATTTTAACTAAAGACTACTTATTTGTTCTCACGAACTTCCAAGTATCAGTAGGTATATCCTTGGTAACATTTTATGCAGAAGTCAATAATAATTCCACTGAAAGTAATTTTATTTAATTGGTTTGGTAATATTTTGCTCTTTAACAACAAAAATACTCGTTTAATCTACGCATCTATTTGAAAAATTATTCAAATATAAAAAGGAACACCTTTTATCCAAGCCTTTGTTCCAATACAAAGCGTATTTACCTACAACAGGCCGCACAAAGAACTAATACTTAGCCAAAAATGTTAGCACACCACAATGCGGTCGAATGAAATATTTACAGTTTAATCAATCCATTATCTTGAAACCAGAATACAAACAGCACTTGCATTCGTAACGTAGCCAAATCAACATGGGATCGAGTACACTGGATTAATAAAGCTTGATACAAATACGACGCGGAACAGTGCGCTGGAGTTTGTTTTATAGGATTTTTTTCACGTTCGTGGATTTTTTCTAGTTTAGTTACTTTTGTGGATGGAAGTCGCGTTTAGCATGACCAGTGAGCGTTAAAAAACGACGACTACTACAGTCCGTCTCAAAAATGTATATACATGTTGGATTTATAAATTCTAAGTATTTGACAAGAATTATTTTTTCGGTTCATATTCCTATCAAGTAGAAAAATTCATTATATAAATGTATTTAGTAAGTACCTTAAAAATTAAATACGTATTTTTATATTCGTTTCAGAAATTTGACATATTTTTTTGACAGAATCTACCACTACGAGTAGGTTTTTAAATGAACCGAATTTCTAAGTTGCTATTCTGAATTAGTTAAATACATGATTAAGTTCTGATCTAACTATCCCTGTTCACTTTGGATTCTGAATGTACTAGTAGTCTAAAAAAACTTTTAGGTTGAAGATAATTTGTCTGCTTTTAAATGGTAGCTATAGTTCTTGCAAATCTTACTAAGTCTTTGTTGTCTCAGAGTCTTGTAAAAGAGAATACAACTACGATCATATTTTTTCATGTTTCATTGCAAAAATCTATGTAGAAACAAGAAAGTTTTTTAACCCTTTGCTGCTCAACCTTTTCCAATAAGAAAGAATTCTCGTACAGCCAAGACAGGTAAATTCCCTCGGCGTTCACTCTCAGGAAATCAATTTATCAATATGTGTAAACCAATTCGCTTTCTAACTAAAGTATTTATGGCAAAACGCATTAATATTTATAGCATCATAATAAAATTCGTCTATCGTATTATTTTTATTCGCGATTTCCAATAACAGTATCGTAAACGTATTGTTGACAGTAACATTTGCTGAATCATACATGAATACTAAAGTATTATTAATAATACCTATTATTATTTATGTTTTTCCCTCGTCCTAATCTTTTTTACAATTTTTCTCTACTGGAAGGCTGTTGGCAGGAAAAAGTCAGCTGCAATATAGCAGCCATTTTGGCTAGTTTATTTTAGTCATTCCGATAGGATACGAGCATAGGATGTGTTAGATTTATTTTACTGTTATAGTTTTTTATTTGGATCACCCACTTTTAGTATAACTAGCGTTTAGGTTCATAAATTTAGTGAGTAACACAGTAATTGGAAATTCACTGAGCTTTCCATTATATTATCTAGATTTCTAACATTATATTATTATTACTAACTTCCGCCCGCGGCTTTGCCCGCGTGGTTTGCGAACCCGTACATTTTTCCGGGATAAAAGCCTATGTGCTATTCCAGACTATAATCTATCTCTGTGCTAAATTTCATCCAGATCCGTTCAGCCGTTCTGGCTTGAAACAGTAACAAAGATCCATCCATCCTCACGAACTTTCACATGTATAACATTAGTAGGATTATAAGTTATTTAGGTACTTTTAGTCACAAATTATTGCGAGCTTATTGCTATTTAGCGGGCAAAGTTTCAACACTCCGTGCTGCAACTATGACATTCCATACAAAAACTGTGTACGACCGACTGAACCCAAGACCTCACGCTCTAAATAAAATTGGAGTGTCTGTTTGTAATATTGAAATAACCGTTTTTTACTACATGCATATGAATATATATACGGTACATGCACCAAAATAACATTTTTTTAAATTTTTGTCTGTATGTTTTTCTCTCTGTTTGTATAGGCTAATCTCTGAAATGGCTGGACCGATTTTGACGGGACTTTTATTGGCAGGTAGCTGATGTAATAAGGAGTAACTTAGGCAACTTTTATATTAGAAAAATTCTTTTATTTTAGAAAAAAATAGGGTTAAGTGCATTTGGTCTCACTAAAAAATACATTGTGAAGTTCCGACATCCACGCGAACGAAGTCGCGGGCACAGCTAGTTAAAAATAAATGTTAACTTTGTGTAGCTTGATATCAAAGCACACGAATTGCGTTCGTTATGACTACAATACTTTTCTACACACACCAACAATAGCAAATTAGTCTAATGTATTGCACAGTACACTTTCATATTTAAGTGCTTCAGTGTACCGCGCATTGTTTGCGTTCAGAGCGTATGTTTGCGCCCCCCGCGACAATGCAGCGTTCGGATTAATCAGCTCGGCCTAATCGTTAACATGCAGAAAGGTTTTATTTTTAAAATTCCACGCATTTTTTTTAAACGCATCGTGTTTGTTTCTATGTTTTATCAAAGAGTTTGTTTTTAGATTTATCTTATTTAAATTGAAAAGTGTGTGGACATTTTATTTTTGTTTTTAAAAGAGTTTTCTTTATACATTATACTATGTCGATTTACGTATGTACCTACAGTTGTATTCGCTTTGGCCAAGTTTAAATGTATTTAGCATTCAGAATGATAGAAAACTTAGAAAATAAATATAAGATTTATAACATAACATAAAATAGCATCACGCCTGTATTTCCCGAAGGGTTAGGCAAAGGTGTACTATGCAGTACACCCACATTTCGCCGATGCCGTTATTGGGTTTCATGAAATAGGGGGCGAGCGTATTGCCATCTACCGGGCACAGTTTTAGACTCCGTGATAATGTGCTCAATTCAAGTCGAGTAATATTAGGGGTTGCAATACCGAACCATTTTTTCAAAACCGGTATTTTCGGTACTGACCTCAGATAATTTCCGATATTTCGGTATTTTTTATATTTCCAGATTTGACTGCTGTTGTTCATATTGATAAGTACAATAACCCCTTAAAGGGATTATGACTAAACAGTTAGGACAATGTATAGTATTTATTATCGTACTCTTTTATTTATATCCTTGTTTCCTAATTCTAGCAGTTGACACACATTGTGACATCAAAAGGAAAAACACAGCATGAAAAATGCACTTACCATCAACGCTTACTCCCATTTGTTGAGCCTGGAAGCCCAACACGGCGAATATAGCAAATCCAGCGTAAATAGACGTGAGGAAGTTCGTGAAGCTGACGAAGACAGCATCAAAGTGACAGTTGTTGTTGAAATTGTTGTAAGAAGCCAGCGTGATGAGAGAACCGCACGCCACACCGAAGGAGTAGAAAATCTAGTGGAAGAAATAGATGACTTGATTTATTTAATACTTATATAGTACTACGCCTATTTTCCAGAAGGAATAGGCAGAGGTACGATACACCTACATTTCCGCGATACCGTGCCACTGGGCAAAATAACAAACCAAACAAAATTTTCAAAAGCCCAACAACACTGCCTGACCTGGGGATCGAACCCAATAACTGTTACTCGGCAGCTAAGCTTGCGATCACTAGAAGAATGCAGCAGTCACATTCAGTCATGATTTATTTAACAATCAGTAAACATCGATGGAAACTTGAATCATAAACAGAATAAGAAAAAAAAAACAAGTATGATGAATTAATTAATAAAACATACATTCAGATAATATCAGAGAACAGTAGGATTAAATAAAAGGAAAGTCGTAAAAAAATATTAATGAAAATAAAATTGAATGAATCATCTTCCATGAATTATAAATATTATTATAAAATGACTGACAATATTCGCATTTTATTATTCAATATTCGTAAAAGCGTCGTCTACATAATAACGTAAACTACAATAGATACCTACTAGTGATAACAAAGCTACGTTTGTTTGCAAACATCAAAATATCAACACAAACACAAGTGATTTCCTTTTGTTTGTGAAACTTTTTGTTCACGAGAGTACAAAATAGAATTTTCGAATTAAAAATATTGCACTATTGTCTCTATTTCAATTGAAAAAATATTGTAGTTCGTTACGGTTTTGTGAGATCACTTAAGTTGCAAAGGAAACCAATATTTTATTACATTATAATAGTAATAATTCATTTACAATGTAAACAACATAAAGTGTTAAAATAAAAATTAACTCTCCACATTACAGACAACGTGCCAAAAACACTGCATTGGCACACTGAATGACAATGCTAATTCTTTCGCCATATAAGGTGCCAGGCGACTTTGCCATCACAAATTTTAAAGGAATAGTTTTGTGATTTCTAAAACATACGGCGTAACCCAATGTATTTTGTTTCCAATGTTTAGATTTTTTTGTTTCATTTAATGCATCCACAATGCGTAATGTATGTTCATTGCCATTCTCAGAATATTTATTGCTCACATTAGAATTAACGGGTGAATATTTCGTAACAATATGAGTGTGTTTGCCTGAAATACGTGCAAATCTGTTTAACTTATGACTATTGCCATAATTTAAAATATTACAGTGTCGTAATGTAAAAAAGGGCAACTCTTGCATCATTATTGATTGTGATGTTTTTAACATAAAATAACATAACATTATGCCTGTATTCCCCGAAGGGTTAGGCAGAGGTGTACTATTGTACATCCACATTTCGCCGATGCCGTTATTGAGTCCCATGTAATAGGGAACGAGCCTATTGCCATCTACCAGGCACAGTTCCAGACTCCGCGCTACTACTGAGAATTTCCATAGAGAAAAACACAATAACACTTTGCCTGGCCCGGGAATCGAACCCAGGACCTCACGCACGGCAGCATGAATTAATTTGATTTGCTATTATAAATCTTAATTGCAGCCTCCTTTCCCTTTTGGAAATTAATTTGCGAATTTTAGTAAATTATTTCTGTACTTCCAGTCTATCGCATCCTTCAGACATGAAAGTGGTGACAATTTTTTTTTTTTAAGAATAAACAAATTTTCATAAAACCCAAATAATTATGAATACGCCAACTAATTTTGGAGCGGTCTAAAAACTTTTTAATTAAGAAATTTGTAAAGTTTGTGGCCTAGAAAAAATATAAATTGCCGTTCCCCGAAGTTTTCCAGATAATTAGGCACCGCATTTATTTATTCATGAAATAATGGACGCCATTACTGACAAAATTGTTTCCGATGGACCATTTTTTTTATAGATTGATGTTTGTTGGCACTCTTGAAAATTTAATTGCACCCCAAATTGTTTTCATTTGGGTAATCTCTTCAAACTGTGTTTAGCCAAAGGCGATAAGTTTTTTGGTAAACATTTCAGGCAAGAATTTTTGTGGCAAGTGAATTATGTTTGGCAATTTTTTTAAGGTGAACTCTTTGTATAAGATGAAAGCTCTTTAATAGCTCAAAATACTTTAAAATTTTATACACAAATAAATAAAATAAAAGAATAAATTCAACCCATTACTGTCCCACTGCTGGGCAAAGGGTCTCTTCTCAGAACCAGAAGGGTTAGGCCTTAGTCCACCACGCTGGCCCGGTGCGGGTTGGCGGACTACACACACCATCAAGAACTTTATGGAGCCCTCTCAGGTGTGCAGGTTTCCTCACGATGTTTTCCTTCATCGTAACCGCAAGTGATAATCAAATTCTGATCCGCACATGATTCCGAAAAGTCAGAGGTGCGGGCCGGGTTCGAATTCAGACCCTCCTGCATGGAAGGCAAGCGTTCGACCGCTAGGCTATCACTGCTTTTTTATACACAAATAGATTTTCGTTTTTAGCATAATCAAATGTATAAAACATTTGACGTTTTATATCTTAAAGTGCATGGGTAACAAATTATCAGTTTTTTTAGCAATATTTTAATGGAATCGCCTGTTATCATTTATAGCTAATGCAAATGGAAACTACAAACTGCAAAATTATGACAGAAACTATGAGCTATTTAGTTCGTTAACTAAACCATAAAAATATACATACAACATAAAAAAATGCTAATACGTCATTGGTCTAGTGGTCGCAAGCGGGACTACTGAGTGTGAGGTCCTGGGTTCGATGCCCGGGTCGAGCAGTGTTATTATGTTTTATGCATGGAATAATCTCAGTATCAGCACGATTACTAGTAGATAGAATAACTGTATCGGCGAAATGTGAGTGTACAACAGAACACTACTGCCTGACCCTTTGGTGAATTCAAGCGCCATGACGTAACATACGCGGGTGTATGTATGTTCATATAATACCAAATTATACCTGGGAAGCCGCATCACCCCAAACGCGGGCATCCAACAGAGTTTCCCAATCTGGTGATAAGTAGAACATGATCCCATCGACAGCTCCCTCTAGAGTCACTCCTCGGCATAGCAGAGCCGTCAACATGACGTAAGGGAATAATGCAGTAAAATACACCACTTTTCCCGCAGATTGGACACCCTGTAGACAAATAGATAAAGAGCAATTATCAATCGGGTTGTTAGCACTGATTTTCTAGCATATCTATATACCTACTGAAATAATTTAGCTTTTTAAACACAAAACATGAGTTAAGAATGGAAGATATTATTCAATATCAATTTAGTCACCATCGTATAAGCTTGTGAGTGGTTTAACTTTTAATAATGATACTATAGTGCGACCGGAGAGAGGCTCATAGCTACATAGCTACCGCGCAGATCCGTCAATCTGCGAGGTTAAGCAGCGCTTGACGCGGTCAATCCTTGGATGGGTGACCATTTTTCACATATCGAGACCCCTCCGTACCTCGGAAAGCACGTTTAGCAGTTAGTCTCGGGTGTCTTATGAAGACATATGACAGTCGTTACGAGTGTCAGTAGCTCAAAAAGTCTGACAACCAGTCTAACCTTAGAATATCAGTGTCTCCCAGTTACTGGGTGGCGGAGGTCAGAAGGCAGTCGCTCCGGGTAAAATACTGATATTCAGCTGCAAACGGTTATTTTGAAAGCCGACCCCAATGTAGTTGGGAAAAGGCTAGGCAGATGATGAATTTAGTTACCATCGGTCGCGTCTAATTTATAATGAAAGACGCATAGGCTTATAAACATAAATATTGACAGATATCAATATTTTCTCTCATTTTTCTAGTTTTTAAGAAAGCGGTAGAGTGCGGTCGAATATGTGATGTGCAACAGAATGGGCCTTTAACTAAATTAATCTTGATAAGCATATCGTTCAGACTCATCTTGAAGACTGTTATGTAATATAAAACGTATACCATTAATGTTCGCTTACCTTGATAACGCAGAAGAACGCAATAAGCCAGGCTAGTGCCAAGCATCCAACCAGATGCCACTGAATCTCGCCCCAGTTATCCCAAGTTGCGTCGCCCCTCCCTAGCACACGCTGGCTGAAAACAAAAGCTAATTTAGAAATAATTCGAAATGCCGTGATAGCCTAGCGACTGAATGCTTGCCTTCCATGCAGGAGAGTCTGAGATCAAACTCGGCTAGCAACGCTGACTTTTAGAATTCCTTTACGGATCAAATTTTGATTATCATTTGCGTTATTGCTTATGTGAAACGTTTTTAGGAAACCTGCACAACTGATAGGACTTTAAGTTCTTCTTGATGGTGTGCATTGTCCGCACACCCGCACGGCATAAGGGACAAAGGTTTTAAACTTTGAGCATGTGCTTAGTAGCGAAAAAAAGGAGAAAATGTGAACAGTATGTTAATAGAATGTTAAGGCACATAAGATATTCTCGTTACTCCGATATTCCGTTACTTTTCAAATGGGTTTAAAAATATACCCGCCGCAAAACAAGAACAATTTTTAAACAAAATAAAGGATTCCTTACAAAAAACAATATGCGTGCGCATTGTGTGAAATATCGTGAACATTGTATAAAATAAATAAGGTTTTAAACCGTAGCTACTGTTTTTGAGAATTAAACATGTTTCGGAATGTTTATGTAACAGAAACAATCATTTATTTTTTATATTTTGAAAAAATGGTGCACTTTTTAGTTGTGTGTGTGTACTAATAATATAATTCCCAAGGGGTATATTGTACACTTATATTTCATCGATAACGTAATGAATCTCATGTAAGTATAAAAAATAAGACACGAGTCCATTGCCATCTACCGGACACAATCTTAACTCTGGAATCCTATTGAGAGTTTCCACACAGGAAACCACAATAACATTTTATGATTCATTCGCACTACTTAGAAGACCATTCACTACGTTAGCAATATGTATAACGTCCATACAAAATCATACAGGTTGACTTTATCAAGGCATTTGGCTTGAAAAAAATCAACCAGCAGTAACATATAAAAAGTGAAGGAGCTAGCTTTGGACACAACAAAATGGAAAATGCTACACCGACAAGTACCTAGCACTTAAATTGAAGAGAGAGACATTTTTTTTTTGCATGGATTGTGTAGAATGGATTTTTTTACAGTAAATAAAATAACATATAAATTTCTTATTATTTCTAAACAATCCGACCCCTCCCTTCATCCTCACAAGTGATACACGTTTTATTTTTATATCTTAGTCATTCTTATATCGGCCGGAAAGGATATAGGTAGGATTAAAATAATCCAGAAGCTATTAGTAATCTTTAATCTTTAAAATTGCATTAAATGGGAGTTATGTCATATAATTAAAGTAAAAATATGTAAATTGCAGACTTTAGAAGGGAATTGACTATCCTTTCAAGAAACTTGTTGCGGAGTCAAACAGCGCCTTTTTGGCCATAAAATAAAATAGGCATAGATTTAGCCCGCAGATTCCCCTCTCGGTTCAACCCAAATGACAAGAAGGAAGTAAAATTCTCCATATTCATCGAAGATGTTAAAGGTCTAGCCTAGAAAGAAGAATGGACCATTGAAGAAGGAAGGAAAGTTGAACTTATCCCGGCAAGGGAAAATTAACACAAAATAAATTCAAAAATCTACTTTAAATACGAACAGTTTTATCATTTTAATCTGATAATACATAATCATAATTATCTGTAGTGAACAGTGGCTGTTGGCTGATTATAGAAAGGTCAGAACACTTGATAACAGAAAATAGTAATTATTTGCACACTCAGAAGTCAAGTGGTACCTATAGATAATTTTTGTGTAATGAGAATATAATAATGACATCTAGGTAAACAAAAACTTAATAAAATTCACCGATGAGAGATAGAACACACACTATCATAATAATTAACACATTAATTGACTTTGAAAATCTTCTAAAAAAATATTTGATTACTGGAAATGTATTTAAGAACTTTCGCATTATAAAACTATAAAAAGTGTAATTAAAAAAAAAACTAAGATACCCGAACTGAATTTTGTGTTAGTGTATAATTTTTATGTAGTCATATGAAAGGGCACAGAATAGAATTAGAGAGTTTTCTACATCGACCAGTGCCTGGCACTTAAGTAAAGAGAAAGAGAGAGACTCATAACTCTAGAAGCATTTTCAGTTACGTATGTGCTTGCTAAGATTATTGGAAGGTAACATTTATTAAATTTTGTATCGCAGAGTTTAGCAAAGGGAGACCAAAGAAATGAGACTATATAACAAAAATGTATTTTTTGCTAAAACATTATCTATAAATTAAAAAGTAGTGTAATTGATTATAATTTTGATTCGGTTCAAAATACTTTGAAATTCTACATTATTATTTTCAATTACATGTATGTATATCTATATAAATAAAAATCAATTCCCACACAATTCACTTGAGAACGGCTCGACCGATGTGTCTTTTTTTTTATTGTATTCCTAATTATCAAGACAAGATTTGTATGAAAGATTTTTTTTTGGAAAATCTTCTGAAAAATACAAAGTTTGGATGATATTTTTATATAAAATTTCTTATTTTCTTCATTAGTAAATTGCATCCATGCGAAGCCGAGGCGGGTCGCTAGTGCGTTATAAATCTGCATTTAACTCAATCTTCTGCTAAATGGCCGCTTCGTAATTAATTAAACAATTGTTATACTATTTTGTTGAGATTCACCCGCGTATAATTTTCGTTAGATGTTTTCCCATTTCAACATGATACAGTACTATAAAATAAAAATATATAAACATACTTGTAATATTCTTCTGCAGCCAAAATCCTCGTAGTATTTGTGTACCAGGGCACAGTTTCTGTTCCATTGAGGCAATAGAGACCATTATATGGCTGGAAGCCAGTGTCAATGCAGATTTGTCCAATGCTTGTACATTGCCTCATGTAGTAAGTCAGATCTGATGCTTCTCCAGTGTTGTCGACCCTGCACCGTTGGTCGTATTCGCCACTGTAACAAGCTGATGAAAACAATTATTTATTCAATGTAATCTAAAAAAGGCTATAAAGATATAAACCCCTAAAAACTGCTTCAATGAAATAATCTATTTTAGTTATCTTTAAATTGAATATTTACATTACCAGTTATCTACAATAGTATAAGTCAGTGTAGTTCATTTATTTGCTTTTTGTTAAAAAAAAAACATTGTCCACACTAGAATTTCTCCTGTATCGTGAGTACAGTTTACAAACATACATGTCACATGCACACACAACCATGAAATTAAATGAAAATGAAATGAAAATATTTATTTGCCAGACCCGATACAACTACCTGTAGATCATACAAATATTTGTTTCGTGCGTGAATCAATCCCACGATACCTAGCGCATAAAGTTAATCACTTAGCCAATGCCCCAACAGTCTCGTCAGATAAATAGATGACTTTAAAAAATCATCACGAAAGCGTGCAAATGAAGTTTTGTTTTTAGGATAACATTCTCACCATCAGTATTGTATTCATTGTCACACGATCCCCAGTCCAGATGCCCGGCTATAGACACAATAGTGTAAAATAAGGTCCAGGCGACGATAATCATGTAATATATCGATATAATAGAGATAACCACGAGAGTGCAATACCCCAAGCCACTAAAGAAGGGGGATATCGCACTGAAGGCCTTTAAGGGACCGACGCCAGTGAACTGGCCTATGTACAGTTCGAGGTAGAAAATTGGAAGGCCAATAAAAACTAACATTAAGAAGAATGGTATGAGGAATGCACCTGAAACAAAAAAACACATATAAAGTACGGTTGAATCGTGAAAATTTTACAATACGACATTAGGAACTAATTCAACTAATAATCATTTAGAACCAGTGACGGGAACAGAATAAAATATATTATAAAAAGGGATAAGATAAGAGCTCTATAAATAAAATAAGAACCATACAAATAAACAATATTTTTTGCTAAATTTCGGAGAAGTAGGTGCTTGTTTCCTCGACGGGAGGTCCTTATTGCCCGATACGGAATCAATAAATATTTCATTTTTATTCACAGCTATATGTTTTTTATTGGGCTATCGCCTTTATTATCCCCTCTGAATCCTTTGTTCATAGCTATCATAATCAGAGGATCTATTATTTATTTATTGTTATGTAATTTTATGCTCATTGCTAATCGCTTCCATAGTATGTCCATTATGACAATTCTTATTGTTTAAGTTTATTTAATTGCTGTTTGGTACCAAGAAAGCTTTGATATTTTTTTTTTACTTTTTATTAGTATCGTGTATTAAGTAGTATATTAAAAAGGTAAAATTTGTTTGTTTTTATCTTGCAGTAATCTCCGGAACTAATGAGCCGATTCTGAAAATTCTTTCATTGATAGAAGCTACACTATCCCTGAGAGCTAGGCTATATTTATGTATGACACCCATAATTATATAAATACTGTCACGCGGAAGAGGTCGCGAGCTAAAGCTAGTCTTGTATAAGCTTGACATGATTATATTATCAGCGTTTTTAGTGAGGAAGTAAAAGTATAATCACTTACCACCGCCATTCCTGTAGCAGAGATAGGGGAACCTCCAAACATTCCCCAAACCCACAGCATAGCCGAGACAAGCCAATATGAACTCTAAAGGCCGTCCCCATGATGCTCGTTCAGGAGTGTCATCTGAAGCTGTATTAGCTGGATTTCCGTTAGGTTCTGACTGTAATAAAATAGCAGATTGTTAAAACATGCAATAGAAAATCCGTCCGTCTATCTTTATTAATTAATTGATCTAAAACAAATTCACGCTTTTAACAGGATTTTTTTGTATGAGTAAATTGACGTTTCTAAACATATTGCACCCTTAGAATGAAAGTGATCTAACTCAGAATTCCTGAACAACCAAAACTGACCTTAAAAGGCGTACTTTTTTGAAGACTTTCTTGCTAATTTCCCACAAATTACATTTTTGAATTATATCACTTTCGGTCTGTTATGGGGTCGATATGTTATATTGTTTGTGTACATGGCCCTTAGTTGTCAGTATAAGCGATGCTTAGGACTGATTTCTTAATAGCTCAATAAACCTCAGATAAGTTATTTTTCTGTCAGTTCATTAAAACAGTTCTAATTTTAAATTAACGACGAGGTAACTTTTATCCAGGCATTAAAAACGAAACACAGGAGCATTATTTATTTCCATCTGCAAAATACGGTGCCTAAACTAACCGTTCCTTTTTTTTTTCTAGATAAAACTATGTTATCTTAAAATAGTCAAGCATTAGTGCTAATACTTGACATAAAGTTTAAGGGTCGCAAAATTTAGGCATATTTTACAGTTCTCACACTCTAACGAAATATTAATGAACAAGAAACATCTTTGAAACAAATTCGATTAAACGTCAATAGGTTCCCATTATTCGCGGAGCAACTTTCAACCTGTTCAATCGGTAATCCAATAATGCCTCTGAACTGCTTTTCTTGTAAACTCTTGGTTAATGTATTCCAAAAGTGGTGTCTTAGTTTTGTAATCACCAATAAAGTAATTAGGCAAACTTCGTGCGGACGCGAAAATCGGGAAGTGTTCTGAAACTTAATCCCTTCAAACAAGGGAATAATCGTTCTCATTTAAATGTAAATTCGTTGGATTGTGACGAGAGCCTGAATGGAGTCGCCTGAGTTTTCCTTCGATACGCTTTTCCGCTATTCAAATAATATTATGCAGGAGTTCGTATTATTCTCAGGGAACTAACGGCCAACTTCTTACTCACACACTTTATGTTTATTACATGGAACAGCGAAATGCTTAGAGTCGTTGTTCCAGGTTCCTTGTTATGAGTGGATCTACGTTTAGTACTCGATATGCTCAATCTAAGCTCGACAAGCGGGTAATACATGCTGTGGATTAGATCCGCACACAAAACGAATAAATGAATTTAATTTTAAAAATAATTAATTTAATTTATGTACTATGGATACGGTATGTGCCTACAATATACAGGGTTTCTCCTGAGAATCCCTAGTGTAGGTTAAAGTTTTAATAATATACTTAACGAGTGACTTGGTTATAAATAAATAATCTTAATACAAATATATGCGTATAAACAAAACACATTTTGGCTACCGGCTTATATGAAAGAAAACAAACAGTAGTTATGAAAATACTAACATCAATTAAAAATTACTTCAATGTAAGAGATTTGTGTAAATATCATTATTATATTAGTTATATAAATAAGTTAATTAATGAAACGATCACGATTCCGTTTTTATCTTTAAAAGTCGACTCTACAGCAAATATCGTTCCAACTATCAAAGATCTTAAGCATTGACACCGGACTGAGTTCTGAAAACTCCGCCCTTTCAACACACGTGAACTAGTTATGCACCTGCCATTGTTAGTTTAAGATTTCTTCGTAGACATGACCTGTAGTTAAAGCCACTTTCTACGGCGTTGAAGTCAAAAAGTTGTTACCGTATGGCAAAAAGTTACGTTCGTAACTTTGAATGTCAATTGCAAAAAGGTTTGTCTGTTTTGAACTTTTTTGTTACAAGTGCCAGTAGCTTTTCCACGTTGTTTTTTTTTTTGACATGTTGTAGAATAGTAAGAGGTTTATGTGTTGTAGCTTTTAATTGTACCCGTGATTTTTCACTGATCAGTGTTTAATTTTTACAAGCGTGACTGCTGATGTCAAGTCAGTTGGGTTTTATGTGTGGAAATTCTCAGTACCCGCACGGAGTTTGGAACTATGCCCGGTGGCTGGTAATAGGTTTTTATTATATTCCATGCAACTTCAAAAAGAAATATGGACAAAAGTACACCCCTACCTATCCCTTCGGAATATACAGACATAATGCTATGTAATGTTATGTTTATCAAAAATAATATTAATGCCCACCGCCATTGCGACGTAAATAGAAACGGATCTATTACCGTAGCAAATAACATTTGAAACTACGGTTTTAATTTGATCAGTCAGTTATTTTATTTATTTATTAATACATCCCTCCACGTAGAATACTAATCAATTAGATTGGCTTACTTACATCTATATTTTCTCCAAATCTAACTGCTTGTTTATATCTCATTCTTTCGATCTGTAACGACACCCACACGATACGGACAAATAAAAGTTAGGCGTATATTAAAAAAAAACATATATGCCATTGACTCAGTAGCGATTGCGGTAACTTTGCCTCGAGGGACTGGGTGTTAGTTAGCGTAACAAGCGGGCAGTGGCTGTGGTATCATTGCTTAGTTTGGGCACCTCAACTTTGGTAGTTATGACTTTGATGTCACCGCAGTTTGTATTGCCATTGTTGTAAGTGTCACAGAATTTTAAACGTACCTGGATAGTTTGGAATTGCAGTTGTGTGGTTAAAAACTAGGTATTCGTAGCGTTGCGGTTCGGTTTGTTGTTAATATTTTTGCTAGATCAGTTTTTTTTTTTTTTAACTTTTTACGATTGTGGCAGCCATTTTAAAAGTTTCCAATTTTTAATGACTCGGTTGGCGCAGTGGTTGAGAGATCGACGATCGATCGTATCGCGGTTTCGATTCAACAAAACAATTAACATTTGTATGATGTACAAATAGTTGTTTCGGGTCCGGGTCTTTGTGTACGTGTTTGTAAACGCACCCACGTTACAAGAATCGTTCCTAGTGAAAGGCAAGGTTTAAAAAAAATACCTCCCCAATTTTTTTTAAGTTACCTAGGTTTGTTTCCCCTGCCTACCTCTTCGGAGAATACAGGCGTTATAATAGTGTGTACGTAAGTTGTTTTAGGTATTTCTATGGCAGCTATTTTAACCGTTACAGATATAAAGGTTTGTACGTAAAATGTATCAACAGTTTTTCAGGCGTACTTACAAAATTAAATACTGTATTTAATTATTTTTCAAAATATGGTTTTGTCTGCGTAAAATTAATTTTCAAAGTCAAAGTTTTTTATTTCAAATGGGCCTTTGCAGGCACTTTTAAAACGTTATGAATCTAGGCGCACGGTTCCAAAGTGGGTGGGTCCTATGGAGAAGAGACCGGCAAGAAACTCCATGGATACTCTTTTCAAAATATTGGTTTACAATGAGTTGAAGCAATTTATAATAACAAAATAAAATAAAAAATACTCTTACAATGCAATATTACATTACATGACATACAAGGACTACTATATAAGATAATAAAATAAAATAAATTAACATTTTCAAAATAAAATGTTCAAGTCTTTGTTTGCAAACAAAAATGTATAACAATGTTATGTAAAAAAGAAGAAAAAAAATGTAATACAATAAAATAAAATAAAGTACACATAAGAGATAAATGTCTAGTCACGCAGAAAACACTACAACTAGATTGTGGGGATTAGAAACTACTGATCACCAGGGAAGCCACATGTGTAGAAGATAATTAACGCCATACGTTTCTATCATCAACGTGACCTTATAATAGGCTTTCTTTATTAGAACGGATTTAACATAAGATTTAAACTTGTTACCAGTGAGATCGGTGATAGTTTTAGGTAACTTGTTATAGAAGCGCACGCCGTTACCTAGAAATTACTTATTAGTTTTAGACAATCTAAATTATGTACCACTATTTTGTGTTTATTCCTAGTATTCAAGTTGTGGAAGACACTGTTGACGTTAAACAGTTGCAGGTTTTTCCGGACATACATGATAATTACACTTTACAGTTGTAACCCTAAAAATACACTTTATGATAAGATTTAAATTTTACTTTAATTTTATCGATGTACAACATAGAAATAAATAAATTAAATCGCTTAGATTTTTTCTGAAACAGGCTTATTATATCAGAATTTATCTCCACTTGCACTTTGTAATTACTATCAATGTTATCGGCTGAGATAAGATTAAGATTAATTAATTGTTAAACCTACTTATTGTCATTGCAAAGAAAGGCAAGATTAATATGATTAAAAACTTTTTGTCATCACAATAATGATGAAATAATGTGCCTTTATTGCTGATTTCCATAACATAGCATCACGCCTGTATTCCCCGAAGGGTTAGGCAGAGGTGTACTGTTCTACTCCCACATTTCGCTGCCTTAGCCGTTATTTAATTTCCATGTAATAGGGGGTGAGCCTATTGCCATCTACCGGGCACATTTCCAGACTCCGTGCTATTTACTGAGAATTTCCATACCAGAACACCCGATAAAACTTTTCCCGACCCGGGAATCGAACCCAGGACCTTACGCTCAGCAGTCACGCTTGCGACCACTAGACCAATGAGGCAATTGCTGATTTGCTGATTTGATGTACATAAAAATGCAATGAAAGTATTTCTTACCCATATATGAAAAATCAAATGGATTTACAATTTGATTCTAGGATAAAATAATTCAAAACATGACAGCACGGTTGGCGCAGTGGTTGAGCGATTGACTGCTACGCTACGTGTCACGGGTTCGAGTCCCGCACGGAGTAAATATTTGTATGACCTACAGATAGTTGTTTCGGGATCGGGTATTTGTGCATTTGAATATTTATGTTTGTAAACGCACCCACGATACAGGAATTATTTCCAGTGTATTATATTCTACTCTATATTAAAAAACAATATATATTCCCTAATTCCTGAAACGTAAATTCGGGGTCGGAGGCTTTGGAAGATAAAGGCATATGAAAAAATTGTTTTACCCGATAACCAACCAAGTTTATTTTAATTGGTAGTATCTAAGTTTAGTAGTATTTATATCTTTGTTTCTCTCCAAGATCCGGAATGGAGTATATAGGCCTAAAGTAATGATAATGATATGAGAATGATAATTACAAATAAAAAAATTGGGCGTCGTAAAAAGCGAAAATGATTAAGCGTTTATAAAACAAACTCCCCCGCCGCATCTGTCTGTCTGTCTGTTCGCGATAAACTCAAAAACTACTGAACGAATTTTCATGCTATTTTCACCAATAGACAGAATGATTCATGAGGAAGAGAGAACAGACAGACAGAATGATCCTTAACGAATTTTACACCTAAACCTTTTAACCTAAACCTTTTAGGTGTAAAATTCGTTAAGGTTTTGTGTAAATTGCCTGAACTATGACGATGACTGTTGAAAATGTCGACTGCGAGCTTTACTGGCGTGCGCCGAGTAAATGCTCGATGTAACAGTTGATTCGACACTGCGACAGAAAAAAAACGAAAGCGTATGTGCTCTGCTACCCGTGCGAAGGCGTGACGGGTCGCTAGTAATCTTATAATAAGTACTTATTATAATATGTTCAACTACTAAGTACCTATGGGTAGTACATAATACGATTGTATTATCACGAATAATTATCTTGGAATAGAAACAGATTTTTAATTCATCGAATAACTACCAATCTAAATCAGCATTAGGCTACAAATACACGAGCGTCAATGCTCATTAATTTTATCTGTCGGGTACGTGGGCGTGGATCAGTTTTATGGCAATATTATTAGAAATGTTGAACGGTTATTGCAAACAATATGGGCATAAATATTGAATATTAACCGATAAGAATATGCAACAAAAGATTGTAAGGAAATGATTTTTTTATGTAATATGTAGGTACTTATTTCATTGTTTGCAACAGAAAGAAAATGCAGATCAAAGAGTGAACCAATTGATCCGGTATCTTCTATTGACTGGCTGGGCATAAATATTGAATATTAACCGATAAGAATATGCAACAAAAGATTGTAAGGAAATGATTTTTTTATGTAATATGTAGGTACTTATTTCATTGTTTGCAACAGAAAGAAAATGCAGATCAAAGAGTGAACCAATTGATCCGGTATCTTCTATTGACTGGCTGAAGGAGGCCAAAGACATCTTTATTAATTGGGATTGAGCCACAACAATGGACTCCAAGATAGTCGTAGAAATGCAAGAAATTATAAAACGAATGATCGCAGGAAAAATATATTTTCATAATTTTATTACCGCATCTTTGACTGCCTCTTTGATTGCTCTAGTGGTAGTAAGCGTGATTGCTAACCGTGAGGGCCTCCGACAGTGTTATTAGGTTTATCTTTATAGGAATTCTCGGTAGCAGCACGGAGTCTGAAACTGTGCCCGGTAGATGGCAATAAACTCGCCCCCTATTACATGGGATTCAATAATCATCGGCAGAATGTGGATGTACAATAGTACACCTGTCAGCCTAACCCTTCAGGAAATATAAATATCTTACACATAATATTATACCTAAACAAATATCTGGTCTTTAAATATGAAACCCAAATGTCTGTTTCGGAAATTTGCTCAGAAGACCCAAAAAGACACCCGAACATCGGGGTACTACTGAAAATGTTCGTACAGAAAAACCCACTAACAATTTGCCTGACGCTTAGCAGTCGTGCATGCCACTACTATTTATGCGCAATCATGTTCATTTAATTAAATACTAATCACTTTTGTTGTATGCACAGCGAACAACAACGTTATTTAATCAAGCTTTGCAACCGAATTGATTATAACATTCTTTAGATAATACATATGTAATTCACATAGTCTGTGAGTCAATTTACTATGATTACTGATAAAACATCGATTATCCCACCACGTTGTACATAATATCGATTTATCTTAGAAAGATCGAACGATATCGAGCGTTTTATCCGATTTTATCTCATATTTCGACATCCAGCTTAAGGTCGGCTCATGGTAAGCACATATTATCAGCATAAATGTATATATTTTGAGTGTTTTTTTTTTACGTTATTATCATCGGCCTATCAATCTTCACTTGTTGGTACTCATGCTCTCGGACAGAATCTGGGTTGCACTGTAGATTACGCGGATTGTGTGTCGCAAGGCTTCTATTTTATTTGTATTTATTGGATCAGCAGTGAAATGTTATAAATAAATTATATGAATAGGTACCTAATTAATGATATGACAATCGGGCAAACAGTCTGTAACGTTTGAAATCTATTTTGTTTAACTTTAAACTATCAATATATCTTAACATAATTTTAGTAGACTGGGACTATCTCTTTGACGACACATTTGGCGCAGTGGTTAAGCAATTAGCTTTCCGCGCTACGTATCGCGGGTTCGATCCCCGCCCGGAACAAATATTTGTATGATCTACAGATCGTTGTTTCGGGTCCGGTTGTGTGTGCTTGTGACATGTAAGTTTGTAAGGTTTTTTAAAAAAAATATAAAAAAATCTGATATTATTATATTATTAAGGGGGAGTTTAAGGATGAGCCTACTGTCGTCAACCAGGCTCAATCCCAATCATTGAGGCATTAAGAAAAAGTCCCCATAACACTTTGCCTAACCTAGGACCTTCAGCACTGAGCGCTTGCAACTAAGCATCCATTCAATACTATTTCAACAATTTACACGACCAAAATATATTGACGATGTGCATTTGTGTTAGTCCAAAAGTGTTGTCAGTTTGTTGATCCGTTATGCCTGAATACCGCAGTGACCCATCGGTGTCAGATGGCTTTCACAATTTAGCTGGAACGACAAACAGCTGATGCGTCCTATTTTGGTTAGTTTTGCTGTGTACTGTAAAATTAGCCATGTCAAACGAACACATTTTCGTGAGCGAAAATATCAACGTACATTTTTTTTTATGAAATTTTTGTTCGTTACCATAATACCAACTATTGATCATTGAAATTACACACTATTGCTGCGGTCGTGTCACGGATAGGTGTCCGTTATTAAGAAATAACAAGTTCGTCAATGCCTAAAAGCATGTCTATCCCAATTTACACGAAGTGAATACGAATATATACGTCGCAGTGATATTGTCAGATTCGTGAGATTATAAATTCTCTAGTGATATTATAATAAGCCGTTAGGTTAGGTTATATGTTTTTTTTTTTTTAATTTCACTAGACAAATTATAATGTCACGGATTTGACAATATCCCTGAGACATAGGTATTTAAGGCAACCACTCTCACCTCACATTAACGAAATCCCTAAATAATAAGCTAGTAAAGATCTAATGACGGCTATAATGATGATTATCTTGACATTGTATATTTTTTTGACTTTTTTTCTATTACCTATCAATTAAATACCTAATACATTTTATTTGAAGCTTTTAATATTATGATATTGTTCTTGTGTAGTTGCTTCGCACATTGGCTTACATTGTTCTCATTTAGTTTTTATTAAGATATACGGTGTGCATAAAACTTATAAAAAGAGGATATCGACTGTGAACTGGCAACTGGTACTATCCCATTTTGACAACATTACAGGATTAAGAAGAAACGTTAGTAGAAGAAATGTTAGTACAAATTGAATGAATTCGATTTTGGCGTCTAATTTTTATTGAAGTAAATTAATATGCTTTTTGCAGCGCTGCCGGGTATGAAATAGTTTAGAATGGTATAACCAAGTAAAATCTTTATAAAATCGAGATAGGACATGTTACTCGTTCACAGTCGATATATTATTTTAGTCTGCAATAATTTCAGTATATCCGTGAACATGGCGCTTGAAATAATCCCGAAATATCGGATGCACAAACAATTTTGTATCTCAAAACACAAATAGACGATATTATAGAACTATTTTGTGTTCTGACCTTTATTGGACCACTTGACTAATGAAGCAGTTTCACGTATAATTTTAAGTTTTATGTGATTTTATATGTCGCAGGGTAGTTGTAAAGATAGTTAAAATTTGAAGCTTAGTTATACTGGCTAGCGTTTAGAATAAAAGCATTATAGTCAATCTATCTCTCCGTTTAAGGGAAATACTTTAATCGAAAGTAATTTTCAGTATATGAGTAAATTTTTTTTCTAAAAGTACTAAAAATTATATTAGCAAAATAATATATTCAACCAATGTCGATTTTTTAATTATCCTTTTCTTGTATTCATTACTAACGTAACACAAACACGAAAAATTTATAAACAATTTTCAATAATTTATTCGCACGTCTCACAAAATTAAACTTGCCTTATTCATAGTATAGTCGGCACCTGCCATTTCGAATTATCGCGCTTTAAGAAACAGACACAACACGCGCGACACTACACCATACAGAACGAGTTATTAGGCGAATATGTCGCGTGTAGCAGACATAGCGACTGAAATGTGGGCAAAATCGTGGATCTTATCGCAAGATTGATATCGAACGAAATGACGATAAGTGAAGCGATAAAAGAATTGTATTGAATCAGTATTTGACTGTGGCTACCATTGTTCAGTTATGTATTGCTTACTTTTTTTTATTTAATTTATTTTTCTTATTCTTTTTCTAATTTTTTGGGCGTAGAGACGAATCGTTGTTATTAGCAACATAGATAAAATTATAATTTTACCCTGACTTGCGCATGCGCATGATGGTGAAAGTTAAAATTTATCAAGTGAAAACGATTTGAATGAAACTGTTTTACCCAGACCATTTTCACCCCTTAACACTTCGCTCGATCTGTCAATCGTTTTGACGATCTTATGGCCGGCACCAACAAAGTTGAAACCGCACAATTATGGTTTAGTGTATTAACAGAGCTGTGGCATTTTAAGATACGCGTTTTTCCTTTTAGAACAATATAAACAAACTCTGATCTCTACCTTAAACGTACCAAAAAATCTCTTCATAACATATTTCGTACCATATACATAGTCCAGTATCGGATAAAATGTTTCGATAAAAATATAATATTTGTTGTAATTAATCAATATTACAACACTATCTTATCGTATCTGTAGACTGGACAAGTGATATTTTCCCTAATTATTATTTCGGATAATTTGACTGATAACACGTGTCCTCTAGTACCTAGATTTTGTGGTTTTTTTTTAGACCAGACCGTATTATGTTTCATCATATTTTATCTTACCTGCCACGAGCGAGATAATCATCATATTATAATACGATTACGTATATATTTTTGATAATTATCGTGTTCTTTTATCTATATAGTTATTTATTTAATTTTAATTTATTTATTCAAATTTACAAATACAACATTGCACTATTTACCAATACGTTGCACAGTACAAAATAAAATATAATAAAAAAAAGTATAACCATAAACACGTGAAAAAAAATAAAAAGACCATAACAAAAAATTTTAGAAATATATAACACAAAATTAAACTTCATCTCTTATCCATCTCCTGACAGAATCTCAAACATTGACGACACACATATTATTACTCATATATGTATGTATCATCATCAGCTAGAAGACGTTCATTGCTGAACGAAGGCCTCCCCCTTAGACCAACACATCGAACGACATTTCGCCACTTGCATCCATCGGTTGCCCGCGACTACGTACGACGTCCACCTAGTAAGAGGCCTTCCTACGCTGCGTCTTCCATTTCGTGGTCGACACTCGAGAACCTTTCTTCCCCATCGGTTGTCCGTTCTTCGAGCTATGTGGCCTGCCCATTGCCACTTCAGCTTGCAAATCCTAAGAGCTATGTCGGTGACCTTGGACCTTTGGCGAATATCTTTATCGCGACTTTATCGCGCAAAGAGATTCCGAGCTCAGAGTCACACAGCGGGCAATGGAGGGAGCTCCATTGCCCGCTGTGTGACAGAAACTGAAACTGTGTGTACGAAAACTTCATCAACCTACATGTAGATAGGTTCCTACCTATACGACCGATATTTATGATATCTGAATGAAGCATTTCAAGTAATTTTAGTCGACAGATCAACATACAATTACCAACGTGCCCATATGACAGAAGAACACAAGACGCGAAATCTTATTACAGAAACAAAAGCAAATTGCATGTCAATAAAGAGAAAATGGTATACGAGAAATATAATAGGACCCTTTTAGATATATTGCCAGTGAAACAATAATTGGCGTTGTCGTAATGTTATGCTGTGTATTTTTCCCTCACCTCTTTAATACGAAGCGAGGGGTGATTGACATATTATGTAATAACACGGTGTTATTTGAATATGAGAAGCTTTTAAAAGTAATTTTAAAGGAGGAAATAAATGGGTCGCCGTGTGAATTGTAATTTTATTATTATAACATTTAGGTATATTATATGTCAACCGCAACTCAACAGTCGCGCTTGTGATGATGATGAGTGAATTCTGGGTTCAATTTTCGGAGTCGAACAAAGTGAAGTAGACCAAAGTTATGCTCGGGAGGTGACACCTATTGGTTCCACATTTTATGGGACTTATTAATGCTATCGGGGAAATCGGAGTGTACAATAGCGCACCTCTGCCTAATCGTTTGGGGTAAACAGGTATAATCATCATCATCACCGCTTGGCAGGCGGCTTGGGGATCGCAGTGGCTCACCGATTAGTGAGAGGACACTGCTGCCCGTCCTCCGGTGTCTGGCCGCAGTTTTAGGACGTACCCGGGTCCAACAGGTATAATGCAGGTGTTTAATTTAAAAACTTTTGTACATTTCCTGTTCAAATAAATGTTTGATTTGATTTGCTATGTGTACCTAACATACTGAAAGGTATCGGCAGAGTCGTATTATTGTTAATCCACTGACGCTTACGGTGACTGTTTATTAAGTCCCATATTGTTAAAGCGACCAGCTTATTGTCATTAAACTATATCGGCATCTAACTCCAATCTATACTATATATCGGAATAGTTAAGCTGTTAATGGTGAAAGGTAATAATTTTCGCTTACTTATAAACACTGCTTGAATAACGGCAGAAATATTCATTTTTGCTTATAACATTAACATATCTTTACTTTTTTAATAGAGGGGCCACTCAAAGTTTAAGTCAACATCTTTTACTTCAACTGGGCCTTTACAGGCACTTTCCAAACATTGATAAAATCTAATAAAACACGTGATGACTTGAGCAGAAACAAAAGACAATTTTATTGTTTACAAATTTTGAAATACGAATATGCATAGTACAGAGGTTTTACATAGGATAGCGTTGAGTGTATCACATATGACATACTAGCTTCCGCCTGCGGCGCCGCCCGCGTGGTTTACGAACCCGTACATTTTTCCGGGATAAAAAGTACCTATGTGCTATTCCAGACTATAATCTATCTCTGTGCCAAATTTCATCTAGATCCGTTCAGCCGTTCTGGCGTAATTGAGTAACAAATATCCATCCACACAGACTTTCACATTTATAATATTAGTAGGATTTATTTACTAATCCAACAGAATCTAGGTGCACGGTGATAAAAGTGGGTTAGTCCTATGGGGCAAGAAACTCCTTGGATTTCAAAAATAGTAGGTTAAAATCAGTCAAAGTAACTTAATATTATAAATGCGAAAGTAAGTTTGTTTGTTTGTTACCTTTTCACGCCTAAACCACTGAACCGATCATCATGAAACTTTGTATAAACGTTGTCAGGGGTGCAGAAAAGGACATAGGGTACCTTTCATTCAGAATATAAGTACTGTCCCCAAGGGAAAGAACAAGAACTTTCGACGGTCACAATTGCTTCAGGACGCTAGATGGCGCTACGTGCGACTCGAAAAAATGCACGGGTTTGTAATCAATGCGTGCGAAGCCGCGAGCGAAAGCTAGTCAGTTATACATGTGAATAAAATACGTCTCAGAGAATGATTTAAATTTCTAACATTGCAATAATCATCATCAGCCAAGAGACGAACACTGCTGATCGAAGGCCTCCCCCAAGGGGGGGTTTGCCTTAATCCCCACGCTTGGCAGGCGGCTTGGGGATCGCAGTGGCTCACCGATTAGTGAGAGGACGCTGCTGCCCGTCCTCCGGTGTCTGGCCGCATTTTTAAGACGTACCCGGGTCTACGTTTACATTGCAATAATACTGGTACTATTTTTATTTTGTTTCAGTATAAGATCACAAGGTATTACAAGAAGGGTAGGCAGGTAGGTATGCATATATAAGATTGTTGAATAAATTTAACAAATCTCGAATGTTTATTCCTTACTCTGATTAAATCTCGTATTTTTCTTTAACCCTATATTATTTCCTATTAACTCAACTTTCTATCTCATAAGGAGGTTTAACAGCCGACTTGTTGATTTTAACTTTTTGACGAACAATTTAACTGGCGCAAAAATGTATGAAATAACTTTTGTATAATAACTTCGCTTTCACAACACACACACTTTCTTCGCATAAGCCGGCTTCAAGAATGATTTTTAAGAAAATACTAAGCTCAAGATGAAACTCACATATAATCATACTAGCTTCCGCTCGCGGCTTCGCCCGCATGGTTTACGAACCCGTAAATTTTGTCGGGATAAAAAGTAGCCTATGTGCTATTCCAGACTATAATCTATCTCTGTCCCAAACATCAAAATCCATTCAATAGTTTTTTGCGTGAAAGAGTAACAAACATCCATCCATCCTCACAAACTTTCACATTTATAATATTAATTAATAAAGTAGAATAGTAGGATAATGGCACAACTCCAATATTCAGCGCATTTCGAGAAAAGAGTAAAATTGTTAGCCAATCTATCACGAGCTCAGCCACAAAAACCTTAATAATAAGTAAGGAGCGACTACCATCTGTACTCCACCACCCAATTACTAAGATACACTGATAAGATAAGGTTAGACCGGTTGTCGATATTTAGCGCTGCTGACTCCCGTAACGACTGTCATAGGTATTCGTTTACAACCTCGACCGACTGCATTACGTGCTTTTCGATGGTCGACCTCTCCGCGTGTGAAGAACGGTCACTCGTCCAAGGGCTGACTTCGGAAAGCACTGCTTAAACTCAAAGATCGACGAATCTGTGTAAATATTCTGATAAAGAAATTGTTAATGCGATTGCGAGAAAGGATACGAACTATTCCTTTCGCAAATCTGGAGATAAGTCAATAAGACACGAAGATAAGAAAAAGAAGGCGACGTTTATCTAACTGCAAGTAAGAAAGTGAAAGGTTGCATTCATAACAACCCACCAGCTGCGATCAGCAATAAAAGAAAATTATAAGCAAGCTTACAAGCATTCCCCCGTATCATCCCGTCTCGCTGTTTTTGTTTTAAACTTACAAAATGGCCACCCATTTCTCAAGCGACCTTAGAAAACAACGGACGAACGTAATGCGAAAATATATTCGACCATTAGTATGGAAAAAACAGCACTAGTGGTGGATCTCGAGACAAATTGGAAAATATCCTGTTTGCAAATTACAAATAATTCTCAACACAAACGGCTAATGGCTATGGATAAAAGATGTTTTAATTTACATAACGAGGGGCACTTGTGCTTTCTTCATTTTTTCAATGACTTCGGCTAAGGTCGACTGTGTTGACTCTTGTGTTCAATGGGCCGCGCTTGTCTGGGAAAATCGTAAAAATTGCTTGCTTTTCTCTCTTAACATAAATAAATACTTTTTTGTTGACGACACGGTTGGCGCAGTGGTTGAGAGATCGACTGCTGAGCTACGTGACGCGGGTTCGATTCCCGCACGGAACAAATATTTGTATGATCTACAGAATGTGATCTACAGAATGTCTACTGTATGTGAATACACACCGTGCCTCGGAAAGCAGGTAAAGCCGTTGGTCCTGCGCCTGATCTCTCTCCGGTCGTGTCGGATTGCCGTCCCATCGGACTATGAGAGTGAAGGAATAGAGAGAGCACCTGTGTTTGCGCACACACTTGTGGTCTATACTATCTCCTGCGTAGTTGGCTAATCTCCGGTGAGATTGGCCGTCGTGACCGAAATCGGTCATGAGGACATTATTATTATTACTTTTTTCTTATTTAATTGACCCGTGATTTGGATGCTTCGATATTGTGTTTTGCGTCGAGAGCTTTTGATTTTTATTAATTCATGTTTTTTATTTTTATAATTGTCGTCTTCACAATCTGAAGTAACGATGCAATTGAATAAATGTTTAATCATCGAAATAGTATGTCTTGTTGTTCAGGGACTGAACATATTATTTCGATGCGTTTAATACTCTCTTTTACCATACCAATTCAGATTGATTTTATTGCTAATAAGTCAAATGTAAAAAAGGTTTGTTCAACATGCGTGATCCATTTTAAACCACGTCTGCGGTACGGCGGCTTTTGAATCAAAATTAGCTAATAAAAAATATATATGTTAGAATCTAGACGAAATAAAACCCGCTTTGCATATTTAATTTAAGAATAAAAAGAACAACCGGGTTCCTACTGCCTCATGGTCTTGTGTTCGCTAGCGTCACAGCTGAGCATGAGGGCCTAAGTTCGATTCCCTGATCGAACAAAGTTTTATTGTTTTTTTTTTGTATTCAAATTACCGGTACCTGATTCTGAAACTGCGCCCGATACTTAGGTGGCAATAGCTTCGCTCTCTTTTTAACAGGGCTTAATATTGGTATCAGCCAAATGTGGGTGTACAACAATACACCTTTGCCTAACCCTTCACGCCTGTATTCCCACATGACGTTAAAAAACAAATTGAGTATGTTTTTTTCGAGCGGCCACAAAAACAAGTTTACCTTTTAAGTACCAGCCAATTATATCCTCGATCCTAGATTTGTAAGCCTACGTTCGGTGGTGCGTCATCACACACCTGGCTTCAATCCCCACTGCTTTTTAATTGGGGTTTAGTGTCACTACAGTATTGATTTGGAGTCACGCGGCCGCGGTTTTGACGGATTCAAAGGAAGCCGCTTATCTCGAATGAAAATCGTCACCGCGAATTGCCTTGTCCGCGAGGCACTTAATGTTCATATTTATCTATGGTCTAAATTCCAATAACAGCAACTGATGATCTTCTTCAACTAACCCTTTGTCCTAGCTGTCACTTTATTGTGTGATATTCTCGTAATCGGAAACACTTTAGTATTGACAGATTAATAATGTTCATTGTTTTGTTTCATTTTTTGAGTAGGTAGGTACCTATACCTAATGCTATGAATATTCTTCTTCTCCGTCACTTCACCCTTGACAGGGCCATCATGATCACGATAAATTTGGTCCAATCGCTGGTATACTTGTTGCTCACCTTTTTTTTTTTTTTTTTTTTTTTTTTTGGGTGGGAAATCATCCAATGACCCCCCTCCGCCCTGGGCAAGAGCGAAGGGATGTGTCAGACTCTTACTGACTAAAACCCACCCGTGTCCCCATGATCGCCCTTGGTGTACCGGGGCCGCGATATCTGTTATATTGGCTCGCAGCCCCGGCAGGCGTTGAGCCCGCCCTTAGCCCAGGCGGGCCCCACGACTGTTGCTGACTTCACTTTGTTAACGGGGGGGCGCGTGGAACACTACGCTGCCCCCCCCCGTCTCGGGCCTTTCTCTGGTCGGGCGACGGACGGCCCAAGTCCGCCGCCCGCAGGCCCTCCTCTATGGTGGCTGGAGATCGTCGCGCGCCTCGCGGCGTCGACGAGCCGGGCGTCCCCTTCGGCGGCCTCCTGGGCGTCGCCAGTCTACCTCCTCCTTGGCGGCCATGACCGCCTCACAGAAGGAGGCGACGGCCGCCCATGCGCTCTCGCTCCGAACCATGGATCTCACCAAGGTCGGGAGCGAGAGGTCGCCGCCGATCTCCTCTACGAGGACACGGCGCATCGGCTCCCATGCCGGGCACACCTCCACCGTGTGCTGCACCGTGTCCTCCGGGGCGTCCTCGCAGTGTAGACACCCCGGTGTGTCGATCCTACTTGTTGCTCACCTCACGATCTTTCTCCATCTATTTCTTTAAGACATCCGCGCAGATTTAATTTGTTCAGCCCACCTCATTATTGAAGTCCCGCGTGGTCTATGATCTACAACTAGATGCTCGGTAGAGCCATTATTCCACCTTGAGAAATGGTAAAAGATTAGTATACGATGCTGTACAAATTTTGATAAACGCTGTTTGATACTGAGTTCCTGGAGTACCTATTATTAAACTGAGAATATTAGACTTTAAAAATAAAAGCAATATATAACGTTAACATCAACCTCAGTACAACCAGCGTTCCATGTGTTCCACGTGTTCCACCAAGTGTTCCATGGTGTAACTAACTAGCTAACGAACAGACATAATGTGAATGAAATAATACTGATGTATTTCATCACTTAACAGTAAACACGCACGTAGGATGCACGCACATGCGGCATCGTCTGATTTTTATGTTCCGACGTGACGCAATGTCACGCGGTGGTCAGGTAAGACACACCCGTGATAAGTATCCAATAAAAAACCAGTGAATAATCTGGAAATTAACATCACCAATAATAATGTTTTATCAAAGTTTGATAATAGTCAGTCAGGGCACAAATAAAGCAAAACGTAATCTTCATAAATTTCCGTAATATTTAGACCATTTTGTGGTAGCGATAGCCATAAAATTGGATTGCAATACGAATGTAATCCAATCATGCCAACATTATTTTAGGCGAGTGTAGAACGGATAAGGCAACTTAGAATTTGTTAAATATATATCTATATAAGAATTAGATTGGTTTAGAAGAATAGTCAGTCAGTATAGTTACCGATAAATGCAAATTGAAAAAAAAAGAGTGGTTTTCTTTTGAGATCTTCAAGGGCGAATTAGTGACATCAGATATATTCACAGCAGCACTTATCTACAAATAGGTGCTGCTAACATTCTTACCGTAGCCAAGGTGTCATCCTTCTGCATATTTTGTGGGTTTGTGGGTTCAAGTTCTTTAGGTTTGTAAATCGGATGAGTTAGACCTAAAGGGCCAACCTCACTGCAACCGACGAGGTAGAATTACGGGGAGAAAGTGGCCGAGTTGCTCTTGAGATTTATAAGAAGTTAGCGAGAGGAGACGCGCATCATCAGCGCCCGCACATCGACCATGTCGTAACTCTTGGTATTGCGAGCGTTCTCGTTGACTTTCACTTGTTTCTCTAAACGATAAAAGCCTTGATCGACTTATTCTTAAAGTTTCCAGGTCACCTGGAGTCTCTTAAAAGCTTAATAACTTTTGCAATACTACAAAATTAAAGTCAGTTCAGTCGTTCTGTACCTACCATTACTGCAAAACGAAAATAAAACGATAATCCGGAAACGTACTGATAAACTTTAAAAATTTGATATATCACCACCTGTTGATCCAAACGACGTAAGGAATTTTGGACTTTGTAATATGTAGACATTATTACTCACCAACTACGTGTAACATCGTGTTTCCACTACGATCGTGTTTGGACTGAGTGATGCAATGAAACTTTCATAGATTCCTGGACTTGTCTTTTAGTCCCTTGATTTTTTGTAATAAATACTGTGACAAATTGTATACAAAATTTCTATATGAAAATTTCGTCGACAGAGCGAGTATTTGCTGAGGTTCGGCTCGTAGCCGTTATGCCTAATGTTTGAATTGAGTGATCCACATTTTGGGCAATAAGTTCATTCGGTTATGTTTGACGATTTTTTGGAGTTCGGCTATGAGCTTTGACAATTTGTAACTAAATGTACGTTTTGATTTTATCAATAAATAAAAAAAGATTACTCATACCAGATGCACATCCAATTAGTCTTACAAAAATGCCACATACTTTAAACAGTTTCCAATTAACATAAGAAAATTAAGTCTAATAAACGTCTGCGTCTTGGAGTCTCGTAGTTACATAGCTACCATGCAGAGCGGTCGATTTGCTAGGTTAAGCTACGCTAGCTGCGGTTAGTCCTTGGATGGGTGACCGTTTTTCACACATGACTGGAGTCTCAAAAAGTACGTTCAGCAGTTGGTCCCGGTTGTCATACCTAGACCTATGACAGTCGTTACAGGTGCCAGCAGCCCATGAAGTCTGACAACCAGTCTAACTTTAGAGTATCAGTATCTCTCAATAATTGGAATAAACAGGTCACATGGCTGTCGTGTAAAATTAGCAACCTAACTGGACTGTGAGCCGACCCCAATGTAGTTGGGAAAACGCTAGGCAGATAATGAGCAATCTTGGTCCAGGTGTGCGTGACTTCATTGCTTTCTTACATCGGTAGTCTGTGTAACTAGAGACTATGGTCTGTACAGACCCCAACAAATCTTCCCTTGAGTCCATGGAACTCCAGGTTTAAATTTACGTTACGTTACGACACGGTTGGCGCAATGGTTGGCAGATCGACTGCTACGCTACGTGACGCGGGTTAGATTCCCGCACGGAACAAATATTTGTATGATCTACAGATAGTTGTTTCAGGTCTGGGTCTTTGTGAATGTGAATATATTATGTGTTTATAAACGCACCCACGATACAGGAATTATACCTAGTGTGGGGATACGTTTTGAAAAAATCAATCAGTCAATCAAGACATTTTGTAACAGAAAACCTCGCACTCAGCTATCCCGCTTGCGACCACTAGACTGGACAAAGTAAATAGATACAATGTTTATTACCTGTTTATTCGTCAACAAGAGATTACATACAGTTGCCGTCAACTGTTTGCTTGAGGGAAGTCAGGAAGCTGCACGGTGTAGTGAAGGTATTAATTATGAAACCAGTTCTATGTTACAAAGACCTAAGATATAAGCTGCAAGCGATTATGCAGCTTTAACTTCAATTGTACCTCATTGTCTTCAGTGACCGCTAACGTTTATTAAAATCCTACATGGTTGAAGTCTTCACGTAGAAATAGAATAATATCTGTCTAAATAAAGAATAGTATTGGTACTAAAAATATATTTTCAAGTCACCATTATCTACCAGATCCCCAGAAAAGTTGCAATCGACGGCGCGGTTGGCGAAGTGACTAAGTGCCCGCACGGAACAAGTATTTGCATGATCTACAGATAGTTGTTTAGGTTCTGGTTGTGTGTGCATTTGACATGTATATGTGGGATCGTAAAAGAAAACTGAACTAATTAAAAATTAAACGAATGAAATATCTCTATTTATTTTTTGCCAAAACCACTTCGTATAACCGTAACGTCTTATTTAGTCTCCATTCGTCGTCTAAATCCCTCTTTTATCCTGTTCTCACTCAATGTTGTCATTCCATTCTTCTTCCATTCCCATGTGTTGCCAGCTTACTAATCATACATTCCCACATATATGTATTTGTAACAATGTACCTACGACACAGAAGAAATACTAGTGTGGGGTAAGGTTTATCAAAAAGAATAAAACAATCTCTATTAGTAGGAAAGCAAAAAACAATTTGATCATTTCCGAACCTCACGAGCAAGTGAATCTCAGTAGGTATAACATATTATCGTCACTCGCCTCACGCGCTATATCAAGTTCTCATTCCCATTTTCAACTTCTACAAAACCACCACTGGCCATGCCACTAAATCCAATAGCAACTGTACACTTATCGACGCGCGTCGTCTTTTGACAAACAGCGAACCAGCGATTTGACCTGTGTGACTTTATCAGTATCTTGTGTCAATCCCTTGGTAATAATAAGACGGCTCCGTCGCAAGAGTCCCCCGTACAGACAGTCCTTCAGAGATGACGGCGCCTCTTTAAGTGTATTATTTAGTTGTGTACCATCAACTGTTTGCTCGCAGCAAGTCAGGAAGCTGCACGTGTGCACGGCGTAGGTATTAATTACTTAAAGCTCTATGTTGAAAATATTGGTCCGAGTTAACAGCGGTAAGCGATAATTGGTTCCATAATTCCTTCGTCTCCCGGTATTTGACTTCTTTTAATTGTTCTTCTTCTGTCGAGGCGACACGAGCTATCATAATTGGGATCGTATATGCCGTCGTGAAAAGATTAGCCAGTCAGCAATCAAGAGCCTCCACGAGTGACGAATCATGAGATCGTCTGGCGCACCCTGGGCAGTCAGCCTCGATGCCACCATTGCTGAGTGGCTAATATTTCCACTACAGCATGAGCGGCCCCCATATGGTAGCTCGTTCCAACCCGATAGAAGAAGAAGCCTAAAACTAAACTAATTTACCTCATTGTTCTAAAACTTCTAATCGACGTATCAACTGTGGACTATACGAGTATACAGTGTTAACGCTACAAGTTTGTCACTTGTCCCCACAGGCCCCCACGCTGAGCGGGGGCGTAACGCATAAATCTTGGCCGCAGCTCTTTCGAAGCTTCCGGCCGCGCCATGTTCGCGCCCTAACACCTCCAGCGACAGTGAAATTTACAATACCTGCTTAATAATATTTTAATTATCTTTAACTCATTTATAATAAATACTCTTTATTGTACTTACACCATAAATTAAAAATACAAAAAATAAATGTTTATATTATTTCTAGGTCTTGTAGCAAGCGCTGCAGCTGTGCGTACAGTATTAGGTTTGATTCTCAGTTCGGGCAAAATGTTCGATTATTCTGCTAAGAATTTTCCATACCAGCTCGGAGATTATTTTAATTATATATCTAAACTAATATTATAAAGAGAAAAGATTTGATTTTTTTTTTATGTTTGTTTGTAATGGATAAACTCAAGAACTACTGAACCGATTTTAAAAATTCTTTCACCTTTATAAAGCTTTTTTATCAGCGAGTAATATGGGCTACATTTTATTGTCCAAAAATTAGAGATCCTTACGAAAATTGCTGTAATGTAACCCAAGGTATCAAAAATGTGACTATAAAAGTTTTTGACTGGCAGATAGCTGATGTTATAAAGAGTAACTTAGGCTACTTTTATTTTAGAAAAATAATTAGGGTTCCGTGCAAAAAAGCATGGGTTCCTAATCCATGCGTGCGAAGCCGCAGGCGGAAGCTAGTATACATATCCCACCAAAAACATTTCATGTAAAATGTTGCCAAGACGACCACATAAGGTTTGCCCTGTGAAAAAGATATCAGATCTCATGTAGAGCCAAGCTTCTGAATCTACACGGCCTAACTCTACCGACCCTAACTTCACAAATTCTACATATCAGTAAAAATGTATGGCTTCGCCGTTTCGCTACCGTCGTGGAGGTGATGCGAATGTTTAGTTTTTGAAGTAAGTAACGAAACAGCCAAGCCAAGAGCTATTCAATTGAGACTGTATGTTTAATTAGTCTATTATTGACATCATATCCTGAGAATATGAACTATCTGGTACATCGGAAACCAACTCTATGAGGGTTCAAAAAAACGACGAAACACTTCGAGAAAAGGTAGGTAGTGCCCTTGCGCTTCGCTTGGCTCGTCTTGGCGGGGGCACTACCGTGCCCCCAGATATACCGAGGCCTTATTTTAATTTTGTTTTTGCAGACAGTACCTTAGTCGGCCCCGCTAGCCTATAATCCTAAGAGCTCGAATCTCTCGTCAAGTACCCTCGACTAGATTACATACGAGTACATTTGCTCAGCTGATCGCTTGTGAGCCTTCGTGTCCTCACGGTAGGCGAAACTACAAGTCGATAGCCGTAAATAGTATGAATGGAATACAAGATTATCTAATGCTTTTTGGTCGTTTAGAAAAGTGTTAGATGTGGTGCAGCGGTCTTTTTCTTCCAACTTTAGTGTTGGTTCATGAGTTAGAAAAGGAAAAGCAAGCATGCGCACCTTAATCTATAGTTTGGGACATTTGCTGCAATCATTGCTTATTTCCAAGATGCGGAAAACTTGTTTCAAAAGATATCCCAGAAAACGATATGAATGTGCTCTGAAGTGGTAAATAACATAGCATCACGCCTGTATTCACGCCAAAGGGTTAAGCAGAAGTGCACCATGTACCTACACTCACATTTGCCCGACATCGTTATTAAGTCCCATGTAATAGGGGTTAGCTTATTGCCGTCTATCAGGCACAATTTTAATCTCCAAAGTGTTATTTAGAATTATTCTGAGGAATCCGATTTTTACCTGACCCGGGGATCGAACCAAGGACCTGGTGCTCAGCTATTTCGCTTGCTTCCGCTAGACTATTGAATCATTTCAGTAAATTAAATGCACGATAAGTACAAATATTAAAAATTCACAACTCTAGTTGCATCAAGGTGACATTGCATTCAAAATTCGAACAAACTAAAGTCACTTACAAACGGCCGTGATAGCCACATACTGAACAAGGATGTACCCCAACTAGTCTCTAATCTCCTTTATTCCGTACAACTCGAACCCCCGAGAAGTGCCCTCAACTTGATTACATACATTTCAGCAGATCGACTGAGCCCGTGTCCCCTCGATGGGTGAAACCTCGTGAAACTACGTATATATGTATATAATGATAGGTTATTTTAGTAAAGGCAAAGTGTTATTGGGTTTTTCTGTATCCAAATTCTCAGTAGCAGCACGGAGTCTGGAACTGTGCCCTGTAGATGGTAATAGGCTCGCCTCCTATTACATGGGACTCAATAACGGCATTGATGAAATTTGGGTGTACAATAGTACACCTTTGCCTAACCTTTCGGGGAATACGGGCGTGATGCTATGTTATGCTATGTTATTTTAGTACAGGTAGTTTATTTCATCTAATGTTTCTACTCTAATTGTTTTTTTTTTATCTTATTTTTCTACTGCTAATAGGCACGCGTTTGACCATTATCTCACCTGATGGTAAGCGATGATATGATTGAAGATAATAATAAATAATTAATCTAAACAGACACCTACAACAGACACAAGTCTCTATGTAATTGTTCCTTTGACTGTGACTTTGTTTGTGATGAAGAGAGAATAAATACGTATTATTATTATTATTTGTATGTGTTTTCCTTGCACGGGACTACATAGTCCCGGACTTTTGGAGGGCGGGCTTGGGGCCGAAGCTAACACGTAGAGACCCTTTAAGACACCTTTAATGGGAATGTTGTGGTGACATACCCAGCGATTACCCTGTATGCACTATAGAAATGCACCTCTCAAGGAGAATCCCTGGGTTTGTAGGACTATTGCAAAACATGTGGAGAAAAACTACTTGGGCTATTGTGATGGGATGGTAGTGGACTGGGTAATGGGGAACTATGGAAAACTATGGCGCCTGCCGAAACAATCTAATAAAACACGTAAAAATGGCAGGCGGAGACTTGCCAACTCACTAACTGGGCCCCCCAAAAATAGCTGCTCGGTTCGCAACAAGGGGGAAACAGGGACGTGAGCGGCTGAAGGGTGAAGAGGCTTCGCTGGACTTTAAACTCAGATCACTTGCTCCCTGAGGGTCCGGCCCACTCGCCACTTACGCTCAGCATCCACCCTACGAGCAGAGCTCTGCTCTAACGACTCCAGTCTGGGTGGCCAATGAAGGCAACACGGAGGCAGACCTGTTCCTCGTCATTGTTCACTCCAGCCAGTCAATGAAGGCAAGCCGGAGGTGAGGAACGGTGACTTCTCCCTGGAGCACTTGGGTCCGTAGGGTCGCTACTCCCCCCGTCACCTCGCCTCAAGGTGCCCTGCGGGCTTATTATTATTATTATACAAACTGAATGGTTGGTTTCCATGTACTTTTTACTAAATTAAATCGAATCTAGTAGCAATCGTGCGGTGCTGTGCATGCACCCAAGCTTGAACTAATTTGGCGGAATTAAAACGAAATATTCTAGTTGTATATCATGTACAAATAAACTAATAAACTCAAACTACTTAAAAAAGTAATAAACTTCAAGTTTTAAAACATTAATTGTCGTGCTCTAATGCTATAGGACAATCATTGGTATCGCCATTATTTTCTCTTATCATTGTCTGCAAGGATCGATTGGTGAACTCCGATAGTCCGTTTCATTGGTAGTGATGTAGCTCTGTCGATAAACGAGTGGTTGTCGATATTAATTTCACGCGGAGTGACTTCTATTCAACCTTAATCAACCTGAAGGAAATTTTATTTTCCGCCGATACTATTGCTACCATTAAATATAATCCTTAAGTCGACATTAGGTGTAAATATTAATAAACTTCATAACTGTATTCCCTTCAGGATTAAGCTGGTACAATGACACGGTTGGTGCAGTGGCTAAGTGATTAGCTTTCTGCGCTTCGTGTAGTGGGTTAGATCCCCGCACGGATCAAATATTTGTATGATCTACAGATAGTTGTTTCGGTTATGGTTGTGTGTGCATGTGACATGTATGTTTGTAAACTGTACCCACGATACAGGAGAAATCCTATTGTGGGGCAATGTTTTTTAAAGAAATAAAAAATAAAGTACTATTATACACTCAAATGCCGATGCACAGTTCCAAACTCCGTGCTGCTACTGAGAGTTTTCATACAGAAAAACCCAGTTACACTTTCCCTGACCCTGGAATCGAACTCAGCACCTCACGCTCAGCAGTCGTGGTTGCAACGTCTAGACTAATGAGGCAGCCTTATATTAATGAAAAGAACAATATCTATCGATAATATTATTGATAAGAATAATATTTATCCCAACACTACCAAGTGGTTCAGCTGAAATAATTCAAGTGCACAACAATAGGGATCGGAACTATGTCGCTTTTGAGATCAGTATCGGAATCAGCCTCGTTATTTCCTACATGTCACCCTGTATTGTTCGTACCCTTCACTTGACTTCGTTACATAACCGATACGCTTGTTATGGCTGAAAGGGTTTCATCGTGTATCATGAGCTCTCAAACAAGAATTGCTGGTGGCGGGTTGGAAAGATTAGCCAGTCACCAAGACTCGTGACGGGGTTGAATGCCCAAGGTGCGTCGGATATACAGTTGAACAAATCGAACATAGATATTGTAACAAGTATATAAATGCATTCAAGTAATATATTATTTAATCAATAGACTTGGTTGAACTATTTATACTTGGTTTTATGAATGTCTTATTTACCTATATCTACCCACGATTCAGAGTAATCTAGCGTGGGCGCCACTGATAACTTACTATTATAACCTTAATCAGCAAATACAGGGTGTGTAAGGGGAGATTTCATCATCAGCCAGAAGACTTCCACTGCTGAACGAAGGCCTCCCTCAAGGGGGGGGGGGGGGTTGCCCTTTGCCATAATCCCCACTGATTAGTGAGTGGACGCTGCTGCCCGTCCTCCGGTGTCTGGCCGCAGTTTTAAGACATACCCGGGTCAAATAAAAAATAAAAAAAGGGGAGATTTAAACACTAACAACGTAGAACCTGTTCGTTGATTAGTAAAAATTTCGAATATATTAATCCTTGTTCGAGTATTGTAAGGACTTCAATTTTTATAGACGGCTCTTTTCATTAAATGTACACTTTTGAAAGTTAAAAAATTGATTATACTTACTTACAACAGTATTTTTGTGTCGCTGAAACAAACAATTTTCTACTTGTAAACAAAACGAAAGTTTGTTTTCATACCAATAGTAAACTTATGCACTTAAAATCTGGATTATTTTACAGTAGTAGCTTATAATTTCCTAAAGAATGTTAGTGAAACGAAAGTCTTAAAGAAATACAATAAAAAAACCATCAAGGTCTTAAATCTATAGCTGCCTGACTACTGAAGTAAAAGACAAAATAAAGTAGAAGTACTGAAAAATGAAGTAAGAGACAAAATAACCAATCAGATTCCAGTATCTTCTCCACTCGTCTGAGTAACGTGAAAATATTAGTATTTTATTAGTTTTTTTTTTTCGACTCCGATTTCCTCCTCTTCACTGGACAGGCGACCTAAGAGAACAACAAAGACGAGTAAATCACGAGGATACAAAAATCAATAGTAACTCTAATAGTTAATATCGACGATAGTTCAGAAATTTTGACGGAGCCTTCGTGATGATCGTCCTTCCGCTATTTTATATTCCACTCTGATTTATGTATAATGTAGTTTCAGCTGATATAGGTATGTGGGTAGTTTCTGCAAACCTCCAATGTTTTATGGCTCTTGAGGCCACTATCATTCTTCTGCAGTGTTGAAAGCGTCGAAAAAGTACTGTTTAACGTAAAAAGAAATAGACAACCAATTTATGGTACTAAAATATATTTTTTTTAAATAAAAATTCGAGAAATGTATTGCAGCTGACACAAAAAATGACAAATTTTAGTTTCGTGAAAATCTCGCGGTTGTAGGCACAGTCTAATAAAACGTAACAATTACATACAAAGTACACACAATTTTACTCAGGGGACACTGTACCAATGTTTTCCTACGAATGTTATTTTAGGCCGTGGATACATAGCCGGGTCGTCATTTGATTTTCTCTAATTACTAGCTTTGTTCGACCGCAATCCTGTACCGATCCGGCAGAGTGTTCTTCGTTAATTGAGTCTTGTCTGGGTATATATACGAGGCTTTTTCTTCTTATGTTTTTCCTTAGATAAACAGTTATTAGAGTAAGGTATTTTAGTGTAATGTTAACAAGAAAAAGACCGGCAGCCTAGTTACGCAAAAGGACGATAGCGACGCGACAGTCACGCGACAGCAATCTCATTGTTAGCCAATACTTTTTTCTCTCGTTTGGCATCTTGGCCGATGCCGACTATTCTGCCAGTGTCGATTGCCAATAGGTACATTATATGACATAAAAATAACGTTTGACAGTATCTATCGCATGATCTACGCCTGTCGCAAACTGATCGCTACATCGGTTATTAGGCTACGGTTCTTAATTGTTTTTTACGAAGAAAATCATAAGCTAAAATATTAGGTATCCTATTTTTAGCATTTTATTCTTTTCAACTTTTTTTTACCTGAAATCTAGGTATTTGTATGAAGATACTCACTAAGTATTAGATTACTTAAGACATACAGATATAGGTAAGGCTCTTTGGAGTCTTACCCACATATTCCCCAAATTCAGGTTACAGCTGTACATATTCCATCACAATACAAACATCTCAAATTCTACACGAATCCCTCAAGAAACTTATCAACACAGCAAAATTATTAACAACAATGTTCTCTTGAGATTGGCACGGGTGTACATTTAAATAATTAATGTGGCAAATAGCCGGGGTCGGTGGCCGCGGTCAACGGCTAATAGCCATCCAGAGACCAAGGACTTAGTTTATTGAGCCAATTCCGAAACATTTGTTACTCTGGCGGCAACAAATCGAGACGACTCGTGGTGATTTCTTCTTGTTAACATTGAAATACGGTTTTATTAAAACCGGGTTGCGTAGATTTTTGTTAGGGTTAACTCTGTGAGAGATGTCGTTAGATTCTGGACGATGGGTAAGCAGATTCAATCATAAGGTATCATGGAAATAGTAGCTTCCAAACAGAACTACGTAGCGGGTCTCATGTAAACCATATTCAGGTACCTACTATACACCGCCATTGGGGATTGGTTAATATTTTCACCATGGCTATAATTCCCATTTTATAGCTCGTGCATTCGATAGAAAAAAAAGAAAATAATTCTGAAAAGTCAGGACTCTAGACGCTCAGTTCCAAATAGTGAGTCTTATTGAGAAGACTTTGGCAATAGTCGCCCTACGATTGCTTTTAGCTTATCACATCACTGGATATTGGGCTACCTTCAGATTTTCTTTCTTTAAATTTTCTCGTAACTAGATTTTTGAGACAGTACTGAGCAAACGATCCTGTTCGTCACCTGTAAGAACATCTACAGGACTTTGCTGATGCATTATAGAAGTTTTAAAGATTAACCTATATAGTTTCCATTAACATGGGGTTTTATACAGCCACGACACTATACCATGAGTATAACAACACTACCCAAACAGTCAGGACAAATAGCATCATCAGCCAGAAGACGTCCACTGCTGAACGAAGGCCTCCCTCAAGGGAGGGTTTGCCATAATCCCCACGCTTGGCAGGCGGCTTCGGGATCGCAGTGGTTTACCGATTAGTGAGAGGATGCTGTTGCCCGTCCTCCGGTGTCTGGCCGCAGTTTTAAGACGTACCCGGGTCGACAAATAGCGTTGATGTTATATTATTATTCCAAATGAAGAATTTCCTAATACCTTTTGCGATAACAGCAGGTGTCTATATCGATAATAAAGATCATTGCAACTCAATCAGATGACTCACGCGTCACGTAAGCGAATATTTAGGTATCAAGTACCACTGACAGTAAAGATAGTGTCAAAGATAGCGTGTTTGATCGAAAGTGCAAGATAGGTTACTATACAAAAATTACATTCCTAATAAATTCCTGCTAAAAATTAACTAACAAAGCATCCCCAAAGTATACTATTGCGCACCCACACTTCGCCGATGCTATTATTGAGTTCCATGTAATAAGGGGCAAACCTATTGCCATCAGCCGGGCACAGTTCTAAATTCCGTGCTGCTACTGAGATTTTTTACAGAAAAACTCAATGACACTACCTGACCCGGGAATCGAATCCGCGCTCTCCAGTCGCGCTTGCGACCTATGAGGCAATTCCTGCTAAATAAGCCTCTCAATAGGCTAAATGTGCTTGTAATAAAAGCAAGCTTCGTGTTCAACATGAACCTACAATAGCCTAATAAAATGGTGATCAAATTTCCTAATAAAATAGTAATCAATTTGCTTCACGAGAGATTATTTTTGCCATTTCTAATACCTATACTCGTCATTCCCCAATTGGTCTGATATAGATTCAAGCCTCATTAGACGTGCCATCGATTTATACAGAAAATATAACCGTTAACCTTTTTTCTCAAAATGTATGACAGCAGGTCGAGTTATTTTCAATTTACACAGCCCAAGAACATTTTTCTGTACTTCCAACTGGGTAGCTTATTTACTTTTTTGTTTCAGTTCACCACCCTGTATGAATAAATTAAATGATATATATTTCTGACAATTGTAATTACAAATGATAATTATACTAATATTAGAAAGAATCAGAGTTTGTAAATATGGATGTAGAAGGTAATATCAAAAACTAACCATCAGATTTCAAAAAATCTTTCACTGATTGATAGCTACGTTATCCCCGAGTGGGTCACGCGGACAAAGTCGTGGGCAAAAGCTAGTAATACTATAGTTTTAATTTATAACAGTCAAAATTATCAAACAGTACAGTTAGCATCAAAAAGATGTTATACACTTAATTAAATTCAAAAGCGATTTTTATAGGAAATAATGATTGAAATTTTGACATTTTTTTTCACATAGTATCTACGGATACATAAAAATACATAGTGATATAAATTTTATGATTTTAACTAATAGTTTTCTAAGAATAAGTGTTTGATTTTCGCTTTGTATACATATTTTTGGTGGTGACTGTACAGTAAGACGACGGTAGCAACATATAAAACGTTTCGCGCAACTACCAAATGAAGTGAACGAATCTGGGCAATATGATAAATCCGATAACATTATTGCAATACGTAGTCATACAATCAAATTGATAGTGTCCGTAAGACTGATTGTTAATACAGAAGCAACGAGAGTGTTTTTAAAAATAAATATGAACGTTATCTGATAAAATTTACGGTAAGGCTATCTGTCCACTGTAGAGGATTTTTTTAATATTGCCCTACACTAGGATTTTTCCTGTATCTCGGCTAGTTTTACGAACATACATGTCACATGCACACATGCCTAGACCCGAAACAACAATTTGTAGATTATACAAATATTTGTTCCGTGCGGGAATCAAACCCGCGACACGTAGCGCAGAAAGCTAGTGACTTAGTCACTGCACCAACCGTGTCGTCAAAATGTTTAGTAGAACAAATAGGACGAGCGGAGAAAATATTAGGAATCTGTTGGGGTTTTTTTCTGTTATCCTCTCTACTTCAGTGAACTGGCAGCTGAAAAGTGTACACACATTCATGCAGCACTGCTAGAGTTGTACGTGTAGCATTATACGAACGTGATAAAGTGTGTTACATTGTATTTCATACAATATTAATATTGTTCATTGCATTAAAAAATGCATATGCGTTTCTTATTGATAGGGTGAAGTAACTCTATAAATAGTAGGACAACCTCTGCATAATTTTGTTCTTCAAGGATCTCTTTAATACATGTATAAATTATTAATTTTGCCTCACTCTAGTTTTTATCTTGTATCATATTATAAAAATATTTGTATCACTTACAGTTACTGTACATAAACCAATCTTAGGCATACACACAACCACCTGGAATAACCAAAGGCCGTACAAATATATGTTCCATCTCAGAATTGAATCCTCAATAACTGGCAGAAAAATACAATCACTTAGCCGTTGCACTAACCGATACATCAAATAATATATACAGCATGAGTATAAAGTTGTTTAAATAATTTTCAGAATAGATTTTCTGCTACACCCTCTACCATAAACTCTTTTAACTTCAAACCCTTTTATTAACCAAAAGTCTTTACAAACGCCAAAAATCGCCTCGTTACGCATACATTGCACGTTCCTATTGCTTAACCATAGCGAATTTATGAAACAATTCGCGTAATGTATATAAAATATCAGAGATCACTATCACGTACACACTTTATTAGCCATATAACGTAGTCAGAGCGGTTTTTATTGTAGCAACATGTAAAATAGGTCTGTGTGTAATGGCTGCAATGCTTTTTCAACTGAATTTGTTTCGAGTCCATAGGTTTGCGGAATTATTTAAATGTTTAGCGGACTTTATAACTGGATTGTGTTAGATAAAGTTAAAAGAATATCACGGAGTTACTGCTCTTAATACTTTGTGTTATCGCGTATGTGATTGGAGCTGACAAACCATTGTTTCTAGGGTTTTATTTCTTTTTTTCTAAAAGGTTCGTCCCATTCTAGGATTTTTATTGTATGTGGGGTACAGTTTAAATACATGCATCTCACATGCAATCATCCAGATCTGAAATAACTATTTATATATCGAACACGCCACACGAAGCGCAGAAAACCAACAAAAAACGCAATCGTGCTGTAATTTTGTTATTACGTGTTATTTGAATGCTTTTTTGACTTTAAATGCTTCACTTTATGTTTATAACCTTTACCATTCCAGTAACTATTCGTAGAAGATGCTGCCTATACTTAGGTATCTACGTGCAAAAGTCAGTCATCATCGTTTGCTTAGCCTTTTCACAACTAAATTGGGTTCAGCTCCCAGCCTAACCGGTTGCGGCTAAATATAGCGGCGACTGCCATCTGAACTTCGCCACCCAATTACTTGGGGACACTAATACTCTAAGGTTAGACTAGTTGTCAGAGAATTTAGACTGGTAATACCCGTAATAACTGTCATAGGTATTCATTTAACCCGCAGATAATTACCGACGTAGTAATCAGTTTGCGACAGGCGTAGATCGCGCGATAGCTGCTGTCAAACGTCATTTATGTGTCATGTAATGTATTGACTGACAGTGAAATTGCTGTCGCGTGGGTGTCGCGTTGCTGTCGCTTTTTTACGTAATTAAGCTGCCATGCCTTTCCAAGGCATGGGGGGGGTCTCGACTAACCTTAGCAAGCGCCACTTAACCTCACAGATCTATTCATCTGCACGGTAGCTATGAAGCTATAAGCAAAAAGACATTTAATATTAAGGGACTTGAATTGTGTTATACATTGGAGATGAAAATATGGAATTACAAGTAATTCTTATGCAAATCCTTCTGTATAGCTCTTTTGCGAGTTACAAGACTTAATTAAGTGGAACTGTTTCTACTACTAATATAGACTAAGGAACAATTAAGGAGCAGTACTTGTTTCTTCTCGTCTTTAATTAAACTCGGAGCATTAGGTATTTAGTACCTGGCGATATTTGGTATAAGTACCTAACTTTTGATGAATTTTTTGGTGTACTTATGTACTCACCTGGTTGGTTCTAAGCTATAGTTGCACCAGCAGCCTAATTACCGATGTAACAATCAATTTGCGACAAGCGTATACCGCGCGATATCTTCTGTCAAACATATTTTTTGTGTCAAATATGTATTGGCAAACAGTGAAGCTGCTGTCGTGTGCCTGTCGCGTTGCTGTCGCTATTTTTACGTAATTAGGCAGCCGGTAGGTGGCGCTGTTGTTGAGATCCATAACAAAATACTCGAAGATGAAGTTATGGACAACAGCTATATCTTTATATTATGAAATAAAATGAACGCTTATTCTAATAACCACAATCAGATCCAGCAAGTCCTCTCTTGTCTGTCCTCCAGCAATGCCCTAAGCCGAGGTTCGAGTCCCACTATGGGACACCCTTAGCAGTGATGCTTAATATTATTTAATTTGCTCGGCTGAAGGCCCTTCAGGTCTCGCCATTTGCCCGGCTAAGCAGTAAGAGATCCCTGAGCTAACTGCGAGAGACAACTCAAAAAAAGACTTATTCTGTAATACAACAAAAATAACATTTAACATTTAGAATGTTGCATGTTATTTTTGCATTAGAGAATAATGGTTCTATTCTATGTATAATTTATATAAAATTGTTTTAAAACATTGTTAACTAACTCACGTTTACATTAACAAAAATATTACAGTTTTGACTTTGAAAGTTGTCATAAATTTAAGTACTAAATTGAATTCACAGAATTATTTATGTGTAGTGATAAATCATAATAATATGAAACTAGAACATGAAAAGGCATTTATAGGTGTAATGTAATGTCATCCAACTGAGATGAAATATTTGAAGGGTAAACGTGTTTTTCGCTCATATTAAATCTGTTTTATGCTTCAAAGATTAGAAATGATGTATCAAAATAAAAAGGGAAATAAATTATAATAAGTTGAGTATGGCAGTGGTAAGTCGCTCAGAATAGAGAACAGTGGAAGAAAAAGGGGAGGCGTTTGCCCAAAAGTGGGAAACAAAATAGGCTATTAAAAAAAACTGAGTAATATAGATTTCTCCTGTATCGTGGTTACAGTTTACCCACAGTGCCCTACACTAGTATTTCTCCTGTATCACGGTTTTTAAGTGGTTAACTGTACCATTCAAATATTTATTCCATGCGAGAATCAACTCAGCGGCATGTAACGCAGAAAGCTTATCGCTTAGCCACTGAGCCAACCGTATCGTCAAATAGTTCATCATAGATAAATAAGCTAAGCGCCACTCAAAACCATATTGCGATTGGCATTCTGTGGTATGTTCAGGGGGTTCGATTCCCGTATAAAAATCATGAATGGCCTTCTACTGATTATATACTGTATCTGTAATGCAGAAAATATTTTCGCCTGAAAGAATAACGACTGCTGGCCATCCTGATTTCTAGCATATTAACGTAACCTCAAATCGTTATAGGTAGCTACTATCAAAAAAACATAACGAAGCATCCCGCATGCACTCTCCGAATTTTTGAACACTTACATTTCACCGATGTCGTTATTAAGTCCTAGGTAATAGGAGACGAGCCTTTTGCCATCTGCCGGACAAATTCCGAACTTCGGGCTACAGAGAATTTCAGAAAACCTCAATAACACTTTCCTTGGCCTGGGAACCTAGAACCTCATGTTCAGAAGACACGCATGCGCATCATCAATATTTGTTTTATTCAATGAAATACGTTTTAAGGTATTATTTATGTTGAACAACGACTGAAAATCATTATGAGCCACTGAAATATAATTATAAGTTACTCTGCCTCCCAAATTGGACTAAAAGAAATAATAAACTGAATATTGTGAAATAATTTATACCTGACGGAGGCAGCTCTGATTTTAGTAATTAATTTCATCACTTTTGGAACTTCGTCAGTATAATTTTACTCATTAATTTTATTGTTTTTGCTATTAAAGCTTAAAAAGAAAATAATGACGTCACGTGTCCAACGAATTTTCCGTTGTGTATTACAGGCAGGATGATTGTTTAAACGATGTATATGTTCAGAACACAATAATTCATGTTTATATTTTAATTAATGAAAAAGTAAAATAAAAAACACAATAATTGCTTTTTAATTTTTTTGTACATAATCTTATCAGAAATTGATTAACATTTTTAATAAAAAAAATAAACCCTTTTCAGTACATGCAATTATTCTGCTACACTTTGTTTACGTTTCCTACATAAAACATATATGTTTAGACACTCTCTTAAAAGCAGAAACATAACTTATACCTACCTACATACAAAATATTTTCGGGTACAACAAACATTGAGAACAATTGACACAGGCGCAGTTAACGTATCGTAAAAAGTTTATTTCTGTCGCTTGCTAAAGGTCCCATCTGTGCAAGAGCACAAAATAAATAGGTACAGAAGGCTACCTTACAACAAACAAAAACAAACGCACGCACACAGATACACCCTTGTTTGTTAGGACGTCCTCACGTAAGGCGATTTCAAACCTATATAAGTCAAACGAATCCCGGTTGCGTCGGAAGTGCACGCGGTTTGACGCACCTACGCTTCTATGTGTGCGTGCGTTTTCACTCGTTATAGGGAGCTGGTCTTTCGTATATATTTATAATAGCGATCCGTCCCTGATTCGCACGGGTAGCAGAGCATATACGCCTACATTGTTTTTCTGTCGTAGTGTCGTATCAGCCTGTTACGTCGAGCATTTATTCGGCGCACGCCATTAAAGCTCCCAGTCGGCATGATTTTTTCCGACATCTTCAAGTATCAATGTCATATTTCAGCCAATTTACACAAAACCTTAACAAATTATACACGTAAACCTTTCTCATGAACCATCCTATCTATTGGTGAAAACCGCATGAAAATCCATTCAGTACCTTTTGAGTGTGTCGCGAACAGACAGACAGACAGACGTGGCGGGGGACTTTGTTTTATAATATGTAGTGATGATGGTGGCAAAAGTTTCTGACTGTTTTTCCTGCCTATATTGTAACTAGCGTTTAATACGGATTCGGAAGCTGTTGTCATTTGCGATTGTTTGGTGTATATTATGTTATTTGGCTAGGTATTCTGTAGATGTTACTTAAGTAGGCACTGACGATCGTATTATTTTGCTTACCCACTGAAAACATATTCCATGTCAAAACAAAACAACTTCGAATTTTGGAAGTAAGAAAAAAATATTTGCCCATACCAAGCTACTGAACTTTATGAAAGTTATCTTTGTATGAGAAGGCTCTGAGTAGGTCTGTTTCTTTTTAATCTAATGGACGCTCTTTATTTCAGTCATGAATCGCAAGCGTCTCGTCAAGCGATGAAATTTGAATTTAAAAAGTGTAACGACTGATTTGATGATTCTCAGTGTTATTACTCCATGAATCATAACATTGCATCACGCCTGTATTCCCCGAGGGCTTAGGTAGAGGGGTTCTATTGTACATCCACATTTCGCCGATGCCAATTTTGATACCCATGTAATAGGGGGCGAGTCTATTGCCATCTACCAGGCTTCAGACTCCGTAATGCTGATATTTTCATACCGAAATACCCAATAGCACTTTGTCCGACCCGGGAACCGAACACAGGACCTCATGCTCAGCCACTTGCGATCACTAAACCAACGAGGTACTCCATGAATCATTTATTATAATGAGTAAAGCCCTTAAACTTTTTACAACTCGTTGAAAAATTACGGTGCGTATTGACTTCTAAATGACTAGTTGATATGTAAGCCCAGTTTAAAGACAACAGGCATGTGGGATGCGACATGTGTCGACACCCTTGCGCCATCCCACCTTCTAAGTACGGCGGGTTGTGCTGGGGCGGCTGCTGCAGGAGCAGAAAACCTCAAACGGCGTAAATACAACAACCTCATTGCAAATTATATATTCGAACGGTTTGGGGTTGAAACACTAGGGCCGTGGGGTCCGAATGCTCATCGGGTTTTCCGTGAAATCAGCAAACGGTTAGTCGACTCTTCACGTGACAAGAGGGCTGGCCTCTACTTCGGTCAGAGAATCAGCATTGCCATACAACGTGGCAATGCCGCCAGCGTTCTGGGCACTTTTCCCGTTGACAGCGATGTGGACGAATTTTACGATGCCCTATGATTTCTTCCCCTCCCCGTTTTTAACAGTTTGTACTTTTATTTATATATTTTTAGCTTGTATATATATTTTAATAAGTCTGCATTTCCGCCTGTAAATGTTTTAAATTATTATGAAATTAAAAATTGACGCAAAAGAAAAAAAAACTATTTAATTAAGTTATAGGACAGTCTACCCTTGTACCCTGAGAAATGTCGTAGCAGAAATATAATCATATCAGAAAAAATAGGCATTTGTCTTCTTGTATCTAGAATGTTTAAATCACGAACTAGGCCGACAGCGGCTTAACGTGCTCTCGAAGGCTCGAAGCAGTTTCAATGTGTAAACAGCTGTTACCCGTCCGAAGCCTAACCGTCAAGGGTGCTTATCCTTTTAGAACAATCTAGCTGTGATTTGACCTGGCGTCACTTATAATAATATAAAAAATAAAATAAATTCAACCCATTACTGTCCCACTGCTGGGCAAGGGTCTCTTCTCAGAATGAAGGTTAGACCTTAGTCCATCACACTGACCGGGACTCCATCACACCCACCATCAAGAACTTTCAGGTGTTTTGGTTTCCTCACGATGTTTTCTTTCACCGTAAACACGAGTGATAATCAAATCCTGATCCGCACATGATTCCGAAAGTCAGAGGTGCGAGCCGGTTTTGAACTCAGACCCACCTGCATGGAAAGCAAGCGTTCAACCGCTAAGCTATCACTAGTAGAGTGGAGTCACTTCTATAAGGATTTACGCCTTTTTGATCCTTATTCATGGGACGGAAAGAGAAAAAAATCACCTTGGATCCACATGTGAATTAATCAGTAGATAAAGGGTCTTTTCTTCGGCACCTTGTAGTGCACAAAGATGTTTTTAATATCTCCGTTTCACTTTTTATTTCCAAAATCTTTTGTACAACAAACTATCACAGTAAATTACTGGTACTTAATTTATATTACGATACTTTATTTATATTGAGTACTAGCTATTGCCTGCGACTTCAACTGTGTTTATTTTATACGTATAATCCAGTTAGTAAATTGCTGTAATAGTAAAATAATAAGCCTATGTCCTTCTCCAAGTACCAACATGTTTGTAAAATTTCATAATGATTGGTTCAGTGGTTTATTCGTGATGAGGTAACAAACAGACAGATGAAGTTACTTTCGTATTTATAATAGTGGGGATTTTAAATTCACAAATAAAATAACTCGATAAAAAACTAAACAACCGAAACTGATATTATACTTTTTACTTTATTGTTATATTATTACTTTGTACATTTTTCATATTGTTCTATTTTTCATTGTTCTATGCAATTATCTGCCAACTTTACCTTCACATGTTCCTGTTCGGGTACCGTACAAATTGTCTGGTTTACAGTTGCGGAAATAAAAACCGAAATACTAAATTGTTCTTTCAGGAAATAACACCGTAGTAATGCATTTATTTTCTTTGTTCTACACACAAATATAATGAAATCTTTACAACATCTTCAAAACAAAAGATTGTCAATTTTCCGTTGATAAGAAAAAATCTCCACCAAGATATAAGATCATTAATGAAAAAAAAATCTCCAGAAAACTATTTTTCGAATAATTTTGTGTAAGCATACAATTATTTTAATAGTATATAATGTATCGTAAATTGTAAAAGAAGTTTGTAGAATCCAGATGTAAGGTCTAAATTCATATTCACATTAAGGACCAACTTGTATCATTATGCTAATTTCTGCAATCAATTCCGTCATTTTCGCAACCAACGCTGACTTGTGATATGAACCTCAGACCCCAGTCGTTTATTTATGAAGTTTGTATAAAATAAAATATTCTCTGTTATCTAGGGAGTTGAATCACAGCGAAACAAATGACAGTGTCAACATGGCGACTCCTGTTCATTTTGTGTTGTGCACCTTTTATTTTTCATTGCATCCCGCCACCGAGCCGCGGAGGGAAGCGGGTGGCTGAAGCCATGAAAATAGCGGTTTGACCCCAACCGAGAAGCTTGAAATAAATAGTTTATTATTCCAGAGTCTGGCTACGAAAGGGAACCGCAGCCTAATTACGTAAAAAAGCGACAGCAATACGACAGCCACGCGATAGCAATCTCACCGTCAGCCAATACATATATGACACAAAAATGACGTTTGACAGAAGCTATCGCGCGATCTACGCCTGTCGCAAACTAATTGCTACATCGATAATTAGGCTTTCGGTCCCTTTCGCAGCAAACTGTGAAATAATATGACTAAATAAATTTGATGACTCCCTGATTATGTATATAATTCTGACAGTTGCTATCGCTAATAAACATACTTTTCCGTATTCTCATCATGTGCCTAGCCTTTTCCCAATCACATAGATAGAGGTAGGATTCTAGTCTAACCGGTTGTATAACCATAAGTATGCGTATGACCCCGTGACAAACTGTTAAACGTGTTTTCCGAGGCATGAAGGCGTATCGCTGTTTGAAAAATGGTCATCCAAGGACTGACTTAGGAAATGCTGCTTAACCTCCAGATTTTCCTATACTCTTATGAAAAAATATAATTATAAGCGAGAAAGGGATGGAATGGAGCAGAAAATATTATTTTACGTGATCAAGGTGGTTTAATAATTAACTTAGAGAAACCTAAGAGAAGTATAGTCCGGAGATCGCAAGTGTGACTGTCGAGGTTCCCACGTCAAGCAAAGTTGTTATGGGGATTTTCCATATGAAAATAAAATTCTCTATAGCAGCCCGAAGTTTGGAATTTTGTTCTGTAGTGGCAATAGGCTCGCCCTCTATTACACGGGGCTCAATAACGGCATTAGTTGAAGGTGGATATACAGTACTACACCTCTGCCTAACCCTTCGGGGGATAAACGCGTGATGTGTATGTAATATTACCTACTAGTTTATAACTTCCTATTTTATTTTATTTATGAACTTGTTTGGCACTGCGAACTATTTGTTATCCACATAGCACAGACGACTTTATATCTTCAAAATATATAGCAGTATTTATTTGGTCTCATAAATAATTTTGAATGCCTCAATAGTCTAGACGTTCGTGTAAAATATATTCAGCCAGGGTTGGTGAGTCTACGATCTGACTTGAACATCATTGGGAAGGGAATGCCCTAATGAGCCCTTGCTCCAATTTGAATGTCTCAGCCCCCAGTCGAACACAAGGCAAAACGCAAATTTTATTTTCCTTATAGAAAAAACGATCGTGCGTTTTGTTCTCGCGACGTTTTTAATCAGCGTATTAGCCCAGTTTTAATAAAACGTCTTAGACGAAATGTGGAGTTGAAATCGTTACTATTAAAAATGGCGACGATGCACTCACCTTGCACATGAAATCATTCTGTTTCGTAGGTACTAACTTTATCACTTTACTCAACGTGGAAAACAAACTTAGAACCAGGCTTAGAAGCTAGGCATGTCCACTTCTAACGACTAAACAAATATAGCAGTCAAACATAACAAAGCAAAACCAAATAATTTCAACAATAACAAAGTCATAAATTACTCCCGTCGCTCTCGTAGCCCCATCCAAAGAAATGGCCGTCGCGTTGACGATACTCGTTCCCGGGGCAATGATAAGCGAAATAAATGAGATATCTCCGTGCCGGGACAACGTCGATACCCGCCAGAATGAATTCCTTCTCGCGAGTAATTGTACGCTGGCGTTGTAAGCGGGTATAGCAGTAATTTAACTCAGCTACGTCATATACTGTTGGACGTAACTGGCCTTACTGTGTATCATTTCAACCGGTCTGTCTATCTATAGTCTTTATTGCGGTTTGAGCAAGACCTAAGCCAAAAATAAAGTCGGCTGTTAACCTTATTTTTGGCTGGACAGAAAGCAACGGAAACCTTATAATTATTGCACATCACGAAACGAAAGGCACACAAATTATTCTTTTTGAATTATTGTGATTAATTATCATAATAAAACAAAATATTGATCACATTTTATTGGTATGTTATTTTATGATAATAGGTAGTTATTTTAAATGCATAGCAACAATTTATTAATTGGATTAATAGCGAACTTTGTACGAAAGCTATCAAAGTTTATTACAGGGATAAAACGCCAGGTAACTTGCTTGGCAAACAACACCGTTTTCTGATTAATATCGCAGTTTATTATTAAGAATAAATAAGGTCTCTTCACACTAGCGGCTGTGGAAAAGGTTTGTTTTTCATAATAAATTAATGAGACAGAAGGACAGCGCTTGCTCGATGCACTGCTTGCACGTGAGTTGAACATGTGCAAGCAATGCATGCTTTTACTTGTAACATATATGAGAGGAGCACGTGTGTAACATCTTAACAAATTTTGTAGGGTTTAGAAATATTGTTAACTATAGTTAGTTAAATATTCTCGACTCAGTTCTCATGCTTGCATGTTCTCAGCTAGGACTCACCATAAAATTTACCCACTCTCTATATAATAGAATGAAACAAAATAATTATTTTTGTTGCAGTTGATGTTGCTGCAACTTGTACAAATAACAGGCAGCGAGAACGTGAGTATGAAATAAATACATTCTCTCTCTAAATACATTACGTACAGGTACTTTGGACTACTGTCACATAAAAAAAGAAAAAAAAGATCAATTTATTCAGCATAGCACAGCTACACATTACAACAAAAAATAAAACATACAAGTAAAATCAGCTAAATATGTGCTTTACGGCTGTGAGAAATAGAGCCAGTTTAGTAATAATGCAAAAAAAAATTTGAACTGATTGAGACTAATGAAGATTTTGAGCTGGGCCTTATTTTCTATACTTCTGTCTCAGTTTTTTGAACATTGCCTATCGTTGGGCAGAGTTCAATGAATATAAAACCTTTTACTAAAGGTTTTGGATGTGCGTTTCTTGTAGGTAAATACAGAATACATAAAACTAAAAGGACTCATCATAAGTCAGCCAGCACAAGAAGTACTTTTGTCTTAGTTTTCTGAACATTCCCTGTAGTTGCGCATATTTTGTTTAAAACACAGATTTACGACTTTATTTCTTTTAAAGACTGTCGCTTTATTCGTACGATGAGATACACTGATGTTTTTATTTAGGAACATTATCAAACTCTAAAATTGTCTTTGTCTGTATATACACTTATTTACTTAAAAATAAGTAGTCCAATTGTTATGAGAATTTAGGTGTAGCCTTGCTTAAGGTCTAACATTAATAATACATAATTACTATGTACTATCACAATAGCGCTCATACAGAATAAACAGTGCAACATATTCTTCTATACAATGTTGGATATTTTTCTACATAATTTTATCAAGAGCATAAAAAATCTGCGCAGTTAAAATCGCAGGCACTGCTATAAAAAATTAAAAGTATCATGTGTATTAATTAGAATATAGGTGTATGTTTTAAAGAAAAGAAAATAAATATAACGGCACAACATTGTCCATGTGTCCTGGGTAGAGTTTACAAACATACATGTCACATACACACACAAGCAGACCCGAAACAACTACTGTAGATCATACAAATGTTTGTTGCGTGCGGGAATGGAACCCGCGTCACCTAGCGCAGAAAGCTAATCACTTAGCCACTACGCCAACAGTGTCGTCGTGGGAGTCGTTGCCCAAACGTATGTATGACCTTTGTATGACATTCATAATCATTACTATGGGTCTGGATGTGTGACATGTGTCTTTGTAAACTTTACCCAGATGAAATACAAAAGCAACGTTTAAAAAATGGTTATTAAGTAAATATCTACTTTATCCACTTCATTAGTCTAGTGGTCGCAAGCGCGAGTGCTAAGCGCGAGGTCCTGTGCTCGATTCCCGGATCGAGCAAAGCTTTATTGGGTTTTTCTCTGTCAGTCTGGAACCGTGCTGTAAATGGCAATAGGCTCAACCACTATTATACTGTGTATATTGTACATCTCTGCCTAACCTTTCGGCCAATACAGACGTAACGCTATATCACAATCTGTAAGAATTAACTAATAAAACATACTAAGTTACGTAACAATTACATTGGATTAAAATAAAAACCATTTTATCTTCAAACCTCCTAAAACCCAATCACAAAGTTAACCAATTAAAACATTTTTTATCGATAACTGCTAATGACTAACAGGATTTAGTGATTAATATTGTTGCTAGCTAAAATTCCTCTTGATAAGATAAACTAATGCAATACGATACAAGATGGCGTCTGTTAATTCGGTTTGAACTTTGAACTTCGGTTTCTTCTGGGTTTTTCTAAGAAAGTCCAAAATCAAAAACAGAGATACGCTTTTCTACAAACATAACATAGTATCACGCCTATATTCCCCGAAGGAGAAGGCAGGTTTAGTACTATACCCACATTTCGCTAATGGCGTTATTAAGTTCCATGAATATTTAGTCAGTGCAAAAGTAATATCACAGGCACAATTCAAAATTCTAAGCTACCATTGCGGATTTCTAAATCATAATTTTCTAATTGAAAAAGCCGAAAACACTGCCTATCCCGTAGATCGAAACTAATCACTAGATCAGTAAAGCCTTCATGCCGTCAAAATAAGCACAAATTAATTTGCGTTGCTTCATAAAGAGAAAAACGTAGGTAGGTTAGATACTTTACAATGATATAGTCAATCGCGACTTTTTATACAAGATTAATGTTCGGAAGAGATATCTTCGGGCTTTGTTGATTTATTTATCAGAAAAAGAAGAAAATAAACAAATATCGGAAGCTACATTCTTCAATAAATCAACAGAAGATATCTCGTAAGTGATAATACAGGTTTTGTTGCCATTACAGTTTAAAAAAAAGTCGTATTTAATAGGAGCGGGTTTGATTTTGTTCCCGCGAGGAAACATTTTGTGTGATCTACACATACCTAGTTGTTCCGGCAGCCTAATTACCGATGTAGCAGGCTAATTACAGGCGTAGATCGCGCAATACCTTTTGTCAAACCTCATTCTTGTGTCATATAATGTATTGACTAACAGTGAGATTGCTGTCGCGTTGCTATCGTTTTTTTACGTAATTAGGCTGCGTGTTGAGGCGAGTGTGTGAGCACATGAGATGTATGGTGGTAAATATTAATATGCGGCAACGTATTTTTTTTAAAGAAGTGGAGGTAATTAATTTGAGACAAGCTTAGAAATATTAACTGACAAAAATATGGAACAAAGATACTGAACACAATAATTTATTAAGTAATTTAATAATTTACAAAATAAACACTAATAATATGGTCACGCCAGAAGTCACGTTTTAAACAATCTTATCTTCTCAACAGACATTTCTAAAAACTCTTCTGAACCAAGAATCAAAGTTCTTAACTATTTCTGGAAACATCACAAAAAAGGTATCAGCCCCAACTGAAGCGATAAGGTCAGTACGTTTGTTGAACAAGTTGAAAAGTTTCCGAACTTAATTTCCCTTCGGCTAACTTCGGGGAATCTCGGCTGTAAATCTCATCAATTTGTTGGGTATGACTGTCGGCCGATCGAGCCCGCGGGGAGTGTGGCCGGGCATTTCTTATTGAATTACGTTCGAATTTGGAGCCCTTCGCTTGGCGGGAGATTTTTTTTCTTCTACGTGACCTCTCCCCTTTGATGGGGGTAGGTAAAGTATTTATGGGCCTTTATTTACGTAGCCTAGAGCCCCGTCTTTTTGGTCAAGTTTTCCCGTTTTTATTGGGAAGTAACCTGTTAAGGGAATTTTTTGAGGTATTTATGGTGAATGAGTCACACACATGCCATACTAACTGCAAATGAGGCCTTTAACCTTGATACTCAAAGTAGACAAGCGTTAATTCACTAGGATGACTGGTTATGAGTAACCGATACTTAAACACGTCACATTACATCGTGGTGAATTTTTAATTTAGAAATTAAAAAGATATTTTAGAAAAAAACTTTGAGAAAGTTATTTATTGTCATGAGTACATTTATGTGTATTTTTTAAACTTTGCCACACACTAGGAATAAATCATATATCGTATGTGCACTTACTAAATTAATATACAAATGCACAAACACTCAGAGTCGGGAACTATCTGTAGGTCATACAATTGTTTCCCCGTTCGGAAAACAAACCCGCGATACATACGTAGCGCAGCAGTCGATCGCTCAACCAGTGATCCAACCGTGCCGTGTTCCAGTATCGAGCACTTATTAATTTACCAGCCACCCTATATGATATGAGGTTGATGATCTTGATTTCATTAAAAGCATTAACTCACTTTACCTTAGAGAATATAATCGAGAAGACCTTTAAGCCAGTAATTCTCCCTAGACAATTTTCCAACTCACAGATATTAAACGCAGGCATTGTCCCCAAAGTCCCATCGTCCATAGCGTCCGTTCTTAACCAATTTACCGCGTCCCGAGAAATATTTCCTAATTCCATTGGTTCATCTCAAATTCCTCTGACTTTGAACTCTGAAATATTCCAAGAAATTAACGAAGTAAATATCGTTTATAATTTACAATGTAACAGGTTTTATTTGTAAAGATATTTTGTTATAGAAACGATAACACGCCATGAAAAGCGAAAATTTAAATAAATTAACGAAATTTCGCCCAATATACATTGAGGTTCTGTCAAAAAGCATTGTATTAATTTTACATTGTGGACTAAACTTTAGGATATCGAAATTACGATGAAAGGGTAACTTTTGAACTTTTGTAGGTACACGAGGATTCTCATTGTAAACCTTGAGATGCCACAATGATGCCACAATCTAAACATTTGTTTACGTTGTTCTTGATTAATTAACTGCCATATGCTTCGTTGTCGTGGATCCGAGCGCTTAATAATGTCTTTTGTAAATGTGTTTGGATTGTACGTGAACATTGTATGTCTTCTGCTCGCTAATCTGACGAGTGTTCGTTTAACACAATGTGTTTTGTTTTGGGAGACACAAATTTTAGGATTGCTTTATGATTATGTATTAAACACAACATAACATACCATCACGCCTGTATTCCCCGAAGGGTTAGGCAGAGGTGTACTATTTATTATACACCGACATTTCACCGATACTGTATTATATATTGAGCCATTTAATAGGGGGCGAACCTGTTGCCATCTATCGGGCACAGTTCCGGGCAGATTCCGTGCTGTTACATAGTTTTTTCTAAACAATAAAACATGCTTTTATTACTTTTTAGAATTGGTTATTTTAGATTAGGGTTCCTACCTAATCTATACCTTAATATAAAAGCGAATGGACGCACAACTTATTCCTTCAAGATAACATATACTTTTGCTGTGGAACTAGGACGAATGTTTTGTCTTTTGGTACAGTAAACGTATCGTTGACGGAGCGAATTTTGAATTAGAATTATTCGTTTCGCACAAAATATATTTTTTAATTGAAAACCCTATTCATATCTTTATATAATACAAATTGTACTTGTCGCAAAATTAAAACAACATCTTCTAGGACAATTGTATTTTTGATTGAAAATTTACTTACATTAACGATACGGTTACGTTACTATAGGTACTTAAAATCAAATATTCGTGATAGGCCTCCTATTTGTTAAACAAAATAATTCAGCTCAATCAGGGCAACGCAAACAAACACAAGTCGGAAGAAAAAATCGAGAATCCAGTGAGCTTTTAGATTAGTACCTACTGGTAAAAATGTTGACAAGCGCACGTACCTTTTTTATTTCGCGACAGAAGAGAAATGATCTCAAGGTATTCCCACAAGTTGATAACTCAATTTGTCGTTTCTTGCCCGAAGCGGTAAACTTCAGTGGGATTTATCTCGGGTCCAAGTTTAGACTAAGAGTACTAAGACAGATCCCAGGTGCAATCTCTGTAACTATTGTAAGGAATAGAAATTTATAGTCAGTCTCTTGTTACAGCGGGTGGCGGTCACACCGTCGTGTTATCGGAAATATTTTTTGTTAATTTTTATATTTTGTTTTTGTTGTCAACTTTATTTGTTCAGTGATTATAGAATTGGGTGACTTAATGTTCCATAACAGCAATGTTTTTGTCGTCACATTATAGAGGTATACATCTCTTGAAAACCTTCCTCTATTCCTTTTTTGGCTTCTTGGATAGGTACCATTTCGTAAGTACCTATTTTTGTCTAATTCCTTTCGTGACTTTACATGACCGTAGCGGCTAAAAAAGTAATCCAGCGCCATCTATTCAAATGAAGCGACAACATAGAACCTACACACTGTGAGAGTAGGTATAACGTATTTATGAATGGCTGACATCAAACTTATACTAAGTATTAGCACCCATGATATAGAAATTATTATTAGTATACTAAATATTATGCACATTCCAAAAAAGTAAATACTCAGATAACCTCCACAGTTTCGCTATCCCATTTAGTTTCCTTATAACATCAGGTCCACTAATCAAACAACTGGAAACGCTAATCGGATTACAGTTCGGTGTAACTCGTCGGTCCGTGGCGTCGCACTCAGTCAATTGGTGAATTTGGAATGCAAATTCGAGACTTGACGTCTGGTCCATTCCTTAGCTATACAATGTAGGTACGTACAAACTTACAGACCGACGTGCACCGATACAAAATGGATTCTCTTCAATGGAATCTGTGGTATTTGGTTGGATTGGGTATGGATTCTTTGAGACATTCTTGGCACATTTCTTATGATCGTGATATTGAGGTATGATGGATTACATACGTAAAATGAACTTCGGCCCTGTAGATACAGTTTACAAACATACATACACCTCGCATGTACACACAGACCTATCCACAAGCCCACGAAACAACTATCCATAAGCCGCTCAAATACCTATTGTTCGGTGCAGGAATCAAAACCGCGACACTGCACACGAAGCCAATAGCTTAGCCATCAAGAACCGTACTGTAAATTATTAAACGAAAAACTGTTCGCGCTTCTATTTGTAATGTTTAATTTAAGCGTATTTTTCTGTGCGCTGATAAGTACATATACAGTGGCCGCTTAATACATGGAAAACACAAGGCTCTATCTGGTTGAGCAGTGTTTATGCAGTCCGCCGTATTATCGTATATTACAGGTGCATTAGTTGGATAGAAATTGAGTGAAGTACAGTTGGGTTGATAAGCGTGAAACGTACTCGTTTACAACAGATTTTTACCATATACATATATGTATACATATGTACTGTTTCACCGCAAAAGTCTCTTCATTTTCTTCCACGTGTTTCTTTCTGTCTCTTCCTCTGCTACTTACAGTAACAACAAAGAGATAAGATACCAGGGTCACAGAATATTGATGAAGTTTTCTTTAGAACTTATAGATACATATATTCCAGTAATTTTTATTTTTAATTTTCTTTAATGGATAAAGCTAAAATATTTATAGCAAATATAAAAACTTACATGAAATGAAATGAAATGAAATTATTTATTTTGCAATTAGGATTTTTCAATCACTTTTACACGTCTTTTTTAAACTAACGATGGCGTCGGCATTTCCTATGACTATCCCTGAGAAGAAACTCTATTTTAAAGTTCTATGTCAAAGTCTATTTTAAAGTCCAGCATCATAATCAAACATCATAATTTCTTTAAATTTTTTATCTATTTCTGCCCTGGATATTAATCTCTTTGTCTGTACGATAAGTTCGTATTTTTCTTATATAATGCATGTTAACTTAAGATTATATATTAATTGTAAATTAACTTTATATTTTTAGAAAAGAGTATCCTTGGTGTTCTTGCCCGTCTCTTCTCCATAGGACTCCCCTTTGGAACCGTGCGGCTAGAGTCTCTTTTTAAAAGTCCCTGAAAAGGCCTAGTTGAAATAAAAAACTTTGACTTTGTACCTAGTAGGGCTTATTCAGTCAATGTTGTTAGATATTCAAACTCAGGCAAAATATGCATTATATATATACGTATATTTTATTTGACTGCAGTATTCGACGAAAATTCTAATAAATTCCTGTTAATCTTAAATTCCTTCAAAATTCCGCATGCAAGTGTACGCTAGCGTGGTTTTGTTCAGTTAGTAGATTAGTAGCTGAGTGTTTGTTTGTTTGTTGTTATGCACGGCTCTCCGCAAATACATGCTGTTTGTTAATGAAATTACTAATTACTTTGTAACGACAGCCAAATGGTGTACATGGCTTGCTAGAATTATGCATATTACCTTTGTATATCCTATCCTACTAATATTATAAACGTGTAGGTTTGTGAGGATGTATACATATATTTACATACATATATCCAATAACAAACAATTATTACTCATACATACATACATAAAGTCACGCCGTTTTCCCATGGGGGTAGGCAGAAACTACGGAATGCCACGTCCCTTACATAACCCTTTTGCTTCATCCACAATTATTACTTACAATATTGTTAACTCTTTCTCGCAAAAACTACTAAACGGATTCAAATTTGGAATGGAAATAGCTCATACCCTGGATTAACATAGCCTATATATGTCCGCTCTGATGGTCCATTCTATATATTGGCGAACAAAAATAAAACATTGAAATCGGATGATCAGTTTCGGAGATTACATCCTACATCCAAACATACAATCTTTACCTCTGTATATTATTAGTGTAGATTCCAGTCACACATAATTACTCACAGAAAGCTGTCAGTGCTACCAGCTTGAAGTTCCATCATCGTCAAATATCCACCCTTTCTTCCTGCCATCCAATAGGTTCCAACTCGGCTTTCAATACAAAATCCCAGTCTCCAAGTTTCACAAACAACATTATTTATTTTCCAAACTTCAGAACCAACTGAACAAAACATGTGTATGCCGTAGACCGTATGCCGTAGACCGTAGTCAGTATGAATGCGATACTACAATCACAGCTCAAACAACGTAAACACAAACTTTGCATAGCGACAACACTGACGATTGGATCGTGTCCAAAACTGGAAACATTTTTACTATCTCTCGTTGTTATTAGCGAATTTATGGACATTTGTAACGAGAAATGCATGTGCTTTCTAAACACGGTAACAGAGTTAAGTGGGCGGGAAATATATTTTATAAGATAATATCTACTATTAAGACTCATTGGTCTAGTGGTCGCGGGCGCGACTGCTTAGGGTGGGTCCTGGATTCGATTCCCGAGTTAGGCAAAGTGTTTATTTATTTATTTAATTTATTTATTTCGGGAAAACAAACAGTAGCATATTACAATATAAACAGTGGTATGGGTAACAATAAACTTAATAAATATACTACCCACTACATTTTCCACATATTACTGCAAAAGGTTACTCTCAAGCTGTAAAACAGACTGCTGCCAAAACATGAATTGTAGTTATCGGTGAAAAACAAAGAAGAATAAAAAAAAAGATACATATGAATAGTAAATCAGTTTGTGTAACACAGTACAGAACAAAATAATGATAATCAAAATTGATATCTCAAGGAGTGAGCTGTTGATCCTTTAGAATTTTAATTAATTCATTTCTAAATGTAAATTTACTTACATAAAATATAAAGTGTTATTGGGTTTTTCTCTATACTCAGTAGTAGCACGGATCCAGGAACTGTGCCCGGTAGAGGGCAATAGGCCCACTCCCATTGTACTCATTAACGGCATCGGCGAAATGTGGGTGTGCATTTGTGCAATAAAGCACCTCTGCATCACCCTTCGCGGAATACAGGCGTGATGCTATGTTATTTGTTATAATATCTGAGCTACGCATATATTTCCCAAAGGTTTGGGCACAGGTGTGCACCAAGCAAAGTTTATATCGGTATTGCACATGGTACAGTCAGTCTCAAAAACATGAATACACTGATGAATGAATATAGCAAGACTCAACGCTAATTCTAGGAAAAATAGTGTTTGAAATTATAATATTTAAATGATATATATCCCAAATACTATGTACATATATTATTATATTCAAGAATTCTGTAAAAGCAGTTATTGTTTTACCTCAATAAAAATTTACTTTTATTGTTATTCTACTTTAAGTGATAGTGAATTAATTAATAGTATGTATGTTCACACAAAACTGTATTTTGCATCAGTGAAAACTTTATTGGCTTTATGTGTAATTTAGGTTTATTTTGGCTTATTGTTATTGATAATGCTGTATGTTTTCCTGGAAATAAATAAATTCAAAATGAAAGAATTTGGCTATGCTAAGTTATACATCTTTTTGAGGCTGACGATACGCCAGATGTATTTGGACTTCGTTTCTTGGACGTCATTCTCCTAGCAACCAAAATTCCATTAATAAAATCAAGGTACATTAATTTGACTTATAACTGACTAGATATGAACACCTAATATTATGAGGATCTGAATAGTTTTTAATATTATTCTTATAAAGGCATTCTCCCTTTGACAGCGCTTACGTTTGAGACATCCTAATGCATTATTGCACCTTCGCCTCGCTATCGCCTTCGTATTGCCAGCATAAGCAGTTCTGCAATAAATATGGTATGCGAACGAGCTGTGGAAACAGGCTTTAAGTTGCAACCAGCTTATCAAACGTAATATTTTCGGTCTTCTATTTATAGATACACGACAGAAGTGACAGCTTCACGCCTGTGTTCCCCAAATGGGTAGGCAGACGTGTACTGTTGTAGACTCACAGTTGTCTGATGCCATTACTGAGTCTCAAGAAAGGGGGCGAGCCTATCGCCATCTACGTTTCAAACTGCGGGCTAATACTGAGATTTTTCTAATTGAGAAACCCAATAAAACTGTCTAACCCGGGAATCGAACCCAGGACATACGCTCAGAAGTCGCGCTTACAACCACTAGGCAATCAATCGGGCAATCTAACAGGAGTGAATAGACAATAAATAAGGAGTATAGTTTAGATTGGGCCAAATAAACGTATTTTGTTTCAAAGTCAAAGTTACATGATTTTATTTCAACTGGGCCTTTATGGGCGCTTTCGAAACGTTATGATTCTAGTTGCGCGGTTCCAAAAGTGAGTTGGTCCTTTGGAGAAAGAAACTCCATGGATACTCTTTTCAAAAAACATTCTTTCTTTCTTTCTATTTACACCCATTCACCTATCACCAATCAAGGTGTTTTAATGTTGAAGGAAACCTTTGTTCAGAAGTGGTCTTCAAAAGTTATATTCGTATAGTCAACACACAGATTTAAATTGCTAGCAAAATCACGTAGAAAGTGGTCAAGGAAGAACTACGAAAAAGAATATAAAAGAATATATAATACGTTAAGAAAGCCCTATTTATAAGTAGTCCTGTTTAAAAAATAACTAATTTGATTTTAAAATAGTTAATAATGAACTTAATGAGGGTAGTTTGGATACACATACACTGAATTTATAAGAATCTACCCGCATTGTTTTTGATATTTTTCTCCGGCCACCGAATGAGATTTGACGCCGATCGTGGGTAGATAGTTTGTCGGTGACAGGACGTCTGCGCAGGCGTGCGCTATCGTTCTCGGAACGGATTCGCATGTTTTTGTTTGATTGTAGATTTTAGTTTCTGCGCGCGCGTTGTTTATAAACTTAATTTTAAATGTTCGGTTGTGTATAATTCGTGGTATTAGTGTTAGTAACGGAGCAATCGTTTTGTGAAGTGTTCAGTGACACATGGAGACAAAACTCAGAATACTTTGGTAAGTGTTGCAGCAGATATTTTTATGTAGAAACTAAGGGGATTTTTATCAAGACACTGATCATTTTCAAGAAGGTACAATAATTTTTGTTAATACAATTCCAATGTTACCATTTTTTATATTTTAAATCTCCATGTCGTGGTAATTCAAAATGGTAGCTGGCAACACTACTTCAACGAAGACCTTTGAAACGCGAGGAGTACAATATTCATGCGACTTCAAAGTGAAACACAGCTTAGCGTGATTGGAATGTGTTTTAACTAGATATAAATTAATTCAACGTGTATTGGATCAAACGTTGAAATCGGAACAGCAAGGTAGGTTAAAATGATAAAAAACATCAAACTAACTCGCATACCTTTTGAAACCAAAAAAATCTCTGCTAGCTAATAATATTAGTGACTTGAAATCAGAATCCATACAATTTTGACAGTTCAATAAAGTATTTATATGCTTAAAAAATCACTCTCTTCGATAAAATATAAATACCATCATCGTCATCATCATTCTGTCAGCCGCAAGATGTCCACTGCTGGACATAGGCCTCCCCCAAGCATGCCACAGCGACCAGACCTGTGCAGCTCGCATCCATCGAGTTCCCGCAACCTTCACCAGGTCATCAGCCCACCTTGTGCCTTCCCATGTTGCGCCTTCCGGTACTCGGTCGCCATTCCAAAATCTTATGGCCCGTCCAATATGTAAATATAAATATCAAGTGTCATTAAATAAACAAGCTGTATATTGTCTGAAGCAGAGACAGTGCACGAGACGAGGATCAGGTTGTAATTGTTTAATATTAGTCTACTCGTGTTTATTGACCTTGAAAACAGATCCAATCCTTGCCCGACCTCAGTCCAGAGAACCTTTGGTCGATTTGTAATGAAAATGGTCTCAAATCTAATTAAACATTTACAATGCTTTCGTTGTACTAACAACAAAGGTAATTTTCTCTAAAGACAATCTACTTGAAACAAAGCTAACGTTATTAAGGAGTTAGGGTACAGACACAATGCACATTTTATCTTAAGTAGCTAGTGCTGAACATAGGTCTCATATACCAACAAAAAGACGAAGTGAGGCAGGCGTCCCCAAAATATTTATGCAGCAGCGTTCTCTCGGTAATCGGTGAGCCACTGCGATCCCCATGCCGCCTGCCAAGCGTGGGGATTATGGCAACCACCCTTTTGGTGGAGGCCTTCGTTCAGCAGTGGACGTCTTCTGGCTGATGATGATGATGACTTGTTCAATTAATGACGTACTATTAAAAAAAACACATATGTGTGTACATTATAAAAATAAGCTTTTACTATACTTACAAAATGAAAGTACTATGGATGTCGTTGTATGATTTTTTATTGTAGTTTTTCTGTCAATGGTAGATAAGTTATATGCTTTGGTACTAAAGTCCGTTTCAATTGAATTTAATAAAGATAACCAACCTTAATTGAAACGAACACTTTACACATTACAGTTATAATCGTTCGGCTTATAATCATGTGTGGCTAAACATCTCCAAATGATAATGAAACATCACTTAAGACTATAGTTTCGCTAAAAGTTTTCATACAAAATGCGTTAACGTTTTTACCTGACTAAACATGCAAGCTGATTCTGCTGGTTATATTTTATAGACAAGTAAGAACTAGGTCGTCACTTTTTGTTATTTTTGATATTGTGTGTAGATTGAGAAATAATTAACCATCACAATGCGTTTTTTTAAACTAAAAATCTTCTTTATACTTATTTCGTGATAATTATTTAATTAATCAAAATTTTGACAAAAAAAGTTTCGGCCTAGTTTATAATGTGACAAAACGATAGAGACTAGAATCAAATTAATTCGTTAAGATCTCGATGTAAGAAACGTTAACGCCCAAACACCTTTTTGCGCGTATTTCAGTCAGAAGCCTACCTCATTTGTCTAGTGATCACATGCGCTATACATAAAATATTTCAAAACTACAAAAATTACTCGTCAACTAGTTGAACAGATTATTTCGTGTTTTATAATAACTTTGACATTTCCTGACGCTCAGTTTTGCGTACTCCTGGTCCCAAGAGCCGTCCTACCCGCGACCAATATTATATTTGCATGAATATGGAAATCACCAACTGAAATTATTCAAAGATTCCAAAATTACAGTTTCAAAAAAAGACTTTTTGAAATATTCTTTTGTTTTTTTTCATGCTAATTTTCATCTCAGTCCAATGACTTAGTCGTTGGGCTTTTGTTTTTGTGCTGCTTATGTATGATTGATTAAGTACATTTAATTGTTTCATTTAGTCATTAGAGGATGAAAGAGAGGCGATTAACGAAAGGGATTTATAGCGCGATTTAAGTGGAAATGTATGCACTATGTATGTTTGATTAGTAATTATTTTGATAGCAGTATTATTTCTACCAATGGCTAATACTAACACTCAACATTAATATCTTTTTAAACATTCCGCCCAACGACATTAAATTCATGCTAGTTTTGGTTTAGTGAAATCTTGCCACACACCCTATGCAAGAGCCCTAACATCTAAGATTTGGCAACAGAATCTAATAGTTGAGGCGAACAATATCTGCCAAATGCTTATTAAGTAAGAGACCGTTCTTTATTTCTGTTTATCGCGTTAAACACGGGCATACTTGGAATATATCCAATTGTTCACGCGATATCGCCAATATAGCACCAATATAAAACCCCAGTGCATGCGAGGACTCGAGGAGTTAACATTAATAGTTCAGGCAGAGTTCCAAATATGACGCTTTAAATTACCAGGATTTTCTTCACTCCAGCATGGTTTTGTTCCAGTTCTTGGCTCATTTCTTATTCCCATCATATGCTAGATTACGTGTTGGTGATTCTAAGACAGTTTTTTTAAGTTTAAGGGTGTTGGAGATGTTCCAAAAGATGTGTTTGTAAGAGAAATTGTAGTGGGAACTTATGTCGGGGCAACTGTTAAACTTATAGATGGGGATATACAAGCACATTTATTCCTTGATGCAATGGAATTCGAGTTTCAATACACTATGCTTGACCATGCCAAACTTGGTTTGGAGATAACAGATCACACGATTGGTGGCTTAGCGATTTGCTTTCCTATAAGTAGCGGATTCCATTCGATTCGACCTGTTTGTATGTAGAATTTTGACAGCATGGTTGGCGCAGTGGTTGAGAGATCGACTGCTGAGCTACGTGTCGCGGGTTCGATTCCCGCACGGAACTAATATTTGTACGATCTACAGGTAGTTGTTTCGGGTCTGGGTCTTTGTGTATGTGAATACACACCGTGCCTCGGTAAAGAATACAAAGCCGTTGGTCCTGCGCCTGATCTCTCTCCGGTCGTGTCGTATTGCCGTCCCATCGGACTATGAGAGTGAAGGAATAGAGAGAGCACCTGTGTTTGCGCACACACTTGAGCTCTATAATATCTCCTGCGTAGTTGGCTAATCTCCACTGTGACCGAAACCGGTCAGGAGGACATTATTATTATGTAGTAGTCTCTAGTTTTATAGGAGTAGGTACTAGCTTTTGCCCGAACGACTTCGTACGCGTGGAATTTAGAATCTGATATTTTCCTGCGGTAAAATGGAGCCTATATTTTAAGTTAAACCTCTAGCAATACATCGGTGAAAACTGCATTCAATTCCATGCAGTACCTAGTTTTTGTGTGATGCGTGTACAAACATACAGACAGACAAAAATTCTAAAAACTGTTGTTTTGGCTTCTGTTGCTCCTATAGAGACCCACATATTAGTTATTCTCCAATATCTATAATGTATAGACATCGGCCTGTTATAATTTTATTATATGTATAAATTATTGGAGTATTAATCAATATATAAAAAATCACTGCATAGAGAATGTTTTAATAACGTAGAAGAATGAATATTAAAATAGATTAATTAAAAGCTTTGTTCTCCTCGCGAGATATTTGCCATTTCAATCATAATACGTCAGTCTTCTTATTTTCCTTGCCCTAGTAATAAAAAACTTATCACACTTTGACACAAAAAACTACTAAACTCGTCACAATGTTAACTTTTCAACTCTAACTACCCGCACTAGAGTATGGGCGGGCGGACGGTGTAAAAAGTGCTGAAAACCTGGGACAGTGATAAAGTTGCGGGTGAGTTACAGCTTATTATGATAGTAGCGTAGCATTGTGAGGGTTACAGTTGTAAATGTACAAACAAAGCTACGAGTAATTCAGTGTCTGTGTATAACCTAACAATCTCTTATATAACCTTATGTAGAGATTCATTGGAAAATATAATGAGGGTTTTACGTCCAGTTTTAACACGTGCTCAAAAATGTTTAGTACTGAGGAACTTTCCAAGATTTTAAGTTCTCATAAATATGTGAAATTATTATTTTTCATATACTTAACATATCTATACATATAAATAAAATTAGAGTGTCTGTTTGTAATATTGAAATAACCGTTTTTTACTACATGCATATGAATATATATACGGTACATACACCAAAATAACATTTTTTACAATTTTTGTCTGTCTGTCTGTTTGTATAGGCTAATCTCTGAAATGGCTGGACCGATTTTGACGGGACTTTTATTGGCAGGTAGCTGGTGTAATAAGGAGTAACTTAGGCTACTTTTATTTAAGAAAAATTCTTTTATTTTAGGAAAATATAGGGTTAAGTGCATTTGGTCTTCTTAACTTCACGTAACTTTTTAAATTTTTATTTTAATGGCCTTTCGCTCTAAAAAATACATTGTTAAGTTCCGACATCCACGCGAACGAAGTCGCGGGCACAGCTAGTACTTAATAAGAGTGAAAAACTCCTTATTATACGCTAATGAAGTTTTTATTCTATTCTATATATCCATAAATATATGAAGGCAGAAGCTAAAGAAAGCCACGTACTACCCCTTCTGCTAATCTTAATTTGCCAATCTAAATATACACTTGTCTTGGAGACCTTCCAACAGGTACAATTCCAAACCCTACTCTATTACACAAAACTGAATAAAATATCAAATGTACAGCAATACACTTCTGCTAAACCCCAAAAAATCGCGAAACATACATGGGGGTAATTCGGGTACCTCTAAGGGTGTTCCACCTCAGGAATTCCACTACCACTTTCTATAACACCATGTAAATACAATAATTTATACTAACGAATTAACTCCTATAATCAGACTTTAAACAAATTAAATGAGTTTGCATAAACTGAAGCCGGTCCTACTAATTGCCGAAAGGATGCAGTAAGCAGTTTTAATTATGCACACACGGTATTGAAGCCGTTTTGTTGTTTCCCGAAACTATTGCCCGTTAGGAACTGCAGATTGTAAACGCAACCGTTTTGGAACTCTACAACTTCAAATTCCGTGTTATGTGAGGCTCTTAATTATAATTAACTAGTTGTTGCTCGCGATTTTTTCTGCATCTATTTTCTATCTGCAATAGTAACATTATGCTTATGTCCCTCCTCGAGTCCCAAGCTACTTCTTTGTAAAATTTCATCACAATTGGATCAGTGCTTTAGTTTTGATGAGGTAACAAACAGACAGACAGACAAAGTTACTTTCGAATTTATAATAGTGTGGATCTAGGAGTTCGATTACCAGTACCTCTATTATGAGTTCTTTACTATTTACTCTCATAGTAAATGTAAATTTTCATGCAAGCGATTTTAGTTCTTAACTTGGTTACATTAGGGATTAGAGTCGCTAACATGACATCTCTATAATATAGTAAATAGTGAATCAAAACTTAACTATGACACATATGTCACATGCGATTCTAATCCCTAATGTGACCAAGTTAAGAACTAAAATCGCTATCTTGAAAATTTACTTTACTACGATAGTAAATAGTAAGAAAACTCGTGATAGAGGTACAGGTCGGAAATTATTTGGGGTTTGGCGATATATTTGCGAATGCAACGCAATGTAAAATCCTGGCGTTTTCACTTGTCGTACAAATAATAATATATACTAATGGTTGCCTAGTAGCCAAAATTCGACCGTATCAATTTTAACATTGAACATTATTGAGGTTCTTTTGTCAAAGAGTACATACCTCTGTTGTCATTGCATATATTTAATTAATAATTTTGTTCTATTACGTCAGTTGTGAGCGACATTGATTTGACATTTGACATTGGTAGTATGAACGTAAACAATGTGTGTGTGTTAAACGCATGGTAGTGTGTGTAATGTTTTTTTTTATAATTTAAAGTATTTCTAATGCATATAATATAAAAATATTAGCTTTCTACACTCCTTCATATAAACTTTAACTGTGCCAAATTTCATACTCCTCCGTCCGCGTAATTTTCGTAAAAAGGGGCACAAAGTTTTTGCTTCACGTATTAATATAATGATAACATACATAAAGAAAAACCAAATAATACTCGACCTGAACAACTGGGAATCAAATAACGCACCCGCCCAAACAAACATGCAGGTTTTAATTAATTTATCTCGAATGAAAACAATTACGTTTATATAAAACATTCGAAATAATTAAAAATACGACCACTTCATAATTACATTGACCATTTAATTCCAATTTTACAATATTTATTATAGATTACAGATTTGGTTTCATTGCAATAATAATGTCACATCCAATTTAATCGGAATTTGTATAGGCTTATCGATATTAAAACCGTGTTGAAACAGCAATATTTTACTCGTAAAACATGACACATTATTTGATGAAGTTTGCATAATTTGGTTTTTCACGTGTATTACAAATACACGAATATTTTCACGTATAATAACTTAATTATCATTAAAGCCAGTAAATTTTGAATCGAAAACTTAACGGAAAACTTAACTTCCTATAAGATTTTTTTTTAATACTATGCGAATAGCGCAATTTTTATCTTACTCAGATATAAATAAAGTCTTAAATGAAAATAAAATATTCGATACGTGACGCTTGTGAGAATGCTATTACATGCCGAGATTAATCAAAATAGCCCGTATTTATTGTACACCTACATTAATTAACCAGTACCGTTTATCAAAATTACTTGACTCAATATTACTCTAAAACTAAATTTTGGGCTACTAGGTACTTATAATTCCACTTTCACTTTAATTGCGCTAGCCAAAACATTGTCGCACGCACTAAATAAAAAAAATAGACAAATACTGATTGACCAGAATTGTGTTAGAGTAAGCTGGCTAACTTTTGTCTCTGGTTTCGTCTTTGGAACTGCCAAGCATCTGGTCAACAGAACTAATGACAAAGTAAGAATAGTGACATTATAAGTACATATATTATAATTTCACTTTCACTTTAGTTGCGCTTGCCAACACCTTGTCGCACCCACTAAACCAATAAATAAATAAATACTGATTGTAAGGTGGCTGACTTTTGTCTCTGGTTTCGTCTTAGGGACTGCCAAACATATGCTCAACAGAACTAATCACAAAGTCGGAATAGTGACAATGTTGTGAATAACATCCTCTACAAACCGCATGATGAAGAGAATAATAAAACTTGGCCAGACCAGTTTATTTTTCTCACGTTTGGAACATTTTCAAGCATGTGCTCACGGACAGTCAACTTATACGACCCACGAGGAGAGATGCATGTAGTTTTCGCGTCACGTCAAAAATCTTCATGATTTTTCATGCTGTTTCAAATGAAGAATGAATTTTGTAATTTAAGTTGGAGCCAAAGTTGTTCCGTGAAACAGATTTAAATTCATAATATGTACTGGAAATAATACACCGATACATTGAAATACATTAGATATACAATCAGCGACAAAAAGAGCTGATTATAGTACAATTTAGTCTAAAATATACTACTGTAATATTTATACAATTTTGAAGAATAATTTTTGTTGGACTCCAAATTTGTCTATAACAATCTTATTACACACTAGCTTCCGCCCGCGTGGTTTACGAACCCGTATATTTTCCCGTGATAAAAAGTAGCCTATGTGCTATTTCAGACTATAATCTATCTCTGTGCCAAATTTCATCCAGATCCGTTCATCCGTTCTGGCGTGAAAGAGTAACAAAGATCCATCCATCCATCCTCACAACATTCACATTTATAATATTAGTAGGATAGGCTTTATAGTATTAGTAGGATAGTGGGATTAGTAGGATACTTAATGCAAGAATAAGCCAAAATCAAGACAAAATTGAAACCAATTCATTCGTTGGAATCCAAATATTTATCTGACCTCCGAAAACCATTTCCCTACTCTTCAACTTGAATCCCGCAATAAGAGGTGCGACATGTCCCGGTCGTTGTCGTCGGTTATCTGATCTGTACGTCCCGCAGGTGTCACGTCTCGACAATAATTTTAGTTCTGCAAGCTATGGTGTACTAGTATTTTTACTTTTTGGTTTAGGTTTCGTAAGCAAATAATTCAACTGGACCTAACCTTCTATCCACCGCGGACCACCACGCAGTCACCGGGAAAATATAATTATCTTGTAGTCAAAACGATAGGAAAACTTTCATGCTCCTAACTTATACTAGTCTCACTATACTACTCTCATGAGAATTACGACACCGTTGGCGGAGTAGCTAAGCGATTTGCTTTCTGCGCTACGTGTCGCAGATTCGATCCCCGCACGGAACAAATATTCGTATGATCTCCAGATAGTTGTTCGAGTCTGGTTGTGTGTGCATGTGACATGTATGTTTGTAAAGTGTACCCACGATACAAGAGAAATACTAGTGCGGAGCAATGTTTTTTTTAAAAACAAAACAAAATTAATTCATATGAGAAACTGGAGCTTGACGCTTATAATGAACTAGCTGTCCACGACCCTCAGTCCGAGTAGAATTTTTTCTTTGAACTCTAACTTTGAGCCTATCTTCGTCCGGATAGAGATCCAATTTTTTTACAGAACTATATACTCGAAAAACATGCCATACAAACTATATACATAGCTTCTGAAATTTTGTGATTAGTCAGTAACTGATTGCCCAAATATTCTTCTTTCTTTTCATATTTTTTTTTTACGTAGTCCCACTGTATTTTTTTTCCTTTCAAGTACGGATCTTCAAATGTAGAGACCCCCAGCTCAAAAAAACAATCTGCACACCATGCAAAAATTTTTAATCTTGACTTGTATCTCGCCTGCGTGTCATGTTTTTTTAGTATCTAATATTTATAAAAGCTAGTAACAGTATAGCTAACACGAACCCCGCAGCGAACACTAGGTTATAGCATAACATTCCAGCGTGCAGCGTTGATTGGTCGTTAGTGGTGCGCGAGCCATTTGTACTCACTCGCGTTATTGTAAGGATCATACACTCAATATCTTTTGTAGCAAAAGAGTAAAATACGTAAGCCACTTTCGAACTGCTGCTGTTTTTGCAGAATATTATTCGTTGAAACTATTCTACCATAGGCCTAGTACGTATGTTTTAACGTATAAAGTAAACGTATCGGTGTTTAAGTAAATTTTGAATCTAAAATACAAGTGTTCTTTATGATATTATTTTATTTTAGGCAACAAGCATAATTTGTATCATACACAGACAAAAAAAAGTCTTAAATATTAAAAAAATATTTTGTGCGAAACGAGTATTTCCAATTCAAAATTAGCTTACATCAACGATAAGTTTACTTAACCCGATGTCAAAACATTCGTGCTAAGCTTATGGATAAGTGAAACATCATACTTAATAATCTCTTTTTTTTTCTCACACATAAGTACAAGTTTACACTTTTCAAAGTCAAAGTCAAAGTTTTTAATTTCAAGTAGGCCTTTTCAGGAACTTTTAAAAAGCCGACACTCTAGGCGCACCTTTTTACGCACATTAATATGTCGCCTAAACCGTGGGTATAGTTTTAAAACATATAAATACATCTCACATGCATACATGCAAATAGTTATGACACTTTCTTCAAAAGGCTATTCCACCCTATATTTGTCTCACATAAATCCTTACATCCTTGCAATCTCTCTGGACTTATATTATAAATAAAGAAATATTATAAATCTTGACCCCTGAGTTTGTTTCGGCGTTTCTTCTCAGGGATAGTGATAGGAAATGCCGACGCCACTTAGTTTAAAAAAGACGTATTAAAGTGATTGAAAAATCCTAATTGCAAAATAAATAATTTCATTTCATTTCATTTCATTTCACATACCCGGAACAAATAACTGGAGAACAAAAAAAAAATTCAGGAATAGAATACGCAGCACTTAGTGCAGCAATTAATCGCTGAACCACTACGACAACCGTGCAGTATGTATCGAACTCATTGTCAACAACGGTAGTCCACCTTTGGGGACAGTTCAATTTAGCGTATGTGATAGACAATAGTCGCTAACTGTTCGTCATAGTGTTGGTCAGTGTTGTTATAGACCAATTTACTTGTGTCTATTTGTGTACACCTGTACACCTGTTCTCAATAGATGACACTGTCCCACATAGAATAGCTATCAACGTAGTCATTCTATTCAATTACTGTGTTGATATTAAGCTAAATATTATTCTAGACTGATTCGTGTAGTATTGTGTGCTTAGTTGTTGTTTTATGTGCTTAAATGATATAACCAAAGACTGTAATTGATCATCCACTGCAACTGTTGCGCTTAATTATAATAATCAAAATAATTAAAGTTAAATATATTTTTAGAACTACTAAATTAGTTTAAACCTTTGTCAGGTCACGGCACTGTTAGCGCATTTTTTGTGCGATCGACTGCGCTACGTGTCGCGAGTGCTATTTCCGCACGGAACAACTTTCATCCTTTGTTCTTGTTTGTTGTTAGAAAGAGACGTAGATACTACATTAGTTTAGTTCGAAACAACAGAATGGAAGAATATGCAACGCGTTTCACTGAATACTTTTGTTTTACAAGAGGTAAAGTAAAATTAAATGTTATTAAACTGACTATAGCTTCGTCCAAGACCGAGGTACTATATTTCAGTAAACTTAATTTAAGCTACTAGAAGGGTTAACATTGGTAGGTTTTAGTAAATAAAATCAATCAAGTAACTTAAATGTATTAAAATAACAAACGGTCCGTAAGTCCTATTTAAATGAAAGTGATTTAAGCTAAGTACATTATTGAAGGTTCTCCACTGATATAAGCCAAAAGTAAATATGTACACAAATATCCATATATTAGCTTGTAAATAACAAAATTTAGAAGTAGTAGCGAGTGGCACCTAACTTCTCTTTGAATAACAAATTACATATTATCTAGAACGTTCCGTAAAAGGAGCGTGGATTTAGAGAAAAATAACTTTTCGAACTCAACGGAATTATGTATTCAAATATGAAATTTGAAATTCATAAGAAGTCCCTATATTTCGAGGGAAACATGGTTATTTATCGAGACATCTTTCGCTGCAAAGTCGCGCTTGGAACACTTTTACCTCCTTTTTCATTTCCCCCTTTTAATATTCACGTTCACAATCGAGTAGTTCGACACGAATTTCAAAAGTGTTTTGCACTTTTTTTTATGCTCTTTTTCGCGCACCTGTCTGTGATTGTGTACGGTACAGAAGGCACACTTTTACGTCTTGTATGAATAAACTTTCAATCTATCGTAAGAGATATTGTCATACATTCGAAAAGTACTAAAATATTCATCAACTCGATTGAGTAGAAAATCTTATATATTTAGACTGGCAGTAGAAACTATCATATGCTACTTCCTACTTAATATTATAAATGTGAAAGTTTGTGAGGATAGATGGATGGATGGATATTTGTTACTGGATCTGGATGAAATTTGGCACAGAGATAGATTATAGTCGGGAATAGCACATACCCTTTTATCCCAGAAAAGTGTACGGGTTCGTAAACCACGCGGGCGAAGCCGCGGGCGGAAGCTTGTAATAGATATTCCAGCCCATTACTGATTTTTGACTGCGTCGCTGGTCTAGTGGTCACAAGCGCGCCTACTGAGCGGACCTCGTTCGATTCCCGGGTCGGACAGTGTTACTGGGTTTTTCTGTATGGAAATTCTCAGTGGCAACACGAAGCCTGGAAATGTGCCCAATAGATAGCAATAGCTCCCTACTACATGGGACTCAATAACGGCATCGGCGAAATGTGGGTCGGCATCAGCGTGCTGCTATGCAGCCTGTTACTATCCCATCGTTGGGCACGGGCCTCCTCTCAGAATCAGAAGGGATAGGCTGTAGTCCACTAAATACGCTGTTTTGATGCGGAGTGCCAGGCTACACACACCTTCGAGGAGCCTTCTCTGGATGTGCAGGTTTCTTCACAGTGTTTTCCTTCACCGTTAACGCAAATGAGTATGAAATCTATAGGCCTAACACGAATATTTTGTCGTTTAATAACGTAACAATATCGTTAATTCAAGTGAATTGTGAATCGAAAATACAACACTATCCTCTTAGATTTTATTTTAATTTTGTACAACAGGCACAATTTGTATCATACACAGACATTAATAAAGACTTCAGTTTAAAAAAATAAGTTCTAAACGAGTAGGTATTTCCAATTCAATATTCAGTCACCTTATCGATTCGATACCTGTTACGATACGTTACCTGTAACCAAAACATTTATGCCAGGCCTAGCACATGAACAATATCGAAAAGTAAAGTACGAGCCGGGTTCAATCTAAGACCCTCCTGCATGCTAAGCTTTACTGCTTCAGAACCTTCGTTTTTAATTTAAGAGCTCAGCTCGCTTGGTCTTGGAGCAATCGCCACTGCTCTCGAAGCCAAGTATATGGCTTCGTTTTGACCTAGAAATACAATTCATCATTCTCTTTAGCAATTCTCTTATCAGAGGTTGTGTCAACATGATATAAAAATATGAATAGAAAACATATACATATTACAATTGCCACAATTAATTTAAAACATTCAAAACAAGTTCAATAAATCAACCTCCAATACTTTTTTTCAATATCGTATCTCCAGTGTGGGTACATTTGGCAGTTATCGTTTTGTCGATATAAGTATCGATAAACGTCGACATCGAATGACACCGCGTTGTTTACGAGCGTATCGATACAATCTGACACGTTTCCCCTTGTCCAGTTTTGGTATGGGTAATTTTAGAAGTTGACATTATTCGTTTGTATTTCAATTACGACAGGATAACGGTGAAATTGTTATGGCGGATTTAAATTTTTGTAACAGATATAACAACCACAGCTACAAACAATGTTCCTTGTCGATTGTTACGAACATTTTAGTAGTGTGAAAGGAGTCCCTTCTTTCTCTTCCTTCCACTTCTGGTAACCATTTGTCTTTTGGATGGGATATATAGGAACACGCATACCCAAGAAAACATGGATAGATTGTGAGAAATTTGACAGGGCGTTTGTGACTAAACTCGTCGTTAACGTCTCATAGAGATGAATGGAAATGAAGACATATTGCGTAAACCCATAATAAAATAGAATAAGGGCAAGATAGTGATGATACAATACAATAGAAATCCAGTTTATTGGACATGAGAATCATATAGGTACAAGTTAAAATAAATGTACAAATGGGTGGTGTTTTCGATACTCGCCGATCTCGTCCGCACAACTATCGCGTTCGAAAAACACAAGGGGTTATCAGAGATATACATAGTAAAGAGGGTTTTTCAATAAACATAGTAATATCTAGGTATTATTTTCTGCAAAATACATTTTAAAGATACGTAATCTACACATACCCTTTTGAAATACAAATGTGTATATAAATGTGTGTGTATACTAGCTCATTCCTTCACAGATGATGACGTTGACGCCTGTGGTCGGCCACAATGCTGGCTCTGTGGTCTTACGTACGTCTTCGTATTTTATGATTTTAACCTCTGGTACACAAAACATACGCAACATTATGTCCAGCCCATTCTACTTCAGCTTAACAACTGCTGATGTGAACAAGCCACGAAGTCCATCTTTTCTCTCTACGTATTAGCCATATAATGTCCAACTCAAAATGAGCCTTAATTTCCACGACATAAGAGTCAGTACTGAAAAGGGACTATTTAAATAAAACAGTAAAGTAACTCCAATTCATGACAAATGAGTTTAAAACAAACATTCAGGCGGCCATAACTCAAAGTAACACAGTAAAGGTCAAGGTATTAACTAACTTTTTACATACACAAATAAACTGTGCTGTTTTAACTGTAACTGCCAAAAGTTGCTAGCAATATGGAGTACTAAACTTAACGTCATCATTGTGTAAATTAAACACAAACACATAAACAGATGTTGTTTACACAATACACAAACACACATATACGTTAGTGACACTGTCTAGCTTACCTGTACAGGTGTACAGTCACGAGCAAATATCCATACACAACACACTAAAGTGAATTTTAGAATACTGTACCTGTCAAAAAGACTTTGTCTTTGACTTTGTCTTTGTCTTTGTCTTTGTCTCTGTCTCTGTCTCTGTCTCTGTCTCTGTCTCTGTCTCTGTCTCTGTCTCTGTCTCTGTCTCTGTCTCTGTCTCTGTCTCTGTCTCTGTCTCTGTCTCTGTCTCTGTCTCTGTCTCTGTCTCTGTCTCTGTCTCTGTCTCTGTCTCTGTCTCTGTCTCTGTCTCTGTCTCTGTCTCTGTCTCTGTCTCTGTCTCTGTCTCTGTCTCTGTCTCTGTCTCTGTCTCTGTCTCTGTCTCTGTCTCTGTCTCTGTCTCTGTCTCTGTCTCTGTCTCTGTCTCTGTCTCTGTCTCTGTCTCTGTCTCTGTCTCTGTCTCTGTCTCTGTCTCTGTCTCTGTCTCTGTCTCTGTCTCTGTCTCTGTCTCTGTCTCTGTCTCTGTCTCTGTCTCTGTCTCTGTCTCTGTCTCTGTCTCTGTCTCTGTCTCTGTCTCTGTCTCTGTCTCTGTCTCTGTCTCTGTCTCTGTCTCTGTCTCTGTCTCTGTCTCTGTCTCTGTCTCTGTCTCTGTCTCTGTCTCTGTCTCTGTCTCTGTCTCTGTCTCTGTCTCTGTCTCTGTCTCTGTCTCTGTCTCTGTCTCTGTCTCTGTCTCTGTCTCTGTCTCTGTCTCTGTCTCTGTCTCTGTCTCTGTCTCTGTCTCTGTCTCTGTCTCTGTCTCTGTCTCTGTCTCTGTCTCTGTCTCTGTCTCTGTCTCTGTCTCTGTCTCTGTCTCTGTCTCTGTCTCTGTCTCTGTCTCTGTCTCTGTCTCTGTCTCTGTCTCTGTCTCTGTCTCTGTCTTTGACATGTCAGCCGCATTTCATTTTTCATTTTTTCATTTTTTAGCATTTCTTTTTCTAACGTAATTGTAGTTCTCAATTAGTCACCTTGTTACAGTTTGTGTATGTAAATCGTCGTTACAACGTAGTCTGACGATCTGCTTAGTAATAAAATTCCTATGTATTTTTTATAACTTAAAACGGAATATTTATCAGGTATTTTTTTTATTTGTTTTGACCTTTCGGTATTTTGGCGTTGCAAGCACCGTGTTCACGAATGTTCATGTTTATCCGTGAAAACATACATAGCACAGAAATATCGCGTTTTAAGTTTCAAAAATAAATATAATGTAAGTGTGTCACTTTAAAATCATATATTATAAGTATGTGGCTTATCTCAAAGGAATGTTGAAGAGGAGTACCAGGGCCACATAGGAAATTAGTACCTCTATCAACAAACTGATCGCTACTAATAAACTAGTTTGTATACTAAAATTACGTTATAAAACTATGCATGTGTGTGTATACTGTGTAAGCACAGAAACAAAAGACGAGTATCTGTACGTTAGTGTTCGCCTCAGTGTTTGCATGTGTGCAGACACAAATTACAATTTAATATTTCAGTGTTCTCTTAGGGAGAGCCTTGTAGTATTCTTGTAGATGAAATTTTCGCACCTAACAATGTTACGGTCTGTTTGTGAGCCCTTATTTGAATGAAATATTTTCTTTGATGCTATAAGGCTTTAGGCCAAAAAGCTTACTTTGCGTTTACCTGACTGAAATAAGTATTTTTGTGACTTCGCCGTCTGTCTCGCAAGAAACGATTAATATTATGTTAGGTCGTTAGGGATCTGAATTTTATATAATTAATTGTATTACCTAGAGATTAGTTATATTATGTACTAATTATACCTTACTTATACTGCCTCATTCGTCTAGTGCATTAGTTCCCAAAGTGGTCTAGGTGGACCCCCAAGGGTCCACGGGGGACTCGACGGGGTCTACGTTGGCGTGACAAAAAATGGGGGTTTACAATTCAATTTACAATATGGTAGAAATGTAGCAGCAGGGGGTCCACCGGTACCAGCTAAATTTTGAAAGTTGTCTATGAGAAAAAAAGTCTGGGAACCTCTGGTATAGTTGTAGCAACCGTGACTGCTGAGCTTGAAGTCCTGGCTTCACGCTCAGCAGCAACAAAAATGCTCGCTCTTGATCGATTCCTGGAATTGCAAAACGATATTGAGTTTTTCTATACATAAGGAAATTCTCAGTAGCAGCACGTTGTTTGGAACTATGCCCGGTTGACGGTAATAGGCTCCCCCTATTAAATAGTACTTAATAACGGCCAAATGTGGGTCTCCATTATTATACCTCTGCCTAACCCTTAGGGAATGCAAGCGTGATTATGTATTTTGTTAAGAACGTGAGGAACTGTGTTCAATTCCTAGATAAAGCAGTGTTATTGAAATTTTCTGTTAAACAGTTATCAGTAAGACTTTTAAAGCTTGAAGCTTGAAGTCTTGGAAGTCTGCTTTGTGGATTTCAATAGCCTCGCACGTTACATGAGACTTAAAAACAACATCTATATTTATAACTTTTAAAGTCAGGAAAAACAGTCGTGATGCTACTAACAACTGTAATAAATAATACACTAAAACGTTTTATGGCGTCACGAAAAACCAAAACTTTATTTAAACATAGTTCCCTTTAAAAGTTTTAAAACATTTTAATTGACATGTTTGTACGTGAAATGTTAAACTACACATAATTAAGCGAGCCAGAAATGAGTCGAAACGAACGCGAAAGCCGAATTAAGTTAAATATGGCTGCCGAATACACAAGAATTAAATTTACATCACTGTACAAGTGAGTGTTCACGCGATGAGGGTAACGAATGATGAAAAGTTTTTAATCATTTATATCTTTCATGACATATACGGATATTGTGGTGGAATTTGGCCGAGTATTTCTAACTGTGATAGGCCGAGTTCATTTATTGAGATGTCATATTTTTAATGTGAGATAAATCATCTATACATATAAATAAAATTGGAGTGTCTGTTTGTAATATTGAAATAACCGTTTTTAAATACATGCATATGATGATGATGATATACGGTACATACACCAAAATAACATTTTTTACAATTTTTGTCTGTCTGTCTGTCTGTCTGTCTGTCTGTTTGTATAGGCTAATCTCTGAAATGGCTGGACCGATTTTGACGGGACTTTTATTGGCAGGTAGCTGATGTAATAAGGAGTAACTTAGGCTACTTTTATTTTAGAAAAAACCTTTTATTTTAGAAAAAAATAGGGTTAAGTGCATTTAGTCTCACTAAAAAATACATTGTTAAGTTCCGACATCCACGCGAACGAAGTCGCGGGCACAGCTAGTTATAAATATATTTTTACTGCTTCTATATTTTTTTTTTTACATTCATATCGCAGGGATGTAAGGAATTTGTGAATATACGTCACAAGGTTTGCTGTTGGTTTGATTTCATCATGTTTACTAACTAATTTATAATATGTATTTTGTCGATTACATAGCATCACGCCTCTCTTCCCTGAAGAGTTAGACAGAGTTGTGCAATCATCCATGTACTTAGAGGCGAGTCTATTGCCATCTGCCAGATGCTAAACTCCGTGTGGCTACTGAGGATTTATATAAGTACATAGAAAACCCAATAACACTACTGACATGACCCGGAAATCAAACTCAGTAACCCTTACGGTCACGGTCAGTTCTCACAATTGCAGCCATTGCAGCAATGAAACAGTCTTTACCGATTAAACTCGAGTAAAAAAAATATCTACATCTCCCTGGATTCGTTAGTTCCTGGCAGCATACATATTTATTATCTTTTTTTGTCGGAACTGTAAATACCTTTATCGTGACTTAACAAGGTTTCGATAAAAGCTACTATTGCGCTTTTATACATCAAGTGAGAGGAATAGCCTATGTAATGATCAGTGATAAGCAGTATATAATAGTGCCTCTCATTCTGAAGTGATAGCTTCTTCAGCAGCCTCGTGTCAACGTCGCAATATGAGCACATCAAAAATGATTTTGTTCAGCTCCATAATATGTACCCAACACAATCACACATTAACCCAAAAAATCAAAAATTAACCCGTAAAACGTTAATAGTCCAAATAAAAAGGTTATACGAGGAAATTAAAAAAGCTATGTGATTAACATGGAGGGCTGTTAAGCGAGTAAGCGTTAAATTCACGCATCAGCATTATAGGGGTTTTAAAAAAATATATGCTACCAGCATCCGGGAGCGTTCGGAATTTACTATTATGGCCACTTGTTTAACGTACGTAAACGGCAAATAAGTCCATCAAAAGTTGAATAATTTTGTAGCTGTATGTACTTTACGTCGGTTAACATTATACGATGATAAAGGTATATTACATATTTTTATAAACTCGTTTATACGCAAGAGATGGGCTTCTAACCGGATGAATATCATAAATTAAGCCGTAAGAATCTGTGTGAAAGTAACATGGAATAATGGAAGCTTAAAAATGCAAAAACGCTGGAAATAAAATACGAAATTTAAAAAGCAAAATCTTATTTAACAATACCACCATAAATCTAAAGAGACGATAACAACAATTTTCACTCGCTTTAACAAAATAAAACCGACATTAAATCAACGAAACAATTCCCTAACTATAATAAACCCAAGAAAAACAAACTATAATGTCCGTGCCTATCAAAACAATTTACACGAACAAATGGACCATCGTTATAAGTTACGACTTACCCAGACCATAATTTATTCCACTCACAGGTTTCTAACAAAAATATGATGCCAATATCATACGTCTTTCCTAAGCCCTTTGTCTTATACGGGCGAGATGGTGCTATAAAGCGACGTGTGGCGATGACATGCGACAAAATCAAACATTGTTCACTCAAAATAGTCATTGATGACGTTGACGACTCATTGATTACCATACTTTTATTACATCGCATCGCATTGCTTTATATTGGTGAGACAGAAGGTTTATCAATACTAGAAATATAATAAAAATAAAATAGACAAAGATTCGTAACGGGTAAAGCGTCCATGTTTCCGCCACTGAATTATATATCACTGTAATTCCTTCTGAGATATCAGTTTTGGTTTGTCGTTTATCTGTCTTTGGTTTTTATAAGGAAAATACTTAAGGGTATCGGAAGCAATATAATGTGTTTTGTTCCATTGTATACCTCTATATAATGTCTATGTTTTTCATATATTTTTTATCATAAAATACAAGTTTTCTTTCTAGTTTTAGTAATTAATAAAAACAAAACAGTTGAGGTATTTAACTTCAACCTGTTATTGTATTGTACATAGTTATTTTAAGATTCTACCAAACTTGATATATTCGTAGGAGGAGAGAAAGGTTATAACAATCCGTAAGCTACCCACTCCCGCCTAGAACCACTCGAATATTCCCAATATTTAAAGTACTTAACAAATTGGTTAAGAAAACGACATAATTTGGCATTAAAACCGCCTTCGTAAATTTTTCTACAACAAATATTTTAGAAAAATATATCCTATCCTATTTTCTACTAGTAATATTATAAATGTGAAAGTTTGTGAGAATGGATGGATGGATGGATCTTTGTTACTCTTTCACGCCAAAACTACAGAACAGTACTTCTATTATGAGTTTTTCACTATTTACTTTCATAGTAAATGTAAATTTTTATGCAAGCGATTTTAGTTCTTAATTTGGTTACATTAGGGATTAGAGTCGCTAACATGACATCTCTATAATATCGTAAATAGTAAATCAAAACTTAACTGTGACACATATGTCATATAAGCGACTCTAATCCCTAATATAACCAAGTTAAGAACTAAAATCGCTATCATGAAAATTTACTTTACTATGATAGTAAATAGTTAGAAAACTCGTGACAGAGGTACAGATCTGGATGAAATTTGGTACAGGGATAGATTATAGTCTGGAATAGTACATAGACTACTTTTTATCCCGGGAAAATGTACGGGTTCGTAAACCACGCGGGCGAAGCCGCAGGCGGAAGCTAGTGTAATATACGCTTAGAACTTAACACACGAAAATCAAAAGAAAACATGCAATAGAAACATGGTCTTCCCTATTCCCTTCTATTAAATCAAGAAACAAAGACTGAAAGACTGCAAGTAGGTACAGTTGCCAACAGACCAACAGCGTACAACAATAAAAGTATGAAACCTATCCGCCAATCCCCCAGGGGCAGTTTTAACTTTAATCTATGTGGATGACGACCCGCAGCGGTCTGCCGATTGGAAAGGAATTGCCTCGAATGTGAGCCGTCGACCAAATCGCCGCGGGGAATACTTTATTTAATTACCTTACGAGTATAGCTTGTATCATAGTCGATTTTTATTTTGAAGCGAATCTTGGTGTTCATGGGAGCGATATTCTTTATACGGATATTTTTATTATGTTACTACGATGCTTTATCACTGAATAGTGTATGGTGAAGTTGTGCCACATTATAGGTTGTGTAGTTTTATCAGTATTAGAACTTTGTTCAGAATAAAGAAAGCTAAGAAGTCGTGTTGGAATAATATTTCGGCTCTTATGGTAAATGATAGCTTCAATAATCGGCAATTTAAAATTCTGGCATAATCAGAATCACGTTTAGTAATGAGACTGTCGGTGGTGCTGCCTATCTCTTTTGTATTATAGCACCTTATATTTAGGACCGGTCTACGGATTGAGAGGTGGACTTTAAATTCTTCAGACATTTTGACTCAACAAAATTATCATTTACTTAAAAATCATAATATTGGAATCATTAGTCAACAGTTATATTGATTATTGATTCTAATAATTTTATTTATTGCTCGGTTTATTAATCTTTTAATAAAAAAAGTTGGCAATTGGATTACAACGGAGGCTACATTGCCTTATACCTTTTGGTGAAATGGTATGCGCTAGCTCACATGTGGAAACGTTTTTGCTAAGCTTTAATTATTGTAATAGCATTCTTTAATTATATTCTTATTTATTATTGTATAATGACAGACTTGGGAGTGTTGGGCCGTTTCTTCTCCTCAAACTAAAACACATAGGAAGTGGTCAAGGGCGGCCGTATTAGTTCTGTCCATAATATGTTTGACGTTCAAAAAGCACTAGTAGTAGTCTATTTTGAATAAATGAATTATGAATATCATTAGATTTATTGTGCAATTATTTCAATCAATATACATATATAAATATACAATTATTTATGAACGATATCATTTTGAAACAAATCAGTTGCATGAAACAATCTAGCCTATATAATAATAGTTAAAAATACTTTGTACTACCAGAGGAAAAGAACACAGTTAGATAAAAACATCCATTATTGTATTCCAAGAGCACTAAGGAGCAATCTGCTAATTTGTTTGTTTGTCCTCGATTCAAGGAAGTTAGCTGCGCCAATATACTGCAAGTTTCCACTAAACTCTTGGAAACGGGGTTAACTTGAACACGGGTCACCTTAGAGTAGAAATTAAACAAGCGCTAACACTTTTTGTTATTATATGTGTTAACACGTGTGACAAATGACAGTCGTTCTGAGGATAATATTCATCAGCAAACATATTGAAATGGGTGATAACATGGTGATAGTGCGCTATACAATCATTGACCTACAAATTGAACCAGACAACAAATTAAATAAAAAAATAGTCAAAAAGCTACTCAATAATACGCAATGAGATAATATTATTGTTAAACTCAACTTAATCTGTGACAACGTGTAAAAATATATGTATGTCAAGCATTATAGCTTCATCGCTTCACTTAAATCTGTTGTTTTATTTTTTAAACTTTGCCCCACATTGGTATTTCTCCTGTATCGTGGGTACAGTTTACAAACATACATGTCACATGCACAAACAACCAGACCCGAAACAACTATCTGTAGATCATACAAATATTTGTTCCGTGCGGGGATCGAACCCGCGACACGTAGCGCAGAAAGCTAATCGCTTAGACACTGCGCCAACCGTGTCGTGTGTTGATTGCAGCTTTTCATTGTTATGAACGTAGAAGAGGCTCTTAAAATTATTCTCAAATAGTGTTTTACAATACCAGGGAATCAATGGAGTTTAAGATTAAAGATTTTGCAAGTCTTCAAATCAGCAGCTGAACAGTGAACACCGCCATTGACAAACAACAGATGTTCATGCGTCACTTTAAGATTTAATGATTCTAAAGCTAGTCTTATTCATACTGCAAGCCAACCACACGTTATGTGTCTGCAGACTTACATAAATACGAGGTTTAGTTCAAAACGTACGTGTCATGATTATTTCGTTTGTTTGTTCAAATTCTATATTGGTTTGAGGCACATAACACTGGTATCTACACTATGTGGTTTCAGTCTTATACTGTCTTATTCTTAATAATATGATTTTAACACTCAGAATTACAATAACTTTCTAGGATAGAAACTCATTAAAATTGGCAAAAAAAATGTGAGACAAATATATAAATAAATAATAATCTCGCAATTCTATCTATGGTTTTATAGTGTCTGTCTCTAGGTCCGATACCCAGTTGAACCGACTTCCATAAAGCGGTACTATAGCTAACTCAACTGAAAATATTAATTAATAAAGTAACACGTAAAATAATCAGAATGATGAACAAAAAATTGGTAAAATGTCTCAAAATATTCTTAAGTTTTAACCCCAATGTAACGTTAACCCACCAGTCCAATGTGCCGGTGTGTCCATTAGCAAAATTGGTCCAGTCAGTGAACAGTCTTCATTTAAAAACTTACAGCTTATTTCTCGCTAAATTGAAAATGTTGAAGAACTAGTTTAAAATCTTGTGTAGAGGGAAATAGTTCACAGTTAACAAGTTGGGAAGTGTAATTAGTGTAAGTAATTATGGGAAAGAATGGCTTCACTTTTTGCTGATTGGTGTTGGGCTAAAAATTGTCTATGCGGTTTCTTCCCATGGGTTTGTTTAGCAAGATATATATAACAAAGAGTGGCTAGGCAACAACATTATTATAACATCCTACTAATATTATAAACGTGAAAGTTTGTGAGGATGGATGGATGGATGGATCTTTGTTACTCGTTGACGCCAGAAAGGCTGAACGGATCTGGATGAAATTTGGCACAGAGATAGATTATTGTCTGGAATAGCACATAGGCTATATATTCCGGAATATGCACGGATTCCTAAACCAAGTGGGCGAAGCCGCTGGCGGAAGCTAGTCGTTATTAAATCTGAAAGTAGTCGTACATACATAGTTATTGCTTAAACGATAATTCAAGTACACATAATAATTTAAAAAAAATGAAAATAAAAATTAAACACTAACATCACAAAAAAATCGTTCCCTTCATTCTAGTCACCCTGTATAATGCGCTTTAGTACTCCTACGTTCCCGGTCAAAAGGCTAATTAAACATACAGTTTACAATCGATCACTCAAGGAAACAGTTGCTATCGCTCAAGAGAAAAGTTGAAACACCATTAATTTCATGGATAAAAGAAAGAGTGAAGCAACATACCCTATCAAATAATATCCGAATGTTAACGATTTCTCAGAAAATTCCGTTACTCGTACTCACAGTAAAGCTCCAACATTTTTTTACATCCTGGATCGTTTATCTAAAGCGGTCACGTAGGTACAGATCGTCTGAAATATGTAGGTAATACGGTAGGTATCTCTTTCAGTAAGACTCGTTTTATGAAATGAATACAACAATTTTTAGTTGCAATTAATTTTAGCGCAGACACTTAGCACAGAAAGCTAATCACTTAGCCACTGTGCCAACAGTGCCGTCGAAGTTGGACATAGTGTTACAATCAAGTGCCAAAACGGACCACCGTGTTGAGTTTAACCCGTAAGAGCCCGGTACACTCCTTCGTCTACCCCAGGCAAAGTATATTCTGACCACTTAAACAAAATAAGGTCGTCCAACTAGAAACCTATAGCTGCTACTTTTAATACAGCATTTTTATTTATAAATGAAAGAATTCATTCAAATGACAATATACAACTAATTGCCCGAAAAGGATTGGAAAATGATACAATGTAAAATAGAAAAATTACCTACATATATAATGTGACTAGCTTTCGCCCGCGACTAGGTACGCGTGGAATTTAGAATCTGATATTTTCCTGCGGTAAAATGGAGCCTATATTTTAAATTAGACGTCTAGCAATACATCGGTGAAAACTGCATTCAATTCTATGCAGTAGTTTTTGCGTGATGCGTGTACAAACATACAGGCAGACAGACAAAAATTCTAAAAACTGTTGTTTTGGCTTCTGTTGCTCTAATAAAGACCTCCCTTATATTAGTTTTTCTCCAATATCTATAATGCGCAGACATCGGCCTGTTATAATTTTATTATATGTATGAAAAACCACCCACGCGGCGTCTCTTTGTCTAGAGCCAGTAATTTACATTCCGCTACATCTAGAGCTCTCACAAAAACTATTCGGCACTGGCACCGAAAGTTGCTAAACTATTAACTTTTGTTTAGTCGGGAACGGAAGGGCAACGCTTTATCATTTCGATGGGGCCTACAAATTCAGTTGGACTGCAATAAATCTGTTGGAAGTGAGTCACCATGCTGCTGGCACACTTCTCGAGAATTTTGCATACAGAAATATAATTATAACACACATAACATAGCATCACATGCCTGTATTTGTTATTGGGCTTTTCTGTATAAAATTCTCAGTAGCAGCATGGAGTCTAGAACTGTGCCCGGTAAATGGCAATAGGCTCGTCCTCTATTACATGGAACTCAATAACGGCATCGGTGAAATGTGGGTGTATTAGTACACCTCTGTTTAAACCTTTGGGAAATACAGGCGTGATGCTATGGTATGTAAAAAAAATATAGTTAACTAGATATTTAATATGTATAAGTTGTGTTCATAATGCGACGCACCTACCGTCAATTTCACTACTAATATTTGTATTGTGCAATAATAATAAATGAATAAAAATAAATCATGCTTATCAAAAACATACTTTCGTCCTAAAACTAGGTCACGAAAAAACGTTTAGTCGAGTTTTAAAATCGTAGTCACCCTATTCGAAACGGAACTCGAGATTTTTCTGCTCGACTGTGTTGAAACTGAGCAGCGAGAACGCACTTTCCTTTATCTGCTACGATTGTCCCGAAAATCTATTTTGGACACAACTCGCCGAGATAGTAGTACGGAAAAAAAAATCAACAAGAAGCTGTCAAATTTGACTTTAAATTCGTTATTTACAAACATGTTATTAATTTATTAAATGTAAATATTTAAACCAATGTATAATTTTCATACCTCGCTATTTGCAATTCCTGTATTCAAATGAAATAGGATTTTATTTTTGTATGAAAATTTGTATTCATGTTCTACGTAACTTTAGTAATTGGGGATGGCATGCATCCGAAATTTTTTAACACTTATTTGAGTTGAAAATAATGCTTATTATTGTTTCTGCGGCTGGTACCGAAGTCGGACGTTCGCGTTGTTTCGTTTGGACGCACACAGCCGTCTCAACGCTTGGGTTGGCAACGAGAACTGATGTCTAGACGGTTGGACGGATAAATATGTTAAGAAATATGTAACATCTTGATGGTGAATGAAACATGTTTGCTTGGAGCATGTTTTGACTGTGACTGTGTGTTGAGTATTTAGAATTTATTTGAATATATTTCAGTGTCAGTGAAGAGTGATTTGAAGGCCATAAAAATATAGCGCCACCTGGAGAGGCTGTGATGATGTGGACCAGTAAACTGCGATAGGAGATATTAACTGTCAAAAAGTGCTTTTGTTTTTTTAAACAGTTCAGTTATAAAACGTCTACTAGCCTAGCCAAACTATTTTCAAAGCATACCATTGAAAACATTGCCATTGTTATACTCTAAGGATCTCTAAGAGAAAGCAATTTCCTATATATCCAATCCAATCCAATAGAAACTTGTTCTACGCAACCTGAGCGACCTAATTTCAACTCTATGTATAAAATATTACAGTAACAAATATATTAAACATAATTGATGTCGCAATTACCAACCCATGCAGTTACTCATTATAGACTTCTGAATTATTTATTTTTAATTAAAAATACAATTTTGTACAACAACGTAACGCGTGACGTGAAAGCTTGTTTTTACGTCAGTTAAGTCATTGTATAAATTTAAACAAATTATTCTCGTAATTGTTTTACATTTTTATAATGGAAGATTAAATTTGCACATATAAGGTATTTCGAAAACCTATATGTAGATTTCTCCGGTAAGAACATACGCTTACCATAGTCTAAAAAGTATTATGATACCATAGTATCACGCCGAAAGGTTAAACAGAGACAATACTTTCGACACATCCATATTTCGCTAAAGCCATAATAAAATCCTAATCCTATCGCACTTACAAAAACCAAGTTGCTCCGAAAACTTTCTAACAAAATAACCTAATAACACTTAGCCTTACTTGGGAATCGAACACAAGACCTCACGCTTCGCAGTCACACTTCCAACCAATGAACCAGTCTTTTAGTTCCATATAACATACATTCCGCTTCAATCAAATCCTTCAATCAAGAATATTATATTCTTGTTCAACGATCAAAATCATAAAAATCTTCTGTTTCTTCCATTCTAATTATAACAAAGCAATACTAACAAAGCTTCAATGTCGGAAAACATCATCATTCTCAAATCTATTCACAGTTAATCGAATGTCCATCATAGTGGCGATGATTGGCATCCAACGTGTACACAATACTAAGTCCAACATGACATGTGGCCTCATTCATTTGGACCTTCTCGTTAATGTGTTGGGCCTTTGTTTAATTATATTTTTTGCTACTAGAGGAACTTACTACCGGATTGCTACGACGTAGCTCACAGAGTTATTCTGTTGCTACGCTTGCTACGCCTTCGTAGCAAATATCCAGTCCACTAAATATTACGTAATCGTTCGTTTCGCAATCGTAAAGGTATTACAAATTATTCAGTACGTAGGTCATGTAATACTTAGGTCATCTAATACCTAGGATGTTTATTTTATTTGTGGCTGTTTAATTTAATATAAAATGGTCCTCTTTTAATAAAGTTCTTCCAACACACGGGTGCACGGAAAATTTATGAATTTACGATTCTAATGTATGTTTTTCGTAACTATTATAGGTAATTATGCCAAGCAAGGTGCAACTATCATAATAATTGGCACAAATGTTCTGTTTATAGGAAAGCAAAATGGCGTCCGACAATTAAAACACGTTTAAAACATGAGACGTTAAACTTTCTTAAACAAGTTTCTTAATTACGTTTTCGCGTTTCGCGAACGCTTTCATAAACTATTTGCTGTTATTGCTTTAGTTCAACTGATATTTCATTTTCTTTTGTTTGTGTTGCCAAAGGTGGTCATAGACTTGTTATGAGCATTTTGCCGAAGTTACATTACAGAACGTGCGAATTTCCTCGAAAAAAAACATTTTAGCGAATCAACAAAAATTTATTCGAACTATTTGCCGAGCTAAGTAATTCTCAATGTTCCGTCGCCGACTCTCTCCAATTGATTCTGGTAGTATTTTTGAAGAACACTGCTTACACGTGAACGTTTGACAAAACAAGAGCTTTTAACGAATCGACGACACGGTTGGCGCAGTGGCTAAGTGATTAGCTTTCTGCGCTAAGTGTCGCGGGTTCGATTCCCACATGGAACAGATATATGTATGTGACATTTATGTTTGTAAAAATGTACCCACGACACAGGAGAAACACAAGAGCGGTGCAAAGTTATTAATAAAAAAAAAAAACAAACCAATAAAAATAGATTCGAATTATTGGCCGAGGTAAGTAATTCTCAATGTTCCGTCGCCGGCTTTCTACAATTTTTTCTGGTAGTATTTTTGACGAAGACTGCTTACACGTGAACGTTTGGCTAAACAAGAGCATATTAGCGAATAAACCAAAAATTGATTCGAACTATTTGCCGAGTCACGTAGTTCTCTTAGTCCCGCCGTCAGTAGTCTTGGTTTTTTTTTTATAGTATTTTAACGAAAACCTACTGAAGCATTCGCTAAAATGATCGACGAAAATATCGTACCAAACGTTTGCTAAATACTCGTCATACAGTACGACAACATTTTAAAACGGCTAATGGCGATATTTATCCGATTTAAATAAATAAATAATCTTGTAATATAACTTTTGCTCTAATACATTTTTCACCAAATTAGTACCTTTAGTTAAATAATTACCTTAGATAGACTGAAGTATTTCAACTATCGATCTTCAAAGGTTCAATCTTGAACCTTTGACCCGTCGTTAAGTCTCGTTAATCGTCGTCACGTCTAATATCTTTAGTCTGGTCCATCAACCTTCAGAAATGGTGGATCTTGCCACTTTTGTGCTAAGTTAGACCTTTTCAAACTAGATTGAATGCGACCAATGACAGAACTCAATGTATTAATGCCCCGATTTTTAAAGTTATAACATTATAGGCATTGAAGATTAAAGAAATGAAAAACATAATATAGCATCACGCCTGTATTCCCCTAAGAATTAGGCAGAGGTGTACTATTGACGACACGGTTGGCGCAGTGGTCGAGCGATCGACTGCTGCACTACGTGTTGCGGGTTCGATTCCCGCACGGAACAAATATTTGTATATAATATAATATATAATATAATAAATTTATTTATTAGAATATTGTTTTTACAAGGTCGTATACAATAAATATCATGTCCATAATATTCTGCCGTTTCCAGCGTACAAATGTTCGAAACAGTAATTAATTTATTTGGAATCTAATAATAATATGTATGATCTACAGATAGTTGTTTCGGCTCTGGGTGCATGTGAATTTGTGTTTGTGTTTGTAAACGCACCCACGATACAGGAATTATTCCTAGTGTGGCGCAACGTTTTTATAAAACAACAACAAGTACACCCACATTTCGCTGATACTGTTATTGAGTCCCATGTAATAGGGGACGAGTCTGGTGCCATCTACCGGGCCCAGTTCCAGACTCCATGCTGCTACTGAGAATATCAATACAGAAAAACCTAATAATACTCCGCCCGATCCGGGAATCGAACCCAGGACTACAGGCTTAGCATTCGAGGTTGCTACCACTAGACCGATGAGGCAGTCAAAAAATAGGATACTCTTAAATACATCTTAATCTTTTTCTTTGGATGTTATTTTTATTTATATTATTGTGTAAACGAATTATTATAAGGTGTAAGGAAATGATAATAATTGTTACTTGTCATATAAAATTACACACAGGTTATAATATGGTCTTAATTCACCATACCTTAAAATTCAAAATACAATGATTATATCAATTTCTAGTGTTTGAATTTAAATATACAAATGGACTATTTATGTGAATTTCAATAGTTAGAGGTTAAAATTATATCAAAATCTCAAGATTATTTTACAAGCTTTAAATTTTATTCCTATCATGGCAGCCAATCTGAACAAGAGATACTTTAAAAACCCAAAAATAAATCAATAAATAACCCTCATCCTGTATTCATTAAAAATTCAGTCCCGTCTCTCAGCAAACTATTAAATTTCAACTAGATTCCAATTCCAAACACTCGAAACAAGATATTCGACGCACTCTAGCATAAATTTAACCCGTAATCACTAACAAAAGATATACAAGCGAATATTTTAAGTCATTTAATCTTCCTAGGCGAATAAATAAAGACTTTATCGCCGTCTGAAGTGGCATCGAGTGCCCTTAGTTGTGCTAATAGAAGGCGCTGCTAATAAAGTGTCCTAGATGCTTGTCTGAGCAAGCCGATCTCTCGCCTTAGATTCTTCGTTGTTAATTTAATACTTATTTTCAGTGTGCTGTGGTACATAATAAATGGTAAGATAATTTATTTTTAGCTTCATAATAAAATAGATGATGATTTTCACTGATGAAGAGAGACTGATAGTCTTTTTTATGTCAGAATTAAATATCAGCCAAATAAAAATAAAACTGCAGAATAGCTTAAACGGTAACTTTAAAACTTTTTTTTTAACTTTTTCCTAAATCAGAACCTTTATTTGTAATACTAATAAAAAAAATCAGACTGATTACTGTAAGTAAGTACATGACATATAGATAAGATAAAACAAAACAAACTAAATTGACAAACCAGTACTCTCCAGTGCTCCAGTTTACCCTCCATCGATATACCAGTACTCTTATTTCTGTAACATAGCTCCAGTTTACCCTCCATAACCCACTCTATGTATCGCGAAGATTTGTGATGTGATCAAACCATAAATCAGTGTCCTCGGCCGATGTCCCCAAGGAATGCTCATAAAAGCGTCATCTGTCACCCACTGAGATATTAACGTTGACGGAGTGAACAGAACTCTTGTTCATTGTCTTGGATGTTTCACGGGTAATGACTTTATAGGATAAGCAGAAGTAAAATTCATTGTATTAATCATTTCTGAGTTAGGCAGGTTAGGCTGGTTAGGCAGACATTTGACCGATGCCGGGGGCGAGCCTATTGTAATTTACTTCTTCTTCTTAAGGTTCTTCTTCTGACTAGCGAAGGTCGGCAATCAGCTTCGCAAACTCTTCCTCGCAAGGCGAAACAGAAAGAAGTCCTGGCTCAGAAATATAAGAGAATAGACAAGACTTGCGAGTGCTGCCCAGCTGTAATTTACTGGATAAACATAATTCCAAATTTCGTGCTGTAAATATATATAAACATTTATGTCTATAAATATAAATATATATACACAATAATAAATAAACATTCCGCCCGAGCTGGAAATAGAGCCCATAGCATACGATCACTAGGAGAAATTAATTACTAATTAAGAAATGGAGAATAAATGGGCTTTGTTGAATAATTAAATCGTAAACAAACTAAGTTGATAAAGAAGATATTAATTAACAAATACGCACAGAAAGCGAAGTAAATCAAGTCAAATGCCATTACAACTGGAGTACAATACACAGCAGACCGAGCGTAATCGCAGCCCATACACTGCAGGCCAAATTAATAGCCCGTTTGAATTATATGAAGCGCGATAATCAACACAGTGAGACGAGTAATAGCTTATTATTACCTTTTGGCTGGGCAAAGGGCTGGTGGAAATAACGCGGGCGTATAAATAAGAGAAATCGGTAGTTATAACTGCTTATTTACCCTTCTTCAATGTCTTTGTTGATGATATTATATTCACACCTACTTGCATTACTTATAAAGGGGTGGAGTATCGATCTCCTAACCCTTTACATTCTGAGACTAGACCCTTGCCTAGCAGTGGAACAGTAATTAAATTTATTATTTAAAACGGTTAAAGTTTGAAAAAAGTTACTCTGGATTAAAGTCGCTTCTATCTATAATTAAAAAAAAAATCAATTGTTTTTACACTCGTAACTGCCTTGGTTTAGTGGTTGCAAGCGAGAATGCTGAGCGTAAGCGGCTTTGATTCCCGGAGCAGGCAGTGTTATTGAGTTTTTCTGTATGGAAATTCTCAGTAACAGCACGCAGTTTGGAACTATGCCCGGTGGATGGCTATAGGCTCGCCCCCTATTACTTAGGACTCAATAGCAAAATATTTATAATTTATTTAGAAATCAGGCTTATTCAGTTTAGACTCTGTTACATTGTCTTCCATAACTTTTCGAAAGGAATGTATATATACAAAATATTGAAAAAAAAAAAATCGTTTTTTGTCCGTTTTTCACCCCTGGAATCTACACTTTGGAACGTGGCACCCAGAGTCTATTCTTAAGTACTTGTATGGTCTACATGAATAAAAAATATTTTATCTTATCTTAAAAAAATATTATAATATAATTTTATACAAATAAATTTATCTCTAACCGTTAGCATAGCTACCATAGAGATCCCTAAAAAATTCACCCTGTATAATAAAATAATTTCAGGGCTCCAAATGAAAATTGGAAGCGACAACCGACAAGTACTGTTGTAGGAACCCGACATCTTGTCCGACTGGCCTTTGTGACTTGTGAGACGTTTAGGCCGATCAAATTGCTCAAGCGTACAGACTTCTCAATTGGCACAAGGGCCAAGACGTCCGAATTGCTCAAGTCTGTAGACTCTAAAAGCCGTTTGAGCCTATTACAGGGAATTTAATTGGTTTCGATCTTGAATTGTACAAATAATTGAAATAATATATCGTTTTAGGTGAATAATAATTAAAAGTAGTTAGTGTGATTAGGGTGACATGTTTCAACGACATCTTAAAGGTAGGTGTTTAATATATTATTTTCATTTTAAATATAAAATAGCGTAAGTTTGAACGTAAGTACCTTACGTTCTTGAAATTCATCATAGATACTTTTGCCTGTCCTATTTAGGTTTTAAGGAAGGAATATATTATATCTCATTATCTCGTTGCATAATTTGCGAATTGCGTTACCTACAAAAAAATTAATGAAATAAGTTACCTACAATATTTTCCAATGTTTTTGAAATTTATAAGATTTATATTTTTATTCCTTTAAAAGTTCCTTGTTTAAATTTCACACTGTATAAAATATGGTAGGCATTGTTGAAGTCTTCATTCAAACTAGGGATGTGATGATATTTGGCAAGAACGCCTCACCATGAGTAAATGTATGAAACGCATAAGTGAATAAATGACAGCAGCACTTTCACGAAAAAGCTTTTTGACATGATCTGACATGTATGTACATATGTATCTTTGAGCATCTCTGAAGCTCGGAAAATCCACAGCACGGGCAACAACGCAAACTTTATTTGAATTGTAACAAGTTCCATTTTTAGTCAAGCCATAATATACTCATGTAAGTATCATAATATTGTATGAGTATACTGAATTAATACTGAAATATCAAAAACTTTTTAAATTTAAATGAAAGTTATCATAATTAAACGCTTAACCATCAAGATTAAAAAAAAATCAATCGATAAAATTAGATACCATTTTTTCTCATACAAACAAGACCTACTTTATAATATGCATCATTATTAATCTACATTGTAATAAACAATATAAGCAGACATTGACACAGCCTTAAAATAACCTTAATATCGGAAAATCTCATCGCAAAATACGAAGAACAAGAAAGAAATAATTACAGTAATTAAGTCAACATTCCCGAACAAAACAAATATCGTAACGTTTACTTCGTTTTCCTCGTGAAATCAATTTTCCTTATAAATGTACGAAAAATAATACGACTATATGAAAAGTAAGGGTAAGTTCACACGGTACATTATGCTGAGACATTATCGAAGTTTTATTAGTATCACGTCTATTGACGTTTAGTCTCCATTTATATGTATTAAGCTGACAGATTAATAAAGAACGTAATGTATTTAGATCCGGATAATCTGTAATGTTTTCTGTTTATAGTGCCCGATTTGACGCTATTGATATTCAATATTCAATCGATCAATTTTTAATAAACCCGCGCCTATACTGCGCTACTTTTTTATCCAAATCCACGAAAAAAAAATGATGTTTCATACATTTTGGTCGAGTAGGTATCGAGCTTTTGTATGAAACACCTGTTTTTTTTCCGTGATGTCCGATTTGGTCCCATAATCAAAGTTGTTCATATTCATGGGTAGAACACCCTGTGAAAATTTGGATGGTGATAAAACAATTGCCCTGTATATGACCTACTAAATGTTGTAGAATCTTTAAGTAAATATATACTGTGCGTCCTGCATTAGGATAAAAAAGTGCTATTCAATGTCCTCGTAGATTAGTTAGATTAATTAGTTGACGATAGAGACGTGTGGCGTTGAATATCTTCTGCACATGTGGCTTCCCTCGTTATCCATTGTGTCTACTAATTCTATTTTATATTAGATTCACTTTACATATCTGGACATTCTCGATGTTTCAATATTTTGTATTATTTTTTGTATTTTTTTATTTCTATTTTATGCGCTTTGATCTGTTTATCCCGTTTTTAGTTTATATTCGAAACAATTGTTTAACTCATGTTGTATTGCCTCATTGTGTAAGTAGCATTCTATTAAGTTTGTATTTTTTCTTATATAATGCATGTTAATTTAAGATTTTAATTGTAAATTACTTTTTGATTTTGAAAAGAGTATCCATGGAGTTTCTTGCCGGTCTCTTCTCCATAGGACCTACCCCCTTTGGATCTCCTTATCATGATAATTACTATTCTTGTTACTAGGGAATCAAAACACTACGGAGATTCCATATAAATATCATAAATGTATGTTAATCCAAGACATTCCGTTCATCCAATGCGTGAATGACAAACAAACATCCAAACATCTTCAGAAACTTTAAAAGGAAGATTCCTAAGCTATTCCTATCTGATTTCCAAGTAAAACCTCCTACAAAAATACAGACGGGCAGAGAAAAAATCATACGATCATATGGCAATTCCACGAAAGGGGGAGGAACAGTGCTCGCATTGCGACAGAGGGTGACCGCTAGGCACCGTCGATTTCCCATAGGACCTCCATTTAATTACGTTCACCGACGTTCAGCTCGGCTTTTGTTTTAACATTTAATTTTTCTTACCGGCTGCACGCCAATGGACGTTCGAAACTATTGTTTAGTTGAGAAAATATATTTGTTGTTTTGAAAGAGTTGAATGAAATGTTTTATGAAGGAAATGTATTGTTGGTTTCAATTTGTCCAGCGTTTTATAATAGGATGAATGTACACAATAACTACCTTTTAGTTTAGCGCTAAAATAATACCAATAATAGAACCTTCGAAGTAGAATATTTTAAAAGGAACGGAAAAAAGAAAAGGAACGAAAGGACTGGCGAGCGAGAAGTCTTAAATTCGAAGCGTATTCGTCGCGCTAAGTATTGATCCGGAACCATCATTAGCATATTATTTTACTAAATAATAGATATGTTAATAAATGGAGACCAAATTCTTACATTTTATGAATATGCATCCCAAATGTCTATACTCTATTTATTATACTAATAGACAAATATGATCTATTTTAGCATGCATAGCAGCAGAGATTCTTCACTGAATAATGCTAGATAAGCTGAAACTCTACTTGAAGGCATTATTTATAAAATATCCGTGCATTTTTGTGTACTGTTTTAAAAGATTATAGAAATCGGAATGATAGTTTTTTCAAGGTTTAAAAAACCTTGAAAAAACTATCATTCTGACTTCTAATTTCTCTTTTTTGATTATTCTGTTTCTAGCTCCAAGACCGTTTAAACATTTCCCTGTAGCTAGCCGGCATTTTGCTTGGTTACCGTTATTTCCTGGATTACAAAAGTTACAGTGAGGGTGTGTGTGGTGAGCTAAGTCCCATTAAAGTGCAATGACCCTTTTGCAAAGTGAAATATAACAACATTCTACGGGTTGTTAAGCAGCTGAAATATTACACGTTTTATCTTCCAGTCCCACTGTATTGATTCAAAATTTGAAGTGGTTGAGATATTAACTACCGCGCTATGTGTCGCCAAGTTCTAATTCCGCGCGGAACAAATATTTGTATGACTTACGAATTATTGTCCCGGGTCTAGGTATCGGTGCATGTGACCACTAGAGGCTGTTTCACTACTACTAAAGTAACGCGTCATTTTGAATCAATATTTCCATATCATATAAACAAATATTTATCGTTAAATATCATCCGTTCACCACACAGAACGAGGCTAATACGAAATCAGAGTATTACCACAAAATGTGGTCACAGCGAACGATGAGAGCCGGTTCGTGTAATGAATTTAAATTAATGTATCAATCAGTGTAAACGGTTGGTTTTCAACAAATAACAAGCCTGTTCTAAAATATCATTTATTTTGAAATGTAAAATTTTATATTCAAATGCGGTGAACATATTATGGTAACCAATCAGTGATATTGACGTCAGAAACGTTTGATATTAATTACCAAAGTAAAACCATCGTTTTGTGATATAATTTATTTATTATGTACACGTTTATAAATATTTCCATTAAATATCATGGGCCTATACAATTATTACAGAGCATTTAGATACCTAAATTCTTATGGCGAAGAACATCGATTCTCGCGAACTTTAACATAACATAAAGGAGACAGCGAAAATGGTCTATGGACCAATACAAACACGGTTGTAAATGTAATCAAAACGACGATTTGAATGTAAAAACAAATAAAAGCAAGCTTTCATTCATATAGCATTCATTTTTAAATATTCAAAACAAAAACTATTCAATTGATGAAAAGCAGTTCTAAAATGCCCCGGGTATGTCTTAAAACTGCGGCCAGACACCGGAGGATGGGCAGCAGCGTCCTCTCACTAATCGGTGAGCCACTGCGATCCCCAAGCCGCCTACCAAGCGTGGGGATTATGGCAAACCCTTGAGGGAGGCCTTCGTTCAGCAGTGGACGTCTTCTGGCTGATGATGACTTTTAAAATGCGCCATTTTCACTTTAACATAATTATATAATTATTTGTTTATGAATCGTATTTTGATAATCATATGGTGTTCCTGTTATCTCTAATGCGGAAAATCGAGTACCTATCACGAAATTATAATTAGATGTTTGATGGAATGTCATGATTTATTTACGTTCTGTTTACGTTGTCGATACTGTTTAAAATGTGTTTTATGACCGAAAACCAACCATTTTTTGTATAATTTCAATGAATCACTGCTGACTGCGTCAATGGTCATGTGGTCGTTAACGCGACTGCTGAGCTTGAAGTCCTAGGTTCGATTCCCGGGTCGGGCAAACTGTTATTGGGTTTTTTCTGTATGAAAATTCTCAGTAACAGCACGGAGTCTGGAATTGTGGCCAGTAAATGGCAATAGGCTCGCCCCCTATTACATGGGACTCAATAACAGCATCGGCGAAATGTGGGTGTACAATAGTATACCTCTGCCTAACCCGTCGGGGAATACAGTCGTGATGCTATGTCATGTTATATTTCTCACTCTATTCACATATTACTCCTGAGCTGAAGTGTCTAGGTAGAAAACAAAATACTATCTGACCCCAGCTTTATATATATAAAGAATCTAAAGGTATCCTTAAAAGTATTTAGAAATAAAATGGTGCTGGAAAAGAAGCCTTCATCCTGACTTCACTTACATTGTTTTAGCAAATATACAATGCAGTATAAGCGCTAAAGTATGTTATTTAATTTATACATTTGTACCACGCACCTTTTTAGCCGGATGAAATAAAGCCGGCCATTCACTGTCAGACTAACGAAACGTATAACATACGACAGGTATTTCTATACTAATATTATGAAGAGGTAAAATTTGTTTGATTGTATGTAGGGGGTAATCTCCGGAACTAATGATCCGAATCTAAAAATTCTTTCACTGATAGATAGCTACATTATTCCCAAATGCTATAAGCTATAAATTTAATTATATATGTAGATCACGCGGACGAAGTCGCGGGCTAAAGCTATTTTTTATAAATTGTAAAAAAATCTTGAAAAAAAAAATGGTCAACGTTTTTTTCTCATGTGTGATATTATTTTAGCAGGAATATTTGTACAATATGTTCATGATAAAAAGAAAAAAGGTACTGAATCTTGTCTGTATACGAAATTATCAATGTTATTCTTGCTATGTTTTAACACGATAAAAATCGACTTTCCAAGATTCTGGTCCTTCAAAATTCGGAGTAGTTTGAAATTGTGTCTTGGTTACAGATATATACTCAACTGCTATTATTGATATACCATAAACCTGCACAAAACAACAGTCCAAGTTTTTTGAGATGACCTTAACATGTTCAACGCCATGTCGGACATAACTTTCCCTATAAGCCACACAAAAGATTTGAAATTGACAAAAAGTTGACTTTTTTTTTATAATAATATTATTAAATATGCATTTTAATGCAAGAATATCAGAAAAACAGACATAACAACACTTTTTTTTTTTTAGAGTACTCATTTGATTACACTGTTCTAGGCATAGATTTAGAATGTAAAAGATGAATAATGACAGCTTGCAGGAGATACTGAAAAATAATATGCCTATGTGTTAGTGACTGATACGTCAGATGAAAATAGAGTTGTGTATTTGCATTGTCAATATAGTATAGTATCGAAAGATTAAATCTTGCCCTAATGAATAGATGCATATACGCTACTAATTAAAACCTCTTATTATAAATGAATAAACGGATAAAATCATTTTATATATGAAAATACAATGAGTATTACAAAATATAATAATATATATTTTTTTTATTACTGAATGGGCCTGCTCTTGACCTCAATCACGCCCGATGAAAAGCAATTGATGAGGTCTTTGATGGATCCAACGTGCCCAGAAAATGCCTGTTCAATCTGTTTTAAGATGATGTTGTATGCAGCATACAGATAAGTATAGTACAAAGATTTAACCTTGTGTTATCCACTAGTCGCAGTTTTGTGCACTGATAATGATAAAGTAATGTATGATATTACCATAGCTAGTTCCATTAGGCCCAATTAATTAATAATCAGATAAAAAATCTATCGACATTTTATCGATATTCGTAAAGTCATTTCTACAGTGAACACTAGCGTAAACATACATTTTAATATTTACACGAAATATTATTTATTTCTTGTTTTATCTACAAAATATTACCAGGTATCGGAAGAAAATCTAATATACTATGGTAAAATTTGTTTCCTCGGCGAATTAATACTAGTACGTACACAAAATATGGTTTCAAAACGTACGATGAAAAAATCACATTTACCTGTGAAACATATAATTATTTGGATTATTTCCCTATGTCACGTTACAATTGGCATAATAACATGACATTATGACTGTCTAAATATCACTTATCGCCAATAATTACACAATTATTTTATAAATCCTTCAAAAAAAATTGTATCATACTGACATTGACATTTGTCTCTTTCTTTCTCGGGTAGTGTTCATATGAAAATGATATCTCTTTTCCACGCTTAGTTGGTCTTTTAGCGTAAGCGGAATTCTAAGTCTATGGTTCTAGGATGCCGCGCGGGTCATGCTGCGTCATTATCTTTTTACTCCGTGGCGTTGAACATGTTAATTCAAACAATCTTACTGAATTTTGTCAGAAATTTTGTCTAACCGTCTATAGCACCGTTCGCTCCATCAAAATACACCATTTTACTAAAACAAGGGAATTCACCATGGGATCCACTCATTTCATGTTAATACGCCGTCTTACCTTCGTTGGGAAAATTCCCATCGTTTCGACCTATCTGATTGCATTAGGGAACCCCAATGTTTATGTAATATTACCCCATAAGAGATAAGGCAAAAACATACGTAAACATTAGGCTTTAAGCTGACCCTTCATATTGATAGGCTGTTAATATATTCTTAAGTATTTCTAAATGAAACAAGCTTTGACCACAAATTAAAAAAAAACCCTTTTCCCGTGAAGCACATTTGGTCACAGCTATTTGTGAACGCGCAACGCCATCTATTGTGACGTGTACAACACATCGAACCCTACTTGTTTTATCTATGCGCGGAATATTTCGTAAACTCGTTCCAATTCTTTGATAAAAGAGTTCATTCGTCGCTGTAAAAGAAACAATAAGCTTCTCCCTGTATCTAATTTGTTTAATTAAACTAGTGCATTAAGAAACACAGATTTATTTATTGGAATTCGTCACCATCGCCGTCTCAAGCACATCGATCGATCGAATCGATAGCACCATTGTTTAACTATTGTCTGCGAACAGAGTAACCTTTGAAATTAGTTTTAAATTTAGATTTTTTCTTGTATCGAATCATTGCTCTGACCACTTGCATTTACCTATAGTTCATCTTTATTCGAGACTAGCTGTAGACAACTTCGGCAGCGTGTCCAATTTTCCGGGAAATTTTTGATTTTTTCTTTCTGTAAACACCTTATTCGGATACAGTACAGGCATATAAAAAAATAGCCAAATCAGTTCAGTCGTTCTCAAGTGATGCGCTAACCATAGAACAGGTTTTTTTTTTTGATATTCGACCATCAATTTTTATTTATGCAGAGATATTTTTATCTGCAAGTGTGGTGAGACGGATTATTTTTGTAATCTCTGTTGCCTTGTATAACCGGTTGCTATATAGTAAGATTTTTTTTTTCAAGTACATTTGACACTCTAATAGATACAAGTAATACTTAAACCAAACAATAATATGGAAAGGTCTTCAATATGTTATTCAATATGAAACGTCACTTATTCACTATCCACACACATTACTGTATCCTAAGAAAACATGAAGGCAATAACTTCAGTCTATCGTCAGATCCATTTCTATTTGCTACTTAGAGTATGAATAAGACAAGCTAAGGTCAGACACATCAACCCGTAAAAGTCCTCTACTTGGGACCATATAACAGACGAAATAACAGACATTTAAAATAAAGTCAGCTGGTTAGCAAGAATTAGTTTACAAAAAGTCATTGAATAAATTAAAGTGTGTTTTCACGTTTAGACGCCTTTGTACCTATCTAACTGATATCTTCACGTAAACCTTCGCCCAGGGTCTACGGGGTTCTAACTCATAAAACTACATACCTATACTAAAATTAAGAGTAACGTAAATTTGATGATTAAAAAAAATGTGTGATAATGTACGCAGGTAAAAAGTTATACTTCTTATTTATTTTTTTATTTCCACTGATATGAAACACGTGTTACTGATGCACAAATATTCCAATAACTACCTTGAATATAGCTATCAATTCCCAAGAAAATTTAAGAGACATTTACCAGCCAACTTCATGGTGTCGCTTTTATCTGTCGGTGTGCGCACGCATCGTAACAATTCACTCTCATCAAGCGCGCCAAAAGAAGTATAACTTCAAAAATTGGGATGTAAAATTATATTTTATGATTCTTAATAACTAGAATTTTACAGTTATTATCTGCTCATTATTATTATTAAAGAAAACTGTTTTAAAAACATATTCATAACAATACAGGTTATATTTATGTAAATATAGTTCCAAAATATTAATTCACACTTTGACGTTTACGTAATTCAATAACTTCAACAACACTTCCAAACTTTGTATTATTCATACTCTAAATGCTTTTCTATAAGTCCAGTGTGGGGCTTAGTCGAAACGCAAGCAAGTCCGAACAGATATTTTATTTTAGTGCCCTTTATATGGGCAGAATATTACAGAGGACTGTAGGACTGGTCTGAAGTGAAAATGTTATATAAAATATGTATGAACCTGGGGTTAGAAAAATATAGTAATATGACGAGGGTTTATAATAATAATTCTGCCCGTTAGTGTTCAGGGAGCAATTCTTGTGAGATCCAACATAATTCTCCATGAGATAGTCTCTCCCTCTAAAATCTCGACTGCACCCAACCATTAGTTGCACGTAGACTGGTAATAGGGAAATATATTTCTAATGGGATATTACAAGAAGTCAGAAAGAGGTAGGCGAGTGATATCAGCGACGGATTTTTGATAAATCCCGATCTCTCGACATGATCTCTAATCGCTCAAAAATTGCACCCCAGTAGTGCCAGTAGTTATGTTATGTTATGTTATATAAAAGAAAGTTTTCACCAATACTCATTAAATTTATGAACAAAGTTCACAAGCAACTTAATTACTTGAGGAAGTTTCAAAATAATTACACATCTCACAACTTTTCAATATTATTTCTTTATTAACTAATCTCAATATTAACAAGAATAATTAACACATAACATATTATAAAAACTCGTTTAGAACAAAATAATAACCAACACTTTTTTATATTCCGCTCGCAAAGAACACATTAATTACATTTGTTGAACAAGTACAGGAAGAATGGCTGATACCTTTCATGTTTTGCTTACCCAAATTGTGGACGTAATTTTGTTTTCAGGAATAATGGTGGTGCTGCTTTGTGCCACATAGTAACACACAAAAGGTCCAGTCTGAACAATATCTACGGCTAATGTCCATTGTTTAAACAAATGTTTACAAACATAAATATTCATATGCACAAATACCCAGAACGAATACAACAGTCAGTAGATCATTCAAATATTGGTTTTGTGCGGGATTCGAGTCCTTGACTATTGTCAGCCCCGGGAATCAAACCCAAGACCTCACGCTCAGAAGTCGCATTTGCGATCACTAGAGCACTAGACCACTAGACTAATGAAGCAGTCTATTGACTATACATATGATAGCGATTAGTAACATTCTAAAATATCGACATGACACCGAACACCGTGTCATTGTGTTCGGCGCGTTAGCTCGTGTTCGCGAATTATGTAGAGTTGAACTTCTGTAGTAAATATGTTTTGTGGAACAAGCGTAAGTCCATTCCATCTATTGTTTCTTTTATCAAAACATGGCTTGAACCTTTTACATTTTATGATATCCACCAGACGAGTTTTAACAATTCATTTTGAAAAGTGTAATTCTAAGGAGCATGGAAAGTAATACTTGTTACAACATTAAAGAGACACGACTGTTAAAGTTACAGTTTCTGTCTAAATAAATAATTAGTATATTAGTAGCCGTTCCATATTCTCAACTTTCAGAATCACAGAATGAAGACCCATTAACCTCTCGGCTGCCGGAACTTAGATCCATGCGAGACACAAGAACTGCGATATTCAACCGGTTAATTATATTGAGGCATAAAACTCAAGATAAGCTTTGGTCTAAACCTTTTCAGAAGCGATTTAACAAGATATGCAATTAGAATTTCAGTTTTTAGTTCTAAACTAGTTCTGGCTTGAGTGCAATATGCAGCACCGCCCTCCCGCCCCCAAGTATATGCACATGAAGAAGGTGCAATTAATATAATGCAACATGCAACCCAAACCGATCCTCGAGACGTGTTTCGCCCATCTTTAGGAGATATTGCAGCAATTTAGGCTGAAATAGTTGCAATATAAAAACACTTTTCTGTCTTGCTAAAACTAAGATAAAATTAATCAAACCAATTTACTGAAAATTTTAAGTTTCTCATTTGACGATAAAATAAAAATGAAGCAGCTAAAAACTAAATATAAAATTATTTTAGTAAATTAATTATTTATAAAATAAACTTTAGTAACACTACAATCAAATTATCGCTGAATATAGCTGATTATATAAAAGCTTCAGTAATGTTCAAAAGCCAGTATAAATACGTTAAATTATCTGTTTTATTTAACAAACTCATGATTAGCACATTTACAGTAACGAACTTAGTACGTGGATAAAATTTAAATATATTTTCAATTATAAAAATGACTATCCACTGCATGCGATAATATACTAAGATAATAAACGACGAGAAGCTATAATGAGATAATATAGTGCTATGTATAAATGCATCATTAGTTTCTGTGGTCGCAAGCTTGAGTTGAATTTTTCTGTTAGAAAATACCTACTTTTTTCTTTACGGCAATAGGCTTGACCTATTATATGAGTCTTAATAACGGGATCGGCGCAATTTGTTTGTACAATACACTTTTCCCTAATCCTTCCGGGGAAATACAGGCCTGATGCTTTGTGATGCTAAGAGTTATTAAACTAAGTATAGTAGCTCCCCCTTTTGATCATAAATGATAAATGGATAAAGTAATTTAATTAATCAATGTACTGAATCCTTATATCTCTGATGGTTTTGTTAAGTCTCTCATGCATGACATAACACGACAAAACAACCAAAGCAGTGATACCAACATTTTTAAAAATAGCTACTTAATACTGAATTTGCGTTCCACAATGTAAGTACATAGTATTTAGGTAGTATGCTTAAAACTATGAAATCGAACATAGCCTCACCGATATCGAACGCCTACATTTCAATAAGCTCTTTCAGACTTGAGTGGGATTTAGGTTCATTAAAACTAATAACCGAAATACCAGAAAACGGTCTTCATAGGCGTACCGGACGATCTCAAAAAAAGAAGGTTTTATATATAACAAAAAAATGCTTTCTTTTTTAAAAAAATGTAGAATGCTCGACCCTGCATCCGTTCATTATTGAATTTCTATACACAAAACTGACAAGCATTATGTATCACGCACACCCAGAACAACTATGTGTAATTGTGTAAACCATAATAATATTAAATTCTCGCTGAATCAAACCTGCGACCAAGTACGCCAATCCGGCCGTCAATTTTAGTTACCCGTCAGTTATATCTCTAGGATAGCTTCGTATAGCAACTCATTACCAATGGATGACTGCCGTAACACCGCAATACTGTTTGGACAAAACAATTTATATTCCGATGAATATATCCAAATGAATAATACAACATGTTACAAATAAATTAATCAAAGAGATTGCTTGTACGCAAACGAGGTTTTTACATTAAATCGATTTGGTTTATTTAATAGATTGTTCTGCTTAGAATCGCTAAATAACTGGTTGTTATTCAAACTGCTGTCTGAAAATGAATGTAAAAAATAATTAAAATCGTATTTTTATGGCGTACGGCGTAGTCTATGATGAAGGGAGGACTGGAAACAGGAGAGCAGGGTTGCAAGTATAGAGCCTCCACGAGAACGAAACATGAAATAGGACGATTTCATGTTTCGTTATCGTGGCGCACCCTGGGCAGTCAGCGTCGATACCATTGCTGACTGGCTAATCTAAGGTTTATAGTGTTGAAATACAATATCAAGAACGCCGAAGTGAAGATCTAACTACTTTTCTAACATAACATAGCATCACGCCTGTATGCCTGAAGGGTTAGGCAGAGGTTTACTATGCGCACCCACATTTCGCCGATGCTGTTATTAAGTCCTAGGCAATAGGGGGCAACCCTATTGCCATCTACGGGCTGAGGCTCAAACTGCTTTTGATATTTTTTTATTCCTCCTTCTTGCACGGGACTACAGAGTCCCGGACGTTTAGAATTCATGCGTGGGGCCGAAGCCAACACGTAGAGGCCCTTTATGACAACTTTAATGAAATTTTATGGTGACATCCCCAGCGATTATCCCTGTATACACTATAGAAATGCACCCAAATACAATCTCTGGATTTACAGGGCTATTGCAGAACATGTGGAGAAAAACTACTTGGGCTATTGTGATGGGATGTTAGTGGACTAGGTTTTGGGAGATTATAGACATCTATGGCGCCTGCCGAAACAATGTCATAGGTATGTACACGTAAAATTTTTATTCCTTATTATTATGGAAATGACGATCAAAGGTTGTGGTCATTTCGCGACACATAATAGCAGATAAGAGACAACACTGCAGAACAAAGTAAGTTTGTTCCCATAGGCTTACGTACCTATATGTGAAATATTAATGATATGAACCCAAATTGACATCTTCATACAAAAATGTGCTCGTGGTATGTTTGGAAATATTGGGAGTATGAAGGAGTTTAGGGGATGAAGGTTTTACGGTTCAACGGTATATTTGATCGATCTGGGAGGTTAAGCAATGCTTGACACGGTCAATCCTTGGATGGATGACAATTTTTCACATATCGAGACCCCTCTGCGCCTCGGAAAGCACATTAAGCAGTTGGTTGGGTATCAGTAGCGCAAGTCTGACAACCAGTCTAACCTTAGAGTGTCTCCCAGTAATTGGGTGGCGCAGGTCAGAAGGCAGTCGCTCAGTGTCAAATACCGATATTCAGCCGCAACCGGTTAGATTGGAAGCCGATCCCAATGTAGTTGGGAAAAAGTTAGGCAGCTGATGATGATGATAAAGATTCAGCGGTATAACAGATGTTTAAAATTGAAACGACAGTTTGGTAATTCATGTCTAATGGCTGACTTGTATCATTACTATCTGTTATAAACCGTCCCCGATGAGTTTGGACGTGAGATTAGCCACAATTCCTAACCCTGAGATGTTATTGAGAATTGTTTTTTACATAAAAATACAACAATACGTTGCACGAACGGGAAATCGAACCCAGTTCGTCACACTCAGGCAGCCGCGCTTACGACTACCAATAAGACAGTCAATTATATATTAAAACGACGTAAAGAAAATATGAATAACCAACAAAGAAATGCAAAAACAGACTGCCACCCTAATTAAACAATTAACCTAAACTGAAAGCTTCTAAACCAAAACCGCTACACACTATGGTTATTTGCCGTCTGGCGACTGTCGCAGACAAATTACAACGTCGGGCAATTCGTCCTTTGTCCAGCGTGTGACTAATGTGCGATACGGCTGTAATTCCGCCCGGCCAATAAGCGCACTGACCGGCTACAGCCGTTACTCAGGACAGAGGGTAGTTTGTGATTTGTGATGCAGTTTCGGGTTTCCATGGTGTTTTTGGTAAGGGTTCAATCCAATTTGGATTAGGCTACACAGTAAAGAAAATATTTTATTCGTCTTTTTTCTCATGGAGGACATTGGAGGCGAAATAGAGATTATGAAATGATATCAAAGTGGAAAATCGAAGCGGGCACTCTAGGGGTAGTATCCTAAATATCAAAATCAACTAATTTTACTCTTTTTTTTTATAGTAATGAAACCTGTTGTCTGACTTTCTTTTTAAGTCGCTTGCCTGTTATGTATTGAACCGAACCAGATGCAAAAAAATAACACCCTGTATTTAATAACACCAATCGATAAGGTCAATTATAAGAACCAAAACTGCCCAACAAACCTATAGTGAAATATAGTGAATCCTAAATTTAAAGAAGACTATAAAAATAATACACTCTCATTGACACTCGAATTCCTGATTATATCGTGCATAACCACGAAATATAGGTGCTCGATACATATTTTATGTGATGACTTTTAGATATTAATATCACTTGTATATAAATACACCCGGTACAATCACTAATCTTAATATATGTATATAATTATTCTGAACGTGTGTTTGTCACCTAACTCCTCCAAAACGGCTGGACCGATTTGGATGAAATTTTGTGTGTATATTTCAATGGGCTCCTGGATGGTTTAAAAACACAGTTGGACTCGGTAGGCAACGCTGCGCTCGAGTTCTAAAACAGGTTCGGGCAGGACAACGTCTTTCGGATCCGCTAGTAGGTTATAAAAAATATGGGAAGGTTCTTGTTCCGTGTTTATTGGGTTTCTGTATGGAAATTAATTAATTAAAAGTAGATGGCAATAGGCTCGCCCCCCATTACATGGGACTCAATAACGGCATCGGTGAAATGTGGGTGTACTACACAGTACACCTCTGCCCAACCTTCCGGGGAATACAGGCGTGATGCTATGTTTTTCTTGTTCGTTTTGTAGTGTGCTACATAAAACGGGAAAGTGAAAGAAAGAAAAATAAGTGTCTTAGTTATTAAAGTGGTGCTTAAAGTACTTAAACAATACTTTAAAAATAACAACTTTCATTATTTATCATAATAACGCACTTTTCTTAGCCCAAAAGAGTTACGCCATAATCCTCAAACATCCGGCTAAAAAACACGGTCATAAAAAGGAAACTTTATAAAAATTATCAAAGCGTAATTTCACTTAAAAATCTCATTAAAGCAGACACAGAGAGATATCTAATAATAAATGTATGACCCTCATGGCGCCTCTCGCTGTCACGTCGTTAATCGCCTTCACAAAATTATGGTGTCCCCACGTCTAAATTATTAACAACACGAAGGAATAAGGAATGGAATTAACTCTTTTGTTAACATACACGTACCACACAATATGGAACAACAGAAGGTTCAATCTGTACTAAGTAAAATCACGAAGACAAATGTGGTCACATTCGTAGCGGCATTTTATAAGATTATAGAAAGAGTACTGATTGTCAGAGCAGTGATAGTATAGCGGTTCAACGCTCGCCTTCCATGCGGAAGGATTTGAGATCAAAATCTGCCGTCTCCTTTGACTTTTCAGTGACCTTTCGGTGATCTTTCCGTTAACGGTGAAGGAAAACGTCGTGAGCAAACCTGCACACCTCCTCCGGCAGCCTAATTACCGATGTAGCGACAGGCGTAGATCGCGCGATAGCTTCTGTCAAACGTCATTTTTGTGACATACAATGTATTGGCTGACAGTGAAATTGCTGTCGCGTGGCTATCGCGTTGCTGTCGCTTTTTTACGTAATTAGGCTGCGGCTCCATAAAGTTCTCGATGGTGTGTGAAGTCCGCCAACCTACACCAGGCCACCGTGGTGGACTAAGGCCTAACCCTTCTCATCCTGAGAAGAAGCCCAGTAGAGAAATAGTAATGGGCTGAATTTATTTATTGAAAAATGATTGAAAAATTTTATCAATGATTCAAAAGCTATGTTTATACATACTATACAAACATAGGTCTAGTCTGGTGTTTTTTTACCCCTTGCCCCACATTAGTAATAATTCCTGTATCATGAGTGCGTTTACAAACACATAGTCACATGAACCCGCGACAGAATCGAACCGGCGACACGTAGCACAATAGTCGATCGCTCAACCACTGCGCCAACCTTGCCGTAAAAGATGGTCTAGACCCCTCTGAACATAAGACCTACACAGTACACATTCCTCCGTATTAATGTTTGATATACCTGCTTTAATTCACACTCATAACTCAGTTCAGAGCGTCATAATATAGTTAAACACACACAACCATCACAATACAGTGTGCTACTTGCTACTTAGTGGCAGCACGGAGTTTGAAAATATGCCCGGTAGATGGCAATAGGCTCGCCCCTTATTACATGGGACTTAATAACAGTATTGGCGAAATGTAGTTGCACAACCGTACGCTTCTTCCTAACCCCTCGGAGATACAGGCGCGAAACTATGTTATGTTATGTGTTTTGTTTAAAGACGAGTAAGCGAGACCGATTATAAAATGAACCTTCTGAATGACTTTTTATGCGCATAATAACAAAGCCTTATTTATTAAATAAACAGCAGCAGTATAAAGGGAATGTATTCTCATTAAAACTTGGGAAGGAAACTAATTAATTTTTTAAAAGGAAATTCTTGGTCACATTAATTATGATAAATTCATTGAGATAGAAGAGAATTGCTTCTTAATCTAAAAATAATTGATTAAGAGGAGAGTCCTTGGCTGTCTGCTTATGCCAAAGTAATTTGGTACTCATCTGTATTATGATATTTATGCAAAACCATTGTTGTTAACTTTCTATGAGTTTGTGTTCTTATTCATTAATATTGAGTCTTATTTTATATACTTCCAAGAATTTGATCCTTATTAGTGACATTATCGGATGATCTAATAATACAGCGTGTGTTTTTTTTTCCAAAATCAACTGGTTTGATTAATGACAACCGATATTGATTTTTTCATTAATTCATTGAGTTAGCAGTTTTATTTTTCATCAATATCGGTCTCGGGACTCCTTTGAATATTTTTCGATATTTCTTACAATTTCGGACTTGGCGATCCACGCCCACCTGAAAAATTCCTGTATATGGTGCTGTTAAATTATATTGTAAAGATTTATATATAAGGTCCTTTTTAATTATATAGTAGGATTTCGCATTTCGCATTTCGCCTGTTTGCCCCGTAGGGTTAGGCAGAGATGTATTTAAAAGTGTAACCATGGAGTTTCTTACCCGTTCTTCTCTATTGAAAGGCTATTCTTAAGTATCTGTATATTATCGTTTATTTAGTATCATGTAAAAGAAAGCTAGCTTTTCATTATCCGCTAGGCACAAAACTAAATACTGCGCCACTATTAAAAGCAAAATCACACTTGTCCCACCCCGGTTATCAAACCTAGGACCATTTTTTAGCGGTTACAAGCGCGCACTTGTATCGATTTGCGCTAGGCTAAGTTTTATTGAGAAAAGGACATATTGCGCTTACCGAAAATAAGATAAGGACAGAATAACAAATTATGAAGTTCACAAGACGAAATTATCAATCTGAAGATATAGCATCCTAGATTCAACGTAAGAGTAATTTAAGTAAATTCATTTCCTAGCGCTGACCGAAACTGCATCAACCCCACTGAACAATCGACCACGTTAATCCCCAATCAGTTCAACGGAATCGTGTTAAATAACTTACTTAGTCTTCAAGCCACGAGCCCCGAGCCTCGAGCCCCGATCCGACTGGATAGCGACATGGCAATGCCATTCTAAACTTGGCTAATCCCGGCTTTGCTCGAAGTCATTCTGTTGAACCGCTAGATATTAGCAGACGAGTAAATGCTAGGTTACAGAGATACTGTTGTGGAAAGCAATATGCTTGTCTTTTACGTGAGGAAGTAGGTGTGAAAAGACCGCTACATACGTATCGGTAAAGACAGTTGAGAATTCCATGAAATATAAAATAAAAAATGAAGCATGAAATCCTGGGTCCGATTCCCAGATAGGGCAAAGTCACATTGGTTTTCTAAAATTCTTGATACTAGCTCTGAATTTAAAATTCTGCCCGCTAGATGGCAGGAGGCAGGATACATAGACCTTATAAACGGCATTAGCAAAATGCGGGTATACACTTCTACCTAACTCTTTCGGATAAAACCGCGATGCTATCTTATGCTCCTGGGCATCTTTCCGACATTAAAATAATCCTCAAATTTTTTCAATTTTTGAAGCAACTAAAATCACGACAAATCACTCCTCTTACGACTTACAACCCCTCACCATCAAAATAGCCTGTTTTCGTCAACTTAATCCAACAAATACAGACCAACTATAATCCAGCTGCTACAGTCCACTGCTGATCAAAAGTTGCAGATTCCTATTTATTAGTTTGAACTAGTTTTGTATTTAGCTCTGTTAGCGGAAATTAGGAAAGTGGCAACAACTCTTCTTAGCAATATAGCGGTTTAAATTAGCGTCCACTTTGTCTCTAAAGCCGATCTGAACAAGCCGGATTGAGCCAGTTCGACAAGAATGGATGCATGGCACACGACACGATCGCTTACTGTTTGTTTTGTTTACGTCACTACGGATACGAGAAGTCTTAAGACCAGATTCCCTACACACACTCCGAATATCTATCCGATCTAGTAAAGTATTACATGTATGTTGGCCGAATCATATCCTCAGAAGGCCTGCAAGGCCTTCTGAGACCAGACAAAACTACATAGACCTCCAAACCTTCAGCGTTAACTGCTAAATTGTGACCTACCATAGTACATAGCATCACGGACATACATACATAGCATACTTCGCGAAGGAATAGGCAGCCGATGCCGTTTTTGAGTCCTATATAATAAGGGCGAGCTATTTGCCTATCGGGTGCAGTCCCAGATTCCGTGCTCCCACAGTCCCTAAACAATAATATACTGCATCTCATGTGTTTGAACCATAAACTTAGAATTCCACTTATCTAAATCTATGGTGAGAACAACATAACCACAATAAAGACTTAATTCAATTATAATGATAAACGAAACCTACCCCTGATCTCAGAGGCAACAAACATTTTAAGTCATTTAAACCCCATGGATCCGTATAACCAGTGTGTTAAAATTACACAAGATAACAAGAAAGAAAAATCACGAAAGGATAACTTAAAATTAGTTCTCTCTCCTGCTGTAAACGAGCCATTACTGAAGTATCATCTTGTACCCAAACATACACAAAAGGAACTCAAAAGATATACGTCAATTGATCGCTTAACGTTCGACAATGGAGCCAGAGGTGCTAAGAGCGATTTGTTAGCGCACAATGAATGTTCTGGAGATAGCACAGTCAGTGCCATTAATCCTAATAACGGCCCGGTGTGTGTCGAACTTTAAAAAGATAGCTTTTAGAAAAAATGTTTAAGCTATAAAATCGAAATCGTTAGATTATGCAGATATTGTTCAAGATCTTGATTGTTCTTTCATATCAATGGTGTTGAGCTAGTTAAGATTTTGCAAGAATTATTCTTACTTAAGACTTTGAGCATGGGGTCCTAGGTTAAGTAAAGTGTCATTGAGTTTTTCTATGCAGGCATTCTCTGTAGCAGCACGTAGTTCAGAACTGTGCCCAGTAGATGGCAATAAGCTTGCGCCCTATTACATAAAAATGTGGTTGATAATAGTACATCTCTGTCTAACCCTTTCGGGGAGTATAAGCGTGATTCTATGTTATGTTATATTTTTCTTAGCAATGGTCAGTACTATAAAAATAATCTGCTGTTAAACTACTACAACAAGATGAAAAGAAGATTGGGTGGATCGCACGAGGGACGAATCGTGCAATCTTGTGCCGCACCCTAGGCAGTCAGGTTCAATACCATAATTTCTGACTTTCGTTCGTAAGTCGACAAAAGAACAAGATAGATAGATTCATCGTTAAATGAAGACGTAATACTGTAATTGTATATCGTGTAATCAATATCATTTTTAATTGCTTGGATCGTAGCAGCCAAGTATAAGCTGGGTTCGATGCCTAGATCAAGCTTACTCACAGAAATGTAAGTGATATGATAACTAGTATCGCTGGCTCGCAATACATATCTTTCGCGTCAAACGCAATATAAACTTTATTCCTACTTCTGTGAACACGTCTTATTTTTACGCGCGCGCTCTTCATGTTTTATTGTAGTGCAGTACCCATAATTACTTGGTAAGAGCTGAAAAGTTCACATGCTTTTACGACTGTTATAGAATTATTGTTTAGATTTCAGTTGGCTTACTGTTATTGGCTTTTTCTTGTTGTAAAAGTTTCAGTAGAAAATGAAGGTTTGGAATAATTCTGCTTATTACACCGCCCCTCATCACATAGAGAATATCATTAATTTTGTTCAATAACATACACGTCTGGTTTCCCCTTCTGATGTCAATCAATAGCAATCAAAATTTCCAATATCGGATCAATCGAACCTTATCCAAGATTTCAAATACATATTATATTTCTGATTTTAATTGGCAACTCGAGTCAATACTAGAAGTGAAGAATCAACTTAATCAAAGGCCGAAACAACTCAGATCGGCTTTTGACTGCTCTTGCTTCAGTTGAACGAGTCGGTCAAAGTTCAATGCCCTGTCTCTTGAGATTCGAACTATCAATATTCGCTAGTGCTGTTGTAACTTGATTTTATTTAGCTTGGAGCGGTTTTATGTTGGATGGTTAATCCAAAATGAGTTCACGGCTAAATAAAACTATTGTTGAAAAAATATCTTTTGGCTACGGCTACATATTTTATCATCTGCCTAGCCTCCGCAGCCTAATTACGTAAAAAAGCGACAGCAACGCGACAGCCACGCGATAGCAATCTCACTGTCAGCCAATACATTATATGACACAAAAATGACGTTTGACAGAAGCTATCGCGCGATCTACGCCTGTCGCTTCATCGGTAATCAGGCTGGGGTCGGCTTCTAATCTAACCGTTTGCGGCTAAATAGTATCGTATCTCGATATGTGAAAAATTGTCACCCATCCAAAGACTGACTGCGTCAAGCGCTGCTTAACCACGCGGATCGATCGATCTACGCGGTAGCTATGTAGCTACGAGCCCCTCTACGACTACATACTATTTAAGAAAGACAAATATTAATACCAATAAATAAATTCATTCCACGTAAATTATATATTATTTTTGGCACAGATCCTTAAACATAACGTTAAAGCCATCTACAGAAAGAACTAAGTCTACAACTAATTTGTTCCATCTACAAACCTACATGTAAATTCCCAGTTTCAAAACTTAGGTTCAAAGTTCAGATATCAATTGCCGGTATCTGTCGCATTACTGAGTACATATCGCGAACATCATTTGTGTTACTGCGCCAACGTTATCAACGAACATAAACGCGAAGCATCAGCTAGTGAGAACACGCCTCTATAGATAGGGTTGGCAATTTCACAACTTTGTATAACAATAAGTTTTTAGAAATAATTGAATGTGTAACAATATGAACTTGATTTTAAGGACACAAACTTTGTATTTACCATTTATTTATAATAACTAGCTGACTCAACAGATGTAGTTTCATTTTCCCGGTCTTAAATTCATAGAAAAATTACATAAAAAAAAAACAAATTCAGTTTTCCCCCCACAGAATCTTATTGGGATATTTACAACAAAAAAAAACTAAATCGGTCCAGCCGTTCTCAAGTGATACGCTCACCAAAACTGTAGTGATGTTTATATAGATAATAATTGATGTATTTTTAACTCTTAATGAGATGATGGTTTAATTTCAAATTTATAATAATTTACAAAGACATCGTTTGATTTATTCTCAACAAGGATTCCTATGAGAAATAAGTCTTCTTATTTTGTGGCTTCCACGGATAGATAACGTAATAAGAAAGAATAAATAGATTGTTGCGACATGTATATTTTTTTAAGTTCCTCACATCCACGTGTTTTCCCAATATAGCCAGCCCTGAGTACAGATCAAGACTTCAACCGCACGACATAAGCCCAGTACACACAAGTATCGTTCCGAAACTTTTCAGGCAACGGGATTTGCGAGGATTCCGCATTTATCCGTTTTTCACGGTTGCCGCCTTATTCGCGATAAACCGTCCAAGGTAAGCTTTAATATTTATCGTTGTCTCTTAAAGAAAAGGTATTTCGTTGTGTGATATTGTAAGCTACTAGCGTTTACTTGTTGTGGTAGATGAAATATTTTTGGAGTAGAAAGATGTTAAATCGCTTTGTTGTTGGCTGAAAACTTATTTGCCGCCGGGTAAGGCTTGGCAACGCTATAGTTTATTTTGCCTCTAGTTGCTTCTTCATTCCATAACCCGAATTGGCTGAAAAGATCTTAAAATCCTTTTCTATCGTATTTATATATAAATTTTCGTCAAGAAAAGCTGCCTGGAATTCCAACAACTGCAATTATTTTAATTGCAATAAACTCGACCTTAATTATACGAGGACTTAATTTTGCAGCGATAAATGTTTAGAATAACTTTGCTAGTGTCAAGTGATATATACTTACTTAGACGTACGTGCAAATATACATATATATAAGTTATTTTAATAATGTAAATGAGAGTGCACACGCTAGACACTTGAGTGATGCGGGAGATGCCGACGCCCGGACGAGTTGCTTCTAATTTTAGATGCTTGAGCAACTCCAGCGCTCGTGCTGAGGGCAACTGAGCCCTTAAAGAAACTAGTCGCTTAAGTGAGTACGCCTATATGCACTCGCCTTAATGCAGTCTCATTTGATCGTGCTCCTGTAATTTCTAGAACTATGGAAAAATCACGATTATTATTTATATGCCATTGCATGTTTGACTTTCGACTAGGAATAGTTGTCATAAGACAGATCTCTTTGCGAGAATCGTTACCAAAGGATGATCAACTTGAAAAGAATTGATCAACATCAAAACAAATATTTTCATACTGAAGGGATCTTCAAATTATGCAAGGATCGAAAGGATTCCCAGCCCTTTTCAAAACGTTTTAACCTTTCCAAAAGATAGTATCTACAACAACGTTAGTACATCCAAGTAACTATTTCATTCAATGGCAAACAGCCGTACCGCCCTTCATTTTAAAACACTCGCAATATTTCAGCAGATTTCTCCGTATTTAGGAGTATAGATCGCTTTGATACAGCCTTTGGCTTTTAACAAATTACTCTTTAAACGAACATGAAAGCCAGCTTAATATTTTTGTACTATATATAACAGGCAAAATTGTTATTAAAGGTTTATTTTTAGGCACTTAATTGGTTTTTCTTCATATCCAAGGATCAAACATGGGTAATGGAGGCTCATTAGATTACAAACCTGTTCTCTTTTGCCTCGACAACACGCTGATTTTCTCGTGAAGTGGTTTTATTATGTTTTGCTATTTCTTTGCATAACTTGGTACTGCCCGCTTAATACAGATTCAATTGGTCTTCAAGAGTCTTGCTTCGGGTTTTGATTTAATTGATTCATGTTTTAGCTACTCGATGTGTTTGTATTACAATTCAATAATAATATTTAATAACATCGAGTTGTGTTTCAAAATAACGTTATAGATACTATTTTCGTGTACTTACTTTTGTCGGAAGAAATTGCACTGAATCATACATACATATACAACGTCATACCTTTTAAATACTCTTTTTTAACGTTTGCCCCATACTAGGAATAAATCCTGTATCCTACGGGAATTGAACACGCGACACGTAGCGCATCTCTCAACCACTACGCCAACCGTGTCGTCGACTTATAGGGTAAGCATAAAGTACAGGACATCACGTGCTACGATTTTTACATGACCCTTTTGCTTCATCTTCATTCATGTATTGTTTCAAGCCAGTTGTTGCTTAAGAGCATGCTTAAGAAGCATTGCTTAGATAAACTTATTTATCAGAAACACAAACATATTATAATAGCAACATATACCAACAAAACAATTCAATTCAAACTGGAATCCAATAATCAAATTCTAACAATACGTTCAGTTGAACATGGAAGCCGATCGTAAGCCGGGGTTCTGTATTCATGTCCTTGCTTTCTTTAAGGCTCGCTGAAAGCTGTTTTAGAATTCCATCTAGTGCTAACTGAAAGTCTAGCTGTCGCCACCGATATATTGGTGGCAGATGCGGATTGAATCGTGATTCTTAGTGCAGTTTTCCTTAGAGAAATTTCTCGATTTATTCATGTTAGGACTTTTAGGCAATAGTTTGGACCTATGTTGCAGTATTAATGGGGGTTAGATGTTTTGAACTGTTTATTTCTGATCAAAAGTTGGGGTTACTAAGATCATTTGCGGATGATATGACCATGAAGATGTACATATAGTTGCGTTTAAAAAATCTGAAAATTTACAAGAGTTTAAGAGCGGAACCACTTCATCTTCATACAAGAGATCGCTTTTATATAATATACATATATTATAGTAACATAGCTATCTAACAGTTGATTTATTATTTTCCTCAAACACAAAACATATATAGGCAGATATTACATTCACCCAAGTGTAGTGTAGCATACTTGTATTATTATAATAAAACGATGGACATAATACACAGCTATATATCTACGTCTCTTCAATTTTATATCCATTGCCTTTGTTTATTACTGTATTAGAATAAATGCGGTTTTATTACGCTACCTGCAGCAAGTTCTACCATAAAAGTGGACCAAAGATGGAACCTTGAGGAAACTGAGATGATATTTGCATTATGCAGAGACTCATCAGGGAGTAGTGCAACTCTTGACATGTGTCACGTATGAGGAAGTATTTTTTCCGCTTATTTACCTGTATGGGAAAGCCAGAGTTAGTTAATCAAATTGAGGAAGAAGTGCTGTAGCTAATCGAAAGTCTGTGCTAAGGAAAACGGGTTCTATTTCGGTATCGTATATATATATCGGTATATTGAATCGCGAATTACATCATTTACGTTTTGAAGTTTTTAATAAAGCACGGTTGACGTCTACTGTGGTTAGAATTTAAATAATTTATAGATGAGTGTTAGGTATTGCTTTAAAATCGATTACAATCCTTCAGTTTACATCTCTCTTAACCCGAGCCATCGTAAATATGATTTGAAGTTATATGCTATTCTAAATCACACCTATTTGTTCTCTGAGTTCATACTATAACACAAATGGCATTATTACCAGATTATATATTCAAACACAATAAAAAATGCACAATAATACCTACAACCTACCATACCTAAAACAAAGAATAAATTTTGTTGATCAAGAAAAATCTGCGCACGAACTCAGTCCCTGTAAAATATACATATTTTATTCAATATTCTACCTTCCATAACTTTATGACATTCGCACATTTCACCCTTGTCATGACTACTTACCTTCCTGACTTTTGTGACGACATGGGAATCTTCCGCCATACTTTTTTGTTTGCCCTCGTCAATATTTGATGTTATGAATGGAAGGGAAAATTTTCTTTGATGTGAATTAAAGTGTGTCGTGAATGCTCTCTTGGGTGTAATTGGGGCAATGTATTTGGAACGTATTGCTATTGAGGAAGTGTCAATTCTCATTACCAGTACCGTGTTACCTTTGAATACTTTTGATACGACTTTCAGAACTTTGGTACTAGTCGAAGTGGTATAAACAGTATGAATGCTTATACATTTTGTTGGTCATTCGGGGATATACAATACTGCCACTACTAATATGTACATACTATCTTAGATATCTATTATCGCTGGTGGATTTAAAAGTTTTGACCAAGCAATTATTAAATACTAGCCAGGATAACAAAACAGACGTAAAATTGAGGAATAAAAACAGCAAATTTTAACGATAAGACCCTATGATCCCACAGCCAATCAATTATACAAAATATCCAACACCAAACAACAGTTGTGATCGGTTATCGAAACTCAAATAATATTCTACCTCAAACATATAAATAAATGTTTAAATTGCATTAACTCCACGTATTTCCCCCAGGATCACATAGCGGCGAGAAGCAAATTTAACTTGAACAATACCTGCCCAACTTCCCAACTTGCTCTAATAGAAAAAACTTTTGGCATAGCGGTAGGAAATAAAAATGTTGTTTTCTAAGTCGTTAGTCATACGGTGAATAGATAATACGCAATGAAAACGAGGAACTGACGTCTACTAAACTTGTTAAATAAATACCGTAGTTGTTTTCACATATTATTATGCAGCATGTGGTGCTTATAGATTTTTTATTGAGAGATAGGTGATAGTACTTAATACATTTCGTAAAAAAAAAGTACCTGCTATGTCCGCTATAGTGTAAAATATTTTTTAAAAGCAATACCAACCTATAATAGATCTCACATCCTTTTAGATGTAGACGTATGACGAGATAAATATTTATCCAAAATTTTGGGGACCAATATAGTCAACAGTCACACTTTGAATTGAAACCCATACTCTTACAGGTACACTTAAATCCAAAAGATTTAAACCAAAGACTTGACAAAAGTTTAATACAACTTTAATAATAATTTGTAAGAAAAATTAAAATCACCATAGAATTTTCGTTAATGATTCGTTAATTTGCCGACCTTTTCTTTTCATTCAAAAGTTTAACCACCTTTGATTCTTTAAGAAAGCAAAAGTATCAATTTCTATTCTTACGGCGTTCTATCGGAATGAGAACTCTTTATCTAGAAGTGATATTCTAAAGAAACTAGCAATGAAATCTCCTTTTTATCAGTAAACATATGAAAACCGTGTAAAGGAACTTCGCTGGTGGAATAATAATCAGGATTTTTCTTCTTTAATAACTGTGTATATTCAAATGCTTTAAGCATCTGATAGAATTTGTTCAAGGGTTCATCAAACGGGTTAAATTCAAAACCCATCATTAGTCATTAGCATTACACTATCATAAATGTATTTAAATTACTCTGAGAAAGATATTTAGTTGCTTTTCTATTTTCAAAAAATAATCTGTCCGTTCTTTTTGCCATATAATAATTAGGTACAAACGATTCCTGGATATATGACATGTCTTTGGCTGTAATAATGTATAAGCAAGATTATGTAAATTTTTTGTTAACAAGCAAGGTTGCAAGTGCATTATATCTTTCTTTATTTTTGTTTTAAAACGTTGCCCCACACTAGAAATAATTCCTGTATCGTGGGTGCGTTTACAAACATATATATATTCACATATACAAAGACCCAGCCCGAAACAACTATCTGTAGATCATACAAATATTTGTTCCGTGCGGGTTTCAAACCCACGACACGTAGTGTAGCAGTCGATATCTCAACCACTGCGCCAACCGTGCCGTCATCGATATATATCAGTTTAGATACTCACGTTTTTCTTACTTCGTATAACCTTTCTGTTCATATCCACACTACAAAATAATTTATGTAAGAAGATTTTTTTCGCGTGTTTCAGCAATCATAATTTTATCTATCTAAGTTAATTGTTTCCTCAACAAGTATAAAGGTAATTTAATTTTGAAACTTGAAACTTATGCTAAAGTATTATTTAAAACCTTATAAAAAAAATGAAAAAACTATCCTAAACGACTACTTGGGCGTCATAGTACTACCACATCACTGTCAAATGGTAACGTGCCCAGAAAAATAATGGCAGTATTTTTTAAGACTATCACAGTAAATCTTAAAACTAAACATTTCTTCTATTTCCATTTCCATATACAAGGTGGTCATAAAACCGTGTGTGTAAGGGCACTCCACACAAGCGCAACTTACTGCAACACACTACAAACGAACTTGCACAAGTCTACTTCACGCCTACGTGACAGCGTTGTTCTGCTGTTCATTACGGAAACTTGGGCTTTAATTGTGTTATAATTGTGTGACTTTATTCTACTCACAAGGCTTAACATTTTACATACAGATATACAGAAACTGCATAATAACAAGTGCTAGGAGAATTATTCAACAACTATGTATTCGCGCCAGTACTTTAAACGGTGCCTTTCAATTTTATTTCTACCCTAATACTTTATTAACAGTTAACTATTAATGTCATTTGTCGTCTCACTAATATTTGTACCGTGCTATAATGGAATCCTAGTCACATAACACCAAAAACCGAATCACTTAGCCACTGCCTACCTCACTGGTCTAGTGGCCGTGAGCGCGACTGCTGAGCATGAGATTCTGGGTTCGAGTCCCGAGTGGAGCAAAGTGTTTTTAGGATTTATCTGTGCGTAAATTCTCAGAAGCAGCACGGAGTCTGGAACTGTGCCCGATGGCAAGAGGCTCGCCCACTATTACATGGGACTCAATAACAGCATCAATGTGGGTGTACATTAGTACACCTTTGCCTCTGCCTTCGGGGAAAACAGGCGTGATGATGTTATGTTATGTTTACTTAGCTACTGCTCTCTGGGAACTGTCCGGTTAACCCAATATGTATTAAGTCACATATGTGAGCCATCTTTTTCTGCTCATTTTCTTTTTACTCCATAGAAAGACCTGAAAGCTCGGATTGTAATAGCAATACTCTAATTTAAGTTACTCTATATTAGTCCGATTCTTTAACGAAACATCACAAAAATACTCGAAGCCAACATTTTTATAGTCGTACAATAGCACGGTAAACACCGCGACTATTAAGTTTTACAGTCACAATGTCCGTACGTGAGACGTCGACGCGACGTAACGACCGCGGAACGATCTGTTTACGTTCACGTTAACGAACACGTGTCGTGGTGCCTATCGTGAAACGTACCTTGTATAGATTTGCTCGTGGTTCCCCGGTGAAGTACGAAAATTGATAGAGTTTATTCGTACATAGTAATGATAGTTAGGTGATAGCGCATAGTTACATAGCTACCGCGATAATCAGTTAGTGAGATGGAGCAGCGCTTGCTGTGGACATTTCGCCGGACACAGTTCCAAACTCCGTGCTGCTATTGAGAATTTCCATACAGTAAAATGCAATAACACTTTGCTCGACCCGAGAGTCGAACCCAGGACTTCACACTCTGCAGGGGCGTCTACGACCGCTAGACCAATAAGGCAGTCAAATTTTAGTTTGACCATTTTAAAGTACTGTAATTGACTAGTAGTGATCGTGATTTAATTTATATTCGTTATGTCGTCACCAATCTGTATAAAAAGCAGTACCTATATCGACTGTGAACTGGCAACATGTTCTATCTCGATTTTATGAGGATTTTACTTGGTTATACCATTCTAAACTATTTCATACCCGGCAGCGCTGCAAAAAGCATATTTTACTTCAATCAAAATTAGACGCCAAAATCGAATTCATTCAATTTGTACTAACATCGACCGCGTTGTGCATACAACGATAGTTTCTTCTTAATCCTGTAATGTTGTCAAAAATGAGATAGTACCAGTTGCCAGTTCACAGTCGATATATTTTAGTGCCACATCCATGATAACAATATTCTTCGCTCGGCGGACCTCGTTGTTTGGGCTTGCGAATCGGTGAACTCTTTTATGTCTCGTTTACGAGCCGATGCCATCTGATCATCGACTCAGCGTTACCGTTACACTCCATAAATGGTCGTGATTACCTTTTTATTACATTACCACAGAATTATGGGAGTTTGGAACTGGAGTGGTGTTAGAACGGAGTTAATAGGCAATAGTTGTGTTCAATTCAATTCATTTGTTGTCACGGGTTTTACATCTCATCTTACTAATATTATAAACGTGAAAGTTTGTGAGGATGGATGGATGGATGGATGGATCTTTGTTACTCTTTCACGCCAGAACGGCTGAACGGATCTCGATGAAATTTGGCCCAGATATAGATTATAGTCTGGAATAGCACGTATACTTTTATCCCGGGAAAATGTACGGGTTCGTAAACCACGCGGGCGAACCCGTGGGCGGAAGCTAGTTCTACTATATATCCTACTTATATTAAAAACGGGATGTATGTTTGTTACTCTTTCACGTAAAAACTACTAAACGGATTTGGTTGAAATTTGGATTGGAAGTAGCTTATACCCTGGATTAACTCGTAGACTACTTTTTATTCCGAAAAATGCACCGGCTTGTAATCCACGCGGGCGGAAGCTAGTAGATTATAAAGAAAGAAGATTGTCATATTTTGACAAAACCTACATTGTTCTCTCATACTTCTCCCGCATTATGTAATAGCTAGATTGTTAAAAGAGCTCTGAGATGTTAAAAGAGTATCCACGGAGTTTCTTGCCGATTCTTCTCCATAGGACCAACTTTTTGAAACCGTGCAATTAGAGTTCTACGTTTTAATAGCGGCTGAAATAGGTGTATTTGAAATAAAAAATAATTCTATTCTAAAAATTATACTGTGACATACCTACATTTGTACACCACAAATGAAATGAAATGAAATGAAGTTATTTATTTTGCAATTAGGATTTTTCAATCACTTTTACACGTCTTTTTTAAACTAGATGGCGTTAATGTTACAAATGTTGTTAACCATACATGTACACCATTATAAATGCGAAAGTCAAAGTAAAACTGTCTGTTTGTTTATTGGTTTATCAGGACTAAACCACTGAATCGATTGTTATGAATTTTTACAAAGAGGTAACCTGGGACCTTGAAAAGGACATAGATTTTCAATAGCGCAGCAAAACTCATTTAAAATGTATCCTTTGCCCCATACTAGAAATAATTCCTGTATCGTGGGTGCGTTTAAGAACACATATTTTCACATATACAAAGATCCAGACCCGAAACAACTATCTGTAGATCATACAAATATTCATGTTTGGAAACGCACGATACAAAAATTATTGATAGGGTTGCGCGTGAAATTATTTTACAGAAAAGAAACATTCAATCAACATTATTAAATTACAATAAAATTAATTACATTGCACTGATACAAAAATGACAATCAATTAAAAGATTATAGTTTTATTATTATTAGTCTGAGTTGACAGTTACATGATTTTGTCAGCTAAATAATCTCTAATACTATAATAAGCCTTATCTATAAGTAGCTTATAAAGTATATCCTTTTATTATCTTTTAATTCAGTAACGCTAGTGATTCTGGAATTTGATTGAGAGATTGATATTTAAAGATATTTATTTTGTAACTATGGGCAGACTTTTCAATGCCCCGATAAACGTCAAATAAGTTATTCCCCTGATAAGTCTATAAAAAAACTGTTCTAATTTCAAATAAACAGCTAGATAGCTGTAATACTAGCATTAAAAACGTAACATAGCACCACCCTGTATTCCCTGAAGGGTTAGACAGAGGTGTAGATACTATTATACACCCACATTTTACCGTTGCCGTTATTCGATCTACCAGCCATATTTCCAGACTCTATGCTGCTACTGAAAATTTCCATACAGAAAAACCCAAATACGCAACTAAGTACCGAACAACCAAAATGATAATCGGAATTTATGGTCGAACATATCGCACGTGTCTTGTTTGATGTGTCATGTTCTAGATGGTCGCTTGCGGTAGCCTACTACCGCAGCCATGCCTTTGGTAATGCGGGAAATTCTCAGAGATTTAGTATGTACCTACCTACGCGTAATCTCTCTGTAGAAATTCCTTATATTTATCGCTTTTATACATAATCTTGATGTATTCTTAATTCTAATTCACAATCAAACATATCGCACGTGTTTTGTTTGATATGTCATGTCATAGACTGTCGCGTGTGTAATATATGTATGGAATTTTCATAGATTTAGAATATACTTACGCGAAATCCTTCAGTGATAATTTTTGATATTTATCGCTTTTGTATATAATCTTGATGTATTCCTAATTCGAATTCACGATTGAACACATCGCACGTGTCTTGTTTTAGGTGTCATGTTATAGATCTAGATGGTCGCGTGCGGTAGCGTACTGCCACAACCACGCCGTGTGTCATGTAGAGAATTTTCATAGATTTAGAATGTATGCGAAATTTTAGAATGTATGATAAACATATATCGAATTGAAATATTGATGATTTAATAATCGATATCCGTCTAAAGAAATATTTGATATACATCGCTTTTGTACGTAATCTTGATGTACGAAGGAGTTGTTGGTTTTTTCTTTATTCTTACTATACCTAATCTGATAATGAATCTAATATTAACTTCTTAACAAGGTATTCCTCTACTTTGTTTGTGAACACTAGGTACTCCAAGTGCGAAAACTATCGAATTTATCAAAAATGTTCGCACACTGTTTTCATATAGGTATTTTAGACGGTAACGGTATCGACGGTAACGGAGAACAGAGAACTGTGGAGATCGCGCTTCGACATAAGTCTATTTTAGAGATAATCTCTTTCTTCATAGAAATTTTCGACAATAAAATCTCGACTGCGTCCATCCACTGTTGTATAAAACCATACCATACCATTGCATCACGCCTGTATTCCCCGAAGGGTTAGGCAGAGGTGTAATATTCTACACCTACATTTCACCGGTCCCGTTATCGAATCCCACGTAATAGCGGGCGAGCCTATTGCGTATTGTTGTATAAAAAGATATCTCACAATATGTGTTATTACAAGAATACGGAAGAAAGTAGATGAGCGACATCCATTTGCGTATGCTTTTTCGGTATAATTATGACCCATGTTCCTCTTATTGTTGGTGATAAAAAAAGAGAAGAGTAAGAATTTCTTACAGATTTTCACGATTAATGTGAATAAAAAAGATTAAGAAACTAATAACAAATATACTGATATCCTGGTGCTTTTTGACAGACACAGAAAAATAGAATAGACGACAGTCAAACCCACTTCTGTATGAAAGACATGCTGCACGTAGTTCTGATAAGCCTTATCTGGGATTTTACGATAAACCGCTTATACTAATATTGGTACAGTTATAAATCCCTTCTGCTTTAATTACTGCTAGTATTTGCACAACTATCATATTTAACAAACTGGCGATAAAGAACCCCCACATAAAGGCCTCTTGGATCCCGTTAAGAGTACGTTAGGGTTTATTAAGAGGCCCATAAAATAATACTGCACGATAGTTGTAAGATTGGATATCTTCTGTAATATCGTGAGAAATTTAGTAAATGCTGCCTCATTGGTCCGTTAGTCGTAAGCACGACTGCTAAGCGTGAGGTCCTGGGTTCGATTCCCGGGTTGGGCAAAGTGTTATTCTTAGTAGCAGCACTGAGTCTGGAACTGTGCCCGGTAAATAGCAATAGTCTTCCCCTATTACATGGGACTCAGTAACGGCATTGGCGAAATTTAGGTGTACAATTAATACACATCTGCCTACCCTTTCAGGGAATACAGGCGTGATACTATTTTATGTTATGTTATGTTTAGTAAAGGTTACGTGCTAAAAAAAATCACACAGAAATACGAGACGTCCACTAAAGACGTTACAATCTACTTCTTATTATCTCGGAAAGCAGACTAAGCAGATAGTCCCGAGTGTCATATTAATACAGACAGTCGAGTGTAATCAGCCAAAAAAAAGTCTGGCCTATAAAGGTCTCACACTAAGAATAATTCCAGTATCGTGGGATTGTTTACATACACAAATATTCACATGCACAAATAACCATAATTAGAACAACTATCCGTATGTAAAACAAATATTTGATTTTGTTCCGTGCGACAGTTGAACTTGCGACACTCCATCGTTAAACCACTGCGCCAACCGTGCCATCAAATATCGTATATCGATATCGTTTTAGGTAATTTGAAAAGGCACTTAAGGCCGTAAGTCGATCTACGCGGTGGCCGTTACTGGCTGCTTACTGACTTTAAAGATAATTAAAACTCAACACATTCAACAATTACTTTACCCCCATAAAAGCGATACAATACAATACAATGTCCAGAATAGGACTAAAATGTCACTCTGTGATTGGACATACTCGTAAACACTTAACGACTCTGACCCGCTATAACTATCGGTTCAACAGTTAACAGGGCTTAACGGTAGTTTAACTGCCGTACAGTTAACCCTTATTGTTGGCCTGATACAATGTTATCGTTGTAGGATTAGATGTTGATCTCTATTGATACAAGTTATTACACTGTTATATGGTTGACTTTATGCACTGAAGTTAACTAATAAAATTTGTTTATGAAGGTTTAATATACTTGCCTTCATAGTTGGAGACTAATTTGCTATATATTTTTGAAAAAGAGTTTCTTCCCGGTCTCTTCTCCATAGGATCAACCCACTTTTGGAACCGCGCAACTAGAGTCATAATGTTTTAAAAGCGCCTGTAAAGGCCTAATTGAAATAAAAACATTTGAATTTGAATTTGAATTTGACTTTGACTTTGACTTTGTCTTTCACTTTAATTTTGACTTTCCTAGATAAAGATAACATAAGATTCATTTATTTGTAGAAACATGAGTTTACATACAGAGTATGCAGGATCTAAATATATATCATACAAGAGCAGTCATGTTTGGCCTTTGTGGCGTACAAATATTAGTAAAATATCATCCATAACTGTTTTGTTTTTAAAAACACGTTGCCCCGCACGCACCTTTTGTGTACTATGGACACCTCTACATCTGGAAATGATCTTGGGACAAATTTGTGAAAAGTAAACTTCAGTATGACGACAGACATAACACAAAAAATACATAGTCTAATATAAATTTACTGACGGTTCTATTTTGATATAATGTTTGTCTATTGGTGGAATAATTATTATATTTTTAATATATATATACATTTTACTAACTACGTATGCTAATGTATTAATTAAACCTTGAAAATCTATCCTAAACGAATACTTAGGCGTCAAAGTACTCCTCCACATCGCTGTCAACTGGTAGCGTACCCAGAAGACTGGCAGCATTACCACGTTAAATGGCAATGCTTATTCTTTGACCAAAGAACAGGCCAGCCCTCTGGTTGTGTGTACTGTCGACCAAGCGTTTAGCAAGGTCTCTAAAAAAAACGTGGATTATAATATAAATGGCTAGCGCTAATGTATTTTGGCAATAGTTTGTATAAATAAACAACTGAATCTAGTCTTAGACAGGTTTTCCAGACTATTATTTACTTATATTATCGATTATTGTGTCACTCAGAAAGAATAATTAATTACATTCAACGATTTAGAAGTAATGGACGGATAAATAAATCTGCAGGTACCTACGTATTAGAATTACAAATTTTCTTTTTAACATAATATAGCCTCACGCCTGTATTCCCCGAAAGGTTAGGTAGAGGTGCACTATTTGTACAAGAACATTACGCCGCGCGCCGATGCTGTTGTTAAATTCCATCACCATGTACCGGCCACAATCTCAAACTCATGACTGTGATTTTTTGACGGATAAACGCAAAAACACTTAATCTGATACTGACGTTTTGATATAAAAACACAAACACACATAATCCGATACTGACGTCCGATAATATAATTAGTACATAGGTACTGGTCGCAATAAGGAAAAATCTAAGACCGATTCCACACTGTGCCCGAACTAAACCAAGTGTACTTCTAGCTTGTTCAATGCTGTTAGCTCGATCAGTACGAAACCCCATCTAAAATTCCTGCAGTTTCACGGACCGTAATTTTCTCTGATTCAGATCGGACTGCACAAGCGCTCTTAACCTGAAATCTATGGCGTGCTTATGCAAGATTCAAACTTCGCTTAAGAACTTTGTTGTGAAGGTATGTTATGTAGATATTATGTTAAACAAAGTCTTACACATCGAAGCCAACTAAGTTATACACAGAACTTTACACGTAACTTTATATGTTGCTTATATGAGTAAATAATGAGTTATTAGAACATCTTTAGGGGTTGTTGTTAAGGACTATAGGCGTAGCAAGAATTTTTCTGGGGTAGGAAACAAGGCACAACCCACCCTTGTATGTCTGGTGCACCAAAAAAAACTTTTACGAATTTTTCTTTTTTATAAAACCACACTACGATTTCTCCTGTATCGTGGATTCAGTTTACAAACATACAAGTCACATGCACTCACAACTTTCAGCTAAAAAGGGAAGCCCCGCCAACTGTTTGATAAGTTATTTGGGTGAAGGTTTATGAATATCGTATTATTGTGGCTATTCGACCTTGATTAATTAGTCATTTTATGCGCATGCTCAGTTTTAAGTCGCTCAGGCAATTTTTACAATATTTTTTTAATCTTACGTCACTCACGTTTTCTACTAAAATAGGTTACGCTAATCATTGGAGAACACACCAGCGAACTGAACAGGCTAGTTCCCAGCTACGGCCAATCCGAAGTCACTGAAGTTGTCGCTATAGCTGAATACAGATGTGAGGCTATATATATGTATATACAATGGTAATGGTATCTATTACATTTGTGGCAGATGAAACCTGAAGTGGATGCGGAGAGCCGAAGACCGGTCAGTGGCGCTTACTGGGAAAGTCGTATATCCAGCAATGGACGAATGTAGGCTGATGATGATGAGATGAACCCTTACAGACTAATAAGGGACCTCTTTCGTTCGTTTGCCGAAAATATATCAAACACAAAATATTCACCTAAACAACTTCTAATTCAGTGCATGTTACAAAAGGGTTAGCTGATCTCATCGCGGTGGCTATATAAATTATATTAAAATACACGTCCTTTTGTTTTCAAGCGTTTTCCAAATCCGGATCGGAGCGTATATCGCTAAATTCAATTAAGTCGCTAACCTCGGTCCAAGTGTTAAGTGAAGAGAGACACCGAGATATAATCCCTTTTTACACTATCCTTTAAAATTCCTTGTGTTTCTCGGGCAGTATGAAATCAGATATAGGAATTACTCTTTTGGATTATTTTGTACTAGCTTCTGCCCGCGGCTTTATCATCATCATCATCAGCCCACACTCGTCCATTGCCCGTGGCTTCGCCCGCATGGATTACAAACACATGCATTTTTTCGTGTCAAAAAGCAACCTACAACCTATATATTTCTAATACTTCCCTATTCGAATCGGACTTGGTTCACAATTTCATAGGTTTTAATTTTTGTGCGGAACCCTAATTCTTTTTCTAAAATTAAAGTAGCATAAGTTACACGTTATAATAACAGCTATCTGCCAGTGAAAGTCCCGTCAAAATCGGTCCAGCCGTTTCGGAGATTAGCCGGAACAAACAGTAAGAAAGAAAGACAACAATTTTAAAAATTGTATTTTTGTTTTTCGTACAGAAAGTAAAAAATTATATAAACAAAATAAGGCCAATTACAAGTTCTCACTTCTAAGACAAATTATAAAAATCTAAATTATTGCCAGTAGATGCAAACGAGTTAGGCTCTATTTTTGAAAGTGGTTATTACACATCACTTTTTTAAGTTGAGAGATACTGGTGTTGAAAAGGTCAATATCTATTTCTCGACTAGTGTCGTTAAAGCATCTACCCACCCTCACGAAGTAAGAGTTTTGCCTATAGGTACAATTTGGCAGAGGGAGTGTTTAAGAGATTATGTTTTCTTAAAATGTGGAAGGGATACGTAGGCCAATTTTGTCAAGTAGTTCAAGACACACAGTTAAACCATTCATTACTTTAAATAAATACGTTAAATCGGCTATTTTTTTTTTTCGGCTATTTTTACCGTATATACTTATACTATGGAGCGGGATATGCTCGGAGTCACTCTGAAGGATAAAATCCGGAACGAGATTATCCGACAGAGGACCAGTGTAATCGACATAGCCCATAGGATTAGTGGACTGAAGTGACAGTGGGCTGGTCACATAAGCCGAAGAACCGATAATCGTTGGGGTAGGTGAGTTCTCGAGTGGAGACCGCGAGTAGGCAAACGTAGTGTAGGGCGCCCACCAGCCAGATGGAGCGATGACTTGCGTAAGGTGGCTGGTAGAAAGTGGATGCGGAGAGCCGAAGCCCGGCTTAATGGCGCTTACTGGAAGAGGCCTATGTCTAGCAGTGGACGAATATGGACTGATGATGACCGTACTTTCTTATGCATTTAGTAAAAAGCTGTTATTTTAAAATTACAAACAGACACTTCAATTTTATTTATCTGTATAGATAACGTACTGTGCACTAAAAAGAACTTTCTGGGAAAGTATAATTTCTCTAAAGATTGCACAATACGATAAGACATGAAGATGCATATCGATAAAAATTATCATGCGTAATTAAAATTAACATTACGAAAATGCGTCATTGCTGTTATCGCCAATCTTTTTGCAGTACACATTTAAGGACTGCATAACATATCATCACGCCTGTGTTCCGCGAAGGGTTTGCTATTGTACACCCACAGTCCCATGTAATAGAAGGCGAGCCTATTGCCATCTACTTGGCACAGTTCCAAACTCCGTGCTGCTACTGAGAATTTCCATACAGAAAAACTCAATAACACGTTGCCTGACCCGGGAATCGAACCCGACCGCACGCTCAACAGTCGCGCTTGAGGCCACTAGACCAATGTGGCAGTCATTTTCTATCAACGTCTTCGCTTACCCCATATACCAAAGCCCTACAGGCGCCTCTAGCGTGCCCTCGAAACATAAATCGAACCCCGTTAAATCAGGCCTGGCCAATTCTCACGGGGATTCCCCTCTTTAAAATTTACTTAACGAACAATAAGACGTTTTATATAATTTCAAATTAATTATACTGCGCTCTGCCCTTTAAATTTGTCTTTTGAAGATAATGAAACTGTTATAAACGTTTGTCTTAAGTTTAATTAAAGTATGTACGTTAGAAATGGCTTTAATTATTGATTGTTTTTTTCTGGTTGCTACAATGCTATTGTTTAAACAAGTTATATGCTACATATAAAAATATATAGTGGGTGAACAGGTACCGATATGAGAGAAACATAAAAAAGGCTATAATGCAGATCACATTGATACATGTTGAATAATTAACAAAAATAAAAGTCTTTAGAAATTTATCAAAACATAAGTAATAGTTACCGTTTTACGGAGACTTCAGCTAATGCTTAAAATAGACCTTGATTCCTGAGTTCCTTTCGGCGTTTCTTCTCAGAAATAGTCATAGAAAATGCCAACGCCATCTAGTTAAAAAAGGTGTAAAATTGATTGAAAAAACCTAATTGCAAAATAAACACGACGGCACGGTTGGCGCAGTGTGTTGAGAGATCGACTGCTGCGCTCGGTGTCGCGGGTTCGATTCCCGCACGGAACAAATATTTGTATGATCTACAGATAGTTGTTTCGGGTCTGGTTGTGTGTGCATGTGACATGTATGTTTGTAAACTGTACCCACGACACAGGAGAAATCCTAGTGTGGGGCAATGTTTTTTTTTAAAAAAAAAAAAAAAAAAAAAAAAAAAAAAAAAAAAAAAAAAAAAAAAAAACAATTTCATTTCATTGTATTTCATTTCATTTCAGTGAAACTAATCGGTACTATATGATCTCGAATCAAACATCCCTTAGTCAAGAATTACCAAAAATATGATCTATATTACACCTACATTTTAAGCACAAACAAAAATCCTCGACAAATTGTCGTAACAAAATATTATGGCGCCCGCCCGGGGCTTCGCCACCTAATAAATTACGACAGTAAATAGAAAAATAAAAGTCCCGCCACACTGGATGAACAATAAACACGTAGATTTTGCACTAATGCGAAATAATGCTGTTATAATAGGGGCAAACAATGATTTATGGGAGCTCGCCCACAGAAAAAGCCGTGGCCTGTGTTACAAATTACCTTAATCGGTTTATTTACCTGAGGGAGTGCAGACGCTTCGTTCTATTACGGTGTAGATACAACCTTATGCAAGGCTATCATAGGAAGCTCAATATGAACATTGGATACATAAATCGTGGCTAGTGTTTGCTGGTCACAAAAAAAAATTGTGGTAAACAAGTGTTATTCGAATGTTAATTGGCGAACTTTACACCATACCGAACTTTTTAGACTCCTCTCCGCAGCCTAATTACGTAAAAAAGCGATAGCAACGCGACAGCCCCGCGACAGTAATCTCACTGTCAGCCAACACATTATATGACACAAAATTGACGTTTGACAGGAGGTATAGCGCGATCTGCGCCTGTCGCTACATCGGTAAATAGGCTGCCGGCAGCCTAATTACGTAAAACAAGCGACAGCAACGCGACAGCAACGCGACAGCAACGCGACAGCAACGCGACAGCAACGCGACAGCAACGCGACAGCAACGCGACAGCCACGCGATATCAGTCGCTCCGCTGTTGCCCAATATATGACACAAAAATGACATTTGACAGTATCTATCGCGCGATCTACGCCTGTCGCAAACTGATTGCTACATCTGTAATCAGACTACCGATTTCAAGCACTCAACCGCTTTGCTATCATTACTTAAATATATGTATATTTTGGTAAACAATTACGGTAAATATGATAATATCAGCCCGACACGTTTGCTGCCACGTGTTTTCAGCACATTTAGGTACAGATAAGCGTTCGGATATCTATCATACAATGTCTGGTAACAATGTATAGAAAGTATGCAGCTTTATTTACGGTTATATTTCCATAAATTTATGATTAATTAATGACTAGACTGCAGTGTATTTGTATACAAGATACAACTATGAGTTGGGGTGCTCTACGAAATTATTTTAAAATTATGCTGCACACAACTCATAAGGAGCCATATGTGACCACCTGTGACGAGGACGGAGGGGGGCTAAAAAATCATGAAATTCGTGTGACGTAATTTATGGATGGCCCCTAAATCATAACTGTATTTCACCTCATTGACCTCATTATTACAACCTTAAGGAGATGTAGTAGATATACAAGGAATACAGTAATACCTCGACTTACGCTACCCCGACTTACGCGAATCTGGAGTTACACGATTTTCGAATCTCATCGATTCGTCGTTACTTTGGGAGCTACACAACTCGATTACTCACGCCCCCTCATTATTGTTCAGCTAATGTACATGTTCGGACGTTTCGCGCGGAATCAACGCTTAGCTATCATTTATTTTGTGTTATTTATTTCTGAACTACGGAGTGTGAGCTTGTTGAAATTATACCCCGACTTACGCGGTTATCACTCAGTCCCACCTATCGCGTAACTTCGGTATATTACTGTACACGAAAAACTCGTACAACTACCATTATCTAAATAAAAAGTTAATATCACCCTGTACAATGGCACAGTGTATATTATCAGGTTATCTCGTAACACGTTTTCCCACAAATTCCATTTGTCGCGTCAAACTGACAGACAATTTAATGTGAGCCCACCATGCCCCACCTCATTGCGTATGCTTGCTACATTTAAGTAAAAAACATGGTTAGCCTACGTTACGTTTGTCGCGTCAATTTAACGTGGGCCCACAATGCCCCAAATTATGCATACATTGTTGACTAAGTTCAACTGAATGCTTAAGACAGGGAACTAATTGTCATGGCAATATAATCCTCTAATTCCCGGTGAATTATGGAGGATGATGACACAGATTTACATAATATTTGACAATTATTTCATTCGTAAATCCCTTATACTAATCTAGATTTAAATATATTAAGCCGAAGACACTTATCGGTTAATCAATCGATAATGTACTCAAAAACACAATTTGAATAATCGTCACTGTCATCGTTTATCGTCCAAATCAATCTTATTATATTGATAATAAAAAAAAACACGATAAATACGATAGTTATCTCACCAAAACAGTTGTAAACAAGTAAGCAAAAACCATATCACAAAAAAAACCTTGCCAGTTCTCGGAAATTCGGACTGCAGCAGTGAGCCGTGACGTAGGCTAAAGCTGGTCCCGCTTTATTCTAAAGACATTTTCCGTCACACCAGAGTATTCACTACGTGCCCAGTTTGCGTGGGCGAAGTAAGACTCCGTAATATCCGGAGTTCCGGACACGTGTCCAGACGAACTGAATATGGAGGACTATAGTGAAATGGAAAATGGCAATGCTAATGGAAAATGATTAAGTTTGTTCATAAACTAACCCATTCATAATCTTTATCGCAATACATTGGTACTAAAGCGTCCCGACGTTACGTCCCGTGCGTAACAAAACTCCGGTAAAATATTTTTCTCAGGAAACAATACGTTTTAGAATTTATAATAGCCTATCGTAGTTATATATTTAATATCTGAATGGGTAAAGCTTCTCCTGAATCTTTGATGTTTTAATCGTTTTTATGACTATCGTCTTTTCCATCTACTAATATTTTTCTCATTATTATAAATCTTTCACCATCTTATTGAAGGGTGTGATAAGAAAGAGGCTTCAAAAGTGACGAAATATGAGATCGTCTAGCGTACCCAGGGCTGTGCTACCACCATTGCTGACTGGCTGATCTTTCTACTATGCCCTGGAGGATAGCTTACGCCAACTCAACAGAAGAAGAACCATCTTATCCGAAATTTCTTTCATCACATGTCTTAAACATCTTGCTTTCCTTCCCAAAACTAGAACCGTTCCAATAACCGGATTTGAATCAATATGGCAGCTCCTCGTTTGCTCCAACACTAGTATGACGTCAGTACATATGTTCTCTCCGGATATTGCAGCGCTGCGCTCTCAAACTTAACGCTGTACCGAGTACCGTGACGTCAAGTTTTTAGGATAAAGTTCCTCTGCGTTACATCTTAGGGTGTGATCTTTTAACATATGGAAAAACTATTGAACTACATTATTCTCGTATTCTCTTACCACAACAATGTACCAAACATGATTGTTAGATCAGATAGATTATTTTAAAAGAGTTTCTATGGAGTCTCTTGCCAGTTCTTCTCCATAGGACCTACTATTTGGAATCGTGCGCCTAGTCTCGACATTTCATAAGTGCCTGAACTTGGTTTACATGAAATAAAGATATATTCTATTCTATTGTACAAGGTGGATGACAAGACATTAAATATTATTTAATGCTTCATTGGTAAAGTGGTCGGAAGCACGAAATATGAGCGCGACGTCCTCTTCGATTTCTCGGTATCGGCTAAAATGATAGAGTGCCCGGTAGATAGCAATAGTCTCGCCCTTTATTGCATAAGACTCGGTCATGCCGTAGTGGCAATGTTAAGGTCATTCATTGCACCTTTTTTTTATTAGCCTGGTGAGAACCTGTCATGGGCTATCCTCCGCCTGAGGTGGCGGAGGGGTGGGCTGGACTCCTACCAGCTAAACCCACCACGGTACGCCTCGACACCATATGGTGGGCCTCGGGAACTATTAGGAGACCGCACCGAAGCCCACCACGGTGCCATGCCGAAGGGCACTTCCTAAAACCGTTGTACCTACACATGATACATAAGTCGTATAAATCTAAAAGGTACCGAATGAGGGTGGTGCGACGGTGCCCATCGTTTGCATTAAGACCGGCAGCGACCTTACATTAATGGAGCCGGGTGCGTATGTGCAAACACTACCGTAAGTGTGTGCAAATACTACATATTTATTTTCAGAGCAGACAACATAACATAACATAGCATCCTGCCTGTATTTCCCGAAGGATTAGGCAGAGGTGACTCTTTACTGAGAATTTCCATATGGAAAAACCCAATAACACTGCCCGACCTGGGAATCGAACGCAGGACCTCACGCTACTAGAACAATAAGGCAGTAAACTTTCAGAGCAGAGTATAATTATGTCTTTATTTTTTTTCTTTCAATAACATAAAAGATTTTTTTTAAGACATTTTAATCGAAGACGACCTGGGCTGAGACCTATCTACAGATAGTTTTTCGGATCTGGGTACATGTCCATGTGAATATTTGTGTTTGTAAACGCACCCACGATACAGGATGTATTCCTAGAGTTGCAATGTTTAAAAAAAAGGAAAAATGTATCATGTGATGTACATAAGTAATATATCGCCCAGGCAGAATAAAATTTTGAATCAATACTGTCGTATCGTTCGTATTATATCGACAACTAAACGTAACCGACAGCTTCACGTTATGTATACTTCACAATATGGATATTTTGATAATATCTCCAGTAATTTCTAAATAAATTATGCCACTTGAGAACATAATAATTTTTTATTTGAAGAGAATTTCCAATAAAATGTTCATTAGCAATTTCGTTAAAGACTTGTTCAAGATAAATATACCCATATATATTGGTTTTTACTTTCTGTCTCATTATATTATTTATATTATTTTCTCAGGTGCCTACTTATTAGCTCAAGGGGATAGGTATTTAATGTACATTTGCTGCTGTTTGAAGGTTATTCTAAAAATTAACAATACTAAGAAAAGCTTTGCAATAAATCGCATAGCATCAAAATATTCTTTCACATCGCTTTACTTTTTTTTCTTATTTAAGAGCCTTGCTCTTGTCGGTGTAGCTGATGAAGTTCTTTCTCTCTTCAGTCCTTTACCCTTTTTATATAACATGACGTTTTCGTTTCCTTTATTTGGCTCATGTAACTTGTCCTTGGTCTTCCTCTCCCTCTCGTTCCTTCTATCTTTCCTTCAGTTATGTTTTTAATGAAACTGTCACGTTGTATAAGATGGCATATCATCTTTACTTCAATAAGCGCTTATTTCGTCTATACTATATTCTTTAAGATGTCTGGGGTGCCTTTAGTTATTTAAAGGTTTGGAATGACAGATAATTAAAAAAAAATACAATCCCAATTATTGCATTTACAATTAATGCAATTTGTAGATTAAAAAATTATTGTATTTTTCATGGCACGAGAATGCCATGAGCGTTTCCCTCATTAAAAAATATCATTTTTAGGAATTCAGATAGCGAATAAAATATCAACTAAATTATACCTTACTTTCCATCGTCGTTTGGACATACGCAGCCCAAAAAACAGGTGAGTGTCCATTTTTCCCGTCTCCACTTCACATCCCTTGCTCGAGGGTAAAAAAATAACCCTCTCGGTCCGCATTGGGTAACGTCAATGGACATTTATGAGGTATGATCCGTATACAAATGTGAGAAAGGGTCTGACAAATCATATTTATCATGAATAGCTTTTTTAGGATAACACTCACCGTATTCAGGTACGAAAAAAAAAACTTTTTTACATAAATACTTTTTGTTTTCTACATAGTAATTTTACTGTTGATATATTATTTGTTTGACGTCGTACAACTTCAGACTGTACATGTATCTCGGGTTTGTCTACGAATGCATTGTATTGAGTGGAGTTATTAGATTATTGGCACTAGACTGGATTGACGTCTTCACTATGATCAGAGTTCAAATAAATAACTCGGGGTAAAATATTGCCTCAAATACATAACTAGCTGGCGCCCACGACTTCATCTGCGTTTATTTAATATTAATGATGTAATTTGTGTTTTGCTGCAATAGTGAAAATAAGCCTATGTCCTTTTAAAGGACCCAGGTTACGTTTTAGTACAATTTTATAATGATCAGTACCTACAGTGGTTTTGATATTGATGAGGTAACAAATAGACAGACACAGTTACTTTTACATTTATTATAGTGTAGATATATAAATACCCATTAACCAAAAAAACATTATCATTCTAATACTAACTAGTATTTAATCAGTCCTAAAACGCATAGCCAAATATAACCCGAATCTACATAAAATTAAGTAGAAACAATATCGCATCGTTCGTGTGGAACACCAATTTCTCTTTAAACCACAAAATTGGCCGCGTTCAAATATCTAAAATATGATAATTCTGCGTTCATAGAATGTGAAAGCTAAGAAGTTAGACCGTAGGGTTGCCGCTCGTACGCTTGCTGAATATTAAATAGGGAAACAGAATGGTTAATACATGTTGCGGATGTACGGATGAGAGAAAAACAAAATATGTATGTCAATTAGACGAATTATGTATGTTATAAAACTTTCGCTACTAAAATATAAAATACTAGGTTCCGCCAGCGGCTTCGTCCGCGTGGTTTACGAACTCAGTAAAAGTAAGTTATGTGCTATTCCAGACTATAATCTATCTCCGTGCCAAATTTCAGCCGTTCTGGCCAAATATCCATCCATCCATCCTCACAAACTTTCCCATTTATAATATTAGTAGGATAGGTAATTATTGCTAATCTAGTAAAGCTTTTGACGTTTCAACCATCCATTGTGAAGATTGTCATCTTGTCGATCTTTAATTATATTTTTTTAACAACCCTATCAATACGGAGTCTAACAGTTAATATTTTCCATGAGCACTCGAACGAAGCATTGGAAGGTTAAACGAAAAAATGAAAATGGATATATCGCCGGAGGCCCCATTAACCCTTCGACATTCCTGGGCCCCAAGGGCGAAGGGCACGAATTCCATAATATACTTGCCATAATTAAGGGACACGAATTTTATCATCCCATTTTCAGGACTGGCACTTAAATTAAAAGGACAATTGGTTATTATGCTTAGGTAATGTGTTTTATTAAAGGGCTTTATTTTATGTAAAATCTACATAAAATAAAGCCCTGTAGTATGGGATAATTAAGTGTTTCAAGATTTTTGCGAAGGTTAGGTTGTGTAGAAAACGGGTGATTTCACGGTCGCTCATTTGATGTTATGACCCGCAGTTTAATTTTGCCGAGGTTGCAATCGGCACAGCATGAAATGAAATTATTTATTTTTCAACAAGGTTTTTAAATCACTGTTACACGTCTTTTTAAAATTAAGTAAATGGCGTCGGTAATTGAGGTCAAAGTCTATTTTAAAGTCCAGACAGATTGTAATGATGTAAGGATTTATGTGAGACAAATATAGGGTGGAATAGTCTTTTGAAGAAAGTGCCATAACTATTTGAGCATTACTATTGTCTCTGTTATCTAATTAGAGACACATTCCAAAGCAAGATCAAACATCACATACACAACATAGCATCACGCCTGTATTCTTCAAAGGGTTAGACAGAGGTGTAGTATTGTACACCCACATTTTGCCGATTCCAATATTGAGTCCCATGTAATAGGCTGCGAGCCTCTTGTGATCTACGGAGCGCAGTTCCAAACTCCGTGCTGCCACTGAGAATTTTCATACATACCCGAGAATCGAACTCAGGACCTCAAAGCCTAGCAGTCACACTTGCAACCACTAGACCAATGAGGCAGTCCAAAGATCAAAATCTAAGATAATACCACTATTAAAAAAGCAATAGGTATATCTAATTAAAATCTAAAACACAGATAATCATGTAACATAAGTAAAAAATGTTGCCAGATACAAGCAAACCTAAGCACTCGTGTTATCAAACGGAGCTCAGGTGCAAAATATCTCAAACTTCCAAAATAATAAAGTAAATTTTACTTCTAGCTATAAACTGCAAGAACAAAGCGAGGGTAGTTCACATAAATTGCAACTCAAACTTATCTTTCACATTTTTCTTCAGATATGAGGATTTAAAACCTCGTAGCTATTTAATGCTACGTGGTCTAGATTTTTTGTATCGCAAATTGAATTCAGGTGAAATAACTTAACATTACGCCTGTATTAGGTGTCTGAGGTGTTAGGCAGAGAAATTCTATTCGTCAAATCTTGAGAATGAAAAGAAAGTGCCTACACGACGGACGAAATCTGGAATCGTCGTACCCTGGGCAGCTTCCACAGAATAATTGCTAACTGGTTAATCTTCCCTTTACGGTATGAGCAATTCCCACGACAGAAGAAAAATACAGTTGCTGTTATTCAGTCTCGTGGAATAAGGAGCCAGTCGGCTCAAGGGCGAACCCAGGTTGTGTGAATTTCCAAACAGAAACCCCTGTTATACTTTGCCCAACCTGGGAATGTTTGCACTTAATACAAAAGACGCACGTCAAGAAATTAAAATACAAAGTAAATTCCAAAGCAAATTCAAAGTATGCTTTGAATTTTTTCAGTGAATAATATGATTACAGCAGTGATAGCCTAGCGGTTGAACGTTTGCCTTCCATGCAAGAGGGTCTGAGTTCAAACCCGGCCCGCACCTCTGACTTTTCGGAATCATGTGCGGATTGATTGTCACTTGCGTTTACGGTGAAGGAAAACATCGTGAGGAAACCTGCGCACGTGAGAGGGGTCCATAAACTTATTGACGGTGTGTGTAGTCCGCCAACCCGCACCCGGCCAGCGAGGTGGACTAAGGCCTAACCCTTCTCGTTCTGAGAAGAGACCCTTGCCCAGCAGTGGGACAGTAATGGGTTGAATTTATTAATATGATTACTGCAATAAGCTGTCAAATTATAATGTAGAATGTGTGTATGGAAAAATAAATAGTTTTTTTAATGGTATAAAACCTCTTTGTTGCAGTAACGAAGTGGCGAAGCATGTAAGTCGAAGAACCGATGATCGTTACAACAGGCGACCAGTCCCGCAGCCTAATTACCGATGTAGCAAAAGGCGTAGATCGCGCAATAACTTCTGTCAAACGTTATTTTTGTGACATATAATGTATTGGCTGACAGTGAAATTGCTGTCGCGTGGCTATCGCGTGGTTGTCACTTTTTTACGTAATTAGGCTGCCGGATTAAGCAAGCAAGGGGCCCCTAGAAAAGTTTATCGGGAGCCCTTGATCTGCTATGGCTTTTTAAGTATAAAGTGACTTTTTTGTAGAACTTGTGCGTTTACCGTGTGAAATTCTGTGTTATATTTTCTTGATAAGTTTCACCCAAAAAGTAACGCTAAGGTGGGCGTGTTTGGATATGCGGGGCCCCATTTTGCGCGGGGCCCGTAGCAATTGCTACTCTTGCTACGTGATTAATCCGGCACTGCAGGCAAGTACCTACGCAGAGGCGGTAATGCGATATCCTACCTCCAGCCTGATAGACTGGTACAGCCTGAGATATATATTTTTATAAATTATTATATTATCAATGTCACATAATTGTGGAAAAACTGACATATCAGGAAATATATGTAGTATGAGTTTTTCTTGACCATAATTAACCTTTAAGTATTTACGTAGGTGTCTCCTAGACAATAAGTGATCAAAGAGTCTTATTTAGATGTCATGTTTGTTGCCAAAAAAAAAACGAATAATTTATTAGAGCTAATTTTAAACAATTGATAATATTTAAGATTTAAACTGATGTTATCTTAAGACCACAGAAATTCTGAAATTCTGCCACCTCGGTCATGATGGTACAAATACACTTATACAAACAAACAAGAATTTTGCATCTACCTACTCCTAAAATTACTTATTTAATTTCGTAACATTTTGTCGGTGTGACAACTTCATCTCTTTCTCTTCTTCAACTTTAGAGAGGGAGAGAACAATCTAACTTAGAACAAGAGTAAATTTGCAAATGTTTATGTTTGCAACATGGCTCCGGGCGTTGTGTTTAGTCTGCGATCTGGTTTGGTCCGGATATTACAAGTCGCTTGCCACCCGGATTTTGTTTCCAATATTGTTTTGCAATTCCGAAGTATTTTATAAAGTTTTTTTCGGTCGCAACATGTTTATTCATAATGACAGCAGAATTCATTAAATCGTTTTTCATTAAAAACATATAACTATAATTTTTCTCGACGGATATTAGAATCCTTAACAAGAATCCAATCACACCAAATCAGAAACAGAATTACAGAATAAAACAAAAGCCATATTATTTTCAATAACAAAACAACGCCAACAATACGCGACAAACGTTGACATCCAATATATCTGCCAACTCCCCAGCGGGACATAGCTCGGAATACGAAAAATTCAACTCATACATTCTCGCCTCACATTTCCTGCCATCAAAAAATGAGTGACAGATAAACAAAAACCTTTTACTGTCGCAAACGCTACTAATATAGGGAACATCGCACATTTTTTTCATAGAAATCTCAAAGGACCAAAGCTGGGAGTCGAAAAAGTAATATGGAACTGCCCCCAAATGGAGGCCATTAATCTGAGCCACGGACATGACTGTCAGACTCGACGACAAGTTATCTCGACCGTCCAGTTTTCTCCCAAGTTGTTTTTGACGTCATATGTGAAGTGACGTACATTTTGATAATGTCGTTATCCGTGATTTTTTTATTCAAGTGTCACTTTGAAGGCACTTTCACTTTGAAGGCCCAGAAAAAAAAAAAGAAAAAAAAATAAAAAAAAAAAAAAAAAATACTGCACTTTGATGTGAAGATAATAAGATTATTTGAAGTCTATATTCTCAATTCCTTATTAATTTGAGTCATCATTGACTAAATAATTTGAGTGTATTGTATTGTGTATTTCTTATATCTTGTCTCTTTCCGCAAACTAACGCCTGATTCATTAATTATCTGTTCAACGATATAAAAGCTGTATTTTATCTACTTCATTTTAAAATAAATAATAATTATAATAAAAATGACTTCAGAAGCGGATTTTTGACAAACTACTTTCAGTGTGTGAGTTTTAATGTCACATGTCGTATACTACATAAGCTACTTATATACATACAAGAACTCAAACACTATGCCTTTTACTTCAAGCTGTCGTAGGGCCTTTCAGAATATGCAATAGTATACAAACACTTAAGCCCTGTTGCCTCTCAACTTGCAAACTTGAGAAAACCTTTTACCTACGATGTTTTTCTTACATCCACGAATAGTTAAAGAGACATACCTACGTAAATACTGCCTGCACCTCGATGACACAATCTAAAGAAACACACAAATCTTTTTTTTTTTTTTTTAACTAGGCCTTTTCTACTAGCCCGACATTTCCCACTGCTGGGCATAGGAATCTCTTTGAAAGTGCCAGTTTATTCGCTCCTGCGCCAGTCTTATCCATGTTCGACCCCCAGTGGCAACAATATCATCGGCCCATCTCGCCGCGGGACGACAGACTCTCCTTCTCCCAGTCCTTGGCCGTCATTCGGTCACAGCTCTACTCCATCTGTCATACCACTGAATAATAATCGAAACCTGAAAAGCAGCCAAATAGAAAGGTTTCGACTCAATTTCCTTATTAGTAACTAGCTTCCGTCTGCGGCTTCGCCCGCGTGGTTTACGAACCCGTACATTTTCCCGGGATAAAAAGCCTATGTCCTATTCCAGACTATAATCTATCTCTGTGCCAAATTCATCCAGATCCGTCCAGCCGTTCTGGCGTGAAAGACTTACAAATTAGCGAACCTCCCCTCCGACCTCCTATAAAAACTAAAATGTAACGACCTTGTGTAAATGTAACAAACTTATGTTTACATAATTCCTTATATTTAACAAGCGAAAACATCTCAACGTCGATTAAGCAAAACAAATAAACAAAATATCGCTATTACTTTACATAACTTAATTACTTATTTAATTCTTCGGTAATAACTTTGATAGCATCATCTCTTTCCAAAATTCGAAGTTAAAAAGAGACAGAGTGCCGTAACTCTACCCTTATGTTAAGCCCCTTAGTCTAAAGTCGACGTAACAAAGATATTATAAGTATGTCCGTGGGGTTCAGTAATTAAAGTTAACGAACTTTGTATGCAAATTAGACCTCTTTATCGTTTTCGGGTTAAAACATCTATTACACGACTTTATAAGGAGTCCCCGTGGCGTAGGGCGGGCGGAATGTACAGGGCGAACTTAATTTTGTGGATTAACCATGGGAGCATAATGGGGCCTATACAAGGGGTAACCATAGAGTATGAACAAGGCTCTTATTCTAGCATAAATGTAGGCGTTAGCTCACGTAAAACTGAAGCGGATGTTTTGGTTCTACACTTTTTTTTTTTGTAATTTTTGACTTTACTCTGATACTATTTTATGTAACTTATATCATCTCGCATCTCGTCTGTTTTCGCCGAAGAATTAGACAAAACATTTTGCCGACTCCCCATTATTAAGTTCTATGAGAACTAAAAACCTAAAAATTTTAGAAATAGTATTTGGCAGTAATTTGGTACACATAAAAGGGGGCGAGTGTATTGGCATTCCTAAAATCCGGACTCCAATAGATTCTAGAACAACTTCTTCGGCCCAAAAATCGAACCCAGAACCTGATTAAGAACAACGCTTGCAACCTGTAGACCAATGAGGCAAATATTCAGGGTTCTATAGTTTGCAGCGTACTTTAAGAAAATATACTTTGACAACGAAAAACTCGTGCCATTTCAAGAAACCAAAGCAATGGTTTGTTACTGAGCAGTCAGTTTTCAAGCAAGATACATAGGACTATTAACTTTTTTCGCAATCCTTTCTCTCCAAAGTACTTAAACAAAGAAAAAGCCCCGAAGAATAATTAGGTATACCTTTGTACAAGAGCGGACGAAACTTTGTACTCGCAAAATATTTCTGTTATTTAAATAAAACTCAGTTAGTTTATGTTTAGTTAGTTTGACGACACGATTGACTTAGTGATTGGGCGATCGACTGCTACGCTACGTGTAGTGGGTTCAATTCCAAGGTCCAGTTCCAGGTCTGAGATATTTGTGCATGTGTATATTTGTGTTTATAAATGGACCCACTGTACATTACTAGAGCGGGGCAAAGACTTTTAATAAAAAGAAAGAAAAATACATTATTTGTATACTTAGATGTATTAAACAATTATGTGTAACTTGGTGGAAACCAAGTTGTTCAGTATTTAACACTTCAATAGACTGCCACGGTCACACAGTTAATAGCGAAACGATAATAATAAAGAAGACTTCAATCACTACCTAGTTTGTAAATAAGAAAATTTATTAAAATAATAATAAAATTTGTTGTAATTTTTTTATTGGCTATTATTTTCTCCTTCCAAATTAAATATACAAAGGTAGCTTAAACTAGGTAGTACATCCAAGTAAGGATTATTAAAATAGCATTGAAACAAAGCATTTGTACTTTTCCCCGGGCCTGATTTACTCTACCTTCTAAAAACATAGAATCGTGAATTTCTAGTGTGTTAGGATACGACTGCAGTTGTAACTTTTTGTGCGATATATTTCGACTGTTTAGTTCCAGAACAATCTAGTTACCAACCTGTATTTGTTGTCTTCCTCCATATTGGAGAGTTGTTTGAATTACTGATCAGAACAACTCTGATCAGAAAGACTCTTGATTTTTGCGCAATTTGGAATTGCGCAAAAATCAAGAGTCGCATACAAAATAACACACGCCTATATTTCCACAGAGGAATACTATTGTACACCCACATTTCACTCATACACGTAATTTAATGCCTTGTACTATTGGGTGAGTCTACTAACCCCGGGGTGCTTTTAAGGAACGTTCATATAGGAACACCAAATAGTACTTTGCTAAGCGACTCGAAAATCAAACCCAGTACTTCAAGCTCAGCTTTTAGGAACGCCAACGAGGGAGTCCGTTATATTATAACGGTAGCTGTTTTCATTACCTATAGGTTTACCTACACATATAACTTCCTATAGGTAATGAAAACAGCTAAATACAATAATCCTCTAATGTAATTGATAAAATAATACCGGAGATGTTTATTAATAACTTCTTCTTTAAGACGAAATAACACAAAGTGATAACAATAATGAAAAACAAAGAAACCTTTATTCATCCTCAGAATTCGCAAGCATCATTAAAGTAAAGGTTATGAAGCTACCCTATGTACCTAAAAGCAGCTTAATAAACTTAACAAAAAAAAAAAAAATCAACCCATTACTATCCAACTACTGGGCAACGATCCCTTCTTAGAATGAGGAGGGTTAGGCCTTAGTCGAACACGCTGGCCTGGTGCTGGATGACGGACTACACACACCATTGAGAACTTCATGGAGCCTCTCAAGCATGCAGGTGTTTTCACAATGTTTTCCTTAAACTCAACAATAATCAACTCTCAATAATAATAATCAAAGAACACGCCTACTCCCCACATCATTCAGCAAATATTAAAAACCAACCCACAGCAACCATGCAAAACCAACCAAAACATATTTCACCCCCACGAGCGTGCGGCGCAAGATTTTATTTTTCAGTGTCTGCTAAAAGGCAGTTTTCTGCAAACTGGTGGTACAACCGGCAAAATTGTTAATATTCTACGCTCGGACCTACGAACTAGCTACGTGCTTCGACTCCGAACCATTTCACTTGCCGATGCAATGTCTTTAATAGGGCACATAAATTGAATATGTACATTAGCATACGAGAAACTGTATGAACATGCGCGAAGTGTATGTATTTTTGTATTGCGATGATTGTATGATTGTATTGGACCTTTTTATTGAGGAATACTGATCCATTTTTTGCATGGATAGTTTTACAGGGCTTTTATCTTGATCTAGAAGTAAAAAACGAAAGCTATTTATTCAGCGAAATACAGTCGGTGACTGATGTTGACTGGATGTGGGAAGGTCCTGATGTTTTATGATGATATAATTTGTTTGGTCCGTAGAGATATACTAACAGACTCTTAACGACAGCCACACATACCTACTCATGCCCAAGAAGAATACCACTTTAAAAAATCTTCAAAAGAATATTGAAGAAGATAATTCTCTATGAGGTAGGTAGGTCTGCTGTTGCAAATGTCTATAGGCGGCGGTGACGACTTACCATAAGTGAGCTGCATATTTGTTTACCATTCGATTATATAAAACTTTACTAAAATAAACATAATATTACACACAACAGAAGTATAGTACTATTGTACACCCACATTTCGCCAATTCCATTTTAAGTAATGTAATAGGGGGCCAGTCTATTGCAATCTAAACAGACTATTGTCACTAAAAAAAATCTAGATTAAATAAGCAGGACCTTTGAAATCAAGTGCTTTTTTTATTAATTACTATTTGTTTTTCTCTATCGTTAGTGTGTACCTCTATTCATATATAATTACTTGTCCTGACTGACTGATTCATCAACGCAGAGCCTAAACCGTTGGGGTTACAAACTTGTAATTTTGATGCCTTAGCAGTTGATGCCTTATATTGTAAGCATCCACCAAGGAAGGATTTTTGAATGTTCACCCCTAAGGAGGTAAAATAAAGTATGAACGGTTGTATTGAAATCCGTCATGTTCAAAGTAAGACGCACGAAATTTCATATACCTGCTTCGTGTTTGAAATAAATGTACACGTATATTGGCGTTTTTTCGCTAAGAGAATGAATTAGAAGTCGAGATTCTATATGGAAAGTTCACCACTTTCCTACCTTTTAGCTTTTTTGACTACTCAAACAAGCCTTAATTCTAATATACATACAGGGTGTCCAGAAATGAATGGATGACAACAAAAAACCGATGGAATTCTTTAATTTTTGGTTGTAGTGTACAAGAATGTAAAATAAGGTAAAAGTAGGCAGTCTTTTTTAAAAAAAATCGTATCTTAGGTACTACTTATGATATACTTTTTTTTTTTTCTTAAAGGCTTGAAGTTTCGCTACAAGCCATTTCAAAGTTATCCATTCATTACTGGACACCCTGGAACGAAGCCGCGGGCAACAGATAGTTAAATTAATAAATTCAGAAACCTTATTAAAATTATGTCATCACTTCAACCCTTAAAAGCTATTATAATATCCTTGACGGCCATCATTACAACATGAATGACGTTAAATATTTGTCGCCGGCTCCCTGCCAATATTCGTGCTACATTTTTACATCAAATTAAGTCGGAAATGTGGAAAAACGCCAGCACTCTCCGTGTTAAATCTTGTGAAATGCTCGTTATTAATGATCGAAGGGTCATATAACATGTTTTATTGCATAATTTAATTTTGTTTTATGCTGTAATATTTATAGGAATGGACTTAAAATGGTAATGAGCCGATATGGTAATAGCGTTCAGGAACGTAGTTGGAACTTTCTGGTTAGTTGTAACTTCTTCAACTAAAATGGTCAAGTCATCGCAAGCACGACTGCTGAGTTTTACTGGGTTTTTCTCATGGAAATTCTCAGTAACAGCACGGAGCCTGGAAGTGTGCCCGGTGGATGGCAATAGGCTCGCCCCCTATGACATGCTACCCAATAACATAATGGTACACCTTTGCTTAACCCTTCCGGGAATGTAAATGCTTAATTGCTTTGCTTGCATTTTAACCATAGAAGGAATATTTGCATATTCAAAATGGCTACATATGTCTTTTCACAAGACCATCATCAAACAAACAAATCAACATAATTAGCTATCCATCCATAAAGTATGGAATGTCCCCACATGTCAACGGATTGCGTGCCAACCAAACGTAAATATGCTCCTTCCAGTGTCCAGCCAGGAGTTACAACTGGCGGGCACAGGCCACCGACTCTTTATGACAGGAAACGAGGAATCCATAGTGGAAATGTTAAAAACTAGACAGCTATACATCTTGAGCCGATGTTTATGAGACAGAACACGGACAGTGATATCCTATACAATATGCAGTAGAAAGCAGTGACGTATAATACTTAATGTCTTATGACTATAAGGCTCATTTTACCAAAACCTAAAAAAAAGAAATGAACAGCTGAGACATTGTTCTTTCTTTGAATAAACATTCCTTTCCAAGAATTATTCAAACATAAATCTTCACATGTATGCCATTCAAATATTTGTTCCGTGTGGAAATGGAAACCGTGGCAGATAGTGCAGCTGTTGATCGCTCAACCACTTCGACAACATTATCATGTACCTAGCCGTTTCTCAACATCATTGGGGTCGGCTTCCAGTCTAAGTATTGCGGCTGAATAGCAGTATTTTACACGGAGCGACTGTCATCAGACATCCGCCACCCAATTTCTGTCTGCGCGTCTACTGACACCCGTAACGACTGTATATATAGTCATATTACAGGCGGAACAACTGCTTAACGTGCTTTCCGAGACACAGAGGGGTGTCAGTGTGTGAAAAACAGTCAACAGTCCAAAGACTGACCGCAGCATGCGCTGCTTAATCTCACAGATGGACTGATTTGCGCGGTAGCTATTGAGCTTCGAGTACCTCTAACACAACCGCGACGACAACGCGAGAAATGAAAAAAACAATATTCATAGGACTAAACATAAAAGCCGTGTGTGAAATTCAACCCAATTCCTCTATTAGAGATACGCCACACATTTTTATCTCAATTCTCACTAAAATATTTGCACTAGCATTTTGCAAAATACACGTAACGCCCACTGCAGCTCCAGACCGTGTCTTTATAAATTAATTAAGCTACGCAACTGCCCACACTCTGTTTGTCTGACCACAAAAGACTCGTTGAGGTAAAACAATTGGTCCATTTTGTCCACGCTGCATGAAGTATGTATGTCTTCTAAATTTCCTTTGTTCGTGAGGATGGCCGCACATTTATGCATGAGCACGTTATGAATCGTATTTGACAATAGAGCAGCTGGTCTTTGTGGTAAATAGAGCAGTTCAGTGATATGGTCATCGTTTTAAATGTCTTTATACTATATGACTTCATACCGTCAGCTTTATGTAAACCCAACTATTTTTTAAATGATGATACTACAATTTCTTCTTTCATGGACACAGTTTACAAAATATACATAATAATAAATATACATGGACACAAATAGGACCAGAAAAACTTATCTGTAAAGCCATATAGATATTATTTTGTACGGCACGGTTGGTACAATGGATGAGTGATCGACTGCTGCGCCAAGTGTCGCGGGTTCGAGTCCCGCACGAAACAAATACATTTGTAGGTGTGTTTTTGTGTTTGTAATCGCAGGAATTATTCCTAGTGTGAAGCAATGTATTTTTAATTTAATTAATTAATCCTTTTCGGAATTGAACCCGCTCTGAACACGTAGCACACTAAAGCCAAGGACCTATTAAGCCACTGCGCCAACCGTAACAAAATAATTATATTACAGTCCACAAACAATGTTGCCAACCAAAATTAACCTGAATTATTAAAGATCAAATTAGCTTAATAAACAAAAGATGAGCTCAATGAACACAAAATGAAATCTAACAAGTTCAATGAATTATATGAATACACGCTATATACGCTACACTGACGAGCTCTGTGACCTTGACCCTGACTTTCTTCACCCATCACACAAAGGAACAATGGAAATTAAGAAAATATAAGTAACGCTTTTCGAGACAAAGGAAGGGGCGGAAAATTGACAAACCTCCTAAAAATAGACAATTAACGAAAATTTTAAAGTCCCAAAACTATTGCTATATATCAAAAACAATTTCAAACTCCGGGCTGCAACTGAGAATTTCAGAAAATTCCAATAACCCTGCCTGACCTGGGAATCGAACCCAGGGCCCCAGGACCAAGATACAGAACAGTCGCGCACGCGTCCACTCGACCAGTGAAACAGTATAACAGGCAAGAAGGAATTGTTATGTAGTAATATATGTATATTTGACGACACGGTTGGCGCAGTGGATAAGTGATTAGCTTTCTGCGCTGTGTGTCGTGGGTTCGATCCCGCACGGAACACATATTTGTATGATCTACATATAGTTGTTTCGGGTCTGGTTGTGTGTGTATATGACATGTATGTTTGTAAACTGTACCGACGATACAGGAGAAATGCAAGTGAGGGGAAAAGTTTAAAAAAAAGTAATATTAGCCTATTCCACATCTTATTGCATAAGACATTGCATTGAAATTGTCTGATTAAATTTCATTCAGAACACCATAAAAAACCTACCATTTATAAAACCGAGAAGTCAAAACTTCATAAAAAATGGAAGACAGGAATGACTTCACTCATTTATAAAATAAGAATTTTAAAACTTCGCATCTAACTTCCGAGTACTGAATTATAAATACAAAAATGTAACAAAAAATGAAGAAACCAATAAAAATGTAGCCAACAAAGAATATTACATGAAGAATTAAAATACGAACTAATTAAAGTGGTAGGTGTAGCCAGGGTCCATAAAGAATCAAATTACGTCTGGAATTCATCTGGCAGAGTTTCTGCTCATAAATTGTGTATCGGCATTAGCATGCTGTGTGTATTCAGCCTAATGAAGTACACTGGAAATGATGGCGCATTGTTTAAAATTTTATTTTGTGAATAGTGTAAATAAATAATGTTTAATTGGTGTTATTTGTTCTTTTTTCTATATCCTACTTATCCTACTAATATTATAAATGTGAAAGTTTGTGAGGATGGATGGATGGATGGATGGATGGATCTTTGTTACTCTTTCACGCAAAAACTACTGAAAGGATCTGGATGTAATTTGGCACAGATTATAGTCTAGAATAGCATATAGGTTACTTTTTATCCCGGAAAAATGTACGGGTTCGTAAACCACGCGGGCGAAGCCGCGAGCGGAAGCTAGTAGTATATAACGGAGCATATTATTAGTATCATTCGTGTAAGGTATACGTATAAGGTCCTGTAAGGTTAGGTAGATATGTAGATGGATATATATCGCACCCTTAGAATATAAGTGATCTAACTCAAAATTCTGATTTTGGTAAACTGACCTTAAACAAAGTAACAAGCCCGGCAACACACTTGAAACTCCTCTGGTGTCGCGGGCGTCCATGGGCGACGGTAATCGCTTACCATCAGGCGATCCGTAAGCTCGTTGGCCGCCTATCCCAAAAAAAAAAAAACTTTTTTTGTTCAGTTTTGGTTGTCCAGGAATTTTACGATATGTGCACCACACAATACTCTCTCTCTCTCGTTAATCTCATGTAATTGGAGGCAGGCCTATTGCCATCTACCGGACATAATTTTAAACTCCGGGCTGCTACTGAGAATTTCTATACAGAAAAACCCAATAACACTTTGCCCGACCCGGGAATCAAACCCAGGACCTCACGCTCAGTAGTCGTGCTTGCAACCACTAGCCCAATGAGGCAGTCTGACTGTACTGAGAATTTTCTTACAGAAAACTACAACAATTTGCCGTACCCACCTACCCAAATTCGGCAGCCTAATTGTGACCACTATACTAATAAGACATTTATATGAATAAAACCTTTAAAATATTAAACGTAATTTATTAAAACACAAAAATGAGAACGCTTTTACCATTTTGAGCAACGGAGCACAATTTAAAAAATAATCCCTCCTCCTTTATGAATGATTGACACTCCATTAATTATTCACTAATCCCTGCAGAGAAATAGACATAAAGATATTCAAAAATAATTACGTTCACTTGAGATCCCCAATGATTAATTTTCATACATTACTCCGTAAGCCGTATACGCAAGCCATCTAGTCTGGCCTAGAGGAACATCAATCAGCACATCTTGAGCTAACCACAAGGTCTCAGGCTAGATTAAAGCATTTCTACCGCACATAATCCTGTGGCTTTTCAAACAACGTAACCACATCATTAGATTGTGCTCGGTTATCTAAACAATTGTATATTATATTTGAACAAGTTTATCTTCAGAAATAATATAATTTGTAATGGAACTATTTAGGACGAATATGTTTATCTAATTTAGGTCTATAGAGATGTTCTTAACATATTATTATAAGACTGCTATACAAGAAATACAATTAGAATATTTAGTTCTAATTCCGCCAAACTAGTTCAAGCTTGGGTGCATGCACAGCACCGCCCTCCCGCCCTCAAATATATGCACATGCAGAAGATGCATATGCCACTTGCACGCGAATTTTCGCCGATTCAACATCTCCTGAGGATGCCCCGTGGAGGGGCGAAATACGTGTCGAGGATCGGTTTGGAGTGCATGTTATCTATCCCACCTTCTGCATGTGCATATATTTGCAGGCAGGAGGGCGGTGCTGTGCATGCACCCAAGCTTGAACTAGTTTGCCGCAATTAGAACTACATATTCTAGTTGTATTTCTTGTATATCATGGATTTCCGCAAAGTAACGCATGATTCCGTTAATTGAAGACTGCTATTATGTATCTGTTAATTTTGCTTACCTATATTTTATCGCTCTTCAACAATATATACAAGAAAATATCTGAGATCTTATAACGCCCCCTGGACAGTCAACCACACTGTTAGGATTGCTCACTTTCTTATCTTTCTTTATCTTGACTACGGCATAAGTGACAACAAGCTTGTGCCGACGCTATAGAAGAACATTAATATTATACTTCTGACCTCAAGTTCGTAATTTTTTGTCGTAGCTCAATATATTGCAGGTAGTGTCGTATACGTACTTCATACCGAATATTATCGTAATTATCAATATTAATAGATTATTCATTCCACGAATGGCTTATGCAATAATAGGTATAATATTCACAAGCAATCAATCAACTTCTGACAACCCTCTGCGTCTCACACCGGCAGCAACGCGGGTACCTACTCAAATTAATACGACACACCGCATTAAATTATTTATGCCTTACCCAATCCCGAACCAATATTGGTAGGACATTAAGAAAACAATCGCTCATTCTGTACAGTAATCACGCACGCGTTGTATTCCCAACACGCAACCAACAATTCTAACGGAAAATACATTTCAATTCTTTATTGAATCCTGCCTCCCTCCCATAACTAAACTCTCTGGGGTATTAGTCGGCCATCGGTTTCGAATCGATGTGTACAAGTGGGTGTTATAACACGGTGCTAGGTGGAAAGCGAGCTCGCTTGGGTGTGTCTTCGAAATTATTGAGTAGATTCGGGTCGGAGAGAACTCTGTGTTATTAGGTAATTTGTGAATTTATTTGTTTTGTTGGAGGATATGATGATGGCTTTGAAGTATACGGTAGAATTAATCGATGTGTTATAAACCCATCTCTTTGATCTTAAGCAATATGTAGTTTACGACCAAAGAGGTGGGAAAGCTTCCTTTTATCTCTTTCCTATTGAAGTATTCCTATGAATTTGTTTAGAATGATTATGCTCGATTAAGCAAACAGATTGTCCTTCAAGCAAAAAAAAAAAGTCTAAAGAGTGTCATTGGTCATCGTCGTACCTAACTATCAAAATCGTCTGATCGTAACATTTTTACATAAAGAATATGAATTGTTTCTTTGTTTACATTTCACAGTGTACCAGCCGCGTTATAGGAGAGCCGAAATGCAGAATTTTAGCATCCCCACTGGCTTAATCCTCTTTTCACGTAAAGTCGTTCCTCGGGCTCTAATTTTCCTTTTTTCCGACAGCATAGCTGCCTCTGTCCGTCTATTTCGTACGTTTTGCCGTCCATTTCTTGTATCGATATTTGGATAAGGATACAAGAAGTTTTTTTTGCAGCTGCTTTTTTATACTTTTTGTCATTTCGTCCATCCCATACCCGCACTTATACCAGCACTTAAGCCAATTCTTCACACACAAACAAAAAATTGTCACAATATCTATACATCTATACATATAAATAAAATTGGAGTGTCTGTTTGTAATATTGAAATAACCGTTTTTTACTACATGCATATGAATATATATACGGTACATACACCAAAATAACATTTTTTACAATTTTTGTCTGTCTGTCTGTCTGTCAGTCTGTCTGTCTGTCTGTTTGTATAGGCTAATCTCTGAAATGGCTGGACCGATTTTGACGGGACTTTTATTGGCAGGTAGCTGATATAATAAGGAGTAACTTAGGCTACTTTTATTTTAGAAAAAATATTTTATTTTAGAAAAAACTAGGGTTAAGTGCATTTGGTCTCACTAAAAAATACATCGTTAAGTTCCGACATCCACGCGAACGAAGTCGCGGGCACAGCTAGTTATAAATTAATTAAAACCTAATGACGCTTACTTTTTCCTTACTCCAAGCACAATTAAAGCACGTTTTATTTGACTTAACATATATAAAACAAAATTAATCAAACTGAATAGCTCGAGTAGAATAACCCCAACTCTGCATGTCGTATGCGTGAGACGACCAGAACCGTGTGTATTCCAATTTATTATAAAAGGCTGAAATATAACATAATAGCTTACGAAAATAAATATAGAGTGAGTGTATATTATTTGTATAGTAGAGTGTATTAATATAAAACTTTATTACAATAAAAAAAATAAGTATCACACTTATATCGGTTCATCAATATGGGCACAGTACAATTAACCCAATTCTCCCCGTCATCGTATTCGTGAGTCGGCTTGAACCGTGCGCCTCCCAATTTATTCGCGCACACGGCAAACACGAGTTTTCACTGATTGCGAATGTTTGACCACCGGGGTACAGACAGCATGTCAGGTACGAATAAAATTGAAAATAACGAAGTATCAAAGAATTTATAATTATAATAAGTGTAAAACGCGTGGTTAGGTAAGAATTAAAATAAACAAAAACTAGAGTTAACGATCAGGGGGTCTAGCATGTGTTCTCTTCGACCCGTATCATTGTTACTGTTTAGCCAAACTTGTATGAAAAAATCGTGCGCGCGCTTTAATGAACTCATATAGTAGACACGCGCCCACAATTTTTATAAACTTTTGCCTTATAATAACTATGTTCGAAATCGACGAAAACTCGTTCTACGTCCCCAGGATCGTGTTCATAAGCACATGTATGTACGATCATTCCTGGAGGTTGGTAAGTTACCTTTAATACTTAGACTAAAAAGTGGATTCCCTATTCCGTTGTTATGTCAATAGATCTTGATTATAGAAGGGATACCTGGAATAGCGTACCTTTATTCTGTAGGTACCTTGATAAGCTTGAAACAAGATTACCGTCGAATAAATATTATAACTGACTTAAAACTAACAAATAAAAATTACTAATCAGACATTATACGTGTTGTAAGCGTTTATAATGGGAAAAGAGTACAAAACTTATTTGAGACCAGCTGGATGTTTTCTGGACCGCGACAACAGTTTTTCAAATTTCATCAAAATCGGTCAAGCCGTTTAGGAGCAGCACAATTTCAAACACACGCACACCGGAATTTTGTTAATACCTACCCTCTTTTGTTCTTGGCAATTCCTAATTTCAAGATCTACTGTGTTTACTAACTTTTACAAGGCAAGTAAGAAAATTATAACGAGTTACTTGCGTTCCGCTGTCATATGTAGTAAATATTTCCCACTAATAATCATCTTTTTTCCCATCCATACATACTAACGAACCGATTTCCAAACGACATATGTGAGCATTCATTAATGCACGGAAAAATGTGGAACAAGGATCGTTTGTACTTCAAACATCCGCCATTTTATTTCTAAATCATTGGAGCACACTGGCGCAATCGGCTATTGAATTAGCTTAACCTTTTTTTAACTTTTATTTTTAATCGACTTTAAAATTATATTTTTAATACTTTGTATGGAAAATTCTGTTCAATAATATGGGCCTCTTCTCAGAATGAGGTTTAGGTCTTATTTTGCAATGCTGGCCTGGTACGAGAGGGCGAACTAAGCACGCTATCAAAATCCTTATGGACTCTCAGGAGTGCAGGTTTCCGAACCACTTTCACCGATAACCCAAGTGATATCGAACTGAAATCGAAGGATCAATGGACCAGGCCTAGTCCAAAATCAGACTCTCTTGAGTGCAAGGCAAGCGCTTAACCGCTAGGACATCACTGCTAGTCTCGCGTAGTACATTTCTTATAAAGTAATTAGCGTGTAAGTGTTTCAAATTCCAACGTTTACCAAACGAAAATGAAGTCTGATAAAGAGTCATGATTTAGTTAGGTAGGTACTACATTTTTTTATCCGTCACTGCTCTTTATCAGCCAGTCATTAATTGATTTGAACTGAAACTGGGAGAAATACATTAAACAAGTTCTTAGTCGCAAGCGCGAGGTTCTGGATCCCGATTACCTGGTTACACAAAGTGTTATTGGATTTTTCAGTATAAAAACTCTTTGTAGCAACACATAGTTTGGAAATGTGCCCGCCAGATGGCAATACGCTCGCCCTTGCCTCGGCGAAATGTAAGTGTTCCTCGGTGTTACTCTTCGGAAAATACAGGCTTGATGCTTTGATTTATTTTATTCATCCAAATTATAATTTCCGATAACAACATACACTGTGATAGGCATCGATACTGCGCAATGTATCCGTACTTAACGAAAATGTCATACATATTTATAGAACGGACATTTTAAATAATGACCAGTGAAACAGTCACGTTACGTTCCTTCATTTGCGTAAATGACAGCTTTAAAATATTCATTGAGCGAATAAAGAGGCACTGGATTCGATAATCATTAAAATATGTTGTTTTTTATGTAAAGATCATATCTATATATATATAATATACCTTTAATATATAGTATTCGTTATTTGTGACGAGTTTTATGGATGACGAATCGACTAAAAAACACGACAAATGTAAGATACTACTTTTCCCCGTGCGTATCGTAACTGTAAAATAAATTCATTCATTCATCAAATGCAAATACAATCTTTTGGTAAACTTACATGATTGTCTCACTATATGTATTTACAACAACGAACTGAAAAAGCTTAGTCTGAGATAAAATTATTCACGACCTATAAAAGGATACCTATTATATTCTTGATTATGAAACGTGATTTAATAAATAATCAAATGAAATTAAATCATTTTATTTGTCAATGAAGGTATCAACAAATTTCAAAAAGTGTATAACAATAAAAATATTTACTCCGCAGATCAATCTTCAAATTTATTAAATAAATTATTCAAACATCTATAAAATATATACAAAAAAATATCATCAAATCTGTTTGAGGAAACCATAATCGGATAAAAAAAAACATAAAATCATTACTAACACGAGCGAAAACGAATCGAAAAAAAAAGAGATTTTACCACACAAATGAAAAATTCAAAAGATCATATGGCAGAGGCATTATCTAAACGTCACAAACAGCCCGTATTGGCAGTTTGAAACAGATAAGGACGATAAAAAGTCTGCCAATGATCGACATTGAGCCTCCACGATGAATGGACGAGCCACAAAGAAATATCGGAAAATTGGAATCAATTTACGAAGTCTTTTATCGTGATTTCATGAGACATTGCTAATTGAATTTATGTAATTCCTACTTACGTTTTGGATGATTGCCAGAATCCAGGTTACTAAAGAATTGGTCTTGGTAACTTTCAAGAGCATGACCGTTTTGACTTTGGACATTAGTTTTTTCTGTATCGTTAACAGACTTAAATTGCTAAATCGCTCATGCAAAACACATAGAAAGCCAAGTGCTTAGACACGGCGCCAATCAAATTGGTCGTTGATGTGATTAAGTCTTTCAAGATTTGGTTTCGTGGGGTGATTTGTTCGGTATTAAGTTATCAGTACCTCTGAGTTTTTCACTATTTACTTTCATAGTAAATGTAAATTTTTATGCAAGCGATTTTAGTTCTTAACTTGGTTATATTAGGGATTACAGTCGCTAACATGACTTCTCTATAATATAGTAAATAGTAAATCAAAACTTAACTATGACACATATGTCACTTAAGCGACTCTAATCCCTAATGTAACCAAGTTAAGAACTAAAATCGCTATCATGAACATTTACTTTACTATGATAGTAAATAGTTAGAAAACTCGTGATAGAGGTACAGATATACCGTTGTTAAAATTCAATATGTTCAGAATGTTGGTTACAAAAAGTTATTAGGGCATGGTACATAGGGTATTATTATCCATGGAACAGAGACTTTAGGCGAAGCAGAGTGTCGAGCTTTCATTACATATTTTACCCAAATAAAACTTATTCTATTTCATTTCCAAACACCACAGTCTTGACACCTTATGACACTCAAACATTTTTCCGAAATCTCAAGCTCAACAACACAACACGAACAAAACAATACGAATCATTCGTTCGACAACAATTCAATTAGTCGGCAATTGAGCGCTGGAGGGCTCACTGCGCTCACTCGACAACGCTCGAGCTGACAAAATAGACCCCGTAATGAAGACGGATTACTCCACAAAAACAAGTGAAAGGAAACGAACCAGTAATAAAAATGGCGGCAAAGATGCTTGGAGAGGTAGCTGGAGTGTTTGGAATGAAAATAGAAAACGCATTAGAATTCGTGTGTTTTGTTTCGTAAGTGCGTTTTTTTAAGTTAAAAGAGCTTAAGGGCTTAAATAAGTCTGCCGTGTGCATAAAAGACTCATGACGTATTCTTGTTATTTCCAACATTTTTGTTATTTTTTTTATTCTTTCTTTTTTCATACTGTGCATATCGAAATATTAAATGGATTGTTTTTTTACCTTTATCACATTTAACGTTTAAGATAAACGTTGTCAAATGCGTTGAAAACAAAAAACCAAACTCCACATTACTTTCTTTCCTACTAAGTAACAAGATACTATAAGACCCAAACAATAAACAAACTTCCGATCTAAAACAAATCAAGCCCACAATATACCACATTTATAGAACTTCTGCCTCCTTCCAAGACCTATTAAACTCGAGGCATCCACTAAAAAATATCCATCTCCCGTTATAAAACGCGGCGGCAGCACACCGTGAAATTGCCGCCGCTCCCGCGAGAGGGCGACACCCGCGCCGCGTCTTTTTCGACGCCAAGAGGTGTCCAAGTGGCCTTTATTCATTTCGCTACCTCTCTTGACAATTTGGAGTTTGTAACTGTGATTCGTTTCGCGATACGTGACGCTTATGTTTTATTCTAAGATGGGATGCAAGTCTTAGGGTATAAAGAAAAGATAAAGGAAAACGTGGCGCTGGTTTTTGTTCGGTGCCAAATATTATGTAATGGAATTTGGCATTCAAAACAGGAAAAATCCCAGTAGCCTGCAATTTTGACCCTTTAGAAAAAAAGCTGACGTTTATTGGCATCCAAAGCATATAGAACTTAAGCACATGAAGAAAACAAATATATAAAGGACGACGAGAAAACAGAAAGACCGTGCAGCAAGTCCGACAGAATATCAATAATAGTTTGAATACTAAGAAACGGTCACATCAACTGGCAGCTGCATATTAGACTTAAAACGGGGTCATTGGAGACACCTAAAAGTATATCTTAAACATACGTAGTCTCTTTGATCTAATATTACTTTGGTACTGGAAACTACTATTTTAGGTTCTGCTCCCAGTCCCAGATGCGGCACAATATCAGGATTTTACTTGCAGCGCCTGCCATCTCACCTCCGCCACGCCACGCATTACTGGGTGACACTGAAACTTCAAGTTTAAAACGGTTGTCAGAAGTTTTGGGCTGCTGCACCAGCCCTGCACTCATGCTATTTAAGAATATCGTTTAGCTGCCAGCTCCTGACAAAATTGTCTTGAAATACGTGCAAAAATAATAATATTAATACGTGCTAACTAATAAATAATAATACGTGCAAAATAGGTATTTGGGCGTTAACGTTTCCTACATCTAAATCTTAACGAATTAATTTCATTTGTCAGATTATAAATTAGATCTACAGGTTTTTTTTTTATTTAGTTTTGTTTATTAATTATCACGAGAAGTATAAAGAATATTTTTAGTTAAAAAACGAATTTTTAGTTTTAATTATTTCTCAATCTATAATCAATATCAAAAAAACAAAAACGTGACGACGTGGTCGTCTTACTTGTCGTCGTTTTACTTGTGTCTATAACATATATAAAAAAAAAACAGCAAAATCAGCTCATATTTAGTGGGGTAAAAACGTTAACGTATTTTGTATGAAAACTTTTAGCTAAACTATAGTCTTAACTAGCATGAGTGCAGGTCACGAAAGTATCGTACGAAAGTATATATATATAAAGCATAATCCGACAATAGAGTCTATTTTCTTTTTATAATTGCTCTTAGGTTTTAATTTATAAAACTGAGACGTAAAGACTCATTATAGCATAGATTTGTATTGTTGGATTACCGACAATACAAATCTTTGAAACAAAAAGAACTACAACCTCGCTACGACTATTTATTATGAACGCAAATTAAAAGCGCCGTTGCTACAAGTAGCGAATTATTTACTATCATTTTCTTTGTTCTGTTAAATTACGAGTATTTGCTTGCTACAAATGAAAGGCGAAAAGCTTCGCGTCTGAATTTGATAAAATTATATTTTGTACTAGTATTATACAAATTTTAAAGGAACGAATAAAACAGATGACATAATACAAATACACTTTACGGTAACCCGTACCTTGTACCTCCAACCTTTCCTCTTTGAACCTGCAGTCTATAGTAACAAATTGAATTTACTCCCGTTGCTACGTCCAAGGGTTAGACAAAGGTGAACTACACCAAAATTTCACCGATGCCGTTAATGAGTCCCACGTAAGACGAGGCGAGCCTATTGCCATTTACAGGGCACAGTTCCATACTCCGAGCTGCTACTGCGAATGTCAAAACTGAAAAACTAAATAACACTTTGCCTGACTCGGGAATTGGATCTAGTACCTCACGCTGAGCAGTCGCCTTTGCGTCCACTAGACCAGTGAAGCACAGAAATTTAAATAGTTGTGGTAAAGCGCGTGACCTTATCAACGCGCAAGAGTATTGAAGCACAACAAATCAAGAGAGCGCTCATATAAAAAAATGTATTTGCACATAATTAAGTTTTTATAAGATTCCTCCTGTGAACCGGCGACTCGTGTCCCGGTAGTTAAATATTAGTACATGGAATTTCTATTAACATTTTATTTAGATTTCAGTGGTTAAAGAATGCCCCGTCAAGTACTACTGGCGCTTTACTGATCTCACCAATCCGCCTATTATGTTAATGATAAAATCAACAATAAGTATTAGTAATCGTAATCACCAACCTGGGAGCATATTAAAATCCGAAGTATTACGTGGAAGCTTTAATTCAAAAGAAGACTTCATTTGTTTATCTGTAAGGTAACTTGCATAAACCCATACGGACCTACCCACCCGTATAAGTCCCACCACACATGTTAGAAACAGATTAGACTGACCGCCTTGACTGATACGATAGGAACACGTCAGTTTTGTATCATTCCAGTCGCACCAGGCTGGCCCTAATTTTCAGAATTTTCACCGCAACTGAAGTAAAACCGAATCGTACCGTATCGTAAGCGATCTCTCGAACATTCCATGGAACATGCACTGAACTACAATGACACTTGTTATGTTAGTTTGCGATAATATTGAAATTTGAAAGCACTCCAGCTAGCTAGGTACTAGATGAGTCCAGAATGTTCTAAATATTTGCACCGTGCAATGCTTCTTTAGATTAGAACTGGCTTTGGCTGGCTGCTTTATTTGATACTTTAGTGTAAACGTGAGCGAACAATATTCGTTAACTGTAGTGAGCTAAGCTTCGCAATGAAGTACTCTTATGGGAGCGAAGAGGACTTAAATTAACAAATTCCGAATATTTGTTAAACATTGCTATTTTGTTTCGTGGCTTGATAATATTAGATTATTTTTTACCCAAAACCCTTCGTCCTCATACTATGTGGCCGGTACGATGAGAACGTTCAACTATTTTTATCAACGTTACTCCTTTAACTTTTGGAATTAGGATTTTTCAATCACTTTTACACGTCTATTTTAAAATAGATGACGTCGGCATTTCCTATGACTATCCCTGAGAAGAAAACGCCGAAACAAACTCAGGGGGTCAAGGTCTATTTTAGAGTCCAGACAGATTGTATGGACCTTAATCCATTGTATCATGTTCGTGTATCATGATTGTATCATAGTTTATAGGCACAATTCTCACAAGTACATATACCCAAACCGAGAACACCTAATTGTAGGTTATTTCTGCTCGTGCTGAAATAGAACCCGCGACACGTAGCACAGAAAGTCAATGGCCTAGCCACTGCACCAAGACGATTCGATGTCAAAAATATTGTTCTGTTTTTGCTAGTAGCACTAGTCTCTTATACGATCTTATATAAACTGGTTACTGTAATGTCACGGTACAATCAAACTACAAAGCATTAAACTTCTTCGTAGAAAATTCTTCAAACGTGCACCGTGCGTGATGTATTGCAATTGCTTTACACGACAAACTGACTTCCTTTAATTTCCACATCTCACGGAAATGCTATCGTATATTTTAAATTTTCAATACAACCTAACTCAAAGAAAATAAAAAAGAAACAAAAATTATATAACTCAAGTTTCTAAAGAATCTAATTTAAAACAGGCGACATTACTTTTATCTTAAAACGTAAACTCCAAAACACCTTTATCAAGAATCACCGAAAGCGCCAGCTAAATTCTAAACGAGCCACTCCATCAGCGAAATTAATTTCACAAAAACAATTTAAGTGTCCGCAATAAATTATTTAGCTTCGAGCTTAGTAATAATGTAACGTGAGTCTCCTTTAGAAGTAACGAGGGACGCTGAGCCCAACAGAAATGTTTATATAGCTTTGTAAATGCATTGCAACACTGTGGCATAATGCAAAATACTTGATTATTCTAAATCCACAGGACAGAGCACCTACTCAGTCCGGCAGCTTCACAATAACGGCCACTGCAATGCAAATTGCTAGAATAATACTTAAATTGAAATATTTCGCGAACAAACACAAATAATATTATACTCTAACACAACTGGGTAAGGATTAAAATGATATATGAGTGTGCAAATGAAAACGTTACCGTCATATTATTTGATGAGTGGGGAATGAGTGTCCTGAATAAATTTGCAAGTGGTTTACACGATACGGAAAGGTATGCTTTTAATGGCGCTTCCTTGTTTTAAATTAGCAGCTCGGACACAAATCTGTAATGGAGGCTTTCTAAAGAATGTTGTGCTTTGAGGAGAGTTCGTGATGGATTTTTGTTTTACTTTAAGAGTGTTTCTTAATGTTATTCAACACACCTTAATTTAAACTACTGCAACCAAATTAGCGTAAAATTTTAAATTCACTATCTTTATAATAAATATTACGTAAAGGCAAACTAACAGAACAACGGTATGAAAATATTTTCATGACATTGATATATTCTACAAATAAAGCCCAAACAATATTTCACTGATATTTTAACTCTTTCAAATATTTTAACTATAGATATCCATTAAATAAATAGTCGGATCTGATGTTTTAGATAAAACGTATTCAAATGAATACTCCACGATAAATCTAATACAAATATGTATCCATCCATTGGACAGTACAATTACTTTTATTTCTTTAATTTAAGTGTTTAGCTCTCGTCGGTGGAGCAATCGCCACTTCTCTTTGTTTTCTGCCTTCGTTTTGACCTCTTGATACGACTCTACCCCTAGTTTTCCTTTACTTGTTGTGCAAAGCTTCGTCTAGGTCATTAGTTCCCAAAGTGGTTCAGGTGGACCCCCAGAGGTCCACAGGAGACTCAACGGGGGTCTACGTTGGCGTGACAAAAAAATAGGGGGTTTACAATTCAATTTACAATATGGTATAAATTAACTGCAGGGAGTCCATCGGAACCAGCAAAATTTTGAAAGTGGTCTATGAGAAAAAAAGTCTGGGAACCCCTGGTCTAGTTCTTCCCCTTCCTCTCTTTCCTTCAATTTTTTCTTTCTAAAATTGTCTTGAAGAAGTGAACGTGTCGTATCAAGTTACTTTTCTGCTCATGAGTATTAAAAATTAAATGTAGATATGTACTACACGTCCGCACACATTTGCAAAATGATCTAAACACTAACTAGAATTAACTACACTACTTAGTTTGTTAAATTGTTCTGTATTCAATCGGGGCGTAAAGTCAACACATCAAAATGTTCTTCCCTCCACACATAGCTTGCAGAGTACAACTGTCTTTCAACCGAATCGATAGTTTGTTAAGCCAATTAATGCATTACGGGTGCTGCACTAACGAACGGCTGCGGTTCCGAAATACCGCCGGATCATTCGCAAATAGGAGAAAAGGATGATTTGTCCACATTTTTGTTCCGTTTTTGTATACCAGCTCTGTTTGTAATAATTTATACCCGAGAGACGCCTGATGTTTGAATAACTAACGATAAATTCAGATATTTTGCTTTTTATAGACAAACCGCTTGAGTTTAGAACAAAGATAATCGGTACTATTAATGTGTACTAGTCACAGTGACACGGAGCTTACTTTAGTTTTGTACTAACATTGGCTTAAGTTTTCAGCTAATGAATAAACTGTCTGTGAACAATGTAAGCAGCAGACAATAAGAGTTATTTATAAATGGACGTAATATGGGCCGCGCGACCTGAAATAAAAAGGTAATTATTATTTTTGTCAGTCTGTTTGTTACCATCGACTAATCCACTGAACCGATCGTTATGAAATTTTACAAAGAGGTAACCTGAGTCCTCGAGAGTAAAAAAAGCTGCAAAGTAAAAATAAGCCTAAAAATATCCTTCACATATTTGACTACTGCAGCAAAACAATAATTACATACAAACTACACTGTTACTGCTGCTACTGGTTGTTTGTACATGTGACATGTATGTTTGTAAACTGTACCCACGATACAGGAGAAATCCTAGTGTGGGACAATGTATTTAAAAAAAAAAACAAAACTACACCCCGACGAAGTTGTTTAAGAGCCCTTTTTCTAGCATTATCTTTTTATCTGCTGCTCTTAATCAAAGCTCCCCAGATATCGCTGCAATAAACGATAGTGTACTAAAATATAACTGTTTTAGCGGTAGCATTATTCTAATCCTAACTTTCAATGTAAGAGAGAATAATCACATTTTAGACTTGGCATTGAAGCCAATAGAGATTTAATTATGATAAATGTTACCAAAAATAAATGACTAAACCGATCACCAAATATTCCGGTCATTGTTTATGGATATGTCATGTGGAACTCTAAACTTTGCACCCCTAAATCCATTTTACAAATAAACACGAGGCCCCAGAGTTGAACCGAAAAGGCTTTGCGATATAAATCTTCAATGAAAGCGACAATACGGTGTTTACGTTATACCGAGCGGAAAATTTACAACGAAATGTAATTACGGTAATCTTTCCGAAAGTGGAGTTGTACGAGACGCGTATATTCAAATGCTACTTCAGTACATCGCCACCGGTGGAGAATATGTTAGGGCAGCCACACTCAAACTTCTTTTTGGACCACTTTCAGATTTTAGCTGTGTCCCGCGGGTCGCTACATAAATCACAGCATCTGTTTTTAGGTGTTAATGAAAAAACCTATTACGTTTAATTGTTTATTTAAATTTTAGTGAGAATGATGATCACGTCGTATCACGTGTGCAATCAGTGCCCTGCGCCTATTATTCCCGCGGAATTTTGTTAAATAGGTAATTGGTGTAGTAACTTCGTTAATAGAATTTGAAGTTACAAAGGGTGGGCCACTTTTGAAAGCCTGGCGGGCCGCATGCGTTCTGTGGGCCGCAGTTTGAGTATGGCAGTGTTAGGGTCAATTCACACTGAGCGATCAGCGGCCGGCAGCGGCTTTTTGAAGCAATATATTACAAATCATTTTGAATCTTATCTACTGATTAAAAAGTCCATAGTTATTTGAAGACAAGGGAGGGGCTGCACGAGCCTTCTAACGCCGCACTGCCCCTTGCGGCGCCGCGCTCTTACGGCCGCTGCACGCCGCTGCTCTTTCAGTGGGAATTGACCCTTAGGGTTTCTATAACAGTGTTTTAAGTTGCATGGAAGGTTTTATAAATGGAATAAGCACTTCCTAACGTTCTTCGTTCTGGCACGCGGATGGTGTAGGTATAAATTCAGCCCACTATTGTCTCACTGCTGGGCAAGGGCCTCTTCTCAGATTGAGAAGGGTAAGGCGACACACCATCAAGAACTTTATGGAGCCCTCTCAGGTGTGCAGGTTTCCTCACTGATGTTATACTTCACCGTTAATGCAAATGATAATCAAATTCTGATCCGTACATGATTCCGAAAAGTCAGAGGTGCGGGCTAGCTTTGAACTCGGACCGTCTTGCATGGAAGGCAATAAGTCCTCTTGAATGAAATAAGTACAAATGAAGATACCTACTGCGTGCTTACATATATTACATAACATAACATAACATAGCATCACGCCTGTATTCTCCGAAGGGTTAGGCAGAGATTGTACTATTGTACACTCACATTTCGCCGATGCTGTTATTGAGTCCCATGTAATAGGGGGCGAGCCTATTGCCATCTAACGGGCACAGTTCCAAACTCCATGCTGCTACTAAGAATTTCCATACAGAAAAACCCAATAACACTTTGCCCGACCCGAATCGAACCCAGAACCTCACGCTTAGCAGTCGCGCTTACGACCAGTTACAAACATCCATCCATCCATATATCCTCACAAACTTTCACATTTATCATATTAGAAGGAAGTAGGATGTACTTATAATAATCCAATCTGGTCTCGCCTTATCGCGTAGATACTGATTTTTTTTATACATATGCATACGTAGTATCCTTTGTGTGCCAGGGTCCTGTTTAAGTAAGGATTATGACGTAAGCATCGTAATAATATGTCCTTAAGTGCCATAATACCGTAGAATTTTACATAATACCGTAGAAAACGTAAGTTTGACAAATCCTGAATTCTGTTCGCCCGTCGTACCTGTTAACGAGAAATAAATGCTAATTATTTTGTTGCTTTTAGTCACGTTCCGGGTCATGAGTTGCTTGTAATGTTAATGGTTTGTTTGGGAAATGAGTTTGAAAGAAAAAAAAAATTGAGTTCCATAGTCAAAGTCAAAGTCAAAGTATTTTATTTCAAGTAGGCCTTTTCAGGCACTTTTAAAAAGTCGAGACCTTAGGCGCACGGTTCCAAAGTACCCACTTTCCTATGGTGAAGAGACCGGCAAGAAACTCCATGGATACTCTTTTCAAAAAACAAAAAGTTAATTTACAATTAAAATCTTAAACTAACATTCATTATATAAGAAAAATACAAACTTACTAAAACGTTACTTACATAATGAGGTAATACAATATGAGTTATACAAGTGTTTCGAATAAGAAATAAAAACGGCATAAACCGTTCAAAGCGGATAAAACAGAAAAACGAAACAAAAAAGAGAACGAAAGAAAGAAGATGCCCCTTGTAGATCCCACCTCAGAACTCTTCTGGAATTCACTTCACATAAAACGGATTTTTACTCTTATTCTTTTACTGTCCATGCGGTGCGATTGTGGAACTCGCTTCCGCCTAACATACGTGATTCTAATACAATTTCTGTCTTTAAGAAACGTGTCAAAGAACATTACCTGTCTAAATTACAGTGATTGTCCATTATAATATATATATATATATTGTAAATATTTAGTTGTATGTAGTTTATTTTTTATTTTTCTATTTATGTAGTTTATTTTATATTTGTTGTTTCATAGTTACTATTTGGTTTAGTTTAAGATATATCTATTGGTTAAGTTTAGATATTTAAGAGTTTTCTTATATTCTTTTTACACACTGTGTCTACGTGTTTGTCATATATATTTCCTGTCGCGGAACTACTGGAAGAAATTTCTTAAGAAATAAGTAGTTCCTTTGTGCTCATGTTTCGTTTTTTACATTTATATCATCGTGTTTACTGGTGTGTACATAAATAAATAAATAAATAAATAAAAATAAATAAGAATACAAAATAATGAAATATCAAGAATGTAAGTGATCACAAAGTAACGTTGAGTACCTTTACTGTCCCACTGCTGGGCAAAGGTCCCCCATATCTTTCCATACCTTTCGCTATATTGCTGCTTCCGACTAGTTTGTACTGAAGATGTTTAAGTCGTCACACCAGCGTTTTTCTAGACCTACGCCTGCCTCGGCGGCCGCGTCACCCGTTCTTAGGCACCTTAATTGTGTGAATTGTTTTTCAAGAAATTCTTAGCTGCAGTGGTTTTTAATTGTGTCCACCAAATAAGGGCACTTCACTATGTGGGTCTAGTACCGTCATTGGTGTACTCGGAGAGCTCTACTCGTGTTTTGAAAAAATATATGATTATTTTCATGCTTTTTTTCGTGAACCATAACGAGAACTAAACAAAACGTTGCTAAATCTATTTTTAAGCGCTTATAAATAATCCCTCTCGGTTTGGTTTGGTTTGGTCATGTAGAGAGGATGGATGAAAGGCGATTAACAAAAGGGATTTATAAAGCGGTTGTTAGTGGTAACGCCAGGAGGGGACGCCCTAGAAGGACATATACGGACCCTATCGGTGATGTCCTTTAAAAATGTCAGGTGTGCAGTACCCACAACCGGCGTTCATGTATGAAACGATGCATGAATGTAGATGAAGCAAAAGGGTTATGTAAGGATCGTAGCACGTGGCGTTCCGTAGTTTCTGCCTACCCCCATGGGAAAAAGGCGTAACTTTTTGTATGTATAAATAATCTGAATCAGAGGCATGTTCTATGAAGTTAGTAATAAAGATATTAGCTCGTAATGAGTGAAGAGCATGCAATGCTTTTTAAAGCTACGATAACAGTACTGAACTTTAACTGTTGAAGATATTATGTGCTTAACTGTTATGTGAACGGAAATTTGTTTTAATTCACAAATTATCTGAACATTTTTTTTTAGTAAGACTGTGGTTAGATAACGCTGAAACATTTCAGTTTAATATCGACGGGCGCAAAGTAAAAAATGCTATTTACAAAATCACTTTTGAGGAGAGCGCATAATAAATGAGAGTACAATGTAGACATAATTAGCTAAAATTGACTACACATATGAATACCTAACTTTATAATTATGAAGTGAAGCAAACCACAATTAATTCGATTTAAATTTAACAAATTTTTTGCTACAATTTTTCATATTATGCACTCTCCTCAAAAGTCACTATTTTGTAAATAGCTTTTTTTACTTTGCACCCGTCGATATAAATTCAGATCGTTAATTTTAAAGTTTAAAAATGTTTCATTGTGTCTGAATATTTGATTTTAAATAATTGTTGAATTAATAAATTATTATGACATTTGCATACCTTAGAGAATTAAAAAAAAATATATATTTTAATTACGAGATAAATTATAATTTTATTAAAACATTTTTTTTTTTGTTTTTTCGATATAAGCTTGCCTAAGTCATCCTTAATTCAAACATTTATTTGCACCATTTATTTGTGTACAATATAGGTCTTACATAAGTTTATGCACTTAAAACTTTGCGGCCTTTTGCAGGCATTGCAAATTAATGCAATCATTATGTAATCAAATTCAACGATCGTGATTGATTGTGTATTAACTAGGATTGACACATATTCACACGTCAATCGGCTGTTTAGGTACACGTTCTATCTGGATCGGGATCGTTGATTCTGATCACACATTGCGATCGAAACTGAATGTCTACTTGAGCGTTGCCTTTATTAAGCGTCAGATATGCAACTCAGCACCTTTTTCTACTTATTGCTGAGTATATGCGTCCCCTTTCCATGCCATGTTTTAATACCTATTGCATCTCAGTTTTACCCATCTGTAGGTCATACAAATATTTGCTACGTGCGAGAATCGGACCCGCGACACGTAGCGCTGCAGTCGATCACAAGCAAAATGTCTCGTCAATCACTCGATATCAATACGAAAGCGTGTCAACCGACCAAGCAAGAGAATATGTTTTGATTCCAAAATTTTGAGTATTTTAATTGAGGACACATCTATAAAATCAGTAAATTATGCTCAAAACATAAAATAGTCCGCCACTAGCCCAAGACAAGTAGATAGTATCGCTCCCCGTCACTGTGAAAGCGTGTCAACCGCCCAGCGAGCAAAGAGTGTGTGTTGTGCTTCCAATATCCGGTTTGTCATTCTGCGGCAGGGACGTCGCAGCACTAGGAATATGGAATAACGACCGGTGTTGCCCAGTTTAATATTAAAATACGTATATTAACACTTATAAGTAATACAAATTTCATACCGATGAGTGTGCAGATTTCAGGAAAAATATAATATGATCCGGCTTAATTTTACTATTGATTGAAAACTGTCAATTTGTAATGAAAATGTGATAATTAGGTACAATATCAAGCTTCCGCGATCCACACGAAACCAAAAACATATTTTTAAAACCCTAGAAAGATCATCTAGCAAGCTTTATTTTACGGGTTACGTTCACAAATTAAAGAAATATTAATGCGGAAAATATTTTACATATAGAACATTAATAATAGTTTTATATATATATATATATATATATATATATATATATATATAATAGAGCTATTTGACGTTTCTCTCTCACTGGTTATGACTAGTTTAGTTGAAATCATCAATTTCAGCCCAGTAGATGGCCACGCCTACAGGCCTTTTAATAGAACTAATATCTGCACGTGATTACAGGGAACATTTAAGTTATGTTACAATTTAATATGAATTCAATAATATATTCTCAATGGCAACCCAGTAAGACGAGCGTGCGCCGGAACCGTTCAGCAGCTCAAACATCGCGACCGACACGACCGACGCGACACGGCTCTGTTACACGAGTTTGTTTGATATAGTGTGTAACCTGCAGCTCAACTTGTGTTAGTTATTGATACATGACAATCAACAGCACTATAATAACGACTGTATAACACGGATAAGCGCTAACTGCTTTTTTTATGAAACCGTTAGTTTGCATGCGACTTCGCCCGCGTGGATTACGAAGCATTAGCCTATGTGCTATTCCAGACTAATCTATCTCTGTTCCAAATTTCATCCAAATCCATTCAGTAACAAAGATCCATCCATCCACCCATCCATCCATCCTCACAAACTTTCGCATTTATAATATTAGTAGGATAGGATATTAGTAGGAGGTAGGATAGGATAATAAATTTGTCTTATGTGAATTTTACGTAATCCAAGGTTCTAATCTTCTAGTCCTTAAATGGATCAATTTAAGGGTTATTGTACCTATTAATATGAACAACTTATTAATAGGACAAACCATAAAGTCGTAAAAAAAAAAGTGTTCCATATATTCTACAAATATTCAATACTAATGACTTAAATGTACCGAACAGCAGATTTTTTCATTCATATTAATGTGTACAATAACCCCTTAACGGGATCGGGACTAGGAAGGTATAAAGATAAAAGTTAATTATTCGTTTAATATTTATATATTACTATTCTGTCTACAATTTTGACAGAATGTATCACGTAAGACAAATAGGTATGTAAATGGACCCGGAAATGAAAACATAAACATAACTCTGATATAAAACATTGTATCTGGTTGTATCTATAGAACAATGCAGTTAATATTAATTGCCAGTTACCTGACGTGTGATGTTGGCACAAAGCATTCATATTCGATGGCACATCCCGCATACATCGCGGTACGTTAATGGATGATATAAAATTCTGATTGGATAGCGGATTATATTACAGCGACTGAATTTAAAAATTAACTTTGTGACGTTATATATTTGGTATACGGATGTCATGGGATTGTAGTTATGCGGAAACTTAATTGGAGCGCGCAATAACTGTGAAATATTATTGCGAAGTATATTTATTCCTAAAAGAGGTTCTATTATTTACAACAAAAAAAATTAGAACCCGAAACAATATGATTCCAGCGGATCCTGCCGCAATTAGTTAATAATGATTTAAGATTAGGTTAGTATCTTACAGCATGTTTTAGTAATGTAGCTTACTGAAAGTGTCTGATACGTCATCCTAGTGTGTGTTACATTTACCCGGGTTGAATACTCGGGTGACTGTTGACAGCAATCCTAATTTCGGCAAGACTTCTCCGGTCGTAGGGATTTCCATATCTACTATTTCCATATCTAGAAAAGTGCATCCTAATACCTCCTGCGCATATACTTCTTGCGTATAAGAGTTGCATTCAGGGCCGTTTAATATCTTATCTGTTGAAGGTTTGCTTGACTAGAGATGGATTAAAGAAACTAAACCTTTTAGAGCTTTTATTTTTTAACAAAGTACAGTTTACAAACATATGTCTCACATGCACACACCTCGACCCGAAACAATTACTTTGTGGATAAAAATATTTTAAGAAAGGTAATCGCGTAGTAGTAGTAGTTTCGTTAAATGTTACAAATTGATCAGCACAATTGATTTACATTTAAAGATGACCTATTTAATAAAATTTCAGTGCCACGACCCGTCACCACTCAAGTTAACTAAATGCTTAAAACCATTTCATTCAGCTGCATGATAATGATGGAGAATGCCCCATCATTAACGTTTTTGAGGGGAAGTGCTAATAGCCCAATGGCATTCGGAGGGTAAGTGGCGGAAGCTAAGAAAAACGGGAAGCAAAAAGTTGAGGGATTTCGATGGAGAGATAGTTATTGTAAGGGATGAAGGTTAGATTTTGCTAATCTGTGATGCCGGAAGAGTGTAGGTTAACATAACATAGCATCACGCCTGTATTCCCCGAAAGGTTAGACAGATGTGTACTATTGTACACCCACATTTTGTGTGGTTTCGTTTATGTAAATGTGAAACGTTGATATACAAAAGCTACATCCAACGGTTAAGTATGTAACATTATGTGTTCTGTGCACGGAGTAAATACAAAGGTTCAGTGCATCCAACACTAGACTCCCGGGTTTGGTTCCCGGGTCATAGATATTGTTATTAGGCTTTTCGATTTGGGCTTGACCTGGTAGATGACAATAGGCCAATAATTACCTTTTACATGGGACTGAATAACGGCTAGTACACCTCTGTCATACCCTTCTGGGAATACAAGCGTGATGCTATTGCGTAGTGCGTAGCGTAGCGTAGTGTTATATAATGTTTTCTATACTTTTCATTCTTCATAAAGGTGAGCGTCTAAAATTCTACTCTTCCTACAAACAAATGAAAGCCTAAAATTAAAGGAAATAGGTAAAATTACCACGTAACAAAATTTCCCGTAATCGCATTTCCAATTGGGGTCTAAAGCAACAACTGTATAATAATAGTTTGATATTGTAACATTTCGAGCGAGTGTTGCCAGTAAACATTACTTTTGCTGCAATAGCACCGTTGAGATCCCTCAGTCGATAAGCTATAGCGTTAAAAGCGCAATAGCACGAACTGTAGCCTTCTTCGTGAGCAATATAACTTAGTGTTATAATTGCTGTAAGAAACGAAAAGGGTTTGAAGAATTTTATTTTGTAAAATGTAGTAATTGTTTGCTTATCTTGGTCCTATTTTCGTTTTGCAACTTTTGTAGTGAGATCGTTTCATGGCTGTGGTTTCGGAGGCCCTAATGTGAGTTTCTTTTGACAAACTCGATATAACGCATCGAACGCGTTGGGCGCTCCGATTGGTCCTTTTGGTGCTCTCCACCAATAAGAGCCTAGAACGCGTTCGATACGTTAAATGCAGTTTGTCAAAAGAAACTTACACTAAGGCCTCGGATCCCAAGCTGGTTGATGTAGTTGGGTAAGTTTTTAGAAGAATCCTGAATGTTTTAGAGTGCCCCGTATGCTGTTGTAATTCATATGCTGTTGTAATTTAAAAAAAAAAAAACTTACGTTTTGACAGTAATAATTCGGCTTGCGACCTAACATTGTTATTGAACTGCAGAACACATCTACCAAGCCCTTTGGGCTTTCCGTGCATGAGCATAACATGTGAGTTACCTGAGTAGAACTCATTGAGATATCAGCGTGATGCAGGCGCGCTAGAAACTTTATGCGACAGCAATATTGGATTTCAATATGTAAACTATGTAGAACATGCTTTCCTTTATGCAAAGCGAATCTAACAACGAGCTGGGATCGTTTGGATAAAGAAAGTTGTGTCAATGGTTAAATGTAAGGTAATATTTTCCCTATTTAGATTCAGACGCCAGATATAGTTTCTGGTAGATGTTTGCGTTATAACAGCGAAGTCACTACAGTATATTTCAATTTCATCGCTATGACCTACACCTTTCTACACCGCTACGCTTCGCTACATGGCTACGAAGTAAAGCGTGTTATCGTAGCGGTTCCGTAGCAATATAAAAAGATAAGTACGTACATAAAGTATAGCTACGATAATGTGATTAGTCCGCTTCTTTAAACCACTACGCTTTCTTAAAAAAAAACTATGTTTTTACTCCTCTTTATATGGCCGCTATGCTTCGCTATGTAGTTATTTTATTTATTTTACTCAACTTTTTACGCTTCGCTACATAGTTGCCTCTGGATTATAAAGACCAGACTGCATTGACGGAATAGTTTGGTGAAATTAATTACGGTATCTTTTTTTATTACGTTTTGAGACGGGCGGGGTGGCTTTTATATTAGATATTAAAACGAGACTGTGCATGACATCGTTAATATGCCAAATATCTGAAAAAGATCTCCTACAGTTCTTATTAAGCATTATCCTTTCGCGCCATTAAACAAACAAAAAATCACGCCACTGTCAAAACAATATAATCCATTACAATTGGAAATCAATAATCAATATTTCAAACAGAAACATAACATTCATAACAAACTCGCTGATCCCGCAAAAATGGGGTGTTAAGCGAAAAAGAAAAACGGATATTATTTGATCGTACAATGTATCACGCGAATGAGACTGAGGGGGTGCGAAAACAAACTCACTTCCAATATCCAATGAAAAATCAATCCATCAAATCCAATCAAAAATCTAGAACAAGTTATTATTACGTTATACTTAACTAACGAAAACGATTTGTAGCTGACTATAGGTTTGCTGACAATACGCACAAACTTGTATGTTTCACCCTTTAAAATAAGGTTGCTTGTATGGTTTGGTGATTAAGCTTTGTTTGGACGGAATTAGGATATTAGATAATAAATGACAATATAATTGTATATATAGACTTAGAATTTCGTTTATTTTATAAGTTTCCTAACGATTTTTATTCCTAAAGTAAATAGACATTAGCCGTTCACAGTTTTTAATAGTTCAACGTCTTATTTTTACTTTTCCCATAATTTAATTATAGTAAGTAACAGGTACTTTTTAATTAATTGCTTATTTTATTAATGATCATTGATAACGATGCAAATTGGTTCAGAGGGTCGTCTACAGAAAGAAAAGCCTAGCTTAGCTAGCACACGGGACACGTCATACAAACTGTGGCACACACACTCACACACGCAAAATCTACCATAGTCCACCACTTATTTACGTAGTATATATTGTAGTATATCTTATCAATATTCAGGGTCATCATCAAATCAGTATTACCGCAAATTATGGTATACTTCAAGTCCCATTATAGTTTAAAGCATAACATCATCAAAATCTCGTCTCTCGTTTATATAGAATACAATAACTAAACGTTGCTATGTCGATGTCAGATTTCTTATACATAAATGTCATTGTCATTATCTTGTCACTATTATTGTCAGTCTCAGTGACACTTTTCAGTTATTTCAGCTGTTTTTTCCTAAGACAAAGGATAGTTTTTTCAGATTGCGTTAAACAACGAAATTATAAAATACATAAATTAGTAATTTATTTTCAATATTATAACATTACCTGAAAGTTTTTAGAGATATTATTATCTATAATCTATGAGTAATATTTTGCGACAGGGTAAGTTGGTAGGTTACTATTTTAACTAATTTAAGTGTTCGCAATATTCTACGTTGATTGTTTCAAAAACGTTTTAAGGTGTCTTCATCCAGAGAAGCATGTCTTCAATGTCAGGAGTAGTGGAGAATACGATTAGGGGCAAGCTGCAAACATTTTTGGAGGCAAAACATCTGGATGTGATCAATGAATCTTATATGCACAATGTCCCTAAAAATGCTGAGACACACTTCAAAGTAGTTGTTGTGTCTGATAAGTTTGATGGACTGCCCCTTATCAAGGTAGAAAATATAATATTGATGTTTATCAAAGAAACTTTTCACAAAGAATGAGAATTAATCACAGCTCACTTAGCCCCCGCACTCACTGATGATTAACCTCCTCATACTTCATGAATCTCCAGATTATGATTTCCCATAAAAAACACCCCACATGTTATTTACGCAGTAGCTCAGCGGTTCCCAATTTTTTTAGCCACAGAGCCCTAATTTATCCTTATTTTTTAGTGGATCCCCATTTTAATAATAACGAAACTGATTGTGTTGTAGTTAGAATACCTTCTTGTTGGACTTGAAAAGAAAGAACGAATCATAAATGAGGAATTTTAATATTTAATAATAATATTTATTGTACTAAAAAATACTGGGTATAGCCAGGCCATAGGGTTCCATGGACCACCATTTGGGAACAACTGCAGTAGCTCATTAACTGATCATTGTGTTCATAGTATACAAATTAATGACTTATAAAGAAATTGTCTTTTAATATTTTACTTATTTGAATAAGAAAAATCCTGGTATTGTTTTTATTATCACATTGATTTATTCCAGCGGCATCGCTTGGTAAATGATCTCCTGAAGGAAGAATTACAAGCCGGCGTCCATGCTTTGTCCATCGTAGCAAAAACCCCTGAGCAGTGGGAAACCAGTGATAAGGTTGTGGAAAGCAGCCCCAACTGCAAGGGTGGCTTTGGAAAGTAGTATATATATATTTTTTAATATTAGGTTTCATTAGTTATTATATTTAATAAATGTTGTCTAAAAGAAATTTTTATAATGACCTACTGAATTAACCAAAAATTTCAGTTCACAATTTGAAGGAATAACAGAAGACGTTTGAATAAAAAGGAAATGTGTTTTGATGATAAATTTATTCTTACACCATTTCTTAGCATTCTAGTTGGACTTTCATTATGCAGCAGATCAATATTTATCTTCCAATATTATTCAGATAATATTCAATAATACAATTAGTATTTCATATATTAGGTAAACATTCACTATTTGCTTCAACACTACACACAAAGATATTTGAAAACTGTACAGCATGCACATTCATACATTAGCTATCTTTGAGTTGATAATCAGCTTAGTTTTACTATTTTACAATAATAAGTATAATCTTTATGTACCTCTTGACAAGATTCTAGATTGATTTACATTTTCCCATTCAGTAATTTTGTTTCTTGCTTAGAATTAATAACATATATTGATTAATTTTATCAATAAGTTAACTTTAGGTTCTTCTTACTTTAGATCACTATAGTATTTGATTGACCATATATTTATTTTTATGTTTTCTGAAGTCCACTGTTGTACAGTAAATTTCAAATAGTCCACTTTGATCACTTGAATATATATGTAACACTTTACATAATACAGCACTACATTCAGTCCATTCATTCAATTCACACCGCAGAACGGTGTTAGTGGTATCAGAGATTAAAGTTGTCCAATCGTAGCTTGCCCTCATTCTCAGTGAGGTAGAGTAGGTCTGCCATAGTTTGTTCACATATTGCTTCTTCGGCTTTCTCTGACATCTGAAAATTATAACACAAAATATTTTAAATTATTTGTTGCTAAGATTTACCAGCAAAGATGTGGATAAACTTGAATCCAACCGAAAATCTAGTTTACACTGGCTGTAAATAAAGGAGAGGATGGACAGACATATCCATATCATGGGAGAGCACAAAAAATAACTAATCCGCCATCGGGCCGTCCGCCATATTGGATTTAGAATGACGTCACTTAGCTTACCATGCATTGTCATCCAAACTAAACGTGTTTGCAAAATTTCATCTCAATCGGTTGAGGATAACTGCTTTAAAATTAAATAAAAGCATGTAAAATGGAAGCCTTTGCCTTTCCCAAAGGACAATAACAAATAAATTGAAGGAATAATTCTTGGGTACTCTACTTTTCTGAGTATTCTTTGTCAATGTCAGTCTTTGTCTTTGTTCTGAGTATTGTTTGTGTAAGCATACTCACCGGTCTATATTTATATTCGCTGGAGGGCGCATACTTGAAGTTAGGTCCAAAATTGACACTAACAGTGACATTCTTATGCAGAGACACTGTCGGGTAATAACACCCTTCGTAGATGTCGAAGAACGCTTCGCCCTGACACTCCCCATTCTTGAAGAAGTATATCTTACTGCCTGGGAGAGGCTTGAGATTATTTAGAGATTCTTGTATGTTGTCCTTGTCTTCATAGTAGAGGTGGCTCTTGAATTTTACTAAAGGCTGAATGAAGTAAATGAGTATTATTTAATCTTTAGACTAATTTCAGTAAATTAGGATAATCAAAATCTATATTTTATTTTGTACAGTCAGTATGCAAAGTAGTCAAAATTGACTAAGATTCAGAAAAGCAACTAGATACAGATGAAAAAATATTTTGCTTTAAATGTCAGGTTTTGATAAAGGTCATGCCATTTTAATCTTTCATGTTTAGGTTAAAGACCTAGTAGTTTAAAATGGCATGATTTTTAGGTATTTTTGATATTGACTATGCTGTGCGCTCATAGCATTTGGACCCTGACTGTACGTTTGTATGAAGTATTCCTGTGTCATTCCAGGAAAAACTGTAGTCTTCCCTAGGGATCAGTTTAGCGTCGGAAGAACCACGCTGACCGGCCAATCTTTCCACCACAGCATGAGGAATTCCACTGTGACAGTTCATGCTGGCGCGAAAAAATTAGCAGATAGCACAGGACTTTATAATGGTTTGAAGTCTACGCCTGACGTCATACATACCCTGTCTTTATATGTGTTGGGTGTGTACTTGGTTGTGTTGCCCTCGGGTAGCATGACAAGGAATCCCAGCGTGTCACCCTCTCCATAACCGTTGCTGTAGTGCTTGCCGCGGGACTCGTGGAACCTGGAACGTTCGTGTTGATACTAAATTACTTTCACACACTCCTTTCCTGGTCACACATCAGAGTTGAGATAATATTGAACTTTTTAATCTTTAAACCAACTCTAATTTCATAGACATGTTACACAAAAAGGTGCACCATTTTAAACTGTACCTCGTCCCTTTGCGGCTTCGCCAGGAGTATCCAAACTTGTCATATCCGAGCGGCGCCTGTAGGTTTGCGTACTGTCGCCCCCAGCCTAGTCTTGTGGCTGCGCCTTCTGGCATCTCTTCTACTGACACTTCCCAGTACCAACAGCCACGAGATACGCCTGAAACAAAGCGGTTATCTCATGAAAAAATTACAGAAAGTTTCGAATCATAATTCAAATTTTAATTGTGTCTAATCGCAAGACAGATTAGTTCCGTTCAGTTGCTACAGGAACTAATCCGTCTTGCCGATTCGCGATATAATGGTTTAACTTCAGGCCTTGTCTGGCCAGATGAATTCAAGGGACTTCATCTGGCCAGGCGAAGAGAGGTTTTAGGTGCTTTAGAAGTTGCTGAAATTGAACAAATATGATGCGATCCTATCTTGTCTAAACGAACGCATATATTATATACCTGTAAATTTACATGTTTTAATATTTTGATCATGATATGCTAAGATGAAATATGTGTTATTTTTGTAACGAGGAAAACCCAAAAAATATAGCTGTTATTATTTTTCCTCTTTACAATGTCCAGACAGAAATTAAACGATAAAATAAAATTCAAAGCGAAAGTAACTTGTTTGTCTGTTTGTTACGTCATTTCGACTAAACCACTGATCCAAACATTATGAAATTTTACATAGAAGTAGCTTGATACATGGAGAAGGACATAGCTTAATTTGTTGTATAAAATTTGCAAGAAAACACTAATTAGATAATGAATACAAAATACATGCAAACGCGGGCAACAGCTATTCTGTAGAGTTTTATTGAATTATTCTTATAAGTTTTCAGAAATGACTGAAGTATTCCAATTTGGAAAAAGGTTCTTTTTTTTTAATAAAATCCTCATTTTTTCTGGGTACAGTTTACAAACATACATGTGACATGCACACACAACCAGACCCGAAGCAACTGTCTGTAGCTCATACAAATATTTGTTCCGTGCTGGAACCGATTCATCACTGAGTCACTGCGACACCCGTGTCGTCAAATAGCATAGGACATAGCTTACCATGCGTGGCCCGCACCATGCAGTAGCCCTTCTCGCCCGTGACGGCGAGCCGGTCCTCAGATATCTTGAGCTGCGGCGCTCTGTCGTGCAGCGCCAGCAACACGATGCCGGGACACAGCGAGCGGTACAACCAGCCCGGGATAGGCTTGCCACTCCATTCGTTGCTTTCATCGAACTCCTGGATGAAATGTTACCTCCTATTATAGCGACGGTTCTAACAATCTTTTTCTTTGTATTTATTAAATCAAGTTTTTATATTTCTTGTTTAGAAAGAATGTTAATTAGTTTAGCATACGGCCAAAAGTCATTGAACATTTCAACATTTATAATCATATTTTTTTTTTTTGTATTTAAATGATTTATTGATAGGTAAAAATATGACGAATAAGATTAGGAGGTAGGTACCTATTCTCTATAATTTCCTCACTTTAGGAACTATGAACAATTTATAACAAAAAAGATAGTAGGTATTTTGTCTAAAACTGAAATGTAATCTTTAATCTCAAGGCAGACGTAGATAGCCGAAGACGGGCTCAGTGACGCTTACTGGGAGAGGCATATATCCAGCAATGGACGAATGTGGGCTGATGATAACGAATCACGACGGGTTTAATATATTGAAAGTAAAGTGGTTAATTTAGAAGGAGTATAAACTGGCTTGTATCGCGTGGTGTTTTGTCGTAGTGTGACGAAGCTAGAGTATAATAAGTTGTGTCACCTGTCTGAAGGGCGCGTGCGGGTCGGGCTCGGCCAGTATGTAGCGGTAGCCGTCCTTGTTGAAGGGGTGCTCGGTGGGGTAGCCGTGCGACGGCAGCTTGAGCGCGCCCAGCTCGGCCGCGCGCCCCTTCTTGCCCAGCGGCGCGCCCGCCTCCGCCGCGCCGCCCACTGCCGGCCGACGCTTGCCCTGCCTGCCCTTTACGTTGCCGGCTAGTGGTACTGCAATATTACATATGTATATTATACTTGATCCTCATGCGCAATAAACAAAAACGTGTTCATTGGGGAAAGGGAAGAAAAAATATGATTCAAATAAATAAATATAGGAAGACCGTATACAATCTTTATGGCAAGAAAGACATTCCGAGATACCGCCTGCCGGATGAGGACGATCCGGTCTTATATTTTCTAAACCAATTATCCGCGGATCAGAAATATACTATTTTCATTGAGTAGACTCATTTTCATTTATATCTATCACCTTTGCAAACTAAAACGAACGTAGCAGAATCCTAAAAAGACAAACAAACACTGCCCAATATACCGATCCAATAAAACGTGCTATTTTCTAAAGTTCTAATTTTCGAAATCACGCTCTAGATTTTTATCAAATCTGTGTTATTGTTAGACTCAACTAACCATGAAAAAATTTCACAAATAATCAAATTAATTCTCATCTGCGTAAATCACATATTGCAAAGAAATTAGCGCTGGGTACTAATAACATTCTAATTAACAACAATTTCAAATTCGAGCTTTGAAACATGGATCTAATGGTTGGATTTAACATCAACTGGCCCCAGTACCACTGGCGTGCTAACCCTGGCAACGATGTTCATACTGCTTCAGCATGCACGATGCCAGCGATACTGGCGATTATCGTTGTATCTGGCTTTAACCCCAACGACTAATATTCGTCATATGGAAAATATTCCAACATCACAGTTTCCCATGATTTCTAACTGTTGAGCCATCTGATTATACTGGAATCCGTCCCTACATATGTAGTAAAAGACGATGATATAAAATTCATTTCAAATAACTCAAATGGACTCGTGTACAAATGGTTCAAAGGATGTGTGTTGTTAACAAAGGCTATTGTACTTTAATTGTCGTCCTAAAGATGGGTACACATACCAAAGGAAATTATTATAACTGGAGTAACGTTCGAAACAAGTTAATGTTATGATATCGTTTGAAGGAAGTGTGCTCTGTCAAGTGTAAACTTAATATGCTGGGTTGCTAGCGATGTTTTTAAAATCTGCCGACAATGAAACACCGGAATTTGTAGTAGTGTTCTTACAAATGAAAACAACGTATATAATCGATTTGCAAAATTGGCAAGAAATCAAAAAAGGGTATAACAGGTCTGAATTTGTAAGGCTTCTAGTCTCAGTACGGCTCTAGACACAGTAGACCGTAGATACTTATAAATACTACTATGATTCAGAATCGACTCGCGTTTGTTCTTGATCGATGCACCAACACAGGTTCGCTTTAACGACGGTGTCTGAACTGAATGTCGGGGAAGTCTAGACGCGCTATTAACTTAGCAATTTATCTCGCGACTGTGCAAACATAAACGGGCGACGCACGATGCAGTTAACGTTTGCATTGCGATCCTGACCCTAATCCATGTATGTAAACTCTCCCCGAAAACGACCAAAGTTCCCGAACTGTTAGGAATTCGTTTTGAGATGGTAACTCGTTTAACTGGGTGCGTGGAACAATGACAAAGCTTGCATGCGTGTAGACACTGTTACGTTTTCAAGGAAAAGCTACCTATACGGTAGATAACTATGTAGGTCCTATATAGCGGTGTGTGTTTGTCAACTACTTATGACATTGAACATTTAGGTATCTATTTCCAACATGACAGTAGTATGATATATTGAACAGTTTTCATAATTTCATTGCAGTAATAAAAATATGACGTCATATAATTCTCCACAGACTTAACACACATATGATACATTGCTCATCGTTATAAGAAAAACTCATACCTACATTTTACGCAATGGACTCTGAATATTTCTAACTAAACGTTAAAGATAACAAATTGTACTGGGTAGGTACCACACATTCAATATCCTCATTGAACTGGCAGTAAAAGCAGAAACAAATCTTTACGCCAGTAATAAAAGCTATAAAAACAAACATTCTCTTTCTAGCCTACAGAAACTAAAACAAATGTGGTTTTATTGTTAAGACGAATAGCGACTATCTAGGTGCCTACTTTATAATTCTAGCCGCTAACCTATCGTACAACTGCAGGAAACAATTATTAATGCAAGAGGATGTTAGCACCATGCCAGACTAACCATTAAAATACACAACTAAAATCAATTGAAATCTTAGCCACTTACTATCCATGTCGTCAACACCGATAACTGGACTAACTGACAAACTTGTCATATAGTGCAAGTGTTGATAAGATAAAGTATTCGTATCGAGACGAACCTACGCGGCGATTAAATCCGAGACTTACGTGACAAACAGCACAACAATGTGAGAATCCGAACATAAACAACCAACGAACATCATATAATATAAGGAATAAAAAAATAGAGGCTTTACACCGAGATAAAAATGCGTCTCCAATACATACCAACTTATAAGTAAACATTTGTTCAAGGCAAATTACGATTCTGATAACAGATAGCCGTGTAAACTAATTATGTATGCACATAAAATTCTAAGCAGGCATAACTGTGAATTTAAGAAAAGAAAAAACGAACGTAACTCACCAGCCATAAAGTTCAAGGTGATTATGAAGTGAACTATTTAAATCTAAAATCAATAGAGGAGAAATCGCGCGGCTAACGCGACGGACCTATGTGTACTTATCGGCGAATATACGGACACACTAACGTAGAATATAGTGTTTTAATTCTGCCGCTGTGTGCGTCGCGAAGTTAGTGTTTACATACACCAATGCATAAAGAACAATGTCATTATTCAATAACATGTCTTTGTGGTTGATACTACTATTCTATGTATGCACCGCGCGCGTTACGTGTATACGTTTTTCAGTGTTTTGGATCGTTTCCAAAGCGACATGTCAGTCGGTCAATTATGGTGTTATGCCACTCAACAATTTCCAACTTCATGTTATTTTATTGAGGTCAGATCAGTAGGTCGCGTTCAACGTAATCTTCTCTCCGTTTGTTGTAAATATTATGGTAGTTGTTAATAATTTACATGATTGATTACAATATCAACAATTAATTTATTGTGCTGTCTTGATTGGCTAAAGAGGGCTCTGACGAGACTTGTCATTGGTCTGTTTTTGAACAATTGAATCCTCACAGTAATATTCACTTTATATTCACTTTATATGAACGTGCTTCCTCTCAAAACACATTTAATCGGCCCTGACAAACTGCTTTGCATAATTATTGCCTAGTAGAACGTAGGTATTAGTGTTACGCGGTAATATAAAAATAATAAGGAATAATTATGTTCTTGTTATAATGCTCTATCTTTTTGGATGATTAGAAATGAACAGGCGCATTAGACTTTTGTGTTAAATACCGGACCGAAATTGATCATAGAAGATATACATATTTAAATTGCTTATATTAATAATGATCTCTTTGCGCAAGTGTGGTTTTTAATAGAAAATGAATGTAAATGCTTCAATGAAATTCCTGCAAACTTGTACACTCAATTACGTGTGTTACACATGCTGATTCGATGATTAAAACCAACAAGTCAAGATTTACAAATGAATTTAGTTTTAAAACTACAAACATTATAAATTTTCTGGAAATTGGACAGTTGGCAATACGATCAACGCATTTTACTGCGCGGAAGTATGTAAAAGTACAAAAGTTTAGGTTTAGTATAGGTAATAGAATAATGTTTATACTAAATAAGTGCTTTATTGGTCTAGTAGGTAGAAGTGATGAGCGCGCACCTTGGGTTCGATTCTTGATCGATCAGTACTATTAAGGCGTTCTGTTAGAGCACTTTCAGCAGCAGTCTGAAGCATGAAAGTGTGTCCAGTGGTTGGTAACAGACTTGTTTCCTATTAGATCATCGTAAGTCAATGAAAACCTTAAGTCAAATGAATTTTGAAATAAATAAGGAGTAAATTATTATTAAAAATTAACCATGACATAGATTGAGATATTATATATATATTTTTGAATGTAAAATGATATTACTTATGATATAAACTGTACTCTTCAAACAGGAAAAATCTTTATAAAAACTTACTTGTAGCGATGCCCATATCAGTGACTTTGAGTTGTCCCTGCTTGATCATAGCCTCGTAGTTAGGCTTGATAGCCGTGAGCTCCATGTTGTATAGCCCAAACATAGGTCCCTGATTAGCGTCCTCCTCATATATAAATAGCACTTGGATATCTTTGATGAGTGCCCGCTGCACTGTGGCGTACCAGGATTGGGTCACTCTGAAAATGAAATGCGATTTTAATATGGAATAGGATACAATTTTTTTTTTAACGAATTTAATATTTCTGAAATTGTAAACACTTTAAACGAAAAAATAATTATGCTATCATACATTATACTTATATCCTCAAGAAAGGACAATACAGAATAGACCAGAAATATCTACAAATTGACAACTCCAATATTTTTTTTATTTATATAATTGTTATTATTGATAAAAATGAAAAAGAATGAAAAGCCTGTATTATTTTTATAAACCTTTTTTTTGGTTTATTGACTTCTAATGTGCGACAATAAAATGGTTTTCGCGAAATAATGAATATATTAATGTCCCATACTGATTTTCACAGAGTATAACATAAACCCTCATAAATCTTACTTGAAATATTTGTCATAAGTTAGCCTGCCATACATCACCATGTCTTAATCCCACTAATAATGCTTACACTAACGCTTGTTAAATGCTTATTATATTTAATATTGTGAAAGTGGCAAAAAAGCATAATTTCAATTTTCAACATTTGTCTATGGATGAGGTTGATAAGAATCTTTCTTTTTCATAGATTAATCTCCTTTTTTTCACTTGCAATCACAGTGCAATTTTATTTACTAGTTTTTAACTGTTACTAACCTATATGTTACCTATATGACTTGAAATAAAGTTTATTCTATTCTATCTTTTATTTATACACACATTAATTCAGTTCATTTAATATTTATATTGTATATAAACACAAGTATAACAAATCAATATGCCCAAAATAAAATAACTATCTATAAAAAAACTGTCACAGAGACTATTATCATGCTTTCTTCTGACAGTACTCCATGCATTCCTTCAAGATCACATTCTATTCATCCACAAACACACCACAATCCGGTTTGGCATCCAAAATAGCATTGAAACAATGAGAACTTGCAGTATAGGAGATCTTGCATGTGCTACAGTGAGACACTCTGGAACAGGAAACAGCTTTTTCTGAGCAAATAGTCGGCACAACTCGCCATTCAGATCAGGATCATCCAAATTGATATTATTACCTTCTCGGCATGGTGGTCATAGCTTCCCAGTACTGGTCAATGTATGGTATGATCTCCCTGTCCTTGCTGAACAGAAGTCTGTTGCTGCCTTCCTTTACAGTCTCCTGCCGCAGATTTGCTATAGCTGTCAGACACATCTGAGGGAATGCTGTAACCAAAGAGTAACAACAAATCTAAAATTACACAAGCTACTAGTACAAGTATGACTTCAGTAATTATTATGATGAACATAATAATTGAATGTAAAATAAAATCTAATTAATTAAAAAAATAGTAAAGATCCAGTATACAGGCATATTAAGTATAATTATTAGCAATTTGTAAAGTAAAAAGGAACTTTTGCACTATTCAAAGTACAGCAATAAACAGTGGCAATGTATCTCTATAAGTTCAAGTTCACAGTCAAGGTATTAGTATAATATGACCTCTAATCAGTCCAAGTGCCTGGTTAGTAGGATGTTTTGATTAGCCTTAGTGGCTCAATATACATACAAAAATATTGTCGTTGTAGCTATGTACTTACGAGCCTGGTTCTTCTTGAAGGTTTCAAGTCCAGTTGGAGAGCAGTTCTTGCATATAAACAGGTAGTTTGTCATGAACGGTACTAACTTCCCCAGTTGGTAGCCAATGCATGATTCATGAAACCATCGATTGCAAGACGCGCAAAGCAACTCCGCTATATTCAGATTTCGATCTTTCCCGCTAAAAATTATAAAAAAAGGTTAATAAAACTCCTTCTAAATTTGAATTAAAAAGTAAAAATACAAGTGCACCGTACACTCACCAGTAACAATTTCCTTGAGATTCATTTGAAGTTTTGTTTAATTTATTTCTTTCTATAATTTCCCCCGGCTTTTGAGATTCCGATGGATTGTTGGAAGAAACATCTGCCTCGACAGATTTCTTCAATGACTCCGCAATTGCTGACGACATTTTCAATATTTAATCAATTTGTCGGTCAAAATAGATAAACAAAACATAATTATACGAATATTGTCGTATAGATTACGACTTCAAAATAAATAAAACTCGTATCAGGAATTAATCTACGAACAAGGCGAAATTGAAGTGTTTCTTTTTTTCTCACTGGTTTTATTGATAAAATACTAATAATCAAATTCACTTTAGAAAGCTTACTCATGGCGCTCATGTTGCGCAAAACTATACGGGTGGGAAAGAGAGAACGTATTAAATTTTCGTATAAATTGTACAATTTCATTTGGGAGGATAATTTACGTTCAGAAATTTACAAAGACATGATTTCTGTCTCTATAAATAATTACATTTATTGAAACTGAGTAGGTATACAATTTTAAATTGCAATCGCAAGTATCAAGCCATGTTCAAACCAAAACACACCACGATTCAAATTTATAACAACTTCTAGTCAGACAGAGATTTCCAAAAATTTGGTTTTAAACAACCCAAACCTTACTCCAACATAATATAGATTATTTTTAAAAAACAGCATATTGTGACATTTTTATTCTGAATAATGAATTTTGATTGGTTGGAGAATTTCAATCGTCTTTCAAATTATCAACGGTTGTCGTTGTCGTGGTTACAGATTTGTTATTATTGTTTCCATCAGAATTAATTGATTGTTCGAACGATTTTGTTTAATGTGCTCAATAGGAAACACGATATATTTCTAAAATGGATTCAGTGACAAATACGGATAATATATGCATGGAAATTAAAATGTCTCAAGAGAATATGTTGCTGGAAATGATAAAAGAAGTGTGTGGTGAGAATAACAAGTTGTCGGAGAAGCTGAAGGGGAAAATAAACAGGATCATAGCTGATTGTGACCTTAAGTATTACTCTAGTCTTCACAGGTTGAGCACGGCTGATGAGAGCACTGCTACTGTGCTAGGTGAGGAGAATATATTTTATCTTGTTTCATTATAAAAATGTCTGTGTTGTATTCCATGCTGGCTGCTGGGTAAAGGCATAGGCAATAATTGCATGTAACTTTGCCATATCATCTTCTAGCGTGTACATACTGTATGTAAAGTAAAAATATAAAATTTTACACTAAAGAAATAATGTCCAGGACACTGGTGGTTACTTAATGTCTTTACTCTACTTATTTCTGATCTCTCTGTTGGATTAAGGTCTATAGAATCATCCAACCCCCCTCTCTGAGTTGGATACTCTAACTAGTACTTTATAAAAACATAAATCAACTCACCAGCATTTCCTCGGCCTGAGTACTACAATAATTATTATGAAAAGAACCTCCCCAAGTAACAATACTTATGTATGTCTTGTCAGCTAGAGCAGTCAAGCTTGAGAAAAGTTGCTAGCTGACTGGCTAATCTTTCGACTATACTATGAACGTTCCTCATGAAAACTTATGTCAATATAATAGAACAATTTCCTTTAGAAAACTGAATCCAATCGAATCTAATAAGCAAGAATAAAAATATCTACTAATCAAACATATTTTTATATTTTATAGGGTTTATGCACCAAACAGCAGCAGAACTTACATTTGACGAACAAGCAGAATTCAACCAGGCCGTCATACAAAAAATACAAACCAAACTGCCAGCATTCACTTCAGAACTTGAACACCTTAAACAGACAACCAACAGTAAGAAAACTCACAAAGAAAAGATGAAGGAACTCCAAGCCAGTATTGATGATAAATTGAACACTCTCGAAGAACAAGAGAGTGAGAAAGTGGAACTGATGATGGAGTGGCTTAACCATCGGCTTCAGGATGTTTCAAGGTTCAGTGATGATTCAAGTGAACTGTTGACATTGAAAACGAAGATCTTGGAATTGAAATCTAAGTGAGTACTTTTGATATCAAGCCGTAAGCGTCCACCGCTGAACATTAACTATTGATTATAACAGTATGTTCTTATAACCTAAGCAAACAGCCTGCTTTGCCTATTTTTAGAATGTTTTTCAATTTCACTTGTATGATTTTGGGGGAGGGGGGGTCATCATCGCTACGACCCCTTCCCTGGAACGGCCACTGGAGAGTGGGGGTAATTTAAAAAAGTAGCTATGTATATAGGTAAAATCATTAAAGAGGTGTCCTATTTTTTAAGTATTATATTTCAAGTAATTCTATCTATGATCATCAAGCTTATTAGTTATTACATAACAATGTTTTATGTGACAACTATTTAACTTTTAACACATCATTAAGATGATTAATTGTTGTCTTTTTAATTGCAACTCATTTAAACATCATGGTACTATGAATATAATCTTTTGTTTATCTAAGACCGTGAACTCTGCTCTTGAAATAGGCAAAAATATTTTTTTCCTAAAATATTTATTATTTATGAGAAAGGTCGTATGTCTTTTCCTCAATTAAGTTTTGGTTGTTAGTGGTATTATTATCTTTTTCTAACATTTACTATTTCAAAGCGGGGCAAAGGTCTAAAACTAGTTATTTAAAAAAAAAGTTACCAAAGAAAGCATAAAATAGCATCGCGCTTGTATTTCCCGAAGGTTTAGGCAGAGGTGTACTATTGTACACCTCTATAAATATAATATAATACCCATATTTCGCCGATGCCCTTAAGAACGATACGAAAATATTTATTTTGGAGACTACTTAATAAAAAATACTAGCCCTGCTCACCACAGTCCAAAATGAACCTTATACTGGGTTGTATCATGTTTGATAACTATTAATTTCTATATTTCAGAATCCTTCATCTGCAGATACTGCAGAACATATTTACGGAAACAAACCAGTCAATCAAAGCATATAGTGAGATTCACAAGGATATGAAGGACTCCCTCAAAGAAACTGAACAGAGAATCAAAGAATTCCGGGGTATCATCAATAGCGATGCATAATTTAGATATAATATATTTATAACCAGCTTATCGCCACAGGGCAAGGCAGAAGTGTTGTCCATAATCTGTCACTCCGCGTCCCCCGCTTGCATTGCCCCTCTGTCACCCACAAAATTGATACAGCGTACAGTGTGCACACGCGACATAATAGGTGGAGTCGCTAAGTGATTGGCTTCCAGTGCTACGTGTTGCAGGTTCGACCCCTACTCGCAAGAAATAATCGTGTAACATACACAAATACAATACAGGTAAACTATACCCACGATGCAGGAGAATTCCTAGTTTGTGGCAACGTTTTTCTAAGAAAAGTAGATATAATCACAGCATCCACCTAAATTGGTATAAATGCAAGATGGTACTACAGATGATCCACTATAGAATCACAGTATGTACGATAGTGTTGCCGTGAATCCAATTTAACACTTTTAACGGGACCAGGCATTGAACGCAAGACCCAAAGATTGGGAGTGGTGTTTGTGCGCTTTGGGAGATTAAAATACCTATCTTAAGATCAGCGTATTAAAATGTATGTGAAAGATCTTATTAAATTAACATAAATATTTATTTCCAAAAAAAGACAGGATGTCATTTTTTTTAATCTTTCTAATTTTTTTCAATAAAACCTTGATTTCATGCATCTGTTTTCTTGTCTATTCTTTCCCTTGCTGGATCTAAATTATAGTTCTAAAGTATACTCCGTAAAGGTCAATTTCGTTTGAAAAGGATGGCTATACGGCCTCTGAAGAATTGATACTTATAAGTAACAATAGCTCAGTTAGTAAACTGCTTATAGTAACCACAATATACTTCTACCCACCTTGTTTATTGATTAGTTATTAGATATCACCTACTTAAATTACTTTTTAGACTTCAGTTTTCATCGTCGACTTTTGTTATGTTGCTAATGTTTAGCTGATACTTATCTTTAATTCGTAAATCATATTAGTTATATATGTGAATGTGTTTTTATGTCTGCTATTATATAGAACAAAAGGAAAATTGAAATTCTGTAATGTTAACAAGACATAATTGACTATAATCTCAAACTCGGTTGACTCGACATTGAGGATTAAAACCGTCTTTGGTCATATTTAATTTAGTCGTATGTCGGACATAGCGACGCGTGCGCGTCTCCGTGTGGTGCTGTGTTATCGTGAATAGTGGGAATTTCAAACACGATGGTAAATATATCACATATAATGGAAAAATTGACAAAAGTTTTTAGGTGAGTTATTTTTATTATTCTACTAGATTTGTTTTTTGTTTGTGTTATTTTTTATAGTGTTAACTTTTAACTATGAAGGTTAAATACCCTCTTACAATCGTTGATAAGTATGTAAACAACGGAAATTGGTTTGCAGGCAGTACGATAAACGTGATTGTAGATATGTATTATATTTATTAGCACATGTATCTGGTGGATGCGATGTTATACATTATTGTATATTATACATTTATATATTATATTGTACATTGTTGCTAATATAATATATATATATTAGCAACAATTTACAATTTTGCTGTAGTTAACCTAAAGATAACCGTGATTTGAAAGGTTTTCATCAGCTTAACCTTTTCCCAACTATATTGTAGTCGACTCCTAGCCTAATCAGTTGCGGCTGAATATATGTATAGTATTTTACACGGAGCGACTACCATCTGACCTCTGCCACCCAATGTTTGATTTGTCAGACTGGGCTTCTGACTCCGGGACCAACGGGCACGAAGCGCGGAGGACGGACGGGTGATATCTCGATGTGTGAAAAACGGCCACCTGTCCAAGGATTGACCGCAGTGTGAGCTGCTTAACTTCCCAGATCGACTGATATGCGCATTATCTATGTACCTACGAGCCCATCTTATATACTTAGTAGTAATAATTAAATAAAATCCCGCTGGTTAAATATAAACTCATTTTTAAGACGACGAACTTTAATGCAGTAGGTACTGACCTATTTAAATGCGAACCAAGGAAGCAATTATTTCACTCCAATCTTGAATCCTGAGACGTATAAAAACAAAGATATAGACACATACGTGTGTTTATAATCGAACTCGGAGACATAACACGCCATGCCATTCAAAAACATGGCATAAACCCAATATTCTTCGGATAATCTCACTCAATAGTTTTGTGCTTCACAACAATTGATATTGTAGATGAATGTAGATAGATATTTTTAAAATCGTCCTAGTTTTCTAGTAAATTGGAGGCGCTAAAATAATGACATGGCTAAATATGCTTTTTTTTTATTAAAGTGTTGTTTACAACTTCTCTCGGGACACAATTCACTGAGAGTATTACTAACTAGAACTTAATTTTCTACGACTGAATAACTACTGATATTCAATTAAAGACCCCAATAAAGATGATGATGATGGCAATTACTTACTGTATTTTACTTTGCTGGCTGAACAACACAAAGTAGATGTAGGTAGACCTTGGACTGCGAGTCTTGCGACACTAAAAATCACCACTCGTCCCTACGTTAGGCGAATTTTCCAAGTACTTTGGAGTAAAGAGCGCCAAGGTCATGAACTCGTTTCCCCTAGGCCCTATGATACCTTGACCTGTAGGTCCACCTTTAGATCCACAAGCAAACACAAGCAGCGAAATAGTTACATGATTCATTAATCATATTCATTTTGTTGCCGTTTCTATTTTTTACTTGTTGAGGTGGTCTTTCTCGTTCTGCAGGCCCTACGATACGTGGTAACATCAGTTCTATGCTCACTAGAATACTCCTTGCTAAATAAGAATTGACTGTCAAGATTATTCTAGACTAAACACTCGGAGACGGTCAACTGATTAATCTAATTTAATGAGTAGCGAGGCAGCAATATGAAATATGTATAAAACAGCGAAATTCTAAGTCTATGTATAAAACTGATGCTTTCCTATATATTGCTACATACTGTATATGTATGTAAGTCTTCACCTGTCCTGTTTATAGGCTCCGCGTTGGTCACCAGTGCCCTCATGAAGTTTTTCAAGAATATCTCTAAACTATACTTCAGATCGAAGCCTAACTAATACAACAGTACGGATCTCGATTCGATACACCGTCGCGCAGCAAAAAAAAATAGTAAATTTTCACGTTTCTTCTATGGCGTTTAACGTGTTAAATCATGGATAAAATCTACTCTGAAGTCTCAATGTTACAGGTTAAATGCTATCAGTCTAAATGTGGCAGTTCTCCCCATCGAACAGATGTCTTTTTTATTTTATTTTTGCGCAAACTACAGAACGATTCGTCAAGGAATCGTATTCTAACTTTCAAAACCAATATTTAATTTATCTAACTCCAGCTAACTTTCTTCATAGATTATACCTCTGTTTACCTACATATCGTTACTTGCCCCCGATAGCACACTTGATAACATATCGCCGTACTGTAAATAAGTACCTACTAAACACATGTACCTTTACCTACTTGCACGTTTGCGTATGAGTTAATGACTGATAAGTGTTGTTTATATGTGATCAAAGTTAACTTCCTAACAACCTATTTTATTATATTTTACCGGTTACCACTTTAAAATAAATATTGTGTCGTGTGTATAGTTTACAAAAACCAAACGTGTGTACACCCAGTACTACAACCGCATATAGGCCATGTAAATATTTGAGCTGTGCGGGAATCGAACCCGCAATACGTAGCGCAGAAAACCAATCGCTTAGCCTTTGCGGCAATAAGATTGCTACTACTAGGTCTACTTTTAATTTTTAGAAAAAGGGATTTGTCATTAATATGTAACACATTCTATTGTTAATAAGATTATCTTGCAAAAAAAATAGTACCTATCTATTTATATATCTCATAAGGAGCAAAAATCTATACCGGTGTGCTTCAATCTGAAGGTTAAAAGTACATTAATGTGCATCCGAGTATCTACGCAGTTATGCGTTATCATCATTTAATTATATGAATAACAAAGAAAACAATAAAAATGGTCGGTTCACTAGGGCACGGTCCTTGGATCTCGTCACTATTAAGGTAAACTTTGGAACTAATATGTGTCACGTTTTAGTTCATTTTGCTCATCCAGTTAGTTTAAACTATGACCAAAAAAAAAAACATAACATCACGCCTGTATTCCCCGAAGGGATAGGCAGAGGTGTACGACTATAAACCCACATTTCGTCGATGCCGTTTTAATGAGTGCCACGTAATACGGGAGCCTATTGCCATCTACCGGGCGCAATAAATCCAGACTCCGTGCTACTACTGAGAATTTTGATACGGAAAATCCCAATAATACTTTGCCCGACTTTGGTCTAGTAGACCAATGAGACAATCAAAAAAATAACAAATGTAGGAAACTTTAGTTATAACTGGTTTTAGATTGCCATTGACAAGTCCCATACATAGCATCACGTATGAAGGTACTCGAGTCACATGTAATAGGTGAGCCTTTTGCCATCGGACACAATGCCAAACTCCGTGCTGCTAATGAGAAGTTACATAAAGGAAAATCCAATATCACTCCCTGATTCGGGAAACGGTCCTTTGACCAGGCTGCATCAAAAATAGCTTCTGAAATCTTGTTTGGTTAATAGTTTTCCTTCTAAAAAACTCAGTAAAACTGAATCTCTTGCTTATCTTTGGCGTTTTCAGTTTTTTATCATATCGTTGTCAAAATCGCACAATAAGTATGTAAATGGCAATGCAAAAGGCAAAACTATGACATTACGCTTTTGTATTTCAAACATTTTAGAACAATATGTCGTTTTTGACATTATTATTAATAATCTACCGTATTGATCGTTGTCGCAGGACAGGCTAGTTATAAAACAAAAAATATGCGGTTTCGTGTAGAAAGCTTTGAGACGTATATTGTTTAATAATAATCAGAAAAGAGAAAAGAGCGTACTCCTTTTTAAAAGGCCGGCAACGCACTTGTAACTCCGCGGGTGTTGCGGGTGTCCATGGGCAACGTTAATCGCTTACCATCAGGCGATCCGTCGGTTCGATTGCAGCGTATGGCATAAAAAAAATATATCAGTAGACATCAACATACATTGCGTTACTATAAGCAATAATCCATACTTACATATTTAAACCTATCTATAAATAATACCTAAAAATGAGGCGATACTTATTTGTAAAGCTGAAAATAAGCCATCTAGATTAGATTGTACCCGTTATATAGCAATAACGTCGGAATGTAACAAAATTGTCAGTAAACATGTACGAGTAGAATAAATTCAAATACAATTATTACGATTTGCGTATACATAAAGCCAATACAATGCCTTTAAAACCAATTCGAGATTATTCCATGATTCGAGATTATGTTTTAATATCACCGGAGTCCAGGTAGGTTGTCATTCGTTTATTACGGTCTAACTTGAAGTGGTTCTTTAAAGGTTTAGTATAGTCTAAGCCATAATCTATGGCCTAAGCACTCTCGGTTTTAAGAAAATGGTTATTACAAAAGTTTTTAGAGCTAAATCGCGTCATTGGTAGTGGGCGCATGAGCGGCTGCTGAGCAAAAAGTCCTGGGTCCGATTCCTAGGCAGAGCAAAAAGCTATTAGGATTTTCTTAAATTCTCTGCAGCACTCTGGAGTCTGCAATTTGCCCTGTAGATGGCAATAGGGTCGCCCCCTATTACATGGGACTTAATAACGGCATTGACGAATTGTGATGTGTGCTTTGTATGTGTGAATTTATTTAGAGCTAAAATCCACATCGTTGGGACTCAGGCGTCCTCTTTGTGAAGCGTAGGTAGGTCCTTTCTATTTATAAAATACCTTAGTACTTTACAAAGTATCACAGTAAGATAAAGCCGTCAAACAATGTTTTCCCACTAATCGCTGAGAATGGATAGAAGTTAACATCGATGGTGCATGGGGTGGTACCCAAATTAACAACGTCACCATCTGCAGTCTAACGCCTTAAAATTGCTGCTGTATTAATAATAGTAGGTATTTCGTTTAATGATAATAATTAATTAATATAATCATTTCTTTAACACTGAACTGACTGGAAAACGTTCCTTTTTTTTATAAAAATCGATGAGTCACAGTAGAATTTCTCTTGTGGGTACAAAACAGAAATAATTCTGACATACTCCCAAACCTGGCTCAGCTGTCTGTAGGCAAAACGAATGAATCTACATACCACAGAAAGCTATAATCTTCTTATATCTTATAATATATAAAAATCAATGTATGTTTTTTTGTTAGATCGTATTTTATGCGCTGCATACCGTTCATCTAATTGCGATAAAAGTTTTCAACTTATTGCTTGCACTTGCGCGAAGGTTATAGGTAGACATAGTACAATTAACGTAGGTACAGTAGGTGGCGCGCGTGTCGTTCCGGCAAATGTATTTGAAAGAGCAAAATTTCTCCCGCGGCAGCAACGCGCCGGGTACAAGCTAATCGTTACAAAAATACATGTAGATTTTCTGATAGCACCAAGAAGTCACGCTTTACACCTCCGATATTTTTCTTTCAGCCAGCTATCCGCGCTGCTGGGCATACAATGGGCACCCATGGATATCCCGATGTCCCGTCGCCTACAAACCCTGGCTGCCTTCTTCTGGATCTACCTCATACTCTTCGGAGAAGCCGTTTCTATATATCTGTTCATTCAACTGGCGTACTCGAGATTCTGGTGGCTCGCGATCCTCTATGGGATTTGGATGCTCAATGATATCGACATTTGCAATCGTGGAGGACGATCGTAAGTAGTACCATATATTTTTTCCCGTAATAATATCAGTGGTATATCTGTGTGTGTGTGTCACAATGGACATAGGCAGGACGCTTGGTAAGGCGGAATGATTTGTCTAGACATTTTCTTACCTCCTCAAACGCGGAGAAGTTTGCCAAGATATCGTTTCACCACATAAAATATGTTATTGCTGTTACTGGATATGATAATTTATCCAAAAAAAATCTGCAAGAACAAGATATCAATTTTTTTCATTATATTTCAGTATTTAGCTGACGTTACTTTTTATTTACCTGTCGTATGCCAGTGCTGGAAATAGGACTCTCCCATTATATAGAGTATCCCAACCCCCCGTCATCATAAAGCCGAAAAACTATAACGACTTTGCCTATCAACCGATACGATATTAAGATTCATACCATGGCAAACCAATCTCATTCTAACAGTGATATTCTCAATTTTCAGGTCCAAATGGGTGAGAAGCTGGATATGGTGGCGGTATCTATGCGATTACTTCCCAATCAAACTGGTGAAGACTGTTGATTTGGATCCCTCGCGGAACTACTTGTTCGCTTGCTTCCCCCACGGCGTCATATCTTTAGGAGCCTTCGGGAGTTTCTGTACCAACTATACCAACTTCCACAAGCTGTTCCCTGGCATGACCTGCCATCTAATCACATTAGGAGGACATTTCTTGGTCCCGTTATTCAGGGACTTACCTCTTGCCCTTGGAATGTGTTCGTCATCCCAAGAAAGTCTCCTCCATTTGTTGGACGAGAAGAAATATAAAGGGAATTGTGCTTGCATGATTGTTGGAGGTGCGGCAGAAGCGTTGGATGCGCATCCGAGGGAATACAAAGTGATACTGACTAGAAGAAAAGGATTTATCCGCGTTGCCATGAAGTCGGGGTAAGATTTCTCCTCGTATCTACATAACTTAAATATAGCCTTGCATTTGTACACCCAGATTTCGCCAATGCGGTTAATAAGTCCCCTGTAATAGGGAGGGAGTTATAGATAGACACAATTTCAGTTTCCAGGCTGATGCCCGACTTTCGAACCATTACATAGTCTCTAGGTATTTAAGTGGGTTCTTACAATATTATGAATTCGCATTGTAATTGAAATCACAACTAAAATAAAATAAAGTTTTAGATTAACATGTAAATAATGTAGATGTAGATTAATGATGTTATTTTATAACCATGCACATATTTTATGTAGCAATAAACATACTGAATCATTTGGATTTTAATCTGAAGTGATTATAGTTTAGATCACATATACTTAGAATGAATAATTGTTCATTTAATTTTATCATAGATATCTATCTTGCTCATGGCAAGAAGCTGTAATACAAAAGAATGTCCAAGATTTATAAATGCTACATCATCAACTCCCTTTTTTCCAGAGCCTCCTTAGTACCGGTGTTCTCATTTGGCGAGACGGACTTGTTCCATCCCCCAAACAACCCTGAGAACAGTCTGCTGCGCCGTTTTCAGGAGAAGGTGCGTAAGTACACCGGCATCTCCCCAATGTTCCCTGTCGGACGGGGCATGTTCCAGTACTCCTATGGCGTGCTGCCTATGAGAGCGCCTGTTACTACTGTTGGTAAGTTAATTTTTCTTAGTTTTTTCATGTCTCAAAATCCGTAGTGGTAGTTTAACATGACGAATATAAAGCTCATGAATGCCGCTAAAAAAAATTAATATTTTTATAAAAATAATCCGGTATTCCCCAAGGATCACACTAAGGACCGGTATTTTTTCCTCATAATCTTTAATGTAATTGAACACGTGAAACTATGTGTCATACATAATATGTATGTACCTACTTATGTAAATAAATGAGTGGTTATTAATATATAACAGATAATTAGAAACGAATTAAAAATATAGATTTATAGCTTCAGCACTTGAAACGCTCTTAAAATTCATTGCAGTCGGTGCTCCAATGGAAGTGAAGAAGAACTTAGAGCCAACGAATGAAGAGATAGATGCCGTACACGCCGAGTTCACTGAGCGGCTTCAGACACTGTTTGAGACAGAGAAGGCCAAGTACTTGAAGTACCACGAGGAGGCCCGGCTAGTCATCACGTAGGCCAGTTCATTTTGAAATATTATTTTACTGTTACTTATGATTAGTTAAGCAAAATCAATATACACAGAATAATATAAAGAGGTCCTGTGCCGGCTATAGGCATCCCCGTCCGTATGTTCAATATGAAACGGATTTGAACCGCTCTCTGTTTCTCCATCCGTTGTGATACAATCTTATACTCGTTTCAACTATTTTTCATGACTACAATCTATTTGATTATACCTTTTTTCAGACCAACCATTCTTTAATCATTATGCTTTAATCACTTCAGATTTGTGGGTTTTTTGGGACACTTCTTTATTTTTATTCCATACTAAATCTGGAGGATTTTCGAATATATTGTGGTAAATACTGATTTATTTTTTGCCTACGACAATCGTCTAAAATAGTTACATATTATTATTATGTTTTTCGTGTATAATTATTGTTTTATAATAATATATTTCCCAATTATAAAATTGATCAGATAATTTAGTAATAATACTAATGCCCTCTTATAATAGACTGATTGATATTATACATAATATTAATTAATTTTAAGTTTGTTACTTTTTGCGGGTAGATGAATAAAGTTTTTTTTATACGTTGTGGACACTGTTTTCATTGACACAGAATAAAATATGAGAACAACTTTGTCTGTCGATATTCGATGAATTTTATGGTTCGATATGCTATATTTTCTGCCGTTGTTTATTTCGTCATCAGTTCTAAAGATAGCTTTAGATATGTAGGTAATATGTACCTATATCCATATGATCTTATTTTCCTTAATTCGGGTAGGTATCGGGTATACATATGAATGAATAAAAATAATACAATTTTACTATTTTTATTTATTTTATATATTTACATTTTATATACAACGTTAACATTAACGAATGCGCATGTCTTAGCGCACGACTCTTTTGAGCATATTTTATTACTCGGCTATGAACACACAGAAATAACATGACAACCTTTAAAAGCGCACAAGAATTATGTAATTTTCTGTTTGAGACAAATTAGGGGTCACAGAGAATGCGGAGTAGTAAAGTAAATTTATGGAGCATTGAGGAAAGTGTCGCTCCCACTCTGTATTAGTCTCAAATCTGGCCAAGCCTTCTGACTGATATATTGCTTAGCCGCACGAATAGGAGGGTCCTTCTACTTAGTACTTCTACCTTTTATTGTGATTTCGTCGGTCCAGTCTTTTTGTAAATAATTTAATTTCTTATATAGATTTTCTGTAGCGCCATGTTTCTGCGTACATAGCCCTTATGTTTCGTGAATGAAGGTATCATTATAATTATACACAATAATATACAATACGAGCGGGAATGATACAGAGTATATCGGGCATGTTACTACGTTACTTAACATATAACATCGATTTTAGTGCAGTATTTGAAGGAAAAAAATATTGTGAATGGGAAATTCAATGGGAATATAATTTATTTAAACCCCAAAGAGAATAGTGTCTTCCTCTATAAAATAGAGCCTAATGTGAACTAAACGTAAACAAAATGTTTATTAAAAATATTTATGTTTATTTGTATTATACTTAGTTTAAGTTATTGGCAAACTGAAAAGTGCTCTATCCACCACTATATACCAACAATTGATGAAAAAATATCGTACTATATTAATATATCTAACATCGATCAAACTAATTTAACACAACAATAAAATATAAAACTGTTGATCTTAAACAGAAGTACAACAGATTGAAGTATCGTAGTATCATGCGGGCGTCAGTCCAGCTCCCGCCCATTGGACAGTCACTCGAAAAAAATGAGCTCAAAACAAAATCACCGACAAAACAACTATTTAAACATTTATTATAACATTAACAGTAATTTACGAGACTATAAGTAAAACGCGGCCCGATTTTACTACAGGAAAATTTTCAACCACGATATTAAAAGATACACGCCCGAAAATAAGTGTTTAATGTTCACTAATCATAAGTAATATTGTCCGAGAGCTCAGAAAACTCAAACACAAACTTAACAAAGGCTCAACGAAACCTAAAAGGCTGAAGACATTAAGTAACAAGAAGACATTATCGGTGAAAAGTCAATGTATCATAAAACGGATTGGTTAATGGAAAACGGTATATATCACACTATATTTCCATACAGATTTCTACCGAGAATACAGTCTTAACGATACGATTGTACTTCAAAATGCCTTTGAACAAGAAATTAATGTCCCCATTAGTTAACCGATCCTAGATCTATTATTAGGACTTGTCTGCTTCAATCCAGTGTTTTAGTCGTCCACTAAAAATCTCTAAGTTTGATCCCAAGAACGTAAACGTCTAAGTTGATCCTTAGTCCATGTCTGAAGATAGTTTGTATCGGTGGATTGTCAAGGACTAACTGATCATGTGTCAAAGTCAGTGTAAATCTGAGCCGTTAGGCCGATAAGTCACAATCTATATAAAGAAGACTAAAGTCTTTGGAAGCTCACGCTTGCTTCGGATGCGGCGCGGGGGCCGGCGGGGCAGGCTTGAAACACTGCAGTAGGAAAGCCGTGTACATGATGAATGCTATCGATAGAGCAATCAACGCGTACATGAAGATGTTTAGCTCTGGCTGTCGGAATCTGTTCTTTCGCAGCCATTCCAGCACTTCATCCTCGGACATCAAGTCGCCTGTAAATATTATCGAGTTATTACGTTGGAAAGAATACTGTCGAAATTCAGTCACTGCTGCTGTAAAATTCAGTTATTAAAACTATGCTTTAAATTTTAAAACTATTTTTACCTCTGTATATACTTGGGAATCTCTTCCTGAAGTACACGATAGCCGGTAGCTTGGTGACTCCCCATTTGCGAGCGTATCGTGGGTCCTGCATCTTCACGAACGTGATGTCCAAGTTATCAGTTTCACTGTCAATGTTTTCCAGTTGGTCCAACACTGCCCGACTTTCTGCAGATTTCTCATCTGGAATAAGTAATATTAGTTAAAATTGGGATAATTAAAAGGTACAAATCAACATTATGTGTGATAGAATTTACTTACAGAAGTAAACAGCCAGGAATTCATTTTCCTCCAACAATTTGTCCAGCATCTTACGGTTCACCTCCTCAATTTCATTTTTGATTTCAAAAACATCCTGAGAAGTCAACCATTGTAGAACTCTGTCAACTTGATGGAGATCTCCGTCGTATAACATTGGTATTTGTTTACGGAAGTATACCAAGGAAGGTATGTTGACTACGTTATAAGTAGCGGCTGCTTCAGGACTGGCGATCTTGACGAAATCAATGCCAAACTGGTCGACTTCTCCATCTATTTGTTCCAGAGATTCGAGGATCTCTTCACATTCTGTACAATCTTCATCATCATCTACAAACGAAATTTTCCAGTCAACATTTTAAGGAAAATGATTGTTGCAAAATCGCTGTTGTTACCAAAACATGAACTGCTATTCAAATAAAAATTCATACTCACAGAAAAATACAACCAACAGATGTGATTCGTAAAGCAATCTTTCCAACATTCTGTCATTGACAGATTCAATTTCATCGGCCAATTCTCTGTTATCATCGTCAATTAGCCATTCTAGAATAGATTCTTCGTTCTGCAAATCACCCTCGAATAGAAGTGGATTACCATTCCTGAAAACAAACGTTTATGATTACACAGATTCTAAGTAATTTGAGTAAAGTTCGTGTTTTATAGAAATACCAGTTTTACCTGAAATATACCATAGCTGGGAAAGTTTTTATTGAGTATCTCTTGGCTAGTTGTGGGTCTTGAATTTTTACCATGTGAATACCGTAGACATCGCATTCGTCGTCAATACTCTCCAGTCCCTCAAGAATGTGGTCGCAGATATGGCAGTTCAATTTGTCTAATATAAAAAAAAACTTTTTTTTTATTTAACATCTTAAACTTATCAACGAATTTGCAACGTTAGTTCTACTTACAAAAGTATACAGCCAAATATTGTGTTTCTTCCACCATCTTTTCCAACATCACTCTAGTGATAAGTTCGATACGATCCTCTGTTTTTTGTGTAATCAACCACTGCAAAACTTCCTCTTCTTCAGCCAAAGATCCTTCATATACGTTCGGCACATTATGTTCAAAGTAGACCATTACTGGGAAATCTGTTACTCCATAAGCTTCGGCGATTGAATAATCTTGAGTCTTAACAAACTTGATTCCGTGTCTATCGCAGTCGTCATCGATATTCTCTAGTTCTTCCAATATTCCGGCGCATTGTTCGCAGTCGGGTCCGTCTGCAACATTAAGGTCTATTGCCAATTAAAGTGTAATGACATTTTGTGAGCAAACTTCACTGGCTGGACAAACTGTTTCGGTACTATTGTGAGCACTATGGGTAGTTTAAATGTGCTGCTACGTAAACCAAAACCAAAATATCATTCGTTATGCACTAGCTCTTGGTGAATTACAGGTCAGATGCGGACTTGAACGAAACACTTTACAGACTCGACACAAGTGGATTTGAAAACGGGGACTAAACTAATTAAAAACATGACCTTAAACAAGTACCTACGGTAAGTGTGGTCATGCTACATGCAACAAAAAAAAGGGCTACAAAGACACAATAGGATCATTAGAAGACTTTGAGATTGCAAGGAAATATATTGCCAATGATACAGGGAACGACTCTAATGGGATAGGAGTACCCTCTTGATCCTGTCCCTCATCCTCCTCGTGGTCAATAACTTTCTTTTTCAGAGACTTTCTCAGCGCTTTCGAAGTGCAAACTTCACATAATGTTTTGTTCCCTAATAAAAAGCAAGAGTATTAATAAAATACACATAAATCAATATTAATTTTGTACACTGTTTAGGTTTACCAAAACATTTCAAACTTTACGTTTTGTTCCCTAATAAAAAGCAAGATTATTAATAAAATACTTATCAATCAATATTAATTTTGTACACTGTTTAGGTTTACCAAAACATATACGTCATCTTAACTTTTTTCAAGTTTTTTAAATTCTTCTTGCAGTTCCAATGATGTATTAGAAGGTGACATAGCAAAGTCTAAAATTAGCTCTGTAGTTCGTGTGCAGTATAGAAGTGTAAATTCCCACACTATCATGCAACTTACAGAAGTAAACCGCAAGAGATCCGGACTCTTCTATCAAATCCAATAGATCTTGGCCTTCTAGAGCTTCTATAACGTCTCCGGCTGGATTTTTCTGAGTTAACAACCAGCTTAGTAATTGTTGTTCATCGTACAAATCTCCTACAAAATAAACATTGTTATAGTAATCATCTTGCACCATAGTGATAAAAGCACGACAGTCAAATGAACGAAACTACATTGCTACAATTCATTAAGTAAATGAAAGAATTAAAAGAATAAAGTTTGGTTAAATTAAACCATTTATGAAGCGATAAAAAGACTTTTACCAGCATAAATAACAGGATCTTTAGAACCCATCTTGAAGAACAACACCGCAGGTAGAGCAAATACTCCGAACTCTTTAGCCATCTGCCGGTCATCAATCTTCACGAAATTGATACCAGAGTCATCAGCATCGTCATCAATATGCTCAATCTCCGCTAGCACTTTGGGACACTGTTTGCAGTCATTACTGTCTAAAACATGTGTTATGTGCAATACAATTGGATTTGTGAGTATCAGCTTTTCATTTTAAACAAAAACATTCCAAATAAAAATTATATATATAACATTATTTCACATCGAAATATTTAATATAAAAGAAAACTCACAAAAGAATACTGCTACATAATCTGAAGTCTGTCTGATCTTTTGGAACATTTTTTTATTAACTTTCTCGATATGATCTGTCAATTCCATATTTTCAGGGTTGGTCAACCAATCTAATATTTCTTCCTCATCGTCAATGTCCCCGTCATAGTTTATGGCCTTAGTTTTCCTAAAGTATGTGATACCGGGTGGATTGCGGAACCCATATTTCTTCGCCATTAACCGATCGCTACATTTTACTATTTTTATTCCGTATTCAGCTGCTTCATCGTCAATCAGTTCCACATGTCTGAGTACTCTTGGGCTTTCTGGATCTTCCTCTTTATCTATAACAAATATTGTTTTCTCAAAGTCTGTGTATTTTAGTGATAAAATAACATCAAATTGAATTGTTGAAATACTTACAGAAAACAACGGCCAAAAACTCTTTCGTTTCGATATATTTGAATAGTTCATCCCTGTCTATTTCTTCTATACTTTCATCTTCCTTCTGTTTGACCATCCAGTCCAACACCTCAGATTCATCCAATAGATCCCCTAAAATAGTTTTACATTTTACTTTACGCTGAAAACCCTATGAACTAATAAAATGCTTTAAAGAAACCACATCCATATCATTATTTTGGAACTCACCAGTAAATCCAATTATTGGCATGCGCGGATACTACTACGGCAATACCATGCTGACATCATTCGTGTGTGAAATGAGTAATGACAGTTTTGGTTTATTAGAAAAATGTATTTATTTAACAAAAAAAAAGTTGTTTCAGCGCCGACTCAACAATTCAACGTATCAAATAAATAAATTAAACATTCATGCGAATTTTCGGCCAAACAATACAACTTACATATCGACATATTACACAACGCCAGCACTGTTCGACCGGAAAGCTTTAGACGACTCTAACCACGACATTAGTCTTCAATGGAGTTACCTAACTACCTATACAATACAGTGATCATAAAGTGATAAAATCGTCCAATGCCGTCTGATCCCTATTGGTTACTGAAGAAATGACAATGAGTATATTTATTGCACTGATATCCGGCACTGCGCTTATGAAAATTAATAATCAAGTAATTAATTAGTTAAATGTTGATACAAAATATTAAGAACTATAGTTTTTAATTCTATTAAGTAAAAGTAATATTTTATCAAATGTAGCATTACAAAATAATGAGATTCCATGAAGACTAGAAAACTACATGAACATGAAATCCTTACAACAATTATAAGTCTTTCAAGATGTCACGGCAAAATACAATGAGAAATGCCTTGCGTTGTTATTGTTACGTCTCAAATTACATTAAATTTCTAAATATTGGAATCAATTTACAATGAATATAACGATTTGTACACCTGCTTACAATGTCTCTAGACATCCCAATATTTAGTCCGCACAAGATCTCGAATTTATATTAAAGCACATTTTGTAAGATGTATCAGTGTGGAGTGTACTCGCATCATCGTCGTCGGTAGGTAGGCAGGTTGCAACAGATCACGACATATAACGTGCGAGTACAGCCCAATGTGCAACGTGTTACAACATTCAACCCTGTTAAGTGCTTGCAGGAATCAAGGGACACGAGGTTATTGAAAAGCTAGCAATGTTAATAGCCATGACAAATCGATGCAACGTTAGACAGATAATTATATTCTATTAAAGGGAGGCAGAATCTGGGGGGCCAGTAACGATAACATTCGTGTCCACTTGATGCCTAGCGTGCACGCCACTACTTGCGCTCATATCCGAAGATATCAGGGCAAGATACTTCTAACATTAATTAAAATTTACCACCACCAAATATTATTGTCAGACTCGATTAAACCTTTTTTCCCTTTGGACGGTTTGTCTGGCTTGGCGAGGGCCTTGTTTTTGCCCTTCACCTGCTTCTCGGGTTTTTGTTTCTCCTTTTCGATTTTCTTCGGCATCTTGGTCGGCGTGGCTTTTGCTACTTTTGTCGGACTCTGAACTTTAGTGGGACAGCACTGGTAGGGTTCGTAAGTCATTTTTGGGACGGCCGGTTTCGCCCCCAATCCAATGTAGAAACAGCGATCGCCTGCAGTCAGTAAAAATCTCGTTTACAACCCGTATATACGGTGATTACAATAAACGGTTAACTGCGTTAATACTGTGCATATTTGTAATCGTTGCGCTGACAGTTAAGCGCTATTTCTAATGATAATGTTAGTAAGTATAAGATTTGAAAACATTTATTGGTCATTAAGCGGTCGCGAATGACTGCAGGCGATAGCTAGAGAGTGGGTCCCATGCGGGCGCCAGTAGACCATGCAGATGTGATGCGGGGGGAGCCGCGGGGCCAACGCTACTCAATTACCTGTGAACATTCGTTTTATTCTACCGAATATACTATCTTCATCGCTATCATCATCATCATCATCCTCATCATCATCATCGTCGTCATCATCGTCATAAGCTTGCCTGCGACGAATGACTTTCCCTATTTTTGAACGAGTCCTAGATTTCCGCTCTCGTTCATCATCATCATCATCGTCGTCGTCTTCATCGTCATCATCATCATCGTCGTCGTCTTCATCGTCATCATCATCGTCGTCGTCTTCATCGTCATCATCATCATCGTCTTCATCGTCGTCACCATCGTCATTATCGTCATCATCATCAGTGTCGTCATCATCATCGTCATCGTCATTGTCGTCATCATCATTGTCATCGTCATCATCGTCATTGTCATCAACCTCAGCCGACTGTTTGCCAGGCTTGTTACCTGGATAACGAATTTTCAGTGTACCGACTTTCTTCCAAGTGGCGTCATCACTTGGGTTTTTGAATTTTAGGATATTTTTAATGGCCGCTAATTTTTTGTTGTCGTCTTCATTATCCTCGTCATTACCGTCATCATCATCATCATCGTCGTCATCGTCATCTTCGTCATCATCATCATCATCATCATCATCTTCGTCGCCATCTTCATCATCATCATCGTCCTCGTCGTCATCTTCATCATCATCATCGTCGTCGTCATCGTCGTCATCTTCATCATCATCGTCGTCAACAATGTCATCTTCATCATCATCCTCCTTGGAACTCACTTTGCCTTGTTCACGGCGTTTCTTATCAACTGTTCCTGGAAATGTATTTTTCAATGTTCCCATATTTTTCCTTTCTGCAGATTTCACGTTCTTTGGGGCACTTCTTTTTAATGTATCTACATTATCACCTCTTGGTGACCCCGATGATTTTTTATCAGCATCTGCATTGGCCTTCGATTTAATATTAGCTTTATTATGTCGGTGGCTATCTTCACCTGCAGGCATTAGTAACTGTCATGCAAAATGACACAGCTCAAACATCCAGCATTTAAGGCGTAAAGTAGTAACATTTGTTTCATAGAGATATAATTATCAAGAATGATGTCATGCATGTAATAATTATTTTGAATTCATAATATTTAGTTTTTTTTTAACAATAAACAAAATCCCTTGATCTTAAACAGATATAACATTAAAAACGTTTATTATATGGATGTGGATTCTTACTTTTCTGATCTACAAGCCAGTGCAGAACCTTTTTTTCGTTCTTTAAATCACCTATAAACAGGATAAATAGTTAGGTTTTTTGGTATAAACGTATTTTATACATACACAAACTTTTGCTTCAGCATCATATTCGCCAACGCAAATTATGTGTTCCATTACAGATATATACAAAAAACTTCAAGATATTTACAAAAGAAGGCAGTTACTTACCGTCGTACATGATAGGAACACCTGTTTCATAGTAAACGAGAGCTGGGAAGCTAAATATACCAATATCAGAGGCGAGCTTCGAGTCTTTTGACTTAACGAACTGAATCCCGTGTTTGTCTGTGTCGTCATCAATCGTTTCTAGTTCTTCTAGAACATCATCACATGTGTCACAGTCTTCGCTGTCTGGAAATAAATGAACTTAATTGACTATTGTGCTTAGTCAAAAGTTTGCGTTTTTTTTTTTATTGCGTTCAGAAACTTACACGAAATTAGATTTACTAAAAAAATATACATTTGAAGTTTCTATTACTTTGGCTATTGATATATCTAAGTACCATATAATCAAAAATCTCGAAAAATGCAAGTTTATTCTATTCTAAATACATTTCATAACTGATACTTACAGAAAAACACGGCCAAGTGCTCGACATCATTGATGAGATCCTTCAAGGTCTTCCTGTCAACATTTTCAATAACATCAGGCTGCGAGTCGTGAAGCTCCAGTACCCATTTAAGGATAGCCTCTTCGTGCGTCAGATCACCCTCATAAATAGTCCTGAATTTGTGTCTATAGAAGGCAAGAGCTGGTAACTCTGAAAGATCATATTCCTTGTCAATTCCAGCGTCAGATGTCTTGACGAAGTCAATGTCTTTCTCTTCGCATTCATCGTCGATGTTTTCGAGCTCGCTCAGAATCTTCTGGGATTTCTTATCACCTTCTTTGTCTGAAAAAATATGAGAAGCATTGAAATTTTATCAAAATTATTTTAAAAGTAAAGGAGTTCAGATCGCACGACACGAACAGAGTGTATTTGTTAAAAAATACCAACTATGTTGTAAACGATAATATGATCAAATAATGAAAAAACGGTTAGGTTTCTGTTCATGTTTACTAAATATAATTCAATATACTCACAGAAAAACACAACAACGTGATCGTTTTCTTCTAAGATCTTCTCCAGCATCCTAGAGTTGACTTCCTCGATCTTGCCGGGGATCTCCAGGGTGTCCTCGTCAGTGAGCCAAGCAAGGACTTCATCTTCATCTTCAATATCTCCTAAAATTGAACGCAAAGGAAACTTTTAGACATTGTTGGTTGGTTATATTATATCAACATACAAAATAAAATACAATAGTTCACGTATTCTCATAACATGAAATATAAATTAGTTTCGGTTAAACATATTTTTAAATTTTATAGATTAATACGACTGTTGCGGAGCCAACGTATATTTGTGTTGTTAAGTTTGCCACATTTGTTTCTAAAATAACGATGACAAGTAACAAGGTACAATACTCACCCTTGTAAATAAGGGGGTCTCTGTTCCTAAAGAACACGAGCGTGGGGAAGGTCTTGATGCCATACTTCTTGGCAAGAGTGATATCCTCGGTGGTCACAAAGATGATGCCGGTCTCATCGAGCTCGTCATCGATGTTTTCCAACTCGTCCAGAATGTTGTCGCATTCCTCGCCATCTTCACAGCTACCGCCTGGAAAGGATGGGATTTACATCGTTATTTAAATTATTATTTGAGTCAAATTTCACAGACATGTCGTTAGGTAAAATTTCCAAATAGACCATGATTTTTACAAACTGTCTGGGTTCTAAAATTTATGTTGCTGAACATTTGAAAGTTCGTCGTTAGTTCCACTAATGGCCTCCTCAACGGTGCAAGTAGGGACATTGTATCATTGTCATTATATTACATTATGCGGCTGACAATGAAGATACTACAGAAAATACTTTTATAAGCAAATAGTCAATATACTTACTGAAGTACACCACCACATACTCATGCTCTTCAATAAGGTCAGTCAGGATCTCATCAGTGACCTCTTCAATAGTCGCACTATTCTTCTGTTCAATCAGCCATTCCAAAACTTCATCCTCATTCATTAGATCTCCCTCATAGATCGCCGGGATATTTTCTTCAAAGTACACCAGTGTTGGTAGATGGTCGATACCGTATTCTTTAGCTTCATTCTCATTGTCCATCCTTACGATAACAATGCCTTCCTTTTCTAGTTCATCATCGATGTTCTCAAGTTCGTTAAGAATCCTGATGTCTTGTTTATCTTCTTTGTCATCTGGAATTTTGTTTGAATTTTTAGGAACAATATTAATATAAGTCCGTGGTCAATTTAAATAGTCTTTGATGTTGAATAAAATTAGAAATACTGCAGTGCATTACATCTTCATACGCAGTAAACATCAACATAAAGTTAAACGTGTAATAATTATTCTCTCCTCCAACGCCATTTCAAAATATAGAAGCACCCACACAACTCCAATGCAGCTTACAGTTGTGCGTCAGAGCTTACGTGAATTTCACACATCATGTTTAGTAATCATTTCAGTTTTCAACTTAAATCTATACTTACAGAAGATAACAGCCAAGTACGGTGTACTGATAATAAGTTTGTCCATCATTTCGTCAGTGACTTCAGGGATCTCGCTGTGACGCTTCTGGTGAAGCAACCAACCCAGCAACTCCTCTTCCTTCATCAAGTCACCTTCATAAACGTGTGGAATACCCCTCTCGAAGAACACCATCGTAGGAATAGACTCGATACCATACTCCTTAGCCTCCTTATCATCATCAATCTTGACGAAAGCAATATCATTCTGGTCACATTCATCGTCAATGTTCTCCAACTCAGACAAAATCTTCTGACTCTTCTTTTGGTCCTTGTCGTCTGAAATAAAGTCGAAGAACTGTATTTCATTTATATGTCAGTTCTTGATAGTGTTCTGTACTGAATTATGAAAGAGCCTATTTTTAGGCGTGTGGCAATTTAAAAAGCTGGCATTGTTTCAAGCGACACAGCCAATGTTAAGGCCGTACGTATAAAAGTTAAAAAAGTACTTACAGAACAGAACGGCGACGTACTGCATTTTGTCAATGATCAGGTCTAACATTTCATCAGTAATGTCCTCAATCTCATCGCTTTCAGTTTGATGTTTGAGCCAGTCCAGCACCTTCTCTTCCTCTTCTAGGTTACCTTCATAGTAAGTCGGTATACCCTTTTCGAAGTAAAGCAGCGTAGGTACTTTTTCAATACCGTATTCTCGAGCCTCTTCATCATTATCGATTTTCACAAATGCAATGCCAAGTGTGTCACACTCATCATCAATATTCTCCAGTTCGTTCAGTACTTTCTGTGATTTACGGTCGTTATTATCATCTGTAACGGAACGTTTTAACGTGGCCTTGAATAATAAAGCTCAAGGAATCTCAAATTCGGCCTTTGCCAAGAAATATACTTACAAAACAACACGGCGACAGTTTTGCCGTCTTTGATTAGACGGTCCAACATTTCATCGGTAACATCTTCGATTTCATCCTTCTCTAGTTGGTCGACGAGCCACTCTAACATCTCTTCTTCATTCTCAAGGTCACCTGATAAAAGTTATAGACAGTTGTCAATATAAAACCCATTTAAATAGAAGCTGTGTTAATCTTAATATTTATATGATGACAGAATTACGTATATCCCTACCGTCGTAAACATTGGGGATCTGCTTCTCGAAGTAGACGATGGATGGTACATCGTCGATGCCGAAGTCCTTCGCCGCTTTCGTGTCGTCGATCTTGACGAACTGGATGCCGTGACGGTCACAGTCATCGTCTATCTTCTCAAGCTCGGCCAGGACCGTCATGGATTCATCGTCGCCGTGGTCGTCTGGAAATGTTTTGATAAGAATGATCCATTATACTGTAGTTACATAAATTGTTTTCCGATTTTTAAGTCCAGGTAGAAAGATACTTTAAATAATAATCGGAAAGAAACGACGTTGACATTAACTATAGTACACCAAAAAATCATAGAATAGAATATGAACTAACTACAGTGTAAGCCAATAAAATAAAGTGTAAGAAAACGCATAGTAATCTATTATTTTGAGAAATAATATTATATGTAGAAATGCTTATGATTAAGGAGATCATTCACAACTTAAAAAATATATTATTGACTTGTGATTGCTGAATAAGTATTACTCGTGCAATAAATTAACTAGAAGTGAATATACTCACAGAACAGTACGACAAGGTTGTCGACATTTCCAATCAAGGTGTTCAATGTCTTAGCTGTAACATCTTCAATGATATCTTCTTCATCACCGGTGGACTTGTTAGCAATCAGCCACTCCAGTACATCCTCTTCTTTGCTCAGCTCACCTGAAAAATACACACAAGATCGTCTGGAGTTCCATATGTTCCATAATATTTAATAAATTTTTTACATCTTTGATTCTAGATTTGAAAATAAATAAAACAGAGAAAATGTAAGCAAATGTATTTTTGAAGCATTCCAAAATCCCCATGTACAAACTTATTTAGGTCTTGAACCGTTATTTACTACCACTTCAGACAATTTACTATCTAACACGAACTTAACAAATTTAGATTACCCAAATGATGAAATGACGTAAACTTGTAACATCGTCATTAACACCATCCGTTTCCGCGATACAAGCGTCAGCAAACGTAAAATGTGACTCAAACCTTCATAGATAATAGGTATCTGATGCCTGTAGTACACCAATCTTGGCAAGCCTCCAAGATTGTACTCCTCGGCTAGTTCCTCGTCGTGGATCTTCACGAAACCGATCCCAAGTTGGTCAGCCTCGTCGTCAATGTTCTCCAGCTCTTGCAAAGCCTTCGCACATTTCTTACATTCCGGCTTGTCTGCAACATGTTAGACCACGCTTTCATTTTATGATTCGCCCGGATTTCGTCGTGACTATTTCATGCCTCGTATAGCACGTGAAGCAGTGCAGTTAAGTGCCTAAATACCTATGAATTTGTGTGTTAAAATTTTGTGTGCAATATGAAGCATGTATCGTGCAATCTGTGTGGTGGTGCCGCATTGCCACAACATCTGAAATATTTGTAACGCTGCTGGTGAAAAGCGGGAGCATCTTGAGTGCGCACATCTAAAAGGATTCTTGGATCATCGTGTAGTAAAACATTTAAGTGCTATCAGTGTGCTCAGGGTTATCAAAAAATGTGGACACAGCAATCTGTGGGTACATACGAAGAATGTAATTTGTGAAGTGTTCTTCAAGTGTATCATTTGTTTTTTTCAAACGAGCATTGTAAACAACATTTATTTGACGGCATGCCGTGGACACGGCTCTCTTCATCACACATTTAGGTCAAGGTCATCGTACGAATTTTCGGAAAGTTTTCGGGTGTAATTTAAAACAAGTTCCCAATATCGTTTGATGGTGTAGGCAGATTAGCTTTTAATAGTTATTTTACTGTCGTTAAGGGGGGAGAATATTCGTCTGACGCTGTAGTCGTGACATGTCGGTCCGTCAATCCGAGCTTGCTGGCAAGACGCAAATAGCACAGCCAAAATAGCTCGCCTCACGGCCCGATAATGCAAACGCGTTTTTGATTCTAGCTTTTCCTTAGACCAGATAATACGAACAAATATAGAAACAGTTAGATTCCAGAAAGACGATTAGTTATTTATTGCGCAGAATTTAACAGATTAATTGTTCGCATGTGAGTGTATATGACTGTTAAAATTATAAGAATATCCATTGGAGAGTACCCTTTGGATTACGACGATTGAGTATATTGCTATGTGAGTCACAATGTTCCGATATGTTGTGTCTGAGCCAAATTTTTAATTAGTCGTACTCATCATCGATGGTTGATTTGAACAAGGGGTCATCCGTCCTATATTGTTCAATTGTAATTTTTATGAATTGCATCTCCTTGACCATCCTTTAAATTTGCAAAATCAGTGAAAAGCGCTTGTGACATAAAGATACAAAAATACTAATCTACAAAGCGAGAAGAGTTACAGCCAAGCTGACACTAGAAGGAGACATGCCGCCAGCTGAGAATCTTACTTACTGTTTGACGGGCCGCAACTTTTGTGATCAGGACCTACGTCAAAAACACGATCAAAACACACGGCACAATATACAGACGCTTGTTCTAACCTCAACTAACAATTACGATGTACACGACTGAGAGGAAAATACTCTACACGAGGGTTATGTCGACAGATTTTACAGTACCATTTGATTACGTTGGTTAGTTGAAAAAATGGCTCGATTTTATCACAATTACTAATATACGATGACAAAAACCCAGAGATTAGCACTCCAATACTTACAGAAGAGAACGGCTACATAGTCTGTGTCCTCGATGATTTTCGACAGAATCTTTTGGTTGACTTCTTCTATCCGGTCAGGAAGGTCCATTGCTTCTAAACTCGTCAAGAAATCCAGAACGTTTTCTTCGTCCATGAGATCTCCTAAAATTGACAATGTTCGATGATAATCATTAGTATTATTGAACTTATCCTTTCTAATGAATAATTAAAAATACCAACATCATAAGAAATAGAATTATAATGCCACCACGTGCTTTGATTCCATTTTTTTTATTATACTATGCCATCAGTTTCAAATATTCTTTCATATCAGCATTTATCTAGCAAAAACTGAAATATTTTTGCTAGATAAATGAAATAAAAAAGCATGGCCGGACAAAAGTGTGGGCCTTGCAGAACAAATTAAAGTATTCACGGAGATTAAATCACGTCTTTTATAAATAGAAGAAATCCGGTATAAGAGCCCAGTTATAAATTTAACAATCAAGGGAAGTGTCTTGAATCACGGTTTATAATTAGTTGAACAATAAAACGCCAGCTAATCTTTTCAGAGAGCTGTACAAATGACTTTTACTTTACTTTACTGCCAACATTATATCACGTTTCTAAGAAGCATGTCTAAAACCGATATGGGTTTACATACACTGGGCTACACTAGAATATTGGCGTGACAGAAAAGTCACCCATCCTGGCCAAAGATATTATATTCAAACTATTTATTTAACGCGACACATTTTTGTAGACTGGCATATAATTTAAATATTCGATCACCATTTACATAAAAAAAAATGTATCTTGCGTGCAAAACAGAATCATTCTTGAATTAATCATCTTCAATTAATAATATTTTTTCTTTCAATAAGCAGCTCGTATATTCGGTATCAGGTGTATAAAGTCTTAACAGAGTTTTCATCTGGCAAATTATATAGAATTAATTAATTTGTCTGCCAAACATGATTATGATTATTTCCACGAAACAACTCTATCTACCAAGAGAAATGTCTATTATTATTATTTTGACCTAGATATTCATAATTATCATAGATAGATGATCAGACAATAATAAGTCATGTATGACATAACTTACACAGCTTACTTTTCAATTGGTTGCTTAAGTTTTTTAATTACTACTCCAATCATTTAGTTTTGCAACAGCGATTCTATCCTGAATTTATTGAACTGACAAAAGTCAAAAGCAGTTATAATCATAATTTATATAAAAGCGACGTCAGACCTTCGTAAATGATCGGTTCCTTCTCACGGAAGTACGTGAGGGCGGGGAATTTCGTGATGCCATATTGCTTGGCGAGCCGCTTGTCGTTGATCTTAACGAAGTCCACTCCGAACGTGTCCGTGTCGTCGTCTATCTTCTCCAGTTCTTCTAGCACCTTGTCACATGTTACACAGCTTCTTGCATCTGGAAGAGGAGGTTCTATGAAGAATACGGATTGTATCGTAGCTAGAGGAGTTTACGGGTAAATTAAATTGTGTTTAAGACTTAAGATTTATATTTTTTCCATTTTTTCACATCCTCAAATATTTTCAGGTTAAAAACCCTCATTGCAAATTCGCTAGAAAATTCTCTTCGCCTTTTTCTGTAAATAGTCTGACAGACCTCATACGTTCCAATTCCGACCGATGCATAGATTTAAATTCAATATCGAATCACGGTCTAATAGTTTGAATAGTAAACTTTAAATTGGTTTTTAAAGATGTACGAGCTTTAAATAAAAAAACAACTTTATGTGTGTCCAATTTTAATTTAAACAAAATATTCATTGATTCTCATGTTGATGAGTTCATGTTCGTTTAATTTACATGAGCTGAACCGAATTGCACTCGACAAACTATGGAAAACCCTCTAGTCTAAACAATGTTCCTACACTTCATGAATTCATAACAATCACAAGAATCCGCCGCCACAGCTAATATTCAGGCTTAGATTTCATTTCTAGTTTGCTTAGTTTAATTTCCGAACAAATGTCCGCAATCCCTTCAAAATAATATTGATCTGTAAAACTAAACTCATCAATAGCTTTTTACATTTACCAAAGAGGATCTAGGCTGAAGACGATATCATAATATTTTCGTAGTTCAACATTTCAACATGAGGGCATCATGTAACATGCTCTACATTGTAAATGCTACTAGGGGGGATTTAGAAAACCACTGGGTCTTCTAAATTCCCCCTGGTAGCATACAGACCTAATCACCAGAATTCAGAATTTTTACCATGTTCACATCTAATTCACAGTCAATATATAATATCTAATATCTCGAGACAAAAAACAAATGCACTCGTATATCTATACTCGTATAGGTATAATATATCTGTCATCACAATAATTTGAACATGACATAAAAATTTGCTTATTGCTACAAAATCTACTATTATAAATTATGTTCAACTGTTTTATTGGTTTTGTATCTCAATCACGGAAACAGAATATTTCAAGTATAATATACTAGCAACCCGCCCCGGCATCGCACGGGTCGCAGAGCATATACGCTTTCATTTTTTCGGTCGTAGTATCGTATCATCCTGTTATGTCGAGCATTTACTCGGCGCACGCCAGTAAAACTCCCAGTCGGCATAATTTTTTCCGACATCTTTAACTATCATCGTCATATTTCAGCCAATTTACACAAAAATTTAACAAATTATACACCTAAACCTTCCTCATGAATCACTCTGTCTATTGGTGAAAACCGCATGAAAATCCGTTCAGTAGTTTTTCAGTTTATCGCGAACAGACAGACATAGGTACGCGGCGGGAGACTTTGTTTTATAATATGTAGTGATGAAGAACACGTAGACATTACAATTTATTACATAAGCAAAATATTCCTCAAAAATAACGAGTAGTATTCTTAGAATGAGAATAATAATGTGATGACTGATGTTACTAATCCCATCTTAAATTTGGCTCCTGAAATCATTTATGTGGAGGCAGTTTAGCTTGCTGATGCTCGCTCGATAGATGACTGACATGCCGCGAATCATACGCATGGATAAGAAACAGCTGTTTCATAAAATGATTGTTCCAAAAATATTTTAGCTTACAAAACTTCAAAACAGTTTTCATATCATATTATGTAGGTATAATCAATTATATGAAGTGTTGAAATACGAAATCAGTTTAATCGTTCATATAGAAATAAATACAGCCCTTTTATATCTGAGAATTCCTTCTTCCTCTGCATTTTGTTTCAGATAATTTAAGTCACAATTGTATTAGCAATGATCTTGAAAAACATTTGGATTACATTCAAATTCTATGTTTGACAGGTATCTATTGTTATTTACTTTACAGTCGCTTGCGGTCCGTTGTTGTTTTTGACATGTATGACGCAAAAAACATCATGAACATTAGCACAAGAAAATAAACTCATAAATTCAGCGAATGAAGAAGTCTCGACAGCACCGGGTTTATATTTACGATGTACTAGTGTACGCTCAGGCCCACATAACGTTCAACTTGTGGCCGATTTTGCTTTTAATTTAATTGCTTTTTGCCAGTTTTATGTTACCTCAAGAGCATGAACGCGTTTTAGTAGTACAACATTGATCATATGAGCAAATTATTCAACCAAACTCTCGATGATTGAAGTTTGGAACTTCATCAGGTCCATAATTATTCTTCTGTGTTATTATCTCAGTTTATTTTTGGCTCAATGCACCTATTACCGAACATCTGGCTTATTTAATAGTACATTGCCAAGATTTGTTCATCAAAAATAATGTTCTAAGCTCTGTTGTTCTTTACTTTGACTTAGAATTGAGTCCATATTTTTTTAAGCTGTTACGAAAATTTTAATCTTATAAAGATTAGTCATGAAGTTAATTGTATTGTAATTTGCCAAGCTTAATTACGAACAGTCTTTTATCGAGAGTTAAAATTTAATATCAGCTTTCATCCGCCCATTGCATAACATTTAGATGCTCTTTAAAACTCATACCATGCATTCATCGCCTTTAGACTGACGTGTTGCTTTCGTCAATCATAAGAGTAACGTCCACTTTTCATGTTAGGGTGCGAGGCCATTGCCATTTATTCGGCACAGTTCCAATCCCGGACTATAAATGTGCTGTCATAATGTTCTTTTTAATAACCCGGCGCGGCGGCGCCTAGTCAGCCTTCTATCTATTCAACGTATTCCAAGTAGTCCCAGTCTCAGCTGTGAACTAGACTTAGTACCTCCAAAGCCACACCAGTCACGCTTCATTAGCATTGCTCCACTTCAATATCATGACCTAGTCAGTCTGATTCTCGGCCTCTACCAGCTGCGATATTGTAGTAAGGTATTAAAAACAATGAAATATGGGCGCGGAAAATTACTAATTGGTGGGAAGATAATGAGTTGGCTAGGAACGAACGCATCGGCGACATGACGACGCCTTGAATTAAGACAAGTGGTGAATGGACGACATACCTTACAGACTAATGTAAAGTAGTATAAGTAAGCTCGGGCATTGCGACACTGATAATACTCTTGTGCGTAGCCTTACAAAACAGATGTAACTGTTGTAAATTTTCAAAGTTACGATTTGTAACAAACACAGCTGTTCATCCGTGACCTTACACAACGTTATGAATAATAAAATATTGACTCATTATAATTGTATGTACAATACCACACAGTACTAATATTAGAGTGGCTAAAGCTCTGTTGCAACGCGATCATGAGAATGCAGGACATGCAAAACAATTACAACGCCTTCACACGTGATGAAGAACACCGAGTGTATATTTAGTTGGTAATAAAATTTAGAATAAAAACAAGAGCTTAAATACACTGGTGGTCACGTTTTCTTTTTATCTTTTGCTGAGAGAGTAGTGTAATGTTGTAGAGAAATGTAATTTTGAGATGCATTACAGCCTTATCTAAATGCACACTTGCAATAATTATACCACGATTCTAGCCTTAATATTGCAACATGTGCAGTCGTGAGGTTTGCTTGTCTTTCTTGCTTTTGCATATTATGTCGAAGCAGCGATCTTAACAAATATCGAGATTTCATTTATGGCTTATTAACTTTGTCATCTTGTAAAAAAACATCCAGCCCAGCAAGAATGGTGACGTTCCAATGATTTCAAAACTTTAAAATGTGTACCTTAATATTCCCCTTCTACTGTACTAAAAAGCCGCCAAGATTAAATGAAAAGACTAGGCTGGACATGTCTGCCGTAACGAACTATGGATCTACATAAAACAAAAATGGTGTACTGAGACAATAAGACGGTGTCACGTCAGACCACAAAGAAGATGGCGGGACGAATTGGATACCTACCTGGAAACGTGCAGACGGATACGGCGCGAGATCGCAAGATGTGGAAGACAGAGAGAGAGACCTCTGCCCAGGAGTGGACCGCATTGACTTTAATAATAAAAAGAATACTGGCCCAATTGACTCAAGTTACGTTCCTGAATTAATTAATTATAGGTCAACGTTCAGTCTCTCTCCTTCAGCAAGAGTATTTAAACTTGTTTCGTGTTTGTTTCTACATACATCTTTAATTTCGCCCGATAAATAACCAAGCTTACTACACTCATTTGCAACGTAGAACGTAAACCTCAAAAATACATATAAATCGTACACGTGGACTATTTCAAGAGCTGTATTTAGTTAACTCCAGGTTTTTGTTTATTTCATCGAAAGTCTTGTACTGTACAAACAGTTTATAAGTTATTTGACATTGAGTGATTTTTCTTAACTTCTTCGAACTCTGTTGCGTTTAATTTAACTTTAAGTAGGTATTTATTATGAGAAAGTAGGGTTCCCTCGAATTCATCAGTAAAACAAACACATCTTGTGAAATTAACAAGTGACAACATTTACCATTAACCTATAATGTGTTATTCAAAATATTCGGTACTACGATCCCCTCATCAATGTGTTATACTAACTAACAATATGTTATAATATAAATATTATTTAATGTTTAAGCGCTTTGATATATAAGATTTCATAACATCAGTGGTAAGTGGAAAAAATGAGAATTAGGTTTTTTGGATATTATCAGCATAACGGGTATTTTTTTCTTACTATTTAAATGTTCCAGTACTTATTTATATATTGGTTGCTCTTTGAAGATGGTTACAAAAGTACAAGTTTCTTTTCAAACATGTACTTTTTGAAGTCAAACGCTTTAGTTAATTCCAGAATCTCGCTAAAACATTTCATACATTTCCTTTTGTTGCACTTGCGTAGGTCACTGATCTTTTTGTGATGGACTCCTACTTGGTGTTTACACATCATGATCTCTCTCTTGCGTTGAATGTGACAACGGTTTCATTACGATTGCCGATGAAAGCTTTAATTGCATACGAACAAGTTTTCCGTCAAGTCTTCCCATTTTCCAGAAGACAAGATTAAAAAAAAAAACAATTGATTGAAACTAATAAAAATATGAAATTCGGACTTAGAAATCTAGAAATCTCGAATCTTTCTAATCTTATAACATCGCCGCCGTTGACAACAACAAAACCGTTCGAGATATTCGAACGGTTTGGAGGAAGCTACTACGGCCGCCTTCTACATTACCTATGGCAAGTGGTTTTTTCTTTAGTTTCAATCCTACAAACTTACACCAAGTACTTAGATGAATGGTTATATAAACCAGGTAACAATCTATTGCAATTCCGTATATAGAGAGATAATCGACCCACTAAACAATCGTCTCGTCTCCTTGTTTTAGTAGCTGCTATTAAAGACGTATCACCAGCTATGACATGTAAAATCTAACTTCATACAGTGATGAGGAGTGAAATATTTTGTTGTTTGAAAAATAAAATGAAGAAACAGTACACTAGATGCAAATAATATTATGTACTTTATTTCTATTCACGATATAGTTTATTATCTCAATTAACAGATTTCCTCAGTAAAATACGAGGTCATTGATCTTATTTTATTATTAAAAACGAAGCTTGTTCCTTATTTCAAGCAAAATATTTTTCTTCTTGGCCAGTATTCCACACAATTTTCTGTAAAGGTTTTATTTAACAGGATACGGTCTATGGTATGAATGCTGGTAAGCGATAAAAGAAAAAAATATCATTTAATCATTGAATTGCATAGCGTATCACCGTATCTTGTTATGTAAAACCTCTACAATAGGTACGCAGCTATATGTAGCTATGAATTTGCTCAAGTCAAATCAAAACTTTTTCATTCACAAATCGCTTAGTTGGTTGGTTAGTCATTCCATTGGAGAAAAGTGCACTGATAGACGGAAGGTCTGTATCAGTCATCGTTTAGCTCAACCCTATTTTATGGAGTTGAACACTCTGCTCTTCAGATGTATTATAATCATGATACTTAAATATTTTTTCCAGCGATTCTTCCAACTGGACACTTTAAAACAGCTTTTTATACGTTTTTATTTGTGTATATATATCAGAATGACGTGAACACCGACCCCGTTCGTATATCTACAGTTATTTCGGTGTCTTCTGATTCATGTGGTGAGAAGAAACAAATGCGTAAGAAATTCTGTGACGTTGACAACGTTAATTGGCAGCGTCTGGTTTGTTCAGGTTAAGATTTCGGTACGGAGTGTGTAGTATTAGATAAGTCTAAAAGACAATAGGTAGGATAATATAGCATCACGCCTATACTCTTCAAAGGTTTATGCAGAGATGTAGGTACTTGTACGCCCATATTTCTCGGATGCCGTTATTAAGTCCAATAGAATAAGGAGCGAGCCTATTGCCATCTTCCATATTCTTTCAAACTATGGGCTGTTACTGAGAAATGTAAAATTCTGAGTAACATTTCGCTCGACTTGGGAATTGAACTCGATCAGCATCAAAACGAAAATATAACTTTTGATATAAGTATCTACAAGGATCCAAGGAAAGAGCCTCCACGAATGACGAATCATGAGATCGTCTGGCACACCCCAGATATGCAGCTTCGATACCACCATTGCTCACTGGGTAATCTTTCCACTACGGCATGAGCAACCTCCATGCTATAGCTCGTTAGAAGAAGAAGTATCTATTCATTTTTTCCAACAGAATTTCATTAAATGAAATTTGTAGTTTTGTTTTCAAAAGAGCTTAAAACCAATATATAAAACAAAAACTACTTAAAAGTTTTGGTTGTGCATGTTTACAATATCTACATTGCATCAAGTAAAACAAGCCTTTTATATTTCTTTATCTTTTAAATACTTGTTTACATTAGTTGTTGTAAGAACACAATATATTACAAACTTGATTGTAACCAGACTTAACAAGAAACCTCATAGATCTCTTTCTTTTTCTCGAGGTGGATATTATAAATTATCTCCTTTAACAACCTGGAATCTAGACTCTCAAGCTTTCGCACATATAAAGTTTCCATAGATCAGATTTACTCGTACCATTTTCAATACGGTTAAAAAGCGTGAGTCATGTGCGAGTACGACACCTTTTGATAGGTTTTAAACCTTAAATACATACTGTTATAAGATTTACATATTTTACGTATAACTATTATATATAATTCAACACGGGATGTTCGAATTTATTCCTTCGCCTGTGCCAAAATACCTGTCTTCGAGCCAATTGTAAGATTGTAGGTCACCGGGAAGTACCCTAGAGGTTTGATGAGTGAGTGGAAACTTAGAGGATGAAAATGCGATTTGAAAGGCCGTTGATTTTCAATGTATCCAACTAGATTTTTGAATTGTACAGCAGTTTGAGGCTAGACCTCTGTATCCGCTTTTAATTACAACTTGATACCTCAAGGACTCAGTAATCGTAGGATTCCATTTTTCCATGAAATGAGATAAATTGACGAATGATGATGATGAATTGCATTACACCCATTGCATTTGTATTGTCAAGGCAAGTAAGCTAGCCCGTTTTACATTCCTAAGCAGCCTCATTCAAATTATAGTGTGACTAATAATGACACTGATGCTGTGCTGTTTCTGTCACTTTGAGATCTCAGTTGGCATTTTTGTATACAGTACAATGCAATGAAATCACATTTCATTCAATGAGCGACAGTTGTAAGCTTTTTGTGCAAAATGAATTTCTTTGCCAATTTACCTCGACTTTTTATGATGTGACTGAACGCAATGTTATTTCACCTGTCGGCTGGCTATTTCATCTAAATCTAGATAGAAATAAAATTTCTTAAAGCCATCAGTGGGGTTACTAGCAACAGTATTAATTTAGATGTGATATGGTATAAGTATTTTAAATTGTGGTCCAAAGTTAAAATTGTCTATCTGCCTTTAACTAAAAGTTATAAACTATTATAATTATAAACTAACAACATAGCGACCTCATGTATTTACAAGGCTGGCTGTAATAAATCGAAACGATGGAGAAATGTAGCAAATACCTATAAATCAGAAGATGATAAATTTAACCTAAATAGATATAATCCATTTATAATGTTACAGAAACCGACATCCTCGTATCGTTACACCTAGTATTTTAGCACAGTACCTAGAAGGCATACATAATAAGGACATTTTATGGGAATCAGACGTTAAAATAATACAAGCAATGATGCCTAGGCTAATGCCAAAATGACGTTAACAATTTGACATTTGGCAGTACAAGACAATATTTGATAGTTTCGGAATGTGGAATGAGGAAATACGTCAATGAACTAGAACAATCGAAGTAACACTCTTTAGTAGAGGAGACAATGGGGTGATGTGTAATATAAATTAGAAACAACATTATAGGGCAACAACATAAATTCTGATGGAATTTAACGAATTTGGGTGACAAAATATAACAAAAATAGCTTTTTCAGACGTCCCTAGATTGTGTTTATGTGAAGATTTTTATATATATAGACGACTTTTAAAAAGATGCATCGTCTAATAAGCCTTTGGAAAATCCACATTTGAATATGAATCATGGAATGCCTCAGGGCATTCATATTAAGCAGAAATCAGAGCAAAAGTATTTATTAGAATTTTTAAGCAAATGTTATGAAGCTGCTCTGGTATTCAGAGTTATGTGTTTTGCAATGTCAATGATGAAGGTGAAAATATGATGGTTCCTAGGTAAAAAAAATCGGATGAACCCTTCAGAACTAATCAAATTTAAACAGAGTGCATGTGCTGCTAGCATCATTGCCACAACATCATCAGCTCTTGTTAATTTGTTAAAATTTATGTATTCTTGTACACGAATTGAAACAATTTTCATTAATCCAGGAATTAACGCTAGCATTCTTGATTTTGGAAGTATTCCAATTGAAACAGTTGTATGAGCACATTTTCGTAATTATGTCTTTTCTGTAACACTTACTAGGCGACCAGAGCCTATTTTTATAACACAAAAAACATTTCATGACGATTTTCAAGGCATCAAGGGGCCGTGTCGTTTTCCATCTAACAGATTTTATCAATGTTCAAATTAAAAATACAAGCATGTTTGAATCTATGTAGACGGAAAAATCTACTGTCTGAATAAATATTTCAATAGCTTTAAGTATTTGGATTAAATTTATAAAAGAAAATAAATTTCACATGTCCTTCAGAGTGGATTAGTGTTTAAAGTCCTTTAATTAATTTACTATATCACAAGTTTGCGCACTATTTATTGGCTACTTACTAAATATTATTTAAATTGCTGATTATTAGTTAAGTTTTCATAATTAAATACCATTTGTTTAAAGGAGTTTCGTTTGTTTATGTTATTGTTTGTGTCAATGTTAATGTAACCCAACGTGGTTCATCAAACTAGGGTTAAATTTGTATAAAACAAGCTCCTAATAGAACACCAAGAAAACGATTTTCTTAGAACATATACAGCTAGCTCTGAACAATTGAGTCTCTAAGCCAAGAGACAGTCTTGCATCGGTGCCTACTTCGACAGTGATTTATGAGACTTTTTGTGTCTAACTCTAGACCAACCACTGCATATGTCCAATGAGTGAGAGGTGCACAGTAGACATGGCAACGACTATAGATATGTCAAGATAATTAATGAATATCTGACGAATTAGCTTATGGCTACATTTGCTTCCAACTCACACACTCATACGCACACACGCACAGCTTGCACTTTTACTAAATGACGATTGTGAAGAATGTGACGTAGCAACAAACAGATCACATCGACAGTTGGCGACAAAAGAAAATAGTCGGAATGCCGATATCACGTAATGGAAGTCTATTTCAGCGGCATATGCGGCGGCACACAGTTTTAGCCGAGCTAAGAGCGTAGGCGCCTTGCGACCTTGGCGGAGCCAGCATCGGTGGAACGGTGGAAAACGAGACTCGGTACCATTTTAGGCCGCGCCGACGGCCGCATCGGTCGGCGGCCGGGTCAAGTTTTATTGTCTCCGCGGCTCGGTTGCATAACTCGCGAATCGCGAACCGAGCCGCTCGCTTCGAAAATATCATGCACACAGCCGAAAGCTCGGGTCCGCCGAAGCGGTCTTCCTCTCGGCCCGTCCGAAGATCATTAACTCGACGGTAACCCATTTGGACGGGCGCCGTCGCAGACGTTTCGACACGGCGACGACCGCCCCCGCCCTGGCCGGCGGCCAGCTTTCGAAAGCTCGCAAAATTAAACGGAGACGCGCGCCGGTCGGCGGGCAGCGGGCGAGTGGCCACTTACACCAGTACACTGCGACGAAATCCTTGTCTTCCAGCACTCGCTCCAACTGTTTGGCGGTGACCTCCTCGATCTGGGGCTCGTGTTTGTTCGGGGCGGGGGATTTACGCGCGGTCGCGGCGGCGGCGAGCAGCAACACGGCCGCCAGAGCCTTCAGCCACCGAGCCATGGCGAAGACGCGCGCGGACTGACGCCCGGCGGCCGCCCGCCCTGCGCAAGCGCCGCCCGCGCCGCCGCCCGCCCGCGCATGCGTGTGCCACGCACGCACCCCGTCGCCCGCGCCTCTGCTGTGCTTTGGCTTTGTTTACATCGCGACGCAATGTCTCCGGTGTTGCGGGCACCTCGAACCGGTAACCTCGAAATACGATTGGATCTAACCGATCACATGTTACCCACACGCTTCATTGCTGTTTGATCACATTTGTAGATACTGTTGTTATGTCCTCACCCAAAGTCAAAGGAACATAACTATCACTGCCGCCGTTGACTGACTTCTAAATTTGTCTATAAACTGGTAATGAATTTTTTAGGTCTACACGTCCTTATTTTTAATTAGTTACCTAAAAATGTGTATTCACAACAGAATAGCTTATATAGAAATCAAATTAACGCCTTTGCACACCAGTAGGATTCGAAAGGCTTACAGTAAGAATATACACTAAGTTAAACATAATTATATATATCCAAAAAAGAATGTAATAAAATAAAATATTCATGTTTGTACGTGTAACCATATTTTTGCCAGGAAATTATTTTTTTTGTAGTGTATAACGTTAATTATTGATAATTAAAGTTTGAAAAGGTAGACCTACAAATTAAATATTTTACGACTATTTAACTCGCCAAATGTAATAGTAATAAATCATTTACATAACATAACATAGCATCACGCATGTAGGTATTCCCCAAAGAGTTAAGCAGAGGTGTAATGAATATTGTACACCCACATTTCGCCGATGCCGTTATTAAGTCCCATGTAATAAGAGGGTGAACCTATCTACCGGACACAGTTCCAAACTCCATGCTGCTAATGAGAATTTTTATATAGAAATACCCGACAACACAATTGCCCGACCCGGGAATCGAACCCAAGACCTCACGCTCAGCAGTCACGCTTGTTACCCTACCACTAGATCAATCAGGCAGTCTAAATTATTTATAAGGAACAACACAGGCCGTAGAGACGTTGAGACGTTGAGCCGTTATAGAGACGTTGCGGAACGCCTGTCTCACTCACAATTTCCATTGACAATTTCTAAAGTAAAAAACTAATGAAATAAAGAACCATGACCCGACTCTCGCCGTCTAAGCATTAAGGAAAAAAGTCATCGTTAAAAAAAATGAAAATTAATGTGCGCGCATTTATGAGTGCACACAATTTATTAATTTTTTAGTTTAACTAAAACGGCTAGAAGCCTAATACACGCGCATGTTTTTTTTTTTCATACATTTTTGATTTATGTTATCTAGGTATATTCGAGATAAAACTTGTACTAGATCTAGTTTTGTTTTTCAGAATATGTTTCGAAATAAAAAGCAGTGTGTACAACTTGGGCCATAAAACTAAGTACTTAGGTTAAGAAGCTTGCGCCTGTGTATATACGTGTATACGTATATAAATAGGCGCAAGCTTCATGAAGCAGGTACTCCAATGCCGTCCAAAGCTTCAGCAATATAGGTACCTAACTAAAGCAGCATAGAAGATATGATGATTTCAACTTCTTGTACTTAAATATTAGAAATCTGCACCAAGTAATTTATCTCAAAAGCTGGAGAAGAGGGGGCGCCACTATCAAGTTTCTGTCCCAATTCGGAAAAATCGTTGTTCCGAGTAGAAACACGATAGATATGAAAACAATGCTAGTGGGAAATGGCAATGGTGCAGACGAGGGCATTGCTTGTGGCAAAGCGTGCGGCGCTCCATGAAATAAAAAAAATGTATTGCATGAACAAACGAATGGCAGAAAGGTCATCAGTTCAAAAAATCTGTTTTAATAACACTAAGGTGTCACATAAGAACACGGCCCGCCTGATAATAATACGGTAAGGCCACTGGCTACCTTGTCTACCGTTAGGAATTCAACACTGCAAAAAAACAGTGTTATTTAAGCGTTATAATCACTAATCGATTACAGGGCTCTACTTAAGGCTTGGTTGATGATAATAAACTTCTCTCTTCTATGTTTGAGAAGGTTTGAGGCACCCTAATAAAGTTACGTTTTAGAACGAAGTTTTTATATTCAGTCCACCATCGAAATAATATGCCGTCCACTAAGCAAAATGTCAAACGTAGTTTGGTGCTAGGTAAATCACAATTGATATCGATAACAGAATAAAGTAACAAATGAGATTGGTGGCATGATTCTAACACAATTTGTAAAAATATATAAATAAAAGTACAAACTGTTAAAAACGGGGAGGGGAAGAAATCATAGGGCATCGTAAAATTCATCCACATCGCTGTCAACGGGAAAAGTGCCCAGAACGCTGGCAGCATTGCCACGTTGTTGTATGGCAATGCTGATTCTCTGACCGAAGTAGAGGCCAGCCCTCTTGTCACGTGAAGAGTCGACTAACCGTTTGCTGATTTCACGGAAAACCCGATGAGCATTCGGACCCCACGGCCCTAGTGTTTCAACCCCAAACGGCTCGAACATATAATTTCCAATGAGGTTGTTGTATTTACGCCGTTTGAGGTTTTCTGCTCCTGCAGCAGCCGCCCCAGCACAACCCGCCGTACTTAGAAGGTGGGATGGCGCAAGGGTCTCGACATATATTTTTAGCTTGTATATATATTTTAATAAGTCTGCATTTCCGCCTGTAAATATTAATAATTTGTAAAATATATATTTTACAAGTAATAATGAAATAAAATAAATAGATCTGTAAACTTGTTATGCACCTAAAACCAAGAAAATAATACTATACAATATATGTGTTTAGTCATCTTACATTTAGATAAATTATGAACAGGCTACAAATAAATAATTGCCTGAAGTCACAAAGACGTTGTTTAGTGTCACTCAAATGACGAATTTATTATTGGCCACTAAATTATGAATGTCCAGTTCACCATAGCACATTTTGAAAAGTGGGTGTCCAGTAAAATTTTCTCCATTATTAACTCTACATCAATACGTAACGTAGATAATTCAAACAAATTAATCAGTTTTGAAAAAAATAATAACTCACGACAAGTTGTCGATAAATAAATTATCGACCACTATCGAATTCAACAAGAACTGCGCATCTCTATTATAGATGCAACCAATCAGCGTGAAGAGCAAAGGTAAACGTCATTTTGTCACGTGGAGGGGAACGCAGGAGAGAGGTTTCCGAACGGAAAAGGTAGCGTAGGAACTTTTTGTTTCGCAGTCTCGCGCTGTTAACAAATTCTCGTGACGCGGTTGTAATAAAATATAATTTCGACTTGTGAATGTGAAGTGCCTTGTGAAACATACAATGGATATTATTTATTAATTGTCACAGTACTGTGCAAAGTGTTGTATTTATATCTTCGCAAAGTTTCGGTAAGTTTTACGAGAAGTTTTCAATTTTTCATACAATTCGTACTTACGTTTTACCTGACCGAAGTATTGTTTGATTTCGTTGTAATCTTATCATAAATTTATTGTTCGGTGGTATTTTTTGTGTTGTTTAGTCAGAAATATTAACAGACTCTAGTTGGAATGCAGGTGAATATAAAACTAATTAATAAGTTATAGATTGTTGATTTTAATTTTATATGGATACGGCAAGGTATATTCGATTTCGGCCTGCTCATTAATTGTTCACCTACGCAATTTGCGTCATGATCATAAAATATAATTACATGATCTAAAATATAATTACAATAGAACCATATTCTTAGTACAGATTTTACTTTAGTAAATAGACATGAAGTTAAACAGTGATGGTATTGCCTATGATCCTTATTAGACGCATCAGTAAGTGTTCTATATACTAACTTTACAGACATAATAATTTTAAAAACCTAAAGATGTGCAATGATTTATATTATATTTTTTCCCCCTGCTTTGTGCAAGTACTTAATATAATATAATAACAGAATATTTATTTCTGCTGCATCTACACCAGTGCAGCAATGAGTCACATAATTTCCATTATATGAATGCAGAATAAATAACAAACAGTAAATTTAATAATTACCGACACAAATGAGTCTTGATTAATAGAATAAATATTTTTTCTATTTTATTCTTCACAAATGAATAACAGATGTAAAGATACTGTTAATTTATTTATATGCATGTTATTGACAGTAAAGGTCATGGATAAATATGCAACAGCAAAGACGGACACCCAAATATTAATAGACTTACAAATAGATTCATAATTTTGAATTTAAAATTGTAGTTATACAAATTCTCTTCAAATGTCTGTTTATCTGTCTTCATTCTGTCATTTGAATAGTTCCTGCACAGTTTGAAAAGTAGCCAGCCTTGGAATATGAGAATAGATTCTTTGATAATATTGTTAACTGTTTTACAATTTGTATTGATTTTAGGAATCTCCCTATTCTTTATACAAAAAATATTAACAGACGCATAATATGAACAGCTAATAGAAAATAAACCCATCAAGCAGCATAAAGTACATGCAATAGGAATTCTATTGAATGCGGGTTCCCGGAGCCTTGCATTGGTTAATGAATTACAGAAATAATTAAGTTGACCTTTTCCTATATTCATATGAAATATTTATCAAACTTAGGGTGGTGTGTCCAAGAAGACAGAGAATTTATATGGACAATTTTAAGACTATTAATTAGTGACAACATCTCCCCATTCATTCAATGGTCATATTCTGTTGCTGACGATCGGAATACAAAGACCAATATTCACCTAAACAAAGGTTACATATCATTAATCTTGCCTTATTAGAGATACATGAAAAAAATAGTTCTACCCTTGGTATTGAACTCTAATTATGAAGCACAAAATGAAAATATTGAAATGAGAATATTTTCTACACTAAAAACAAAATACAGCAATAATATTGTTAACAGAAATAACTTCATTAAAACACGATAGCAGAAGGAAGCGAGCCGCGTCTTTATCAGTTTAAATATGTCTACAAGATTATATCAATGATTTTATCATTGTAGAATTGTGATAGCAGAGCCTTTGTTCAGAACAATCAACCGGCGCCGTCCATTGTTTTCTGACCGACAGAAAAACACAATAAAAATTGGCACATCTGGGCCTCAATGTTGGTTTTGCAATGTTGTTACTAATATTGGGGAAGTGGTGATGGAGAATTACAGAATATTGTTATTCTTGGAATTTTCTTCAGCTCTAGTATAGCGGGCAAGTCCTAGACAGTAGAGAAAGCGAGAGAGAGAGAGTGCACTTTTATTGCAATGCGTATCTTCACATTCTGGGACACTACAGCTGACTTTAGATGTGATAATAAATAGACGTCATACGTCGTTTTCATTTACTATGACTTTTGATTCTGTTGCCTAATTGGTGCTTACTTGTATTATTATAAGCCTAGTCATGTTCCCGTTGACGGGACTGGGGCATCCTCCCTACGCAGTGACTGGGCCACACCACAAAAAACTTCAATACTTTTTCCTCAATTGCCTATTTCGTAAATTTGACTTTGACTTATCGTCATGAAAGCTTCAACTTGAGGACGATACAGTACAGCATTAGTGTACTAATCCACTTTAAAGACCAAAAGCAACTACGCTTGTCTGAAGCCAGCCAGAACCTCCTGCTGAAATTACACTTCCACATTTCTTGTAACATACGGTAGTAATGTCATGTTCGGCCGTTTAAACGCTAATATAATAACAAATCTAAAGCCACTTTTTTACTACTAATGTATACAGTCTCAATATCTAATATCTTTTGATATCTGCGATCACAAACACATACGTAAGACATATCAATATGATAAGAATTACCATTTTTCCAATAAATATATATTATTCCAGAGACTTCTAATCTAACAATACCGCTGATTAACTATCCTTCTTCGAAATTATTGAAAGTCGCTCAATCATTAGTGATTCAAATTAAGGAGCTTAGCAAGACGTGGTCTTGATGAATGAGTAATTGGTTTAAGAATATTTCTGTGTACTGGAATGCTTAGGTACGATTTTTTATAAATTTTACAATGTCAGTCTTTCAGTACTGTAGGCTGCATTAAAGTACTGAGATTCCAAAATATGTATCATGTAATACCTGCAAGAAAAATACGCCGTCACAATTATAAATCATTTATACCGCAAGATAATAACGCTCGCCCTACCGTTGTGATAAACTCCAATACGCGTTCGTAGAACGAGCGATAATCGCTATCAAACATATCGTCAACCTGATATTGTAAGGACGCTTATCATAAGGAGTTCAGTGGCTACGTGTCAGTACGTTAGTGAACATTCAACATGGGCGACTACCGCGCGGGTAAAGCTGGCATCAACGCCGAGGCTCAGGCCAGAATTAACAGCAAATACAACGATGAAATCGCACAGGAGACCCTCGAATGGATCCAAAAGCTGACTGGCGCACCGACCAACACCTCAGGTGATGCCGAAAATTTCTATGAAGTTCTGAAAGACGGTACACTGCTTTGTAATCTAGTCAACTCTCTCCAGGAGGGCTCAGTGAAGAAGATCAACCAGTCCACCATGGCGTTCAAGTGCATGGAGAACATCAATGCGTTCTTGGATGCCGTGAAGAAGCTGGGAGTGCCGCCGCAGGAGACCTTCCAAACCATCGATTTGTGGGAGAAGCAGAATCTGTACTCTGTTGTCGTGTGCCTGCAGTCGCTAGGAAGGAAAGCCGGTAACTTCGGTAAGCCTTCCATCGGGCCCAAGGAGTCTGACAAGAATGTCCGTGAATTCACCGAGGAGCAGCTGAAGGCAGGACAGAACGTCATCTCCCTCCAATACGGCACTAATAAGGGCCAGCAATCGGGCATCTCGTTCGGCAACAGGCGCCAAATGTAATGTTTAATGTACTTAATTTATATCATTAAAATGTAATCAATAAATAATTTTGTATTTTTTTAATGTTCGCCTTTCATTTGTTAAACCAAGGTGTGGTTTTAACGTACATAGTACTTAGGAAACGTAATCACAGATTAGATAACACCATTCTTTAGCACGACTGCAAAAACTGAAGTATTTTCATTTCCAATTGTAACTAAAGCATTGAATTCCGTAATTGCTTTCACTTGCTCCTTCTTTCCAAACTAATTCGGGCAATTCGGGTATTGATTTGGACCGTTTTGTTTCACATATTACAATAGGTACATTATTTTACGTAAAAGCAGATAACATTAGAATTTGAAAAAAATAGTGCCCAACCTGTTTTAATGATTGCTATGATTCATAAATATAATTCCACTCAAAACCCAGATTATCAACTTATCAGCTGTGTATCAGAATCTTGTTAGTATTAAGTAACTGGAAAGTGTTGTTGGTGATATCATATTAATGTCTCACAAGAGATAAGGCTACCGTTCTAGCAAATCAGAACACATAATCTTAACACATTGTCAGTCTATCTGAGGTCCGTACTACAGATTTTCAGGGGTAAGCTTGATCATAGATTTGAGTATGCCACTTCATACAAGTACTTCAAACACTTCTCAAGTATTGATCACTGCCGACCCAAAAAGCGAAGACCTATGACATATCTTGCCTTTGGCTAGTGATAATATTATAATAGATATTGCTCGACACATTGCCATGTATATAATTTTTCTAAGACTGGTCAAATCTCTGATCATTTCAAATGTCATATAATCTGTCATAGTGGTTGATCACCAATCATAACAATTGATGGCTGGTTAGACTCCCTACTCCCTACTCTTTCAAATAATCGGTGTTAAGTTTTGGATAGAGGCTTTACACAATTAATATACGTATATGACTCTAACAGATTACCTAGAATTGAATAAAACAGTTTATCAGATCCATTTTGGATGAAATTTCCTTAGATTAAGATTAATTACAAAGAACTGGAATAATAATAATGATAAAGGAATTAATTTAATCTACTGTACATGATATTCACACGAGTAAGTAAGTGACATAATCATTGTTCATATTCCCAAGGCAATTAAACAATGAATGCAGTCCGCCACTACTAGTTCTTATCCTTGAAAAGATAATAGGAACCTGAGACAAAGATTAATTTAGCTTACTGCTTAAGATTATCATAATTATGTTTACTGCTGAACACGTAAATAGCTTCTGAACTGAACTCGGAATTCATTGAAATTATTTGACAAAATTGAAGATCACCGTCTTACGTTTTTTTTATCTTGTAAATAAACCAAGCTGCTCATCCTCCTGATATTGGCATTTCTTCCGGAGCTGTTGCCTGTTATATAATTTAAAATTTACATAAGTTATTAAAAATTTTAGGTATGCTACGAAAGCTTCCAGTCTAGCCTTATACATTCGTGTATCAGAAATAGACAACGTGTTTGCTTAGGGATTCATCACAGTATAATGCTTTTATGAACCTTAACGGTTAATCAAGATGAGCTAAATCGCTACTCGAAGAAATGGTTCAAAAGGTATTCGTGGCTTGGTGGGCTACTTACGTCTGTTGTTATAATAAATGAAATGAAAATGAGGAAAGACTACTGAAGCCAATGAGATATGAAGTGTGTTCTTAATGGATAGAAGTCTGTAAATTGAATAAAATGACCAGAGAAAACAAATAAATATAAACTTTGAACTCTGGCCATCGTTTTAAGTAGAATTTACTGAAACTATTTTTTATAAAATACAAAATGCAGATTAAAATCAGTTCAGTTCTGTTAATTGCAGCCTTGTCGCCTAGTTACCTAAATATGTATATCAGTGCATGCAGTCATTATTAAAATAAAATGTGACGATATAACCAATCCGATATCTTTTACAACTCAGTTACAATCTACACTTAAAATCTTATCAGATTTCAGACTAATTTGTATTTAAGTATGATTAAAGAACGCGCCTCAATCGTTATTACAAAAATATACACCTGATCAATATAGCAATAGTTTACCATTTAACATAATGTCGAGGGGAGTTGATCCCCTAGTTGGTACGGCGTTGATGACGTCACTAAATATTGATCTAACTTTTGCAACCACAGTCGTTGCTAAGTAAAGCACAAACGGCAACGTTGCCATAATCGTGATAACTATGTTTTCGGAGTGCCTATTGAGAACGGATTACGTAATTGAATTGCCGTTCTATGTGGCGATTCCATAAAACAATACAACAGCTATTATAAATGAATCATAGTATACGACAAAAAATAACAACTCCAAGACTATTCTTAAGGTGTGAGCAGCCAAGCACTTCACGCTCAAGCCTGAATAATCTAAAATTGTATTAGAACCAATTACAGACTAAGGATTGAACTCAACCCTTATCAAAGACAATCAAGATTAAGTCATCATCGTCATAAAGTAATCAATGATTTTTAATATCTTAATAGTTATTAATTGCACTTATTGGAAATGGTGACGTCGGATCCTTTGAAATTATGTAAAGCAATCTATGAATAATAAATAATCAGTTGTTTTAAAGAAAATCTATTACTTAACGGTTTGTTTTTAGAACGCTTTGTACAGCTGCAGTTGTTTTGAAGTGTCTGATTTATTGCAACACTCGTGTTTGCTCACGAACCTACTAACCCATGTACAAAAGAGAAGAAAGCTCTTACGTTAATCAATCATGTTTAGTTAAGTTACAGTTTTTAAACTTTCTAGTCTAAAGTTAATGTATGTAATGGCTGGGGTTCAAACCTATTTTTATGATTGGACTATCGATTTTTCTAGAATGCAATTATGTATTTCTGTTTTGTCAATGTTAGATACACTTTGTTTGTACACGCAAATGTTCAACATGGCTCAAACAGGTTAGTTTCAATGAAAGATTTGTCTTTTAGAGCAGTAAATGGAAGGTGTATTGGGATACCTTTTCTAACGTAAGAACAATATTAGCTAATGCTGTAATAATTAGTACAATACCTGCTACTTCAAATTTGATTCCCAGTATCATTAAAGTCATTATTGTATTTGCCAAAAATGTCTTGTTTTACAACATTAGTATTAACATTGTTAAATACATTGACGTCACAGTCATTAGCACGGCTGCGACTGCCCGTCACGGTCGTGTCAGCACCCCACAACGGAAGGCCTGGTCACGCGCCGATAGTGACGGAAATACGGATATCCGAATAGGACAACAGTAACTAGTCCCCAGGAGTGATAGAGACAAACAGTCACGCACGTGGGCATTGTTTTTGGGTCCACAATTGCTAATAAGCATATACTTAAATAGGAGAAAGTATTGTTTAGGCACTGTTAAAACCATTTGAATCCGAAAATTAAGTTTCTTTAGCTTAAAATATCGTCTATAGTCAAGTCACACTTTATAAAGCACTTTTTACACGTCTAAAATGATTCATTGAAACAAAGAACTTCTTTAGCTAGATAAATACAGGTATTTTTTCAACTCATTGTTGAAATATGTACAGTAACGGTTACTCACGTCACCATCACAACATACATCGTTGGTTCTATCTATACATAAAATTAATGGCGATGCATCGTTTATTTATACAATAGTTCGAAAGTCAAGCTAAATAAGGAGTCTATTAAAAAACCGTTTACTCATTGCTTTCCATTTCATACACACATGAATATAATTTTACGATACTTATCAGTGGTGAAAGCCTTTGAAAACACCTCATAAAGTTCTCAAGCGAGGCTATTGCCTCTACCGGACGATGATTTAGCAACATCAGCGTACAAATCTTTGATTATAATGACCTTACTCTTTAGAAAGTGTTCGTTTTCAAACAAAATAGCTACGGTATTATCAGTTTGTGTATATTTTCTGGTTATTGCAACATCTCCAAACGATTCAACATTCCCACGTTATACGATATCGATCGTTCTTGCAAGGCTTCTGTACGTTACGCTACAACGAGTCAGTTTGCCTTCTTGTCCGAAGGCTCTTTTACCGTTACTGTATCGGGCCGGTCGAGCTGATTATCTGGCACTAACGGGATGATATCCGTTTTACGCTCGCAATGGCAAACTCTTGCAGAGTTGCAACAAATTAAACCTTACATTACTTTTGTATCGACGTAGCCTTTACTCGGAACACCGTATTTCGCGCTTTTAATACTAATTTTATATGGATACTTCCGTTTCCAACAGTATAGTTTCAATATCTAGAAAGTGGTCCATGTTTAGCGTAGAAAATCAACCAATTTATCTCGTGTATTTTGTTTTTGTAGCTATTTCATAAATCTTAGCGGCAAAGAATTTTTTGTAGAGCAACGTTACAGTTTCCTATTTATAAAATCACCGTAGCGTGCAGACCAGCTGAGATTTGGCGTGATTCGAGTAATTAATTTGTGTTACGTCATGAAGAATTGCAGTGTTGTGCTACTTCCATTACACTACATATTATACAGCTTATACAGCTGGATAGTACGGCTTAACATTACGAGTCACTCACCTAGTTTCCTCTGTTTTGGTAATTTATTAAATTGCAAACAAGTTTTGAACGTATGTAATATGATATCATGTTTTTGGTTACATAAATAATCGTCGTTAAAGTTTTTTATTTTTCCGGATATTATTTCCTGTTCTGGGGTTTTTTGGTTTTATTTTAACTTTTATGTAACAAACCAGATTTACTTAATAAATTATAGTATTAGTAAAAAGATTAACCATTAGGGATTGCCGGTCTTTCTCTTGAGTTATTAAAAGTGCCTGCAAAGGTTGAGTTGGATTAAAAACATTTGAGTTTGACTTTGAGCAGTTTCCTCTTTGCTCAAAGAGTCGAAATACTCCAATGGTTTCCAAAGCTATAGTTATCCTGCCTAGTTATTATTTGCACAAAATAGTGCCAACGTATTTCCCAATGCAATATTATCCGGAAACTTTCCCCCTAGTATATTCATGTTCAACTGCGCCATTCAGTTTTCCGCCAGTCTTCCACGTCACTCGCTAGGGGAGTCGGGTATCAATTGATATGACCCTGTACCCGCCCCAAGCTGATTTATTCGTTAACCTGTGCAGTATTGATATGGTTTGACCTCATTGATGGTGACATTTGTAATTGGCAATTGCCTTTGATATGTTGGTAGTTAATTTTAATAGCAGAAGCTGCAAACATGTGTTAATGTCCGCATCGATCTAGATATGAAGTTAAAACGTAAAGATTATTGTTGAGTGTTAGTGTTCTCGAGAAAAGACATGTTATGTTCAGTTACATCTACGTCTATAAAATTAGAATAACGTAAAAAAATACAGTAACCATTTCCCTCGATAAGTTTTAATGGTGAGCGCGTGATGACACATGCCTCTATTACAAATCCTTTGCTATTACACTAAGACTATCTTGGAAATGTCATTATTTTTATATTGCAATTTAATACTAGTACATGTGGTCGTCCATAACGGGTCTCTCTCGTGAGAATCACAAACGTCTCGGTGGTTCCAAGAAAATGCATGCAAAATCACAGTCATTTGAAACGATTGACCAATCACCTGTTAGCTTGAAGCTCATCTTTAGGACTGGGTTGAGTTCAAGGCTTTGGTTAGAAATCTTGAAACAAAATGATTTAATCACGGTTGAGACACCGAATTATAATATCCATATTTCAGATTCATTAGATTTAGGTACCTGCTCAATCATTAACACACGCCAGATTACAACCTTCACATTAAAATAATGTGGTTTGATCAACATTTGTTTCATCATCAATGCGCAACACAAGCCGCACGGTACAGTTTCAGTTAATATTATTTTAATTGGAGCATTCTTTGTCATTATACATAATTATTTCGTAACGGGTCTTGTACTAGGCTGGAAAGTAGAACTGCTTTCAATAGTTGTCGTTAGTAAATCCAGTCTACATATCAGTCGGCTGCAGTCATCAGATAACCGACTGTAACTAATAATCATGAAGCATCGATAAGTAAAGATTTGTCTCGATTGACTTTTAGGTATCGACGATCTAATGTTTGTATCAGCCTTTTATCAAGTTACCAAAAAGGATTTACTATAACGACCTTTATGATGTGCGATATTAGGAGCGTATTCCTTTAATACCATATAACCATGCTGGGACAGTCGTCATAAATGTTTTTTTGTGGGGCAGCAAGACAATTATTTATCAGGGACACTGTGATCTTTATCAGTTACTACGTGTTTTTATTTGTTCCTATACTTAAAAATGTACTGACTCATACAGAGCCTTCCATCTTTATTCATATCTTAACCATTTTTTATCTCGTTTGTGATTTCACCGTAAACTGACTTGATTTTCATTACATAAACTACTGCTTTGTAACAGGAATAGGCCGACATTAAAAATCGCAACCGGAAATACTAAATCCGTTCCGTGCCGCCGGTGGACTGGTTTGTTAATGTGTATCAGTCCACGTATCTCGAATACGTCCGTACTGTTGTAATTATGCTTTTCATTTTTATTCGCAACCTGTCCCGCTATTTTGCACGTAACAATCCTGATTGTTATATCACTAAATGTCTAAGCCTCCTTACTTATTCTTTATAATCCAGACATCGATATTTATTTCGTCTTATGACATTATAACTGCGATGCTTTTAGAATTTCTATATAATCTGGAGAAATTGTACCATGTATGAGATCGATCAGCTTTTACGCAGCATAATGTGATTTATAGGACCTACTTTCCTTTATTCATCTAGGCAAATTACATTTTGCTCGTGTAGTTTGACTTTCGCCAATAGTCTGTTACTGATACTCTGAATATCAGCTCTATTAGTATTCTACACACGTCCTCAACAATTTACATTTCAATTGACTTCAGTGTCTCGGTAAACAGCTGTATGGGCTTTGGATCTGCGATCGCAGACACCGTTTAAACTGCATTTTCAATCTTCGATGTTAAGCTTAACCGTTTTAAGTAACCGCTCAACGGTGATTGCAATAAATGAAGCATTCTCAGAACGTTACATTTACCGGTTGCCTGTCGGTCCAGTAGGTTCAATTGTGACCGACTTTGTGAAACCAGTTTCTTTGGATGTTACCAAAACCGACGGTGCTGTTCCAACCTTGGCATTGGGGAACACGATGACTAATGTCCGCGCGTTGTTTTTTCTTCTAATACATTCGTTACGTCAAGTGATGTTCGAGACTAAGACGTGCGCGATGGGAATTGGATTTTGTTTCGTAATGCGTATTATAGTAAATTCAATTTGTTATAGCGATTGTTCGCGTGTAAATTGCTTTTTTGAAGTTACCTGTTCAAAACTAGCTTCATAAATCACTAAACTGTGTGTTACTCAATTTTTTTTTTCATATCGCTTTTTTCTTGCTTCTAAAATTTTAAGCCTGACACCTTTGTGTCGTACAGACTAAATTTTAATGAGTGAAGTCACAATACGTCACAATTTATCATGTCATGTTTTCTTATTCACATTACAACCGTTTTCCTGTTAAAACCGCTTCTATTGTATTCAATTGCGGAGTGTTTTATGATTACTTATTAACTATCAGCGTAAGCAGAAATTTCTGTGGGTGTTTTAAGTCCGGTTTGCTTGGCACCTTTTAAGTCAGGTGTTCAATAATGTACATGACACCAACACAATACAACTTTACGGACTATTCACAATCGGCTCTTTCATCGTTCCAACCACGGGTACGCGTGGTTGGAACGATGAACGAGCTGATTTTATCTTCAACAACATGATTTTCACTGTTCTACTATTGCATTCTCTGAGCATGTCGAAAGTCTTCAAACATTTCCCTGTACGTAATTTTATTTTGTTGATTATATAACTTACTGCTCCACTTGTCTGTGTTAATTGAGTAATGTCGCTCTTGTCTCACTCTAAAGTGATTAATATGAAAACACATATCTTCAAAAATTTCATTGTTACTAAACCTTGACGGAGATAAGATAAAAGGCTAACTAATTGAAGTCTGGTTCATACATTTTTCATTTGTGTTGAATCGTTAGGCTGCATGTGAAGGACAAATAAACTTTAGATATCTTGACTCATGCAGTCAAGTCGTCCATAAAGAAATCAGCTCAGTATTATTGTGTGCAAGTACATCATCCGTTTTGCTGCACAATAGAGGTCTAAACTCGTTTTGGTACGCTTATAATTTGAGGGTTGTATGAAATACAGTCGATCATCGATGTCAGAAAAAGAAGAAGGAAACAACAGCAGTTTTGAGACGTAATTCCAGAGAATTTTTACCATATATGAGTATGTCTGAACGATACGTTTCTTAATTCTCTAAATAGTGTAGAAAAAACAAAGCAAACATTTCGGCAACAAATTAGCAGAAGTAATTCAGATCAATTTTCGTCACGAGATAAGTAGCGGGCAAATCGCAACTCGACCCCGGGGGTCGGCTAATGGCAATTTAACTCTGCACCGCTCTGAGTCATGGCACCAGCCAGTCGTGACAATTTCCACATAAATAATACAGACTGACAGAAACAGAAGGCTCAATTCTGACAATGCTTGGCAAGGAATCAAAATAGACCTTGACCCCTGAGTTTGTTTCGGCATTTCTTCTCAGTCATAGGAAATGCCGACGCCATCTAGTTTAAAAAAGACGTGTAAAAGTGATTGAAAAATCCTAATTGCAAAATAAATAATTTCATTTCATGGGGGTATTAATAGAATTTGTGACTACTTAGAAATATCGCGCAGAACGATCTAACTACTAGGTTTGCCATAGTGATGTTTAAACATTGAAACTGCTATAAGTTGCAAGAAACAAGGCCATTCAGAAATTCGAACGTCTGAATCTATCTACTCTTTATCTATAGAATGTTAGCATATGGCGCTGGCACTAGTTGGGGGTATGAAGTAAAACAGACAATAGTCGCTCTTTGTATAAGTATTAATATTTAGCCTATCGGTCTACTACTACTAGTCGTACATCTAGTGGATTTTCTGGATCTACCCATTTTGAGTAATTAGCGTTATTATGAATCGGATTGACACTCAAATTAGTCCTATTCGCGAGTTTTGTATATATTTTAGAACACACTTTACCACTAACGTCACCAAACGCTTTAGTGGCAGAATTTAAAAGTTAACCCATGATTTCCTTTGTTTTAGTTTTCTTTATCGTAAATTAATGCTTTATGCTCAGTCTCGTTGATATTATTAACTTAAAGGGTGAGAAAGAGTCAGTTTAAAATTGTAACAATTTCAAATTAAATTATTTATTTCTATTTGTTGAGATTTTTACCTATTTTATAATAGACTATGTCAACTTACTTCTACATAATACATTGGTCATATCTATTTATCAAAGAAACATCTGTCATCTGTACCCTTTACGCTATGCCGTTATGGGGTGTTCTTGGAAAGTATATAGTGTGCGTCATCGATATTGACTTTGTCGACTCTTCGAAAACAATGCGACTGCAATAACATAACAGTTGTTTTTGAAAATCATTGTGATATCACATTTATTTATTAAGGCTTTGATTTCATTATTTTCTTAATTCTAAAATCATTTTTTTTAAACTTAAAATCCGATTTTTGTCTGGATATTAGATTCTAGATTGTTGTCCTTCACGTTAAGGTGTACTTCCTGCTACAGAACAATGAACTTAAGAGTTATCAACAATCCTCATGTCATGACGAGACATGAAGATTGTTGATAACTCTTCTTTCACTTAACACTCCATTTTCTCTCATATCTTTGTAACTACATTGTACTTAACGTGTTCTGGGAAACAGATATTGTCTCTTCGGAACATCAACTCTCAGATTCTTGCAGACGGTCCGAATTGATTACAAAATCGCCACTATGTACAATATGTCTGTTTGTACGCCGCATTATCAACTCGCTTTGTTTCCACCAATATTGTGGTTACGAAAACTGGCGTGCGAAACATTCGACTGTTTTGAACAAGCACAAACACATTCTAAGTGTTGAATTCAATGAACAGGGACTTTCCGATGAGTTGTCATAATAATAATAATTACATTTCCATAGTGATATAATAATGTAGAATATAAAATGCAATCTTCATGTCTGGTTTGATTTACTTTGGAAATTGTAAGTAAATATCAAAAGGAAATATAGAAATGTCAGTCTCGACCATTATGCGAGTTACCGAGGTAATATACTTGTCATTTAGTACAGTTTAAACAAGCAACATAATTCTACGAAATAATACGAGGTAGGTCCAACGTATTTATAGTTTTATGACGAAAGACATTACAATCCACCCCTCGCTTTAACTTTTAGTACTTTGTCCCAGTTGTATCCCAAAATAGCTGTCTATAGGACATCATTAATAGCAGTTGATATAAGAAAGTAGAGGTGCGGTCTGCCGGATCAATTTTCTGAAAATGGCACAGCTAGAGGTTGCGCGGTCACTGCTGGCCAGAAATACCACAGCCATGAACGTGGCAGTTTAAGGGGTTCTGAGCTCTAATGTCATATAATAAGGCTGCGATTCTCAAGGCAAGGGTTTTTGAAGGTCTTCAAAGGTTGGTTTGGGGAACTATTGTAGGTAGCAAATGGGCTAAAAATGAGAAAGGTCATTGGCATGATTGATGTTACTGTTGGTTTTGCTATATTTAAGCCTTAATAAGGCGTTTGACCTGGCTTAGAAGTAGATTACAGGTACGGATGATAAGCATATCACAAACCTCATTGCAAAGATATGCTTTGTTTGCACGGAATTTGAAACTTCATGTTATATGTTGATTGGTTAAATACAGGAAACATTCACATACGTATATAGTGGTTAGAATATAATTATCATGTGGAGAATAACACTTCAGATTAATTTGAAAATTTTATCTAAACAATACTACGTTGAATTTATGTGCACAAAATAATACTTATCCTCGACCTTTTAATTTGACTTAATTAACGATTTCTTAGATTTCCAACGCAAAGTAACGATGAGATAATAATTAAGACTTATTACGAGCTCAGTAGCTTGAATTGTAGGTTTAAAGTATCAAGGTTAAAGCGAGATAATTGTTGGTTCATGTGAACATGCAGCGCTGTTGCGCTAAAGAATGCATTCGGGTCATTGTTAAGCGAACAATGTACGACTACGCTTCACACCACTTTACGTCTTGTACTACAGTGACGGGAGAATTCGGACATTATTGTTTATACAATGCCAAATTGACAATAGTGTACACAATGTGTAACTGTATTGTCGGAATTGAATGTGTGAACTGAATGCAGGCAAAAATTTTAAGCGAATATTCAACGGCACCAAATAATAATTGTTGAGTTTTTGGATTTGGTCTTTACGAAAGATTAATGTGTGACTAATAGCTTAATAAGTAATGAACTAAGAATAATAACGAATATTTTACTGCATAACAGCTATGACAAACTCTTAATCGTCTTCTACGTCGACGTTGAAAAAACAGACGTCGATATAGAAATCAAACTTAATCGGACCCAAACATCTGTTCTATTGACTACAAGTGTTGTAATAACAGATGTGGAGCTATGACTCATTACAGATAAAAATAAAAACAGAGTCAACCAACAGCCATATTGCCTTCTAAAAAGATAGAAGAGGATAAATTGGCACAAAATGGAACTATCTCAGCTTTCTAATCAAGATCGTGACGTAAACGATACAATTATGTATTTATTACATCTCGCCGGTGATTATAATACAATGATCTTTGAATTGATTGCAGTCGCTGGTACATCGTATTCACCTTCAGATACTGTTTTGATATCTACACGATTAGATTAACGAATCGTTTCACAAAGTCAACGAAGATTTTGATTGTTTTTATGATAGTTTGGTTTTGTTCGTTTCCGTGGAGTGTCTTGGAACTTGCTTGATTTATTGTGTTTTCAACTCTACGGAATTTTGCACTTGTGTTGATGTAATCTGAGGTAAATGAGTGGTATATTTTATTGTTCCCAATCTGCATTTTAGACCAACTTTTGTAATCTATCATCTATGTTATCTACATTCAGTAGTAGAACAATGAAAAGTAATTGATGAATGTCATGCCTGTAGACGTAAAGCAAATTATGACCAACTTACTTTCTATGGGAGCAACTCACAGATACTCAAACATGGCGTACTAGGCAGCGGTTTGACCTCGATTCTTTCCCGTGACAGTCAAAATCACGCTTTCGTACGCTTTTCTTGTTCGTTTCCTCTCGTTGGGCTGCATAATTTCCATCCATTTATTTACGGTAGCATTGTGGTTATTCATACGATTTGCGCTTTTCTTTTTTATAATAGTTTTGAAACATTACGTAAGGTTTCGTTTGAAATGACAGTATTACTACACAAAGGAAGTTCAAATTAACAGACTTCTTAAATGCATATTTTTTTTTTGAAGTGCATGTTTATATTTTATTCGCGTCAAAGACTAAAGTTAACACTTCACATACTTCCCGGTTTCAAATACAAAATATTATTGTCTGAAATTGTTTGTTTATTATCACAACGTAAATTTCGATTGATATAATGTTCTACATATTTGTCTATGTTACGTTATTTAAACTCTTCTTGCAACTAATTGTACTTAGTTCATTCAATACGAGCTATGATTTTGTAAGCCTTCAAATACTCATGACCAATCAATCTATCACACTTGTGAACCGAACAAATATAATATGTTACTTTGTGATAGCTTCTTCTATCGTATCAAAGGAAATATTGCCTAATGTGCTTCTGAGGTATTTATGTATCGAGGGCGCTATGATAGTTAATACCTTTTAGCCTTCATGAATAGATTCTACATTATAGGACACCCATCAGAAGTTACGCTCCAATATTATTTAATGCTTTTTTCAATTCGTACATATCCATCAAGTTATTGTATCACTGATGTCTGATCATGGAATTTAATACAAAAACAATGTGAAAAACAGTGGACGAATTCAAAAACCGTATCACTGTTTACACGATAATTTTAATTATTTCGTGGTTTGATAGCAGATTGAAATATCTGATACGAAGGGTAACGTTGGTATAATATAGGTAAACTAATGATAGCATTATGCTTACATTATATTAACAATACTTATTTAATTGTTCCCTAATGTTGAAGTAGCAATGACCGAAAGCTAGCTTTTACCTAAGCTTGATGGGCAGTAAGTGATAGATTAAAAACTTTTTAACTTATTCCTAGAACGAGCACATTGCTTAAGATCGGTTCTGGCTTAGATTTTTTCCCTCTCTTTCAGTCTTTATTGTGCTACTGAATGATGTTTATTGATTGCTCTCAGTTATGCTGGTATGCGTGTCGTGGAATATTTATAGGCTTGTACAAATTCTATGAAAAAATGTGTAAGTATCAGTCACTATCCCCCATTGTTTACGAGTAAGTTCCTCATTTCTCTCTATTAACTTTACGGCTTGCGTAAGATTGATTTATCTTTTAACTGCTGATGAGTTAATAACATAAATACGTACTATAAATCAGTAAGTGTTTTACTTAGAAGTTTCTTTTTTCCGTGCACGTTACTGCTTATCGTTATCTAGTTCGACTGAGGTAAAAAGAGAGAAAATTCCCCTAGTAAATTGCATAGCTCCTATGATAAAAAAAAAAAAAAAAAAAAAAAAAATTCAAGATACATCATTTTCAATAGCGTCCAAGTGTCTCACTAGGCACACCGTCGCAATCTCCGTCATGCAACATGCATTTTTTTTAAGTGCAGTCTTCCGCTAAACGACCGCATTACAACTAAATAGAGTTCTTATACTCTTGCGAAACAACCTTTTTGCTCAGTTCAGTTCGATATTAAACGTCACAGCGACAATAGTTCGCCAGACGTTTATCTGTTTCACCATTTCTGATAAGCTGGATTCATTTTATCATACTTTCACTATGGATTCTAACTGTTACTGACCGAAATTTGACCTATAAAATTCCTCATTATGCGAACTACAAAACGTTGAAAATTTGTCATCCTTCCGGATTTTGATCCAACTTATACGCGTGGAAATTATTCAGTTTTCGTTTACGTTGTAAATCTGATTGTTCCGATAAATTGTGATGAATAAAAGCATGAAATTTCAAGAAAATCATTTCACAGTTCATTGTTCCACTTCTGATACCTTTGACCACGAAAAAGCGAAACCTTTTGGTTAGACTGAAAGTGTTATCAGTGCCTCACTTTTTGCATCAGTTTGTTCTGTTACATCGATAGGAAGTTAATAAAAGTGTAATCCTGCTAAGCACTACCTGAATACCACAATGACTATTTGTGCAACTTACAAAAAAGGTTATTTTATCATTCTTTTACAAACATAATTACAGTAAACAACAAAAAGTCTAGTGTGATTTGCTTCCGTTGAGCTAATCTCAAAAATTACCCGACCGATTCGGATAATCCTTTCACCGTTGCAGAGCCTATTTCACGCCACATCTCTGTCGTTATAATTTGGAGTCTTTTCAATAGAGTTAAACATTTCTGTATTAGGTCTCCCTTGTTTTACTTAGGTTCTTTACATATTTTAACTTATTCTTTATACCTTTTTTCTCGCTCAGTCGTGCCCCAATATTTACTTAGGGCCTCTGGTATTTTTTATTCTTTCTTTCAGTAGTCTAGGTTTACTTGTGTTTTTCCATCTTGTTTTAGGTCTAATTTTACTCCTTCCTTTGTTTTTTTTTCGTAATCCAGTTTTTGTACTTCCTTTCATATGTTACTATTTCGTGCTAAGTAATTTTCGGTTTTTTCACTAGAGTGCTAGACCATTTATATACCTACTGTGGTAGATGGAACAATTTTTTGCTTCCGGGCTTCATCCACCGGAACATCCATTGTTATCTTTTTTTATTATAAACCCAATTACGTAATACATATGAAAGTGTTACAGTACGCGTTGCGAGTACGAAAGTGAGTTAATGATATTCTCCGTTTATGTTCAAGGAATTAAAGCAATTATGATACACATACATCATGTTTAGTTATGTAATTTATGTTATTATGTTATGTTCTGGTTCTAAATGCTTCCTACTGCCCGTAAGTGGTGTCTGTTATAATAAGAAGCGTTATGGGAATGTGGTCGCGTCATGAATTTGTAACAAGTTGCAGATGTTCTGTCAATCGTCTGTCCTTTGTAGATGCTTAATTAATATTTCATGAAGCATATTGATTATGATACGCAGAATACTATAAGCGATATGTTTGCTTACTTAAAGCTCTATTCTAACACAGTACTTTCAATAAATAAGAATACAAAAACCCGTGTTGAAGAAAAAGTCTTTTTTTAATTTAAGTAATTTTCCTTAAGATTGCAATTGATTTTGAAGGCACCTCTTTTTATCTGCATGCTAACGTCTAGACAACATTTATAATTACCTATTTCTGGGAAAAAAACAGTGACTCGCCAGTGATATCAGATTATAAATAAAATAACTAATAGTGACGAGGATCATAATAGCAAACAACTGGCCATATCTTCCTTAGCATATATATGTAGTATATATTAGTTTAAGCGTATCAAACCTATTATCTGTAGGGAGAGCGACAGTGTTTCCCTTAGAATTAACTCTACTATGTCGTTTAAATGATTACGCTTACGCCATAATTGTCAGCTCATTTCGTTAATGACGAATTATGACAGGTCAAAAGTACCTCTGCCTGTATTATCACGTTAGATCATAAGCGCCTTACCTTATATTATACAATACAATACATAACATATTTTTTTTGTCATTTTATGGACTTTTCTATTTACCTTTACCTACTTATAAAATACTACCTATTTTTAGAATACCATATAACATACATTCTATAAGGCAGAATGTACACGGCTCACTTTTCGTGTTCAAGCTTCGTACCACGCAAATAAAGGATTATGATTAGAATAGAATAGAATAGTTTTTATTTTAACTAAACATATTACATGGCACTTTTATAACGTAAATAGGACTCTAGTTAGACTGTTTCAAAAAATTGAAACTATGAGAAGAACCTCCAAAATATCTCATGGATACTGTTCTAAAATCTCAAAACTCAACAATTTTGCTATGTACATGATGTGGAAGAAGTATGAGAGAACATACAATTAACAGATTATTTCTTTGTCCTCCAGTAAACAATGACGATGGATAAGCAGCTGGTGTGGGTGCGGGACCCCAACGAGGGGTTCATCCTCGCCCGGCTGCACGAACTCATGGGCGAGGAGGCAGATGTCTTTCCTGTGGACAACAAGCACCCCAAGAGGATCTGCAACTTCGAAGATATATTCCCCGCTGGAGATCCTGGGAAGAATGTTGATGATAACTGTGAGTATAAAGGAAACACTGAACTATTTTTAAATGTATCCACTACTGTATGATGTACACGGTAAAATACACAGAGATAGACGGCCTTGACCGTGACCCGGGTACGTCTTAAAACTGCGGCCAGACACCGGAGGACGGGCAGCCGCGTCCTCTCATTAATCTGTGAGCCACTGCGATCCCCAAGCCGCCTGCCAAGCGTGGGGATTATGGCAAACCCCCCTTGAGGGAGGCCTTCGTTCAGCAGTGGACGTCTTCTGGCTGATGATGATGATGATGAGACGGCCTTAGGTTAAATTGAAAGCCGATCAAATGCCTATGGGAGGTGGAGTTACAACTTCTTTTGTCGTATAGATGCTCATGTTATGGTGAGCAAGCAAAAATTTTAATTTTTCAGTAATAAACAACTTTTAACAATGAATTAAACTTCTTACAATGATCAGCTACTTTTGTCATCTATATATAAGTGGTGCTATCACATGATAGCACTACAGAGTACCCGAAGTAATAGTGTGTCCTGAAGAATTTATGACGCAGTTCAAGTAAAACCGTTAATTTGTTTGATAAGATAATAATTATGGATAACAAAGAAGCATAAAAAGAGTTTCAAGAAAGTCAGAATTAACAAGAATATGTTGTACCTTTGAACAGTATCTTTACTATTCATGGCAATGACCATAAAATTAATAAAGTACTGAAATGTATATGAATACCTGGTTATTGCTTATACTAGCTAGTACATTATATTGACATACAAATTACTAATTTACCCCGCTCAGGTCAGTAAATAAAGTAGATATTAGAATAAAGCGATGACGAAGTTCCGTTTAATTAAAGCCAGTACTGTTTTGTTCTTTTACACTAATGTAGTGATCATGAAGATGTAGGTAACCTCAGAAACTAATCATCCGATTTCAAAAAATCTTTCACTGATAAATAGCTACATTATAAGTGTCCTCGAATGCCCGAGTGCTAGTGCTATAGGCTATAAATTACATATGTTGGTCACACGGACGATGTCACGAGCAGAAGCTAGTCTATACAAATAAATAAAATTGAATTGTCTGTTTGAAATGTCAAAATAACAGATTTTTACTAAATGCATATGAAGGTATATGGGGTACTAACAAAAAAAAAACTATTTTTAAAATTTTTGTCTCTGTTTTTTCCGGCTAATCTCCAAAACGGCTGGACCGATTTTGACGGGAATGTCACTGGCATTTAGCTGAAGATAAAAGAAGTAACTTGGGTTACTTATATTTTAGAAAAGAATTATGGTTTCGCGCATAAAAATGTATGGATTCGTAATCAACGCGGGCGACGCCGCGGGCAGAAGCTAGATATTTTATTTTTTATTATTTCGTTAAACAGTCTTCTACGCCATCAAAAAATCATCAAATCATTCCTCATATCAACGGTAGTTGTTTATTGCCTTAAGCCAAACAGATTGCTGATCGCCGTTTGTTATTAGCGAGAATGCTTAGCGTGTCCAATGTATTTATCTAGCATCCTTCATTACATCCCACGGTCCCACATCATGTTAATTAAAGCAATCGGCTCCTACAAGTTACACCGATTATCGTCCACTCAGGATACCAATCGATCTCGGCTTAATAGCTCCTGGAATAGACTCAACCGGTTCTAAACTAGTTTTAAATTATTTTTCTCATGGTAGTACATTTATATCGATACTGGAAAACCGGGAATGAGATTTAATTGTATAAGTGTTAGTAGATGTTCTAAGTAAGAAATGGATTCTGATGTTTAATTCTTTCGAGTTCCCAACAATTTGCTTTACATTCATAAATACTAGTATATCAATGTAATTGCTTTTTCAATTTGTCTGTAGAGGACAGGTGAATGTCCACAGAATGTTAGCGTCCTTGTGGGCCCAGGCAATGTCTGGGTTCTACACATGAGCAAATGTATCTACAAGATAATTATATTATAAGTCATCAGAAAGATACTACTAACTATATTAGCATAATATCAAAAGAAGAAGGGGTCAATCCGACGATATACATACACACTTAAATTTGACGGTACGTTTGGCGCAGTGGTTAAGAGGTCGACTGCTGCGCTACGTGTTGCGGGCTTCGATACCCGCACGGAACAAACATTTGTATGATCTACAGATAGTTGTTCCGGATTTGGGTGTATGTCCATGTGAATATGTCTTTGTAAAAGCACCCATGATACAGGAATTACACCTAGTGCGCGTCAAAATAAAATAAAAAATCTTATGCAGCAGTGTTAACTAACTAATCCTATTTCTTCCAGGCGAGCTGATGTTTCTGAACGAAGCCACGCTACTAAACAACATCTTAACGCGCTACAAGAAGAATAAGATTTACGTAAGTACCGATAACAATGACTCATACTAAACGCCTGAAGTTTTCACCTTGAAATTACTTTATACGAACCTACCAACGTACCGTAAAGAATTATGTACAAGTATTGATTCCGATGGTTTTCCTTCTACAATGTGTGTGCGTTTTACTATCGCCCGCATTCAGCATAGCGTAGGTACTACGTAAATTATTAAGAATGGATTACTAATTAGGTAGGATTTTTCGGATTTTAATCGTTTAATAGTTTTGCAACAGACAGGGAAAAGAGGAAAGAAGGAAGGGAGGCCTAGCGCAGAAAGCTAATCACTTAACCACTGAGCTAACCGTGTCGACATATAAAAACATCGCAGTATGTTATTAGACGGTGTAAAATAAGCAGGTTAAACCTATTCCTAAATCAATTATTTACATCGTCTCCACTCAAAGTCATCAAATAATGACATCATTTACCTTACTCATCTTTGAATGTACACAAACATTTATATGGACTTATATTTTTTACAGACATACGTGGCCAACATCCTACTGGCGGTCAATCCTTATGAAGACATTCCTGATATGTATTCCTCTACCACCATCAAGAAGTATCAGGGCAAGTCCTTGGGAGAACTGCCACCGCACGTGTTTGCTATAGGTACGTTACTTTAAGACAACAAACATACATATCGACTGTGAACTGGCAACATGGCCTATCTTGATTTTATGAGGATTTTACTTGGTTATACCATTCTAAACTATTTCATGCCCAATAGCGCTGCAAAAAGCACATTTCGCTTCAATCAAAATTAGACGCCAAAATCGAATTCATTCAAATTGTACTAACATCGACCGATAGTTTCTTCTTAATCCTGTAATATTGTCAAAAATGAGATAGTACCAGATGCCAGTTCACAGTCGATATATGACTAGCTGTTAAATATGTAGTTTTCATACAAATTTTGAGCTCCGATTTCATCCCTTTAAGGATTGAAGGTTAAGAAATGTTTTCTTAGCGGATGCCTACACCCTATCTGCCAAATTACAAGGTTGTAGGCTTATAGTTATAGTTCCAGATATTTCGCGGGTAGTCAGTCAGTCAGTGGTATTTTGCTTTTATATATCATCATCTGCCTACCCCTTTCCCAACTACATTGGGGTCGGCTTCTAATCTAACCGGTTGCGACTAAATCTCAGTATTTTATTCGGAGCGACTGCCATCTGACTTCCGCCACCCAATTACTGGGAGACACTGATACTCAAAGCTTAGACTGGTTGTCAGACTTTTTGGGCTGCTAACACCCGTAACGTTATAGGTTTTTGTATGACACCCGGGACCAATTGCTTGACGTGCTTTCGAGGCACGGAGGGGTCTCGATGTGTGAAAAATTGTCACCCATCCAAGGACTGACCGCGTCAAACGCTGCATAACCTCGCAAATCAACCGATCTGCGCGGTAGCTATGTGGTAACGAGCCCTTCGCTTTTATATGTATGGATTTATAAATAATGTACAGCACATTTAGAATCTGTATGTCCATAGAAACGGCAAATTGGAGCTGAGTTTGTTACCATTAGACAACTTTCAAAAGAAATGGCTATGTTAAATTCGATGAAAGTACTTATGTATTATTCAGACATTTTCCCTTCGTGTTAAATTTAATTCGTGTACTGTATACCTTGAATAATATATTGGGTGTAACTTTGTGTTTAACACGAGAACATTATTTTCCTCAAGTGACGATTGGATATAATGCGTAAAATAGTAAGCAAAACGTAAGCGGGAAAAACAATACATTGAAACAATTTCTTTTGTGAGGTTAACTTGCAAAAATGTGTTTAATTACGTCACTTAACCAACTTAGTGGGTAAACACAGCGCCCGATTTCCTTTCCCGATGTTAAATAGTATAACAAACGTTCATTACTGTCGTATTGAGCATGTGCCTTTACACGGAATGAGAAGGGTAAGGCCTAGTCCACCACGCTGGCCTGGTGGGGGTTGTCGGAGTGTACACAATCTCTCAGGCGTGCAGGTTTCCTCATGATGTTTTCATTCGCCGTTGCCGCAAGTGATAATCAAATTGGGTTTCGTACATTATTTCTAATAGCCAGGTAGTATAGGCCAGGTTTGAACTAGTGTCGTTAGATAAGCTTTTTTTAATATCTGGACGTAAGTCGAAAAACAGCGGGACCGAGAACAAAAAATAGGCATGTAAAAAAAATGCAATGGTTACAATAATTCTTCTCGTTCGCTGCCTCGTAGTTTTATATTGCGTGTTAACTTTTGCAATCTAGGTACTGTACGATCCGGGAATAAAACTGCTGTTAAAATATTAAATTCTGTATTGATCGCAACGAGCTCCATTCAACGTCCATCACTCAATTATCAAATATTGACGTTCCTTCAAATACTTATTCTTTTTTTATCGCTTACCAGTCTTTTTACCAAAGACTGTATCCCGATATATTTATATAAAACCTCTACAGTACTTAGATGATAATATGAAAATGATGAAAAGCGGTATTTTAGGTGTCCCGCTCAGGGTCCCGGCGGGACGCATTATGTGAGGACTGAAAAACGGTACGTCCCGCCTAAAAGCGGGAGATCTGGCAACACTAGTGAGCATTCAAATCCTCCTAGATGGAAGACAAGCGTTAAACCGTTTGGCTATCTCAAGTCTAATTACTAAACTAATGTTTACTCGAGTAAAATTATCCGATCATCGTGTAAATTGCTATTTAGGTAAGCGGTAGAAGGTACCATTGCCTATCAGAGCCTAAAGCCTGTCTAAAGCATATAACATCAATCTAATATGTCCAATTCTTTTCAGCCGACAAAGCCTTCCGCGACATGAAATCCCTCAAGCAGTCGCAATCCATCATAGTCTCCGGTGAATCCGGCGCCGGCAAGACTGAGTCCACGAAGTACATACTGAAGTACCTGTGTGATTTGTGGGCGAAGGGAGCTGGGCCCGTTGAACAGAAGATTTTAGATGGTGAGTTTACATTATAATGCGCATACGCCTTTGTGTAACACGGATCTTCAGTCCTCGTGAAATACAGTCTATTTTTTTAAATACGTTGCCCCTCACTAGTATTTCTTCTGTATCATGTGTTTAGTTTACAAACATACATGTCACATACACACACAACCAGACCCGAAACAACTATCTGTAGATCATACAAATACCTGTTCCGTGCGAGGATCGAGCCCGCGACGCGTAGCGCATAATGCTAATCGTTTAGCCACTGCGCCAACCGTGTCGTCAAAATGGTAATGTGGTCGGCTTTTAGCGAGACTGGTCAATGGCCACTCGGTAGTCCAAGCTCTATCATTTCAATCCTTTTTCGTAGGCATCGTGATCGCGATCGTAGCGAGTTTACGTACGACTGAAATGTGATTGAAATGATTTTGGCATATTGTACACTGAGCACTAACATTTTTATCCTACGTGCTTTCGTGCTCTGTTTGGGGTACAAAGAACCAAAGGAACAGCTTAACATAGAGTAGCTTTTTCAAAAAGAGCACAGTTAGGTACTATTGACCTTATTTTTTTTGATTGGATGACTCCATACAGGAAATAACAATGTCAAAATTAAGTTTGGCAGCAGTATTTGACTAATTATGCATTCTCTGAACTGTTTTGTTTGTAGTAAATAAGCAAATGTATTTTCCGCTTACTAGCGCCTTAACGGTCGCCTACGCTCATCCAAATAAGCAATGGTAATATAAAACTTGTTGGCTACGAACAGTTGTTGTGTTAATGCAAAACATATCTAGTTTATAAATAAACATAGCATAATACAACGCAAGGATTCCGCAATATTTCCAATTTACTATTATATACATACTATATATATATATATTATATATATACTATACTATTACCGAAACTAGTAGCATTGACACACATACATACATTAATACTCGGTTTATATGATTCTTATAATGTTATGCAGAGCGCTTCTGTTATTGTTTATTATCTAAAAAGAGGTTTTATTTTAAATCCCTTTCGTATTCGTAGCGACCCGCTCCGGCTTCGAACGGGTAGCAGAGCATATACGCCTACATTTTTCTAAAACTTCGGTCTTATTTAATTTAATAAGGAGGACATATAACTATTGGTTTACGCGGCGCATGCCAATAAAGCTCAGTCGGCATGATATTTTATCCGACATCTTCAGTAATCATCGTCATATTTCAGGCAATTCACACAAAACTTTAATGAATTATACACCTAAACCTTCCTCATGAATCACTCCGTCCATTGGTAAAAAATCGTTCAGTAGTTTTTGAGTTTATCGTGTTCAGACAGACAGACGCAGCGGGGGGACTTTGGTTTATAATATGTATGTAGTGATAATACATATGAGTTTCTCCATAAAAATGTCTGTTTGGCACCGAAATAATTTCTCACAGTTCAACATTAATATTTAGCTGCATAACAGTGAATATCCCTTAGACATATAACTTCGTGTTTAAATTACTCAACCGGTTCCAATGAAAGTCGTATGATATACCCTATCAAAATTGATGGCATCACGATTGCATTCCCCGAAGAAATAGGCAGAAATGTACGATTGCACACCCAAGCGTCTTATCTCCTTTTATTAAAAGGGGCGAGCCTATTACTATCCTACAGAAACACTTCCAAACTCGGAACTATAGACAATTTTCTAGCAAAAAATCCCGAATACAGCCCAAGAACTCACACTCAGCTCATACGCGGGCGTCCACTAAACGATATTGTGATAAATAAATATGATTCAGTTACAAATAAAGGATCTGCTACATTTGTCTAGTGGTCGTAAGCGTAATTGCTCAGCGAACCCAGGCGAGAATCGAACCCAGGACCTCAGGGTTCGATTCTCGGATCGAGCAAAATTTTATCGAGTTTTTCTGTATGGAACGGAGTCTGGAACAATGCCCGGTAGATGGCAATACGCTCGCCCCCCTATTACATGGGAAAAGCATCGCCGAAACGTGGGTGTACAAAATAGTACACCTCTGCCTAACCCTTCGGGGAATAAAAAGAAAAGTTGATATTGGCCTTGTAACACGGTTGCAATGTCGTGTTTATTGATCATAGAGCGCTCTTCATTTAAATATCACGTTACGAGTTAATTATTGTTAATGGCTTAATGAACTTGTTTCAGTGGTACTATTTTTGTATGCGTGTAATTATACTGCAATTTTAATATTGTAACTCGATTTGTTACACAACTTTTTTATTTATACTTACTACGTATAAAGATAATGCTAATTATATTGCAACACTAAAAAAATCAACAATTAGAGTGTAGTAATAAATTCATTTTAATTATGATTGATTATAAATTAACTAGCTTTAGTCCGAGGCTTCATCCCGTTGCACCTGATAACAGTTGATTTTTGAACAAAAAGTGAAAGCATACTTCGAATAATTTCCTAAGTCGGTATTGTACTTCATAAGATTATCTCAAACACACAAACCAAACTACTGTTTCATTTATTTAGTCAGTTGTAATCCCACTGCTGGGATTATCTTTATAATATTAGTAAAGAATAATATTTGCCGTGGGAACTCCTACATTATCAATCCGGAGACCTCGACCATAGCTAAGATAGGTTTCCTTTCTCATTCTGTGGGCTAAAGGTGAGTCGAACTATTTATCGACGTGATTATTATTCGCGCTGCGAATATGAATGATAAGATCTAATGATAAGAATTAATGTAAAATTAATTCGTCTCTTTTTTATATAATTATCTTTTTTATTTATTTCATATGTCACTACCTGCACTAAAAAAGGCCGCACTGGCAATTTGCTAGGTGGTTTGTCATCCTATTTTTATCTTTATAATTGCCAGTATTAACTTAAAGTTGAACTTAATCTCATCTGAATTTACTTAGCTTATTTGTGAATGTTAGTAGTTTTCTCTGCGCATAATACAGTGCATGCAGTGCTCTTCTATAAGTAATGGGGCACTTAGACTTAAGTTTGAAATGTATAATTCGTTTATGTAATAGTGTACTCATTGTTGAAGAGCCAAATAAATAAATAAATAAATAAAATAAAAATAAAATAAATATATAACAGATAGTTTTGCTCGCGGCTTCGACCATATGAAAACGACGTCATTTCGAATGATCATAGGATACAAGATCTTTAATTATCCCACTGGATCGTACAACCGAGATAATAACAAACATACAAAAAAATTAAACATACAGTCGAGTTGAGAACCTCCTCCTTTTTTGAAGTCGGTTAAAAAGTATCCTATAATATATCATAACCCGGGTTATGGTCTAGCCATGTGCCAAATATCATCCAAATCCGTTCCGAATTTAAGATGTGATCGATTAACAAATATTCAAATTCATTAACTCACAAACATCTAAAAACTATAATATTAATCGAAAGACATGACCAGTATCAACGAAAGAATTGTATACCTACAATTAAGTCAACACAAAAATCATTTGAAATTACTTAAAAAAGTTCCACTTAGCCATATTCAAAATGGCAAAAATATTTAGTTCGTACAAATCAAATCGGCGCCAAGAATTTGTTTAGGTTTCTTTGAAATAAAATTACCTACATGCAAACCCTATACATAAACCTACAACTTATTCCACAGCCAACCCGATCTTAGAAGCATTCGGCAACGCGAAAACAACACGAAACAACAACAGTTCTCGTTTCGGCAAGTTCATGGAGGTTCACTTCAACAACAAATATCAAGTAGTAGGCGGTCATATCTCCCACTACCTGCTGGAAAAGTCCAGGATATGCACGCAGAGTGCCGAAGAGAGAAACTATCACGTGTTCTATCTGCTGTGCGCAGGCGCACCGCAAGAGTTGCGGTCTGCGTTGAAGATCACCAAGCCTGATGATTATTTGGTGAGTTTTAGTTGACCGTAAAAAAGGTCTTATTTGTGATTAAATGAAGAATTGATGAAACAAATACATACTAATAAATATTACTTAATAACAATAAAAACATTAATTTTAAATATACCATTTTAATATTTTAAAACACAAAGCTAATGTCAAACCTATTAGCGGTTACTTTATATTTAATGAGCCTAGTTAGCATTATTTCAAATAAATAGCAACTAATGAAGCCTAAATACGAACATGAAACAACAATAAGGAAATAAAAATGTCAATATATTTGGTCCAGTATCTGAAGAACGGTTGCACACAATATTTCACGTCGGCTGACTCCGAGAAGAAGATCAGCGCCAATCGGAAGAGTAAGCAGCAACAAGCCAAGGGAGGTTTACGAGACCCCATACTTGATGACGTGGAAGACTTCGAGAGACTGCATCAGGTAAATACTTTTTTTTTGTACGTTGTAATTTTTTTGTTTACTGTAACATTTCAGAAGAGTAATGTCGAAAGAATTGATTTTTGTACAAGGGCTTCTTTTTTCTGACTGTGAGGTTCACGAAATATAAAACATCATAGTCAAAAGGCATTGCTTGTGTATTCACAACGGTAATTTGAACTTTGACCATCCCAGAGCGGTCATCACATTTTGCGAAAATCAAATAGGTATAACTAAATCATTATTAGTTTGAGATGATGTCTCATTGTATTAAAAATAGAATTCTACATGACCGACAGTTTGGCTTCACGAAAGGTAGACCGACTACAGACGCAGACGTCAAATTGGTTACCCACATCTTTGAGGCCTGGGAGGGCTAGCAGGATGTTGTTGGTATCTTTTGCGACCTCTCTAAGGCTTTTGATTACGTCGACCATAATACGGTCATGCATAAATTAAGTCACTACCCAATTCATTGACGACTCCTCGAGCTTGTAGTATGCTCTCTTTCAAAAAGACTGTAAAAGTAGATATAAATGGAGTAACATCTTTGGGGTCTCTAGTTAAAATGGGTTTGCCCCAAGGCTCAATCCGGGGCCCTTTTCAGTTCTTTACCTATATTATTAATGATCTTCCTTATATGATGACAGAATTGTTAATTCAAATCAATCAATTTAACTGGAAAGACCGTGGTCTCTTAAACGGTAACGATGGATTAGCCATCGTTTCAAAATGGTTTGTGGCGACAAACTTCTACTAAATGGTACTAAAACCAAGTGTTTAAAATTTCCACTGCCAAATTTAACACAATTTTGATCAAACAATGCTCGAAGGCAGCAATCTCGACAAATGAAACAATGTTTTTATGCTTAATTATTGATTCAAAATTGCAGTAGGGTGTTCATATTACGGTTTTGTTTAGTAGCAAAACATGTCAAATCAGTACTTAAAAAAAAAAGCATACTATAAGATTAAAGACATAATATGTGTTGACGATAATGGCGTGTGGTGTTAATTTTCTTCTGCACGTGTGGCTTCCCTGGTAAATGTCAAATCGTGTCAAAACCCTACGGTTTGGTTACCGTGATTTTGCATTTTTTGGTATTTCTCTTTATTTTTCATACTTTTATTGTATAACTGTTTTTTATGTTCTTTTGGTGTTTTTACTTTGTATAATTCGTGAATCGAAGAATATTGTAAACATTTTTTTTGTAAAGAGAAGCTATGTAGTTTCGTTCTGATCTCTTTTTCATAGGACCAACCCACTTTAGGAACTGCAACTAGAATCATAAAGTTTTAAAATCGCCTGTAAAGACCCGGTTGAAATAAAAATATTTGACTCTGACTTACATCTCCGGACACCTACCACGTTTAGTTTAACCTGTATTCCCATTGCAGGCCCTGTCCCGCGTCGGTTTATCAGAAGACGAAAAGAAGTCTGCGTACTCCGTAGTAGCGGCCGTACTGCACCTGGGGAACGTCGAGTTCGAGGAGGACAGCGGCGCGCGCGGAGGGTGCCGCGTGTCGCCCGCCAGCGAGCCCGCGCTCGCCACCGCCGCCGCGCTGCTGGGCGTCGACCCCGGCGAGCTGCGCATGGCGCTCGTGTCGCGCCTCATGCAGAGCAGCCGCGGGGGGATCAAGGGAACTGCCATCATGTACGTATTGCTCCTACTGTACTGTGCTGCACCTGGGGAGCGTGCGGCTCGAGGGGGACAGCGGAGGGTGCCGCGTGTCGCCCGCCAGCGAGCCCGCGCTCGCCACCGCCGCCGCGCTGCTGGGCGTCGACCCCGGCGAGCTGCGCATGGCGCTCGTGTCGCGCCTCATGCAGAGCAGCCGCGGGGGGATCAAGGGAACTGCCATCATGTACGTATTGCTCCTACTGTACTGTGCTGCACCTGGGGAGCGTGCGGCTCGAGGGGGACAGCGGAGGGTGCCGCGTGTCGCCCGCCAGCGAGCCCGCGCTCGCCACCGCCGCCGCGCTGCTGGGCGTCGACCCCGGCGAGCTGCGCATGGCGCTCGTGTCGCGCCTCATGCAGAGCAGCCGCGGGGGGATCAAGGGAACTGCCATCATGTACGTATTGCTCCTACTGTACTGTGCTGCACCTGGGGAGCGTGCGGCTCGAGGGGGACAGCGGAGGGTGCCGCGTGTCGCCCGCCAGCGAGCCCGCGCTCGCCACCGCCGCCGCGCTGCTGGGCGTCGACCCCGGCGAGCTGCGCATGGCGCTCGTGTCGCGCCTCATGCAGAGCAGCCGCGGGGGGATCAAGGGAACTGCCATCATGTACGTATTGCTCCTACTGTACTGTGCTGCACCTGGGGAGCGTGCGGCTCGAGGGGGACAGCGGAGGGTGCCGCGTGTCGCCCGCCAGCGAGCCCGCGCTCGCCACCGCCGCCGCGCTGCTGGGCGTCGACCCCGGCGAGCTGCGCATGGCGCTCGTGTCGCGCCTCATGCAGAGCAGCCGCGGGGGGATCAAGGGAACTGCCATCATGTACGTATTGCTCCTACTGTACTGTGCTGCACCTGGGGAGCGTGCGGCTCGAGGGGGACAGCGGAGGGTGCCGCGTGTCGCCCGCCAGCGAGCCCGCGCTCGCCACCGCCGCCGCGCTGCTGGGCGTCGACCCCGGCGAGCTGCGCATGGCGCTCGTGTCGCGCCTCATGCAGAGCAGCCGCGGGGGGATCAAGGGAACTGCCATCATGTACGTATTGCTCCTACTGTACTGTGCTGCACCTGGGGAGCGTGCGGCTCGAGGGGGACAGCGGAGGGTGCCGCGTGTCGCCCGCCAGCGAGCCCGCGCTCGCCACCGCCGCCGCGCTGCTGGGCGTCGACCCCGGCGAGCTGCGCATGGCGCTCGTGTCGCGCCTCATGCAGAGCAGCCGCGGGGGGATCAAGGGAACTGCCATCATGTACGTATTGCTCCTACTGTACTGTGCTGCACCTGGGGAGCGTGCGGCTCGAGGGGGACAGCGGAGGGTGCCGCGTGTCGCCCGCCAGCGAGCCCGCGCTCGCCACCGCCGCCGCGCTGCTGGGCGTCGACCCCGGCGAGCTGCGCATGGCGCTCGTGTCGCGCCTCATGCAGAGCAGCCGCGGGGGGATCAAGGGAACTGCCATCATGTACGTATTGCTCCTACTGTACTGTGCTGCACCTGGGGAGCGTGCGGCTCGAGGGGGACAGCGGAGGGTGCCGCGTGTCGCCCGCCAGCGAGCCCGCGCTCGCCACCGCCGCCGCGCTGCTGGGCGTCGACCCCGGCGAGCTGCGCATGGCGCTCGTGTCGCGCCTCATGCAGAGCAGCCGCGGGGGGATCAAGGGAACTGCCATCATGTACGTATTGCTCCTACTGTACTGTGCTGCACCTGGGGAGCGTGCGGCTCGAGGGGGACAGCGGCGCTACTGCGTCTGCTACACCTAGGGAAGGTGGAGTTCAAGGAGAACAGCGGCGCTACTTCGTCTTCTACACCTGGGGAACGTGGAGTTTAAGTAGGACAGCGGCGCTACTGCGTCTGCTGCACCTGGGGAACGTGGAGTTCAAGGAGAACAGCGGCGTTACTGCGTCCGCTGCACCTAGGGAAGGTGGAGTTCAAGGAGAACAGCGGCGCTACTGCGTCTTCTACACCTGGGGAACGTGGAGTTTAAGTAGGACAGCGGCGCTACTGCGTCTGCTGCACCTAGGGAACGTGGAGTTCAAGGAGGACAGTGACGTTACTGTGTCTGCTGCATCTGGGGAACGTGGATTTCAAGGAGAATAGCGGCGCTACTGCGTCTGCTGCACCTGGGGAACGTGGAGTTTAAGTAGGACAGCGGGGCTACTGCGTCTGCTGCACCTGGGGAACGTGGAGTTCAAGGAGGACAGTGACGTTACTATGTCTGCTGCACCTGGGGAACGTGGATTTCAAGGAGAATAGCGGCGCTACTGCGTCTGCTGCACTTGTGAAACGCAACCGCTCGAATAAAACCAAATGTATAAGTGGGTTTAACGGTTGTTATGGCAACCGGGACAGCCTATGCTACCAAATTAAATAGATCTCAAATAACCAGAAGAAGTTGTATGGTTGTGTTTACAATTTGGAAGTGTTATCTATTATGCGACTGTTTTCAATTGTCACCGTTTTGTAGGTTTTTTACGGTTAACTCACTGTTTATCTACCAACATTATTAACAGTATTATATCATTTGTTCTTCCATTCCTAAAAAAGCCCGATTACAAAACCAAGGATGAGATAGTTTTTGTGAACACTAAAATTCCCGCCAACTTTATAACTACATAATTATCTTCGTATTCATAGAATAAGTCTGTTTCTCTCGTCAGGGTGCCGCTCAAGATCTACGAAGCGAACAACGCCCGTGACGCCCTCGCTAAAGCCGTGTACAGTCGTCTCTTCGACTACATAGTACATCGCATCAACACCAGTATACCCTTCCAAGCCTCTGCCTATTATATCGGAGTACTTGATATTGCTGGTTTCGGTAAGTTCATTTCTTACTCCACCAACCAACCCACCCCATATTTTATATAAACTTGACAATAAACTTGCTATTTCGTATTATCCTTTGAAAAATAGAAAGGGATGAATTGTTTGCTGGTCATATTAGGTATATCTCCAAAAGAATTTTTAGCATTTAACATTTTTAGCTGGTAGCTACATACCTACCACGCAGATCGGTCGATTTGCGTGGTTAAGCAGCGCTTGACGCGGTTAGTCCTTGGATGGGTAACCATTTTTCACATATCGAGACCCCTCAGTGCCTCGGAAAGCACGTTAAGCAGTTGGTCCCGGGTGTCATACGAAGACCTATGACAGTCGTAACGGGTGTCAGTGGTCCAAAAAGTCTGACAACCAGTCTAACTTTGAGTATCAGTGTCTTCCAGTAATTGGGTGGCGGAGGTCAGATGGCAGTCGCTCCGTGTAAAATGCTGATATTCAGCCGTAACCGGTTAGATTGGAAGCCGACCCCAATGTAGTTGGGAAAAAGGCTAGGCAGATGATGAATATTTTTTATTTTTTCAGAATACTTCCAAATGAACAGTTTCGAGCAGTTCTGCATCAACTATTGTAACGAGAAACTACAACAGTTCTTCAACGAACGCATCCTCAAGAACGAACAGGAGTTGTACAAGCGTGAAGGTCTCAACGTGCCTGAAATCAGATTCGTAGACAACCAGGATTGTATCGGTATGTAGCAATTCTTCCATCTTTCAAGTTCTTACATTGTAATTATTCATGCCATGCTGGAAATATTAGACAGTCTGCAAGATTCTGACTGGGCTGACTTGAAGTAATAGGTAGAGTTTAGAGTACATCACTGATTAGTAGTACTTAAAAACTAATCTAATAATCTATAATGTCCTATTGGGGAACGAGGTATGGTCTTCCTCCATCGAAAAGGGAGGAACGTCCGACCAGGCAAGGTGGTTAGCCTGGCGGGACGAAGCCCGATGATTGATGTCAGACATCCGTATATGTATTAGAATCGATGTAAACTCTCATAGTGCGATTCAGGGTTTGTTGTTGTAGCTTCACTCCGATAGATGGCGCTTTACTTTTTGCTATGTTGCGAGTAATTGTCGCTACAGTTCCAAAATAAAATCGTTCTATTTTTTATACAGATTTAATCGAAAGCAAGAACCACGGTATCTTCCACTTGCTGGACGAGGAGTCAAAGCTTCCAAAACCAGAGTTTGGACACTTCACACATTCCGTACACAAACAATTGGGTGTTAATAACAACAGGTAACATTTATTAAAATATCTAAATAGTGTTAACAAAAAGTATAATAAATAATACAGGGTGTTATTTATTTTCTCAATTTGAAAAACTTTCCGTACTTCTCATTTCACCACGTGAATAAACTTGAAATTGAATGTCGAAAATAATATATTTATCCTTTCCAGGTTACAAGTGCCCCGTAGTTCGCGTTTAAAGGCTCACCGTACATTGCGTGATGATGAAGGATTCTTGTTGCGACACTTTGCTGGCGCTGTCTGTTATAACACGGTAATATTTTAACACAAATAAAAATGAGAAATAAATTATGAAATTTGTCACTTTTATTTTGCAGTCATATTCGGTTCAGTCAAAACAAGCTAACTGCATATTCAACAAAATGTATGGAATAGATTATGGATGAGCAAATTTTTATTTTTACAATTGCTCCCATACTAAAATTTGATTATATGATTTATTGATAAGTAAAACCTCCTTTCAGCTTAATATCTTTATAGTATTACATCCTTTTTACGCAAAGCCGACCAGTACATGATGATGATAGGTGTTCTCAATTTTGTTTTAAAACTTTCTTTTTTTTTCAGAACCAATTCATAGAGAAGAACAACGATGCTCTCCACGCGTCTCTGGAATTCCTAGTCCAGGAGTCCAACAGCCGGCTAGTGCAACAGTTATTTGAGACCACAGATAACAATAACGCTAAAGGAAAACTGAACTTTATATCTGTGGGCGCTAAGTTCCAAGCGCAGTTGTCACAGCTCATGGACAAGTTGAAGCAGAATGTAAGTAGTAGATTAGGCCAAAGTCAAAATGGCATATTACAGTAAACTAGCGGCCCACCCCGGCTTCGCATGGGTAGCAGAGCATATACGTCTCCATTTCTTTTTTCTGTCATAGTGTCGTATCAGCCTGTTACGTCGAGCATTTACTCGGCGCACGCCAGTAAAGCTCCCAGCGAATCTGGATGAAATTTGGCACATAGATAGATTATAGTCTGGAATAGCACATAGGCTACATTTTATCCCGGGAAAACGCGGGAGCCGGGGGTAGAAGCTAGTAAATAATAAGTAGTAGAAAAACAACTGATAATTTAATTTCATTGAATTGTTTAAAAGACACTTAGCTCCATCTAGCTTTTTAATTCAAAAATATGCAGATTACAAAATAGTCCATGTCCGTCTTCAGGTACCGGGCTAATTGTTTGTAAAGTTTCATTAAAATCTGTTCAGCGGTATAGTATTTGTGAGGTAGCAGACAGACAAACTTTTGGATTTATAATATTAGTGTGGATAGTTTTTTTTACTGTTTTGTATCTACAATTTGTGGCATTCAACCGGCTATGTATGTCGAGAACGTCTCCTGTACATCGCAAGCAGTGCACGCACTCCCGCGCGACTGCGTGATTATTATGCTGTTCTCATTAAACTATCACTATTTATACACTAAATGTTATTCCCAGTTTGGTTGAGAGGCAAACGTCTAATGTTTTTCGTCGTGAATGTTGTAGGGCACAAACTTCGTCCGCTGCATAAAGCCGAACTCGCGCATGGTGGGTCGTGAGACGGAGGGCTCGCTGGTGCTGACGCAGCTGGAGTGCAGCGGCACCATCGCCGTGCTGGAGCTCATGGAGCACGGCTACCCGTCGCGCGCGCCCTTCCTGGACCTGCACCACATGTACCAGCACTACCTGCCGCAAAAACTGCACGCGCTCTCGCCTAAACTGTTCTGCGAGGTCAGTACATAGCCAGCCAGTACGGAGCGGCCGAGGAAGAACAACTTGGAAGTAAAGCGTTGGATGGGCCTGATTAAAAACGAGGGCAGCCTATTGATGCAAGTAGAAGAACTCCGCATTATTGAAATCTGTGGGAAAGTCTATGTCCAACTTTGAAATCGTACGACTAATATGTGATAATCCAAAGGTTAGGTTCCATAAGACAACTGGAACCAACTAATTAAATTGTGTGGTTTCCGATGATTTACAAGTACAGCTGTACCTTGCAGATCATTTGAACAGCGCGATAGACATACATCTATAAGCTCGTTTCACCTTAAAATACCTTCAATACTAAGCCACATATTTCTCCGCAGGCTATAGTCCACAGTCTGGGGCTGTCGGACAAAGACTACAAGTTCGGCGTGACGCGCGTGTTCTTCCGTCCGGGCAAGTACTCTGAGTTCGACACCATGATGAAGTCCGACCCGGAGAACATGAAGTCCATAGTGGATGCCGTGCTGTCATGGCTTGTCAAGTCAAGGTGGAGGAAGTCCATATTTGCTGTGCTGTCGATTATTAAATGTGAGTTTTGTTAAATATATTTTATTTAAATAAATATTAAATGAGAATTGATTATTGTTGACACGTAAAGCAGTAGCCAGTAGACTTAAATATTCCATTTTTCACAGATTAGAATTATTTCATATTTCAACTATGTATTCGTAACCTTCCAAGTGATGCAAATGAGACACAAAAGAAAATCTTTAGTTACTCGTTGCCGGGGGCCGATGGTCTAATTTATCAAGCATTTGTAGACCTTAAGTTTTTAGGACGAATATGACTATTATTGATATTTTTATAGGTTTCTACTAGTTATCTTTACTCGACCTTTTATTTTTATTTTTTAATGATAAAGCAGTGAGAATAGACACGAAAATGACAAATAATTCACAGCTGAAATTAACTTTTAAAAATATTACGTCGCCGAATGGTTTTTGTGATAAAATTTGAGTGAATTTGTCTGTATTTTTCCTTTACAGTAAAGAACAAAATCGTGTACCGTCGGGAATGCCTGATCCTGCTCCAGAAGACGATCCGCGGGCACCTGGTGCGGCGCAGGCACCGACCGCGCTACCTTGGGATCGCGAAGATCAACAAGCTGCGACACAACCTGGAGGACATGGAGGCCGTCACCGCACAGCTTAAGAAGGAAAAGGACAGCGCGCAGAGAAATATCGAGAACTTGAAGAATTCTATTAGGAACGCTTGTGTTGCCATTAAGGTAAGCCTCGAAACACAACTGAATGTGAACCGAACAGCTCGTGTATTGAACCTTTTTTTGCGAATCTGTTTTTACTTCGATGATGTTTGTAGTAGTATAAACAGCAGCAATACGATAGACGGCTACTAGTTATCTGAGTTACTTTTTATGAATTGTCAAAAACGACATTTTGTTCTAAAAATGTTTGAAGTACTAAGGCGTGACGTCATAGTTTTTCATTGCCATTGACATATTTATTTTGTAATTTTGATAAATTAAAAATTGAAAACGCCAAAGATAAGCAAGAGATTAAGTTTTACTGAGTTTTTAGAAGGAAAACTATTTACCAAACAAGATTTCAATATTTATTTTTGATGCAGTCATCTAGCCTATTCCAGCTATATGTACAGGGGGTATACTCCATAAAATACAAAAAAGAATTGCGTCGTAACTATTTTTCCTTACAACCTACTAAAGCAAAAATTAGTGGCACTTTTTTGAGTCAGCTTTTAAAGTCATAATTCTGTATAATCATTATATTTTTATTATTGCAGTCTAATGAAAAGATATCACGCGCCGAAATCGATCAACTGTACACGAAGCTGACCAAAGACATTGAAACACAAATGGCTGCGTTACAAAAGGCTATGATTGATCAAAAGAATAGGTAAGTTTGTATATGCGGACATTTTATTACTTGAAAGAAAGAAATGCAAAGATTGGCCGGTTAGCGATGTATCAAGGATGCGGGACGGGAGGACTATTCAGGGTGGTTCTCTCTGAGGTTATCAGGTCGTTCGGGGATAATCACTTTTAGTGTTCAACATGATAGTGTTCTTGCAAACGACAAAACCAAATAAAGCTCACAGTATCGAATGAATGTGTGTATAACAGTAAAAAACTTTGAATGAAGTACCAGTGGTTTACGTGAAGAATCGTTTAAAGCCGCCATTTTTGGCCATTTGGCTAAATTGATGAAATTTATGTAAACCTGACGTATAATTTTCAGGGAAGAACAAGAGAGGTTGCGATTGATGGAGGCGCAAATGCGAGCAGCTGAAGAGGCGAAGAAACTTGAACAGGACAGATTGCGGCAAGAGGAGGAACATCGCAGACTGTGAGTACATACAGCTTTTATCTGTTGAATAATTAATAAAAATAAGTATCGTATTAGCGGCATTTTTACCCCTATTTTCAATGCGAAAACATTTCACTCGTTTCAAGAACAAAAGTAATGCATAGCGCTTGCAGTAAATACTTCTTATTTCATATAACTAGTTACCCATAAAGAAAGGCAAAAATTTACGTAAAAATATCGGTGAATTTTATCTTAAAACTGCTTAATTATTTATAGAATAGTTTTTGGCCCTTGATAAACAAAAAATCTGCTGATGTCTGTTTTTAGATCTCACAAATGTTTAGAATAGAATATCTATTAGCGCAAAATTGAAGACAAACGACAAAAAGTATCGCGACCCTGCCAGGATTCGAACCTGGAATCTTCTGATCCGTAGTCAGACGCGTTATCCATTGCGCCACAGGGCCAGTTGGAGACGATCCCAAAATAGACAATTACATTTGTGATACCTATTCATATAATTTAACTACTTTTCTCTTGCCAAAGTTTTTTTTATAGTATATTTCATCTTAGTTCTCGTCGAATTAAATCACGTACTAGTTATTACTGCAGACACCCTAGAGCAACTTTTATAGTCAAGTGGCGTCTAGCTTTCCCACAAAAACTTTGTTAAATTCTTCACGCATGTGTCCTCCAGTGGGTATGGCAGAGATGTCATATTGTCCTTCCTATATCAGCCATAATAATATCCTCAGTATTATGCCACTAACGTTCAACGCTATCATTTAACTTGTGGTTTTTCTCGTTATCTAACATTTCATTAATACCTTGCAGTAAAGCGGAAATGGAGGCTCGTCGCAAAGCGGAAGAGGTAGAAAGATTGCGGTTAGAGGAACAGGATCGTATCGCGGCGCTCAAGCTGCAGAAACAAATGGAAGAAGCTGCTAAGGCTGACCAGGAGAACAGAGAAAGGTAGATAGATCATAGGTCAAATGTTTGGAATCAAATTCGTGGTCAGCTCTACTTATAAAAGTGTACTTACTTGCATTTTTTTATTTTTTTATTAATGAATTTATAGAAACAGTTATTTCATTGAAAGTTGAATACTTGAATGATATGTAAATCATCTTCTTTTTAAAAACGTTGCCCCACACTAGGATTTCTCCTGTATCGTGGGTACAATTTACAAACATACATGTCACACACACGCACAACCAGATTCGAAGCTATGTTCCGTGTATGGATCGAACCCGCGACACTTAGCGCAGAACGCTAATCACTTAGCCACTACGCCAACCGTGCCGTCGAAATGTGTAGCTTCTTATTGTGTCGGCTATATTTTTGTTCGGCCCAAAACATGGCCAATGAATGGCCTCTTTGGTTTGACATATTTTCGATAGATCTGCAGAGCAATTTTTACTCATGAGCTGGAGTCTAATTTTAAGTAGATTACCACACCTTTACATAGCTACAACCAGGAACTATTCAAGAAAATTACTGTAGAGGTGTATCGTGGACACCGATTTATACAAGGAAAATATAGGAATATGTGTCTTAAATGTGCAAAGAATTAATACTAACAGATTAATTATCCATTAAGTACAACCAATAGCTGAACAATTACTTTGGTCTTACATGTTTTACGGGACAGGGGAACGGTTAAAGTTTATTCATAATTATTTTTTTAGGTTAGAACAAGAGAGACGAGACCACGAGATGGCCGTGCGACTTGCTAAAGAGACCAACGGACATGTGGAAGGCTCTCCGCCACAGCTGCGCAGGTATGTACAGCTACAACAAAATGGTGACTAATGTTTGCTACCAACGTTGGCACCAAAACAAAATTTAGACCAATATGCTATCATACTGGTCTTTTATAACGTAAATTTTTGTAGTATGTGAAAATTTCTTCACATTTCATTTTGAAAAGAGCCCTAAATTTATATTATCTTAAAGTCGAGAAGTTTATAAACTTTAAAACTTACTATATAATCTGTCTGGACTTTAAAATAGACCTTCACCCCTGAGTTTGCTTCGGCGTTTCTTCTCAAGGATAGTCATAGGAAATGCCGACGCCATCTAGTTTAAAAAAGACATGTAAAAGTGATTGATTAATTGGTTTAATTACATTTTAACGTCAAAGTAATTTTCAGGTCTGTTTTTGTTAATGATTTATTATTAGGTAAAATAAATACTGATTGTCTATGGTTATGACTGTACTATACTCGTTTTGTTTAGGTATTTAAATAAAGGTAAACAATCTTAATGTGAATTTTTACACAAACGCATATTAAACAAATAAACTACTGCTTAAACTAGTGGTTCAATTGATTTGGTAATCGTTATTGTTGTTTTACATTGGTTTTTAGTCGCGTTTTATTTTTTAACTGAGTTTTTAAACAAAAAATATTAAAAACACACATCAAGATTGTTTACCTTTAATTAAGTACCTAAACAAAACTAGTATAATTAAAGTAACGTCAACATTTTGATTTAAAAATTCAACTATATAATATTTTAAACTGCTAGATATTTATAATCAGTCTTATCACTGTACAATACGAGTCATCGACAGCACATGTGGTCAGCGAAATTTCTTCCTGTATATAGCTTTACACAACGATATACATTCGCCAAATGTTTGCACGTTTTAGAAATATTTCTTCTTTTATTATCATCAACCAAATTTGTCTAGAAAACAATTTATTTTTAGGTAAAATGTTTAAAAAAATCTTGTTTCTTCACGCCTGTTGAGCCAAATATTCCTAAAACGTGTTATCAATACTGAATGTTCTATTTCAACTAGCGTATAAGTAATATTGTGATATGTTCGCACAGTTTCCCTACCATGGAGTCAGTGAATGGAGAGAATAAATTGAACAGGTACTGAGTGAGACAGACTAACGAATTTCTCTTTCGCACGCTCCGAACGTGGCCCTCTTTCAATTATACAATTTCGTATACCCAATGACGTATACGGCACTTCAATAATATTTTAGGGTAACTTTAGAAGCCCCACTGTACTCGCTATCTTTTTTCAATAATAAAGCGCTGATCCTTCAAAATGTCGCGCTTAAAGTGTTTCCCTGGTTGATGGAACTTATCACCAAATGCATTTTTTTTTAAATTTGAGATTGAATTCAAAATTAAGACCAATTTACTTTTACTCAGAAATATTGTTTCGATAAGACCGCCAGTTGTACTATTGAATTTGTACAATCTATTTTTTTTTTCATAATGTCCATTCTAAAATATATTCTATTCTCATTCCTCAAGAGCTGCATTAAGATTGGTCCTATGCCTTATATGATATGAATAATTGAAAGAGGGCTTCTTCAACTGACACTGAACTAACGCCTAACATTCGGCTATCCGCTTTACTTCTTTACTTTTTGCACGTTTAGTGTTGCGTATCTAACTGTATCTTAGTCATTTGTTATATTAATACCTACGTATTCGACATAATATGTAGTTATGGTAGCTGTGTTTCATAAATGATAGAATATTCAATAATGTAACTTAACGGTAATATAATAAGATGTAAAATTCGACTTGATTGGGCTAATACTGTATCAAGTTAGAAGAAAAGCATTATACGTTCATGGAAAACAGCTTTAATTAGGTATAATATAGTGTTTAACTTTAATACAATGTTGACTCTTTTATAATTATTCGGACGACACACACAAAGACATCTTAAGACACACACAAAACAGATAAATTCGATCGCTATTGCTATTATATTGGATTTTAATAAAGCCATTTTATCTATTAATATCATAAACAGAAGAATTTAAGCATTACCAAAAAAAATATATATATACTGTGCGCATGCTTTCGTTACAACTTCATTTAAATGCGCGCACACATTATTTGCATACATTTTTAGACACTGACCTATACTTTACAGTTTACGTATTTTACCGTCAAAATGTACTCGATGTACTGTAAATGTTTAGTCTAACTGATTTTTCTGGTTGTTTTTATTCTCTGGCGACCGAACAGATTGGCTTAATTATTTATTTATAGAAGTTTATTTCCACGCACTGAGTGTTGGTACTTCAAAACATCGAAAGCATCAATACCCCTAGTGTAAGTTTCTTTTGACAAATTCGATTTAATACATCGAACGCGTTCGGCGCTCCGATCGGTGGAAAGCACAAAACGGACCAATCGGAGCGCCGAACGCGTTCGATGTAGTAAATCGAATTTGTCAAAAGAAACTTACACTAGGGGTACTGTATACATACCCTGTACCCATCTTCACATACAGTATCCCAGATGACGTATCCCACTTTAACGTTATCCGCCCTCGTCATTATCTTCTACACGATATTAAGTGTTCTCGTAGCATATCAGATTGGCTCCACATTAATTTTTCCAAGAAACCAAAGCATTATTCTTCAAAAGGGCTTGAAAAGATTTTTAACGTGGTCGGGAACGCGCGACTTCTTCCTCTGGTGCTGCAAGCGTCCACTTAACATCAATTATATCTGTTGTCTTATTGGTATCAAAAATAAACATAGCATCACACCTGTATTCCCCGACGGCCTAAGCAAGAGGTGTACTATTGCACACCCACATTTCGCCGATGCCGTTATTGAGTCCCATGTAACAGGGGCCGAGCGTATTGCCGTCTACCAACACAATTACACTGCCCGACCCGGGAATCGAACCCAGGACCTCACGCTCAGCAGTCGCGCTTGCGACCACTTGACCAATGAGGCAGTCCTGTTGGTTTCAAAAATTCATAGCTTTAATATCATTTGGAATCGAACATTAGATTATTATCTCTTAACTGAGTACCTATAGAGACAATTATCTTGTTTTATCAATCCTACTATCAAACTACTCAATAATTATTCAGTGTTTACATACTACATACGATTGTAAAAGAGTCCTTATATTTGCATGCTATATATTAACTGTAAATTATATATAATTAATTATTAAAACGATATATGCACGCGGTAGCATGGTGTAACCTGTGTAGCATGTAGTTTAACAATATAACAGCAACACTCCAAGTTTGTCATCCATTGACGTTTTGTTACGTGAACGACAGGTCTGAGAGGGTAAGGATGCAGCAAGCTATGCAGGGCAAGCAAAAGTACGATCTATCTAAATGGAAGTACTCGGAGCTTCGGGATACTATCAATACGTCTTGTGATATTGAGTTACTGGAGGTGAGTTACAGCTGACTTTTTAATTGAATTATTGCTCTATACAAGAGGTTCTCAAACTTATTTCGTCTACCGCCCACTTTGAGAATCAATTATTTTCTAGCGCCCACAAAAATTGTTTACTTTGCCTCATCTTAAAAATCAAAATCATTACTTCCTTCTTCTTAATTAAGAGCCTTGCTCCTGTGGGTGTAGCTGATGAATTTCTTTGCACTTTCAAGGCGCATGCGTGCGTTATTTGCTGTTACTAGGCGGCGGATGTCATATTGTAAATATGTGGATATGGAGATATAAGTTTTTATTGCGAATATTACACCTATTGACATATAAGCTTTAGGAAATCCTTTTCAGATACTACTATTTAATTAAAATTAACAATAACTAAAAATTATACTTATATAATTTCTAGAGACTTTTTCTCCGGTTCATCTTAGAGAAATTATAATTAAGATAATAAAGGATAGGCTATTTAATCGCTAACTAACTTAAAAGGATCACAAAGCTAACTAAACTCCGTATTAGGCTTGCCGTCACGAGTTCCACCGTCGCCTGAAGGTGTATCACGCGTGGAAGGCAAAGAACGCGCGCAAGACTACCATGGCAGACCAGGAGAGGGCGCCGCAGTCCATCATGGATGCTGGTACGTTGTTACTACGTGTTGTTTTTTTTATACATGATTCCTTCCTTTTATCTTTTCAATTTGAACTTTATTTCAATGGTTTAAGAGTCGCAGAATGCACCGTCGTGTAACTACTATATGTTATATATAATTAAATCAAATAGTGTTCATAAAATAAGCTTTACCAATATTATTGAAATCAGGGCTCTGTTGGACCTTGGGCATACATATATGTAGGCGTCTGTCGCGCGTAGCAAAGCTGGCCAGCGTAGACGCAGCGCGCATGCGTCACCTGCGTGTTGTTCGTATCGAGTATACTTGTAACGGTACGTTGCAGCCAAGAGCCCGCGGCTGGTGCATAAGGGCGAGATCCTGGGCGCGCGGCACCGCTACTTCCGCATCCCCTTCGTGCGCGCCGGCAGCGCCGCGGGCGAGAGCGAGCGGCGCGGCTGGTGGTACGCGCACTTCGACGGACAGTACGTGGCGCGACAGATGGAGCTGCATCCCGACAAGACGCCCGTCTTGCTGCAAGCTGGCAAGTGGCGCACTCACAATACTACACGTTACTGCATAAAGAAGCCATTAACATCCCCGCCTCCCTCCACAGCTAATTTTAGTGTACTCATTCCTGAATTGCGTCTCTTGCGCACGAGATTTGTTCAATTCTATATGTATATTTCTGACGTAGCCTAGCCTCTTGGAGATTTTTTTTTATTTGAAGAACATCGCTGTATGTCTTCGGCTGTATTGTCATTGAGTCCAGACTTTCTCCAATGGCCCAGATAATTCAAAAAAATAACTTCTCCACATGTCATCATTCCTATATTACGGGTGGGTTTACAGACACAAATAGCCAAATTCTCAGACCCGGAATAATTATCTATAAGCCATATCAATATTTACCCCAGTTAGAAATGGTACACGTAACAGTCAATCATTCAAAGACTGCGCCGACCGCCCAGATTTCTGTGGCATATTGTCGAAATTATCAAGTGAAATCATAATCATATTATCTTTTATCACAGGTGTGGATGACATGCAGATGTGTGAGTTAAGCCTAGAAGAGACGGGTCTGACTCGCAAGCGCGGCGCGGAGATACTGGAACACGAGTTCGAGCGCGAGTGGGCGCGACACGGCGGACCCAACTATGTGTCGCACGACACGCGGAAACGTTAACTACGTACGCACACTTATAATCTATAATTCTTGAATACATAACTTGTCACCCGGATTTTCCGAAGGGTTAGGCAGTGGTGTACAGGTTGTATGGAGTCTACATAGAGGGCAAATTCCAAACTGCATATACTACTGAAAATTTCCATATATCCAAACTCAATTTGCCCAAACGAAATTAAACCCAAGAGCTCAGCAGTTTCATTTGAGTGAGACCTATTCCGGTTTATAGACCAATCACACAATGGAAGGTATATTGCCTGGAATCACGACATCAGGTTCAGTAAGATAATGAGTGCAGTCAGTCAAAGCTACACCTCTGCAGCTAGTGTGCAGCAAGCCAAATGATTTAGAAATTAATAAAAATGGATGGTGAATGATGGATGGCCAGCGTATCGCGTTGTATGATAATTTAATTATTTTACGAGAGTTAAGGCGAATTTACCTTTGAATCGCTTGACTTGAAGACTAAGTTTGTGGGTCGTGATCACGAGTCTACTACAAATATATTTAATGAAAAACATTATTCTAAAATAAAATATTTTGTTTCCAGATATCACATATACATCGAGGACATAGAACATTTAGAGAAGTCGTCGCAAAATCGCAAAGTATTCCACAAACATAGGAATTTGAATTTTAAATATACACACGTAAGATAGTTTATTGGATAGAGGAATAACTTAGTGCTTTTAACGTGCCTTCACAGGTTCCTAGATGTATGTTAGTGCAATATAATTGAAGGTCATTGGGACAATGTATAAAAGTCAATTGGCCACCCTAATCATTGCAAAGTCAGTTACTACAATACTGATTATTTAAAATATTTTAAATGAACTATTTATATAAAGAATTTCGGGATCAACATATTTATAAAAGTGACAACTTTTGTCTCCGTGCCTTATAATATTCTAATAGGTATAAATAATAGTTTCTGACTTTGCTATTCATACTACAGTATCTTATCAGACTATGCAGCTAATAGCATCGAATTTTATTAATTGGTTTATGAAAAAAAAAATCGGTTTCATTTTATAGTTTACATCCATATTATTCCGACATTTATCATTTTTAAATCAATTTTAAATAAATAAATTGTTGGATGAAATGTTGGAAAACTATAAAACATAACTGTATTTTTTCCAAGAGCTGCATAGTAAGTTCTTTTAAAAAAGTGTAGTGAGTGCAAACATTTATCTCGGAATAGTCGACTAAATCGACTAGTTCACTAAATCGACTAGTTCACTGATGCTTGATCAGATTATATTTCCAACCTAAATACTAAATATAGTGTACATCAAAATTAGCATCTGTATACACTAAAATAAGTGAATAAGAAAAAGTGACATAATATATTTTTGATTGATTATAGACAGCAATAATTTCTCTGATTATTTTGTAGCTTAAAATGTATTTGATAACACTTTAGACCTATTTAATGGACTTCACATCGAAATCAGTCTATTATATTATGATAAAACATGAAATATTAATTTATACTTATTTTGTGAGTAAGCTGTGATTTGTAATTCAGTTTAAAATTTAGGTCAGTATTTTAAAGAAAAGAAAAATGTATTTATTTAAACATTCCTGTCCTAAGACTGGTGAATGGTAGCTTTTGTATTATTTTAATAGCATTATAATTATTTTTATTAATTAGGCGTTTTCTGAACAGTATTTAAGCAAACATTCCTGTATTTTTAATTTGATCGCAGTAAATGTTCAGTTTATTTTTATATGTACAAGTTTTTTAAAGTACAAGAATAGAACAGATCGTGCAAGTGCCTTATTGTGTTACGCCGTAAATATATGACCACTCCATTATTGTAATATGCTTTACCAAATAAAAACATGATGAGAGTTAACAGCGCTTTTTTATTTCTAAGTATAAAATCCTTATATACATTGAGAGTAGTCACTTCGTCAGAGAAGTTGGAACAAATAATATACTAAGATCAAATTAACTCGACATTCCACGGATGAGCAGTTACACTTTTTCTCTGTCTTGGAGAATGGCCAACTCTTTATAAGACTGCATACGACTTCGACATGATATGCACAAAATCTTATCGAATGAAAAATTGAAGGCCGAAAAGAAATATTTTAATTTTAAATATTTATTTATTAAATTCCATTATGGTTCAAGTAGACCGCCCAGAATTAAACAACATGCTCAAAGTATCCGTGATGTATCTACTATACTCTTAGATTAGGTTATACCTCAGGTTATACATAATATAAGACTATAGCCGAAATCGAAATTAACGTAGGTACATCACTAAAATTGATACACATCTATGACAGACGTCGCAGAAGACGCAGCGCAGTACTGACATTGTCATATCAGAATCGTCTGTCAGTGCAAAGACTACAATAGTATGTCAGTGAAGTGAATAACGTTGCGGGATTTGTGATAATAATAGAACTCGTCGCATTTTGTTCATTATTTGCAGATTTTATAGTTCTAAAAATAAAAGGATGCCAATTTGTGGTCCAAAGGGTGACCGCTTTAAGAAAAAGTTGATGGATTTATGAGAATTTCATGTAAATTTTCAATGCAAACATGGATGATCGACGCTACCTGTTGTTGTTATCGTTTGTCGTGGTTTTAATCACTACATCGCAGTCATTACCATACGACGGTAAGATATAAATCTTTTCCTAACAAAAATATAATCCATAGAAACTTTTTCCTTCATAATTTAACGGAAAAAGGGAAGACCGCGTCATTGTAAAAAAGAAATCTTCCATTGTTTATTGTTGTGTAAACTTTTAGGTGTACTTATATGAAACTATACGTTATCAATATTCGGAAGTTTTAATTACATAGAATCCTCTTATCACAATGTACATGTATAGATTTTCATATAAATTGTAGTACCTAGGTTCAAAATTGGGTTTTATTGGCAAGATTTTGTTAGTGAATTCTAACCACAGATATTGTATCCATAATTAAGTTATAATTGGCAGTAAGGTTAGTCATATAATTTAATTTAATCCATGTGTTGTTTTCAGTTCATTGGTTAGGAGGTCCAACAACAATAGAAAGAGATGTACCAACATCTAAACTAACGACAGATATTTACTGCTACACTGGGCAATACAAGAACTTGTTTGCTTTATGGCAAACTGTGAAAGTAAGTTTATCAAGATGCATATGCCTACAGTGCCGGATTAACCACGTAGCAAGAGTAGCAATTGCTATGGGCCGCGCATATCTAAACCCACTCAAACTTATTAATAAAATATAACACAGAATTTCATATAGTAAACGCACAAGTTCTACAAAAATTCATTTTATACTTATAAGGCCATAGCAGATCAAGGGTAGAATTTGCTACAGGCCCTGTGCTCGTTTGATCCGGCACTTTATGTCTATAACTTTATTTACATGTTAGGCATACACTGTGTTAAATCATTAAAATGCTTTGACACAGTTTATGCTAATACCATCTGCAAATGGTGTAAAGAAAACCATCTAGTACTTTACTTTTGCATATTGTAATTTTTTAAGTTTAGTTTAAGTTTATGTATCCCAAAGATCATAAACATTTGCAAGTACACGGAAATTCCCAAACTAGGCGAGCCTGTATCTTGAGAACCTGGATTACAAACAATTTTGGTGTTATAATTTGAAATACAATCCATTAACACTAAGAGTTAAAAAAAATATTAATGATATGTAAACAATTAATTATATATTTATTTATCTGTATTGTATCTACATTATGAATTGATAATGCATCATTTTTATCTTCATAACCCTTCATTCAATTAGAGCAAAATTATCTGCTGAAAAGTGGTTTAAGTTTAAAGTAAGATTAAAACATATTTCAATTGTAATTTCTTTGTAAAACCAATCAATACAAAAGAATACTCTTTTTAAATTTCAGTTCCATATAAAAATAAAGAATGATGAGTTCCATCAGTACATTGGGCCCAGTCCAGATGAGGTGTACAAAGAGTACACAGAGGACAGCTATGGCTGGTCCTCTGTTGTCAACCCGTTCCAGAAGAAACAACAGAAATCTGTATCCATCAGCCTGTTCACTCCAACATGTATGGCAGTTAATACAAAAGAGAAGCATACTATTGAATTGCAGGTTTTGAGTGAGTATTGGTTTCAGACGTTTTTGATTTACTTTGCAACTACATACCTTGTCTGTGTTGTAGGTTCATAGCTGATGTTTTGCAGGTGATTTTTCATTGGTTGCAAATTTTTACTGTAAATAATTTTCTACTAGGTATAGGCTGTTTTCAGGGTGATTTCAGGGTGTTGACCAGAGGTTTTTGTGTTGGTTCCTGTCATGTTATCTTATTAGCGTGCATCCCTGGAACACATGAATAAAACTTATTATTGTTGATGACCATTATATGTAGATGCATACTTCCAAAAATGTACTACATTATTTCTTTTTTTCTAATATTTTATTTCTACTTCACCAGGAGTGGACATCTGGCGCGTACTATTGATGTTCACTGGCATTGCTCTGATATTTTCGTCGCGAGCACTGAGCGGTAACCCTGTGTTCTTCTACCTGTGCGGTATACTCGTGGGAGTGTTTGCTTCCTTCATGGTGTTCGTGTATTACATTAGCAAGCTGCTGCCAAGGGTAAGTTTAGGCTACCTAGGTATTACTGGCGAAGGCCATTGTAGATAGGACCTCGAGAGAAGACTATCAAATGTAGTATGAGATGCTTGCTCATGAGACAGACGAAGGACCTGAATAAAGCAGATCAGATGAATTACGTGCAGAATGTTGCAGCACAATTTGGAAGAGCCCTTTTTTTAGTATACTTATAAGAGCATTTCTTCACAAAATATTGATCTAATCTTCAGCAGTGCCGGCCCTAGCCCTTGATCAGAGGGATGATTTCATCAATGGGGGGGGAAATCCTCTTTCAGCGCCCTTTGATCGACGCATTTACATTACATATATTGTATTTCTGTTTATTTTAATCATAATTACCAACTTTTTCAACAATCAACTCTATTGCAAAAGTCATCACATATTGAATTTAAATTAAGTAGCTCAAATTATTACACGGCTGCTTCATTAACATAAGAAGTCGCGCAGTCCCGCGCGAACATTTATTCGAAATGGTTTTTCACATTTTGTATTTTGGCGCCCCTTGACCGCTCCACTCGCTCTACCCCAGAGCCGGCGCTTATCTTCAGATGTTCATTTCGAGATAGTTCTACATAATGTTACTGAAACAAATATAAACTTCCTTAGATACGAAAATCGAGTCTATATATCTACCTATACTTTTATTCATTCATAACACTCTTTCAGAAAACACTAACCTACGGCATCCTAATCGGTGGATGGACGGTGGGAGTGTATCTGTTCCAGCAAATATGGGAGAACATCCGCACTCTGGTGCTGACGTACCAAACGTACATGTTCTGGTACACTATGGTCATCAGCTTCGTCAGCTTCCTCATCTGCTACAGAATAGGACCGCCTAAGAATCAGAGGAGCAAGAATTTGGTCATGTGGACACTGCAGGTGAGGATTTATATGGGCTATCTTATTTTAATTGCGTCATTGCTTGGAGATCAGTTCTCCAGAGTGACTGCTGAGCGAAACGCGAAAATTGTTACTCGGTTTATCTGTATAGTAAGTCTTTAAACTATTACTAACAGTTATTAACCTATAATTGGTGTGCTTAGCAGCTATTTTTAGCCTTCAGTTTAAAGAAAGCTACATTTAAACATATGTTTGCCCATAAAATTTCAGTGCGTAGGCGTCCTGATGATATTCTTCAGCAGTGAGTACCAGGAGGCGTCTGCGGCCCTCATCATCACGTCGCTAGTCGCCAAGTACTTCCCGCAGTCGCTGCTCAACAGAATACTTGGCTATTGGTGAGTCATTACGTCGTATTTTTTATTTATTCCTCACACTAGGAATGTTTCCTGTATCTTGGGTACAGTTTACAAACATTGTATTACAATGTCACATATGCACACACAACTATCGTGCGAGAAACTTAACCGTGACATGCGCAGACACCTAATCGCTTAGTCATTTCACCGATTTCGTTATTGAGTTACATGTAATATTGCCATCCCTTATTACCTCCGTGCTGCTATTGAGAATTTCATCTTTCCTTTCTGGGAATCGAACCCAGGAACTCGAACCCAGGAACTCATGTTCAGCAGTCGAGTATTATAATAACTTTTGTAAACAATAGTAAGGAGACAAGACAAGAACTTAATCTCCCATCTATCAATTCCAGGCGCCGCAAGTTCCCGCCGAAGCCAAGACTGTTATCCAGCGAGGAGTACTACGAGGAAGGTGCTCGGGAGACCAAGGTGGCGCTGGAGAACCTCAGGAAGTACTGCTCCAGTCCTGACTGCGCGCAGTGGAAGATTATGCTCAAGTTGAACGACTCCAAGAGGTGAGCTATCACAGATGTTGTTCATAGACTAACAAAGTTGATGGAGTTTCTTGTCGGTCTTTTCTCTATTGGACTAATCCACTTATGGAACCATGCAACTAGAATCACATTTTGAAAGCCCCTGTAAATGCCCAGTTAAAATTGAGCTTTAGATTAAGTTATTTTGGCGATTGAACACATCTTCTTTGGACTGGTTTTCTAATGCAGGCCTTAAATTTTGCAATTTTGTATGATGATTTAGGTTGTATGATCACAATAGACCTTATTAAACACTTCTTTACAGTATTGCAGGGGTGCATAAAGCTGATATATGCCTGTTGAGGGTTGATTCGTCTCATGATGAGATCACGACTGCCCCAGAGGGGCAAGGTATTATTATTATTTTTAGCACTATTCCTCATTCACGGGTGACTTTTACACAAACAATTTGTAACACCTGTGTTAAGGATATCACGGCCCGAAGCCAAGTGCTAACCTATGATTTATTTTCTGGTCTGTTTGTATGTTGGGATCTTTTCAGTATATGTTATTTAGAGAGTTGCGTGGTGTATTTTATATTACTTTACCTTTATTTCGGTTTTTTTTTTACTTCTTGGGTGTCTAAAAAGGCCACTTTATATGAATGATGATGAAAAAACAAATTGGCTACTTAAGTAGGCATTTTGTATGCGGAAAGTCCTAAATTAATTAGGACTTTCTGCATATCTATTTGATAGATAATCTTCAGATTCGTAGATTATTTGCTCAACATGGCCTTTCTACCCCGCTGAATGTTGTAATTTCATCTTCAAACTTAATTGTTTTCTTCAACGCGTAGCATTTTTGCAGAATTATCATTGTTACAGGTTCGCCAGTTTCGTCGAAGGCAACTCCCACCTCAGTGACGATGAAGTGTTAGACTACGAAGCGTACGCATTCTCTCTGGAGCGGACCAGGAAGCCGGTGTCCATGGCCAACTCCACGCGGAACATGGAGATATCTGATGATGATGATGACACGGACTATGATGATGACTGATCTTAGGTATGTCATGTATTCTCAGCCTGCCCAACCAACGACAAAACCTGAGGTGCACCTAGTATGAGTAAAGATTTGAACATAATTGAGGGCGCCACTTGTCAACTAATTATTTTTTTGTTATATTAGCAATAGTTATTTTCAAAGTGTTTGCTTACTGCACCGTACCAAATTATGAAAGTAATAGGGTATCAGGCAAAAATATGATGAAGTAATAAAATATGATGACGTAATAAAATCAGCTTCTGCACCTCTGTCCTCGTGTGTGATACTCCTCTCCTGGTGTGACGTCAGATATTTTTCAATTTTTCTTTAGCGTTCAAGTTTATATACATGTGACGTCACGAAGCTTAAGACTCGACTCCCTTGTCACACATTGTTGACCCCCCTCCTCCCACCTTAACGTGTGACGTAATTTATGGATGGTAGGGTAGATTTTTATTTGTTCTTGATATGAGCCAGCTCAGACATAGTACGGCTGGTTTCCAACCAGCCGTACTATGTCTGAGCTGGCTCGTTGGCGACGGGGTGTTGCCTCCATACATATCTATAAAAACTATATTTCTTTGCCTATTATTACGGTCATTGTATGGTATGGTGTAGTTCTTATTAGTTCTGATGAATGACAAAAAAAAAAAAAAAAAAAATCCGCAATATGGCGAGATTTTCTGGACAGGCCTTTTTCTATATCGCGGAGGCAGTGGATCTAATGTGACTTTTGTTACAGTGACATAAGGTTAAAATTAAATTGGCTCACTCGCTTTCTCGAGATGATATCTCGACTAGTTTTAGTAATACCCCCTTTATTCTACACTTGTATTATAATTCGTGCGTATGTGTGTTTCTTTATACAAAGTGTCTAGATATTCTTGAAATGGCTTATAACAAAATCTTAGGTACTACATGTTTTGTTTTTACGGCTAGTTCAGCTATAAGCCATTTCAAGATTATTCATTAATTACTGGACACCCTGTATACCTATATATGTTTCTTCAAAACTGATAATCCATTTTCAGTCTAGTTCTATGTTACTACCTATTATGTAACTTATAAGTTATTGAACGTTTTAAGAATGGTGCGTTTATCAATAAAGGGTTAAGTGTTTGAGGGGTGATCTCTACTATATGAATTAACATTTTCTGATTTATCTTGTATGTTTATTAATTGTAAAATGAAAAACCAATGTCGTGAATTGTTATTAATAATTGAGTGTTAAATAATGCATTTTTCTAGTTGTATCTAGTCTGTGTATATTTTCGAACAGTTGTGTGGTTTTCCTAACGATTGTGCGCTTGCGCAGTTTCTAAGCAAATTTTAGCCTCACAATGTATTGATTTTGTTATAATGCTTATTTCGATTTATTATTAGTCTTTATTTTTAACTATAAACTACGGATTAACTAACGGCAGATAGTAGAATGTACAGTCAGAGCCGAATACACCGGCAATGAGTCCTAATTACAGCAAAACAGCTCATGTACTCATTACGTTCGGCTTTGCAAATGTTTATTTTTCGTAACAATCACAATATTAATGTTACCAATGTAGTGTCTTTAAATTTAAAGACGCTGACTGTACAAAATGTACGACGATCGTTAATTGTTATAGTTCTATTGTTATATTACCTTCAGTCTTCAGAGTCCTAAGCTGAGCATTGGCTTCTTACAAAAATTGAATATTATAATCACAAATAATTAAAAAAATAAAAGAAAATATTTTCGAAAATAAATATGTAACAGTTTTATTATTTCTAACCTCTATTCTTAACAAAGATTCAAGTTAAGGAATGCTGCCAGTGCAAAAAAACTTTGAGAGTAGAGGTTTGCAACTCAACTGCTAGGATAACTTTAAAGAGACTATAATATCCATTTCTTTATTATTTAAGTTCAGTAAACAGAAACAATATTGTAACTGATTAAAGAATTAGCCATAATTAATAAGTAAGGGCGTGGCCATACTCGCGGCCATTACGGCAAACAATTGACGATACAATGCAGCTGCCTTTGCAGAAGAGTTTACAAAAACGGTCTACTTGACATTTCAGAGGCGCGTCGTGCGCTTAAATGTAACACATGCCGATAAATACAACTGGCCATACAGAGTTGGGCAGCGCTTTGGTCCTCGTCATGCCGCGTGTGCATGGCCACGACCTAATATATAAGGACGTATAATGAAAGTGCACTTATGTAAATCTAAAAATATTTGACATTATTATTTTTATTATATCTCACAAAGTTTGGTGGATGTGACTTCTATTGCAAGGATATATGATTCAAATTTGATTGGACTAAAAGACTCCGTGAGATAATTGCACCAAAATCCTAGAACGACTATTAAACGAATGTACAAATGAAAACATTGTTAATTCCATCCAATATCATATTAAAATTTAATATAGGCATAGTATTGCTTCGAATCGGTAACATTTTGTATAATAAACGTAATAAATTTGAAATGTGTTGTTTTCTTTTTAATTTTTTTTTTTCAACAATTTTAGTTGCTGTCAATCCTCCTGGTATTTTGTAAATCACAAAATTAAAATTAATTTTCCAGTGGACTGTTCTATGAACATGTATTACAAAGATCATGTATATCTCTATTATTTATTTATTGCGTTCCATAATGTACAACGGTCTTAAAAATATAGTATCATTATGGACCCTGTCGGGCACAGCAAAAACTTAGGAGAGGAAGAGGGCTAATATGTATATATATATATATTTTAATTATTTTATTTATGTTGGTATCTTTGTTTTTATTGGTGTTTAGTGTATGTAGTTAATATATTCTATTGGTAAGGTGCATTGGGGTAACTCCGAAAATGGTTATATTCCGAAAGTTCAAAAAATCTACTAATCATAACGATATTTTCCTATTGGCAACATTAATTTAGATGCCATCTTGATTGTCCTCGCCGCATCAGTCATCGTGAGTCGCTAGTGTCAACATTACGTGTGTAGCGTCAAGTTTTGTCGGATAAGTGATTTTCGCGCCATTTTTGGTGATTTGCAATAACCCCAACGTATTTATCTCGGAATTCTGGTAAGTTATCTGAATAAGTGTTTATTTTTACGATAGATTATCGTATTTTGTGAATTTGAGAGTGAAACACAACGGTCTAGCTGTGTTTTTATTTTTTTTTCCGAAATACCCCTTTGGGGTTATTCCGATGTATATTCATTCCGTAATAACCCCATTTAGCTTTTTCATAGTAATTGGCAGTGATTCTCAATCTATAAAGAATATTAAATTATATAGAATTTTAATATAAAAATAAATTAAGAAATATTAAATTAAGCGTCGTCCTAATAAGAAGCTATGGCACGTCATATTATAATCTTGGGTAGGTTGCATAATTTTATGTTGCATTTGACTGTGTAAACCAGAATGGATCTTATATTACATGGTGTGGTATAGGTAGGATACATAGTGTTTTTGAACTGGGCCAATATGGGGAAATCTTAAACTAGAAGAGATAGAAAAAATTATTAATTAATTTTTTTAATAATAATATTGGCCAACCAACCAAAGTTTTGGTCAAATGTGGTCTCAATTTCTTGAAAGGGTCAATTCATTCTATAGCACAAATAAAATCTGACCTTAATTTCAAAAGTCTCCTCTGAAAGTTTTCTTCTACAATAGCTTTTTTAGTTTAGGATTTCTCCACACTGGCGCAGTTAAAGAAAAAACTGTATGTACCTGTGTTGTAGGTGTATTGTATGGTGTTGTAATATGGTATACATACGAAAGGGTAGTGTATGGTATTGTGTATGATATGGTGTGCGGTTGTGGTATATGTATGATATGGTGTCGTGCATGTAGGTACGGTATGGTTTTGGTGTACGTGCGGTACGATATATGGTATCGCTTTGCATAGAACAATAAAGTAAAGTAGCGCATGTCATTTTATTACATATTTGAATAACAAACCTTTTGTTATTTATTTAAAAATTACATCATATTAGACACGATGATACAAATATCGTTATTGACATTCATTGCTGGTATTCCGGTCGAATAGCTTCCAATTAGGACGACTCTCCATAGACCCATAACTTTACGTAATGCTACTAATTTATTACTAAATTCCTTCATTTTTAACTTATTTTATTTTTCAGAGCTATAATGCCGCGAAAATACGTAAGAAAGAAGGTTAAAACTTACACTCCACAAGATTTAGCTCAAGCTATTGAAAAGGTAAGAAATGGAGAGCTTACGCAATATAGTGCAGCGCGAAAGTATAAAATTCCAATGACGACTCTTCATGAACACGTTAAAGCCAGCAAAGCAACAACCAGGCAAAATGCAGGAAGACCAACCGTTATACCAATAAAAGAAGAAAAAAAATTAGCAGAAGCAATCGTAATTATGGAAAAATGGGGATTTGGTTTGTCAAGGCTTGAAATTATGCAGCTTGTCGCTGAATACGTGCGGGTAAATAATATTCAGACACCATTTAATAACAATTTCCCAGGCTCAGACTGGTTCATTAATTTCCGGCAACGACATAGACTGTCAATTAAAAAAGCACAGCCTGTAGAATATGTAAGAAGGAAAATGACAGATCCATTCGTCATTGCCGAATATTTTGATTTACTTGAAAATACGTTGAAAGATTTAAATCTTTTTGAAAGCCCCCAATTCATATGGAACTTAGATGAGACATCGTTATGCCTGGATCCATCCAGAACAAAAGTAGTTGGAAAAATAAATAAACCTTGCGCGAGGACAACCCACGGCAGTGGAAAAGAAAACATCACCGTGTTGACAGGCGTAAGCGCCAGCGGCAAGAAGTTACCGCCTTTGATTGTATTTAAAGGAAAATTTGTTTGGGATCAATGGATGGCTGAATTAGATGATGGTGATTACGATTTCGAACTATCGTATGCAGCGAGTACCAAGGGATGGATGGAGACAGACATATTCTATAATTATCTAGAAAAAGTTCTCATCCCAAATCTGGGTGAAGAGCGACCCGTCCTTATTATTTATGATGGTCACTCAACTCACGTCGATGTAAGAGTTGTGGAGCTGGCAATCCGAAACCGTATCACGATTCTTAAACTTCCGCCACATACATCACATTTGCTGCAGCCGCTTGATTTAGCTGTATTCAAAGCATTCAAAACCACATGGGATGCCAACCTAGTAGAGTGGCAGCGTAAAAATATTGGCACAAAAATGCCAAAAAATGTTTTCGCGAAAGCGTTAGCAGATACTTGGCAAAAAACGAATCCCGATATAATTAAAAATGGATTCAAAAAAGCTGGGATTTATCCGTTTAATTCACAAATAATACCAGTGGACAAGTATGATCCCGATGCATATAAAAGATACCAAAAAAAAAAACCGCAGCACATCTGGCCCATACACAGCCAAACCCCAAAAAACCAAAATCGCTAAAAGAAATTTGTATTAACTTGTTTAATAATCAACTTTCAGTAACTAATGATTCTCTAGAAAAGTCAAACATTGATAACGTCACCATGTTGTCTCAAGCATCAAAATCGGATATTCAGATGTTGAGTTTTGTGTCGAAGCAGCCAACGCAAATACCCATATGTTTACAGAATTCGTCAACCATTGATAACGTTACCTTGCTGTCTCAAGTATATAAATCCGATATCCAGACGTTGAGTTTTGTGGCAAAAGATCCAACCCAATTACCTATAGTTTTACAGAATCCCAAACCCATACAAAGTCAAATCCGAAATTCGTCAAAAATTAATATTATCTCAAACATAATCATCAAAAAAGCACCTCAGACATTACTTCAAGACCAACCACTACCTAAACCATCATGCACATTTGAAGAATTGTTACTAAGAAAAATACAACAGGACAAGAAAGATACAACTTCGACAAAAAAGAAACGTGTCACTAAGGGCGCTGAGGTGATAACTGCAGCCATGGGTAAGAAAATTTTAGAAGAAATTCAAAAACCTAAATATACGAAAGTGATAAAAAACACCGGTAAAAATTATAAAAAAAAAACAAGAGCAAACAAAAAGGCTCATTCTGCAATTCCAATGTGTGCAGCCCAAAGACTAGAACAGCCAGGCCCTTCAGACATAAAAAATGTGAATAAACGAAAACGCCAGCCTTCACTTGACAGCATAACAAGTGTATCAGATATAATAAGCGAATACAGCGATTCGGATATTATTGATTGTGTTGATCTTGAAGAACTTACGGATGAATACTGTGAAGATGAAGAAATAAAAAAAAAAGATGTGAAATATAGTAATAAAATTAAAAAACGTGATTATTTTGATGACGAAAAGATACTCATTAATAAAGATTTAAATTCTCTCTGCAGTAAGGGTAAAGGTGTTGGCAAAAAAAGTGCAGGTAAAGAAAATCAAGTGGATAAAAAAGACAAAGAAAAAGAAGAGATCAAACATATTGAAAGAGATGACAAACACGATGTTGATGTTTCTATAAAAGGAAAGAAAAATATGACTACTAGAGAAGACTTAAAAGAAAAAAAGAAAGATGAACAATTGCTTCTAGAAATGGAAAATAAAGACGCAGTATACGAAACTCAAGAAGAGGACCCTGCACTGAAGGAAATTTATAAATTAAAGGATGCAGTGCTAGTCAGATATTTAATCAGAAAAAAATGGAGGTACTATATTGGGTTTATAGAAGAAATAATAAAACATGAAGAAACATACTTCTGTATCAATTTTTTAAAAACAATGAGACCACAGCAGCAGCTTACCTTTATTACAACAAAAAATAAAGATATTGATAAAGTTCCCGAGTCATTAATTGTGAAAAAGGTAGATATACAGAAAAAGAATGCGTATGAAAAAGTATATTACTTATGTAATGATGAAGATAAAATTTATTTTGACTGATGATGAAACTACAAGGTATAGATTATTATATGATACATATATAGGTGTACGGGTTTCAAACCATGTCTTAAACAATATTGTTATATTTATTTTTATTATTGTTTTGTTATCCGCATTTTTGTTATATCTTTGTTTTGTAGCAGGAAGGAGTAAACTATAAGTTTATGTCGAAAAACTAGTTTTAAACAACACAAGTTCCTAAAAAGTTATTATAGACTGTAAGTTCTCACTGTCAGTTGTTATTTAAGGTTGTTTTTACAAAATGCTTAAAAAAGTAGATAAAAATGATTAAAAAGGATGACTGATTTAATTGTATGCATAAGAAGAAAGTTTGTTTTGATATAAAAAAAAAAAAACAGTAACCAAAACATACAAATATTGTTCTATCTAGGTATAAGAATTTAAATATTATAAAACTTGAATTTATTAATTATGTATTTAATTTATAAAAATATAAACCTGTCCCGTGCACCATCCTCCATTCCGCTTCAAAATTCTTATAATCCTAACTACTTAAATATTAATGTTGAGAACCACAATCTGTTCCTGGGGTAATTCCGAAATAACAGAGATGAAGAAATTAGATTTGCGATACTATTAACAAAATTAATGCTGTTTTGTGTGAGGGGTAAATACGATTGAAAAAGAAATATAAACCTTCGGTCTAAGTGTAGTTCAATCAACTTTTGAATAATTTCGGAATAACCCCAAGAGAGATCGCAATTTCCCCTAGGCTAAAAAAATGAGACGGAATATTTCATATGCTCAATTTATAAAACTCAAATACATATTTAAAAATCTAATACCTATTTACCGTATGTCTGTTCATTAAGGAAACAGAAGTAAAACAATAATGGCAATTTACATAAAACTACTTTGAATGATAAAACGAAATATAGACCTCTAGTCATCTCATAGAAATTCCTATCAGAATTACCCCAATGCACCTTATATAATATTATTTATATAGGATTTTTGTTTGTAATGTGTTTATTTATTTTTAGTTTAGAGTTTATCATCGAAAAATTCGTTTATTGTGTAGTAGATCACTACGAAAACAAGCTATTTAATTGAGGAGTCATCAGACTTCTTGGTTGGTTATACGGGGTGACGGCATATTATAGGTTAAGCAATAGGATTTTGGTTAATTATTTTTTTGGATTTGGCTTATAAGGGGTGAAAAATTTCACCAATTTTAGCCAGGGCAGCAAATAAAACTAAAATTACATGTTAGTAATAATTTAATACGAATCTTACATTTCATTATACATTAATACAACCACAACGTACAAGTTAATAAATTAGCACCTTATTAAATGTAAAAAATATATCTATGTAAGTGCACTTATGTTACTATTTTAAATGGTTTCAGATCGTAATTTATTATGTACTTTATCAACAATTATAAATTCAAAATAGTTTTAAATATCAAATAAAAAAATGCTTTTCTATAAAAATACTGTACTGTTTTTGTGTTCATGATTATTGGTTATCAATGAGTTAATAACCATTTTTAATATCTCTTCACCAGGGCCTGTTACACTACTTTAGAAAAAAATAGTTCTGTTATGCATTGTCCACAGTTTAGATAAGTTCATTAAAATTTCTGTATCACAAGATTGTCTGATACGTAAACTAAACATTCAGCTACTAAAGTTAGCTTCGATTGAATTTAATAACGATTACCAACTTTATTTGCGGTCCATAAACACGTCTTCCATAGTATGCGGAAGCAGCGCGACTGCAGAAACGACTTGGTAATACAAAGTTTGCTGTCGCGCTAAGTTCGCAATGTAGGTACGAGGTGTTATTGAAGCGTAAACGAATTTGTAATCGTTATTAAATTAAATTGAAACGAACTAGTAAAAAAGTCTATTTAAATTTTGGTTAGCTTATCAATAAGTGGTGAAGGCCTTCAGAGACAATACGTTATTTCATCCGTCTATATCCTCGCAGCTTCCAAGCGTTTAATATAACTGTATTAATAGGTAATGGCACATTAATATAATTAGTAGTACATATCAGGCGGCTCGGCTAGCTTTCTTGCTTTTGTCGAGCGTCTGCGGCGGTGGCGGCGGCTTCGCGGACATGTGACGGCTGTACAGGCTGGAAACCAAGTCATAATATTAGGGCATCACGGCTGCATTGCACATAGCGTTAACCAGTTGTGTTATGCTGTACACCCACATTTCCCCAATGCCGATATTAAGTTTCATATTAATATAATGTAAACATAAAATCAGTGCGCCATTTAAGGTACTCATATACTTACACTTTGTAAGTCTCGGAGCGCAGGTAGTCCAGTACGTGTGACGGTCCCAACTTGAGCTGGTCCTCAATGGGCGGCACCCAGAAGTTGCCTTCCAACCGCAACACCGACTTGTTGCTCGCAAGGTCCAATGAACCTGAACAAATGAGTACTGCAGTAATTTCATAACTAACTTCTTTGACAGATTCCTAATTACCGAGTATAGAAAAGTCAGCAAAATCTTTAAGATTGACATATAATCAATCGCATTACTGGGGAGAACTTCTTTCTCTTTCTCTATAGAAAAACATTGGCTGGAGCCATATTGTTCGTGACGACGATGAGAGTACAAAAACTGCGGCTCTTAACAAGAAAAAAAATTGTACAGTTATTATTATTATAAGCCTGTACGGTCCCACTGCTGGGCAAAGGCCTCCCGTTCTTCTTTCCTCTTTTCCCGGTCTGTTGCGACTTGGGACCAATCCTTCAGATGCAAGTCTAGCTCATCCCGCCATCTTCTGATTTATGTACAGAAAAAATTATGTACAGTGTGTAAGTAAAATAAAATAAAATTCCCGAATTCTACAAGTGCCATTCGCCTGGTCGTCATGTATGACTCACCGATCTCCGGCGGCAGTACTACGAGTCTGTTCCCCTGCAGGTGCAGTTCCCTCAGCCGCGCCAACTGGCCCAGCTCCCGTGGGACCTCAATCAAGTCGTTCTCACGCATTGATAGCTATGGAAAAATTTATAATTCTTATTTTTACAGTATATTTTTCCTTATGCCAATATAACAGTGATTCAGATAACAGGAAAACAATACACAATAATAATACTTACAATTTGTAAATTCTTCAGGTTACCAATTTCAGCAGGTAGATATTCAAAGTCATTGTCACCTAAATACAGTGCACGGAGACTGTCTGAAATTATAATTTTTATTTGTTACATTATTTAATTACAATGAATTATGCATGGCTGATGACATAAACATAGTAACCAAAAAGATACTTGGTGTAAACCTCGCATCAAACAACATTGAAAGCTGGGGTAGTGATATGTTTATTGGAAGCATTTTGCAGGTAGCCTCACATTAATTAGATGGTGTAATAGCAATTAACGCTAATCTGCTGCTACCTGTAACTAAGCAGGGGCCACGCCCACCTGTTCAAACAGGACTTATTTATTGTTATATTCTTACTAATTCATGTTTTTGTTTTGATCGCCTCAAAGGTCTAGTGGAGGTGAGGTCCTGGGTTCGATTCTTGGGTTGGGCAAAGTGTTATTCGGTTTTTCTGTATGGAAATTATCAGTAGCAGCATGGAGTCTGGAACTGTGCCTGGTAGTTGGCAATAGGCTCGCCCCTTATTACATGGGAGTTAATAACAGCATCGGCAAAATGTGGGTGTACAATGGTACATCTGTGCCTAACCCTTCGGGGAATACAGGTGTGATGCTATGTTATGTCACAGTCTATAAACCCTTCAGTCAGTCGACGAAGACGTCTAGACAGGGCAATCGTGCGGGGTGTGAGGGGTGAGACGCGGGTGAGGCGAGCCCCAGCTGCATACTTCATCGCACTTAGTAGCTTGGGACACGACTTTGAGGGCTATCGAGTATTTGATATTTAAGAGTTTTCAATTTATTATTAATATGGTGCATACGACATGTGCTGTCATTGGACTGGGGGGTTGGCATTCGATCGTGGGTTTGATTTATAAACTAAAAAAAAAAACTACCTATTTTTGATTTATTTGTTTAGACTTTAGGCAGGAATTTAACGATTTGTTTAAAATTTTAGTAACGACACGATTGGCGCAGTGGCTAAGCGATTAGCTTTCTGCGCTACGTGTCGCGGGTTCGATCCCCGCACGGAACAAATATTTGTATGATCTACAGATAGTTGTTTCGGGTCTGGTTGTTTGTGCATGTCACATGTATGTTTGTAAACTGTACCCACGATACAGGAGAAATCCTAGTGTGGGGCAATGTTACTTTAAGAGATGAAAAAAAAAAAAAATTGTCTATTTTTAGAAGGTTTGTCAATTTGACGTGTACGATTGGGGGGAGGGGTCATCAATCCCACGAACCTCCCCCTCGGATCGCCACTGCGTGCATGTGCGAACGTAAACAATATGGCGTTCGTAAAAATACCGAGTATATTGCACACCCCCGAAGCGTTTTGTCTTTATAAGATCGAATGTTTTGAGGTCTCTCAGGGTGCTGTCAAACGAAATGAAACTTATAAGACATTCATTTTGAAATCCAAAATGGCGGTCATGCATTTTTTGAAACATATAGATATGGGTATCGTTTTCAAGGTTTCTTGGGGTGCTGATTTTGAAAATGGCATCCATTTCTAAATCCAAGATGGCGGACATGCATTTTTGAAAAGTATAGATATGGGCACGGAGTAAATACGAAGAGGAGATGTTGTAATTCGATTTCCCTATGAAACATTGCGTGACATTTTGCGGGGTGAGGGGGTGTTAAATCCCGCCCACTTCTTTATTTTCTTTCAGCTAAACTACTCGCTCGTTCTGGCGATTTTACTTTGTAGTTATATAACTATCTGACGCTAGATGTCACTAAGTGCAAAATGCAACGGGGTCGTACTCAGAATTTTCGTACCAAGGAGTAAATTGTTTATTTTTTATTAATTTTGCGAACCATCTTGATACATATTTTTTTTTATTGAAATAGAAATACTATGAAAAAATTTTTAGAATATAAAGGTTTTTGATGAATGACGAATGAAGATTATTAGTTTTTCTCTTATTTTTAAATGACTTATTATGTTAAAAAGACTTATCAAGATTGTTTACAAAGCTAGTCCTTTTAGAAAAAAAAAAAAAACCTTTCCCGTTTACGTGACAATCCTTCTTAACCATGAATGTCAAATAAATAAGTAATACCAGACTAAATCAAAAGCCGCATGACGCGAAAGAAGCTTCATACTTAACATGATTTTTTTGATATGGTCAAGTAGGTAAAACTAATTTCAGAGGCAGAATAAATAATAGACAAATTATAACGAAAAAAATTAATAAACTAGGTGGGCTTTAAGTACTTTAAATTAAGTAAACAACAACACCATACTAGTTGTCTTACGGAGGGAAAGTACTTTAAATAAATTATTGTAGATAGAATATTTAATTTATATTTTTATGTCCAGCGTATTTAATGTTTTAAGTACTTTTTGCGGGACATTCATTAAAATAATTGTATTCTAATTACGGCCCTGTGTTTTTGTTATCTTTATGTTTGTTGTTCATAGTTGACGATAGATGGCGGCCTGTTTAAAATATGATATAAAATCTACAAAAATAATATTTAAGCTATTAAAGAGTCTTTAGGAATGAATGTTGAACAAATTTCAGTACATATGATTATTAAAATATATTATTCTGAGCTCTATGTACCTAAATATTTTTAGTTCCCATGACACAAAGTGTCGCCATCTAATGTCGGGTAGAGGATTATATTTGGAAACGCCCTCTCTAAGAGATTTTTCTAGAACTATTTTAATAAATTACGCATAAAATTACTTACAAATTAAATGTGATGCCATCCATAGCATCAGAACGTCTATCCGAGTAGTTTTTATAAGATAAAACACAACACTTCATTCTATTATTTCTTCTAGCGCGAATATACCCTAAAATGGGAAAGTTTACAAAGTTGTGCACAGGACGAACGCCAACAATACACTGACTAAGGCCACGCCTACGTGATGACGTCAGGGCCTAGTTGGAGTCACAGTGCACAGTTGCTTAGGCCGTCTCCTCTTTGTATTTACTCCGTGGATATGGGTATCGTTTTCAAGGTTTCTTGGGGTGCTGACTACTTAAAAAACTAAGACTTAAAAAACATGATATTAATGATTAGGTATATTTGTATCTTTTTCAATTTGTGACAACCCTTCCGCAGTTGCGTAAATGCCTACACAGGCGGCGGCATCACCCGACATCAAAGGCGTCAGCCTACTGTTGGAATACTTATACTGTGGTTATGTTATGTAATTCATGTTTTTACCAGAGAAAAACAAACAATATGTTTCATATTGTGTCTACTTGCATCTTTGACTGGTTAATTATTTTTTGTACATTAAATGTCACTATTTTCATAGACTGCCCAGCTAGGCAACAGACTATGTAACATAATGAAAAATACATACCCATTATAAAGAAATTTCCAGGCAGGTTTTTCTCATTCAAATTATTGTACGTCAGGTCCAAGATTTCCAATACAGGGAACGATCCAAACCCTCTCGGTAATCCATACAGTCTATTGAGGGAGACATTAAGAATACGGAGTTTCGGCAGCGAAGATAGACTGACGGGTAGCTCTTGTACGTGGTTGTTGGCAAGATTCAGAATCTCCAAATTTGTGAGGTTTGCTAGAGCTGCTGGCACCACTTGTATCTTGTTGTGGCTTAGAGAGAGACGGGTTATATTCGCCAGACTGACTGTAAAGGACATAAATAATTATAGTTAGAGCTTCATTACTTTTTTAATGTGTTATATGGTGTCTAAATATTCTCATACACATTAGGGAAGGAAACTCCGAACTAAAACAATGATGATAAATTGAATGATGTCATAAGTTAAAATTAACTCAAACCTTCAATGATTAAACAAGTATTTGTGCTTTAAAAAGCTATACTGTTGATCTATTTTCAAATAATATGGGTATCATGCATAAAATGTTGAAAATAATAAGTTCTACCTAATACAAACTAGTAATAACAAAAGCCTGAACTTTTTTTACGTGTAACCTTGCAGTTCACTTTTTTATGGTCTAACAACTCAATTTCTGGCGCTATTTACAAGCAACAAAATAAGAAAATAATAAGATTATCAACATACGGTGCATAAAAATAAGACCCCGAGAATAGTACCTACTACATAACAATAAGTACCTGTATGAAAACGAGTTCCTTCAAAACAGGTTACACTACGCCCTTAAAAGGCTAAACAGGTTTAAAGCAATTAACTCACACAATCCAGGTATTTCATCGAGGCTTGAGAGTCCTTTATCAACCAAATCTATTTCAGGATTGTTGATTTCCTTTGCTTCTTCGATCACTTTTTTAGCTTTCGACATCTTGGCTGTGTTTGGAATACAGGAAACTGGAGGTTGATGACTCATAATCAACAGCTGTTTACTCGCTCTTTATACAAATCGCGGTCCAGTTATAAACTGTTAAATTTTTAGCATGTAATTGAATCGAATTGGTCGTTTTTTAAAGATGTCATAATCAAGTAATGATCCTTAATCAAAGTAAATAAAGTTCGAAACATGTATATTACATTGAAATGGTATGTTTACGATGTTTAACAATCAATGTTTATTTTAATTCAGGTTTTATAAAGGAATCTCTTGATAAAATATACGAAAATTCAAGTATGTGTAACTGGAACACGCGAATTACTTCACACTGACAGCTTTGATGTTTAGTGAGGTGCAATCACCTTATAGATTTATAGGCGATTAATTGATTAATATTCAATTCAACATCATCAAAACCTATTTGATATGGTGATATGATTTAAGGTACTCAAGTTTCTTGATTATTTAAAAACACCAAAATGTATCTATTACTTACTGTGAATAATGTACATAAGTATTCAGAAAAAATCTTGTTGAATTAATGGTAAATTAATTAATCTTTTGGTCCGAAAGATTTCAAATTGTAATCATAGATACATCCTTTCACCCTCTAGTCTCTGTACGTTATAGCTCTGACAGCTGTAGTCCTAGTGTAAGTTTCTTTCGATAAATTCGATTTACTACAACGAACGCGTTCGGCGCTCCGACTGGTGGAAAGCACGATACGGACCAATCGGAGCGCGCAGAACGCGTTCGATGTAGTAAATCGAATTCGTCGAAAGAAACTTACATTAGGGCCTCTGACGACTGAATACATGAACGAATCGACTACACTTTCGACTCGACTACTCCAGTTGACATAGTCGATTGTATGTATGTACTAACTAGTAACTACTATGTATGGTTGTGGTGTTTATCAAAGACTACAATAGTATACTGGAAATTATTACTGATTACACCATATACTTTGTAGGGCTTTGTTTAATTTTCTTTGTAATTACTCTGTTCTCTAGTGCTAAGTAACATATTATTATCTTATTTACGAATTTAATCCGTATTTGAATAATCTTTATCAGTGCGTACTATCACGATTATGAATTATATTGTCTAGAAAACTGATTGAGTTGAGCTCTGGAGAATTTTTAAGATAATAGTGGTGTTTAGTTAACTAGCGTTATTCGGTAAGTGAATTGAAACAGTAATATTGTTGTAAATTATTATACTTTATCTAGAATATCATACGAATGTACTGGTAATTATGAAATCCTTAAAATTACGCTAATTACCGGCATTATGTATTGTTGTTTTCATTTGCATACTTCGGCCAGTAATTAGGATTCAATTGTACATCCTTGTAGTTCGTGCTAAATTAATTAATTTAGGTTGTATGTACACAGAAACAAGGTTCTTTATTGCCATTTAATATACAGTTTCCATATTTTAGCTGAAGTGAACTTTGCCCTTCCAGCTATCTATGTAATTCTTTCAGGTTATTGACATTGAGTGTTTATCATGTTTATTGATTTAATTCTTTAAGTTGATAGAATCAGGTGGGTCTAATGACAGCTATGCTATGTCCAACTGAGATGGAATATGAGACCCTTTATGTTTTTATTTTATGGACACCCAACTCATACTTTGTCCATAAACTCAGTGTCCATAATCTATATAATTCCATGTAGTACATGATCGCGACATGGAAGTAGGTTTATGTATGGAATGTTTTCTTCAATGTAATGTTTGCCTATCCACATCAAAATTCCAAAATCCTTTGTACTGTTGATTTAATATTTACATATTATGTTTGTAGCAATGAGTGAGCGACCGCAGCCCCTGAAGGCTATAAACAAGCTCTTTGAGGGCAAAGAGCCATGGCAGATTGTAACCATGACAGCATCATCGGTGCTTGCTGTTGTGTGGGCACATAGCTTGTATAATGCTAGAGAGAGTGAGTAATAATATTCCCCAAATGTTAATTATTATCTGTCGAGTCTGACGAAGCCATCACATAAAAAGAAAAGATTGCAAAGAATTAATGTTTGTATAAGTTTAACAGTGATTTTTGAATACAATAACAAATAATTTATTATATTTCTAATATCATGAATAGATTTGTTTCAATATTTGTCATATATTTTATTAAGTACTTAATATTTGCCAGGTGTAACAACACGAATGCGCAAAGAATTCTTCAGATGGTTACGTCAAGTGCCAATAGTGAGGCGAAAGATTGATGAGAAAATGTCCGAGATCAACAGTGACTTCAGAAAAGATGTCACTAAGAGATTAGCGGGTATCACGATTAGAAGGGAACTGCCAGAGACTGGACTCAACCCTGAACAGGTTATAGAGGAGGTCAGAGATCATGTTGCTTTGGGTAAGTTTTTTTTTTAAATCAACTTTTTCCCATACTTGGTTTTCTACTGTATCATGGGTACAGTTTAGAAAAATACATGTCACATGCACACACAGCTATTTGTTCTGTTTCTATAGATCATACAGATATTTGTTTCATGCAGGGATCAAACCCGCGACACGTAGCGCAGAAAGGTAATCGCACCAACTGTGTCATCAAGGTTATCCCTGCAATAACATTTTCGTGTTGTTATATCCTTGTTACATTTAATTTGAAAACAGGCCAGTTTGCCTGGATGAAGATCTTTACTATTTTGATTAGCTGGTCTAAGATTTGTGCAGTGGTGAAAATTGAAAGGTCGAAGTAATGTAGACTGTATAAGATGCAGCACTGGGAGGATTCAGAGTTTCTTGATTCTGTAAGGTCTTTTTAATGACCTGCCTCCTATTCACACATTATCCATGCTCTTATGTTATTGTGATCATCATAACTCACATTTTACTCATCGTCAGGTGTGTATGACTGGCAAGGTGGCAGCGTATCAGGCGCAGTATACCATGTGAGTCAGGAAATCACCAAAGTGGCTTGCGAAGCATACAGCCTCACTGCTTACACCAACCCGTTACATGCAGATGTGTTCCCTGGTATTAATAAGATGGAGGCTGAAGTCGTCAGGATGGCTGTCAATCTTTTCCATGGAGACGATGATTGCTGTGGGACGGTGAGCTTCTTAATAGTATTTTCTAGAATTTTTTGATTATGTTTGAATAACACTGGTTCTGTTGGTAGTAGAGAATATTAATATTAGCTTGGTAAAGAGATCAGTGGGTCAGGTAACAAGTCGCATATTTGTAATCTCAAATTTGTAAATACAAACTATTATAGCTTATTAAAATAGCAATTAGTCTCATTTTACGGCACCTGAGGGGCCAGTTTGCTCATCGGTAATCCATTGTCTATCTAATTGGGCCATCATTGTCCACAGTGTATCAGATATTATAATGTGAATGCGATACATTCACCGTCATGTCCTTAGTTTTTTTTTCCATGATTGATTTAGAATGACTGACCTTTAGGACTTAAATAGAATGCAGGTACAAAATGGCTGCTAACAAAAGCATACCTTATTTGTTTACCGGTATGAATCGTAGCCGTTCTGGCATACAGTACGATAAAGGAAGTTGTTTTTTTACATATTCTTATTAATTCATAATCTTATAGCATTGGAATAATTCGCTGTAAATTATGTAACCTCAATCGTGATAAAAAAATTGGGGGACTTATGTTTACTGACCCTCTCTTGTTAGACAAGCTATACTTGGATAGATTGTTATGGAGCTTATCAACTACTAGTCAACTCATTGTTGTTAGTGATGCGACTGAATTTAGTTAGAATAATTGACGAAACCAACGACGACGAAAACTGCTATCAAAGACGACCCCTGAGGTCCTAGTGTAAGTTTCTTTTGACAAAATCGATTTAACGCATCGAACGCAAATGGTGCTTTGATTGGTCCATTTCGTGCTCTCCACCAATCATTGCGTTAAATCGAATTTGTCAAAAGAAACTTACACTAGGGTCTCTGATCCCGTTAATTTTTAGGCGTGCCTCAGGATGCTCTTGGATAACTGTTTTGTTGACCGAAAACTGCATACTTCTCTGATTTCGCTATTCTTAGTCACAGAGGACTTTGTTGACGAATTTACCACAATCTGAGTGCGTCTGCACTGAACGGACAAACTCAAATATCGTTCTTGACCTTGTACAAAAATTATAATTATCCGAGACGATAACAGAGATAATTGGTACTACATAAGCAACCGTAAAAACATGTTGACACAAAAACAATTAATGAAAAGAATTGTTAGTTGTAATGAGTTATGAGTATGACGTATTTAATAAGGTTTGTGTGAACGATAGACTGAATGGATTAATAAATGATATAGTGATGAAATTTTATAAATGGCGACCGTTGAACACAAGAGTGGCTTGTGTTCAACGGTCGCCATTCATAAAATTTCAATGTTGAATGAATAATGCCTGTCAACCACCAAATAAGTACCGTAAAATGGGGCTATTTCGGAAGCGCGGGGCTAATTGAGATTTAGTAAAGGGATCATTATGTGTGCTTCTCATGGAGTAGTAACTGCTTTTAAACAGCCGTAGTGTGCGATGCTTTCAATGACAAAGGAAATATTGATTTAGTTTAGAAAATGACAAAATTTCTAAAAACAAATGTTAGTCCCAAATTGCCCCGTGTTTCCCAAATTGCCCCAGTTTACGGTATCTAAAATTTCTGGGTTGGGTTGGGTAGGGTGTATAGGTATACATTTCTGGGTAGGCTACACGCTGCAGTCGGACGATTACGCCAAATATTAACAATTATTATTATAATTAATCTGTATTGTGCCACTGCAGGGCAAAGACTTCCCTTCACTCCTTTTTCCGGTGTTCGATTCCCGGGTCTAATTTAGAATTCTGGTAGAAATTCTCAGTAGCAGCACGTACTCTGGAACCCGGTAGATGGCAATAAGTTCGCCTCCTATTTCATTGGACTCAATAACTGTATCGGCAAAATCGGTGTGCTATATATAGTACACCTCTGCCTAGCCCTTCGCGGAATACAGGCGTGATGCCATATTACGACACTAAAATCTTGAATTTTCGCAGGTAACCACAGGCGGCACAGAGTCAATAATAATGGCTTGTAAGGCGTTCAGAGATCTCGCCTACAGTAAGGGCATATCCAACCCTCAAATTATAGTGCCTTCGACCGTCCACTCGGCGTTCGACAAGGCAGCACAGTACCTTGGCCTGTCCGTCAAGACCATACGTGTCAACCAAGACACCATGACTGTTGATGTGGACAAGGTTCGGAGGGCGATTGGCAGGAGAACCTGTTTGGTAAGCTTTTTTTTTGTAGATGACTAGTTGATATCTGAATACCTCTCCATACAATAGTTGTGTGGAAGAGATTGCCTATCTATATAAATATTGCCTCAATGGTCTGCTGCTGAGCATGAGATCCGGGTTTGATTCCCGGGTCGGTCGGTCATCAGTGTTATCCCCCTTAGAACTTAAACAACAAGAATCTATATCTCTTTGTATGTTGAGTAATAAAAATTGTTTTTTGAAAGCAAAGTACCAATGAAAGTCATATAAACAGTAAATTGACAATCGAATATTATATGTAGGCATTATTTATAAATATACAAAAAAAACAAAACCTAAAGTATGAATCTATACATCTATACATATAAATAAAATTGGAGTGTCTGTTTGTAATATTGAAATAACTGTTTTTTACTACATGCATATGAATATGTATATATATACGGTACATACACCAAAATAACATTTTTTACAATTTTTGTCTGTCTGTCTGTCTGTCTCTGTCTGTCTGTCTGTTTGTATAGGCTAATCTCTGAAATGGCTGGACCGATTTTGACGGGACGATTTTATTGGCAGGTAGCTGATGTAATAAGGAGTAACTTAGGCTACTTTTATTAAAAAAAAAACTTTTATTTTAGAAAAAAAATAGGGTTAAGTGCATTTGGTCTCACTAAAAAATACATTGTTAAGTTCCGACATCCACGCGAACGAAGTCGCGGGCACAGCTAGTAATAAATAATTTAATGCCAAGTCCATGTTTTAGCATAAATAATAACTTCATTTGCTTACTTGCTTTGCCTGCTTGCTTTGCTTTGATGGCAGTCAGACAAAATTGCGTTGCAAAATTTTGACATTCAGCTGGTAGGTAGACGATAGATTTTACTAATGCTACAGGTCCACGAAAGACTTAATGGAAGGCAGTCTAACGCCAACTCACATCACATAGATTTTATACGATATAATCTTTTAGATGTTACCTTTGTTATGAAGCAGTTACACCAGATTATAAGTACTTTAACAGTATTGTTCCCGGGGGGAGGGGACATGATAATCTTGATTCGTGACTTGACTGATTCCAAGTTCTATTTATTTTTTACTAGCTTCCGCTCGCATGGTTCGTACCGTACATTTTTTCCGGGATAAAAAGTAGCATATGTGCTATTCCAAACTATAATCTATCTCTGTGCCAAATTTCATCCAGATCCGTTCAGCCATTTTGGCGTGATTGAGTAACAAACATCCATTTATCCGAACTTTCGCATTTATTTATTTACTAGCTTCTGCTTCGGCTCCGCCCGCGTTTTCCCGGGATAAAATGTAGCCTATGTGCTATTCCAAACTATAATCTATCTCTTTGCCAAATTTCATCCAGATCCTTTCAGTAGTTTTTGCGTGAAAGAGTAACAAACATCCTTCCATCCATCATCACAAACTTTCACGTTTATAATATTAAGTAGGAAGTAGGATTATCAATTATTAATAGTAAGACATAAAGGAAGATTATTACCACCTTTTTTCTTGCAGATCGTAGGCTCAGCCCCCAACTATCCTTACGGCACAATGGATGACATCATTGCGCTCTCGGACATCGCAGTAGAATACGATGTGCCGTTACACGTGGACGCGTGTCTCGGAGGATTCGTGGCTGCCTTCATGCCAGACGCGGGACACCATGTTCCCGTGTTCGACTTCCGACTGCCCGGAGTCGCTAGCATATCAGCTGATACACACAAAGTGAGTTGTTCTTCGATAAAAAGTACTAGGCCCTCATAGAATTGAAGAGTCACACGTGGGCGCTTGTCTCGGATGTTAGTGGAGCTGTCTCTATGTCTGACGTAGGTCACCACTCACCGTGTTCCTATGCACTACCAAGAGTCGCCATATGTACTAAGACACACAAAGCAAGTCTTTGTACTAGGATCTCATGTTTCTAAGTATATAATTGAAATAAAAAGTCAAATTAATCAATAGTGCCAATCCAGTTCGCAAGTAATGTTTCAGCATTCGACGATATGGTTGGCGCAGTGGCTAAGTGATTAGCTTTCTGCTCTAGGTGTCGCGGGTTCTATACTCGCACGGAACAAATATTTGTATGATCTACTGATAGTTGTTTTAGGGTCTGGTTGTGTGTGCATGTGACATGTATGTTTGTAAAATGTACCCACGACAAAGGAGAAACCAGTGTGGGGTGTAATAAAAAAAAAATATATATTGTACTAGGCTATTATAGATTTAAGGAGTCATATACATATGTATATCAACAAATTGGGTCGAAAATTGCGTAACGTTTCCCTTGATTTTCTTATAAAATCTATCTTCTTTCCAGTACGGCTTCGCTCCTAAAGGCACATCAGTGGTTCTGTACAGGAAGGCGGAGTACAGACATCACCAGTACACGGTGACGACAGAGTGGCCCGGTGGTGTATACGGATCACCCACCGTCAATGGTATGTGATATATTTATATATTACTTTAAACAAAGGGTTTTTATTGTTTCTTTGCTTGCCGGTCACACGATTAATTTCTACCAAAATATCAACATTAGCCTGCCCTTTTATTTATTGTCGACTTAATATGTTCATTTCTTTCATTTATCAATCAGACGTCATCTTAAGGAAAGGAAAAAGCCTCCACGTGTAAAGATTTTTATATTATCTTCTAATTCTTGCATTAAATCAACCATAAAACCTCATACTCGTCCCCTATTTCATGGGACTTTATATCGGCGACGCTGAAATTTTGTCGTACATTTCTTTCTAACCCTTCTGACAATACAAGCGTGCTGTGTTGTTATATAAAAACTATGCTATCACCCACAAGAGTCAACCTTATGACCTTGAAAACAGATCTATATTAATTGAGGTCAAAGTCAGTGGTGTTGTGTCGGATGTTCTCACTGCTCATAATATGCATTGTGTAAATTAACACTTCAGCTTCACATAAACAATATCTGCGTCACAGAGCAGTGAATTTTAGATTCTCCAGTCAGTGCCAGATTAAGCAAGCACGGGGCCCGTAGTAAATTCTGTTGAGGGACCCTTGATATGCTATGGGCTCTGAAGTATAAAGTGACATTTTGTAGAACTTGTGCGTTTACTGTATGAAATTCTGTGTTTTATTTTCGCCAACAAAATAATCAGTTACCGATTGTCTGACATGGATTGTCTTAGTAGGAAAACAGGTGTAACGTTTCCCTTTTTTGTGACATCAAGTAAATTCAATATACCAAGTCTTAATAAGTTCCACTCAAAAAATTACGCTCAGGTGGAGGTGGGCGGGGTTGGATACGCGGGGCCCCTTTTTGCGCGAGGCTCGTAGCAATTGCTACTCTTGCTACGTGTTTAATCCGTCACTGCTCTTTGATTGGCCTCTATTAGCTCCTCCCGTACGTTGATTTGATACAGAAGCTTTTTTGGAAGCTACTAGAATTAGATAATACCTTGGTGGATTCTTTTTGATGGAGTGGATACAGAATACTAGAGAAGAACGTCATTGTAGAATCTCTTTTCTACAATAATGCGACGAATAAGGTTCAGTTCCCACGGTATCCTGAATAACAATAATTATGATCGCTGAAACGTTGTTGTGCTCATACATAGATCTGTGTTGCCAGGTCCTGCAGTTTTATTTACTTTTTTAAATAAGCAAAGTGTTACTAACCTTAAATTGAAGTAAATTTTATTCTATTCAATTATATTTAATTCTTAATTATGTCAGTAGGCCTAGCACGAATATTTCATGACGCACAATTTGTATCATACTTATACTCGTTTTGTTTAGGTATTTAACTAAAGGTAAACAATCTTGATGTGTCTTTTTAATATTTTTTGTTTAAAAACTCAGTTTAAAAATAATACGCGACTAAAAACTAATGTAAAACAATAACGATTACCAAATCAATTGAACCACTAAGCAATAGTTTATTTGTTCAATATGTGTTTGTGTAAAAAGTCACATCAAGATTGTTTACCTTTATTTAAATACCTAAACAAATCGAGTATAGATAATTATGGATAAAGTCTACAATTAAAAAAAAATACATTCGAAACTATACCAGACGTCAAAACATTCGTGCTACGCCTGCTGTGGCCCTACTGTAAGTTTCTTTTGACAAATTCGATTTAACGCATCGAACGCGTTCGGCGCTCACATTGGTCCGTTTCGTGCTCTCCACCAATCGGAGCTCCGAACGTGTTCGATTCGTTAAATCGAATTTGTCAAAATAAACCTACACTAGGGCCTCTGGTCGTGTTCTGAAGCCTGAGTGACTAGTCCAATTTGTATCAGATTTGTATGTACTTATTTGTAGGCAGCCGCGCGGGTGGTTTGATAGCGGCGTGCTGGGCGACCATGATGTACGTGGGCAAGGCGCGATACGTGCAGATGACGGACGAGATCATCAGGACGGCCAGACATATTGAGAACGAGTGAGTATTCTCTAGATTCTAGAACCTTTGATATACTTTTTTTATCAGCAGTACATGGAAGTCGCTTATACTGTAGTGGAAGGATTAACCAGTTACCAATGGTGGTATTGGAGTAACCGAACCAAAATTCAGGATACAATTAATTCAAACGACACGGTTGGCGCAGTGGCTAAGTGACAAGAAAAAAACACTCAGTAACATTTTGTGTTAACCGAGGATCGAACCTGCACGCTTAGCAGGCGTCCTTGCGACAGACTAATGAGACAGTCCATACAGGTGTTAACAATAATAAATTAAAAATAAACATTATAATTATGTAAGCACATCAGATTAGTTATTTCAGGTACATAGGTAAATAGATCAGAGTGGCGTACATAATATACTTGACATTTATTACATAACACGACACGTCACTCGACTGGTCTTCAAAGGTACCTATGTCATTATAAACTCGGTTTTATGTGACATATAGTATATAAGACGACACGGTTGGCGCAGTGGTTAAGCGATTAGCTTTCTGCGCTAAGTGTCGCGGGTTCGATTTCAGCACGGAACAAATATTTGTATGATCTACAGATATTCATTTCGGGTCTGGTTGTGTGCATGTGACATGTATGTTTTTAAACTGTACCCATGATACAGAAGAAAACCGAGTGAGGGCAAAGTTAAAAAAAAAGTAGGAGTAGAGATTCTTGAATAATTACTATGATAGAAGACAGAGTTATGGGTTAACTTATCTAGTGTTAGTTAGTATTAAGTAATGGTTCTACTATAAATAAATAATTATTAACAGGGTGCGCAAGATCCCAGGTCTGTTCGTGTTCGGCAAGCCGGCGACGTCGGTAGTGGCGTTCGGCTCTAAACAGTTTGATATCTTCAAGATGGCCGAGCATCTACACAAGAAGGGATGGAGTCTAAATGCTCTGCAGTTCCCATCGGGGTGAGTACCAAACATTTACTAAATTAATCGACATTTTAGTAGGCCAATTAAGGTCCAGAATCAATTAAGATAAGAAAAAAATATTGTACCATTGAACATTGCATATTTTTCACCGACTTCAATATTCTTCAACTACTACATTGTAAATAATGTAATGTAATGTAATAAAACATTTATTTTTGCTTTTTAGTTAGCGTTGCTTTTGAGTTTTTTGAAGTCGGTTTTTTTGTTATAATTTTTTTCCCCAAAAACCGACAATTTGACTTGACTCGACGAAAATGACAATTTGATTGTTTTCAGCATCCACATCTGCGTGACGCATGCGCACACGCAGCCGCGCGTGGCGGAGCGTTTTCTGTCGGACTTGCGCGACGTCGCCAACACTTGTCTCAAAGACTGCAGCACACCGGTCGAGGGCAAGGTAACCATATCACTGATATTTGTAGCTCATCATTATTAGTTCACTTTTGATACACGGGGTTCCTCAGTGAAAAAAAAAGGGACAGGCGTGTTCGGCTACACTTTCTTTGTATGCTACAGTGGGTATTTACTAACTATGTATTCTGATTATCTTATTCAGTTGCTACTTTTCTCAAAACAGAGATAAAATGAGATTGCAACCGAGATTATAATTTCTCTATTTGAGGATTTATAAAGGAAGGTGTATGTCCCGACCTGTCACACTGCACCTCGGGACGTGACATTAACGAAGTGAATGATCAATGAAGTGAAATTTGGCGATTTTGAAATCGTTATAATAACTTTTTTTTTATAATAAGTGACGAGCATGTTAAACTATCAAAGGTTTGCCAATATTAAATGGCGATAAATCACTCCATAAAGTAATTACAAATACTAATTCAACATAATCTTGTTACAGATGGCGATATACGGCGTAGCCCAAGAAATATCCGACAGGAGTCTAGTATCGGACATTACAAAGTACTTCATTGATTCCATGTACTACCTGCCTAAGAGCGACGACTAATCGATAATTTTATATAGACTAAGAGTACATATTTTATCGTACGGCCATTAATTACATTCTAAACAATACTCTCGACACATGTTTGTAGGATTGACGTGCTGGGAGTAAGACGATTAGTCTGACGAGAAAAATAATAAGATTAGGTGATGGCGCTAGTATCGGTATTACGTCATAAATGTTAGTTCCAATCAATTCCGCAATATGGCGATTTTAGTTAGCAATACAAACAAAATACTTATTTATTATCTTATTATTATCAGCAATACAAACAAAGTACTTACATTATCAATTACATGTTGATTTACATTTTTTTACGTAAAGTATAAAACTTCAATATTGTAAAACAGTTTTTCGAAAAGAGTATCCATGGAGTTTCTTGGCGGTCTCTTCTCCATAGGACCAACCCACGAACTGCGCAACTAGAAACATAACGTTTTAAAAACGACTGTAAAGGCCCAGTTGAAATAAAAACATTAGTCTTTGACTTTTCAAAACCTTGCGGTTTCTTTGTTCATACTACGTTTTACCAAAAAACAAATTTTACCTCTTTATAATATTAGTATAGATGTAGACAAATGATTTCGGTGGCCGAAACGGTATTCTTCCAAAATAAGTACATTCGTTAACAGTGGCGGACCTAAATTTGATGTGGGCAAGGTACATTTCGCGAGGCCCTCGCAAATATTCTTAGCCTTTTGACCTTAAGAGCAAAAATAAAAAAACTGCTTAGATGATATATTTGTGGCGCGAGGCCGGAGACGGTGGTCCACGTCGCTCACGCTCTTCGCCGCCTCTGTTTGTTAAGTATGTAAAAAACGAATAAACTATGTTCAAATGCAATCACAATTAAATAGTGTAATGTAAATGTGATATAAGTGGAATTATGTTATATAATGTATATTAAAGATCAATTATATTAGCTTAATTTGGAGGTTGGTTGTATATTTTGTTTTATTTTAATGTATTTTCATTAAAGGATATTTTGAAGTTTTCTGTTGTTTCTATTTTAATTGATGTTTTAAATTGATTGATTTATTTATTTACACATAATACACAACATTACAGTATTGACCATGACGTCATGTAAGTAGATAAAGAATTTTTTTTATGCATCTCTTCTCTACTTGTGGTTGTCGTCAGGCGCGTACGCAGCCTAACACTGGGGGGGTCATATTAACAATAATACCACGGGAGGTTGAATTTGAGCAAATTAGAATTTATTTCAAAAAAAAAAAATTTGGTCATGACCCCCACGACCCCCCCTGAACCGCTACTGGTTGCCGTAAGATATATTTTTTGAAGGAATGGCCAGCAGCATCACTATGGTGTATTGAAATTCATATTGGCCTCGAGTCGGCTCGAATCGGAGGAGCAATTTTAATTAATGTATATATACTGCGCGATCACAATACAGTGGGTATCAGAAATAAGTGGTCATATTTCAGTGTGTGCATACAGGTAGGTGCTGAAGTTTTGTACGGGGCATCTGAATATTTTTTCGAGATTATAATGTTGGTCCTATAACCAACTGAAGTTGTTCAGTTTGATGGTCCGTTCCAACCCTTAAATATGACCAGGCATTTCTGATACACGTTGTATACAAATAATGAAGATAAAGTTCAATATGCTATGTAAAGATAAGTTGTTTAAAAAAACGTTTCCCCAATAGGAATAAATCCTGTATCGTAGGTGTTTTTACAAACCCAAATATTCACATAGACATACACCCAGACCCGAAACAACTATCTGTATATCATACAAATATTCGTTCCGTGCGAGAATCGAACCTGCGACAGGTAACGCAGCAGTCGATCGCTCAACCACTGCGCCAACCGTATTATGATAAGGACTGAAATAGTTCGTCGCATCTGTCTACTTCGCCAATGTGAATTGATTTTTACCGATACTTTGGCTCAGGACCAAGTTCCAGTTCATAAAGAAGAATCAATTACTATTCATCCTTCTCGGACCTGTAACCTTCTTGTCACATAATTTTAAGCTTTCAGACATAAATTACAAAAACCCATCCATCATTTACGTTGTCAAAATTGTGCAGGCGACAGGCATAATAATTGCTAATAAAAATGCCCAAAATTAACCGTTAACAGTGCTAAAATGCAATGCATAGCATTTGTGGTGGTCAGTGTCCTCGCGGCCGCTGCCAGTAGCTCCGTCAACTACTGCGGCTCCAGGATGTGTCGGAACACCAATGCGCACACACTATGTCAGTTCCCAGTAAGTATCAGCATCCGGCACCCCTCGAGGAACCAAGAGGTGCCGTCGCTTCTGATTGGATCAGCTGACAACACTAAATGTCTGTAAAGACGCAAGCCACACCGCGACATAACTCACTTTCCATACTTGGGTTCTCCTTCTGGCGTCTCCACGAGCTTTGTTTTGGAAAGATTAGCCAGTCAGCAATTATGGTATCGAGGCTTACTGTCCAAGGAGTAACAGACAATCTCAGGTATTGTCATTCGTGGTGACTCATTCCTAGGAACGTTCCTGGTTTCACACCGCAAACTAGGTAAGTATTGCTAGTGGGTTTAGAAAATACGCCGCAACTTCGTGAGTTATACTAGCTGAGCTCGCGGTGTGGGTTGTTCGACGTATTGTTTTATGTTCAACCCACGAGAATGAAATAAGTTCACGATATCGAGTGATTTGTTAGTCAATAAATAGCAAAAGAATCTGAACCAAACAAGAGAAGAAATAATTTTCCACTACCCTTTGCTTCTGTATGTTGCCGCCAAAATAGGTTTATGAACCTATTAATTTACTGTCCAGGTTATATCAGTAGGTTCACAGCAACTGAAGACTACACCATAGTTTAGATTCAGAAAGATAAACACTGTTCTTGCGGAGCCAACCAAACCAATCGAGGTTCAATTTAAATTTTTACGTCATCATCTTTTGATATAAAGCAATCGCCGGTGGTTGGCACTTGTAAGCAAAGCTAAAGATAAGAAAGAATATTATTTATTATCAAAAAAAAGTTTTGATAGGCAAATTAAACCATGTTGCTGAGTAGATAGTTTGGGTCAGAGCTCAGATCTTCTTGCATTGTAAGACAAGCATTCAACATCTACGCTGTTACTAAAAGGTGGCGCAAGATTAATCATCCAATTTTGTTGATGAATAAATTTTTTGCTAAATAAAAAAAAATGATTTTGATTGATGAAATTTTTTATTTGGACCTTTATAATATTTTCTGTTAAGTGGAAAAGATATCCGTCAAGTGGCTGCCGCCAGTGTTGATACACATTTTTGCCCGTTTTATCGCATTTCCCATGACGTTCAACAAGATTTCCGGCGATAACTGTTCGCATTCCTGTCGAATACTCTCCTTAAAGGCTGCGATTGTCTGAGGCTTGTTGGCATAAGCCCTCGACTTCAAGTAGCTCCAAAGAAAGAAGTCTGGGATGGTTAAATCGGGCGATCTTGCTGGCCATGCCAAATCGCCAAAACGGGAGATTACGCGACCAGAAAACGCTTCCTTCATAATATCTATTGCTCTTGTGGAGTATAGCGCTCCATTGCTTGTCTGTTTGTATTCTGTATGTACCTAGTAGATAAACATTAACTAACATATTTAAAACTTAGGAAGGTCCAAGTCCAGATTGCGTGGGCTACATCAGCGCGCGCTTGACGACGGAGGAGAAGTCCCGGGTGATAGCGCGGCTCAACCGGCGCCGGAACGAAGCGGCAGCCGGCAACATGCGCGGGTGGCCCAGCGCTGGGAACATGCTCAAATTGGTACATCACCTTTTTAAGTGATAATGTTTATTTTCTAAACTGTCAATTAATGAATCTAATCCATATCAATGGATTGGGAATCATCCCATTTCATTAGGTATGACAATTAATTTCAGGACCTGAATGTCCCGAAACCTGGCTTATCGAACCAATGTAGAAGAAAATAAAATAATTAAGTGGTTTGTTCTCGTAGCGTTGGGTGGAGGAGTTGGCTCGCGAAGCGCAGCGATGGGCAGACCAGTGCCGACCCCCTCGTACCCTCGAGGAGCACGATGCCTGCCGTGATCTCTGTAAGTTACTTTGGTTTCTACCTACAGTCAAGTTCTTTCTAGTAGATAAAGGCAAACGGCAAAGGTGACTCGGGTACGTCTTAAAACTGCGGCCAGACACCGGAGGACGGGCAGCAGCGTCCTCACACTAATCGGTGAGCCACTGCGATCCCCAAGCCGCCTGCCAAGCGTGGGGATTATGGCAAATCCCCCCTTGAGGGAGGCCTTCGTTCAGCAGTGGACGTCTTCTGGCTGATGATGATGATGATGAAAGGCAAACGAGCTCGTTGGTCACCTGATCGTTAGCACTCACCGCCGCCCTCAACATAATGACAACGGATTTGTTACCATCGTAAACTAAGGCTTGCTTCTCTCCAGTTCCCACACGGAAAAAACATTTGTATGGCCTACTTAATATAGTTGTTCCGCATCTGGGTGTGTGTATGTACGATATATAATATGTGTACCTATATACTTGTACATCGTACCTACCCACGATACAGGGGAAATTCTAGTGTTGGGGAAGGGTATTAAAAGAAAAGAAGATGGTTGTTACATAACTTAGCATCACGCCTGTATTCTCCGAAGGGTCATAGGTGTACTATTGTACACTCACATTTCGCCGATGCCGTTATTGTACCCCTTGTAATAGGGGGCGAGCCTATTGCCATCTACCGTATTCCAGGCTCCGTGCTGCTACTAAGAATTTCCATGCAGAAAATCCCAATAACACTATGCCCGACTCGGGAATCGAACCCAGGACCTGATGCTCAGTAGCCGCGCTTGCGCGCTTGTCAACTGCTTTAGATTTGATTAAATGGTAACTCCGTCAACAGATTCGATCACAGTTGGTCAGTGCGTAGCGTCCGTGGTGGGCGAGGCGCCGGGACTGCGCGTCGAGTCTATGGTGGACATCTGGTACATGCAGAGTATGCTGTACAAGGGCAATGTCACATTCTACATGCCGTGAGTACCAGGCTATTAACTGCAGTACCCGCGTCACTGTTTAGCCGATAATAACTCTAAATCTAGATTAAAACCTCATCGCAAGGGTCTTAAGTTTATTGCAATTGTGTCCGTCTGTTAGGTACACTCGTAGTTAGGATATATATTTCATTGAAATAGAGAAGATGTCAGATGTAACGAAGAATGTCTTTTGGTATTCTTAGAAAATTGGCGTTTTCTGTTAAACAAACGGCTGTCGCTTACAATAAGGTTTGTGTGTATCTTGTGAGACCATTGTCGACGATATTTTCATCATCTTCCTATTCTTTTGTATAATAGTTTTATCCTATTTCATATTGTGCATATTAAAAGTTGGAACGAATTCAACAAATTAGTTTGGTTTATTGCAGTTCAATTCCAAACGCAAGTTTCTACGGTGACTTTGCCCAAATTATGTGGGCGCGGAGTTACATGGTCGGCTGTGGTCGCAGTCGATTCATGGTAAGTCTTCACAGGCAATATAGGTAGACTTCCTCCACTTGAGTCGTTCTCATTGCCAAAGATTGTGATCCACAATCTCAGGTGATGTTTCTGTATAGTTTCGACGACAGGCTCTGTGATATTATGCAATGGCAAACAGCAGGTATCAATTCAAAAACAGAGATGATTAAAAAGTAAGGGATTATTCTTCACTGATTATCATTAAATGATTAGTCGATAATGTCTTTTAATTTAAGTGAGATCAAAGCACAGCAGGTGAAGCTTTGTCCTAGTTATTGTTTTCCGATATTTATATCTTAGCGTTTTTTGATCTATTTATTTCCCATGTCAAAAGTATTTGGGGTAAATGGAAAATGTCCTTTTGCTGGGATTTCGTATTTTTCTGTCGTCACACAGACACCCTGGCAAGGTCGCCTCCGCAGCGTGGAGCGCCTAGTCTGCAACATCGCACCACTCGGGCCTCCACCAACGCGGCCTCTGTGGGCTCCAGCTGCTCCAGCCGCATCATGCCCACCGCGATCACGAAGGGATACTGTGATGCCTGCGCTCTGTGATTACCGTGAGTATTGTCATTGACATACATGTATTATTGGTACGTTTGAGGTTGAGCTAAATTGTTATGGTTTCAGAGAAGAATATTTTTGATAGAATTCATAAATCTTCTTATTTCTGTTTGCTCCATGAACTTAGTTTATTAACGCAAGTTATACTGAGTTTGATTTGCCCTCATACAATATGTACCTGTGTATATTTCTATATGTGTGGAAATCAAATTATGGTGTAATAGATGAAATTCATTTCATAGCTTCAGAGCTTTAGAATTTTCTATACAAACGTAATAATTTCAGAACGGGAATTAAACGATATAACTTACATTGATTCCTCGATGACGTTGGAAGATCATTTCCTTTTAAATGCAATTCTAGAAATAGAAAATAACGAGACATTGAACTATCAAGGGAGTCTAGATGAGATTTACCTAACCAAAATGGCTATAGCAACCATGGAGAATACTATTACAACGCAAATGTATTATAATTCTATGCAGAGAAGAGATGTTGTGGAAGTACTCGACTTAATAGATGAACGAGTTAATATCAGTATACCTGCTATGAAAGCTGATAGTGATGTGAGACTAGAACAAATAATCACGTATCCACCATCAACAGTAACGACGCCCATTGAAACAACTACAGTGGTTAAAGTTATAAAAACAACGAAGAAGAAAATAAGTTTGGTAGGAAGACCAAAATCTTACAACATGGAAGATCTAACCGATTTTGATGATAAGACAGAAAGTAAGTTGATTTTTCCGAGAATACTAGAATACGCTACAATTACTTACTTGAGATCGTATGTTTGCAGATAACACACCTAACGAGGAAATATCAAAGAAAGAAAAGGAATTTTACGCTGAGTATGATTTTGTAGAAACAGCAGAAGAAAATTCAACAGCTACAACCCCTATAGATCTTACGAATGCGACAGAAGTTACAAGTATAACAAATGGTGTGTATAAAATTGTATGTAAAATGGATTTGGAAAATCAAAATATTAATGAAAATGAACGTGTTGCAGTTGCTTTAAATCAAGATTTATCGAAAGAAGTTGTGACAAGATTATACCAAAACTTGAGTATGCTGTATACAGGACCGGTAAATACTAATGAAACTGTGCAGATGTTAAACAATGCAATATCAAGTACAAGTGCTAGTGGTGTGGCGAATGTGACCAGTTCGCAAGAATTTGGAAATGTCTCTTTTATAATGAGGGATAATATTGACGACTATCTTTCGGATCGTAAGTTATTTTGACGAAGGAGTTTATTCTCTGATGTGTGTGTTCAGATATAAGAGAAAAAAAATTGAGTTTAAAAAGGGAATATTACATTTTTTGATAACACAGATTTAAGGGGATCTATTTTAATAGTTCTAAAAGTTGCTAATGTTTTTATTTTGTTCACAGCTGAGACAGTTCGTGAACTACAAGAGGCTTTGGACCGCATTGAACATGACATGGCACCTAAGTTACGTCAGGAAAAACAGGGGAAGGTAAATATATGTTCTTGTACATATAAAAAAGTTGTGAGCGCTATTAGGTTTCTTTGTTCAGGATAAATTTCAAGTAGACCATGCGTTTTATTAAGCTATTTGTAATACTACAATTAAGAGTGTTTCTCAAACATTTCTATGTAATTCAAGCTGGATATGGACTATTAACACATAAATTGTTGCAAATTGATTCTTTAAATAATACCCTTTCATTCCATTTTATTTTAAAAGTCGTCTGAAACAAGAATTCTTAGATTTGTTTTAGTAAACAATATGTGGGTTTGAAAAACATACCCGTTTGAGATAACAAGTGTTATTAGGTTTATCTTTATTGAAGTAATCAGTAGAAGCACGGAGTTAGGAACTGTGCCTGATAAATTACGATAGGCTCTCGAAATTCCCCTTTAGGGACTAAATAACGGCATCGGCGAAATATAGATGTACCATTAAATAGTACACCTCTAGTACACTCTTCTATAACAAGCGTGATTTGATTTGATGATTTACAGGTTCGAAGAGAACTTAGAGATTTCCCCGAAGAAGCGGACATAACCACCAAAATTGACAAGTTATTAGCCGATGACCTTTACAATGCAGAGTTGGAAAGAAACAAAAGTCTGGAAAGAGGTCCAATGTACAATATGGTTTTGAAATATATGCCGTACCTGAAGCAGTACGAAAGCGGTATCCTGTCGCAGTCTGATGACGGTGCTAGTAAAGCAAGTTCTTTGTCCCCGACACTTGTGTTAGTTTTAATGTTTTGTTTGTAATTGTTTAGGTATATTTTAGATGTATATTTAACTGTTTTGATTGTGGTGTTAATAAATATTTTTGGTATTGAGTTTTTTGTTTGACTTCTTTAGGTAAGCATGTTTGAATTACTTGTGAATAGTGGTCATATGCAAGTCGCTCCCACATTTTGGTTTATCGTGGATTTAATTCGATACGCAAATGGTGAAATGCTGCCAAACTTTTTGGAAGTTCAACGTTAATGAAATCTGCACGAGAAAAACTTAGGGCACAAAAACTCATTTCATTGATTTCATTTCATCAATTCTTGAATTAAAAATAAGAATTATAAGAGTGACATAATTGATATTGCGAGCTTCACTTGTTTATACTTTGCTAAATTAATGCTAATTAATTAATTATTAAATTAATTCTCTGCAGTAATTCCATAATTTTATCTTTCGATTACACTCATTCGAAACTGAAACATCTACCGTATGATTACTTTCTAGAAATCCTTAAATATCAGTGGTCGAACTTAGACTAGGTCAGAGTAATATTCCACGGTGGTTGATTCAGGCACGACAAAGGATTTGGGACATTAATGAAAACTTAATGGTAAGTTAATCGTGTTCGAGACTCGCCGGTCATCGTCCGCTGGCAGTCGTGTTGTGGTCACCGTAGCGAGTGGTCGTAGGCTCGTAGCCGCGTAGCGCGACTACGGAATATTGTAGCGATTTTCATGTTTTGTATTTTTGTGGTGTATGTTTTTGATGTGAATGGAAAAGTAGGTTAGATGTGTGGTTGATATTGTTTTACTCATGTTTTATAAAATTAGAGTAATTGTAATGTTGTGAGTCTATAAGGATAATACGGTTTATACGCAAATAACATACCAATAATATAAAATATTAGATTTTTTATAAAGATTTTTTTGCTATATATTTGAACTAAAAAAATCAAAATATCACATTTTCGAGTCTCATATCGAACTTAAAATCGACCAAAACCTATCGAAGTGCTATGACGAACGACACGAAGACTGGATCGGAGCCTCGTGAGTTCACATCGCGGGGCTCCTGGGCACGGCGTCCTGATGACGTCAAGATCGAATTCGGCTTCGGAGTACCGCTCGGCGCCATGTCTGCCCACCCTGTTTTTCACTCAGCCTGGGATCTGGGTTGGTAAGTCAAAAGTGCGATATTTATAAGAGCTGAGAAATACTGAGTTGATGATGATTATGAAAGGTCTCATGAAAAGAAACTTAATCTTCTGATTAATAATGTTTCTTTTTAATTGGGTTAGTCTGGCAACATGTTCTTTATTATATACATTAGACACTATTATGACTTGTAGTATCACGCCTGTAGTCTTCGAAGGGTTAAGCAGAGGATTTTATATCCACATTTCTTCAATGCCCGTATTGACTCCCATGAAATGGAAGGCAAGCCTATTGCTATCTACCGGCCACAATTCCAAATGCGAGGAATCACTAATCAGAATGACCCAACGACATTGCCCAATTCGGGGATCGAACCTAGGACCTCACGTTCAGCAACTGCACTTGTGACCACTCGACCAATGAAGTAGTAATCTTGATCTCTATACATCTATACATATAATAAAATTATAACAGGCCGATGTCTGTATATTATAGATATAGCAGAAAAACTAATGTCTTTATTAGAGCAACAGAAGACAAATCAAAAGTTTTAGAATTTTTATCTATCTGTCTTTCTGTATGTTTGTACACTCATCACGCAAAAAGTACTGCATGGAATTGAATGCAGTTTTCATCGATGTATTGCTAGAGGTCTAACTTAAAATATAGGCTCCATTTTATCGCAGGAAAATATCAGATTCTAAATTTCACGCGTACGAAGTCGCGGGCAAAAGCTAGTATATAATATAATATCTTTGAATTGTCAAGGATCCATGAATATTTCCGAGTAGTATAATTATTTAGATAGTCTGTATGACTCATAATAATGCCTATAGACCTGACTAAACAAACAGCATCAATCATATAGAATAGTAATTTAACCCTACGGTGCTATGAACATGAAAAACTGTAAATGATGTCACCACAGAGGGTACTTTATGTATGTGACATTGTAAACAATAGTCTATAATTATCACGTACAGTCTAGTAGAGATATTAAAGGCGGGTCATGTGACTCTTATGAAAGTAACAAAAGGTTCAAAATAAGAGTCATTCGTGAGAGGCTAATCTTGCTTAATATTGTAGGAAAGGAATGGTTTATTGACATTATTCTCAAAGCCCAACATATCAGGCTAATAAGAGAAGTCACAAGGGTAAGGCCAGGTACAATCAACACTGCAAGTAGGCTTCTAGATAATGAGGTTTCATGTCCATATACTTATTTCATACTAAACATTGTTTCATAAGAACTGCATACCACTTGTTGGTGGAGTGTTTCAGGATCAGTGGAAGAAAGGTTCGGGGGAATGTATTGAAAATTAAATTGATAGATGTAGGCGTCTTTCAAAATATGTTGTCATTTTCTCGGAGCCCCTTTCCAGCACAGCTATGTTAATAAAAAAAGAATATAGTGGAATAAATAAATATTTTGTCTAACTTCGTTTAGTCTACCATTGTCTATTTTTAGGACGAAAAGCTACCAAATTAAATACCATACTAAAAAAAAAACATAAAGACTGCAACCCGCGGCGGGAGCTATATCTAATAGACGTGATAGCTGTCGTGAGTTTGTCATGCTCACTTAAATGTCCTGATGATGGTAGCGTTGTGCATCGGGTCGTTGGGTTCCCTGCAATATGGTTGAGCAAAGCGACGCTGATGCACGCGTTATACTCGTGAACGGGTGCCGTCTATTGGGACTGGTCAGCTCATAGCTGCCATGGCAATTTTATCAAAAGTAAATATATTTTTCATAACTATCAGGCTTGAGTTTCAGACTTACATAAGTTAGACTCTTTTAAGCTACATTGTACTCACATAATTGTTGTTCGAGATCAATGTATAAATTAATATTGTATATTTAATTCCGAGTTGAAAAGAGTAACCATGGAGTTTCTTGCCCGTTCTTCTCCATTGGAAATCAACACTTTGGAACGTGGCAACTAGAGCCTGACTATTCATAAATGCCTGTAAATGGTTTACATGAATAAAAAATTATTTGAATTTGAGTTTGAAAATTTGAGATATTTAGCCAAACTTAGCCAAATATTCCGACTAAACGCATTGTAACTGTGGTGCACTTTGACACCACAGATGTCTTGCTCGTTGTTGTCGCTCGTTTTTGTTCCAATAAATGTTTTTATTATTATTTTACTATTATTATTACACCATGTAAAGCCACGGACAGTGCTATTTATTGACATAGTCAAGTTCTAGTCAAGGAATAATTAAATTTGGGATACAAATCGACACGAAGAAGAAGACCATATATGTAATCCTTGTTTATTTTTATTATCATCGCACTCAACTAGTAACAGATTTATGTACAGAAACCTTGGTTGTAATTGTATTAGCGTCTCGTCCAAGCCGTTTAACTGAAGTAAATCCTGTGACACGACGAGCTGACAAGCCGTCACACACGATCCATATACAACACGTTGCTTGAACTGAATTCACATAGTCATTGATCCATAATTATATGAATATCGCGTCATTCCAGAGGGTAAGTTGCGTTTGCCACGATCCGCCTGAATATCTATAAAGTGATCATTTACTAAAGGGTGTCTGTCTCAGAGAGCATTTTACGCAGTCGGTACCAATTCTTTAAATAATTAGATGGTCTTTACGAGAAGTCAGCAGTACGAAAAGTCTGCAATGATTACCAGTTTCACATTATTAGAGGGCATCTTTAGCTTTATTTGATTAGAAGAAGCAGACCCAGATAGCTGAGAAAAGACCTGGCAGATAGTGATATATTTATAGCTAAAATAAGCTAAAATTACACCTATTTTGCTAGAGTTAAGGCTCCTGGATTTTGCACCACAATATCTCACAGTACTACTACCAAAATAAACTTACGTTGGCTGTTTTTTTTAGAGTCATCAGTGTATTAATATATTATCTTCCAGCACACCTCATTGTTAATTACTGAACAATGCCTTTCACTTTCCTCTCTGCCATAGAATGAGATAAATAATTTTATATAAAAGGACAGTTTGCTGCCAATCCTCATGATATCATCCTGTAGGCGAAGGAGACACGCCTTGGATACGTTAGATTCAAAGTAAAAAATTACGCCCCAAAATCATACACGACCTGGCCGAGGTAGTAAAATTAAAAACAAAAAAAAAGTGTAGACATAATATGGAAACACTCAAGGGTAGAGATGGAGGCAAATTGGCCTTGAAGGCCATCAGGAATTCACAACTTAAAATATGGGAGGCAGAAAGGGATCAAGTGGGCCATCATGGTGAGTTCAGTTGATAAAAGACTGGCACCCCCCTCCATCTACCCTAGGCGGCAAATAGTCCGTGACGATTCGAACCACGTAAAACAAAAGGGAAGGCTTAATGGTCAGGCCATATTCATGGCAGTAGCTCCCTCACCTCTGTCCTCGCCAAATGTGCATGCACATTTGCAAAAACATTGGAAGATTGACGGGGGAACAGTAAAGTTATGTTAATTTCTATTTTCAACAAAACAAACGAAGGGTTACTTTCAAAGTAACAACTCGTAAATGTGTCGAAACTGCTTTATAGTTAAAATAACATATTTTTTCCATCAAACTCTGTCTTACACGAACGATATAATAAGAAAGCGGCCAGTAATAGTTGGTTTCTTATCGCGGCCAAGATCGAGCCGCACTCAAAGCAGGTCACGGGTTTGCTCGCCACTAATTATTACGTAGGTACTGAAAGCTATTAAATGTGTAAAGTTTTGTACATGTGAGTGCGAGAGAAAACTATAGCAATATATTTAAATTAACCATTATTGCTGATGCCTCATTGGTGGAGTTACCGCAAGCGTGACTGCTGAGCGTGAGGTCCTGGGTTTGATTCCAAGGTAGGGCAAAGTGTTATTCTGTTTTTTTTTGTATGGAAATTCTCAGTAGCACATGGAGTTTGGAACTGTGAACGGTAGATGGTAATAGGCTCGCCCCCTATTACATGGGACTCAATAACGGGATCGGCGAAATGTGGGTGTACAATAGTACACCTATGCCTAATCCTTCGGGGAATATAGGCGTGATGCTACGTTATGTTATTGCTGATGATCTTTGAACCAGTCAAGTGGTTTCGAAGTGGCTCCGGTGACAGAAAAGTTGCGAAGTAACGGTAGAGCGACTTCTTGCGAGGCCCGAAACATACACGCTTTTAAATTTGTGACGTTCTTTTTCGAGCGTAAAAGTGATCGAATTAATTAGTCATCTGTCCTCTTCTCCCACGCCTAGCAACGCCACTGATAGGGAACCCGAGATAGATAGATGGTGTGAGACTTGAAATTTTTAAATGACGTCTGATAGAAATTAATGGTAGAAGGATAAGGTGCCAATGATACTGAAAGTTCTTTAAGCTGGGCATAAAATATAGCTTATCATCTTGAGAAATAATAAATAATTACTTTAGTTACCATTATGATTGTAACTAATAAAAAAGTACTATAAGTATTTCGGTCTCAAGGTGAAAGTTTTTAGGGTTGTTCTGTGTTTGCACATAAGATTGGTGTGATAAATGAAGGGCTGGAGGGTAAAGCAACGTGTGGCGAGGCCACTAAAACTTACGGTCTAAGGTCGAATGTCTACCGGGGCTTCTAGCTATCTGAAACTGAAGAAAAAATAAGGATAGGGTTGAATAGAGGACCAAAATGTATATTGGAGAAAAATATACAATAAAGTTAGTCTGCATCATCCCACTGCTGGGCAAAGGCCTCTATGATTTCCAGACCTTTCCGTCCAGAACCAGTGTGGACTATTCTTTATTAAATTTATCAAGCTCGTTCCGCAGTCCGAGAAAAATAGAATCTGTAAAAAAAAAAAACCGAGTGGCAATCGAAACCGCAATCCATAGCTTATAAAGCGAATCGCTTAGCCACTGCGCTCATCAAGTCGTGTATAGCAAAGATCAGTGTAGCGTGCAGTGGGACCGCACTCTATTTGGATTGGTCGGACTGTCAAATTGCATGAGTAATGATCCTTAGTTACATATGCACTAATGGATAAGCTGATGTCTAGACCGCGATAGTTATGGGAGCGCTAGATAAGGGAGGGTACTTGTTAAGTAATTAATTGAAGTGTTATTGTATGCGTTCTTTTGTTTTAGTACTTCGTTGTAATGAAGGATTCTGTTGTCTTTTCTTTTTTGTTGTTTTGTTTATTTTTACTTAGGCATGCATTGCTATAACATGACTATGAATAGAATTATGGTATTTTAAACATACGTATCTCGTAATATAACATACATAACATAACTTAGCATCACGCCTGTATTCTCGAAAGGGTTAAGCAGATAGCCACATTTCACCGATGCCGTTATTGAGTCCCATGTAGTAGAAGGCGAGCATATTGCCATATACCGAGCACAGTTCCAGACTCCGTGTTATTACTGAGTAATTCCATACAGAAAACCTAATAACACTTTACCTAATCCGGGAATCGAACCCAGGACCTCACGCTCGGCAGTCGCACTTACGACCACTAGACCAATGAGGCAGTCATATATCTTATCTTTTATTATGAATAATCACATAAATTTTTCTCATATTTCACCGACTTATTTCAGCGAAGCCTATGGATATGTCGCAGGAATAATGTCAAATCCGTGATATTATAATTTCTCTAGTGAAATTGTAAAAAAACAACACAAATAACTTAACATAACCTACGGTTTATTATAATTTTAGAGATATTATAATATCACGGATTTGACAATATCACCACGACAGATATAATATGTATGTACATAAAGCGAACTCACTCACTGACTAATAACGAAATGTCAGGGACTATATATGCAAGTAGGGTAGTTCCTTCCTTGCAGGCATTCACTTCGAAAGGATTTGCCAAAATTCAACAATTAAGGTGGTGATATCCGGGTTAAAGAAGAAAGATCAGCTAGTAGCATATAAATATATAGTTTGGTTCTCAAAGTATTTAATTGTCTAGTTAAATTTTATCTAACAAGACACCATTTTTTTCGACATTATTACAAAAAATTCAGTCGGATGTCATTCGTACTTGGGTCTTTCTTAGAGCAGAAAAAAAATCCGTCGCTAAGAATCCTGCTCGAAGAACGTCCCAATTTTTTAGTCTCAAATATGTATGAAAATAAAGTAATTTGATCAATTAATTTTACACTCCACCAGTTGACTCACTCACGTGTCAGCTCAAATAACTCGCATGTTTTATTCACCCTGAAAAAGGAACGCAAACTTTTTCAATGTAAACGACCATCACCCAAATTAAAACGTACTTCATACGTGACATTAACACCAGTTTAAACGCCCATTTATTCGTCATTATTCGTACTCTTCGGGGAAACCCACGCATCGCGTGTATCCAAGTTCATACTACAACTCGAAACTTATTATACAAATACAGATCTTATCATATGCAAATAAAGGTTATATTGGTCTGGTAGTATTTGGAAGGATGCTACAACTTGTGCTGCAATAATACCAATTGCGGCGGAGGCGTCAATCATTTTATTTCAAGATGTTCAATTACTGAGTTTATTGTCCAATTGTTCTTGACATGCGTTAAGTGATACGTCTCTATTATAATCAAATTCAGTACGATTTGTTTGATTAAAGAATAATTTATTCAATTTTATTTGGAACTAGCTTTTGCCCGCGACTTCGTACGCGTGGAATTTAGAATCTGATATTTTCCTGAGGTAAAATGGAGCCTTTATTTTAAGTTAGATTTCTAGCAATACATCGGGGAAAACTGCATTCAATTCCATGCAGTAGTTTTTGCGTGATGCGTGTACAAACATACAGACAGATAGACAAAAATTCTAAAAACTATTGTTTTGGCTTCTGTTGCTCTAATAAAGTCCCCTATATCAGTTTTTTTTCTAGAATCTATAATGTACCGACATCGGCCTGTTATATTTTTATTATATATATAGAGTAGATGACCCGGTGAACCTTATCTTCATCAACGAACGAAATAATCTGAAGTGGCAGTTACCATACAAAATTACCAATTTTCTATTTTCGGCCGTTCCTTTGGGGTTTTCCTTATATTCCTTTTTCTTAACAACTCAAGTATTGAGGCGAACAAAAAAAAAAAAAATTAAGTCGTTCGAGCCATTTTCGAGGTTTTGCGAGACTAACGCACGGCAATTGATTTTTATATGTATATATAGATAATACAACTTTGTAAGGAATGTTCCTGAAGGGTTCGTCTGGTTCTGGGTCTCCATTGATTGACCTGCAGGACTACCACGGTACCACCACCGCAGCACAGTAGTAATAAAAAACCATTCTGGCAATCTTCTTCTTCTTAGCGAGTCGATGGCAATCTAGATAGTTTCAGCCCAGAAGTTAGCTACTAGGACTGCGCTATCAGTGGCATCCATTAATTCTTCCTGATCATGAAGATTACTTGCGCACCATATGATCGAGATAATAATGACCCATTGCCTAACCAAATTAGAAAGAAAATAACGAGGGGACGAGATCATAGAATCAAGAAGAACATTTTTGTTCAGTAAGAAGTATTGACAGCATAATGAGATGAAGACAATCTCATCGGTTTAGTGGTTGCGACTGCTAAGCGTGAGGTCTTGGGCTCGGTTTTTCTGAATAGAAATTCTCAGAAGCAGTATTGTATAAGTAAATGGCAATATACTCACCCCGTTTTACATATGCCTTAATAACCGCATCGGTGAATTGTAGGTGTACACGGTACTGTAAGCATATCTCTGACTAACCCTTCGGGGAAAACAGGCGTGATGCTATAAAAATCATTATTTAGATGTACATCGTATAGAAGAAGGTCTCTATCATATACGTCAGTCTAAGTCCTTAATCGTACTAGTTTCCGATATGTCTTCACATCGATTGCATTTCAAATGAGCGCCGAGGCGTCGGTCGTTGACCTCGTAGGTGTCCAGTCAATGAACTTTGGCACACATTTACTACAAAGCTGTCAAGTTTACCCCCGGAGTCTACATTGTAAACAGTAAGGTCAGTTACCTTGCAACGTTGCATATAAATAGGCGTAGGTTAGACTATTGGTAGTCGAAGTTTGGAAGTGCGGTTCGGGATTCTGATTGAGAGTATCCTTGTTTAGCACGTTATTGGTACTGTGTGTGTAGTACTACACACACAGTGGTTGGTGCTGACTCACCTTGGTGTCGTTTTGTCTTTTGACAGCGAGAACTCCGAGCCAGTGTTCATCGTTCTTCATTATTGCGATCTTCCACAATCATTTGTGCCTCAGCGAGCTTATCCCAGCCTCGGTGATGAACTTTAAAAGCGGCCATGTGTCGCTTGGCCCATGGTACAGTGCCGGAATAACCACGTAGTAAGAGTAGCAATTGCTATGGGCCCCGCGCTAATGGGGGCCCTGCGTATCCAAAACCTCCGCCTAGCGTTACCCCTCTTTTTCGACTAAGACAATCCACGTCAGACAATCGGTAACCGAGAATTTAAAAAATTCAAAACGGTAAACGTAGTGTGCGCACTACGTAAGAGCCCTTAGCAGATTAAGGGCCCCTCGCTAAAACTTGCGAAGGGCCCCGCGCTTGCTTAATTCGGCACTGCCGTGGTAGGTTATTTCGCACTCACATCGGTTCGTTTAGCCACTAAAATAGGGTAGAGCTACAGGATTCCTGATGTATGCGTCCCGTCTGTAAGGACAGGCCCGCTCAAATCTGTCAAGGGAATCTTCTTCCAAAGGCCAGTCCAGACGTAGACCTACATAGTTCTTACAAGTCTTCCATATACTGTGTCATAAACCATATTTTAAAAGAGTAACCATGGAGTTTCTTGCTTGTTCTTCTCCATGGAATGACTATTTGAACCAGCTAAACGATTTGTGAGTGCCTTTTATGGCTTAAACGAATAAAAAGTTTTGAGTTTGAGTTTAAAAATGGTGTCGCTTTGACACTACACCATAAATTGTGTGGAATAGACGAAAAGGCCTGAATGATGATGTTACACTACAGGTAATTTTGATGTTAATAATATCCTACTTATTCTATCCTACTAATATATATCAACGTGAAAGTTTGTGAGGATGGATGGATCTTTGTTACTCTTTCACGCCAGAACGGCTGAACGGATCTGGACGAAATTTGGCAAAGAGATAGATAATCGTTTGGAATAGCACATTTTTATCCGGGAAAATGTACTACTTTTTTAGGTTCGTAAAACACGCCGGCGAAGCCGCGGGCGGACGCTAGTATATATTTATATATAAAAGCGAATAACAAGTCATTAACTCATTAACTAGTCATGAAAAACGTTAAATTTGGCAGCGGGCAAGCTGCGACAAGCGTGACTGTTGAGCGTGAGGTCCTGGGTTCGATTCCCGGGCAAAGCGTTATTGTTTTTTTCTGTATAGATGTAGTACTACGAAATTTGAAACTGCCCGGTTCGCCTCTGGCTAATCCTTTGGAGAATACAGGCGTGATGCTATTATATTAAGAAGCAGATAGATCCCTTATTTAATTACGGTTAGCGCAGTGGCTAAGTGATTAGCTTTCTGCGCTAGGTGTCGCGGGTTCGATTCCCGCACGGAACAAATGTTTGTATGATTTACAGATAGTTTTTTTGGGTCTGGTTGTGTGTGCGTATGACATGTATGTTTGTAAACTGTACCCACGACACAGGAGAAATCATAGAGTGGGGCAAAGTTAAAAATAAAAATCGTTATTTGTTTAAAGAATTAAGGCTCCGTAAAAAACAAAGACCTACTCGTCATTCCTCGTCGTGATGACATTCCTTCTGATGCTCTTCAATGTTATTCCTAACCTTTGACACAGTTAAAACAAAGTTCAATACAACCACCACCCATTATTTGGTGGTAATTATGATTATAGTTCACTTTTCTGGTCATTTCTATATGAAAAACATAAACGAGGTTCAACCAAAAGTAGACCAGTCAAGGACCTCAAACAAGCACAAGTTTATCATTGAAAAACTCATTTGTGAGCCTATACATTCTTTATCTATGCCACGTAAAGGTCAATTTACATTGAACAAATTTTCGGGGACAGCAAAGTCAAGTTTGTAGCGTACGCATCGAATCTTGCGGTCAACATTGGTTTCCGCAAACGCGTTGCCATGACAACCGGTTAAAAACAAACCTGTCAAATAGCACACGATTTTCCAACAAACCAGTCCAACAGAAGTAATGACACACTTTTTCAACTTGAACACCCCAGAAAATTATGTTTTCGTGACCTCACAGTGACCTCAATGTGTACTTATGTACTTAGCAAGTGCCATCAGATCTTTGAAAAGAAAAATGGATTTCGGATTCGGTGACTTCTTGCAACCGAACGTTGGGGGATTGAGACAGTATTTCGAACATGATCCCTTCTTCGGGTACGTTATATTGTCTGCTGATAAAAATTGTTACAGTTTCTTATATAGATTTAGTAAGATTAGCTCATTCTATATTCAAGTACTCAATTTTAAAAAGTTTCAAAGTTTGAGATCTTAGTTTAGATGTCGTACAACATATTAAACATACGAAGAAATACTCATAAAGTAGATTAACATGACAGATTTACAGTTAAAAACTTGACCAGTTTCATCTTTGATAAGAAATTGAATCCAAATCAGTCACAAAAACACGGAAATGTCTGTCTGACAGTTAATTTTATTGACTGATTTTGGTTTGATGTCTTCGTCTACAGTTAGGGCTCCCACAGACGGCTGACTGATCATCAACACAACAGTTTTTCGTAATGAACATGTTTGGAATATGAATTACGTGTTATATGTCCTCTTTCATTCTAAAGATTTATATTATGAATAAGGCTTGAATCACAATTATCATCGTCTTAAGGACGGCGCCTAATTCAAGCCTAGACATCAGTTGGAACGACATTTGCATTTGCCCCCCTGTAATATTTTCACTGGTGCGATTTGTAACCTCCCCTATTAAGCCATTGGACCGTAAACCGCCATGTGAGCTTGCAGATTTTTGGTAGTGAAATGTGTAGATAGTCTTGAATGAACCTGGCCTTCTTGGATTCGAACGTAGGATTTACCACTCGATGTCACAGGAATTATCACTCGATGTCATATGAATTATCACTGAGCCACCGGTGTCTCCTGATTTGATAAAGGTTTTGAATATCTTGATATCAGCTTCTGCTACTTACTCTTATCCTCCTGAATAATGGTAGACAGACCAATAGCAGCGCATCGTAGATGATTATTGTTGTTATTGAATAAACAACTGTATTTTCTTTAAATTAAAGTATGAAATAGCGTACTTAAGACTCAAGCTCAAATTCATTTTATTTATATGTATTTTATTTCGGTGTGGATGCGATCAAATCTTCTCAATCGCGCGATAATATAACTTTATTTGAGAGGATTTTAGACGAAACTGACAGAATTACACAAAACATTGTGTTAATTAATAATTTATTATTAATGTTTATAAAAATGGAAACTAAAATTATAAATCTAAACAGTAGAAATTTCCTCAAATTGTCGTTGATATATGCATTTATGGTATGGCTTTGCATTATTGAGTAAAAGGCCACAACATAAAATAAAAACTAAACAGCGTTAGTCCGTAAATAAACATTAAGTAATAAATTAATCACTTAACTTTAATTTGTTACATACGCGATAAATATTAAACGGAAACAATGTAGAGGTACCTTATTAATGGTTCAAAACCAGGTCGAGTATGTTTTATATAGGCGTTTATTGTAAGGCTAGGTATACACGAAGCAACAAGCTCGCCGTATTGACAGTAATTGCTTGTCAATCTTGAAACAGAGTGCTGAAATTAGAAGTATGTTTTTTTTTATTATGAGCGCTTGTGGGTTTCATGTTATACGCGATCATTGTCACGATTGCCTCGCCCAACAAGGTCCTTTGTTACCAAATTATATTTCAATGATAACATAACATAGCATTACGCCTGTATTCCCCGAAGGGTTAGGCAGAGGTGTACTATTGTACACCCACATTTTACTGATGCCGTTATTGAGTCCCATGTAATAGGGGGCGAGCTTATTGCCATCTAGCGGGCACAGTTCCAGATTCCAGAAACCAGTGAGGGAGTCAGATTTATTTCGATTTTAATGATCTTATAAGGTTTGTACATTATAATGTGGTACATTGGGGAAAGAAAATAAAGAATGTCAAAATTAACATCTCGCTTTCATTCCCCGAAGGAGTAAGCAGTAGTGAACAGTTATTGAAACGTAGATGGCAAGCCACCTTTTAAATCACACTCTATAAATGTCTCACTGGTTTTGAGGTTGCAAGTGCTGCTGAGCGTGAGGTCCTGGGTTCGATTTCCGGATAGGGCAAAGTGTTTTTGGGTTTTACTGTATGGAAATTCTCAGTAGCAGCACAGAGTCTGAAACTGTGCCCGGTAGATGGCAATAGGTTCGCCCCCTGTTACATGGGTCAGAATAACGGCATCGGCGAAATGTGGGTGCACAATAGTACACCTCTGTCTAACATGTACTTCCGGTACACGCGGGATGCTAAACGGTCTGACTCTGTCTCAAGAACAAACACAATACTTACATCATTTAATTGAGCGGCATCAGAAATATCCTGTTGGTATCCTCATGGTTTGCGCTGACCCCTCGGTAAAATAACATCAGCTCAATGTCATAATGATTTAATCAATTCCCTGTGTCAAAGACGTGTTTGTTTTTATCTCAATGTGTAGACGACTACAGGTTTATTCTTTATTTTTTTTTATTACTAAATGGGCCTGCTCTTAACCTCGATCACGCCTGATGAAAAGCGAGGTATTTGTTTTATTTACTTACTTTTTTATGGCGATGTAGGGATTTATCAGAATTTGTTTAACTGGAGTCTGAGCTCTGGACGTCATCGTTAGTCTAGTATCGCAAGCGACAAACTTAGCGTGAGATTTGATCCTCGGATCTAGTAGTTTTTGTGGGTTTCCTTTGAGATAACATTTAGGGTACGCAGGCGTGATCTTATGTTTATATAGTGGAGTAACGTTTAAGTGTGTAGGGGTATCGTGCGCCTGAGTATATAAAATGGTTGGCGCAGTGGTTGAGCGATCGACCGCTGCGCTACGTGTCGCGGGTTCGATTCCCGCACGAAGAAAATATTTGTATGATCTACAGATAGTTGTTTCGGGTCTGGTTGTGTGTGTATGTGACATGTATGTTTGTAAACTGTACCCACGATACAGGAGAAATCGAAGCGTGGGGCAAAGTTATTAAAAAAAAAAAGTCGTCAGCAGTGCCCCTAGAAGTGCATTCAGTTGCCAAGCCTCCTTTCTTTTCTAGTCTTTCCCAAACTATCAGCCGTCTATTGTTGATCCTAAGTCCAGTCTTAATTGTGAAGAGCTGAAGAAGACCAAGAAAATTCTATACCTAATATACTGTTGCTGTAAAATATTGTCGCTGTTCTGTTAGACTGTCTCCTGTGCCACCACAAACTCACCATTCTGGAAGTCCTAAAGTTTATATATTTTTACCCACAGTCCATCATCTGGTTTCCACCAAATGGCCAGGATGATGGACCGGATGATGGTCGGGAGCCTTCAACCGTTCGGGTTTGCAAGAATGACAGCACGTCGGTCCGGAGATAACAAGGGCGAGCCCCCTGACCCCCCTCGGGATGGCCTGAGGGCGGAGCGGAGTGACGCGAGGAGGGAACGAGCTAAGAATCAGGGAAGCACTCATGCCGCTACTGGTACAAGGCATCCACCTACACAAGGTGATGAGGGTACTTTGTAGACGTAGCTGTTCTTTTTTTAATATTTATAAAAGGGGATACACAGTCAGCAAACTTTGGATGAAGTTTTCATAAAGCAGAAATTAAAAAAAAATACTATTTGACAAAGTTATACTAAGTTAAAATTAATTACAAAAAGTAAATCATGCAAGATATATATGTACAAGATACCAAAGTAAATCCGGGTTCGTTCCCTATCGTATGATAAAAAAACGAAATACTGACAGCAAGTATAAATGTTCTGGTGCCATTCAAGTAGAACAGTTTGTGAAAGACAGTGGATAGACAACAATTTTACTGTAATCTAAATTGAATTTTACAGCGACCTATACAAATTCTTGTTTCAGTCGTCAAACCAACACCAGTGGTTAATTTCTCAGAAAAGTATCCCGACCAACAGAAGAATGTAGACCCAACCACAGAGAAATGGGCCGGTACACTACGGCGTCGAGACCCTCACCTGACACCAACGCTACCTTCAATAGGACCCAGAAAATCTTCAACCATCGCCTCTTCCTTGGGCAGTGGGAGAAAGATCAGCAGATCAGTTGAAAGGATGCCAAGAGCAATGAAAAGTCGGCAGCTTGCTCCTGTGAAGCCAATGGTTAGAAAATCTGATGTGCCCAATGAAGGGGCAGATGTAACGATATTTGAGAAGGATGAAAAAGTCTTCGACGCGACAGGTTACGAACTACATCTAGTGGAGACTTTGGAAAGGGATATTCTGCAGAAGAATCCTTCTGTCCACTGGAAGGATGTCATAGGGTTGGATGATGCAAAGTCTGTGCTGCAGGAGGCCATGGTCCTGCCGCTGGTAATGCCTGATTATTTCAAGGTAAGTTGATAAGTGTTTGAATATTTACGGTGCAGCATTCGTAAAAAATGTTTCTTTACAATTTCTAACAAGATATGGACCATTCTGCAGATTTACTGCAGATGTATTAACCAATGTGTTACTACCCAGAAATATACCTTAAAGTTCCAACCATGGAGACTATAATTTAGTATTTGCTTTGTGATTATGGCTGAAAATGTAACGTAAGTACTCTAATAGTAAATACCAAACTAGATACATACCCAAAATACATGGAGCGTTTAGAGATGATGTAATATAACGCAGAACTACATCACTCGAATAGTATAAAACTGATAAAACGGTGGCACAGCTTGCGAATACACACACTATACTTGCCTATTGTCAATCTGAAACCTAAATTACCAATATTAACCTAAAACCGATGTTCAACAATAACTACAATGTAATGTACGTAAGATTATAATGTCTTAATTGTACCAAATTGTGTGAAAAATCGTTTCATAAATTGCGTTCTGGCAAGAAACGTTATTCAGTCATTGCGGAGAATTAGGACATTTCGAGGACTTTTCGTTCAAATTGTGAATAACCAACACAATTTTGGAGTCGCCTACTTTAAATTGGCGATTTGCGTGAGTCGGGCAACGGCCAATGTTCATTTGTTTGCCCTTTCTTGTAATGGTAATGTTAATGCTTCTGTGGATTCGTGTGAGTTTAATCGAATTATAGTTGGTTGATTGACTGATTCTATGACATAATAACGCCTGCGAGTCGAACTCTGAAGTTGAAAACTGTGGAAAGATGAACTGCTGGCTGATGAAGCAACTCACAAGTTGGACTACACTGCGACACTACTCCCGGTCATATTTTTCTTTCCGCAAATGAGAATATATGTATTTGATTGTTATTTTGAAGCTGCGACATTATAGTTATTGGCTGTTGTTCTTCTAACGTAAACCAGGAGTGATATTTGTGTTAATAAGATGTAATGAAAATTCTAGTGGGTGTGAATATTATTATTAAAACAATTGAGTGTGGTCTCGGCTTAGATTTGACTACAACATTACTTGTGGCGTGAAAGAGTGGATAATTTCTTGAATTTTTTGGCATTACTCAGTTTTACAGATATAAATACCGACTTAGATATAAATTCAGGATCGTGATTGCTGCGCCATTAGATTTAGGGAAGACGTAGGCGTGTGGTATAGGTATATACTTTGTCATATATGCTTTCGCGTATCGCCTGTCTGCCACCACAAAAATAACCTTATCGGAACCAGTTTAAATTACGACATACTAATTATGTCATTCGTCTACCCTTTACTCCCAAACATTGCGAGCGAACGACGAATTCGCGTTTTGCGTGACTTCGCGTGTCCAGTGTCGCTTATTTGTAAGGAGGGGTACTCACTGGGAGCATTCGCATGTAATGTAACAACTCAGATTAGAGGACCATATCGGTACATTCAACGTGATCGTTTGACGTCTGAATTTTGAATTTTAGCAACACAAACTACTGTGACGCTAGTGAATCATTGATGATTTGAACGATTTGTGATTCCAATTTCTTACATTCTAGATTATATACTTCATAGATGTGAGCGGGTGATTTGGAACATTTATAGTGAATTCGCCGTAACGAGAATTACAGTGCACACGCGAGTAATGAAACGATTTTTAAAATTACAGAGTACGAAACCAAGTATAACAGAAATAGTAGTTTCAAGTACGCACATTTTAACGTCAATCCTTGGCCACTATGTTGACCTTGGGCACGTAATTCGAACACTAGATTTTAAATCTATCAATGGTTACATTATATATACATTATACATATATACATTATATATACACTGGAGGACGGGCAGCAGCGTCCTCTCACTAATCGGTGAGTAACTGCGATCTCCAAGCCGCCTGCCAAGCGTGGGGATTATGGCAAACCCCCCCTCTTGGGGGAGGCTTTCGTTCAGCAGTGGACGTCTTCTGGCTGATGATGATGATGAATGGTTACATTACACGCGAATGTTCCCCGGTGAGTACACACCTTAACAATATCAATAACATACAGTCAGTCTGTAGCTAGTGGTACGTTAATGCAGGCCTTGAACCGTCAAAACGCTAGTGTCGCACGCTATGTCCAGGGCTTATAATCGAGGCTAGAAATTCGTTGGAACGACTATTATGGTCTGGATATTTGGTGTTGTTACAAAATAATGCGACAATGTTTGGAGAATTATGTGTGCGTTAGTTTTTGAGCGTTTTCTTTTTGGAATGAACACTTGATAACGATGTCTGCTCAAATTTTAACCCGCAAACATTATGTCTCCACTTAATGCTGCTTATAGGGTTTAATAAAATTATCTAGTTCGTAAAAAAATCTCGCTTGCATAATTGAGTTTATTCCTATTTTTAGCAATATTTACCGGTTTCTTGCAATTTACTCAAAATTTTGAGGGTATACGGGCTAAACCGACCTCAAATTCGGATTAACCGCATCGTAATACCTAGATGAGTCTGCGCAAAAGTACTGACCACTTTTTTTGTGTGCCAGTCTTTATCGTTTTTGTGTTTTTACATGTTATCTTATTCCACGTATTTTTATGCTTTACGTTTAGTTCTACGTGTTGTGATTGTTTTAATTGTCGTTGCTAAATAATGGCTCACAGATTTCAACTCGGTTTCGGCACTTGCAAGTAATTCTCTTTTCCAGGGCATCCGTCGACCTTGGAAAGGCATACTCCTCACGGGGCCTCCAGGCACCGGGAAAACGCTGCTTGCCCGAGCAGTCGCCACAGAGTGTCGTACCACCTTCTTCAACGTGTCTTCTGCTACCCTCACTTCGAAGTACAGGGGGGACTCGGAGAAACTCGTCCGGTTACTGTTTGATATGGTAAGGACATTTTTATTGATTTTGATATCTTCTTTTACAATTATTATTTTTAAAAAATCCGGCCTCTTTCTCACTTTGCCCGAAAGAGTCGTACATAGTGTCACTCTGAGAAGTCAGTTCTGGCGAAGGTCTTTAGTTTATTTTCCAAGTGCCTTAAAGTTGAAATCCTTCGATCAGCACTGAACGGTTCTCAGGCTGTTGTATGGTTACTAATAAAAAAAGGCGGGCAAGTTTTTATAAAGCGAATTGTTTATTTTTCGTCTTACAGGCAGCATTCTACGCACCTAGCACGATATTCCTGGACGAAGTGGATTCGCTATGTGCAGTTCGAGGCGCCGACTCCGAGCACGAAGCCTCCAGAAGATTCAAGGCTGAACTGCTCATACAGATGGATGGATTAGCTGCTGCTTTGTAAGTTATGCAGGGTGGAATTTTGAGACAATTTGGGCACTAAGTAGATTACGAAAATTTTATTGCAGACTGTATTTTTTTATCTGTGAATACAGGTCAATATTTTAGGACAGTCTGTTTTATCAGGACTGTAGCTAATACGTCTTAAAATCCACCCTGTATAAAGTACCTATAACGTTATATGCGACATTACTAGGCATTTATTAGTAAAGTTTATTTTTAGGTTAAAGTTAAGTGTAAAGTGGTAGGTGTAGATTTATTTACTAAAACGGTTACCGAGGATATTCCATCGGAGCTTGTTTGATTTCATGTGGTCATAAATGTTTTTGTTGTCTATTTGCGGCTAAAACAATGTCCATGTAGGTTGGATTTATGTGAAGCGAAAAATTCCTTCTATGTAAATTGCAATTTGCATTTAACATTGAATACCTATTTAAAAAATTCTTAAATCTTTGAGCTGAGTTTGATTGTACCTTGATATTGGTGTCTGAGTAGAAAGAAGCTAAAAGATTGACGACACGGCTGGCGCAGTGGCTAAGCGATTAGCTTTCTGCGCTACGTGTCGCGGGTTCGATCCTCGCACGGAACAAATATTTGTATGATCTACTGACAGTTGTTTCGGGTCTGGTTGTGTGTGCATGTGACATGTATGTTTGTAAACTGTACCCACGATACAGGAGAAATCCTAGTGAGGGGCAAAGTAAAAAATAAAAAGTGTTTAAATATTTGATTCTTCCTACTTTACATTTTTTCCCCGCTTTATTTGGGTTGGATTTTGGTAAAGAAGTTTCTTATCCGTTCTTCTCTATAGAAAACCAACACATTTTAAGGCGAAAACTAGAGTCTAACCATTCCCTAAAGCCTGAAAACGGTTTACATGAATAAAAATATATTTGATTTGAGTTTTAAGCAAAGAGGCTTTATATCAGGACGTAAAGAAGGTATGAAAAATAATCATCATCTGCCTAGCCTTTTCCCAACTATATTGGGGTCGGCTTCCAATCTAACCGGTTGAGGCTGAATATCAGTATTTTACACGGAGCGACTGCCATCTGACCTCCGCCACCCAATTACTGGGTAATACTGATACTCTAAGGTTAGACTGGTCGTCAGACTTTCATATGACACCCGGGACCAACTGCTTAACGCGCTTTCCGAGGCACGGAGGGGTCTCGATATGTGAAAAATGGTCACTCATCCAAGGACTGACCGTGGCAAGCGCTGCTTAACCTCGCAGATAAATCAATCTGCGCGATACCTAGGCATGTATTTACGAGCCTCTGAAGGTATTAAAAATAATGATAACTATATATTATTATGTGTTGTTTCAGCCATCGGGATAAGCTTATTATGGTGTTAGCGGCGACGAACCACCCGTGGGATATCGACGAGGCTTTCAGAAGACGATTCGAAAAGAGGATCTACGTTGGTCTACCTGATGGTAAAGTTAATTTATTAATACACTACATAATAATTTTACTGAGACTTTTAAATGGGAGCAGATATAAAAAAAATCGCTCTTAGTCAAAACTCTCCTCTGCTTGACAAAGCGAAAACTAGCATAGCATCACGTCTATATTCCCCGGGTTAAGGCAGAGGAGTACTATTATATATCCAGACTTCGCCGATGCTGTTATTGAGTGCCATGTAATAGGGGGCGAAAAGTATAGATACTATCCTACTAATAATATAAATGTGTAAGTTTGTGAGGATGGATGGATATTTGTTACTCAATCACGCCAGAACGGCTGAACGGATCTGGATGAAATTTGGCACATAGATAGATTATAGTCTGGAAAAGCACATAGGCTACTTTTTATCACGGAAAAAGGTACAGGTTCGTAAACCACGCAGGCGAAGCCGCGGGCGGCAGCTAGTATAAAATAATATGGTACTAAATAAAGGAAGCTGTTCTCTGTAAGATTTTCATTTTATATCGTGTCAGCATGAGTTTTCATTATACTCGAGATATTTTTTTTCTTTTTAAAACGTTGCCCCTCACTAGGATTTCTCCTGTATCGACAAATAGGGTGCGCTGGATGGGGTCTTTACGTACGGCCCGTACTGATCAACATAATAACCGTTTTGCAGAGAAAACGAGAGTAAGACTCCTGAAGTTGTGTCTGCATGAAGTGGTGTTGCAGGACAGCGTGGATTTGAAGGATGTGGCTACCAGACTGGAAGGGTACAGCGGCTCAGATATTAGTAACCTTTGCAGGTGAGATATAGCCATATAGCCAGTTTTAAACCTTCGAGCCAGATGTTGTATTAAAACTTTATTCTGACTTAGATAAATTGTCGACTTAGTATTCGATTAATTGTCATTTGTATTGTCAGTTTTATATTACGAACTGTATTTTAACCAAATCAACTAAAAAACCATTCAGTATTATATTTTTAAATTGCTAATCCTGCAATACTATGCAAAAAGTGAACCGCAAATGAATCAATGCTTCTTTAATTTTCCTAAGAGCATTGAAACCTGCAGAAAGAACTAGAGTAAAAGTAAAAGTTATTCTTTACAAACAGTACCTACATTCAAAAACTTCTATTGAATTTGAATATATTCAGGGACGCAGCAATGATGACGATGCGACGCAAAATAGCCGGCAAGACTCCAACGGAAATACGAGAACTGAAACGATCCGAACTGGAGGCTCCTGTATCTCTCGAAGACTTGAATGTCGCGATGAACAAGACCAGGTTAGAATACCACAATATTGTTGTACACGTTGATGATTTTCAATTTTAGCGTTTATTTTATTCCTGACAGCCCTATTTCCAACTTGCGTAGTCAGGTTTTTTTAAAAGCGGTTATTTGCTAATCGAGAATGTGAGCCAGGTATGAATAGCTTTATCATTTACAGTACGATAGCTATACATCACAGATTTTACGGTACATGTTTGCATTGACGCAGATGGTTCCGCAATAGAAAAGACGAGTATATCTCAAAATAGGCTCCGGATTACAAGCGTTAAAGCTAAAGCTAAAGATTTTTATTCCACGCGGTGGAAGGTTCCTATTTGGGACGGTCGTATGGAGAACAAACTGTATTCAATTTCGTCGAGTATTCACCATGCAAATGCATGAAATTCTCTTTATAGCACTTTGTTAATAATATAGAGAATTTCAAAAGGTAACTCTAAGTCTAGGACTGATGAAATTTATATTTCCAGGCGGACAGTGTCTGAGGCCGACGTGGACAAGTACAACAGCTGGATGTCCAAGCACGGGTGCTCCTAGCGCCGCGCCCCGGCGCTCCGGGCGCTGCTGCAGAGACTGCGCAACGGTTAAATACCGACATCTACCGAACAGTGACGTAGAATACCTGGGCTAGGCTGACATCTCTGAAAAAATCTTTGGATTATGCAGATCAACCGTAATGGTCTTGGATTCTAGTAGAAACCTGGTACTTGAGATTTTTATTAGAAAAAAATCTCTCCGTTTTTTATCGTGATCAGTCCTGGATTTTCAAAATTTAGTACACTTCGGTATTTTTTTATCGGAAAAATAATAGCAATGTGTAGACTTATCACTCAAATTCTGGGTAACCCTCCAACTAAGCAAAACATGCTAGTGCTAATATTGGGTTTACCGCCGTTCATTTCTGGCAAAATGAGATTTGAAATATTAATTTGTTTTGAACTGTTTATATATTATCCATATACATATATTTATACCAATACGGGTGCGTAAAAGTCAGCATAAATAAAAAAGAGAAAAACTTTTTAAACTGAGAGTCAGCCTATTACCAGTAGATGTTTGTGTTAACTTGGTAGATGAGACATTTGAAGTGAATTTGGTGAACTTTTAAATTATTAAGTCTAAATTATACGAGATATGAGACACTTCAAGAGTGGTAAAGATGTGCATTGAAGTTTCAAAGCTTTTTAGTTTTGGATCAGTGTGAACATTGAAATGTTGCGCAGCGTTGATTTCTGAAGTAGTGTCGGGTAAGGATTACGCTCATAGTATGGAGTAATAAGCGAATGGAGTGCTAATCCGCATACTACTCTTTGGAAACACACATGATGTGTGGGGTGCGCGGGTGGGGCAATACGTATGTCAGCGCAAATGAGTTTGTCACTGGCGTAAAGTTGCAGTCGTTTTCCTATTGGTCGTTTGTACCACTGACGATTACTACTGAAGTTCACTTGACGTTAGATATTGCGTTTGCATTCACATTAGAATTCCATTTGTTTACTACTCCGTAGCTGATGACTAAATTAGCATTTTTGGATGTAAGTCTGCTGAATTAATATCGCACTCTGTTAAGTTTATCTCTTTGAACAGCGCTGTTGTTCGTGAATAGGAGGTATTATGTCATCGGCGCCAAGTGCCAAATTAATTCAACAGAGTTATAAATACATATGTAGAGATTTTTATATTTCAGTATAAGATGCACTTTGAACGAATAGTTAACATTATAAAAGAAGAAAACTAATATACAAGACATTAGAAATTATATAAACGATTTAGCGAAGATAAGATTTTAAGGATGACTTTTAAAGTCACTGATTACGAAAACAATAACTTGTTTAACTCACTACGAACATAGTTTATTTTTTTACATATTTTCACTCAAATAAACTCTCATTATTATAGATTTAGTTTGGATTTATTTATTTAAATAGACTTGTATGTAATAACTTTTGATAATCGATACTAATATAATTGGCTTATTACTTTGCGTTATTGAATAATTGGTAACTAAATCATGAGTTCACCTTTTATTTTTAGTCGAGTTTTATGGCTTTTTTGTGCTTTTTGTTTGGGATTTATAACACGGAACTTATGAAGGGATGTTTTTTGTAATAAAACAACAAGAATGGTCAAAATCTGTTTATTGAGGAATGGCGTAAAAATAGTGTTGTTTATAAATTTGTCTGTCTGTCTGCGTAAATATTTCAGTGTAAAATGTAGCCGTACCGTGCCGTTGGTTAACGTGTAGATAAAGGATTTTAATAAAGCTCTTATACGAAGTTTGATACAGTAGACTTTGATTTCACTCGTTTATTGATATGTCTCATAATATGTTAAGGCCACAAATTGGTCCGTTTAAGTTAGTAACAAAATATGTAATAAAAAATAACTAACAAGAAAAATATAATATTGAAACTATAATAATATGATTATGAAAATAAATATATTTGTATTACATTAAACAGTTTGACATCGATTCAAATGTTCATCGAATCAAACTTTAATGTTAATATTATTATAAAATTAAATTCATCAGAGTTTAGTCTGATACTTCAACAAAAATGACTAATTAGAGATGTACCAACCAGCTCATCCAGTTGAAACTCGACTAATATACATTTGTTTCTTGTAATCGATTAATTTGATTAATCGGCTAATTTGTCAACTCTAGTTTTTACATCCCTGCTAAAAATATACTTTCATTATAATATCACTATCCATGCAATCGTTTCACTAAAAATTACAAGATGGAACATTCCTTATAATATTTAAAGAGTGAATACTTAATATTTCGCTAAATTTGAAGGCACTATATTAATATTTACACGAGAACGAACGCTCAACAAACATGCGATAAAAAATTAAAAAGAAAACGTATCTTTGGCTATAAATAAAGTATAATTGTCGGTTACACGCGCTCACACTGTCTTACAACTAGTTATAACGTAGATCTATTTCTGACGAGCCAACGTCTCACGTGCGATGCTCTTTTCACCTTGAACTACTTCTCATTGAAGAATTCCATGTAATCCCGTAAAACCAACCCGTTATCTTCATATCTAAATACCTGGTATACCTAAGATATTCTTCTTTTTAACAGGCGCGTGCGTGTAAAACGATCCAATAAATTGACTTAAAACAAACAAAAATATATCTTTTCGCTTAATCTAAAGTTAATATTTAAAGAACATTTTGTATCGTGATTCATATCATAATGTGAATACTATCACAATGTTGCTTTCTATCATAATTATGTCACTTGCAACAATAACTGATGTCTTTTGTTCCGATTTTGTACTAAAAGACTCCGAAACTATGACATTTCGGACATGCCAGTGATTCCATTCATATGTACCTATACTATCACAGTATTTGAAGACAATATTATATTATCAGGTCTTTCGATCATCTTTTGAGATAGTAAAATCGAAGAAGATCATTGGGAAATGATATCTTATGCAGCTCTCAATCATAGCGTCTTCAAATACAGGACTTTCATTACTCGCCGTCAATAAATTACAAAATTCATCTACTCTACTTACAATTCTGAAAAATCTAGCAACAAATTCAGAAAGACTACAAAATCTAATTTCTATGTATTCTATTTTTTTTCGTTTGTACGTAAATGATAATCCGAGAATATTTTCACGGCCGAAAATAGGTGTATATGCCAGTCGCGTTGAAAGATATTAAACGATTTTAGACTCAGTCGAGTGATGCTTAACAGCTTTTATTAGTACGGGTTTTTACCGACATAACTTTCAAACATGGTACCCGAGTGTGTGTAAACAAACAGTTAATCACTTAAATGACTTAAATCAACTTCAAAGACTTATAAACAGTGAAGAATGAGATAGTTCTATCAGCATGTCTATCAAATCTTTAACGTGTGTGAAGGGACCGTAAAACGGGGTGAATTAGGGATGCAGGGGTGAATAGAAACAAATCTTTGAAAGGATTTCAACATTGAATGAACACAGATTTTTATCTACAAGGACTTCATTCTTTTTAGTAAATTATAGTAAATTAATCTTCGAGTCCTTGTTGGCATCAAATAAAGTTATTCCAAGGTTGAAATGATTCCAAAGTTTTGTCTCTATTCACCCCGTTTCACGGCACCTAACAGCTACCTACATTTGAATAGACTGTGCGGCCAACTTATTGTCTTTGCTTGCCAAAGCGTGCTTTTGCATAATAAGATAGTCACTAAGAATGATGTGGGTATTTCAGAGAATCCTGTTTAGTTCTATGTTAGTTATTGAAGTTATAGGTGTATTAGATGTCTGCATACCGATCTCTTTTGTCGTGTGTACAGCACGTAACAATAATTCTACAGCTTTTAGTCCACTCACAACGCGGTAGACGGTACCGGCATCACGATTTTTTGTCTCGCTCTAATTTTCTGTAACCTCCCATACTTGTGTCTTATCTCCAGAGACCTGCTGCCGCCTGCCAAGGCATCAGTAGACTAAAGGAGTAATCGTTTAGAATTTTCTTCGTGACTGACATTCCACCCACCCCAGCGTCACCAGCATAGCCGAACACTCGCGCTAGGTAAGGCTATCTTATCCTAATTAGTCTTGTGGTCACTCGGGCGCCGCCGTGCCCCCGTTGGCCTCGGCCGCCTTGCGCTCGTCGTCCTCATTCTCTAGGATGTCGGTGAAGCAGAACGGCGCAAACGCGTACCCTTGACCCTCGTAGAACTTGCTCATGAATTCCACCCTGGAATGAGCGAGTATACACTATGATATCTGGTTCTGAACAAGGAGTAAGCTTCTATATTCAGAAGGTCTCATATTTAATGCACCTTTGAAAATACGTCTGTAGTTTGTGGGCAGGCAACAGTTTTTTTTATTACTAATATTTGCTATCAAGACTCTTGGTTTCCTTAACATTGAGCAGACCAGGTGGCTGTTGTATTTTTTTATGAGTACAAAACCAGATCTTAGAAAAGTAATAAGATTATGTAGTTTTCGAGGTTCTGTATTATAGATTGGTTAAAACTATGATGAATTTGTAAGTAATTTAGCTCATACTGAGAATAGGCCAATTCCCAGCAGTATATTAAAATTGGAGTAGGTTATATTTCCGACAAATATTTGATACCTACCAGTGCAATCGAAGCGTGTGTAGGAAGGCGGACAGACCCTCCATTAGCACTAAGATAGCCAACGTGAAGAAGGCCCACACGGCGAATATCACGTACAACTTGATGGACGTCACGCCCGGCGAGCCCATGCCCATGCGCAGGACACGCTGCCACAGTACCGCTGATAGCTCTGGAAATAGAAAAATGCTTTTATAGTTATGAAAGATTGATGCGGTTTTTTCATTTCCTCAATAAAAAAAAAATATTCAGTTTCAATAAAATAATGTATAGTATTCTATTTGTTTACTGATCCTTGCATAAGGCCCACAAAACACCAAGACGAAGAAACTTGTATTATAGATTATACATAATATATTAGTAACTCACGCGCATGAGCGAGTGACAGCGCCCAAAGCCGAAGGTAAGACGCGGTGTGAGATACTGCTCCCAGGACGTACTCGATAGTATGTATACATTGTGTGATCAGCTCCTCAGCGATGCCACCATCGTGAGCATCTTTCTCAGCCACGTCACCACTTTCCACCCCTTGTTGGTATTGCTGGAAGTAAGTGTAACAAAAAGTTGAACGTACGCTCATAGTATTACCAATCATATGGCATTTGCAAGCTGCAGAAAACGTTTGGGAAAGTCAATCATTGTCATCTGCCTATTTTACATATTTTTTCTAACTATCTTGGTGCTGGTTATCAATAACTAGATGAGGCTGAATATTTGGTATTATACAGATTTTACTGCCATCTGGTATTCGGAATCCAATTACTGAGGTAACAGATACCTTATGGCCAGACCAATACACTTATGGTGAGGTGTACGGAAAGAGCCTCTAAGAGTGACGAAACATAGTATGGCCCACCCCAGGCAGTCAGTCGATACCACCCTTACTAACTGGCTAATCTTTACCGTACAATATAGCAGGCCAGTAGGCCCATAATAGCTCGTACCGATTCGATAGAAGAAAGTATTTGGTAACCGAAATCTTTTTTAAAGCTAGATATTATAAATATTAAGTGCTTCATTGGTCTAGTGGTCGTGGTCGTAAGTGTGACTGCTGAATCTGACAGTGGCAGTCTTATTGGGTTTTTCTGTATGAAAAATCTCAGTAGCAGCACGTAGGGAACTGTGCCCGGTAGAAGGCAATAGGCTACACATGTATCAAATAACAATATGTCTTACCTTCCGTTTCTTAGCCACCATAATCTTGTACACTGGCTTGCCGAACAGCATGATGGGTATGCATAGGAAGGCAATCGCTAAGAATGCTTTTTGCAACTGATCCTGTCCGGCGTACATCATCGCACGGCACGGAGGTTTATCTTCAGAGCTCTTTAGAAGCATCATGTTGATAAATATAATTAGGACTGAAGGAGCGCATGATGAGCCTAGAGCTGGATCTGAAAGCCGAAATTCATGAAAGAGCTATAAAGAAAAAAACCTTTCTAATCAATTTTCAAATTGATCGTCTATCGGTTTTTAAACTCCGATGTTTTACATTGCTAAATTTTAACTATGTGAAGACAATGCAAATATGTAGTTAATTATCATCTCCATATAATGTCAGCTGGTGAATTTATAGAGATTGAACTGAGCCTCACAATAGATCCTGGTAGAAGTCAATGTTCATCATTGTGCCATACAGAAGTTATTTTAAATTAAATCAAGAGCATCACCCATCGATAGCTCAATCCAAAACTTCTTATGGCTATATTACCACATACCGGCAGAAGGACAGATTTCAGTGTAATGCAAAAGGGGCATAACACCATAAAAACATACGAGCATATATATCATCATCCACGATACAGACAATAGAGTAGCGTTATGTCCAAGAGTCCTAACACTAGTATCTTACCTGTTGCCACAGCAGAGTACATGGTCCATTTCATAAACATCAGTAAACACAGGTACCAAAACAGAAGCAATAGGAACAATATCTGTGGTATGTACTGCAAAAATATCATCTCCGGCTTCCTGAAGAAGCTGTGGAACAAAAACAGTGTTAATTATAACGTCATTACTACTAATTGGAAATATACTAAACATTCTAGTTTCTATGAATACAGTAATTACTTGAAGTTTACCACACTCATTGTTACACCGAACGCCATATGGATCACGCCGAATATAATCGACAGTTTCATCTTGAATGAATTTAGGAATATTATGTTGTTGGAGGCGAACTGGAAAGAGAAAAATATTGTGTGAAGGTCAAAGTATGTATGTACACATGGCTGCATTAATAAGTCACGTAACTTTATAAGTACTGGGTAACCAATTACAGCAATTACGTAAAAGTCGAGCGTTAATTAAAATGCTATCGAAATTGAAAGTAGAAATAGTTTCATTTTTTTCTAACCTATATTAAAAAGAAAGAACGATGTTTTTTTAGCTAATTGAGTACGTTTTGTAACACCGAATGAATCTTAAACTTTGAAAATACGAGTACATCTACTAGGGCCATCTATTGTATTTGAGTAATAGCAGAACATAAAAATCAAAGTTCTCACCTGCCAAGCAGGGTCCAATCCAAATGGATAAGGCGTCTGCGTATACGCTGTCTTTGGATCCAATTCAAGCATAGTATGGTTTTGTAGAACACCATCCTCATATACATTCCTCCAACTAGTCCCAAATATGTTAAGGGACTTAGAGAACATGTCGTTGTATATCAAACCAGTGTATATAGAAAATATTCCCATTAGTAATATTATGTATCTTCCGCCAAAGAAAATGTTCCATATTTCGTTGTCTGTCTTGATTTTCAAGAACTTTTTCTCGAAGATGACTAGGATAGCAGCGAAGGCGGTCATTATAATACCATGGCCGACGTCTCCGAACATCACGGCGAATAGGAACGGGAATGTTATGATCGTGTATAATGCTGAAAAGATAGTATAATGGTTTACTATTTTATGTATGGTTTTTATGATAGAAGAAGGCAAACAGGCTTGAGGGTAACCTGATGGTAAACGTTTACACCGCATGAACATCTGAAATCTAGTGATTACGGATCTAAGGCTAAAATTTGAATGTCTATTTATATATTCTGGTATTTTCGTATTTGATGTATGGGAAACTATATAAAAAGCATTCTAAAACTATCCAAAAAGTTTTTATGAAATGAAATGAAATGAAATGAAATGAAATGATTTATTTTGCAATTAGGATTTTTCAATCACTTTTACACGTCTTTTTTTAAACTAGATGGCGTCGGCATTTCCTATGACTATCCCTGAGAAGAAACGCCGAAACAAACTCAGGGGTCAAAGTCTATTTTAAAGTCCAGACAGATTGTATTGATGTAAAGGTTTATGTGAGACAAATATAGGGTGGAATAGCCTTTTGAAGAAAGTGCCATAACTATTTGAGCTAACCTGTCGCAACAGAGTGCAAGCATGCATCAGTTATCGTGAGAATTAATGAAATGAAGAGCGCTCAGCCTAGATCTCACTCACATTTACAATGTATAGCGGTTATATATAAGAAATAATTTCCATTTAAACGACATTACAATAACAAAATAATGAAGTAAATAATATAATAATTAATGGCAAAATTTGTATATAAAAAAAAAAGGAAAGGCTAAAGAGCGGCTCAATCCCAAGCGTTTTTGTCATCTAAATAGTCCGAAATTTTATAGTATCCTTTTTTACAAAGTTTAGATTTAATTACAATTTTGAACTTCTTTAATGTTAAATTACGTATATCATTGGGAAGCTTATTGTAAAAGCGTATACATTGTCCCATGAACGAGTTGCTTATTCTGTGGAGGCGCGTAGCATGTACAGCAAGGTTGTGTTTATTCCTAGTGTTCAAAGAATGAGTATCAGACAGTTTGACAAAGTTCGAAATATTTTTATAAACATATATTAAATTTTCAAAAATATATTGTGACGCTACAGTTAGAATATTAATTTCCTTAAATCTGTGTCTCAGCGACACCCTTGGACCAAGATTATAAATAGCTCGGACAGCCCTTTTCTGCAAGACGAATATAGTATTGATGTCTGCAGAGTTTCCCCAGAGGAGGATGCCGTAAGTCATAACGCTATGAAAATAACTGAAATAAACTATTCTGGCTGTATCCACATCAGTTAAGTGCCGAATTTTTTTGACAGCAAACGCGGCAGAACTAAGCCTACCCGATAATTTGTTTATTTGCGGGCCCCATTGCAGTTTGGCGTCTATAGTGATGCCTAGAAAAACAGTCGAATCCACAATGTCCAGTTCCACTCCATTCAATTTAACATTGATTGGTACTTGTCGGACATTGGGCGTTGAAAATTTAAGACATTTGGTTTTTTTCTCATTAAGGAGAAGATTATTAACATTGAACCAATGAACTACATGAGATAGTGCAACGTTAACTTCGCGAAAATCTAGTAATTGTCGTCGAATTTTAAATATTAGAGAAGTATCATCCGCGAACAATACTACCTCGTGATTATCCCGTACGTAATATGGCAAGTCATTAATATAAACTAGAAACAAAAATGGACCTAGAATTGAACCCTGCGGGACGCCCATGGTGACCTCAGATCCCGAAGATCTCTTGCCATTAATATCGACTCTCTGAATTCTATTGCTTAAATAAGAAGATAAGAAGTCGAGAGCCTTGTTCCTTATGCCGTAGTGGTATAATTTCCTGATGAGTGTATAATGGTGTACGCAATCGAAAGCCTTTGACAAATCGCAGAATATGCCAAGAGCATCTTGCGAGTCTTCCCAGGCATCGAATATATGTTTCAGCAATTCCACGCCCGCATCTGTCGTTGAACGTCCCCTTGTGAAGCCAAACTGCTTTTTATGAAGTAGGTTGTGTCTATTAAAATGTCTTAACATCTGATTTAAAATCAATTTTTCAAAAATTTTACTCAAAGTGGGTAGAATTGAAATAGGCCGAAAATTTGTGGGATCCGTAGAACTACCAGATTTGAACAGTGGTATTACTTTACTTTGTTTCATCAAGTCAGGAAATACACCAGATGCAATACAAGAATTGAACACGGTTGCCAAGTAAGGTGAAATCACGTCAATTATGGACGAGATAGTTATGGAACCTCAAGGAAATTAAATTTCTTACAGTAGAATGTATGTAATCCAGTGTGTTTTCTGAATGCAGTGCATCCCTCCATCAGATATTTACAACTTTTGTTTATTAGCTTTACCTGGATTGACTTCTCTGTAGCTGGCAATTCCATAGGAATCAATGAGGTTCTGGAAGCCCCGGGTGAACTTGTTGGTGCGGTTGAAGGTCGGAGGTACTTCATGCGTTGGTACGTAGTGTAGGATGGACGGGATTGGACTGCCGCTCGCTTTCTGTAATGAACAGCAATTCGTAAACATGTGCCTCTGCTATCGTAACCACAACGACAGCCTGGATTTTAATCTCTTCTTTGTTCTTGACGAGCTATGACAAAGGCAATTTAGCATATTATTCATGGGATCATACAATGATTTTCTTTTCGCCATTTCTGGGTTGGTCTCATACTAAAAGTAATTCGTATTGATGAGTACAGTAACCCTTATAAGAGATCAGGGTCATATAAGTAGGACCTTGTATATGTTTCCAAGGTTTTTTGATCGTCGAACAAAACATACATACATCAATAAAATTTGAGGAAACAAAATCCTACCACTCCATTTTCTAGCGCCTTTTGCACCGCATTCAGATCTCTCCTCGGCACCCAACACTCGGCGATGAGGCACTTCTTGACGATGTCCATGCTGAACATGTTCAGCGTATGGTAGATGGCCTTCTCCTTCCGCACGGCTACCATCCAGGTGCTGATGTCTCGCGCGATATTGGTCAGGACCAGGCGTCTATGGTTCTCTGTTTGTTCTAATACCTGAAATATTAGACGAACTTTAGTCATATTTTGTGCGTAGAACGTAACATGATTGATAATCATGAGGTTCTTGTGGATATGGTAAAAAACAAAGAGATCTTTTTTCTTCTTTTTTCATATTATGTATTTACTGTCCTTGCGGGTTGACATACACCTGAGTGTTTGCCAAATTAATCCAGGTTGGCTTGGACTGGCTTTCTCTAAGGCGGCTGATTCCCTAAGTATCAAGAGAAGTATCCTTTTTTGCAATAACAATAACATCCTTTGGTCACCAATACTATAGATTGTTCTACAATTGACGTTTGCGCAGGTTCATATGGTACATACCATTTCCAAATCCGTGATCCTGGAACCGACTCCAGCTAACATTTCTTGCTGGTCCTTGTACGTAGCAGGACACGGGTATAGCGTGGCCTTGAACCCATGGCAAACCTTCTTGACACGTAGTTTGATCTGCTCACCGTGGAAGAACACTACGAATACCGTCTTCTGGAGCTCGTGACCCTGAAATATTTGGACCAGGATAAGATACGTTGTTTTGTTTATTTTATACATATGGCAGAGGACCAATTAAATAATTGAGGCGTAATTGGACGGAAATTCCTGCTTTAAAAACTACAGAATGTTTTGCAAGAATCTCTTGAAGTCTTCTGAAGTTTTAAGCAGTCATTTGTTTGACGGAGACAGGCGACTCATCCGGCCGTGTCTTGGCCAGTATAAGTTATTATGTGTGATACGAAAATCAGTCTCTTTTTTTAAATGTTATCCCGCAAATGGATTTCTCCTGTATTGTAGGTACAGTGTACAAACATACATGTCTCATCGCAAATATTTGTTCCGTGCGGGAATCCAATCCTCGATATGTGGCGGAGAAAGCTATTCGCTTAGCCACTGCGCCAACTGTGCCATACAGTTGCCTACGCAGTGCGACAATCTGTTCATTACTTTTTTGTATAACTATTGAACTTTTTGGCCGAGGGTACCAGAATGTGACTGCATCCTACTACTATTATAAATGCGAAAGTATGTGAGGATGGATGGATGGATGTTTGTTACTCTTTCACGCAAAAACTACTAAACGGATTCGGATGAAATTTGGCACACAGACAGATCATGTCCTGGATTAACATATAGGATACTATTTATTCGAATACATGAAGTAGTTCCCCTAGGATGCGGGTGAAACCGCGGGCAACAGTTAGTCACAAATAATCGTTATGTCGTACGTTTGACGCATTAAAAATATTTTTTAATAACAGTGGCATATAAAATTTAAAATTGCAAGGATAAAGTAAAAAATCTTGTCAATGTTGAATCATAATCTATTAGAACATCCGGTACAAGCGAATATTTTAAACATTAAATTTTCAAGAGACGGTTTTTATAAAATCAGAAGCATTAATTGCGTGGTTTTCATGTTTGCACATTGAGACATGACCGAGTAACACAGAAAAAGTAAAAAAAAAGTAGTAGAAGATGTGGAAATTTAAGTCATGAATCCAAAAGCTTAAACTGCTTCAATGGTCGCAAGTGTGAGGTCGTGGATTCGATTCCCGGGTCGTGCAAAAAGTTATTTGTTTTTTTGAATGGAAATTCTCAGTAGCAGCGTGGAGCTACGAACTCTGCCCGGTTGATGACTATAGGCTCGCCCCCTATTACATGGGACTCAATAACAGTATCGGCAAAATGTAGGTGCACAATAGTACCTACACTTCTGCTTAAGCTATCGGAGATACAAGCGTGATGTAGGCTGTAATCATCCGTAGGGCCAGTGCTGATTGACCGATTTCCTCAATATTCGTTTAAGCAGTAGCGCTAAATGAAGGTCCAACAAAATATGGCTAAAATACTTTACTATGCTGCTAGCTACTAGTCCTCCTGACCGAATTTCGGTCACGGCGGCCAATCTCACCGGAGATTAGCCAACTACGCAGGAGATATTATAGAGCACAAGTGTGTGCGCAAACATAGGTGCACTCTCTATTCCTTCATTCTCATAGTCCGATAGGACGGCAATCCGAAACGACCGGAGAGAGATCAGGCGCAGGACCAACGGCTTTACCTACGTAGTTTCCGAGGCACGGTGTGTATTCACTTACACAGGGACCTAGACCCGAAGCAACTATCCGTAGATCACACAAATATTTGTTCCGTGCGGTAATCGATCTCGCGACACGTAGCGCTCTGCGCCAACCGTGCCGTTACTTTACTATAAATCATCTCCAGTCCACATTAGATACAACAAAGAGATTCCACGAACATATATTATTCATATATTTCCGAGAACTTTTGAGACTAAACAGTCAAAATATGTGGACAAGGCCACCGAAATTTAGTTCAAAAGACATATTATCACGCCCGTATTCCCCTAAAGGTTAGGCAGAGGTGTACTATTGTACATCCACATTCCGCTATCCGTTATTGAGTCCCATGTAATAGGGGGCGAGCCTATTGCCATCTATCGGGCACAGTTCCAGATTCCGTGCTGCTACTGAGAATTTCCATACAAATAATCCCTGTAACACTTTGCCCGACCCGGGAATTGAACCGAGGACCACACGCACAGCAGTCGTGTTTGCGACTACTAGACCTATAAAGCAGTCATTCAAAGTCAGTTCAAAAGACAATATTTTATAAACAGTCGTAAAGTCAATCCGTACCATACTGGTAGGTTTTTCTAGAAACTCATGAAAACTCAGTAATGGGTACCGTCTAGAAAAATCAATATGAGCCCCGGGGTTAACGACCCGCGACCACTTGTGGGTTCCCATATTAAATACAATAGCGTATTACTGCAGCTTTGTTGCGTTTAATCGTTTGTTTGTTTAAGGCTTTATTTCATTAGTGCTTGTAATTACTTGAAATATTTAAGGTTCGTTGAGAAATGGATACTTGTACGTAGGTACATTTAATAGGGCTTTTTGTTTAAGAAATGTTCGGTGAACATGTGTATGATTTTAGGGCTCCAAACTCAAAGGGTAAAACAGAGCCCTATTACTGTGACTCTAATGTATGTCAGTCCGTCAGTATGTCACAAGTATTATACTCGTAAACCAATTGAGTTACAAACTAAAATAAAAGTTGTCAGTTTGAGACCATTTTTATTACACAGGGTCTATCTCAAAAATGAAATTAGTTAGGAAATTGAAATCTCTGCATAAAATGTTTTATATGCGGTTCTGTATTTAAACAACGATACTAAAAACGCCGATTCATTACGTACTTTGTAAGCAGTGACTAAACCAGAGGGTCCCAGGCTTTTTTTTCTCATACACCACTTTCAAAATTTTGCTGGTTCCGGTGGACCCCCTGCAGCTACATTTCTACCATATTGTTAATTGAATTGTAAACCCCAATTTTTTTGTCACGCCAACGTAGACCCCCGTCGAGCCTCCCGTGGACCCCTGGGGGTCCACCTGGACCACTTTGGGAACCAATGGACTAAACAAACAATATGGTTTTTTATTGTGCCCGGTAGATGGTAGTAAGCTCGCTTACATAAGAGTCAAAAACGCCATAGGTGAAATGTAGGTGTACAAAACGTACACGTACACGGCAATGTGATGTTATGTTATAGCATAAAAGTAAAAAAGTAAAGTCGAACGGTAGAATGCCCGGTTTACAATACCATGTAAGCAAGTTATTAAAACCTCACAAATGTCTTTTTAAAAACAGTCGTCAAATCCGCTGTAGTAGAGTTCCATGTCACAGGATCTACTGGGACGGTACTGATCCTTCATATTTTACCCGCTATAATACCTATGTGTTACTGAGTCTCCGGTGAACGGTAGAAAGAGAAAAGAAGGGAAACCGAAAAGTGATATTACCGAAATATAATGCCTTAGGTCGGCAGCGCTTCCTTAACTTAATAGACAGAATGGTTGGCACAGTAGACGCCTGTGTTGTCACGTGGAAGCTCATTATGCATAAGTTTATGATTGAGTTTAGCCTGCTTTATTGGTCTTGTGGTGAGCGCGACAATTGGGCGAGAGGTCCTGGTTACAATGGGCTAGACAACTGCATCAAAACTAAATTCTGAAATCTTGTTTGGTAAATAGTTTTCCTTCTAAAAACTCAGTAAAACTTATTCTCTTGCTTATCTTTGACGTTTTCAATTTTTGATTTATCAAAATCACACAGTAAGTACGTCAATGGCAATGAAAAACTATGACGTCACGCCTTGCTATTCCGATAATTTTTAGAACAAAATGTCGTGTTTGACAGTTCATAAAAAGTAACTCAGATGACTAGTAGTCAACTACCGTATTCTCGGGTCAAAGATCTTTGTGTGGATGTTTTCAGTAGCAAAGTTTCTGTTGATGGCAATCTTCCCCTTATTAAATGGGACATCGGTGAAATGTGGGTGTACAATAGTACATCTTGCCCAAACGGCGACATGGTTGGCGCAATGGCTAAGCGACTAGCTTCCTGTGCTACCTGTCGCGGTTTCGATCCCCGCACGGAACAAATATTTGTTGTTTCGGTACTGGTTGTCTGTGCATGTGAAATGTATGTTTGTAAACTGTACCCACGATACAGGAGAAATCAAAGTGTGGGGCAATTTAAAAAAAAAAAAAACTTCAGGTAATACAGGCGTGAGGCAGAGATTTTCGATGTAACTTCTAACCAGTATGCCAATTTTGTAAGTAATGCCTTGTAATATGTCGCTGTGTGCGTGTTCAGTCCCTATCGTGCGGCCAACGAACATTTTATGAACACTCCATACATGTTATTAAACGAATAATTTTGATTTAGATAGGTCAATGACATTACGGTGAAGGTTTAGGATTATGTAAGCATATAATAGTTATAAAGGTTCAATAAACTCTTGTTTAAGTATAACGTTATATAGCATAGTGCAAGATTGCCTCATTGGTCTGAGCGTGAGGTCTTGGGTTCGATTCCCGGGTCGGGCAAAGTGTTATTGGGCTTTTCTGTCTGAAAATTCTCAGTAGGAGCATGGAGTCTGGAACTGTGCCCGGTAGATGGCAATAGGCTCGCCCCCTATTACATGGAACTCAATAACCGTATCGGTGAAATGTTCCTGTACAAGGGTACATCTCTGGGAACACTTCGGGGAATACAGGCGTGATGCTACGATATGATTAGCTTATTGACATCTTCAAGTTCCAAAGTCAACTGTAAAGATTTTTCTATATTCATTAATTTCTTTGAAAATGTTAACGACACTTCGGCACTTCGGCCGACCTAGTGATCAAGCCAAGTACCTGAAGCTCAGCAGCCGCTCTTATAAAGACGTGTGGAAAAGAGGTGTGGACTATTAAGCTTCTATCACAGGAAATATACTTGACCATGTTGTAGGTCATGAATAATCCTGAGGTCGTTGCTATACTTTCATTTCTGTACTCGTTACGACTATCAGAGGTATCGCTTGACAACTTATAAGTCTTAACTACATATACATATTTACCATGACACACACACTCCACATACGTTCCTGCTTACACTCGCACACCGCACGCCCTCTATCTTCCTCTATGTTTGCTTTTGTTAAATCTGATAATTTTGGCGGCACGGTTGGCGTAGTGGTTGATGGTGTAGTGTCTTCGATTCCCGCTCGAAGCAAATATTTGTATGATCTACAGATAGTTGTTTCGGGTCTGGTTGTGTGTGTATGTGCCATGTATGTTTGTAAACTGTACCCACGATACAGGAGAAATCCTAGCGTGGGGCAACGTATTTCTATAAAAGAAGAAAAAAAGAAATAATCTTACATGCTTCATATTATTGTTTTAATTTATATTGATATTGACGGCACGGTTGGCGCAGTGGTTGAGAGATCGACTGCTGCGCTATGTGTCGCGGGTTCGATTCCCGCACGGAACAAATATTTGTATGATCTACAGATCATTGTTTCGGGTCTGGGTCTTTGTGTATGCGAATATATGTGTTTGTAAACGCACCCACAATACAGGAATTATTCCTAGAGTGGGGCAACGTTTTTTAAAAAATAATAATAATTATAAATATATATATACTTCTGTCGACCCACGTTTAATTGGAAGAGCGGAATACTGCTATCGCAAGTAAATCCTTGCTTAAGAGTATCGTTTAGTTAAAAGTTTTCATACAAAATGCGTTAACGTTTTTACCTCACTAAACATGAGTTGATTTTGCTGATTTTTTTATATGTTATAGACACAAGTAAAAACTAGGTCGTCACGTTTTTGTTTTTTTGATATTGACTATAGATTTGACGACACGGTTGGCGCAGTGGCTAAGTGATTAGCTTTCTGCGCTAAGTGTCGCGGGTTCGATTCCCGCACGGAACAAATATTTGTATGATCTACAGATGGTTGTTTCGGGTCTGGTTGTGTGTACATGTGACATGTATGTTTGTAAAAATGTACCCACGACACAGGAGAAATCCGAGTGTGGGACAAAGTTTAAAAAAAAAAAAAAAGTGAAATAATTAACCCTCAAAATGCGTTTTGAACATAAAATCTTCCTTATACTTACCTCGTGATAGTTATTAAATTAATCAACATTTTGACAAAAAACAAAACGTAGGTATCGATCTTGTTTATAATCTGACAAAACGATAGAGACTCAAAATCAAATTGATTCGTTTAGATTTCGATGTAAAAACGTTAACGTCCAAACACCTATTTTGCGCGTATTTCAAGGCAATTTTGTCAGAAGTCGGCAGCTAAACGATACTCCTAAAAGGAGATTCCAAACCCTGTAACGCAATGCCCTATAAGCTATCATTTTATTTTATTAAAAGCAACTACAACTAATTTTCTAATCCTACTAATATTATAAATGTGAAAGTTTGTGAGGATTGACGGATGGATGGATGGATTTTTGTTACTCATTCACGCCAGAACGGCTGAACGGATCTGGATGAAATTTGGTACAGTGATAGATTATAGTCTGGAAAAGCAGATAAGTTACTTTTTATCCCGGGAAAATGTACGGGTTCGTAAACCACGCGAGCGAAGCCGCGAGCGGAAGCTACTAATTTTATAAAGCATATTTATACGCATTATTCAGTAGCACAGAAATACCATAATACAAGATAACTCGCTAGATTTATTAGACATTTGTGCCATAATGTATCACGCCGCGTTTCCAAACGACCCGTTAAGGACAGAAATAGATAATTTGCTATTTTATTCGGATTATATTGGCAGGCGATATATTTTGATAATGAATTAATGACACACAAATTTTACCTTCGATTTTCCGTTTTATAAGCTTAATCTAATGCGATCGTTTATTTTACGTGAAGTTCTTAGAATGCACGATACATACTGAAGACACCTTATGCGTACAGATGCTTAAATACAGTAAGCGCATTATGGCGTTTTCGGAAAAATGAGAACTATGTATTTACAAAACTTTAATATTTAATTACGATCGTTCTTTTTTTTTTACTTATAATTTTCTCGATGCCAAAGTTCTCTAACTGAGCTTGACTGAATGCCGGTCTTTTAAAAGAAGCACATTTATCGCGTACGAATAGTATTTTAAATTTCATATAAATGGTTCTTAAGGTTGGGCTATGAAACGGCGCAAATGTTACACATTTGCTACTGGTCGACTGGCTCTTATGATGTACCCAGTTTAAACATGATGATGTCACAGTGGAAACATCTATCAACAGTCTAATGATGATGGATCTCAGCAAGGTTTTTATTTTAAAACCAGAATCAAAATAGCACGAGACGAATAAGTGCTAAAAAAGTTTTACATAAATAAACAAAGTCTCGTAATGTCATGGATAGGTGCATCATTGTTTTCTCTTAGCAAAGTGCAACTGGCCATTGTTCTGGAAACTACGATGAAGAAATAGGTAGCTTTTATAATATCAATATCTAATCTGCTATAAAGCCGAAAAACACTAGTGGCAAAAGCTTTTATAATTCGAACATCGAAAACAAAATACCCAACCAAAAAAAAGGAATAACAATAAAAAAAAGTTAAAAAAAAAATAGCAAACAGGTTGGCAGTCGAAGTCCAAGTCTTTAGATAATTTCTCCAAAATGACTAAAGGAGTTTTTAGAATTATAAACCTGGTCATAGTTGTACTGAAATATGATTGTCAAGCTACGTGCGTGGGTTTGCCACAAAAGTTCAAGGGGAAGGATTTGAACTCGCGACCTTTTAACTGCCTGACAACACCTAGCAAGAATCGATAACTTGCTTAGTCGATAGTGTCTGGAATGATTTATTGGACTGAGATTCCGAATCAAAACTATATTAAACTGATGAACTTGAGTTTATAAAAGATCTCTGTGGGTCATACAGATAGGCAACTTAAAAGTTTTTGGACATAGTTACAATCCAACATGCTCTATTAGTAATATTATCTTTCAGCACAAGTGATTATGCGCAAGATCTAAGTAAAATTTTAAGAAAAGACATTTTAAAGAATATCTCACACTTCAATTGCATAAATATAAAGTCGAAGACAAGAAGTTAGCATGACTTATATAAAAAAAAAACCTTACCGTGACAGGATCCTTCAGGGGCTCATCAATCTGGGCTTGCTTAAAGAAAATGTTTCCATGGGATATTCTCCACAGCATCTTCTCGAAGGCCGGAACCCTTGCCGTCGTGACCACTCCAGCGATAAACCCAAGGTGTCCTAACACTGCATCATTGTTGTATATCTGAACTGATGCTGAGATCTTCCGCTGTGCGCTATGGTCTTGGAAGAAGGTCTGCATCTTCTCTATGAGGGTCTTTAGTTCTATTAGTGAGAGGTAATCGCTTTTCAAGTTGCGTGCGTTGCGTGTTATCTCCTGGATTTCTCCTTCGATGAAGTCGATTCTTTCCTGGAACATAGAAAATTTTGTTGATTTAAGGAATGTTTGTAAAAGTAAAATAAAACTCTGGAAGTCGGTTTGAACACGTATTACTTAAAAACCAGATCGTCGATTTTCATGAGACTTTCACTGTGTCACTTCCGAGGTTCTAGCTCTAATAATAAAATAAAATATGTATCACTACAATCACTTAAAGAATTTTCATGTGCATTTAAAATAAACGCGAGTGAAGTTGCGGGCATAAATACATACATATGCTGTGAAAATTCTGGGACTTAAGTGAATAGGAGCGAAACACGTATCGAAGATGGCAATAAAAATGAATGTCATACTCTGCACTAATTAATTTTACTGGCTATTGACCTAATATAATTTCTGTTGGAGTGTTTGTATGTGCGCGTGTTTCTGTCAAATAGAAATATGCTTCCGTCTCTTACGATCAATAATTGTAGGTGTCATTTGAGAAGCTCAAGTTTTTATTATTTTAGAAACCTTATTCATCATCATCATCAGCCAGAAGATGTCCACTGCTGAACGAAGGCCTCCCCCAAGAGGAGGGGTGCCATAATCCCCACGCTTGGCAGGCGGCTTGGGGATCGCAGTGGCTCACCGATTAGTGAGAGGACGCTGCTGCCCGTCCTCCGGTGTCTGGCCGCAGTTTTATGACGGGTCTAAAAACCTTATACGCTACCTCTAATGTATTGTCTTTATCATGGCATGGTGGTGTAGTACACGCGGTAATAGGCTTGCAGTTAAACGCCTGCCTTCCATGCAGGAAGGTCAATGTTCGAATCTGTACTTGTAACGAATTTGTATCATGTGCGGTTCATACTTCAGTAACACTAGAAGGTTGAATTTTCTCTGCTTCAGAAAATTGAAGATATTGTGAAGGACAATCCACACTGCACACAGCGTGGAAGATTAAGAGTTTAAACCCTACACATTCGGGGAAGTGGCCCGTACTTAGGGATAATAATGGACAGAATCATTTATGTATTTATTGTATGCGTCACATTGTGGCGGAAATAAACAGATTTTCTTTCTTTCTTTCTTATGTTTAAATCAAATTATGTTTTGTGTTTAAAACTGTACTTATTATTTTTATCACAGACTTGGAATAACTGCATTTTAGTACGTACTGTGACCGCCATCATGTTTTAGTTATATACAATTTCTCTCTCTCTATGTAAGTGAATGTCAATTCTTTAAAGTTATCTTAAACCTGAGAATCATTTAATATGCACATTCAGTATGCACGCCTGAAGCACAGGTTCAATCCAGTTCAGGCAAATATGCAACTTACCTTTACTTTAATTGTAAGAAACTTATTGTAAAATGTATTGGAGTTTTTTCTAATAAACAATTTATTATTAAAAAAATCATCAAGTACAGTTAAATAATAAATATTAAATTAGAATCGTACATCAACCATCAGTGTTCGGAGTAAGTTGTAAAACAAAACGGTTTCAAGGAATAATATCGATAACTGTTGGCGCATTGGTAAAGGCCATTAAATTAGTAATAGCCGTATAAATGAATTTCATGGAACTCGTAAGAAATAGTTAAATCTCAGTATTAATGGGTACTTTGAATTATAGTAACAATAATGATCTCTAATATATTGATTGCTCTATTCGTTTTCTTACAGGATTTGTTTGGTGTTCATGGGAGGAGTGACAGAATTTTTTTCTTAGCAAGTCAATGGCAATCTAAATAGTGCCAACCCAGAAGTAAGCTACAAGGACAGAGAAACAAAATGAAAACTGTTTTTTTTTTGTAAACAAATAACACTTCATTCTGCTGACACCCGTAACGACTGTCATAGGTCTTCATATGACACCCGGGACCAACTGCCTAACGTGCTTTCCGAGGCACGGAGGGGTCTCAATGTGTGAAAATCGGTCACCCATCCAAGAACTGATCGCGGCAACCGCTGCTTAACCTCACAGATCGACCAATATGCGCGGTAGCTATGTAGGTAAGTACGAGTCCCGGAATATGCAACGTCCGTCGGCATTAGCATAAAAAATAAAACGTCCTCCTTTTCTTTTTATCTTCTTTTGGAGAATAGTTATCTATTCTCCACACCTGCTTCTTCTCCTGTCTTCCCTTATTTTAATTAACACATCAATAGCTGAACATTGGCGTTTACAAACCGAACGAGCCAAGGTGAATATTGCTATAATCAGCTCTGGCAACAGACTAGTAACACATTGTAAAGTTATTTCTACACCGACGGATGTTGCTGTCCATCCTATGATCCTATCGGCTATTACGACATCCTCGGGAAGTGACGACACAATAGTCTGGACCGCACGGGACTCGAACCAAGAATGATGTCACGATCACTCATAAATAACAATAACACTATCCTGCGATCCCCACTAGATCCTGTTGAGGGAGATCTAATTGGCTTAACCTTGACGGTAATTATTGTTTGACATGTGTGTGCGCGTGAGCCGGATTAATAATGTTATTTGTACTTATATACTATAGTTTACTTCTTTGCAATAATGTGAAAAAGATGTGCATTCTTCGTGGGCAAGGCTCTGGCTAGCTCCAATATTAGGACTGCTGGCTGGCTATATTGAGTTGCCTTTATTCCTTGAAAAAAACATTGCCTCACACTAGGATTTCTTTTGTGTCGTGGTTTCAGTTAACAAATATACATGTCACATGCATACACCACCAGACTCGAAACAACTAGCTGTAGATCATACAAATATTTGTTGTGTGCGGGAATCGAATCCGCGACACGAAGCCAAGGGGGGATCCAGCTTTCAAGTCGGGGGGGTCACATGTTTGAAGTCGGGGGATCCAGCTTTCATCAGTTCAATTCAAGTCACATGTTTGAAGTCTAGTCGGGACAGGCTCCTATTCGATTACAATAATAAATACTGTACGATCAATGCGATTAATAAAATTATCAGTGGTCGACCTAGAACTAGCCCAAGGGGGGTTATGACCCCAATGACCCCCCCCCCTGGATCCGCCCTTGCACGAAGCGCAGAAGGCTAATGGCTTAGCCACTGCATCAACTGTGTCATCTAATGAATCACTGCTTAAGAATTTCAGCTGGGATTTTGAAGCAGTAAATAATTTATTACTGAATATTAATTTATGGTCTAGCGGTATGGTGGCTGCAAGCGTGACTGCTGAGAGCGAGGTCCTGGGTTCGATTTCCGGGTCGCGCAGTGTTATTGGGTTTTTCTGTATGGAATAGCTCAGTAGCAGCACGGAGTCTGGAACTGTGCCCGGAAGATGGCAATAGGCTCGCCCCCCTATTACATGGGACTCGCGAAATGTGGGTGTACAATAGTATACCTCTGCCTATCTCTTCAGGGATTACAAGCGTGATGCTATGTATTAATATTTGTAAGTAATAATGAATATAATTATAATGCATTATTCTAAGAGGATGAGAGCCATTTTCAAAATATCTCTTCAGATGTTCACAATACGGCGCCTGAGTGTATATTTTCTTTTTTTAAATGAATAGGACCATAAACTATCACACCCACGTTTATCACTATTAACTGCGCCAATTGCCGCGTGAAAAGTTCTTCGTTTTCCGGGAAAACTTACATAATTCTGCCGTATCAAGTATTTATGTTTCAAAATTATTTGACGACGCGGTTGGCGCAGTGGCTAAACGATTAGCTTTCTGCGCTACGAGTCGCGGGTTCGATCCCCGCACGGAACAAATATTTGTATGATCTACAGATAGTTGTTTTGGGTCTGGTTGTTTGTGCATGTGACATGTATGTTTGTAAACTGTACCCACGATACAGGAGAAATCCGAGTTTGGGGCAACGTTAAAAAAACAAAATGGAGTCCCGGTTTCGTTTACTGGTTCAAATTAAGTATTTACACTTGGATAATATCCTCATGGCGGCAAGATGACACTTTGATCAATGTATAGTGTATGCGAAATTCCAGGTCTCATGCATAGGATCATTTATCATATCATCAATGACATTCCTGTGGAGTTTAATGATACTCCATATTGAACGCCGACGAAAATATAATTAATTATTATGGTTCGAACCACTGAAATATATATTTAAAATACCTTATTTTCATTACTAGGTAGCAGAGCATACACGCCTTCATTATGTTTCTGTCGTAGTGTCGTATCAGCCTGTTACGTCGAGCATTTACTCGGCGCACGCCAGTAAAGCTCCCAGTCGGCATGATTTTTCCGACATCTTCAACTATCATCGTCATATTTCAGCCAATTTACACAAAACCTTAACGAATTATACATTTAAACCTTCCTCATGAATCACTTTGTCTATTAGTGAAAACCGCATGAAAATCCGTTCAGTAGTTTTTGAGTTTATCGCGAACAGACAGACAGACGCGGCGGGGGACTTTGTTTTATAATATGTAGTGATTTTTCTTTGGAAGTGTACATTACCTGGCGTCTTTTAAAACATCTCAAACAACGATACGGTTGGCGCAGTGGCTAAGTGATTAGCTTTCTGCGCTAAGTGTCGCGGGTTTGATTTACGCACGGAACAAATATTTGTATGATCTACACAGATAGTTGTTTCGGGTCTGGTTGTGTATGCATCTGACATATATGTTTGTAAACTGTAACCACGACACAGGAGAAATACTAGTGCGGCGCAACGTTTTTAAAAATAAAAGAAATAAACAAAACTGTGTTTAGTGATTGAATAAAACAGTAGGTACATTCGAACATATACAATTTTGTGTTCTGGCAATAATAATTATTACACGTTGTTGTTGTGTGCGTGAGTTGAATTAATAGTGTAACTGGTTGCGTTCGTATATCACCATTAATCCCGCTTAATGGAATGTTTAGTTTAATCTAGATATTTTTGTACTGTTCTGTTGCTTCAATAATTATTTTTTAACGATTCAACAGGGTTAATAAATATGCTCACAATCAAATAAAAATAAAATCACGGTTGGCGAAGTGGTTGAGAGATCGACTGCTGCGCAACGTATCGCGTGTTCGATTCCCGCACGGAACAAATATTTGTATGATCTACAGATAGTTGTTCCGGGTTTGGGTATATGTCCATGTGAATATGTGTGTTTGTAAACGCACCCACGACACAGGAATTATTCCTAGTGTGGGGCAACGTTTTTTTAAAAAAAGAAAATGAATTTAATTTAATATGTTTAAAATTAAAATAAAATTGAAAAAGGGCTACCGAGTGTATCTATTATGCATTGTCAGTGTTATTGTTTTTTAATTTTCTTTTTTTTTACGAAATTCTTAATTTTAGCGTGGAGTTTGAAATCGTTTTCAGTACATGACAATACTCGCTCTCTTTTATATGGAACATAGTAACTTTATCATCGATCTTCAATATGAGTTGACTATACATGTCTCTCTCTCTCTTTCTGATCCCGTCGTTCAGATGTGGGTCAACAGATTATAAAGCTGCAGTCGAGACGAGCGCGCAGGACAGCAGTTAGTAACAAAATGTTGCCATATGATTTAAAGGTTCTTCGTTAGTATCTTGATTATGTCTTTCTTTGCAATTTACTTTAACAACCACATTCTGAGATGCCTCAGGCGCTTTCCTGAGCAAAGGTCTCTTTTTGCTTGCGTTACTTTGCCTGGTTATGTGGATCCACAATCTTCACCACTTCTCACGTCCCTTTACCTCTAGAAAACTGATCTTCCTGGGGCTCAGACTATCTTTCTCTCTTTAAAAAACGTTGCCTCACACTAGAATTTCTCCTGTATCGTAGGTACAGTTTATAAACACACATTTCACATGCACACACAACCAGAACCGAAACAACTATCTGTAGATCATACAAATATTTGATCCGTGCGGGGATCGAACCCGCGATACGTAGCGCAGAGAGCTAATCGATTAGCCACTAGCGCCAGCAGTGTTTTCAAATCTATACAGAATCTATAGCGGTTAGGCTTGGGTGAGAGGGATGCTCTGGCAGCTCACACACCACGCTACGTACCTTTAATGACAGCTCTTGCTCATGAAGCTTTTAATGGCATGTAGGGAAGGTCTACTAACCTCTAGTATATTGATCTCCCTGGGGCTCAGACTACAGCGGTCTGGTTTCGGTGGGGGAGGAGGCTCAGGCAGTTCACCCGCCACCCAGCGTAACTTGCGCTCCATTTCGCTGCAGCGACGAACTTCGCTGACATATCGACGTTGAAAGTCGTTCACGTGGGGGTTTAACTGTGGAAGAAATTGTGAAGTTAGTGCATCGAAAGTATAGAAAAACACAAAAATAAATAAATAAATTTAGCCTATTCTGTCCCACTGCTGGTAAGGGAAATCTTAGAATGAGAAAGATTAGGCCTTTAGTCCACCACGCTGGCCCAGTGCAGCTTGGTGAACTATACAGACCATCGAGAACTTAATGGAGCCCTCTCGAGTGTGCAGGTTTCACAAGTGATAATCAATTTCTAATCCGCACATTATTACGAAAAGTCAGAGGTGCGGCAGGTGAGGCAGGTTTTATCTCGGACCCCCACACAACCCCCTTACAAAAACACTACCGTACAATAATTTTTCGGTCTGGAAATCGAACCTACGACACGAAGCTCGGAAAACCAGACACCTGGCCTTTGCGCCTGCCGTACAAACAAAAAATATATTTACGAGTACATAAATGTATTAATTAATGATTGTAACCTTTGTCCAACATTGAAGATTGATTAAAACAGAACTGTCATCCGTCTGACCTCAGTCTGAGTAGTCAGACAAGTCAGGGTCGGTTTTATAATGTTTCACCAGATATTTGCCAGGCGCAATTGCGTGAAACGACAGTTTGATGATTGCGTGGTAGGTCGATGAACTCTTAGATGGGACAATCGAGGATCTCAACTTATCATAAGTACTAAAATTGGTGGCAATTGTACTGTAATCCATTTATACGTTAATAGACGAATAATTTGACGATACGGTTGGCGCAGTGGCTAAGCGATTAGCTTTCGCTACGTGTTGTGAGTGCGATCCCCGCACGGAACAAATATTGGTATGATCTACAGATAGTTGTTTCGAGTCTGTTTGTGTGTGCATGTGACATGTATGTTTGTAAAATTGTACCCACGACATAGGAGAAATCCTAGTGAGGGGGAAAAAAAATAAAAAAAGTAATTTTATTATATTAAGCCAAAAATTTATGAAAAAAATGTGCGTTGCATTTACGATATGAGTTTAATCAATTAATGCGTGTGCATGAATTTTTCATGCATACAATCTAGGTCGAAAAAAATTCTTCACGTACAAGCCAAGAGCACAAACATGTGTATAGTTGCACTTTTTTAACTCCATATAAATAGCGATCGGAATAATATAGAAGTATTATTGTATGTCTATATGTAGAAGGGATGGTTCTCCTATCTGGGTTACATATCTGATTATCTTAGTTATACATATTAGAGATATTATTAGTAAGTTTACTAGGTTCGGTACCCTAATCGGGTAAAATATGATTGGGATGGACACCGAGAGCACCCCTAATTAAATTCGAGCCATTTAATTAAATTCGTAATTTTCTACACAAAATATGTTGACCTAACATGATAACCAACAATGATTTTTATTCTGCCCCATTTCACCTTCACCTATACCTTCAAAGAAGTTACCTTTGAAGAGTTGTAACCTTGTACTTTACAAGGCCACCACATGTGAATCGTAGCTCGTAATAGGACACAGTTAACTACGTTATAAGGAAGGGGGTTAAGTACGGCATTTCGATTTTCGAAAGTAAGCCAAATTGTACGAAAATAATGCGCGCGCACGATCAGTTTTATACATTTTTGACTCATTGGGCTTATGTGATGCGACGTGTGTAATGTTATGTTTTTAGGCTATCTCTACTTTCATACGTGGAAGAAACAGACTTCTAAAGTGACTGCTGACACATTCAGTTCCCAGTCCGCGTAACATGCGTCAGCTCGCGTGTGTTGATAGTATACACGCTATCTGACGCATAGGATGCGTGTATACTATCAACACACGCTATCTGACGCATAGGATGCGTCAGTCTTTTCGCAGTTCTCGCACATTGTATACCACTGATCCTACTAATATCCTACTAATATCCTACTAATATCCTACTAATATCCTACTAATATCCTACTAATATCCTACTAATATCCTACTAATATCCTACTAATATCCTACTAATATCCTACTAATATCCTACTAATATCCTACTAATATCCTACTAATATCCTACTAATATCCTACTAATATCCTACTAATATCCTACTAATATTATAAATGTGAAAGTTTGTGAGGAGAGGTGAATGGATGGATGGATGTTTGTTACTCTTTCATGCAAAAATTACTGAAAGGATCTGGATGAAATTTGGCACAGAGATAGATTATAGTCTTGAATAGCACATACGCTACTTTTTATCCCGGAAAAATGTACGGGTTCGTAAAACACGCGGGCGGAAGCTAGTCTCATATAATTACGTCATACATACATTCATAACTTGCTTATTGTATAACGGATATAGTGTAATGTAACATGTTTTTAGCTTATAAATTGTAAACCAACTTTATTGAAAAGATCCATGAAGTGTTTTACTGGTTTCCTCTCCATCGGACCAACTCAATTTTAGAGCCATGAACCTAGAGTCTTGATTTTATAAAAGTGTCTGCAAAGGCCCATTTCAAATAAAAAACTGCGACTCTGACTTAACTTTGACATTGACAGTGAAACATCAATCCCAGTCTCTTTCCATCAATGATAAGACCGACTAGTGGCGTGGTCGGCAAGCCGCGGCATGCGCTTTTTGACTCCTCGGCTGCGGCTCTTCCAAGAAAAAGCTCGAGAGTGTACTTTTAATCCTAATTATCTCCGTAATAATATCTCCTAGTAAAGCAAAGCTTAAGTTAAAAAAAAAAATGTATTGTCTATATTTGGTTCAACAAGGTTGCCGACCACTGGTATAGTGTGTTTGTAACGTAACATCATATTATAATAGTATTAAAACATGGCGTCGTGTCACATGAGCCCGGTCTGTTACGCTTTTTATTTTAATCGTAGCGTAATAAGAGAGATATTGGTTATTTAACTACCTACCACAAAGCTACTCGCCTATTACTTATAAACAAACTTTTTATTGTATCTTACTTTTAATTACTTACGAATAAATGTGTGAACTATAGTCTGTTTATTTCAGCGTTGTTACGTTTGAACGAAAACCTTATCACTGAAAGTTCTTTTAACGACGCACGTTTGACCGAAACCTCGTTTGTGATAATAATCACTGATCACTGATGTAGCATTAAGGGCCATGTTTACCAACAATACAAAAGATTTATAAAATGGAAACGGCCGATTAGCTATACAAAAAGTCCTTGTTAAACACATGATATTGTCTTACGCATCTGTTGGGTATGTTGTCGGTGAACATGGGCCTAAGAATATAAAAAGGAACTACTTTATTGTACTTCCTAATCTCCAAGAAGGTTTATCGGATATCGCTTAACCGAATATTCGTCGATAAATTCCAATTTATCTGCATTTTATTGTAGGCCGCGCCTCTGCAAATAACAAGGGTTCGGAAACGTTATGGCCATATAGACTCCTCTTGTTTTATGGCCGCTCTTATTTATATTGACTGTTTCATATTCCTGATAATATGAACCGATGAGTGGACTATCGATGTTTTATCGTTTAACATAACATAGTATTACGCCTGTATTCCCCGAAGGGTTAGGCAGAGGTGTATTATTGTACACCCACATTTCGCCGATACTGTTATTGAATCACATGGAAGCGAGCCTATTGTCATCTACCGGGCACAGTTTTCTATACAGAAAAACCCAATAATACTTTGCCCGACCCGAGAATCGAACCCAGGACCTCACGCTCAGCAGTCGCGCTTGCGACCACTAGACGAATGAGGCAGTTATAGTTTACCCGCTTAAGAAATTTTACTATTTACACGTTTATTCGTAGAAGGACTTATGTAGTATCGTATTATGAGAGCTTAATCTTCTTTAAGCAGCACTTGCTGCGTTCAGTTTTTATATGAGTGGGCGTTAGTCACACATCAAGACTTCTCTTTGTTTAAAACAGCACATTAAGCAATTGATCCCGCTTGAAATTCTATCCTATTCTATTCAAAGTCCAACTTCGCCAATTGGTAGCAGAGGCTTTTTTTCAGAAAAAAATAAACGTTGTTCCACACTAAGATTTCTCCTGTATCGTGGGTACAGTTTACAAACATACATGTCACATGCACACACAACCAGACCCGAAAGAATTATCTTTAGATCATACAAATATTTGTCCCGTGCTGTAATCGTATCTGCGACATCTAGCGTAGAAGGCTAATCACTTACCTAAAGCGTCAACCGTGCCGTCAAATTTTAAAATAATTGATTGATTGATTGTCTTTGGATATTCACACATAACTGACACAATCGGTAGGGTAATTACGATACACGCTTGGCATCGGAATCAATTTAATTGTGACGGTTCAACAATTTACATTGCGCAGAATGCTTAAGAATGATTCCGCTCGACGATTGTAACAACGCATCGTACATTGTCGAACTGTCAAAATCGAATGCATTCCGATTACGAGCGTTTAACGTATTCAGCAGACCTGGAAAATGATCATTATCATCATCATCAGCCATAAGACGTCCACTGCTGAACGAAGGCCTCCATCAAAGGGGGGTTTGCCATAATCCCCACGCTTGACAGGCGGCTTGGGGATCGCAGTGGCTCACCGATTAGTGAGAGGACGCTGCTGCCCGTCCTCCGATGTCTGGCCGCAGTTTTAAGACGTACCCGGGTCTCACACGTACTCTCTCGTACACGGGTGGTAAATGATAGTGACTCTGATTTTGTATAATTCCCTAGGGATTTCATACAATCCCTGGCTATTGACATAGGCCACATGGAGTTGTTAGGAGGCTCTGAGGCAATACAATTCTGGTAGTGTGAGTAGGTCAAGTTCAGTGGGCTATCGACAAAGAACACAGACGTTACAATACCTGCTCCATGTTTTTCTATAACCCCATAACATTGGAACGTGCTTCCTAGACTAGCAAGACGCGCCAACAAAGGTGTGTTTGAATTCGAAGCATTAATATTAAAACACGTATTGTCTCAAACTGGGCCCCGGTTGTCATAATAACGTCCGTTATAACAAGACGCCATCTTGTTTTCTTATCGATCATTGATATAAGCCGTTTTGTTAGCAGATGTAACTTATACAACTTTCTCTTGTATTACTAATATTGATGATTCATTATTCTCGTGTTTGTATGGAATTTTACAAGCGGTTCATTAACGCAGCCTACTGTAGTGAGAGTGAGTACTGAAAGAGTCTCCACGAGTGATGAAACATGAGACTGTCTGACGCACTTTGGGCAGTCAGTCTCGATACCATGGGCCTAGCCAGGTTTTAGTATCGGGAGGGGTTTAAGGAAATAAAACAACAAAAATGTATACGAAATATTAATGTACAAATTTATACTCCTCGGCTCTGTTTATTTCAATATAGTATTAATCTAATATTTTGAATATTTCAGGGTTTGAACTCTCAATCCGACTACGCTCATGCTCGATATCATCACTGCCGGCTGGCTAATCTTTGCTTTTTTTAAACGTTGCCCCACCCTTGGTGTAATTCTTGTATCGTGGGTACGTTTACAAACATAAATATTCACATGGACCCAGACCCAAAACAACTATCCGTAGATCATACAAATATTTGTTCCGTACGGGAATCGAACCCGCGACACGTAGTGCAGCAGTCGATTGCTCAACCACTGCGCCAACCGTGTCGCCTTTTCACTACTCTCTCTTCTCACGTGATAGCCCGTGGGGACAGAAGAAGATGTCCCTACTTAGAAATAAGGTTAGAAATATGGCGCGTGTGTATTACGCGTGACTGACAGGACTACAATAAATAATTAAGAGAAAAAACAAAAACCTCATCCTTGTTTCGGGTTAAACCAGAAACAAAAATCTTTAGGCAATAAAAATATTTATTCCGAGAGGGGATCAACCTCGCGCACGTAGTGCAGAAACCGAACTGCTTAACCAATGAGGCAATATTGCTCCGCTGTGAGAATGCTGGAGATGAATTGAGGAAGATTCATCTTCCAAAAATGATCAAGTGTTTCAGGAGTGTCTTATGACAAGTCTATACTATTAGATAGTTGTGTTGTCATGTCATATGACTTTCATTTAGTCACCATATCGTAAGGTGCCTTTTTATCCCGACTATTGCGCCGCATGATGCAAGGAGACGTTGTCATTGTCGTTTCAATTAAAAACAATAATTCTTTGTGTGAGCAAGTGGTTGCAATTGTGGAGGTCAGGGACTGAAGTGTGAGACTGCTGTAGGGGATTATGTCTTTGAAGTAAACATTGAAAATTTTCCAAACTTCAGGCTGCTACTGAGATAGATAGATAGCATTGTTTTCATTTTAAATATACATAATACAGGCACTTTTGAAACGTTATAGGATTTGCGCGGTTCCAAAAAGTTGGTCCTATGGAGAAGAACGGACAAGAAACTCCATGGATGGGTGTACAAGTTATATAAGGCATAAATGTATGAAAAAACTGTGCGCGTTCATCTGAGCGAGCTCTTATCGTAAACGTGGGCACATTATTTCATACATTTATGTCTTAACTTTGGTTGAGAGAGCATAAACTTATTTATCAATTTACAATAAGTATTTCCCCTATCCTACTAATATCCTACTAATATTATAAATGTGAAAGTTTGTGAGGATGGATGGATGGATGGATGGATGGATCTTTGTTACTCTTTCACGTCAGAACGGCTGAACGGATCTGGATGAAATTTCGCACAGAGATAGATTATAGTCTGGAATAGCACATAGGCTGTTTATCCCGGGACAAATGTACGGGTTCGTAAACCACGCGGGCGAAGCCGCGACTGGAAGCTAGTAATATGTTAGATATTGCGACGCATAAGGAGAAACTTAAGGAGTCTTAAAGTTAAGATGTATTTAAGTAATAACATATCATCACGCCTGTATTCCCCGAAGGGTTAGGCAGGTGTACTATTATACACCCACACTTCCATATCATGATAGGCGACCCTATTGCCATCTACCGAGCACAGTTCCAGACTCCGTGCAGAAAAACCCAATAACACAGCCCAACCCGGGAATCGAACCCAGTACCTCACGTTCAGCAGTCGAGCGACCACTACACCAATGACGCATTCTGTTTAAGTAATCAGCGGTAATAATAAGAATTAACGTGAAATGTCGCCTATGTAGCAGTTACTCTTATTTTTTCTTATACAAGTGTATAAGGGTCATGCATAACACTCAGGTCAATGTAAACAGATGAGATAATATTCGATACGTTGACGTTGATAACAATAATTACTGGTATTGTGTAATACAACACATTATTAATTATTTTTTTGGTGGTGATGGAATGAATCGGAGCAAATTCAAGATTGTTTGTGTGATGTATTGAAACCGTGATATATTGAGAATGAGCTGGTGAAAGAAACGTTTTTTATTGGACAATTAGCTACTGGCCCTGTCTTAGCACGGGTGCAATTTTCTAATGAATATTTGATGTTTTAAATTTTTAATTAAAACCTTGTCCTGCTAATAACGAAGACAACAAAAAATGTCAGCCGAATCGGTCGAGCCGTTTTCATGTGATGCTCCGTCATACATGTGGCAATTGAATTCAATTTATATAGATTTTTATGGTGATAAAGAGTAGAACTGTTAACATTATCCGGTTAAAATATTATCTTACTACTATTATAAATGCGAAAGTTTGGATAGATGGATGTTTGTTACTCAATCACGCCAGAACGGCTGAATGGATCTGGATGAAATTTGGCACAGAGATAGATTATATTCTGGGATTTTATCCCGGAAAAATGTATGGGTTCGTAAACCACGCGGGCGAAGCTGCGGGCGGAAGCTAGTAATAATATAACAACAAATGCTAGGGTAGGTTTACATCAAATGTAAAGGTCGCTCATTCAACCGTCGAACACACAAGCCGATTTTTTAAGTTCACATTAATTGACACATCCTACGCAGTATAATTTGGGACTTAGAGTAAGCCGGTTGTCATTCAGCGACACACGTTTGGCGTAAATCATCGCATAATCCACTTCAGCGATACTTTATGCTGCTCGTTCGGAGCATAAGCACAGAAAAAGATGAGGCCGCCGATACAAGATTAAATTTCCTGTAAAATACAACAATTATACGATATTCGCACATAATGAGAAATTAACGAACGATTTAGAATATAAGAAAAAATGCATCAGTAATTGATAATTTTGTGTCGTGTGTTCCATGAAATTGTATTGTATCGTTTGATTTTTGAAGAATGTATTGTGTAAGTGGTTTTTGACTGTTGTTGCAAGTATTTGAATTAACATAAGAAAAGTGTGACAGTTGCTGTCACTATTAAACATGCTATTCCATATTCTCTTATGAAACAATATATGAGCGAGAAAGAGATGCAGTATTGGTCGATGTGCTAGTCAGATTTTTCTTAGGTAACAGCGTTCAGAACCGTACGATAATATCGTACATGTAAGACGATACGTACGGCGATGCGCCATCGGTACATGGTGGACATCCCACCCACACACACAAAACGTTTTGGGAACACATTCATTGTGCGTACAGCTAAGGAGTGGAATTCCCTGCCAGAGTCTGTGTTTCCTGATAGCTACAACCTGGGAGTCTTTATGTCAAGAATGAACAGGTTACTTCTAGGCAAGCGTGCTACATCTTCGACCACATCATCGCTTACCATCAGGTGAGATACTGGCCAAACGCGTGACTATCAAGAATTTAAAAAAATATACATATATGTATGCTGTGTTCGAGTGTCGGCAGTTATTGTCTGGAATCCTCATAGTCATTATCCTGATGGATACGATAATTTTGATCCATATACGATAATTCTACGGCCCTGGTACGATAGCTGCCTCGTTTCAGGTTGTGAACACTGTTAGGTAATGAAAGCACGAGTCGTCAATATCTTTCCACGGACCCTTGAATTTTTTCACGTAAAAAGTTTCCATCATAATGTCAATATGTTTATCGATAAAGGGTGTGTATATTTTGATATTAGAGTACATTATCGTAATGTTAGCTAAAGGAGGCTCGTATAGGTGGTGTGTTACATCTGTCAATATAACATAGCTACCCTAAAATATTGGAAACCGCTTAGCAACGATTTTGTTTTGTTTTGCGTGTCTTTGATTGATGTTCTATCCCTGTCGCCCTTTTTATGGGGTTCAGAGAGTTCAATGCAAAAATGTATGTTACCTATGTACCTAACATAGCATCACGTGTGTATCCGAAGGGTTAGGTAGAGTTGTATTGATGTACACCCATATTTTGAAGACGTTATTTGGGGTTTGTTGTTTTTCTGTTATCCTACAGAAAAATATAACACTGCCCGAACCGGGAATCGAACTCAGGACCTCACGCACCACGAAACCACCTTTCTTGAAACTGGTACCAATAGTGCCAAATTCATTATTACGATCGATTGATAAACGATTGTTTGAAGCTCCAATATTTTTGGCCGATTTAACCTAGTGTCATATTGTCTCGAAGGATTTTACATCTCTAACCTGGGTGGCCTTTTATTACTTCGACTGAACAATAGTTTAAGTAATATTTATAATAAGTTTTGCTTAAAAGTGGCTTACACTTGATTACATATTTTCCTTAACCACTTATGGTAATGTTTTAGTAATTGTTTTCAAGCATGTTGTCATCCGAGGGATTTTTCTCAACGAGACATTTAGTTTATTGTCAAAGACAAAGGTGACATATTTTCCTCATCGAATCAAAGATAAGGATAAACAACGGCGAGAATACAAATTAATGATGTTTTTCCTTGTGATCTGTTTGTTACGAATAGATCCGTCATCATCGAGCGTTCTTTGGTTATAAATATTTATATAGCGACCCGGGCATGTCTTAAAACTGCGGCCAGACACCGGAGGACGGGCAGCAGCGTCCTCTCACTAATCGGTGAGCCACTGCGATCCCCAAGCCGCCTACCAAGCGTGGGGATTATGGCAAACCCTTGGGCGAGGCCTTCGTTCATCAGTGGACGTCTTTTGGCTGATGATGATGATGAAGATTTTATCTAGCAGCGAATCGAAGTCTGGGCCGTTTTAGTGCTTAACATATTTATCTTGGCCTATTAGTAGCAAGCAACACATATTGTTAATTATTTACAAATACCCTACAGTCTTATTTAGAAATATAGTATAAAACAAAATGCCAACGAAATTATAATATTATTTTACACTATATTTGTATGTTTGTATAGAATTTGTACTGTACCTCTATTACGAGTTTTTTAACTACTTACTATCATAGTAAAGTAAATTTTCATTATAGCGATTTTAGTTCTTAACTTGGTTACATTAGGGATTAGAGTCGCTTATGTGACATATGTGTCATAGTTAAGTTTTGATTTACTATTTACGATATTATAGAGATGTCATGTTAGCGACTCTAATCCCTAATATAGCTAAGTTAAGAACTAAAATCGCTTGCATAAAAATTTACATTTACTATGAAAGTAAATAGTGAAAAACTCATAATAGAGGTACTGATTTTTTTTCCTACCAGCATCGCTGGGTTAAATAACAGGATTAAAATTAATGACAGTACCGTCTAGACCTCGAATTAACCAGAAAGATGAATCGTTAATAAGCCAGCGCAACCTTCACGAAAGGCATTTATAAATAAGTAGGAATGTCTGAATTGAACACAGGCTTCGCCAGGTGCAATCGATAGTGTGTTAAAACACAAAAAGGGACAGAAGGCTTATCCGCTAAGTTACTGAAGTAAGGCAAAATGGAACGGGGAAGTTTCGTACCATGTGGAAATAATTACATCGATTGCAAGCCCTTGCAATTTTTTCAGATTGTCACTTATTCGAAGTATATGTTATTGTTCGTAGTCACCATGCTGGCTAAAATAGTGACATCAGGGTCTGAACGGGCCTTGGAACCGGCCTGACTACCTGTCACCAACTTTGACTATTTATGCTGACACGTTGCATACTTTAGTTATCAATCTGACGGTCTCAGGTATAAGAGCCTATTTTGTTTTGACATATTTAAGTACACAGGGAATATTTCCTGCTTAACTGGATTAACAAGTCAAAGTATATAAGCCTGAGAGCCTATCAGCCATAGGCGTCAGCGCAAAGTCGAGATTTACGTCTGTGAGGACTTTGTGTGTACTATTCTTGCTATATTTTTTCTTTATATAGCCGTAGGTATGTTTTTCTTATATGAACTAAGATTTTCGACCATAATAATCATTAGGCCTTCTATACAATCTATTTCGTGGTTCAGGTCACGAAAAACACGGACACTCCCTCGTTTCGTGCATAATGGTCGCCGAGGCACGCGAAATCAGGGGGGGTCATGTCGGCCTAAATATTATCCAGCCTTAATGCGACGGAAGTATCTTCTGTCTCTGTTTAATGTTATAGGTTGACGGTGACCCAAAATGAGGAATATTAATTCGTTTGTGTCGTTCAATTTGTGAAATGCGGAAGTAAGAAATTATTTAGGGAAGTGGATGAGTCGTTGCGAATTATGGTGTGACATGAGGTTTTGTGTTATTTTACTGTTAACCCTATTGTCTCAAACTGCCTCATTGGTGAGTGAAACTAGGGCCTAAAATAACCCCATTGTGACTTTTCCTGTCACTGGAGAGGAAAAGTTAAATGAAAGAAGCGAAAGATGATCATCAAAATGTAGTTTCCGAGAATCGATAACAAAGGATACCCAAAAAACCAAGACCTGACGCAAAAAAAATCTCAGAATTTAAAGTATGAATAATGTCAAATTGACGTTATAACTGAATTCGGTATGTACCTATCTACCTAAATGTAATTGTATTAAAAATTAAACGCTCTTTGACAAAACACGACAAGACGACTTCGGCTGGTGTCTTTTAAAATAACTATTTAGGAACTAAGTATTTATATATAACTATTATCACGACATTTTTTTATCTGGATGAGTGATGACCGCCTGCAAAACTTCTCGGAAAAAACATACTGATCTACTACTACCAAAAGCCAAGTTTAGCCTTTACACCAGCAAGCTGCATTGCCGTCAAACTGGGGAAACACAAAGGTGATACATGAATCGTGAGCAACAAAATCTAGTAAAATCTTACCCCATATTCATTATGGTTCTATAAACCTCTAATAACTAAAATAGGATTAAAATCTGTTGTCATCTCTTTTCATTCGTATAACAGTGACAGTGATAGATATAATAAAGCGATTATAATACGTGGTTCACAACAAAAGTTCATCAGGGTAGAATTTGAACTAACGACATTTGAAATGACATTTTGTATGAAACATTCTTGTATAATACATCTGTTCGACTAAATATAGACGTTACAATGCCTACGCGCATAGCATGCATGAATGAGAGATGCTAGATCTATGCAGTATGGTATCAGCTAATGGATGACGCAGCCAATACCTGATACGTGTAACACCTTAATAGGGGTTACGTCAATCATAGGAGACGACGGAGGGCTATTGTTAGTCTGAAATATCCATCAATATGTACTCAGGCCATCGTTATATACTAACTAGCTGTGCCCGCGACTTCGTTCGCGTGGATGTCGGAACTTAACAATGTATTTTTAGTGAGTCCAAATGCACTTGACCCTATTTTTTTCTAAAATAAAAGTTTTTTTCTAATATAAAAGTAGCCTAAGTTACTCCTTATTACATCAGCTACCTGCCAATAAAAGTCCCGTCAAAATCGGTCCAGCCATTTCAGAGATTAGCCTATACAAACAGACAGACAGACAGACAGACAGACAGACAAAAATTGTAAAAAATGTTATTTTGGTGTATGTACCGTATATATATTCATATGCATGTGGTAAAAAACGGTTATTTCAATATTACAAACAGACACTCCAATTTTATTTATATGTATAGATGTATAGATGAGTATATCTCTTATATAAATTGATTATAGTTCGGCCGCTCAGAGAATACGTTTGCGATATCTGTCGTTTCTGACATCAAATTTAGCACAAAATTATAACCATAGACTTACAATTTCGCATACGATTATAACATTGATTGTCTGTTGACATAATAATGTTGTTTTTAATGCTTATTATTTGTTAGTATGGTAAATAAATAACAAAATATATTTATCGTAAATTCAACGACATTTAAAAGTTACGTTGTCAATTCGATCACGACCTGTCAGGAATCGATTAACAGATATTTTTAAATCTTCGCCCCGCACTAGTATTTCTCCTGTGTCGTGGGTATAGTTTACAAACATACATGTCACATATACACACAACCAGACCCGAAACAACTATCTGTATATCATACAACTATCTGTAGATCATACAAATATTTGTTCCGTGCGATAATCGAACCCGCAACACCTAGCGCAGAAAGCTAATAACTTAGCTACTGCGCTAACCGTGTCGTCAAATTTACCTATTTATATAAACGTACATTACACAACCAAGCATCTGGTCTAAAGTTGAAGATATCTTCTGGGAAGTCAGAGGAAAGCCTTTAAAGGCCAACAAAGAATATCAGCCTTTCACAGCCAAGAAGGAATAGCACTATAATCACATTACTTGTAATAAGGGTGATGATGATGAAGTTTATTTGTTAAAATTTTCCATAGTCTACACTAAGGGATAAGCATTATTTATATGTTTTCAATATAGGACAAAGTACTCAATACGACTTGGTACAAATGTGGAGTGGACCAGACTTTATCGTGTTCGATTTGTTTAAAGTAAATAAAGATATTGATAATAATGGCTAATGGATGAGATAAGGACGGCCACTCTCAACTGGAAACCAATTACTATATATACCAAAGTATAAAGTTGTGTAGAAGGTCAGTTTCAAACAAACCATCATATAATATTATGTATTTATATGTATATATCTGTAGCGACAACTAATCGCAACATGGTAAAAAGTAAAGCGCCATCTATCGGAGTGAAACTACAACAACAAACCCTGAATCGCACTATGAGAGTTTACAACGATTCTAACACCTATACGATTGTCCGACATCAATCGTCGGGCTTCGGTCCGCCAGGCTAACCACGCCTGATCGGAGGATCCTCCCTTTTTCAATGGAGAGACACCATACCTCGTTCATTCACATATATATGTACCTATGTATCTATGTATTTATTCTTGTATCTTATACTGTTTGTTTCTTCCAAATTATATTTTTATATTTAATTGCGCCTACCATGTTTTATCTCTGCATCACCCAAGGTAGACTGGTATAAAATGTCTTTAGGTATTAAGTTCGCCTTTGTACAATTTTTTTTGTAACTAGTGTATATTTTTTTTAAATGAAATATAATAACAAGCTCGTACACACACACACACACACACGCTAAAGCATACGGACGATTAATCTCCAACACACAGTAAGTTTTGGGAATTAAGTTGGTGTCGTGTGCGCATGCGACTGCTGGTACTTATAGGTTATAGGTTAATTTGTAGATGAATGATCAATAACATGCGTTCAGTTGTACATAGAATATGTATTTTGACGATTGATCTTTGGGGAAGAGATTCTAGAGCGCATGCGTTGATATATTAATAATATAATAATTCCATGTGCAATGTGATTAGTTTAATAACTAAAAGAAGAAATGCCAGATAATATACTAGTTCACTGCCTCAGTGGTCTAGTGGTCTCCAGCGCGACCGCTGAGCGTGAGGTCCTGGGTTCGATTCTCGTGTCGGGCAGTGTTTTTGGGTTTTCTGTAAGGAAATGCTCAGTGGCAGCACGGAGTTTGGAACTATGCCCGATATATGGAAATACGCTCGCCCCCTAACTACTAATAACATGGGACTCAATAACAGCATCGGCGAATTGTGGGTGCACAATAGTACACCTCTGCCTAACCCTTCGGGGAATACAGGCGTGATGCTATGTTATGTTATGTTTGTAGTTTACGGCGCACGCGCTCTGAGATTACCTTTATAGGGCGTATGTGAGTAGTGTGTGTGAGAGAGCTTCTGTATTATCTATGTTGTGTCTGTACCATGATCTATTTAGTAATAAACAAGCTTAATATGAGTTATTATATCAACCTTCGGCACAGAAGGTCGGAATTGTATGAAATTAAAATGTTAGTAGTAGGACAGTGACGTACTGCTATTATTTATTCTGTGGTCATTGATAATATTATCTCAAGTCTGTCGTACTTCCACAGACAACCAACATCCAAGTTTACCGTATATTTATGAGTTTGATGTTGTTATATTTTTTTTTAAATAGATAGGAGTGATTGACTGTTTCATATGTTTAGTGATGCGCATGCGCGGATGCTGAGCATGGGGTCCTTTGTTCGATCTCCAGATCGGGCAAAGATGGTGTTGGTGGTTTTTATGTTAGAAAATTCACGGTAGCAGCGCTGGAGTTTGGATAGGGCCCGGTTGATAGCACAAGAAAACCTCAATAAAATATTGTAATAGGTTTCGCAGTGTGGAAAAAACTTGCGCACGAGACTGTACCGGGCGAATGGCCTTTGGTTAAGCAGGAAGTATGTTTTCCATTCATATTTCAAACTTGGTTTTATTTTGACATATTCGAACGAAAGTCAAATAATGAATCATCATCATCATCATCATCAGCCAGAAGACGTCCACTGCTGAACGAAGGCCTCCCTCAAGGGGGGGGGGGGTTTGCCATAATCCCCACGCTTGGCAGGCGGCTTGGGGATCGCAGTGGCTCACCGATTAGTGAGAGGACGCTGCTGCCCGTCCTCCGGTGTCTGGCCGCAGTTTTAAGACGTACCCGGGTCAAATAATGAATACCCTCCTACAAAATGTCAAAACTTTAATAGGTACCCTGGATATACAGAGTGGCTAGTTAGCAAGAAAGTGCCGAATATTGATTCAAAGTGGTTGATTATTATCTTGACACATTTTGTGTCGATGAGCCAACAAAGTAAGTTTAGATAAGGATTTATATTAGGGTTCCCAACCGTCCTGTTTTCCCAAGACATGTCCTGCTTTTAGGAGTGTCCTGGGTTGTCCAGGATAGTTATTAAGTAGCGTCCTGGGTTTTTAAATTCTTCGTAAGGTCTTGTTTTATTATTCGCGCGCCACTACTGCCTAAAACCTTACGTTTAATCATCGGCGTTATTTTATAATTTAACCCTTCATTTTATTTCTTACATTATATGATTTAATTGAAGATAATTTCATTAAACATTGTAATTGCTATTCATTGAGTTTCATTGACACTGTTTTCTTATCCTTTTTTTATACTGCATCCTGTTTTAAGCCGAAATGTCCTGGCATTTTCACTTTAAAATCCTGGTTTTTAAGTAAAATGTCGGGATGGCAGCCCTAAGAGGTATATGCTTTTGGGTCTTTCCAATATTTCTCTTATCATAACAGTTTCTAATAAGTACAATATTTACTTTAAAATAATGTTGAACAACACTATCACTGTAAATAACACGGATTGCTGATAAGAAAACTAAAATAGGACTTTCTCATTAGTCTAGTTGTTGCAAGCACGATTGCTGAGCGTGAGGTCCTGAGTTCGATTCGGGTCGGGCAGTGTTATTGGGTTTTCCAGTACAGAAATCTTCATTAGCAGCACGCAGTTTGGAACTGTGTCGTATTAATAGCAATAGGTTCGCCCCTTATCATCGGCGAAATAGTACTTCTCTGCCTAACCCTTCTGGAAATACAGGCGTGATATTCTATAGAACTAAAATATACTTTCATTTGTTTTCTATTATTAGTTGGCTCTAGCCGGCAGCATTGTGTATTAGATACTAGAAACATCTTTAAATACTTTATATACACAAACAGTGTGTTAATAGGGTGAAGGACGAGTATCTATGGGAATATATACACCTTGGTTTTTTAGTGGCTACTAAATTAATGGGAATACTCTCCAGAACAAACAAGTTTTATTCGATGACTTTTGAGAATGCGTGGACGGTGAAGAAGAACATTGTGAAGACAAGAAACATGCACGCAAGAGAAGGCACCGAAAAGTTATTGATTGTGTAGTTAGCTTAGTGTGGGTAGGCGGCCCCGCACTAAGATAGTGTGGTGGACTAAGGTTTAAAATTTTCTTAATCTGAGAGGGCCGTGCCTAGCCATGAGATAGCCCTGAGCTGAATCATTATTATACATAATATACAGCTGAAATTATTGAGCATGGAAAGATTAGTTGGTAAATAATATCTTAATGATTTATTACAAACAAATACAAATAATCTTATTTAAATTTCCAGTTACCAATATAAATATATAAGCGATAACACCGGCACACAAAAAAAGTGGTCAGTACTTTTGACCAGACCCATCTGGGGTTATGTATTTCGATGCGCTGAATCCGAATTTGGTCGGTTAAACCCGTACACCCTCACGTATGACTCACAGCGATTGTTTATCACTTGTATCTGCTAAGCGTACAGCAAAATTATTAAGAAATTATTACGGTTTAAAAGAAGAACTTAGTTTGATTTTATTTTATGGGATAAGCGGCAAACGAGCGTACGGAATTACGGATCGCCTGAAGGTAAGTGAACAAAAAATAATAATTAAGTATGTTTGTAGTTGTAGGTCGCGTGGAGGTGGAGAGATATTATGGAAACGAGGAAAAGCGTAATGGACGTACTTATACATCCAATACGGTAAAAGAAGAAAAGAAGATGAAAGATTGCATGGCGTTCTGTAGATTCTTCCTACTCCCGTGGGAAGGCTTCATCGTACAATCGAACAAAAATATAACTAACTATACAGGGTGGCTGTATTCATTTCTTCTTAATCTTATTTCATTCTCTAAAATATAATTATAATACATTTTTGTAAATTATTATAATACCTTCTAATTTACACACAAAAAAAAATTACAGCGATGAAGAGCGATATTTTTATTAATTTTCATTATACTTACATCTCTGAATTGTGCTATCCCAGCTTCCCCCAGCTCGTACATGGAGACGTACGCGGCCTCCGGTTGTACGAACAGCTGGCATAGCACCATCTCCTCACTCCTGAACATCGCCCCCATGGTGACTGATCTGGAATTAAAAAGTCAAAATTAATCGAGTTGTAAGTTGTTTGTCCAAGTCCTAATTTTTGGTAAACTTTAACTTTACAGATAACAACCCGACCAAGAAAAAAAAAACCAGTTAGCCGTTACCGAATATTTTGTGGTCAAGAGTCTGTCTGAGTGACGATAACTATATATGTACAGCCCTTGCATCTTGGGATTTCAGCTTCGTTACGTTATCTGGCCGGCTCGCTAATCCTATCACCATGGAATAAGCAATTCTCATATCGTGAGGTTATCAAACGATAGAAAGATTAAAAGAAACAGTAGAGAGAGAAAGACAGTAAAGAACTCATGTTTAAAACGTCCCTACAGACGTATACCAACAGTTCCTCCACAACGGCTCCTTTAAACTTCATCAACTTTTTACTGTATAAAATTATACGCCTACGACTACTTGATAAGGAATAAAAAAAAATTGACTGTCTAGCTGAATATGCACTGAACCGGTTGTTTGATAATTAAATTTTTTAACAAAAATAAAAACCGACTTCTAAAATCTCAAAAACAACACTAACTAAAACGCAAAATGTAAATGTTTTATTATACAATATAGTAGTTGAAGAATATTGAAGTAAAAAAAACATACAATCAATTGAGAGCCTCCTTCTTTTTTGAAGTCGGTTACAAGACACATACCTAACATCATCCTATCACAACCCCACACATAGCAACAGCATGAACTCGACCATCAGTACGGCCCCTCCTGTCCGAGCAACGTAACACTTTCCGCCTATTATGCTATCTAATCTGCCTGCCAACCGTCCAGCATAAATTAACCCGCCTCTTTAAACTAGCACACTCTCAAGAGGGACCAACTAAGAATAGTAGTTGGTATTCACAAGTCAGGATCTTGATTCAACGGATGCAGGATACAGTAATCATACGAGGCCCGACATACACCTTGAGATAAGGACTTGGTATATTTTTTTATAGATGACACGTGCTATTTGAGTTGTGGAGATCAGATGTCAGTCAGAGCTACTGCAGAAGTCTTAATAATTATTCAGGCACATGTTCTATATGACGGGATGATGTTTGGATTTTTGATATATGTGTAGTGGGTTTGATTCCCGCTGGAAAAACGGCCTGCTAACAGTTCAGGGTCCGATTGTGTATGTGATATGTCTGTAAACTGTTCCTAACAATGATGAAAAATAGTATAGAGCTTCAAAAAACATAGTCTTATATATTATTCGCCTGTATAACAACATTCTAACGATTTCGTTTTAGAACCAATTTGATATACTATTCTAGGTTCGGTCTGAAGGTCGTGGTAAACGGTACAAATAGCTACCATTTAACCACCATTAATCTTTGGGCCATTAGAAGCTAATCTTGGGTACCTGGAAACCTGCTAAGTCATTGTGTATAATTTGTCGAAGTCGAACCGTTGAGCTGTTTATGGAAAGACCACCGACACTTGGCAAACAAAACTACAAAAATAGTTCCAAAGAACTGTCTATGTTCTTACAGCTTGTGTATACCAGTCTTGAATTTGTGGGCCTAATATGCTGATCAGAGAAAGAAAAAATATAATCGAAGTGGTTTTGTTTTCCAATATATTAAAAAGGTTTATCATTTTAGCGATCATGCTTCTCGATATTACTACTTACTTCTTAAATTAAATTAAAGGAATCTTTTATTATGTAGGAAAATACTCTGAATACCTTGGAGTTTCAGACGAATTATTTTTGTAATTGGAAAAATCCAGACCCACTTCAACGCTTCTTTTTTTTGTGTCAATACGAGTTATCACAGTGGAATCGACCATGCTGTGGTGGAAACATTACCGGTCAAAAATGGTGTTAGCGAGGTTGAATGCCCAGGATGTTCCGGATGATCTCAACTCTCTTTCCTCGCACCCAGCCCAATGCTGACCCCCGGCGAATTCTGCTTTAACGTCAGTTCAACTTCAGATAACTACCTGTAGTGTTCAAGTCACCTTTCACATCATCTCCACACGATTAGCGACGCTACATCTCAGACCAGCGAACGAAAATCACCATTTGTATGCAAAAAAATAGCATTGTTTACTTCATCAGATTAAATCAGATGTGATTTTTAATTACTTCCTGCATAAGACCTTATATTATCGTACAATGTGTGGCGCCTCTGTCTATGTCCTTATTCGTATATATAGTCGCTTTTGCCCGCGACTTCATCTGCGTATATTTTGTATTTATTATTTAATAAGTGATTAGCTGCAATATCTTTACATAATAATAAAATTATAACAGTCCGATATCTGTACATTATAGATATTGGATGAAAACTAATACGGAGGGTCTTTATTAGAGCAACAGAAGCCAAAACAACAATTTTTAGAATTTTTGTCGGTCCGTCTTTCTGTCTGCATGTTTAGACACGAATCATGCAAACATTACTGCATGGAATTGAATGCAGTTTTCACCGCTGTATTGCTAGAAGTCTAACTTAAAATATAAGCTCCATTTTACTACAGGAAAATGTCAGATTCTAAATTCCACGCGTACGAAGTCGCGGGCAAAAGCTAGTTAAAAATAAGCCTATGTCCTTTTCCAGATTACAAGCTAACTGTTGGGATTCCAACGTGAGGGCAGCCAGCATTTTCATGCTTCGAAATTTGAAAATCAAATTTTAAGCTGGTTTTTTATTACTTTTTCACATTCAGTTGTTCCCGCCTTTTTCCTGATCTTAATTATACACAATTTTTATGTCGAAATCCCCCGCCCCTGGCCCCGTACACTAACTCTTTGTAAAATTTTAATTCGATCGGTTCAGGTGTTTAGTCGTGATGAGGTAACAAACATACAGACAAAGTTTGTTCGCATTTATAATAATGTGGATTTTCCTTGCGTATCAGTCTACCGGTATACAACAAAGAAGCATGGATCTTCACAACCATTTATTTTAATCTCTTGTATAACAAGTCGAACCCGGTAGCAACTAGTAAGAAGGTGTAGTTGAAGCCCCGCGAGGGTTACGGCCATTATTGTTCATTGCTTACAAGGTGACAGCTATGAACAATTGTCATGTTCTCGGACAACCTGTTTTTTCCAGTTGTCTTATGAATATTCCCCGTCAAAAGTAACTGATGTTTGTACAACATTTTATGAACCTAACTAGTTAGTTTTATAGTTAAGAGAAATAATAATAATTGTTAATAATTGAAATCCATGTGGCGAACCTATTGCTGTAACAGAAAACTCAATAATACTTTGTCCGTCCCGTGAATCAAACTCAGGACACCATACTTAGCAGGCGCGCTTGCAAACAATGAGACGATCTGATAATAAATTTCAAAATTATGAATTGATCATCTACATAAATCGTTGATTGTACATGTAAATTGCAATCACATGAAAATTGCTCAGGAGTAAAATATATTGCCAAATTTGGGTGCACTGTAGCTCTGATACCATCATTCGGTGAGTCTGATTTGTTTAAGTTACTATGACATTAAAGCAATATTTGCATTTGGCACCACTTTACACCTCCTTTAAAGGTTAAGGATGTCGTGCATTAGTCTTGCCACTTGTTAGACATCTCACATCTTGTGGTTATCATTGCTCTAATGGAGTTTTTATATTAGTATTACTAAGGGTCTAAAAGAGCCACATTAAGCAATTCATTTAGGTACGTATCTTTATAGACATTGTCAAACTGATGATTGCTTGATTTTATTTACAGCAACATATGAATGTTCATACATTTTTATTAAGGAAACAAAAGTCTTGTGTCAGTTAAATTTGTGGAAGGTTACACATTGAGAGCTTTATTTCATTGGATGTGATGATATCTACTGACCAATTAATACCACTAGAAAAAAAAATACATCAGTATGTACATAATATGACAAAGTATCTGTCATTAGTAATCTACCGCATACACACATAGGCCACAGTCGTTACAAGTATTTCAAACGGGGAATTGCGGGGAACTCCAACCACGAACACTTAAGGAATCCGTGTACAGCGTTGTGTTCATGTGTGCGTGCGCCCGGCGACGAATGTTGGCAGTTGAGTTTCTGTATAGAATTTGTAACCTGGCGAAGTTTTCCACATTTTATCACACGTAGGTATAAAGTTTCAGCGTGCATCTAGTTGTAGCTCGTTACCGACTAGACTGCGTCCCACGCACTTGGATGCCGACGGGACCAGACATAATGCACTGTGGCCTTGCGACATCTTTATTATTATAGCTAGCAAAGTCCAATGTACTTACAAATGTCACTTTACCGAGAACATCACGTTTTTGTTTTAGTTTCTTACTGATCAACCTATTGGCGACCAATCGACACAGCATGGTCCTGAAGAAATTTTGGCAAGCAATCTGGTATGTATTAACTATAGGAGAATCTAAATATTCAACCTCGACAGAATTAAGTTCACAAAAAAAATATTTAAAAAAACGTGCGCGCGCATTTCACTGAATGTCTATCCAGAAAGTGCAGACAGTTTTCATACAGTTTTGGATTGATGGTAACTATGATCGACATCGACGAAAACTTGTACTTGGGGTCCGTTCATGAGTTTTGTATCGAATAGTCGAAAGCACTGCTGTTGAATGTGAGCTCCTAAGTTAAATTCTCGGTTTGGGCAGAATTATCTTTACCTCCCTGCTAGCTTGTGATGATGAAAAGACAATAGGCTCGATCCCGCACCAGATAAATGGCAATAGGTTCGATCATGTTACCACTCTAATTGATTGTTTTTTTTTTTTATATTTTTGTTTTTTTTTTTATTTTATACTGAAAACTATATTATGTATTATTTAAAATCGTATATATTTAAATGTATGCCCCACCGATTAGCGTCAATGTCAACGCCGGCTATCACTGAAAATCAGCGCTGTGGCACCCTGTCACAGCAATATGCTGAGTGACGGCCGTTTTTGCGCGGATGTGGCGCATATTCTCCTCAGCTGTTTTTCTTGTTATTTTTTTTTGTTGCTTTTATTTTATGCGTCACGTCATGGCGGAAATAAACAGATTTTCTTTCTTTCTTTCTTTCTTTCTTCTATCTCTATTACATGAGACCCTATAACGGCATCAGCGAAATGTCAGTGTACAAAAGTAGCAAATATGATGCCATGACACAATATTTTGTTGTTGAAACATTCTGGTTAAAATGCCTTAACTTTGGGCAATACGAGATCAGGTTTCGTAAGCGGATCAGAGGTAGTAGTATTTAATCAGTGTGGCCATACTACTAATTCTTTAATCGCTTTTACTTTATATTGGGTAAGGGTGAGGGGGGAGTTTAGCCGAAAACAACGAACGCGCCAACGTACGTAAGGTATTTAAGCACCATTTGATATCATTTGGGTTGGTTTTATATCATCATCTGACTAGCCTTTATCCAACTGCAATGGGGTCGGCTCCCAGTCTAACTGGTTGCGGCTGAATATCAGTATTTTATAAGGAGCAACTGCTATTCGGCCTATGCCACCTAAAAACTGGGAGACATTGATACCTTAAGGTTAAACTGACAGACTTTTTGGACTGCTGACATTCGTATCAAATGTTACACCCGGAACCCGCTGCTTAACGTGGTTACCAAGGCACAGAGGGGTCTCGATGTGTGAAAAACGGTCGCCCATCGAAGGACTGATCTCAACAAGTTAAACTCGCAGATCCATTGGTCTACGCCGTAGGTATGTAGCTACGAGCCTCTTGTGGGTTGATTTTATATGTTTGGTCTAAATATTTGTGAGCCACGAATGAATCTATTACGTGAATTTTGGCCCTTATAATTAATTATAAAGTCTCGTTTAAAGCCGAAACCAAAGATTACAGAACGAAATTTTTTTGTCGCCGCTGTAATTAACATTTCTACTATTGACATTGACACTGAAATTAAATGTGCGACGGTTTGTTATCGAATCCGCAACAATTCAAGGGTGGGTTTTTTAGTAATTAATTTTGGAGGTTTTCGGAACGATTCCCGGGTCGGGAAAGGTGTCAATGGAAATTCTTAGTAGCAGCACGCACTTTGGGACCGTATCCGGTAAACGGCAATAGGTTCGCCCCTATTACATGGTATATAATAATGGCATGCGAAACCGGAGTGTGGTCGTACAATAGTACACCACTGCCTAACCCTTTCTAATAATACTATGTTATGTTTGCAAAATCAAACGGGTCAAAGATTAAAAAAAAAAAACAACAATTTCAACAAGACGTTTAAGAGGTCAACAACCTTTTGAAGACTTTAAGTCAAAAATGTATGAGATCAATAAAAAGTCATAAGTGTTCGCGAGATATCAACGAGACATTTTGACACATTTTCGATTTAACGGTAGCAGTTCTAGAATTTGAATGTATGTGTTACTGAAAAGTGAACTCTATTTTATCGATAAACAAAGTTTATAAATCATTGTGTGGACACTAAAACCGTTTTTTAAGCTAACTTTATGACATTTTTTTACGCCCGCTACATAGTTAATGCTGACCGCAGATTGTGCAGTGGTATAGTGTGACCTGATAGTCGATCACATCTAACGATCGGAGATTTTAACAAAACAAAAGTGACACGATTGAATCATGTGTGTTCAATCGAATCTCTCGTTCTGCACGAGGCCCGTACCACCGCGCATGAGTGCTGAACGCATTCGAAGCGTAAAATTAAGGTTGTTACAAGAAACTTACACTATGGCCTCTGGTCCCTGCATAGGATGGACCTTAGATCACAATTTCCAGATTCTGTCGCGACAATAATGAGAGGCCCATATAAATATCCTATGCGAGTGTGATTCAGCACACACAAGCAAAAAGCACGGGATGATATCATATTAAGCAGCGATAACGCCATTGCTAACTAGCTAATCTTTCCACGCACGTAATAGATCGTACCCACTCGCCAGAAGAAGAAGCAGCAGCAAGACTTATGGGATGCAATGGCCTTTGTTCAGATCTACTTACCAGTATATGGCGCCTTAAGACATAAAAGGATTATCTACTATTGCAGGGAAAACCATACTGTTTAGTGTTTACCGATGTCGCATGGCAATTACCAATCCGCTTGCCATCCGTAGCATTTGCATCAAGAAATTAATGGTCCAGTAAAAACGGGCCGTTGCTGTGTGAACGAGCTGTGTGTATGGAATCCTAAGCACTCGCGTGTGAGATTGTAGGCAAATGTTTGTACCGAAATAGTACCTACGTCTTACGATATGTTACGTGGATTTACAATCGTTACGTTACGTAGTGTAGAGGCTGATGTTTTTATAGGGATGTGTCAGTTCAGGTAAGAATAGATTCACGCATGCCTTCTTATAAATGACGTACGAACACAATGAAAAAGAACAGTACCCCAAAATGTATGGAATCAAAGTGCTTGCACATTTCATTAAACTATCATATTAGCACGCAAAATTAGCTCTAAAGCCATTCGTTTATCAAGGATTTTGTAAAAGGTTGCTTTTTGCATGCATTTTTCTTTTCAAATTTTTGCAAGCATCGTTTTAGTTTCTTTCCCCTTGAGTTCAACACCAACTATAGCAATTAAAAATACTTTATGGTAATCAAGTACTGCTGTTACATGCGATGCGATGACCTGTTCAGGGTGATTGACATTAATTAAGTGACCTGGTGTACCGCTATGAATTAGCAAGTTGAAATGGCGATAGGCAGGGAGTATAGCTCGAAAAACGGCAGGCTTGTGTCAGGGACATAATCACAAATTAAGTAGGAACTGCCTCATGTTTGATTTTGTGGTTGCTTGCGCGACTGTTGAGCAAATTGGGTTTGATTCCTGGGTCGGGTACTGTTATTAGAATTTTTTGTATGGAAATTCTCGTTATAAGAACGGTGTTTGGAAATTAGCCCGGAAGGTGACAATAGGGTCGCCCCCAATTACAGGGTATTCAATAACGAAATCAGCGGAAAATAGTACACCTCTCACTCTGCCTAATCCTTCGGTAAATACAGGCGTGATGCTCTGTATTTGTGATCATTGATAGGAATAGGGTTGCTAGAGGGAATATTCTTGATTTCCAGTATTTCGGTTCCTTCATTCGGTTCACCTGCCCGAGGTGACGTATGTTGAATAATATACACGAGATATAATTTGTCAAGTGTCATTCAATGTGAGTAATGTTTGGCACCCAATGTGTCTTTGTTACTTCGTTAGGTATGCCGGTGACATTTTGAAGCCGTTAGAGCATTTCATCAATTTATTAAAGTGCTCTTTAAATGTGTTGATAGGCTTTAGAAGGACCTTGACTTGTTGGAAGCAACATAATATTTATAGTTATTTTAGGTATCGTATGCTAAAGCCCGAAATTTTTGAAACACGCTTAGCCATGAACTGTGTATGATTGACGTAGGTACTTGTATGAAATGAATGACTCAAATCTGTGTTCAAGTACTTAGAGATCAAAGGAGTTTCGTGCAGTTAAATGGACCTAATTAATACTTCTCTATGTTCTTTGTGTTAGATAATAAGTCTTCTTCTATCGTGTCGGCAGGAGCTATCACATCGGGATCACTCATGCCATGGTGGAACGCCCGGGTGTTCCAGACGAGCTTAGGTTTCGTCACTGGTGGAAACTCTTTCTTTAATTGCATAATAACTTCAAAGTTTCAACTGACTTACATAGGTAGGTACCTACGCTATTGGCTCAGCGACCCAAATTAGGTCTTGACCTTGATAGTGGACGAATCGTTAGCGCGTAGCTCCCTAAGATAAGCCTTCGCGAAACCGTTCCAGCCATATCTGTTTCAACTAGGTGGCAAAACTTTGATATATGTAGTTATTCTATCTTACAAAGGCCGGTGAATTATTCCATTTTAACCTTTATGGACATAGACTTAAAAGTCAAGTGACACGTATTCATGAGATAGAAATAGTATATCATCATTTGTTTAGAAGCAACATCTATTTGGATATGTATAGCGTACAGTCACCATAATCAAACAGTCGCTTGTTAGACTTCAAAAACAAGTAGTGTACCTATCGTCGCTTAGCTAATAATACCGCGCAAGTAAAATTTGATGTTTTCAGAAGGGACAAAAAAATGATTATTTCTTATGAAAAATATTCCGTAAATGGTGTGCAATGAAGTGTATTGTATTGTATGGTATTCTATAATTTTACAAAAAATTTCATACGAAATAATGTCAATTTTATGTCTGTTCTGAAACTTATAAAATTTTACTTGCGCGGTGTTGTTACCTAAGCGACGCTTTGTCTCTTCTCTCATATATTTACGACAGTTTGTCAATGATGTATGACAAATTATTTAGTCCATTCGATGTCTTTTTTCATTGCTTTTTTAACCGTAGTCTGTCTAACTACAGTTTGCAAAGATCGTCTACGTACTAGTCCTGAGAAATGAAGGAGTGAAATGTTATTCGCCCGATGTTTACTGAAAGTTCCCTATAAGATTCTTCCATTCGAAGTCAATAAAACATTATTTAGTACTAGCTGTGCCCGCGACTTCGTTCGCGTGGATGTCGGAACTTAACAATGTATTTTTTAGTGAGACCAAATGCACTTAACCCTATTTTTTTCTAAAATAAAAGAATTTTTATAAAATAAAAGTAGCCTAAGTTACTTCTTATTATATCAAAGTCAAAGTCAAAGTTTTTTATTTCAAGTAGGCCTTTTCAGGCACTTTTAAAAAGTCGAGACTCTAGGCTACCATCAGCTACCTGCCAATAAAAGTCCCGTCAAAATCGGTCCAGCCATTTCAGAGATAAACATAGATAGCCTATACAAACAGACAGACAAAAATTGTAAAAAAATGTTATTTTGGTGTATGTACCGTATATATATTCATATGCACGTAGTAAAAAACGGTTATTTCAATATTACAAACAGACACTCCAATTTTATTTATATGTATAGATGTATAGATATAAAAGAACAAAATATCTTAAGCAATAAAATAATATTGACACAAAAATATATGTTATGCCCCGATAATAACTTATATTATATAGGTATCTAAAACCTACCCGATATGCCGCTGGCCATGATAAAGACAAATACATTTTTATTAACATTTTATTAACTGTATCAATAACAAATGTAATCGTTGTATCAGACTGAGCTTGAAACTTCTGTTTTGTTTACATGACATGTTTCTGATTGTGTTGCAAATAGCCTATCGAAGATAGGTTTTATAATATACACGTTATGGCCTTTATATACAGGGTGTCCCTTTGGTCATCTGTACTGTTTAAGGAAGATTAGACCACAATACTCTACTGGGTAGAGTAGAGATTCAGCTAGACACAGATAATAGGCACTATGTTAATAAAAACATAATACCTGCCTTTTTTTTCTAGAAATATCATGTTTATTTATCGATTATTAATCGATTTATTCTAATGCAGTCTGAATCGTAACCGCCAAAGGATCGTGTGATCGGGTCATGTGGGTATTAAGCATTTAGTAAGGTCCACCAAGCATAGCATTGGTGCATGACGTACAAAAGCCTGCCGCCCTTTACGATACGCCAATATTAATTGCATTATCGCGGAATCTTTTATGGGTACAAGTTTAAAAAGAGTATAATTATTTATTTTTAAAAGATTTAGACATTAAAGTAACGCAGATACTTTAAAGGATACTTTAAAGGGCCATCCATTATTCGTTTTTTATATCGTCTTTATATATTATGACTAGCTGTTCCCCACAACTGAATATGGTTTTTTGGATCTTGACAGCAGCGCCACCTACCAGGTGCAACTATAGCTAAAAACCATCCAGGTGACCCATAAGTTCAAAACAAACTGCCGAATCACCTTCTACGTCTTGCTGTACCAGCGATGCTGCTATACGTGTCCCGGCTGCATTACTCTACAACGGCCGAGGAGATTGTAGAGTACATCCGCATTAAAGCCAAATCACCTTGAGGGTCGAGCAGTTGGAGTCTGGTCGCAATGCAAATTTTAATTCCTTTGTAGTGAGAGTGCTGACCGAATACCTGTCGACTTACATGAAGGAAGATTTTTGGCCGAAAGGTGTAAAGTTCTGGCGATTCTGTGGCCGGCTACCGGACACCTCGCGACACACGACGCCGACTACCCGTGCAACTTTGTGTTTATACATATTATTATTGTTTATGTATACTATTCTATGTTAGTCATAGTTTTATGACGTATTGTTTTATTGTATTTTTATATTGGCCTTGGTGCCTGAATTAAATAAATAACAAAACAAACATCATCAAAATCGATCAACCCATTTACGCACACCGAAATTTTTAAAACGTTAATTGATGTGTGCTTTAGGCTTGGGCGTATAAACGTAAATATTATCTTTCTTTTACCCTGTATAATGTTGGTACGTACGTACCTTAGAATCAACGGGTTGCAAGTCCTAAGATTGTAACCTTGTTTTTATTTACGTAAACGTGTTTGTACTTCCTCATTCGTCTAATGGTCGTGAGTACGGCTGTTGAACGTGAGGTCTTGAGTTTGAGCTCTGGGTCGTGCAGTGTTATTTGTTTTATCTGCTAGAAAATTCTCAGGTACCGGTGAAATCTGCGTAAAGAATAGTACATCTCTGCCTAACCTCTCAGAAAATACAGGCGTCATGCTTTCTTATATATTGTTATGATATTATTTAGTTTGTATTCTTTAGTAATGAAAGTGGTAGTGCCTAAATATAATGACATATTACGTTCTACTTCTACGCTCATAAAAGGTCCCTTATGACTTAGGCAGTATGAATTGAAGTTACGCAGCCGAAATTCTACACATTTTTGTACTACACAACATACGTCTATTTACTAAAATACAACATTTACCATACTCACTATTTTGACGTAACTAAACGTCAAAATACTGACAGATTGTTTACAGTATTTTGACGTTTTTATGCTTGTGGAGCCAATTATATTGTAGGTATTAATAATAATCCTATCAGGAACCGCGGAGTTATTGAGCTATGAAACACCACCGACAACTGTTTTGGTGTAAATATAACAACATTTATAACAGCACAATAGACTTCTGAGTTTATTTTTATTAATGTACATTGTTTTAGAAGAGGATAAAAATTTATTCAGTATTTTATTATAACTTGTTTTAACGGTGAAGGAAAATATCATGAAAAAACCTGCATGAGAGGGCTCCATAAAGTTCTGGATAGTGTGTGTTAAGGCGTCAACCTTTTCATTCTGAGATGAGGCCCTTGCCCAGCAGTAGTATAGTAATTGGCTTAATTTATTCATTTATTATAACAGTTTATTATCTACTGCATAATAGTATACCTCTGCCTAACGCTTCGGGGAAAACAGGCGTGATGATATGTTTATTATCTATCTTCTCACAGCAACCCTTTCTCAGTTGTCTTCTAAGATTATTCATTACATAGGTTAACGCCCACATTTCGCTGATGACGGTATTGAGTCCCATGTAATAGGGGGTGAGCCTACTGCCATCCACCGGGCACAGTTCTAGACACTGCTGCTGAGAATTTTCATACGGAAAACCCAATAACACTTGGTTAACATTATTCATCATCACAATTATCATCATCTTGAATCTGTACTGAGTTTTAATTACTTATATGGGCAGCAGCAGAACGCAAACTAATCACCAACAGTACTGTCACAAAACTTCTGAATATTTCCCTATTACATGACAGGACTTAATAAAACCATTGGCCTTTGAGTGTACAGAACATGTAACAGGCGTGTTGTTTTCCTACTAAGTAATAAAACCTGATAGTGTTACATTATCTGTTTCTTTAACTGTAGAAGCCACATTATTTAGTAATCCAGTTATAGATAGATTGTTAATTGACCCAGCTGTTTGCCAACAGAATCGCATGGCGTATTGATGCGACTAAAACAGTTAATATCTTCGGCGTTTGGCAGCGTTCGGGATAATACATTACGCTAAGAATTACCGCACGTTCTTGAATGCGGTCTATAGCTGTTTGCGAGATACGGATTCAATATTGGATGTTTTGTTAAATTAAGTATAGAGGTCAATATTTTGATGGTGGCAAAATTTGCTTCATTTATTTATGGATATCACTGGAAATTCACTGATTATAAAAAGGTATTTTGTAACGGAATCTAACAAAGTTTTCTGGAAGGAATGCTAGACTGTAGAATTTAAACATAATGAAGAAGAGCTTTTTGTATACCTAGATGACAGGCCGCATTATGTATTGTTTAATCTCTGACAGTAACTATACCTACAAATGCAAATAAACAAACCATGTGACCTTAACACAACTTGCTCATAAAACTATTTTATAGTTGGAACTTCAAAAGTGTCAGCAGTAATGATATCAGCGATAGCACAGCGATAGCGACAGCGATAGCGATAGTTCAGAACAGTTGTCACGGACGGTCGCCCCCGGATGGATGAATTAGCTCAATCCCAATTCCCAGGCAGACTTGCAACGAGACGTTAGGCATTGTATTTTTACATTTGGACTCCATCCAAATAGTACTCTCGAGTTATCAAAAATTCAAATTTCCATTGATACTAACGCATACCGTTCAACTAAAAAGGTAGATTAGCAGCTTTATTTTTGTAAAAGTTATTTTCGTTTCCCTCCAATGGTTGTAGGTATTGCCCTATTAAATATATCAACAGTCAAGTTTTCGTTGAAAGGTCATCGTGTCTGTTTAGTGTTATTGATAAAATAATATCGTAACAGTAGAAATTTCGTTTTTGTAACAATTAAAATTTAGTCTTTAGTGATGTTACTTACCAGTGATAATATGTCACTGAACTAATGTTTTTATCACTTATGTTCACTTGGGGTGTTATTTTTTGTTATATTATTGTTTGTTCGTATATAGTTCGGTACATCACGTAATTTGACGGGCTGCGCGGCCGGACGAGCTGTGCGCTCGGTCGTGTCGCGACTACTGCAGCGTTTGATTGTATACCTACCTTTGTAGGGCTGGGCAAACCAATTGTAATTTTTCGGATATTTGTATAATATTTGTTGGTCATTTCTGAAATGGTTATTGCGTTTTCCCTGCGCTGTATTTTCCGATTTTTAAATACCAAAAGTAATGTACTAATAATAATTATAAGTTTACCCATGCACTATCTATACATATGTATGTAAATGTATATTATTATTGTTTTGCTGCTATATATCATTTAAATTATGTAACCACAAAACATTCGATGAAAGTAAAGTTTAAAATAGAAAATAAATGAATTAGGATCCAACTTTTTTCAAGTTGAAGGTACTTACGGTTAGTGTAGGTATAAGAACATTTTACGCTTGCTGATGAGGATTACTAAAGCAGTTCTAAATCAAAGGAACCTGGAAAATTGAAATTGAAAACTGCATTTTTTATCCGTAACCGCAGTGAGCGTTTCCCACCACTACCTCGTTCGTCAGCCCAAGCAGCCAAGTGGCACCCGCGTGCCACCAATTTAACTAATATAAAATAGGAGAATGTGTGTCCGGTGATCTCATCAAACTCATTATCAACTGTTGATGACCTATTTCGAGCAGTTAACCAGCAAAAAAATAATACATCTGGTGTTTTTTAAAATTAATTTCGTTAAATTCCATCCCGGAAAAGTACAGTCGTTAAATGCTCGATTGTTTCCAGCTGGATATAAAATTTGGGACTGGTGTGTCTATGTCATAAAATGCGGCCAAAAGTTCAAGAGGAATGTGTTATAAAACTCCCACTGGTTTCCAGTTCCGAATATTTCCAGACTTTTGGCGCAGAGATGTTGAGATTCTTCGAGAACACTTAATCTTTCTGTCACTTTTGTGGTTTGTAGACGCCGCGCATCTTGCTCAATGTTGGGCATCTTTCGGCTTATGTTTATAGGAATATTAATGTTCAAAAGACGCTTGTTCTACCTGTTTCTTCAAAGAAACAAAGCATAATGATTTACGATTGAGTAATAATAATTTTGGAGGCCATCCACGTTACGGTGTACCAAAGAGATCTAATTTAGATGTGCTAAACTAGTTTACTAAAAGAGACTGAAAGGTACTGAACTCGAAAGAAAAAATGGAGAGAATTTTATTAGCTACACCGACAAGAGTCATCATCCTCCTGCTTTAATCCCATATTATTTGGGGTCGGCGTAATATGTCTTTTTCTTCCATTCATCTCTATCAGACGTCATCTCAGAGTTCACTTTCTTTTCTTTTCTTTTCGTTCCTTTTCTTGGGTAACATGGTTTTCATCCTTCTTTATCTGTACACCAACAAAAGTTGAGCCTTTTAAATAAGAATTAGATGAACCTAGTCTAGAAATTAACCGAACATTTCTCCAATTGTATGGGATTATTTTTATATAATTCAGGTCACATAAAACGGCCTTGAAAAGAAAATTTTAAGGTTTCCTTATAACTTGTGAACTTGTATTTGGAAACTATTACCGAAAAGGTAAGTTTTGAAGGGTATTGTATGTCCCTATTTTATAATAACAGGGCTAAAGTAGTCATTATAAAGTAGTTAGCCACTGTGCTACAATTTTCATACCACGACCACCATATTCGTTTTTATTTTTTACCAAGCTTGTAAACATAGTTCAAATGAAAATTACTTTTTCAAGAAATACAAAGCAATCATGCCATTGTATGAACTGGAAAACTTAACATAACATAGCATCACGCCCATGTATTCTCCGAAGGGTTAGGCAGAGGTGTACTATTGTCAATCACATTTCGCCGATGCTTTATTGAGTCCCATGTAATAGGGGACGACCCTATTGTCATCTACCGGGTACAGTTCCAGACTCCGTGCTGCTACTGAGAATTTCCATACAGAAAAACCCAATAACACTGCCCGACCCGGGAATCGAACCCAGGACCTCTCGCTCAGCAGTCGCGCTTGCGACTAGACCAATGAGTCAGTCAGAAAAGATTTATCTTTTTTTAAGATAAATAGAAATATTTAACTAGAATTTACACAGTGGTTAAGCGATTAGCTTTCTGCGCTATGTGTCGCTGGTTCGATCCCCGCACGGAACAAATATTTGTATGATCTACAGATAGTTGTTTCGGGTCTGGTTGTGTGTTTATGTGACATGTATGTTTGTAAACTGTACCTACGACACAGGAGAAATCCTAGTGTGGGGCAACGTTTTTTTTAAAAAAAAAAAAAATATTTGACATCATACTTGGCAAAAGAATCTTGTCAGGTGAAATAAAATTAAAAGAAATTGTTTATTTTGCAATTAGGACTTTTCAATCACTTGTACACGTCTTTTAACTAGATATCGTTGGTATTTCTTGTGACTATCCCTGAGAAGAAGAACCGAAACAAACTCAGGGGCCAAGATCTAGGTTAAAGTACTAATTTTAGTAGTTACTAGGGATTGCAATCCAGCACTGTTTTCAATCCAGCGGGATTTTTGCTGGATTGATTTCAATCCAGCGGGATCCCACTGGATCCCGCAAAGGTTAAAGTGTTTTTGGAATTTCAACAATATCTTACTGCACCTTATTCACTAATTATTTTACTGTTTGACAACTTATTCGAGTTCAAAAACAATAGCAAATATAAATATTTGGTAGGTAATATTGTAGTCTTTGTACTGTAGTCAACTAAAAATATTACTTCTTATCTTTATCGGAGGTAATTATAATCAGTTTTTGTTAATTCAGATGTTTAGATTATCATATAAATTTAGTTTCCGTTTACTAATTGTTTAAAAATTTTATTTTAATTTTTTATTTTAATTTTTAAAAGAATAAATAAAAATAAAAAAACAAATTTATAAATATCTAATAATAAGTCACTTCTCTTTTTGGAAATATGATCTTAAAAAACAAATAACATCAATAGTGTTATCTCCCAATCTACTTCTTATAAAACCACATATGGAGCTAGCGGCCGAAAAGGGTCTTTCTGCCTCCATACTTGTTGGTTTGATAGTTGGTAGAACAGCCTGCGCATTCGCATGCGGATCTGCAGGATGTAGCGGGATCCTGCAGTTCCTAAAATTATGGTAGATCCCGCTGGATTGCGGGATCACACTTTGCTGGATTGCAATACCTAGTAGTAACTAATGGGGTGCAAAAAAGAGCCTCCATGATTGACGAAACATGAGATCGTTTGGTGCACCCTGGTAGTGAACCTTGTGCATGATGCGTGTGTGAATGATGATGATACTTTATTTACTGTGATAGCCTAGTACACCATAAAACAATAGGTAACTTAAATGCAAATTTGTTTGTTTTAGTGCTTACTACGTGATCCTATATCAGAAGAACACCTGCGTCTATATGACTCATTAAAAATAATTATCACCTTAGTAAGAAGGATCATGAACACAGCTGGTCTTGAGCCTCTTATAGAATAAGTGGCCTTAATCATCAAGGTCCATAAAACTTGGATGAGTGATCTTCGCAGATTATTGTTATTGGCACACAGCTATGGCGTGCGGTTCGTAAAGACAAAAAGAAACTGACTACCCTATATAACTCAGATAAATATTTATTATAATATATTTGAGGTGGCAAATTACATACATCATTATTTAATCGACAAGACGACGAATCAATACCAACATGCGGTAGGTATTGTTGGTAAGTAAACCTTTAAAAATTTCTGCCTACCCTGTATAAAAGCTCTGTGCACGCCGCTGGCACACAGATAGATTCATTTCGTTATTTCAGATTAGTTAAATCTTGTCGTAGGGCGTTCCCCAGCCAGATGGAGCGATGACTTGCGTAAGGTGGCTTGTAGAAAGTGGATGAATGAAAATTAATAGGAGAGCCCTCTGTCCAGCAGTGAACGAATATGGGCTGATGATGACGATAATTAGACACATACAAAACAAGAGAGTCAGGTAAAGATATTCTTTGACAGAACTTCGTAAAGTGTCACGTTTCGAAGATATAAGAAAGGGATTGGATATCTATTTTTATGATAAAAAAAAAAGGAAATCATAGCCGAATCCCAGTATCCCATAGTGATCAGTGATAATTTATCACCAAACTTCTTGTCGGGTATAGTGTTAAGTGATATAATACTGTCCAAGAAAGTTTTTCGTAGCAAGCTAGGTTTGTGGAATCCTTCATATATTACAAATCAAAGTAAAAAAAGTGTTCGTTCAAAAAAAGAACAAATTTATTGCTTATCGATATGCTAATGAAACATATTCGTGTTTCGCAATCTGAAAGTCAAGGACGGGAGTACCCATCAAATGACTCGCTCCGCTCATGAATTCTGAATTTTATTACACTTTTATAGTTCGATTACTATCAATGGATATTTAGTAATATTAACATACTTAGACAAAAGTTTGGTTTCGCCAAATATGTCTGTTTCTCATTAACCAATCGAGCCTATTATTTAAATAAATGGTTATTTGGAAAGATTTTTTATAAAATACACGTGTAGATTGTGAATAACACTGATACACATAAGCGTAAAATATATAATAGGTACCTATAGGGTAAGTGGGGAGAAGATGAAAAACGGGGTAACACAAAAAGTCGTCCATAATGCATCTTGCCTTATGGGCGACTTTTTGTGTTACCCCGTTACCCCGTACTCACCCTATCTTTTTTTATCAGTGTGAGGATCATTTTATAAGACTCAGTTATTTATTAGACGTAGGTGAGTATAAAAGTTATAATGTATAAATAAATGTGTAATGTGTAGAATTAGGTAAATATACGTATTTAATAACTTCTGTACCATATCCTCGGCGAATAAATATCTTTACCTTTATCGTCGATATCTTTAAAGTCCTAAGCTGTGGATGTGATAAGCTGTGTGCGATCATCATCACCACCCAGAAGACGTCCACTGCTGAACGAAGGCCTCCCTCAAGGGGGGTTTTGCCATAATCCCCACGCTTGGCAGGCGGCTTGGGGATCGCAGTGGCTCACCGATTAGTGAGAGTACGCTGCTGCCCGTCCTCCAGTGTCTGGCCGCAGTTTTAAGACGTACCCGGGTCATGTACACGTCGTCATGATATGGCTGTGTGCGATGGAGAAGAAAAAAATATAAGAAAACTATTGAAGATCAACCGCTAGCGAACTGAAATGAAATGAAATTATTTATTTTGCAATAAGAATTTTTCAATCACTTTCACACGTATTTTTTAAATTAAATGGCGTCGGCATTTCTTATGACTATCCTTGAGAAAAAACGCCGAACCACATTAAGGGTCACAGTCTATAGTTACCTTTACTGTTCAAGGTCCTGGGTACGATTCCCGGATCGGGCAGTGTTATTAAGTTTTTCTGCAGCAAGGAGTCTCGAACTGTGCCCGTTATAACTAACTCCATAACGGCATTGGCTAAATGTGTGTGCACAATAGTACACCTCTGCCTTACCCTTCAGAAAATATAGGCGTGATGCTAGGTTACTATGATTAATAAGTACCTATATAATATAAATATCAAAAGTTCGCACTAAAACATAACAGTCAGTCAGACACACGACATTTATTTAAAGAGTGATATCTAGGCAGGTAGATTGAATCTACCGGTCATCGGTCGCGACCTTTTTAACCCGCACTACAAAGTGGTTTGCTCCACACTGGACGACTTGTTAATTTTGTTTAATACTTTGCCCCTCGCACCTTTTTCTCATGTGTAGGTACACACATCCAGACCCGAAACAACTATCTGTATAACATATAAATATTTTGTACCTGTAACACGTAGCATAGCAAGCTAATCGTTTGACCCTTAAGCCGTCCGTGCGTTTAAATATTATTTTATTACCACTGTTGCGTAGTTGAGAATGAATTACAACAACTTTTGCAACTATATACCTAATTATTGATGTGAAACGTCTAATGCGGTGGGTCAGACCGACTGTTGGCGTGGCGACGCGTCGCATGCTATATGATAGTGTGAAACAAAAATATAAAATATCCATGAAAGGAGGTTTATTAAAAGATAAATTTGAAAAAAAAACTCCTAATTAAAAAAAAATGATTTTTTTTAATGAGTTTTTTTTTTTAGAGTAAACCTAAATATTTTATTTTTATTTATGCCATTTTTATTTCCTTTCATAAACTATCCTTTTAAGCATATTATCTGTACAAAATAATTTCGATGTTTCATATTTGTCAAGCGTCCCGCGACGACTCACTTTTTTATGACCGATATTATTTACTTATCTGTGTGCATCCGTAATGCTATCATTGTAGATAACAGGTGCATGTTAAGTACTCCTGCAATCTTAAAAACAAGTTGTGAAATTATTGATTAGTATCCATATACATGATGGGGAGTTCCCAACAGAGAATGGGAGAGAACAGAGGGGCTGTTCACACAGTAGACAGACAGATCAAAGTGTTGGCACTTGGCAGTACTTATCCTCGTTTGTGACACTGACAATGTCACATTTCTTTGATTGCCTCATTGGTCTAGTGGTCGCAAGCGGGACTGCTGAGTGTGAGGTACTGGGTCCGATTCCCGGATCGAGCAGTGTTATTTGTTTTTTTTTTTTGTATGGAAATTCTCAGTAACAGCACGGTGTCTGGAACTGTGTCCGGCAGATGGTAATAGGCTCGCACCCTATTACATGGGACTCAATAACGGTGTCGGTGAAATGTGGATATACAATAGTACACCTCTGCCTACGCCTTAGGGGAATACAGGCGTGATGCTATCTCATTTATATAGCATCTCTCTCAACTCCTTTGCGCTTTAGCTATGTACCCGACCACCTGGAAACTTCTAAGTAATTATCGCAATTCCAAACATACGGTCTAATATTCTTTGATGCGGTCTTTGTACAGCAGTTAGTAGTTAAATTTTCTTCGTAAGTTAAGGCAAATATGTACTGATTAACCCAAAGTTTGCATTGAAAGAATTAAATTCCTCAATGAGAGCCTCTCAAAAAATTGCCTTACAAAATTCTATAAGACCATGCACATGACCATTGACCATGCGTACACGCAATCTGTGAAATAAAGTCAATGCAGTGGCGCTTCCACCTAGAAGACCCAGTGAAGCGAATGTATGGTGTAACAATTTTATAAAAAGAAAATAAATATCAAATAATGGATCGTAGTCGACGGTCACGTCAGGAATAAACCAGCAAATGACAGACGTCACGCAACCGAACCACTTTATCTTGAGCCCTACTATTACACTACAACTATTCTTAGAACTCCTACTACTGTAGAGCAGGGGGAGTGTGGGTAGTTCTAGTTACGCTGGTGTCGTGAACTGAATATGGGTCGGGTCACCGATGCCAATGGCTGAACATTCTGTTATATGTTATAATTAGTTTAACCACCTTACTGTGACTTTTTAGACTATTATGAAGCCTAAAAGAGAGAGAGAGATAACCGGTTTATTTGCCCACAATCGTCATTGATTTTAACTATTGTTTCAAACAATGACTCGGACACAACTAAGAAAACATAAGCCTGTATTCCCCGAAGGGTTAGCCAGAAGTGTACTATTGTACACTCACATTTCGCCGATGCCGTTTTTGAGTCCCATGTAATAGGGGGCGAGTCTATTGCCATCTACCGGACACAGTTCCAGACTCCGTGCTGTTACTGAGAATTTGAAAACAGAAAACCCAATACCAGTTTGCCCGACTCGGGTATCGAACCCAGGACCACACGTTTAGCAGTCGTGCTGGCGAGCATTAGACCAATGAGGCAGTCAAAACATTTCTATGATATATTCAGATTTTGCGCAGCGGGATGGCTCATTGCTTTTCTTTGCCGTATTTAAGCTTGTCTTATTGATTGTGCCTCTGAAATGTCTGTTTGTCAGTAGCATATTCTTCAAAAACAGTAGGTACTTCATCATCATCATCATCAGCCAGAAGACGTCCACTGCTGAACGAAGGCCTCCCCCAAGGGGGGGTTTGCCATAATCCCCACGCTTGGCAGGCGGCTTGGGGATCGCAGTGGATCACCGATTAGTGAGAGGACGCTGCTGCCCGTCCTCCGGTGTCTGGCCGCAGTTTTAAGACGTACCCGGGTCAAGTAGGTACTTATTGATGTGAAAACCGTAGCGCCAACGCGGTCGTGTCAGAAAATCTGTGTATTTTTGTCTTATTAATTGTATTTGTAAGAGTTCAGTTTGCGAAATAACATTATTAAGTTTTAATTACTAAAATCATCGGAGCCGTGGGCACAGCTGGCAAGCCTTATCACACAAATGTATTCGTTTATGTAAACAACGGCATGTAGATACGTTTTCCCATACACAGAACACAAGATTTCCTCGACTTAGGTCAGCGCCAGTGAAGTTTGTATTCAGAAAGCGTTCACACAAAGTCCACGCGGTAAAATCCCGTATTCCAAATACCGAAGGAAACCGTTTTTCGTGAGAACCACACGAAATCGATCCAAACTACAAAAGGGCAGGGAAACAGTCTCCACGAGTGACGATATCTGACAAAGTCTAGCCCACCTTGAACAGTCATCCTCGCGACCACCATTGCCACAAAATTTTACACGACTGCCCCAAAAAAAGAGTGTAATGTTTTCAGCGTTCATGTATGTATGTGATTGTTTTTGTTCTACCATAGCTGACTAAAAAGATACCTAAATAAAATTGTCATTGCAGTCGGGGGACCTCTTAGATTAAAAAGTGTTCCACAGAACGGTCATCCGACTGCAAAGTAAACTGTTTGTGTATTAATTAAATAAATAAATAAGACACTTTTCCATTCCCACTTTGTCGAACACAGTATTTTTACTGCACCAATCGAGCATTGTACGGTTATACCAACACTCAATGTTTAATTCTTTTGCTACTTGTAGACGAGATGATAAATAATCTACAATCGCTAAAGAATAGAAAATCTAAAGGCAATCCCATACATTTTGCTATTCTCTAGCGATTCTAGATTGCAACTTCTGTATGAGGACTGACAAAAAAAAAGTTGGAGCTGCGATACGGAAAAATTAAAGTTAGTTCGTTAGTAAAAGCAGATAGACAATCAGCGCCATCTTATACACAGTAATGATACGTTTTACAACGCAAACGCGGTAGCAGTTCAACTAGTTCTTACGCTTGTCAATAGATGGCGTTATTTTATGATTTGATGTCTTCAATATTGTTGTGTAGTGTAGACTGGTAATCTGTAATTGCTTAATCTCATGCATGCAATATCGGATATAGTTAATTTTACCGCGTTAATTTTGTTAATGTTTTACAAGCCTTTATTTGTCTAGCCTAGATGTGTGAGGAAAGAGTCTCTATGAAAGGATATTTGAGATCGTCTGGCGCACACTGGGTGGTTAGCTTCGATAGCACTATTACTGACTGTCTAATCTTTTTACCGTGGCTTGGGTGATTTCAACGTGCAATGATAACTCGTAGTTCTGACACGAGAGGTCAAGAAAAAGAAGCTTAGATAGTTAGAAATTTCTGCCATTTACTTTAAGGTTGGTATTTTATATATACATATATATATATATATATATATATATATATATATATATATATATATATATATATATATATATATATATATATATAGACTGAGTGCTAGCACTCAAAAATATAGGTATCCTAAGGTACACTTAGTTATCAGATTTTCAACGTTTAACTGTCCCTATGTATTTATGTATATTTTTGGTACTTGCTGCTTGCTGTTTTATAGCTTTATGGGCCTACGGCGTAGGCCTGTAGCAAGGTCAATAATTTTCGTGTGTAGTGTTGGTATTTGGCCTATACAGCAGTGGATTGTAAACGTTTAATTATGTAGCTTTTATATGTTTTTTTTTTGGTTTTATAACCATGACGCAATTTTATAATTCCCTCCTCTTTAATTAATTTATTTGGATTTTCAAGGATATTACAAATGTCCTCTTCCAATTAAGTATAGGGGATCATTTGCTCATAATCTAAGTATTGATAAACGCAAAAGAACATTAAAAACAAAAGCGTGTGAGCAACATAATTTAAAATTAATTAAGAGAATAGATAGGTACTCAAAAATTTATAATATCAATGAAACAAAATAAGGAAGAAATATGAACCAAATAACAAACAGAACAATGTATTATTTTTGGGGGAAATTTATATGTTTAAATAGTCCTACAAAGCCTATTATATATTAGATAGTTTTTATATCAACTGATTAAATATATGATTATTAATTTAATAATGAAGGCGGTTTTAGCAGACAAAAAAAAAAGCAACAAGTATCTCAAACACTAAAATAATAAAGTTGCAATTTGTAATATTGTCTGCACAAATGTTGGCGCAATAGTTTAAATATTGATTCTAAGATATAATTAGCTAAAAACTCAGAATCTCAAATATATAATTTAACGAACAGGTGACAAAATTGTCTATTATATGCGATAGGACTCTGAAGGTCATTGTAATGAAGAGACAGATTTAAATAAGATCGCATTCTTGCCTGTTCATTTATGGATAGATCCTAACGAAGATAATAAGCAATTGTTTACCTTAATAAAACATTGCCGCACACTTGCATTTCTCCTGTATCGTGGATGCATACAAACATAGAAATAGATACATGTCACATGCAAAACAACTGAACCCAAAAAAAACTATCTGTAGATCTCTCCCTCAACTCTTCCGATGCCTCAAACGATTCAATTAAAACTTACATAACTCTTCACTTAACTGTTTCTAATTAATTGCATTAAACGTATCTCGTCACACAACTTCGCACGTAAAATAATACACCATATTGTGATTGAAACTATTTCAGTGGCGTATTATCCTCAAGGCAAACTAGGCACGTGCCTAGGGGCGCTAGATCTCAAGGAGCGCGCGCGGCAATTTGAAAGAAAATGATTTATGCCTTAAAATTACTACTAGTCAGTGTTTTTAGTCATAATATACAGATTTTTGGCTGAACTTAAAAAAAGACGTCTTTTTTTTCTTATTATAAGATTACTCGCCTCATGGTGATTCCTGTATTTGGTTCCTTCCTGCTATTTACAGTATTTGCATTAAATTCATATCGGATGGCCGCCAGAGAGGCGCCGATGAGGTGCTAGCTTAGAGTGCGATTTTTAATCCGTCACTGAACTATTTGATTTATTGGTGAATCAATAATAGGTATTTGTTTTCCCAGAAGGGTAAGAGCAGTACAAAATGTACACCCACATTTCACCGATGCTGTTATTGAGACTTTTGCCATCTATCGGGCGCAATTCCAAATCCCAATATCATCGAGAATTCATTTACAGAAAAAGCAAATAACATTTTACCCGACCCGGGAATCAAACCGAGCTCGCGCTTATCTATAATGCTTCCTATACTTAGACCATTGAGGGCGTTAAAATATTACAACGCTTCGAAATATCACAAGCAAATGTATTACTAAAGCTAAATAAAATTAATTACACTTCATGAATAAAGAAGTTACGATTTTTCTTCACAAGTCACAAATAATAGAACCCATTGCTCAAAATCACGACACAATATTGGACAAAAAATTTGTATAACAAAAACTGTTTGTGCATAAATCTTAAAAGGGAATCCAATGAGTAATTTAAAAGCTTCGAATGGTAACAGAAGACGGGCTCGCGGGAAACAGCGCCAATTTGCGGGGACACGAAACTGACGGTTGATTTCATTATAAGTAGGAGCAGTATGCTATTTTGAATTTTCCGGAACGTCCTGGAGGTGTCTTCGTTTTCTTTAAACTATCGTTTCTCGGTCGTTTAAAAAAAGATGTGACGAAACCTCAGATCTGTCTGGTGCACTCTGCCCAGTCAGCCTCGATACCACTAATGCTTTGGCTATCTGTTTGGTAATCTGTTACCTATGGCTAGAGCGATAACCCTGTGATAGTCTGTGTCGCCACTATAAAATAAGAACTTTTAAAAAACTAATATTTCACAGGCACACATGCCCAGATCTGGGAAAACTATCTGTAAATCATAAAAAAATTGTTCAGTTCGGGAATCGAACATGGTACCCGCAGCGCAGAAAGCCTATTCCTTGGTATCTGCGCCAACTATCCCATTAAAGCTTTCGTGATGTAACAATTCATTGATTACTTACCATATTTAAAAATTTAATCACCATATAATTGTTGACTCATTTCAAGTCGAAATCCTGAGAATATCATAAAAGAAAATAAGCAACAACACGATCTTGCTGAGAATCGCATACTCGGTAGCCGTGCTCATCACAAATGAAACGGTTATGTTAAAGAGAAAAAAACCGTTGAAGACAAACAATCGAACTCCCAACACCATCCCAAATTCACCCCAGCAATGGTCTCCCTACCCATAAGGGCAAATATCTGCCCCAAGCCCCATCCCGCTAGAAGCTGGGCGGGACCGCAGTCTCGGTCCGACCACCGTCGCGTCTCCACGTGTGTGTCCCCAAGTATATACAAGTACCTTCCCGCCTTACGAAACGTCGCCATGGACGGTCAGACAACCAATTAATTCAACACAATGGAATATACGTCACAAATAGGTAATAGATATTTTTTTACTTAACAATTGTTCTGTTGGAAGACGTTCGTTCTACGTTGAAGTGTAAACAAAATTCGGGCTGCGATGGTGAGTGATTTTCTTTGATAAATGTAAGGGTCTTACTGTTAGATCAAAGAGGGAGAACCATTGTCACGTCTCAATGGAAAAGTTTTGTACGTTTGTTTATTGATGATTATGTAAAAACTGCTTTTCCGATTGGTATGAAATCTTTGTTATTAAATAGCTCAGTTTAAGCTATACTTAGCCCTAATATCTTTTTTATAAGGTTTGATTCTTCATCAGTTCTGAGATCTTATTTATTTATTTTTTCTAAAACTGTTTTCTCGTGTTGTTTGTTGAACTGTTGCATGTTAAAAAAGATTGTGTATTTTAATGTTTATTTTACGCTTGTAAAAGTGACAATGATTTATATTGTTTTTATGAGTATTACAAATGAATGTTCGAAATCAAAGGAATGTAGAAAAGCAATACATAAAAAACGGAATGTTAGACAATGTATCATTATTAATGTCTTGTCTATTAAATAATGACAATATCACGTGGTTTTTATACACGGATTTTCTTAAACAAAATGCAAAAGCCGGTCTTTCTTGCTCAAGCGAAGACATAGGCCCCATGCATTCAAACCTTCCAGAAATAATATCTTCCACCTATAGAGGACTCAGATTTTGATTGTACTGCAGACATACAGTCCCAAATTTCTAGACAGTGTTTTTATTATTATTTTTGTTTATCTATGGTCATCATTCAATTGTTTTATGATGAACATCAGGCTATAAGACGGCCCATGTGAATTAGATTGGGGTTGTATTATTACGGCTCGGTATAACAGCTTGTGAATCCTCTAGAGGGGCAATTCTCGCGATTAGAGATAATGTCGAAGTCGAGATATCAATCTGTGACTAACGTGTGTATAGCATTTAATCCTCTTATTATGTGAACTTGTGAGTTACTAGAAATGATTTAATGTGTACATGTACGATGGAACTGTCTAGATGACGTAAAAAACTTAGTAAAATATGTTTATAAAATCCACTCTACATATTACAAATCCGAAAGTAACCCTCTCTGTTTGTTTGTTACCTCATCACGACTAAACCACTGAACCGATCGTTATGAAATTGTACAAAGAGCTAGCCTGAAATCTGGAGAAGGAAATAGGCTTTTTTTACTATTGTAGCAAAACAATAATTAGATAATAAGCTTAAAGTATACGCAAACGAAGTCGCGGCAAACAGCTACTATTTTTATTTTGAGTAATTAAAAGTAGAAATATCTCTAATGTGAGAATTCGGACAAAAATACAGGACACGTGTCTGTCATGTCTTCGATATATTTCGATTTTAAATCTCATGGCCTCTTATCGTACGAAAATTGCCTCCTTGATGTCCACCGTTTCTATGGAAAAATCCTCTCAGAGCACACCGGAGGGGTTCGTCAATCGTATTAAAGCCTTGTAGATACACTGCAGAGCAATGAGAGTCAGGCCTACTCCTCCTTGAGTCGTACTCCTCACTGCTGAGGGTCGTGATATCTAAGAAACATTTTCCTATGAACGTTTATTATGTATGTAATGACAGTCATTGTCTCCTTTCATTTATCTCGGTCTATTGCAATTTGGGACCAATCCTTCAGGATTCCAGCTCCTCATTCCACCCTGCTGACTGAAAAATCTTTCCAAGGCAACATGACTGACACTTCAGATGAAAAAGACAAGTTTTAATTCAATAATGTAATACATAACGTACATTTAAATGTAATAAAACGTGCGGAGAACAGGAAAATATGTCGTTTTTGTATATAATTTATGGATTTTTCTTTAATACTAATCTGTCGTGGACAGAGATATAAACATAGCATCACGCCTATATACCCCGAAGGGTTAGGCAGAGGTGTACTATTGTACATCCACATTTCGCCGATGCTGTTATTGAGTAGGGATGTTACGGAGCTTCGACTCCGATTCCGATATGTCGGAACCTCCGATTAAAATTACACCTCCGAATCCGGCTCCGGTTCCGATATATCAAAACGGAGGTATATATCGGAGTTACAAGTTATGACTTGCTATCGCTGCAGCGCTACTGAGCGCTTTCTACGTGACACTGACAACTGACGGAGTACATGTGTTCTTTGCAACTGATGAACGAAGAGTGAACGAGTTGCGACAAGTTTCTTCTTTCTTATTTATTTACATTTTACATTCGTAGCTTTGCTCCGACTCCGACTCCGATTCACCTCCGACTCCGCGGAGGTCACTACGAGAACCTCCGACTCCGATTCCGCCTCCGATAAATCCACCTCCGTAACATCCCTATTATTGAGTAGCATGTAATAGGGGGCGAACCTATTGCCATCTGTCGGTCACAGTTCCAGTGTCCGTGCTGCTACTGAGAATTTCCATACAGAAAAACCCAATAACACTGCCCGTCCCGGGGATCGAACCCAGGATCCCACATATAGCAGTCGTGCGACCACTAAACCAATTAGGTAGTCGTGGACAGAGATGTAGGTATATAATTTTGAATTAATGATATTTTCCTGATTGTGAATAGATACTTAGTCATCTAAAACAGTTTGCGAGGAAAACGGCAAATAGAATCAAATAATAGTACAAATTAGTAAATTATCCGGTATTAAGCACTGTTTCGTTAGTCTAGGTTCGATTCCCAGATCACACAGAGATTTTTGAGGTTTTCTAATCGAAAAATTTCAACAGTTTGGGTTTTGAAACCGGGACTTAATAACAGCATAGGTAAAATCTAATTACTGTACATCAGAGGCTCTGGTGTAAGTTTCTTTTGACAAATTCGATTTACATCGAACGCGTTCGGCGCTCCGATTGGTGGAGAGCACTAAACGGACCAATTGGAGCGCCAAACGCGTTCGATGTAGTAAATCGAATTTGTCAAAATAAACTTACACTAGGGGCACTGTACACCTCTGGAACAGTTAGGCGAATCCAGGAATACAGGAATGCCAAACACAAAAGAAGAAGATCAAATTATAAATACTTTGTTCTCACAACATTACAAGATTTCCATCTTCCATGTCAGGGGTAGTAAATCTTTTATCGTCAAGAAAGTTTTGACAGTTTGTAGTCTGCTGGCGGCACGAAATTGCCAACTACACAATTTAACTTTAGACTTTGATCCCAAGCGAAAAAGACGTTGAAGATCAGAGTAGTAACATTCGACAGATATTGGCCCTGCTATGATCGATGTTTTTTATTTTAGAAAATACAATCATTATTAATCCAATTACAGTGCCTTTCAGTTTAGTAAACTACAAATCCCCTCAAAATTAAAGTACCGTAGTAAATCTGTAGACTAAAATTAACCCGTACTGCACATGAGACACAATAGAAAATCTATTGAGTTCATTGTGGGTGCAGCGTGTGTCCTACACTGAAAAAAAAATTATGGCTGCCATAAAGTTTTTGTTAGCTTTTATCAAGTAAAATGTTCATATATGGGAACATAAAGCTACTTGTTTGCTAGCAATAAAGCTAACTTTATCACTGATTTAAACAAATATCATACTAAAAATAAATAAGTTCTTAATCGTGTTCACAGTGAAGTTGTTTAAATAAACCTTACTTGATAATTGAAATGACTGTTTCAAACAAGTTAGTTAAAATAATGTGTGATTATTAATATTTTGATCATGTTGACTTTATCGCCAATAATCATGTATGGTTTATAGGTATTATAGTTTTCTTTTTAGGATTAAACATGAAATACTTAAACAAGTAAAATTCGCACTTGTTCAATAATCTTTTTTTTCAGTGTAATGGATTAACGCTATACCTACCAATTCGATCGGAAATATTTTCAGTATAGATAACGCCATCCACGAAGAAGTGCCCCACTCTTCTTCCTAATCGATTACAGTACAAATGTGCAACCTTCCGCTAGTGTTTTAGGTTCTGTTGATACACACTAATTACCTGCGAGTGCACACGCACACTACGATGAATTGACTAAATACGAGCAAGAGTTACGGTCAGCTGGAAAGCCTCGGCCAAAAAATTATGGGGCGCATCTTCTTGGATGGCACTATCCGTAGTAATATCATAGGCGACACCAGGGGCGCGCACAGAGTTTTTAGACAGGGTAGGCAAAACATTTTAAAAGCTTACTTACCCAATAATACCTACTGCATGTTGTTATTGGTTCGTTGTCTTGTCGATTAAATAATGATGTATGTGATTTGTTACCTCGAATATCTCATGATAAATATTTATCTGAGTTATGTAGGGTAGGCAGTGTCTTTTTGTCTTTATGGACCGCACGCCACTGGGCGACACTGGGATTGAACATAGTCGCTACAGAGATTATGCTGGTCTGAGAATAGATTTTAAATTTTAGGTTGAGCAAATATATTATTAATTGAATTCTATTAAGCATAAAAATCTAAATACCTTTAGAAATAACAGACACGACAGCATATTATGTACTTAAATAATATAATTCATGCTTTGGCGCCCTTCTCACGATATAGGGTAGAAATATATAACAAGTACTAAGAAAATGTATGGGATTTAACCCCAGCTCTCAATCAAGAAAGTTTGGCAGTGTGCGGTTTGTGGTTAAGCTTATTCCAAAGTTGTTCTCTTGCGGTTTTAATACTTGACGTTCGTGTGTGTAACGGAGGGTAGGTACCCATCTATGGCTACTACTACTAATATCCTACTAATATTATAAACGTGAAAGTTTGTGAGGATGGATGGATGGATGGATGGATCTTCGTTACTCTTTCACGCAAAAACGGAAATTTCGCACAGAGATAGATTATAGTCTGGAATAACACATAAGCTACTTTTTATCCCGGAAAATGTACAGATTCGTAAACCACGCGGGCGAAGCCGCGAGCGGAAGCTAGTATTTAATATGTAAGACGTTTTATTCTACTGTTTTGGTCCATTCAATGGAGGTTATAAAATGTATTGAGTTAAAAATATTTACTACTATTCTACTAATTTTATAAATTGTGAATGTTTGGATATTTATTAATCAATCACACCTTAACAGCTGTATGGATTAGATTGAAATTTGACTCACAGGTAGACCATGACTTTGGTTAGGACAATATCTTATATTTATTCTGGATGTTTTATCACGGTAGTATGTTTACGTGGGATAATTATATTTCCCAAAATGACGTTGTTTTTCGATCTGAACGCGGGCGAAGCCATGAATCATTAAATAAATGTTTCAATAAACAAAAATTCGTTAAAGGTTGGTAACGCCACCTACCACTACAGAATGCCTTTCATTACGAAGTATTAAACATAATTCCATCTTTACTAGTTAGCACTCGTCCAATAATTGTATATTAAGTGCCGTAATATTTACCTAATAAATATGTTATATTTTCAATTTTTTCTAAATTTACTGATATACATATGTATGTATTGATTTCATTCAAGTACTACAGCAGTAATTTAAAAAGTAACATGTGCACACTATACATTACACTATCTATTATGATTTAAAATTATAAGGCATTATAAAACCCATCATAAAACTCAAATATTAATAGAATTTAAAATAATTTATAGTCATATTCCAATATGTCTACCGTATTATCGGGCCATAGACTCTGACACAAAAAGCGTACGTTTCAATCGACCCTAGTGTGCACCGGCCCTATTGTAAGTCATAGAGATGTTCCACCCTTTGTTACAATCACGTTTGGGCACACAATAGGGGATGCAAGGGGATGCACCCTTGCGAACATTTATTAGCTTTACTCAGGGTTTATCTTATCGATGCCTAATATATGGCCAGTGTTTTATGGTATCAGTTTATTAGTCTAAGTAGAAAATTGGTGTGACGGGCTTTTTGTTTATGGTTTGTTCTTTTTTTAAACGTTGGGGTGGTGTCGGGTAACAGATGGCCAAAAACAACTCGCGAGATTTCACATTTTTTTATCTGTGATTAAAATTGAGCTCGTTTAAATGGTCTTGGTGTTTGATAGTAGTTTTGATTAGAGGGCAAATGGAATGAAATTAATTAATTATTTGCCATGGACACCAAAAACATTGACGTTTAAGCTTGACTGATACCATAGTAAGGCCACCGGGATAGGCTAAATGTGCTACAAATGACGGTACCAGAGATAGTCTGGCGCACCCTGGGCATTCAGCTTCACCAACCACTGCTGACTGGCAAAACCTTTCGAGTACGGCGTAAGCGATTCCAATGAGTTACCTTACGCCGTATGTATCGAATGTAAATTGTTACAGTACATATTATTATTTTTTTATCAAAAACCTCGTTCTGTCAAGATTAATTTCAAAAAAATATAAATGAAACATTTTTTCCATTAGTCCTATTTGAACAACAAAAAATAAACCTTTTTGTGAGAGAGGGACCTTGTTCCAACATTGATGATTGAACATACTTTAACAAACATTTCCAGCCAGTTGGTACACAGGGTTGTGTTTACAAGTACATTGATAACCAAATACTTTTCACAAGAGCAACGTAACACATCGCATAAAGTTATCCAAGAGAAATCTCGTGTCAAGGTAAAATGATACGATATTATCCCGTGGATACCCTTGGGATAAAAATTGAAATATTGCTCGTCTTTGTTATGTATCTCTTTGGATCGATGGCTATGAAATGAATATTGTGTGAGTGAAAAGGATAAAATGTATATAGGTACCTACTCGTATTTATTTTTATACTAGCTTCCACCCGCGGCATCGCCCGCGTGGTTCACGAAACCGTACATTTTTCCGGGATAAAAAGTAGTCTATGTGCTATTTCAGATTATAATCTATCTCTGTGCCAAATTTCATCCAGATCCGTTCAGCCGTTCTGGCGTGATTGAGTAACAAATATCCATCCATCTATCCATCCTCACAAATTTATAATATTAAGTAGGATTAGTAGGATAATAGGATAATAGGATAGGATGTTTTGTGGGTGTTTGTTTCTTGTTGTTGTTCTCTGTTGGGATGTTGGCTGCCATTTATTTTGTGTAAAGTCAGCATCTTAGAGAGAAGATGATATTTTTTTGTAATGCTGAAATTAAAAGTCATCATACCAATCGATAGACGATATGATACGATGAAGTTGAAAATTGTTTTGATGAAAAATTTCAGTCAATCATTTAAAAAATGTATATATATCAATGAGTATTTTTCATACATAAAAACACTTAAGAAATCTTTTCTGCTCTTTCAGTCACTGACTGTACCAATAAAGGTTATATTGTTTCAGAATATTATCTCTTGGGACAAAGCCTTCTATAAACAATTGCTTAACATTACATAACATAGCATCACGCCTGTATTCCGAAGGACTGGGCAGAGGAGTACTATGGTACAACCACATTTCGTCAATACCGATATTAAGTTCCATGTAATAGGGGGCGTGCCTATTGCCATCTACCGGGCAGTTTCAGACTCTTTGCTGCTGGCTGTATTCCCAAAGGGAACGGGTGTACACCCACATTTCACCAAGGCCGTTATTGACTCCCATTTAATAGGCGACGAGCCTAATGCCATCTACCTGGCACAGTTCCAGACTCCGTGCTGCTACTGACAATTTCCGTACAGAAAAACCCAATGACACTGCCTGACCCGGGAATCGAACCTAGGACCTCACGCTCAGCAGTCGCGTTTGCGACCACTAGACTAATGGAGCAGTTTTAAGACACTTTATTATTTTATTTATTTAATATCATGAAATTCATGTTGCTTCGATATTTAAAGGCTCGTCCAGACTACGAGAGCTGTTTACACCTTTCGGCTTTCACACCGTTTTATACACAAGACATATTATCAAACTCGTAACTCAATACTGTCGATTGAAGTTAAATATTATGTTTTCGGCCATTGTGGAGCTGATTCAATTGGTTTCCTTGAATCAATGTATGTTATTACGAAAACTGTAAGGAAGATAATATCATAATAATACAAAAAAGCATCACGCTTGAATTCCACGAAGGTTGAAAGAGGTGTCATCATCATCATCAGCCTACATTCGTCTACTGCTGGACTAAGGCCTCTCCCATCAAGCGCCACTGAGCTCGGAATTCGGCTCTTCGCATCCAGATTCTACCAGACAGAGGTGTACTGACATACATTTAGCTGATGCCGTTTTTAAGACTCATGGATTAGACGCATATAACGCTGAGTTGCTACTGAAATTTCCAGGATATTCCAATAATATTTTGCGCATTCTGGGAGTCGAACCCAGGACCTCGTGCTCAGTTGTGGAGGTGACCTATGAGGCAGTTTATAAATAATATAATTTATGTGAGAAGTCAGATTTAATTATAAACGTGAATGACTTTTGTATGTAGTTCCGTAGGTATTCTAAAATGTTAATGAGAGAACCTTAACACCTACCCACGCAGAGTTCATAAAAATATTGACTACTTTCATAAATTAATTTAAATAAGACACAGATATTCTTAAAATAACAATTAAATATGTGACACTTTTTAATGTCTAAAGTGAATAATATTTATGGCACAATTAGCAGTGGTTGAGCTCTCGACTGCTGCGCTACGTGTCGCGGTTTCGATTCCCGTACGGAACAAATATTTGTATGACCTATAGATAAATTGTTCCGTGTTTGGATGTTTGTTCATGTGAATATTTGTATTTGTAAACGCACACACGGTACAAGCATTATGCCAAGTGGGGGACAAAGTTTAAAAAAAAATTCAGTAAACCTTACTTTGTATTTATTATAAATCGAAGGTCGTTGGGTTCGATTTCCGGATCGGGTTAAGTGTTATTGGGTTTTTCCCAGTCGGAGCACGGAGTCTGGAACTGTGCCCGGTAGATGACAATAGGCTCACCCCTATTACATGGGACTCAATAACGGAATCGGCGAAATGTGGGTGCCTAACAGACCTCTGCCTAACCCTTCGGGGAATACAGGTGTGATACTATGTGTAGTAAATTAAAAGTCTACAACCTTGCAAGAGCTTATACTTTTTTATGAAATTTGCGTAAATCTTAGGCGTTAGTAATTTTATTTATTTTATTAATCTACAGCATTTTTAGTATTCTAAGGTCTATTTATTTTACTATTAAAATTATATACAATAGTGGTAGCCTAGTGGTTGAACGCTTGCCTTTCATGCGAGAGGGTTCGAATTCAAACCCGGCCCGTACCTCTGACTTTTCGGAATCATGTGCGGATCAGAATTTGATTATCATTTGCGGTAACGGTGAAGGACAACATCGTGAGGAAACCTGCACACCTGAGAGAGCTCCATAAAGTTCTTGATGGTGTGTGTAGTTCGCCAACCCGCACCAGGCCAGCGTGGTGGACTAAGGCCTTACCCTTCTCAATCTGAGAAAGACAGTAATGGGCTGAATTTATAAATTATTTATTATATTTACACACTAATCAAATTAGTAAAGTAAAAATTATAAAAACATTACGCAAAAAATACTCCTCCACATCGCTGTCAACCGGGAGTGTGCCCAGAAGACTGGCAGCGTTGCCACGCTGTATAGCAACGCTGCCATTCTAAGATTATGATTAATTGCGGGCACGCAAGGTCAAATACATTTTTTTTCTAAATCTTTCTAATCACGCGCTTTTCTCAGTAAAGATTTTAGTGTTCATGAAACGAAAGATCTACAGCTATGTGTAAAATAAATCAATCAATTGAATACTATTCCTTACGTTTTATTGGTTAGATGTTTTGCTAATGTATTTAATTTATACATACTGTTTACGCGAAGCCAATGCGGCGTATGACTCATATGGTTAAGGCCAAAGCTTAATAAAATCTACTATATTTGTGTTTATCTGGATGTAATAATTTATATTGGTAGACAGGTTTGTTCCTGGGTTCCATTTCCTTTACCATCTACCATGCCTTTTCCCAACTATATTGGGTTTGGCTGTCGGTCTAACCGGTTGCGGCTTAATATGAGTATTTTAAACGGAGCGTCTGCCATCGAAGGTTAGTCAGGTTGTCAGACTTTTTTTGGACTGGTGACAGCAACGACTATCGTAGATATTCGTATGACATCCTGCCTAATGTGTTTTCCGAGACACGGAGGGTCTCGATGTGTAAAAACCAGTTCACCATCCAAGGCCTGACCGAAGCAAGCGCTGCTTAACTCCTCCTCCGTGCTGAGAAAATTGTTATTGCGTTTTTTTGGATAATTAATACTATCTCAGAATTTGGGAGTGTGCCAGGTGGATGGTCATCGACTTGCCCCCTAGTACAGTCGAACAAAGAGTAAAGTACAGGGTCACCATTATATAGATGAGGTGTTCTCGGAATCGTGAATTATGGATGCATTCAAGTAATTTATCGACATAGACCAACAATACAACGTAATTAATGTTTATTAAATATATTATGTTGCGCTCATATCATAACTAATGTTGCGCTAGATGTCGCGGATTTGATTCCCTCACGGAACAAATATTTGTATAGTTGTTCCGGCAGTCTAATTACGTAAAAATAGCCACAGCAACGCGACAGCCACACGACAGCAGTCTCACTGTTTACCAATACATATATGACACAAAAATGACGTTTGACAGTAGCTATCGCGCGATCTACGCTTGTCGGTTGGAATGTTTGTGCATGTGAATATTTTTGTCTGTAAACGCACCCATGGTACAGGAATTATTTCTAGCGTGGGGCAATGTTTAAAAAAAGAAGCCCTATTTTAAAATCCATCATTATTTCTTCGGAAAACTTTATCTTTACCTATCTATATTTGAATTTAGTGCAAATGTCTGACTGACCTCACAAATTCATGTCGAGTCCACCAAACTATAGTACACATCCAGTTGTATAAAGGCCACTCCACAGGTTGGCAGTAACTAGCATAGTCACGCATTTGCGATTCAATGAGACCGTCTGGCCCGGACGGCAATTGACACGATTGCTGTTTTACATAAGCTCGGATATAAACGTGTGTTCCATCCGGTTTGGCTCGGAAAACGTATGGACAGAAACGATAGTACATACTGTGTTCAAAAATAAAGCGTGGAGTTGAAATTAAAAATGTAATTATTCGTAATTTGAACATACGCAATTCGGAATTTGATTCTAAAATAGCTGGCCAGTTCTAGCATAAAACCTTTGTCCGTTATGCGCATGAGACAGGTTAGCAGTAGGAAATAAATGTAGAATGTTCTCTATGCAAAATGTTGCCAATTATTGTGACTGTCTTTTGGTAAAAAGTTTACAGGCCCTAAAAAGGCCACATTGAGCAATTAAACTACGAATCACCGTTGTAAGTAGAAGCTGTCAAAGGCTCGTCCTCTATTCCAATATTGGTTTACAACGCTACACCTCTATCTATCCTTTCGCGGAATAATGTCGTGATTGTACAACTAGTTACTATTCACCGGATATTAGATCATGCTAGCTTAAAGCCCTTAACCTATCGACCAATATCAAGCAATAAATGTCAAGTTTTACAACATTCATAAGGTCATAATTTTCATAGATAAATTTGCTAATAAACTAGCCAATAAGAGTAAGATAAAAAATGTCATAAGTAAAACTAGGGCTCACTGTAATCTGCTAGTTCTCGGTGAAGGTTAACTGGGTAAAGTTGTGTGCCAAAGGCACGGTCATTGCGAAGCTGATTTTTATCAATATTATAATACGCCTCAACTATGACTTTCCACGTCCAGACTTAAATGAAAGAATTAAACCTTGACATTTTATACATATGACGTGCAGTTTTATTTGATCTCTCATAGATATTTTACGGCAACTAAAGTAAGGTTACTTACGTGAAAAAAACCGCAATGAGCGTCGAACCCCAAGATCATCTAGCGCACCCTGGGTGGTAAGCATTTATACCTCTGGGTGACTTGTTAATAGTTCCACTACGTCATGAGAGAGTTTGGCAGAATAAGATGAATGCATCATTTTCGTCACATCTCACGACTCACTGTTAGATAAGCTTTAAATTCAAAATCCAATTGGTAGTAGTAATAGCCTACATACTACTGAATTACAATTTCGCTTACGATACAAACAAATTCAGTATTCAGAAACATGGTCTTGACATAATTATTTACGTGTTAAAAAGGATGAAGTCCTTAACATTTGGGATAGCACGGAGTTACACTGGACTTTTCTTAACGGATAAGCTCTCAAGACATTGCATAAATAAAATCGACTAATCTAAAGATCCGAATAATTAAAAATGACATTTGAAGGAGAAAAAGAAGAGTAATTAATTTGATTACCGTGTACCGCCGTACGTAGATTTGCGTCGCATGTTGTTGATAAAGTATGGTAGAGTGGACGTGGAAAATGAATGACTGAATGTTATGTGGCAATGATGTCACAGTAAAAGACTTTCGATGTCTGGCATTAAGTAAATAAGTTGTAAAAACTAACAATACTAACCTATTTACTTAAGCACTATTATTACTAACACAATTATAACAAAACTATGGACTGAAGTCTAAAAATAAACTTATTTTATTTATTATTAAACCTTTTTGGAACAGCCGTGGACCGTGAATCTCATTTAATGATTTGTGTATATTTTGTTTATTTACATCGAAAGTCTTTTACTGTGACATCATTGTCGCCTAACATTCGGTCATTCATTTTCCACGTCCAGTCTAGCATACTTTATTAACAACATTCGACGCAAATCTACGTTAATATATCGCCGTTTAATAACACAATCCTAAAAAGCTTTTGTGTCAATCAAAACCAGTCCTAACAGACAAATACACAGTGTATTTCTCTGTTAGCACAATTGGCCTGCCCGTATTTACTCTAATACAATATTATCTTTTCTCATAATGCGTGGTAATGTTCTCGCTTTAATTCTATTTTCAGTTGTGTCATGCGCACATGACAGCGTTAGAGGTAATTTCTAACTCTGTAGAACAATGATTAGGGGTGAAGTAGCTAATGGGAAAGTTATCTCTGTAAATCTTTAGGGATTTAGCCAAATTTCAGCATTGTCTACATATACAGTGTATTTGTTGCCACGGTTGGCACAGTGGCTAAGCAATTAGCTTTCTGCGCTTGGTGTTACGTGTTTAATCTCGCCTGTAACATTTTTTATTTTATTTAAGTACACTAGGAATAATTCCTGTATCGTGGGTGCGTACAAACACATTTATTCACATGCACAAAGATCTAGACCCGAAACAAGTATCTGTAGATCATACAAATATTTGTTCCGTGCCGGCATCGAACGCGCGACACGTAGCGCAGGTCGATCTCTCAATCACTAGGCGAACCATGCCGTCACAATATTTGAATGATCTACAGATAGTTGTGTCAATTCGTCGACATGTGACATGTATGATACAGAAGAAATAAAAGAGTGGGGAAAAGTTAAAGAAATAATATATAAGCGAAAGATACAGTGACAGTTGTCTCTTTTAGAAAAAAAAATCTATTTCAAACGCTCAATTTCCTCAAGGCTATTAATTAATTCAAAAGGAAAGCAATTTGAAAGTTTTATTAATAGTATGGCTGATTGCTACGTCTCTGTAATATCCTGCCAACGGAGATAATTCTTTCTACTTGCATTCAATACTAAGAATGAATTCAAAAATATCTTTTGTTATGACATTGTTAGGACTTTTTTTACAGTAGGTACTGATATAAGTGATTGTTAATGTTATATATGAAACATTTTTTATTGTTATTTTACAGATTATCTTCACGCTAATTAAAAAAATTAAACTAGGTTTCATCACCTGCTTATTGTATGGAGGGGTCGATGTCTATACATAAGTAGGTACAGTCAGCATCAAAAATATGTATACACGTAACGAAATTCAAACACTTATTTTAGGAAAACTATTGATTAAAATCATAAAATTTAAACGACTGTATATTTTATGTATCCGCAGAAACTGTGTAACAATAAAAAACAAAAATTAAAAACTTTACAAAAGGAGTACAACTAGTCACAGTAGTATTAATAGGAAAAGCCTTAATAGTTAAATTAGTAGCTAAATAAAACTAGTTTATTACTAAAATATATTAATAAAAAAGTGCAATAAATGTTAACGGTGGATAGGAATTAAATGTAGCGCTGCCTGATCTAGGTTTATTCAAACCTGTGTTTCAGGGCATGACTTTACGATGTTTTATATAATAAATTCAACCCATTACTGTCCCACTGCTGGGCAAGGGTTTCTTCTCAAAATGAGAAGGGGTAGGCCTTAGTCCACCACGCTGGCCCGGTGCAGGTTGGCGGACTACACACACCGTCGACAACTTTATGGAACCCTGTCAGGTGTGCAGTTTTCCTCACGTTATTTTTCCTTCACCCTAAATGCAAGTGATAATCAAATTCTGATCCGTACATGATTCCGAAAAGTCAGAGGTGCGGGCCGGGTTTGAAGGCGGACCCTCCTGCATGGAAGGCAAGCGATCAACCGCTAGGCTATCACTGCTTCAAGTTTTATATAATAAGAGAAAATATTTATGTTAAAACTAATATAAACATATTTTTCCAACGACTTAGCATTAGATAGAAAATTAAAAACTAAACTATACAAGTATAAAAAATAAATACTTACGTTGTAACAATTGATCATTTCAAAATTTCTAGCATTTTTTTGTCTGTGTAATTTAGTTTCGCTAAGAAATCTGCTAAGTATACAATTTTTATAATTAACACTATATATGTTTATACTATGTGTAAAATTGTTCAAGTTTTCAATCACTATTTCCTCCTAAAATTGCTTTTGAATTTCATTAAGGGTATATATTATCGTCTCACTGCTAGTCACGGTTTTTTTATGAATGAGAAGGGTTAGTTTTTATCTCTGGCTTAGTGCAGGTCTGCAGACAACACACAGTCGAGTATGTTATGCTACCTTCGTATGTATGCAGGTATCTTCACGATGTAATAATTAATCAATTCCGATATTCGAATTTCTGATCCGCACATAACATAGCATCACGCCTGTATTCCCCGAAGGGTTTGGCAGCAGTGTACTATTGTACACCTACATTTCGGCAATGTTGTTATTTAGTCCGATGTAATAGGGGGCGAGCCTATTGCCATCTACCGGGCACAGTTCCGGGCTCCGTGCTGCTACTGAGAATTTCCATATAGAAAATCCAATAACACTTTGCCCGACACGGGAATCGAACCCAGGACCTCACGCTTAGCAGTCGCGCTTGCGACTACTAAACCAATGAAACAGGTCCGTACACGATTTAAAAATATCAGAGGCGCCAGCAAAATTTGATCTTTAATTAAACCTTGCATGGAAGGTAAGCGTTCAACCGCTAGTTAATTTTTTAACAAATAAGATAAAGGGTTTCAACATCTATCTGTGTCACACGTCCATTTGCTACCCTCTATTTGTCCAAACAAACATACACAAGCGTACATCTAGGTCATCTTTTAGTTCAGTCATTTGACACAAAAAGCCGCTTTCTTCCGCAAATTCAGCGTCATTCAGCCTTTACAGCGATAGATTGTACAAAGGCGTGTAGCTCCAGCCTCATTACGTTTTCAGTGAGGATGGCTCGTACGTGCTCTGAAAGGTTACTGGGTTGTCTGACGCCGTGTTCGCAATGCTAGGCGGGTTATAGTAAGAAATGTACGAGGATTTGTAATAGATTTGTGTGAAAAGAATTGTAAGGTACGTTTATTAGGTCGTAGTGTTGGCGTTTATTTGACACTAAGCAGGATAAATGTACTGCGAATTGTAGAGTATTTATTTTAACGGCACCTTTTTTCAGGTGAAAGGATAAACTATTGGTTGTTACGAATAGTTTTTTTTTTTTGTTTTTTCTCTTGCATTTAGCTCAGGGAGCCTTTACTGCTTAACCGGGCAAATGGCGAGACCAGAAGGGCCTCCAGCCGAGCAAATTAAATAATACTAAGTAACACTGCTAAGGATGTCCCATAGTGGGACTCGAACCTCAGCTTAGGGCGTTGCGGGGGGAAAGACAAGAGAAGACTTGCTGGATCTGATTGTGATTATTAAGGAACATTTGATTTATTACTACTGGCTCAGCGCGGGCTTGCTCGAGCAAGGGTCGGGGTGAAGACGAATAGAATACTTTTTTCTTTTTTCTATTTCAAATAAATCTATCACAGGTACATTTAAAACTTAACTAAGAATTTACTTGTGCGGTTCCAAAAAGTTGGTCTTATGGAGAAGAACCGGCAAGAAACTCTATGGATCTACTCTTTTAAAGTCTTAAATTTCATTAACGATCTTGCTATGTTTTTAAATAAATACTATGTAGAAAATTAACATAAAGTCCGTTGATATAAATTAAAACATAAAGAATATCCCTACATTGTGCTCAACTTTACAATCATTAGCCATAAGAAAACAATAGTTATATAAAAAAAAGTTCGGATCATTGTACATACATATGGGCATTTTTCTAAACTGAACATTAATTACAATAAGTACTTGAGAAATAAAAAAAGAGTACGAATACTAAAAAAAAAGAATACTAAAAAAAAGCTAAATTAAAATAGTTTAATCGCAATCGGTGTGACTTCTATCATTCATCATCATCTGACTACTACTAGCCTTGCCGCTGAATATCAGTATTTTTCACGGATCGACTGCCATCTGGCCTCCGCCACCCCATTACTGGGAGACACTGATACTCAGGTTAGACTGGTTGTCAGACTTTTTGAGCTGCTGACACCCGTAACGACTGTCGTAGGTTTTCAAATGACACCCGAGATCGACAGCTTAACGTGCTTTCCGAGACATGGAGGGGTCTCGATATGTGAAAAATGTTCACCCATCCAACGACAGACCGCGTCAAGCGCTGCTTAACTGCTGAGCGATGTAACTTCAGAAATTGGATGATCGTATTGTCGACCTCACTCTATTAAAACAAAAACCTAGATTCGTATAAAACCTCGAAAACTTTATTAAACACATCAATCTCATAAATTGGCCACGAGTTTATTTAACTAACCTCAATAAATCCAAATATTACGTCACTTAAAAGTTTCAGTTAAACTTTAACCCGTTGCGTCGGTATGATCCTGGGGTCTGTTAGTTTCATCACGGCGGTATTAAGTTGCATCTATGCACCGCTGGTAGGGTTATCGCGTGTCTGTGGTACAGATTATGAGCTGAGAGCGTTTTCTGACCGTTTTATTCATCAATCTTTATTTGACTATCGTGGTCGATTAGGTACATCAGTCTTTCTCTCTATGAAAGGTTTCAGCCCAAGTAGGAATAGTTATTAGGTTAATATATCAAAAATAATAGCGGATTCTGACAGAATACCAAAAAACATCACGCCAGTAGTACAAAAAGAGAGAGAAAAAGATAAAAAGAAAAAACCCCGAGTTTTAAATTTATGATATAATAGTATAATTTTTCGTTGTATTGATTTGTAAAAGATAAAACTTAAATATTTTGCTTTAATCTGCGTCTTTGGTCTAGCGGTCGCAAGCAACTACTGAGCGTGAATTTGAGATCTGAGCTTAGACCTCCCGGGACGGGCAGTTATTGGGGTTTTAGTCTCGAAATTTTTATTAGCAGCGTGGTCTGAATTTTCACCGGTACATGGCAAAAGGCTTTCCTATTATAAGGGACTCAACATCGGTATCGGCGAAATGTGGGTGTACATTTCCTCTGCTTAATTATTCTAGTTTACTTATTTAAGGGTTTACCATAAAAACAATGTATTCCCAAAATTTCGTTAGTCTTTGATTGATTTAAATTTTATTAAAAAAAAAATCATGTTATTAAAAAAAATCGCTTGTCTTTTCCACTTGTACCATGCTACAAGTTTACACTGATTACTTATACAGATTTCAATCAGAGCCCGAACAATGTTGATTGTGCGGCGTCCGCGCGTCCCTGTGAAATGAGGGCGCTCGATTGAATCGCTTCTTTATTTTACGACCGCTTAGTGTTACCAGTATGTGTCCCCTTTTTTATTATTTCATTGATCTTACATGCTTTTTTTTTGTCGTCATATGGGTTAAATAAAAGTGTGACAAACCCCTCGCACGCTACAGACAATTCAGCGGCAAATAGTTTTGTTTGATAAATAACGTGCGCAAGTTATATGGAACTGCACACAATAATCGAACTCGATTCTCGAGTCGATCGTGCCATCGTCCGACTGATTTGCTTTTTTTAAACTTTGCTCCACACTGGGAATAATTTCTGTATCGTGGGTGCGATTATCCAGAAAAACGTTGTTGTATAAATATTTGTTCCGTGCGGGAATTGAACCCGCGACCCGTAGTGCAAAAGTCGATCTTTCAATTATGTAGTTTTGAACATTGAGATATCGTCTCATCATGCATATCATTAACAGGTCACTTCCAATGGCAATTATTCTAAGAAATCAATTGTAAAGGTAAAATCGTTAACATATACAGATATCAGGCAGAGCTTAATTATTATACACGCACATTTCGGCGATGCCGTTATTAAATGTAGCGAGCCTATTGCCAAATATATAATTGCAAAGTCCGGTAATTGTCTAGAAAAACCCAATACCACTTTGCCCAACCCGGGGATCGAACCCAAGACATCAGCTCAGCTGCCACGAGCCCACTAGAATGATGAAGCGTTCCGTGTTAAGTTATTGTATCTTATTGCATTTATAGAGCTGGCGTACTTAGCACCTTGGGGTGTCATTTATTCGATACAATACTAATGTATTCTTGTGGTCCTTATTCATAATGAATGAATCAAAACCAGAAGGACCAGTCTTCGTGGTGTTAGTCTAGCAACCGTTGAAAGTGATTAATGGGGTGTCGAAATCATAGGAAGATATAGGGTTGAGAAATCTCTATCTCTTATTGTGGTTTTATTATTTTGTTACGCACATGATTGTTTTATTATTAAGAATAAAATGCTATTAATGTCACGCATTTAAAGGAAAGCAATATGAGACCGAAGTGCCAAAGAATATGTAGGCATCTTTACCAAAAAATACGAATATATGATTATTTTAGATATTTCTTTGTTGATAAAATATGGCCATATTTATTTAATACCTTGCGAGAATCGAACCTTAGACATGTAGCGCAGACAGCCAATCGCTCATCCGCTGCACAAACAGTCCCCTCTGCTATTATTATTTACATACCAAAGGCAAAAAAGCCTATTTAATAACTCTGTATCAAGAAATCTGTATCCTTACATATTATGACCATACAAGATAAATCTACATGTGATTATCAACATGCTTGCCTGCTTTTGAATAATAAGCCTGTGAGAATAACAGAAGGACTTTTTGCTAGACATATTTATGTTGTCAGCTTATAAATTGGTGTTTGTAGAGGTAACCTCGCCTGCTTATAGTACATTACGATGCTTAAAGGAGTGGTACTAGTACCACTGTACAGGTAAAGAACAGAAGATCTGATTGTTCGTACCGAAGGACCATGTTTAAACATTATAGTGACACGAAAGTATCATAAATATGCTAATCTTAAATAAATTGTACCGGATAATAGTAATTTCTAAAATCTATAGAATTATCTATAGGCTCTCTTGGCTGTCATTCTATCATATGTAAATTATCTATATATTTTATATTCTCTAAGGCTTAAGAAGAAACTATATCCTGAATTTTCATATTGACAGTAAAAATACAACACACGATAAAGAAAACCAGACAAAACAAACAAAAGTATTTGGTTGTATCAGTCTTTGTGTGTATTTAATATTATGTACATATCTAAATAAAGTAACTCTTTCTGTCTGTTTGTTAGCTCGAGACGACTTAGGGCCTGTTTAAGGACAAGGGTAATGCAGCAAAACACGAATTAGATCGTAAATAGTCGTAGATCGTAACAGATACTAACTAATAAAGCTTGTCTGTTTCAAACTCAAACCATAGTGCTACGCGATACAATACTAAGATAGTACCTACAATAGTATTCTAGTGTCGTTGCAAATTGGTTACATTGGATTCTTAACAATAGACCAGTCCTTTGTGGTTTTGGCGTGTCAATTGATAACACTAACTATAATGTCTGGAATAAGATACAGAAATATTGTAAGTTAGCCAGGTCGTACTGAGAAAAAGTTATATCAAATAAGCAATTATTATATATTGTCGAGCTAGGAAACAATTATCTATAGGTCAACAGATAAAAATGTTTTTCTCCCAGAAGTTATGAATGTATTCAAGTCGTATATGAAAACTTTATAAAAAAAAGCGAAATTCATCTATATCTGTTGACTATGTTTAATCGCTTTGTTTGACCGTACCTAATAGACACAGTTTGAGTGATTCAAACCAACCGTGAACTTTATGTACGCATTACCATTTCGCGCGTGATGCTCACGCCAACAAGACAGAAGAAGAATCATTTTTATTTCTTTTTTTATACTATTCTGAATTCTGCTGAAATAAAAGAATAGCTTAAGTCACCACAGTCAACCTAGGAATCAAACCTAGAAACGCCAAGTAGCCGCGCTTGTGACCACTTGAGCGTGAGGCAATTGCCTTCAAAATATCGGTAAATTAAAAGAGGATACTTGGAATCACTAACATCCCAACATCTCATCCCTTCTCAACAGTTGAATTGGACCTAAGTAAACAAATACCGCTCGTGACAAGCGGGGTTAGTTCTGAAACAAACAAACAAACATCTGATGGGTTTGTTTTCAACGGAATTGCTTTTAGCCGCTCTCTCGGCATATAGCAGCAGGATTTGCGAGCGGTGGTACTGTCCGTGTGAAACTTTGTTCAGAATATTTAGCCGTGTTTGATCCTTTCTTGTTGAGAGGGTCATTGAATGTTAATTAGTCATGAATGCAACAATTATGCTTTATTTGGAGACAGTATTTATACATCAAATGGGCCCCTATATTGCGGAATTGGTTTGTAGTTTCTACATTTATTTTGAAAAGTTAGTTTTCCTCAGTTTGATATACGTCTGATTACAGTGTCGCAACATTATGTTCGTGTGTGTGTGTATTGATTACTCATATTTTATATGCGTTCATTATTTGTTACATTGATTCCGTTAAAAGTTATTTTCTTCGTTTACTTGGGGATTCTTGAAAACCACAAATATTTTTTCTTCTGTGTAACAGTCAATGGTGTACTGAAATAACCCCGCATTTTGTTAATTCCCCAGATGAATTAAGAATCTCTGAATGATATACATAATTCGTATCAGATTAGATAATAACAATGACATGTTTGTTTCAGGCCGAGTAAACGGTGACGTTATGACCCAAGCCCACGAGCCCCTCAACATAATGGACAGCACTCAACCTGACTACTCTACCAAGACCAAGCGAGGCATCTTTCTCTCAAAGTGCCTTGCCTTCATCATCCTCGTGATCTTTGCTTTAGCCCTCGTCACAGCCTCCCTTCTAGTCTACAACTACGCAGCCTGCCCTAAAATAGACCAGCTAGCAAACGTCACTAAATACGAACTATGCCACTGTGACCAATCAAAACTCTTGGTGTTACCTCTCACTACAGAAAGTAGTAGATCCGTCATACCTCTTGAGACCTCAACCCACTCTCCTGTTCCAAATGTTTCCAACCTTTGGCTACCAACTCACGTGCAACCAAAGAAATACAACATCGAAATAACACCATACATTTATGAAGGCAATTTTACTTTTGACGGACAAGTGAGCATTGTAATAGTAGTACACAAAGCAACGAAAGAACTCACCTTCCATGGTGTTGAATTAACGATACACGATATAAAACTGTATGAGAAAGAAGAAGAGAAGTCGGTATACATTATACGGAGGATCGAGGACGCGCCGCGTAACTTCCATATATTAAATTTAGGGTCAACATTAGGTGTCGGAAAACAATATGTGCTATCCATCAAATATACTGGAATACTGAACGATAACCTTCACGGGTTCTACCGGAGTTCTTATGAGGAAAAAGGCGTAAAAAAGTAAGTACAGTTGTGATATTCTTTTGAGTGATATATTATTTAGCTTGTGAGCTACCTATTGTAAATACTGCAGCTGCATCTCCTCTAAAATAGTCGAGATACAGTTTAGAGTTTATGTTAGATAGACAGGTAGTAAATATTTCCCTTGACAGTGACGACATCACGCTGGATAAGTTCTTTAAACCTTAAAATTTAGGAAAAAGATTGCCATTACCTGTCTTTAAATTAAAAACTTGTTTGAATAAAAAGTAAAAATAATAGGCAGACGTTCAAATAAATCCTAGCAAGAATGTTAACGTGAGAATCTAAAAGAAGAAACTAGAATCGACATTGGTGAAGAATATAACAAATATAAGACTCATAAGGTTGTGTGTGTATGTGACATGTATGTTTGTAAACTGTACCCACGACACAGGAGAAATCCTAGTGTGGGGCAATGTTTTATTAAAAAAAAAAAAAAAAAAAAATATATATAATTTATTGGAATTGGCAGAGTGTCCCGTGAACTGTCACGGAGCACTCACAGATGTATTACAAATATTTATGGGAACGTCCCTTCTAGTCAATTGAAAGTTTCTACGAATAATATTTTTATTGGAGTAACTTGTTTTATGTTAGTTCTGTTGGTCATGGCTGATAATATGTATGCTTAAGTACAGTAGTACAGTAGTACCTTAGTACTTAAAAACAAGTTACGGTAATGGGATAATTTAGTTTACTTATAAACGTGTTTAGATTGATATACAGTAATACAACGAACAGTAAATCTTGGAACTGGTTGACGGGTAAGACAAGTATTATACAATCGTACACTTTTTATGACAATACACTTACTTAAAAACCTTCTTTTTTGTAGTTGGGTAACATACCTCACAGTATCAGATGTTTTTAACTTATTTAAAGAATGCAGCTAATTTAACAGGATGATTAAAATAATGTTAGTTGACTACAAAACAGAAAGAGCCTATGAAGGGACATAAAAGTTACTATACCTATAGCGTAACAAAGGCAGAGGATAGAGAGCAGTGGTGATGGCTCCACATACAAGACCCGAGTTCTTAAATTAAAGACGAAAGTATAGCGTGGATAGTGACAAAAACTGTATGATTGTATACTTAATATTATACGTAGATCCAACAGTTGAACCAGTTACGAGGTTTTCTCTTCGTTGTGATGCTGTATAATTATGTTGGTAACTTGAGTCGTACTATGATTATCCTTTTGAGAATTTCTATGATCTTTAGATTCGTTACTGAGTTCGCCACAGAATCTAAGTTCATAAAAAGTAATATTAAATTTTTTAGTTTCAACACGTCATGTGATGCAAATGAAACACAGTCAGTAGATGATAATTATATCAATAACAAATAAATGTTTCTGATTTCTGATAGAAAATCTTTTGTGTCTCGTTGCCGGGTACCGCGTGTGTATTAATGAATTAGACTTTTTCCTATCCTAGCCTATCTCTATATCTATTTCCACAGGATACACAGGACACCGTACCTATTGTACGTGAAATAAATAAATAAACATCTTAGTGAAAATTTGATTTAAAGCATCTTGTATATTATAAAAATGTTACAAATGTCCAAAGATAATATTATTATAACGCCATACATACGGTTCATTTAAGCACATACGTCGAGTCACGTACATAAGGACATCTTGATACGGTTCATGATCACGTACGCCGTATTGAATACAAATGATAGATTAACGACCATAAAAATACGCTTTAATATGTTCCTTCGGTACAATGGTAGTCCTAATTGCTTTCCTTGATTTTATAAACTAAATTTGAATGCCATTGTATGGTATATTTTTGGAGTATTCGTTGGTTATGTATAAAGTATAGATTTTTAAAAAATAATGAGCAATAATGTTGCTTCCGTTTGCAGAAGCCGTAATTCCAAGCAACGGCTCAAGTTTTGAAACTATAATAATTCTTTTCGTATCTCTTTAGCATCTTCACTTTTGAAACACAGCAGGTTATCCATGAAAACATTACCTGTTATTGGTCCTTAAAACAGTCTATCGTTGTCATCAACTGCTGGAGAGACATCTCGCTAAAATTGTAGTTCTCTTACATGATTCATACTTTATAATTGGTTGACAGATGGATCGCAGTCACCCAGTTCCAGGCCATGGACGCCCGCCGCGCCTTCCCCTGCTGGGACGAGCCTGCGCTGAAGGCCAGGTTCACCATCAGCATCGCAAGACCCAATAATATGACGTCCCTTTCCAACATGAATATCGTCAGGCAGAATCCGCAGTATGTATCATAATTATGAAACATTTTAACTAATATCAGGGATAATAATTCTCGAACGATTTAAGGTTACATCGTGATTGAGATACATCGAAAAAGCATGTTCGATATGTAACTAGAAGTCAGATGTAATCGAGATTTTAATATGAAATGAAATGAAATTATTTATTTTGCAATTAGGATTTTTCAATCACTTTTACACGTCTTTTTTAAACTAGATGGCGTCAGCATTTCCTATGACTATCCCTGAGAAGAAACGCCGAAACAAACTCAGGGGTCAAAGTCTATTTTAAAGTCCAGACAGATTGTATTGATGTAAAGGTTTATGTGAGACAAATATAGGGTGGAATAGCCTTTTGAAGAAAGTGCCATAACTATTTGAGCTAACCTGTCGCAACAGAGTGCAAGCATGCATCAGTTATCGTGAGAATTAATGAAATGAAGAGCGCTCAGCCTAGATCTCACTCACATTTACAATGTATAGCGGTTATATATAAGAAATAATTTCAATTTAAACGACATTACAATAACAATATAATGAAGTAAATAATATAATAATTAATGGCAAAATTTGTATATAAAAAAAAAAAGGAAAGGCTAAAGAGCGGCTCAATCCCAAGCGTTTTTGTCATCTAAATAGTCCGAAATTTTATAGTATCCTTTTTTACAAATACCTAATTGTTTCATTAGATGGAGAGACTATTTTTTCTTAAATAAACGATAGACGTCGAAGTCGGCGAGAACGTTCAGCGAGTCGCCGATGACATGCGCTTATTGCAAATCACACAAGTCGCAATTGTATACAGATTTAAATGCGAATTGGCATATATTTTTTACTATTGTCCATTGTAAGTCTATGTAATTGTGATGAAACTTTTTTGTAAGGATTAATAAAAAAATCATATTTCTTAATTTGTACGATTTTATTTTTTAACATTACTGCATTACTGCAACATTACATTAATATTATATCTTCAATTTGTTAAACAGCGATCTCCTCAAAAACTACACCTGGGACCACTATGCGGAATCCCTGCCAATGTCAACGTATTTAGTAGCATTCACTGTTAATGACTTCAAGAATATGACCAACAACAAGTTCTCAGTTTGGGCAAGGAGTGAAGCGGTCCAATCCGCGGCATTCGCATTAGAAATAGGCCCGAAGATACTCAAATATTTGGAAGAATATTACCAGATAAAGTTTCCGCTACCCAAGATAGACATGATCGCATTACCTGATTTCAAAAATGGTGCCATGGAGAATTGGGGGCTGCTTACTTTTAGGTAAGATTTACTTTGATGATTTATCGTTTTGTTAACGTATTATTATATTATTTTATATACATTATTTATCTTTGGAAGTCATGAAAATTGTTACCGTATAAAAATGTTTAACTTTTAATTGGATTTAATTAATTATTGGTTATATACTGAGTATGTTACTGAATATGTTTTTTAAGCCATAGAGTGGCAAAGAAGCAGGCAGCCCGAATAATAATTATGTACTGTAATGTCTGAAATAAAGATTTCTTATTATTATTATTTCTTAAGTATATCATCACTGTGCAATGTACGTACAGTACACGTACAGTACAGCACTTTTTAATACTTAAGTGGAAGACTTTAAAATTAAAGTTTTATAAAAAGCCTTATAAAAACGGATAGCAGACAGTCATTTTACGTTCTCCTGTCGACCAGTTTCATTAGTTCGCAGGACCACCAAACTTTGACAATAGACGGGAACATTCAAGTATGATGTTAGAGATCGAGTTGATATGGACGTATGTTAGGAATAAAATCATCAAATATAGATATTGTCGTTACAGTTATATCGATAGTCTCAAACACCATATCTCCAAAAACATAAATAAAACAAAATCCCAACCGGTAACACAAGTTCCGTTAAATCTGGCGCAAGGGAGCATTTTGATGGATGAATGAATCGCGACACTTCATTATCGTTTGGGGACCGACCATCTATCATCCCTTTAGTTAAGGGTGAGGGTCGCAGGGCGTTTGCACGTATTGTGTTTCGACCATACCGGGATTTTGTGAAACAACATTGAATGCTAGTAAATTTGCTTCCTTTATTCTTGCCTAAATTGATAAACTAATTTGGAGAGTATTTTGGAAAGTTGAGGGTGACAAGAGTGTTAATTAATTGTTCAGTATTACGGAACATAGACAGTAATTTGTTGTTATTTCTCATATTATAAAACTAAACATCATAAGTAATTGTTTTTTTTTATAAACTAGTCTAGCACCTACTTTCGACAACATAGCATCACGCCTCTATTTCCCGAAGTGTTAGGCAAAGGTGTACGATTGTACGCCCGTATTTCGCCGATGCCATTATTAAGTCCCATGTAATAGGCGCGAGGCTATTGCCATCCATCCATTTCCATAGAGAATTTCCATACAGAAAAACCCAATAACACTGCCCGACCCGGGAATCGAACCCAGGACCTCACGCTCAGCAGTTGCCCGACCACTAGACCAATGAGGCAGTCTATATCGATATTAGGCTTATATATGAATGAATGTCATATGAATGTCATAGATTAGCAAACATACTGAGGCATTAGAAGTTAATTTGCATACCAAACGAGTACAATTCTATATATTATGGTTGTGGGTGATATGGCGTCCTATTACATTGCTGCGGAGTTTGTGGCAATATTCTAATAACGTACAATCATTTTTACAGAGAAATATCCATGTTGTACGAAGAAGGCGTGTCAGCTAGTACTGACAAAGTTCACGTGGCGACGGTGGTAGCTCATGAGATAGCACATCAGTGGTTCGGCAACCTCGTCACTCCAAAATGGTGGCGGGATCTGTGGCTTAATGAGGGCTTCGCTACATACGTGGAGTACGTCGCCGTTAATGCTGTGAGTATAATTTCTACTCAGAATATTACAGTTTTGGTATCACCAAAGAAGGCAACTAAAAATAGACAGTGAGGAAAATCTGTTCAAACTTTAAATCTTATTACTTATCGTTTTTTTTTTTACGATATTTTGTTGTGCATCCATCAAGGGCGGATCCAGCTTTCAAGTCAGGGGGTCATATAGTTGAAGTTTATTCAGGACAGACATTCGATTTCAATAAATCTAATTAAAATTAAATATATTATTTTTCATACCAAGTAATTATTTTATTAAATTTATAAATGCGATTAGAAAAATTATCAGTGGTCGACCTAGACCCAACCCAGGGGGGGGTCATGACCCCAATGACCCCCCCTGGATCCGCCCTTGGCGTCCATGCAAGGCACGTCAAGTTATAGACTTACTTACAGATGAAATGTCTATATGTTGTGTGAATTTCTGCGTGAGTTTATATTTACGCGACGGAAAACGACGAATAAGGAATTATTGGTTTCGAGAAATAAGTTTCTTATCAATTTTAGTCCGACTATATTTTCTCAATTTAAAATTGGAAATATTTGTCACACATAGTGAAACTTTATCATAAGAAGTTTGTTTTGTGTTACAGGTGGAGAAGTCATGGAACATAACGGAACTGTGCGTGTTGGATATAGTTCACAACGTTTTCCAGTTAGATGCTCTCAATTACTCACACCAGCTGTCTGTAGAAGTCAGCGCTTCTGAGGAAGCCGACGCTATTTTCGACAAGATCTCCTATGGCAAAGGTAAAAGAGTAATCCTAACTAATATTATAAATGCGAAAGTAAGTTTGTTTGTTACCTTTTCACGCCTTGAAACTTTTCACATTGAAACGGTCATCATGAAATTTTGCATATACGTTGTCAGGGGTACAGAAAAGGACAGGGTATCTGTCATCCAGAAAAAGAACAATAACTTTCGACGGTCACAATTTCTTTAGGACGCTAGATGGCGCTACGTGTGACTCAAAAAGTGCACGGGAACGTAATCAATGCGGGTAAAGCCGCGGGTGGAAGCAAGTATTATATAGGCTAGGCTATGCCTATTAGATCATCGAAATGTGGTCTTCCTGACCCTCCGAGGAATACACATAATTGTGATATTTGATTGACGACACGGTTACGACGAGCGACGAGCGCGACGAGCGCAGTGGGTAAGCGATTAGCTTTCTGCGCTACGTGTGGCGTGTTCGATCCCCGCACGGAACAAATATTTGAATGATCTACAGATAGTTGTTTCGGGTCTGGTTGTGTATGCACGTGACATGTATGTTTGTAAACCGTACCCACGATACAGGAGAAATCCTAGAGTGGGGCAACGCTTTATTAAAAAAAAAAAAGAATACTGTGCATGCAAATGGAGATTGTTGAATGTGCTAGAAACAAAAGAGATTTCACTGAATCAATCAAGTGTGAAAAATCTATGACTTCAAAGATGTTCAGACACCTATTACAACCAGTGTTCTAAATCTGGTTGAGCAGATTCATTCGCTTAGCATAAAATATATAAGTGTTCTTTTGTTTACGATTTTATAGTTAGTTCAATAATGTATTTGTAATGACGAGTAAGTATAAAAGTAATTCAATTTTTTTTACTTTCCTACACAGGCTCAGCGCTTCTTCGGATGCTGAACCACGTCCTAACAGACGCGGTGTTCAATGCCGGAGTGACGAACTATCTGAACTCGAAAATGTATGGGAATGCGGAACAGAGAGACCTATGGAGCGCCCTTACCAGCGCTGCAAGAAAGATGGGAGACTTCGACGCTGATGTTGCTGTAGTCATGGACTCTTGGACCTTACAGACTGGTTTCCCAGTCCTGACTGTTACTAGGAACTATGAAAATGGGACTGTGTATTTTACTCAGGTAATGTGTTTATTTTTGTTACGCTCTCAGATTTCCCAATTTGAAGCCTGATTATTCAGTCCCAAAGGCTAAAACTGAGTAATCTAAGGTGAACTAACGATTGATTATTGTTATTTTGTACGTATTTTACGAACAGTCGCTAAAAATTAATTTCAACAGTACATTTAAAAGTGTGGAATCCTCAGTATAATGTTAACAATATCCGAGGTTTGTTCAATTACAGAAAATTCGGCCCTAAAGATATGTATCTTTCGGGGAATTATTTTTTTTTGCACGAAGATGAAATTGATATCATACTATCGCCATCTAGTAGCGTTTAGTAGCACCAAACAAAATTTCATTGCATCGACCGATAGATGTCGTTACTATGAACAATTCTTATAAATTGGACGATTTTTGGCACGCGATACGAACAATAAATATTTTCCTCGTGTCAACTGATAGTGGTAATCTGGACCATTTAATATTCATTAACGGATTTCATTATCGCGATACTACCTAATACCGTCTTTTTGAAGATAAACATAAGAACTATATCTTTTCATGGGTTTTTATACCTACTAATCTATGATTTGATTTGTTGATTGATCCAAGAGGTGTAAATCATTGAGCGTAGGTAATTAAACCTGGCGTACACGTGACGTGAATAGTAACTAGACCAAAGTCTTCATCCTTTCCCTTTTGTGAGGGTGTACATAACGCGTAATATATTTTGTATAAGATATGAAAAGGCCAAGCAATGAACAAACATCCGCGCTACATCCGTGTTTATCTTTGAGTATTAAATCAACGAAAGGTATTTATCGTCCACGTTAGCTGTCCGTGTGAATTACGCCTATCTAACATTGCCATGAACGAAATGTTCTACAATAATACTGTCAGTATGCAGTACCTCTATATTCAATAAAAAACTCATTGGTCTGGTGGTCGCAAGAACGACTGCTTTTTTTTGCTGAGCGTCAGTTTTTGGGTTCGATCCTAGTTCGGCTAAAATTTAGGCTTTTTCCGTATGGATATTCTCAGTAACAGTATGGAGTTTGGAACTGTGTCGCGTAGATGGCAATAGATTAAACCCCTGTTACATGGGACTCAATAACGGCATCGGTGAAATTTGGGTGTACAATTACACCTCTGCCTGACCCTCCGGGCAATATAATCGTGATATTATATCATATGATACTATTAAATAATCTACATAGGTCACTAGATAAGTTTTGCAATACAGCGATATTTTTAATTGTAGGTAGATGAAAATAGTTTTACTAGAAAGTTACACTTACTATATGTCGATAGATACATAATATTTTAATAGTCTCTCATTAGCAGCTGCACAGAAAATTTTTGAGTGTATAAAAATGTCTCTGTGGTCTAGGGACGAATTACGTGTTATTATTCGGTACAACTTCGCGCGCGGTTTCTCAATCGATGAGTGTATGGAAGAAATGAATTCTGTACTTAAAGATGCCTGCCCTCATCGTACAACGATTTTTCGGTGGTATCGGGAATTAAGTCGCGGTAATTTTGATGTAGAAGACCCGTCAAGGTCAGGACATCCCACGGACGCTTGCACTGAAGAAAATGTGAAGAAAATTGAAAAATTGATAAGAGAAGACCGTTGAATAACTTATAGGCAAATAGAAGAGATCTTGCAGATTAGTGCACCAAGCATTTATAAAATTCTGCACGATATCATTGGAGTGAAAAAACATTCTACGCTTTGGGTGCCCCATGATTTAAAAGGAGAACAAAAGGTATGCAGAGTAAATTGGTGTATGAAAATGTTAAAAGAGTATGAAAATGGAACTTCTAACTATGTAAATAATATCGTCACGGGTGATGAAACATGGCTATATTATTTTGATGTGCCCTCCAAAAACAAGAACAAAATTTGGGTGTTTGAAAATGAGCCTACTCCAATTCGAGTTCGAAAATCTCGGTCAGTAAAAAAGAAAATGATTGCTGTATTTTTCACAAGACGTGGAATTTTAGACAGAATAGTTTTGGAAAGTCAGCGTATAGTTATGGCCTCTTGGTATACAAAAGAGTGTTTGCCGGAGGTGATCCAAAAACTCAAAGAGCTCCGTACAAAGTCAAAACTCGATAATTGGCATTTTCACCACGTTAATGCTCCTGCACATAGGTCGCATAAAACTGTGAGTTTTTTACAAGATGTCGGAGTAAAACTGCTTGAACATCCTCCGTACAGTCCTAATCTTGCACCCTGTGACTTCGGTCTATTTCCAGTCATTAAGAATCAGCTCAAGGGAAGAAGGTTTGCCAGCGACACCGAGTTATTAGCTGCTTGGGACCAGGCTTGCTCCGATCTCCCAGAAGAAAAATGGAAGGAAATTTTTAATGATTGGTTTAAACGAATGAATAAGTGTATAAGCTGTGGTGGTAATTATTTCGAAAGATTGTAATAAATAAAGCTGTATTGCAAAAGTTATCTAGTGACCTATGTATTTGTTATGATGTTGATCAGTCCGGCACGTGTAACTCGTTTGATAAGTCTACATCTATTAATGTGAGCACATTATTATATATTTATCTTCTTTTATCGCGTCGGCACGAGCTAACACTTGGGAATTATGCCGTAGTAGATTAGTCGGTCAGTGATCAAGGCTGACTGCCTAGACATTTCCAGAACAACTACCTATACTGTATGACCTATGTCATACAATATAATGTTTCATGCGGGTATCAAACCTCAAAGTATAATAATTTCTATGAAAATTTGTAAAATATTATCGTTTATCAGAGAGATAGGTAAAATACTTCTTAAGATAAAAGATCTAGTAAACTACCTATAATATTTAACTACCTACTAGTGCATTGCACCTGATAGACATCACGTGGACCATGGGTCGTACCTTTAACATTTTGGCTGCAAGGTCAACGATGGTGACAGAATCTATGAACCTTAAGCATCAGACATTAAGAGTTATTTATGAATGGACGTAATTTAATACTTAAACATTAACAGAACCAAAAAAAAGTGAGGTAATGAAGTCCTCAGTTCGATTGCTAGGTCGGGCAGCCCGGAGATTAGAATTGTGCCCGGTAGATGGCAATAGGCTCTCCGCCTATTACAAGAGATTTAATAACGGCATCGGTGATACTTCAAAAATATATGCTTATGGCCATATCGAGACCGGCGAAGACATGAACGATAATTTTATTGAGATGTAACTCTTTATATTGGACTATGCTTAGGATACTGATTTAAGTTCTTATAATAGAGTCAGATAATATGTAAGTTCGTGCTCATAACGCGTCTCTATATTACAATGATAAAAAATTGATAGAATCTGTGAACAAAGTATAACATACAAATTTCCTTGCAGGAACGTTTTGTTTTAATGAATGATACGTTCGAAACACAAAAGTCTCCAATATGGTGGATACCAGTGTCATACACGACAGCTTCAGAGAAAGACTTCACGTCCACCAGGCCGAAGATATGGCTGAAAGGAGAGAAGACTTTGAACGTCAGCAACATTACTATAAAACCAGAAGATTGGTTCATTGCTAATGTGCAGCAAACAGGTATTTAATACAATTTAAAAGTTTTAGTGAACAGTGATATAGCTCTGCTTAACCCTTTACAGAGAAATAGGTATTTTGATATGTTAAAACAAACGTTGTTTTAATTAAAGTGTCATCTTGGTTTCAATCTCTAGCTATTCCATAAAATTCAATTCAATTATTAATTCATTTTCAACATCATTAATCAAATTATATTATTTCAGGTTTCTACCGCGTCAACTACGACTTACGAAACTGGAACGTCCTCATCAAGATCCTCAAAGATCCATCCCGTTTCCAAGAGATTCACATCATCAATAGGGCTCAGATGGTGGACGATGCTATGAACCTGGCACTCACTGGTCGCCTGGACTACAGAACTGCGTTGGACGTCACAAGCTATCTCTCTCATGAGAGGAGCTATGTGCCATGGAAAGCGGGGCTGTCGGCGTTAGGGTACATTGATACTATGCTGTCGAAAGGCGCGCATTATTTAGAATATGGGGTGAGTTACAAGAATATATTTCAATTACAAATAAAAATAGGTTAATACTTGCAACTTTTTTACTAGGCCTACTTGCAATTTCCGTTGCGTAATTTTGTTTTAAATATAAGAGATGGCGCTAGTAGTTATGTCGTTCATCGATCATAATCATTGTCTGCTTATAATTATAAATAGATGTCGCTAATAGTTTCTTATTTTAATGGTGAGTTCTACTCAATTTGTTGTATCAGTTAGAATTGGCTTTTAAATTGACATAACATTAACAAAAGTGCTCAGAATGTGTCGCATATTTAAGTATTTCTTGCAATTCAACGGCTATTGCTGCGAAACTACATCACGGCTTCCATCATTTTCATGACGAATGTTGGAATACATGTTTTCTTATCGTGTCAGCACAAGCTACCATGGGAGTTGCTTATGCCGTAGTGGAAAGATTAGCCAATTAGCGATAGTGGTATTGAGGCGTACTGCCAAGGGTGCGCCAGACAATCTCAGGGTTCGTGACGTGAAGTGTGGCTCTTTCCTTTCCCCCAACCAACCACAAGAGTGAATTTTCTTCTGTTTAAAGTCAGTGCGTAATCGGATATACTTAAGCACCTTAAACACTTATCGTCTTCCATCGTCACGGTAGACTAATGCCGTGATAGTGATAACACTATCCTGGGATTTGTGTACTGCTGATAAGGAATAGCCCTTATCAGCTTAGTTTTAGATGAATATCTACATTTATCCAGAAAAAGTTGGATTTCAAATACGTATGCTCAATAAATATTATTTTTTTATTAGCTGATATCTTTATTGACTTACATAGTTAGACTTTTATTAGACTTTTTATCGAAATGGTGGTTAGTAACTCAAACCTAGAAATTTCCATTTGCTATATAAATGAGATAGCATCACGCCTGTATTCCCCGAAGGGATAGGCTGAGGTGTACTATAATTGTACACCCACATTTCACCGATGCTGTTATTGAGTCCCATGTAATAGAGGACGAGCCTATTGCCATTTACTAGGCACAGTTCCAAACTCCGTGTTACTATTGAGAATTTCCGTAGTGAAAAACCCAACAACACTTTGCCCGACCCGAGAATCAAATCCAGGACCTCACTCTCAGCAGTCGCTTATGATCGCTAGACCAATGAGACAGTCAATTCAGACGACATTGTTGAGATACTGGGCGGATTTTTCAATAGCTAGATAAACCTCAGATAAGTCTATACAAAAACTTTTCTGATTTCAAATTAACAGCTAGATTATAACTTTAATATGAGCATTGAAAAATCGGGCAGTAGGGTATTTGATATATGTATCTTGCAGGGTATTTTTATGCACATAAGTAAAAAATTGAGCTCTGGATGTTACAGCATTAGGTAGCATTTACGTTAGTGGCAATGGCGCGCTCCGCAAACGACCCACGTTGCATCACCGTATACGTAACTATCCGTTGGATTCACCGCCCAGCGCGGGCGTTTTGTCGTCCATGTGCCGTTGTTGTAAAGGATTCTCCAGGCTTTATTTTGAACCAAAACGAGGGGCGAGCCGGAGCCTCGCCCTACCGACATTCTATACCAAATTCGATAACTACGTTGTTTACTTTTCGAATCCTATATCGTTACTACGATCACCGATCGTCCATTTATTGATCAAGCCCAGTGATTGAGATTTTGGTCATAATTCGCCATCTACTGGGAAGCCCGATTTTGATTAAATAGCAGAAAAACTGCGGTAATCAGATCAAATATTCGTTGTCAGGGCAGTCTATGTTGTTTTAATTATTATCAGACATTTTCAGTCCATATATGTAGATAAGTATTATAAAAAGTACCTATAACAAAAGAAATATGAGTAAGTACCTATACCTATTTACCAAAAATTTTATTATTATCATAATATGTTTATAGTTTATTGCTGTTATTCGTAAAATTCCAATGGTTATCGATTGAAAATGTTTATCTATGGTTTTTGAACGTGCCGAAAAGGAATGTTTGATATTACACCGGTTTCCTTAAGTACCTTCTTATATCAAAAGCAAACTCAACCTGACCAATCTTGGGTAAAGAATTTGAAAAGGCTATGAAATAGGAAATGAGAATATGTCTTCCACTACAGCGATAACCATTCCGATATTCATAAAGACACAAGTGGCGCCCCGTATCGAAACAAAATTTTCTATTGTATTTCATTTGCATCTCCTCAATAACCAAGCGTAGTGATTATAATGAGCATATTTTTCAATGAAAGACAATTTCGACACATAAAATGTCTATAGCTACATATAAGAAAAATACGTCCTTACCTATAGATACTATTCAAGCTTATGTTTTTATTAGTAAATATAAATAATGGTAAAATACTGTAGTTGAAAGATCACAAAGATTCTTAATTGATAAAAAGACAATTTATGGCGTCCCTCAACAGATGGCGCTAGTTGTACCGATTTGCTGTAAATTCTTTATCATTATCGTAGTACTTATATATATATGATTATAATAATTTATTATCAGCTCGTAGACGTAAATGCATCGACCCCATTCTAAGCTACAGGCTGTTACTAAAAATCTCCGTACAGAAAAACTCAATCACTACTCAATATGAAAGAAAAACAACGATACTAATTTCATTTCTCAGTATATACCAATTTCCTTGCAGCATTACGTCCTCCGTCTTCTAAATGACGCTGTGAAGGAAGTTGGATGGAAGGTGGCTCCGAACGAAAGCGTCATTACCTCACAGTACCGAGTGGACCTGCTGGCTTCGGCCTGCCACTTCGAGCATCCTGACTGTCTCGAAAATGCTGTCAGAATGTACACCAACTGGATGCTCGCGCCGAACCCTGACGCTAATAATGAGTAAGTATGCATGGACTGGATGATTCCGTGAAGTTACAAGCACGAATGTATGTCCTGTTACTGAGAATTTCCGCACAGAAAAACTCAATAACACTTTGCCTGACCTGGATATCTAACCCAGGATGTCAAGGCTAGCAGCTTGTGACCACAAGACCAATGACGAATAGAGAGTAAAGCCAATGCTTAAGTGTTTACCAAAACCAAGACTAACTCACGCGATCGTGGCTGCTCTAAAGACCCATCCATCCTTTTGGGGAGAACTCATCCAACAGTATCCTGCGAGCCTATTGAAAAAAACCACGAGCAGTACTTATGTAAAATCTCTTCGTTCCAGGATCGATGTAGACCTGCGCGGCATAGTATACTGCGTAGGAGTGCGAGCGGGCGGCGTGAGGGAATGGACATTTGCGTGGGAACGGTTCAGGGTTGCGACTGCGCCGTCTGAACGACACCGACTGCTCTCTGTCCTTGGATGTACCAGATCACCTTCGTTGCTGCATAGGTTTGTGAATTACATATCTACATAAGATTATAGTGTTGTATTTGTTCAAACGCATTTTTTTTTACGTTTCCCCACACTTGGATTTTCTCCTGTATCGTGGATACAGTTTACAAACATACATGTCACATGCACACACAACCAGACCCGAAACGACTATCTGTAGATCATACAACTATTTGTTCCGTGCGGGGATCGAACTCGCGGCACGTAGCGCAGAAAGCTAATAAGCTACTGCGAGAACCGTGCCGTCGACCTACTCGTATAGTATAGACTATATTGCATTCAATATGAGTAAAATAATAATAAATGTTCTGTCCGATGTATATCCTGTAATGCATACTTGTACTTTCTATATTCTGTGCAGCTGACATAAATATCCACAGTGGCGTAGCGTGGGATTCAGCCGCCCGGGATGCAGGCAAATTTCACCACCCCCTTATTTAAGTTTTTAAAGAAAGGGGATTCCTTGTTTCGTCACAGAATAAGGAATAAAAAGTTCCGAGCACATTTTAATCGGTCCAAATTGTAGGTGCGACATTAATATGAACTGATATGGTTCAAATATGTATAAGATATAGGTATTATTATTATTATTTATGGTGAAATTTCCATTCAACTCTTATGACTAACTTTAATATTTGACGGTACGGTTGGCGCAGTGGTTGAGAGATCGACTGCGGCGCTACGTGTCGCGGGTTCGATTCCCGCACGGAACAAATATTTGTATGATCTACAGATGGTTGTTTCGGGTCTGGGTCTTTGTGTATGTGAATATATGTGTTTGTAAACGCACCCACGATACAGGAATTACTACTAGTGTGGGGCAACGTTTTTCTAAAAAATAAAAATAAAATAAAAAATATATATAAATTTGAGATGTATTTAAAAATCTAAACTACTAACTAATAAATTAGTAATACAATTATTAGCTAGATATTCTTATTATATTAAATAACTGATATAAGTTGTTTATCAGAAATCAAAGGCAGTTCGGAATTTTGTACTAGAAAAACTTGAATACCATACCTACCCATAATTACCCCTTCCTCTCCAGGTATTTAGAGATGTCCCTGCGCAACGACAGTGGTATCCGCAAGCAGGACATAGTGCGGGTGTTCTCAGCAGTCGCCGGTACTGCTATAGGACAACCCATCGCCTTCAACTACATCAGGGCCAACTGGCAGAGGCTTCGAACATTGTAAGTATGACATTCTAACTTAGCTTTACATTGATAATATTTGTATAGCAATAGATATAACACGACGTTATTAACTACCGGTTGGTCTAGTGGTCCTAGGTTCAATTCTCGGATCGGGCAAAGTCTTATTGGGTTTTTCTGTATAGAAATTCTCAGTAGCAGCACAGAGTTTGGAACTGTTCCCGGTTGATGGCAGTAAGCTCGCCCCCTATTACATGCGACATAATTACAGCGTCGGCGAAATGTGGGTGTACAATAGTACATCTCTACCTAACCCTTCGTGGAATACAGGCGTGATTCTATGTTTTTATTTTTTATCTATTCCAGTGTTGGGTCAATTTCGACTATCAACTTCATAGTCAAAGTTGTGACGAGGCGATTGAATCAGGCGCACGAATATGATGAGGTAAGCAATTAACAATATCAAAATTATGTGAATCATCCATTATGTGTGTCCTCTCACTAATCGGTGAGCCACTGCGATCCCCAAGCCGCCTGCCAAGCGTGGGGATTATGGCGACCCTCACCCCCTGGGAAAGGCCTTCGTTCAGCAGTGGACGTCTTCTGGCTGATGATGATGTGTATCATCATATTTTTTGCTTTTTAGATAATGCGTATCTACCTATATACTTCTCGACTTATGGCCATCCATTATCCATTTCCCGCTATCCATTTCCCAAAAAGAAGGTACCTATTTACCACCACCATAGCCAAATCCTGTGGTGCTGACTGCACCGATCGTGTTTGGGTTCTATGCAAATAACATCCACTCAAGTTATCCTGGTATCACTTCGGCAACCGTTTACAGTTTGTCTTCTTGGAGAAACTTGAGGCTTTCTGCTTTCTTTCATCTTCTAAACTCTCGAATCTCATCTGCTTAGCCATTTTTCTACTACATTGGGGTCGGCTCCCAGACTAATCAGATGCGGCTGCATATCAGTATTTTACCCTATAACCAATATTTGTCTCACATACTTAAATATTTACTATAATCTGACTGGATTTTAAAATAGACCTTGACCCCTGGGTTTATTTCAGCGTTTCTTCTCAAGGATAGTCATACGAAATGCCGACGCCATCTAGTTTAAAAAAGACGTGTATAAGTGATTGAAAATTCCAGATTGTTAAATAAACAATTTCATTTCATAACACGGAGTAAAACGTCCTACTTTTGGCGGGACGTCCGGTTCTTCAGTCCTCTTAGGATTCGATCCGCTAGGACACGGAGCGGGACGCCTAAAATCCCGCTTTTTCATCATTATCATGTTTTCGTCTAATTATACTATGTAGGTAGCAAAAGTTAGCACGCTATTTAAAACTATCACTTAGCGAACGAGAAGTATTCTTTTTTCTTCCCAGTCTTGCCTTTTCCACTGACATCCCGATATTTATAAAAACGGACTGACAGAACTGCTACTAACTAAAATATTTCACCCACAGTTGAAGAGATTTGTCACCGAATCCTGTAGCGATTTGGGGCGACCGGTTCAGCAAGTATTGGAGACCATCTCAGCCAACGTGCAGTGGAGGGATCGGAACTACCACACCATTGTCGACTGGCTCAAGACGGCGGACAAGGCAGTCAGATAAAGTTAATCTAGAATATTCTAGTTCGAAATAGTCAATACTTCAGAAGAGAAGGGGAACCTTCTTGTTCTGTGGTCATACCATGACAGTAATGTACAGAACTTTAGATGATACAGAAGAATCTCGATTTTAAGTTGCATCAAATATCTTTGTGACCGAATCACCTAAACATACCATTACGCCTGAATTCTCTGAAGGTAAAGGCAGATGTGTACAATTGTACACCCGCATTTCATTGAAGCCGTTCCAAACTTATAGAAAAAATCTGTACTCAATCCGGGAATGGAAACCTATACCTCAAGGTCAGCAGTCGCACTTGCAACAACTACACCAATAAAGCAGTAATCACGGTAGACATCTAATGGCTTATACAGTAGTTAAGACTGTACTTTGACATTCTACGCCGCTAAAGAAGCAATGAAGGCGCAAGCTTTAAACAAGACATCTATTAAACGTCTCATGTCTATGCGAAACTGTAAATCTGTTGTATTTGCATACCGAAATTCTAAGCCTATGGGTATTTGACAAGGAAACTCATCTTATAAACATTGATGGACCTTTTTTCTGTTAAACTATTCTAACTGTCAACTATCTCGATGTTGGTCGTTGTCGTTGAACGCACGGTCATTGTAGAAGTTGTGCAATCTATGAATATTTCTCCGAACATATTCGTTCGTGTAGAACGCAGATTTTCTGGAAACGGTTACGAAAATATTCGATGTTACTTCTAAAAGTGGTAGTACTGTTTGTGTTGAGATAGTCTACGTATGTATCAGTATTGTGTTCAAATTAAATGGATTATTTTATTTAATTTTATATTTTTATTATGGACAAGAATAGATTGTGTAAATGTTGAGTTATTAAGTAACGAAATATCAAATAAAATTCGAATGTCCGAAACTATTGAAAAATATATATATATTAACGAGGATATGAACGAACGTCTCGACGATAACTGTTTTCCTCAACCTCAATCGTCGTTATAAATAATTTAATCGAAACATGTTAAAAAAATTGTGCAGGCGCATTTGAATGAACTATTATTGTAAACGTGAGCACACATTTTAGCCGAGATTGACAAAAACTTACTTGTGCTCTCCGATCTCTTCGACACAAGGAACTTCTTTTGTCTAAACAGTCGGCTGTAACTTCAGAATCCATGAGACTTTAAAATTTTATGGCTTCGAAAAAGTGCTCTATCTTGGAAATTCTGAGGGACAATTCAAAGATACAAAGAAAAAATAAACATGGCGGGTATTGGTCTCCTACCGTTTTCTGTATTCTTCTTGTGTACATAAGAGCTATAATTACTTTAAACGCTCGAAATATAGTAGTGGTCGGATACAGACGATATTTTAGAGAAAAAATGCTATAGAGGAAGATGCTTCGATATAATTACTGTCTATTGTCTCCCCAATAGACAGTAATTATATCGAAGCACGAGAATTGCCTCCTTAAAAATCATACCTAGTGTCTGACACCAAACGTAAAGTAGGTACTTACTCTCTCGTGCTGATCTGCACTTGGACCAGAGATAGGCCCTGATATCGGAAATAATATGACAGTATTCTAAACAACACTACATATTGCAACAATTGAAGAAAGTATTCATGAATCTGGTTAATTTCGTAGATCTTTGAAGCTCTTAGTTAGGACGTAAATAATAATATTTATATTAAGTAATAGAAACTATTGTATTAACTTATCTTAGATAGTTAATTGTATGTAAATAAATACCTAAACTTTGTACTATTTAACTATTTCTTATAATAATTTTCGTAAATTAAAGTTTATAAAAATATGTGGTTTATATGTGCAGAGTTTTTTTTTTGTTCCAATCATAATTCCTTTTAGTTCAGTGTGGAACTTGGGAACCTAGGTTCGATTCCCAGGTCGGAAAAGTGCCTAGAGATTTTAGAACTTAATAACTCTTGTATTTGGCAGTATCTTGCTTCAAAAATTAAGCTAAAATGCGGTTTAAATTTACAGACCTATTTAAAAGTATGACGTTTCAAAATGATGATAAATCAAGATTAAATAAACACAAGACAAGACGACACAGTTGGCGCAGTGGCTAAGCGATTAGCTTTCTGCGCTAAGTGTCGCGGGTTCGATCCCCGCACGGAACAAATATTTGTATGATCTACAGATAGTTGTTTCGGGTCTGGTTGTTTGTGCATGTGACATGTATGTTTGTAAACTGTACCCACGATACAGGAGAAATCCTAGTGTGGGGCAATGTTTTAATAAAAAAAGAGAAAATAAATAAAATAAAATAAATCTTTTGTAGGTCATATCAATTATTAATTCATGAATAATCTAGTTTAAAAGATGCTATCAGACTAATAAAATGATAGGCATTTTGGCATGCTTGATGAATTTTGTTACTTTGCACTCCATGTATATGTAGATAATTATTTTTCGACAGATGTAGATACATTTATAATAATAATAATTCAGCCCATCATTGTCCCACTGGGCAAGGGTCGTTTGTACACTGCTAAACACACAGTCAAGATCTTTTTAGAGTTGTCTCGGGGCAAGATTCCTTGGGATGTTTTCCTTTAATGTGAATGCAAAGTATTATGAAAATTCTTCTGCATTGAAGGCAAGCGTTTCAACATCAACAATGTGAAAGTCGCGGGCAAACGATAGATGCAAGTGGCGGAATGTCGTTCGATGTGGTCTAAGGGGGAGGCCTTCGTTCAGCAGTGGACGTCTTCTGGCTGATGATGACGATGATGATGTTTTAACCTCTAAGCTATCACTGCTTTACCTACCATGCTGCATCTTAAGAATGAGTAGTTGAATGACAGACATATGAATGATGAAGGACGTTTTGAGATTTGATTTTATTTCATAAAGAGGTGAAATATGAAGATCCTATTTTTGTTCACCTTTATCACATAAAATGGATTGTTTAGGTAGAAATGCCTGTTCCAAGCCATTTGAAAGCAATTTGAAATATGAAACGAAAATAGACCATACTTCATAAGACCGGGAGGGTCTTATGAAAAATCATTCTACAACAGTTGCGTGCGCAGGTTTTTCACGCTGCGAAGCTTACAATATTATTATTATTGTCAAAAGCCTATGCTGTCCCACTCCTGGGCAAAGGCCTCCCTCCCTTTTCTCCATTTCTCGCGATCCCGTTCTGTATCTGGCCAGTTTTCAACGAAGGCATCTAGGTCGTCCCGCCGTCTCCTATGTGGTCTGCCGCGACCGTCGACCGCGACCGCGACGTCTTGGTGTCTCAGGACAATATGTATTTTCATTAAAGTTTTTTTTTGTTATTTATTAGTATTTTATATTTATTTTTTACACGTGAGCATTATTTATTATTAATTATCCCTTGATATGCCCTTGATTACGTCCCACATCAAACAGTCATACTGTTTTAGTAAAAATTATAATTACCTACACAATACATTATCCGATATCCGAAATTATCGTCATTTATTACCTATTTGTGTAAACATTGTGAAACTTTTGATTGTATATCACTAATCAGTTTTCCTTGATTAGTTCAAGCTGACCTACTAGTTCGTGTTGAAGATAACAGATGGCGCTTCAAGTAGCTTATTTAATTTTGTTAAGATATCTTGAGAAAATGGATGTTATAAAAAATGTTAGCGGTTTAGGATAGAGAGATCATACTGATTGAATACTCATAGAGGTGAATCTTATGATGATGAACAAGTATCTACAGCTGATTGATTTTTGCTTAATTCTTATAAAGATTATGTAAGAAAAAGGTGGAATGGCTAATAGAAAGCTGGTCATTTGGAAGAAATTTAGATAGAATCTCAGACAAATTCAATATGTAAGTATGACAAGTTTCATTTTTTTATGAGTTTTCCTCCCTGAGATATCGTGATGAGTAGGCTGTATTATGAGAAAGAAGAGCGAAAACAGACTGTTTGCGCTCTGCAAATGCAGGGTGTCGCCGTCGACGGATACGACTTGGACATCATCATCATCATCATTATGGGAAAGAAAGAAAGATTCATGTTTGCCCCAGCACATACGTAAAAATGATACTAAACTATGTCATTACTTTTTAGTATGCCATTAATAATACCGGATTTTAACCGGCCTAATCAATAGGCATGAAGCATATCGTGATAACTGCCGAAAAACGATGACTTTATGATATTTTTGATAATTCTTTTGATACAATATCGTTAAAGATTAGGAACTTAAGTGTATATTTTAATAATTTTATTACAATAATCCAGTCGGGAATTTTGTGCCCGCATCGGTGGTCGCTGATATCCAAGGTAAGTTCCACATTTTGGTTATGATATGCGTATGCGCAGACCATAGTCAAGACTGTATTAATACAGACTGTCCTTTAAAATAGTAGCGATGGCCCACTTCTTATAAGAAAATCAAATATACGTTTAGACTTAATTGTGTTAGGGTCATGTTCACCGACAACATAACAGATGATTAAAAAAGAAACGGCCGTTAACCCTTACAAATGGGGGATTTTGTCATAGATGTCTTTTTTAAACTCGGTAAATTTGGGCCTTATTTCTGCTAAAATGCCTCTGGCTAATTAACCTCTGTTAGACTTACTTTTTTGTATGACTAATCTGACTATAGTCAACGCACGTTCTAAGGTCGACATATCACACTCAAAAAATATCATTATCAAAGACTAGACTTGAAAAAACAAAATGGCGTAAACATAAAAACGCTACTTGTTAAAATGTTATGAATAACCTACACTATACTTATAAAACTGAGGATTAAACTGATCAATTTCTTAGTATTTTTATCTTCTTTTAAGACCCGATTTTTCAATACATACATTCAATACAACAAGCTGCATAGTTGTTAATTTGAAATAGGAACAATTTTGTATGGACTTATGAGTAGAATAAATAATCTGACGTTTATTCAGCTGTGGAGAAATCGGGCCTTAGTCTTCTGTTTAGTCTTATCTAGAGTCTAAGGTGACGCAAATGATGGTGGCGATTTGATATTGTTGTGGGTTGGGTCTTTTACAATTCAAGGCTATTATTTACTTAGTATAATAATCTATTCACAGTATTATAAATGCGAAAGTAACTCTGTCTGATCGTAGCCTCATTCCGACTAAATCACTGCAAAATTTTACAAAGAGGTAGCCTGGGACCTTTAAAAGGACATAAGTATCGTTTTACTTCTTCTTCTTCAATTTAAGTGCCGGGCACTTGTCGGTGTAGCATTTTCGATTTTGGTTTGTCCAAAGCCAGCATGGTTTTACTATAATAATAATATTTAAATACAAAATGATTAGCTTTCTGCGCTACGTGTCGCGGTTTCGATACCCGCACGGAACAAATATTTGTATGATCTACAGATAGTTGTTTCGGGTCTGGTTGTTTGTGCATGTGACATGTATGTTTGTAAACTGTACCCACAATACAGGAGAAAACCTAGAGTGGTGCAAAAATTCACTCAGGATGAAGTCACTAGCAACAGCTAGTATACTGTAAATATCATTTACATAAACTCAAAATATATACTAATAATGACAAATCCTAAATCTATTCACTAAAACTTTGATTAAAAAACTTCAGTCATTATTTCTGATTCTCCAATAATGTTAATTGGAAGCGTATCAGAAAATAGTTTAATATAATAAATATTATGTAACATTCATGAAATGATTCATATTTAGACACGCGGTGTTACGTCACACACACATTATCAAACATTGCATACATTGATGATGTCATTGTTTTGTTTCAATAAATAAATTAGTGTTGATGTCAGGTAATTAAACTGACACTTGAAAATAGTTAATTTTATGGCGCAATGGTTAAGTTCTATTTCGCATTTCGTTACATAGGCTCGATTTTATCCGGTCCGGGTATTGAAACCGCATCGCCTATAATCATTTGGATTACAGATAGTTGTTCCGGCTCTGGGTGTGTATGTAACAAACATATCACATGCACACACACCCGAAGCAAACTATTTACAAACTTCAAACTATATGACTGGACAGACATAAGAAATATTAGGGTGGGGCATTTTTTTCGTCCCCTTTATATAGAAAAAATAATATTAATCGATCATGGTTGTCTCAGGCAGCCATATAGTAGATACTGAATAAATTAACGATAGAGACAAAAGATTATGATACTATTAGCCGATGTAAATATAATGAAACATATAGGTATATACCTACAAAAAATTAAATCGCATTAGCGCAAGCGTAATTGTTCGATAAAGATATTTTTATTAGATTAATATTTATCAGTTAACATGAATTTGGATCTGTGTGTAATGAATTACTGACGCTTTCAATAAGAATGGTAAGAAATTTATGGGTTGACCTTCATAGTCGGACCTTTAAACCTCACAATCTCCCTTACTTTCTCTTTTTATAAGAAATGTTGCCCCACGCTAGAATTTCTCCTGTATCGTGGGTACAGTTTACAAATATAAATTTAAATGCACCTAAACCTAACATACATGAATCGAAACTGCAAATACAGGATTATAATACTCGTACGTACATTCAAACGAGTGCCGGAGCGATAAATTATACAGTATTCAATCATTTGTAGGTACATCAACAATATTTTAATCCATGACATCTGGTGCATATTATCATGTACATTTGATTAGCGTCTAAGCATTAAATTACTATATTTATGTTTAATGTTAAAGATCACAAGCGTTATCATGCGCCATTAGCCACTTATAACTAAGCGAGTTACCCGTACACACTTTGCATAGCCAAACATAAAATTTATATCATTGTCTCACTACAAAATACTAATTATAATATTACTATTAACATCAATATATTTTTACAGATGGTGGCGATAAAACTTATTGTTTTATCCTTGGCTTGCGTTTGCGCGAATGCGATTCCTCGCACACAACCAGCGACGAGGAACACTATCTTCGCAGATGAACGTTTCGAGGGCGAGATCTTTGAGGACGTCGATGCCTTCGACAACATTGAACTAACTCCACGCAATGGCACTATTTCACCCTACAGACTGCCTACTACCACCCGCCCTTCACACTACAACGTGCTTTGGGTTATCGATATCGCGAGGCTGGCTTACAGTGGATCAGTCGACATTCAACTCCACGCCACACAAGCCAATGTTAGCGAGATCGTCATTCACAGTGACCATTTGGCACTTACCTCTGTGATCCTGAGATTAGGAACTGCTACTGTTGCCACTACCTACACCCTTCAAACTGAATATCAGTTTCTGAGGGTTGCGCTTTCAAATGGAGTCCTACAGTACAACGCTAACTCTCCAGTTACTTACACACTGTCCATCGAGTTCGCTGCTGAAATGCGTAATGATATGTATGGAATTTACAGGAGTTGGTTTAGGAACAACCCTACCGACACAGCAGTAAGGTAACTATAAAATGTTATCAATATTTGGGATTTTAACATGAATGAACTCAAATAAGCAGTATGGTATCCGATTTGGAAAACGATAACATCATAACCAAATATCGCTTTGAAGAAACTTGCTTACGGTGCCTTTTTATTTGCAGCTGGATGGCTACAACACAGTTCCAGGGTACTTCAGGCCGCTACGCTTTGCCTTGTTATGATGAGCCAAGCTTCAAGGCCACCTTCGACGTCGTCATCAGACGCCCCAACAACTACACCAGCTGGTTCTGCACCAGGCTAAGGGAGACCAGGACTACTGTCTTCCCGTAATAATAATGATTTTCTTTCAATTATAATAACATTTTTAGTATTGTTGTCTCATGCTATTATCTTAGTGGGTAGTAAAGGAAAGATATAGGTTATACAAGGTCACCAGACAAAAATAGTATTTTTCTATGTTCGGTTTTGAAAAATGACTGATTCATCACTGGTTCTCACTGTACCCAAGTAAAATTTTGCCACTTCTACAGTATTATCCATGGCTTTTTTGAAACCGTCCCTTGTTCACGTGGTGGTATACTACAAGAAATACCTGGGATGGGTCATGGACTGAATGGGATCTGGTGAATATACTGTTTACATATCTCGTTGTTTGACTCTATGATAAGTTGGAATATTCTTACTCTATAGCTGTTTTTACCTTAATATCCTTTTTGTTTGTTCCAGAGGCTACGAAGAAGATGTGTTCTTCACAACTCCAGTTATGTCCACCTACCTTCTGGCTTTAATCGTCGCTCAATACAGTTCTCTTACATCATATAATCAAAATGGTCTTCTCATGCATGAAGTTATTGCAAGACCTGGTGCAATTTCTGCTGGACAGGGACAGTATGCTATGATAACCGGACAAAATCTTTTGGCTGAAATGAGTAACCACACAGGATACGACTTTTATGAACAAAATCCCAATCTTAAGATGACCCAAGCAGCTATCCCCGATTTTGGAGCTGGCGCTATGGAGAACTGGGGATTGCTTACTTACAGGTAAATTCAAAGATTAAGTTGTCCCCAATTATTAATTAAGACAGGAATATTTTAAATGATGAAACAAATTATTTTGGGATCACAGTTGTAGCAGTATTGCCGAGTCGATTAAATTTCGAAATAATTTGTTTCGAGATGTGATGATATGAAATGTAATGTAAGAAATGTCAGAAGATTTATCGTGTCATTCTGTTCCAGAGAAGCCTACCTTATGTACGATCCATTACACACCAACAGTAATTACCAGCAGATCATTGCTTACATTTTATCCCACGAGATTGCCCACATGTGGTTCGGTAACCTGGTTACCAATGATTGGTGGGACGTGCTCTGGCTGAACGAAGGTTTTGCCAGATACTACCAGTACTTCCTCACTTACTGGGTATGAGTTTACTAATACTTTTATAACTAAAAATGTTGTCAATGGCATAATAAGCCTTATTGTACACAAATATGAATTTAATAACACACGTTTTATAATTTAGTAGCCATACGAATTAAGATTTACTTGGTATTCTCTTTCAGGTAGAGGGCATGGGTTTCGCTACTCGATTCATCACTGAGCAAGTCCACACAGCTCTCCTTAGTGATTCTGCGAACAATCCTCACCCTCTCACCAATCCTGGTGTAGGCAGCCCTGCCGCCGTCAGCGCTATGTTCTCGACCATCAGTTACAACAAGGGCGCTGCCATCATCAGAATGACTGAGCATCTACTCGGCTTTGAGGTCCACCGACAGGGTCTCAGAAACTATTTAAGACGCAGGTCAGATTTTGTATAATGCAGGTTTACAAATACATGATGTTTTATTAAATTTGCTTGGCATAACTTACTATAAAGTATGTATTAATTATACATTATACTTATTATCCACGGAGCGTCAATCTCCTTCTCAAATTATGCATTCAAATTAACACACATTTTAAATCGATATTTTTATTTTGCAGTCAAATCTTTTTTTTTTTTATATTTCACTAGACTTTTGATTATTTACAGGCACTTCAATACCGCTACGCCCCTTGACCTGTTCAATGCTCTTGAAGAAGCTGGTAACCAAGCCGGTGCTCTGAACTATGGGCCAGATTTCAATTTCGTAGACTATTACAGAAGTTGGACGGAACAAGCTGGACACCCTGTTCTTAATGTTCAAGTCAATCATACAACCGGAGAAATGACCATTTACCAGGTAATAACGATGTGAACAATCATATAAATGTATCGTATACTGCCTCATTGTATTTTTTATGTCGTTCTCGTCTTGATGAATTAATGATAGGACATAGATGTCATATTTTATTCATGATCATATCAACCCAAGAACTTCAATTCTTTGAATACAACTGATTTTGATTTCACTTTTACTTCTATAGTACAGATTTTGTAGTAATTAGTAAGTAAATGGCACGTCCGTACTTTGACAACTAGACACTCTAAAATTGTATCCTGACCTTTGCTCAAGCCAACTTGCTGAGCTTAGTAGTCTTACACATCTCCTAAAATAATGTCACACGGTCTAACTCTTTAGGAATTTTCTCAGTAATGCCCTAAGCCTCTCACCTTCGCCTTTTTATTTCTTCTTCTGTTTAAGATTCTTTTTTATTCCGTTTTAGTAGCAAACAATTCTTGAGAAAACTGCAATAGGCCTTATATAAAAAAGTCTAAATCTTTATATTTTTTCAGCGTCGTTTCAACATCAACACTGGTTATAGCAGCGCCAATACGAATTATATCATTCCAATCACGTTTGCCACCGCATCCAACCCTAACTTTGAGGACACTAAGCCTACTCACATCATCTCTAACGCCGTTACCGTTATCAACCGTAACTGTAGGGGTCAACACTGGGTCATCTTTAACAAACAACAAACTGGTATGTACTGCCTCAAATTGTAGGACAATAAAGTCGGGAAAAGTAATTTCAGATACCGCAAAAATCAAAACAAATGTTTTTGAAACAAACAATAATTTATTTCTAAGAACGGAATTTAGATAACGCAATTAAGTGCCATTCACTAATTTTCCGTTCACTTATTTTCCCATGAACGAATTATGATGTGAAATTTTATTTTTAAAGGTAAATGACCGTGTTCTTAGTTTTTTTATTCATGATAAATATATACTGATTTTTGTACAGGTTTTTACAGAGTGAACTACGACGATTACACCTGGAATCTCATCATTATAGCTCTCAGGGGTCCTAACAGAACCGCAATTCATGAGTACAACCGAGCTCAGGTAAGATGAGAAGATTTTCTACATTAAAAATATCCTTTGAATTAGGTTGTACCTCTATCAGTAAAATTAGCTATTAGCTTATTGGTGTAGTGATAGCAAACCCAATTGCTAAGCGTGAGGTCCCGGGTTATGTTACTTTAAATATAAGTCTCTTGTAAGACTGCCTAATTGGTCTAGTGATCGCAAGCGTGACTGCTAAGAGTGGGGTCCTAGGTCCGATTATCGGATTGGACAAAGTGTTATTGGGTTTTTCTGTATGGAAATTCTCAGTAGCAGTAGAGTCTGGAAATTTTCCCGGTTGATGGCAATAAGCTTACCTCTAATTACGTGGGACTCGGCATCAGTGAAATGTAGGTGCATAATAGCACACCTCTGTTTAACCCTTCGGCGAATATAGGCGTGGTGCTATGTTATGTTATGTGTCTATTTTTTTCCAGATTGTTAACGACGTTTTCCAATTCGCTCGTTCTGGCCTCATGACGTACAGTCGCGCATTCAACATTCTTTCTTTCCTCGAGAATGAGACTGAATACGCTCCATGGGTTGCCGCTATGACTGGATTCACTTGGCTTAGGAACAGACTCGTTGGCACTCCCCAACTAACTCAACTTAACGTAAGTAATTTGAATAATAATTATAATTTTTATTTATATGATGATATTCTTAAGGTGACTTTCTAAAGAACGCCACGTCATGAAAAGTGATGCATTTTGTAGTACTATTTCATAATTTCGCCCTAAAATGTTAATCTCAGTATTATGGAACTATTTTCTGCTACTCTATAAGTGACTGCACAAAGTAATTTTTTAACTCCTGAGGTACTGGAAAAAAGCTTTTTTTAAAGTACCAACATCTATCTTCTTTATCGTGCTATGGCGCGATATTCACAGAACCGGTGAACGAACGTTTTTAATACGGTTTTTCTCCTACAGAACATGATTGCTCGCTGGGCGACAACAGTGATGAACCAGCTCACTTACTACCCTGCTCAGAACGAGACGTTCATGCGCTCCTACTTGCGTTTCCAACTAGCTCCAGTGATGTGCGCCATTGGTGTCCCCGCATGCCGTACTGCAGCCACTGCACAGTTCAATGCTCTGCGCAGTGCTAATCAAACTGAGTGAGTGAATTAATTTGATACTCTTACTAACAACACTTAAACTGCCACTTAAACCTGGACTACAACAACAGCTATTAAAAGTCTCGCAAGTTAAATGGCGTTACAATATTCAGCGGTTAAATAAATTTATTGACCCGGGTACGTCTTAAAACTGCGGCCAGACACCGGAGGACGGGCAGCAGCGTCCTCTCACTAATCGGTGAACCACTGCGATCCCCAAGCCGCCTGCCAAGCTTGGGGATTATGGCAAACCCCCCCTTTTGGGGAGGCCTTCGTTCAGCAGTGGACGTCTTCTGGCTAATGATGATGATGATGATGATGATGAAATAAATTTATCAAAATAAAATCGAAGAATGCTCAATATCAGAAAAATTACTCCTTGAACTGTCTTAGAGGAATGGAAGATCATTTGAAATAAAAGTGTTGGATTGTATTCATCCACCATCATCGTGATCGTGATTACAAAGATTCTCACTATTATGCTGGGACATTTGCATCCTTTTTAAAATTCAGCCACATGGATCTAGTGCGGATCTGTGTGTGATCTGGACTGTCACAAGATAATAAATCGTATAATCTTGTTATTCAGAGTGCCAGTCGACAGCCGCCCTTGGGTGTACTGCAACGCTCTCCGTGATGGAACCGTGGATGACTTCAACTTCTTGTGGAACCGGTTCCAACGGCACAACGTCTACACAGAGAAGATTGTGCTCCTCCAAACCCTTGGTTGCACACCTCACGCAACTTCCCTCAACACGTAAGCCAAATTTTATAATACATTCATTTTAAGTTATGGAACTTTTGAAATTGAATTGACAGTTATATTTTGTTTTGTAGTATCGACTCTCATGGAGGTTATATTTTTAACACTTCATGTATATAATTTTTATTTTAATATAATTTAAAATGAACCGGATTAGTCTATTTTTTATGAAAAATAAGTAAATATAGTTTCTAGTCTAGCTGTCTAACATTGATATGGAACAGAGTGTTCTTGTACATAATTCATACAGTATAGAGACTTCGTGTGTAAACTATTTTTTTTTCCAGGTTCTTAAACGCGATTGTTCAGGATAACTACATAATCCGTCCTCAAGACTACACCACTACCTTCAATAGTGCGGTTTCAGGCAATGAAGTCAATACTCAGATCGCTTTCACCTTCATTAGGAACAATCTACCAGCGGTTACTGCTGCGTAAGTTGAAGAATTTATTGAATTAAATTTTCGATATGTCACGTCATATTACCAAATTCTGCGAGCTTGCTTGTTTCATTGATCGCATCACAATCCGTTTCTATGTTTCGGTTTTAGCTTCAGTTATACTAATTTTCTATTTAAGTTTATTCCGGTTCAATAGATGTGATTGATTTTATTTCTGTTTTTAGCTTCGGATCCGCAGCAACGCCTCTGTCTTACGTCTCGGCTAGGTTGAGGACTATTGCCGAAATCGATGAAGTAAGAATCTTTATATATAAAAATACTTTAACTGTATTTTTTATTGTACAATTAATTTTATATTTAGGGTTTGTATGTAGCATTGGCATTCATATAAAAAAATATCTTCATAGGGTTTTTTATCTTCGGTAAATAAATTTTTGTTTCTTTCTTCAGTTCCAAGCATGGGCCACCGCCAACCAGGCCGCTCTAAATACTTCGTACAACGCCGTATACAACGGTGCTGAAAGTACCCGCCAAAGTATCCAATGGACCGCCTCCGTTCAGAGTGACATCAACTCGTACTTACTGAACGGAGACGAGACTATTACGCCGACAACCTCGACTACAGCTGCCACATCTGCCCCAACCACCACTGCACGGCCTAACCTCGTCGAGCCAGTCACGCCGTCTCTGCCACTCCCATCCTCAGCGGCGACTACCTTCGCCTCTATTTTCGTAATGGCAACAATTGCTATTGCTAACATTATTCTATAAGTACCAATCTCTATAAAAGAGGGACCAACGGACTATTAACAGTCCCAAACAGTAGTTATTAAGTAAAATGTTTTTGTAAAAACAATTGTTTTGAAGTGTTAGCATCAACATCGACGTTTTGGAGAAATATTTTACATTCAAAATGATAAGTATCACATTTGTTACATTTCGTAGTATGGGCTTGATAAAAAAAATGAGGACATAAGATTCTGGTATTCTAAGTTAATAAACCACCAAACAAGCAAATAATCCTATTATTGTCCACAGTTGGACATAGCCTGTGGTATAAATATGAAGTTTGACAAATATGGATTTAGCTAATATTGTTTTAATTAAGTAGGAACAGCCTTGGTAATTTACCACTGAATTGTAAATAGGCTTTCGTAAATTATTGAAAATATATTTTTATAAAATTTATGTGTGGATTTTTTTCATTTCTTGTTTTCTATTCTTTGATAAGTACGATGAAAAATTTCCCTATATATATCCCACTGCTGGGCTCGGGCATCTCAGATTGAGAGGGTTAAAGCGTTAGTAGTCGGTTACTTTCTTCAATTTCAAGATTATAAAAATGTGCAAGTTTAGATAAAATTTTGTATTGACCATAACAGACAAATATACAGGAAAATTAGATATACACACATACAATAACGAGTAATCTTACTGCTAATGATTAGTCCTTATCTTTATCATACCAGCCGCAAGAAGTCCACTTCTAGACGAAAGCTTTGCTTCTATATACTTGTAGATTTCGGCTATGGTATTTAAATGGTATGGCTTCTGTTAGTGTCTTATTTTTGAAGAAGTTCTATTAGTGTCTTCTTTCTGAAGTAGTGAAATATTTTTTTATTTTACACTCTATTTTGTTATTAAAGACAAGTTAGAGCACTGTATAAGTAATTATATTAAAAATTGGCAGATGGTTCGTAAATTTCACTTCTCCTTTGGGTTTCGGACGCATTAACGTTTTGGCACACCTGAAGCCTTTATTCAGATCGATCAGCTACATTCCCTCAACAGGAGAGGTCTAAAGTACATCTCTTCATATGTGTTTTTTGAATATATTTATATCTGAGGAGCTACCTAATTTCTCGTCAGGCATCCTCATAACGTGTTTACACCACCACAGTTGACCAATAGTCGCCTGTCTATTGAAGTCTTGAAAACACTTACACTGTGCTTCAAAACACAAATAAGAGACATAGCTCAAACTGCTGGCATTGAAATGGACCTAGGCTGGCCATATAAGTAATATACCAGCTAATTTACGAGGCCAGTTCTAAACGGTGACAGAATAGTCCCCAATGGGGACAACACAGACGTACCGTCGACCGAGCAGAAAGAAATTTAAGACACAAACTGAATAGCATTAAAATACACATACATATACATAAAATAGCACAGATTCACCAACTATATTTACCCTACAAAAAAAGCTAATAAGAATTATAACCAACATAAAACAAACCGACAGTTGTAAACCGCACTTCCAAAAACACAAAATATTAACCCTTACCTGCCTGTACATATTCGAAATTTGTAAATTTGCCCGTAAATACCCCCAATACTATACCACTCGTAAAGACATCCAAACAAAATATACTTTAAGACACAATAATAGATTAAATCTACTTACATCCCGACTAAAAATACACTCGTCTAGCCCCCTAGTCATGTCAGTAAAAATATACAATAAATTACCAAAACACAAAAAAGAAGAAAATAAAACGAATACATTTTTAAATAAGCTAAAACGTTTTCTAGAAATAAAATGCTACTACACAATAAACGAATTTTTCGATGATAAACTAAACTAAAAATAAATAAATCAAACACATTACAAACAAAAATCCTATATAAATAATACTATATACCAATAGAATATATTAACTATATACACTAAACACTAATAAAAACTAAGTTACCAAGATAAATAAAATAATAAAAAAAAAAAATGTATATATATATACATAATATTAAATACTTATATATATATAATATTAAATACAAATATATTTCTTACATATTTACACATTATATTTGTCTAATATAAATATGAAAATAAGATTCTAGATATGTGTAATAATAGATATTAAGTTACTACTGCTTAGCCCTTTTCCTCTCTCCTAAGTTTTTGCTGTGCCCGACAGGGTCCATAATGATTCTATATTTTTATATTTTTAAGACCATTGTACATTATGGAACGCAATAAATAAATAAATAAAAAATAAAAAAAATACAGTGTCGACAAACCGCCAATAAGAAAGAAGTAGAAAACTCAAGAGAACACTTAGCCCAACCATGAAACAATCAGGAATCAATCTGGATCAAGCTCTATTAACCCCATAATGAGTGGATCGAATTCTTAGATACAGAAAAAGGGTTTTATATTCACGCAAAGCAAAATGAAAGCGTTTGATTAAAGTACGTACGTATTAGTAGATATCAGTGCGTTTTTTCCAAGTTAGGCAATAGGCTCGCCTCCTATTACATGGGACCCAATAACGGCATCGGCCAACCTAACCTGCCTAACCCTTCGGTAGTACAAGCGTGATGCTATGTTAAGGTATTATCCTCAATGACGCATTTTTGTTGATACACTCATTTACTTAATGAGTAAGATTACCGTGAATTTGATTCACAACCGGATACTTTACAGTCAGCGTCATAAAGAGATTTAAAGCATTTAGTACAGGGGTATAGAAACATTCAACGATATAATAAATTTTATGTCGGAATGATTCTGAATTTATAGATTATATCCTATCCTATCCTATCCTACTAATATTATAGATGTGAAAGTTTGTGAGGATGGATGGATGGATGGATCTTTGTTACGCTTTCACGCCAGAGCGGCTGAACGGATCTGGATGAAATTAGGCACAGAGTTAGACTATAGTCTGGAATAGCACATAGGCTAGTTTTTATCCCGAAAAAAATTACGGGTTCGCGTCCACGCGTGCAAAGCCGCGAGCGGAAGCTAATTTTTTATATATTTAATAAAGCCCTGTATTGAATCCTGCGCTTTTTCCGTTAAATCATTGCACTGTTACAGGCAATAGTATAACTAACGAGTTTTTCTTGAGACTACTCAAGAAATTCTGTATCACCAAAAACTTTTGTCGTTGACTTTACGTACGTATCCAAACAATACACTCCTTTTTGAGCAGTCGTGTAAAAAATATGTTAACATTGTATGTTGGTTTCCTAATTTCAATTTTTAGCTTTGTTATGCTTGTTAAAGATAAACACGTTCCGCTATCATTATATATTTATTATCTGATATTAACTATTTTTTAATTTGGATAAGATTATGCCTTTTATCTCTTTACATATAGATAAGTTATCCAACGAATTAGTTTTTATATAAGTTAGTTTATTCAGACTTAAAACCAGCGTGAAAATGGTATGTACTTATTTTAAAGAATTATTTAAATATTAGAAAAACGTTTTTTGTTATTCATATTTAGTTAACTTCAGTTCAAAGTCAAAGCTTTTTATTTGAAATAGGTTTTTGCAGGCAATTTTAAAACGTTAAGAATGTAGGCGCAAGATTACTAAGTAGGTTGGTCCTGTGGAAAAGAGACCGGCAAGAAACACCATTGATGATCAAATATAATCTAAACATAGAATCAGAATATGTGATGATAAGGTATCGACTTATCAGATTTATAGGGGGTGTAACACCATGATGATCCATCGCCATCTGCGTTTAGTGGAGTGTTTCAAACTAAAAGTATTGGCTATTAGTTTAATACGAGATTTTTTGTTCTTCCTTAACTTGAAATGTTCTTATATATCATGGGTAGGTAATGATACCCAAGAAACCGTCATGGAGCTTTTGTGATGACATTATTTGAGGATGATGGTAGCACAAGCTTTTGTTCAAAATTATCTCATAAGCCTTTCATTTTTTTAGACGGACCGCTGGTTTTACCTCTTTCTGGGGTTAACCCTCCTTCAGAGCGCTCTGGCCTTCAGTCCCATCGAAGTGCCAGATGAAGAATGGATCCAATACAGGAATATGTTAAGGGACCCGGCATACCGCCTGCCTACAACTACCCGCCCAAGTAACTACCAAGTCTCCCTGACTCCGTACTTTGAGGTGAACGGAACTAATGTCACGCCCTTCTCGTTTGATGGCGAGGTCTCCATACGCATCCGTGCTACACAAGCCAATGTTAGCCAAATTGTTCTTCATTGCAATGATTTGACTATATTAACCTTGACTGTTACACTTGCAAGTAATAATGTAAACTTGGCTACACCTAATCAGGTCTTTCAATGTGAAATGCCCTATAGCTTTTTGAGGATCAATACTAATACGGCCTTGGACCTCAACCAGGAGTACATAATAAGGAGTACATTCAGAGGCAACTTGCAAACTAACATGAGAGGTTTCTATAGGAGTTGGTACGTCGACCGCGTTGGGAGGAGGTAATTTTCAAGTTATTGTATCTTTTATTCAAGTTGTTGCTTTATACAAATGATACATATTTCATTATGCAAGTAGGATTCAATATTTTGCTTGCTTCAGCTGGAAGTTACTTAACAATGCACGACTGTTAACATTGTAAAGACGTTACAGTATCGATAAACTGGCAATAATTCCACATTACTCATGGTTTAACGCCCTAAATACTTACATCATCAATAATATAGTCGCACAAATGCCATAACACTAGTAGATATTGTCATGGATAATGCCCTCAATACACAGATCGGTGCTGAACTAACTGACGTCTACTCATGTGGTATCTACCTAGTCTTTTTACAAATACATTGTTGTCGGCACCCAGAAAAAGCAGATACGATTGAATAGCAGTATTTTACACGAAGCAACTGCCATCTGACCTCCACCACCCAATAGGCTAGATGACTGCATCAAAAATAAATTCTGAAATCTTGTTTGGTAAATAGTTTTCCTTCTAAAATCTCAGTAAAACTTGATCTCTTGCTTATCTTTGGCTTTTTCAATTTTTAACTTATCAAAATCTTACAATAAGTATGTCAATGGCATTGAAAAACTATGACGTCACGCTTTTGTATTCAAAACATTTTTAGAACAAAATGTCGTTTTTGACAGTTCCTGCGGTAGAATGGAACTTATATTTTGAGTTAGACCTCTAGCAATACATCGGTGAAAACTGCATTTAATTCCATGCAGTAGTTTTTGCGTGATGCGTGTACAAACATACACAGACAGACAGACAAAAATTCTAAATCCCGTTGCTCTAATAAAGACCGCCATATTAGTTTCTCCAATATACAGACATCGGCCTGTTATGATTTTATTATAAATGTATAGATTAAAACTTTATTCCGTGAAAACACAAATATGTACTTTCTTTCTCAAATATGGATCTCATGTCAGACTAAAAATCATAGTTCTATAATAAGATGAATGCCATTTTACGTTATCACGATTTTAAAATCTAAGTATTTTTTAGATGGATGGCTACCACCCAATTCCAGCCTGGTCATGCCCGTCAAGCGTTCCCGTGCTACGACGAGCCTGGTTTTAAGGCCACCTTCGACATCACCATTATTAGAGAGAGAGACTTCAGCCCCACGTTATCCAACATGCCGATAAGAACTACGGATACTTCGTAAGCATTTACATGTTGATAGCTTTATCAATAACAATATCAAAACCAATACAATGTTAAGCTACCCAATTTTCTGTGTAACGCCATTTAGACATCTCCATAATTTGCTTTGTAAAAAATATTTTTTATTTTTGCTTTTGCATATACCTTACATACATGTCTCGAAGAGTTAATATATTTACAAATAAACACAGAAAATAAATAATATAAATTGGAGCTTAAATAATTATCTCTTCTTTTAAAAAACTGGTCCATAATACTGTCGAATGACGCAAAGTAGCCATGATAGAAAATGGCGGCCTCCGGTTGCTGTTTGTGTGTTTATGAAATAAATTATCATCTGCTGTGCACATGCGCAGAAAAACAATCGCGTCTGTGTACGTAACAACAATGTTTTTTCAGCCTTCCCAATGGAAGAGTCGCCGAGACCTTCTACACCACTCCGGTGACTTCCACGTACTTGCTCGCTTTCATCGTATCTCACTATGATCAAGTGGCCTCCAACAATGACACTGCAAGACCCTTCCACATCTACGCCCGAAACAACGCTGGATCAACTGGAGACTGGTCTTTGGAGATTGGTCAACGTCTTCTGGTTGCCATGGAAGCGTATACCCAGTTCCCTTACTATAACATGACCGCAAACATGAACATGAAGCAAGCTGCTATCCCTGATTTCTCAGCCGGTGCTATGGAAAACTGGGGTCTTTTGACCTACAGGTAAAATTCAATACGGTTATTAGATAAATATCCTATGTAAACCGAATGCGATAGTATTCTATCACACCATGATAACAAAGTGAAAACACAAAACAAATTACCGAAACAGTTTCATATTTAAAATCTAGTATCAGATTGCAGATTATGTCTAGATTTTAAAATGAAGATAATATTTTTGCTATACAGAATTGGAGTTAATTTCACCCACATTTTTTTTACAAATAGGTTATCCTCCGTTAAAATTCAATCCAACTACCTTGGATCTAGCGGTCGCAAGCGACGTTACAACGTGCGGTTCGATTCCGGATCGGTTAAAGAGTTAATAGGTTTTTCAGTATGGAAATTCTTAGTCTCAGTCAGCATGGAGTTCAGAGCTGCGCCCGATATGAATGGAACTCAATAATTACATCGATGCAATGTGGGTATATGATACCTCTGCCAAACACTTCGAAGAATACATGCTTGATACTACGTTATGTTATATCATGAATTTCATCTTTCGCAGAGAGGCCCTCATTCTCTATGACCCATTGAACTCCAACCACTTCTACAGACAGCGAGTTGCCAATATTGTCTCCCACGAGATCGCTCACATGTGGTTCGGTAACCTCGTCACTTGCGCCTGGTGGGACAACCTCTGGCTTAATGAAGGTTTTGCCAGATTCTACCAATACTACTTGACTGCTATGGTAAGGATTGTTTTTTCGTGTTTTTATATCTGTTTTAAATCTGATAATTTTTTTGACGATTGCTTTATTTACTTAATTTAGGTTGCACCAGAGATGGGTTATGAAACCCGTTTCATAGTTGAGCAGCTGCATACATCAATGCTCTCGGATTCTCTTAACTCAGCCCATGCTCTTACCAACCCTGCCGTCAATGATCCAGCTACCGTATCAGCTCATTTCTCAACCATCACTTACGCTAAGGGAGCTTCTATTCTTAGAATGACACAGTATTTGCTCGGTGAAGAAACCTATCTGAAAGCTCTCAGGAGATACTTGCAAGTCAGGTAATTTTTCCATTCATAATTTTTACTTCTTACTAACGAAAGACTGCTTGTTAATATTTTATAACTTTTAAAAGAGATATTTACATGATTGCTCCACTCTTTCCACAAAAAATATAATCCATATATATAAATTTGCACAATTTCGAATGTACGTCTATAGAAAAATATTTATCAGTTTATACTTTCTTAAAAACTTTTAGACAGTTTGACGTCGCTGAACCCGAAGATTTGTTCAACGCTTTTGACGCTGCTGCCATTGAAGACAATGCTCTATCCACTTATGGTGGTATTACCATCGAAGAGTACTTCAGAACCTGGTCTGAGAAGGGTGGACATCCTCTTTTGACGGTCAATGTTGATCACAGAACTGGACGCATGACCGTTACACAGGTAAATAATTGTATTGTATGAAGTGATTCAGCATGCTAATGGTTTGGTGAAAATGTTGTAATGGATAAAGTATGGTTACAATAGCTTCCGCTCGCGGCTTCGCCCGCGTGGCTTACGAACCCGTAAATGTACTGGTTCGTTCCGGGATAAAAAGTAGCCTATGTGTTATTCCAGACTATAATCTCATCCAGATCCGTTCAGCCGTTCTGGCGTGAAAGAGTAACAAAGATCCATCCATCTATCCATCCATCCGAGCGGAAGCTATTTAGTAAAATAAAGATTTTAAGAACAAAAAATAAAAACGAGATAAACCGAAAGTGCTTTTCTCTATGAAATTTTTGTATGAACTCAAGACCATTCACGGTTCGAACGATGGATGAATGAATTTAGATAGAAAACGCGAAAGGTGGTGAGAATGTATGGATGTATCTATGTTTATTACTTTATCACGCAAAAATCACTGAACGGCTTCGGTTAAAATTTGGAATGGCGATAGTTTATACTCTGGATTAACATATAAGCTACCTTTTATCCCGAAAAGACACTGTTACCGCGGGATGCTCAGCATAACTTTAAACCGCGGGTAACACTACAGGGTTCAGCTATCTATACTTATAGTATAAAGCTTCAGAGATTGTTTGCTTGTTTGAACTCGCTAATCACTGGAACTATCAGTCCGATTAGAAAAAATATATTTGCATAACTTATTTATTGAAGAAGGTAATAGGTACTGTAGGCTGCTTTTAGACCCGAAAAAATGCTCGGGTTTTTCATTCTATCATTATATCATCATAATAGTTCTCCTAATATTATTCTATTTTGCTGTGATAACATTAACATTTTATGTTCTAGACACGCTTCGAGCGTAATTCCGGTGTATCTTCAATCAACAGTCTGTGGCACGTTCCCATTACTTGGACTAGAGGTGGAGCCCCTGATTTCCAGAACCTCAAGCCTTCACAAATTATTACTGCTTCAGCTACGGCCATCAACAGAGGCACAACTGGATATGAATGGGTTATTTTCAACAAACAACAGACTGGTAAATATAAATATTATAATATTACATAGCATCTTTTTATTTTTCTTAGGCCTGTATTTCCCAAAGGGTACAAATGTACTATTGTACACCCACATTTCACCAAGACCGTTATTGACTCCCATTTATTAGACGCACGCAACGCACGCACTTGCGACCACAAGATTAATGAGGCGCTCAAAATCATATTAATCTTGTTTTGGAGATATTTTATATGAACTGAATTACTTGCTAAAGGAATGATGTTTTTCCAATAGTAAGGCTTTATAGTTCCTCTATATTATAGAGCTGCATGTTTTCAGGTTTCTACAGAGTGGACTACGATCAGGCGACATGGGCGCTCATCACCAGGGCTCTTAGGGGTAGCGACAGGCTGGCGATCCACGAATACAATCGTGCGCAGGTATTTATTACGTTATCATTATGATATTTTTTGGACTAGCATGGTAATATTAGACGGTAAAGTAAAAATTATGGATTTAGAAAAATATATACACAAATTTTATTTACTTTTTTATTAAACACTTTAAAGGGCCGCGTCTTTTCTTTTCATTTTTATAAATTTTCCTTTGTTTCTAGATCGTCGATGATGTATTCCTGCTAGCCAGATCTGGGTTGATGCCTTACAGCAGAGCATTCAACATCCTCTCGTTCCTCCAATTCGAAGACCAATACGCTCCTTGGATTGCTGCCATTGCAGGATACAACTTTGCTCTCAGGAGACTAGCTCACGACAACACGGCTCTTCAGAGATTACAGGTAATTAAACGGTTTATATGGCCTATGTTATATAAACACTTAATTTTATCTTCTGGATGAATCTTTATTCTAGACTATGGGGATAGTGTTATGTTTCCAACGAGATTTTCGTTCTATGGGTCTATTTTAATTATTGGTATCTATTAGTAAAATCCTTATACTCTTCGAATAAGTTTTTTCGTGACAGCATCACTTGTCTGATTTGCCTTACTTTTAGAATCAAATCTACGCCATGAGCGTCGCAGTTGTCAACCGTCTGGGCTATCACGAGGCGATTGGTGAGAGTTATATGGACGGTCTCCTGCGCATGTACGTCATGCAGTTCCTTTGCGACGTTGGACATGAAGGGTGTATCGCTGCTGGTCGAACAAACTTCCAGAACTGGAGGAATGGTAGCTTGTGAGTAGTGCAATTCTAATTTTGTCGTGTTTGTAGCTTTCTTTTCTTGAAATATTTTTCTATGGGTTAATTGCCAATTTGTCACTAAAATTACCAGTTAATTGAAATCTAATTTAAATGTCAAAGAACAAAATATATTGTGATGCGTTTATTTGTAATATGTTATAATGTATTTGTTTTACTAACAGCATCCCAGCCAACATGCGTCCATGGGTCTACTGCACTGGTCTTCGTTACGGCAATGCTGCGGACTTTAACTACTTCTGGAACCGCTATCTTGAGGAGGACCTGGCTGGCGAGAAGGTTGTGATGATTTCAGCAGCTGGGTGCACTGGAGACCAGGGTAGCTTGAACAGATTCCTCGATGCTATCGTTGCTGATCACGAAGACATCAGGCCTCAGGACTATAATTCTGCTATAAGCTCTGCTATTACCAGCAACGAATTCAACACCATGTGGGCTTTCGAGTGGCTGAGGAATAATGTTGCGCAGACTGCTGCTACGTAAGTAAACGTTGTGTATTTCTCATAGAATAATATTTTTTATCCCGAGAGTGATCAGGCCGTTAAGAGAAAAATCGAATATTTTGATGGATGTAAGTTGGAAGACTGCGAAGTTCTTTTGTCTTTTTTAAGGCTATTCTAGAAATGAAAAAATATATCTAACGATTTTGCGATACCTACAGGCAGCTTAAGGTACTTTTAATGCCACGTTTTTCATCTTTGACATAAGTGATAATCTAATTCTTATACGCACATTAATTGAAAAGGGCCGAGTGACTCACATTTTATTTCATGGAAGGCAAGCGTTCAACCGCTATTCTATCATTGCTTCTCTAGGTTACAAAATATTGTTTTTATTTACAGGCTTGGTAGCATCAACACTCCATTGAACACCATCACTTCCCGGCTCTTGAATGAAGCACAAATCACCGAGGTAAAGTTAACACATAAAATAAGTAATGTTTCAAAAAGAAAACAATAACATAACATAGAATAGTAGCAGAAGTGTACCATGCAATAAGTGGCGACCCTATTGCCGTATACCAGGCACAGTTCCAGATTCCGTGCTGCTACTGAGAATTTCTATACAGAAAAGTTCATTAAAAAAACAAACGTATTTCTTATTAATGGTGCAGTCATGAAAATTTTGTTAATCATCCTTTACATAGACTTTTCCCAGCTAAGTTGAAGTCTACTCCCAATCTAAGCAACTGCGAATGAATATCAGCATTTTATACGAAACGACTGTAATCTGACCTTAATATGAATTTACAGCTTGGTTTTTATAAAGCTACTTAAATATTGTCATTCTTATTTTAGGTCCAAACGTGGTTAGACGCAAACGCCGCTGTCATCGGTACATCAGCTTATAACACCGGCATCTCAGGTATTGCAACTGCGAGGGCTAACATCCAGTGGTATGGCCGAAGGGTAGCCGAATTCAACACATACTTTGAGACTGGATACGTTGAAGAAAACCTTGAGACTATAACTGATAATAATACTACAACAGTAGCGCCTCCGACAACGGCAGCGCCGCCAACAACTGCCCTACCCGGTTCAGCCAACATTGTAGGTCTAAGCGTTTTTACCTTAATCGCGACCCTTGCTGTGAGCTTGGTCTAATTTATTGATCAATAAAAATTATGTACTATTACATTTTTATTATAATATAATAATTAAAGATAATATTTTTTTTTTAATAAAGCTATTTATTGAATTGCTTTTTTGGTGTTTTTGTATGACCTGAAATTTTGTTAAGATTTATGATGAATTTAGTGGTGCTACACTAAATATAAGAAATATACTAGATTATTAGTGTCTACATATTATGCAAGTGCAAAGAAAGAACCTCCGCGGGTACCAAACCTGAGATCTTCTGGCTCACCCTGGTCAGCCAGCCGAAATACCATCATTGCTGTGATGTCTCACGTGTCCTATAATATGATAACTTGTAGTGACACGACAGAGTAGTGTAAGTTTCTTTCGACAAATTCGATTTACTACATCGAACGCGTTCGGCGCTCCGGTTGGTGGAGAGCACGAAACGGATCAATCGGATCGCCGAACGCGTTCGATGTAGTAAATCGAATTTGTCAAAAGAAACTTACACTAGGGGTACAGAAGAAGAAGAATACTAAAAACGAAGCGTTCTTAAAACGAGAAAGTTTCCTTGAAAATTTCAAAGTACAACGAACGAGTGAGACTGAATCAGAAGTACACCGAATCAATTAGTACCTACTTACTATGGCTTATGATGACGTCGATAAAAAAACCGTTTAAGGTTTTGATAATAGCGTTGATGAATTAATAATTATATCTATAAGATTAAATACTTATAGATAAGGGCAGCTCATATCTGAACGGTATGCACTTGTGTTTTAGTACATAAAGTTTGTTAAGTAGCTGAAGATACGTGGTTAAAACCGTTTCATGATGATAATGCACCAACCTCGCTTGCTGAGCGTGAGGTCTTGGATTCAACTCCTGGGCTGGGCAGTGTTATTGAGTTTTTCTGTTTGGAAATTCTCCCTAGACCGGAGTTTGAAATTGTGCCTAGATTATGGCGATTTGCTCGCCTATATTACACAGGACTTGGTAACGGTGTCATATCGGTGTACAAATAATACACCTCTGCCTAACCATTCGGGGATTACAAGGGCGATGCCATGATTATGTCATATTGTATGAACGCACATTGAGCACTAATGGATTTCCCGATTGAAACGAAATAAAGTAAAACGATTTTCTTTTCATTTAGAATTTTTTAATCACTTATACACGTCTTTTTTAAACTTGATGGCGTGGGCATTTCCTATGACTATCCTCAAGAAGAAACGGCGAAACAAACTCAGGGGTCAAGGTCTATTTTAAAGTCCAGACAGACGTAAGGATTTATGTGAGACATTTAATCGGCAGACTAATAAAAAAAATGATAGGATGATAATATTAATAATAAAGATTATTTATATTTTTCTTACCACAATATAATAGGTACATTAAACATGATATCAAGAACAATACATAAAGAAGATAGAAATATTGTGGGAGACCGGTATCTAAACTAAACGTAAGGTCTGTATTTCAGGACACCAGGTCTCCACCTCTTGGGTAATGACATTTTTGACGGCACGGTTGGCGTAGTGGTTGAGAGATCGACTGCTGCGCTACGTGCTGCGAGTTCGGTTCCCACACGCAACAAATATTTGTATGATCTACAGATAGTTGTTTCGGATCTAGGTCTTTGTGTATGTGAATACACATCTTGCCTCAGAAAGCACGTAAAGCCGTTGGTCCTGCGCCTGATCTCTCTCCGGTCGTGTCGGATTACCGTCCCATCGGACAATGAGAGTGAAGTGAATAGAGAGTGCACCTGTGTTTAAGCACAGACTTGTGTATGTAAAACTTTATTTATTCATGTATGTTAAACTTTGCCAAGTAGCCTACGAGCCTGATGTTCATTATCTGCTCTAAAATTTGCAGGAAGCACTTCTATGGGTTTATAGTTATTGACACGCCTTCCGTCCCTACTCTTATAGATAGGATATAGGTAATATTGAATTTTTGAATGCTTTGGGGAAATGACCTGTTGTGAGAGCGAGGTTGCAGATATATGTGAGAGGAGGTACAACTGTGTCTATGCATTTTTTTAGAAGATTGTTGGATATATTGTTTCATCTGTGGTTTCATCCCATGGCACAATCATTACGTAGAGAACCAACCAACCTTTCGGCAAGACTTTCGATTTCTGCTAAGAATTTGTTGCCTAGATTTACAGATTGTAACGGAGTAGCTGACAGACTTAGTAAATGTGATGTGTAATCTTTCTTTTGAACCCTATTTAATATAGTATTTATAGCAGCCCAGAGTCGTTTGGTACTATACCCGGATCATTTATTTCTTTTTTCTGTGTCCTTCTTTATTTTTCTCAGTAGCTTATTGCAATAGTTTCTGTACCTAGTAAATGATGTACGATAAATTTCATTTTCAGGTATCTTTTTTAATCGTTTGTGTAAATAATCTCTATGTCGTATTCATCGAAGGCCGGAGTGAGCCATGGCTTCATGATTTTTATTCAATTTCGTATTTTGACAGATTTTGAATTTGACTCAATAACCTGCTTAATAAGACTGATTGTAAGCTCTGCTGCTACATGGGGATTTTTATTCTGTAAAGTCAAGTTGCTTTAGTTCTGCATCTGATTGAGCGTAATTGACGCGAATAGTTGCTTTTTTTTGCATTTTTTTTTTTATGAATATTAAGACTGTTTCATGGTCAGTTAATGAAGAGTGTGCCACTAAAATTGAAGCAGGTAGAGGCGTTTTTAAGATAAAGTGGTCAAGGCACGCTTTAAGTCGCGTGGGGAGAATATGTGCAGGTAGTAGAACGTGTGACACTAATAAGTATAAGTAATTATCTTCAATTATGACATCGTTCATGAATGTTAATATTTATGTCATCGGTGAATGTTATATTTTTGTAGTGCATGATGCGAATTAATATCATGTTAAGTGAGTTAACGAACTCAGTAGTGTCTGTGTAGCCTAGTGATCTTTGGAGTCAAATTTTATTAGGAGACAGTTGGCCTTTAAGATTGAAGGTCCTTTTTGTGAACATATACGACTTCGTTTTGGGTCAGATTTTTATCAGTCTTGAAATAGTTATAGTTTTGAAGATCTGGGATGTATAATGTCCTCCTGACCGGATTTCAGTCATGGTGGACAATTTTGTCGGAGATTAGCCAACTACACAGGAGATATATAGAGCACAAGTATGTGCGCAAACACAGGTGCACTCTCTACTCCTTCACTCTCATACCCCGATGGGACGGCAATCCGACACGACCGGAGATAGATCAGGCGTAGGACCAACGGCTTTACGTGCTTTCCGAGGCACGGTGTGTATTCACTTACACAAAGACCCAGACCCGAAACAACTATCTGTATACCGTAAAAATATTTGTTCCGTGGGGGAATCGAGCCTGCGACACGTAGCGAAGCAGTCGATCTCTCAACCACTGCACCAACCGTGCCATCATCTGGGATGTAGTGTGTGTTAGAAAGCCAACAATCGGTCAGTGTTATTATGTTCCAGCCAGTCATATATTTTGATATGCTTCCGATATTCATTATGGTTGAGGAATTCGACATAGTTACAGTACATTTAAATCGAGTTTGTCGAAAAAACTTACACTAGGGCCTCAGTATATATTTTGTGTGTTATCGAATTATATTTTTTATGTTCCTAACCATTTGCATTTATTGAGTACTTTTTAGTTTAAGAATCTGAGTAATATTCTGTCTATTTATGTTATTTGTTTGAGTTATGCAGCGAAGATTAGGGCATCGAGAAGTGGCGTTAGTAAGTCGTCATTCAATGTGTTAGTTTGCTTAAAGTTTGTATTTTTGTGAATCATTAAAAATAATCCTATCCTACTTATATATAAATGTGAAAGTTTGTGAGGATGTTTGTTACTCTTTCACGCAAAAACTATTGAAAGGATCTGTATGAAATTTGGCACAAAGGTAGATTATAGCATATAGGTTACATTTTATCCCGGGAAACGCGGGCGTAGCCAAGGCCAGAAGCTAGTTGTAGTATATAATTAAGTGTATAAGTTCCCACAATTTGTATATGTGTGTTAGATAATTAACGAAAATTTTGGTATTAAAATCATAAATTCAAGTGCTAATGCACTCACTTATTGATTAAAATCGGCAATGTAGATACAGTAAGGAATACACGTAGATATAGGAATATACATAGTCATTACTGCGTAAAAACTGGATAACGTGATGCGAATAAAAATTGACTCAAAAGAATGAGTTTATCCCGCTACTATAGCGTAAAAAGCCATCGCCTGAAACAGGTTTATCCTAGTACAGGCTGCTAATAGTTATTACGTTGAGAAGACTCAGGTAACTCTTCGTATTTGCACATATTTTTATTGTACTTATGAAATAGTGCTAATTAAGCATTATTTAAATAATTCCGTAAGATATATAATAATACAAATATATATCAATAGACTGCCTCATTGGTCTATTGGTTAAGGCAAACGTGACTGCTGAGTGAGGTCCTGAGTTCGATTCCCGGGTCGGGAAAAGTGTTATTGGGTTTTTCTGTATGGAAATTCTCAGTAGCAGCATGGAGTTTGGAACTGTGCCCGGTAGATGGCAATAGGCTCGCCCCCTATTGCATGGGACTCAATAACGGCAGTGGCGCAATGAGGGTGTACAGTAATACATCTCTGCCTAACCCTTCGGGGAATATAGGCGTGATGTTATGTATATCAATATTTATTGTAAAAGCTGATTAATGAAAATATTCTAGTCGAATACGGACACAAGGATTGGATATTGAATACAATGTCCCAATACCCCAAATGTATAAGCAGTTGATATATCAGACATACATTCCGATATACAAGAATTATCTGCTGATTGGTAGATAACAGTTCATTTCGGGCACGCTTTTGATTATAAAGTATTCATCGAAATTATTAATGATAGGTACATAAAGATAAGTTAATAATTAATGATAAATATATAATATTTTTTCTATGTGTCTCTAGTTGTTGGATTGGTACCGTCCGGGCTGCAATGGGTAAGTAAATTGGTACAATTAAATTGATAAGCGCACTGGGAGCGGCCTTTAGGCGTTTTCTTTGGTGATTACATCGCCAAAGAATTTTGATATGATAACGATTTTAATTATACTTAAAAGTATTTAGGACATTGCGACATATTTAGTTATAATTATTTAAAAAGAGTATTGAGTTAACAATCTTTATAAAAAATATTTCTTCCTCAAATTCCGCGAAGCGATCAACAAATTATTAATTACAATTAACATAAATGAAGTAGTCAGTATTATTTTAATTTTATGCAAAACTAGATTCGTTTTCATCATCAACTTCGTCAATTTCATACAAACGTCCCAAGCAGCCATTGAATAATGAAATTGAAATTTCGTAGGTACCAAGATGTTGCTTCTCGCCGCCTTCTGTATACTCCTGGGGTCCATCGCCGCCATCCCCGACGATGACTACAGGGCAACCTTGGAGTTCAACGAATACGGCACCAACTTGGCTGAGCCAGCGTACCGTCTCCGTGATTCTGTATACCCTCACAATGTATACGTAGATCTTGATGTGTACCTTGAGGAGGCTCGTTTCAATGGACTGGTTCAGATTGACGTTGAAGTAAGTATATTTTTGGCTAAATATTTTTTTTTCGTTTGGTCCTTTTACTATCTAACTATGCTTCATAAGACAAAAGACAAATGAGGGCTTCATTTGTCTTCTGAGAAGAAAATGTATAGAAACAAACAATAGCATGGATTCAACGTAGTATAATATTTATATGGACCTCTACTTCTATTGATCTCTCTATGAACTTTGCTTGAAGGACCGCTTCAAAATGTATAAATAAAAATCCACTTTATTGCACATCAGGAATGTTTGGTACAGTATAAAAATTTTAAAAGATATACGTTTTTTTGACCACTTTTGTCTGTTGTTATAATAAATGAACTATGTAGAAGGCGGTGCTGATGTACCTACTAAATGACTCGTTAAGAGCTCTAATCAATTAGCCAGGTGTAAAAAATCGGTAAAAGATTTTTCTGGTCCAGTTTAGAAGAGTATTCCGTCATGAAAAAAGGATTAAAATAGGTAGAAATTTCATAAAAGCAGCGCGTGCATTGTCCTGTTTTCGGAACTTTACTTTGCTAAACGTGAAATTATAGGTAATCTTTTGATACTCGATCAATTTTTGCATAATAATAAATTTTTGCATAATAATTGAATTTTTCATTAATGAAATAAAACAGACTGTAAAGCATTTGCACACAATTGGTTCAATTCATTGTATTATAGTCTCTAAATGACAACCCAATAGGTAATTATTCTGTGTAATTTATTAACGCCTCATTGGGATTACCAGTGGCGCTGCGTTCACGAGTACCAAAAATATATTTCTATTAAGTCATATTTTGAACCTAATGTTCAAAGTGTGACTACTCTATTTAGGTTGGGTAACTTTTCCATCTTCTTCTTCCGAGAAGAAAATATTCTTTTTAAGGTTACGTTATGAAATCATAAATCTAACTTTGGCTATCGTTTACTTTGATATCATTCTTTACTGCAATTACCTATTTTTTTTTCTTTACGGATCTGAATACGTTTTTGTGTCGAGTCTTAACTTTTTATCAACATTTTACAATGATTACTGTTATCCGATTATAAAAATTGATCGTATTTATCGATAATATTATCAAAACGATTTTCATAGACTAGTACGCGTGACTAATAATATTTTAAACTTTTATTGACGTAGTAATCTAAATCTGCGTTGCGTTAGTACAATTTTGGTACTAATTAAATTTTTTGTAAAACTGCTCCATTAGTCTAGTCGTCGCGAGCGTAATTGTTGAGCTTGAAATCCTGAGTTCAATAGTGACGAAGTGATTTACACCTGGGGACAAAGTGTTTTAAGGTGTTTTTGTATAGAAATTCTCATAACCGGGCACAGTCCTCCGAGTAAACTGCACACACGCACTGCTAGCACGGAGTTTGGGACTGTGCCGGCATTAAATAATGTCGCATTTATTACATGATACTCAATACGGCATTGTTTCGGCAAAATGTGGCAGTACAGTAGCATACCTTTGCAAACAATGTCTCTAGAAGTTGGCTTCTGGCTATTTCGTTTACAGTAGAAGCAGCTATAACCACTTAGACGAAACTACAGAATATGAATACGCAATATATTGCATTCCACATGTAAGATTAAGTCGTAAACTAAAATAAAATATATAAAATCATCGATACTTCTAAAACCTGCAGTCACTTTGCGCGAAATGCTCGTTGAAGACAATAAAACTTCTACCAATACCACTGAAATATACTTCTTTATATAAAATAGGTTCTCTCATATAAATATATGAATTATTTCTACGTGCAGGTTGCATATTTCGCTAATTAATCATTCTTTTTTCCATCCAGGTGAGGGAAGAAAACCTCCGTCAGATCGTATTCCACCAAAAAGTCGTTTCCATCTTAAGTGTCAATGTTCTCAATGCGGGTAACAACAGCCCTGTGCCTCTCCAGTTCCCCAATCCCTTCACCACTGATGACTACTATGAACTCCTTCTCATCAATCTAGCTGAGCCCATCAATGCTGGCAACTACACTATCACCGTCAGATTCCTCGGCCAGATTAACTTGAACCCCATTGACAGAGGCTTCTACAGGGGATACTATTACAACAACAATCAATTGAGGTAAGTTAAAAAGGAAATTAACTATAGTTTTATAATTAATATCTATGCCTTAGTCTACCACGCTGGCCTGGACTAAGATCTAACTCTTCTCATCCTGAGAAGAGGCCCTTGTCCATCAGTGGGGCAGTAACGGGTTGAATTTATTATTTATAATATTTATGCATAAAATGTCAGTGTATTTCATATCTGCTGTTAAAGTATCAATAACATGGATTTTTTTAGAAAAAGTAAGAAATATCCACATCTGAGGCCAAAGGCATTAAAAAATTAACAATACTTCGGATATAAACAATATAACAGGCACCAATAGATACGGTGACCGATATTTTACTAAACAGTATAAATACTATTAAAATATTAAGTTATCGTAAACGAGCAGAAAACTGTAAATTCACCTTGATAATTCGCAGGTTAACTGAACGAAACTGTATAGAATGAAACGTTAAATATTTATGTTATTTTTATTCTTTTACAGGCTCTACGCTACTACCCAATTCCAGCCCTACCATGCCAGAAAGGCGTTCCCCTGCTTTGACGAGCCCCAATTCAAGTCCCGCTTCACAATCTCCATCACTCGAGACAGTAACCTTAGCCCATCTTACTCCAACATGGCTATCAGCAGTACCGAGATGTAAGTTGATTAATCATAGCTAGATTTTTAATAGAATTTATGACAATCTTGTAAGAATTTTATTTGATTGTAGCTGATGACTGGAATACATCAATTAGTCACTACTAAATAGTAGTTATAAAAAAAAATGCAGTGCTTATATATGTATGTACTATTCAGAGTTCAAATGTATATGAATTTTCCACAGCGTCAACAATCGTACTCGTGAAACTTTCTACCCTACTCCTATCATCTCCGTGTACCTGGTTGCCTTCCACGTGAGCGACTTTGTCGGCACCGAACATACCAGCGTCGACGCCAGGCCCTTCCAGATTATTTCCCGTCAAGGAGTCACCAACCAGCACGAATATGCTAGTCAAATTGGTCTTAGGATCACCAATGAATTGGACGATTACTTCGGTATCCAGTACCATGAAATGGGACAGGGTGTCTTGATGAAGAACGACCACATTGCTCTACCTGACTTCCCCTCTGGTGCTATGGAGAATTGGGGAATGGTGAACTACAGGTATGTTGGATATTGTTAATACAGTACCGCTATCACGAAATTTCTTACTATGTATTTAGTATCAAAGTAAAGAAAATTTTCATGATAGCGATTTTAGTTCTTAACTTGGTTACATTAGGGATTAGAGTCGCTTATGTGACATCTAGTCATAGTAAAGATTTTATTTACTATTTACTATTTTATAGAGATGTCATGTTAGCGACTCTAATCCCTTATGTAACCAAGTTAAGAACTAAAATCGCTATCATGAAAATTATTGACTTTACTTTGATAGTAAATAGTAAGAGCGGTACAGGTGCTTATTGTATACATTATAGATATGTTTTGGCTCAATACTTGAAACAAAATTTTTTTTTTTTGTAATTTATTTTCCATTACGATTTAAAAATTATTCATCTTATTTCAGAGAAGCTTACCTTTTGTACCACCCTGAACACACCAACTTGAACAGCCAGATCTTCATCGCTACCATTATGGCCCACGAATTGGGACACAAGTGGTTTGGAAACCTTGTCACTTGCTTCTGGTGGAGCAACCTCTGGCTTAATGAGTCTTTTGCTAGCTTCTTCGAATACTTTGGTGCTCACTGGGTAAGCTTTAGCAAGTGATATTTTATTTATTTTATTTTTAATAAGCCAAATCAAATATTTAGCCTTTACTAAGGGCCAATTTTTCAATTCTTGGATAAAAGTTATCTAGCTGTTAATTTGAAATTAGAGCTGTTATTGTATGGACTTATTAGAGGAATAACTTAAGTTTATCCAGCTATCGAAAAATCTGTCCTTAGACAACAAAACATAAAGTTATCACGAAACAATATAAACTGACGCTAAATGTTTATACCAGGCTGATCCCACGCTGGAATTAGATGACCAGTTCGTCATAGACTATGTCCAAAGCGCTCTTACCGCCGACGCCGGCGCCTCAGCCTCTCCCATGAACTGGACCGCCGTTGTGGACAACCCTTCAATCACCTCTCACTTCAGTACCACCAGCTACGCCAAAGGAGCTTCAGTCCTTAAGATGATGGAGCACTTCGTCGGATGGAGGAACTTCAGGAATGCTCTCAGATATTATTTGAGAGATAAGTAAGTTGATCTTAAACCTGAATTACTTGAGCATAAGTGAGTTCTATCTCCCTCTTAATACAAGTAGAAACAGATTTGCATTTCGTTTATATTTTATGATTAATAATATTGCGGATACCTAAACAATTACTGGTTATTTGAACACACTGAGCATGTTATAGTTTCTATTTTAAATTTTAGAAGCCAAGACTGCAAGTAAAACATCCCTCTGTGTAATAATTTCCATACTAACAAAGAAAGATGGAATAATAAAATCTCATCTGATTTCAGCGCTTACGGAATCGGTACTCCCGAGCACTTGTACAATGCGTTCAGGCAGTCAGTCTCTGAGGACTTCACGTTTGGTGCTGCTTTCCCCAACGTCGATGTCGGTGCAGTGTTCGACAGCTGGGTACAGAACCCTGGCTCCCCCGTCTTAAACGTCAATGTTAACATGAATACTGGTGTCATTACTGTTACTCAGGTATGGAATAGAAGTTCAGTGTTCAAAATCTGTATAAAAGGTGACAATTCGCGATTGGTAGATAAAAAATAAACATTACTCAATGTGTATGTATGTGTAAGGATTTTTATTGATTGCCGATTGTTGAAAGTATAAGCATTCTTCTTACTTAAAATCTTCATAACAACATTTTATTTGTTTTTAGCAACGTTACCTGATATCTGGTGCTACTACTGAGCAGCTGTGGCAGATCCCTCTCACTTGGACCCACGGCGGTGCTATTGACTTCGAAAACACTAGGCCCAGGACTATTCTCACCACCAGGTCTACCACCATTCAAGGCGCTCCTGGACACAACTGGGTTATTTTCAACGTTGCTCAGTCTGGTGTGTATTAAAAATATATTTATATTTATTTCAAATAAAATATAAATAATAAATCACTACATTCATTGTAACTATTGGATATAGGATTCTTGTTAGGATGCGGCGGCTTATGGTTAAGGGTGGGCTTAGTCTACCGCGCTGGTCTGGTGTGAGTTAGCGGACTACACACACTATAAAATGTTTTTGAACCACTACTAAGTATACTAAGAATTCAAAAAGTTTTTCTTTACCGTTAAAATTTGCCTAGTTCTAAAACAATAACAAAATAGACAATTACCCAAAAGTTGAAAAACAAAAGGTGAACCATTATTTGCATTATATTTAAGACTAGCTGTGCCCGCGACTTCGTTCGCGTGGATGTCGGAACTTAACAATGTATTTTTTAGTGAGACCAAATGCACTTAACCCTATTTTTTTCTAAAATAAAAGAATTTTTCTAAAATAAAAGTAGCCTAAGTTACTCCTTATTACATCAGCTACCTGCCAATAAAAGTCCCGTCAAAATCGGTCCAGCCATTTCAGAGATTAGCCTATACAAACAGACAGACAGACGGACAAAAACTGTAAAAAATGTTATTTTGCTGTATGTACCGTATATATATTCATATGCATGTAGTAAAAAACGGTTATTTCAATATTACAAACAGACACTCCAATTTTATTTATATGTATAGATACTTAAATCTATAATTTGGGGTTTCCTGTTCTATAATTTGGGGTTTCCATATCTATTATGATTCATCCATTTCCATATATATCAGATAATATATAAAAAATAATTTCAGGTCTGTACCGTGTGAACTACGATGACCACAACTGGGAGATGATCGCTGCATACCTGAGGGGCGCCAACAGGCAAAGAATCCATAAGCTCAACAGAGCTCAGGTATGAGGAACATGTATTTACTTTTTAACATGCATTTCATCTATTTCCTTCATAGATTAATCATAGCTATAATTTGTCTATTTATTAAATAATAGTAAGCTTGCTATGCATTCAGTTTTCATCCCTATTTAATTTGGACTTAAACTGAGATTTTTTTATTTATTTATTCTACAATTGTGTTTTTCATAATTTTAATTAACTTCTTTTCATGGTTACTCCTTTTTTCACTAGATCGTCAATGACGTTTTGTTCTTCGTGCGCTCCGGTAGCATGAACAGGACCCTTGCTTTCCAAGTGTTGGACTTCCTGAGGAGCGAGACTGACTACTACGTATGGGCCGCCGCTCTCACCCAAATCGACTGGATCCGCAGTCGTCTGGTGCATCTGCCTGCTGCTCACGCGGCTTTCTCTGTAAGTTACGGTGAAATATTTTAAGATATAATAGTATTCATGATTTTGAGGGCTTGTATCATAGTGCAAATATCTTTTTTCCCAAGTTAAGGTCATTATTTTTTTTCTGTTTGCAATAACGTAATGTTTAATAAATAAAATTACGTACTCGTTTGAAAAAATGTAACGATCATTCGACAGCCACTATACTAAATGGTGCCTGTGAACATGTTAGTTTTGTAAAGGCACCCAAAAAAGAGTAATAGGATTGGCAAAAGCAAAAAGAACATAAACATTAAATTACAATATTTCATCTTTTTCTCAACAGTCAGGTTAGGTTGAATTTGCTTGATGTGGATGGAGACACGATAGCTCAGTAAGGGTTCAAGCACGTTCCAAGAGTAGTATTTCTACGAATTTTCTCCTTGTTCCATAGGACTACGTTCTTGAGCTTATGGATACCGTCATCCGTCACCTCGGCTACAACGAGCGCGCTAGCGATTCCACCTCCACGATCCTCAACAGGATGCAGATCATGAACTACGCCTGCAATCTTGGACACAATGGCTGTATCTCCGACAGCTTGAACAGATGGAATCGATACAGACAAAACGACACTCAGTTGTAAGTACTTGGTTATTGCTACTGTTAGCCTGTCTTATTCCACTGCTTGAAAAGACTCCCTTGATTTCTAGGAATATCGATTGTGTTCTTATGTGATTTTGAAGTGGTCATACTAGGCGTTTCTAAATGTGTCTAGTTTGTCCCACCTTCAAGTATTATTTTGAAATATTGTTTGTCATTTGTCAGTATAACAGATTTCTTACAAAACAGTTTTAATTTACCCAATTTACCTTACCGCTGTTCCATTTTTCTTGATATTCAAAACTTTGTTGACAGTATTAGCTTGGTTTAAGTTTTTTATCCTAATACGTTCACAAAAAAATTACTCTGATAGAAATTGCTACATGAATCGTTATTCCTAATATTATGAGTTATGTTTCTTATACAAAATTCTATTTCTAGGGTACCGAAGAATCTTCGCCGCTACGTGTTCTGCACGGGTATCCGTGAAGGCAATTCCTCTGACTACCACTTCTTGTACGAAAAATACAACACCTCGGAAAACACTGCAGATATGGTCGTCATGCTGCGTACGCTTGCCTGCACCAGAGACGCGAGTTTGCTTCAAAAGTGAGTTTATTATATTTTAGAACGCTTCAATTGAGTGTGTTGATTGCAAAGTGTTATTTGGTTTTCTTACAAATTTCCTAGTAGCCTGGGGGTTGAGCTTGTATTCGCTGGATAACAATACGCTCCTCATTTTCTATAACGGAATTTAATAACGACATCGCTGAAATGGGAGTGTACACTGTACCCACAGTCATTGATATAACTAGATACATGTTAATACTTTTGGATTTAATTTATTCGCTATTTGATAAAGTTACGCTATTGCGTATGCTAGTTTTAATTTCTAATAATAACGTTGTTCAATTATCAGTTGTTTTTCATGCTGACTGTAAAAAAATATTCTTCTTCTTAATTCTTTAGTTAGGGATTACACGCGTTATAGCTTATAGGCCCTTTAATGAGTTCCAGTGCTGTTTTAGCACTGAAAAAATGTTAAGGTGAAGAATTAACACTAATTACTAGTAACTACAATCAGGCATGCGTAATTTGGATCCAAATCAAGAAAGCACCTTGAATAATTTTATTATATATATAATACTCTTTATTACAGCTATTTGTCCCAGAGCATGTACAATGACAGAATCCGTATCCACGACCGTACTAACGCGTGGTCTTACGCACTCCAAGGAAACCGTGAGAACCTGCAAACCGTCCTCAACTTCCTATATGACAATTTCCAAGAAATTCGATCCACGTAAGTTTAATTCATTTTCAAGATAAGACTTATTTTTTGTTTTGATTTTTGGTATATTCGTAGCTTTATTTCTAAAACTTTGGTTAAAATGGACCGTTTTATTCAGTTTTGATATAACAGTCTCATTAGTCTAGTGGCAAGCTCGATTTTTGAGCATGATGTTCCTAGGTTTGATACCAGAGTCAGAATGGAATGTATTCTCAGTAGCAACTCGCAGTTGAGAATTCTGTACGGTTGCTCCCTTTTACATGGAACTCGTTAACGACAAAATGTTGCTATAGACCATTGCCTACCCGTTCGGGGAGTAGAGGCACATATGAGATTAACTTGGACAAACTTTCTCAACAGGTACGGTGGTGAGGCTCGTCTTAACATCTGCATCAACGCTATTCCTGGCTTCTTAACCAACTTTGCATCGATCTCTCAGGTCAGTATTTTAATTTTTACTGGTAACATAGAGTGTGGTCAGAAAAAAATCACTTGGCTAATCGAAGTTACGTCTGAAATGGTGTCACTTCACGACGGGTTGAGGACAACTAAAAAGCACTGCGATATGCCACGAAGTTTTCAAAGTAAATAAGGTACTACCTTATTGATCTAGTGGTCGCCAGGGCGACTACTGAGCGTGAGGCTCTGGGTTCGACTACCTGGTCGGGCATTGTTATTGGTTTTTCTGTATGGAAATTCTCAGTAGCAGCACGGAGTTGGGTACTGTCTGACATGCCCGGGTGATGGCAATAGGCTCACCTCCTATTACATGGGACTCAATATAAGCATCGGCGAAATATAGGTGTACAATAGTATATCTCTGCCTAACCCTTCGGGGAATATAGGCTATGATTGATGATGTTATGTAATGCATTTATTTTGTTTCGTTACAGTTCCAAACATGGGTGTACGCCAACCAACTGGCATTGGAAGGCTCTTTCTCTGCTGCCGTGTCAGCAGTAAACACAGCTATGAACAATCTCAACTGGGGTAACACAGCCGCGCCTGAAATCTACGATTTCCTTCTCGCTACCAGCGCTTCCCCAACCATTGTTGCTTCTTCCATCCTCCTGGTAGCAACAATGTTCCTACAAATGTTCCGTTAATTTATTTAATTTTAAGTAGAAATTAAATAAGTTAACCTATTTAACTTAATCATTAATTAAATAAAGTGCCTTGTATGTAAGTACAAGCAAGAAAATATGTTTCAACAATTTTCACGTCGCTGATTTTATATTTTATAATAAATTATTTTTGTAAGTAAATACTGTTTTATTTAAGAAATAATAAACGTTATTTGTATATGAATTCTAATTGATTCAACACCTTCCAATCTACGAGAGTATAACGGGAATATACTTTCAATATTAGTTAATAAGAAACAGTACCTCTATTATGAGTTTTTTACTATTCACTCTCATAGTAAATGTAAATTTTCATGCAAGCGATTTTAGTTCTTAACTTGGTGACATTAGGGATTAGAGTAGCTAACATGACATCTTTATAATATACTAAATAGTAAATCGTATCGTTTGGAGATTGGTGATTTTTGGTTCTAGAACATACTAGTTACCTTCACCGCTGGAAAGGATAATAATATTAATGAAAAAGTTGTGAATAAATACAAGAATGTCGACTTCTTCATCATCATCATCATCATCATCAGCCAGAAGACGTCCACTGCTGAACGAAGGCCTCCACCTCAAGGGGGGGGGTTTGCCATAATCCCCACGCTTGGCAGGCGGCTTGGGGATCGCAGTGGTTCACCGATTAGTGAGAGGACGCTGCTGCCCGTCCTCCGGTGTCTAGCCGCAGTTTTAAGACGTACCCGGGTCATCTGTCGACTTCAATACTTGTATAATCATAATAAATTAAAAACAAAAACGAAATGCTGATCAACAATTATTTGTTAATTTAGTGACGATTTAGTCGTACACTCTTTTTGTATAATGACTCTGTGTATAATACCATGTGTGTGCGCATTTATAAGATACCGTATCAACTGAAAGCTTTAAATGCTAGACAGTTTAAAATAAAATTGCACAAATGGTTAAATGATAACATTTTTATAGCGTTAAACAATTTCTGGAAATGAAAATTTAATGTAACTACTCAGTTATAATTTTGCATGCTACATCTCTTTAGCTAAATATGTGATCAAATTGAACTGATTGTAACACCTTATATACCATGTTTTATGCATATAAATATTCTTATTCTTATTATTCTGCATGCTCTAGATAATATGACAAGGCTGAGAGTAGAAGAAGAAAATAGCATAAACTATATACATTGAAATGAATATTTTTATATTTTCAAATATGATACAATTATATGAATAAACTGATATTATACGGCTTCAAATAGCTTATGTCTTTTAGTTTAGAAGATCAATGAAATAGTTTTTAACTACAAATCAGAAAGCACGTATATATATCATCATCCTTTGTGCTCATGTTTCGTTTTTTACATTTATATCATCGTGTTTACTGGTGTGTACATAAATAAATAAATAAATAAAATAAATAAATCATCATCATCAGCCAGAAGACGTCCACTGCTGAACGAAGGGTGTATAAAATGTATTTTTCATATATAATGAAACAAAAATCTAATTCAGACTTGCATCTAGAAATAACCACACATGACACTAAGTACAAGATATTGAGTATTATTATGCTAGTTTTAAGTATCTAGAAAAATGTCAGATACCAAATTGTTTATTTACTTATCAATATGCAATAATTTGATATTATGATAACATTATCATGTAACGGGCTATCTACATTTTTATTGACTTGATCATTATAAGCCAAACCATCATTTAATCGTAATCAGCATTGTATAAAGGACTTTTTTGTTATCAGGTTAGTGTGAATATTTTAGTTCAATATTTCTTGTTAATTTTACAGGCACGTGAATTCATTATTGGAATATGAGTGGAGATACTACCTACCATAAAACATAGACGCTATAAATTCTGTAGGCTATATTCTTTTGTTTGTTAAGGCTAAGTGACTAAACGTTTTCACGTGAACAAAGTCACGGGTGCAACTAGTAAGACACTTTAGTCATAGTATGAAGATGTTATTTAGTTTGCTTGGAAAATAATGTTCGTATATAATAAGTTATAATTTATATCTACTTAATTAATGTAATACTAAGAAGCTTTACGTAAAATTTATTTTTACTTAATTTCTATACAATCTGATTTTTATATCACTTGACCCACTTGTTTCGCAGAAATGTCCAAAATGTTGCTTATGGCCTTGAGTTTAGCGCTCTTGGCGTTCGCGAAAGGTGACCACCCAATATCCTGGTACAAGGAGTTCCAGGATTTTGAATATGATGATATTCCCCTCTCAAGGAATACCGAGACGGCATATAGACTGCCCGAAAACGTTGTACCTTTGGAATACGATATTTATATCGACCTGTACTTCAATGAGAGAACTGACAGGCCTTACAGTTATGATGGTAGGGAGAGCATCATCATTCAGGTAAGTTTTTGAGATAGCCTTAATTTGGAATGTTTCAAAAACAAAATAAATTAAATTGATCCGATTATTTGCATCACAGGAATTTACATTCATAGTGGGCTATATATTTATTCTATTCAAAACTTACAAGAGGTTCCTCAATGATATGCAAACAAAATTTTCAGGCCAATGAAGACAACGTAACCCAAATTGTTCTGCATGCCAATGTGGACTCTATAAATTCAGTTACAGTGTTAGACAATGCAGGCGCTCCCGTTCGACTAAATGCTTTCGCGCCTTACGAAACGGAAGCATTGTACCATTTCTTGAGAATCAATCTTGATGAAACTTTGAATGCTGGTGTTAATTATACATTGAATATTGAGTACTCTGGTACCATGAATGAAGGTCCAATGAAGAGAGGTATTTGGAGGGGGTGGTACGTCGATGACAGTGGTATTGAAAGGTATGGTTTAATGATTTTTATTAGGCATCTATGTTAATTCGAAAACTTTGGTAAAATCTAAAACTTTTGTTTTATAAGCACCATATTTTATTAGTTTCAACTAAATCTGTATCAGTTACTATACTATTCTCGTTACTATAAAACAAGATAGGTTAGTTATTTCACATAAATAATTCTTCTTCTAAACCTAAAGCAATTAATATGAGTACCAAAGACTTATACTTGGTTACAGGATTTACGCGACAACACACTTCCAGCCATATAATGCCAGACAGGCGTTCCCATGCTGGGATGAGCCTCTCTTCAAAGCCGTCTTCAAGTTGCACCTGAGCAGGCCCTCAGCATACACTGGCACTTTTAGCAATACTTTTATAGAAAATACTGTTTCGTACGTATTTGTAAATAACTAATGTATTTAATTTGAGTATATCATAGTAATGTTGCTTCCTTCTTAGAACACTTACAAAATTTTCCTACTTACTAACTTTTTCAGACTTCCGAACAATCGAGCGCGCAGTGACTTTACCACCACCCCTAGGATGTCTTCGTACCTCGTCACGTTCCTCGTCAGTGAGACTTTCCAAGTGATTGCACAAAATACTTCCTTCAATCCACCAATCAGGATCATCGGCAGATCCAATACGGTTGGTCTGGCAGACCACGTTTTGGATCTTGCGGTCAAGATGACTCAGTACTTTGACCAGTATTTGGGAATTCCCTATTCGACTCTGCATCCGAATTTGTTAAATGATCATATTTCGTCTCCCGATTGGGCCTCGGCCGGCACTGAAAACTGGGGTATGGTTAGTTATAGGTTAGTTACATTATAATTAAAGTAATGCTTAAAGTTTTTAAATAAAGTTCTCAAAAGCTAAAACCTGAAACTTTTTATGTTTTAGAGAACTGTACATGATCATAAATAAAACTGAGACTCTCATGTCAGTTGAGCACTACGCGGCAACCTTAATCTCTCACGAGCTTGCCCACAAGTGGTTTGGAAATCTGATCACTTGCTACTGGTGGAGTAACACCTGGATCAATGAGGGTTATGCTAGTTACTTTGGCTATATTGCCACCAATGCAGTAAGTTGTTTTTAATTCGCTAATTTAAGATTAAGGTCTATTGAATGACAGCATACAGTATAATGTCAACACTATGTTCTCGTCTTTCTTTTGAAAAATATATCTAGCAATCTATATTTTAATGATGTTGTTATTACGGGTTTAAGTATGTACGAATACATGAGAAAACTCTACATAAGAGCTATATAAAAAGCGCATATTTTATACAATCATATTGTATGTTTTTTTTTATTCTAGATGTTCCCAGAATATGAGTTCCACGATCATTTCAATACTCGCTACCTACAAACTTCTTTAGCATTTGACTCTGGTGTCGGCACCGTTGCTTTGAACCATGACGTCAACACACCAGCTCAAGTCACGGGCCACTTTGGAACCATCAGCTACTCAAAAGCTGCTTCTTTCCTCAGGATGACTGCTAACATTATCTCACCAGAAACGTTTAGGAAGTCTTGCACATACTTCTTGGTGAACAAGTGAGTTTTATAGATTCTGCCTAACTTTCACATGAATCCTTAAATAAGTGTCGATTTTGTGATAGGTAAAATAATTACAAGACAATGCATACATTCCCATTGCTTTTCATCATTGTTTATTAAACTATAAGTTTCACTCTCAATACTTAGAATATTAAACTATTAGTGCAAAGGTATATAGGCTATACGTATATTTTTTCAGAAGTTAAATATTCACACATAGAGACCCGTCCGTGTCTCAAATGATAAGCAGTAGGTACTAGTTGTCCACCTTTATCAATTGTTTCGGCAGTCAGCACTTCAAAAAGTTCGAAATCCGCTTTTAATTTAGGATTTAGGTGTCTTCCATTAATTGGGTAGCACAGATCAAACGGCAGTCGTATCTGGTATTTTATTTATTTATTTATTTATTTATTTAAATGCCTTAAAACTATCATTACAGGTCTTAACCTAATGCGACAGCCAAGTCAAATATACAAAATTAAATTTAAATCACAAAATACGTCTCAAGATCATAAAGATCATTGGTTGTAACACAGTGTAAACAATAGTACTTTTGCGAATTCACCCCAGTGACATGTAAATATATCAATTTTGACCTGAATATAATTTATGGTGTGAATTGCTCGAGTCAGTGGGGTTTTGGCCAGCAAGTTAGTCCTGGCTGATGATACGACAAGCAGTGGCGGGGGCCGTCGCCTCCATACATAACGGTCGGGTACGTACAAGTGCAACCGCCGCAGCACTGTTGGGTTGTGCTCTATGCCTCGGAGCAGCTTCACCATGTACGACACTAGTGCAAATTCCCTTCGTACACCGAGTTGATTGTACCCCACCATACCCAGTACGAATAGAGTGGGGTACCTCAAAGGGTAAAATGGGTATACCCCATAAAGTTTTTTGTACAGGTGGCGCGTGAATTTGTTCTGGACTCGCTCCAACATCACTGAGTACTTAGTCTCATGTGGACCCCATATGACAGCACTATGTTCCAGATGACTCCTGACTAATGCGTCATACAGGACTCTGATGGCTGTGATGCTGGTAAAGTCTCGCGTCTGCCTCAGAACGAACCCCAAATTTCTAAATGCCTTTTTGCAGATCTTAGTTATATGATCGCGAAACGACAATTCAGGAGTGAGAACAACCCCTAAATCTCTTACCTGTGTGACTCGTTGCATCGGTACTGCATCCACTACGTATTCGTAGAGTAGAGGTGCCCGTGCGCGGGTGAAACTTATCACCGAGCACTTGGATAAGTTGAAGTAGAGCTTGTTCTCATGACTCCATTCCACTATCCTATCAATGTCATCCTGCAAACCTCTGCAATCCGACTCCGTCCTGACCTCAAACAACAACTTGAGGTCATCTGCGAATAACAGACAAGATCCATTTTTGACGACTTCTGGTAAATCGTTTATCATTATTATAAATTCCAGAGGCCCCATATTGCTGCCTTGACTCACCCCAGACCAGGTGTAATACGGATCGGATTCGCAACCGTTGTAGTCCACATACTGCTGTCTGCCTTGCATGTAGCTGGCTAAGAACTGCAATAGATGCGGTGTGCCACCGATTTCTGCTATCTTACGTAATAAAATGTCATTATCGACGGTATCGAACGCTTTTTTGAAGTCAAAATAAGCAGCGTCAATCTGCACACCAGCATCCACTGCTGGCACCACCCGTGACATGAAGTTAAGGAGATTGGTGGCAGTGCTGCGCCCCGGCCGGAACCCGTGCTGCGCATCCGATAACTGAGCGCGGATCTGCTCCTGCATGCTGCGCTGGATTGCGGACTCGAAAACCTTGGCCGGCGTCGACAACACGGCCACCGGTCTATATCCACTGATGTCCGATCCTGCCTTACCTTTAGGGACTGGAATGACACGCGTTATCTTCCATCGAGTTGGAAACGTCGCTGAATGGAGACATGTATTAAATATATAGTGCAGAGGTTCCGCTAATGCCCTACTACAATCCCTGAATAGGAAGGCTGGTATACCATCCGGGCCTGCTGAACGCTTCGGTTTTAGGCGCTCGAGTGCCCCTCTAACGTCCTTAAGACTTAGCGAGTTTAGTTGCACATGCGACCCACTCATGGCCCCCGCCGCCGTCGCCGCTGCCGCTTGTGGGTCAAGTTGTGGTGGCTCACTACCGTATACCGACTCGAAAAACATCGCAAATTGCTTGGCACATTCAAGATCCGTTAGGTGTTGACCATCCTTAATAATAGTTTGTCTGGTAGCCGTGTTGGTCTTAGATCGTATATATTGCCAGAATGACTTTGGATCTTTCGCAAACTGGCATTGTATTTTAGCTTGATGTTGTTTGTGTGCAGTATGAATATTGTTTTTAATAAGTGCTCGATATTTAGAATACTCACTGTAAACTCTTAAATCCTTTGTTTCCTTGAACGTCTTGTGAAGTCTAGCTTTGGTTTTTAGATCTTGTATTATTTCGCTTGTGTACCAATTAGGATACGTGTACCGTGACTTCATACTACGATTTTTCTTGGGGACACATTCATCTAAAATGCTGTTAATTTTATTGTAGAAGAAGTTTAATATATCGTCCAAATCGTGCATCTCGTACATATTATCCCATTCCGTTGACATTAACAAGGAATAAAGCAATTGATAATTTGCCTTATAAAAGTTCCAATGCGGTCTATTACTGAGTGCACATGCACCAGCGCGCGAGTCGGTATCAATGGAGGACACAGCCGCGGCCGATGAGGTAGTGGGGACAGTGTCGGCGGGGCGGAAGTCATGCGCGGGCTCGAGGCTCACGCTCACTTCGAGCGGCGGGTGATGCACGTCAATGGGCACTAATTGCTCGGATGCCGCCACTACTGACACCCTCCCTCGAAACCCTGAACTCAGCACAAGATCTAATTGACGACCTAAACAATTGGGTACCTTATTACTTTGGGTGAATTCGCAAAAGGACAAGAAACATTCATAATAATTAGTCACATTTGTAGGACACGAATGTAAATTAAAATCACCTAACACAATTATTTCTTTATATCTAGTACATAGTTGTTCAATTACTGCAAACAGAATCATGTAATCATTTTCAGAACTACCCGGGGGAATATAAATAACAGAACACAGAAATAAAAATCTACTATTTAAATGTACCGTCGCACAAACCATTTCAAAAACGCAGTTGTCTATCGATACGTCGGGCACAAGTACTCGCCGCAGCTCGAAGCGGTGTGTGGCCACCAAAAACGCGCCTCCCTGCTTTCGCCCATCCACTCGGTCGCTACGAAGTATATTGTAACCCGGTGGGACTATTTCAGAATCATGAATTGAATCATTGCAACCCGATTCAGTAATTGCAAACAAGTCTGAATTCAATGAATCTATGTTATTTCTAAAATTGTCCAACTTAGTTCGGAGACCTCTAACATTTTGGTAAAAAATTCCAATGGTACTAATTTGATGTATTTTTGGTATGCTTCCGAAACCAAATCCACTCGTTGAATTCAGCGTTTATGGGCCATATTTCAGTTTGGTTCAATTTATCAAACCACTGTTCTGGCACTCCAATAACGAACGACGAGTAATCGCGCTGGGTTCTATGTTTTATTTTATCCACCTTTACAGGTACATCCGGCCCACATATACTTTTTACGTGATTAGTCATTGATTCGAGAGTCGTTTCTGGGTGTAATCTCCACACATGCAAGTGCTTCTTCCGTTCCGTGGCTTGTAAAGCTTTCAAATCGGTATTTGTTCCCACTCTGACATCCTTTGGCTGCCGACTGACTTTTTTATACTGTACCGTCGTCCAGCCAGATTGATCACTTTCCACCTCAACGTTACTTGCTTCTAGACTGGTAATAGCCGTAGTTGTTGCCGACCGCTCAACAGATTTAGTGGCCCCACCTTTGTTTACCTTTTGCGGTTTGGTGTTCGTGCGTCGTATCTGTTGTAATGTAGGTGACTTCTTAGACATGTCTTCGCTAGGTTTGTTCTGTTGACTGATGACTTCTGCAAAAGTGGATGGATTCCCTACTATCTCATCTGTAATGTATTGAGTCCGTCCATCCTGGATCAGTTTTGAATCGACTTTTTCTTCCAGTACCCTCATCATTTTAACAATGGTATCTAAATCAGCTTTTGTTTGATTAAATTGATCCAACAAGAGTGCTATTGTATTTGCTTGGCTATCCATACGAGCCATCATATCGACTCGAAATTCTCTCAGTTCTTCCAGCAGATCAGTATCGGTATCCATAAAACATGGCTTACTTCCCCTCTGAGTATTTACGTAATTCATGGGAGAGGTGATGGTGGTGGTGGTGGGTGTATTATTCCCTCGAACTGGAGTTTCATTGTTCCCTCTTTTAGGATTTGAGCATACACATTCCGGGCATACCCATTTTTCCTTGTATGCTTGCGTAAATGTTTCAAACGCAATCGTATTTATTTTAAGACAAGTCAAGTGGTACTGCTTTTTGCATTTTGCACTTGAACATTCCATATAAAACTTTGTTATTATTGAACAACACGCGCCGCAATTGTTGGGCATTTTTGTTTTGCTATCCAAAATTCAAATCGCAGGTGTAACTGCCGTACTTGGCGCCGTTCACTGTAGTGCGACAAAGATGAATTATTTATTTTTCGCAGCCCGTCTCTTTTACTCGAGGTGAGGAAGAGCCACCTCAGCGTTGACGAACTGCGCGATCACAATATTATAGTTCACTCCACTTTAGTACTTATAACACTTAATTGTCAATACACATGATGGTTCAATATTGCATGTTATTATATTATTAATGCTCCATTATTTGGGTAAAAGAACGAAAACACGTCTGTACTGTACTGTCCACCACGAGTCGCTCGTTTTGTTGAAAATGACCAAAATAATTAGGAGACAGCTAGGTAGATGACGACTTCTGGAACCCATTAAACTTTTACTTACCAAGATTTAATCTTCGATTATATTTGTGCATTTTTATTATAGTGCCTACGAGCCCACTGATCAGTATGACCTTCTGCAAGCAATGACTGAAGCCATCGAGGAAGACAGAAGCTTGGCTGATTATGCCAACTTTAGCTTTGCTGAATACTATCGTGTCTGGGTCAATGAGCCTGGATATCCCATTCTAAATGTTGACATCAATCATTCAACTGGACAGATGACGCTTACACAGGTTTGTACTTAACCTTACATATCAAAACTTTTTCTTCGATTATTTCTTATATTAAATAATGTGAAATTTAAAAAGACAACACAATTGGCGCAGTGGGTTAGGGATTGGCTTTCTCCGCTACATGGCGCTGGTTCGTTTCTCGCACGGAATAAATATTGTGACCTGCAGCTAGTTGTTCGGGGTATTTGTATGTGTGTGTGGGATATAGTATCACATTATACCAAAAAAACAGGAGCACCTAGTATCATAATTGTTTTTTATGAAAAATAAAATTACAAACTTAGCCGAAGTCATAATCTAAAAGTATCTACTATATTTCAGGAGCGTTTCTTCCTGAGCGCATCTGCTACACCCACCGGCCAGGTTTACCCAATCCCCATCACCTATTCCACCAGAAGTAACCCTGACTTCACCAATTTGAAACCTACTTACATGATGAACTTACCAAATGTAGAGTTGTCGAAATCTGCTGTTGAAGAATGGGTGATATTCAATAACTTGCAAGAAGGTAAGTTGATTTTTTAAAAGTTTTCTTACCAAAAATACCTACTGCATGTTGGTATTGGTTCGTCGTCTTATCGATTAAATAATGATGTGTGTGATTTGTCACCTCAAATATCTTATAATAAATATTTATCTTTGTTATGTAGAGTATGCAGTGTTTTTTTGTCTTTATGAACCGCACGCAACTGCTTTCATACAAATTATTTTTGTTTCTTTTTTATCATCCAGTTCAGCTGGTGCGGTCTAGCTGTATTAGCGAAACATTTGAAATGACTCATTTGTTTCAGGTCATTACAGAGTGAACTACGACGAAAGAACTTGGGCTTTGATAACTGAAGCTTTATTAAACGAACCAGAGTCAATCCACTACTTGAACAGAGCTCAGGTCAGTATCCTTTTTAAATACTCATTATCTATATCTTCTAGCTGTTTACAAACAGTATTAATTGTTTTGAAATTTATAATTTCACTCATGTAGTTCAAATGTTTTTTTTTTCTTATAGATAGCTGACGATGTGTTTGCCTTGATGAGGTCCGGTAGAATGACCTACAGTTTTGGATTCAACATCTTGCGGTTCTTGGCTCAGGAGCTCAGCTTCCACGTGTGGGACCCTGCCATCAGTGGTTTCACCTGGTTAAGGAACAGGCTTAGGCACATTCCTGAAGCACAAGCTGAGTTTGATGTAGGTGACGTTCTTTCAACCAGAATTTTATGCAGAAGTGAAATTTATTGGGAGAGTACTCGGATATCTGATATTTCAATTATTGGTAAAAAAGATTGGCTTAGTATAAGTGGCATATCATTAATAAGCTTCAGTATTGGTTGGTAACCAGTGGTTGGTATACATTAGAATTGGGTTCATGTTGATACATATTTAGTTTAAGTTCAAAGTTTAGACATGGCGCTATTTACAATAAAATAAATCAAATACAATTTTAATACATCTCAATTACAGGCCTTCATCTTAAGTCAAATGGAACACGTGATCACCACTTTGGGTTTCGAGCCCACCCCATCAGAGACTCCCACTACCAGCATGACGAGGCAGAACATCTTGCAGTTCGCTTGCACGCTTGGTCACGTTCAATGTAACCGGGACTCTTGGGATAGATTCGTTGACCTGAGGGACAATAATGTACCGTAAGTGAAATTTCTGATGGTACATGATTTTTGAGTTACATCTCGTCAATGAACAATGTGATTGAAATCACTATCCTCGTTGATAATCGCAGTATGATAGTATATTTCACACGTGAATGATGCTGGTAACGATAAAGTATACAGCTCTAGCTGGTAGCTTTCCGCAAACAAAAATAAAGTACATAGAGGTCATTTTTTTTTTAAATACTGAAGTTTTATAAATGCTATTTGTACTTGCAGGATTAATTCTAGAATTCGCCGCAATGTTTATATGACAGCCATGAGGGAGGGTGACCAGAATGACTTTGAGTATTTACTTCAACGCTTCAGGCAGTCCAACTATGCCAATGATCAGTTGGAGATGTTGCGCGGAATGGGGGCTTCGAGAAATCCTCAATTGCTGACCAGGTATTTCTTGTTTGTTAAACGAAGATCTTAACAATGGTGGTACATAAGACTTACTTATTGCCACAGGCTATTGTCTGCCAGTCAACCTTTGGCTGAGAGATGATAACTTCCTTTAAATGAAAAGCAAGGAAATATAAATACGAGGTTGCTTGCTTTTTCACTCTTTAGCGTTGTTCTTTTTTCGATAAGCAAGTGAAAGTTTCAATAACCCGGAAATGGGTGAAAAGTATTGGAGAAGAAAATAATTTGATGGTGTAATTTTTGTTATTTATCAGATACTTGGCACTGACTCTGACGAGAGAAGTGAGGTCACACGATAAGTTAAACTCCTTCAACTACGCTCTGCTCGGAAACCAGGAGAATGCGAACACCGTTCTACAGTTTGTTAAGAACAATGTTGAACAAATTAGAGTAGCGTAAGTCATTTTATCTGTGTTTTTGGATTGCCTTTCGATGTATCTAGATGCAGCATAACAGCCGTATACTCGTATTCCATAAACAGGACTGCCTCATTGGTCTAGTGGCAGCAAGCGAGACTGCTAAGCTTAAGGTACTGGGTTCCATTACCAGGTCGGGCAAAGTGTTATTGGGTTTTTCTGTATGGAAATTCTCAGTAGCAGCCGGAGTCTGGCACTGTGCCCGGTAGATGGCAATAGGCTCGCCACCTATTACATGGGACTCAGTAACAGCAACAGCAAAATGTGGGTGAACGGTTTCGAGGAATACAGGCGTGATGCCATTATATTCCATTAACATGCTTGTGTAAACTTTGCCACCTAGCCCGAGGCGATACCGGGGTTCTAAACCTTGGTATAGTTGCCATTATCGTTATACTACATATAACTTTGTTACCGCTATCACGTCCCACTGCTAGGCAAATGTTGATACTGCTTTATTACAATTTCAGTTTCAAGATAGTAAGGATATTGAAAGTGAATCAAGGGTTACTTTTATCTAACCACTAAATTACTTATTTAGGTACGTCGAAGACTCTCCAGCTAGGCCAGTTCACAATGCTCTGGGCAACGTTGCTGCGTACCTGGACGAAGCTGGATTGGTTGAAGTGAGTATTATAATAATTTAAATGTAAAACGATTAATAAAATCACTAAAACTTTCCAAAATATGTTTTAAAACTATGACATTAAGGTTCAATCACATTTAAAAATTGGATTTATATCATTCACTGTTCTAAGTTATTTTTTATTTGCATGTCGCTCTAGTTCATATCTTTATTTTATATTTGAAACACTTGTTTAACTCATATTGTATTGCCTCATTATGTAAGTAGCGTTCTATTAAGTTTGTGTTTTTCTTATATAATGCATGTTAATTTAAGATTTTAATTGTAAAATAACTTTTAATTTTTGAAAAGAGTATACATGGAGTTATTTGCCGGTCTCTTCTCCATAGGACCTACCGCCTTTGGAACCGTGCGCCTAGAGTTTCGACTTTTAAAAGTGCCTGAAAAGGCCTACTTGAAATAAAAACTTTGAGTTTGACTTTATGTTCGGGCACTAGAATGTAAATTTCTCTTTTCTTTCAGTATGAAGACTGGCTTCGCACAACACAAGTTGGCACTGCTGAATACTCCACAGTGATTTCTGCCATCAACTCAGCTCGCAATAACATAGCTTGGGGTACAGCCAATGCTGACGTCATTCTCACCGCGGTTAGAGGCAGCGCTACCATGGCTGTGACGTCGTTTGTCTTGCTGATCACTATGGCTCTCTTGTCAATGATTGCTTAATAGTTTTAGTTTTAAGTGAAGTTGTTAATGTTTTCAGAAAATATACATTGTTTCAGAAAATAACTATTATTTATTCGTTCGTACATTCAGTTCTGTACTGTCTCATTGGACGAGTGGTTTCAGAGCGGTTGCTGAGCTTTCTATCATTATAACCATTCTGATAGATTCTCAGTAGAAATCTGAAGTTTGGAATTAACCAATGTGATAAAGATATTATTACCGATATATCTAATTGGCACCCTTACCCAATATATTAAAGAAGCGCATATTTCAGAAAAGGACAAAAGATATCACATCACATACATAATAATGAATATGAATTCGTTGCCACTCCTAGCACCATCTGTATTTAAATGACTAATCAAATAGTATGTAACCAATCACTTATATGTGTGGATTTCTCTGTTAATGTATGATGGTTAAATAAATAACACATTAACGATCAGTTTCATCCTTTCTGTCCTGTTAATCACAATGATAACAGCAATAGTTTAACTATTGTTGCTGGTGGACAACAAACTCGTTAAATCACCATCCACCAATATTGACAAAGCTGTAAATCTGATATGAGTAATTCTCTACATGCAAGGAATAATAAATTATAATTATTTTGATCAAATTGACTCCCTCGGTGATCTTGGTGGTCAGCTTGGTGATGGTTGCAAGCACCACTACTAAGTGTGAGGAATTCGAACCTCGGATCTGGTAAAGTGTGTTTGGTTTATTATACGAAAATTCTTAGTACTAGCGTAGAGTTTGGGATTGTGCCAGGTAAATGGTAATAGGATGGCCCCATATTACTACCTAATCACATAATAGGGTGTAGCGACTACTACTCGCATCGTGGCAAAAAGTAAAGCTCCATCTATCGGAGTGAAGCTACAACAACAAAACTTGAATCGCACTATAAGAGTTTACAACGATTCTAACACATATCTAACAATAACCGTGGGGATTCTGCCCGCCAGGCTAACCACCTTGCCTGGCGGAGGATCCTCCCTTTTCAATGGAGGAACACCATATCTCGTTCCCCCACAGTGGTGACCCCTGACAATGAACATCTTCGCAACCTTCGCATCATCGCCTTCACTACCCTCTCCACTTCTCCAGTACCCTTCGAACAGCATCAAGCAAGTCTCACCCTGCCAGCCAGCATCCTCAGCCACAACAGGTAACCAGATACTTGAAGCGACTGCGCAAGCCTGGTTCTTCCTATCGGTCATCCAATAGCAACCTTGGCACAGCACACTGCACTTCGGCCGATCGTCTAGCAGAGCTCTCTTCTCCTGGTCGACGCAGCAGCCAGCCACTACGCTTCACTGCTCTACCTCGACTCACTGAGGACTTCGCAGCATCACCGCACCTAGTTCCGACTCACTGCGAACTACGCGGCAGTCGGTTCCGACTGACTGGAATCATCACTACCAACCTGCCAACCAACCCTGACAGGCAACCTAAGACTCAACAGCATGGACCTCTGGTCTGCGGGGGGAGTGATGTAGCGACTACTACTCGCAACATGGGAAAAAGTAAAGCGCCATCCATCGGAGTGAAGCTACAAAAATAAACCTTGAATCGCACTATAAGAGTTCCGACAACAACCGTGGGGCTTCTGCCCGCCAGGCTAACCATCTTGCCTGGTCGGAGGATCCTCCCTTTTCAATCGATGAACACCATACCTTGTTCCATCATAAGGGGATCGGCAAAATGAGGGTTTACAATAATACATGTCTGCTTACACTTTCCTTTTGGAGAATACAGATTAGAGCATGATGCTGTTTGTTAAAAACATGTAATGTTAAATGTTTTTAAGTGATACTGATGGTACATTTTTGTATGTCTCAAACTATTTACTATAAAAAATATGCAACAATACTTTATCTGATACTACTTAAGTATCTACTTTATCTAAATATAACAGGTATCTAATCATAACGGCTGATTATTTTAATCCTGATAAAATTTAAGACTCAATCGTATTTTATATCTGATTATAATCTATAAAAAATATTTTCGATGAATTCATTTTGCATGGTGTAATTGTAAAGCAGGTACGTTTTATAACTTATTATGTTTATCACGTTCAGTAGTTTTATTTGTATTTGTTTCCATACTTAAAACAGAAATATATCTATGCTCGTTTTGTTTCCTTCAAACAGCAATTTTGTAGATGGATTTACAAAGATGCTCAAGGAAATAAACGACTGTGTGATAGATCACACATACACTTTCCATGCACCCCTAATGGAAAGCACCTCCTCGAGTGACGATAGTCAAGTACATTTGGTGCACCCTGGGCAGTCAGCCCCGTTGCTATACTCTCGGGCTGGTTAACCTTTCCACCAGTCCTTGACCAATCCTTATGGAAAAGATGGGTCAGACTATCGCTACAAATATAACCTGGCAAATATAATATATATAGTCTCTTCTCCATAGGACCAACCCACTTTGGAACCGTGCGCCTAGATTCATAACGATTTTAAAGTGCCTGCCATTTGAAATAAGAAACTTTGACTTTGATTTTATTCATAATAAACATCGCTTTTCAGCCATGCGTTTCACTGGTATCGTGCTCCTGGCGCTGGTTGCGCTCGCCAGGGCTGACATCCCACTCGACTTTGAAGAACTAGTGCTACGTAATGATGCCGATCCTACAGCTTACCGACTCCCAGAAGACTTAGATCCCATACACATCGATGTAGAAATTACTCCTTACTTTGAAGCTACTGGGGATAAAGAGGCCTGGACTTTTGATGGCATTGTCACTCTTACCGTGAGGGTAAGTAAATAGCCTTCTCTGATGATAAAATGAAGAATCGCTAAGCATAGTAGGTGAACTCTGACAAAAGCTGAGGTGACAATTAAAAAGAAAAATGTAAAGTACAGTCGCTGCCCTACATTACCTGACCCCTTGAGAATTTGAAATATAATGTCTAGGGGGGTCAGGTAATGTAGGGCAGCGACTGTACATAAAATCTAACAGACGTAACTGGAAGTAATCGGCCAATAATAATTATTGTAATCAATGGTTTGTCACGAGTTTTATGTTTAGAATTATTTAGGTCTACGACTATAATACAATTGGTGTAACAGAAAGATAATTTCTACTTCTGCTACCTTTAATATTGCGTTGGGTAATGTGAGTTGTATTGTTGACAGGCTCTTCAACCCAATCTGAACGCACTCATCATTCAAGAAAACGTTAGAGAAATTGTAGCAGTAACTGTTACTGATGAAGCCGGAGTGAATCTCCAATTGAACCGCTTCACCCCGTTCGAGCGCATCAGAGCGTACCACTTCCTTAGAGTCAACTTGGCTGAAGGAGTCACTTTAACCAATGGTGCAGTTTATCGCTTGACTGTACATTATATCGGTAACATCAATGAAACTCCTCTCTCAAGGGGTGTGTTCAGAGGCAATTACAGAGGCAACGATGGTGTGTTACGGTGAGGATAATATTTTCTTTACCTTGATGATGATTATGATGATGAAAAATAAATACAGATCGCTGTATATGTAAGCTTAATCGTAAGGTTTGCTTTATGAGGCCAATGCCAACTTGTGATATGTTATGTTTTTTGTCCATTTTTCGTAGAGGAATTGTCAATTTGTAATCAAATAAATAACATAACGTACTGTAATTAACGCCTTTGTATGATATAGCAGAGTATAAGAGGTAATTATTTTGTTTAGTTCTAACACCAATCTAAATTTTCAGCTGGTTCGCCGCCACACATTTGCAGCCAACTAACTCCAGGCAAGCGTTCCCTTGCTTCGACGAGCCTGGCTTTAAGTCTACCTTTAACATCATCATCAACAGACCAGCTCACTTTGCCGAGACATACTCCAACATGAGGCTCAATGAAAGCATACCGTAAGTTTAGTTTAGTTAGAAAACCTGACATACTAACCGGGATAACAAGATGGAGTAGCAATAGGCAGGTGATTTTGGTCGGTGGACTTATTTGGGGAAAAATATTTTAAAGTGGCGACCGTGAATCAAAGGATGAATCTGATAAATTAGTAAAGACCGCGGCGAACAATTGGATGCAAATGGCTTAAAGCCGATCGACGTGCTGAGATGGAGGTTAAATAGGAACATGTTTTTTATGCTAACTACCCCAACGGCTACTGGAATTCCTATGACATATCATAAAAAATGCACCGCGACGATTACCATCAATCGATTTATATCTTTTAATAGTAAACCGAAAATCAGATACAAAAGACGTGATCAGTATAATCATTGTGTCAGGTACCGAAGTCAAGAAGTACAAGTATGATTTTTGCATCGCAACCTAGTAGTTTTTTAAAATTTTCCGTCACCTCAATGACGTACTATTATACAACAAACGTTTCTTTTGAATCAATCAATTTATCGCAATACACTGCTAGATATGAGCTATACATATAGCCTTTTTCCAACTTTATTGGGGTCGGTTCTCAGTACTTTACATAAGTAGAGGTCAGAGTTTTTGAACTGCCGAGTCCGGTTATAACCGCAACCAACTGCTAGTGTTTTCCGAGGCACAGAGGGCTCTCGAGGGCTAAAAAACATCTATCCCAGGATCAGACCTGAGGCCGTGGTCAGCCACGGCAAGCGCTGATTATCTAATCGGCAACAGCTATATAGCTATAAGCCCATCGTTAGATAGATTAGGCGTTTTAATTGCACCATATGACCTGATTTTTGAAGTTCTACATCCAGTCTAATCCAGTCTCCGTCGACTATCCTAACTGAGAAAATTTAATAAATGTTTGTAGATTCACTTTTGTCTAATTTTGTGGAAATAAAAGAGTCAATATTTCAGTAACGGTGATCGTGTCAAGGAAATCTTCCGAACCACCCCCAGGATGTCTGCTTACTTAGTCACCTTCCACATCAGCGAAGACTTTACCGTCATTGCCGACAACAACAACGCTACGCACTCCTACAGAATCCTTGCCAGGCCTAACGCTCAAGGACAAGGTGCTTACGCTTTAGAAGTTGGACCTCCCCTAACTGACTGGTTAAGTGATTACTTCGGAATAGACTACTATGGTATGGAAGACAACATCAAGAATGATCAGATCGCTTCACCATTCTGGGCTTCTGGGGCCACTGAGAACTGGGGTTTGGTGACTTACAGGTAGATACTTAATGTTATTTTTCTTCCGTCAGCTATGGTGGGTATAGATACTGACTGATGAGCTGTCCGGCAATTCCGGCAAATACTAATTGGTTTGACATTCACTAATAAAACCATCACTTCAATATTTTATATTTTGTTTACTGCTGTCTATCGAAACAGTAATTAAAGTAACTTCAAAAAGTAATACCCATTCACCATAGTTCACAGATGTAAGTGTTTCACAATGTTTACATTGTTATTTGTTCCTGTGCAAGCGCCTATCGAATTGTTATACTAAAGTATTGCTCTCTTGGTTGTGAGCTATTCAAAAGTTTTTATAATCTGTAGGTAGAGAGAGAGAATTGAGCAGATTCACTTTTCGTTTGGACGTTTCGGTGTAGTATTAAAAAAGTAAAATTTTAGACAAATATCAATTTTCGTACTATTTCTATTCAAGATACTCCAAGTTAAATAGGTAACTTGATGGCGGTAACTAAAACCTTTTTGAGATATATTCAGGAACCAGTATATTTTTATTTATTTATTCTTGTATATATTAATTTAATCGTGTGTTTCAAGGGAGCTGCGTCTCTTATACGAAGAGGGCGAAACCAACGCCGTGGACAAACTGAGCATTGGTACCATCACTGCTCACGAGCTCGCTCACAAGTGGTTCGGCAACTTGATCACCTGCAGATGGTGGGACAATGTCTGGATCAATGAGGGCTTTGCCAGCTACTTTGAATATTTCGCTATGGATGGAGTGAGTAAAATTACGTATTAAACATACATAACGTCATACCTTTTTCCTATGATAGGTTGAAATTACAGAACGATATATAGATATGATAAAATCTTTCCATACCCCTTTGCTTCATCATTTAGTGCCCATATCAGGAGTACAACAGCTAAGTAATGAGATACTTTTATAAATTTGATGATAATAAAAATATTTTAATGATGTTGTCATACGGTATTTCCTTGTACTTTGGCATCCATGTCAAACAGGTCACGTGAATATTAAAATCTTTAGTTATTAACATTTCGCATACCGTCCTGTTCATACAACATCAGCAAGTTTGATTATCCGTATTATTAGGCCCATATATTTGTCTATTGTACAGTTTCTTGAAAATAAGACCACAAAATTTTAGTTCTTTTTTCTGTCTTTCTGTTTCTAAATCAGAATGAATGAATCTGTTATTCGTTACCTATTTATAATTCTATTACTTGTTTCATTAAAATGTATATTTTTTATATAAATAACTGTTATTTCTTTATTAATTGATAGAAGAGTGATACAAGAACATTATTTATCGTAGGTGTATCCAGAACTTGAATTGGAAGACCAGTTCAACATAATGTACTTGCAAAGCGCGTTGTCAACTGACTCTTCTGCCAGCACCAGAGCTCTGCAGCACACAGTGAACAGCCCTACTGAAGTTACTGGACACTTCAGTGGTATCAGCTACTCTAAGGGAGCTTCCCTTCTCCTCATGATGAAACATTTCCTGACAGAAAACACCTTCAGAAAGGCCTTGAACTACTTTTTGGTTGAAAAGTAAAGTATTAGTTTTCACATGACTTTCTCAAAGAACCTTAAAAGGTCCTAACTCTATTTCTTTCATATAAATTTGCTATATATATATTTTTCAAATGTCTCTCAAATCTATAGATTACTTATTTACATACATATGTAGCTTTGCGAATAAACAGCCGTTTAATAAGAGCTTTTGTATGGGTAAACGATGGTTTTCATTTTAATCATCTGTTATATTTTTGGAAACTTGGCCCTGAGTAAAAATTCAAACTCGGCTAAAAATAATCAACAATTGGAAAATTGGAAACGGTGATGATATTATAATAAATAATATTTTCTAATATTTTATTGTATCTGCTATTAAAAATATTCTTTTCAGTTCCTATGAGCACACCTTCCCATCAGATCTCTACAGTGCCTTCGCCAGAGCGGTATCTGAAGACGAAGGGCCATTCAGAAACTTCGATATTGCCTCTTTCATGCAGTACTGGGTTGACGAGCCTGGGTTCCCAGTCCTTAACGTCAACGTCAACATGAACTCCGGTGTAATGTCTCTTAGGCAGGTAAGAAAACAACGGTGGTCCATCAGTGAACCCCGCAAACTGCTACATTATACACTTGTCCTAAATTGTACCACAGAACTCGTGGTATACTATGTCCGTCCAATCAACCGTTATAATCGTCCCTATAAAAACATATCTTGTTTTACTTATACCTATATTTTTGCTAATAGGAGACATATTAAAGAAACTAATAGGTCCAGTTTTAAGGATGCCGGGAGCATGCAATATTACTGATGTAATTAAAAAATATTTTGTTAAGTTTTAAGTCTTATTCCATTCACTAACAAGCCTATTTTATCACCAGGAACGTTTCTTAATCAGCGCAACTGCCAGCCAGACTGAACAGGTATGGCCCCTGCCCCTCACTTACACGACTGGTAACAACCCTAACTGGGAGAACCTTGTACCAACTAGGGTGATGACTGAAAGAACTGACTCGCTCCAGAAGGATCCAGGACATGAATGGGTAATTTTCAACGTGCAGCAGAAAGGTAAGTTTCCCCTGATGAAGATTAGCATAATATAATACTCGTGCTAGCCTTCTACCTAACCCTTCGGGCAATGCAGACACTGTACTCTGTACTGTACTATTGTTCACCGAAATTTTGCGAATACTGTGAGAATTTTTACTCAAATTCTGAAACGCTTACTCAAACTACCTCAATTTTAAATATTCGTGAAGTTTCACTTTCAAAGTTAAGTTTAAGATCATAACCGACCGATCTACAGAAGCACACTATAGTGTATCATAAAAATGTCTGGCACCAGTTATTGACTACTGATTCTATTTCTAGGTATATACCGCGTGAACTACGACACGCATAACTGGCAGATGCTCGCGAGCGCTCTGAATAGAGACCACAACACTATCCATCATTTGAACAGAGCTCAGGTATGATTTGTTATATCTTATCCAGAGAGCATTTCAGTGTGGGTGGTTGAGGACGGCCCTCGCGCAGTCGCTTTATATAATAAAGCGATATTATACTGCATCTGGCTAGACTGGGATCTGTCCTTAGCATACGAGTAGTTGGGAAAAGGTGAAAAGTCTAAGCACATAATAAGTTTCAGAAGATTTCAGGAGTATGCTCAGATTTTGTTAAAATAAATTTTGAAGATACTTTGTTCTTCTTGATTTTTAAATTACAATTACGTAAATACTTATACTTTGCCCTAGGCTAATTTAATTGTTTTAGAACTCAAAGAAACTAGCGATCACTCTTTTATTTCTATCCAAAGAACCGCGCGAAGAAGGCCACAAAATGAATGCTTTGTTTCTTTGTTTCAGATAGTTGATGACGTATTTGCCCTGATGCGCTCTGAAAGGATGTCTTACGATCTTGGTTTCCAAGTAATTGACTTCTTGAAGCGGGACACCAGTTTCTATTCATGGTACCCGGCCATTTCTGGCTTCAACTGGTTGAGGAACCGATTCCTGCATCTACCTGGAGTCTTGGCTGAATTTGATGTAAGTATATAATGGAAAGAGAAGTGGATAGATGCTGGCGATCTTTGTCCAGCTGTGGGAGAGAAAAGACTAACATGAATAACTTGAAGGAAAGTTTTATATGTCAATTTTGTTCAATTTTTTTTAGTTTTCATGCTGATTTAGTAATTATTGTAAGTATTATAGTATCTGTCTAACTATTATGACGGCATCATCGGCTGCTGAGCGTAAGGTTTTGAATAATTCTAAGTTGGTAAATCTTACTGGGTTTTTGCAATAGATGAAAATAGGCTGACCTCTATAACAAGGGACTTAAGGGCATCAGCGATGTGACCAACATAATTAATTGACCTATAATAAACAGTACACAATTGTCAAAGCCTTCGGGAAATACAGACATAATGGTATGATCTTCTTTTTTACTCTGCTTTTTTTCTAGGAAATTATCTTCAGCTTCCTGGACGCTGTTGTGGCTGACCTTGGGTACAACGTGGGTGCTAATGAACCACTCACGAGAACCCTGAACAGATTCTATGTGCTAGCTTTCGCTTGCAATATCGGACATGAGGGCTGTGTCAGCGATGCTGTGCAGAAGTTCAACGCTCTATTCACTAATAACGTCAGGTATGTTCTCATATTTTTTTATGTGCGGAAAGTTGTTGCGGTGTTTTGATTACCCAAGTAAAATCTAACACCCACAGCGACCAATAAGCATTGAATCCTTTTCTCGGTCATGTAGTTTTCCGATAGAGTAAAAAAAGGCAGTGCAATTGCAATAACCGCACACTAAGACTCCGTATCTGAAAAAAGATTTATGCATTCAGTGCATCATTATCAATTTTATCCATCGACTCGATCAAAACGTCAAACAAAAACTTACACTCAAGCTAGAAACAACCTGAAGTAACTACACCGGCACACACAAAAAAGTTGTCAGTACTTTTGACCAGACCCATCTAGGATTATGTATTTCGATGCGCTGAATCCGAATTTGAGGTCAGTTTTGGAGGGTATTTGTGATGTGGATTCAGCGCATCGAAATACACAAAAATAAAAATTGATCTAGTTCGTAAAAAAAATTCTCGCTTGCATAACTGTATTTTATTTAAATTTATACCAATTTTTAACGGTTTTTTGCAATTTACTAAAAATTTTGAGGATGTGCGGGTTAAACCAACCCCAAATTCGGATTCAGCGCATCGAAATACATAAGTCTAGATGGGTCTGGTCAAAAATACTGACCACTTTTTTTGTGTGCCGGTGTTATAAAATTTGGCAATTAAATCCTTATCCTTAAATTCAAGACCTTCAACGTTTTAATGATGATAACTCGTATTTTTTTAACATACTTTAAAGATGCATATGAGTATATGTACATATCGCGTGCCTGACTGCTATTTACTTACACTGTGTAAACCGCTATTATGATAAAAGTAATCATGTTAAGTAACGATTTAATAAAGGCGAGAGGAAATTGACCGAGCCTATAAAGAACAATAGTAATTTGTTGAACATGTCAGGCAATGTGAAGAAAATCTCCAAGTTCATACAGTCTATAATCGGCTTATAGCTTTGGCCTATATCGGTTTAGATTTAATTGAAAGATTTTCTATTTCATCATTATCTGCCTAGCCTTGCCTCGAGGTCGGCTCCTAGTCTTACTAGATGCATTTTCTCCGACGCCACTGCCATCTGACTTCAACCACCCAATTATTGGGAGATAGTGGTGCTCTTAGGTTAGACCGGTTGTCAGACTTTTTTGGGCTGCTGAGATCTGTCATCTGACATAGTTTCTACTGTCCTCGTTGATACAAAATTATTATTACAAAGATTATAACTGAAAAGTCCTATTTCGAATAGGCCTATTGTACCTATTGGGTTTTTTCCATATGATAAGCTTCAGGAACTCGTAGAAGACTGCAATGATACGCACCACGGTGCTGAATCAGAACCTAAAATAGTCATAAATTTGCGTATGGATAAGACCTACCTAAAGAGTCCATTTTTTAATGTCTCTACGTTGCTTAAAGGGTTAAGTCTTTTATTGTATTGTTCTCTTCTTTATAATTCTTTAATATTTCAGCGTCAATCCCAACTTGAGGCGCCATGTGTTCTGCCAGGGTCTCCGCGCCGGTGGTCTTCAAGAATGGACGTTCATGTACAATCGCCGTCAGAACTCCAACAACCAGGGAGATGACGTCGCTATGCTGAGAGCTTTAGGATGTACTACTAATAATCAAGCTAGACAACGGTGAGTAACTTAACCTACTTAGAATAAATCTGAATGTGATAGGATCTGATTTTACTCGTAATTATATCTTTTACTTCCTCGTCTATTACGACTTGTGCTTTTTTTTACGTTTATTCTATTCACCTTTGACTAAGAAATAATTAGTCTGACTTATTAGACTTTATTCGAATTGCCTCACTGGGATAGTGGCAAGCGCAGCTGCTAAGCGTGAGTGGGTTGATCTCTGACCAAAGTGTTATTGGTATTTTCTTTTAGAAAATTATCAGTAGCAGTCCAGAGTTTGGATTTGTGTCAAGCAGATAGAAGTAGAATCGCTCATACATGTCCTTGGCGAAATGTGGGTGTACATACAGTGCTTCTCTGGCTATCCCTTTGGGAAACACTGGCGTGAACCTATATGTAATGTAATGCCTTTCGCCAGGTTTTTGGATATGATCCTGACAGACGATGTGAAAGCTCAGGACCGAGTGAATGCCTTCACTTTCTTCTACATGGGAGACCGATCCAACGCTAATGTTGCTCTGCAGTTCCTCAAGGCGAACATTGATAGCATCAGGGAAGGGTAAGACACTCTTAAAGCTGCTTTATACTTTTAATACACCATTAGTCGATAAATATTCTTAAGTTCATTGTTTTTGTTTGCTTTTTGGTTCGAGGTGGTTTTCGTGACTAGACCACGAAGGTAATGGCGGAACGAGCTAGATAAATTAAATTATCAATGGTCCATAATAGCTCTAGATTGAAAGGTCTGGAAATTGTGGGCTTTCGCCCAGCCGTGGGATGATGCAGGCTACCAGTAGCAGTATTGGTACAATGACCGCAAAAATTCAAATCCTGGGTAGAGCATATTACTAGTGTGTTTTTCTGAAAAATTCTCAAAGTTTGGAATTGTGGCAATAATTGGTAATATTATTTAATTACGATACTATTCACATTTTTTATTTGTTAACAGAGTCGTCTTACCAGCGTGGTTCAACAATGTTATCGCCAATCTTGCCAGTTATTTGGACGAAGAAGGTTTGCAGGACGTAAGTGAATGAATAAATCTTTTGTTTATTAAAACAAAACACTGACACTCACACGCTCACTCACTGATTAGTCAGGAAATCTCAATAAAGCCTACAAACTTTATATCGAGCAGGTTTTTTATATGGTTCAGGCATCCGCTAAGAGATGTTTTTCCAAAATTCAACCCTTATGACAGTGAAATAGGGTTTCAAATGTATTAAAATTTTATCTTTCCATGTAGGCGAAGTTGCGGGCAACTAGTAATCATATAGTTATTACTAGCTGTTAGTCACTTCGTCTGCATATATGTATGTTGTTTTCTGGACCTCAACAACAGAGACATCTATCGGTATTACAAAAAAATCATCAATATCGATTTAGCGGTTTAGGAGGAGAATAATTACGAACACACACACTCACACACTGCAATTTTATATACATCGTACATCTTTAATGTACGAGTAAACAAGGAACATTTTACAATAAATGTCGGGAGAATCCCGTTATCACCACTTAAACAATCTATTAAAAATTAAATATTTATCTGAGATAGAATTTTTGCTCAGGATTGCTGGAAATATCGATAGAATTAATACGTGCGACAGAGATGAAAATATAATAATATTTTTCCTCTTAACAACGATTTTCTATATTTTCAGATGGAACAATGGCTCCGAGCTAACCAAAACTCCATCCCTGAATACTCAGTGGGCATCAGTGCCATCACATCGGCTAGGAACAGCATGCGATGGGGTACTGACAGAGCCCAAATGATCCTCAGAGCGGCCCGAGGATCTGGAGCAGTTCTTCTGCCAACGACCATGATCTTATTCTGGACCGTCCTAGCTATGTTATTGAAATAATTTAAGCTATCATAATACGTGTTTTTAATAAGATATTTATTGTTTAATTAAATATTTACTTCTTTTAAAGATTTCTTGTTTCTATTCCAATAACGTGGGTGACAACGTATATGCCGCTTCTGATGGTAAATTGTTATTGTGGAATATAGATAGGAACATAAATCGCGCATTTCCGAGACTATAATCTTTTCACTCCCTCTTTTGAGAACCCAATGATGTAGTCTCTTAGAAAAACTCAATTTCAGATTCCCCAACCTGAGCGTGCGTGGGAGGAAACTCTTCTTCGAACCGCACGGTATGAGATCAGACTGGCTCTTGGGTTATATTTTTTGTCAGTAGTTTTGTTCAGAAAAATCATTATTTGTAACTGAAATCATGACATAAAGCTACGCAGAAACTGACGCAAAATCTACTGCGATTGAAATACCTCTCTCATGTCTATAGAAACAAGCACAGCTTGGTGCTCATGAACCTTTAATTTTTAAATAAGAACGATGACGTCAAAATTAGACATTGCACTTAAGACTAGACTTTTATCCAAGATTTTACAAGAGGTTGTAGATAAAATATTGCGAAACATGAAACCTTCACCCATTTTGGCTAGTTTTCAATATCTGCTCTATAAATATCATAAGCTAAATTGCTTTAAGTACGTACGTTTAATGTTATCAAGATAATCGTATTTCGAGATGCTTCTGCAGGTTCAACTAGAGACAATACGATTCACTACAGCGAAAATCAATCTACCGTCGTTTAGTTGTAAACACAGCTGCTAAGCGTCACGTCCTTCGATTTGGACGGGCAAAGTGTTATTTGATTTTTCTGTATGGAATTTTTAGTAGCAGCACGGAGTTTGGAACTGTGTTATAATAGTATGTAATGTGACGTCATTTTATCGCATACCGTGTTAGTAATAACAGAGGAGTCACGGCAGTCACTCACTCAGGCACGGTGAAACGGGCATGAGGGCATTGCCATCTATCATACACATTCCCAAATGCCGTGCTGCTACTGAAAATATACATTCAGAAAAACTTAATAATACTAAGTCCGAGAATCGAGCCTTCACGCTCAAAAATCGCGCTTTCGACCACTAAACTAATGAGGCAACCAGTTACTTAATAATTGTATTATTTTAAGAGGAATTCAAGTAAAACAATAAAACTATAGTAGTTTAAAAGACAAGTGGTGCATTATCAAGACTGATAACGTAACACTTAAGATGCTGCTTATCAGGCGGAGTAAAGACACACAAATATCAGCTAGTTACTCCTTATACAGGTTGGACAATAGTTGATACTAGTGAACATAGCAGGTTAGATCATTTAATATTAGAATTAATAAGCGTATCTTCTTTTTAAAAAAGGTTTTCTTTATCACAGAACTACTTGCTATTCTATATTTAATTTTGAAGTGATGGTTGGCACAGTGATTGAACTGCGATTGATTGATCGATTGCGGCGATAAGGCTGTCGCGGGTTCGATTCTTACATACAGCAAATGAGTTCTGGTTTGGGTGTTTGTGCATGTGAATACTTGTGTTAGTAGACACACTCACGATGCAGGATTTATTCCTAGTTTGGGGCAATGTTTTTATAGAACAAAAAATATATACTGCTTTCTTAAATTTAGCAGTAGAAGGAATAAAATAATGTGGGGATTGATATCCTCAGGGAATGGCTGTGTGAAAAAGACCCCGATCCCCAGTTTTTACATGTTCATGTTAACTGTTTTCTGTCACGAAGTGCATTTGTATTATCGCATTATTTTATCGCTTCTACTGCTAAATTTAAGAAAGCTATATATAATTTTTGTTCTTTAAAAACATTGCCCCAAACTAGGAATAAGAGGACTTTTCCACACAACCATCCCCTAGTGATCCAGGGGATGGTTGTGTGGAAAAGTCTTCATTGAGGGAAGTTAATGCTATCCCCAAAGAAAAGGAAGCAAATTCACTTTGGTCCTCAGGTCAAACTGTATTTCGAGGAACAAGACCTTTAATTATTCCTTCAGAGATTATATTTTACTGTTAGCCTGTCACATCCCACGGCTGGGCAAAGGCTTCCCTGATCCAGTCTAAATAAAATATATAAAAAAACAGTCTTACTAAAAGAAGGTGAATTACTGTTACTGTTCCAGTGCTGGGCAAGGGTATCTTCTCAAAATGAGAAGGGTTAGACCTTAGTCCACCACGCTGGCCCGGTGCGTGTTGGCGGACTACACACACCGTTAAGAACTTTCTGGAGCCCTCTTAGGTGTGCAGGTTTCCTCACGATGTTTTCCTTCACCGTAACAGAGAGAGAGATAATCGAATTCTGATCCGCACATGATTCCGAAAAGTCAGAGATGCGGGCCGGGTTTGAACTCAGACCCTCCTGCATGGAAGGCAAGCATTAAACCGCTAGGCTATCACTGCCAATGTACTCATGTAGATCTTTTTTTCCAGTCATGTATCAAAATCTTCTAGCTATAGCATCAATATGCTTGCTAACAAAAGGCGCATATGGCGACACAAACTACAGACTGAACACTCCAATCGTGCCGTCAGAATACCAGATCCTCATCGCCCCATACTTCGCCACCGGCGATGAAAACCAGTTCACATTCGATGGTACTGTCAGCATACAATTCACAACGACCGCTAACACCAACGAAATCAAACTGCACTCCCATGATCTAATTTATAGTTCTGAAGATATTGTCGTACTGAACTACGATACAGCAGATATAATTGGTTTGAATGCTACTAATCCTTTGGAGTTTAATAATAACTACACATTTGCTTACATCAATTTGCAAAGTAATTTGGAAACGGGAGTCCAGTATATTTTGCAGATCAGATACAAAGGACCAATAAGAACAGATTTGAATGGTTTCTACAGAAATTACTATTTGGAGAATGGAGTTACTAAGTAAGTACAATTTCTTTCTCTAAGACTATTTTGTTTGTATCTAAAAAGTGATTTTGATTATGGTATCATCCAGCTGCATTGCTCATGCGCAGATGCGATATCGCTGAAAAGGCGAGGATTATCTGGCTAATATAATCTTACCTACTTACTACTCTACCTAAATAGACACAATTATTTTGGTTAGTAAGACATTTTTTATATGTTCTTGGTCTTTTTTCTTTGGGACCTTCGTTTAATATATGTAGAATTTTACAATACTACTATTTTCATAAACTACTTACACATTATCGACAGCATTATGAACCTACATGTGCTTGTACTTTACAAGTAAATGAATTCATGTTGATACCTAACCGATGCATAGACTTAATATATCCTTTACAGTTGTGTCATTCGTCAAGTTTGATTCTTATTTTAGCAATTCTAAATCTTGTTAGTATTTTATGTCTTTGCCCACGGTGGGAAATTTTTAAGATAATATTATCTTATGTACATTGTGTCTGAAAATTAGCAGTACCTACTGTTAAGTAGGATCAAGTACTATGATAAGCCCGTTCGTTGTTTATATGATTACAAGCTTACCAGTTGTTCAAGACGGTATTAAAAAATAATGCACATTAATTTGAGGGGCTTAAAACATTTTACAGGGGTAGATAGGCTCATTGTAAAACACTTCAGTTACGTCACGTTTACATTTTGTTTTAGTACAGTAATCTTTCTCATTGTTGTAGCGCTTGCAAGCGCGGCTGTTAAGCGTGAGTTCCTTGATTTTATTTCTAAGTATGATATTTGACATTTTTAATAGCAGTGCGGAGTTTGTAACGGTGGTTGGTTGATATCGATGGGGTCGTTGTCTGTTGCATAAAACTTAATAAAGGCATCGACGAAATGTGGTTGAAAAGAAAAAAATAGTTCACTCAAATGCGCGCGCACGATCTTTTCATACATTTTTGGCTTACGTACGATTGAGGTTGAGAAAACCTTGTACTAGAATTCTAGTTCAAAGTTACTCCGTAAGAAATTTTTCTTTAAGACTAGCTCGTCAAGCTTGTTTTTATGTGGCAGGTGCGTGGAAGATGCATATTGAAAATTAAAAAGAAATTATACTGAAAAAGGCGACACGGTTGGCGCAGTGGTTGAGAGATCGACAACTGTGCTACGTGTCGCGGGTTCGATTCCCGCACGGAACAAATATTTGTATGATCTACAGATTGTTGTTTCGGGTCTGGTTGTGTGTGTATGTGTATATATGTTTCTGTAAACGCACCCACAATACAGGAATTATTCCTAGTATGAGGCAACTTTCTTTTTAAAGATTTAAGAATGCTGCATTTTAGAATGCTGTCCTAATTTCTGATTACAAAAAATAAAATATCAATTGATAAAGTAAAACAAATATGTGAAAACATAATGTCTCAGTGGAATTACCTCATCTATAGTTAAAGCAAACATTTGATAATGTTGAGATCTGTTATCTGAAACACATCGCTATGATAGACATTTACAGAGTGCCGATAACTGTAAGCTGCTTATAAAACGTCTAAAGATAAAGTTTACAATAGAACAAAATAGGTAGAAACAGTAAAATCATCAAAAACCATTTCAGTATTCATAGTTTTACTCGACATTCGTTTAACGCGAAGCTAAAAATAGTTGAAAACAGTGCATATGCGCGCGCACGATATTTTCATACATTTTTATCTTAAAAATAATAATGATCTCATTGGTCTAGTGGTCGCAAGCGCAACTGCTGAGTGTGAGGTCCTGGGTACGATTCTCGGGTCAGGAAAAGTGTTATTGGGTTTTTCCGTATGAAAATTCTAAGTAGGAGTACGGAGTCCAGAATTGTGCTCGGTAGATGGCAATAGGTCTCCCATGACATGGGACTCAATAACGGCATCGGCGAAATGTGGGTGTACAATTAGTAAACCTCTGCCTAACCCTTCGATGAGTACAACTTAAAGTAGAAACGTTACGGGATCTATCCTTTACAGATCTCTGGACCTGTACGTAGATTGAGAGCAAATTATTGACTACTAGCTTCCGTTCGCGCGTCTTCGCCCGCGTGGTTTACGAATCCGTACATTTTTCCGGGATAAAAAGTATTCCAGACTATAATCTATCACTGTGCCAAATTTCATCCAGATCCGTTCAGCCGTTCTGGCGTGAAAGAGTAACAAAGATCCATCCATCCATCCATCCTCACAAACTTTCACATTTATTATATTATGTAGGAAGTAAGATAGTAGGAAGTAGGATGAATTACAAAGTGTAAGGTATATATTGTCGGAAGTATGATTTTGCGTCAATGACTCTTTCCCTTTCCTTTTTAGTTTTTATAAATTAAGTTTTTGTTGTATTTTTTGTAAGTTAAGTATGTAATTAATGTTAGGTAACGTTGGGGCTCTCATGTCCATGGAGACAAATGCCTCTAAATAAATAAAGAATAAAAAAAAAGTGTAAGGTATTTAAGCAGTCATTCTGGCATGCAAATATTTTGGTGTAATAAAAAGCCTAAAACAGTCCGGCAACTAACAGGAATGATTTGAAATAACGGTATCTTTATGTAGTATTGTATTTTTTATATAACCAATGTTATTACAACGGCACCTGGAAAAGGTTGTAGTGATGATGATAATTAAACGAATCTCACTAAAATCATCACAATTCCAAATTGCTGTCGGACTGCTGTTGTGAATGCCTAATTTGGAGTTCGAGGTGTGTGATCATCACGCTAACAACCGCGTTTGCACTAATAGACCATTATACATTTGACTGAGATATATTCTTAATGACATACATTTATTAATATTTCAGATGGCTAGGTGCAACACAAATGGAGCCAGTTCACGCGAGGAAGGTGTTCCCGTGCTTCGATGAGCCGGAATTGAAAGCGACCTTCACTGTTGGGATCGACCGCCCTGCTAACTACCAACCTTCGTTATCCAACACTGAGATTGAACGAACCGAAATATTGTAAGTAAAACTTATTAATCTGATCATTACTTGTGTTAACGGTAAGGGAAAATATCTTGAGGTAACCTGCACAACGGAGAGGGCTCCATAAAGTATTTGCGTTTGTGTGTAGTTCGCCAGCACTCACCAAGCTAGCGTGATGCACAAAAGCGTAATCATGTCTATCCTAAAAGAAGACCCTTGTCCAGCAGTTGGGACGGTAATGGGCTGAAGTCATTGATTAATTCAAACTAATTAAAACCTACTACTTAATGTCAAATACTTGAACGAGTGGCTTTTGGTAGAAGTCATTATACTGCATGATTAAAACCTCAATAAAACTTGATATCTGAAAATTGGACATCACTTACTATTATCGATAAAGATGTCCAGTATAATTTGATATTTCTCATTCAAAATTCCAGGCCAAATGGCAACATCAGAGAGGTCTTCTATCCAACGCCAAGGATGTCAACGTATTTGGTGGCGTTCTTGGTCTCAGAGTTTGAAGCAGGTGCTCAAAGCATGAATGGAACTGAAGAGTTCGGTGTGTACACTCGCCCACAAGCAAAGAACCAGACTGAATTTGCTTTTGAATTTGGAAAGAAGATCGTAGATGCTTTGGGGACTTACTTTGGAATTGACTACTATTCTACAAACAGTCATTTGAGGTTGGACCACGTAGCGTTGCCGGATTTCAGAGCTGGGGCTATGGAGAACTGGGGTCTTATAAAATACAGGTATGTTTAATTTGATGGCTTAGTCGTATTGTTTATTGCTCATTCCCTAATTCCTTAAAATTTTTGACTTAGTGGTGAAAAAGTAATTAAATCAAGTGTATTAATACCAGCTAGCCATTTAAATATTCTCTTATTATTTCTATAGCTATTTGCTGTTTTACTTCTTTGCTGATCTTGAAAAGGTGACTATTTTAGTCATGCTTTTTTACCACTTTATAAGATATAAGAAAATGTATGGATAAAGAAGAACAGAAGATAAGCCTCGATGATAATGATTCTAACTTCCTCTTTTAAATATTTTTTTAGAGAGGCTTTACTGCTATACGTCCCAGAAGACTCGACTCCTTACTTCAAATACAGGGTCGCACAGATAGTGGCGCATGAGACCACCCACATGTGGTTTGGGAACCTCGTCACCTGTCATTGGTGGAGCAACACCTGGCTGAATGAAGGTTTTGCCAACTATTTCCAGGATTACATGACTGCATTGGTGTGTATTCTGTACCCTGAATTCCATACTTACTTTTTTTTTTGGATGAGATAATGGAAACCGTACTGCTATTGAAAAGCAATTGTTTCTATAAAAAAAACAATCACCAAGAATCCGCAGCACGAGCGGAACGGTGTATCGCGTCAGTGTGAGGGAAGCTTAATACTTATTCTTCTTGATTATTGTTTTAGAGAAACATTTTGACGTGTACAAAGCCAGGTATACCTAATATTAGAAAATTAGTTTTTCGTCGTACATTTTGATCATACACAAAAGTCATTAAGATGTTAATTGGCACCATGCTATAGTGCCTTGCAATGAAATAATTTGAGATACCATTCAACAGGTGGAACCAGAACTAGGTTCAGCCAATCTACTAGTAACCGGCTCAGTATACTCTGCGTATGATGCCGACAGCTCTCCGTCTTCTCCGCCAATCACGAACATCAATGTCAACTCTCCTGCCGAAATTAGCGGTCATTTTGGAACGATCACTTATCAGAAAGCTGGTTCTGTGATCAGAATGATGCATCACTTGATTCAGGATGACGCCTTCAAATATGGCTTGAATTTCTACTTGAGGAACAAGTGAGTTTTTTTTTTATGTTTATTGTTTATTATATTTATCTATGTTTGTCTACCAAAAACGAGGTATTAAATAAAAGTTGCCTTTATATAACCCAAAAATCCTGCCTAAGAACAACTATTTGTAAGTATATGAATATTTGGTCCGTGTGGTTAACGAAATTGTTCGAAAACTCGGCCTAGTCAATACTAGTAGTTTTATTACACCACACTGTGGATATCTAGGTTTTGGAAAATTGCAACAACCTTCATTCAAGAAAAGTACATTCATTAGAATTATTATAATTTTAAAAAGAAGACTAATCAAATACAGATGTACGAATAATTGGCAAAGTCAATGTTCTGTAAATTTTATTTCTCTTTGTAGCTCATTTACTTCCGGCTATCCAGACAAGCTCTACCAAGGCCTAAGCGAAGGAGTCTCCACTTTTAACGCATTGTCGTCTTATCCCGGCGCTGACATTGCTGACGTCATGGGCTCTTGGATCTCTCAGGCTGGACACCCTCTTCTACAAGTTGACATTGATTATCAGACTGATACTGTCACTTTGTCTCAGGTCAGTAGATTTTCCATAGATAATATTATCTAAATACTATAATCTTCTTGCGTATATGTGATTATCATTGTAATTGGATATGGGAACTACCAGTTCCCGTAATTCATCATTCTCATCACTCTTCTACCCTCATCCCATTTTAACAGTGTCGCGAGGTATTCCTAATTCTTGTAACCAATATGCATAAATAACCTGAAAAATAAGAACGACACACACTTACAACTTACATCACCCCTCTTACCTATGGAGGTAGGCAGAATCTACAATCTGCAACGTACTATCCTTATATTTGTTCCATAAACATACTTTTTGCTGCATCTACATTCATGCAACGTTTAATGCATGATGCATATTAAACGACTTGAGTGAGATATGAGAAACAAGAGCGGCTTTTGAAATCTTTTCTATTTTCAGAAACGTTTCTACATAAATGCGTCCCACTCATCAAACGAAACGTACAAGATACCGATAACGTACACAACGCAGAGCTCTCCTGATTTCGAGAATACAAAACCAATATTCATCATGGAGAACCAAACATATGAGTTCCAAATTGCAAACATTAGCCAAGGTCATGGTTGGGTTATATTCAACATTCAAGAAACAGGTATGGGTATAAAAGTTTTTTTTTTTTTTTTTTTTTTATGTCATATGCGGCAAACGAGCAGACGGATCGCCTGATGGTAAGCGATTAACGTCGCCCATGGACACCCGCAACACCGGAGGAGTCACAAGTGCGTTGCCGGCCTTTTAAAAAGGAGTACGCTCTTTTCTTGAAGGTTTGAAGGTCGTATTGGTCCGGAAATACCGCAGGCGACAGTTCATTCCACAGTTTTGTTGTGCGAGGCAGAAAGTTTCTAGAGAAACGCACATTTGTGGACTGCCAACCATGTAAATGATGGTGATGGAACTGCTGTCGCGTAGAACGATGGCGGAAAGAGGCGGCAGGGATCAGTCCGAACAATTCCTCGGAGCACTCCCCATAGTATAGGCGATAAAAGATACATAGAGAGGCCACATCTCTAAGTTGGTGAAATTCACATGGATCCGTAGGATATTCCATACAAATAGTATCACTGCCTCAATTTCCAGAGTTCACAACGCCCAGCTGGCGTGACATTCTGAGTTAAATTTCCCAGGCTGTCAAATTCTCAGTAGCAGTCGAAATTAAAACAGACGAATTTGGAATAGTGACGGCAATAGGCTCACTCCCTGTAACACTGGACTTAATGGCATCTGCGTAGTGTAGGTGTACACCAAGTCTCCGTTCTACCCTTGTTTTCTGCCTTACACTTCGGAGCTATGGGTTGCTGATTTATAGAATGACTTATGATGACACCATTTTAGTTAGTAATTCTTCTGTTGAATAGGTGACTTCAATTATCAGACTTTTTCCTTTTTAGGCACCGTTGAAATATTGTTCTTGGGTCTAATTAAGATTTTTTTAACAGGGTTATACAGAGTTAATTATGACGATCACGCTTGGCATCACATTGCGTCTGCTCTGCAAGGAAACGACAGCAAAGTCATACATCCTCTGAATCGTGCTAAGGTTGGTATATTGATTAAAGTATATACACCATTCTTTTTGGTATATATGAAAGCCGAAACACGTTTCAAATATTTTCATTTATAGAGTCTGTATAAAAAAAATCAAAAATGTATAATGAAAATTCATAACTTTACAAGCTTGTTGTTGCCTCGCTGTCCTCTCATAAACATGGCCATCTCTAGTTTCAGTACGACTAGGGCGGCGTAGGGTAGCGAGGTGAGTGCGCTGGCGCATGCCGCTGTGTCACGTATATGGCCATGCTCCGATGGATGAAAGTTCAGTCAGAAAAAGATTTTTTAAATATTATTTGGACAAAATATAACATGGTCTAAAAATTATTACAATCGGTTCTGTTCTGAAAAAACTATTTTCAAGTTTGTTTTATACTAAAAATATGTTGTATAAACTTTAAAAAAATATACAAGTAGAAATTAAAGGTCTAAAAAGTGGTGTACAACATTGCAGTAAATGTTTGCTGAGCCTCTTGAAGAATAGTGTCGTGATTCGTGATGTTACTTTTATTTCAGATTGTCAACGATCTTTTTGCATTACTGTACGCGGATGAAGTATCCTTCTCAACTCTTCATAGCGTTCTGGAGTTCCTCCCCGGAGAATCTGATTACTCAGTGTGGTTCGCAGCATTGAAAGGATTCAATCAATTGTGGCACAGTTACCTTGGAGACGAGGAATCTTTGACTTTAATTGAGGCAAGTATCAAATATTACTTTTGAAGACATATATCGTCTCTTGCGTCGTGATAACCACATCGTACAGTACATCCGAGTCTTTCTGATGAAGTCTTAAATTAGACAACAAGAAAAACTATGAAAACGCAAAATTAATAATGATTCATCACTGTTTCACCACTGACTAATTAGCTAGCTAATTAGATAGCCTATTCAGAAATTATCAGATAGAACGCGTTCAGATTTCAGTACCGCTATCACGAGTTTTCTTACTATTTACTATCATAGTAAAGTAAATTTTCATGATAGCGATTTTAGTTCTTAACTCGGTTACATTAGGGATTAGAGTCGCTTATGTGACATACATATGTGTCATAGTAAAGTTTTGATTTACTATTTACTATATTATAGAGATGTCATGTTAGCGACTCTAATCCCTAATGTAACCAAGTTAAGAACTAAAATCGCTTGAATGAAACTTTACATTTACGTTTATTTAAACGTAAATCTAGCTTATAAAGTCTCTGATTCACATTAATTCAAATAAAAATAATCAGCTAATACTGTAATTTCTTATCTGATATTTTACCTATTTGTATCGTGTTACAACTTATACCTTTTTCAGGCGTATATCCTTCGTTACCTGGAGTATGGAGTGTCAACCTTTGGCTATGAAGTAAGAGATACGGACAGTTTTGCGGATTTGAGGAACCGCATGCAAATATTAGAGTTCGCGTGCAAATTGGGACATAATGGTTGTGTGAACAGGGCTATAGCTTTGTTACACGAATTAACTCATCATGGCGTTGAGTGAGTACACTAAAAAGATAGTATAATTATGTGACAGGCAATGAAAAAAATGTATCTAAGTTTCAAACTTAACGTAACTTTCTTGGCGCTGTGTTTGAGCGATGACCAGTTGCATGCACGGTTGCTGAGCATAAGTTCTTGGGTTCGATTCCTAGGTCAGGCAAAGTGTTATTCAAATTTTCTGAAATTCTCAGTACCAGTTCAAAGTTTGGAATTGTGCTATCTATTACATGGCACTTAACGGCATTGGCGAAATGTGGGTATACAAAAGTATACCTCAGCCTAACCTTTAGAGGAATACAGCCGTGATGATGTTATAGAAATGGTAATACCTTCGACCCCATTATGTAAGCCTTTCAGGGAATACTTGCATGATGTCTATGTTATGCTATGGTTAAAAAAAACATTTCTGCTATCCCAGGGTACCGCCGAGCTTACGTCCTGTGGTATATTGCACTGGATTACGTTATGGCGATGCGGAGGACTACGAGTTCTTGTGGAACCGTATGGTGAACACCAATGTGGCAAACGAAGTCTGGGTCATCGGTGATGCGTTGGGCTGCACATCTAATGAGGAGTTGCTGAAGAGGTATTACAATTATATATCAATCTATAGATAAATATACGAGTAAATCATCACTTACTTACTTAATCTCAAAATCTCAGAAACTATTTAGACTACAAAGACAGGTTAGTTCCTTGTAGAGAGTAGGTACCAGCTAAGAAACGATTTCCTAAAATTCAACCCCTAGGAGGATTCAAAGTTTGAATTAAAAATCTTTCAAGATTGACAGACTCAACGGAAAAGCTAGTATTACTGCAATACTAAAAATAAACTTAAAGTCCTTCTCCAGGCCTCCGGCTGCTTCTTTGTAAAATTTCATATCGATCAGTTTGGTGGTTTAGTAAGGATGATAATCTAAACAGACGGATCGAGTTACTTTCGTTATGTGTTAAACCCACGTTATTGATATAATGCAAGATATTCAATTACTTCGATATTTCAATCTAGCCTTTTGTATTAGGAAGGCAGCTGGGTCTAGCTGTAGATAATATTGAATTCTTGTCATTTTATTCCTGTGCAGAACAAATATTTTCATGACCTACTGATCATTATTCCAGGTCTGGGTATATGTGCTTATAAGTATTTTTATGAGTAAACATATGTGCTTACCCACGGTACATGAGAAATCAACAATTAAAAAAATAAGTATAATAAATATTTTTTCAGGTATCTGGTATCGATGACTGTAGAAAACAGTCCCATCAGGACCCAGGATCTGACAACGCCCTTGACGAGCGTGCTAAGGACCTACAGCCATCTTCACGTCGTCATGGACAGCCTGAAGTCTAACTACTCGGTTTGGAGCTCTATGTGAGTATTTGTGAGTTATATAGGTACTGTACGAGGTACGAGTACGAGGTCTGTGAAAATTACGAGAGCTTTGGGTAACAGAAGTCTGTGAAGGAACGAAGTATAATGTTCCTCCATTGAAAAGGGAGGATCCCCTGATCAGGCCAGGTAGTTAGCCCGACGGGCCGAAGCCCGACGCTTGATGTCGGACATTCTTATGTGTTAGAATAGATGTAAACTCTCTTAGTGCGATTCAGGATATTCTGTTGTCGCTTCACTCTGATAGATGGCGCTTTATTTTTAACCATATTACGAGCAGCAGTCGCTGCAAGTCTTTGAAGAAACTCAGTATACTTAAGCGTACGTATCGCTTTCATGTAAGAGTTGGGTCTTAAGCACACTTTTGACGACTCTTTAGATATACTTTGTTTAAAAATTAACGTTTTACTTTAAGCACCAACAATTGGTTTAGTGAGTATTTATTTTCGAGTTTAGATTATTATCCCGCAGAAGAAGACTAATTAATCTTAAGTTGTCAAGTTGTATGCACTTAACAGATGACGTGTCTTATAATGATGTCAAAATACAGACGACATGCAGCAGAGTTCTGTTGAGACTTGAGAGCAATGTGTGTTAATCGACCACAGACATGGACATCCTACTGAGACATACTGTATGTTTAAGGAACAAAATAATCGCACTTCCAATTACGAAATTCTTTTGTCTCTTCCTCTGACGGTAAGCGCTCTCGTTCTCTAAAAGCTATTTTTTGTTGCAGACATCCATCAATGGACACTATTTTAAGCACAGTGGCATCAGTTCTACACACTGAAAGTGACTTTACTGAGGTAACTTTTTTCATTTTATACTATATAGAAGATACGCAATAAGAATTTTTATCGCGTTTTTCGCGTCCAAGCGGCCGACGAGTTAACATCTCCTGAAGATGGCCCCGTGGAGGGGCGAAACATGACGTGTCGACGATCAGAGGTTTGAGTTTCATGTTGCATTATATTAATCGCACCTTCTGTATGTGCATGTATTTGCAGGCGGTGGTGAATATTGCACTCATGCTAGAACTACTTATTAGTTACATATCTTTTATATCATGGATTTCCGCAAAGTAACGCCTGATTCCATGAATTATTTTATACTATAGCTGTCACCGCTACACTGCTCGCGTATCAAGAATTTACATACAAATTTTAAATTCCTATTGCAATCCTAAAGCCTTGAACGCGGATATCTACATTCTTCAAGACACATACCAAAATTGACACCCGTCCTTTATCTGAGGACAAAGGGTCGGTAGCACTTGACTGCAGATGTTCATACGGGGTGGTGATCGCTTACCATCAGGTGACCCAAAGCTCGTTTGGTACGAGTATATCGTAAAAAGGTATAAACTGCAAAAATAATCCGCAACCCTAATCGCTGAATCGCTTTGAAATGTAAACACAAGGATAACCTTTTAGTCTGGCCGCCCCTAATTGAGGGTCCGGTGACCCAAATGAGTGTTTATCAAACACTACAGTTGAGTATACACACTCATTACATGACGACAGTGTTGGCTCAGGGATGTGTCAATTTCAGTCAAATGGTACTTGCTAATGACTTTGTGTTGGGACTAAATTGTTTGAAGCATTTTCGCTGATTTGAGTTTTAAATTATGAACAGAAAAAAATATATAAATACTTAATAAACAAATGAATAGCGTTTATTATGTTAGGAAACAGTTCAAATGTTGTTGATGCTGCGTTGTCGGATGTGTTTCAATTGCATTTGACAATCAGTAAGTGGAATTGGAACACATTATTATGATGGTAATGAGACAAAAATAACCATGGTATTTTAGTACTTATCCGTGCGTGCTGTGAGCTGAATCAGTTCAGGAGTCTCTTCGATAATTTTGTATCTAAGCTTGATAATTCTTTATTTTTTTTATTTTTTTTTTAAACTTTGCCCCACACTAGGATTTCTCCTGTGTCGTGGGTACAGTTTACAAACATACATGTCACATGCACACACAACCAGACCCGAAACAACTATCTATAGATCATACAAATATTTGTTCCGTGCGGGGTTCGAACCCGCGACACTTAGCGCAGAAAGCTAATGGCTTAGCCACTGCGCCAACCGTGTCGTCGCTTATTTGATATTGTTACAACTTGCATATTTGATATTGTTTTAAAGAATATACCTATGTATACAGAGGTGTACTATACTCGTATACACCCACATTTCGCCAATGCCGTTATCGAGTACCACATAATAGAGGGCGAGCCTATTGCCATCTACCGGGCACAGTTCCAGAGTTGTGCTGCTACTGAGAATTTCCATACAGATAAATTCAACAACACTTTGCCTTACCAGGGAATCGAACCCTGAACCTCACGCTCAGCAGTCGCACTTGCAACTACTAGAACAAATAGGCAAATTATTAAAAAATCCAAAAGTATTTTTTTTTATAATTAAATTAGAAGAACCACGTAGTAGTTTATGCATCCATACATATTTAAATATTCGTACTAAATATTTTACATCTATTTCCACATTTTGTGTTATAAACGAAAGCCCGTACGTTGAATGTCAGTCACTACGTTATAATGGCTTTCCCATTATATATGAATGTTCTGACCCAAATACGATATCGCTCAGATGGACGGATAGTTAGTGAAAGTATTGTTGTTTACCTCATTACGTCTGGCAGTTTGCCAGTAGGGAAACACCGAGATACGCGACTGAGTAATACCGGGATTGTAATTAATTATATTATCGCTATGCGCTGTATAGTCTAGCCCCAGAACTTAACTCAGATGCACTATTAACGGCATATCATGGGTTAGGGGCATAGGTACTGCGTTATGGAATAATGTTTTGGGGAAATTCTACACACAAAAATATAGCTTTTAAAGCACAAAAACGATGTATTCGGGCCACCTTTAATTTAAAGTCGACTGATACCTTTCTTTAAAAAGTTTAAAATATTATTAAAGTCGACTGATTGCTGTATGCCTTTCTTTAAAAAGTTTAAAATATTAACTGTACCATCACTTTATATTCTTGAAGCAGCCACTTTTATCAGAACCAATCCTGAACTATTTCCACGATTAGCTGATACTGTAGTCCGTAATAGACGTGACAAAGATAGGCTCCGCCTTCACATAGCGAAAACTACTTTTATGAGGAAAAGTATTTTCTGTATGGCACCTGTTATTTACAATAAAGTACCTCAGACATATAAAGATTTAAATATTAAACTGTTTAAAATAAAATTGCGAAATTTATTAACAGGCAAGTGTTATTATGACGTAAATCATTTTCTAACTGACATTTTATGATAATTGACTACATGTTTTCTTTCTATGATTATGTAACTTAACTACCTACATTTGTACGCCAAAAAGGCCAAACATGATTGCAACTTTTGTACTTAATATAAGATCTTGCATGCTTTTGTATGTTTACTCATGTTGACAAATAAATAAATATTATTATTATATTATTATTATTATCGTTCATTAAATTATGTCTGACTGCCTCACTGGTCTGTTGGTTGCAAGCGCGACTGCTAAGCGTGAGGTCTTGGGCTCAATTCCCAGGTCGCACAATGTTATGGTGTTTTTCTGTATGGAAATTCTCAGCAGCAGCTGTGCCCATTAGGCTCGCTCCCTATTACATAAGTCTCAATAACAGCATTGTCGAAATACAGGCATGATGCTATGTTTATGTTAAATGATGTATCAATTTACTAATTATAATTATGCCACCCTGTATAGTTCGCAACGTAGCTTCGCGATGAAGGTTAAAAATTATGATCCAGTTTTGTTAATTGATAAAATAGAAGTACTTGCGTGAGTGTTATTTGCAAGAAATGGTCATGTTTTTCTTAAAAGTATGAATGAAATCTTCAAAATTATTACTTTATTATTATATATTATTCGTACGCATGGAATTTAGAAATATTAGATTATATAGATATTTTCCTGCGGTAAAATGGAGCCCATATTTTAAGTTAGACCTCTAGCAATACATCGATGAAAACTGCATATAATTCCATGCAGTAGTTTTTGCGTGATGCGTGTACATATACAGACAGACAGACAAAAATTCTTCTTTTATTTAACGTGAAAAATATCATATAGTATTATTATGATTGATTTAAACTTGTATGTTGTGTATTTTAGAACACAAGATAATTATTTCGACCTTGCTAATTTACTGGTACTGTGAAATGACACAGTATACACATGACCAATATATTTTTGGGGCGCAAAACAATCATAAAGCGCATTAAAAAAATCTTCTGACATTAACACTGTAAAGTAGCTTAGCATACCTTATACCTTTTCCTTTTTCCTTTCCTTTTTTTTTATATAAAACGTTGTCCCACTCTAGGATTTCTCCTGTGACGTGGGTACATTTTTACAAACATACATGTCACATGCTCACACAACTATTATCGTTTGTAACTTTGAAATCGATTCATATTTTTTTTAGATTTTTTTTTATATATTACATAACACAGCATCACGCCTGTATTCCCTGAAGGGTTAAGCAGAAATGTACTATTCTGCCGTCATAATGAAAAAGGGCACAACTAACATTTTTTTCGAAATTGAGTTATATACATATTTGGAATCAGGAAAAAAAGGCCTATCTGCCAATATTTTTTGTATAATTTTACAATCACGCTAAACAAAAGTACCGTAAGCTCAAAGGGCACAACTGAGCTATTTTTTCTGTATTAGTACGTAAAAAGAGCACATCTAACTTACATTACGTCAAAAGGTCACAAATGAATAGATGTGACTTTTATTTTATCATATAATTTATAATTTTATCAACTGGAAAGGCATAATTGACCTACTTCAAATAGTAAAGGCTTATGTGGCAAATGTGCCCTTTGATTTAATATTTTTCCGATACTGCACCTTAACATTTAATTTAAAAGAAAAGTCACAACTGGCAGCTATGCCTTTGCTACCAAACATCTTTGAATAGAGGTAAGGTGAGGGGGCCGAGGTACGAAGCGAGTCGTGTCAGTTGTGCCTCACGTGTATCGACGAGTCCACGTAAGATATTGTTTTTATTACTTATTTGCATGCCTATATTATAATTCGTCATACAATTATTATGTATTTTGCCGACTTATGTGTGTATTTTCGAAATATTTGAGGGGTTAGTTGTGATCTAGTTCGAAAAATACATCGACATTGTATCAACCTACTTTATGTTGATTTACTAACAAGCTTTGTTACTTATCTACATATATTCAACATCGACATACGACATGTCGACATAGCGATAGCTAAGTGGGCAAACCAATAGAAAACCATGCAGAGGGTCTCGGGTACGATCTTGCATGGCACCTCTAACTTTTCGTAGTTATGTGCATACTAAATTGTTTGTACTGTCAAAGATCTTTATCACAGTCGTGGTGCGCGCCGTGAGTGAATCGGACTTCCTCTGCATAGCAGTCTATTGACACACTTTCATGGCTGCAGACGAATTCCACCATAGAGTGGAACGATCCCTTAAAATTAAAAAACGCATATACAACTTTGAAGATTTCTGCAAAACTGTATCTGATACTGGCGCTAGCACTACAGTAAAAAAGATGACCGTTCAAGATTTTCATAGTTTTGAAGACTGCTCGTCAACATTTAAACTAAAAAATTCCAGTCTTCGAGCTTACATGAATGAAATTTCTGAAGCTAATTTTCGAAGGGGATTCAATTCACTTTTTTACAAAAGCAGCCATGACTCTGATGAGTACTTCGAATTAGATTTTCTGAAGTTAAAAATCTTGAACAAGGTATTCCATCACCATGCCAAAAACTTGGTCCGAGAGGTATTGCGAATGACAGAAAATCTGCTATACTCACTAAGCTTGGTCCACTTATGCCTATTAATAGACGAGTTTTTTGGGAAACATTAACCGTAAATGATAGCTCAGCTGATCTCACTGAAACTTATGAAGACTAAAAACAAGACTGATTTTTTTATACATATTACAAATTTTGATTGGAGTTCTAGAATATAGAGTAGAGAGTATTTGATAACTTGATGATTGTGATAATTTTAAAAAGTGCCATTACAAACCTTATTTTTTTAGTACCTATATAGAAGTTAATTTTTATTATATAATGTGATTTTTATAAAAAGATGTTCCTCAATGATTGTGATAATTATAGTTACTGTAATACTTTAGTAAAAGGTGTTAATATTTTTAAGTTTTTTGTTCTTTTTTGTTTTAATAAAAGTTTTATATTTCATTATTGTGTATTTTTTTAAACGTGTTCTAGCTATAATTAAGATCACTTTAACTGGTTTAAACTAGAATGAATAGGCACAATTGAATAAATGTGCCTTTTCATTGTATTATTCCATATTTTTTTTACTAAATGTTAGAATGAAAAGTCGCATTTGGTTAATTATGTCTTTTATACGTAATATTAATGTTTTTACTCAATTTTTTCTGTTAAGTTGAAAAATAAAATGTAGATTATTTAATAAATGCTATTAAAATAAAAACTTGTATTTAAATAATCTTATAAAAATCATGTAGATGCTACTATTTTCATTCATACATTTTCGACAAATAAAATACTGTCGTTTTTTTTCGCCGAAAACTAAGAAATATTTTAAACCCGATTTTCTCCCGATTTGCAAAATGTTAGATGTGCCCTTTTTCATTATGACGGCAGTATTGTACAACCACATTTCGCTGAAGCCGTTATTGAGTCCCATGCACGGGTCCCATGTAATAAGAGGCGAGCCTATTACCATCTACCGGGCACATTCCCAGACTCCATGCTGCTACTGAGAATTTCCGTACAGAAAAACACAATAACACTTTCCCCGACGAATAATAAAGAAAATCGATTTCTCATTTTTCCAGTTTGAATCCTGGTTGATGTCCTGCAACGAGTGTACTGAAGAGTCCAAGACTGCTGCAAGGAGGACATTGGAACAGGCCAAAGCTGCCAAGTCTTGGGCTGATAGTCATAAGGCTGATATTCTGAACTCTCTTAGGAGCAGTTCGTATGTGACAGTGCCATCTATTGTAGTACTAATGCTTGGGTTAACTATTTCACTATTTGGAGAATATTAATTAATTTTATAGAGTAACTAGGCTAGGACGAATTATGATAAGAAAATGTTACTTTTAGTATTTTTCCCTCTTGCGCAAGTACCGTATTTTATGTTAAGGAAGTTAAGGAATATATGTTGAGACTCTGAATTTAATGGTCAATTTTTTTTTCGGTTTTTGCTTGATAATTATTTACTGTATATAGTTAATTCGTAATTAGTATATAGATATATGTTAGTATATAGATATATGTACAATTTAAATGAAGAGATTTTACTCCACTATTAAATGTAGTATAAGTATTTAAAATAAGTACTTACTTACTGTTTAAGAGTGTTGTTTACCTGCCGGCTTTTGACAAAATTGTCTTGAAATACGCGCAAAATAGGTATTTGGATAATTATTTTTCCTTCATCGAAATCTATATCTATCTTTCAAAATTTTCATTATTTTAATTATTATCATGAGATAAGAATACGGAAGATTATTAGTAAAAAAAAAAAACGCATTTTAAGGGTTAATTATTTCTCAATCTATAAACAATATCAAAAGAACAAAAATGTGACGTCCGTTAACCGTTTTTAAGTATCTTTATCTTAAAAAATCAGCAAAATCAGTTCATTTTTAGTGAGATGAAAACTGTTAGCTTCACTATAGTATTAAGGCTTTACATTGAAGTATTTACATACGTTACCCTTACAAAATTAATAAACAATATTTGGCCACAGAGTATTTAGCCTTTTATTTGAAGCGTCTTGCACTCAAAATCTTAGTACTTACACAGCCTACAAGGCTATCATTACTCCTTCAGAAGTTTCATCTACATACAACCTATTTATCATTAAATTAATTACTACTAGCGATTTGCCCTGGCTTCGCACCGGTAGCAGAGCATATACGCCTACATATTTTCTTCTGTCACAGTGTCGTATTAGCCTGTTGCGTCGACCATTGACGCGGCGCGGCGGCGCACGCCAGTAACGATCCCAGTCGGCATGATTTTTTCCGACATATTCAACTCCGTCAAATTTTAGCTAATTTACACAAAGTCTTATAAATGAATTTGCATGCCCATGTGACGGTAGAATATGGAGGACTTATTATACTCGTAAATGAAACACATGTACCAATTACCCATGTTTGCAAATGAATAAATAATTATGATTCATCATCATCATCAGCCAGAAGACGTCCACTGCTGAACGAAGGCCTGCTCCAAGGGAGGGATTTGCCATAATCCCCACGCTTGGCAGGCGGCTTGGGGATCGCAGTAGCTCACCGATTAGTGAGAGGACGCTGCTGCCCATCCTCGGGTGTCTGGCCGCAGTATTAAGACGAGTCTAATAATAAAATAATTATGATTATGAATGAATTATTCACCTAAATATTTCTCATGAATCACTCCGTCCATTAGTGAAAACTGTATGAAAATTCGTTAAGCAGTTTTTGAGTTTATCGCGTTCGGACAGACAGACGCGGCTTTATTTTATAATATGTATGTGATGTAGTGATAATTATTACCTACTGATAAGCATGAACATCCTAACTAATATTATAAATGCGAAAGTAAGTTCGTTTGTTTGTTACTTTTTCATGCCTAAACCACTGAACCGATCATCCTAAAATTTTGCATATACGTTCATCCCAAAAAAAGTACTGTTCCCGGGGGAAACAACAATAACGTTCTTATGATAATAGATGGCGCCACGTGTCTTTCGCGAACAGAGTACAACCCGAATTGATTGTCAAATTCTAAATTAACGCGAGCGAAAGCCGCGGGCAAAAGCTATGTAGTTCATTATAATAAAAATGAAAAATCTACGCACTTTCACGGTAAAACATTATTTTTTACAATCCTCGATTATCTAAATCTCCTATATTGTAATTTATTAGAGATTCACGTCAACATACTAGAGATACGGTCTATTAACAGCTATATTTATTTATTTTTAGCTTAATTAGCTCGTATTTAATCCTTAATAGATTTCGAAGCGGTCAGGGAATGTCAGGCAATAAATTTTGAGCCGTGACCTCTTTACGTAACTATATGTATGCCTAAATATAGTAAGATTGATTACATAACTACTATAGAACAGTAATATTGTACACTCAAATTTCGTTGATGCCGTTATTGAGCCCCATGTATTAGATGGCGGGCTTATTGCCATCTACCGGGCACAGTTCCAGACTGAGAATTTGTATACAGAAAAACCCAATAACACTTTGACTGACCCGGGAATCGAACCAAGGACCTCACGCTTAGCAGTCGCGTTTGCGACCGATAGACCAATGAGGCAGTCCGTGTAATATTATGAAAGATTCAATTCAATAAAATGTTAGCAGTGTTAAGCGTAGCGGTTGAACGCTAGCTTTCTATGACGGTTTGAGTTTGAATCCGGAATGCTCTTCTGACTTTTTAGAACATCATGTTAGGATCTAATTTTGATTATTACTAGGGTAACTGTGAAGGAAAAAAACCAGCAAACTTGCACACCTGAGAGGGCTCCGTATAAGTAGTTTTCAGAGGCATGTGGAGTCTGTCAATCCGCACCAGGACAGCGTGGTGGATTATGGCCTTACCTTATTGATTCTGAATCTTCTGATTCCGTGCCGAGAAGTGTCATGGATTGTTTTTTTTTTTTTTATATATATATATATATTTTTTTTAATGTATTCTGTAACTTGGCGATCTGTTTTAAACACAATAAGCCATTCAGTTGAGGGGTCACGTTTATATATAATGCAGCCTTAATAATTATTTTAACGGGACATTCGACTGACAGTATAATATGTACGACTAGCTTTTAGTTCATTAAAATAATACATTAAAAAAAATGTGAAATTAAATGAAATGAAATTATTTATTTTGCAATTAGGATTTTTCAATCACTTTTACACGTCTTTTTTAAACTAGATGGCGTCGGCATTTCCTATGACTATCCCTGAGAAGAAACGCCGAACCACATTAAGGGGTCAAAGTCTATTTTAAAGTCCAGACAGATTGTAATGATGTAAGGGTTTATGTGAGACAAATATAGGGTGGAATAGCCTTTTGAAGAAAGTGCCATAACTATTTGAGCTAACCTGTCGCAACAGAGTGCAAGCATGCATCAGTTATCGTGAGAATTAATAAAATGAAATGTGATTAATAAATATCAATGAAATTAGAGAATATCCTGTATTTTAATTCGGTATATAAATACAATGTTACTAACTACTTATTACTAATTAAGAATCAGCATTGCCATACAGTCTTTTGGGCACAATGCCGGTTGACAGCGATGCGGAGGAGTATTTTGACGCGTAGGTAATATTTTTATATATTTACATTTTTAATCTGTTTAGTGTTTTTATTAGAGAATTATGTAAACAATTAAAAAAAAACTTGGGTCACAATAGGGTTGACGCAAAAACAATTTCGTCAGTGTATAATATTACATTGAAACAGTTGACTAAATATCACTATTTCTTGTGTGTCTCTCATCTTTGTAGGATTAATAAATATGTGTCATCGCTACCTACCTATTATATCACATTTTTAACACAAACACTACTGGATAATCGTATATCGTATCACACTTAGAAGTGGACGTGGGAGGTAAACTATTTGTGAATAGTTGCTAAGTGCGTCCATCCCACGCGTCCAGTCTTCCAGATCAATTGTCCGTGTTACCGTTAACCCATTGTTGGGTGTATACATGAATTGTCGCGTGGGCATATCTGGACATATTCTGATTTATTTTTAAATTTCTCGTTTAAAGGAATATGGATCTTGGCTTCTGTTGATACATTGTTTTGTGCATGCACAGTCGGCATCAAAAATATGTATACACGTAGCGATATTCAAACGCTTATTCTTGAAAAACGATTGGTTAGAATCATAAAATTTAAAAGACTATGTATTTATATACTATCCGCAGATACTCTTTATGTGTAAAATTGGTCAAGTCAAAAAAAGACTATGTATCCGCAGATACTTTTTATGTATAAAATTGGTCAAGATATCAATTACTATTTCCTAATCGCTTCTGATTTTCATTATGTGGATACATCTTATTGATGCTGACTGTACACGTCATCATATGGGTACAATTTAAAGGTATGGTATATATGTATAGCACAATAGCATCACACTTAACTTAGATCCATAGAAGGATTAGGCAGAGATACAATTGCAAATACATTTCAGTTATTTTATTATGTACCATATTTTGTTATATTACAATATGGAGTGAATTTTGAGCTGCTACTGAGGATTTCCTAACAGAAAACCCAATAACTGTTACTCATCCTAGAAATTGAAACCATGAGCGAAAAGTAATCAGCCGCACTTTAGATCTTTAGACCAGTGGGGCAGTCTTAATGATATAAACATCAAATTGTATTTAGAGGCTTCAATAAAGAAACCTTTATTTATTTATTTATTATACACTTTATTGTACACCACATAACATAGACAGATATATACAATTATTTGTCTTATCGCACAAAGCGATCTCAAACCTTAAATTTTTTTTAATTTTATATACACATATAGTAATTAATTACTAAATAAATGAGCGTAGTGTCCAATTGAGGAGATAAGCTTCCTATCCTTTATATATATATTATGTACAATAATTTTTATTTTATCTCTGTTATTATAGCTAGCGAATTGTAAAAAATAGCACTCCAAAAGTACTATTCAAAAGAAACCGTACCGAATTAACACTTGAACGTAAAGCATTATGCATAAACAAAAATAAAATGCAAGTCCAATAAAACTGGGTCCGTGGCATTAAATTAAAATACTTCGAAATACCAACCTAATGCATGAACCGTGAGGGACGCGGTGGCTCAAGGCATACTGGTTGGCAAGTCTGGCGCCAAGTTTCGATCTATAGAGAGGACAACACTATAATCATTTACGCGCGCGACGTGTTCAGACGTATAAGAACGCTCTCTTTGGCGCGAAATTCGAAAAACTAACTATGAAAATATAAATATACTGTGACATAAATAAAAAAAGAATAAAAAAACGAGACTAGGCTGAATAGTTTAAAAACTTTGCCCGAAGAATAAAAACAATGGGAACTAAATATTTTCGCGTGTTTTTCACTATTTGTTTGTTTTCGTTGACAAATGGAAATATTTTGGTGGACGAAGAATGTTTGAATTATACAGTGTATCCAGTGCAGTATGAACTGAATATTTTCCCATATGTGTACGCAGATCGTTCTTATTATGATTGTGAATTAACTATTACCGTAATAGCGAACGTGCCAAATGTGAATGTGATTGATTTGGATGCTAAGGATTTGGAAATAGAAGGCGGTTCTATAAAAGTTCTTGATGGCAATCGAGATATTATAAATGGCGCCCGGCCTTTTGAGTACAACGATTTTAATAGTAAATTGCATATCTATTTGAAGGAGCCATTAAAGGTTTATCAAATTAATAATAGGCAGTTTTATTATATCAAGATTACGTTCAGACGATATGTGAAAGAAGACAGTTCTGGGTTGTTTTTAGTGAAATATTATGATGAACAGAGCAAAGATTTTAAGTAAGTATTCGTATAATTTTGTATTTATTTTATATGTACGTATCGAGCTTGTGATTGACAGCTACGAACTACTAAATCTTCTGAATGAGCTCCTGTGTTCGAATACTGAGATTTTTCGAGTTAGTGATTTTCTGAGTGAGTTCAAATTTGGACTTTTTGATTCAAACTTAGATACCTTTTTTGACTTAGACTAATAAAGTAAACTGCACACTGTTCTCCAATTCCATTTTTCTACCATTTCATCATCTGTTTTTTTTGACTGAAAAAAAATCTAAAGGTTATTAGAGTAGGTAGATTTTCAAGAAGTCACGAATCTTGAGTTGAGTTCTTGTCTTTTTAAATTATTGTTGAACCCACTCGTCCAAACTTATAAAGCCTCGTGGGTGTTTAATATGAGTTTTAGTAAAGTGCTCTCTCACCTGTCTTTTAGTGGCTGTTGTTAACCACAGCGTGAAGTTTTGGGTTTGATTCCTGGCTCAGGCCAAGTATTATTGCCTATATACTATATATTGCCTCATTGGTCTAGTCTAGGTCGGACTAAGTGTTATTGGGTTTTTCTGTATGAGAATTCTCAAGAGCAGTACGGAGTCTGAAACTGTTCCCGGTACATGGCAATAGGCTTGCCCTCTATTACACGGGACTCAAACGGCATCGGCGAAATATAGGTGTACAATATCTTTGCTTAACCGTTCGAGGAATATAGGCGTGATGCTATGTTATGTAATATACATATAAGATGTAATGTTACTATGAACCTACCTTGGCAAAATGTTGGAGTATAATAGTACACCTTCGGGTATTTATTACATATTAATCAAAGATTAATTTATTTACGACAGTAGGGTTGTGCCCCTTAAATATTGTTGTGAGTTTGTGACCTTAAAAACTATTGTCTGTGTTACGGCTTGTTAACCGCGCGAATATTTAGCGTTGCGCTAAAACATGCTAATATCATTGTATTGTATCATGCACGGTTTGCACAGTTGCTATGCAAAATTGCTAATAATATCTCGTAATGAGACTGGCTTATTTTAAATTCATTTTAGTAGCAGTTGTTTTGTTTTTGGTAGTTATTTCAAATTATTTTGTTCATTCATCAGTTGTTTTTAATTTTAGATTTTTTATTTTATAATTTTTGTTTGACTGATTTTTTAAATAGCTGGATAAACCTCAGATAATAACCGTTTCAAAAATTTTAAACTGATATTAAATAGATATATTACTATGGGATATAAATGACTTGTATGAAAGCATTATCATGGCGTCTAAAATATTAAGACCACTATCAAACACGGTTTTGATGCAGACTCAATCATAATCATGAATTTTCAACATTAAATTGTCATTTTACACCTGTTTTTAAATATTGCCTCATTGGTTCCCTCATTGTTCGCAAGCCCGACAGCGTGAGGTCCTAGGTTCGATTCCTGAGTCATGTAAAGTATTATTGAGTATTTCTATATGGAAATTCTCAAAAGCAGCACGAAGTCTGGAACTGTGCTCGGTAGATGACAAAAGGCTCGCCTCCCCTATTAAATGGGACTCAATAACGGCATCGGCGAAATGTGTGTGTACACCTGTGTTTAACCTTTCAGGGATACAGGCTATGTTATGTTTTTAAATAAAGCTCAAACGAAGTCAAGGATGATTAACAGATCTAAGCGTAACATATAAATTTATAATGCATAACAAATAGCAAAGTGGTACATTTATGACACAGTATTTATTATTAAATTAGTGTTTACGCATATTCTTGGGCTCAGTAGGTCGGCTAGGTCAATGGCGAATGAAAATAGTGTTCTCAAGATAACACTATGAGTGCATGAGTCACAGAATAAAATTGAATGGTACGATATTTTTCGCCTACTGTTTACGTGCTTTATGTTTTTCTGTTATGTAATTGGTCTGGTGATCGCACGCGGCTGTTGAGTTGTTTCTGGTATTCCCGGCAACGTAAAAATAGCGACAGCAACGCGACAGCCACACGACAGCAGCCCCACTGTTGGCCAATACATATATGACATAAAAATGACGTTTGACAGTAGCTATCGCGCAATCTACGCTTGTCGCAAACTGATTGCTGCACCGGTAATTAGGCTGCGGGTCAGGGATAGTGTTATTAGGTTTTTCTGTTTGAAAATTCTTAATAGCAGTCTATAATTCGGAATGGTATTATTCCAAACATGATATATACTCGTACCTACGTGTAAGTATATATTTAGAATTGTGGTAGATAGTAAAAGGATCGCCATTATTATATGAAATGTGGTTTTATTAGTAATTTACTTGTGCCTAACTCTTTGGGAAAAATAGACGCGAACGCGTGTTACATATATTAAATCGATTTTTTTCCTTTACAAAGTTCAAGAACTCTCAGGATGACAAATCCTTGCAGTAAACATGTGACACTATTATTAATAGTTGCGGTTTATACTCCATCTCAGATTCTCGACATTGTTGTAAATTGTACTAAAAAATCCTATTAAAATCCTGTTATAGTGTTTATTTTCGTAGTATACTACTAAAATGAAAACTAATAAGTTTTTATTTTAGCATCGTTTGTAATAGGATCGATTAAAGACAGGAGATCAGCTGCTGAACTGGAAATATTTAAAAGTGAAATTGAGTAAAATTAAAAAATAGTAGGTATGTGCGCTGCTGCTGACCGTGAGGTCCTGGGTTCGGTCCATGGGTCGGACAAAGTCTTATATGATTCTTTGGTGGTTCCGATTTAGGAATTATGCCCAGTAGAGGGCAATAAGCTCGCCCCCTATTAAGACTTCGACATCACCAAAATGTGTGTATAAAATAGTACTTATGGGAAATATCGGGCTAATGCTATGTTATCTAAAACACACAACCTATATATAACCTGTATGTTTATTATTCAAATTTCGAAAATGATTAAAAAGATGCTGTAAAATACATTACGTTACGTTTACATATACTGATTGTCTATAGCAGGGGTGGCCAACCAGTCGATCGTGGTAAGACTGAAAAATATAATTTTATTGTGTGATGAACTGATGACATATGATATATAATTTTATATGTATGAGTATATGTAATGTGAATATATTTATGTATATGTGAAATAAGTTTCGATGTTATTAAGCTTATGAAGAAGTACTGATTACGTAATTGGTAGATCGCACAGTTTATTAGATCTTGGAAGTTGGATCTAATCGATTTGGCTACCCCTGGTCTATAGTATTTCCTTGACGAAGAACAATAATCAGAAAGCTATTTTGTCACTCTTCAAAACAGATTTTTGATGACGTCATGACGCCTAGTGCTATATTCAAATAGCACAACCTTGAGGTGCATTGAATCAGTTCATTCAATTAAATTGACTTTGGTAATTATGTCATCGTGAACGATGGCGGCGTAACGACGAAGTGAATCATTTTGTATTGTCTTCAAACCGTCATTGAGTAATACATGTTAGGATTATCTTCAGTTAATTGAATAGGGTAACAAAGAGGCTTTAAAATGTTGAACGACAAAAGAACGGATAAGATATAAGTCTGTTTATAAAAAAATGTTTATTTAAAATTTAATTCATGTTGAACGGCTCTTTAATCTATCTTTCTTTATGAACTTGGATTTGCCATTAAAAGGTAATTTAACCTTTTTAAGGTTAAAATACAAATTTATCATAATATAGGATCACACCTGTATCCCCAAAGTGTTGAGCAGAGTTGTACTATTGTGCATCCACATTTTTCTTGCTGTTATTAAATCCCATGTAATAGGGAATGAGCCTATTGCCATCAACCGGGCACAGTTCCAGACTGCGTGCTGGTACTGAGAACTTCTATACAGAAAACCCCATCATCAATTTTCCCGACCAGGTAATTGAATCCAGGACCTCACGCTCAGCAGTCACGCTTGCGACCACTAGACCACTGAAGCAGTTCAAATTATCTATGTCGTTTGAACTTCTCATTCGTTCAGACTTTTACCTATATTTCACCTGTCCCGTGACAGTGTTTAAAAAGTAACCACGAAGCTTCTTCCAGCCTTTCCATACAATATATTAGGGCATTTTCACCAACAGATGTTTAAAATGAAAGGTCATTTAGTCATATAAAATTTAAAATTAAAACATTAAATGTCGTCTTAATCATCAATTTTATACTTGAACTTCAGCCTAAGAGAACATCGACGATTTATAAGTAAAAGTTTTTTTCTGTTTGCATTTACGACACTCACAGTACAGATAAACTAATCACTGGCTATCCTTTGCGAAGAACCGCACGGCACCGATCCCACGGGAAGTGAGTGACAGCAAGTGATGAGGGATCGCAATTGATTGTATGAGAAAGAGATTTAACTAGTGTTTTAAAATGTGCCTGTGGGCCCGCCATGCTTACGCACTCACTTTTAGAAATGTTTGAATAAGATTGTGTAGAATATTACAGAGAATGAATACCTACATGTATTATAGGTGGTAGTTCATTTAAATAGCTATATCTTTAGGTTCTTTGAAACTTCTAATAAATGAGCTCCTCACCGACTAGAGATATGGATTACTTTGTTAATGTTGTGGTAGTATAAGGATTTTTTTTCGTTTCCCCACCTTACCATTAATTAGTTTTATCGTAGGTGCGTTTACTAACACAAATAATCACATCCAAAAACACTGTCACTACTATCTGTACATACAAATACTTCTTCCGAACGGCAATCGAATCCGAGACACGCATCATGGCACTCGATCGCTCAACCATTTTCCCCGCCGTAGCATCATTAATAACAACATAAACATAACATAGAATCACGCTTGTATTCCCCGAATGGACAGGAAGAGGTGTACTAATTGTACACCTACATTACGCCGATGTCGTTATTGAGTCCCGTATAATAGGGGTGAGCCTATTGACATCTACCGAACACAGTTCTAGACTCCGTGCTGTTACTGAGAATTATCATACAGAAAAACCCAATAACACTTTGCTCGATCTGGGAATCGAACCGAGACCTCCGCTCAGCAGTCGCGCTCGCGACCACTAGACCAGTTAAGTAGTCATAAATAATTTATCACGAATCGCAAAAAAATTGTGTGACGGTCCCGCCATTCTTACGTACACATTTACAATCACATTGCGATCTTTAAAAAAACAAGAACAGTGCCTGTTGTTTCATTCTTTCGTTTGTTTGTTGAAAACACTAATCTTGGTTGAAGCCAATAACAATGGGCATTCTGAATGATATAATAACCTATTACTTAAATTCTGTGACAAGCTGAACTATATGAACTGGTATTATGTCAATGTTAGGTTACGTGTATATATATAGAAATAATAATTTTTATTTTGCGTGAAATACCGTGGATTTACAGATCTTCCTATTTTATAATTTATTTCACATATTTCGCCTACTTAATTTATCTTAAGTCTTGCAAATTTTTGTTAAGGTACCTCTCTTTGTAAACTCCTCCTACTAGGTGGACCGACGACATTGTGAAAGTCGCGGGTAACCGATGGATGCAAGAGGCGGAATGTCATTCGATGTGGTGGTCTAAGGGGGAGGCCTTCGTTCAGCAGTGGACGTCTTCTAGCTGATGATGATGACCTGTGAACTAATAAATATAAAATATAAACAAAACATTGTTCTGATTCCATCTTTACCAAGTTAAGGCTGACAATTAATAGCTTCAAAGTAGCTGTCGCTGGAGTCGATACTTTATCACAAATCATACTAAATATCGTTGACTGAATTCAATAGTGTCACAAGACAAAAATCAACAATTTAAGAAATCGCCCAATCAAATCTTAAGTCTGACCGCTTCTTTATGGAATATATACTTGATGTTTGGTTTTTATAAGGTTTTTATACATCCATGTTATAATTTAAGTTGCCAGCAGTAATGGGTATGTAATAGATTTTGTTCTTTTAATTAATATAATTGCATACAAGAGGTGCAACGGTATTGTTTATATACTAATGACAGATACGCCGCCTATCAAGTAGCTTAGATCGTGAACTAACAAGTTGGTTCTTTAATGTATAAAATAAAGTATCTTATTTAGAACAAGAATTGAGTACTAAGTGAAAATGCCATAATTTTGACTTGTGCCACTAATGAATTCAGTCAACGATATCAGTTCCTGAGAAAATCCGGGATACGGCGAAGGTCCAAGTGCAATATAACTTAGAAAACTATAGATAATTTGACAAATATTTTTATTAATATTTCAGACAGCCTCTTTGGTCTAGTGGTCGCAAAGCGCGACTGCTTGGCGTTAAGTCCTAGGTTCGATTCCCGGTTCGAGAAGTGTGATTGGGATTTTCTGTATGGAAATTTTCAGTAGCAGCACAGAGTTTGGAACTGTGTCTTATAGATGGCTATAGGCTCGTCCGGTAATGTGGGTTTACAATAGTATACCTCTGCCTAATCCTTTGGAAATACAGGCGTGATATATTATATATTAATTAAAATGTTTATCAAAATTAAAATAAGGCATTTTTTTTTAATTTTTATACTTTGCCCCGCACTTGTATTCCTTCTGTATCGTGGTTACAGTTCACAAACATACATATGTACATGTCACATTCATAGACAACCAGACCCGAAACAACTATACGTATATGCAACTTTATAATATCATTATCTATGTATAGTTACTATTACTTTTTCTATAATTATTGCCTTGTCCAGTATATATTTGCAAATTACTAGTTTTTATTCAAACTCAAGTTGGTGTTATAAGGCCAACTACCATATACGTAGCGTCGTCGACCTTCTCTCCCACGTGCAGTCTGGATCATGCATTAGCTATATGGTCAAAAACCATAAATATTACGGTTTTCTATTGCTGTTGTATAATTCTTAATGGTGTTCTGTTGATCGTTTTAATTTTAGGATTGTTTTCCGTTGTTTCTTAAATAAATGTGTTGTGTGTGTGTGTTTGTATGTATGTACAAAAGGAATTAGTGATCGGATAACGGCAATGAAAAATAGTATTAAGGGAAAACATTATTTTTTTTAACTTTGCCCCACACTAGGATTTCTCCTGTATCGTGGGTACAGTTTATAAACATGCATGTCACATGTATACAGTACCAGACCCGAAACAACTATCAGAGGGCCTTGTGTAAGTTTCTTTCGACAAATTCGATTTACTACATCGAACGCGTTCGGCGCTCCGATTGGTTCGTTTCGTGCTCTCCACCAATATCGAGTAAATCGAGTTTGTCGAAAGAAACTTACACTCTGTAGATCATACAAATATTTGATCCGTGGGCGGACCAAACCCGCGACACGTAGCGCAAAAAGTTAATCGCTTAGCCACTGCGCCAACATTTATTTTAACACTAGCTGTGCCCGCGACTTCGTTCGCGTGGATGTCGGAACTTAACAATGTATTTTTTAGTGAGACCAAATGCACTTAACCCTATTTTTTTCTAAAATAAAAGTAGCCTAAGTTACTCCTTATTACATCAGCTACCTGCCAATAAAAGTCCCGTCAAAATAGGTCCAGCCATTTCAGAGATTAGCCTATACAAACAGACAGACAGACAGACAGACAGACAGACAGACAGACAAAAATTGTAAAAAATGTTATTTTGGTCTATGTACCGTATATATATTCATATGCATGTAGTAAAAAACGGTTATTTCAATATTACAAACAGACACTCCAATTTTATTTATATGTATAGATTTAAAAGTGCCTGCAAAGGCCCATTTTAACATCTAAAAGTGCCTGCAAATGCCCATTTGAAATAAAAACTTTGAATTGACGTTGTTTAAGATTTACATAAGTACGTTAAGTATGGTGTCTTTAAACACATTTCCTTCAAAATCGTAACGATTAAGAGCTTGGCTGTTTTCACTATTGGTTCTCATAATTTTGATAGTAACACGATTTTTTTTTCATCATCGTTGCTTAAGACTTTTTAGTACTCATTTTTTTTTTTGATTAAAGAAGTTATGGGACCTGTCTGTCTGACATATATACTTTTGTTTGTAGATTATACTGTTATATAAAATCTCTACAGTACCTATTATGCGCAAGAACACTTTTAAAAAGACGCTAAAAGGGGGGCCATTCATTCACATAACATAGACTAAAAAAATCTAGAAAAGGAATCGTATGTATTATCTATCAAAAGTTGGTGAATTACTGTGTAGGTTATAACCAAGACGTCACGGGTTTCATTGAAAGATTCAGCAATTGTTGTTCAATTTTCTTATCCACACAAAATTCGAGTAAAATCATTAAGTAAGTCATTCCTCGTAATATTTAAATAAAAGCACCACATAATTGACATTCTTCCTCATTCATACTCACCTAATCATACAAAATCAATCAGCCGGTACAAATAAACCAATTATATCTCGTGTTCTGCTTAAAACTATACTTTGCATACAGTTTAGTCGCTTAATTATCTAAATAAATCGTCTGCTCATCGTCTCGGTTCGTTAGTCATACCAAATAGGACATGCGCCGTGTCGCTGATAAACTTGTTACATACGACATTTACCAAAACTTCAGTTTTAAGAAACAAAATTCGAGTAAAATCATTAAGTCGAGGACTACGAGTCCTCGACTTAATGATTTTACTCGAATTTTGTGTTACTCGAAATATTTAAATAAAAGCACCACATAATTGACATTCTTCCTCATTCATACTCACCTAATCATACAAAATCAATCAGCCGGTACAAATAAACCAATTATATCTCGTGTTCTGCTTAAAACTATACTTTGCATACAGTTTAGTCGCTTAATTATCTAAATAAATCGTCTGCTCATCGTCTCGGTCCGTTAGTCATACCAAATAGGACATGCGCCGTGTCGCTGATAAACTTGTTACATACGACATTTACCAAAACTTCAGTTTTAAGAAACAAAATTCGAGTAAAATCATTAAGTCGAGGACTACGAGTCCTCGACTTAATGATTTTACTCAAATTTTGTGTTACTCGAAATATTTAAATAAAAGCACCACATAATTGACATTCTTCCTCATTCATACTCACCTAATCATACAAAATCAATCAGCCGGTACAAATAAACCAATTATATCTCGTGTTCTGCTTAAAACTATACTTTGCATACAGTTTAGTCGCTTAATTATCTAAATAAATCGTCTGCTCATCGTCTCGGTCCGTTAGTCATACCAAATAGGACATGCGCCGTGTCGCTGATAAACGATAAACATACGACATTCACCAAAACTTCAGTGTTAAGAATAAAAAACGATCACATTTGCGCTTTGTCGGCTAAAATAAGCTATAGTGAAGAGCGTGTAGGGGACCGAGGTATGGTGTTCCTCCATTGAAAAGGGAGGATCCTCCGACCAGGCAAGGTGGTTAGCCTGACGGGCTGTTGCCCGACAGTTGATGTTGTACATTCGTATATGTGTTACGATCGTTGTAAAATTGTTGTAAATTTAGGATTTTCTGTTGTCGCTTCACTCTGATAGATGTCGCTTTACTTTTTTTCATCTTGCGAGTAAAGTCGCTACAAATGTAATGTATCTGATAGAAAACTATTTTATTTGTCAATCTTTATGTGTACATATAATCTAAAATTTCGGTGTGCGTGTGTTTGTAAATCTTCACCTCCTAAACGGCTTGATCGATTTTGGCTTGGATGGTGCTGTTATCGAGCTCTAGAAAAGTCCTCGAGTTTCCTTATAGATTTCCGTAGCCATTTGGCCTCGATGTTTACAATGAAATCTCTAAGGGCCTATCATTCGTATCCTTGTCTATCGCGTTGTGTATATTATATAAAGTAGCGACGTGACGTATAAAAGAAGGCATATGTAGATGTTGCTTCATGTTACTACATATATTATTTGGAATATTATTGAACTTAATTTAGAACTCATCAGCCATCACCCAATGTTCCCAAAACTGTACAACGTTGTCGAAATGTGAGTGAGTCAGGTCACCCAATTGCGCGCGCACGTTATAACTCGCACTTGGTATACGAATACGAATTCATCTACTTGTTTAGACATCACTACTTTGTATTATTATGATTAAACGCCAATATTATAACAGAAATATACATCTTCCTACCAGCTCACACCCGAAAACAAATGGTAACTGGATATTTGCTTAATTAATGATTTTTTTTATGCACTACAGCATACCCACACATAAACACTTCCGGACCGACACATGGCCTTGGAACATATCTTGAGCAAGTTAGTAGGTATCGTTATAAACTGTTAGTTTGGTACAATTGCTGAAATTGCAAACAATTTGTATACATTAAGAAAGTAACATGGATCTCCTTCCTCTTCAGTCCACATAATGTTTTTGTAGTGTTGTAGTTGAGTCGTTCAATACTTGTTGCTTGTTGATTGCATCTTTTAATATATACAAGTGTATACAAACGATTTGTTCGTCTTTCATGTTGCTGTAGTTGCAATTTCTAACTGTTTGCCGAAAACATGTATGATAAATAATAAATTTAGGCCATTACGGTCCCACTGCTAGGCAAGAGTCTCTTCTCAGGATGAGAAGGATGAAAAAACGTGTAACAATTTATCTTGAATAAACAATTATAATATCATACATTATAGCATCATCATCATCATCAGCCAGAAGACGTCCACTGCTGAACGAAGGCCTCCCCCAAGGAGGGGGAGGGGGTGCCATAATCCCCACGCTTGGCAGGCGGCTTGAGGATCGCAGTGGCTTACCGATTAGTGAGAGGACGCTGCTGCCCGTCCTCCGGTGTCTGGCCGCAATTTTAGGACGTACACGGGTCATTCACATTATAGTAACTGCATACTTATTAAATCTGAATATTTGCAAATAAAAACATATAAAAAATATAAAAAAAGTATATAAGAAAAATTTACCTAAACTACACATCAAAATATTCTTTCACAGAAGACTGACAGCATTGCCACGCTTCATGATAATACTAATCCTTTGGTTAAAGAAGCCAGCCCTCTCTCTTGGTCACGAGTAGAGTCGACTAATCGCTGTGAGATCTTGTTGGAATTTAAATTAAAAAATATATAATTTTCATGGTTTCCTTAGTATCATACTCAATTTTGCCCTCATCAATATTTTCTTTGAGTATTATGTTGATTTTGGCGACATAAATGGCATATGCAGTCATATTCGGTAATAGCTGTATGATGATATTATTTTTATGTAACAATCAAGTGGGTGTCATTGGCTACTTTCCTGTTATGATATGTAAATCTTCGTGCAACATCCACTGCTACTTGTACTCTATTTCATACGACAACAAGGTCCATTTTAGCTAGGAAATGTTTGGATATAAAGAACTTCTAGCAGGGATTTAACGCCTTAACAAAACCTTAATGGACAATCAAGATGAGCTGAAACTATCATTGAAATTGCTTGATAAGATATCCGTGCCTTAGTTGTCTTCAATTGTAGAAGATTAGAAAACAGAATAAAAATATAAATCTGTGGTATCACTAATATATTTAATAAACACTCATTTCAAATTCCACCCACCTTGCTTTGCTAACTAATCGTACTTGTGTACATTAATAAAGCAAGATCAACCTAGCCAGACCTTTTTTCCTTCCTCTTTATTTCAAAACCAAAGAGGATATTGCACCACAGTTTATTAACTCTTATGATTTTTTCTTACAGATACCTGTTCACAACAAGACTATCTCCAAACAAAGCGAAGCACTTCTTCCCGTGTTTCGACAACCCGAGGTTCGAAGCGGTGTTCAAATTCAAAGTATACATTTTGAAACAGTTAACCGATGTGCAGTACACGAATACCAGCCTTGTTATTGCGCAAGAGCAGAGGAGAGAAGGGTAAGATCTATAAGCATTTAATAGGGATTTAAGCAAAGAGTTTTCAACTGAGTGACAACGTTATTGGGTTTGTTAATGCAAGCCTATCTGCAGAAAGTAAGATCAAAATATTTTGCAGCTATGCCACATATTTCCGATCCAACTTTATATACTGTACCAAAAATATTTAAAATAACATATTGGATGTGTTCTGTGGCCTTTTAATTCGATTGCAAATTAGAGACAATCGAAAAAAATTATAACATATTTATCCTTTAAATAGATTTTTTTTTATCAATCGGAATTATGTATTTATAGTTAAAAACTGCCTTATTGATCTAGTGTTCGCAAGCGCGACTACTGAGCTTGAGGTCTTGGTTTCGATTCCCGTGTCGTGCAAAACGTTATTGGGTTTTTCTGTACCTATAGAAATTCTCAGTAGCAGCACGAAGTTCGGAACTGTGGCTGGTTGATGGTCGAAATAACATGGGCGAAATGTGGGTGCACAATTAAAATACAACTCTGCCTAACCCTTTGAGGATACAGGCGAGATGCTATATTATGTTATGTTATAATGGCTAATATAATAAACTCCTCCCTGGGATATTCCTGCACTGCAATTTGGTATTATAAGATCACTAACAAACAAGCCCAATTGATGCAGACTGGCAACAAAATAACATCTGAAGGCCATATTAAGTAATGTTCTCAAAATAAGTCTCGAGCCCTTGGCCTTGGGCGCAGATGGCGGTCCCTTTACCGCTGCACCATTTATTTGGGTCGTCATATCCTCAAGTGTGTGACGACATTTATTTTCGGAGATTCAAGATGATACATAGTAGTACCTACAATAGGTATATTATTTTTTGTCAGTAAATAGGTCGGGCTGACTCGCGTTAATGTCCAACGGACCACATTGACTGATTGGATATTTCGAAGTTCTTACCGAGCAGCTGATGCTCTTTAAACTTCGCTCCGTTATAAGCCAAATCCTTTTAAAGAACATAATCGGCCCGTTTTATGATACAGAAATATTACATAGGCAAGTATGTAGTTTTCCGAAACGTACTAAGCTTTCTCTGCATTACCAACTTGGGTGGTGATCGAGTCATTAATCGGAAATAGAAAATATTTTCAACTTTCCATTTTTTGTCGGGTGATTGAGCTTTAAGCCTATAAAGCGAGGTCTTATCGTAAGTGGAGAATGTGGGCGCTAAGTTATTGTCAAATTTCGTCAAATAATAAATTCACCAATAGGTTCATCAAAGGCAAAGGTTTTTATTAATTTATGTCGATGCAAATCAATTTTCGGAAAGAATCTTTAAAAAATGAGCAGTCATTTTTAAATCTGGGATTACAATGGAAAGTTGTGTAAATTCAGTTCTCACCTGTGATACGAGTTGACGTTTCCATATGATTTACAATATTACTAAACCATTTCGGATATGAACAGCAATACCTTTTTAAATTTAGGTATTCTAAATAAGTTTTTGTTTTCTTAAAAACAAAAACTCGTTGCCCACACACGAAATTATTCCTGTATCGTGGCTGCTTTTACAAACACAAAAATTCACATGCACCTACATCCAGATCCGGAAAAAACTATCTGTAGACCATGCAAGTATTTGTTCCGAGCAGGAATCGTACTCGCGACAAATAAGTAGCGCAGCAGTCGATTGCTCAACCATTACGCCAATCGTGCCTATAGCTGTTGATACTCTAGTGTACCATATCAACACGAAATCATAGTTCATTACCGCTATCAGTGAAACCGTGGGTTCTCTCAGACGCTATTCCCTATAAGGCGATCGGTCCAACTCCAGTCACTGAGAATTGTGTCAATTATTGTGATCGAGACGTCGTGACTGGTAACGCGCGTTGCGTACACGTTTTACCAAGAAAATCATTTTTGACGCATATCTTCTACAAGTATGGTATTGACGTATGTACGTCATATGAGTACCTTCATACTTATGGACTTGAGTACCAGTGATGTGGCTAGCAGAACAAAAAACCTTCCTTAAAAATGTAATAGTATTCAATCCAAATTCATTAACGAAGTATAATAATGTATACAAGTAGATATTTATAACTGCATGTTGGGCGCAATGCGTCATCTTTTAGCACTACGTGTTGCGGGTTCGATTCCCGTACGGTACCAATATTTACATCGTATATAAAGATAGTTTCGGGTCTGGATTTGTGTGCATATCAAAATGTATATTTGTAAAATATACCCACAATACTGGAAAAATCGAAGTGTGTGGGGTAACGTTAAAATCTATAAATGGAAACAATAGTATCTTACATAATAAGTGTGTGTGTACATGCATAATCTTCAAACCTCATAATGTGTTGTGTAAAATTTAATTACTTCCTCTAATAATATTAATCCATCCTTGATTAATTATACTATTGACGGCACGATTGGCGCAATGGTTGAGAGATCGACTGCTGCGCTACCTGTCGCGGGTTCTAATCCCGCACGGAACAAATATTTGTATGATCTATAGATAGTTGTTTCGGATCTGGGTCTTTGTGTATGTGAATACACACCGTGTCTCGGAAAGCACATAAAGCAGTTGGTCCTGCGCCTGATCTCTCTCTGGTAGTGTCGGATTGCTGTCCCATCGGACTTTGAGAGTGAAGGAATGGAGGGTGCACCAGTTTTTGCGCAAACACTTGTGCTCTATAATATTTCCTGCGTAGTTGGCTAAACTCCGGTGAGATTAGCTAACGTAACCGAGATTCGGTCAGGAGGACATAATTATTATTATATTATTAAATGTAGAAAGCATACATATTATATTTTTATGTATTTTATATATGTACATAAAACAGAAAAGATATTTACGTATAAGGTCCATACTCTTTCTTATAAGGATCAAAACAAAAAGTACCAGGCTAGCAGCAACTACAGAGAGATCGTACGGGTTTCCTAGTTAATGCAAACGGCAGACAGTCTGTCGACCTAATAGACCCATTTGTTATCTCAGCGCGTATTCAGACCCACGATAATATAAACCACGCACGCAAAGCTACCATTGTTTCAAAGTAATACATGTCCTTTTAGAATGCCTATTTGAATATATTTTTATGAATGAACGGTAATCATTTGGTTGTGATATAACTACAAAGGATGATTATATAAGGAAACGAATTAATGAGGTTGTCAAGGCAAAGAGTGCACAGTTGACGCGCTGAATTATGCGTCCCGGGTTCGATCACCTCTAGGAGCAAATATTTGTATACCTACAGATAGTTGTGCCGGTTCGGTGTATAGATGTGAGATTTATTAGAACTGGACCTACAATACAAGAGAAATCTTGAGGTGAGTATATCTGTATGTCTCCTGTACCCCTCGTATTACTTGGTATTAAGTGAGTAGCTTTGGTTCGAAATTGCTCTCCAGCATGAGAAAATCCCATGTCTAAAACAACAGAAGAATAAGTTTCCGAGAAAAGACTATTCGTATTTTACGAGCTGTTCATTCAAAAAACTATTAATGATGACATTTGAAAAGGTCAATGACTTCAGAACGACTTTATTAGTTTAGACATACATGGAACAAAAATATAACATCAATCGTGTATTCAATTGTTATTCATGAATATCATGACATTTTGAACGTAAGCCATTGTTTATAGAATGGGATAAAAAAATACAATATAATAGATATTTCGCAAAGTTTTTTTGGAACAATTTGTATGAAGCATTATTGTTATTCGGAACCAGGATATTCGCATAGAACCAAGGTCACCGACATAGCTCTCAGGATTTGCTAGCTGAAGTGGCAATGGGCAGGCCACATCGCATGAAGAACGGACAACCGATGGGGAAGAAAGGTTCTCGAGTGGCGACCACGAACCGGAAGACGCAGCGTAGGAAGGCCTCCTACTAGGTGGATCTACGACATTGTGAAAGTCGCGGGCAACCGATGGATGCAAGTGGCGGAATGTCGTTCAATGTGGTGGTTTAAGGGGGAGGCCTTCGTTCAGCAGTGGACGTCTTCTGGCTGATGATGATGATGACGATCAATGTTGTTATTTATTTAAACATAGAACGATTTTTATTCTAAGTAAGGTTTGCGGCACAAGAGATAAGGAGAGGGCCTCCCAGCTAGAGATTGTTTCCCGATAGCTATAAGCTCGGAGTTTTCAAACCTAAAATGAATAGGTTACATCTAGGCAAGCGTGCCTGATTATCGACCACATCTTCACGATAGGTAGTGGTGAATTGTGAGCCTAACATTAATTGCAAAAAAGTATGGGTAAAAGTTGGCTTTTGCTACTTGACATGATTATAATCTTTGTTATAGCTAACATCAGCCCTGGGCAAGGATAAAGCCTTATCTCGACTGAAAATAAACTATAGTTATTAAAATTGCTAAGTTGACCAATATAATATAATATGAATAGATCCGAAGATGTTTGTTTTGCTATCAGGATTTTGTTTTTGAAAACGTTGTCCCCCCTCTCTTGTATTTCTCCTGTATCGTGGGTACAGTTTACAAATATACATGTCACATGCACATACAACCAGACCCGAAATAGCTATCTGTAGATCATACAAATATTTATTCCATGCGGGGATCGAACCTGCTCCTGGAAGCGCATTTTCATTTTTCAGCAATTTTTTTATGTGCTACGGCGACGCCACGTCTTATTGTTATGTCAGCTTCATTTCTCATTAAAAAGGAAAAATAACTTAACTATATTTCTTTACAGTTCCAAAGGTGACTACATCATCGTGGAGTACATGCCATCACCACAGGTTGGTCTACACCAAGTCGGGTTCCACTACTCGCGATTCGCGAGCATCCGTGCGCAAGCCCAAAATACAAACGACACTTTCATATTATGGGCACCTATTGACGAATTGAACGACTTCAGATTCATACATAACTATGGAATAACAATTATGAATCTAATACATGAATACTCCAAAATTAACAGGTCCTTAGTACAAGGACCAATTAATGTGGTAGCGGTGCCTTCAGTCATCAATGGATATGAAATTGGGAGTTGGAATCTACTAACTAATGGGTAAGTGATTCAGACGTTAGGAATCTTAAATAGTGCTAATTTTGTAGACTTCAGGAACTCTTTAAATAGTACATATAAGATTACTATTCGACTCATAAAGAGTAACCCACCTCATTTCTTGAAAAAACTAACTGTGCTCTTTACGTAAAGCGCATGCGTTTTTTTCATGTGTTTCTCATGAATCTCGTGCCAACACGGGAGAAAAATAATAATTTAATATTACTTGGTTTTGTAGAATGCATAAGAAATGTGGTTTGTAATAAGTTTAATAGTGTTAACAGTCTTTCATTCTTTTTTATAATTTGTTATTTAATGATAATTTATAAACAGTCTATACCATGTATGATGCGTATCTTTATAAAATTATAAAATTTGGCTCAAATACTATTAATCCCGAGAAAGTGATCGCCAAATTAGAAGTACTGGTCCAAAATTAAGGCAACTATGTATTAAGCAATAGCGATATTATCAATTCAGATGACGATGTAACGTTTGATGCAGGTGCCTACAAAATTGACGCAATGTTTACTAAACAAACGCTTGGTGAAAAACGAATACAATAAGAGGAAAACTCTCTCAATGACGTCGATGTTACTAAAAAAATCTTCGTCTTCCTGTAAGAGAAACATTCGTGAAGCTTGACCTATATTCTATAGTTAGAAACTGAATAATTTTGCACAAGGTCGAACCATCAGCTGTTAAAATATTATACCACTTGTTGTATATCTCAATGTTATTGTTACTGCAATAATTTATGAGGCTAAAAAGTATTAAATATTTGGAGTTCGTCATTGATAATTCTGAATCAATTAAATGAATCATAATTTTACTTGAATATTTTATGAATCCAGTTTAAATAATTACGGAATAGAAAGCAGATTGAGGTATCCAATAGATATGAAGAAACTATAAATATCTCGCTACTGATGGTAAATATAAATAAGTTATTCATTTGTGGTGGCTCATAAGACATAGATACCTATAGGATATTTTAAAATGACGTGTTTGTCGCCAACTAAGACAAAAATAGAAAGGCTTACGAGACTTTTTTATTTGCTTTTATATAAAATATCTATAATTTGATTTTTTTTGATGATGAGTTTAATTTCTGTGTTACGTATGAGTAGAAATTCATTCATTTATCCACGCGGCACCTGACAACGAAATATATTTTCTATTGTGTCTCATTAGTATAACTTGACGGGTTACAGAATTAATAGAAACTTTTATTTTGTACCAAAATGGAAATCTGTATTGAGTATAGAATAATTTTATGCCTTATTGTAAAAACTAGATAATGAAAATGTTATAGTAACCGAATATGGAAAAGTTAACGGGGTATTATATAATTTATCTCCAATTTCTTTCTTCAGTGCCCACAAGATAGTAAACATCGACCAGTTCACGAGCATTAAGCAGATAGAATCCATGACCTTCGATCTGGCGCAGCACCTCTGTAGGATATGGCTGGGCAACCCTGGTGAGATGGAAAGAACAAGGTGGAAGGAGGAGTGGTTCAAGGAAGGCATGGCCACTTACTTGGCTTATTATTTCTTGACTCAGGTTGGTAAAGATCGTGATAACATAATAGGTAGTACTTATTCAAAAGATTTAATGACTACATAGTTTTGGTTTGAATTTAGATCAAAAACAACACCTTCAAAAAGATGACGTAAATCTTACACATTCAATACTAGTTCAAACAAATACGTCTACACAATGCGTCCTCTTTTACGCCCCTTTCTCTTTTTGCTGACCCTGAGCTAGTCCAATAATAGCAATAGACCTTCCGTCATTCCATCTTGTAAAAAGTTCATCTCATCCCCACAGATTTGGCTTTTCATCTACAGATGATTGAGACGGATTTAAAGAGAGAGAGAGAGATTAATTATTTGATTTCCATATTTACAGTACAATCATGGTATACCGATATCGACACAGCACCGAGGACAGTTAGGCAGTTATGGTCTTCAAATGAAACACAAAGCGATGGCAGTTGATTGGCATCGAAGTACACCAGCACTGGAAACCTTCAACTCCTCACTGGCGATAGAGATACCAAACAGGTATAAGGAACTGGTGACGATGAAGACTGGAGCAATACTTTGGATGCTGGAGAACTGGGTGGAATCTGAGAAATTCCATGAGGCTTTGGTCAATTATATTAACTCTAGGTAAGTCAGCATTCAGGACATCCACTATATCATTTTGTTTTTAAGGTCGTTCGTATTCAAAGTAAAAATTCTTTCCGTGATCCACGATAGTTATTACGGTCCTTTTCGGTATTTTATGGTATTTGTCACCGTTTGAAGATCTTAACAACTAGTTAACTGCAGTTGCTCAGGGAATCCTATGTTGCCCAGTAGTTTGAGCCCAGTAGGTATTTACTATTTGTGGAGCAATTAATGAATATTGCCAATACTACACATAATGCATAGAATTTTGGATCTTCGTAAGAAATACCAAGTGCAGTCTGTAATTATATTGTCTTTTATAATTTACAGAAGGGGTAATTATATATCGCTGCAAGACTTCACGACGACCTTGGACCACGACACGATCGAGTGTCTCCACCAGTTCTTTAACGGCTCCACCGCGTCTCGTATCCTCAGTTCTTGGTTCAGACGCCGAGGGTACCCAGTCATTAATGTACAAGTGTGGAGAGATCGGACACCTAATGCTGTTCAGTTGAAACAGGTAGATAGAGAAGGAAGATATTTTTTATCACTGTCCTTTTGTGTTTTTATTTTATTTTATTTAAATAAGTTTACATGGTTCCGTTTATAATAGTTATGTTTTATAATTGTTTTGTGGAAAATAATGCTTATGGCATTGAATTATATGTACACCTGTTGCATAAACTTTTAATATATAAATACAATTTACACCAAAGAGTCAGTCCTAGGTCACATTCTTAAGTTTATTTTCAGTTTAGGTCTTTTAGGTCACCTTTTAAGACATTCTAGAGTGTTTGTAATCATTGTGGTGTTTAGGTCTAAAAACTTACTTTTGTGTTTAAACAGTACTAGGAATAAATTATACGTGTATATCCTCGAATAAGCTAATTTTATTATGATAGCTGAGGAAGATGTCGGACCCGCGTTCGCGAGGTAGGGAGTTCAAACCTCATCTATTGCATTAATGAAGTAGAGTATGTGAATAGTAACAAATTGCTTTTGAACTTTCGTTTGCTACTTCAATTCCTACCACAAGCATAACAATCGCTTTGCTTTCAATTACTGTTTCCATCTTCCAGAGACAGTTCAGCTTCACCCACGAGAACCGTGATGACACAGACTTCCTGATACCCATATCCTACATGGTGCAGAACAATCAAAATTGTTACAACTGCTACCGTCCACGGTTCACCATCGGTGCTCAGACTTACACCTTCGGGGAGAACTTGAATGACGGATGGATTATACTCAATAGGCAAGGTTCAGGTGGGTTTCTGATTTTTTCTTTCTTTTATAGGCTAAAGAGAGATCTTTTTATTGAAATTAGGTGAAGTTAAATTAGCTGTTATTTAAAAAGAAATAATACCATCTATCGATGGCTTGTCTTTTATATCAAAATGTACGCACTATTCTGGAGTAAACTCAATATAAAATCATAAATATATCTATTACTAGTACTAGTAGTAGATATACAATTGAAATGAGGTGGAGTGAGGTAATAAAAATCCTAAAACAATAATAGAGTTCTACTATGCTGCAGAAGATAATAGTCTAAGAGTTTAAAACAACTATTTTGTAATATCATTAACTGTGACCGATATTTATTATTTTATTTTAGACTTCAAAAGAGTAGAATCTACAAAGTCATTAATTGAACCGTAATCGCTGGCACTAATAATATACGCAGCTAAACTTGACAAGTCCTTGGATTAGCAATGAATCTATTTGTGCGCAGTACCCACGCTCGTAAACGAACGCTGATTTATTTGCAATATATTTGCACTTACAAACGATGTCATTGCAATTTTTTTTTTTTTTTGTGAATGCCTTTAGCATCTCCATAGTCTAGACGTTGATAGTTTTAGGCCTGTACTATACCTAATAGAGCAAACTAAAAGCAATGTATTTAGTGATTTATTAGTTTCAAATGAAAAGAAATCAATGTATGTCTTTTTTCGTTCAATCGTAGTTACTCTAAAGTTAAGCAATCCTTTTCACAATTTTGGGTTAGGTATTTTAGAATGGTCCTTCAAGCCAGATTTTTTTGGATATAGCAATCATATATTAATATTATTTGTAGGATACTATCGAGTGAATTATGATGCGGTAACATGGAAGCTCATTGCGAAGACTTTGAAGGAGAACATGTTGACCATAGATGAACTAAATAGAGCTCAGGTAGATTTTTTTTCTTGAATACTATATTTATCCATTTATTAATTCAAAAAATGCACCTAATAGCAATTTTGAAATGATATCAAGAACTCACAAGAAGTACATCACCGAGTGCAATATATATATATATGTATCTACAAGACCTTGTAAAAATACACCTTGCATGCATTTTTAACAAACTATGCATGACTCGTTCGTTCCCAAAAATTTGATGAATTCCAGATAGTAAACGATGTGTTTGCTCTATACGTGGCCGGTGACCTAGATTTCCACCTCGCTATGGAGGTCCTGGACTATCTAGACAAGGAACGCAGTCCCACAGTTTGGGAGTCAGTGTTGTCTGCGTATGAGTTGCTGACTATCGACGGCGCTGCTTGTAATATGACCAGGCATTTGTATTGGGAGTGGGAGGTAAGATTTAGTAATCTTCTTAATATTTCATTATAAATTTTCTTCGTTTTAGTTATAGGCAGAAAAAAGTTGATTATTATGTGACAGACAATTTATAGAATGAAAATTCGTAGACATCATTAATCGGCGTACTCGCGACTCGAGTCAGTAAGTCAACTTTTAGTGGATCAATGAAATGAAAAAGTAGACCACCATTTTCCGAAAGGTTGTCTTAATATGATTGTCATTTAATTCGGCAAAATAGTTCATTTTGACTAATTTAAATAAGAACTCCTTTACATTACTTTTAGTTACATATTACGATACACAAGAGAGGAGAAATTGACCTAAATTTAACCAAAAACCTTTAACGGATTTCAGGACTTCATGATCAAGAAGGTATCTCCAATCTACACGCAGCTACTGAGGAGTAAAGACAGTCAGCTGCTGACGAGGCTATTCAGGAGCAATGTGGTGGAGCTCGCGTGTTCGTTGAACTACGAGCCGTGTCACACTCACGTGAGGAGAATGTATGTGGAAGATAGGAGAGGGAAACACAAGTGAGTAGTATAGTCAGGTGTACAGGATTACCAGATAAAGATGAAGTTTTCTAAAGAACTGATGATAAATGAAATGATATATTCGACTATACTCGTAAATACATAATTTCCTTAGAAAAATTCACCCATAGTGACTTTGTTTCCACCGTACCGTCGATTCTAAATTTCAAATGTTGTAGTTTTCGAACCGTTTTAAGATATTTTGTAAAGTAATAGTATATACCTGTGTCGCAAATATTTTATTTCGATGTAAAGTTTCAAATACGGAAGAGCGCTCTTATTATACCTCTGGCCGTACCTTTAAGACGAAGTTCGGCTTTACGAATTACATCGAAAATATGTGTGAAACAAAATAATAAAAGAGGTCCCAGGAACCATCGCTAAAAACTCAAACACTGATTGTTATATATTTTCAGCCTATTCCCTGACTGTCGGATGGCCTACTTCTATGTTTTGGCCAACGAGACGTTTAGCAGCACCTACTCCAGGAAACTGAACGCCATCGAACAGGATGACAAGTGGGTCGCCGATAAGAGGACGTAAGTCTGACTGTACGTTCAGATCTGTAAGGCCGAACCAAAGAGTTCAGTTGGATAAAATTTTCATATTGTTTCAGACGAGAGAAGAATAGATTCTTCGGCAAGATACCGGTGGGAGAACCGAGACCTCTGCCCATTGTAATGTCTACTACTGAAGTGGTAAGTGTCGTTTTGTAAAGTAACCCACCAACATTAAGAACAAACATAATAATAATGAGCATAGAATAAAATCGCAGTAATTTTTAGCCTGTAGGAGAGTATATGAATACCGTGTAAAGTCCCGTCAAACGAATCAATGAAGTGTTGCCAATTAGATGGTCTCCTACTTGAGCTGTGGACTCATAAATCATAGTATGGATAGATGATTAAAATAATTTTTCTTCTATACGATTTTACTTTTTCACTGTGATTATTTTTTTCTTTCCATAGTCGACTGTAGCCGTTACAGAAAAACTACAGAAGGATGCAGGATTGTCAGTGAAATATTCGTTAATAGTTTTATTTATGGCCATATTATTCACCACATTCACGAGATAATGTATTACTACTAATACAATTTGTTTAATATGATTAGAGAATACTAATCAGTTTTTATTCCTAAAGAAAGCGCAAGAGATAATTGTAGTATTTTTAATTTGTTATTTCAATGATATTTTTTTTCATATGTAATTTTTTTATCTATATTTAAATTTATCTTATTTTTTATTTATTTTATAGTATCGTTATTTAAAATTTTCAAGACTATTCCCGCCTTTTAATACTGCCGATTGTATTGAAAATTGTTTGAGTTATATGTATAATATATCTATCTATTTCCGATATTTGTTTAAATTTAAACTGTCATATGTTTTTTTTGTCACATAACTTGTAAGACCGAACTGGTAGCTGTGTTGAAGAAAATTGAATTAATTTAGAATCTCAATAAAATCAGTATAAGTACCTTTAATAATTCTACTTTTTTTTTTCAATTACATTCCTTTATTTTTGTGGTCTGTTCACAATGATGTCATCATCAATCAAAATATTGTAATCGTCTGATATTAAATAACTTTATTTGTATAATAATTTAACGGTATAATTCTAGTCATAATAATAATAATTAAATTGAGAAATAATAAACACATTTATTTATTCCTAACTGATTTATTTAAGCTTCTAATTTTATTAAAATTATGCAATATGTACATATTACATTAATATTAAGTTTTTAAAATGTATACATATTTTAATGTGCCTTAAATCTAAATATACTAATTTATTTAAATAAAAATTAATTGATTTAAACTATTATATGTTTTTGTATGTTTAAGATAAGTTGTTTTATTTAATAAATAGTACTAAATTTGAGGCAAGAGGACGCGTTTACCTCAGATTTAGATTCTAAACCTAGAAATCTTAACATTTAAAAAATATAAGTGAAAATGCAGTAAAAAATCTAACATTAAATATTAATATTTTAAGTCAAAAACGCTTATCATTAATAATAATAATAATCTAATATTCTACTAATAATAATCATTACGATAATTCTGATAACAGTTCTTAAAATAATTATTAACCCTAATTATTATATTTTAAACTCTTATGCTAATTCACTTTGTGCAATTCTGTTCTAATTATAATAATAAATGGCTAAGAATAATTATTTGATTATAATAATGTACACATATCAAACATTCTCATTACATTGCATGTAGTAAGATGTGATCATTCAATGTAGCTTATACGAATACAAAGAAGCATTTTACAACAACAAAAATATGTGACCGATAAATTATTGACAATGACTTTCAATTTCTGATAAGTGTTTATTTCATTGCCTATTGAAATAAAATTAACCATACCACTTATTTATATTTTTATCAACAAATAAATGTTAGGAGTGAGCCAGTTGTATTCGGTAAACTTGACGAAACCACCGATATTATCAATAATGATAATATCATGTTTCTCTCTTCAATCATTCTATACACTTACTTCGCTATAATTAAAATTTAAATAATTATTTTGATTATTTAAATCTAAATAACTAAATATATTAGCTTGTATTGTAGAGTTCTTTTTTCTTAAATACTATAATTTGATAATATGCCTTAAAATTACAAAAAATAATTATTACAATATTTTCTTCTATAAACTACATGCCTTATTTATAACAATTAAGAGGTATAAAATTTCCTTATTACTTTGAATTAAGTACTAATTATTACTATCAAAGATCAAAACTCTGTTTCTAAATACAATGCTTTATTGGTCGTAAAACCCTTCTCTATTAATACATTTTGCGTGCATAACCGTTTTTAACCCCAGGTTTAGATCAAAACATACTGCATCACAATCAATGTGAATATTAATTTTGAAGAATTAATAACGAGACTTCTTTATAGTAAATCATATATGGATAAAGCCAAAAACAGCCTCCATAATTTCGTCTTTTCACATATTAGACACATAGATATTTGGAAACAGAGCCTTGATTAAAAAAATCTCCATTCTTCTAATTATTGAATAAAGCCACCATCAGTGACACACAAAGTGCTACAACAGATAGCATCAGCGTGGGCGCGTCGTTCTCATCTATCCACTCGTACACATTGTCCATGTGAGCGTTATTCCATCTAAGGTTCTCGGTGGCTTGCGCGAGCGCACGCTCGGCAGCGACCTGAGAGCCGTCTAGATTGTTGTTCTGAGCTTGTACCCAGATTCGGAACTGTGGAATGGTATTTTAGATAAGTTTAGCATTAAGGTAATTTGAAATGTAATTTATAGGAACTAATTTTTTTGGTTCCGTTCTCGCGCGGAACTAATATTTATATCTGTATTACTACAGATGGTTGTACTAGATTTGAAATACAGAAGAATCTTATTATAGGGAACATTTAAACGAAAATGTTAGAATATATATGTGTGTCCAGTGAGTTTCTTATAACCCTCCGAGCTTTAATGTTTGTGTCGTTAGAGTTCTTATTGTTTTCTTCTATGACAATTATGGGGTACCTTTGGGAAAAATGGGATACCTTTTCTTTCTCTGCTAAGGCGACAATATGATTCACACGGTTGGCATTTCCTACAGTAACTATTTCAATCGGATATTAAATTTAAATTCTTAATACTTACATCTGTACTCAAATCACTGTCAGCACAATTGTCAGCTAGTACGAATATAATTTCCTCAAGTTTTTCGGGCCCACCGTACCTGAAATAAAGAGATTATTAAGAGTACTAACCCTATAATCGTCACAAGCTGTAGGCTTAGCACGAATTTCTTCTGGTATCGTAACCGTATTGTTAACGTGCGCATATTTTTCAATGGAAATACTCGTATCATATGTTGATGGATTGAAGACTTTATTAATATCTACGTATGATACAAATTGTTAGTCACGCATAAAATTAAAACAATATCTTATAGGATAGTCGATTCAAAATTCACTGACATTAACGAAACGGCTACCTTTCTTTATGTCAAAATATTCGTGTTAGGCCAACACAAATATCTTACATACATAGCAACATTCGTCATAATAAAGAACATTTCTTTAATCATTGTTCACATAATAACTGCAAATACATAAAATAAATACTTGGTTCGTGTTCAAAGATTTCACAGTCCCCTATTTTCCCCGAAGAGTTAGGAAGAGATGTATTGTTGCGCAAACACATTCCCCTGATGCCGTTGTGAGGTGCCAGGCCATGTAATAGATAGAAGTCAATTCTTCTGCCATCCACTAGGCACTATCAAACTTCGGGCTGCTACAGATAATTTTAAATTTCCATACAGAGAAACCCAACAACTGTATTACCCCGTGACAGTTATTCGTTTATGTTTACGAAACAAAACAGGTACTTACATGTTCCTGATTTCCAAAGTCCTCATGGTCATGAAGTTGACGGCAATTGCTGCGTTCGCGACACTACTTTCTGCTACCGCCGTAAAGATTTTTACTCGTTCCTCTACACCGTATGGACTATTTGCGGCTATGGTTTCTTGCAGGAGACTGTAACAAGCATTTTTTCAAGGTAGAGAAAAACAATTTATTTAATTACGGACGGAAATGTTACTAATATAGTTCCTTGAAAAATTCTACCTTACTGTGGTAGTACGTTACAGTATCTATTGTAAGCAAAGTAAAATTTGAAGTTTCTAATAAATATTAGATAAATATAAATAATATGTAAATACCCACTACATTCAATATGAGAGAAGTAAACTTCAAGCGTCTTAAATTCATAAACCAAATTAACGTAGCCGAAATTGGACTATAGGAGTAGTACCTAGTAATTTACGAATTATGAAATTGTAGGTTTTAAATTATATAAAGTACTCACGTTCTAATAAACTCTTCATCTTGCGAGCAGGCTAAAGACTCTAAAATGACGACCCTCTCATAATGGCTCTGCTCGACCTCCAGTCTAGCATACAAAGCTGCTATTACTTGATCGTCGCCTTCTCTCACCATTGTGCAGAATACTGCTGGCCGGATTTCGTGAGGGATGTTGGGATTTCTGGAATCATTATTTGTATTTCACTTCTTTTCTTCTTTGCCACAGTTTTCGCAATCCCATATTTATAATAAAAACCCATCATAGTTTTAAATTTACTGAACTGAGTGTTCAAATTCGAGGCATAATTCAAAGGAGTGTTTATTTCAGATTTGAATGTCATTTTTGTTGTCTTATTTCACGTTCACAGTCTTGTTGACATGGGTAGTGTTACAAAGATATTTCAAATGAGTTCAATGATGTGTTTTATCTTTGTTAGCTAAGTAAGTATTCTCAAATTGTGTATCATAGTTAAAACAGAAGTTAGTCAAAATCGTCTCATCAAACCAAATCCTTCTACCAAAAGCCGCAGACAGTTGTACTTAAAACCAGATTTAGTTTAATAATGACGTCTTATGTCAAGACCTTTATTGCTTTCAGGTGGTTGCCTGCCTACACTCTTGATTATGGTCGCACAGGCCGTTATACTTACACTACTTCATTATTGTTAGGATCGTAGAACCAGTCAACGGCAGCGGCTATGCAAGGCTGGTATTCGGCTTTGCACGCGTGTTCCATCACCAAGCCGCGAGTAAGTGTGGTCATGGCTGGCTCCGTCATTGTTATGTCAGGGTAAAATCCTAGTTCGTTCTCAATGCTACCAATTGTTCTTCGTACCATTCTCTGGAGAGCGAAATGTGATTAAATATTGGAAATTATAAAATTATGAACAAATTTTTATAGTACTTCTGAGTTTAATTTGTGAGAGTGAGAGAGTTAACTGCCCCATTCCGATTAAGATTATGTTTCTCAAATGTATGTTGAGGAACAAGGCTCCGGGGTGGCAACAAAAATAAAATCATTTGTATAGGAATTTTCTCGAGAAAATGAGACTGTCATAGTCACACCGAAGATAGTTATAGGACAAGTTAATATTTCGTTACTTAAAAAAAAATTACTTTAGTCAAATGTACTTACCAAATAAATATCAGGATCTAATTCTTCGTCGTCGTCTGCAGCAATAAGGGCTATCAGGCGTTTTCTTATGAATTCCATGTTCCTGACAAACGCTTTCCATACTGCGTATTCCGTCTCGTGTTCCATGGTCAGAACAACTCTAAATGCGATGTCGTAATCCAGTCTTCCTGCTCTAGCCAAGTTCAGAGCATCATCTACGAGCTAAAAAATGATAGTAATTGTAAAATCCGAACTCAAACTTAAACCTGGTTGATGAATCATGTTGCGCGCATGGCCATTGTGTAACTTTCTATTAGGTTTACTTAAGGAACAAGTTTATTAATAGCGGAGAAAAAAATAGTAACATGATTCTAATATTTTTTTCGGCCATCAAAATGAAATCATAAAAAATATATGTATATATTAGCGTTACTAAAGTGCTTGTAATATGTTTACTTGAAATAAAAAAATAACTAGTATTTTCCACTTACGGTAGCACGGTTAAGTGGATGAATCTGTTCCCTGCGTTGCGGATCTTCGAGAGCAAGTATGATTCTTTCCCAAAGATCAGTATCGTAGTCAACTCGATAGTATCCTGATGGTGAATGAAATTAATTATTTATTTTAAAATATCATACCTTCGTTTTCAATGTCTTTTTTAATAATTCGCCTTTGATTGATTGGTTATATAGTTGTTACAGCAATAAATATTTGACGTTTGTTAAGGAAATGAGGCCCAAAAATTTAAACAATCGGTATAACTTATTATACTATTATAATAGTTTAAGGGAACCTGTAACTGAGTTGGGGAGGTCTGAAGGCAGTTTTTAATTAGGAAAATTCGACCGACGACCATGAAAAATAATATAATATTCGTTATTGAATACATAAAAAATATTAAAATAATAAAACTACTTTCTTACTCTTCTTACTTTCTTAATTATTTAAAATAATATTCCATCATGTGCACGTATAGACATTAATATCTTCGATCTTATATCTTATAGAAAATAATAAAATATAAACAGTGATAGCTAAGTGAACGCTTGCCTTCCATAAAGGACGGCTTCGAAACGGCCCGCACCTCCATAATTTTTGAATTCATGTGCGGATCACATTTAATTGTAAGAAACACATCGTGAGGAAACTTGCACACCGACAGGGCTCCATAGTGTTAGACCGGTGAAACAAAGCCTGTTGCCAGCTACAGTGGGACAGCCATAAGCTTAATTTTAAGAAGCTTACCTTGTCCCTGAATGTTGAAGAGAACCCAGTCGTCTTCATCCAGAGCCATGTTCAGTGCGAGAGTGTTGTCCATCATCATGACTGGGTATATGTTGTTATCACTAAAATCTGGGTTAACACTAGTTGTGTAGGTGATTGGTAAATCGAAACTGACATGTTGGATATTGGAGAAACCGAAACGCTCCTATAAAAAAAAACATAACATATATCTACCTATTCTCCTCACAAAAACTTACAAGTAAGTACAAAAACAACGTGTACGAAAACAGAATTTTGATTGTGTTTCTCGACTAATAATTTGAAAATATATTTAAAAATTCTAATAATCTACCTGTATAAGAAGAACTCCTCCCGTCCGTAAACCAACATTCAGCACTGGGTATCCACTGTTCTGTATCCAAGGTTCTATATATTCAGCTATGTCGCCAACCATAGTGTTGCCGGCTCCAATCCAGTTGCTGTTCAAAGCATCCACGAAGTTCAAGGAATTAACCGTCTGCAGAGATCTGTGAAGGATAAAAGTTAGGATTTATTTAAGAACTACTTCATTGATCTTAGTGGTCACAAACATGGTTGCTGCCCCTAAATTGTTACAATCATATTCTGGGTTGGGCAAAGTGATTTTTGTTATATATTAGGAAATTCTCATTTTCAGTAGCACCACGAGCTAAGAAAGCGCGGAAGATGTTAACTCACTATCAGAATATTTATGCCTAAAGCTTCAGGAAATGCAGACGTTATGATATATGTTAGAAATTATTTTAAGAAATATAACTCAATGGGTTCATTGGCAAGCTAGTGATTTATTTCTTTATTCACTGTTTGATAAAGTTTTTAAGACGTCCAAGTCTATGTACGATCTAATGAACGCTTTGTTCAATATTGTACGACATTAGCAGAGTAATGCAAGGCCCCTTTTGTTTGTTGTTATGTAACAATAGCATCACGCCTGTATATCCGAAGGGTAAGGCAGAGGTGTATTTACTATTGTGCACCCATATTTCGCCGACGTTGTTATTAAGTTCCATGTTATAGGGGGCGACTGTATTGCCATCAACCGGGCATAGTTACAAACACCGTGCTGCTAATGAGAACTTCGATACAGAAAAACTCAATAAAACTTTGCCCAACCCGGGAATAGAACACAGGCCCTCACGCTCAGCAGTCGCGCTTGCAAAGTCTAAGCCAATAAGACAGATAGTATGTAGTCAATTTAAAATCATCTAACTCATTGTAATTTACATAATGTTTTGGCAGTGAGTGATCAAGAGAGCAGTTCTCGTACGAGAAGTCTGATGTTTTCCGAGATATCTCATTTCTTCTTAATAAATGAAAAATGAAATGAAATAATGAAATATTTATTATTCTTGCAAAAAAAAAAAAATCTTCATTTAATAAAAAAATTGTTCTATCGCAATTCTCTTGATGTTTGATCATCGATATCTTCAAGCAGATTATAAGATACGTTATGATGAATCTAGAATCTATTATCAGTTGTCAAATGATATCGGATATGCTTTAGAATGTTGGTTGACGGATATTTGATAAAATAAATATCATTTTACAAAATAACATGTTACTCATCTTCAAAAATGATGACGTGCGTGAAGCGAATGAAATATTATTTGTCTTACCACATGAAACATATTGCATTATTTTCACAATTACTATGGGTCCATTTATGCCAACTAAGGGAAAGGGTAATCTCGAAAAAAAAACGAAATATGTAGTACTTAAGAGCACAAATATTATTGGGTTTTTTGTTAGAAAATTTTAAGTAGTAGGGCTTTTGGAATTGAGACCGGTGGATGTCAATAGGCTCGTCACCTATTAAATACGATACCAAATGTAGGTATACACCAGGACACCTCTGTCTAATCATCATTTTGAAATATTATCATCTGCCTCGCCTTCTCCTTTACCTAACCCCTATGTCGTTGACATTGGGGCTAGCTCCTAGTCTAACCAAATGCAACTGAATAGCAGAATTTTACAAGGAGCGACTGCCATCTGACCTCTGCCTCGGCGATACTCTAAAGTTAGACTGGTTGTCAGACTTTTTGGGCTGCTGACACCCGTAATGATAGTTACAGGCATAGACTTAGAATTTCGCTTATAGTTATAGATATTCGAGGGACGAAGGGGGTCTCGATGTATGAAAAATGGTCACCCATCCAATGACTGACCGTAGCAAGCGCTGCTTAACCTCGCTAATCGACTGATCTGCGCAGCATATATGAGCCCCTGAGTCAGTAGCATTTTGAAACTTAAGTATAAAGTAAAAAAAAAATGATAGGTACCTTGCATTGAGGAGGATCCTCGCAGCGGACTGGATGAAATCATTGTTTGCATTGCCAAGTGCAATCCTGAACATTCTCATAAGCGCTGGGGCCTTATATTTGATCAGTCCAGATATATGATCCCTTATCACATCTTCGTCGAAGATATTTGCTTCAGGTTCCAGTACTAAGGCATTAGAGTAAGAGTCACGCAGTAAACCCTCTTGTATCACGTCAGTTACGAATAAAGTGTTCACGTCTATAAGTGTGACGTCATTGTTGGGATTAGATTGGAACTGTAAAAAAAATCAGTAATATAAAATCTACACAAATGCCACTTCGGTTATATTTGGAGATATAGATTATATATGTGCAGATATACAGGGTTGAGAAAATAAATGCATGGAGGCAAAGTATCCAGTATATCCATATCGATTGGTAGTTTAAAATACGGATTGAGTGTTTTTTTTACACTTGCGTCGATTCTATTTCTGGTTTTAAATTACCCAATTTTTAACATTTATGATTTTACTTTACATCCATGTATCATTTGTTTTTTCTACCCAAAAGAAGAAACTAGCTGACGTTTCAAATGTACACCTCAGGCCGTTGCGACTAGAAACTTGAATTTTAGCACAAAGTTATAATTATGGGCATCAAAATTAATATGGCAATCCATGCAGACAAAGGCAGCCAAAGGCTAGTGGAACAAATATTTAACATTGTTTCAAAACCTACATTTCTTAACATTTCGTAGCCCGCGTATGTAGCTAAACCTGACACGACCCACTGGTGGCGCCAGTTTTGTGGGAAGATCACGTATCCAAACCACTGCTGCGCCATCCCTTCTGCTATCTTCGCTAGAGCTGTCTTCCTCTGCTTCACTGAGTGGACCACTTCCATAAAGATGTAAGGTTCCCTGCGTTTATAAATTGTTTTTCATCTATTGTGTGTTCATTCATGAATGCAGTTGGACACTAACGACTGACAAACAATCGATTTGTTATTGTGTCTGCTTTGCGTCAGTTGACAAGTTCAATTAGTGTGTATTTTAATCACAGTTGATATAGGGACAAATAATTAGATATACAGATAGATATTTTAAAATTGCAATTAAAATAAATGTTTATTGAATAGTAGTTCAGACTATTCAATAAATATCATGTATTACTCGAATGTAGATATTCACAATTTCTTAAGAAAACTCCATCTACATCTAGTAAACTTGTATACATATGTATGTTTAACTTTGGCCATTTCGATTTATTTAATTCAACTATTATATTTCAAATGTTATCAATAAACTAATCTTACCAAATTCCAATATTAGAAAGAGCGTGCCAATCCCTTGACACATCTGGCAACGCCATTATATTCATCCTACCATCTTGATTCAGTATGATTTCAAAATACGGCTTATTCGTCCATTCGTTCAAAGCGGTGAAGAAAAAGTTGATAGCCACTGAAGCCTGAGCATCCTGGTTGGTGATTCCTGCCCTTCCGAATAATCGGACGTTGTTGGTAGGTATGTTGATGTTGACCAAATTGTGAGCTATCATGCCCCAGAGGTGTGTTGGTCCTTGTAATGCACGGAATTGATTCCTGAAATGTTAAACCCGATTAGTTGGTTCCTAATGTTATTAAGGTAGTTAGGAGACACGATTAATTGGCATATGACTTTGTAGTGAGATGAAATTTGAATTCGAAATTGCGAGCACTAACAAACATAGTTTAGTATTATATAATTCATCGAAATGCGATGTGATGATTTTTTTTAATAAGTATTTAAAATGTTTGATAATTATGTTGTCTTCGGTTATTAACATAATGTAGAAGAAATGCTATTATTAGGAGATAGAAAAGATGATGCATGGTAATATTTGGGCATCACCGTTATAAACTATAAACGTAATTGTGTGGTATTGGCGGCCATTTACTTTTATCGATCTTTTTCTATTTATTAGCATTAGTACTATCTTGATCAATTTGGTAGTCGATCGTGAACAAACTAATTTTAGGACTTGCTTTATGTATATATATTTACAGGATGAATTTTTCAAGTGGGCGTGGATAGCCAAATCTGAAACTATAAGGAATAGCGAAAAATACTCAAAGGAGCCTCGAGCCGTTTCGAACGTTTTCCTTTAGTTTGCCATATGTCATTACTTCCCAGAATTTGATCCTTATTGGCGACACTATCGGATAATAATACAGCGTGTGTCTTTTTTTCCAAAATCAACGAGATCGATTTCTGGCTAGGGATATTGATTTTTCAAAAATCCAATGATACAGTTTTAGTTTTCTTCAAAATCGGGCTCGATAATTCTTTGTGTATTTTTCGCTACTCCTTATAGTTTCGGATTTGATCATCTACGTCCAATTGAAAAAATCACCTGTATAATGTATATACATAAAAAGTGTAATACCACTCACTCATTCAATTACAGAATAGTCATGAAATCTCAGGTAATAAACCTATAAACTTGACATTTTGAGCCCCATCTACAGCTTGTTACATTAAGTACTTACTCGCTATTCTCCTCCAACATGGAATTTGAGAGTAAATGTGTATATTCCACATTGTTGAACGTGAACCTCATTATAGATAGCTCGGTGGGCTCGTCCATGCAGGGGAACACGCGTCTTGCGTATGTCGGGTGCAGGTTCATGGCCAGGTAGGTTCTAAAAATATAAACAGAGTGAGCAACAAGTACTAGAAATTTCCTTTTCATCTAGATCACAATCGCTAGTTCGAAATACCTAAGAATTTATGTCTCTTCACACAAACGTTGGTACTAGCGGCGTTAGTAACAGCGCTAACACGGCGATTTAATACCTTTGTATGACAAAAGGAATATTGACGTAATTATTCACTTTGAATTGTATTGTACCTCAAATCTAGCGGGAAGCAAAATTCTATTTATAAAATGTTGCTCATTCTAGGAGTAGTCCCTTTATCTTAGGCAGGCACCATAATATTTATTCCGAGCGAAAATCGAACCCGCAACAGCGCAGTAGTCAATAGCTCGTCAATTGCCCCAATCGTTACTTACATTTAGATAGATTAAGTAAAAATCATATTTTCTATAGTATGATATTGATATTAACATTTAACGTAAAAAAAAGTGTGATATCATGTGAGACTCTCTGTCTTTAAAAGTGAGATAACTTTTTAAAGTATCGAAAACTTTTTACCATTAATTTACTCAACATGTTAAAATTTGCTTATAAGGTGCCACTAATAAACTACTATTGTAACTTTAATCATAATAAAGGTCCTGTTTTCACCCCTTACAACTTAAACAAGAATGTATATCGCTCTGTATTTAACCTATTTGAAACGGAAGAAGACAGATATAAATTAAATATAAAAAAAAGAATATTACTCGTCATCATATCGTCCCATGTAGAGTCCCTTCCCATAAGTTGTTAGTGCTCCACTATACTCTATAATAACAACATAAGATGATGCCAAAACATCTGGGAAAATCTCTATTATTCCATCATCAACATCGAAGCCAACGGGTACAGCGTTAGCATCAGTTAATACTCCTATTCTCACAGAATTTATATTTAGTTCTTCAACATGGAGTATTATGGGAATTTCTCTAGTCTCCTCAGTCAGGTGTACATCAAGAATAGCACGTCCATTAAACGTATTTCCATTGGGTGTTAGTTCAATCGCGTACCGCTGCACTTCTTGACCATCCCTGATTTGTCTAAGCAACGCATCACGGGTGACATTTACTGCTGCTAACAACTTGGTATCATTTTTAGGTCGAATAGTTGGTGCACTGTATGATTCTGAATCTTCTACAGCCTCTGTCACAATTGGAATTTCCGCAGATGTGAAAACAGTATCAGTGGTAGTAAGAGATGATAATTTCGTATTTATTGGTAACGATTTAGTGAACACGTTTAACAGAATTAAGTATGTAAAGAAGATGCACTTCCATTTGAACCTTGTCCGGGACATTTTAAATTTGGTTTTATTGACCGATCACATCACTCACTACACTCTCATGCGTCGTATCACTGTACTGTCATGGAAGAAATGGGTCGTCAAAGAAGATACGTGAAATTTTAATCGGATAGCATCTTGTAAGATATGAACGATTGTCGATAATGTCATAACTAGATTTAGGATGATAATATTGAAGATCTAATTCCAATCGTTTTGGATCTTTTTGTAGTTCAAGATATTGTAGACATAGTAAATTCTGCTAAAGTATAGGAGATATTATAAAAAATCCAAAGAGATAAATTGTAGTATAATTGTAGTAGGTGCAGAGTATAGATCTATACTGTTTATAAATCATTAAAAATAAAATCAGTTTACTTCAGCTTTAGCAGTAACAAATATACGGACAGTTAAAATTTAAATGATAGCTGACACTATAGGCATCGCATCTACCACAGTTCAATCTGGCTACAATTGACAGGATGGTGTTTGAAATGGTATTACTAGCCCGCACAATGCGCACTAAGGGTGCACAAATGAGGCATATGAAGTATGAGGCATATGAGGGATGAATATAAATGTTATAGATGCTCTATGCACCAACTATATAAAAATAAAATTTAGGCTAAAGCCGTATCAGCTATATCAAAAGGTAAGTTCCCGGCCACGAAAATGAGTCCATCGTTACCAGGGGACTTACCGTTCGATAAAGCTGATATCGCTCTAGCTTATATCTTGCCTGGATCATGATATCTAGTTAATTATGTTGTTTTGATTGTTAGACAATTTTAGTATTATATATTTATATTTATTATATACTAGCTGTGCCCGCGACTTCGTTCGCGTGGATGTCGGAACTTAACAATGCATTTTTTAGTGAGACCAAATGCACTTAAACCTATTTTTTCTAAAATAAAAGAATTTTTCTAAAATAAAAGTAGCAAGGATTAACTTAAATCCTTATTACATCAGCTACCTGCCAATAAAAGTCCCGTCAAAATCGGTCCAGCCATTTTAGAGATTAGCCTATACAAATAGACAGACGGACAGACAAAAATTGTAAAAAAATGTTATTTTGGTGTATGTACCGTATATATATATATATATATTATATATACCGTATTCATATGCATGTAGTAAAAAACGGTTATTTCAGTATTACAAACAGACACTCCAATTTTATTTATATGTATAGATGTATAGATAATTGTCTATGTTATATTTGTTTTGTACCTGGTTACCCTTAAGTCTCGTGACATATGTATAACCTTGTTCAGAGTCATCATATGTTTAATATTTAAAATAAATGGAATTCGAGGCTTATAGATTTCAAATACCTGAAAACATGGTACCGCATCTATGTTGAGATTGATTGACAGTATCATGAAATATTTCAAAATGAGATAAAGTTTAGAGGACTATCTTTTATCTCGTAGATAAATGCTTACGCACGTTGTACAGTATTATAATCTTGAGAATGAAATACTTCTGTATTTTGGCTGAATAAATAACTTATTTCATAAAATTATTATAGAACTAGCGGACCCGATAGACGTTGACCTGCCCGAACCTGTTATAGAACTCAATTGCGCCACCTACCTGGTGCAATTGTATTTTCAAACCGACCGACGAGGAACCCATTGAAATATACACACAAAATTACATCTAAATCGGTACAGCCGTTTACATACCGCCGTTTTCATATAGCCGTAGGTGACAAACACACGTACAGAAGAATTATATATATTAAGATAAAACGGAATAAGTCTTTATTTGCCTTAAACATGGTGTTGCAGTTTGTTTTTTTTTTTTTAATATAATTCGTCAAGTATATCTGGTTGAAAGATCGACTGCTGCGCTGCGTGCTGTGGGTTCGATTCCCGCACGGAACAAATATTTGTATGATCTACAGATCTACGAACCTGGGTCTTTGTGTATGTGAATATATGTGTTTGGAAACGCACCTACGATACAGGAATTACTCCTAGAGTGCGGTTCTATTCGAAAAAACTGAATGCAAAAATTGTTAATTAACAATTCAGAAATATGTCACAGTTTAATTGGTAATAGCTAAAAGACATACATAGCTCAGTTCTATTACTTGGTATCTCTAAATTACGTGGTATTATCTAACTCTGACTTGACTGCCTTATTGATCTAGTGGCTGCAAGCGTAACTACTGGGTGTGAGGACCTAGGTTTGATTCTGGCGTCGGAAGTTATATTAAGATATTATGAAATAATCTCAGTAGTAGTCCGAAGATTGGAATTGTGCCCAGTAGATGGCAATATGTTTGCCAGTAAGAACTAAATCTGTTTGGGCGCCATTACTAATGAAAATAAAATACAAATGTTTCAAAACATATACATATATCGTATTGTAGTCATATGACTCATAAAGAGGGGTTCGTTTTTCTATTGATTATTATGGGGGTAGCACCAACAAGCGTGATCGTGTGATTTGATCTACACACTACACAAATTATTGACAAACACTAATGTTATTGGGAAATGGTACGTCAGCTATTTATATTCTCAATCAGTAAAATGAAAAATATGCATCGCAGTCTATTTCTGGATATTGATAGAATTATGGAAACGCCCGTGACTGGGAAGGGGAAGCAAGCTTCAAGTAGTTGCGTTAAGGCTCTTGAAAAAAAAATGTCGTATCTGCAGTATTGCTATTTGTTAATAAGCAATCTATACCAATATTATTCACATAGATTTTACTCAAATTTAAATATATGGATATTATTAAAAATAGATAGTGAAATCTAAATGTAATAAATTATTTCTGTAAATACTGCTGCAGGTTTGTAAAAAAAAAATAACCCAAACATTTCACATGTGATGATTCTCTACAAGTAGTTAATTAATGTAAATATAGTTAAAGTGTAGTTGTTAGTTTAATTAAATTGTGTTTTAACAGTAATGGGTTATTATGAAACTATTACAATTATTTTTTAAATACTATCCACGGAGTTCCTTGCCGGTTCTCTATCATAGGATCAACTTCTTGGAACCATGTAAATCAGAAATAAAGTTTCAAAAGTGCCTGTGATGGGTTTATTTAAAATAAAAACTTATTCTATTCTACTCTATTAATAATTAAAATAATGATTACGTCCCCAACTCAAATAAATCTAAATAATATCAAAAGTTTTAGTTATTCCATTAATTAAATCATTACTCACTCATCATCATAATGTCCTACATAGAATCCACTGCCAGCCATTCCCAAAGATCCTGTATACTCAATGATAACGGTATACAGTGTTGCTTCCATTCCAATGTCTATTTCCAGAATACCATCATCGTCATCAACTGAAAAGTCAGCTTCTCTTAATGTAGATCCACCAGCAATTGCGAAGACTACTGAATTTATTTCCAAATCGGAAACATACAACATTATTGGATCTTCTCTTGTTGATGAATCAGTTATAACTACTTGTGCCGATAATCTCCCGTTGAAAGTCCCAGCACCAACATTTGCATTCAATTCTACAGAATGTGAAGTGATAACCATGCCAGGTCTAATTTGGTTTCTCGAAGCAATACTATTAACTTCATTTCTATTGTTTTCTGTTGGCATAACCACTTTGAGGCTTTCTTCTGAAGTCGAAGCAGGAAGATCATTATTTCCAATCACATTTTCAATACTGATAGGCTTGCATGAAACTGACACTATTGTTAATATAAGCAACACTATTATATTATTAGCACCCATTTTGGCAACACAAAAGATGGTAAATTTTCATCGAACGTCGATGAAAAGCTATATGTGACTGGTCAAATTTTCATTTAGTTAAATTGTGTAAATCGATTGATAGGTTTTAAGATAAGATAAGATAAAAAATATATTTATTCATGTAGATCGGTAACAGCCTCTTATGAATCGTTAGGCTCTAGTTGCAGTAGAGAAGAAAGGGCAAGAAACTACATTGTAACTTTTCAAAATTCAGAATATATTAAACATTCTACTTTATTTAAAATATTTTACTTTATTCAATCATAATGTGTTTAGACTATCGAAAATATTGTGTAACCTCTTCAAGCTTTTTTTTTTTTTCAAATTATTATTATATAGATTTCTATTGGAAAAAAATGTTATGAACGAAACATTGTTTTAGAAATCCATTGTTAACAGACCGAAAACCATTTTATATTCCATAGTGGGTAAAACCCACTCTGGGTACCAACATAGCCTCTGGTACCTGAGATACCGCGGTTACAGTGTTATAAGCAGAGTTACCATAATTTTGGCATTCAGTTTTAAATCATTGAATGTTACAGTGACTGTTCTATATTGTTCATCTTTAAGTGAACGTAATACAAGATAAGATCGACACATAAGTCTAATATGATAGCTTGGTGTATCTATGCGATGTCTGTGGCGTGTGGTGTTTTCAAGGGCTTTATCTCTACATATTGTTAGTACGTGATAAAAGAGGAGATGAATTTATCGGCTTGTGTCAACAATTTCAGGGTTACAGGCTTTTTAAGTAGTATTTCTACAAAGTTAAAAGCCAATTTATTGCTTCAATGGTGAACGTTAATTAACGGAGTTCACATCATCATCATACATCACCTCCACTGTTGGACTTAGCTTCCCCCATAGATTCCATCTGGTCGAAGGCTGGCTTGCATTCACCATTCTAATGGTCATGTTAAGAATGTAATGCCACCGATAATCCAAGAAGTCAGCCTGATGTAATATCATAAAATAAAATATCATCATCATCAGCCCACATTCGTCAACTGCAGGACGATTTGTATTTTTAATAAAATATAAAATTTACTAAAATATTTTTATTGTTATAAATAAATAAGCACCATTACAACAGTATAAGTACTTGAAGAATTAAGTTGATAAAAAATATCGTCGTAATTTATTTATATAGTTAACACTTATTGTACGAGAAATCGTTTTGGCACTTGATAAAATATTTATGAAGTAAATACAACAGTCTATAATTATTTTACTCATAAGTTATAAACTAAATTATATAAAAATGTCTCCATTTTCAAAAAGTACTTTAGGTTTTAAGCTAAAGTTGGAGCTGTCTTTATATAAGGCATAAGCTTCATAGATTTTAAAGTTAAAAAATGTATATAAAAATGTACACGTTATAAAAGTCTTTGATCATACGCTAAGTTAATAATTGAAAATGGTCACAACAACGGAGATAAGAACCAGCAAGCTGGATACAAGAGCCGTTGCCCCACTGCCGTAGTTCAATTGCAGCCAGGACTCGACAATTGCAGCGTTCTCTGTACTCCATGTGATGGACGCCGCGATGTTCTCTCTGATTCCCGCGATTGAAGCTAATTCACCAGCTGAGAATATGGCCTCGTGGCGGTTATATAGTTCGTCGATCTGTGGACAAAGAACAAGGATGTAGCCATTATGTACTCAATTGATTGGTACCGATAGGGCCACGTGGGCCTGGTAAGGATAGGACTGGAGATCAAGTTTTCGAATTTTGCGTCGCAGGACGTTTGTTTTCTTAATAAATTCAACTTACCTAGATTGGAACCCACAACACTTCGTAAGTTGGAGCAACGGTCTGGGCTACCATTGCTGAACTTGAGCGTCCTAGTCTTATGCTACAATAAATCAGCCATCAAGGTATTATGCTATATTCACCCAGCATGGCAGTCGGATATAGACCTTACTTACTTATTTTTAGACAAGAGAAACAGCTAGAGAAGAGGCGTTACTTATCAATATATGCCAGTCCTCACTGGTAGACCTAATAATATCATCAGTACCTTTTGAGAATGAGCTCTAGTGGTCAGTCTTCTGCTGAAGGCGTTCAAGATGTTAGTCGTTCCAGTCAGGCCTTGTACCCTGTAGAAGAGAGAGGAAATTTTTATGTAAGTATACATGCTCGAGTTATATGTATTATAGTTTTGTTTGAACAAAATATGAGTTTCCAATGTTACCTAGGCTGGATGGCAGCAAAGTTCTCAATGACAAAGTCGAGGGCTGCCTCCGTGTTTTCGGGGCTGGCGTTGGTGACTGAAACAAGGATAGTATGCCTGTCCTGCTCCCTCACTGCAGAGTTGTCGTCGATCACCTGGTTCAGGTAGCTGTTGATGAGAAAATCATAGAAGTTTTTTTAATTCATACTCTAGATATGACTAGGTGTTCGGTTCTTTCTACAGAAGAACCGACATGAAACTCTTTATGTAATAATCTATATCACTAAGCTGAAAATCAAGAATTCGGCTTACCTGGTGGCAAAGTTAAGCTAATCTCTTTCAAAAATGGATCTAACCATAATTTGTTTAATAAATAATGAAGGCATCAATCAACAACACTATGTTATGTGTATGTTAAAAATAGGACGATCTTTATTGCTAAATATTATATGGCTTTTTGTCGCTTATATTACAACACCGCGAATATGAAATTTTACCGTTTTGCATGTTTTAAACTCATTGGATTGAGAATTCAATCCCGTTTCAATTGCAGCAATAGGTTTTAAGAAAATCCGCTAATCACCGCTAGGCTGTAATACAAAAATTGTATAACCGCCAATTGGTCCGTTCGTGGTAAAAACACCGCGAATCTACGCAATCGCCATAATGTTTTTGCGGGGTGAGATTAAGTTTAAGCATTTTTTTAAAAGTACAAATTACACAATTACAATGTTTTTTTCTTCTCCTGTAAAGTCGTATAAATGTATTTTCGCGGTGTTGTAATATAAGCGAGGTTTTCTCGAATGATTTCGCTATCTTGACATGACAAAATACTTACAAAGTACGCAGCTCCTCATTTGATGTACATCCCAAAGCATTAAGCAGGATGGCTTGTCCACTGGAGTCGGTAGTATTGAGGTATTGGTTCCAGAGGAAGTAGAAGTTATCAACGCTCCCACCACGAAGACCAGAGCAGTAGACCAGGGTTTGAATGTCGGGGTTAAGACGCATAGCTATGAAACAAGTGAGATGATCAGATTTATCAGACTTATTTAAGACTAAGACCCGCGCCTTTGTCCGGTTCTAACATATTTTACGAAAATTGTGAAAATGTTTCTGCAAGAATCTATTTATGAGCTTTTTTGAACAAACCAGTATCCACGCTCCCGGAGTAATTTTTTCTATTACATTTTTTAAAGAATTTAAACGTGAATATTTACTTGAGATGTTTAATCATTAGGAAAGAGTGTAAGAGAAGCATGTGGCAAGGAGTGCATGGAAAAAGAGACGGTACGTGCGCACAGGATCGGCTGGCGTTATGGACTGGCTGGAATATTCTGGTAATTGTTTATATTAGCTGCTAACTAAACTTACTTGGGTTGTTCCTGTAACTCTCAAGTAGTTCCTGAGCGGTGCTGATGCAGTCAGGGTTACCGTGACGGCAGTTCAGATCCAGGATGATATTCCTGTGGTAAGCAGTCACATGCTCTTCACCCGCTGAAGCTATGAAGCCAAGCTCTTCGTATAGAGGTGCGGTCAAATTGAGGATATAGTTCTGAAAAAGGAATGTGTAAATAAAATAATAGTTAACATTGTAGTAACTACTACTTGCAATATAGTAAAAAGTAAAGTGCCATCTATCGGAATAAAGCTACAACAACAATATCTGAATCGCACTATGAAAATTTACAACGATTCTAACACATATACGAATGTCCAACATCAACCGTCGGGCTTTGGCCTGCTAGGCTAACCACCTTGCCTGTTCCAAGGATCCTCCCTTTTCACTGAAGGAACACCGTACCTCGTTGATCCATAATATACATAGACTTGAATTAATAATGTTGCCCGAAACTAGGATTTCTTCTGTATCGTAATTAGGTACTTACAAACATACATGTCACGTGCACACACCTAGATCCGAAACAACCATTTCTAGATCATAGAAATATTTATGACGTGCAAGAAATAACTCGCGATATAGCTTATAATTAAACCCTGAAATATAAAGATGAGACGGTATTGATAACAGCGATAATAATTTTAAAAAAATCCTTCACACATTTAAGTGCCCAAAATAGGGTTTTGTTTTGTTTTTTTTTTTTTTTTTTCATTGTCCCACACTTGGGTTTCTCCTGTATCGTGGGTACAGTTTGCAAACATACACGTCACATGCATACACAACCAGACCCGAAACAACTATCTGTAGATCATACAAATATTTGTTCCGTGTGGGGATCGAGCCCACGACACGTAGCGCAGACAGCTAATCGCTTAGCTACTGTGCCAAACGTATTTTGTTAGCACAAAGTACATCTGAAATATTTCTTTTAGATTAATTTCGCTACAATCAGTCCAACGAATGTCTTTAGTCCATACTAAGACTGTAGTTAGTACAGTTCTGGGCAGGCCCTTACATAAATTATCAGAAATAATCATTGAGCTTGGTGGACCACTCACCTGGAACAGGTTGTAAACAGGAGATCCACTGAGGACAGTATCGAGGTAGGTGTAGGCTGGGTTCACGGAGCCCCAAGGAATGTAGTCCTTCTCCTGAACCAAGTAGCGGGAGATTTCGAAGGCGTAATCGTAGTTCTGTTTAAAAAGAAATTCATAGAATAATCACATTTGTATTGCTCTTGAAGAACGCCAAAGAAACCAACGCTAATCAAAGCATATGCTTCAAGGGAACGATATAGTTATACATAGTAATTTAGTTGTTGCCCGCGACTTTGTCTGAGTGTATTTTGTATTTATTATCTGATTAATGTTTTGCTGTAATTGTAAAAATAAGCCTATATCGCTCTCCAGGACCCAGGCTACCATTTTGTAAAATTCATGACGACCGCTTCAGTCGTTTAGTCGTGATGAGGGAATAAGCATACAGAGTGACTTTCGCATTTATAATAGTGGATATATTAAAGATAGAACAGAGATGCTAAAGACGGGTCTTCAATACCATATCTCTGTTCAGTTTGTTTTTGTAAAATATTTAATTTTAATTACTTATGCTATTGACTTACTTTTCATACACTGGCCTTACATTATAGTACGATACTTTTTGTTTTTTAATTCTGTACTCATAAAATGCAATTTTAATGAAGTTGTAGACGTATAATCTCAGTATCAAAATAAATCTTCGTCTAAAGTAGATATTATTCGGAATCCTTAGAATACCGTATATTGAATATCTCGATGCATCTTGATAGTATTTGCATAGCAGCAACTATCGGGAATATGTGCATCGATTTACTGAGTCCGTTCATTCGGAATGAATGAATATTTGCGCAGGATATGAGACGAGAATTTTGGAATTTTCCTTGAAATTTTATGCTAAAGAAATTCTGGATGTTTGTAACAACGGTAAACACTAAGATTTTGGAAAATGGGAATTCGCTTAGCCTCTCGCGTTGATTAGAAAGGTTAGAGAGTAGGGCTTCTAACAATAAAATCATTATTAATAGTAAATCCAACTCATTATTTTACCCAACAGTATTACTTACGTAGCTATACATATTCAGTCCATTAGTGTAAGCATAAAACAAAAGAAATTGGGAAATTAAATATCTTTACAAATACTAGTAGGTACTACCTCTCTACACAAAACTAGAGCGTTAATATACCTTAACTAATTGCCACAAAGATTCTGGCTGCCAGCTGTAATTTTTCATACAAAATGTCAGCTTCCAACTGGGTCCTTATTCTCTATGACAACCATGCTTATTACTTGTTACGATTTGTAATTTTATTTACCGTAAAATAGGGCTATTTCGGTAGCGCGGGGCTAATTGAAATTTAGTAAAGGGATCATTATGTGTGCTTCTCATGGAGTAGTACCTACCTGCTTTTAAACAGCGGTAGTGTAGGATGCTTACAATGACAAAGGAAATTTTAATTTAGTTCTAAACTAAATATGACAAAATTTCTAAAAACAAATGTTAGTCCCAAATTGCCCCGTGTTTCTCAAATAGCCCCATTTTACGGTATGAGAAAAAACGCGTCAGCATCACTCAACTAGGATAAGAAACGTTATTACTATACTGAATAAGGCCACTGCTAAATGCATAGAACCTAAGAAAAAAAAATATCCAGGGTCGACAAAAATATTCGACTATTTCCTCTGGTGTTTTCAAAAGGTCAAAGGTTTTACGCCTGTACAGTACACGTTGCAGAGGCTCGGCTCAATGAGAATCTCGTTACTATTCTGTTTTAACCACCAGTTAATATTGCAGCCCGCAATCCTGTTTTATTCCACTCCAATTATCACCGCGGATTGAAAGAACTTTTGTGTGCGCTCGGTGTATTGTTAATTATAAGAAATCCAATATTTTCAATTTGGTTTTTTTGTATTCGAATGCATTGAAAAGAACGGAGAAGGTTTTAATTTTTCTTCTTGTTTGTTTACCAACCATACATATACAGTGTTTCTTTTTTTTTTTTAACGTGAACTCTAATTTTGCTACGTTCGTAAAGACTGACGTAGTTCTTCGTACTTTCACCCAAGGAGGCTTTTTCTATGCACCTTATAATGTTTGTATCTGATAAGACAAATATGAGATTTTCAGATTTCATGTACCAACTACCATCTGAAGTTTCCCTTGGTGGGCCCAAATCTATTCTTAAATGCAAAACTATCAATACCTTGCCGGAAAATAAAAACCCAACATAGTATCAAGCCTATATTCCCCCGAAGGGATAGGCAGAGGCGCATTGCTTTACACTTATATTTTTACATTGAATCCCATGTGGTAAACCTGTGGGGCTTATTGCCATCTACTTGGCACAAGTCCAAACTACTTCTAAGGCTGTTGAGAATTTACAAGACAACCTTCCCGCAAATAACAATTTTTCCGACCCAAGAATCGAACCCAGGACCTCCCGAACAGCAATCGCGCTTGCAACCACTAGACCAAAAAGACAGGTCAGTAAGAGAGCCAGGACATAATGTTTTATGTCACTCTGTAGTACTGTTTGCTTACCAAGCGTCCATTCCTAGCCAAGTTGAAGGCATCATCGAGGATCTGGCCACGGTTCAACACATGGATGGTCTGGTGAGATGTACTGAGAACCCTGGCTAAGGCAGCCCAGTTATTTGTGTCATAGTTCACTCTGTAGTAACCTGAGAAAGCGAAAATAAAACACTGTAACATTTATTATTATATCTTAAACACGGAAATTATGATGTTGAAAAAATATAAAGACAAACCATTGAACCGTCTTACCCGTCTGTTGTTTATTGATGATGTACCAATCAGCATTCGATAAACCAGGGATGTTGAAGGATACTGCGGGGAACGTGGGTGGCACCCAGCCTTGAGGACTGGTGTTGGAGAAGTCTGGGTTTGTGGACAGCACCCAGTTGACAGGTACATGCCAACGGTCTGAGGACTGTAGGGACCTGTCTGTGAGGAAGCGTTCCTGAGGACAATAGAGAAGGAAATTAATAAGAGAGATACTTTTAGTCTCAGGATTTTCTGTGTGTGTTAAAGTGTACCTATTATGGTACACTTTTGACGCCGCGGTTGGCACAAAGACTTAACAATTAGCTTTCTGCGCTACGAGTCGCGTTTTCGATTCCAACACAGAACAAATGTTGGTATGATCTGCTAATAGTTGTTTCAGGTCTGTGTGTGTGCCTGTAACATATATACTGAACCCACGATTCCACAGAAGAAATACATGAAGGTCAAGATTAAAAAATCTTTGCAAAGATCTGTAGATCACAGAAACATTTGTTCTGTGTGGCAATCGAATTCCGCAATACCCTCAATGAATTCGATCTTCTAGGTCCATCATGGCGGGTACGGTGAGACTCGAGGCGAGGTGCTCACGACGAGTGTGTACAGCTGGCATCACAGAAAGCCATCCGCTTAACCACTGCGCCAACCGTGTCGCCAAGATTTGAACTTAACCCGAAATGTACTCTCAGATTTTAGATATAAGGGGCATATAGAATATCAAAGAGGTAAGGTGGGTAACAGCGAAATAACGTTTAAACTGTTCTCTTTACCCAAAATCTATACTTAGAATTTGTTCGCTTCAGAAATTTTCATAGAAAATTTATATTATGTACTCGTATATATCTTAGGTATAACCTAACTCCTCATTATTAAGGTTATCTAATATACCTACTAAATAATTTTATTCTGTTCAAGTAAGAACAAAATCAGAGTCTTTTTATTCCAAATGGGCCTTTACAGGCACTTTTAAAACGTTAAGAATATAGGTGCACGGTTCCAAAGTATCACGGAGAAGAGAGCGGAAAAAAACTCTATGAACACTCTTTTTAAAACAATTGTGAAAATTAATATATTCAATAGATCTTGTATCAGTTATAAGTAGACGAGGAACCTGAGTTACAAAAACAGTTTAGATAGATAAAAATGGCACAAATAGTGAAAATTATAACGGCCCGTTATCACTAACATACTCCTGATGCTCAAATATATTGAATACTAGCGACTCATCCTGGAACGCTCGAGTGCAATTTACTAAATGAAGAAAATAATTATTGAGATTTTCATATGAAAATACCATCCAAATTCCCGATTTTCGAAAAAGCGGTCGAGCCATCTTAAGTGATGATTCTTCAAACATGTGGCAATTGATTTCTATTTATATAGATTTCAAGAATTTCAAACGGTTTTTAGACAAAATTGTGTGTCAAAAGTCAAACGGCTTTTTATTTTTTTAACGCTTAGAACGTTTTTACTTGACTATACCGCTTTACAAATACGCAAAACAAAAAATAAAGTACTCACAACTCCATAATTTACAATGAAGAAAACTCGTTATTCGTAATAAGCTTGGATAAAACAAAGCCTTGCATAATCAGCTCGGCGCAGATCCTCTCTCGGCCTCGCTGAGCATTGTGACTTAAGATGTTATATTACTACTAAATACTTGAGAATATTCTGTAGAATTTGCTCAAAAATGATTCGTAGGATAATTTTTTGTATTGTAGCGACTACTAGGTACCCACAATTTGGCAAAAAATAAAGAGCCATCTATCGGAATAAAGCTACAACATTAAACACTGAATCGCTCTATGAAAGTTTACAACGATTCTAACACGTATACGGATGGCCGACATCAATCGACTTCGGCTCGCCAGGTTAACCTTGCATGGTCGGAGGATCCTCCATTTTCAATGAAGGAACACCATACCTCGTTCCTCCACAGTATGTACATATACGTAGGATCACGCTTGTATTCCCCGAAGGGTTAGAAAGAGGTGTACTTTTTGTACAGCTATATTTCGCCGATGCCGTTATTAAGTTCCATGTAAACGGGGGCGAGCCTATTGCTATCTACTAGGCACAATATCAAACTCCAGGCTGCTGCTGAGAATGTGAGAAGAAAATCTCAATAACACTGTCTGGCTTGGGTATCGAACCCAGGACCTCATGCTCAACAGCCGCGCCCGCGATAGCTGTTTGTGTTAACGTATTATTTAACGTTAACGTATTACAGAATTAATTGAAAAAAATTAACGTGAGCTACGTGCACAATTAGCCATCATATAAGAATAAAGTATTGAATCCTCTCATAGATTTACTGGTCGCAAACGCGGCTGCTGAACGTTAGATTTGGGTTCTTCTTCCAGGTCTGGCAATGAGTTAAGATAACTAGGCCATATTTATATGCTTTCCCAATCTATCTATACCTTGCACTTTGAAAGAAAGAAAATGTGTTTATTGGCACAGAATAAGAATTGAAAAAAAAAAATTAAATTAAGAAAAAAAGTTGCCGTAGTGCCAAAGGGGCCACAGCTCAGCATAAGTTAGGTAGCAGCAATACTTGCCACCTAACGCTGGTTTTCAGCTGCAACCCACGAGTGCTATACGCTCGAAACTTATAACTAATAAGTATAATAGAGTTCCGTTCTATTTCAATTATAATAAACATCTGGTATGATAATATGTATAAATAAGAATAAAAGAAATAATAATAAAAAATGAATAAAGGAAATAATAATAATGCTATAAGTCATACCAAGGGCAATGCCAAGAATGCGCAATCGCACGGAACTGATACACCTACTTGCACCTATATAGCGGATGAGCTAGCTCGAACATTCTCGTACTGTCTCTGATGTTGGAGTAAAAATGCTTTTAATTTAATTTTAAATGTCGAGCCATACACTTTGATATCAGTCAAATCATCTAGGGCAAATTTTTGTGGTTGACGGGACAATTTTACCGGTGGCTAATCGATCAGCTGTTTATGCTACGAGTAATGAGTTCGACACACGCAGAAAAAAGTATCAAGTCTTACCTGAGCAATGACAATAGACTGCGCCGAAGCTGCGCTCCTGGTGACCGTGAGGACTGGGAAACCACCCTGTTCAGCCCAGCGTTGCATCACAGTGTTGAGGGCGTAAGGAATGGAATGGCTGGATTGGTCAAGAGCTTGCTGGAGAGCGGCGTACAGGTCCAAAGGAGACGCTGCATCACGAGTGCTGAAAAGAATGAAATGTTTATATTTTTGAAGAGACTCTCTGCTCTATTATTTGCTTTTCAAGTTAATGTCATCGAACTAAGTTTAAGTCTCAGCAATTTTTTTAATAGATAAAAAATATATTTGTCCTTTTCTCGTTATGTTGCTAGAACCTATTTTGCATTAAAATTGTGAAACTCAGGAGCAAACATCAAGAAAAAATTATTCGTTTAATAATTTTATAACAATATTTATTTATTAATGGCGCCTTTGTTAGTAACAGGATTCTTAAAAACTATGTTAGTAAACAAAAACCACCTAATATAATATAACAATTTAGGGTCTTTTGACCAGCACCTCCATAGCATGAGACAACCACGGCGTGTCATACTTCTCTATTAACGTTCTCAGGATGCTGTTCGAACTAGACAACGCTATTGACAGAATGGAATAGGTCTTCTTTTGCATTATTGCGTAAAAATCATCGGTATGCGCAGATGCGAACATACCTGACGCACTACAATAACGCGGCAATCCCAACAACATCCTGAAACAGTTATTATACTGTACGCTTCTTTGATGAATTGACTTTTAAAGTCCGATTATATTAGTTTAGAATCATTGAAGCAGCACCTAGAATCGCGAAGTTTAAAAAGTACCTACATAGGTTAAAATAAAATGTTTTTGACTTTATACTGTTTGACATAGAGCTATGTGTATAATGGGTTATAGTGGAATCTTCTTTCTACTTACTTGGTCCTGATGTAGATGACCAGACCTTGCCGGAATACCTCAGGAGTAAGGAAATGTTGCATCATACGGATGACGGAACCAGCTGCAACAAATTAATTTTATTACATGCCATTCATCATTTATTTTATCTTCTATATGTATGTACATATAGAAATGAATTGCTGTTCGTTAGTCTCGCTAAAACTCGAGAACGGCTGAACTGATTTGGCTAATTTTGGTTTTCAAATATTTATGGAAGTCCAGGGAAGGTTTATATGGTGAGGAAATCATTTATTTTTTGTAGCATTGTGTATCGTAGTGTAGTGTAGTGTAGTGTGTAGTGTAGTATGTAGTGAAGTATGTAGTGTAGTGTGCAGTGTAATATAGTGTAGTGTGTAGTGTAGTGTTGTTCCTAATGCGGACGAAGTCGCGCGTGTTTCCTAGTATTTAATATTTATTTATTCTCTCATCACAAACACAGTACACGATCAAAGGAACAATTACATAGAGACTTGAATGTCCCTAATGGATGGACGCTTTTCTTTTCACTTCTTTTATTTTCTCTCTCTCTCTTCTTCTTTTACATACGACGACTGTCCACTGTCGGTCTCCAAAGCCAAGTTACTGGGAGAGATACCCTTCTATATACCTAAACCGTTAGATGAGTAAGCGTACCTTTCGGACTTATGACTGCTACTACTGATTGTCATAGAGGAGTCAATAGATATGTATAAAAAAAGGATATTTTCAAAAACTAGTAAGCGTCACAAATTACACATAACTAATAGGCCTATACTTCGGTGGGTAGGTTAAAATGATGATAACTAAGGACCTTATGTCAAATTTTAATTAAGATAGATCGATTATTAAAATTGTCAGTAGTAACGAATCTAGTTGCAAGTAGACGCCGACACTTAGTGTGTAACTCTATAGGTACCCCATTTCGGACGACATCGTGAAGACTGCCGAGAGACAAAGACTGAAATTATCCAAGACTGACAAAAGTGGCGTAAACAAGAGGAGGCTATTAGACACAGCAGTGGATAGGTAAACATGGGCAAAAAATGCCTGTAACATCACTAAGTAACCGTGGCATCTCATTTTGTCTGACGTCACCACTCACCAGCCGTGTTGACATATCCAATATCAAATGCGCCAATAAGATTATGTATTCGACAAGATGATTGCTGAGGGGTGCGCAGCGAAGCCGCTGGCGCTTTGCATTCCCGTTATGTCAAGTTAAGTTAAACATACGTAAATGCACAGCGGTGAATCTTGTGACGTGGGTATAATTTAAAAGTGAGCTCGGTGATATTCTTAATTTAAATCGAAGGATTATAAATGTTTTGTTTCGTCAAAATGACTGCTTCATTGGTCTAGTGGTCACAAGCGCGACCGCTGAGCATGAAGTCCTGGGATCGATTCCCAGGTCGGGCAAAGTGATATTGAGATTTTCTTAAATTCTCAGTAGCAACTTGGAGTTCGGAATTGTGCCTAGTAGATAGCAATAGGCTCGCTCCTTATTAAATTGGATATAATAATGGTATCAGTGAAATATAAACCTCTAAGCTTTCGGGAAATATAGAGGTGATGCTATGTTATGTTACGTTTGTTAAAAATAAAAAGGCATTGAATGCAAAACATATTTTAAATTTTGTTTGCTTTGTTTTGTTATATGTATACTGTAGATTTTAAACGAATGCCCAAACCTTTATAACTGCTACTAGGTCAAAGACCGCGGTCGCGCCAATTTATTAAAAAGATGCTTTAGATACGTACTATAATACTAATCTAATTCTATGTTCCTATCAGATTTTTCTGGAGTCATGGTATTGCGGCGATCCATCTAACCATCATCTGCCTAGCATTTTCTCAATATCTCTCTATAATTAGGGGGCAGAAGTCAGGTGGCAGTCGCTGTATGTAAAATTATATACGTTAAATTAGATATTCAGCCAACGACACCGACATAATTAACACTCATACAACGGATAGATCAATGCCTTTGTTACATAAAAATCTGATTGCCACAGCGATTGGCAAACTATGCTTATGGATGCACTGTTTCTCGTTCATATATTGTTTGATAAGAGGATGCGAAATAGCATGTTTATTATAGCTACGGTTACATTTTTTTACGTAATACGGAGGCTGCTTTCATATGACGACCTATGACAGTCATTACGGGTGCTAGCATCCCAAAAAGTCTGACAACCAGCCTAACCTTAGAGTATCAGTATCTCCCGGTAATTGGGTAGCGGAGGTCAGATGGCAATCGCTCCGTGTAAAATACTAATAGTCAGCCGCAACCAGTTAGATTGTAAGCCGACCCGAATGTAGTTGGGAAAAGGCGAGGCAGATGATGATGTAGTAAGCAAATTGTCTACTAACTTTGAAGAACAAAGTCTAAGTACGTAAATACATCCGTAGTCATGACAAATACCCCGATATTAGGTATTTCCTGATAAAATTTGACGCTAGATAAAATGGCGTAAAATCCAATGAACGGGTGGCTGTTACAAAAGTTGTTTCACATGTCACTCGGCGAGATAACCAGAAGGATGATAAGTGTTCTATCAACTATCAAACAATTTCTCAATTCTGATAACATAGGAGTACGTTTTGCGAATATGTATCATGTTGGGGCCACTAATACAGCGCGACGTTCATGTATTTTTTAATACTCCGCTGGTTGACGTTGAGCTCCTTGAGGTGAAAGGTACACCAGTTAAAAAGTTTAAGGTTGTTGTTCAGTTAGGCTACCTTGTGTGTCATAACATAATTATGGTGATGATAAGTCGAGATATTGTCTCAAAACTCTGTTTCCGAACGAAATCATAACGTTTACTAGTAGTTTTAGACATTTGGATAGTAAAGATAATTTTTATGGGGGAGTATATAGCGCCATCTAGTTATAGTAATTGGGTACAGTATTAAATATTCAGGATAAAAGTAGCCTATGTCCTTTTACAGGTCCCAGACTGCCTCTTTGTAAAATTTAATTACGATCTTTTCAGTGGTTTAGTCATGATGTTGTAATTAACAGATTAGTACTTTTGTATTTATAAGTGTAGAAAAATAAATGTAGATATTTATTGAAGTTCATTATTGTTCTTTGACAAATAAGACCCACACCACGTGTGCATTTTTTATACCACGATTTTGAAGGCCTACTTTTCAAACGCGTACTTAGTGGCCTTACGTTTCCAATATGAATCGACAGGAAATTCTTTGTCACTCGAGTTTTGACAAACAATACATCAAGCAACTAAAAAAAAAAAACAAAAGAGTTTATACAAATTGAGCATTGAAACAAGAACATACAAAAATATATAATCGTTATAATAATTATTACAACGATTAATACGATTACCTGAAAACACGTTGGGCATAAATTGAAGAGATTAATATTGATAAAATTGAATTATTATTGTGTCGCTTGAGCTGACTACACTATAGAAATATATTATTATTGTGTATAATAATAAAATGAAGAGTTACGATAGAGTATAATTTATTTTTTTCTATTATCAAAAAATGCCACACCCAATCAGCGACAAAAGTATTTGATCTTGCACAAAGTTTTATAAGCATTTGCAAACTTTACTTTTTAAAATCAGTAATTAGGTATAGGTATTATAAAAAAAGTAACTTTCAACAAGTGTAATGGCTAGTGAAGAACAAAATACTTCGCCTAGTTCATCCGCCTATTTCGCTGATTGTACAGAATAGCTCTGTACTAGATATTATACATTATTGACCAAAGGAGTCGACGAACGCGTTTGATCATACTAATGAGTGATTAAAGCGTAGCACACAACAGTAGGCAAATTCAGATCGCCTTTAAAATTGTCGCGGGTATTGCTAGCCTTTTAAGCCCTGGCAATATTATAGAACATAATATATATACAACAATAATAAAATGGTTGATACTGAACTTTAACAATTGAAAAATATCTAAAACTTTGGAATATTTAATAGGCACCTACATAGTAACTTATTCCTTTTCCTTGTGCCATGAATCACATATGCTTAGCAGACAAGGAACCTTTAAATTATATATTTTCCACATTTCTCTTAACTTAGTAGAGCAGCCTACTTAGATAAATTTCAAAAACATTCGTCCAATTTCGTATCTCGCAAACCATGGTCTAGAACGCCACAATGTTATGTTTTGTTCTAGTTTAAACTAGTTTAAACAGCCATCTTCCTAGGAATTAAGATGTATCACTATCTGTTTAATTTTTCGCACGGGCTCTAAGGCATTTAGAAAGAAAAGGGGATTTACTTTTATAATGACCTTAATCGTAAAGAACCTGCAAGTAACGTTCTTTCTTTAACATGGAGATTAGAAATTTTAGTACTTGACAATGTACTTACATTTTTGATAAGCGACAGCGTTGAAAGTGCCGAGGATCTGAGATGGCGTGTACACTCTGTGCGTCATGGGGTTCACACTGAGCACAGCGTCAGATTGGAATACATTCTGCAGCATTATAACAAACTGGTCCATCATGCGCCATTCTGGGAGAACCTGGAAGAATGGCTAGGTTAGAATTTGATCTAATATTGATTTTGTTGCTAATGTCTCTTATATAAAAATATATAGTGACGTCATATGCTCCGATGAATCAAAAAACTGCTGGAGGATTTCCTATGCTTATAAAACCTACAGGGTTACTCTGTGAGGCCAAAGATTCCTCACTAAAACTCTTCATATGCATTACAGATTCCGCTATATACATTTTATTGAGATTCTAGCTTGTACCAAAAAAAGGGTTTTGATAGGTACCCACATTGTATTGGACGACAAAAGCAGATGATATTGAGAAGAGAAGTAGAAACGAACCAGGTTAAAACAAAACTTACCAAGTCGGTACCGAAATTCTCGAAGAAGTTGGCAAAGCCCTCGTTCAGCCAAGTGAAAGTCCAGGAAAGGGGTCCCACTTCGTTACCGAACCACTGGTGCACATTCTCGTGGCAGATGATCCTACCAACGTTCTGTTTTGTTGCTGTTGTTGTGACTCCATCCGTCACTAGGAGAGCCACTTCTCTGTGAATGAAAAAATATGTGATGTTCAATCTCTTCCCTTTCCTTCTTTGGGGTTCTGTGATCAGTTGATAGATGTAAATGGTTTGTAACTAAATCATCTCTAATTGGTTTTTATAAAACACCAATCTGGTCTTCGGATCTAAAGAACTAATGAAAGAGTAAAAAAGCGGAAACATAAATATACTTATACTCGGATCATATTTAAATGTGTTTACACATCGCTCAGTAAAGATTTTGAAATTGATCACCTTTGTTTTTTAATTATACTAGCTAATAATTTGAATTTATACCTGTCAGCACGAAATTTTTAATCTTAAACTTAAACGACATATAAACACATTTATCCGGCACACTACACACTTTATAAATATTAATAAAATAATATATTACGCGAATAAATTAACAATTAAAAATCTTCATCTATATCTGCTGAAACTCACAACTCTTTATTTGACTGTACTATTTAAAGCCCTTTACAGATTGGTTCTAAAAGCAGGCTTATGTAACACTTAACTGGAATCTTGCTTAGTATTTATGGAATAAATAAGTTTATTGCCTGTTTATTACTGTTGTCTCTAGGTAGTGGGTGCTTAAGGAGTTTAAGGGTATTTTCTTACTCCTATAACGTGAATACCGTAATAAGTTTGACTTCAAACATGTTTGGTTAAACAACAATTTGGGCTTTTTGATTCAGATGACGTTCGCAGATTGAGAAATTATTTTCATATTTTCCAAAAGGGGAGGAAAAATTAATTATCTTTGCGCTACCATGAGTTTGCTAATGCCAATACGGAGCTGGTATGTTTTCCTTCTGAGTCTGATACGTTTTGATTTTCTTCGAACTTTATTCTTACTGGTAACATCGGTCTTATTGCATTTACGGCGATTTTTACGAGGACTATTGACATACGATAAAGTGCCATAAATATGAATATTTATAGCTCATAATAAAATAATTCTCCAGCTTCATAAGTACACAGTAACACTTATTTTATTGCCGTTTTGTGAGGCATTTTATACGAGTATTAACTTTAAGAGCCAGATGTTAAGACTCAGTATTGAGTGTAGGAAATATTTTTGTTTCATAAGATCAGATTAATTGTCTATAATGTAATGAAAATATAGGAGGAAGAAATAAGTAATAACAGTGTTTAATATCCTGATTGTAAGTTGAGCTCACTCACTGAAGTATCTTAATGAATAAAAGAGATAGCCAGAGAATATGTCTTACGACTTTTAAAAGAAACTATGAGCGCAATTTTCGTAAAATAAGGCAATATGTGCAATTTCACATAAGGAAAAAAACATACTAGGATATGACAGGCAATAAAGTAGCAAAATTTTGTCGCATTATGGTAGTGAATAAAATGGCTAATGCCTATTATTACTTTTCGTAGTAACAGGAATTCAGCTTAGGCCAAAATATGATACAAAAAGACATACCTGTAGATAACTAATCCCCAGTTTTCCATAGCACCAGCTGCAAAATCGGGGACAGCAGCCTTATCCATCTTCGGGAACGCGTAGTCAAATTCGGTATAGTTCTCTAAAGCAGCCATGTTCCTCTGTCCAAAGTCGAGGGCGAATGTTGCAGTGTTCTGGGTGCCAGGTCTGGAGTATACCCTAAATGGTATATGGTAGAGAGGATCCGCGTTGTTGTCAATATGGTCCAAGTTTGAAACTAAGTAGGCGAGGAGGTATGTGGACATCACTAGTGTGTCTTCGAATTCATGTTTCACGTAACCGGCTACGTCTTCCCTGTAAACATAAAAGTTATAGGTATTTGAATGGTAAATATTTTTTGGAATGTAAATAAGATTAGACTAACACGCAATCAATACAAGCGAATGTCTAAAAAAGACACTTTTGTCCTAGACAATGTGACTGTGTCCATGACTGAATATGAACATTATGAACGAAACGAAAAACACAAAAATGTCCTCTTAACTGACGACTTGTTTACAAGTTAATAAAATAAAATACGAGAGCAATGCTAGTGAATGTCTTGAATGACAGAAGACAAGCAAAACAACTAGACGAAATGGTGGGCGCAGTGGTTGAGCTATCGACTGCTGCGATACGTGCGAATTCGATTCCCGCACGGAAAAAATATTTGAATGATCTATAGATAGTTGTTTCGGATTTGGGTGTATGTCCATATATATATAAATACAGGAATTATTATTATTATATAAAAAGAAACTCATATCTTTGTTTATTTCCTGTTCGAAATATAAAGGGTCTTAGATAAAGATAAACTATAGAGTAGAAATTATCACTTACTTTAGGGTATCATTCCTTAAAGGCATGTTGCTCCTGACCACGCTGTACGCCGCTGGAGCGTATATAGTGGTTCTGAAGATAGCCTTGAGGGACGGTTCATCGTAGCAAGGGAAGGCACGACGAGCAAAAGTTGGCTGCAGTTGGGACGTTATAAGTTTTCTGAAATGTGTTAAATTGATAATTGTAACATATAACTTAAACAAATTATTATTGGCGTAAACTGAAGCAAAATAGGACACATTACTTTTAACTGTTTTATGATTATCCGGTACTGTTTTCTATAGAGTTTATGTATCAACTCAAACTATTATATATACTTGAAACAAAGTTGAATGCAAAGTCACGCATTTAGGCCGACAAGCCAACGAGTTTAACATACCAGAACAATTTCTAATAATCCAAATGTTAATCAAAATTGTTTCACTTCATTAAAATTACTGAGAATACCAAACCATACTCACTGTGTTTGACCGCTGCTTCCATATGTAGACACGTAAATACCGAACATATTCTCAGCATATTGACCAGCGTAGTCAATATTTATGGTGTACGGCTGCAGGATTGTCATTGACGCGTTTAATTGAATTCTCAGTAAATGCGTGTCGTCAGTGGCCAAAGTATAATTTGAGAACACATTTACAGTAGGATTTCTGTCACTGAACACTTCAATTGAGTTGATAGTCATTTCCATAGCATGTATAATTATTTGATTGGTGCTGACATAGGGCAGGATTCTGATGGAAACTTGACCATTGAAGTATTCCTCATTGTCTGGGTTGAGGAACAGACTAACATCATAGAACGTTGGGATTGTGTCTCTTGGTAGTACATAGATTGCCTCTAAAGAATTGTTTCTTTCAACTGGAGCCGATATAGGTACGGCGAAAGCCGACCCGAAAAGGGTTAGTAGTGCCAGTAAATACATATCTGAAAATAAAAAATAAAAATTGTTTAGAATCATTCTCTGCGTGCCATATTAAGAAAAGATCTGAAGTTTGAGTTCGGAAAGTGGAGTAAGCGAATCGAATGAATGGAATCGTAATTATTACATACAGAACGAAATGTAAACTTAAAACGTGTAGATAAGCAGAGTAAGTCATGTGATATACACACTAGTATTCATATTAGACGATAATAATTGTGATATTAACTTAATCACGAAGGACATCTAAGATTAACAATGATGCAAATTATTTGGTAAGTGCTTTTCGTTCATTCGTCTTTGCGAATATATTATATTGATGACGTTTATTTACATATACAATACGACAATATATAATTCTAGAACAACTTTTAAATTACACTGTACATAGTATATTACCCATTGGTTTCAGTATAGACGAGACTTCTGCGTGGACAATACATTATATGTACTAATTTAAAAAAAACCTAAGTTTAAATTACGTATTTAAATGTGTTAACCTCAATAAAGTCTTTCAAGATATTCACGACGTACTTGAACTCTTTTTTATATTTTGCTTAAATAATAAGTTACGAAAAATTATCAAATTGGATAACAAAAGGGATCATATAGCAAACGAAAAAAGTTTTGGTATATGAAATTACATGCTACTTAAAAAGATTATAAACTTAACACAGAAACGACGACATAGTTCCTATATTGCGAAAGCAGAAAATTAACTTAAGCAACATGGAAGATTATAAGCATACGTAAAATCAACTATTACAGATAAAGCATATCAAGGATCTATTTTAAGAATACACCTTTAACTCACCTATTTGACATCGCAAACAAATTTAATAATTAAGTACTTTATTGACCAAGTTCCACCATTATAGAAGGCCCAGCATTGAATTTAACTCATTATTTATGGACAATCGTTACCCATGATATAAATAAAATAATTTGCATATTAAAAATACGAATCGTGCATACGATGGTATAACCACAAATATAGTCAAAAGCATAGCCATCGAAATTCCTGTCATTAGTTACATAATTTATATATTCATCAAAAATGGCACTAACTAAATTAAAAAAACACCGATCATAAAACCTCTGCATAGAAAAGATACTAAAAATGACCCCAAAAACTATTCCACAATTGCTCCGATACCAATATTTTTCAATCAAATACTACTTTCTATTTTACTTAGTATGTAAGCACAGTGAAGTATCATGCAATAGGCATATAATTGTTGCGGTTTTGAATATTATATGCGACCGTCTCTAATGGTCTTGGAATCTGGATTCTAGTGTGGTGCGTCGGGTAAAATGTGAAAATGTGTAAGTTTATGGTCTACAAGAATAGTTCTGGATCTGAGTTTGAATATACAGGTAGGAGTTGATTATTATTTCAAAAGTCTGTATGAGTTTGTAACCTACTCACGTCTCGAGAGAAGGAGCGCACCGATGGAAATTTGCATAGAAGATGGTTACATCGTCTCCAAAAATAATTATACAGTCGGTACGTACGGTAGATTGAGAGAAACCTAAAATTGAATTGCGTAAATTTCTCTAACTATATCTTATACCTAGATTGATTTACTTATAAAGGTAGCATGATGGAATGAATGAAATATAAACATATTTTTTTTTGTAATTTTTTCCTCTTTCGGTGTGGCCTTTTAATCAATTGTAAGTGCAATTACAGATATATATTCTTCATATACTTGCATGTTTGAGTATTTGTGAATATGGGAGATATGAAACGAATATTTGCAGGACATATAAAGATTTGTCGTTGAGTTTCGATAATATCACTTAAACAAGCCCACAAGATAAGCTGGGAATATCCCAAGGATCAATTTTAGGTCCATTTCTGTTTCCTGTCTATATCATTGATATCCAGCCTCCCAACATCTATGTAAAATATGCCACTCATTACTGCTGGATGTTATGATGTTATAAGAAAGTTTTTTATTTCATATATAGGAAATAATGTATATCTGTGAGTTAGGATAGCTTCTCACACATTAAACGCATATTTATAGTGCGTCTTCCTGATAATTTCCTAGTTACAATTTATTCCATCAACGGTTACCATTATGTGAGTGGGCCATATGCAGTGAGCTTACTGTATCAAATATAACAGTACTTAAAATTCAACACCTCTTAATCCCTTTGGATATTCTTAAAGAAATATTTAAAATCGATTTTTCTGAATAAGTTAAAATACCTACGTTTCACATAGATTATCGTGATAAACGCATAGAACGTCGCGTACCTACATTGATAACAAAATATTTATCTATATTGATAAGATTATTCACAAAATCCACTTGACATAGTCCAAAAGTATTACTCAATTGTCAAAAGAAGTTGCTTAAATGTTTTTCTTAATTTTTTTTTACAAAAAATAATAATTATGTATTTTTGAATTGAGTTATCGCTGAATATATGTAGCGTACTTTTTAATGCATTTTAGGCTAAATCTTCTCTGTATCACAAAAGGTGGACTAGAGGATAATTGACAGGTATGTTTATATGTCGAGCGCGATCATCTCTACCACAAGTTCATTTGTATGTCTATGGCAAAACATAACGTACTTATTGTCTCTTTAACATCCTTATATAAACCTATGTTTAACAAATAAATGTTTTCTGATTTCTGACTACCCATGCCATCTGTACAATTGGACAATGTTGACTTACGTCTGTATATTGTAAGGTTAGTCTATACTGTAATTAGTTCAGTCTTGTCTATTGTAGTGAGAATAGATTCCTGATAATTCTGATTAGAGTTTTAGTACAGTTTTAGTTATAGACGTTTTATTCCAAGTTTGCTTTCATTGCTTTCTTCAATCGTTAGACTAACTACCATCGTAACTACAGTCTGAGCAGATCCTAAGACCTCGGTTAAACTTATAGAAAATAGTTCTTCTTATAATGATGATGTCAGTTGAAGCCACATCTATTACATGTCGATGCTATTCTCTTGATCTGATAAAATTCTTGATTTGTTTCGAGATAAAAAAATACGAATGTTTGAAGAATTGAGTTAAGTAATGCCATCTATTAAAATGTGATTGAACCGTTGGCTGAGCCTTACATTTTCTTTCTTTACTCAATTATCCAATAGTTGCATTGTATCACTAGACTAGAGGTCGTAAGAGGCCGCTAAGCGTAAAGATAAGGGTTTGATTTCAGGTTTGAAAAAATTCTGTTGGATTTTTCCGTTGCAAAGCCAAGTTGTCGCCCATGAATGGCAAAAGGCTAACAACCATTAAACATCGTTGAAATATCGGTGCCCATGCATCGTATAATAGGCATGATGCTATTTTAAATCTTATATGTGTTATTCACCTCAAAAGCGGTAAACGGCACAGTGACAAGTCAGCCTTTTGGAAATACTTATTTCCAAGTTCATTTTCCGTAGAGAGACAAATATTTGCATGGCCTATAGATAATTTTGCCTTTGTCGACGTGATTGCTGTGAGAAACATTATTTTTACAAATTAACAGAGTCTTCTCGTGTCAAAATATGTATGATATGATATTATCTGTTGAATTAATTATTTACATCAAAATAAACAATTGCCTAAAAGCTTAGATTACACAAATGCAATTATGATAACGGTTTCAACGATTTTACACAATTACGAATACACAACTGTACAAAAAGTAAACGTGAAAAAAGGATGTTTAAAAAACAAAACACTTACCAATGTATTCACAAGAACACTACCTCAAAGAAACTACATAAATGAATTACAATCGACCTATTCATGAAACGTATAATTTTTATCATAACAATCAATTATTTATAATTATCTGTCACGATTAACTAAATTCTTTGTTTTGATACAATTAATATTGCGTGGCGATGCTTGGCTCTAATACTATAGGTACCTGTATGTATCGTGGGTACTTTTTTTAAAAACTATGCCGCTCACTTGTTTTTAAATCCCGTATCGTGTGTACGTTTACATACACAAATACCCAGACCTAGAACAAGTACGTATATCTGTAGGTCGTACAAATACTTATTCCGAGCGGGAATTGAAATCGCAACGCACCCAATTACTGGAAGATACTGATACTTTAAGGTTAGACCGGTTGTCAGACTTCTTAGGTTGATGACAACCGTAACGACTGTCATAGGTTTTCATATGACACCCAGGACCGACTGCTTAACGTACTTTCCGAGGCACGAAGGGGTCTCGAAGTCTGAAAAATGGTCACCCGTCCAAGGACTGACCGCGGCTAGTGCTGCTTAACCTCGCAAATCGACCGATCAGTGCAATGCCTATGTAGCTACGAGCCCCTATAGTAGTACGATCGTACCTATTGCTATTTACTGAACAACATAAACGCTGAGTATCATTGAGAATTTCTGAGCAGATCTCCAATAAAATCTTGCGCAATATAGAACCAAGATAGATTCTATAAATTTAAATAATCTGCACACAAACATATGGACCGACAATTAAGTAATAATCAGGATTATCCTGTATTATTATTCGATTATCTAAAGGTATTTTGATAAGACTTAATTCTTTAGTAGCTGTATAAAAATATGCCGTAGGATTTTCAGTGCAATGCAAACTATCAATAGATAATGTATAGACTGCCTCATTGGCCTATTGGTCGCGAGCTATTGCTGAGCGCGACGTGCTGGGTTTGATTCCCGGGTCGGGCAGTGATAGTTAGCAGTGTGTTATATAGGGGTTTTCTGTATGGAAATTCTCAGTAGCAGCACAGAGTCTGGAACTGTGCAGGATGGCGCTAGGCTCGCCTCCTATTACATGGAACTCAATAACGGAATCGGTGATATGTGGGTGTACACCGCTGCCCAACCCTTTTGGTAATTAAGGCATGATGCTATGTTTATGTGTATAGAAACGCAATATGTGTGCTTGGACACGGTGACTTTTGATATGGAAATCTCCTAAATTTCTTTCATAAATCACATCACACACCTAACCGATAACTATATGTTCATAAATTCATGTGAAAAAATATTGTGATTCACCAAATCTTCGGACTCTATGAAATCATTTTAATGATTTCCGATATCGTTTAGTTCAATAATTGGCTAATTTAGTTCAATATCCCCTTCTTCTATCGAGTCATGGTCACGAGCTCATCACAAACAATGTAAAACTTGCTGGTACTTATGTCCTTTATGCCCGAACACCTGCACGAGGGTCCACCTTAACGCGGTCACATTTAACGCAATTCAGCTGGCACACACCTTTTCAAAACAATATAGGGTTTAACCACTGATAAGATGAAAGAAGAAGCACGACCCAACACATGGAGGTCGCTCATGCCGAAATGGAAAGATTAGCCGGTCAGCAATAATGGCACCGCGGTGCTACCCAGAGTGCGCCAGACGATTTCATGATTTGTCAGTCATAGAGGCTCTTTCCTTGCACAACTATGGGTATCAAAATTATACAATGTAGCGCTAGTGAGGGGGCAATTACTGATATCAATGCTAATAGACTATAAAAAAATATTTTAGATAATTAAGGTCTAGCCTAGTGGTTGAACGCTTGCCTTCCAAGTAAGAGGGTCTGAGTTTTAACGCGGCTCGCACCTCTGACTTTTCGGAATTTTCGTGAACGAAAAACATTCGTATTCATACAAACGCAAGGAATCCTGCACACCTGAGAGTTCTCGATAAAGTTCTCGATGATGTGTGTAGTTTGCCAACCCGCACCAGGACAGCGCGGTAAACTAAGGCTTAACCCTTCTCATTCTAAGAAGAGGTGTTTGCCCAGCAGTGGGATAGTAATGCAGGTAAGTGTTTTCGTTTATCTTAAGTTTTGTCTTTATAGTTTTTATACCCAAATCTGGAAATATTTCATGAAAAGCAATATGAAATGGGTCGACATTCTCAGTAGCGCCAAATACTTCGCTTTTTGCGCTACTGAGAATGTCGACTCAGAAAAACCCAATACCACATTTTAATTGAACTCAAGACCTCGCGCTCATCAGTAGGAATTTAAACAACTCGACCAATGATGCAGCTTTTATATAAACAATAAATAGTGGTAGTTCAGATTGCTCTAATTTGAACAACTTCAATTATATCTGGTTATTGAGGTGGATTAAATTCGGGCAATTTGGAATCGAGCGAGCTTATTGTCATCTACTGGGCACAGTTTTATTTTTATTTTATTTTATTTATTTTATTTTTGCCCGACCCGAGAAACGAGCTCAGGACCTCACACTTGGCTGTCGCCCTTGAGACCACTACACCGATGAAACAGTTGATGACTCAGCATTACTAGAAAAAAACCTTTATTGTTCTATTACATAATATATTTTAGCTTTGATTACAAACACACTGTGAATGTACTCAAACACTAATCAAAAATTTCAAACGAGTTAATACTCTTAAATATTAAAAATAAAACGCAGAGCAAAGAAGTATTACAAATAAACAAACGCAGTATTATATGACTGGTCTTACTACGGAACTGAGATTTCCTTTGCTCCAGTTAAATTTATATAAATCCGAAGCAGTACTATGAGAGCACTTCATTTTCTCGTCCATGCTTCACTGACTCAAGACAACAGAACAAATAAACACTGCCAACGACAGATAATTTTATGTATTTTGTTCAACAAATTCGTTATTCGTTTAGGTGTGTTGCACTTCTTGGTACTAAATTGAATCCTAGTTTGTTGAGTTAGTAACCTATCTTAGAACTTTCCTTGACATACTCTTCGGTTTCCGAAAACCTGGTCTCATATTGACGACACGCTAGGTGGTTGAGCGATCGGTTGGTTTACGAACCCGTACATTTTCCCGGGATAAAAAGTAGCCTATGTGCTATTCCAGACTATAATCTATCACTGTGCCAAATTTCATCCAGGTCCGTTCAGCCGTTCTGGCGTGAAAGAGTAACAAAGATCCATTAATCCATCCTCACAAACTTTCACATTTATAATATTAAGTGGGATATTATACTAAGAGATTATACTGAAGTAGGATTAGTAGGATTGTAGGATGACCTACCGATAGTTGTTCTGTTTAGATATTTGTGCAGGTGAATATTTTTATTTGTCCCACCCACACAGGAATTAAATCCTAGTGAGGGGCAAAGCTTGAAAAAATATAATACCAAATACACACAACACAAGACCCGGGTACGTCTTAAAACTGCGGCCAGAGACCGGAGGACGGGCAGCAGCGTCCTCTCACTAATCGGTGAGCCACTGCGATCCCCAAGCCACCTGCCAAGCGTGGGGATTATGACTAACATAACTGACATACTGGTCTAATGGTCGCAAATGCGAAAGCTGAGCGTAAGGTCCTAGGTTCGATCCTGATTCTGGCAGTTTTTGAGATACTGAAAATTCTCAGTAGCAGGCATCAGTTCGGTATAGTGCCCGGTAGATGTCAATAGACTCAATCTTGGCAAAACGTGGATGTACATACACAACGGTCTACATTTGTATTTACGAGTGTAGTCCACTTAAATAGGAGACACACATGTGTTTAATATAAATCAATAAAAAAGTTTAACTCTGAATCATTATCTTGAAAGCATCAATTGGTACACTACGGCAATGACGCAATCACTTAATGAGCAATGGTATAAAATGGTGACCAGCGGCACCGACACAATCATTTTATCCTGCGTGCTTGTGCGCATCAAATATATTTAATTATTTTGTTTAAAACGTTGCCCCACACTTGGAATAATTCCTGTATCGTGGGTGCGTTTAAAAACACGTACATATATTCACATACACACACCCGAACCCGAAACATCTGTCTGTAGATCATACAAATATTTGTTCCGTGCGGGAATCTAACCCGCGGCACCTAGCGCAGCAGTCGATCTCTCAACCATTGCGCCAACCGTGCCGTCAGTCAGTTTAGATCCAGTGGTTTCGTCTATTCGTTGAATAAGATGGATATGTTTGAGGGGTCCGAGTCCATAAGAAGAGCAACAACTTCCCATTCGGAGAAAAATAAAACATCAATGTCGTGTATCGACTCCATCCCGAAAAAACAGGGTGTTACCACATGGGGTAACACGACACCACGAGCGCACAATGCTATAACTATTCGCGATATGGGTAAACCGAACAGTCAGAATATGGTTGATTTAATGCAGAATAGAGAAATTCGTGGATCTAATGCCAAGCTAGAAGGAAGTCTTACAACGTTTTCAAATATGAACACTTTTGATAAGGGGGTTGGCGCGGGACAACCGTGGAAGAAATAGTTTTCGGTGCTACAAAGTGATAATAACGTCGTAGAATAGCAATAAAACGAATGTATTTTAATATGAATATAAATGTTTCATATCTACGTTTATTTATTTACATGCCCATGCGCACAACTAATATTGAAAGCAACCATTATCGGACGTGTAAGTAAAATCACAGCAGCGGATTGTTCAGCAATTTGATAATTTTCAATCTTAAGACTATTGTTTAGCTAAAAGTTTTCATACAAAATGCATTAACGTTTTTAACCCACCAAACATGAGCTGATTTTGATGGTTATATGTTATAATACACAAGTAATAACTAGGCCGTAACGTTTTTGTTTTTTGATATTGTTTACGGATTGAAAAATAAATAACCTTCAACCCTCGCGATTTTAACTAAAAATCTTCCTTATACTTTTCTTAATTATTAAAAAAAAAAAAAACCTTTCGACCTCGCTTATAATGTAACAAAACGATAGAGACTAAAATCAAATTAACACCTATTTTACGCGTATTTCAATACAATTTTGATAATTTTCCCGGTAGCTAAACGATGCTCATAATGTTTTTTTTTAAATTTAATATCCAATAAATCAATGTATAATACAAAGAGAAATAACTGTCAAACAGCTAATCAGTTGGGTATGTGACTATACAGTCCCACTTCTAAAATAGGTTAAAAAAATATATTTAATACGCAAATACCAGTTTCTAACAACACCTATCACGATTTTGTCTGAGAACCCAGTTAATTAATTTGAAAATATAAATCCATCCAATCCCGCTAGAGAGATCTAAGGTGGGCGTGGCACGACAGCGGTAGCAGACGAAACAGGCGAACCAATTTACAACCCGCGCTCGCGCCGACCGACTTACTTTTAACTTGTTATTGTCTTTCCTCTTATCTATAGACAAGAAACGCCATAAACTACAAGTTGTGTCATCATTGACGCTCCCTACATCAGCCAGTAGCGTTATTGAATGAGCCGAGCCTAATAGGTGTACTAAAATAGTGCATCTCTGCCTCATCCTTCAGAAATACAAGGGTGATGGTATGTTCTCTCAATGACAGTTTCTATCGTGGTGGCAGTCTATCCAGCATATAAAAAATGGCAGACGGTTGAGGCTTGGTTTACTTACCCTTTAATATTACATACGGGGTGTATATTGAGGTCGCAAGTTCGCGGTTGTTTCACTGCACCGTGACGACAGAGAATCTCAAAATAATGAAACAATATTACTAATATCACTTCATACTTAAAAAAACAGCTCACTATTGTTCTGGAAAACCGACCAGTTTAAAATTAATTGAAGACAGTTAATAAAATATTTTCCAAAATCCACTAAATATACTCGCGGTAATTATCATGGCGTTCGTTGAAGAATGAACGGACTGTGAGTTAAAATATCAACTGCATGGAATCACCTGTTTACAGTATGAAGAACTTCGTACGTGCTTCAACGTATAGCAATATAATATCGGCATGGGCAAGCATTCATTCTTCATTTTAGCTTAGATAAATAGCAAGGCAATTTGTCACGAACAGTGGAAGATGTTGACGCGTTTTACGCATACTTAGTATAGATTACGTACTACTTTGTTAACAAAATTAACGTAGGATAGCATCACGCCTATATTCCTCGAAGGGAAGGGCAGAGGTAAACTATTGTACGCGGACATTACGCCGATCCCGTTATCGAGTCTCATGTAATAGGGGGCGAACCTATTGCCATCTACCAGTGCTGCTACTGAGAAATTCCACACAGTAAAATCTAATTAACACTTTGCCCGACGCGGGAATCGAATTTTGGACCTCACGCTCAGCAGTCGCGCTTCACTAGATCAATGAGGCTGTCTACTTTGTTAACATCTTATACATATGTATTATATGGTATATTTTTATACAGGGTGGCGACAGAGGTACGATATTACATAGAAGGAATGTCGGTTGTCCGGCGGCGGCGAGATGGGCGGACGACATTGTTGTCATCCGGGTTCGAACCTAGATGAGACTGGGGCAGGAACGTGAAGATTGACACTTTCAAAGAGAAGCCAACAGTGCGCGAACTTGGACTGTATCACGAATTATAATCGTACTGTATTGAAGAGTTTGTAAACTCATCCACGATATAGAAATTATTCATAGTTTAGAGCAACTCACACTATACATTTTTTAAATAAAGTTTATTCCAAATGATTTGTGATTACAGTCACATTTTCTACACCAAGAAACCGTACTAAAAGCTAAGAGTGTGAGGCTTGAAAACATCCTGAATTCCTGGGCTCGCTCCATCGTTAACGACCTCACTTAGAGATATCGCACCTTAGTTGATATTCGCGGCACGGTCCACTCGGTCTCGTACTGCAACTGAGATGAGGGTCGACACCTCAGCGAGATTCGTGTGGGAACGTTCCGGTGGGCAACCATTTAGATCAGTATTAGCTAAAGTAATGTTTAGGCGAGACCAGATTTTCTGTTGTGAGTGGATATTCGTTTGCGTGTGTGAATTGGGGGCCGAGTAATATGGGGTTGCTTGGGAGAGGTCTGTCTTTAGCCCCCAATGGGATCCAATCATTATATTTGAATGTCTTTACACACTTTGGCTTTACTGTAAAATATATAGACATATCTATACATCTATACATAAAAAATAAAATTGGAGTGTCTGTTTGTAATATTGAAATAACCGTTTTTTACTACATGCATATGAATATATATACGGTACATACACCAAAATAACATTTTTTACAATTTTTGTCTGTCTGTCTGTCTGTTTGTATAGGCTAATCTCTGAAATGGCTGGACCGATTTTGACGGGACTTTTATTGGCAGGTAGCTGATGTAATAAGGAATAACTTAGGCTACTTTTATTTTAGAAACATTCTTTTATTTTAGAAAAAAAATAGGGTTAAGTGCATTTGATCTTCTTAACTTCACGAGACTATTTTTGGGAGTATTTAAGCTAGCAATTGATATACTGATGTACTGATTAAAAATACATTGTTAAGTTCCGACATCCACGCGAACGAAGTCGCGGGCACAGCTAGTATAACATATATAAAACGACCTGAAGGCGGCACGTTTGACGCCGTGGCTAAGTGATTAGGTTTCTACGCTACGTGTCGCGGGTTTGATTCCCACACGCAACAAATATTTACTGTATGATCTACGGATAATTGTTTCGGGTCTGGTTGTATGTGGCATATGTTTGTAAACAGTACCTGTCATCCAGGAGAAATCCAAGTGTGGGGCAACGTTTTAAAAATATATGTATATAAAACACCAATGATCTTTCCATTGATTTTCCTCAGATCAGAAAACTTAAAGACCTGGATGGCAAATTAGAGATATTTCCTATCGGAATATAAAATATTCTACTGACGAAATGACTGGCGTAGTGGTTGAGCGATCGTTTGCTGTACTACTTGTGGCAGGTTCGATACCCGCACGGAAATAATCTTTGTATGCCCTACCATTAATATTTTCTGGGTCTATGTGTGTGTAGGTTTGTATTTGTAAACGCACTCGCGATACAGGAATAACATTAATTAAGAAAGAAAAAAATTATAGTAAAAACATTTTTAAAAACAATCTTTTATTTAAATGTTCTAAAAAGAAGAAAATAAACTTCAAATTAAACCAAACCCATCAATTTATAACATTACACAATTTATATGATATATAAAAGCTTGTCGTGAGATTTACTTGAAAAAATTCATCTGAATCGGTTGAGAATAACTGCTTCAAAATTCAGTTAGAAGATTTAACCCGAACATACATACAAACATTGCAAGTTAAATAAAAGCTTGTAAAAAAAAAATTAATTTAGTTTTTCAATTTCATAATCTAAACAAAATGAAAACATATTTCATCAACTGTTATCCTCACACACGTTTCTCATAGAAATACGATTCAATAGCCAAATTAAATTTCTACCAACATGACCTTTAAAAGCATTAATATAAAATTCACTGGTCCCTGAAAACACAATGATGCTTAAAGAGACCCGTCTATGTGGGTCACAAAATAATAGTGATATTATGCGCAGGCTTTCAAAGGGAGTATGAGGAGATTTTACTTTGATGTCGGTAAAAAGTAAAGTATCATTAAAGTAGAATATTACAATGTTTTAAAGTGTTTTTGGTTTGAAACTTAACATAACATAATATAACATCACGGCTGTTTTCCTGAAGGGTAAGGCAGCGGTGTACTATTGTGTAGGCACCCACGTTGAGAGATCGACTGCTGTTCGAAATCGAACCCGCGACACGTAGAAACGTGTCGCGGGTTCGATTCCCACATGGTACAAATATTTTTATGATCTACAGGTAGTTTATCCGGGTTTGGGTGTAGGTCCATGCGAATATATGTGTTTGAAAACGCACCCACGAAACAGGAATCACTTTACAGGAACTTCACAGTGAACGGTAAAGTTTCACTACATATTATAAAACAAAGTCCTCCGCCGCATCTGTCTGTTCGTGATAAACTCAAAAACTACTGAACGGATTTTCATGCGGTTTTCACCAATAGACAGAGTGAAGTTTGAAGTGTATAATTCGTTAAGGTTTTGTGTAAACTGGCTGAAATATGACGATGATAGTTGAAGATGTGGGAAAAAATCATGCCGACTGAGAGCTTTACTGGCGTGCTCCGAGTAAACGCTCGACGTAACAGACTCGACTCTCGACACTACGACAGAAAAAAAATGAAAGCGTATATGCTCTGCTACCCGTACTGCGAAGCCAGGGTGGATCCTGAAACCTGTTTCTAATTCATAATACAGACGTATTCACCCGTACTCTGGTATTACCGAGGAACCGCAGTAAATCAGAAGTGACTTGGTACCAAGCTGCCTCAGACGTTATTCATATTACAACCAGAACTGCGCGGTACACCGATCTTCAAATATTAAGTAAGAGCGATGAAATGTAGTTGGCACCTTGATACACGGTTCCACAATGTATTGTACAAAGTAGTCTAGATTTAGAGCTGCACTTATATTTAGTTTTTTTTTTTATAATCTTTTCCCCACTCTAGAAATAAATCCTGTATCGTGGGTGCGTTTAAAAACACAAATATTCACATGGACATACACCCAGATCCGAAACAACTATCTGTAGATCATACAAATATTTATTCTGTACGGGAATCGAAGCTGCGGCATGTAGCGCAGCAGTCGATCGCTCAACCACTGCGCCAACCGTGTAGTCAATTTAGACCTGCACTTTTAGAGTTACGCGAGTGTCGACCTTAACGCAGCCACACCTGCAATTTATTTGACCACACACCTTTCCAAAACAATATAATGTTTAACCATTGATACGATAGCAGAAGAATTCTCAATTTTTCCTCTCCCCAAAAAAGAGCTTGGTACATAGGCGTTCTTCTTAACTTTATCATGAATCTTAAAAACCTTAAATTTCTTCTAGACCGTGGGTACAGTTTACAAACATACATATCACGGACACATATACTCAGACCCCACAATCAGAAACAATAATCTGTAGATGTTTGTTTCTGGTTGTGGGGTATCAGATACTAGAAATTTTTAGAAGGATCAGCCACTAGAAATTTGTACCGTACGGGAATGAAACCCGCAACACATAACGCAGAAAACTAATCACTTAGCTACTGCGCCAATCAAACACACTGTGAATAATATTGCCAGTGCCACCACACTTCACAAAGGAATAGCTTGCAGTTACAGCCCGTCATTTGATATAATTTCATAAGGACGCCATTAACAGTCCTTTTACTTTATTCAAATAAGTCAGATACAGTTTATCTCCAAGTACTACGCAGTTCGGTGAGTTAAAATCACACATTGTGAAGTTATTTATTCATTATTATTACATACACATTACATACATTTTTTTTTTTTTCACGTTGATCATAAAAATATTTGTTCCGTGCGTGGATCGAATCCGCGACACATAGCGCAGAAAGCTAATCGCTTAACCACTGCGCCAACCGTTACTTACATTTTATTAACTACTTATGCTAAAGTATTAATTAAACCTTATAAAAAAACAAAAATGAAAATCTATGCTAAACGAAGGCTAGGCGTCATAGTACTCCTCCACATCGCTGTCAACTGGTAGCGTGCCCAGAAGACTGGCAGCATTACCACGCAGAATGGCAATGCTTATTCTTTGACCAAAGAATAGGCCAGCCCTCTGGTCATGCGTGCTGTCTACCAAGCGTTTAGAAAGGTCTCTAAAAAAGAGACGTGCATTCGGACCCCATGACCCGAGCGTTTCGACGCTAAAAGGCTCAAATAAATAACTGCCGATGAGATTATTACATTACAGAATTAAACAGGTATTTGTCCCAAAAAGTTATTTATGAAAATAATTCGGCTCATTTTTGTATCTATTTATTTTTAGTCTACATTTTATTCTAGTCCTTCGTCAATTTTTATGAATAAAATAGACATAGACAAAACATATGATTTTTTTGACCCCTACAAATACATAGCCAATATCGACTTGACCTCTGCAGGTCATAGGGTATACCTCCACAAATTGTCCTCTTATGAGGCTGTTAGTTACCCTATAAATAGCTGATTGCGATAAGTGAACTTTATTACGGTACAAGCGATTTACAAATTATTAGGGTGCCTGTGTTAAAATCAGTGCAAAATAGGTACTGTGTTTATAATAAGCTTATGGGCGTTTTTTGAGTCATTATACTTGATGTTAATTAGTTATCCATCCTCACAAATTTTCATGTTAGTATAATATTAGTAGGATAGGATTATTAGCACCATCGTATAAGGTGTTGTTTCAGGTGCACTAGTTATACAAAATATATAAATTTTGATTCTATAAATAACAAGCAATAGTCAATAAGAATATTAATTTGGATAGTTTAATAATTAAATGTGATACTAATTATTTTAAAAGTTAAAACAGATTAAGCATAAGATTATTTGTACGACACGATTTGCGCATTGGCAAAGCAATTAGCTTTCTGCGCTTCATGTCGCGGGTTAGATTCCCACACGGAGCAAATATTTGTATGATCTACAGTGATAGATATGTTTGTATAGTGGGGCAACGTTTTGTTAAAAAAAAGATCTTTCATCTTTTTCTTTGTAAAAGAAAACGTTGCCCCACTCTAGGAATAATTCTTGTATCGCGGGTGCGTTTGCAAACACATATATTCACATATACAAAGACCCAGACCCAAAACAACTATCTGTAGATCATACAAATATTAATTACTAATTTGTTGTTACGTTTGTACTCTCATTTATTTCATTCAATTTAGGTAGCCAGTTAACTCCGAATATCAGCAGATTGGAACCCATTAAAGGCTTTTAACTTAAATAACCAAATTGCAAGTAAACGGCCCTATAGTACGAAATTATTGGTTCATTCATCTTATATTTCGCGTTTCTTTCCTCGCTTCATACTATTGCTACCTTTTTCGCCGGCGGCCTAAAAAGATCATTTTTTGTCTATCCCTCGGAAAAATAATATTCAGGGTCAAAACTATTCTACGTTTATCTTCATCATAACCCTTAACCCTAAAATGTTGGGGTCAGTTTGTAGTGTAACCATGTGAGATGAATTGATTAGGTGCACAAGTGCCAACCCGTTGACCCGGGTACGTCTTAAAACTGCGGCCAGACACCGGAGGGCGGGCAGCAGCGTCCTCTCACTAATCGGTGAGCCACTGCGATCCCCAAGCCGCCTGCCAAGCGTGGGTATTATGGCACCCCCCCCCCCCCCGTGGGGGAGGCCTTCGTTCAGCAGTGGACGTCTCTTGGCTGATGATGATGATGATGATGACAAGTGCCAGTGCAAAATACAGATGTAAGTATTTGTATTCAATAAAAATAAAATATATAATATGTATATATTAATTTGTATCTTTTTGAGTGGCTCATTGGTCTAGTGGTCGCAACTGTGACTGCTGAGCGTGAGGTCTTGGGTTCGATTCCCGGGTCAGGCAAAGTTTTAATGGGTTTTACTGTGTGTAAAATCTCAGTAGTAGCACGGAGTCTGAAACTGTGCTCGGTAGATGACAATAAGTTAACCCCTTATTACATGGGACTAAATAACGGCTTCGGTGGAATGTGTAGTCTCTGCTTAAACCTTCAAGGAAAGCAGGCGTGTACTATGTTATATAATTTATAAAATAGCGGCTTACTGGGTACTATTTTAGTGTTAAAGGCCAAGCACGTAACACTGCAGGCAATTTAGTATTCCTGTAAATTCATTAAGAATTCTCAGTTGATGCTCACAGTTGCTAGGAACCAAGATTTGTTGCAAATCATCTGGCTAATCTACGTAGAGCGATTGTGTGACTAGGATTTCTCTTGTATTTATTTATTTCAATGGCTTGCCTCACTTACAGTATTCACCAACTCATACAGTCAGCATCAAACGCTTATTCGTGTATATCATAAAATTTAAATGACTATGATTTTTTTTTATGGATCCGCAGATAGTACGTGTAAAACTGGTCAAGATTTCAATCACTATTTCCTCTAAAAATCGCTTTTGAATTTCATTAAGTGTATACATCTTTTTGACGTTGACCGTACTGCAAGCCAAGTAACTTACATGCTAAAGAAACGAATACAAATATTGAGAATCAACTTAAAATGATTAAAAAATATATCAATTTGAGGTTCCTGAGCTAGCAGGGCATTGAAAAAATTTGCGGCTTGACCCGTTGGAGCGTATTGAGCGTATTGTGGGTACAGTTTAAAGTGTACAGGAATAGTTTTCAATACCTGACCCGGGGATCGAATCTATAATGTCACGCTCTGCAGTCGGGCTTCTAACCACTGGACCAATGAGGTGTTTTTTTATTTTCCATCTATATAATTTAAGGCTTACATATCACTTTTTAGTGGTAAAACCATAGATTTAGAATTAAGCGAAATTCTAAGTCTATGGGTAAAACATTAAAATTATCGTGTTACATAAAATAGACGCCAGCTACCCGGAAGGTTTTAATTAACATTCATATCACTCCATATCATAATTAGTCCACGTTTGATTATTTTTCACATGCAAAGACTCTTTGAAGTTCTCGATACTGTGTGTAGTCTGCCAAGTTATTTCAGGCCGACTAGCGACGTCTAACGTCTCAACCCTTCTCATTTATTTAGTTGTTTTATTTATATAAACACGACTGATAATTGACAAAGTCATACAAACCCTTTAGTACAACAGTACTGCTTGTGCCATCTCATTCTGATAATGTTTTTATTTATTTAGATACAAATATAAACTCCTTTCAAGTGGCTTTCGATGTGGTGATCTAAGGAGGCCTTCGTTCAGCAATGGACGTCTTCTGGCTGATGATAATGATGATGATAAACTCACAGTATAATACCAGAACGCTTAAATGTCAGAAAAAAAATTGAAAATTTGACGACGCGTTTGGCTCTGTGGCTAAACGATTAGCTTTCTGCGCTACGTGTCGCGGGTTCGATCCCCGCACGGAACAAATATTTGTATGATCTACAGATAGTTGTTTCGGGTCTGGTTGTTTGTGCATGTGACATGTATGTTTGTAAACTGTACCCACGATACAGGAGAAATCCTAGTGGGAGCAAAGTTTAAAAAAAAATACTCAGGTACATTGTGTACATACACTGTGTTAATAAAATATTGAAAAAATAAACATAACAGTTTTAAAACAAACACAAATAAAATTCAGATAAATTAAAAAATGAATCGACGACACGATTAGCCCAGTTGAGCGATGGAATGGAGCGCTACGTGTCGTGGTTTCGATTCCCGCACGGAACAAATATTTGTATGATCTATAAATAGTTGTTTCGGGTCTGGGTGTATGTCCATGTGAATATTTGTGTTTGTAAACGCATCTACAATACAGGAACTATTCCTAGTGTGGGGCAATGTTTTTTAAAAAGAAGAAAATAAAAAGTAGGAATACAAATTATTTATTTTAGTAACAATTTGGTGACGAAAACTGTTACTGTAGATCTTTTTTTGAGTACATTTTATACTAGTACTGGTCACACTCACACATAAAATATAGTGTCATAATAAATTGGGCTACATTAAAACATAGGAAGGCTGCCTACAGTGTGCCCAACCCGGAAAGATTTAATTAACACTAGCGACTGCAGTATGCACTTTATCATGTAAGTTAATTTAATTAGGATGTTTATGACTGCCTCTTGGTGGTTCTGAAGGCACGGTTGGCACAGTGGTTGACATATCGACTGCTGCGCTACATGTTGCGGGTTAGATTCCTGCACGGAACAAATATTTGTATGATCTACAGATAGTTGTTTCGGGTCTGGGTCTTTGTGTATGTGAATACACACCGTGCCTCGGAAAGCACGTAAAGCCGTTGGCCCTGCGCCTGATCTCTCTCCGGTCGTGTCGGATTGCCGTCCCATCGGACTATGAGAGTGAAGGAATAGAGAGTGCACACTTGAGCTCTATAATATCTCCTGCGTAGTTGACGGAAATTCGGTCAGGAGGACATTATTATTATTTCTTATTAGTCTAGTGGTATCAAGCGCAACTGCTGAGTGTGAGGTTCTTTGTTCGATTACTGGATCGAGTAAAATGTTATTGGATTTTTCATTAGCAGTCCAAAGCTTGAATTGGCAATAGGCTCAATATATTATGTGGATTTATTAAAGAACACCTTTGCTTAACCTATCTGGGATAAAAGGCTACGGTATATTTATGAATTAATTTTCAGTGGTATCAAATAACGCGCTTTATTGCGAAGGGTTCCGCAGAGATCGGGTATCTTGGTATCTCCAAGAAAAGAGTGAACAAGTTCTAGATTTTCTTCATAAAGCTGCATCCTAGGTCAGATCATTGTTTATAATCGGGTGAGATGCAGTTTAAAAACGGTACATATATAAATTTAAAAAATATAATATTATATTTTTTAAATCTAAATTTAAATTTTAAGTTTTGGTCCTTACCAAACACTGTTTTCTAATGAGATTTTCTTAATAAAAAACCTTTCTACATAGAAACCGAACCAAACTGATGATACTTTATGACCCTTAGTTGTATTTGTTACCTGAACTTAATACAACTTAGTAATAACTAGGTTTTCACATGAAGCTACATTTTGAATGCACGTAAAATCAGTTTTTTTTTCTTTTAACTTTATGTCCTGTAAAATATATAAAATATTCAAATAAACTAAAACGAGATAGATAATTCAAAAATTCAAGCACCTATTTAAAGTTATATAAAAAACTGTATATACATATGTAACCATATACATACAGTATATGTAGATGTAAGCACAAAAAAACAGCACTAAAATACGTCAATCGTAGAGCTTTCGTTATAATATTTTTAATACAAAATAGGTTCACGTCCTGCAAATAACTTAAAGCCATAGTATGCATTATGTGTCCAAATTGTCCATTAAAATCTCGACCGCGCCATTTATATGGACGATCAACGTTGCCTGTTGCGTCGTAGCCCCGTAGCACCGTAGCACCGCTACGCTTCGTAGCCAGTTATCTTGCGCGTCTCAGCCTTTCCGCTCGCGTATCGCTCCGTCGTTCACTCAACTAACCCACTTTCCATTCGTCAGTTTCAACTGTGAATAATTTTCAAATAAACTTTGCATTCCATTTTCAAATGGATAGAGAGTTTTTGTTTTTCTATTCAGTGGCCAGTGTTTAATTATGAATGTTTTTGGAGTTAGTTTTTATCGGTAAGTTCGATTTTAAAATATGTTTGATTGTTTATTGATTAATGAGTTTGGTTTTAATATGGATAGTGTTTTTGAATCAATAATTTGCTTTAAGTGATAAAAAAAGCTTTGTGTACTTAAATTTTAATTTTGTAAGCAAAACACTCAAATAAAATACTAAACGTTCGAGTTTTACTGTGAGTTTTTGTATACAGTTACAAAATGTGTTTTTATGTCTCTTGGGTACTATCTGAACAAAAGTTTCAGTGAAAACTACAATTCGCCTGACAAACGAGACGATAATTCTGAACTTTGCCGACTTTGTTCTGTAGTTTGTCTTTTATTTAGAATACCAGAGAGAATATATAAATATTTTAATTCCCTTAATCTTTGAAAGTGTTTTTTTTATATTTCACGGATGGATAATTGATGATTTCAAGTATTATATATAATTTAAGCAAAATCACGTAGGTATATAGTGTACACAATTATGCCCCTTTACCGTAAAATTATTTACGTCAATTATGACTAACATGTTATCATATTTAAACATTATTTTTAAAATTTCTTTATTAATGACACGCAATAACTGACTGAATGACTGTTGAAATTAAAAAATATCAGCATTTTAATTCTAAAATTAAATCATATAAAACTTCCGAACACTTACCAGCCACAAATAATTAAAAACACAAAACAAAAGCAAGTCTAATAACAAAATAATAAAAAAATCCATTTGAATTTCGAACGTATTCACAAAAAATACACGAATTCATAGAACGAATCCAGACGTTCTTAAAAAGAGAGAATACTTGAAGTGGTGCCTTTGTCTTCTGATGAAAACTAATACGTATTTTCATTCATTATACTATACATTTTAATTAATACCCTATTATACAAAGAAATAATTATTATGTCGAAGAAATACGTCGTCTCAAGTTCTATTTTTGAAGATGAAGCTTTGTTTGTGAATATGTACGTCTTTTTTTTTAATCTCATTATAATGTTTTTTGTTTTTTTATCTTAGCTTAGTTTCGTATGGGGACATTGTTCTTTAATTTTTTGGATTCTGTACAAGACGTATCTGAAACATAACATAGCATCACGTCTGTATTCCCCGAAGGGTTAGGCAGAGGTGTACTATTATACACCCACATTTCACTGATGATTTTATTGAGTCCTATGTAAGAGGGAAGCGACCCTATAGCCATCTATCGGGCACAGTTCCCGACTCCGTGCTGCTACTGAGAATTTCCACCTAAAAAAACCTAATAACTCAGCCCGACCCCGGAATTGAACCTAGTTCCTCACGCTCAACAGCGACCACTAGACTGAAAAAGTAGTCAATTAGAAAAAAAAAAACTTGTGTAAAAGTAATTTCTTTACATTTAATACAGTCTATTGATTTTTATATATTCAAATATGTTGGAAAGAGTCATTTACAATTTTGATTTCAATTTTAACTGTAAGAAATCATAAACTTAATATTGTAAAAATGTAGTTAGGCCACTGTGGTTCTCATGGCCTCATATATAGATCACGCGGACGAAGTCGCGGGCTGAAGCTTGTATGTTATAAACTTATCGTATTGCTACAGTGACGCAACATATTCCAGATTAACATATAATGTACTTCTCACTTCAGAAAACAAAGAACTTGTAGGAACAGACAGCGAACAAACAATACACTTCTCACACTCTTGAATATCCGGATATGAGTGCGAAGTCACTTAAAGCTTACGTCCTCATCTCTTAATGCTATTGAAAGAGACAATAGCTTAGCAAGTAGGGTGTTGGCGTGTGATCGAAAGGTTTAGAGATTAGATTTCAAGCTCTCTTGAACTATTATTGTGAATCTGAACATGAGGACATTCAGTTATTTGGGTGAGATATAAATGACTACCTTCCGCTCGCGGCTTCGCCCGCGTGGTTTACGAACCCGTACATTTTCCGAGATAAAAGTAGCCTATGTGCTATTCCAGACTATAATCTATCTCTGTGCCAAATTTCATCCAGATCCGTTCCGCGCTCCGATTGGTCTGTTTCGTGCTCACCACCAATCGGAGCACCGAACGCGTTCGATGTAGTAAATCGAATTTATCGAAAGAAACTTACACTAGGGCCTCAGGTTATATAATACGGTAGATGACTACTAGTCATTTGAGTTACTTTTTATGAACTGTCAAAAACGAAATTTTGTTCTAAAAATGTAAAATTTTGTTCTATAAATAATTTAATTGTCATCGACATACATACTTTTGTGTGATTTTTATAAATTAAAAATTGAAAACACCAAAGATAAGCAAGAGATAAAGTTTTGCTGAGTTTTTAGAAGTAAATCTATTTACCGAACAAGATTTCAGAATTTATTTCTGATGCAGTCATCTAGCCTATTGAAAATTTTCCATGCATAAACACTACAAGGGTTGATATCCTTAGCAATGGAACACGATATAGAAGGGTTAAATAAAAAAGAAATCAATATTGAAAGTTCAATTTTATTTACTCGGCTAACAAAATATAAGTGTATGTATAGGTGTGTTACTGACCGCCGTATGCAAATGGTGTTGGGGCAAATACAAACACACTGTAGTGGTTATTGTTATGATAACAGAATCACGCCTTCGGAGAGCTGGAGGTTAGGCAGAGGTGGAGATTATGTTCTATCTTTTTTCTAGTTGTAGATTTCTGTCAAGTATATATATATATTTTATAAAACGTTGCCCCACTCTAGGAATGATTCCTGTAAAAATGTATGGCTTCGCCGTTTCGCTACCGTCGTGGAGGTGATGCGAATATTTAGTTTCTGAATTAAGTAACGAAACAGCCAAGCCATACATTTTTACAGGAATCATTCCTAGAGTGGACTAAGTGTGTGACTAAGTTAGGGTCGGTAGAGTTAGGCCGTGTAGATTCAGAAGCTTGGCTCTACATGAGATCTGATATCTTTTTCACAGGGCAAACCTTATGTAGTCGTCTTGGCAACATTTTACATGAAATGTTCTTAGATATATATATTGCAGAAATTTTAGTACTTTTTATTAATTAGTATCGTTTTTCTTATTAATTTCAAACATTTGATATGTAGTGGTAATTTTTCAATAAACTCAACGGCCATATTACACCATTATTCTTTTGTTTCGTACCTTATCATAATAAAACGGTGACCGGATTGGGCACATAAGAACCGACCATGTTCGGTTGCAATCGACTTCAAGGCCAAAACGTCCAGATTTGTACCCGGACAGATGCACGCTGCTGAATATTGCAATAATTACTACGCTCAGCAAATGAATTCGTGATTGCAGCGTCTAGTACTGCTATGCGTCCTCATCACTCTTTAATCACTTTATAATGTACAACCAATAAATAAAATTGGCATACCCAATATAAACATGTATAATTTTGCATAAATACAGGCAACAGTCCCTGTTTCCTGTATGAAGTAGCAATAAATCGATGTGCAAATATTTTTTTAATTCGCAGTCTTAATTCCAGTAAAATAGAAAATAAAGTCGAGTACTGATTTCTGTGGACTGTTAAAAAATATCATTCTGATTGTAAAAATACTTCACAGAAAATCTGGAAAAATGATTTACTTGAGCGGTCTGCGAACCCACGATCTCTAGCAAACCGCATACATAAAAATAAATAACATTTTTATATTATTCAACATTTTTTATTTCCATGTCTATACCAAAAGGATTTTCACATTTGCCATGAACTGTTTCATGCAAAAGTAATTTAGCTGAAAGTAGCTACAAACTAACAAGTACATCCCCAAGTCTGTTTGTGAGACGGGAAAGATGAATGCATTCACATGATGAATGGGCTTCGGTTGAGCCAGCCTAATGTAGTACATATATGCATAGGACAAAGGCTTTCCTAGATTCCTAATTGTACGTATATTTTGTTAGTTTTGTATATTATATATTTTTTACTAGTGATTTCACTGTCTCTGTTTTCGTTATTTCCCTGCAACTTAAATTTATAATATGCTATTTATATAAATAGTAACATAACATCACGCCTATATTTCTTGATGGGTTGGGCAGGTGTATTATTGTACACCCACATTTTGTCAATGCCATTAATGGCTCCCATTTAATAGGGAAAATATAGGAATATTCCTATACAAACACAAACCCAATAACACTTTGCTTAACCCGGGAATCACACCCAGATTCTCACGCTCAACAGTCGCACTAGATCAATGAGACAGTCCTAAAATCACTATAATAATAATAAAAAGCTTAATATTGTACTATATTTAAGTACATAAAATTCTAACAGCGATTAACGCAGGCGGACAACCGTGGATAGGAACTTACATAAAGAACTAAACGTATCTAACATAAGAAATGCATACCTTATAGTACTCACAGACAATGAGCCTGCAACCTGTTACTCTTTATATGCAAATTAGTATACGTTAGAGCCGTAAAAGCTAACACTATTATACATAACTAGCATCCGCCCGCGGCTTCATCCGCGTGGATTACGAATCCGTGCATTGTCCCGGAATAAAAACCTATGTGCTATTCCAGACTATAATCTATCTCTGTGCCAAATTTCATCCAGATCCGTTCAGCGGTTCGGGCGTGAAAGAGTAACAAAGATCCATCCATCCATCCATCCATCCTCACAAACTTTCGCATTTATAATATGAGTAGGATTTGTTAACAGTCCCAGTAATTCTATTTACAAGAAAATGTGCGTTCTTTTTTTTTTTGTAATTCCATTATTTTTGTTTTTGTAAAACGTGGCTCCATATTTCATTGGTCGTGTCGACACGAACAATCGCATTTGAATCACTTGTGCCGTAGTGGACTGGTTAGCCAGTCAGCTATGGTATCGAGTGGTATCGAGGCTGACTGCCCAGGTTGCGCCAGACGATCTCAGGTATCGTTATTAGTGGAGACTCAGGCACAGGTGTAGGTGTAATCTAAACTCAGGCAATATTTTATGTATAACTTCACTTCTTCAATAAAGTTCGGTCCATATCAGTTCTAAATAGATAGAAGTGGAAAGAGAATAAGGAAGGATTTACCCTGTAGTGGGACAATATAGACTAAAAATGATAATATACATAATAATAAACATTTATTTCAGACCAGGTCCATATTTTGTTAGTACATTGTTATGTACTTAAAAAACTAATGTTAGTATTGGCAACAAAATTAAATTACGACATGAAGCTGCACCCACCTTTGCAGAATGGGGGACTCCCATCGATCAGTAAAAACATCCAGTATAGTGTTGGTGCCGCCACGAACGCGAGGGAGTAGGGAGGCGTATCTTTTCCTAACGATAGCGACAAAGCCATCCACCCGCGCGTCAGCAAACATCCCTGACGCACTGGCAGCCCCAACAGTACCCTGAGTGCATTATTACACATAACAATATAAGACAAATTGAACACTTAGGGCAGAAGTCATATACGGCGTATCCTTTTCCCTAAACCTTCAGGGAATATTATGTTCTATGCACCCACATATACGATCTTAACTCCTTTACAAAATTCAATAAAATTGCCTTTGTTTTTAAGCGACACTGGCACTGGCCAGTGCTACCAATTTACAAAGTACTGTGTTGTAGTTTCACCGATATTAGACCATAAATCACGTTCCTCTGGTGTTCGATTTTTAAAACGACGCAGGGAGTGTACGAACGCTTTTTTAAAACTTCGTTCTGAATTTACCGATCGTTTAGAAACAAAACACGTGTCGGAATCTTTTTTAATTTAATATTGGATTTGTTAGAAAATTGTATCATCTGATCTTATTGATAGAAGTTCGATTTAGGTTTTATCAATAATATTTTCTTCACAATATTTTAACGGTTAGATTTCCTCTCTATTAACACGGATTGAGTAGAAATAGAGAAGAAGATATTAATTAAGATATTAATAAGATATTTATTTGCCAAGAACTTATGATACATACAGAAGCTGTTATAAATATAGAAGATCAACACATCTACCTTTAACAGGGATAAAAATATTGTACAACATTAATAAGAACTATCTACAAGTTTAATTTAATTTATTTTAAACTAATTTATATTTTAATTTAAATAAATTAAATTCTGATTATTATAAATTAAATTAAATGAATATCTTAAAACGATGCATTACACATAAAAATGGCCCATTTAAATTTGCTATCGACACTCTAAGAAAAAACAATAAAAAAAATCATTAATTGTTTGTGAAACCATAGATATTTCTATTTTTAGAATTGATTTACTTCCGCTTTAAATGACTCGTATATATCTAGGTCATAGGTAAATAGTACTATTTCCTAGGCAAGTTTTGAAGAGCTGTTTGGTCCTTCAGTTACGGTAAGAGCTTAGAGCGTAGGAAACTAATTGAATGTAGCTCGCTCATTACTTTAAGTACTAAATTGACTCTTGCCATCTTAATTTTATATTTCATGTAGGCACTACATAAAGAAAACATTTTAAATTAGCAATTTATAGTATTCAGAAACAGTTGTTTAACAACGTTAAGACTTATTCCCCAGTTTATTTTGTGAAATAGCTCCTTAATAATATGTCTAGCAGTGATAGCCTAGCGGTTGAACGGTTGTCTTGTCCATGCAGAAGGGTCTTAGTTCCAACCCAGACCGCCTCTATGAGTTTGTCACTTGAGAAGTCAAAGTCAACGTTTTTTTATTTTAAATGGGCCTTTGCAGGCACTTTTAAAACGTTATGAATCTAGGCGCATGGTTCCAAAGTGGGTTGGTTGGCAAGAAACTCCATAGAGATAACGGCGAAGGAAAATTAGGAGAGAAAACCTGCAAACCTAAGAAGTCTCCTTTGTTCTCGATGATGTGTCAATTCCGCCTAACAACACCGGACCAGCGTGGTCGATTAAGCCCCAAACCTTCTCAGTTACTGTCATTGAGTTTTTCTGTATGGAAATTCTCAGTAGCAGCACGAATTCTGGAACTGCCCGGCCCGGTCGATGGCAATAGGCTCGCTTCCTAGGGAATAGAAAATGAAAATGTGGGTTTACAATAGTATCTACTCTTTTGACTAACCCTTCGGGGAATACAGGCGAGAAGGAATAAAACTTAAAATATGGTAGTCCTTACCCAGTACAATTTAGCTTAAGACAGGTGCAATATCTTCTAGACGTCAGGTCGAAATAACCTCTCTTCACAGTCATGTCATATTTCACACAATCCATTCATCTTTCTTGGGTCCACTTGTCATATGAAAATACACTCGGGGAGATAATATTCTATAGGGGAAATGTTAACAAGATATTTATTGCACACTCAGCTATATAACATTGACCATCAAACATTTAGACTGTCTCACTGGTCTAGCGGTTGCAATTACGACTGTTGAGCGAAAGGTTACGCGATCCTCGAGTCGAACAGTTTTAGTTTTTATTTTTTGTAAAAAGATCTTTGCCGCACACTAGGAATAATTTCTGTATCGTGGGTGCGTTTACAAATACATATATTCATATAGGTACACAAAGACCTAGACCCGAAACAACTATCTGTAGATCATACAAATATTTGTTCCATGCGAGAAGCGAACCCATGACACGTAAGCAGTCGATCTCTCAACCACTGCACCAACCGTGTAATCGTATTATATTAACAATCCTTAGCAGTACCCTGGAGTTTGAAATTGTCCACTAATATGTCGCCTCCTATCACGTAGAACAAAAATGCATGGGCAAATATGGGTAGCTGTACCTCTGCTTTACATTCAGTAAATACACGCGTGATGCTATGATGACCAAAAATTTATTCATAAATTAATAATTAACTTACAAATATAAAAACCTTTTTTATTATGTAGTAAAATAAAATGTGACTTAAAAACTGCCCCATTGGTCTACTGGTCCCAAACGCGACTGCTGAGCGTGAGGTCCTGGGTTCGATTCCCGGGTCGGGCAAAATGTTATTGGGTTTTTCTGTATGGAAATTCTCAGTAGCAGCACGGAGTCTGGAACTGTGCCCGGTAGATGGCAATAGGCTCGCCCCCTATTACATGGGACTCAATAACGGTATCGGCGAAATATGGGTGTACAATGGTACACCTCTGTCTTACTCTTCGGGGAATACCGGCGTGATGCTAGGTGACATAAAAAATATACATGTAACTCACAAACATGTCTTTTACATTAACAAAACTTGAGTTCTATGTGAACATTTCTTCAATTGAACTATCTCGGCGGGTTTATTCGTAAAATTGTCTTGTTGACAGATCTATGATTAAAACGGCCTGCTCTGTAAATAAAGCGTGTTCCCATCAGTAGAGCGCAGCGACATGATGCAATATCCGTTTCGTCACATCTCATCAGATTGTATCGTGTGACGTCACACACAGATCCGCTGGCGACTTCAGTGTGTGTACTAAATTGTTACGAATGTATGATGTCATTGTTTGTTGTGTTGTGTTGGATTACAGTCCAACCCAGGCACAGATAGAACTCAAACAAAACAAATTCAATTAATAGTTTAATTTTAATTTTTAATTTTTCGATTTGGGTATTATACAGTTTTTATTTTTATTTAATATATCGATGAGGCTGCCTCAGAGAGAGGTCCTGGTCCGATTCCCAGGTCGAACTAAATATTATTGTTTTTTTTTTTCTGTATGCAAATTCTCTATAGCAGCACGAAGTCTGGTACTATGCCCGGTAAATGGCAATAAGCTCGCCCCCAATATGGCGTCAATAACGGCATCGGTGAAATGTGGGTCTACAATAGTACACCTCTGCCTAACCCGTCAAGGAGTATAGGCGTGATGCTTTATTATGTTAAAATATTGAATCTGCTGTGAAAAAATTCTATACTGTATAATTTTTTAAGGCTAAGTTCCAAAATGAATCCTCTTCTTGGTTCCACTTACGGAGCTCATGGTTCTCCACAAAGAATTATTGGTTTTATGGAATTGCCTTATTATCTTTTGTAAAATTTCTTCAAGTAAAGTTTCAGCGTGTCTCGACTGACTGGTAAGTTTCAAATAGCATGATACCCTATTGAACCCTGCTGGAAGCAACCGCGTTGTTTATCCAAACTAAAATGGTTTCTATTGCTATATAAAATAGAGTATACCTAATCAAAAACAATTGTCTTCAACTTGGAACATTATTAACTGCTTTAGTTGTTGTTAAAATGCTAATATTATATTCCCAAGACAGAAAAATACACCAAAAAAATCTATGATAAAATCTTAGCCACAGTTTTGAGCAAAACGAAAACACCCAGTATTTATAAGCCCAATAATATTATTTATATTTATCACACCCTTTATAAGGGAAGCTCATGAAATATTTGTGAAATTCGCCGGAGGGTCCGAACATGAAATAGTACGGCATATGCTAGATTTAGTGAGCGCTTAGCCTTTGTACATTGCAATATATTAACTTTGCAGACGATTTTTTTATGTAGTAGATGAAAAAATGAATTTATTACATACTATCACGACTTTATTACCCGGAGGGTTAAGCAGAGATGTCTTGCACTCATATTTCGCTGTTAAGATTAAAAAGTTACAAATAGGAGCTTTATAATCGGATCCGAGAAATGCAAGTGTCCTTAATAACGGTCGACCTTCTTAACATTTCTGGAAATAAGCCCAAACTCCGGACTGCTTCTGAGAATTCTGTATCAGAAGATCCTAATAACACTTTGTCTGACCCGCAGCCTAATTACGTAAAAAAGCGATAGCAACGCGACAGCCACGCGACAGCAATCTCACTGTCAGCCAATACATTATATGTCATAAAAATACGTTTGACAGAAGATATCGCGCGATCTACGTCTGTCGCATCAGTAATTAGGCTGCCGATTACCGATGTAGCAATCAGTTTGCGACAGGCATAGATCGCGAGATAGCTTCTGTCAAACGTCATTTTTATGTCATATAATGTATTGGCTGACAGTGAGACTGCTGTCGCGTTGCTGTCGCTGTTTTACGTAATTAGGCTACTGGACTTGTCGACCCAGGACCGCAAGCTTAGCAGTCGCGCTTGTAAATATACGACAATATACGTTAATATACGACATTTTAAATAGGATTACGAATGCACAACAAATTGACAACCAATATTAATAATAAAATTGATAGCACGGTTAACGCAGTGGCTATGCGATTACCTTTCTGCACTCACGATACAGGAGGAAAACCAGAGAGGGCAAAGTTAAAAACAAATAACTACAAACTTCAAAAATCAAACTAGACTTCAGATAAATAAACTTTCACTCACACTCACATTTCACCGATGCCGTTATTAACTCTCATGTAATCGGGGCGAACCTATTGCCATCAACCGGGCACAGATCCAGAATCCGTGTTGCCACTGAGAATTTCTAACCCTATAACACTTTGCCGAATCCAGGAATCGAACCCAGGACGTCACGCTCAGCAATCGCGCTTGCGACCGGAATACCAATGAGACAGTCATCCTTAATACACCAGTAGAATATTCTAGAAAGTTAACTTCAAAACAGTATTCGAGCACTTGCAGCAGTTGCAAGTTTTAATGGAATAAATTAATAGGTAGTTTCACTAGCAACTGAGTTCTAACAATGATGGTATTAATGGACAAGTAGACGGTTCTCTGTATCTAGATGGTATTATCCTTATTCCTAGATAAGGAAACGACACAATTAATAGAATACCTTCAGATTTAGAGGACGTTTATTGCAGGATTAGGGACAATAAAATCGAGTAAAATAAATTTATATATAATTCTTACTTAAAAAAACTCATTGCCCCACACTAGGCACTAGGAATAATTCCTGTATCGTAGGGGCGTTTACAAACACAAATATTCACATGGACACATACCCAAACCCGAAGCAAATATCTGTAGATTATACAAATATTTGTTCGTTGCGAGAATCTAACAAACGACCCGTAGCGCAGCAGTACCTTTCAACTACTGCTCCTACCTTGTCGGCAATATGGCCGATATTACTCGCCTAACATTTTAAGAATACTCGTAATATCATATTATAGGGGGGCAATTTTCGCACGCTTCCATATAAATCTCTATAAAAGACTGTGTTTTGCTCTATAGAATAAAATCTCTATAAAATGATCTATTTGAAGTAAAGATACGTCTAATGCGAAAATTCTAAAAAAGGCAAACAGCAAACTGTTATTGGGTGGGGATTTCTCAATAGCAGCATGGTTTCTGGATCTGTTCCTACCCAGTAGATAGAGAATAGGCTCGCACCTTATTACATGGGACTCAATAACAGCATCGGCGAAATATAGGTGTACAATAGTACATCTCTGCCTGACACTTCGGGGAATATAGGCGTGATTTGACGACACGGTTAGCGCAGTGGCTAAGCGATTAGCTTTCTGCGCTACGTGTCGCGGGTTCGAACCCCGCACGGAAGAAATATTTGTATGATCTACAGATAGTTGTTTCGGGTCTGGTTGTTTGTGCATGTGACATGTATGTTTGTAAACTGTACCCACGATACAGGAGAAATCCTAGTGTGGGGCAATGTTTAAAAAAAAAAAAAAAAAAAAAAGATTTAGTATCAGTATAGTTATGTTATGAATGCTTTATTAAATGCGTCACCTTACTACATTGATTCATTACTATATATTTAACTAATGAAACCAACTTATACACAAAAAATATTGTCTGTAAAGCATGACGCTTATTGTCTTCGAAGGGTAAGGCAAAGTATTATTGTAAATTAACCTTTCACTGATGCCGTTATTCATTCCCTTGAAGGATACCCTTACCTCTCAGCTTACCCTGTCTCCTATAATGTGGAGGCCAATCAAGGAGCAGTCCAGCTGGCCATATTTTGGATCGAACTAATTTAAAATTATCCATAAACACGAAATGAAGAAGGGGCAAGCCTATTTCAAACTCATGGCTGCTACTGGGAATTTTCTACTAGAGAAATTCAGTTATACTTTTTCAGACCCGGGGATCGAATACAGGACCTCATGCTCAGCAGCCTCGGTAGCATCCACTACACTAATGAGGAATTTATGTCTTATATGCTTCATATTATCATAAATATCGTTTGAGATGGAAATCAAACAAACATCTGTCGCTAGGATAGGCGTAACACAAAAATACTTGCGCAAACTCTTGCAGACATACAAAGAGAACAAAAATAAAGTATTGAAACAAAATATTTTTACAAACCCGGTTTTTAATGCAACTGAAACTTTTTGAAACTGAATTTTAAACATTTTTAAAGTCGCTTCAGTAGCTTTAAATTTTATGAGCTTGTATTCTGACAGCTTAAACGCTTTAGGGATCCAGTGCCAAGATTCAGCTTTAATATAAATACAGTATAAAAACTGTTTATTTTTAAACATATATTTATTATTTACGTTGAATGTGTGTTTTTAAATTCATTCTTACTTTTAATGAGTGCTTATGAGTGTACCTATAATTTCGTGTTATAGATATCTAAATTATAATATCTCAGTTCTCCTAGAGAGCAGCGATCAGAAAAAATACAGAAATCTCCAGAAAGCTGAGCCATTTTTATGCCTTCCCACAGCTCATCGCATTGAATGATCACGGTGGAATTTTACCGTAATCACCAAGTTTTTCTAACGGATCATTCTTGCTATTCTTATAACTTGAATCGATACAATGCGATCGATTCTGACGTGTGTGACTAGCTGGAAGGGTGCGCGTGACATGCGTTTGAATCGGGACAAACGTGCTTCAGACGCGCATGAAACGCGTTCAATACGCGTGTATGACGGCACTGTTGGCACAGTGGTTGAGAGATCGACTGCTGCGCTAGGTGTTGCGGGTTCGATTCCCGCACGGTACAAATATTTGTATGATCTACAGATAGTTGTTTCGGGTCTGGTTGTGTCTGCATGTGACATGTATGTTTGTAGACTGTACCCACGATACAGGAGAAATCCTAGTGTGGGGAATATTTGATTTAAAAAAAAAAACGCGTCAGACTGCTACGTCGACTACACTACAAAATATCATCTTTTACAACACTGACGTGTAGGTAGTCACTTATGTTTATCTGCAGATCGATCGATCAATCCTACTATCCTACTCATTCTACTTCCTATCCTATCCTACTTAATATTATAAATGTGAAAGTTTGTGAGGAAGAATGGATGGATGGATGGATATTCCTTACTCAATCACGCCAAAACGGATGAACGAATCTGAATGAAATTTGGCACAGAAATAGATTATAGTCTGGAATAGCACATAGGCAACTTTTTATTCCGGAAAAATGTACGGGTTCTGTAAACCACGTAGGCGTTGCGGCGGGCGGAATCCAGTCAATAATAATTATAGCATGATATTAATTTAGGTATTAACCGTCCCTTTATCAGCAAACACCCGTCACACGTCTAAACAACATTCATAAACAGTAACAAGCGATAACTTGGAAGCTAGCAGCTAAGTTTCGCTGCAAGCGACCCGATTTACTGACACCAACATAATCTTGATAGATGAGATGATATTAACTGACACTAGATATTTTTCCTTCAGTAATCAAGTTTGGACTAAAGCCTTACCCTTCTCATTCTGAGAAGAGGCTCTTGCCCAGCAATGGGGCTTCATGGGCTCAAATTATTCATGAGTTTGAAAGATATTTTGTTGTTCCTGTAGTTCTACTGTTATTTTTTGAAGTTATACTTCTTTTGGTGCGCTTGATGAGAGTGAATTCTTACGATGCGCGCGCACACCGACAGATAAAAGCGACACCATGAACTTGGCTGGTAAATGTCTCTTAAATTTTCTTGGGAATTGATAGCTATATTCAAGGTAATTATTGAAATATTTGTGCATCTGTAACACGTGTTTCATATCAGTGGAAATAAAAAATAAATAAGAAGTATAACTTCTTACGTGCGTACATAAGTATTTTTTTATATACTTAATTTGCACTAAACATGACACTCAAGTTCTTTTCTCTTTGAAAAACATTGCTCCGGTCGTGAAATTGTTTCTGTTGTTTCGTAGGTTTTGTTTGTTGTCTAAGATATTATTTCAGTAAATTAAATATAATAAAGACATTAAGCAAGATGAAAATACACGAGAAATATTGCATATAAATTAAAGCAGTTGACCCCAGTGAATAATTACAGGTAACAATAGAAAATTAAGCTTTCCCTATTAATAATATTAGAAACAAGTCTTAATTGTATCGCCGAGTCTAAAGCCGATGATTTAGTATCCAGTAATTAAATTGGAAGGACCACGTGTACAACGCTATCCCTGGTTCCCATTGGGATAGGCAGAAACTACAGAATGTTTTTTTTTTTTTAACGTTGCCCCTCTGTATGATTTCTCCTGTATCGTGGGTACAGTTTACAAACATACATGTCACATACAACCAGACCCGAAACAACTATCTGTAGATCATACAAATATTTGTTACGTGCGGGGATCGAACCCGCAACACGTAGCGCAGAAAACTAATCGGTTAGCCACTGTGCCAACCGTGTCATATTACGATCCTTCCATTCTCCTTTGCTTGTTATTATTTTTAATAGATATCAAAAATGTCAAATGACTATATTAGATCATGTTGCAGTACTTATACTATACAACATTGTAACACATAGCAGTCATATAAAAATAATGTCCTCCTGACCGAATTTCGGTCACGGCGGCCAATCTCACCGGAGATTACCCAACTACGCAGGAGATATTATAGAGCAAAAATATGTGCAAACACAGGTGCTCTCTCTGTTCCTTCACTCTCATAGTCCGATGGGACGGCAATCCGACACGACCGGAGAGAGATCAGGCGCAGGACCAACGGCTTTACGTGCCTTCCGAGGCACGGTGCGTATTCACATACACAAAGACCCAGACCCGAAACAACTATCTGTAGATCATACAAATATTTGTTCCGTGCGGGAATCGAACCCGCGACACGTAGCGCAGCAGTCGATCTCTCAACCACTGCGCCAACCGTGCCGTCGTCATATAGATATCATATAAATATAACATCCCACCCCTTGAAATGGGTGTCATACATAGTAAGTTACATATTTAGTCAACACTAGCGACCCGCCCCGGCTTCGCACGGGTGCAATTTACTAATTAAGAAACTGAGCTTTCCAGTGATTTTCCAAAAATTTTCTTTCACACAAATCTTGTCCTGGCCATTACAAATACAACAAAAAAAGAATTAGCCAAATAGGTGCAGCCGTTTTGAAGTTATGCGCTTTCATACATTTTTGGCAATTGATTTTTATGTAGATAAGTAGTAAGACCGCGTAACCTCCTCGCGTATAGTGAAATTATGAGTATTGCAGGACAAAAAAATGAGAAAGTATGTAAAAATGTAACGTAACTGTAACTTAATTCTGTGCAAATAGCACAGAATTAAGTTTAATTTATATTTCATTTACTTAATTCTGTTATTATTAATTGATTCATTGGTTTATCGGCAGCGGAGCATGATGATGGTCTTGGGTTCGATTTCCGGATCGGGAAAAATGTTATTGGATTTTTCTGTATGGAAATTATCAGCATGGAATCTGAACAATTTTCTAATGACAATAGGCTCACTCCCTGTTACACGGAACTCAATAACGACATCGGCAAAATGTGGGTGTACAATAGTACACATGTGAAATACAGGCATGTTGCTGTTATGTTATTGCTCCTACTCAATCATATACCTCCTTTATTAATGAAAAAGGAGTTTCCACGTGTGTAAAATATGATTTTATGCTCAAATGAGTATGTTCCCAGTCATGTGTTTATATCCTAAAAATAAACCTCCCCTTCCTGTGGGTGTTGTGTATGAGATTATGTCACGTGGTTGAGCAGCGGTGTCAGGATGCGAAAATTTGATTTTTCTAAGGCTTGTGAAGGGCAGACAGTAATTACGTTACGTAAAATAAAAAAATCGGTGTAACATCACTACAAAGTTTAATTTGTCTCAGCGTCAAAATCTAATCTTGTTACCGTACGGTGTAAAGAAGATAAGTCTCTGAATTACTATATTTTGATGTTTTTCATGCCCACACAATACGGAAATACAAATAATATTTCTTGAAAATAAATAAATTTGTAAACTATTGAAAAAATTACTTAATTATTCCAATATTGAGCAATTTAAGCTTTAGTCTATCATAATAGGCTGGAGCGGGTTGAGAAAGACACCTTTGATTTCTTTAATACATAAAATTAATAATATTGCATGCCCCAGTAAGTACGTAATCCCGAAGGCCGGGCTGCTTTGAACATAGACCCTCTTGCAAGGTAGGCAGGTGTTCAACCGCTAGGGTACTGCTGATTGTATAAAAAAACATTATTAGTTATCTAATATCTTTCCTTTTTACTTTTAAAAATAAACGTAACCACACTAGGAATGATTCTTGTCTCGTCCTTGTTGCGTTGACATACACATATTCACATCCACAAATAAAGACCTGGAACAACTATCTGTAGGCTATACAAATATTTGTCCCATTTGGGGATCAAACCAGCAACATGTATTGTAAAAAGCCAGTCGTATAACCACTGCGCCAACCATGTCTTCAAGTAATCTAATTCAAGTGAATTAGAACGACATAAATTATATTGACTTCAATATAATTTATTTAATCTGCAGTAATACTCAAAACAAGTACTAAAACTGGCTTAAACTTGTACACAACTCAGTACAGATTCATTTCTCCCCAGCACCTGTCACCAACAACTTTGCGTTTTATGTCCGAACATAAATTGGAAATCTCTCTTGCAAGCGTATCTTTGTTTTTCGATGGTACACCAACCGATTTTTATTTAGCCTGCTATAAATTCGTAATGTTTAAGCGTTAAACTGTGGTTTCGTGAAATCCTATTCAGTTTTTTTTATCTGTGTAATGAAACCAGCACTTTTTATTTTGTTACTTTCATTAGATTTTATCACTGATAACCAACTTTCAATCTTAACTTTATTTAAGCTTGGTTTAGTTTGCTTTACAACTGGGTTCCCGAATAATATTACCAAACGGCATAATATGACTATCAAATAATATTTACTTCTCATCAATGGAAGTAACAGAGGGAGGCTTTGGCCCAGCAGTGAGGTGATATATACTGATAGTAACAGTAATCAGCGAATAAAACTAGAGATTCTGCGTCGATGAAATTATTATTAGTTGATGAATGTGGATTAGTTGAGATGCGTATCATATTTTAATTGCATGTGTCAGAAACGAATCTTTCAGAATGAATATTTGTATCGAACTCAAGGCGGTCCCTTATGATGTAGGGTGGTGCATCAGAATAGGTATTGTCATCACCTCTATCAGCGGAAGCTAAACTTCTTTATACGCAGATAGGGGTTAAAAACCTGTTAAGTGCGAGTCAGACTTGCGCACGAAGGGTTCCGTAGATTAGGTAAACAACAGTAGGTATTTATTATTAAAGTAAAAATACAACTGAGTATTTTGTGAATATTTCAAGTGCCTACCTGTTGCCATTATTGATATCGAGCAAAAAAGGGCAAAAAAATCGCGTTTGTTGTATCGGAGCCCCCCTTAAATATTTATTTTATTTTGTTTTTAGTTGTTGTTACAGCGGCAACAGAAATACATAATTTGTGAAAATTTCAGCTGTCTAGCTATCGCGGTTTTTGAAATACAGCCTGGTGACAGACGGACGGACGGACTGACAGACAGCGAAATCTTAGTAAAACCCTAAAAACGCAGTGCTTGATTATAAGTTAGTTTAATTTACTTTACAATATTAGTTTTATTTCAAGAAATTGTTCTTCTATGGAAGTGAGACGTTCACTAAGTGAACGAACTCCCGAAAAAATAAAAATTATAATAAATTCGACCTATTATCCATACCTTGTCTCATATAAATCTGTCTCAGTAATGTTTCTGTAAAAGTCTATTGATTATAAAAGATGAATCTTTTTGCCTATGTATCATTTATCTTGGGCCACATGTTTCTATAAATTATTTCATTATGGATACAATGAATTCCATTGATAAAAGTCTTATTACATCTTGAAGTCACTATTAACTGATTATAATAGCGACACGCTTGTGCCATCTATCGGGTACAATTCCAAACTCCACGCTACTAAGAATTTCAGAAAATTCCAATAACATTTTGCCCGACCTAGGAATCAAACTCAGAAAGACTCAGCATCCAACCAATGAGCAGTGGGACATCCAAAATTCAAAATAATACTCTACCATATCCGATTTTTGTTTGGGTTCTTCAGTCTCCTTTTTGAAACCTGTTTTATTACAGCCCTCGTTAATATTTATGATTTATGAATAAGCTCTTATGACAAAGGCTCCATATTTCGTTCGTTTATTCCCTTGTACATTATTATTTAAATGGATGCATGAGGGGGATGACTTTTTAATTTATTTATCGCTCTTGAACACAAAAGCCAATTTTGTTCACAACCTGTGCTTGTGGACGGTACTGTCCTGCCTGAATTTTAATACCTTTGATGGTGCACTGGATGAGAATATCTGAATCAGCAAGTTGTTGGCGGCAGTATAGTTGACGGCACGGTTGGCGCAGAGACCGACTGCTGCGCTACGTGTCGCGGGTTAGATTCCCGCACGGAACAAATATTTGTATTCTCAGAGGCGGACAGTAGGAAACGCCGGCGCCATCTATATCTAAAAAACGACTTGTGAAAGCTTCCTATACGGAATTATTTACAGAAAATAAATCATTATTTCATTTCATTATTTCATGAGAATATCTGAATCAGCAAGTTGTTGGCGGCAGTATAGTTGACGGCACGGTTGGCGCAGAGACCGACTGCTGCGCTACGTGTCGCGGGTTAGATTCCCGCACGGAACAAATATTTGTATTCTCAGAGGCGGACAGTAGGAAACGCCGGCGCCATCTATATCTAAAAAACGACTTGTGAAAGCTTCCTATACGGAATTATTTACAGAAAATAAATCATTATTTCATTTCATTATTTCAATATGATCTACAGATAATTGTTTCGGGTCTGGGTCTTTTGTAAGTGAATTCACCGCGCCTCGGAAAGCACGTAAAGCCGTTGGTCCTGTGCCTGATCTCTCTTTGGTAGTGTCGGATTGCCGTCCCATCGAACTATGAGAGTAAAGGAATAGAGAGTGCACCTGTGTTTGCGTACACACTTGTGTCCTATAATATCTCCTGCGTAGTTGGCTAATCTCCGGTGAGATTGACCGCCGTGACCGAAATTCGGTCAGGAGGACATTATCATAGTCACGTGTTTACTAAAGCTGAAATATGTGTAAAACTAAGTTACATAACAATTTGGAAGCGGTATACTGTTGTACACCCAAATATAAATAACGTGTATAATATGTTACGTTACGTTCCGTTAGACTCCATAAAAATATCGTATCTATAATAAAGAAATACATTGGGCTCACACTTGCCTTTCTCTTGTGTCGTGAATACAGTTTATATATGGTACGCTCAAACACCGAAAACGCTCGTTCGCAGTTCACAACGCATTGTGGTCACTGTAAAACATCCACATCGCGAAATTCGTGTTATGGCTCTTATAAAAACGCCCATGACGCGTTGTGACAATCACAGAAAGACCACATAGCCAAATTCGTGTCGTGGCTATCATGCTATACGACTACAACGTATTTTGGCAATGAAGAAAAGCCATGAGCGTAACATGTACATACAAATTTGAATCGAACCCGCGATAAAACCAATCCTTAAACATTGCGCCAACCATGTCGCCAAGTTTGATTAATCTGCGGGTAAACCCTGGCTCTTGTAAGGTCGAGCCTAACGGGCTAACGATATTTCAAAATCAAAACAACTGTCATAATAAGCCACCTACTATTTTATAAATACAATCGAATTTAGGGTACTTGGTACAGTAGGTAGGCCTAGCACAATTATTTTGAAGTATAGAAACGTAACCGTATCATTAATGTTAGTGATTTTGAATCTAAAATCCAGCAGCACAAGATGTTGTTTTAATTGTATGCGTGACGTACAATTTGTGTCATACTTAGGTATGAATAAAGTCTTCAATTCAAAAAATATTACGTTCGAAACGAGTATTTCTAATTCAAAATTCACCCACGTTAACGATATCTACGCTTACGATACCAGACATCAAAATATTTGTGCTAGGGGTACTGAAACATAACATAAAATAGCATCACGCCCGCGTATTCCCGAAAGGATTAGGCAGAGGTGTACTATTTATTGTACACCCACATTTCGCCGATGCTATTATTGAGTCCCAAGTAATAGGGGCGAGCCTATTTCCATCTACCTTTGCATTTGCATACAGAAAAACCCAATAACACTTTGCCCGAACCGGGAATCGAACCCAGGGGCTCTCGCTCAGCAGACGCGCTTGCGACCACTAGACCAATGAGGTACTGAAAATAAAGCCTTACATAACCTTCATTATCCTTTCATCTTTCCAACGTTCATCTAAAACACAAGAAAGTTGATAAACTATACGTAATTATATTGCCGTTCAAAATATATTGGGTTTGAGTTTTAAATAACATGTAACATATTAAACACAAACTTTGAATGTAGGCTACTGGAACATTTTGTTTTAAGGAAATTATATAGATACCTCTTCTTTGAACAATCGAAACAATAATGTATTGTCGCCTCTTCACCGCTGCCAGTTTCGTTCACTCACCCCACGAGTGCCACTGTGTGAGTGTGTATATTCTTAATGTGTCCATATTATTCCCCACAACGTTATAGCTAATTTATTATATGAACAATACCTAAGCATACAGAAGTAGAGGGGCTTGTAGCTACATAGCAGCGATTGACGCGGTCAGTCCTTGGATGGGTGACCATTTTTCACATTTCGAGACCCCTCCGTGCCTCGGAAAGCACGTTAAGCAGTTGATCCCGGGTGTCATAGGAAGACCTATGACAGTCGTTACGGGTGTCAGTAGCCCAAAACGTTTGACAACCAGTCTAACCTTAGAGTATCAGTGTGTTACTAGATGGCGGAGGTCAGAAGGCAGTCGCTTCGTGTAAAATACTGATATTCAGCCGCAACCGGTTAGATTGGAAGCCGTACCCAATGTAGTTGGGAAAAAGGCTAGGCAGATGATAATCTAAGCACACAGAAGTAAATTTTCAGTGTATTTATTATCATGCTTAATATTCTAATTGCGACGTTTGAGTGTGTGGGTCATTCCTGCTACATAACCAACGAAAAAATGCTGAAAATGTAGATCGTCTTTTTTAATTTTATCTATTAAATTATGATTAGGAAATTGGTCAGAGTAGATTTAATAGTCCAATATTATAAAGTGGTGTGCACCACTCATCCTGGCCCCGACTTAGATACGAATCTGATACTGGGAAATATCTTGAACAAAGGCCTGTTGCTTGTTTCGGAGATGTGTTACATCTACCAAGAGGGTTAAAGAAACAGTTCGCGGAGTGGCTAAGCGACGAATTTTTTTTTTTTTTTTTTTTTCAGAAAATTCTCTATATAATTCCTGTATCGTGGGTCTGTTTAGAGACGCATACATATATTCACATGGTCATACACCCAAACCTGGAACAACTATCTGCAGATCATACAAATATTTATTCCGTGCGGGAATCGAATCGATCTCTAAACCACTGCACTAAACGTGGCCCCAAATATTCGTATAATGCACAAATTGTTGTTTCGGATCTAAGGTTGCACGTGCTTATGTAATGCATATATGTAAACTGTAACCGCGTAAATAACAGAAAGGGGTTTTAAAAAAAATCGGCCTAAATTAAAACAAGTATATTAAAAGCTAATGAATTAACAGTTACCAGTTATCTAGTTATTATAAAGCGGAGGTTAGAATATCAAACAGACCGCCTAATCTGTACCCATTATCTATTACTATTAATTTTGAATCCGGCAGCCAATTTGCATGCTAATCACGTTTTGATATCGTTTGGTTGTTACTGTGTTGCTATTTGTAGCGATATTTTATGTAGCAGTAAAATTACGGGACGCGAGGCTGGCGCTAATGAGTATTCTGGGGCGGATAATAGTGCCAATAGGTCTTCGGGTTAGATACCATACATTACTTATATACGCAAACTTGAAGCGGAAGCAGTCTAATGTCAAAATCAAAGTCAAAGTCAAAGATACAATCAAAGACAAAGACAAAGTCAAAGTGGAATTGTCAAATGTCTTGTATGCTTAAAAATGAGCGCATAGATATTTAGATCAAACTTACCACATTATTCTGAACATAACATACCATCACGCCTATATTACCCGAAGGTTTAGGCAGAGGTACACTGCTTTACAATGTAGTAAATCTATATTTTGGCGTCGCCATTACTGAGTCACAGGGAAAAAGTGGCGACTCCATTGCCATCTGCCGCCACAATTCCAAACTACCGGCTGCTTCTGGGAATGTCTATATAAAAAAACTAAATAAAACTTTGCCCGACCCGGGAATCGCAAACCAAACCCAGGACCTCACGCTCAGTAGTCGGGCTTGCGACTACAAGATCTATTATGCAGCCTCATTACCAAGAATAAGCTAAAATAAACCTAAATTAACAAAAACACCGGTGAAACAAAATAATTACGAAGTAAATGTAATTATTCTGTTAATTCAAAATCGTCGGCTTTATTCGGAAACTTTGTAACTCCAGTTCATCCAAATTAAGATGTTAATGAAAGTGCTTAAACATTTCAGGGGCCACCTGTCCGTGGAGGATGCTTGTAGATTGGTTCTTTTTCAAATCGATGGAATTTAATATTCCTGAGTGCTTACTGTCATTTAAAAAAGTAAAAAAAAACTCCAACCTCATTTCATTTTTTTTTTCATGAATACGCGACTCTGATATACTGACCCATTTATTTTGGGGAGTACTATAATATTATTTCGTATCTTTCTGTATCTTTTTAAATATTTTCAGATTTGCTCCTCATTTCATAAATCGACTGGTGATGAATCGGCATGGTGATTATCCTAAACGCTCGTAATAGCTATCGAATCATTTCTATAGATAGTTTTACAAAATGGTGATCCTTGGTTCAATCCTCGGTCGAGACTTTTTGTTAGAAAATTCTCAGTAGTAGATCGAAGTTTGACATTGGACCGGGTGCAATGGGCGCACCCCCTATTACATGAGATTTAATAACGACAATGTTAAAATGTGGGTGTATAATAATAATAATGTCCTCCTGACCGATTTCGGTCACGGCGGCCAATCTCACCGGAGATTAGCCAACTACGCAAGAGATATTATAGAGCACAAGTGTGTGCGCAAACACAGGTGCTCTCTCTATTCCTTCACTCTCATAGCCCGATGGGATCGCAATCTGACACGACCGGAGAGAGATCAGGCGCAGGACCAACGGCTTTACGTGCTTTCCGAGGCACGGTGTGTATTCACATACACAAAGACCCAGACCCGAAACAACTATCTGTAGATCATACAAATGTTTGTTCCGTGGGGGAATCGAACCCGCGACACGTAGCTCATGTGGGTATTTAGTATATAGTACATCATCTGCCGAGCCTTTTCCAAACTACATTGGGGTCGACTTCTAATCTAACTAGTTGCAGCTGAATATCAGTATTTTACACGGAGCGACTGCCTTCTGGCCTCCGCCACCCAATTACTGGGAGACACTGATACTCTGAAATTAGACTGGTTGTCATACTTTTTTGGGCTACAGACACCCGTAAAGACTGTCATAGGTCTTCGTGTGACACCCGGGACCAACTGCTTAACTTAGTTTCCGAGGCACGGAGGGATCTCGATATTTGAAAAATGGTCACCCATCCAAGGACTAACCGCATCAAGCGCTGCTTAATTTCGCAGATCGTCCGATCTGCACGGTATATAGTAAAACCTTGACTAACTTCGGAAGATGCAGTCATGATGTTGATACTCTTTAAAAGTACCGAATGGAGTATGAATTCTATTTACTATTTACTAAAGCATAATTTCTAATTCTATCGAGCGTATACCTAATTAAGCCAGATTAACGTATGCGTTACTTAATTCCCTCAATATTATTTAAAACGACGATTAAAGGATTACCAGTTGCAACGGTACTTCGTATTTGTCGAACAAGTACATAATTATAATAATAATTTGCATAATTAAACTCGCAACCTGAATTATAGTCCGCGTCAAATTAATACGAAAAGCCGTTTCTGAAACACGTTCCGAATTATGATCAAAACCACTGTGAAAATCCATTTGGGAATATATCCTATATAATATAATATTAGAGTATGTACTACCTATCGTTATTAACATTAATATAGAATAAAGACTACCAAAGAGATAGATACACTAAAGATTATGGATGAATTTGAGTAATATTGATTTATATATGTAGATATGTGTAGCGACAACTACTCGCAACATGGCAAAAAGTAAAAGCGCCATCTATCGGAATGAAGCTACAACAACAAACCCTGAATCGCACTATGAAAGTTTACAACGATTCTAACAGATATACGAATATCCGACATCAACTGTCAGGCTTCGATCCACCAGGCTAACCACCTTGCCTGGTCGGAGGATCCTCCCTTTTCAATGGAGGAACACCATACCTCGTTCCTTCATATATGTATAGAACCGTAAAGTGGTACAAATACACCATTCATAAAAATAAGACTCACATAATATACTTAAGCAGTAAATTTAAAAATAAGTTCCTCTCTCTCTCGCAGTCATGCATTCCGTCAAAAAATATTCGTGTCATTCACAAATAAATATATCACACTCGAAATGAAATGAAATGAAATTGAAATGAAATGAAATTATTTATTTTGCAATTAGGATTTTTCAATCACTTTTACACGTCTTTTTTAAACTAGATGGCGTCGGCATTTCCTATGACTATCCCTGAGAAGAAACGCCGAAACAAACTCAGGGGTCAAAGTCTATTTTAAAGTCCAGACAGATTGTATTGATGTAAAGGTTTATGTGAGACAAATATAGGGTGGAATAGCCTTTTGAAGAAAGTGCCATAACTATTTGAGCTAACCTGTCGCAACAGAGTGCAAGCATGCATCAGTTATCGTGAGAATTAATGAAATGAAGAGCGCTCAGCCTAGATCTCACTCACATTTACAATGTATAGCGGTTATATATAAGAAATAATTTCAATTTAAACGACATTACAATAACAAAATAATGAAGTAAATAATATAATAATTAATGGCAAAATTTGTATATAAAAAAAAAAGGAAGGCTAAAGAGCGGCTCAATCCCAAGCGTTTTTGTCATCTAAATAGTCCGAAATTTTATAGTATCCTTTTTTACAAAGTTTAGATTTAATTACAATTTTGAACTTCTTTAATGTTAAATTACGTATATCATTGGGAAGCTTATTGTAAAAGCGTATACATTGTCCCATGAACGAGTTGCTTATTCTGTGGAGGCGCGTAGCATGTACAGCAAGGTTGTGTTTATTCCTAGTGTTCAAAGAATGAGTATCAGACAGTTTGACAAAGTTCGAAATATTTTTATAAACATATATTAAATTTTCAAAAATATATTGTGACGCTACATTTAGAATATTAATTTCCTTAAATCTGTGTCTCAGCGACACCCTTGGACCAAGATTATAAATAGCTCGGACAGCCCTTTTCTGCAAGACGAATATAGTATTGATGTCTGCAGAGTTTCCCCAGAGGAGGATGCCGTAAGTCATAACGCTATGAAAATAACTGAAATAAACTATTCTGGCTGTATCCACATCAGTTAAGTGCCGAATTTTTTTGACAGCAAACGCGGCAGAACTAAGCCTACCCGATAATTTGTTTATTTGCGGGCCCCATTGCAGTTTGGCGTCTATAGTGATGCCTAGAAAAACAGTCGAATCCACAATGTCCAGTTCCACTCCATTCAATTTAACATTGATTGGTACTTGTCGGACATTGGGCGTTGAAAATTTAAGACATTTGGTTTTTTTCTCATTAAGGAGAAGATTATTAACATTGAACCAATGAACTACATGAGATAGTGCAACGTTAACTTCGCGAAAATCTAGTAATTGTCGTCGAATTTTAAATATTAGAGAAGTATCATCCGCGAACAATACTACCTCGTGATTATCCCGTACGTAATATGGCAAGTCATTAATATAAACTAGAAACAAAAATGGACCTAGAATTGAACCCTGCGGGACGCCCATGGTGACCTCAGATCCCGAAGATCTCTTGCCATTAATATCGACTCTCTGAATTCTATTGCTTAAATAAGAAGATAAGAAGTCGAGAGCCTTGTTCCTTATGCCGTAGTGGTATAATTTCCTGATGAGTGTATAATGGTGTACGCAATCGAAAGCCTTTGACAAATCGCAGAATATGCCAAGAGCATCTTGCGAGTCTTCCCAGGCATCGAATATATGTTTCAGCAATTCCACGCCCGCATCTGTCGTTGAACGTCCCCTTGTGAAGCCAAACTGCTTTTTATGAAGTAGGTTGTGTCTATTAAAATGTCTTAACATCTGATTTAAAATCAATTTTTCAAAAATTTTACTCAAAGTGGGTAGAATTGAAATAGGCCGAAAATTTGTGGGATCCGTAGAACTACCAGATTTGAACAGTGGTATTACTTTACTTTGTTTCATCAAGTCAGGAAATACACCAGATGCAATACAAGAATTGAACACGGTTGCCAAGTAAGGTGAAATCACGTCAATTATGGACGAGATAGTTCGTACTGACAGTCCCCAAAGGTCTGCAGTTTTCTTTACATCAAGACTTTTAAAAGATTCTTTAATATCTTTCGCATTAACAACTGAAAATTCAAAAGGTGTGCTACATTCAGATACGCTTTGTTTTAGTATAGTATAAGCGGAAGTGGAAGAAGACAAGAGAGTTTTGGTTGTTAAAATAGGAATATTAGTAAAGAAATTTTCAAACTCAGTTGCCACCTCCATATCCCCCCTAATATCTATGTCGTTAATTTTCAAATGGAAATCGCGGCTACGTACTGTGGATCTTCCCGTTTCAGAATTAATAATATTCCATGTAGTTTTGATTTTGTTACTGGATACTTTTATCTTGTTTTTTAAATGTATTGACTTGGCCAAGGAACAGGCTCGTTTAAATATTTTTGAATATCTTTTTACATATTCTTTAAAATCTGCGCTATGATTGTACGTTTTTTCATAATATAATTGAAATAACCTATGTCTACTTTTAAAAATGCCAGCTGTCGCCCAGTCACTAAAAGTAAATTGATCACTGACCGATAGTGATTTAGGGGTAAAAACGTTACTAAACTCTCTATTAATCATATTGAACAGCAAAGTATAAGCTTGATCAGGATTGATGTCATACGGCAATAAAGGTAATTTATCTATAAGATTACATTTGAATAGTTCCAAACGGCCTTCATTGACAGGAACAACACTTACAAGTTTTCTTTGTACTCTAACTTGATTCCTAGGAAAAGTGACTAACTGACCACAGTGATCAGAGTCTAACTCATTTATAATTAATTTATTACAAGGTTTCAAGTTTGTAAAGATATTGTCAATACAAGTAGCACTAGAAGCAGTTATTCTAGTTGGTTCAAAGAAGATATTGTACAAGTTGTATGACTTAAATAAGGTTAAAATTTTGCTAGTATTAGACGAATTTTCCAATATATTTATATTAAAGTCTCCACAGACAACAACTGTTTTATTAGACTTCGAGCATTTAAATAACACATCCTCCATATATTTCTCAAAAACATCAAAAGATGCGCATGGGGGCCTGTACACGCTCATTACAATGAACCGCTCTAGCTCAATACAAGATATCTCAATTACTCGCTCAACAGAGAGGCTCACAATATCTTTGCGTTCTTTACACTTCAAGTTGTTACGTGTAATTATTAATGAGCCACCATGGATTATATTTACTCTGCTGAACGAGCTGGTGACTTGGTGGTTGTTGAAGTTGAACATTAACTGATGGTGTTTTAGCCAATGTTCAGTCACACATAAAATATCGATAACATTGCAGTTCAAAAACAACTCCAATTCTAAGTCTTTACCCATCAAACCCTGTATATTTTGGTGCACTATGTTAAGACAATTTAACTGATTATTAATTTTATTGCTCAAGTTTGATGGGGGTGATATTACATTAATGCTAGCGGGTATCTCTGTTGCCACAGTGTCCCTCAAACTAGGGTACAAATCTAAATTAATAAAAGAAATATTGCCAGAGGTTGACTCTATTGTCTTATGGTGTAATTTAAATTATTTGGGAAAAAATCAACACTTTGCTTATCTAGATTACAATTATTTAACTGCTCAATAGAAATAGAAGTACTATTTTTCAATAAAGTGGCTGAGTTAGAAATATAATAAGATAACAACTCTGCAATCTGCTGTTTATAAAAGCTTGAAATAAAGTAATTATCTTTAGTTGAAAAATAATTTTTGCTAATGATTACATTAGAGTCAACCAATTCAATACTTTGATTATAAAATGACATAGTGTGAAGTTTCCTATTGCATTTATATCTAAAATCATTCTCCGTTTGTGACAAACCCTTGCCATAAGGAAAGGCAAACAGGATAATTTTGTTAACTTTTAATTTTGAAAGATGATCAAAATAATTTATCAATGTTTCTATGTCTGCATTTCCCCTTCTCCCAATTGCTATTATTAAAGTAGTATGGGGACAAAAGCTACTATTTATGACCTTGTCTAATATGTTTGTATAGCTGGCACCGGGCATACAAATATTGGTGACCAGTTCTCTAGAATATTTTTTTAATAATTGACCCATATTCTTACCAATTTCATCGCTGTACATTATTATTTTATTATTTTTTATTATATTATTTGTATTTTGTGAGCAAGTTTGTGTTTGTGTGGCGAATTCCATTATAAGTTTTATTCTTTTTCTATCTCTTTTTTTGCTGTTTATTACTATTGCTAATTTCAGAAAATCCAAAATACTGCCCGACCTGGGAATCGAACCCAGGACTTCTCGCTCAGCTGCCGCTCATGCAACCATTAGACAGTGAATGAGATAGAATGAGGCAGTATTTTTTTTTATATACAATATTTGTATTCACATAAAATGTAAATATAAACATTTTATATTTTAACTTGGAAACGATAGAAAACCTATATAGTGTATCTGTCAATCTCAAGTCAAACTAAAAAGATTTTGAGATTCACGAAAATACAATCATAACCATAGACTTAGAATTTCGCTTACGCTAAAAGACCAACAAAGCGTGGAAAAGAGATATCATTTTAATATGAACACTACCCGAGAAAGAAAGAGACAGATGTCAATGTCAGTATGATACAATTTTTTTTTAAGGATCGTTACCTATCCTTACCCATGCTTTAGTGTCAAATATATTTTATTAATTTATAAATTAATCGTGCAATTATTGGCGATAAGTGAAATTTAGGCAGTCATAATGTCATGTTCTTTTGCCAATTGTAACATGACAAAGAGAAATAATTCAAATAAGTACACGTTTCACAGGTAAATGTAATTTTTTCGTCGTACGTTTTGAAACCATATTTTGTGTACGTACTAGTATTAATTCGCCGAGAAAACAAATTTTATTATAGTATATTACACTCTCTTCCGATACGTGGTAATATTTTATAGATAAAACAAGAAATAAATAATATTTAGGGTAAATATTAAAGTGTATGTTTACGCTAGGGTTGACTATAGAAATGACTTCACGAATATCGATAAAAAGTCGATAGATTTATATCTGATTATAAAATAACTAGCTTCCGCCCGCTGCTTCGCCTGCGTGTATTACGAACTCGTGCAATTTTTAGCGTGGAGCATAATTCTTTTTCCGAAATAAAAGTAGTCTGCGTTACTCCTTATAACATCAGCCATCTGCCAGTGAAAGCCCCGTCGACATCGGTCTAGCCGTTTCGGAGATTAGCCAGATCAAACAGACGGATAGACAAAAATAAAAAAAAAACGTTTTTTTTGTAGTTTGTTTGTTTGTTGTTTTGTTTTTTAAAAAACGTTGCCCCACATTAAGAATAATTCCTGTATCGTGGGTGCGTTTACAAACACATATATTCACATGCATACAAACACCCAGACCCGAAACAATTATCTGTAGATCATACAAATATTTGTTCCGTGCGGGGATCGAACCCGCGACACTTAGCGCAGAAAGCTATTCGCTTAGCCACTATGCTAACCGTGTCGACAAAACGTGTGACGTGTGTTTTGTGTTAAGTGCCTACCGTATATATTTTCATATGCGTTTAGTAAAAGGCTGTTATTTTGACATTACAAACAGACACTTCAATTTTATTTATTTGTATGAATTGATTTCGCTTCACCGCCCGTGCTAATTAATTATTAAACTAGCTATGATAATATCATACATTACTTTACCATTATCAGTGCACAAAACTGTGAATAGTGTATAGCACCAGGTTAAATCTTTGTCCCGTATTTATCTGTATAACATCATCTTAAAATTATTATTATATTTTGTAATACCCATTGTATTTTCACAAATAAAATGATTTTATGTGTTTATTAATTTATAATAAGAGGATTTAATTAATAGCGTATGTAACTCTATACTTTAGGGCAAGATTAATCTATCGATACTATACTATATTGACAATGCAAATACACAACCCTATTTTCATCTGACATATCAGTCACTAACACATATGCATATTAATTTTCGGTATCTCCTACAAGCTGTCATTGTTCATCTTGTACATTCTAAATCTATGATCATAACATTTCATTTGACAGGTCTGAAAATATGAAAACACTTACGGAACGTACTGGGTTGATGTGGGTCAGATATAGGGTTACCAGATGGAAAATTTAAAAGTCCGGAGAAAAAGGCTTATTTACACTGAAAAATCTTGAGATTTTGTCGCAATTTGCAAATTTTCTCGAAAACGTAATTAACAATAAAACAACATTAAAATTAACAACTTCGTGGAAAAATACTCAAATTATTATTGGTTTTGTGCACTGGAGGCCTAGGGGTACGCACAGATACCATCCACTGAAAATTCTATAAATCCTGAGATTTCCGCAATCCTGAAAAGAGACTAAAAATCCTGAAATCTCGGGACATATCCTGAGATATGGTAACCCTGGTCAGATATAGCAATATTATGCTCAGGGCTCAGATGTATAAGTTATCCCAAACTATGCTCGTTTCAGACATTGCGGCTTATATTGCAAGGATCGAGGATCTGAGTATCCAAGTATTAGATTCAATCTTGTGGGTTTACGAAATGCAATTTTGGAGCAATTGATTTTTCGATAAGCTTGAAGCTACGATTCGTATGCTGCGTGAACTTTGAATTGGTTAGGATGGGACTTGTAATTTAAAAGAAAATCAACGGAGTAGGTTTTGAGTCTACCGATATTTTATTTTTATATCGAAAACGTTGGGACTGCTAAGCGTGAGATCCTGGGTTCGATTTCCGGGTTGGGTAAAGTGTTATTGGGTTTTTCTGCATGGAAATTCTCAGTATTAGCACGGAGTCTGGAACTGTGCCCGGTAGATGGCAATAAGCTCACCCCCTATTATATAGGACTCAATACACACTGTGGTGTACACCTCTGCCTAACCCTTCGGGGTATACAGGCGTGATGCTATGTTATCTTATGTTGTTATGTATATCATTGAGTATACTGTACATTATACTGCTTGCAGAACAAGTATTAAGAAACGACAAACATTAATGAAGAATTATGGCCTAAACAATCACTTAAACAAATCAACACTCGTACGTACGTATCGTAGTCCTCAAATTTGACCGAATCATCATCTAGCTGAACCAACGACACAGTCTGAATCTTGCATGTCAAAGAAATTATTTTCCACAAAAAACGCTACAACTCTTCCAAACTCTCGACTCCCATCATTAATCACTAACAAAATAGCCAGACGGGTAATTGGAATTTCAATATTAAATTCCGTTTCTCAGTTTTCACAGCTCAAGTCTTCACTTCCATTGTCAATAATTTATCAAAGAAAGATAATTAATATTTCATAATCATTGTCATTTCACGAATTTTTTGTTCAGGTATCAAGGGGTTCATTAAAATTAAATAAAGCTTCTTAGTGGTAATGCTGTGACTTGAAATTTTAATGATTAATTATTGCTAACGAGGTCGGGTTTTGTCAGATGGCGGTGTGAATAAAGCTTTTCTTTTGGTAGCAAGGCGACGTTCGACGTCTGTAGGTAGTTGTGAATAGTTTAATTCTTCATTGTCATGTCGAGTCAGGTATTCACGATAGTTATTAAATTCGATTTTTATTTATTTTGTTATTGCTAAAGGAAAATCAACCTTCTCGTTTTTAGTACTATTGTTTGTTAAATCGTTTGATTTATTGTTTTATACTAGACCCTGAAAGTTGAAAGTAAATATACACGAATCATTAGTATCATAAATTGTTTACAGTACTTTTTTCTCGGTATAACAATAAAACAATATTATAACAATTTTTCATATTCAATGATCTTTCTTGAAAAGGTCTTTTTCTCAAAACTTTTAATCGTTTACCGCCTTTCCATTTAGTATGGCACGGTTGGCGCAGTAGTTGAGAGATCGACTGCTGCTCTACATGTTGCGGTTTCGATTCCCGCACGGATCAAATATTTGTATGATGCATGTAAATATATGTTTGTAAACGTACCTACGATATAGGAATTATTCTTAGTTCGGGACAACATTTTTTTTAAGAAAGCAATGTTGAAGAAAATATTGTAATCCATCTTTCTCAACCTCTTTTTCCTGTGATTGAAATACAATACAAACATTAATTTCTAGAAAAGCGTTTACCATTTTTGTTCCATTCATCACAAGCCTAACAATGTAAACTTAAAATTATTCTACAAAGCTATCGACATGAATAATAACAGTATATGCATTAACCCATCGGCACTGACCTTCAGGACCCTTTTATTTCGACCTGGCTCACTCGAGCACACCTTTCACTGCGTGGGGAACAACAGAATATAAATAACCTGAATAAACATGCCTTCTTTGATATTGGTTATTTGTATTAGGTGCCCTTCCTTGTACAGGGTTATCGATATGAGGTCGCGAAAGTGTTGCATTATAGGGTTGGGTTTGATGTTCGTATAAATAATAGCGTTTTGTTTATGTATGTTTACGAGCCTGCTGCTTATGAAGTAGGAAAATGGTTTTCCTTTTTTTTTTTTTTTCTCTTTTAAAAAACTTTGCCCCACACTTGGAATAATTCCTGTATCGTGGGTGCGTTTACAAACACATATATTCACATGCACAAATACCCAGACCCGAAACAACTATCTGTAGATCATACAAATATTTGTTCCGTGTGGGAATCGAACCCACGACACGCAGCGCAGCAGTCGATCTCTCAACCAGTGCGCCAACCGTGCAGTCAAATTTTTAATTGAGTGCAGTCAAATTTATTTTGAGTAAGTTATGTGTCCTGACGTGGCTCGAAAAGCTGCTAAGCTAAAGTGGGATTGGGCTGGTCACGTCCGCCGTATGCCGTCGTGGGCCAAAATAACCACGCAATGGAGCCCTGACACAGCAAAACGGCGACGGGGTAGACCGCGAAAGAGATGGTGGGACAAACTGGAAACATTTGGAAAAGACTGATCATCTTTGGCACAGAACAGAATGGTCTGGAAACCAAGGGGGGAGGCCTTTGCCCAGTGGGATGTGACAGGCTAACAGTTACAGTAAGTTATGTTACATGAATAAACTCGTGAATTTTATCATCAATAAGATATAATATTGTTATTTTTTTTTACATTTACACACTTGAAAAACAATTTCCATTGAGTGCTCAAAACGTCGTTTAAAAAAGGTCAAATGATCCAAAATATAAATAAGCACTATTTTCCAAAACAATTCGATCAATCGTTAACCTACAATAGGCTTGTAAACTTCAATATATATTTCTTTCTCCATAATAAAATTCAGAGAAAGGTACAGTCGATCAAAAACATATAAATAGGATCAACGGATACTTTAGTTTGTATCAACTTTCAACCGAATCCGTCCATAATTTCACCGTACCTACACAATGTACGTATAGTCAAACAAAGATACCTATTCATAGTAGATCTGTTAGAAAGTGTAACCATCGTAAATTGTATGGCACCAACAATGTGCCCACCCTATATCTTGCAGATAGTCCTTGAGATAGTCCATTTCCAGTCGAGCAGGCGAGCCAGTGAACTATTCACTTGTCGCTACACATGTTTATGTATGCGTATTTATCTACGACTAACTATGTAACTATGTAACTGTATATGTACAATACATAGGGAGGATAGTAAAGGTATGCAAGTAGAATGATTAGGCATTTTCATTCACAAATACCATTGAAAATAAAAATTCGTTTTCCGAAATAGGTATGACATTTCGTTGACCAAAGAGCTGAAAATAGTCGAAATTAAATAAAACAGAAAAGAAATAATCTGTTCTGGGCCAACTGCTTAACGTGCTTTCCGAGGCATGGATGAGTCTCGATATGAGAAAAATGGTCACCTATCCAAGGACTGACCGCGTCAACCGCTGCTTAACCTCGCAGATCGACCGATCTGCGCGGTAGCTATGTAGCTACGAGCCCCTCAGAACATGTATAGGCATTAAATATCAGCGTTAGCGTTAATGTGAAAAGGCCCAAAACAAATTGTGAAATAACCCGTAAAATTCCAATAAACCATATTAAAACCAAACGAAAAATACCTATATTCACAGTCCAGCGATCAAACTCAAGCGTTTCCTTTACAGATGAAATAAAGCTGTAATCGCATGGACGACGCCACTGTTCCGGGCCGCCGCGGCCGCCGGACGGCACCCGTTCCCCGTTTGGCACATTCCTTATCTATAACGGTGAGATTTGAATAGAGCGACAGTGAGCGAGGTACATAATAGCTATTCAATGGGACATATGCATTCTATGTTGATGTTGCCATTATCTTACGTGTCAAGGGTGTTAGAAGGGTGACAGGGTTGATAAATAAGTTTTTGAATACAAATGGAGTTGATATATGAAATAACTAGACTACGTTTCCATGGAGGAACGAAGAGGAAAGTAAAATGCCCTTTCTGAAAGAGAATTGTATAGATCACTAGGTGTTGCCCGCGACTTTGTCTGCGTATATTTTTTATTTATCATCTAATTATTGTTATGCTGCAAAAGAAATCCTATCTCCTTCTCCAGAACCCCGTACACTTATTTCTAAATTTTCATAACGATCGCTTCAGCAGTTTTGTCACAATGACGTAACAAACAGACAGACAGAGCTACTTTCGCATTTAAAATAGTGTGTATTTGAAACAACACAAAAAGATATTCATTAAAATTTAGACACTGATGCTCAGTTTTGAGTACCAAAGCATATATTAATTAAGAATCAAAGTTTCCGAGAAATATATGTAATTAAGTCATCACAAGACAAACATGGCAACAGTGCCTTGAGAGCTTCATGATCACATTAATATTCCGAACACCGACTAAAACTTGTTTTATAGTGGTGCTAGTTGGAACACAAGAAATAAATGAAATTCACAAAACCTCATTATCTTAAGTTTTATATTCAGTTTTGTTGCAGACGCACTGAGGTCAGGTAGCGGGACCAGATCACATAACTGAGACAATAATACCAGCCTTTATACCGAAGATGAATTCTACGGAGACCAGCCTTGACGTCAACAGGTCGACGCCGATTTATACCATCGGCACAAGTTTTATTACGCAATGGTTTGTATATAATGTAAAGTATGTTAATATATGGATGCGATGTGGCGATGCTTGGGGAAGGCTTATGTCCAGCAGTGGACGTTGTTCGGCTGAGATGATGATGATATTATAATTTCTTATGCAGTCTTCTTCTGAATACGAACGTAAGAACAAGAAAGAATGATCTTAATTTAAAATTTCAAAAGTCACAAAAAGTCAAAAGTCAATGTCATCTGACACCAGTGGCGTGCGGTGCATAAAGCCAAAAAGACACTGCCTATCCTACATAACTCAGATAAATATTTATTATAGGATATTTGAGGTGGCAAATCACATACATCGTTATTTAATCGACAAGACGACGAGCCAATACCAACATGCAGTAGGTATTATTGGTAAATAAGCGTTTAAAAATTTCTGCCTACCCTGTCTACAAACTCTGTGCACGCCGCTGTCTGACACGTCATGTAATGATGATATTTTATAAACAAATTATATCTTCATCTTCGAATTTTAAATTTACCATCTTTGATTTTGATGCTACCCTGTTGGTCATTATAAAATAAAGTTTTAGCTAAAAAAGGCCCTAATTTAATTCTTAGTATGAAAGCAAAATATAACTGATTAGGAATAGAAGCTTAAATTTCTGTCAGACTTCCGCAACACTTGTTTTTTTTTTTTTTTTTTTTTTTTCTTTATTTATTTAGAGGCATTTGTCTCCATGGACATGAGAGTTGCCTAACATTAATTACATACTTAACTTACAAAAAATACAACAAAAACTTAAGTTATAAAAACTAAAAAGGAAAGGGAAAGAGTCATTGACGCAAAATCATATTTCCAACAATATATTTCGCTGCGTCAGATGTTGGTTCTGCTAATATGCTTATGAATGCATATTAGCAGAACCAACATAAGCAACCCTTGTTAAACAAAGGTTAACAGATATAGCAAATGCCAAAAATCTATCCAGTTAATATAAGTGATTGCCGAAACAAGTATCTGAAAAGTTACCCATGCCGTTAATAAAAAATTTCATGCTAGAACATGAAAATACAATTGCCTTAGTTAGAGAGAAAACAAAGATAATATTGTGCACTAGCAATGTAATAAATACCAATGAAACTGGAAGTATCAGCATTTTGAGCAATGCAAATTATGTAGCATTGTGAACAAGCAGTAACTACAAACATACAAGACACTAAAGAGTAAAATAACAATCTCAGCAAAAAATACCTCTACAATATTCTCATAGTTTTGTGAATCCAAGTTTAAATCATAACTAACTAAGAGCTCATAAACATGAAAATATCGTAGTTTAATCCCCATAAAAACATATAAACGGTCCCCCTACGTACCATTACTGGGTCCCTGAATTGTTGATTTTACGATTCTCTGTATGTGGATACCTTGCACTAAATTCGACTTGATATGAATTATATATAGACTATAGTGGGTCTGCAAAAAATACTGTACATCCAAACATGAGACAATGTTGTATTCATGAAGAAAAGGATAGACTGGTTTTGGTTATTTATGTTCTCGTGAAATAATCTGCAAGTCCATAAGATTTATTTATTCGACAGATTATTTAAAATATTCACTGATTAAAAAATTAAAAATGTTTCCAAAATGGAGATGAGCGATGTTTTTTATTTAGTAACAAAACTGCTGATAGTAGAGAATAAAAATAATAATAATTTAATCTATTAATTTCACACTGCCGTCTATTATCTAAGTGTGAAAGCCTCACCCTTATACACAACTAAAATATAATAAAATAACTGGCTAATCAATTCTCTACAGGTTTCATAATGCACATATTTCTTCTTGAACATTATAATTTCGGTTTTGCATTCACTTCCTGTCTTTAGAGATATACCAAACTACTTCAAAGTAGTTTTATTTTCATTCCAAAATCGCAGCATAATCTCTGAAAGCTTTAATGGGCTTTCACTGGAAAAAAACTACTGAAAAGATTTGCACATAAATTTGCATGTGCAAAAGATTATGACTTTGTGGTGAAAAAAGGGATGGAATTTTAACGTTGCTTCAAAGCTGGTTAGGTCTTATTAGTAGGTAAGAATCATAAAGCTTTTGATTAACATTTTGAATTGGATTTCTAGGTTTCAGGTCCAAATAATAAAAAATATGACCAAAATTGCAGCGAAATAAGAAAATATCACATTTTGCTCGTTGAGACACCACTATTTTCAGAAAAATATACCACCTTTTTCTAGCAATCATAAAACACTCCGAAATGACTAGGGGTCTGTCCAAATTGTCCTGCGGGTATATTACAGAACGTTTGAAGGATCCTCTCAGCTTTATGACCACAAAACGTGGCCCAAATCTGATGAGTCCACAGTTTCATAAAACGTAAGCGATCTTAAACGACAATATGACTCCATTTCGCGAGATTGCGTTTCCTTCATTGCAGTTCTTCATTAACGTCATTTTTGAAGTCTTTCAAAATTAAATTTTTAGAGTTACTCTGGGTATTATATTCGTATCCATGAAAATTTACCTAGCGTTACTAGTATTTTTGCAATCATTGTAAATTGACTAAAGTGAATATTGTATGCAAAGAGTTTAACCGAAATTTATTCAAAAAAAAAAACGAAATCAAAAATGCAGCAATACTTTCTATTAATTTGGTAACAGCTGAAATTATTGCTAGGTTTTCTTATATAAAAAACAATAAAACAGAAACCGTAGAATGTTATAATCCATTTCTTACCTTCGCAACAATCTTCCTCCTAAAATGTTGGGGTTCCCAAAATTGCTCATATTTATTTGCCAAATGAATTCGCTCGTTGATTAATGAAAACTTTGAACGGTAGCGACAAAGTGAAACTTTTAAGTGACTAATTGGGTCACATTTTGTTTCACAAAATGTTTGTTTAAAGCTTAGCTTAAATTAGCTTTTTCTATATCGAATTGAACTGATTCAGGACTACATTATCAAGTGATAATGTAATAATAAATTTATATGTCGGTGTATAATATCTTTTTAATCCACCAATTGTCAACACTCAATTGTACCACATAACGGGCTTTTAATATTTGCATCAAATTCAATTGTTCCATAACGGTTTTTGGGCCATAAAGGTTAGCAAATAAAAGTATTAATATTTGTCAACAGGAAACTACAGAAAATGAGACAGCGGACGTGTATCACCACAGGAGGGTTCCAGGAATGCCACGGCGAGTACATGGTAGCCAATGGTACCAACTACACTGACATTTACTACTTTAACAACACTTTCGAGAACATTCTTACTGCTAACGGTGGTTTGGTGAGTTTAATGATTATTTTTCTCTGTCATCTTCTATCACCATCTGCCTATCGTTTTTTCAAGTTTGTTAGGGTCCTAGATGCAACCAAATGTGGCGGAATGACTGTATTTTAACTGACTGCCATCTGACCTACGCCGCCCAATTGTTTTAGATTTTTATATTAAGGGAGACACTGTAATCTGAATTAAACCCGGACCGACTGCTGCTGAAGAACGGTCACCCATCCGAGGACTGAACGCAACAAGATCTAGTAGCTATGTAGCTACCAGACCTTCAGCTCTTTCTTCTACTTCATAGTTAAGAATTGAAATTGATTTATTTTAATGATTATTTTTTAAGCCATCCATAAATCTCTGCCCTGAACATGGTAATCGTCAGTCAAGAACATCTGAACATTGGAATGCCTAAAATGTTATTGTTAGATTATTTATGTGAAAAAATACTAGTTCTAGGAAAATACCATACTATACAGGCAGTTAGTGAAGCAAAGACAATTATAGCGAAAGTTCTTTGTTTAATAACCGTTCCGTTATTTTATTCACAAGTATTCATTCCTTCATCAATTCTTTGAATAAATTATTGTTTCGCAACTCATTCTTACTTATTCTGATGAAAAACGAACAAATATTTAATGAGAATTTTTAACGAAATCGGAACTAAATTAAGAAGTATAAACTACTCTGCAAGCCGCTAATGATCAAAGTTTGTTGTTTCGATATCGGGTTCAAAATGGCCGACTAGAACAGAATGTTTTATACCAACCTTTATATGTATTTTTATTTTGTTATTTCTTTTTTAAATAATACTAATATCTTTATCGATTTAGACCAAAAGGAGAATTGAAAGGTCGAGAGTATCAGTCGACGTTTTTTTAAGTATGTATGTATATACATATGTATTGATCTGTTCACGACTTCGCCTTGGCATATGGCTTGACACAACTGGTTACCACGCCTACGCGTATCCCAGATGTGGTGAGTCAGAAGCCTTCACTGTTGGACCTTCTGCTGACTTCTCATCCGGACGGTTACCATGTATCCGTAGGCGCCCCACTTGGTTCCTCGGACCATTGCCTTGTCCGGAGTACGGTGTCTCTCACGTGCTCGCTGCGATCGCGAGTTGCACGCAGCCGCCGTGTGTGGCACTACAAGACAGCAGATTGGGATGGGATGCGGTCGTTTTTTGCGTCCTACCCTTGGAGACAGGTATGCTTCTCGCCGGATGTTCCCAACGCCGCTGCTGATTCTGTTGCTGATGTGGTGCTGCAGGGTATGGAGCTTTTCATTCCATCCTCTGTGGTCCCCTTTAGTGGCAAATTTCGGCCTTGGTTTGATTCATCTTCCAAAAAGGCTTCTCGCAGGAAGCAGGAAGCTTATCAAGCCTGGGCTGATGCGGTGGCGTCACGGGATGAAAATACCAGCGCATTAAAAAAGGAGTATAACTTTGCCTCCAGGTCCTTCAAAAGGGACATTGCAAGGGCCAAGTCGAAGCACATCGGTAGAATTGGCGAGAGGCTTGAGCGCCTTCCTTCGGGAACTCGTGCGTTCTGGTCACTTGCCAAAGCTATCGAAGGGAATTTCTGTAAGCCATCCTTTCCACCTCTACACATGGGAAATGATTCGTTGGCCCACGACGCAAAGGAGAAAGCCGATCTTCTGGGCAAACTCTTTGCGTCCAACTCGACCTTGGATGACGGGGGACAAGAGCCGCCTACCATACCGCGGTTCGAGGGCTGTATGCCGGATATCCGGTTCCACCAACGCTCAGTGCGTTTAGCCCTTCTATCCCTTGATATCCATAAGTCGAGTGGGCCTGATGGAATCCCTTCTATTGTGTTGAAGATGTGCGCTCCAGAGTTGGCACCAGTTTTAACACGTCTTTTTCGGCTCTCTTACTCTTCTGGCGTAGTCCCGACATCATGGAAGACAGCATTGGTCCACCCGATCCCTAAAAAAGGCGACCGCTCAAATCCGTCCAACTACAGACCAATAGCCATAACCTCCCTTTTCTCGAAGATAATGGAGTCCATTATCAACTGCCAGCTCCTTCGGTTCTTAGAAGATCATCAGCTGCTTAGTGACCAGCAGTACGGCTTTCGTAAGGGTCGGTCAGCTGGTGATCTTCTAGTATACCTGACACATCGTTGGGCACAGGCGATCGAGACTAAGGGGGAAGCCTTGGCGGTCAGTTTGGACATAGCGAAGGCCTTCGATCGGGTCTGGCACAAAGCGCTTCTTTCAAAACTCCCCTCTTATGGGCTTCCCGAGAAACTATGCGAATGGGTCACCAGCTTTCTTGCAGACAGAAGCATAAAGGTCGTAGTCGACGGTGAATGCTCTGACTCCATGTTTGTAAATGCTGGTGTCCCTCAAGGCTGTGTGCTATCGCCTACTCTGTTCCTCCTCCATATCAATGACATGTTGCAAATCAGCGGCACTCATTGTTATGCGGATGACAGCACAGGCGATGCTTTCTATACCGGCCGCGCTAACATTTCTCGGGAAAACGTCATCGAGAGCCGAAACAAACTTGTGTCTGAAATTGAGACCTCTTTGGAGAAAGTCTCAAATTGGGGTAGACTTAATTTGGTCCAATTTAACCCCACAAAGACACAAGTTTGCGTATTCACCGCAAAAAAACTACCGTTGGTCGTATCTCCTCGTTTTGAAAGCACCCCCTTAACCACGTCAGCCAATATTGGAATACTTGGTGTCGACATATCGAGCGAAGTCCAGTTCCGCGGCCATTTAGAGGGTAAGGCTAAGTTAGCCTCGAAGAAGCTTGGCGTGCTCAATAGATCGAGACGGTATTTCACTCCGACCCACCGCCTACTACTTTACAAGGCGCAGGTCCGACCCCATATGGAATACTGTTCTCATCTCTGGGCAGGGGCACCCCAGTACCAGCTTCTCCCTCAGGACCGGATCCAACGGAGAGCAATTCGAATCGTCGACAGCCAAGATATTTCAAACAGGCTTGACCCCTTGGCGCTGCGTAGAGATGTGGCCTCTCTATGCATCTTTTATCGCCTATACTATGGGGAGTGCTCCGAGGAATTGTTCGGACTGATCCCTGCCGCCTCTTTCCGCCATCGTTCTACGCGACAGCAGTTCCATCACCATCATTTAGATGGTTGGCAGTCCACAACTGTGCGTTTCTCTAGAAACTTTCTGCCTCGCACAACAAAACTGTGGAATGAACTGTCGCCTGCGGTATTTCCGGACCAATACGACCTTCAAACCTTCAAGAAAAGAGCGTACTCCTTTTTAAAAGGCCGGCAACGCACTTGTGACTCCTCCGGTGTTGCGGGTGTCCATGGGCGACGTTAATCGCTTACCATCAGGCGATCCGTCTGCTCGTTTGCCGCCTATGACATAAAAAAAAAAAAAAAAAAAAAAATGTATGTCACTAAAATCATACTCGTACGAAATTTGATAATTCTATTAAAGAGGAGGTGAGAATAGGATAAAATAATAAGCCACGCAAACGAAAACACGGGAGAATACTAGTTGATTTTAATAATACACTGAAACGATACAATCGATGGCTACTTCCACTTAAAAGTCAATAGGTGACAAGTTTCGCGGAAATCCTAACTAAATGCGAAAGTAAGCTTGTTTGTTTGTTACCTTTTCACGCCTAAACTACTGAACCGATCATTATGAAATTTTGCATATGCTTTGTCAGGGGTACAGAAAAGGACATAGGGTACCTTTCATCTAGAAAATAAGTACTGTTCCCGGGGGAAAGAACAATAACTTTCGATGGTCACAATTGCTTTAGGACGCTAGATGGCGGTACGTGTGACTCGAAAAAATGCATGGGTTCGTAATCAATGCGAGCGAAGCCGCGAGCGGTAGCTAGTAATAAAATATAAGAGAGAAATTCAACAATTTGCGTCACAAACTGCGTACCATCGCAAACACACGTGTAACGTGCTCCTGGTACGTGGAATATTCCGACCCTTCTCTCAGAACAAAACTACACTTACACATAGTCGTTATGACAGCTGAAATATGTAGGATTCTCGTACTGGTCCAGTCGAGCCCATATTATGGAACCACACTATCTCTATTGTTTTGAAAAAATGTTGAATATTTTAATACAAACGGACTACAAAACAATCATACAACTGGTGCTTTTATAGTTCATAAAAAAGTAATTTCTTCCAGACAAACCAAACCTTGATATCAATCTCTAATCTATGTGGTATAAATTGGTTTCTGGACTAGCTCTAATTAAAATGTAATAGTCCTTGGATGAAAAGTGTGACCATTTTCAATTGAATAGATTTTTTAGAAATACCTTTCAATCCTTTTCCGAGATTCATACCAGAATAAATATGATTAAAATTTACTGTAAAATCTTTAATATTCCTTCACTTTTTGTTATCTAATTTATCCTAAAATTAATTTAAACTCCCGAAGTTTTCTAAAGTAACCAAACTGATATCAGGGGCTTAATTATTTTTCATATTCTTGGGTCCCTTAGATAAAATGGATTAGCCATTTCCAATCTTCTTCGACCATTCACTAAGTTTAATTGCACTAATATCAGCGTCAGCCTCCCTTTAGATACGGATCCAAACTGTTAATGAATAGACAGCTTTCTTATTGTCTTTTATTGAATGGGACAAAACAATGGTTGGTTTTTGACCATGAGAAAGAACTTTTGTAATCGTGATCGCAAGCTTGGGGCTTTAAATCAGTTTGCGCTTTATTTTTCTTTCTTGTTTTTTCTTTAAAAAAAAAGAAAAACGTTGCCCCACACTAGGATTTTCTCCTGTATCGTGGGTACAGTTTACAAACATACATGTCACATGCACACACAACCAGACCCGAAACAAATATCTATAGATCATACAAATATTTATATTTTATGAGACACTATATCTATTGTTTTTTTATCTTTGTAAGCTTTGGCGTTTTACATATATAGGATGTCAAGAAAAATAATGGTTGAAGAAGAACGATTGAAATTTAAATAACTTTTGGACGTGACCGTTGGTATAATTAATGGATACTTAGTACGCATTGTCGAAATACATTTCTTTCGACATTTCTTGGCGCTTAACTTAGTAAATGACTAAAACTTCTGTCCAATTTTGGATCTCACACAGCTCAGATAACCCTTCTAGTGACATATTCCTCATCCCTCCTCATCGCGTGTCCATACCACGAGAAAAGATTACTTCTTACCCTGTCTGTCACCAGTGCCACTTTCATTCTTCCTTCCTTCGATTTTAAACACACTACAGAAAGAAATTTAGTATACTGCAGTAAGTTCGACACACTCGTATTACTGAATGACGCATGCAGCTAATCTATCAAACAATAAAACTAAATAGGTCTTAGCTAATCGTATAAATTGAACACTTTTTGAATATAATAATGTGTCTGTTATTATATTCAAAAGCGACTTGATCTTCCGTGGGCAAACTAATTGATAAAACGATGGTCTCATAAATACACGAATTAAAATTTTTGTTCCCATTGAATAATGTCATTATATATAAATAAATTGGTGCAACAACGCTTGATTTGTAAACTAAAAATGAATTTGACGATCGTTTAAAAATAAAAGCATACAAACATAAATTTGAATGTAACATTTACATTTGATTAGACTAATTGTGATATATTATAATGTAAAGCTTTTCACACAGTATTGGACTTATGACCTTTAAAACGCATTATATTTCTGCTTACCCATTTAAAAATAGAATGGGTACAGCAACAAAGGTGCGATTCTATGTTTAACGGTGCAGACAGTTAATCGATTGTACATTATCGACAGCGGCATTGTGTCACGGCCGCGTGTAGGAATGTTTGTTGAACATTGTGTTGTGTACTGCACACATAAGTAGACTGTGTACGATGAAAAACGCACTTTTTAATCGACTGAAAGAGGAGTTTATTAGGGGGGGGGGGGCATAACTCAGTCCACTACCATCCCATCACAATAGCCCAAGTAATTTTTCTCAACCTGTTCTGCAATAGTCTGACAAATCCAGGGATTGCACTTGAGTGCATTTCTATAATGCATACAGGGATAATCACTAGGTATGTCACCACGACATTTTCATTAAAGCTGTCTTAAAGGGCCTACGTGTTGGCTTCGGCCCCACTCACGCCTTCTAAAATTCCGGGACTCTGTAGTCCTGTGCAAGGAAAAGACAGAACAAACAAGTTACTTACAAAAAAAGCAATTTAAAAATAAGTATACCTAGACAAGTAAAGCGAACTTATTTGTTTAAAATTAAAAAGAAAAATCTATTTAGTTTTTATTCAGTTTAAGTCATATATTCTTAGATATATAGATAGATTAATAGACAAACATTTTAAAATATTAGTTTCGAATAATCTCATCATTCATAAAACAAACTAAGTACAAAATTAAGTTAAACTAGAAACCCGTCTTTGCTAAGAACTCTATTGTAACTTAACCTATTTTGACTAGGTAAGACGATAGTCGTTACTTAGTTGGCTAAGTTCACAAGAACCATTTAGCCATTAGGAATAACATTAAGAGCTTTTAGCATTTAGAATAAAACTTAATAGATTTTCTTGATGCACGCTTAATGACAATAAAACACAATTGTTTCATCCAAAATAAATTTCCTTAAAGCAATTTCCTCAAAATAGTATTTTCTAGAATGTTGCAACTCACACGGTATCTTCGCAGTTTAACGCAAAATGATAATATAATAGACTGTATGTCAACAATTTTCTCATTTATGAAATATTTGGCGATACATACGAACCACATTGATAAACAAAACAGCATCACGCCTAGCTAGCTAGCTATTGTACACCCACATTTCGCCTTAATACCGCACCTAATAGGGGGCGAGTCTATTGTCATCTATCGGGCATAGTTCCAGAGAGCTACTAAGAATTTTCATACAGAAAAACCCACTAACACTTTGCCTGACCTGGGAATCGAACCCAGGATCTCAAGCTCAGCAGTTCCTATTGCGACCACTAGAACAATAAGACAGTGTAGGTAACTACATTGATAACTTCATAAAATAGGTATCCGATATAAATAATACTAAAATAGGCCTGCATTTGGACTGAAACCGACTGCAATATAATGCAAGTAGTATAAACTAATATTTTCGACTATGTTTTCAATTATTTATGAACCTTATTTTTCTCCATCTAGCAACCTGTCTTGCCACCGTTCCCGCTGTGGTTGGCTGCTATCTTTGCGACCTGCCTCGTTCTGGTCATCTTGCTGACTGTCAGCGGCAACGTGTTGGTACTCCTTGCCTTCTTAGTGGACAGAACCATTCGCCAGCCCAGCAACTACTTCATCGCCTCGCTTGCTGCCACCGATCTGTTGATTGGTAAGAAATATTACTTATATTATTACCATTTTCAGATTTATTTCTTACTGGTCTTACTTAAGTTTCTCGTTATTAACCTAAACTCTCTCAATAACAAGATAATAGAATTTACAAAAAAAGTCTGGCTTCTACGTAGAATCTTAGTCTTAAAAATCTATTGTGTAAGATTTGAAATCATGATAAGTTTTAACCAAATACCATATGACTACGATGTTAACACATTAATATGAAAAACGAGAACGCACTTGTGGCTGCTATATAATTCTATAGACAAAAAGAGGTTGCACGTGACCTATTACATTGTTTATTTAAGAACAATTAATGAACGCCAGTGCCAAAGCATTCAAACAAATAGTCAGTCCGCAAAATACACACAATATCAGACGACCAGCCGTACACAGCTACACAGTTTTAAGCACATTTTAAAAGCGGTCTCGATTAAACACTAAGGTCTGAGTTTTCAGTAGCTGGGTAGACCACAAATAAGTTATGCCTCTGTGATGTCCATACAAAAAGTGTTCAACATTTCAATTAACTGATTTCTAGGCATTGAAAAATCAGGCCTAAAGCATTTTAGTTGATGATTTAATGATTGCTTAAGGTATATAAACATCGTAATTACGTCAATTATTAATTAAACACATCCTTTTCACAAGAGAATTGTGTAAGCTTGATTAATATTTTAATGAAATCACTTTGAAGGGACGCTTCATTTTATTAGCCAAGTTATTTTGTTCCGTAATTTTGTTCAATATGACAATAAATGTTTCTGATTACAAATTTAACGCCACCGTTAACAATTGCCCAACCATTTAAAATAGCAACTTAAAAACGAGTCGTAGTAAAGGAAGTATTTGTGCATTTTGCAGGTTTCTACCGCTTAAGTTAGGGTAGCTTTAGTTTTACAAAGCCATTAAAAATTCTAGGTTTGCTTTGTAATTTTACTTTTAATTCTTCAACAATGGTGCAGTTTTGTAAGGTTTTAAAAGATATTCTGGTAAACAACCAAATAATGAAGTATATCAAATTATAGACTTTATATTGTTATGTAAGTTAAAGGGAATATTCGGCCCAAAATATTTCAACATGGAAAATAGGTTAGGAAGCAAGCTTTCGAAATACAGTAAAAAAGTTCTACAAAAATGAATAAAATAATTCATTTGATTAATTTTTTTCTGTTTAATCTAAGGTACTTTTAACTTGAACATTATAATAAGCATCTCATCATTATTTTATGAATAAAAGGAGTTTTCAAATCGGAGACGCTTGACCTTTGATATTTCAGATTCTGATAACGAGGAAAGTATTAAATAAAAAAATATTTTCCTTTGTCTACAGGTACTTTGTCGCTTCCATTCTACACCGACTACGTTCTAAAGGGATACTGGCATTTAGGGCCATTACTTTGCGACCTTTGGCTCTCCGTCGACTATACAGTATGTCTTGTCTCTCAGTACACTGTCCTCCTCATAACAGTTGATAGATTTTGCAGTGTGAAAATTGCTGCAAGGTATAGAGCTTGGCGTACTAAGAATAGAGTTATATGGATGGTAACAGTAACATGGATTATACCAGCTTTACTATTCTTTACGACAATATTTGGATGGGAACATTTTGTTGGGTACAGAGACTTACAAGAAGGGGAATGTGCTGTACAGTTTTTAAAGGACCCAATATTCAATACAGCTTTAATTATAGGCTATTATTGGACAACACTGTTCGTTTTGATTGTACTTTATGCGGGAATTTTTAAGACGGCGTATGATATGCAGAAGAAAAGTGAAGCCAAGCAGAGAAAGATGCAGTCAATGGTCGCTTTAAGTGCCGGTGTTATGTCAGGTATGGCTGGACGAGCAGCAGGTATGGCAGCATTATCAAAAGCAACTATATCCAGTGAAGACCAAATGAAAGTCTCTGAATCTATGCGGAAAGATTCGACTTCAAAAGGATCGCTTGCAGCTCCTTTACTGAACTTGGGAGGTTCTTCCGACTCTAATTCAAGTCAAAAATCTTCAGCACATAAAAGCAGTGCAACTGCAACGGGCACATCTACTACAGCTGAATCTGATGGAGATAAGAAGGAAGATCAGGTAGAAGCGGAAAGATCAAGCAGTCCTGCATTTGATTCGGATGAGGAAAGTACTACACAAACCAATATTAAAAAGCGTCCATCAGTTGCAAACTTGGTAATGCAAACTGGTGCTATACAGCTGTTAAACAACATGCGTCTTAATGGTGGTATGATGATAAAAACTGACCTAAAACAGTCGCCAATATTAAAACACGAGACTGAAAAGCCAAAAACGTCATTATCACAAATATCAGAAAAGAGTTTGCTCGACACAGATAACCCTGATACATCACAGAGTAACGACATACCTGTACCCAATGTGCCACTGTCAACCGCGGCTAGTCTTATGTCTCCCATGTCATCTGGTATAGCCACACCGTCCGAACAAAGAGAAGTATCGACAACAATTGCTCAAAGAATTATTCCACCCCCATCTGAATTTAGATGTAGTCCTCCTGTTTCCGAAAGTCCGCCGTCACATTCAGAATCATCTCGAACTAGGACAGTTAGACTCGTAAAAGGAGACGGTACCTCTTACGACATGCTTGTAGGTATGGATGGAGCAGACTTAAGATATATGGATGAGAGTTCTGTCAACGTACCGTCACCTACATATGAGAGCCCACCTTCTTCAGTCACATTCCCAACAGCGACTGAACCTTCATCTCCTCCAACATTAAATTCTGCTAACGAAATTAACAAGTCATCTCTATTGCAAGCAGCTTTAATACGAGCAACTGCAGAAGCTCAAGTAACACAGCCTAAAACGAATTTCTCACCGCCTCCACCAATTAAAGTGAATACTGAGGTAAGTTTAACTACAGGGGAACGCCCCAAGCCTGTTATTACGCTCGTATCGTCGTCTTCCAATAACAATGAAGCTCAACCACCCAGGCCGGCTGAGGCGAAAATGTCTCCATTGAAACTAAATCCCGCAATAAGTCCAGCGGTTGAGAACAGTGATGTATCAAGCACAGTCGTAACTGGGTCAGGCCGCGGCGACTCCAAGAAAGAGTTTGTAAAAAACATAGGAAAAAAATTAAAAGTTAAACGTTCAAAGCGGGACGGCCTGTTTCCGAGCATCGGACGTCAGAAATCTAAATCAGAAAATAGAGCTAGGAAAGCTTTTAGAACTATATCGTTCATATTGGGTGCGTTCGTCGTTTGTTGGACTCCATACCACATATTGGCTTTAGTGGAGGGTTTCTGTACGGATCCGCCGTGTATCAACAAACATTTGTACATGTTCTCGTACTTCCTATGTTACGCGAACAGTCCCATCAATCCTTTTTGCTACGCGCTGGCTAATCAGCAATTCAAGAAGACTTTCACGAGACTCCTCCGGGGGGACTTCCACATCACCTAGTCCATGTATGTCGGACACCGAAATGCGTAAACAGGAGAACTCGTGCGAGTGTCCAGAGATAATTGTTACGCGCACAATTTTCATTGAAAAATGTTAATGAATAAGACAATACCAATATTAATGACTTTGTTATAAGCTTTCAATGTATAGATGTGAAATCGTGTAGATTACGTGTATTAAATGTATAGCGATTTCGGCTTTATAAAAGCAAATCTTTACTAATTTGTAAATAGTAATAGTGATATTTGTTTGTGTTTATTTAAAAGTTCAGAACTGACAATAAATTGTTAGGTCGTGTATATAAAGGTGAATTAAAAGTCTCTTCATATTTCTAATTAATACTAGAGTAAGTGAATTAAGAGTAATAGCGACGGCTTCAAGTAATGTCGAAGACATTGCGGTAAAATAAATGTTTGTAGATTTATATCTATAATTGTTTCATAATAATAAATAAGTATTTAATAAAACCATGATAGTATTGTGTGTGACAATGAGTTAGAATATTTAGGTTAATACTAAAATTAATATAAGTAAAATATTTTTGTTTTCTTTTTTATGTAATTTTAAAGAAATATAATTAAGAAAATAGAAGTCAAGCAAATGTTTAAATTTTTAGGATCAAATAAGGTGGTTTGTTTTTTTTTTATACAATAACTGGACAATATCGACAAATAAAAAGTCTAAAACTCACTCATAGTCACATACTTAAATGAGATTACGCTTCAAAGCTTTCAGCCTCGAGCCCAGCTAAAGTTTTCTAGCGTTGGAAATAGTCAATTAAAATATTTTTATTAGAACTATCAATATAATACGGGCCTAAACCGTTCTAAGTAGGTATTAACAAAATAGAATTTGATGTATCCATAATAGGTTTCCATTACACTTGTAGTTTTTGTTAATTAAGTAAATTTTAGGAAAATGCTTCAGATTTTGGGTATGATGTTTGTTGTATATTTTTTAAATTAAAAGCCTCTTTCACGTCTTGCCGATAAACTGGGTGATAATCTATCTATAACTCGTCTGACTAATTCATATCAAATTCCTGTTTCACAAATGTCTGAAAGAATAATAGCAGATAAATTGTCTGATTCAGTAACAGGTGAACCTTGTGGCTGATATTTTCATATTGTTGATTACTATCAGACACTTTATCAGCAAGCGAAGAAAAGGGCCCTAATTATTATTTCATGGAAATAGCTGTTAATATTTCGAGTCCTATGAACTGATATTTTTTTTATAATACTCACATGTATACATATCAAAAAGATTTATAAAAATATCCGGTGGAACTTGAAGCATTTTCGAATAGAATTTTTTATAGATCCCCATATTATGAATGTATAGTCGCTTTAAATAATCTGTAATTTATTATATCGTTTATGAGTAAATAATAAGTTATTGCAAAATAAAATGAAAGACAAAAGTGAAATAAAATTAGTTAAGAATTATTAAAAATGAAAAAATAGTATTATGATAGCCAGTACAAGCAATTCGTTTTCAAATGCATTTTGTAGAAATAATTATGTTAATGTATAATATCATGCCCTGATAATAATAATATATCATAGAAATTGTATTTTACTGTAGAAAAAGCAATAAATCCAAAAATAATACTACTCGAGCCAAAAAAGTTGATTCCTTTAGATTTTGTAGTCCATAATCGTCATTTTGTTGAAATTTTTATCTTGTAAAAATTATAAATTACAATTACAAATCCGAATATTGTAGTACATTATTTATTTTTTGCTCATGTTATTAAAAAAAATACTTTTAATAATTATAACATAATTAAAAATAGCGTCATCTATAATTTTGTGGGAATGTGTAAATAATATTTGAATAAAAGTATTAGTAAAAAAAATGATGTAGTATTTGTTTGATAAAATAATATAAATCTAGTGTTCTCGCCTTAGAACAGTGTCAATAACTACTATATAAAATTGTACATAAGCTTTGTATACTGTCTGTTCATTTTATGTCGGAAAATGAAAATTTAATTAATAAAAATAGTAATTAAATAACGTTTTTTATTTTATTTGCAAAACAAAATAGGACAGCCTCTGAGAAGAATCTTCTTTTCTTAATTATTTTACATACTTAATCACCTATTTATTATGACACTTCACTCTGATGACATCACACTTAATTCTTAAAAACAAATCAATCATCTGGTTTCCGGTCCAATCGTTCATTGTCATCATATTTCCAATGCTTCTGTTTTTAGACTCGCTAAGGCAGTGTTACCGATCGGTAACATTATTTATTCAACTATACTTTGTTTAGATCCATAACAACTGCTTTAAAATATGAATAAATTCAACCTTACATTTATCACCACAACACTTTACTGAATGTTGACATATGTATATATTCATATTCAGAACGAATCAGAATGAAATAGCCACTAAAACCTATTTTCCAATTTAAGTTTCAGTCGAAGAAAAAGAAACAAATGTATATAAAATGAAATCCGATTATTGAAAGCTCAGTCAAAAATCCTTCCTATCCTTTCAGCGTTTAAAACGTTTACAACGTTCTCACAACGCATCAATGTGTGATCGAAATTGCAGAGAATTTCCTACGGGATTTGAGATTTCGTGTTCGTAGTGAGCATTGGAAAGGCAAGAGAAATCTGACGATGTCGAATTTTCGAACATTGCTTCGTTGGATGTAAACAAAAGGAAGAACTGAATGTTAATGAAAGTTAAATTGATTCAAATCGTTTGCATTATTAACATTATTCAATTGTCTGGAGACTTCGAGATCGTTGTAATGCTTACTTTAGATATAAAGAAAAGAGGCTAAGTGAGGATGAAGGCTGAGAGATTGGTCATTATAACTGTCAACCAGAAATTAAAGACATTCAGAAAAAAAAAACATAAAACGAATCCAACCGATAAGTAACAAAAAATTAAAAAAAAAACTTTTTTCAAATTCATTTCCAAATATTTATTTTGTTTAAATATTGCTAGAATGGATGTTAGACACTTAATACGCATTAGTTAGGCAGATTTCATTATGTCAAATATAGTATTAATAAATCAATGATTAGTTACAATAATATTAAATTTTGACGACATGGTTGGCGCAGTGGTTAAGCGATTAGCTTTCTGCGCTGTGTCGCGGGTTCGATCCCCGCACGGAACAAACATTTGTATGATCTACAGATAGTTGTTTCGGGTCTGGTTGTGTGTGTATGTGACATATATGTTTTTAAACTGTACCCACGACACAGGAGAAATCCAAGTGTGGGGCAACGTTTCTTAAAAAAAATAAGATAGTTTAATGAGCTTAAACTTAATATACCTAATATCTTAAAAATATTCTTTCGTAGAATTTCATTAAATAATAGGCATTATTAAAATGGAGATCAAATATGTTTTAGCAAAATTGTGAGATCTCAATTTGCTAATGGTTCACGAATATTTAGCAAAATCGTTGGAAACCATCAACATAATTGTGAAAACGCATTCCCGTTTACTCGTAATTAATTCTTCGTTGTACACAAAATGAATACAATTTTCTATTCAGAATTCCATATTGGTAATATCTTGAGTTTGTTGGATTCTTTTCAACAATTGAAATTAACTTCCAATAGATTTAAAGATGTAGGTACATATTTTAATTTACGTATTGATGCAACCTCTTCGTTAATTGGTATTAGATAATCGTTTTTTTCTAGTTTCGTCCTATTTATTACTCACTATACTTCTTTTTCACACCACTCTTAACGTTTAACTTAATTTAATTTAAAATTTAATGTATACAAAATCGAACAGAGACAACAAATCGTGTTAAATATTATTAATAAAGATATATATATCTTAACAATAATTTTGTAAACACATACTTTCTAGAATATGGATAACTGTAAAAATATTAACTTAACAACTTGAACTAAACCCATATTTATAGAAACAATTAATCTTCAAAGGTAGCACTCAAGATAACTCATAAAGAGCAATTAAATATTAACGAGAATAGATAAATACATACAGATGACAAACTACCAACCCACAAAACGAGCACCAGAAACTTCAAAAGAAATCAAGGTAAACCAGATTATCATTGACCCTGAACCAATTACAAAACAAACGAGTAAGTAATCAGTGGAAACAAATGAGAAAGAAACATATAAAATTGGTATAATTTGTCTAGGTAGGTGACAGTATCGTGACAAATGCCATTATGCTGAAGACGAAAATAAACGAAAGTTCGCGTCTAAGGTCAGATTCATTTTAACGGCGACTAGGATGGATAAAAATCCCATTTGTTGGATAAATCGACATTAGGGAATTTAAGCTGTTAGTGCTTGACTAGTAAGGCTTGAAATTGCCTAGACGCTCTTGATATTAATATCCGATTTTCAGCGTCTAAAAAGTTCAAAAGAAACCTAAATATAAAATGTGTCATTGGTCTCATGATCGCAAACGTGACTGCTGAACGTGAGGTCGTAACTTCGTTCTCTAGGTCGAGTAAAATGTTAGGGTAGTTCTGGCAAATTCTCAGTAGCAGGCCGAAGTAACTATGGAATTGTGCCCGGTAGATATACGACTTTATAGTGGTATAACCGAAATGTGGATGTACAATAGGAGGCACACCTATGCCTTATCTCTCGGGGAATAAAGATCTGATGCGATTAAAATCAGAAATATTATTATTGCCAGAAAAAGTATTTATTCCGTCAAAGAATGGGTAATATCTATACTAATATTATAAATAGGTAAATTTCAATTTCGATATATATTTCATTATTGATAGCTACATTATTCCTTAGTGCTATAGGCTATACATTATTGTATAATATGTAGGTCACATGGACGAAGTCGCGAACAAAAGCTAGTCTATTATAATAATAGATACGTAACTTCTTTTGTTTTATGCACCTAAATCGAATACGCTAAATGTCACGGGTTCGGTCCCCGCACGGAACAAATATTTTTATGGTCTACAGATAATTGTTTCAGGTCTGGGTGAATATATGTGTTTGTAAACGCACCCACGATAGAATTATTCCTATTGCGGGGCAAAGTACTTAAATAAAACTGCAAACATTATAATGTGTGATATACATATGTAATCACTATCATGCTTCCAAACATAACAACTAAAACTCCATCAAATATCCTCCAGCGAAAGCGCATAAAGTTCCATATTTACCCTGACGAAGAAAATACGAGAACAACAACAGCCATAGTACATCGTTAGTTGGTGCAAATCGTTTAGAACCCCATATAAAACAGGCCGAGATAGTCGTCATAACGCAACGACAATAGTGTTGACAGTAACATCCATGGTCCAAGTGAAGAGCAGATAAATGTTTGTTAAGTACCTAATTAGAAATAACCGTTTTTATTCTCTCTTTGGGCTAGTGGTCGCAAGCGCGACGGATGAGAGTGAGGTTCTGTGTATTATTCCCGGGTCGGGAACTGTTATTGAGTTTTTCTGTATGAAAATTCTCAGTAGCAGCACGGAACCTGGAACTGTGCCGAAGGCAATAGGCTCGCCCTTACATGGGACTCAATAACGGCATCGGTGAAATGTGGGTGTGCAATAGTACACCTCTGCATATGTGATGTTATGTTAAAGTAGCTTCGAATTTTGTTTAGTATCTGTTGCAAAATATCCGAACGTGAGAATGACAGCATTTTCGATGTTCGATTTTTGAAAATTATATGTAAGGCTGGTTACGATTTTCTATACCCAGCCTACTTTTTTTAATGTACTTTCAAATAAAAGATTCGTAGGTAAATGACACTGTCATATATTTTATTTACTGGCATTTTTAATCTTTAGCGATTGTAGATTGCCGCTTTTTTAACCCTTAATCAGGCAAGAGAAAAAAATATGAAAAATTATGTTGCGGCACATCCTTCCTCCTCAGCGGTGACATACCAGCCAAGAGCACGCGCATCTTGCTCGTAATTTTATATAGTTTACAAATAAACTATCGGAATTCAAATAAATGAAATATAGTTAAAAAAATTGCTGTATATATTTTCAATGTTGATGTTCAGTATATTGCACACTATCGAATTCGATCGAAAGGGGAAAATATCGAAAGGGGCTGGTCACATACCGTTTCTAGGCTTTTAATGAACTTCCTTGGTTCCGCTTTTGCTTGTAACTTGTGCCGTTATAGCTGTCAACTCCAACAATACCTACATAGACGGAGAAGGTATTATAAATGACTAGCTCGCTTCAATTTGTTGTGCGGTATTGTGTCAACTCCTTCAGCAGAACAATATTCTGAGTGTTTAATATAATTTTGACGATGTTTTATTAAATTGTACGGTCGAAATAACATGAGAAAACTCGAACTTTTTCCCAAGAAGTTTAAGATACATTTGAATGTAGCATCATAGTTGTATTCCCCGAAGGGAAAGGCAGAGGTGTAATATTGTATTAAAAAAAAATGTACCAAAGTTTTAATATGTAAATAGTATGTAACCTATAGCTTATATGTGTGGAATTATCTGTTAATGTAAGTTGGTTAATAATAATAAATAAATAAATAAGTCCTTGCAGTTTTGAAACGTTAAGAATGTAGGTGCCTACGAAGAAAATACCACCAAGAAACACCGTGGATACCTTTTTCAGAATAATAATTTACAATAAATAAAACTACTTTTACATCCTACTAATATTATAAATGTGAAAGTTTGTGAGGATGGATGGATGGATAGATGGATCTTTGTTACTCTTTCACGCCAGAACAGCTGAACGGATCTGGATGAAATTTGGCACAGAGATAGGTTATAGTCTAAATTAGCACATAGGCTCCTTTTTATCCCGGGAAAATTTACGGGTTCGTAAACCACGCGGGCGAAGACGCAGGCGGAAGCTAGTGTTGTTATAAAACAATAATGAATGTCGGTCGTCCCCCGGCGTGATGGGCGGACGATATTATTGCCATCGGGGGTCGAACATGGATGAGACTGGCGCAGGAGTGTAGAAACTGGCAATTTGAAAGAGAGGCCTATTCCCAGCAGTGGGTGAAGTCGGGCTGTGGATGATGATGATGATGATATAAAAAAATATACTCCTCTGAAATTGCAATATACATCAATATTTATATTACACAAGAGCTATTATTATGATGTTGTTGACCCAGGTACGTCTTAAAACTGCGGCCAGACACCGGAGGACGGGCAGCAGCGTCCTCTCAAAGGGGGGGTTTACCATAATCCCCACGCTTGGCAGGCGACTTAGGGATCGCAGTGGCTCACCGATTAGTGAGAGGACGCTGCTGCCCGTCCTCCGGTGTCTGGCCGCAGTTTTAAGACGTACCTGGGTCAACAACATCATAATAATAGCTCTTGTGTAATATAAATATTGATGTATATTGCAATTTCAGAGGAGTATATTTTTTTATATCATCATCATCATCATCCACAGCCCGACTTCACCCACTGCTGGGAATAGGCCTCTCTTTCAAATTGCCAGTTTCTACACTCCTGCGCCAGTCTCATCCATGTTCGACCCCCGATGGCAATAATATCGTCCGCCCATCACGCCGGGGGACGACCGACATTCATTATTGTTTTATAACAACACTAGCTTCCGCCTGCGTCTTCGCCCGCGTGGTTTACGAACCCGTAAATTTTCCCGGGATAAAAAGCCTATGTGCTATTCCAGACTGTAATCTATCTCTGTGCCAAATTTCATCCAGATCCGTTCAGCCGTTCTGGCGTGAAAGAGTAACAAAGATCCATCCATCCACACAAACTTTCACATTTATAATATTATAGTAGGATAGGATAGTGGGATTAGTAGAATAGGATAGTGGGATTAGTAGAATAGGATAAGATTAATAGGATTAGTAGGATATTTGGCTGTGCCCAATTTTGTTAAACGGCTCCTCAGCGCTCATATTGCGTGTTAAGCTCAGATTTCTTCTCTGTTGTGTATGCGTGTATACTTTAAGTAATGGCTGTTATATCTCCTCTTTTTCCTCAAGGTAGGCAATATTAGTGGTACAAGCATTCCATACTATGTGAACAACGTGATATATTGCCAGCTGTGCGAAGTAACTATGGCAATAACACTTCAAGACCTTTCACGAAAGTAGTCAGTCTGAAAGAGCGTTGAAGGTTAAATATTCTACACAGAAAACGAAAAAGTACTATATATTTTTTATTTCTTTAGTACTCTTTAGTACATATTTCAATGATATTCAGCAAAATTGACGACACGGTTGGCGGAGTGGCTAAGCGATTAGCTTTCTGCGCTACGTGTCGCGGGTTCGATCCCCGCACGGAACAAATATTTGTATGATCTACAGATAGTTGTTTCGGGTCTGGTTGTTGTGCATGTGACATGTATGTTTGTAAACTGTACCCACGATACAGGAGAAATCCTAGTGTGGGGCAAAGAATAAAAAAAAAAAAAAAAAAAATACATAAAATCAAAATAAGGCAATTTATTCTTAAAAGTCTCCTTGTTTTTGAATTAAATGATATTAAATATTTTTAATCTTTATAGATGTTGCGTGCCATTGCATAAGACATTAGGTAAGCAAAACAACAAACCGCAATGATACCTATTAGATGGACAACGAGGGCCAAAAATTGAATATTATACAACCACAAGTCGACTTTAATTTATGTCGGTAAAAATTTAAAGTTGAGGTGGACATTTTTTTTTTTTTTAATTTTGCCCCACTCTTATATTTTTCTTGTATCGTGGGTACAGTTTACAAACATACATATCACATGCACACACAACCAGATCCGAAACAACTATCTGCAGATTCCGATATTCCGTGCGGGGATTGAAACCGGGACACGTGGCGCAGAATAATTTTGAGGAAAAAATGTATTTATCAATATATTGAATGTTAAATAATCAGAATTTAAAAGAGTAACCATGGAGTTTCTTGCCCGTTCTTCTCCATAGGAAAACAACACTTTGGAACGTGGCAACTAGAGTCTGACTATTCATAAGTGCCTTTAACTGGTCTACATGAATAAAAATTTATTTTATTATTATTTATAGAAAGTTAATCGCTTAGCCACAGTACCAACCGTGTCGTCATTCATTTCTTTAAATTTATTTATCAAAGAAAATAATTATCGCCCACCGTTACATTAGTAAATCAAGAAGTGTTATAAAAAAATAATTAAAAAAAAAAAATACAGCCGAATTGAGAACCTCCTCCTTTTTTTTTGAAGTCGGTTGAAAATTAACAGTTTTCATTCGTTAAAAATCTTAAACAACTTGGTACAAAATGAGCAGCTACTATCGTCTCTGACATAAATACCTAAAACCATAGAGCAGTTAATATCAACACAATATAGCAATGTCACTCCTATGATGTATGTCCTACCTAATTGTGACTATAACAGGGACCTTTGGACCCACTGCAGATATTACCATTGTACCCAAACGTACGGGATAAGGCCCAGTGCTGTAGTAAATTATACGATACGCTATTGTTCGCGAAATGAACACGTGACAGTAGTAGAGACACCATCGAAAGTACAGCAGTAGAATAATCAGATTGATGGCTTTTGTCCCCTAGCTCATGTCCCTATGTGGGGACAAGTGCACCAATAATGTTTTTTCTTAGCATTACTTCACGTTTGTAATTAGAACTTTGCCTGTCTTCTTCTGTCTTGACAGTATTACGTTTCTTTTTTTTAACTTTGCCCCACACTTGTATTTTTCCTGTATCGTGAATACAGTTTACAAACATACAAGTCACATGCAAACATAACCAGACCCGAAACAATTAACTGAAGACCATATAAATATTTGTTCCGTGCGGGAATCAAAACTGCGACATGAAGCGCAGAAATCTAAAAACACTTGGACACTGAGCCAACCGTGTTGTCAAACGATTGCTAATTTGTTTACTGAAATATTCAAATAGATTACATTATACATATAGTTACTAAAAACCAGCTTCTAAATACAATTTAGCAAGATAGAGGCCGCAAAAAGACACAAAGTTACTCACGAGATGAATTTTTCTCAAAACCTGATGATGGTCAGAGGTATCAACATACTTACTCTACTGCATCAGCTTTTAAGTGATTTAAATACTGTTGAATATCATCACCTGCATAGCCTTTTGCCTAACGCCTTTGGCTCCAGTCAAAATATATGCGTCTGTTAATCAGGATTTTACACGGAGAGACTGCCATATGACCCTCACCACTCAACTCCACTGCTGAATAAACTGAGAACAACAAAACAAAGTTGAACTTCTGTCCTTCATATGGGTAGTGACTCAAACTCATAAGCACGGTCCCATTGTTAAAGATACGCTTTCTTGTGTGTAGAAAAGTTAATTAAAGTAAGTAGGTTTGTGGATGGCAGACAAAACAGAATATTTGTTTTTGAACAAAAAACTGAATGAAATAGGAAGAAAAAATGTTATTTGATGACCTGAAAAAGACGAGAGGATTTTTTTTTGTGTGATATTGAGTGGGGTTGAATAATTGTTGGGGTGCAAGAAAAGAGCCTCCATGAGTTCTTCACTCATCATAAATAGGTCTAGCACACCATTAATAGGTCTAGCACACCCTAGGCAATCAGCCTCGGCATTCCACTATGGCATGAGCGACTCTCTTCAGATAGTTCGTGCCAAGTCGATTGAAGAAGAAGAATTGTTGGAATTGACTTCGGTAGAACAGAAGAATGAGATTAAAATAGGAACACGAAACTCAACTGTTTAGCTAGCTTGTGGTGTGTGATGATAATAACGCGAACGATTAGAAGCTATAACGAGAAATATTTATTGTAGTGCTTACGGTGTCTATGGAGTCTGTTTTTAGAAAAGCGATAAGATCAGTTTTTATTTAAAACTGCCTCGAAATTGCACTCTTCTGCTAGCCGGCAAAACTTTAAAGGAGAGAAAATAACCGTCCAAACGCACTAAAATTACCCGAAACCTTTTAAACATTAAAAAAAATCTCAATACCATACATTTTTATTTTAATATCTACTTGCTCCTAGTATTTACTCCTGGTATTTGTAATAATGGATTGAAATGCATTAATAACAAGACCAGGTTCGCATTACCTATGAATTATTATGGCACTTGCAAGCTACAATCTTGCACTAACTTGCCGCAAGGTAATATGCGGTTATACAGAACTATTACATTTCTGCTTTGGTGGCAACAAAAATATTTACTTATATTTTATATAACTGCTTCATTGGACTGATGGTCGCCAAGCGTGACTGCTGGGCGTGAGGTCCTGGATTCGATTCCCGGATCGTGCGGAGCGGGTTATTGAGATTTTCTGTGTGAAAATTCTCAGTACCAGCTCGTAGTTCGAAACTGTTCCCGGTATTTGGCAATAGACTCGCCCCCTATCCCACGGGACTTAAAAACGAAACGCGAAAAGTGTGTGTATAAGTTCACCTTTCCCCGACCTCTCAGAAAATATAAGCGTGATGTTATGTTATATTATTAATATTTTCGTTTAAACTTTGCCCCGCACCTGGAATAATTTCTGCCAATCATGTACCTAGTTACATTAATCATGTAAAATGGTTCTTATCATCGCTACGAACATTTAATTAAAAATTAGTTTGCATTTCTGAATTGCGACTGGCAGGTCGAGACTGAGGGCAAGCGCGCCCTAGAGACTAGTTGGCCTATACTTTAGTTGGTTTCCTAATGGATACCGTGCACATATAAACAAGACCCAACGAATTGGCATTTTATAAATCCAAACGTCGTTTTATAATCCAAATCGACGTTAAATAATTATAATAATTTCTTTATTATCAGGCTACTTTGGCCTATAGATATACCTTACCAACGAACATATATGTATATTATACAGTGTAGCGACTTTTACTCGCAATATGGTAAACAGTAAAGCGCCATCTATCGGAGCGAAGCTACAACAACAAACCCTGAATCGCACTATGAAAGTTTACAACGATTCTAACACATATATGAATGTCTGACATCAATCGTAGGGCTTCGGCAAGCCAGGCATCTTGACTGGTCAGAGGATCCTCCCTTTTCAATGGAGGAAGACCTTACCTCGTTCCTCCATAACAGTTTGTTTTACTATAAAAACAAAAGCCTATGTTAGTAAAAAACTTCACTTATGCATGTGGCACTTGTCCGCGAAAGCTACGAAACACCACGCCCTGCGGCCAGAAATCCTCTTTCATGAGGTGCAGATAACACCCTGCTACTCGCACTACGAACGCCCTGAAATTGACGTTGCGGTGTGATTCCAGCAGCTGCACTCTCGGCGCGTAAGCACTTAGTAAAATAACTGATGTGTGGTTGATTTTAGCGTAATGTTTTTAACTTGTTTTAATTTATAATGTTATTGTGCTAGTTCATTCAGATCGTTAAAACAGAAATGTATTATTCTTGAATATTATTTATTGGTCATCATATTAGCAGCAGTTTTTATACTAATGTCGACAGATTGCCTGCATCACGGTAATCGAGCCTCGTTCGATACAACAACAACCTCCTCTTGCCATTTAACCATGCTAAACTAAACCTTACATTCTCGAACATACAGCCTAAACTAACCGCAAAACATTCATCAATAACTTTGTCCGATAGAAGTCAACAAAGTTTTCATTGCAGGTGTGCCACGGGATTTTAAAACTTATTGCCGTTGCTTTAGAAGTTTTAGATAGTAAAATAAATTAGCACGATATCATGCCGTCGTTGCAATTAGCGCATCGTCGTCCCCATTCTGTTATTGCAAGTGGACGCCTCAACGGCTTCATGGCATCCTTATAATTTATATAGGGTTTACTTATAGGCGTTTCATTTCTATATCATAATACTGAGGCCACAGGAAGGGGAAGAATGCAGGCGATTAGGAATTTAATCGCGTGGATTGCTTGAAGTGTATATCAAAACAATATATATGTGTGTATGTGTGTGTGTGCGTGATGCGCTCTGTGCGAAAGAGTGGAACAACTCCATAATTATCTCATTAGTTATGTATAAAAGAGATGCATGCTTTGGAATGATGTATTTTACTGAATATGGAAACAAGTTTCCTGAACAAAGGCTCCTAAAGACTGCCCAATTTTGATACAATGAGCAAACTAAAATAATTGTACTGTCCGGCCCCCGAGAGTATGTAAATGGTGCTTCCGCATAGTCTCTTTGAACTCTCAAAGCCTTTATCACGTGTCATATTGGACACCCGTGTTACCCTAAGGCTCCCGAGTGTTCCATACTAAAGATTGTTTTTTTTTTTTTTTTTTTTTTAAAAACTTTGCCCCACACTAGGAATAATTCCTGTATCGTGGGTGCGTTTACAAACACATATATTCACATACACAAACACCCAGACCCGAAACAATTATCTGTAGATCATACAAATATTTGTTCCGTGCGGGGATCGAACCCGCGACACGTAGCGCAGAAAGCTAATCGCTTAGCCACTGCGCCAATCGTGTCGTTTTTCAATCGTATCTACTTAACTTTATATGAAAAGTGACGGTGTATGTACCGTATATATATACATGCATATGAATATATATACGGTACATACACCAAAATAACATTTTTTACAATTTTTGTCTGTCTGTCTGTCTGTCTGTCTGTCTGTCTGTTTGTATAGGCTAATCTCTGAAATGGCTGGACCGATTTTGACGGGACTTTTATTATCAGGTAGCTGATGTAATAAGGAGTAACTTAGGCTACTTTTATTTTAGAAAAATTCTTTTATTTTAGAAAAAACTAGGGTTAAGTGCATTTGGTCTCACTAAAAAATACATTGTTAAGTTCCGACATCCACGCGAACGAAGTCGCGGGCACAGCTAGTAACAAATAAATGTAATTTCTATCAGAAAACCCTTTGGCAAATAACACTTCACTATCAAACCCAAGACCAAACACCCAGCAGCCACGCTTGCGACTATTGTACCAATAAAACAGTAAAATAAGGACTAGAATATATTTTATGGGATTCACAAAAACATACTAAGTATAAAAAAAGTAAAGATCAAAAATTTAAAGTAAAATATTCATTCAATTATTTCCTAAGTAACGCGTGAGATAATATTAATAATAATAATATACCTTTCTTTTATATTATGCATCTCATATAAGCAAAGTGAAAAAAAAAATCGGAAGGAGACCGTTACAAAAGAGATGCGACGAGAGTTTAATATCGGTGCGTAGTCCAAAGACCTTTCATGTTCAGCCTTCAACGTTCAACACGAAAGAGAAGCTGCATATCAATTTCTTAAAATCAAGTACTATGAAAATACAAATAACATATTACGTATTTTGTTGAACAATAAAACGTCACAATGTCGAATAAAATCGAACCTCGATAATTTGATATGAAATTCCTGATGGCTTTGACTTTTTAGTCCTATACAGGACTGAAAATTCTCCCCGAAGGGTTAGGCAGAGGTGTAACATTCTAAACTCACAATTCACCGATGCCGTTATTAAGTCCCATGTAATAGGGGACGAGCCGATAGCTATTTCCCGGGCACTGTCGTTTTTTCTATCAGAAAATACCAATAAAACTTTCCCTGGCCGGGAATTTGGAGCCAAGACGTCACTCTCAGCAGTTGCACTTTCAACTACTAGAGAGACTATCAGTGAGACTGTTTAAATCATTCAAATAATATGTCGTGCGACATACTATTTCGATGGTTTAAATTTAGTAGATAGAAGCTAGTTAATGTATCAATATTCTTTTTATTCTATATTCATTAATTCACTTTGCTATACAACCCTTGCACTAAAAAGGTTTCAGGAAGCTAATGGTTTCGTCTAATAACACTAACGCCAATTACCACAAACCACGTTGTAATCCTATGTGGCCGTCAAAATATGTGATCGGTTTTCATAACCGCGGAACACTGAAAGCATTAATATTGAAACATGCGGAACCGCTCTCGGTGGCTGCAGCCGGACATCGATTATGGTAATAATGCCATTAAATTGCAAATACTCTACGTGGCAGATTTATAAGTTTGACTTGAACAAGGGTGTGGTGATAACAATCGCTAAGCTTCTGTTGCCAAGATTGACTTTGAGAAAGTTTGGCTAAAAACAAATTAATTTTGCTGTTAGCTAAAATGTTCGGTGTAAAATTTTCAGGGTAATATCCTTTATATATTTTGCACATGACTACACAAAAAGTATGGTAAAGTTTTTGCAGTGATAACCTGATCAGACCCTCCCGCATGGAAGACAAGTGTTTTACCGCTCGGAACTTCGAACCCAGCTCATATTGCCTCTGACGTTCCGAATTCATATGCAGATCAGAATTTGAATCTAACTTGGGTTAACGGTGAACGAAGACGTGATGAGCAAACCTGCAGAGCAGAAAGGGTATTATAAAGTTCTTGATGGTGTCAACTCCACCAACCCGCATCAGGTCAGCGTGGTGTAGGGCCTAACCCTTTACATTCTGACAATAATAGGCTGGATTATTATTATTTATAGTTTATGAAGAACCTGATGTTATCTTATCTCTAAAAGAACAATTAGGTAACTTAATTTGAGATACTAACATAATAATCTTCATGAAATATTGTCTCAATACCTTGGCCTAATATTGGTCGAAGTTAGCAAATGTTTAGTGCCCATTGAGAGATCACTTATGTTATATGCCACTTGTAATCAATTTAGTATATCTAAAGTAACTACGAAGTATGTCTAGATTATTTCAGGTTAGAAGACATATATTCTGTATTTCAATTGATCGTAGCTTGGGTTCACATTCCAACAGAGCGCCAGGTCTGCGCCATCGAATTGTTGGCTCTGTTCCAAAACACAAATGTTGCTTGTTGCTTCTCCTGCTAGAACACAGTAAGAGAAATTACTCTCATATACTGTGGTCAAGGCATAGGAATTGTTTCAACGGCGACTTGTTGTTTATCGATCTAATCACCATAGAGTAGACAACACAACCCAACGGATTAGTGGTTAAACGGTTGTGCCTAGACAAAGCAGTTTTCGGGTGATAAAATATGATAGCATAGTATGACAGCAATATTACCCGAAGAGGGAGAGGTGTGCTATTTATTACTGTATACCTACATATCGGGTATGCAGTTATTATGTCCTATAGAATATGAGGCGAACTTATTGCCATTTACCGAGCAAAATTCCAAACGCCATAGTGCCTCGAATGGGAACAGAATATGTTTTATTGAAAATAAACATCGCAGCTGCTTTGAAACGTAATTTTGACTCTAGTTATACGGATCCTAGGACCTCATACTCAGTAGCCGTGCATACGACCACTAGACATGAGACTATTAAAATGTACAGCTACTCCTAAAATGAAAATATATCCATATTACGATTACTTTTTCGCGATGTAACATTGTGACAGCCCTAAAACAAGTTAAAAGTTATGACGCGACCCTATATTGGATTTATTTTTTTAATCTTAAGTTTAAGGACAAAGTTACTTAAAGTTTACGGCCAGTAACAGTTATTTTACATTACATGGTATAAAAATAGAAGTAGATGGTCTAGCAGAATGAAATTGAAACAAGGAATAAAATAAGGATTAGTGTGCCATTCAAAAAATATATAGATTGACTTTTATTGACTTTTATTGACATTAAACACATTTTGTTTTTTTTTTCTACGGTAAGTTGTTTTAACACCTAATATAATAAAATTATAACTGAAAAGGAAATAATAGAAACATACATTCGCTAGCGCAGTTGACAAAAAAAGGTAAGTAAAAGTAATAATGAGAATTTTCAGCAGGCAAGCAATTTTATTTCAAAATGAGGTCATTTTCATCTTAATGTAAATAACAATTTCATAATAGATAGATAAATATACAGGGTGGTCAAATATAAATTAATATTAATTCGTAAAATCTAGCAGATATAGAAACCAGAGTCCTATTAACGTTTTTAAAGTGCCTGAGATTAGTCTGTACTAATAAAAAACATCTGCACTATATTTATTTAAATCCCCATTTATTGTTGTACGCCCAAAAGTTAAGATATAGCCATTAACATAATTACTTAGCTATTATTAATAGATACCTACGACTCACACATAAAGAAATTAATTAATTCATTGATCATTTCTAAAACGATCTCTTTGTTCCTGTTTCTTGTAAACACTCTTTTACAATGTTTTCTTTCTACCAAAGAGCAGCAGCGACGGATATTGAAAAGAAGCGGGGTCTATACTTTAATTTATGACTATAGTTTTATACTATGGATAGGAGTAGTGAGCCATACATTTTTATGCCTCAGAATGTTTTTTTTTTGTCGTAGTGAACCCTGTATAAATGATATCATGGCTTGGCGCTCTGTGACAACCGTAGTAATATGTTTCCTTAACATAAATAACGTAAACATAAAACGTAACACATAGCATCACGCCTGTACTCCCCGGAGGGTTAGGCAGAGGTGTACTATTGTACACCCTCATTTCGACGATGCGGTTATTGAGTCCCATGTAACAGCTGGCAAGCCTATTGCCATCGACCAGGCACAATTCCAGGCTCCGTGCTACTGAGAATTTTCATACATAAAAAAAACCAATAACACTTTACCCAACTCGGGAATTGCATTTAGGACCTCACGCTCAGCAGTCGCGCTTGCGATAGGCCAATGACGAGGTACGTTTTATCTCGTATTTTTATTGGTGTAGGTTGCGTTTTAGTCCAACTATATTTTATCAACAATACGACTGCAGTACCTATAATTCAAATAAGTGGACTTCTAAAAGAAAATCAGCGCATAGAATAATACACCCCATTGCTGACCCACTGTCGGGCATGGGTTTAATCCGCCACACTCGTTAGGTGCTTGTTCGGGGACCAGGACTACACACACCAACGAGAACTATTTGCATAGGCTTCCAGGCGACGTCTTTCTTCACCAATTACGCACTAATCAAATTCTAATCCATGATTACGAAAAGTCTGAAAATTGGGCCAAGCTTAAATTCAGATCCTGTCGCATGGAATAGTAAACTAAAATATTTATCCATAACTTTCCTTTCCACTTTCCGCAGACATTCGTCGCAGAAGTCTTCAGGGAGTCATACATTCACCAGTAAACACTTTCAGGTTGACATATAGACATTAACAGCCCCTGCATAGCCTGCCGTTTGATCTGCACTGCTCTATAATTCTCAAGGGGCTCTCCGACATGTGATTCGGGATTGGTACTTGAGTGTGCAGCGTTTATCGGAGACGAAACAGACGTGTCAAGTTTTAGGTCATCTGACATTAGCCATGAAGATATGATGATGTTTGAATGTGCACTTCTGAGAATAATTGTCTGTTACCAAGCTTCATATGATCAAAGGTAAATGCCCACTTTTGGTTATAATTTTGGCTGAGAATGCACAGTTGCACACAGTTAAAAAGACAAGAAGAAGGAGGTTTTATTAATGATAGAATTTTGAAGATGAAATATTTCTTCTCTTTTTTTTATGTTAAAGAAGTAATACTTTATCGTAATCATTTAATAAGTTTTCTGTTTTATGATCTGTAAACGTTATTCATGAAGTTCTATAGATTATTAATCATTTACACCGTCAAAATAACATAACGACTCAGATAAATAAAAACTATTTGTCTGCCACATTCGTCTTTCGACATCCAAGCTGATTACAAATATAGCGCAGGTAAAACTTTTGAAAGTCCTTCACATTTTATAATTTCCACAAAGCATACATTAACTCAAAAGCCCACGCACTATTGTGTTCATATGTTCTATTTTTCATCCACTTTACAATGAAAAATAGAAGCTAAAAGAATTCACAACCGTTCTAATAGCGAATGTTCAACCAGATCAATGTTTGATTTCGAATACCGCACTACGAATACCACAGGGATCCGATTCGGAAGCACACTCCAATCGAAATACAAATGACAATATTTCAGACATCCCGTTAAAAACCACAGAGTAAATAAAATTGCGTCGTCCAAAATCAGGTGACTCGATCTTGTCTTGATTTTCTGTTAGCAAATATTTATGCTGTTTCAATTTGTGTCAGATGCAAGTTAGAAGTTTCTGTTAAGGAAAATGGTTTAATTAATAGTGCCGTGAGCAGTGGAGGAATAATTAAAAAGTAGCTGCTTTTTGTTTTACAAAACTGTTCATGAAGATTGTTAATATTTTACCGGTTCTTGCAGTAGAAAACTAGTAACTAAATAACGGAATTAGAAATACTAATCTAAGAACTAAAGAGAATACTGTTGCTCATGTAGGCATGATCCACATTTCAAAAACTGAACTAAACATTGTCACGTGTCATTATCATCATCATTATCATCTCAACCCAAAGACGTCCACTGCTCGCATCGCATTCTCACGACCTTCACCAGGTCATTGGTCCATCTTGTATTGGGCATCCCCATGTTGCGCGTTTCGGTACGCGGTCGCCATTCCAGAACTACATGCATTGACAAATCCAAGCAACCTACCAACTACCCAATCTTGTCTACAGACTGAGGCAGTGTCAAAAATATCCACAATTAAATTACATTCCATTATTTAGGATCTGGTAGCAATACCTCGATTTATTTAATAAGTGGATTTTTGTTAATAATGGAGTTAAGTTAATAAGTGGACGCTTGTGGTGTAACCTTACGGCCATGATAATAGCCGCTAGCGACGTAGACTTGACGTATATTTCTTCCTCTTGTGTTTGTTTTGTTTCTCTTGTAAAAACGTAAACACTCCTTCTGAAAACCTTGGTAAATTTTCCTCTCGTCGCCGAATCTTACGGCTTGCTTTAAAAGAATACTAATATATACATTTCGTCACTTGACGTTAACCATTATCTAAATTACTATGAAGGTAACTTTACAAAACATTTTAATCCATTCGAAGACGTTGGATAAATATTCAGCAATTTATTTACCACAGTTACACCGTGCAATAAGAATTCAGTGCAAGCGAGCAACTTGAGCAACGAGCTCACTGAGCAACAAGCAACAAGAGCAATAGTTGGAAACAATGCTCGCTGTTGTCAGCGAGCAATGAATTAAATCCACAACGCTGGTATGAAATGAAACGCTCTGGTTTGGTTAGAAACGTGGTACATGGCAGTAGATGTACGTATAATAGGCCTCAAAGAATGTTGACCAATTATTTTGACGGTTCCTTTATAAATTGTTAAAAATAAAAATGTTAACATTTAAAATTATATATCTTTTATATCTTACACAATGTGACACCAGAATATACTTTTTATTGTTACGAGTTTTGCAATCAACTTGAGAATGCTCAACACTTTCTGCAGTCAACTATACGGAAATTCTTCCACTGTAACACTTTTTCAGGCTTCTGAGACATCAATCAGACTTTCTTTATTTGTTAATTAATTGTAAAAAAGCACCCTCACCTTTTTCTAATATGTTATATTGAACGGTTTTAGCACTGCACTTTCGAAATAGCGCCACTACTTTTATTACCTTACCGTAAATTTAAATTTACTCCTGCAATACAAAGATTTAAAATATTGCTGTTCCAAGAAAATGGTCAGTATTTAACGTTTTTTGCTTTTAAAACATTTTGTAAGCGTTGCTCATTACGGACATCATTTCAAAGTACTTTATTTTACCCTTATCAAACTCAAATATGCGGGAGAAGGGAAATTATCTGACAAAGTTTCATGTAATTTATTCGCTGCAAATGCCCTGTTCTGCAGCTGAACAAAGAACCGTTACCTAGAGTAGGCCCGCCGGGACCAGCCACTAGTTGTGTAGACTTTCTACCAGGAGGTTTCATCTTGATTAGTGATGCTGCTATTAGGTAAAGTGCCTTAGAATGTAATATCTCTAATGCCAAGAGAATGAATCGTATTTTAAGCCGTCTATTATTGCTTCAAAAATACTGACCATATCTAAGTGTCTAAAATGATGATTCTAGGGTCCATTACTATTGGTAACCGAACTTTTTCTTTCTAAATTATCGTAGGTTATCCTTTCACCGTAGAGTTGCGCTCAATCTGACGCGAATCAGAACACGCTGTGGCCTGCCGGCTCTCCCCTACTTCGATTGTTTTTATAGAAATTTCTCCTACATTTAGCGACAGTTTAAACCCAGTTTAAAGATGTGACGCACTCGTAATGCTAAAGTTTTATTGTAACTTCTACTATGTATATCGTTCACTTATGCATTGTACGCTGTGATACCCCACCGTACGCGCCCCGTACCGTAATTTGAAACAGCAAATCTTCTGTAATTATTTTTCAAAATCTAAAGTCGGTGTTCCGGCGCATTACTAACACAGAGATGCGGCCCTTTACTGACGTCGCCCCCGCCCGCGGCCCCACGCAGCCACTTCCGCGTTGCGTGTCCGCCGCTCGACTCGTTCATTTTTTTGCTGTCAAACTACTTACTATCATTCGAAATTTCACATTTATTCATTGTACTAAGCTAATGAAAGAACAATTATAATATCGTTAATTTGGAGTCAGATTTTTATTACTAATTATATTATCATCAATCATCCACACACCATGAAAAATAGAACAGTCGGTTGTACTTTTTAAAGAAAAAACTGCGCATAAGTGTAGATAATTTTCTAACTTTTATTATGCCAAGCTAAATAGTCATAACTGTAATAAATTACCACAAGAAATTCAATTATAATATCCTCGTTTCTGATGACGGAAGTGACGTACAAAATCAGCGTTCTACTTGCCGAGAACATATCTATCTGACTTGAAATCATTTTAAAACTTACCCAAATGTTAAATTTATCAAATTGAGAACAACCCTTGCGGCCATTTTGTATTTTATCATAGTCTTTTGTTCGTCAGGCATCATTCATCCGCGCAGTCATTAGTGGAATGTTTAAGCGTTTTGTTTGCACTCCGCTGAATTATTGCGATATTGTATAGTTTCTCTCATTTTTCATGACCGTGGATGACTGTTTAAGTTCTTGTGTTTGAGAATTGGGTGTTTTCTGTTCGAGGAAAAAGATTTTTAGGTGTATTAATTGTTGTAGTATTGCTTTATACGCAATTTATCCTTCGATGAGGGCTGTAACCCCAGGATAACCTGCTATAATGTACAAATATGGAAACAAATGCACAACTAGGAAAATGGATGGTGGCGGGGTACTCACGCGTTTTAGCTCTCTTCCTAGCCTGCTAATGGCTTCGGGACGTCCCGTAACTCTTGGTGGATCTTACACACACTTCCACACACACACGATTAATTTTAATAGTTTATTTTTTGAAAACCAGTTTTTTTTTCTTTGCAAACGTTTTCTTAGAGTCGAGAGTGAGTTGATGATTAAACGGAACGGAATGGAATGGAATGATTGGAGAATGGATGGAATAAGGAAGCGGAATTTGTGCATTTCGTTGAATATCTTTTAATACTTTAACATTATTAATACACCTAAATTAATTTTCTCTCCTTTTTGCACAGCTATTCTTGTTAAAAGGGTAACCAGCTTGGAAGTAATAGAAAAATTATTAAAAAAATTCTAAAACTTCCCTTAAGTCTGACTGAACCAAACACTTTTTACACAGTTAGATCGGTCAAGATTTTCACTTATTTCCAAATAATAATTTCATCTATCCTACTTATATTATTAATGCGAAAGTTTGTGAGGATGGATGGATGGATGGATCTTTGTTACTCTTTTACGCCAGAACGGCTGAACGGATCTGGATGAAGTTTGGCACAGAGAGAGATTATAATCTAGAATAGCACATAGGCTACTTTTATCCCGGGCTAATGTACGGGTTCGTAAACCATGCGGGCGAAGCCGCGAGCGGAAGCTAGTCATCTATAATAAGTATACAGGTAAAGCAATTAGTTTGATAAAGTATTATATGGTTTATTGTCCTTGACACTGAGTTCATCATCATTGCCATCTAGTAGCCAAAGTTTCAGAATCCTTGCTGCTGAGAATTTCCATACAGAAAAATCCAATAACCCTTTGTCCATTCACGATCAAAGTAATTCACATGTGCTCAAACTTTTGTGAAATAAATTAATCTCACTAATGTAGTCATAATTGCTTTTTCTACGGCATATTACAGATAAGTAAAGTGAGTGTATTACGTAAAAGTCAAAGCTATTGATTATGTTAGTTCGCGTGCTGTTTCAGCCCGATAGGTTCGCGTGTGAAACGCGGCAGGCGATCCTCGTATGTGGCAGTTTGAACGCTCGATAACCGTTAAGAGAACTATAAGTGTTCTTTGCTGCCAATGATATAACTCTTCAGATTTTAAAATGACACCCTGATTATGAAATGAATAAAAATAATGGTGCAGAATCTTAACTGCCTCACTGGTCTAGTGGTCGTAAGCGCGACTGCTGAGCGTGAGGTCCTGGGTTCGATTCCCTGGTCGGGCAAAGTGTTATTTGATTTTTCTGTATGGACATTCTCAGTAGCAGCACGGAGTCTGGAACTGTGCCCGGTAGATGGCAATAAGCTATCCCCCTATTACATGGGAATCAATAACGGCATTGGCGAAATGTGGGTGTACAATAGTAAAGCTCTGCTTAACTCTTGGGAGAATACAGGCTTGATCCTATGTTATGTTATATATTATAGAATCTTAAATATGCGTTTTGTATTTATGTTCAGACCAAAGCATTTGTTAACGTTGTACTTCTTTAATATGGTTATTGTAGGTTCAATACCAGGAACGGCTCCAGAATTCAAAGTAAGGGCGATTCTGCGCAACTGAAAGCGAAATCGTGCAATACCAAACCCACAGTTACGCTTCATAGGGTTAAAACAAAAGCCTTGTACAGCGAGAGTAAGCGTCTAGCGTTCGGTAAACGCGTCGATTGTCAAAACAAAACACGATTAAGAAAACGGTTTCAAACCGCTCCATGCGTAACCAGCCTTAATTTTCTACCGATAAAACAGCAAAATAAGTAAAATATTGTTGTTCAAATTAAAAGGTACTCTATCTTGGTTTAATTAGAAAATACGGTTTCTGGAGCGTGAACACAGGTCATTCGATTCAATGTTAGGTCGAAACGTTGTTGAATAGCATGATAGCATTGTTAAGAATTTATAGAGGTCACGAATTGAATGTAGAAATTAATATTTAAGTTGATGTTGCTTGTTATAAATTCTTTCGAATGATGCACGCGAGCTTCAAAGTGGGTTCTTGGTGTTGCATGAAACCTGTATGTAAGTAGGTAATAATTTCAATAATTCCGGATGGAGGAATATAAAAGAATGGACAGGAGTTGCGAGTGCTGCCCAACTGTTTCACCTCGAGATAGAGAGCAATAGAGAGGAGTTGGCAAAGCTGATTGCCGACTTTCGCTAGTCGAAGAGGCACCTTTAGAAGAAGAAGAAGAAGGATGGAGGAACTATTCTAGATGAAGATATATAAAAATAGTTAGGTGTTGGAGAGACGATTTCTGTTTTCATCCCTGTGGTGCACAGTAGGGAGAATATCAGTGGATATCACGCACACACATACACACACAGGACTCACCGTCAGTGGTTTAATAGGTAAGAGGTAGATAGCCTTTTGATGGACACAAAAAAAGTACGCCCTGCACTTATGGCACGGTTTGATAGAGGTCGTAGAATCAATCTTGATCGTGTTAATTATGTTTAAAGAGTAAGTACTTTCACAAATAGTCCACTGAAAAATGTTGCATGTAAGAATTCCATACCTAATTTGAACCCAAACAATTAAATCTTGATACTTAATATCCTTTAACCTAAATTCCATTAAAAAAAAACCAAAAGAATTTTATGACACATAAAAATATACACTTAATCACGTATACGAAAATCGAATCAAGCCATATCTTACGATCAGATATAAAGATTTTTACACAGAGTATACGATGCAATAAAGTGCCAAGTGTGAGCTGAACGTCGCCTTAACTCAATACAGAGTCGATCATCAAAAGGCAGCGTCTTTAAATTGACTTTGCCACCGTAACAAGAATCGAATAACTCTGCACAAGGGTTCCTTGTAAATGAGATTCATCCGTGAACATTTTAACACGATAAAGCTTCGGTAAATATTTTTCCAATATTTTCCTTGATCGAATACAGTAAAGAGTGTTGAGTAAGTTAAGTGGACCTATGGTAAGTTCATTCCATTTTTTACTTCACACTTATTTTTACCTCTGAACTACAAGAAGTTTATGGAAATATCTTTTTAAATAGAAAATACTTTTATAGTGTGACTTTGTTTGACTGTTTACACAGAAGAGAGTTTCATTATTATTTCTCAAATGAATTAAATTGACGAGATTGAAGGTGCCCCAAATTAAACTGAAGACGTTGTTTCTATAGAAGAACGAGGTATGGTGTTTCTCCATTGAAAAGGGAGGATCCTCCGACCAGGCAAGGTGGTTAGCCTGGTGGGCCGAAGCCCAACGATTGATGTCGGACATTCGTATATGTGTTAGAATGATTGTTAACTGTCATAGTACAATTCAGGGTTTGTTGTTGTAGCTTCACTCCGATAGATGGTGCTTTACTTTTTGCCATGTTAATAATAATGTTGAGTAATAGTCGCCACAGTCTCTATCGTAGTATTTTCTACGAGATTCTTATCCTATCGTGTTCGGCTCTTGCATAAGCTCGCATGTAAATATCGCTCAAGTTGTGGTAAAAAAATCTTCCAACTGTCGACGTTCTGCTCGGGGCAAACCGAACCCTCTGAGATATCGTCACTCGGAGAGAACTAGACTTAGGTAATCTGCGGCATCCGACAAACAGATTATAAGTAAATAAATAAAAGAAATTTTCGCTCCATAATTGGAAGGTTTAATCAACTTAGCTCACTTGCCACCATTCCCTACAACTGAACTCAAACAGATTACATGTAAGGTGCGCCTTAACCAGGCATTACTCTTATCAGACGGTTATGTGTGTGCCGACGCTTAGGAAGTATCAAAACCTGAAGGTTACGCTATAACACGGTCGCTCGATTGTCGGAGCCGCCGAATATTAGCTTGTGATATGGTTAATAGAATGTCTGGTACGTAAATCGAAATCTGTTTCGGGTACGTTCAAGCTAATATTGTCAAATCATGTAATATCCATTTAAGTACTTCGATTCTTTAGTTGGTAAAAAATATAAACTAACAGTGGTTTAAGTGGATGAACAATTCAATGTAATTCACCAATCTTTACTGGATTCAAGTGGTGGTGTAGAGATGGGAATGTTGCAGCAGTGGTATAGCACCTGAATTCAGTATTTGGCCTTCGGCATGTGGGATTCGGCAGCCTGATTATCGACGTAGTAATCAGTTTGCGACATGCGTAGATCGTGCTACATCCTATATATCCTATCAAACGTCGTTTTTTTGTCATATATGTATGACCAAACAGTGAGGCTGCTGTCGCGTGGCTATCGCATGGCTGTCGCGTTGCTGTACCTATTTTTACGTGATTCGGGTGCGGCATAAAAGAGCATGGGCAACACTATACCCTTGTGTTATTATCTTGCTATCTATTTATTACTAACGATCCCATTGGAAAACCTCATACCGTAATCGAAAGATCAGGCACGGTAGCTATTGAGCTAGTCACCTAGTACCATAATCACAAAAAAAAATATCACTCATACTTGCTCTTAAAATGATACTGTACGTTCTGTAGAGCATGTAGTGTTTACCTGTCCTAATTGTCCTTAAATAAATAAATAAATTCAACCCATTACTGTCCCACTGCTGGGCAAGGGTCTCTTCTCAGAATGAGAAGGGGTAGGCCTTAGTCCACCACGCTGGCCCGGTGCGAGTTGGCGGACTACACATACCGTCGAGAACTTTATGGAGCCCTCTCAGGTGTGCAGGTTTCCTCACGATGTTTTTCCTTCACCGTAAATGCAAGTGATAATCAAATTCTGATCCGCACATGATTCCGAAAAGTCAGAGGTGCGGACCGGGTTTGAACGCGGAAGTCCTGCATGGAAGGCAAGCGTTCAACCGCTAGGCTATCACTGCTTGTCCTTATTTAATGTAAAAGCCATTGGTAGACGTAAAATAAATCTTCATAACGAACAGAAGAACAAGAAAATCTTAAGGTTCCTATATTTCACGTACATTTCGTGAAACTAGACTAAGTACGGTAATAATTTTGGGTCTGATAACTAAGAGTGTAATATAAGACTACACTATTACGCCAGTAATAGCTGAGGCCCTTATAAATGAAGGGGAAAGGTTTCCAGTTTATCTAAAATTACTTGACATTATTTTTATAGGTCCCTTTTTAAAATAAAGCCGATATTGTGAACTCGGCGAATAAATTCTATAGTGTGTGAAAAATAGAAAGTAAGGTGTTCTTATTAAGAAGGGTTTGGTCCGTTGGTGTCTCGACATGTCTCATCAGTCTGGTAGTTGGAAACTGCTGAGCGTGAAGTCTTAGGTTTGATTTCCAGGTCGGGTAAAGTGTTATTGACTATTTCTGATAACACATGAAACGATTTTTTTTAGGATATTAAATAAATAGTTATGTTTTTGCAGAAACAGGCGAGGAACAGATTGCCTCCGTGTGAAGAAAATTTGGAAATAAACCCTTCAAGCTTGTGTTCGTTAAGAAATGTGTCTTTGACAATCGATACATTGTTTGTTTGTAAAGCTAACTAATGAAATCAGGTGTTACTTTCGGAAATCAGTGATAACATACAAGATATATGATACTAATTGCTACTAAATATTGTAATTGCATATTTTGTAACGAAGTTTGGAATTTACCCTGCTAACTGATAAATAAGTACATGTTAATGTTGTGTCGTATCCAGTTGCCAATTAATACTTGATAAGACACGATCACTTCTTCAAGACAATTTTAGAAGGAAAGCGAGGAAGGGGAAGACCTAGACGAAACTTTGCACAACAAGTTAAGGAGAACGTAGTGGTAGACTCGCATCAAGAGGTCAAAACGAAGACAGAAAATAGAGAGCAGTGGCGATTGCTCCATCGACAAGAGCTAAGCTCTTAAATTAAAGAAGAAGAAATGTTGTTTCTCATGAAGTGAAATTTATGGTAAATTCTTTTGAAAAAGTTAAGGTTTTTAATCTTATCTCCGAATCAAACCCCTACGACTTCTGGTTAGAACCAGTTGTTTTCCAAATATGGCCCAGTACAGAAAATGATGACTCTCGGGTTCGTTTACCGTGTTTTTACGCCATACATCATGTGATGATAATATGGCACTCCACTCCACTCCTATTACACCTAAATACGTACAGCCTAAAACACGACCGTACATAGGCAGCAACGTTTATCGGTAAACTAATATCATAATAGCGATTGAAAATTCTCAGTAGTAGTACGGAGTTTGAAACCGACCCCGCTAGACTCAATATCAGCATCAATGAAATGTGAGTGTTATTGTGCCTATCCTACGGGGAATATGGGCGTGGTACATTAGGTATATTATGTTACAGCGATAAGATTGCGCAAATCAGTCAACAACAGGCTTCTAATAAGCTATGAAAAGAAATTCTTAATGTAGTAAAACAAATTTTGGTTTCATGCCCTATCGATGGACCCGATCTGAAAGCATTATGTGTTCAGTGATCCAGAAAATTTGCTTTTAGGAACTTTGCGACGTTGCTTAAAAGTAATGCTTTGATACTATATCGATTAGGTGCAGAATAGGAGGCTAGATTATTATATTTGGCCGCACGAAATTCTTAGGAGGCATGATATGGCCACCTTCCTAGCGTTGTTCTGGCTCATTGCCAGGCTCGGTTTGTTGATTCTTCTTTACTTTGCCGGCAAAATATTGAATAATTTTAACGTAAAATCACCAGATAAACATGAAGTTTCCTCAGTAAGGCATTTGTGCTTGAAACTTCATCTTTCACTTGTACCTTTTCACTTATTAAATAGTTCTAATAATGATTTAATTATATGTAGAATAGATATACTTGAATGTCTCTTTGTTCCATTGTACATATATACAAAATGTTTGATACGTACTTTGCTTTTAATATACCTACAAGCTGTTCCTTTATTAAACTCAAACTCAAACGTTTATTTGATTTCCTTTACTTTTAATGATCGTGTTGTGAACATGTAAAATGGTTTTATTGTTATCTCTTGCCTATTAGTTGAAATTGGCAAGTGTATGAGGTGTTAAAGCAGTATAAGTTTTTTATTGATATTAAATTAATTTTTATGAATAAAAAAATGTTCATACAAAAATCAATTATATATATGTAAGTGTTCATTTTTGACCCGGGTACGTCTTAAAACTGCGGCCAAACACCGGAGGACGGGCAGCAGCGTCCTCTCACTAATCGGTGAGCCACTGCGATCCCCAAGCCGCCTGCCAAGCGTGGGGATTATGGCAAACCCTCAGCTGTGGACGTCTTCTGGCTGATGATGATGATGAAGTGATTTAGTCTTTTGAACTATTAAATCTAATGTATTTGGCAAGATATTCTATCAACATTACATAATAATAACAGACAGATAGACGTTAGGGGCGATACCAACCAACCTGATAACCTAAATATTCCGATCCCACGTCGATGATGGCTGAAATTCAATTCTGAATACTCAATCATTTATTCATGATTAGGTCGCAGAGGTGTAGCTTTTACACGCTGTGCAAAATAACGGATTTAGCCGTTCAGATTGGAGATTACCGAAAGCTCTACAACTTTATTTTTTATCTACAATAAACAGTCCTGAAAACTGGTACAAACATCTTTTTAAAAATTGAATGTCAAATAAATTTATATAAATAGGTTTGTGTTCAAAGACTTCACAGTAAAAACTTTGTCTAAAACTTCTTTTGTATATCGCTATATGTATTACTAGCTCCCGCCCGCAGCTTCGCCCGCGTGGTTTACGAACCCGTACATTTTTCCGGGATAAAAAGTAGCCTATGTGCTATTCCAGGCTATAATCTGTCTCTGTGCCAAATTTCATCCAGATCCTTTCAGTATTTTTTACGTGAAACAAACATCCATCCATCCTCACAAACTTTCCCATTTTTTTTTTGTGACTGCCCCACACTTTAATTTCTCCTTTATCGTGGGTACAGTTTACAAACATACATGTCACATGCACACACAACCAGACCCGAAACAATTATTTGTAGATCATACAAATATTTGTTCCGTGCGGGGATCGAACCCGCGACACGTAGCGCGGAAAGCTAATCGCTTAGCCACTGCGCCAACCGTGTCGTCTGATTTATAATATTAGTAGGGTAGGATATTGTAGGTATACATATCTGACTGACTGTTAGTCACCTACTTGTCAGAGTTAATTAATGTAATCCAAAGAAAGTGGCGCAGTGGCTAAGCGATTACCTTTCTGCGCTGTGTCACGAGCTCGATTACATACACATGCATCAAATATTTGTATGATATACAGATAGTTGTTGCAGGTCTGGTTATGTGTGCATGTGACTTGTATGTTTGTAAATTGTACCCCCAATACAAGATACAGGACAAATCCTAGGGTGTACAACGTTATTTAAAAAAAATAAACTTACGCATAACACTCTTACCTGTAGATACGTGTTCAGCTTAATTAATAAGCACTTAATTTTAAACCAAACAAAAATATTGTTGCTACATAAAATTTATTTGATAATTTCGTATCCTTATTTCAGGCCTAAAAACCCTACATTTAAATACAACAGCCAAAAATACTTTTCCACCATTCTACAAAACTGGCCTCACTGGGCCCAGCGTGTCGAAACAAAAACTGACAGACGGACAGACACTGACTTTATTCCTGAATGTCCCGCTAAATTCAATTTTAGTAGGGATAAAAATAGTACGGATAAAAATGTGGCCGATGCATAATGTATGACGCGGATCGAAGCTTTTATGGCTTTACAAGGTTCCACTGATGACGCAAGCTAACTCTATTGATATGTAAGTATACTAAAAGAAGATTTATGATGATACCTTTTTTATGTGTTGAAAATACTCATGGAATATCCTCTACCTGGGGTAGATAGAGGTGTCCGGTCTCTTACTAAACTGACCACTAGTCCAGTTCAGCACGTGATTGTTGGACTCGGGAACTCTAAGGAGGCCACGCTGATGCTCACTATGGTGCCTAATAAAAAGGCACTCCGAAGGGAGCCTGTGAAAGGTTCCTCACGTTACCTTCTGTGTGCTGTGCACGTAAATATGTGACGCCGTGTTCCCAAGAGCTGTTAGATATGAAAATGGTACCTACTGACCACAGAAATCTAAATAATAAGTCAATAGAAATGCTGCCTACTCATCTTGTCTACCGCTTGTAATGTGTTTGCAACATACATATTTTGCATCTAAAGCAATAAAAAATACACTCAATTTTATGAAAATACGTCACATTTTTGCATACACGCACTCACTGTTTTGTTGTACTGCAATTCTAATAATCTTCTCAAAAGGGAAGTACCGCGGCCTTCTTCCTAAAATAATCTACTTTCATCAAATATTAGGCACACTCTCTTTCAAACCCATCTAAGTTCTCATATAACTGACTCAAAATATCGTCGTTCTCTCGACCCAGAAATTAAATCAAGTATGCTTGTCTAGCTTTACTGTGAATCTACTCGAAATCTATTTTAGTCTCTTGTCTGGAGTCGTATCCATACGTGAGTTTGGTCGATCATCGGATTAGCCGATAGACTCGAACGTAGACGTTACAATGAGCGATCTTTATGGAATATCATATCGAATAATTCATGGAAATATTTTCGTAATCACCATATTCTGGAAGCGGGACAGTGATGTTAGTAATATGTGGTTATTATTGGATAATATCGCCATAATTATCTCGCGTTTTACAAACTGGAAAGGAGGTCTTTTGAGCTATGATTCTATAAGTCCATCGTTACATTAATAAGTGCCTGAATCTAGTGAATCTAGTGGTCGCAAGCGTGGCTTCCGAGTGTGAGGTCCTGGGTTCAACAATGGGTCAGACAAATAATTATTTATCTCTTAGAAAATTTAAAAGTATTATTCGTAGCAACAGATATTTATGAAACTTTCCCTCAAACTTCATTTTCATTCAGACAACAATGTTTTGACGGCATGGTTGGCGCAGTGGCTAAGTGATTAGCTTTCTGCGCTAGGTATCGCAGGTTCGATCCCCGCACGGAACAAATATTTGTATGATCTAAAAATAATTGTTTCGGGTCTGGTTGTGTGTGCATGTGACATGTATGTTTGTAAACTGTCCCCACGACACAGGAGAAAGCCTAGTGTGGGGCAATGTTTTTAAAAGAAAAAAGACTTTCACATAAAACTCAAAAATAATGTCTTGCCCATTTTAGGTACGAGTGGTAATAAGTATCATTCTATTATTCTGATACACTGCCCAATCTTAGTAGTAATTTTGATTATTTATTATGTAGACACCTATAACATATGTGCAAAGTCGAGGTCGCAGAGGTCAAAAGTTAACACTAATACCTATAGTCTGTGTAACAAACTAACTTGGACCCAGTTCCTTAATTGACCAAAATATGCGCTAACATAACGCGCGCATACCAACAGGACAAGCAGTCATCTTGAAGTTTAATTCCATATCAGTTATGTGGAACATGCTCAGGTAAGCTCTCCCTTTGTGCAGGATCAAAGGATCGGCCGGGTCGGTGGGGATTAATACGGCCCTATTCAATAGTATATGCGAGATCAGTGTTACTAGATGTGTTATGAAAAAATGTTGATTATTCCTGATAAATGGAGTAATTGAACTTGAAAAATGCAGAACCTAAGTATCAACTTATTAAACATAACATAACATAGCATCACGCCTGTACAGTGTACACCCACATTCCACCGATGCCGTTATTAAGTCCCATGTCCAAAAGGGGGCGAGCCCATTGCCATCTACCAGGAACTCATAGTATTTATTATATACTAGCTTTTGCCCGCGACTTCGTACGCCTAGAATTTAGAATCTGATATTTTCCTGCGTTAAAATGGATCCTATATTTTAAGTTAGACCTCTAGCAATACATCGGTGACAACTGCATTCAATTCTATGCTGTAGTTTTTGCGTGGTACGTGCACAAACATACAGACAAACAGACAGACAAAAATTCTAAAAACTGTTGTTTTGGCTTCTGTTGCTCTAATAAAGACCCCTCATATTAGTTTTTCTCCAATATGTATAATGTACAGACATCGGCCTGTTATAATTTTATTATATGTATAATGTGACCCGAGTACGTCCTAAAACTGCGGCCAGACACCGGAGGATGGGCAGCAGCGTCCTCTCACTAATCGGTGAGCCACTGCGATCCCCAATCCGCCTGCCAAGCGTGGGGATTATGGCAAATCCCTCCCTTGGAGGAGGCCTTCGTTCAGCAGTGGACGTCTTCTGGCTGATGATGATGATGATGATGATAATGTGTATAGATGTCGCTTCTAGAATATCTAAATCAGTAATCTTATACTGAATGCGACATACAATCTACGGAGATCGGATTATGACACTTAAATAGGGGTCCTTTGATAACCACATGTGTTTCGCTATCGAGATTAATATTGGGATTTTTGTAATACGTATGAAAGATGTTCTTATAGTCATCTTCTTGGGTCTATTAATACTTTTAGATTAGATCTGAACTTAATCTTGACCATGTTGTACCTACGTATTTTTTTTATGAAGGTTTATGATTTTTCTTTTTTTATACCAAATAGGCTTTTATTTTACCAATATCCTATACGACATGTATTTATATTATAATACATACATACATACATGCATAAAGTCACGCCGTTTTCCCATGGGGGTAGGCAGAAGCTACGGAATGCCACGTGCTACGATCCTTATATAACCTTTTTGCTTCATCTACGTTCATGCATCGTTTCATACATAAACGCCGGTTGTGGGTACTGCACAACTGACTTTTATGAAGCACATCACCAATAAGGTCCGTATATGTCCTTCTAGGGCGTCCCCTCCTGGTGTTTCCACTGACAACCGCGTTAAATTAACCTTTCGTTAATCGCCTTATTTATATTATAACTATTGTATAATGTTGTTTATAGTCGCGTTCTCGAAAACGGCTCTAACGATTTCGGTGAGATTCACAATATAGGAGTTTTCGGGAGCGAAAAATCGATCTAGCTAGGTCTCGTCTAAGGAGAAATGCTTTACCAATAAAATAAAAAAGATTTTGTCCCGAACGATATTTTTATTGTAAGTGACAATATCGTAGGATTAAGCACGCTTACCAAAAAGATTAAAGTCAAATAATTTAAGAACTGTCAGTCAAAAGCAACGCAAAGTGAGAACTGAGATAATGTGAAGTATGTTATACTAGCTTCATATTTTGAAAGGTTCTCAAACACATGTACCTACACAAACAAGTTGACATTTTCTTCACATAACTCGTTCTAACATGACGTCATAGGCACAGTAGCGACCTCATTACGGATGCGTGCAAATAGGGCGCCAAACAGTGTTCTGGTTTCGGTCGTGTTTTGAAATTATCATACTACAGGATCAATGAGAGCAAACCTGTTGGTAAAGTATTACGCCTAGAATTTAGAATCTGATATTTTCCTGCGGTAAAATGGACCCTATATTTTAAGTTAGACCCTAGAGGACAATACATCGGTGAAAACTGCATTAAATTCCATGCAGTGGTTTTTGTGTGATGTGTGTATAAACATACAGACAAAAATTATGTTACTTTAATAAAGACCCCCATATTAGTTTTTCTCCAATATCTATAATGTACAGACATCGGCCTGTTATAATTCTATTATATGTATAAATGTACCTAGATAATGTATGAAAATTAACAATATTAAATTGAACTTAGTGTACATATATTCGGTCTTTAATGAGAGACTAGTAATACGAAGGCGCTCTCCGTAGAAGGAGAATCAGTGTCTGTAGAACGCTGCATACCGTACATCCTCAAAACCTCTTATGCAGCATAAATACCCAAACTCCGCTGCAATAAACCTGATACATTTAGCTGTCCCATAAATCGCCCAGGATTTCGGACAGCAAATTAATTAATTTATGTAAACTTAGTTCAGTAACTAGTTGTGAGTGAGCGCTCTAGAAGGTTTGGTCATTAATCCACGCCGGGTGCTGCCTCCAAGTTATTGCAGCGTTTGGATTCAAGGAGGTAGTACTTTAGTGGAGTCAGCAAGTATGATGTCATCATTTATCTTGTTGCTTCTGGTTTTTTAATGCTTGAGTTTTTGAGTACAGTTTACTACTACTAACTTGAAATTACTATCTGTGTATCATAGAAATATTATTGCCGTGCCGGAATCGAAGCTGCGATACGTAGTGTAGAAAGCCAATTTCTATTTTTATATTGATTTAGTTAGGTGTTTTTATCATGATACCAAGACTGATGAAAAAGGGGTTGCTCTGCCGTCTCAAATATGTGATATCATTTTGATTAGGGAGATGACTATACGCACTATCTTATGTTTAAGCTGCTGTTTACCGCATTTTAAACCGTATTTACGAGTAAATAAGTTAGATTTGTATTACATCGATGCTCACCACTATACTACAATACGTTACTAACAGCACATCACTATTCAAACGTCCATCAGTAATTCTATACACAACTGTGTACTTACTGTTTTCATGTCTCTATCATCGCCAAGTTTAAAAAAATGTTGCCAAAACTTAGTAATAAAACTTTAAAACTGTTTTATTTGTTTTCTGTTCTAAAAAATGATATCATTAAAAGTATCGCTTAGCTGCCGCTAGCTTCTGACAAAATTGTCTTGAAATTGCCTTGAAATACGCGCAAAATAGGTGTTTGGGCGTTAACGTTTCTTATATCTAAATCTTAACGAATCAATTTGATTTTGGTCTCTATCGTTTTGTCAGATTATAAGCTAGGTCGACACAATTTGACTTTTTCAAAATGTTGTTTAATTTAATAACTATCACGAGATAGGTATAAGGAAGATCTTTAGTTAAAAAACGCATTTTGAAGGTTAATTATTTCTCAATCTATAAAAAATATCAAAAAAACAAAAACATCACGACCTAGTTTTTACAGTCAGTAGCGCGCGCGCCTCGTTAGCGACAGGTGTGTGTTAGACTGCGTGCGCCGGGGTCATTAACCTATGACAATGGCTTCTAATGTAATCAAGTGCCCGGGGTGTAACCTAGTCATTTGTGAAGTGTTGGCGTTTGTAAAAAACAAACTTGATGTGATGGACGAGGACAGTCTAAGTAAAATATGTGTGACGGCGTTTTCGTCGGAAGAAATACAAAATGCAAAGAAATTGCTGTTTGACTCAATTCCATCGGGTCAGCAGTTGAAAATTCGTAAAGGTGATAAGAAATCGCAACGGGACATTGAAGATATTATCACGCTTCTGAAGCAGACTGACCCAGAGATTGTTCCGGTTTTTGTTGCCCGTGACCTTCAAAAGTTACCACCAGTAACGTTTGACCATGTCGACGTGACGCGGCTCCTCAAGGATATTTTGGTGTTAAGGGATGAACTAAAGGCAGTTAAGGACAACTATGTTACAATGGAAACTTTCAACGCATTGCAAAGAAATGTCGATGCCATAAAAACATCGTCCTCAAGTTTCAACGATGAATTTTGCAACGTTAATTTGAAAAGAGGCTGTCAACGGCAAACTGAATACAATTGTGACAGTGGTCCGATGGGACTATATCATTTGTCTCAATCTAGTCCCAACAGTGATAATACTCCATTGGCAAATACAGTGGCATCACCAAATGTAACATTTGTAAATTCATATCGAGAAATAAGAACAAATGTCGGTATGACTAACGGACAAAAAGGTGTAAACAACCACTGTGCGCCTTCAATACCGCGAATGTCGGAACAGGTAATTAGTATTGTCACCGACACTCCAAGGAATGTGCAAACAAAACCGCCTTTGTCGCATAGTCAATTAGTGCGCGCAAAGTCACCGATGTTACACACTGACTCGGGCTCTGCGCTGCCAAAACAACAAATATGCCCGCTGGATGCCCGTGCGACTTTAGCCGATATAGTTAAGGCGCCCGGAGAATGGAAAACCGGAAGTGTAACGGAAGAATGGAAAATAGTTCAGAAGAATAGGCACAGAAACAGAATTGTAGGGAAAAAAGGTGTTGCAGCTGCAGATCCGAACGGGAAATTTAAAGCGGCAGACATAAAAATACCGTTGTTTATATACAATGTTGACAAGTCTACTACCCATAATGATATAAGTGCGCATGTGTTCAATAAGTCTCAAATTCATGTCTCAATAAATAAATTAGCCATGAAAAGTGATAAAGGTTATGACGCATACAAAGTGTTAGTACCAAAGCATAAATTGGACTTATTTTTAGATGAACAATTTTGGCCCGAGGGCGTATTGTTTAGGCGTTTTGTGGAATTCTCAAAAGCCAAAGTGATTGATAAGGCAGAGCAAGACCCAAACAATGGATAGTACATCTACAAACAGGTACTATACTTTTTTAAGTTTTAATTGTAAGAGTATTGCGCGCTCAATGGACTGTGTGAGAAACATATGTAAGTCGGCGGATATAGTTGCGCTTCAAGAGACGTGGTTACTACAGCATGACATACCAGTACTAGGTACTATAGACCCGGAATTTTCATACACCGGTAACACGGCTGTGGACATTTCTTCAGGGGTTCTGCGTGGACGGCCGCATGGTGGCGTCGCACTACTATGGCGTAGAAGTTTATTTCCATGTGTCTCCGTAATTCAGTGCAAAAGTGTTCGTTTAACGGGTATAAAGGTTACAACAAGTAGTAAATCAATGATAATACTGTCGGTTTATATGCCCACGGATGATCGTGATAATTTAGGTGAGTTCTCATCATGTTTGGGTGAATTGTATGCGATCATTGAAAATGAAGATGTAGACTTGGTTTATTTGTTGGGTGATTTTAATGCGCATCCTGACATGCCTTTTTACAACGAGCTTAAGGAATATTGTAGTGAACAACAACTGTGTATAGTGGACACTGATCTCTTGCCTGCAGATTCATATACATACGTTAGCGATAGTCACGGATGTAGGAGGTGGCTTGATCACTGTGTGACTACATTAGCGGCTAGAAAAACTGTTGACAGTGTAAAAATTCATTACAATGTGTTTTGGTCTGATCATTTGCCGATAGAAATTGTAATTAACCTAGGTAAATGCACACCCAGTACTCTAGTATATAATTGTATAAATAATATAAATACAAAAAATGGAGTTATATGGGGTGATAGGGACCAATTTCAAATACACAACTATCATAATATATGTCACAATAAATTAAAACTTATTGAATTCCCAAGTGAGTTAAGCGTCTGTGCAGATAAGTTGTGTGATAATTTTGAGCACAGAGTTGTGATTAATAAATTGTACAGAGCTGTTATTGCAGTGCTTGTAGAAGCATCTGTATCCAGTCACAAAAACAAACATGTGAGGGGACGCCACATTACGGGTTGGAATAAGCATGTTCGGGATGCACATCTTAAGGCCAGATTCCATTTCCAAGAGTGGTGCTTGTATGGTAAGCCAAAGTCGGGAAGGCTGTATGAGGCCATGCGTAACTCTAGAATAGATTTCAAAGCCAAACTGAAATACTGCCTTAATCATAAAGACCAAATAAAGATGGATATAATTGCCGAACATCATAAATCTAAGAACTTCAGTCAGTTTTGGAAGGCTACAAATAAACTTAAGCCAAGGGTGTGTCTCCCCGCCAATGTACAGGGGATAAGTGCCCCCCGTGATGTGGCTAACCTATTTAGGGATCATTTTAGAGTGGAACCTCTTTTGAAACAGGAAGAGAGCGAGGTGATGTTTTGTGCTGGGAGTAACGGTTCCGGTGACGCATCTGTTAAAATAACTTATGCAGAGGTTGATAGGGTTATTAAACAGATGACCAGAGGGAAGTCGCCGGGGCACGACGGTCTCAGTATCGAGCATCTGCAACATGCGGGTGTGCATCTGCCTAGGGTCCTGTCCATGTTGTTTACCTTCTGTCTACGTCATAACTACCTACCAGATGAGCTCATGAAGACCATAGTAGTACCTATAATTAAAAATAAGACTGGTGACGCATCTGACAAGGGAAATTATAGACCTATATCGCTGGCCACGACCCTGGGCAAGGTACTGGATGGTGTGCTTAACAGATACTTAAGCGAACACGTCTCTCTGCATGATGCTCAGTTCGGTTTCCGACCCGGGCTGTCCACAGAATCCGCAGTACTGTGTCTTAAGCATACCGTCCGGTACTACACTGACAGAAGAACACCCGTATACGCCTGTTTCCTGGACCTGTCAAAGGCGTTTGACATGGTGTCATATAACGTTTTATGGAAAAAGATGCAACTTAACACCAGGTTGCCTGTAGAAATTATTAATTTATTTAGATATTGGTATGATAATCAAATCAATGTTGTCAAGTGGATGAATGAATGCTCAGATGAGTATAGGATGGAGTGTGGTGTGAGGCAGGGTGGATTAACCTCACCCACTCTCTTTAACTTATACATAAATGGACTGATCGAGGAGCTCAGCAGTGCTGGTGTCGGTTGCTCAGTGGATGGTGTTTTTACAAATAACATTAGCTATGCTGATGACATGGTGCTGCTGGGCCCCTCAATCAACTCCTTGAGATCACTGTTGTCCATATGTGAGCGCTACGCAGTGACCCACGGGCTTAAATATAATGTCAAAAAAAGCGAACTGTTAGTTTTTAAAGCGGGGGTTAAAACTTACTCTGTTCCTCCGATCACATTAAATGGAACCGTCCTACAGCAAGTGTGTAATTTTAAGTACTTGGGCCATTGGGTAAATGAGACTCTAAATGATGATATGGATATGGATAGGGAACGCAGAGCATTGTCGGTAAGGGGTAATATGCTTTCCCGCAGGTTTGCGCGATGCTCACGTAATGTTAAAGTCACACTTTTCAAAAGCTATTGTCAAACGCTATACACGTGCAACCTGTGGAGCAATTACTCGAATAAAGCCTACAATGCTCTGCGTGTCCAATATAACAACGCGTTCAGAGGTTTGTTGAGGCTCCCGTGGCGGTGCAGTGCCTCCAGCATGTTCGCTGACCACGGCACGGATGGCTTCCACGCGGTGCTTCGTAAAAGAGCGGCCTCCCTATGGTCTAGGGTAAAGGGTAGCACCAACACACTGCTGAACGTGGTGTCGGGTAGAATGGACAGTCCAATTCTGAGGCATTGGTCTCGCATGCATGTCCAAAATAATAATAATAATTTTAAATTTTACTAACATAGCTATAAGTAATTACCTACTAACAAATATGGACCTGTATATTTTTAATTGTGTGCTTTGGTCTGAAATAAATTATTTTCATTCATTTCATTCATTCATTTACATGTGTCTATAACATATAAAAAAGTCAGTCAGGGGGATTGCCATAATCCCCACGCTTGGTGAGTGGCTTGGGGATCGCAGTGGCTCATCGATTAGTGAGAGGACGCTGCTGCCCGTCCTCCGGTGTCTGGCCGCAGTTTTAAGACGTACCCGGGTCAAGAACAGCTTACTAGCAAGTAACTTCATACCTCACAAAAACCACCCGCAAAAATGAAATCGCTTACAAATGCAAATCACATTTGTCACTGTACATTTTTAGCGACAATACTTCAGTACACTGGCTCACAAAATAGTCTTTGTCAAGATAAAGTGCTAACAAACGAAGTTAACTGTATTTCAAGTCTATTTGCATAATTCAATTTACGTATATAGCGCGGCTTATTCGACATTCCGGGTACGAACATTGGTACTTTTTTATTTAGTTAATAAGTTTTTAGTACTAGTGTTTTTGGAAATGAAAAGTTGCCTCATTGGATCATTGCCAAGTCTGTTGCCTCCCGTGAGTTATTGAGTTAGCAAAATCATAAATACATGGTCACTTTTTAAACGAGATATACGTATTTAAAAGATATTATATAGATGTATTGGATTGCCACATTGGTCTCGTGGTCGCAAGCGCGTCTATCAAGGGCGTCCTGGGTTCGATTTTCTGGTCGGGAAAAGTGTTATTGGGTTTTTCTGTACGGAAATTTTAAGTAGCAGAACGGAGTCTGAAACTGTGCCCGGTAGACGGCAATAGGATTACATCGGACTCAATAACAGCGTCGGCGAAATGTGGGTGTATCTACAATAGTACACCTCTGCCTTACCCTTCGGGGAATACAAGCGAGATGAGAATTAGAAGAAATAGAATGAAAATTTTAAACTCTCGAGTATACATTACAACTAGTATGTGTAATTGCAAGTCACCAGCTGTAATGCACCTCAACCGCCGTTACTTTATTTTTAGATTTTATTCAAATATACTATTGCATTTATTCGTCAAAATTAGGCACAACTTCTTAATTAGCACGAAATATGCGTTGTTCAAATATTCATCTAGTCTACTTTGGTATTGTTTTGTTCTTAACCCACTCCCTCTTTCTGTTATACTACATTTCCTTGCTAGCAAAATCAAACCGAAAAATGAACTTAAAATAAACTAGTAAAAAAGCTGGTATCCTTTTGAATGCCCTTTTCTATAAAACCCACAGATATGCAACACAGCCCATCCTTCCGTAAAAGCCTACCAAACCTCAAACTCATTTATGTAAACAAAAGCAAGCTTGATAGTTCATAAACAAGATAATATCAGAAAGGAAATGCAGTAACGCAGTTAGGGATGCACTACCAACAAAATTTGTTTGTTTCACATTGCGCGGCTAGCTCGTGCATTATTCTATTAGGTCCGTCCTACACGGTAATGGATCTACGGAAGCGGCTAAACTACCTCGCTCATAACAAATAGTGTTTGGTGTTTGTGAGCTTTCATGGCTATGCTCTCATGTATGCAATAAAATTATTAGGAAACGATGTTAAAAGGCCTTTAATAAGCTAAAACTATTATTTAAATACATCTTTTTTATGTACTATGTATTTGTATTAAGTTAGAAAATAAGGTAGTAAAATTAGTAAAATTAACAATCTATCATGCAAGCAGAAAATATAATTTACTATCATGATGTTTTTTTTTCTATCTAAATATTTTTTTGTAAAAAATTATGTAAACGATTGTAAATATACGATAAAATAAACTTGTGCAAAAGTACGTATCGACGTTCAATCGACCGAATTTCCCATTCGGAATAAACACAAAGCTATTTTCAAATACCCGTAAATAACCGCACAAGCTAACACACACTTGGATGCAATTCCTAGCGAAGTGGGATCGTGTTCTTAGGTTATTCACACATTCGCGCTTATGTTCAATTGAAAAACGTGACGATGAATAATAAGCAGTGTGTTCTAACGTTTATTTTGTAAACAAGTTTAGTGTGATAGGATTGTATATTAATTTGTTTTCGTGAATAACTAGGCAATGAAAACGGGGTACTTGTTGAATACATTTGATAATATCTAATATATATATTTTTAACATTGCCCCCCTCTATAATTAATTCCTGTATCATGGGTGCATTTACAAATACAAATATTCACATGGACAAACACCTAGACCCGAAACCACTATCTGTAGATCATAAAAATATTTGTTCCATGCGGGTATCGAACCAGCGACACGTAAGCGCAGCAGTCGATCGCTCAACCACTGCGCCAACCGGGCCGTCAAATTCAGCCAATCACTTATCAGAATAAGAAGGATTTGACCGTTGGTCTACCATGCTAGCCTGGTGTGGATTGGTTGCCTGCAAATATCAGAACTTTATGGGGCCTCAAGTACGCGAGTGATAATGAAATTCTGATCCATACATTAATTCAAAAATTTATAGGTGCATGTAGCGGCGTGCACAGAGTTTTTAGACATGGTAGGCAGAAAAATTTAAAAGCTTACTTACCAAAAGTACCTACTGCATGTTGGTATTGGTTCGTCGTCTTGTCGATTAAATAATGATGTATGTGATACACCTCAAATATCTTATTATAAATATTTATCTGAATTATGTAGGGTATGCAGTGTCTTTTTATCTATAAGAACCGCACGCCACTAGGTGCGGGCCAGTTTCTATCTCAGCCTGTTCCGCATAGGAGGCAAATCATCAACCACTGGACTATCACTGGATCTTTGATACATCAAATGGAGGCAATAGGTAAAAATATGGGTATCACTAGACCAATGATTTTGTCTGCTAGTTAATATTCAACTCACAAACATATAATACGTAGATTAAAAAAAAAATTCAAGCGACCCCTTTATAAAATCATCATCATCATCATCATCAGCCAGAACACGTCCACTGTTGAACGAAGGCCTCCCCCAAGGGGGGGGGGGGGGGGTTGCCATAATCCCCACGCTTGGCAGGCGGCTTGGGCATCGCAGTGGCTCACCGATTAGTGATTGGACGCTGCTGCCCGTCCTCCGGTGACTGGCCGCAGTTTTAAGATGTACCCGGGTCTCACGTATAAAAACCTATTTATAATTTTCAACCCTCAAAATCCTCAGCTTTTAATGATTCATGAAAATATAACGGTCAATATGTACAAACAAACTGAAGCAGATGCTATTAATTCGTGAATGATCGTAAAAACGATATCCGTAAATAATATTTATTAGCACGTATATGACCCACATACGCCTAATATATTTCATCTCGTTCGAGGCCCGTGCGAGGCAGTTAATGAATAATCAATATGAGCGTCGCGTGCAGCCGGCTATATAATTAGTGTCTTAGCTGCAAAACTTGCTTATTGGCACTGTATAGTGTGTAGGTACTTTTTTAGTGACACAATTGTTTGTCAAGTAAGATACAGCTGGAACTTTTAAAATGTTTTTTTTTTTTGTTATTATATTTCAATTTTTTTAATTTCAATTTTTTTTAAACGTTTCCCCACCCTAGGATTTCTCCTGTATCGTGGGTACAGTTTACAAACATACATATCACATGCACAGACAACCAGACCCGAAACAACTATCTGTAGATCATACAAATATTTGTTACGTGCGGGGATCGAACCCGCGACACCTAGTGAAGAAAGCTAATCGCTTAGCTTTCGCTTAGATTACAATGTCTATGTATCGTCAGTTGACAGGTTAAATACATTAAAAACTACAGACTTAAGTGCGTATAGTTTTAAATTTAAGTATTATAATAAATCTTCTGTTATTCTTCTATAGAAAATTTTGCCAAGAATATTTTTGAACTGATTCACACTGTGGGTTTGAATCGATGCGGCCACCGTCTTTAAATTACCTTCTTACGCTCAAAAACTCACTTGACCTTTAAGATACACTCTTGATCTGATTATCTTATTACTTCTTGACGATTCAGGAAGACTGGATCTTTGTCCTAGCAAAATTATGCACCGGGTTCGCTTTCCAGGTCGGGCTATAACGTTTACCTGAACTTCTCAGTATAGTTAAAGCGTTCAATAAATTGTATGGCTCATCTACTATTACATAAGGCTTGATACGGTCATCGACCTAATAAACATATATGTTAATTACACATTATATGTATCTCTTCATATATACATGCGTATTATGTAAAACTTAGCCATTATTATGCTGTGCGGGTGGATACGGTCCAACAAACAGATAGGTAGACAGGGTCACCAGACATAACTGAATATTAATAAAAGAACTGATGATGAAAATTATTAGATTAGAATTGTTTAAAATATATTTATCCAGTTCGACTACGTCTATTTTCTAAATAATATAATACTCAAATACATCCTTATTTATTTATTCTTATTACCACAAAAAAAATAATTATACTATCTTCGTTTGACTGTACATCTTAACATAAGTTTTCAGGAAAGAACCTCCACGAATAACGAACCCTGAGATCATCCGGCGCACCCTGGGCAGTCAGAATCGATACCACCATTGCTGATCGTCTAATCGTTTTACTACGGCATGAGCGATTGCCATGTGACAGCTTGTGCTGACACGATAATTATAAGAAGAAGAATAAGCTTTATAGGGGCTAATCCAAAACATTTTATAAGAAATCCATCAAAAACAAAAACAAGTGCCGTTGTCTAAACCAGTTAAGTATCATGAGAATCATTAGTCTTGTTACCGCCGGATTAACTACGGTCGGCATTATCGACCTTTTACCGACAAATGGATGATTATAGGCTTCACAGAATTATTTACACCGATGTGTCAGAATCTTAAAAAAATATAAAAATTATGTATGTATATCTCTCGAAGATAGTAGATCCATCTTGCTTGGAAAGGCTCTTGTTAAAATCTGTTGGGCTTTTTATTATGAGTGAAAAAGACAGAATCAATAAAATGAGTTGAACACCCGTCTTATAGACATCCCAGCTTCTATTACCAGCTTATTATTGTATATAACACGTATATGTTAAGAACATTTATGCACCTCTTCCAAATCGAGGACTAATGTTTGCCACGAATTGACTGAAATCGTCGTATTGTTGTCAACCTGTTCAGCGCTTCGCATCTTGGGAATTCATCATCATTCCTTAATTGTCATTTGTCACTCTAGGCCCTAAAGTTACCGTTGGGGAAACCTCTGTAGCCTAGGGGTTGCCCCAACGGCATATAGTCTTTTAACTACCCAATGCACCCATGTAATGTACTTAGCCCGGGTACAATAATATGACGAAGCTTATTATAAAATAACGACCATGCGACAGGACGCGGCTACCCACCGTACTGCACCGCATTGCGATGAGAGTTTAAGCAAAATTTCTGCGACACAAAATAACCAGATTATAATAAAACATACGAATACACAAGAAAAATATTACTCCTCTCTCCTCCAATCTTATAAAAAAGATTTACAATTTTAGTTTATGATCAACCCTTTATTTACGAGATAGTAAAACGGCGATAAATTTTCTTATTTAAAAAAAACGCTTCGGTGTAATAGCAAGCCGTGTCATACGCACAAAAACCACACATTGCTGAGCCAATCCGGCCTTTTTGACGGTTCCATCTGCGTTTGAAGTGGCCTTTTGTACTGGAATTAATTGCCGACACCCATTCAATAAGCTGAACAATATCATCTGCCTCAGTACGAGTATATTTGGATTGGCTTTCAGTCTACACATGCGACTGAGTATCAGATTTTAAGTGACTGCTTGACATTCTGGTTTCCGAACGTTGCTGAATATTTCAAGCTTCTAAATACCCGTGACGACCGTGATGTACACAATGTTAATTCTAATTCAGACTGTCCCACTGCTGGGCACGGGTTTATTCTCAGAAGAACCCTTCGTTAGGCTTTAATCCACCAGGCAAGCCTGGTTTGGATGAAGAACTACACATACCATCAAGAATCTCTCAAGTGTTCAAGTGTGCAAGTAATTATCAAATTCTGCAAAAGGAAACGATAGTCGACCCACAAGACAGACACACGTTCAACCACTAGGCTATCACTGCAAAACCCAAAGACTGCGGGGAATACAAAAGAACCTTGGAGATTCCCTTCAGGCAACTATTTTTCCTGCCTCTCGTAAAGTCATTGAGAAAACAAAATAGCAACGCTATGCAATGTAAGTCGAACAATGAGTAAGTACTTCTTGTATCGGAGAGCCAAGTTGTGCTGTGAACTTAAAGTTAGATCGCCAAGATAAATAAGTGGCGTCTGCAATTTAAAACTGGATTTCATGATGGTACTTACAGGTTTTGTTGCTTCGTACTTTTTACGCGTCAATTTTGTCGGATTTATAATATTGTTTTGAAGTGGATTGTTTATTGTTCTGTTCTGAGCATTTTATTTCTGTTTAAAATGCAAAAGAGACTATATATAATAGTTTAAACAAAATTTTCAGTACTCCAAAACCAACGAAATAATTAAAAGTAATTAAAGGCTTTTTTTAACAGATTTTTGTAAATCACATACATTTGAAAAAGTCTATATAAAAAGGTTTCTTATATAAGTTAAGTAATCTTATAATACGTGAGGTCCTAGGTTCAATTCCTGGGTTGGGCAAAGTGTTTTTCAATATAGAAATTCTCAGTAACAGCACGGAGTTCGGTACTGTGCTCGGTTGATGGCAATAGGCTCGCCCCCTATTCCATGGGACTTAACATCGTCGAAATATGGGTACACAATAGTACACCTCAGCCTAACCCTTCGGCGATACAGGCGTGATGCTATCTTATGTAGTAAAGAACACAGAATTAAGTACCTTTAGAATATTATTTTTCCATTTTATAAGAAACCGATAACGAAGACAACAGAATTCAACTGTTTACAATTCCTGATTCCTTTTTCTTCAACAAAAATGATTTATCAGCCGGTTGAAGGCATTTCATCCCTGTTAACCTGATTTCTTTTGTAAACACAAGATCATAATCATCTGAGCTCGAATTACGCCAAAGAATGCAAAGTCACGGAGCAAGCTTGCCTTACATTTTTCATTCAGGTAAGCAGTAAAGAGGATTTGAATTAAATAAAATGAAAAAAACACATCACTACAGTCAGAATTGTGTTTTAATGAAGTATTCGTTTAGACTAGTTTTATAGTCGCTTAATATATTGATGTAAGTCAATAAGTTAAAAAGTTCTAATGTTATTTATCATGAACTCAATAGTCTAGCGGTTGCAAGCGAGGCTCACGAACAAGAGATTCTATCCCTAGGTTCTATCCCTAGGTCGGGCAATATATTATTGTGTTTTTATGATGGAAAGCTCAGTAGTAACTCGGAGTTTGGAATTGTCTAATATGTCTGAATCTGTAAAATGTGGGTGTATGTAGTACACCTCTGCCTGACCCTTCAGAGGATTCAAGCGTAATGCTAAATTATTATGTTCTTGATGATGTAGATATTTCTAGATCGGTGTATCTCATTTATCGAGGAAACTAAGCGAGAAAAATAGCGTAAGAAGTTGGAACAGATTGAAAGTTAACTCACTTTTCACTGCGGTTCAAGTAGCACAATTCTCGTTGCTACGACGCGCGTAGCCACATAGCTACGTTCGTAGCAGTTCGTAGGAGCACGTAGCACGACGTAGCAGACGTAATTCTGGCAAGCACGAATTTTTAGCTTAAACTTAGATAACTCTACACTGTATACTCAAAAACTAAAAAGAATATTGATAAGGTATCATAACATGGCAACGCGACACAGGACTGGTTAAGCGATAGACTGTGCCACGTATCGTGGGTTCGATTTCCGCACGCAATAAAAATTTGTAAAACCTACAGATAATTGTCTTGGGTCTGAACGTTTGTGTATGTGAATTGTTTGTGTTTTTAAACGCACGTACATGATACAGGCATTATTTATAGCATAGGGACCGTTTAAAAAAAACTGTAGTTAGCCTTAAATCTTTATATAAGTATAAAATCTCGGTGTGCGTGTGTTTGTAATTCTTCATCTCATAAACAGCTACCTAGATATATTTTGATGATAATAATAATAATAGACGCCCTGGATAGGATAGTCCGGACACTGCTGACCGCAGATCGGATGCATCACCCACGATCGTCGGTGATGAGATTGTACATCCCACGGAAATGTGGAGGGCGAGGCTTTTTAAATGCTAAGACGCTCCACAACCGTGAGGTGTGCAATCTCAGGGAATATTTCCATAAAAGCGACGTGTGTATGCATCGAGATGTGGTCGCAGTGGACAAAGGACTCACCCCGCTGTCGATGGCTAACGAGAACTGGCGCAAACCTGTGCTACTAACTACCAATGATCGCAAGGAGGTATGGCAAGGCAAGGAGCTACACGGACGCTTTTTCCGGGCTCTTCATGGGCCCGATGTAGACTTCATAGCGTCCGTATCTTGGCTACGCTTCGGTGATCTCTTTGGGGAAACCGAAGGGTTTGTCTGTGCAATTATGGACGAAGTTATCATGACGAATAACTACCGGAGATATATCATGAAAGACGGGACGGTTGACATATGTCGGGCATGTCACCATCCAGGTGAGTCTATCAGACATATCATATCTGGCTGTTCTCGTTTGGCTAACGGCGAGTACTTACACAGACATAACCAAGTGGCCAAGATCATCCACCAGCAACTTGCTCTGCAGTACAAACTTGTGGATCTTGAGGTACCGTACTACAAGTACGTGCCCGACTCAGTTCTCGAAAATGACCATGTCACGTTGTACTGGGATCGGTCTATCATCACTGACAGGACTATTGTAGCCAATAAGCCTGATATAGTGGTGATAGATCGATTAGCGCGCCGCACGATGATAATCGATATCGCCATTCCGCATGACGAGAATCTCGTGAAAGCTGAGAAAGAGAAACAAATGAAGTATCTCGACTTGGCGCACGAGGTTGTCGACATGTGGAATGTCGATTCGGCTATCGTCGTGCCGATTGTTGTGACGGCCAATGGCCTGATGGCCAAGAGCCTCGACCAACATCTCAAGAGGCTCTCGTTGGGCGGCTGGGTCAAGGGACTGATTCAGAAAGCGGTACTCCTTGATACGGCACGTATTGTGAGGAGGTTTCTGTCTCTGGAGCCCTAACCACCGGTAGCTTGGACCCTATTCCCGATACCGGTTGGTCCCTATTTTTTATATTTATAAATGTATTTTTTTATTATATATATTTATAAATTTAAAAAGATATGTTATTAAATAAATAAAGGAGATAATAATAATAATATTTATAATAATAATATTTATTTACTCAAAACAAAGGATAGTGGTACACTTTAAAAATACAGTTTTACAAAATCAGTACTATTTCTACAAATGTGTGGGTAAGCAAGGGTGTAAGCACTGCTCTCCTAGCTAGGTTATGAAAACCTGTGTTAAGGAGAAGCAGTCCGGTCCCCTAAGGTACAATGACGTAAAGGTACAAAGTGCTTATGATGTTACTGCTACAATTTCGAAGAATTGAGTAAGGCCATTAAAAGTTCATGATTCGTTTAGTTATCATTAAAAATAAAAGATATTAAGATAAAAATTAAGATGAAAATGTGTGTGTGTGATTGGGTGTGGTGTGTTTGTGTGTGATTGGGTGGTGTGTTTGTGTGTGTGTGTGTGTATGTGTGTATGTGTATGTGTATGTGTGTGTGATTGGGTGTGTGGTGTTTGTGTGTGTGGTTGGGTGTGTGGTGTGTGTGTGTGTGTGGTTGTCGATGTTCATCACCTATGTTAAGATCTGTTCAGTTTCGTCATAGGACTTATTTTGGAGGTACGATTGTACAATCTTTTTGCATTTGTAATACGGTAATCCGTAGATTTGACACTCTTCGTTTATTTTATTGTATAGAAACGGACCAAGAAAATGAAAAAATCTCTTGACAAAAGTTGAGCGTACACGCGGCAGGGTGCATATCCCATCCTTGCGACGTTTACTACGTTTTTTATTTTCTATTATTCGGTATGGGGTGTTGCGGTGTTGGAGAATGACTGTTTGTAGTATAAAGTGTTGCCGAACATTTAGCACTTTGCAGTAATTGTATAAATATGATATGGAGTTTCTTGCCGGTCTCTTCTTCATAGGACCTAACTCCTTTTGAAAGCGTGTGCCTACACACGTCTCGACTTTTTTAAAGTGCGTGCAAAGGCCTATTTGAAATTAAAAAAAATTACGTTTTGTTTTGTACTTATGGGATAACGTGCATAGTTCTTAGCTACAGTTGGACCCGGTAGATGGCGCTGTTGTTGACATCCAGAAAAGGGTCCGCTAGCATACTTTTAAACATAATAATGTCCTCCTGATGGAATTTCGGTCAAGGCGGCCAATCTCACCGGAGATTAGCCAACTACCCAGGAGATATTATAGAGCACAAATATGTGCAAACACAGGTGCACTCTCTATTCCTTCACTCTCATAGTCCGATGGGATGGCAATCCGACACGACCGGAGAGAGATCAGGCGCAGGACCAACGGCTTTACGTGCTTTCCGAGGCACGGTGTTTATTCACATACACAAAACCCCAGACCCGAAACAACTATCTGTAGATCATACAAATATTTGTTTCATGCGGGAATTAAACCTGCGACACGGTCAGCAGTCGGTCTCTGAACCACTGCGCCAGCCGTGTCGTCAAACATAATACACTACAGAAACCACAAACCGATACATTACGTAAACACATAAAAATATATGAGCTAAAATCCTTCACTATAAAATTTTATAAGGTGTGTGTACACAAAAAAAACAACTACCTATCATAAAACCGTATGCCATACATAAAAATTTTCACGTCCCATCGTTTCTGAGTCGTGAAGCCTCCGCCTTAAGCAGACATATATACACACATCTTGAGAATTTACTTGTGGCGTAAATATTATGTTGATGTGGACGTGAAGGAATATGAATCTTACTATAATATTATAAATGTGAAAGTTTGTGAGGATGGATGGATGGATGGATGGATCTTTGTTACTCTTTCACGCTAAAACGGCTGAACGGATCTGGATGAAATTTGGCATAGAGATAGATTATAGTCTGGAATAGCACATAGGCTACTTTTTATCCAGGAAAAATGTACAGGTTCGTAAACAACGCAGGCGAAGCCGCGGGCGGAAGCTAATTCAAATATAAAGATGTATGTGGCATACTGATACTTTGGGCGTATAAATATCACCTTTCTATAGAGTTCTACACAGCCATAGTCCCACAAAAGATCCAAAAAAATGGTAAACATACGACTGTTATGAAAATATACTATTCAGCATATTTTCTGTAACTACAGACGGCTCTCGACAAAATTCCATATAACTCACGAAGTTTTCTCCATCACAATTCTATTCAACTCCATAAACATCTTACCACAAGAGAACTTACCAGACGAAGCTACGAAAGTTGCAAGAAAGTTGCTTAGAAAACGAATAGCGTACTTATTATTTGGATATGAGATAATATAGCATCAAGTCTGTATTAATGTAGGACAGGCAGAGGTGTACGTACACATCAATCACACCGATGAGAATATCAAACCTCTTCTCTATTTACACGATCCTAAATTCCGAGTTACTGCAGAGAAATTCACAACAATATAATTTGTAAACAAAAGTTTGGAATCAAACCCACGCCTAACCGTCGCACTTGCGACCACAACAGTCATTTGTGACGTTGTTTTACTTCTTAAATATTTTATTTTGAAATGAAGAGGACGGAAGAGTGTTAGATTTGGTAGAGTTAAATTTAAAAAAATTAAATATGCTATGACCATAGAGGTATATTCTTTGACGAAAGAAACTCATTAACGGTTAAATTTTAAAAAATTATGTATTACGGTCGAATTTCAACCACTAGGGAACTACTAGCTTAAGAAAATAGTTGAAAACATTAGGCAAAGCCAACGTATAGCTTCATGATTGTACGTACTAAAATGAATACAAAATAGTCGCAAAATGCTATACAGCCTTCCATTTAAAAAGATCTTTTCACTTACATAAAAATATTAACTGGATGCATTCTTTTTTTAAACTAACAAGTATTAATTTTAAGAAAATTCAGAGCAATTTATTACCGAACTCATTGTTAACGCGAACAGTTTTGAAAGGCAAAAATAAACATGAGTAATTCATGGAGTTCCAAGTTAAATTACAACGTAACGTTAGCAGTTCCCACGATTTGCAACCAACAATGCTTTGGCCTGTTATTCTGATACCCAAAAACAAACCTTAGTTACCGCATATAAAGTTCGTTTTCGTACAAACTAATCGTACTTTGTTGTACCCGTATCGCGTACAAACGGTACACTTTGTCCGCAGTTTTGCGGCGTGTGGCGAGCCTTATGTCTCGAAATAATATATTTTTGTGTAAAAAGTATTTATGCAAAAACGTTTTTTTTTTTCTGAATCCTTTTTTATGGTGTATTTAATATTTTTTGGGAGTATATTTTGTAGCAAGAAAATGCTACCATTTCGCAATACATATATCTTGTCATAGAATTTCTTTTTTTTTTGTATTATTATAACGTTGCCCCACATTATGACTATAATTATCCTGTGTCGTGGGTGCGTTTAATAATAGAACTATCTACTATCCGTAGGCCATACAAATATTTTGTCCAATGCGGTCCTCCTGACCGATTTCGGTTACGGCGGCCAATCTCACCGGAAATTAGACAACTACGCAGGAGATATTATAGAGCACAAGTGTGTGCGCAAACACAGGTGCTCTCTCTATTCCTTCACTGTCATAGTCCGATGGGACGGCAATCCGACACGACCGGAGAGAGATCAGGCGCAGGACCAACGGCTTTACAAAGACCCAGACCCGAAATAACTATCTGTAGATCGTACAAATATTTGTTCCGTGCGGGAATCGAACCCGCGACATGTATCGTAGCAGTCGATCTCTCAACCACTACGCCAACCGAATACTTTATAAAAGAGTCCAGCTCATCTCGCCATCTCATCATCTTGGGAACCACTGTGTGGACATGCGGCAGATACCAGCTTAATTTAATTTCAGTTTGCCAGCTGTTTGACCCATATCAACAAAGGTAAACTGGTATTATTTTTATCTCTAATATTGAATTGACTATTTCAATTAAATACCGTGCTTAAATATTAAATTTAACAGACTTGCCTTTTGCCGTCCATTACACCTACAAATAGCGAGGAAATGCCAATTCCACCAGGATAAATAAACAGTTGAAAACCGAAATTGTAACCGTATAAAGTTCGTAACACGTCAACAAGTAAATTCACAAAACAAATGTAATAATACTACTCAAATCTATGTAGTTGGCAGTTTATTGAACTAACTGTGTAACTTAGTGAGAGTTAATAATTATTTACTAGTCACTGATATAAAACCTCTAGATGCACATTTGGTAACTCAAAAACGTCCGAGTAAAATAAGCGCACACATTGAAGTTGGAACTCATTCTATTTATTCGTCTGTGTGAAGCAGGCACATCTTACAGATACTCGCGTTCGTTATTCAAATTATAGATCGTCACACGCACATATCGTCATCCGCTTTTACAAGGATATAAAAACCTCATGAAATATTAGCCAGTCAGCAATGGTGTTATCAAGGCTGACTGCCGTGGGTCCGCCAGACGATCTCGAATTTCGTCACTCTTTGCTGCACCCTATTTGCGAGCTGATATTAAAGAAACAAACAATAATGAAACAGCAGACCCCTTTTTATTTTTAAACCACGCTTTTGACAGCTATCTCACCTTAAGCCTGTATTAAAAGTGACCTGTGATCTTATACTTTTATATCAATGTATGTGTTCAAAACTAGTGCAAGTAAGAAAGTAAAGACCAACTCGTATGTTATTGTTGGGCTCCCAACATTGGGCTTAGGCGCTATCCTATTTTGTGCTCCGTTTCATTATTCAATAGGCCTGTTAAACTCATCTGGTTGGTTGGTGCTGTAAATGATTTGGCAGTAGAGCGGCTTAATTTGCCGTGTTATATAAGATTAGAATATATGTATAATTACATTGATTTCTTGTGGGTGTTGTAATAGGTTGTATATTTTTTTTTTAACTTTGCCCCCACTAAATGATCGTTCCCACGTTAGAGGAATTATTCCTAAATAATTCCTCTATCGTGGCGACGTTCACGTTCAAACACATATAATATCCACATACATAAAGACCCAGACCCGAAACAACTATCTTTAGATCATATAAATATTTTTTTTGTGCAGGAATCGAACCCACGAACACTCAGCGCAGAAGTTGATTTCTCAACCATTTACCAATCGTGCCGCCAAAAATTCGTGAAGTTAGTGGTCGAAAAATCAATGATTTTGCATTTTAAATCCAAATATTTGTGTGAAACTCACTACTGAAATCCAAATACCTCATCATTTTTAGGTACTTCTTTAGAACCCGATCATTTCAAATATTTTTAATATAATTATGATAATTATATAAAAATATTTGCTAACAAAATATTAAACCTTATGAATTTTTTAAAAAAAAAAGATTATACTGACACACCAAAAAACTTGCTTTATTTTAAACAATTTCTCCGAATCAAAATAAAGTTAAAATTATCCTGTACCAACAATAGCAAATCTTTACCTTTTTGATCCCCCATAGGTGTTGTAAAGCCGATGTTAGCCTTAACACGGATAATCCCTTTTTTACACCCGACCATTTATCCGGGCTTAGGCAAAGCCCGGCTTGCCCGGTACTTGGCGGTATTTTTTCGGCCCTGAAAATATAAAATGTGTTTCAGATTGCGTTGAAATAAAGTTAACAGAAAAGGGCAAAGGTTTATGCCGTATTTGTAAATAAAAGATGTTTTATTTACAGTTTCAATGCTATATATCTGCGTGCTAGATCACAATGTTCACAGAACTGACAACTATATTCAGTATGGGGATAAAGGTCATAGATGACCACGAACTAGACAATAATATCAATAGTATGACGTATGGTTCCTACCATATTATTTAAAAAATCCTTGTAAAAGTGATCGAAAACTCCTAATTTCAAAATAAATTATTTCATTTCGTTTCGATTTCTTTCGTATCGTTTCATTTCATTTCACGTACTAAGAAAGTTTCAGAATATTCCACAGCTGGGCATGGGCCTCTTCTGAGTATCAAAAGTTACGCCTTCATTGACCACGTTGGGCTGGTGCTGGTAGGCGGATCAAACACACCATCGAGAACTTTATGGACCACAGGTGTGCAGGTTTCCTAGTGATGTATTTCTTCGCAATTAAGTGACATTCAAATTCTAATCTACACATGAATTCGAAAAATCAGAGATGCGGGCCGGTGTCGAACTCAGACTGTTCTGCATTGAAAGAAAGCGTTCAACAGCTAGGCAATCACTAAACAAAATATTGGTTTTCAATAACCTTCTTACCAAGCAAACGAAAAAAGAAACTAGTATTACAATGTAAAGTAACTTGCTAGTGTGCATCTAATAGTCCTATAAAATGAAGACGGGCTGCGACTCGAGTCGGGGACAAAGAATTCGCTTTTGTTGGAAGCCTTATTTTATTAGCTGCCAGTTGCAATAAATAATGAACGTTTTACTTTTGTTTTTAGATCGTTCCAGGATCTTTATTTTTGAATTTAATGAGGTTTTATTTCTTTGATTTGGTTTGGTCATGTAGAGAGGATGGATGAAAGGATTTATAACGCGGTTGTTAGTGGAAATGCCAGGAGGCAACGTCCTAGAAGGACATATACGGACCTTATTGGTGATTTTCTTCAAAAAGGTCATGTCCGCAGTACCCACAACCGATGTTCATGTATGGAACGATGCATGAATGTAGATGAAGAAAAAGGGTTATGTAATGATAATGGGGACTGAATGGACAGGGAAGGCGGCAGTTTGCAAGGCGCCCAGCACTGGACAAGCGCCACTGCACAGACACGCCTTCTCAAATGGCTTCCCAAGGCAGCAAGCCGGAACACGCCCGAGGGCGCTTGGCGGCATGACTTTGCCTTGAAGGTGGTCACCAGCCACGGCCGAAGTCTACAACCAGAAATTGCCAGAGCCTCGTTTGTTATTCAGCAGGATGTACCACGAGCAGGTGAGGTTGGCATGGGTTCTTTAAGGTGTATTTTAAGAGCCTTTACCCCAAAATCTTCAGCCCAAATTCTTTTACTTAATATTGAAATTATAGACTAAGCTGTCTCATCAACTTTTGTTGTTGACTTGTACTAAGTACTAAGATTAGAAACACTCAACACATTCTCCAATAAATAAAGCTTCACATACATTGTCCTATATGTATATAGGAGCTAATTTTCTCTACATTAAAGTCTAAAGTACCTGCCATGTAGGTGTGCAATGAGTGCAGGTGGGACGCTAATGTGATTGCGCTGCACTACGCGTCTGATCAGGTACGCTTGATCGCTATGTAATACACTTTGTATTCTATTATAACTTATTTATAAAAGCCTTTATAATATTCTCATAAAATATTTTTGAGACGAAGGACTCGTAGCTGGATAACTACCGTGCAGATCTGTGGATCTGCGAGGTTAAGCAGCGCTTGCTAAGGTCAGTCCTTGGATGGGTGACCGTTTTTCACGCATCGAGACCCGTCCGTGCATCAAAAAGCACGTTAAGCAGCCGTTACGGCAGCCTAATTACCAATGTACCGACAGGCGTAGATCGCGCGATAACTTCTGTCAAACGTCATTTTTGTGACATTTAATGTATTGGCTGACAGTGAGATTGCTGTCGCGTTGCTTTCGCTTTTTTACGTAATTAGGTTGCCAGTGTCAGCAGTCTAAAATCTGATAATTAGTTTAAGTTATTGGTAGACACTGATACTTTAAGGCTTAGAGTATCAGTCTCTATCAATAATTAGATAGCAGATGATATAAGCAGCGGAGGACGGACATTTGCTATTATAAACTTGTAAATTATCAAATGTCCACCGCCGCCGCGCGCTGGACTTGTGCAGTGAGTAAATCAGCGGACTGTCCGTCATCTGTTAATTACTAGTGTACGAACTTAAGTTACATAAGGTAACAGCAATATCCACGCACATAAGGGATGTTGCCGTTATTAGGGCCCTCGGTCGACGAATTTGTGATTCGAGCATGTTAATAATAAAATAACAGACAGGCGCTGCTGCCTTTTGACATGCTCTCGACATCAGAGAAGTGGAGAAAGCCGCATTTTATTACGTCAGCCGGATGAAACGAGATCTGTGATAATGTGTGTGGTTTTTATCGAAAAACTAACGGCCAAAATGGCCACCTTACTACATTCAAATTAAATTCCTAATTAATTGGACATAGGCAACACTAAAATAGTTGAAGAATACTCTAAAAACTAATGAAACAACAAAGTTCTAGGGAAGGCTTTCATTACGGGTACATCAAAGAAGCATTCAGTATTCAATTTGATAAGTAATCAGGCAACTTTGTTCATACTAACTTGCTCCAAATACTACACTTTCAACTTAGAAATAGGTACTTATACTTTTACAAGTTTCTAAATAGCGTAACATTTTAATAGATTACCGAAATTCGTTTATGTATGTGGAAAAAAAGAGGATATATTAACGAGTTTCGGTCTAATACAAGTTATTTGAGTCTTTTGTTTATTTATAAGAACACTTTTTCATTTATCACTCAAATTCATCTTTAATTTGAGAGGTTCTGAACAGTAATTCTGTCACTATTGGTGAGATAAAACCGATAGTGACACCATGAGACTCATAATAAATCACCACCTTATCATTGCTGGCGAGAAGTTCTTCAAGATGATGAGGTTAAGGTCTTAGACGATGGTCTCAAGACACATCGAATGGTGAGTATATAGTATAGTTGCTTGTCAAGGATTAACATATATCTTCATGTGATATCACGAGAATTCGGAAAATGTGAGTGACGGCACGGTTCGCACACTAGTTGAACGGTCGACTACTGCGCTACGTGTCATGGGGTCCATTCCCGCATCTAACAAATTTAATATTTGTATGGCCTATAGATACTTAATTGTTCTCATAGCCTTAGCACGTAAAAATAGCGACAGCAACGCGACAGCCACACGACGGCAGCCTCACTGTTGGCCATAGAGAGAGATAGAGGGATAGAGTATTCTTTATTGTACACCAAAGGAAAAAGTATGACATATATGACACAAAAATGACGTTTAACAGTAGCTATCGCGCAATCTGCGCCTGTCGAAAGCTGATTGCTACATCGGTATTTATTTATTTTCGGTGTTGGTGCATGTGAATATTTATGTTTGTAAACGCACCTATGACACAGAAATTATGACCAGGCACCTTCCTTTTTTAAACAATAACAAATATAAATAATCTCTACTTCTACCTCCTTTCTTTGACATAATCTCAAATCGTGCGAAAATCGTCTCCCAGTAGATCAATTGTATATTGTAGAACCACTGTTGAATAACCCTCTCCTTAACTATAGATACCGGTGCGACAATCTTCATCGCCTGAAGGTAGACCGTGTAATCTCAAAGGGAACCAGCCACCAATGGAAAGTTTATCGATTAATGCGCAATGAAGTGATCTTACCAATATTGAACGCAATCAAAGTTTTACCGAATCCAAGTGATACATTAATTTGAGAACGATTCATATTTTGAAGGATTTTATTGATATTATGAAAAAACTCACTCAATGTCTCATTGGTCTAGTCAAAAGCGCGACTGTTGAGCGTGAGGTCCAGAGGGTTCGATTCCCGGTTCGGGCAAAATGTTATTGAATTTTCTTAACAGCACAGAGTTTGGAACTGTGCCCGATTGATGGCAATAGCCTCGCTTCATATTACATGGGGATAATAACAACATCAGCGAAGTGTAGGTGCTTAATATTACACCTCTGCCTACCCCTTTGGGGATACAGGCGTGTTGCTATGTTATGTTATGAAAAAACCAAGACAGCAAGATTTGTCATGTTGAAAAAAGACATAACTATTGCACTTACATAAATATGAACCCATATGAACCTGTAACGACTACCACTCGCAACATGGCAAAAAGTAAAGCGCCATCTATCGGAGTGAAGCGACAGCAACAAATCCTGAATCGCTCTAGAGAAAGTTTTCAACGATTCTTACACATATACGAATGTCCGACATTAACCGTCGGGCTTCGGCCCGCCAGGCTAACCACCTTGCCTGGTCGGAGGATCCTCCCTTTTCAATGGAAGAACACTATACCTCGTTCCTCCATAAACCCATGAATATTCATTTGAAAATAAAATCCCGCAACTGTTGGCCGACAGTTTGAACTAAACAGTCGGCCGACAGTTGGCCGATTTTATTAATACACGCTAGCTTAAAACTGTAAAAACAATTCCTAAACTTTAACTCCAGAATCTCAACACATAAGCTTCAACGTTATAACTTGACTACTGAGTCTCTAGAGACGGTTACCACTAAGAACTTGATAGAGCTTAATTAACGTGGCAGCGCGTAATCCAAGGGGATACGTTTGTTAATTAGTTGGGCCAATGAAATGTATCTATTCGTTAATATCATTAATATGATATGATTTTCATGATGACTGCCTCATTGGTCTATTTTTCCTGGATTCGTAACATAACATACATCACGCCTGTATTCCCCGTAAGGATTAGGGTTGAACTACATCTGGCTGCACCGAATCGCACTATCTTGTGCTTCTATCCTTTTCTGTTACTTAGAACCGTCATTTACTAGAGCGAGAAAGAGAGCGGGAGTGCGACCGCACGCGGCGTAATCGACGAGGCGCTCGGCAACACGGAACGGAACGGAAGGGCAGCGGCAGCATGCTGCAGCACGCTGTAGCAGAGGCGGAACAAATGCGATTCCATTCTGCCAGATATGGTTCGAGGTGTACTATTATATACTCACATTTCGCTGATACCGTTATTGAATCCGATGTAATAGGAGGCGAGCCTATTCCCTTCTACCGGGCACAGTTCCAGACTCCGTGCTGCTATTGAGAATTTTCATACGGTACGGTTACATTTTAGTCATGGGTTCGATTATACGCATATCAATCGAGAAAAGTGTTATTGGGATTTTCTGTATAATTGGAAATTCTCAGTAGCAGCACGGAGTCTGAAACTGTACCTAGTAGTTAGCAATAGGCTCGTATCTTATAACTTGGGACTCAATTATCGCATTGGCGAAATGTGGGTGTACTATGTATATTGCACATCTGCCTAACCCCCGGAATACAGGTGTGATGATATATTACGTTTTTATAAACATTCGAAGCTTAAACTTCAAAATATGACTGTTATACAAAGAGCCTTCATACACAGAACATTCAAAGAAAAGCCAGAGCCAACCTTTATTCTAGGCACAATAGCCAATACAATACAAATATCGGTGCCATTCGGTTTCATGAAACAAATTCAATATACCTGGAGAGTTACGTAAACACTTTCATACGAAATGCCCAGGGTTCGATATTATACTGCTTGGTATAAGTCACTGGCACTTATTGGTATCCATGTTGACTTATTTAATAATAGATATTTGTTGGATAATGGTATCGACATTTTGGCTGTCACTTTTGGTAACCCTTTATCTTAATGCAATGGAGACTACTTTGATGGTGATTATAGAAGTGAAAGCAATGTGGCCTAGCGGTTGAACGCTTGCCTTCCATGCAGGAGGGTCTGAGTTCAAACCCGGCCTGCACCTCTGACTTTTCGGAATCATGTGCGGATCAAAATTTGATTATCACTTGTGTTTACGGTGAAGGAAAACATATCGTGAGAAAACCTGCACACCTGAGAGGGCTCCATAAAGTTCTTGACGGTGTGTGTAGTCCGCCAACCCACACCGGGCCAGCGTGGTGGACTAAGGCCTAACCCTTCTCGTTCTGAGAAGAGACCCTTGCCCAGCAGTGGGACGATAACGGGTTGAATTTTTATAGAAGTGAAGGAGGAATATGAACACGCCAACGCCATCTAGTTTAAAAAGACGTGTAAAAGTGATTGAAAAATCCTAATTGCAAAATGAATCATTTCATTTCATTTCAAATCTGGAAAATGGTGAAAATAATGCGTTTGTGGTAAGCTTTATAAATAGTCATTTTTCAACAAATACTCTCCCTTAAAAGTTTTAAAAATGAACACAGGATTATTGAATAAAATAAATGATTTCTTAGTCCTATTTTCGTATTATAACACCACCACAACAATTGTTTTTCTTTGGCCGAAAATAAACATCAATCGCTTTTCATCAGGCGTTATCGAGGTCAAGAGCAGGCCCATATAGGAATAAAAAAAACAGATAACCCAAACAAAAATTATTTTTGTTTCGTTGAAGTATCAAAAATTTACATACCTATACATACCTACAGCGCGGAAGCCCTCTCTTATTACACAAATTATAATTTGAGAGAAAGAAACGTATAAAGATTATTTAAATTAATCAATTGATGCATATTACAGATCAACTATAAAAGGTCGTTTCACATACCGCCACTTTTAAACCACACTTGAAGATTTGTCGAAAATTTTAAATATACGCAATACATTGCTGTCAATATTGAAAGAGTAAAGTAACAAACCCTACCATTGTAATACATGTAAATGAACAGCGCGTCAGTATCGCCCAGTATAGCATTACTACCACGTTTTAATTTACGTATCTAATTGAGAATGCTTCCCGCATATCAATTTTATGTAGAGCCCATCTACCTGGCTATGCGTCCATCATTGGATTTCTGCCAAAACGGGTGTGTGAGCATATCTTTACGGCAGGAAATTCGTAGGATAAGCTATCTTGAAAGGTAACCTAGGCCGAAAATCGAGCTGCCGAGATACGCTTCCAGGCCAAAAGGGGAAATGAATTCTAGTCCTAGTAAAGCGACTGTTGAGCGTGAGGTCCTGGGTTCGATTCCCGGGTTGGGCAAAGTGTTATTGGGTTTTTCTGTATGGAAATTCTCAGTAGCAGCACTGAGTCTGGAGCTGTGCCAGGTAGAAGGCAATAGGCTCGCCCCCTATTATATGGGACTCAATAACAGCATCGGCAAAATGTGTGTGTACAATAGTACACCTCTGCCTAACCTTTCGGGGATTACAGGCGTGATGCTATGTTATGTAATATTAAGTTAGTAAAGCAAAATTTTTAGTTATAAAAACCACACAGTATAAGTCATCTTTATCGCTATCACGAGTTTTCTTACTATTTACTATCATAGAAAATTAATTTTTCTAGTTAGCGATTTTAGTTCTTACCTTAGTTACATTAGGGATTAGAGTCGCTTATGTGACATATGTGACATAGTAAAGTTTTGATTTACTAAATTATAGAGATGTCATGTTAGCGACTCTAATCCCTCATGTAAACAAGGTAAGAACTAAAATCGCTTGCATGAAAATTTACATTTACTATGAGAGTAAATAGTAAACAACTCATAATAGAGGTACCTCCACGGAGGTAAATCGTTTTAAAACTTGATTGTAATATTATAAAATTTTGGAATTACCAATCGGCTTTTGTTTTTGCCCCAGCCAGATCTAAGTAGAAGTAGCTAGACAAGTCAGTACTCTATAACTCCCTATGGCTAAAAATATAGTTTAAAACAATCACAATATAGTACAATAACAAAATCACGGCAAAACACATCCAAAGAGTGTGACGGAAACACGCATAAACAAGAACACAAACAATATTTATTTCAGGCTGCACCTACATTGTATTGCGATCGCGTGAAACTGAGCACCCGTGACATTTCACAAAGGTTGCCGCGTGCTTAGAGAATTCACGTAGCAACCTTGATATTGTCATTATTACTCTACCAATCAATATCACAAATAGGGTTGACATCATATCATAACGATAATAAGGTTAATTACTCATCATTAGTCCGTGTGAAGTCCTGGGTTCGATTCCGGGTCGGGCAGTGTTATTGGGTTTTTCTGTATGGAAAATTCTCAGTAGCAGCACGGAGTCTGGACCGGTGCCCGGTAGATGGCAATAGACACGCCCCCTTTTACATGGGACTCAATAACGGCATCGGCGAAATGTGGGTATACAGTCAGCATCAAAAACATATGTTTTTGATGCTGATTCCACATTCACACGTAGCGAAATTCAAAACTGAGTTTTAGAGGAAATAGTGATTGAAATATTGACCAATTTCATATATAATATCTGTGGATACATAAAGATAAATGGTCATTTAAATTTTATAACTTTTCAAGAATAATCGTTTGAATTTCGCTACGTGCACACATCTTTTTGATGCTAACTGTACAATAGTACGCCTCTGCCTAACCCTTCGAGGAATACTGGCTTGATATTATGCTATGTTTATTTGTTTCACCACCAATTGTTTACACCAATTAAACACACAGATACAAGCTATTAATCAAAGGTAAACACCACGTGCATTAAGAATAACAAAATAATATAATAAAAAAACTAGTCAATATAGGCAAACAGGAACATTATAAAAAAAAACAAAAAAGCAAATAAAAAGAGATGAATCTTAAAAAAAAAATCACCAGCAATACTTATAGTATACAAAGCAATCAGAGAGCCAGTTGTGATCATTCTTCAACAATAAACAAACATTAAGCAGCTGTACCCCGTTGTTATTCAAATACCTATGACAATCGTCACATGCAGTCAACAGTCCAAAAATTCTGACAACCAAACTAACATTACCTATAAAATAGCATCACGCCTACACTAGCGTGATACGTCACATGCACAATAGTCACATGCACATCTCTGCGTAACCAACTCCAAAGGGTAAAAAAAGCCATTTCTTTACTTTGTTTCTTTTTCTTTTAGTGTGGCTTCTAAGGGTATTCCATTTTCAAGCAGAATCTACACTGAAAAGAGTACCTTATTAAATTATACAAGGAAATACTGGAAAGGTCAGACCAAGACGCAGTAATAACGACTCACTATTAATGCATCGTTACAATTTTAAACATCATATCAAGTTGGTGCACTCGGTTGGTTGCTCAAGTTCGGCCCCTTGAGAGGTGACGGTGCTAGGCAGCCGCATACGGTTATGCGGTAGTGCGTACTTGTGTGACCTAGAATGTACTAGAAAAATGTATTTGAAAATAATCTGGCATGACTTGGTTAAGTAAAGTAAAGTTTATTGCTTATGATTGAGTGGTACAGTTGTTATACATATTGTGACAGTGTTGCATCAATCAGCCCCTTTTGGACATACAATAATTTTAAGATTAATCTCTTAAGAAGAAAGTAAACCAAATCTAAGGTTAACATTAAAGTTGAACGTAAAATTAATAATCTTGGTAGGTTCTGTATTGAGTGAAGTTCAATGAAACAGTTTTTATTCTGTTCATCCTTCTACGAATAATTAGCATGATATTATTTAACTGACTGCCTCATTAGTCTAGTGGTCGTAAGCGCGACTGCTGAGCGTGAGGTCCTGGGTTCGATTCCCGGGTCGGGCAAAGTGTTATTTGGTTTTTCTGTATTGAAATTCTCAGTAGCAGCATGGAGTCTGGAACTGTGCCCGGAAGATGGCAATAGGCTCGCCCCCTATTACATAGGACTCAATAACAGCATCGGCGAAATGTGGGTGTACAATAGTATACCTCTGCCTAACCCTTCGGGGAGTACAGGCGTGATGCTATGTTATGTTATATTATTTAATTTTCTTGAATGGGTAATTTTTTTAAGGTACCGTTTCAAGCAGTACCTATTTTATTATTCCAGATTAATTCTGTTTTTCTTTTAATTGTTTTTTTTTTTTAAACTTTGTCCCACACTAGGAATAATTCCTGTATCGTGAGTGCGTTTACGAACATATATTTCACACACACACAAAGACCCAGACCCGAAACAACTATTTGTAGATCATACAAATATTAGTTCCGTGCGGGAATCGAACCCGCGACACGCAGCGCAGCAGTCGATTACTCAACCACTGCGCCAACCGTGCTGTTAATTGTATGTGCTGTTGTTAAGCCGTTAACGAGATCCTAGTTTCGATTCTTAGACTGGGCAAATAGTATTTACTTTTCTAAAATTATCATTATTAGCCCAGCGCTTGGAATTGTGCCTGTTTGCACAAATCAAGTCTAATACAGATCGAACAGTATCAAAATACGTTCTCTATTCTATTGTCTTCTTCATTTTATTTTATTAGTGTTAAGCAATGATGGAAAGGTTTTTGAATAAGTTTTATTTTATACTATACTATCTTCCGCCCGTTGCTTCGCCCGCGCGTTTTATGAACCCGTAATTTTTTCCGGGATAAAAAGTAGCCTATGTGCTATCTCTGTGCCAAATTTCATCCAGATCCGTTCTGGCGTGATTGAGTAACAAATCTATCCATCCTCACAAACTTTCACATTTATAATATTAGTAGGATAGGATTAGTAAGAAGTAGGATAGGTTAAGATTTACCCAAATATAAAACGTAGAAGTTAACATTTTTATTCACTTATATTTTAATTTTTTTAGATGAGAACACATTATCGTAGATTACAAAAAACTGAAAGAAAGACCTATGCTGGAAAGCAAGACAATTTAGAACAAGGATCACATAAATTCACTAAACTATTTTTTTTTTTAAACGTTGCCCCTCACTAGGATTTCTCCTGTATCGTGGGTACAGTTTACAAACATACATGTCACATGCACAAACAACCAGACCCGAAACAACTACCTGTAGATCATACAAATATTTGTCTGTGTCTGTGCGGGGATCGAACCCGCGACACGTAGCGCAGAAAGCTAATCGCTTAGCCACTGCACCAACCATGTCTTCAATTATCTTGTAAGATTGTTAATAAGGCTATTATTCTGTGGGAAAAGCATATAGTGAGCTCACATCACGCCCACACGGGGTAATAGAGAGTAAACAAGATACTCATACCTTCATGAACACACCGTGGGTGTCTCAGTGTACCTTCACCTACCCTTTCATTGATCACAGGTATTTCGTTCACCTTATTTTCGTGTCCCAGTGTTCATGACCTTTATAAAGGCGTTACAACAAAGGGTCTATTGTGTTTAGTTTCCACTACGGTGCACATTGGTTAATGACACAAATAGTGACGATGAAGACTAATTCGGTTATTTGTTAACAAGTGACAGGGTAAATGGAGTCGAAGTGAAGACAATAAGTTATCACTTTAAAGGGTAATTTAAATCTTAGTGATGGAGGAGGTTAGTACAACTTGACGGGCTTTTTATGAAGCATTCACAGTGAGAAGCTTTTCACTGTCTTAACATCACATCACGCGTGTATTTCCCAAGGGATTAGGCATTTTAGTGATACCATTATCAAGCATCATGTAATAGAGATCCCGCGTAATAAACAAGTAAGAGTTTCCATATAGAAAAAAAAACCAGACCTCCAGGACCTCACAGTCTGCAGTCATTCAAATGATCTCGAAACATGATAACAAAAACACAAATACTCAATTCAGGTCAAACGTAAACCGATTTCTATTAATATAAAATATTTACATAGGAAAATTCGTATGTACAAACAAATTTGTTCGGACCAACCACGCGGACGAGAATTCAACCCACCGGCAAATATCAGTAGTGGCCTGGGTTACATAAAATATTTATATGTCTAGAAAACAAATTCAGTTTTATGTGATATCTATTGAATATCGATTTTCATTTTAGTTGAGACAAAAATCTTTTTGAAGGGTTAATACGGTTAGTACGATATAGCTGCTTCGTTGGTCTATTGTTCGCAAATGCAAAAGCTGAACATGGGTGCTGTGCGTCGGACAAAAATAGTTGTTGAGTCTGTAAGTATACTTTAAATGGCAATGCTTTTCCTTTGACCAAAGAATAATCCAGCCCTCTGGTCATGAGTACTGTCGACCAGGATTTTTTCAACCTTAGCCATATTTATAATGTAATTATTTTTCATGGCTAATTCATTTTTTGTGATTAATTATTAACACTTTCTGAGAAGTTGTTCGATATCCTAATCCAATTTTTAAAAAAAAGGTTAAACAAAAGTATTAAACATTAGACCTTGATATTTATAACAGAAAATTGAAGCATCGTTTTATACAACTCTTGCAGAACAAATAGTGCCATCATAAATCGGATTAAGGATCTTAATATCTGCATATCCAAGTTCCAACTGGCTAGCCTAAGGCTTCTAACCATAAGCCCACCGTTCAATCAAAACTAATCCTAACGTACACTCGTCCTCCTACCAGAGCCAGATTAACCACGAAGCAAGAGTAGCAATTGCTACGGGCCCCGCGCAAGAGGGGGCCCCGCGTATCCAAACCCAGCTACGCCTAGCGAGAGCATAATTTTTATAAATTTACTTGATGTTACAAAAACGTGAAACATTACACCTGTTTTTCGACTAAGACAATCCAGGTCAGACAATCGGTAACCGATTATTTTGTCGGCGAAAATAAAACAGAATTTCATACGGTAAACGCACAAGTACTTCATAAAGTCACTTTATACTTAAGAGACCATAGCAGATAAAGGGCCCCTCGATAGCATTTGCTACGGGCCCCGCGCTTGCTTAGTCCGGCACTGCCTGCTACCATGGCGACCACACGTACCTAGTTTGCTGCGTTTAAACCGAACTTTAAACGTAATAGGCCCCCGTACACTCGATTAAACAACATACAAACTAACTACTGACTACGACAGCCTCTTTGGTCTTGCGGTTGCAAGCACAACTGCTGAGCGTGAAGTCCTAGGTTCGATTCTCGGGTCGGGTAAAGTTTTTTTAGATTTTTTTATGGAAATTCTGAGTAGCAGCACAGAATCTGAAACTGTGCCCAGAAGATAGCAATAAACTCGCCCCCTATTACATGGGACTTGATAACGACATCGGCGAAATGTGGGTGTACAATAGTACACCTCTGTCTGGCGTGATGTTATGTGTGACAAACTAACTTAGTTGGGACAGTCGAACCGATTATAAGTAAACAGGTAATTAACTATTTTTTTAAACGTACCCCACTATAGGAAGTCTCCTGTATCGTGGGTACAGTTTACAAACATACATGTCACATGCACACGCAACCAGACCCGAAACAACTATCTGTAGATCATACAAATATTATTCCGTGTAGTTATCGTATATATATATTTATTCGCTTATAATTGTTTTTGCTTCATACTTTATTTAATAATTACAAATCCACCATCAGTTCTTTCAAAAACTTCAATATATCTTTTGTTTGACTATTCTTATGTACCCGTGTCGAGGTTGGGCGGTTATTCTCAGAAACCAGTGAACTGATTCTGATGGAACGTATCGTGTGTAAAGATTCGAATGTATATCAGTGGATGAATTGAGATGTGAATTGGTTAGAAATTATGTGGGATTGTAAATAATTATAGCACAATTTATATTAATATATACCTAAATGTAAGATTTTTGTTTTTCAAACAACGATTACATAATGAAACCGAATGGTGGCTAATTAACCGGTTATGTGTAAATATATAACTAATATAATCATTATTATTATATTAGCGCTGTGATGGTACGATTGGATCCTCCCCTACATATCGTGAGTTAGGCGCGGATCCAGCCCTCAGAACAGGTTGTGGTCACAGCCACACTTAAAGTTTAAATTTGAAAAAAAAAAAGATTATTATAAAAAAAAAAGATTAAGGCATTAGATATAATATCATCAACCTATCGACCTCAATAAACCGTGAAAGTGTGACGTCACAAGTTTATTAGGGTTGTGCGCATGCCCATCGTGCCCACAACGGTGGAACCGCGCTTGTCGTGAGTTTGATTCATGCACGGAAAAAAATATTTGTATCGCCTACAAATAGCTGTTTTGTGTCTGGAAGAGAGAGTTCTGCAGATATGAATCTGCTACACAGAGTGTGCATGTGAGATTCATATCTACAAAACTCTCGGTAAAAAAATTAGCAAGAAAAGTTAAAAAAAAAATAAGAATAAAAAAAACATTGCTCTTTATAAACTTTCTTATATATACAGTATATATATATATACACCTCAGAAAACTTATGTAAGCCCACAGTATTCTTCCTACCGTTACCCCGACCTATTTCCGCAGTCCACTATGCAAAGGAACCGGCCGTGTGCTTATTAGCCAACCTACAACATAGCTATCCTATATCTATGAGTGCAAGAACATTACGATGCCGACAAAATGAATAAGTATACAAGGCAAAAGAAATTAGTATGAAGGCTGTTAGCATGAATGTATAAACCAAACAATTTCTAACATCTTTAGTAAATTAATGTACAGCCAGTTGTCGCTATTATTGTCCAATTTTCTTGGTAGTGCAGCGATGAGATTGTCAACGGTACTATTTACCGTTTTATATTGTAAGTTTATTTTGCTGATAATATATCAAAGGCAACTGATTAAATAGCGGTGTAAAATATTCAACATTAGCATCTTAATAGAATTATGCAAGTGTCGAGTTGTAGGACGTAGCATCACGCCTGTATTCCCGGAAGGATTAAGCAGAGATAATCGAAGGAATAAGACCGCATTAATTATTACCTAATGACAGTTCCTTGCGTCATCATAGAAGTTCTTTAGTTGCCTGAATACTTAACTCTTTACGTGTTGTATTTATTGTTATTTAATGTTTATAATTTGTTTTATTAGATATTTTTTATACGTTCTATGTCTACTTAAATTCTATGTTAGTGTATTGGTCCGTCAAAACGTTTTAACATAAGTAAATAAATAGTAAAAAATAGTAATAATGTAGCGTGTATCATTCTACATTGAACAGAAATATCCATTTCCAATATTCAATTTAAATCCGAACCCAAATCGATTTATACCGCCGCTATTCCCCGAATATTTGTACATTGGATAATAAAATTACTGTAGCCGAAAATGAACCGCGGCTACCCAATCCTTTGCCAATCTGGGTTTGTGGGTGTGCCTATAAAAGTCTCCACTTTACGGCTCATTCAATAAGCCAGTGTCAACATGGCGTATTTATTTAGGCTGCCAATAAATCTGCGTAAGATTGCTGGCGCGTAAATCCGTGCAGGCATTTTTCTTGGTGCTGATTGGTTTTACGTGATCCACTTAATTTTTAATGGTTTATATTTAGATGTAAGTCAAACGCTTATTTCATTCTATATATGTATATAAAAGCGAAAAAGAACTATCTCACTCACTTATTACGAAATCTCGGACTATAACCCCTAAAACCTTATGGGGTGTAGGCATAAACTAGGAAAGGATTTTCCAAGATTTCAAAGTCAAAGTCAAGTCAAAGTTTTTTATTTCAACTAGGTCTATGCAGGCATTTTAAAAAAATCGAGACTAAGCGCACTTTACCAAAGGGGGTAGGTGCTATGGAGACGAGACCGACAAAAACTCCATGGATACCCTTATCAATAAATAAAAAGTAAATTTACAATTAATAATCTTAAAACTCTGAGTTAGTATTAAATGGGGGTCCAAAATTGTAAGAAAAATCCTACGCAGACAAAGGGCAAAGTTAGTATCTACGAGTATATGTCGCAGTGATATTGTCAGATCCGTGATATTATAATTTCCCTAGTTAAATTCTAATAAACAATTTCGCTACAGAAATTACAATATCACGGATTTGACAATATCTCTATGACATATACATAATATAGAGGTGTTAATAGCGTAAGTACGTTTGCAGAATATTGCGGTCTGCAATGCGATTTCTATATTAATAAAACATAATTTCGTCGTGAATAATACCTATACATTAACGTAATGTTTCTGTAGCTTAGTAAATTGATTATTTTTTCTATATTTCTTTCAAAGCCCTGGATGTTACGTTTTTTTTTTTAAATAAACGTTGCACCAATCTATTATTCCTCCTGTATCGTAGGTACAGTTTAGAAACATACATGTCACATGCACACAAAACCAGACGCGAAACACCTACCTGTAGATCATACAAATATTTGTTCCGTGCGGGAACGAACCCGCAACACATAGCGCAGAAAGCTAATCGCTTAGCCACTGCGCCAGCCGTGTCGTTGTCTATTATTTTCAAATTTTCACTTCTATATGACGGAACATTCTGTATACATCAGGGGCATACAGGGGCTCTTCAATGTTCGCACATACGCGGCTTATCTATAGTCATAAAATCGACTGAGGGAATACAAGGCGCAAGGCGTGAAGTAACGGCTGTTATCGTATCATTACATAACACTGACTTCCTGAGAGAGGCATTAAAGGATGAACAAGTAGCAAAAGTATACGTTTATAAATCGAGAAATTTTCTGTCGTGTCGTACAGTTAAAAATATGTGAAACAGCAAGGTTTGTAATGAATCTGTACCCCAATTAAATGTTCGCGACTTCGACCATATTTGAGCTGAAAACATGATAACAATGTGTGTGCGCATATGAGTTATCTACCGAAATATTTACACTGGGGTAAGAATTAACGACCCGGGTACATCTTAAAACTACGGCCAGACACCGGAGGATGGGCAGCAGCGTCCTCTCACTAATCGGTGAGCCACTGCGATCCACAAGCCGCCTGCCAAGCGTGGGGATAATGGCAAACCCCCCCCCCCCCCCCCCCCCCCACTTGAGGGAGGCCTTCGTTCAGCAGTGGACGTCTTCTGGCTGATAATGATGATGATGATGATGAAGAATTAAAAAACATTCGGGGTAGGACTTGTAGCTACATAGCCACCGCTTCATACATCGAGACCTTACCGAGCTTCAGAAAGAACGCTAAATCGTTGGTCCCGGCTGTAATACCTATGATGGCCGATGTCCAGTACTTCAGTGGCGGAGGTCAGATGTCAGTCGCTCCGTGTAAAATACTGATATTCATCCGCATTTGGTTTGACTGTGACCCGACTGCAACGTAATTGGGGAAAAGGCTAGGCGGATGATGATCTCTAAAAGCGTTAACATTACACATGCCTGTTTATAATTTATATGCAATATCACGTTTTATAAGCTAAAACTTCCAACTTTTTCAAACTTGAAAAGACCTTGAAACAGAGATTCTCAAACTTTTTTATTCTTGAGACAGTTTTTAAGTTATAAGTTTTGTGTGCCGGAGGTGACGGCATTTTTGTACAACATTATAGCGTCTTTTACAAATCTTTTAAAGAGGTTTAAACTCTACATACATTTTTTTCGTATAATTCCACGTTCTAGGAGAAATTGCCAGACACCAATCGTGATATCGAAGCTAACCATTCAGGGTGCACTAGTTCTCAGGTAACATCACTCGTGGAGGCTCTTTCCTCGCACCTATGGATAATTTATAGGTCTGGTTTCTTTATTTAATGCCCCCATCGAAAGTTCAATGTCGCCTCTCTAAACCAAAGTTGAACATTAAGTCTCCGAGAGGCTTAAGTGAATGAACTTATTCATCAGCGCTCAGATATAGTATACTAGCTTCCGATCGCGGCTTCAGTGTGGTTTACGAATCCGTACATTTTCCCGGGATAAAAATATAATCTATCTCTGTGCCACATTTCATCCAGATCCGTTCAGCCGTTCTAGCCTAATTCGACGATGTGCGAAAAAGGCGTGACGTTTTTTTAAAGATGTGTTCGCAGTATAGCAGTCACAGTATAGTCATAAGTTTTTTTTTTTTTTTCGTATCTTGTCTACAAATTTGTAATTCGAGGTTAAGTAATAAACTAGCGGACCCGACAGGTGGTGTCGAATTCATACAATATCCCATAGAAAAAAGCACTTTCACTTTTACCCGAATTTCTCAATTTTCTAATCCTAAAAACCTTATTCGGGATAACACAAATCATTAAAAAAAAAATGGCAGTTCGGTCTATCCGTTTTCAAGTGATGCACTTAATTACCAATAAACATTTAAAATATATTTATATAAATAAAAGCCTTCGCCAGCTTAATTTGCCTCTCGTTGTTAAATCCCATCAAAACACTCTGACTATCTCGACAAGTATCAGTGAAATAACTAACTTAACAAACTTGTAACTCAGTGAGTGCACTGCCGTCTGTCTCGTGTAAACTTCACGCATGATCACGTAACTTTGTCATGTTGTTGCGCACTAGTTAACGTCGACCTTAAAGTTTAACCAGTTATTGAATGAGTTAAAGAGTCTATCAGGTAAAGCCAAGAGATAGGCATGCAGAGTCATCACCAGATACAAATGAAGTTATCTAAAGATTTGGGTAGTTATGTTTTTATTTTTTAACATAAGCACAGTTCATCTCTGTAGTATTTATAACAAAATAACATGTAGCGCCATCTAGTGTAACTAATGTAAGATGCATTTGTTTAGATGTCTATTCTCTTGTCATAGATAAATAAAAAATAAAACGTATTTTTTTAGTTTATTCTGTTCCCACCAATGCGTCGTTTAATTGCTATAGGTTATGGGCCCAACTCGCCTCCACTGCATAATGTCAACTGCTTATCCTATGTCATCATAAGGTTAGCCTTTTTCTCAACTATATTGGGGTCGGCTTCCAGTCTAACCAGTTGCGAGTAAATATCAGTATTAGCCACCCAATTACTGGGAGACACCGATGCTCAATGGTTGTTGAATCGATCGACCGCTGCGTTACGTGTTACGGCTCTCGCACGAACAATTATTTTTATGATAGTTATTCAGGGTGTTTTTGCGTGTGAATATTTGTGTTTATAAACACACCCACAGAACAGGAATCATTTACATATATCGTGGGAAAAAGTACAAAAAGTATAGATTAAGTAATTTGAGTATACTGACAAAAGTACAAAGTAATTTAAATCTAATTTACTTGTTTCATAGGAAGTCCCGCTGCTTTAACTTAATTCAATACATGCGTCAAATATTGTTTATTTCTAAGAAACTTCCAATGCTATCGACCATTTTCTATAGAAACACTTTGGTTTTCGAGAACTAAACAATGGTCAAGGGTTTTCCTTATGGAAAGCCTCGACTTACAATAGCACATGAATCAAGTTTCTATTATAATAAACTTCCAGAAATTGCTTTTACTGTGGAGGAACACATAACATCACGCATGTATCGCTGAAGAGTTAGGCGGAGGTGTGCTTATTGTGCACCCACGGGGGGCGAGCTATTGCCATCAACCAGGCAGTTCCGAATCCCGTGATGGTACTGAGAAATTCTATACTTACACTTTGCCCGACCCCGGAATCAAATTCAAGTCCGCTCGTTCAGCAGTCACGATTGCGACCACTAGACCTGTGAGGCAGATTGTGGAGGCGTTTAGAAAAATTAATATCAAAATATACTGTTTTAAAAAAGATAATCATCATCAGCCATAAGACGTCCACTGCTGAACGAAGGCCTCCCTCAAGGGGGGGTTTGCCATAATCCCCACGCTTGGCAGGCGGCTTGGGGATCGCAGTGGCTCACCGATTAGTGAGAGGACGCTGCTGCCCGTCCTCCGGTGTCTGGCCGCAGTTTTAAGACGTACCCGGGTCAAAAAAGATAATATGTCTCGTATATGTCACATACAGTTTATATAAATGAATCTCACATGCACACATACCCGAAACAACTACTTATCTGACAAATTGTAATTATTAGTTTCAGCTTTGCAACTATAAACAAGTTTCCCAAACACCATTGTTAATTCGTGGCAATCCTGACTGCATCATTTCTCTAGTGGTCGTAAGCGCTTGTCAAATTGAGCATCGAAGATTCTGAAATTCTAAGTAGCAAGCTGATGGTTGACAATTGGCTCACCCTCTTTGACCTGGGGCTTAATGACGGCATCAGCGAAATGATACACGTGTGCTTAACCCTTTAGGGAATACAGGCGTTCCTATATGTTGATTCGACAGAATTATACAAAAAATTACGTCAAACTTAAACGAAACAAAGATATACTCTATAAATCTGTAGCCACACGTTCATTCAACAGGAAATTACCGTCAATTCAAAAAAATCAAAGCTCTTTATTTCGCAGAAAATATGGGTACGGACAGGTGGATATAGAGTCACAATGAGATTCCACATATATATTGCCATTAGTGACATGCGGAAATTAAATATGACACACACTATTATATCACATAAAAATATCTACAAAATAGAGATATAAACACACACACACAAATTAATATTTGATGATATTTATATATTCATAAAATAATACTAGAGCATTGAACTGGAATATGTAGCTATAGCAATGTGTAGCAAGCATTTTGTTCTCTGACTCCGACGTCGGAACGCTGATAAGAAGTGGAAGCTTCCAACTGTCGCGAAGAATTTACGTCACATGCTTATACGTCATGTCCTCCTGGTATGAGAAGATAGGTAGAGGATTTATTATAGCCCTGATTCTGTTGCACATTGCACTAAACTGATTATAATAACACTAACTCTTTCTTACAAACATCACTGAAAGTGAACAGAAAATATTTAGAACGTCAAGTAGGCTATAAGCCTGGTCCCCTTGTTACTTATAGGAAATTAAACGTAACCTATGGTGATGTGTATGGATTTCAAAATAATTCAATGCCTTAAACACACATGTGCCAAATGTGACACATGGCTTATTACTTACTAAGATACCTATGTCACTCTAATGGCCAGGGTTACATCGTAAGAAGAGCTCAACAGAACGTGAACTAAAAAATACGCCTAAAACAAAATACAGAACAAAATATCTAAGTACAATCAGCAATTTCACGAAACATGAAAAGTAAACATGTGGTGATATTGTCAAACTTATCGTGTTCGCCTCGTTAAATGGTAATCGATATGATATCGAGCACGCTTTGGTATCGCATGACAAGAAAGCGACACAAGGTCGAGCACCGCTGGAAGGGTTGCCTACGCTCGAGTGATGCAATGTTAACGACACTCCTATGAACTTCTGCTTCCCTGGTACTTTGAAAATCACGGTGCTAAAATTCGCCTAAGAAGTACTGGAGTAGTTGGTCTGCTATTGTAAACCGTATACAACCTATTTTGATAAGTTAACACAGATACAATATTTGTAAATTTTTTATGATTTTTGCGACACTAGTATTGATGAAGTTTCTCCAGAAAATAATGGATACATAATTGAATCCATAGACATATCCATACACTATCTCATTTATTGAGATTGATTCCCAGGTCGGGTAAAATGCTGTTGAGATTTTTTGTATTCTCAGGAGCAACACGGAGTTTGGAATGCCCGGTAGATGTCAATAGGCTCGCCTCCTATTACATGGGACTCAATAACGGTATTGGCGAAATGTGGGTGCACAAAAGTGCATCTCTGCCTAACCCTTCATTGAATATAGGCGTGATGCCATACACATAGATGAATGATAATTGTATCTTCCTCTGGTAAACCTACCCGTTATTTCGACTGTACCATTGTCTTTTGTAACTAGAGATATATATCGCTGAATTCACTTGAAAATTTCTCTGAATTAGTGTAGTGTCTCTAACTTAAATTATGTATGGCGTATGATTGATGTACCTAGTACCAAGCAAACTTCAGGATCGCATGACGAGGAAGCAAAGCAACCCAAGGTTACATCGGCAAAGGTCACGGATTGAGTGACACAGTGTCTTCGAAGTTATTTGTAGGATTATACGAAGTAACTGAGAAGTTATGCAGCTCTGCAATATAATTATACAAGGTGGTGACGACATTACGACTATAATTTAAACCAAATATGGTTATTACCTCAAAATATTGAGGATTGAGTTAGTAGTACGTACAACAAAAATTATCAAATTATATACAAGCGTATAGCCACAGATTTTATTTTGTAATTTAAAAATTTGTACGAATTCTCAAAGCATATTCAATAAGTAATTTACCTAGATGAACCGAAACAGTTTAGATTTACCTAAATGCGTAAAAACAACTAAATAAAATGTGCGGCTCAGAAATTATAAGCTACGAGTACTTTCGAAGGTAGACAATATTAAGGATAGCAATTCCGATTTTTGAATTATGGTGTAACAACTAAGTATTTTTATATTTTTAAAGTATTTTGATTGACTAATAGAGATTGTGTTTGAATTCATAGTCGTAATTTCGTCTCCACCTTGTATTATATACACATAAATTGTTTTATGCTCAAGAATAGTGTTGGTTATAGATCTCAATTAGCTTTTGATACAGATGTTGTTAAAATAAAGTAAAACTAAGTTAAATATACAACAGTGGCTAAGCGATTAGCTTTCTGCGCTACTTGTCGCGGATTTGATCCCCGCATAGAACAAATATTCTTATGAACTACAGATTTGTTTCAGGTCTGGTTGTGTGTGTATGTGACATGATACAGGAATAACACAAGGGTGGGGAAAAGATTAAAAAAAAACATCAATCAGCGTATCGCCATCTACTGCTGGATAAAGGCCTCTCCCAAAATTATGGTACAACAGCCGCCTGTTCAACGTAAGAAAAGTTTGACAGTTGCTGACACTAATAAACTTGCTATTTCATATCCTCTTATGAAAAAATGTACAAGCGAGAAAGGGATGCACCGTTTGTTGGTTGCTGTGGCTGTCTGTGTGTATGCTACGAGATGAGATTAATTTCAGATATATTTTCACAAAATACGAAGCAATACCTCCTAATCCTAGAAGGACATAGGTATACGGATCTTATTGGTGATGTTCCTTCAAAAAGGCCAGGTGCGCAGTACCCACAACTGGCGTTCATGTATGAAACGATGCATAAATGTAGATGAAGCAAAAGGGTTATGTAAGGATCGTAGCACGTGGCGTTCCATAGTTTCTGCTTACCCCCATGGAAAAAAGACGAGACTTTATGTACGTACGTAAAAAGAAGCAATTTTACCAATTTCAAAATTAAAATAGCAATACAAATTAGTTAAATGGTTTCGAACTTATCTTTTACGAACATACATACAATTTGAGAGTAGGTTCAAAATATATTAAAAAGGGTAGAGGTAATGAGTGTCGTTCAACCGAAAAGATATGAGAAGTGCCATATTATTGCTCTGTGGTCCAAACAGAGATAACATCTGACAAACGAATTTAAACTCTATATTCTATGTCATAAGGTATGATATGGAATGTGTGGATCTGTAGGTATTTGATTTAAAGTTTAACGACATTTTTATGTAAATGATTAGGATTTTTGTGATGCGTAAAGGTACTTACGTTTTGTGGGTTCACGCTGTGCTCTATAAAATTGCTCTACAGAGGGAAATGTCAGGAAGTGTATTCGTAAAAATGTGACACAATATGTTGGAAAGAGGGACTTCTGTTTTTATTGACCTTTATGGCTTTCCATAAACTATCTTTTCAGGTTAAGTATTTTTATCCTCTACGGAAGACTACGCTCGACAAACGCTACGAAGCTACGGGCCCCGCGCAAATGGGGCCCCGCGTATCCAAACCCATGTAGGCATAGCGACAGAGTAATTTTTAAAAATTTAGATACCTTCTTTATGTTACAAAAACGTGAAACTGTCTTAGTCGAAAAACAGGGGTACTGTTTTTCGACTAAGACAATCTAAGTTAGACAATCGTTAACCGACTATTTTGCTGGCGAAAATAAAACACAGAATTTCATACAGTAAACGCACAAGTTCTACAAAAAGTCACTTTATATTTAAGAGCCCATAGCAGATCAAGGGCCCCTCGATAGAATTTGCTACGGGCCCCGCGCTTGCTTAATCCGGCACTGGATCCGAGTAGCACTTAATAGTAACAACATAATCTTGTATCAGATCCCTAATCCGTGCTTATAAAGAGCATGATGGCATGGTTGGCGATCGACTACTGCGCTACAAATCGTGGGTTTGAATCCCGCACGAGACAAGTATTTGAATGCCCTACAGATTAAAGTTCCGTGTCTGGGTGTTTTGCGTTTGAATATTTGTGTTTGTAAACGCACCCACGATACAGACTATTTCTAGTCTTGGACAACATTAAAATAAAAAGATAAAAGCTAGAACACAAACTCAAAGCGTTCTCCGTAAACATAGGGCTATATTACATTTTTATGCAAACTCCTCGAGCGTTCTGACAAAGATTGATGCTGTCTTCGTAAACGGATCCCTGACAATCAACAAAAAAGTTAAACAACCATGAATAAATGTTTATCTTCCGAATTTCCCATGCATATTTTTTCGAGATTTATTAGGCTCATGACAAGCTATTATAATTTTCCTTGTTGTCATGGCAAATGGTAGAAGGAAACTTGTGAAGAAACTCATAAATGGAATAGGTACAAAAATAACATTGTTTTTGCGTTTAATTATTAAAATATATTATCACAAAATATCTTTACAAAATATTTAGACAACTTAATAAATAGGTTTTATATTATATCTTTCCTCCTTTTTTGTAACACTCAAAAATCTGTTTTAACGTAAGCAAAATTCTTAGGTCAATGATTTAGCAAATGAAGTCTTAAAAACCAATTTTCCAGTCCAATCGCTAAATAAGAATTCAATAAGTTACCTATTATCTTCTTATTATTCTTTTTCGTATCGATTTTGATTCCAAGTTCAAATGATTTTCGACCGGGACTTCAAAAGCATTACATATGTCACAACGAGCAAGAGAAGAGGTGAGTAATTGCTAATTATAGTAATCGATTCTTAACAAATAAAAAAAACTCAGTAAAAGAGTATATAATTTTGCTCCATCAAGCTGGATTTACTGCAGTATCACCGTTGCTGGCAGGCTAATCTTTCCACTACGGCATGACCGATTCCCATATGATATCTCATGCTGATTTGACGAAACAATCGGTGGAATCTATCAAAACACCAATTATCATTCTCATAGTGGAGCTAACCCCTTAATATCAACTAAATTGGACTGTTCATTTCAGTCGATCGAAACGTGCTCGTCTATAATCACGTGTCAATTTAACGATTAATGTCTGACAGTCCATTTATCCTCGTATTAGTTCAACCTATCTTTCACTGTCTCATGGGATTAACTGAGAGCGTGTGGGATCTTAGACTTTATTATCAAAAGTTCCTTTCACGACGTATTATGAACGTTGATTGGTTTCTCATTCATTCTTTAATTGTATTTTTTGTTTCAGTTTCTTTCATTATTTTTGGCTAATAAGTCTACGCTACCTTAGATATCCTGAAAGACAGTTGGGTATTAGTAAAGTGGGTAAGTTCCAAGATCCACATTGTTAAGGACGATAAGTCATCCTGATTGGCATGCCATAGTCATGAGACATAAATACGAGAGCAGTAAACAAGGTCGCAGATTAGAATCTAACTTAGTCAGTGCAGTGAGGTACCCACTACGTGCGGCCCTCAAAAATTAATAAGAGCACTTCTTCAAATATTTGACGTACTCAATTTCTCGTTATATCAAGATCTATAAGAACCTCTGAATCTTTGATTGACTGAAGAACTGAAAACTTATACGCATGAAAACCGTTTCGTAGTTAGAAGTGAATGAGTCTGTAGTTAAGTTAAGTTAGTTTTTAAGTAATAAATACGACGAAGTGCCTTTCAACAAATAGTCCCATTGACCTTCAGCTGTAGCAATCTCTTACACACATAACATGACATAGCGTCACGCCTGTATCTCCGAAGGGATGGGCAGAGGTGCACTATTGTGCACCCATAATTCGGCGATACTGTTATTAAGTCTCATATAATAGGGGGCGAGCCAACTACCGTGTACAGTTCCAGACTACCACATTGCCCGACTCAGGAATCGAACCCAGGACCTCACGCTCAGCAGTCGCACTTGCGACCACTAGGCCAATGACGCAGGTCTCTTACACACATGTATCCAAGAAACAAGACTATTTTACAATCACCAATCTGCTCCCCAAGGTGGCAAATATCATTCCCATAAACTGATATTAGTCATACCCCTGACTATATAACAACTCATTGTGATCACCAAGTCCTCATTTCAGCGTGTCGTGAGTGGATACATTACTTCTTCCAATTTTTTTACGGTAAACAAAAGGTTTTCACAGTATATTAACTCAGGCTTGAGTACACAACTGGCATATACTGCGTAGAGCATAAAACTCACATAAAGTGCGTCTCGCGGAGCATTTCATGTCTGTGATTATGAAAAAAAGTTTGTCTCTCCCGTCGAGTACATAAAGGATGTGTTTTATGACTCGCGTTCAGCCTCCCTCGTATAAAGAGACGGTGGCGCTTCCATACATGTCTGAAGTATTAACGCCACCTAGGAACGAAAAAAATTCCCTTTATTTTAGATTTTCTTCTTTACTCAAGAGTTAATTGCGCGCGTCTACAAAATAGTAAGGCGCGTCTTCGTGGATTGAACTCACTATAATGTTATTGTGAGTTAATTATCGTGTATCGTTTTATTATGAACGATTTATTTCTTTTTATTTAAAAAAAAACGTTGCCACCACTGGGAATAATTCCTGTATCATGGATGCGTTTACAAACACATATATTAACACGGACATACACCCAAACCCGGAACAAGTATCTGCAGATTATACAAATATTTGTTCCGTGCGGGAAACGAACTCGCGTCACGTAGCGCAGCAGTCGATATCGTCTTAACCACTGCGCCAACCGTGCCGCAATTGATTGATCGTCATCTAATCTGCTGGAATCATATTTCTTTGGATATTAGTAACAATAAATTTGATAAACTTTTATTCATACATGTTTTTAATTAAATTCATTTGTTTATTACATTAATTGGATTGTGTAATTGGCCACACGACCCTGTGTTAGCGGCTGGCCGACCGATTTACATAAATAAATATATGGTATCTAAGTTTGAAGTCATCACGCGCCCAGATTTATTAAAAAGAATACCAAACATTGCCTTTAACCCCTCAATAACCACATAAAATCTATAAAGTTGTATGCGGAAGTATTCTAATAACATTTTGCAGCCGGTTATCACCCCATAACCATTTCAGATAAAACTTTACATAAATACCTACAAAGATCTTGTCAGGCCCTTTATTCCTCGCTAAAGGCTTTTCAGATAAAAATGTGTACAAAATGTTATACGGGCACGCGATACGAATATCTTAAGAGCTCTTTGTCAAATTTCCAACACGACTTTAGAAGAGATTTGTCAATCTCGTAACGTATCATACGCACTGAAAATCCCTTTGTGTTTCTGTTCCTAACTGGATATAAACTTTTTGGTTTGATTATGGTGTTAATAAAATTTTGAATTCATTTTGTCTATGCGTTTCTTTCTGGTAATGTGGTTAAAAATGTATGAAACTGATTTTGATAAACTACGACTGTTTGTTTTTAGAATTCTGATTAGTTTGTCTAGTGGTCGTGAAGCGCGATTACAGCTCGTTGAGTGCTGGATTCGGTACCCGGCTTGAATAATGTCGATCGTCATTGAAAAAGAATATCTATAAAATAAAATGGTTACCTGCAGGTTAGTTTTTTAGTCTTAGATACGCTATGTTAGATTCCAACTCAACTCATTGTGATAGCTCCTAAAAATAAGGGTCTAAACGATAAATATCAACTTAAGTGTACTTTCGTTCAATCTATATAAATAAAAATGAATCGCCAAATGTGTTGCTAAGCGCATAACTTCAGAACGGCTGCATCTTTTTAACTGCATTTTTTTAGAAAATTTATAGAATATCGGAAAATTTGAAATTATAAATTAACCCATGCGAAACCGGGGCGGGTCGCTAGTATACAATAAATGAAACAAACCTATATGGAAGATTTAACAATATTTAATCAAATGGTGATTGTTGATCTTGTACATGGTAAAAAGCCGAGTATAACCAAAATTTTCTTTATAAATGCTAGTTAATCCCTTTTGAATAATATCCACGCATACAATACATCCATTCGATTAGTGAGTAATCCATCAGAGTACGTAAGTCTTGACAGTTTTGTGAACAAGTTTGCCTAAGGTCTGAAATCCTGCCGAATTCATTGTCCTTTATAAAGAAGTTTCTTTTGTGTAACTTTTTGTCAAACAGGATAAGTTTGAATTTTTAGGGTCAAGTTATATGTTGCGGGACATTTGCGACTGATTGATGAAAATAAAATAAAAAGTTCTGCTGGGTACATACAGATGATCAGATTGGTGCTGTCATTTTTGTTATTCTGTAGTTAAAATTTTCAAAACAATTACTTTCTCAAACAAACCAGATGGAAGGCAGAATATCGACTAAGTTGACGTCACCGTAGATACTCGAAGACCAAAGTCAAGACATTTTGTTTCGACTCTTTTAAAACGTCAGAACTCCGTGCACCTGTGGTTCCAAACTAGGTATGCCAGTCATATATTATGGAAAAAGACCGGAAAGAAACTTCATGGATACGCTTTTTAAATTATTTTCTAAGCAAACTACATAACATCTAAATTACCATGGCTAAGATAGAAAAAACAATACAAAAAACTAAAATGAAAAATTATCCTAATCAAGTACTTAAGCGTCAAAATACTCCTCCACAAAACTTCTAAAATTGATTTTGATTTTAAATGTTTGTAGCTGAATCGGACCCAAATTAATAAAATTCTCAGCTTTTAATGACAATGTAATTGTAGTCTAGACATAAAAGTCGTAAGATAGTTTGCTACTAAAATCGAAATACGAAAATCTGATTATACACAATAATTCATTATAACTGAAGTTCTATGAACGCTTTAAAAGTTACACCTGTCACTGTCACATTCATAATAATAGAAAGAGATAACTACAGACTTTAAATCCCTTTTATGAGACAGATTTTCAAAATAAAACAACGTTGCTCTACAGTGTCTGACGGTACAAAACAAGAAGCTCAATAAGCTTTCCAAAATAAATAAAAAACGCTCGCCTCCGTACGCAGAACACAACCATGAATTTCGATCGGCAAGTTTTTGTGAATTCCACATGTCGCCAAACTTCCATTGATTTGGGCGATGTAAAATGGAACGAATTTATCGGTATATGAAGGATAGAATGTAGCTATACAATTGTCTATAATGGAAGGGACGGTAAATCAAGTGTAATTTATTCTTTAGTCGACTTCGTAATTGGTCTTCGTCACAAGCGCGGCTGCGGGTTAATTCCTGGAATCGATCCTGGGGTCGGGCAATGGGTTCTTGGGTTTTCCTATAGTCCCGTTAGATGCCAAAAATCTCGCCTCTATTACATGGGACTTAATAACGGCATCGCTGAAACATGGGTTTTCAGTATCTACACCTCTGTTTACACCTTCGGGGAATACAAGCGTGATGTTATGTTATGTCTATGGTTAATTTACTCTTAGGATCTTATGTGAGTTAGAGGTATTGATGTCATGACAAATTCGTAAAAAAATACTACAGTATTTACAATAAAATCGCAATCAAAATAGGACTAAGTCGCCAACATTTTTATTTTACCAAATTACCTTCACTTGTACCGAATTTTTTTTCAATCCTTCTTTTCACATAGAAAATATTTTATAACAACCCGTATCGCTTCCGTGTTCATTAAAAAATGGCCTCCAAGTCTGTTGGGATAATGTCCAGGCGAAATGATTCATTACCCGCCTTCTTTCAGAATAATAAAGTGCTTTAAATAATAAATTATGCATGTTTTCCTAAATGAAGCTGTTGTGTTGTTAATTGTGCGGTTGTTTTCAGGAAATATTTCAACCCTGGACGATCTTACTCTGGGTGAAAGCAAGTTATTTCCTATTTCCTACTAATATCCTACAAATATGCTACTAATATCCTACTAATATCCTACTAATATCCTACTAATATCCTACTAATATCCTACTAATATCCTACTAATATCCTACTAATATCCTACTAATATTCTACTAATATCCTACTATTATAATCCTACTAATATTATAAATGTGAAAGTTTGTGAGGATAGATCATAGACTTAGAATTTCGCTTTCGCTAAGATGGATATTTGTTACGCAATCACGTCAGAACGGCTGAACGGATCTGGATGAAATTTGGCACAGAGATAGATTATAGTCTGAAATAGCACACAGGCTTCTTATCCCGGAGGAATGTACAGGTTCGTAAACAACGCGGGCGAAGCCGCGCGCGGAAGCTAGTTTATAATATTAATAGGATAGGATAGGATTTCTTCTTTGCCTAGTCTATTTCTGAAAAGACTACACTACATTTGTAAACAATTTTTTTCATGATCCTTTGCATTATATTCTGATGCAAGATTTAAGCTATATTAATTAATAATCGTGACAGGAAACCACTTTCTTAAACAATATTATACCTACCTCACAGATAAGATCATATTCACTTAAAGTTAATTTCGCATGTTATGGTCGCCTTAATCCCTTCCCTTCCCCGAAGTACAGAAACACGTGTTTCAAGCACCAGTCTTATAATTATTCGCGTATAATTAGTGACAGGTTGTTGTAAGTACCAGAAACATAAATCCTTAATTAGAATTACACTTTAACGTGGTGTGGTGACGTATTCAAAACCACAATCTGACGTAATAGGCACAGACATTTGGAACAACCTGTATATAGATCGTTAGCAGGCTGTTCTTCTTAACACCGACAAAAAAAACATTATAATTAAACAGGCAAAGGTGTACTATTGTAGTAGAAGCCGAGGAACGCGTGAAATGAAATGGAGTCCAATTATCATAGCTGTCTTAATTGAGTAATATTGCTTATAGATAATTAGCTAATGAATGTGAACGCAGCCTCGTGGAATAATTTAGTGCGCTGTATGTACCTACCTAATGTAATACATGATATGAAGAAGAACTACTTCTTTTTCTGTCACGTCGCTCATACCTTAGTGGAAAGATTAACCAGATAGCAATGCTGGCAAGCAATGGTCTCGAGGCAGACTGCCCAGGGACGGTCATCTTAGTTGTCGTCACTCGTGGAGGCTCTTTTCCTGCACCCCACTATACTACAATATCACAATACACCGTGATATTTATCGTTACATTCATACTTGCGTACTTTCGTAGAATATCTTGAACTTGATCTAACGTGGCGTAACTATTTGCTTTTCAAAGAAATTCGTTGATCATCTACATTGTATCCACTACCGGCCAATAGACGCTTGTAAATAAAGAGATTACTACTAAAATTTTTAAATAAATTATTAGGGATCCAAAATTCGATACTCATTATAACGTCCTAATTAGAAATATGGATGTAGTTTGATAACATACTAACAACCATCTATACATATAATATAATATAATAAAATTATAACAGGCCGATGTCTGTACATTATAGATATTGGAGAAAAACTACTATGGGGGGTCTTTATTAGAGCAACATAAGCCAAAACAACAGTTTTTAGAATTTTCGTCTGTCTGTGTGTATGTTTGTACATGCATCACACAAAGTGTTTTCACCGATGTATTACTAACTAACTTAAAATATAGGTTCCATTTTATCGCAGGAAAATATCAGATTCTAAATTCCAAGCGTACGAAGTCGCGGGAAAAAGCTAGTAAATAATATAATGGTATCTAAAGATAACGCAGCCATCATTCATCGAATGTCAGCAATCCATTAAAACAATTGGTACCATTTGACAATACGCCATAGAGTGAATATCTAAACAGGCTATTATTAGTCGTCCTACACACGCAAGGAAGACAGAAGAGTCACGGAGACGACTTACGAAAAGAAGGCATTAGCTTAAGGCATATGTTTGGTCGAAGAAATGCGTTTCTTCCCTTTACGATATTTATTCAAATCCAATCAATATCCAAAAAAAAAAAAAAAAAAAAAACTAAGTACTTAAATACACGCTATATTTACACACAAAGCAGATAAAATAAGTAAAAATTATAAAAACTGCACACAGCCTCATTAGTCTAGTGGTCGCAAGCGCGACTGCTGAGTGTGAGGTCCTGGGTTCGATTCCCGGGTCGGGCGAAGTGTTATTGGGTTATTCTGTATAGAAATTCTCGGTAGTAGCACGGAGTCTGGAACTGTGCCCGGTAGATGGCAATAGGCTCGCCCCCTATTACATGGGACTCAACAGCGGCATCGGCGAAATGTGGGTGTACAAATGTACACCTCTGCCTAACCCTTCGGGGAATACAGGCGTAATGCTATGTAAATTATAAAAACATTACGCATCAAAATAGGCCTACGCATCGCTGTCTACCTGCAGTGTGCCCAGAAGACTGGCAGTCGCCACGCTCTATGGAAATACTAATTCTTTGGCCAATGAATAGGCCAGCCTTCTGATCACGCGTAGAATCGACTAATCGCTTTGCAAATCTATCAACATGCAGCCAATGTCTTTCCTTCTTTAAAAAGACGTTGCCCCACACTATGAATTTATTTTTGTATTATGAATACGTTCACAAACACATATATGTACGTTCATCTACACAAACATCCGAACCCGGAACAACTATCTGTAGGCCATGCGCAAATATTAGTTCAATCGCCCAACCACGCCAACGGTGCCCTCAATATACAAGAAATTGTTATCCTAGCTTGAGGCATCATCCTAACAATACAAACGCATAAGTTAATCTTCGCAAGATATTGAGATCTTGGTAAAAACCGCAAAAAACATATTATCCAAAAAACCCGTAAACTAAAACGAAATCGAGAGTTGCATAGTTTTTTGTTCGAGAAATAATTGTATAGTCTCGAAATTAACTTGCTTAGGACTTTTAATTTCAGTGTAAATAGGTGTTTTTAATTTAGTAGATATTACTGTCGATCTTCTTATGTCGGTCGGCATAATATAGAAATCGCCCATGACGTAATGGAAAGATCAGCCAGTCAGCAATGGTTACCACCATTGCTGACTACACAGTGCGCTAATTTGTCGAATCGAACTAAAAATAATTATGTGGCCGGTCCCTGAAATTTTACTGCTTAGTGCATTTCAGACTAAATATTAATATTTAATTTGTGAGATATTATTGTCAATGCTAGATGCCAAGCTTCAAAATTATACTCTTATTTCGAACTTGGCAACTCCCTAATTGAATTTGACCTCAGGTTGGCCGAAGGAAAACCTGTATAGGTGGGGATTTGTAGATGACTCCAACTTGATGTGTGACTACAGTGTGGTCCCAAAAGATAATAGTACTGTCACTTAGGTACCTAATATGGTGCCAGTCGTGCCCCCCACCTGCACGCCGCGCCCGAAGAACTGTGGATGCCACTGATAACGCAGTCCTTGTGGCTAATTTCTAGGCCGGGACTGTTTAGATGGCAATTGACTCTTAAAGTATGTGCGTTTAATTTTACGATTATTCCATACACACAACTGCCATCAACTATACGTATCCCTTTCGTAAATTGAAGTTATTCACAACACTTCATCCCGCTTTAAGATCACAGACCCGGTAACCGATTTTTACGGTGTATAGGCATGAGTCAACACGCGAGCGCCGCAAATATTTGTCTACACCCATCCCCTATTTAATTGGCAAACATACCACTCGCATTTCACTATATTGAATTTGGAAATTTAAAATAATACTATGCATATGGAATTTTATAACAATGAATCATGAATTCTAAAATATATACATATATAGGGCTATGTCTACATGTTTGAAAATGTATGGTGGAAAATGCGAAATTGTAGGCACCTATGTGTTGAGCAATAAATTATATAGAGCTAAAAAATATAAGGCACGATTGGCGCAGTGGCTTAGCGATTAGCTTTTTGCGCTTCGTGTTGCAGGTTCGAATCCCGCATCTCATTCGATTCTGTGACCTATAGATAGTTGTATCGAGTCTAGTTGTTTGTGCATGTGACATGAATATTTTGTAAACTGTACCCATGGTAAAGGAGAAAACCAAGACAAAAACATTCATTAAAAAAAAAACATTATGCCTCTCATGCTCACTAAAGATATTTGAATTTGTGGTGGTATGTCTTTGTGTATGTGAATATATATGTGTTTGTAAACGCACCCGCGATACGGGAATTATTACTAGTGTGGGGCAAAGTTTAAAAAAAATGACTGCTTTACTTTACCGATAATATAAATGTTCCTTTGCGAACACGGAATAATGTACACTAAAGGTAAAACGAAGATTAAAACAATAATTACTTTCAATCCAGTAGAGTAACTCCCGACCAAAATCTGATACATGTATCAGTTGGCCGCAAATGATCGAATTGAGTCCTGTTAACTGCTCACCACTTGTCGATAACCGCACTACATTGTATGCACAACCAGCAGTCAATAAACTGCGGTACCATTGAACTGTATTTTGAGAGTACTAAGGTTCAAGTTGCAGTGTGTTGGTGTATCAAAGTTTGTGCGCGTCTGACCATAATCAGGTTACTAACAATATTCAATTAGGGATGCAACAGTCTGGTGAAAATGCTATTGGAGACGGATATAGAGTTAAATGAACGGGTAAATATAATATTACGTTGCTTTTATTAAGATAGATGCTTCCTTCTACTGCCTCATTGGCCTAGAGTGGCTGCAAGCGCGACTGCTGAGCGTGAGGTCCTGGGTTCGATTCCCGGGTCGGGCAAAGTGTTATTGGGTTTAAATTCTCAGTAGCAGCACGGAGTCTGGAACTGTGCCCGGTACATGGCAATAGACTCGCCCCCTATTACATAGGACTCAATAACAGCATCGGCGAAATGTGGGCGTACAATAGTACACCTCTGCGTAACCCTTCGGGGAACACAGGCGTGATGCTATGTATTTAAGTAGATGCTTCCTTTTCAGGGTAAACCGTAAGCGAAATTCTAAGTCTGTGGGGTAAACAGGATATACAGCTGAAGGTTGCTATTGCGCACGCATACGTTATCAAAATGTGACCTGTAATTTGCGAGGTGATGTTAAAGGTTTATGTGTAGGTTTTGAGGTAAAACATTTTTTTTTATGTATTTATTATTTACAATCACTACAGTGACTGTTTCTAGAAGTGTGGGGCAGAAGTATGCTAAAGTTATCTTCTATTGAATTTTTAAAAGAAAAACTTAATAACTGTTAGGCCGACACGAAAATCGAACCCAGATATACTCATGGTCAACAGTTAAGATCACTAGACCATTAAGGTAGTCTTTTAATAACAGTATTAATATTCCTGTTTTAATCCTTAATGACAAAATACTACCCAAGAATAAAATACTTTTGATACTCGATAAAATATTTAGGACAACGAACGGCTCCAAAAGCTTTTTGCGACATTAAAATGTCGTTAACAACGCCCAATCGTACGTACGTATATCATATTTATAGCCACTGTAAAACTGTACGAATTTACTTTTTGCGGCCAGATGTAGCAAATAACTCTATTTCATTGGTTGAGTGCAAAATGCAATACTCAATATAGTATATTCAACCTATTACTGTCCCATTGCTGGGCAAAGGTCTCTTCTCAGAATGAGAAGAGTTAGGCCTTGGTCCATCACGCTGGCCTGGTGCGGGTTGGCGGCCAAAATGTCATATAAAACCTTTTTTAATACTTAATACTACACTTAATACTATACTAAAGAGTATGCGTCATCTTTTAAATCAATTTTAGAATAGAATTAAAGATGGTACTGTGACGGATAAACGGAAATACAACCTCTGTGATAAAGATTGTGTAAATAATTTCTTTTACGCGTTTTGTTTGGTAACGCCTCAAAATATCTGCGGTACTTACTGATATTTTTGTATAGTCTATATGACTTGTATAAAAAACAGTTGAAAATTATCTCGGTGATAGACCGTGCCTTAATTTCGTTATATGAAACAAAAACATTTTTTATTACCGAAATATAAAAATAATTAAAATATCCGCTGTATCTTACATAGAAATACCAATCTGCAATTCTGCATACCATCTCATTAATCGATCCTAAAAAATAAATGTCCATCAATTTTGTCCCGTAATGTAATCTGGGACGATGCGTAAAACTTATGTACTTTCAGCCGGTATAAAGGAAAACCTTCCTAAGCCTCTTCCAGTAAAGTCTTAATTCCAGAATCAGGTTCCAACTGTAGCCTAACTGGCGTCGAGGACGCAATATGCCCAGTTTCAGTTGATCGCTCGGTGCTCATACAATTACATCTCTACGTTCGTGTATATGGTTAAAGTATAGAGGTGTGGAGATACAGTTATATTGGTGGTGAGTGCAATGTTCCTGAGTATGTGTTTCGAAGCGTCACAATAGCAACCGCAGACTATTCTGGCAAAACAGGCAACATTTTGTACGTTTAGACGTCGCGTCAGAATTCATTTAATTTGGCGAATCTGTGTAATTCCACGGTTATTGTAGTCACGTTCATTTTGATTTTAAAATCAAGCGTCAACTATTCATTTTCACCAAAGACACGAGATAGACACACCACAGATGCAAGACATTTTATTTGCTTGTCCTATCTTCAATTAATTTTCCTGTGATTGTAGGTTCGAAACGATCGCTGTTTTATTCAAGAAAATATTCTCTGTGAAAGATACCATCACGCATATGGACTTTCTCCCTGATGGCAGCTTGGTGACATAAAGGCACAAATATACAAATCTCAATCAATTCGACGACGAGGTTAGTGCAGTGGCTAAGCAATTCGTTTTCTGCGCTACGTGTCGCGATCCCCGCACGGGACAAATATTTGTATGATCTACAGATAGTTGTTTCGGGTCTGGTTGTGTGTGCATGTGACATGTATGGTTGTAAACTGTACCTACGATACAGGAGAAATCCTAGTGTGGGGCAATGTTTTTTAAAAAAAGAAAAAAAAACTTTAATCTACACATGGAAATAAAAAAATAATATTTGTAGAACCTGCATTAACATTCTGCAAAATCGCATTTACCAAAATGACAGATGGATCGGCAGTAATAGTTTGGCAAACAGTAAAGTAACCGAATCATCCAAAGTTATGACATGCCGACCCTTCTATTTTATTGCTTTCTCAACAATCTGCTTAACATTTTCCCGGACAGATGTTTCCCTGTCCATTTCAGTAAGAATAAATATACGGTTCATTGAATTTGTTGTGAGGAATAAAAATATTATTTTTCCGTCAACAATTTTACCAGTCGCACCAGAGATTATATTTTTATTTTGTTACTAGCTTTTACCCGCGCCTTTCGCTCGCGTTAATTTAGAATTTGACAATCAATTCGGGTTGTATTCTGCTTGCGAAAGACACGTAGCGCCATCTATTATCCTAAGAAAGTTATTGTTGTTTTCCTCGGGAACAATACTTTTTTTCGGGATGATAGGTACTCTATGTCCGTTTCTGTACACCTGACACCGTATATGCAAAATTTCAGGATGATCGGTTCAGTGGTTTAGGCGTGAAAAGGTAACAAACAAACATACTTTTGCATTTATAATATTAGTAAGGAAGTTAGGATTATTTATATTATATTATTTATTTATGGTTGGTAATACCAAAATATTTTATGTTATTTAGGTTGATAAAAAGGAACTTTAAAATTAGCTTCCCATGCGATAATGCTTCATACAATATTAGAATCGTTTCATTTCGCAAACATCAAATATACCTACGTCCATAAGTGACAAAATCTTGAAAAAAATACATAAAAAAACAACAGCATCATCAAAATGTACGTGTTTAAGGGAAGGTGAAGGCACTTACAAAAACGGTTATCCGACCTCGACTCATTCTGCTATTCAAAATTGCGAACATTTTACTTTTAAGCGCCATAATCAAGTGTCTACATAATCTTAATAACTCTAAAGTACTGGCGACGCGATTTCATGGCTGGTTGAAAGCCTTTCCGCAACATTAATCCCTCCGACGACTCAAATTCGGATAAAGCGAACCGCTGCAAACCAGTTTCCAGTACTTCTCTGAAATGTCAGTCTTTTAATTTAATATGAAGTTTTAGCTTTAAATAGTCACGATGTCAGCGCTACACGTTTTACGTTCTTTCGGAACCCGGCGGACAAAGAATTTTAAAAATGTTGGCTTTCGTTTGTGGTACTGTAAAAATAAAAGGAAGGTCGTGGGATATTAGGAGTTTTAAAATCTGGACGTTTCGAGGACTTTATATCACGGTAGGCACTTTTGGGCAAAATGTAGATCACCCTAAATCATGTCCCTAACAGCATAAGGAAGGCGTAGAACGTGGCATCTTGGGAGAGCCTTAAATCCAGCGCTGGACTAGGATAGATCGAGTTAATTGAATAATGTACTTACCATACAAAGGCTTTTAGTCCAGTCTGTCCTCGATCACAAGCAAAACCAGGTATTTTATATGAATTTTGTGTCTTAATTCCAATTTTAAAACAAGATTTCGTAGAAGGTGTGTTAGCAGTTTTCAGATTTTAATATTTAGTTGATTTTCAGTTTCCAACCGTCCATTTGTTTGATATATAACTGTATAGCTACCTATTATTATATAATGCTTGCGGTTTAAGTTTTAAAGCTGCGTTCAATTTATAAGCGAAAGCGAGACGAATATATTATGATGATGAAGTGATCTGTACTATAATGCACCCACATTTTGCCGATGCTTTTACTATATCCCTTGTAAAAGAGGGCGAGTCTATTGCCATCTACTGAGCACAGTTCCAAACTCCATGCTGCTAGTGAGAATTTCTATATAGAAAAACCCAATAACACTTTTCCGGAAATCTAACCCTGATAATATTAATACAAAATGCACACAGACAAATTCGAAGGCAACAACTATCCTACTTCCTATTTAATCCTACTATCCTATCCTATCCTACTTCCTAGTATCCTACTTCGTACTTAATATTATAAATGTGACAGTTTGTGAGGATGGATGGATTGATGGATCTTTGTTACTCAATCACGCCAGAACGGATCTAGATGAAATTTGGCACAGAGATAGCACATAGGCTACTTTTTATCCCGAAAAAATGTACGGGTTCGTAATCCACGCGGGCGAAGCCGCGCGCGGATGCTAGTTTCTTATACATAAAAGTCTATACACTATCCTCTTCGGAAAAGTATACACGAGCCACATTCTCGATTTATGGTATTTTTACATAAAAATGGATACTCTCACAGGATGAATGTCGTTACATATAAAATGTTTTTATTATATCTACTTCTTACTTTATATCTCCTATATCTCAGTGAAGTCAAACATGTCCCAACTTGCGCCTGTTCTCGGCTTAACTTTAATACTATTGTGGTACATTGCACAGACCGCACCATCCAAGTTGTGCTGCAAATATTTTGGTCAATCTCCTATTTGTTCATAACTTTTGTACACCTCAGGATATTTTCAAACTATATTACGAGTAGCATAATTACACCTCATTTTTTGGTTTTTGAAAAATTACTTTTTTTTTTCTAGATTCGAACAAGGTTTGGTGTGCTTGGATTTAAACAATAAATAAGTAAAACATATTCCGTTGCATGATAGATTTAACTAACTAATTTAAGAAAAAGTTAAACCCAATCACGAAAAATCTCTCTGCTTCGTATTGGCTTTACCCATAACAATTTTATCCTAAAAATCCCAGCCTATCGGGGTTCGCTTTTTTATTGACTGCAGTCTGACTTCCGCCACCCAAAACTGGGAGACAAAGTCTTGGCAATTTTTTTTCTTCATATTTTTATAACAAAAATTAATGTCGTTTAAGTCTCGCGGTTGCGCTACAAACATTCGCGTACGCGTTACGTTAACCTTCGAAACTAAATATTTGTTTGTTTAGGCTCAAAAGGAAATGCCGAAAACCACTTTGAAGTAAATATTGTTCGTGATATAACATTTTGCTCCTCACCCTCACAGCTCCATCAATATTGATATTAATTGTTTCTCTTTGAAACAAAAACGAAGTATCGAACTAATAAAGTAATTTAGCTTCAATATCGGTCGGATATTGTACTGTGGTAGTTCAGGAAATTAAACCTCCTTCAGACAATATAATGCTGACTCTCTTTGTACTGTTTTCTTGGAATACACACTACCCAGACTGGTTTTATGAGAAAATTACGCGTAAGAGAATATGAAATGAAAAAACAAAATTTAAAACATTTTATTCCTGTGTTTATTCCTATTAATAATAGAGTACTACTAGAGTGTTTTCAATATTTTTTATAGTTAAACAGAATTATCATCATTTTTAGTTTCTATTTTTATTAAGTTCTCATATGTTATCATTTTTATAAATCCAGTCAAAGCAGCAACTCAGGTCCCCAAGATACAGGCGTCGCCTAGTTCGGGGGCCACTGATCACCTTTATCATCAGTGGCGTGCGGTGCATAAAGACCAAAAGACACTGCCTACCCTAGATAACTCAGATAAATATTTATTATAAGATATTTGAGGTGGCAAATCACATACATTATTTAATCGACAAGACGACGAACCAATACCAACATGCAGTTGGTATTATTGGTAAGTAAGCCTTTAAAATTTTCTGCCTATCCTGTCTAAAAAGTCTGTGCACGCCGCTGTTTATCATGACAATCATTAGTTACTAGATTTAAAAAATGTAATGTACATGTAAAATGGAACTATCTAGTTATTATTGTAACAAAGCTAATTTACTTAATTTTCTTTTCAACTGACCATGTGTTACCATGTTTCAGTAAAATAAAAAATAAAAATAGTAAGAGCCCATAAAATTCTAACATAAATAGTTTTAAATTGCGGTGTCGTGAACCTGTGGAGGAACGAAGTATGCTGTTCCTCCATTGAAATGGGAGGACTCTTTGACCAAACGAGGTGATATTGCCTAGTAGACCGAAGCCCGATAGTTATACATACTTACTGAGGCTCAGTGCTCACCGTCATGGCAGCGACGTAAGGTGGCGCCCCCTACATTACGTGTTTACGTTGTTGTTGTTTACGTACGTTTTTCTGTATGGAAATTCTCAGTAGCAGCACGGAGTCTGGAACTGTGCCCGGTAGATGGCAATAGGTTCGCCCCCTATTACATGGGATGCAATAACGGCATCGGCGAAATGTGGGTGTACAATAAATAGTACACCTCTGCCTAACCCTTCGGGGGATACAGGCGTGATGCTAAATTATTTTATGTTTGTGTTATGATATAAAAATAAAAATATAAAAATTATGTTCTCAGGGCACTGAAATCTATGGATTCTTAGTAGTTACTGTTGATTTTATCTTTTAAGAAACTAACATCTAGACGCATAATGGCTTGAATACCTACCGTAAATTAATATTTAAATACTTTTTTTTCTTCTTATTTTTATGAGATATTACGTGCATCCCGATTCGCATGACGTAGTTTTTTAGTATTTATATGTCATGTCTAACATATCCTGTGAATAACGTAGTTGGTTATGCAATTGTATTACAGCTTAAGTAAACTTGTATGTAAAACATATTGTATAACTGTTTGTTATTCCTAATAAATAAAATAAAAATGAATAAAATAAAAAATATGATAAAACAAAATGGGATTCAAAATTCAAATTCCTTTCAATTTCATCAAGGAGAACATATAACCTATCAAATCTAGAATGCTTCCGAATGACTTTGACTAAGCTAAGTACATATACGCTTTATTATAAGTGCCAATTTCAGAACCCCTCGGAATAAGGTGCCTTTATCTTAGATACTAACTTTAAATCGTATAATGATAATTTCCTCTGTGAAATACACGAACAAAATCATTTTCTAACGACGACGTGTGTAGGCAATGCCACCATTAAAATTAATATTGTAAGTAAAACCTACATTAATTTTCAAAATAAGTTATCAAAACATGTTAATGCGTTGGCTACAAATTTATCAAGCGATGGTAGTGTTACAAACTCAAGACTAAAAAGGAATAGTATTCCAACACTCAAAAGCAAATTCTTCAACCTATAGCGAGTGAGATCAATGGATTCTCCTCTCAGCTTAAAGACATTCCCTGACTTTGTCAACGAAAATAACAGCTAAATGTGAAGAACAGATTGCAGGATATATAAAAAAAAAACTCGCGCACAAAGTAGGACCCTCTACCACAATACTTTTTAACACAAAATACGAAAACATCAAGCAGGTAAACGTACACCCAAAATACTTTCATAAGCATTTCAACAAGTAAGCCCTACTTATAATATTTTGTACTTACCTTTTATGTTCTCCTAACGCAAAGCGATTTGTGGTTTTACAACTCGAGACTTTGATTTTGGCATACCTAGGGTTACCACTAGGCTAGGTTTTGTTTTAGGATCTTGGAAACAATGGCACATTGTATGCAGGTGGAATTGGGAATTAGAGCCTAGAGAAACGGTGTACAAGCGATGATAATGTCGGAAATTATTGATTTAAAATGAGAATTCCAGATGCAGTCGAATACAAACGATTTGATCATTAGTTATCTGTAACTACCGACATCTCTTTACTTCTTATTTCGCAAAAAGATCTAGATGGCCTATAAGTCTTATGGTACGAACCCTCAGCTCGACTCCAAGATCGGACAAAGTGTGTTTTAGTGAAATTCTCACGAGCTACCTGGAATTTGCAATTTTGGCCGACGATAATAGATGGCAACAGAATCCCCCTTGTTACATGGAACTGAATAGCGGCATCGGCGAAATGTAAATGTGCTTTGTAAAATCACTCGGAGAATAAGGGCGTTTTATTTTTATTATCTATGTAAATAAAAATGAAATGACGTTCGTTAGCAAACCCATCATTTCAGAACCGCTGAACCGACAAGGATTTTTTTTTAATTTTCGTTATTACCAATTTGTTTATAGGGAAATAAAAAGAGCAAAATAAAAAAAAAATCTTCGGGGTTTTTCTATGAAGTTAAACCCAGGAAGACAATACAAGATCGGTCAGGTCAGCTAGTGTTGTATAGATGTTTTTTTTTGTGTGTGCCCCGCAAAGTCTCTGTGGACTGATCACTCTTTTCACAGTCAACTCTCTTCTATCAAGCCTAACATCAAACAATTCATGAAAAGTAAAAAACAAATTTCATACCGCCCATTAGATACAAAAGTTAATGTCAAGTAATATGATTATTAATAAAGAGTACACATAAAACCAGTTTTTGATGATTTCAGAGCTCCGTCAAGTATTTTGTTATTCAAAAGGGTTCCGTCGCCAAAAATGTTTGAAAACAGCTTCTTTAGATTGTCATTTATTTCCTGGTAGCAACCCTAGCATCCTTTACCGTGTCAAACCCGACCTTGAGACGCCAACACGCGACGAAAGCTGTTCGAGGTTGTCCCCAAACATTGTCATCGTATTTATTCCCTTTAAACAATGTTGCGGGAGGCAGTTTTATTTACATTAGTACCTATAGTAAGTGTACCTAAATATTTATGGGAACCTTGAAGCTGTTAGTAAAACCCAGTTTTAGAACTATTGAACTACTGCACTGCCTCATCAGTCTACTGGTTGATGGCAACAGACTCGCCCCCTATTACATGGGACTTAATAACGACATCGGTGAAATGTGGATGCACAATACTACACCTCTGCTTAATGATGGGGTACAGGCGTGAAGCTATGTTATGATTTCAATGTTTTTTTGTTTATTGCCCCGCACTAGTAATTATTCCTGTATCGTGGGTGCGTTAACAAACACAAATATTCACGTAGACATATACCTAGACCCGAAACAACTAGGTATCTGTAGATCATACAAATATTTGTTCCATGCGGGAATCGAACCCGCCACCCGTAGCGCAGCAGTCGATCGCTCAACAACTGCGCTAACCGTGCCGTCGTTTTAAACACTTTCATAAATTATATGCTTGACAGGAGATATAGAAGCCGAGGAAAATTGACACTTGGGTTACTGAGCAGTCGACCTGGGTCAATTCTTGCTGACTGACTTAACTTCCCACCATGACAGAAAACCAACATGGCCAACACGACAAAAAAAAGACAATTTAGTGCTTAACATGAAAACATAACATAGGATCACGCTTGCATTCCCCAAAGGGTTAGATGTCTATTATCGCGCATGTACATTCACATTTTCCTCATTTCGTTATTAAGGCCTAAGCATATTAAGTGAGCTTTTTGTCATCTACCGAGTACTATTCCAAATTCTGGGATGCTACTAAGATTTTTTATGTTTCTGAAACCTAATATCAGTGTCTACTCGGGGGATCAACCCTAGAGCCTGACACTGGACAGCCGCGCAAACTATGTCTGGAAACTTAAAAAATATATGGGTGACCCAGAAAAATCTTTTCTTTTTGCTGAGCACGAATTTTTACCTAGATAGAAATAAGACCTAGGTAGACCGCCTATTGTAAATTTCATCGAAATCATTGAAATCGTGAGAACGCGAAACAAAATATATGTATATCCTATCCTACTAATATTATAAATGCGAAAGTTTGTGAGGATGGATGGATGGATCTTTGTTACTCTTTCACTCCAAAATGGCTGAACGGATCTGGATGAAATTTGGCACAAAGATATATTATATTCTGGAATAATACATAGGCTACTTTTTATCCCGGGAAAATGCACGCGGGGGAAACCGCGAGTGGAAGCCTGTATATAAATATTGCTCGTATAATAGTTGTAATAGGAACCTCTTATAACCTAAAATAACACGATCAAGACAGACCCAAACTCCAATTCAACCGAATTTAAACCAAACACATAAAGAACTAATAAACAACTAATATCCCCGAAGTATTTACAGTAAACAAGCAATGTCCTTATCAAGTCGGAAGCCGTCACGACCTCCAATCAACCTGTTGATTGGCCCTTAAGTGGCAACTTGGCAAGTCTATCTGCTGAGTGGCGATGTGCTATTGCCATTTAATTACTGTTCCTCTGATGTGTAGGCCGATTTGTGGTTGAGGGTAGGTGTTTTAGAGTTGGTAGTATGTTGGGAGATGTATTAATTCTACTTAAATGTGAAGAATTTTTGTACATATTGTCTAAACGTCAAGTTCGACAAACATAAAGAGTGATACAGTTGTTAGCGAAAACTTATTAATAATGAAATACTCCATCATTCATAACATAGGTACTTCTTCTTTCTTTCGAAAATCGTCTAGCGTATGATGCGTCTGAGATGCCAAGAGAGTCTCAATTCCAATTTTAATTGAATGGCTCCATCGCAGTGTGACGATAATTCTGCCAATGTCAAGGTTGAATAAAACAAGTAAATGTTGCTATCCTTGCATATTCAAATGGAATAACAATTGACAGTTTAGTTTGAATGACAGTTTAACGATTGACAGTTGTCAGTTCAATAAGTGTATTTGTAAAGTTGATATATACCATGAAACTAAGAAGGTTGATACACGTTTAGATACTTACTAAGAATACTTATAAAGTCACGCTTTTGGAGTTCTTAGTACCAGGGTAACATACTCAAGGCATGATTATTTGTGAACCCGACTATGAGCCGCGCGGCCCATATTACGTCCATTCATAAATAACTCTTATTGTCTGATACTTAAGGTTCACAGGATCTGTCACCGACCTTGACCTTGCAGAGCAAAAAAGTAGTAATAATAGTAGTAAAAAGTAGTAATAGTAGTAATAAAAGTAGTAAGAGCAAAATTTCCTTACAAAAAAAAACAAAAGAACAATATTGACTGTACGTTGACCAGACTTTCCACTCCAATTATTCTTTTAGGTTCTTGTTGTATTTAAAATGCTGTATGAAAATGTATTTCTGCACACGCAAAGGCATTAATTAATTGCAATGCAGCTCGGATTCTTTGAATCTAAGTTACTCAGGTGGAACTATGTTTTGGTTGGTGTTTTATGTGCCTTTAATTAAAAAGCATGGTTAACTAAGCAGAGATATAATATCACAGTGTTACGCCTGTTTTCCTCGAAGGGTTAGACACTCGTGTACTCACCCACATTACGCCTGTGATACGGGCGAATAGATGAGAGTCTTTAGCGATCTATTGAACATAATTCCAAACTCTGGCCTACTGAGAATTTTCTGACAGAAAAATCCAATAATGCTGCCCAAACAAAAAACTTCTATCTTGTTTTATATACAACGATGAACCAGATAAAAACAGTTAGTCTCTCATGTTTCAACATTCCATTCAACAACCAGAAAACGAAGTTAATATCAAGCATAAAGTAAATAAGTAACAAATCGATAGCAGCGCAAACAATTCTCGACAAACCAACGCATGCGGAATGAAATGCATCTCACAGTCAATGTGCGCTTATCCGTCCACGGATTATGTAAACCAGAATACGAAATGCAATGGAAATGGTTTAATTTGATTTGAGCGGGACCGTTTTTTAAGTACAAGAGACACTTCATTTCTTATAACAATAGCATACGATGATGCACTTAATATAATGCCGGCGTGTTGCACGCCGAAAGAATTAATGGATGCCACTGATAGCGCAGTCCTAGTAGCTAACTTCTGGCCTGGGACTATCTAGATTACCTTCAGCAGGGATTCGTTATATTAAAATGTCTATGAACTATGGTTCATAAGAACATTTTTCAGTTAAACGATCAAAAAAATAAGCTGAATCTCCTCTTGACGAAATGGTTCAACAGGTACTCATGGCTTAGAGGCCCATTTTGGTCTGTTCAAATAAATGGAGGATAAGTACGTTATCCTTGTGAGTATACAAGGAATAGCTAAATTCACTTAATAAAATGGAGGATCAAATTATTTGGCGAAATTAAGGAATGTGTTAAGACTTTTGAGTCGACAATCACAACCATTTGTACCAATCTACTCTATGCAATATTTGCATAATAGTGGAAACATAAATAGTTATAATACTGACTTATCATAGGTCCTACGATAGGTCACCCTTCATTTCGTCACAAAATCATTACCTTACATTACAAGGTGTGAGCTTCACACGAGTTACAGTAAATAATTCAGAAGAAAATTGTGTGTGTGTGTGTGAAGAAAAATGTCAATACATGCAAACTGTTCCAAAAAAAAATTGACATGTAAAATTGGAAACAATGGGTTAACAAAGCAGCCACATGTGCAAAAGATATTTAAAGCCACATCTCCATAACATTACACAGTAACCAGTAAACACATGTGTACAGATCTTCTTATCCTTATTTCATAATCCAAGTGCCATATGGACGAATCGCTTTAGAGTAGGGCGTGTATGCACGCAGCGAATATTGAGTGGATTTCCATGTTCCCCGTATTGATGTATTATGAATATTTAAAAAGGTTTTTTATCGTTATAAATAGGTTATTTTGCAGAATGAGAGGAAATTTCTTGAATAACCGTGCCATATATTGAGAGTGTGTAAGATATTGATATGATATATCAGACCCAAATTAATTGGAGAGATAGCTCTGTAATTGAATTTCTTATAGGCAGTTATTTTACAGAGAGAGAGAGATAACGAATAAAACGTGCTAATTCAAAACGAAGCAGTTTTTTTGATGACACGGTTAGCGCAGTGGTTGAGCGATCAATTGCTGCACTACGTGTTGTGGGTTCAAAGCATCGAATCCCGCACGGATCAAATATTTGTATAGCCAGCAATTATTCCAGGTCTGGGTGTATGTCCATGTGAATATTTGTGTTTGTAAATGCAACCACGATACAGGAATTATTATTGAGTAGACCAACAGTTTTTTTTTTTAATCTATTCTTTTTATAGGCTCACAAATTCTTACTGTAATTAAAATTCTATATCAAAGTTATTCTTTATCAAATAAACGGTAGACATTAAAATGTCGTCAACCTAGTCAGCACACAGGAACAATTACAAATGAAGACAGAATCATTAACAAAAAAGCAACGGGAAAAGAGAATACCAAAAAATATTCCTTTATACGCAAACACTTTGTGATAGCGGACTGGCGCTAAAATAACCCGGTTCAATGCGCCACTGTCCATTTGATAACCTAAAAAACCTTTATTCACAACATACATTTTAAAATCTCAAACGAAACCAACGTCACCGTGTTCATGCCACGCGAATTCCAACCTTATTTTGAGGACGATTAAAGCGTTATTAAGTGCATCTTTTTTATCTTTGAAGCGGCGGCGGGAGAGATTGCATTCTGTTCATACGCCGTTCATCTGGAGGTCGACGGGCCAAAGCTAAGAGTGGTGCGACGCAAGCCATAGGCGGATATCGGCAATTTCCTTTTAAAACAGACGATGGTGTAATTGAATCTTGATTAAACTATGTATGTGTAGACGGGGCATTATAGTCCTTATTTTGTAAAAAGAATTTGAGATGCACCATAAAATAATAAATACTGAGACTCGTTCGTCGTGAGATACTATTCGGTTGGAGCCTCATATTCTCATAAGAAAACATGGCGTAAAGGGAGAAAGCTTATGCCTCAAAATGGGAGAAAAGTTGCAATTGATGATGATAATTATTACAAATGGAACGACGGGTTCACTTTTACAGTCACCTCAACGAGAAATACATCCTTGCCCCATATGATAGCATGGTTGTCTCAGTGGCTAAGCGATGGGCTACCACGGGTTCAATCCACACGGAGCGAATAATTATATTATCAGTTGTTGTATGTCTGGGTGTATGCGATGCGTCTTGTGTAAGCTTGTCTGCCTTTGTAAACCGTACCCATGCATCAAGAGTAACCCAAGTGTAAAGCAATGTTAATAAATAACAATCTTTCAGGTTTTTGTTCTCAAATATTTTATAAGTTTACCTAAATATGTATGTGATATATAAATAATTGTATTATTATACTGTATCCTCAAATATATATGACTGTTTAACGAAAAAGCTTGATCGCGCACCAACCATCCTTTCTCCCTGCATCACTCTAAGGTCGACTAGTAGAAATTGCCTAAGGCATTAACTCCGCGTCTGTGCTTTCTGTACATAAAGTATAAATAAATAAACATGAATATTTGCAACGTACTCAACAAACTTGAACCTCTCAAATTTCATACTCTCGTAATTGGTAACGGAGGGAGTTGGCTCCCTCGCTACCATCTCATACCTTCCGCCTTTAACCCCCTTCCCGAAGCACGTGGGATCATATGAATACGAAAACAGGCCCTTCATTCAGCCGCCAAGAAGAGCCTCGTTACGTATCTCCAGCTCAAATGGAAACTTTTATCATGGTACCTGCTGCAACTGGATCCCGCAGGAACGAGAAACGTTTCATAAGGACGGTATTATGGTCTTTCTTTTTGAAGGGATAATTAAAAGTGTAGTTATCGGCTTAAATTCTTGCAGGTCTACGCAGAGATAATTTTGCTACGTTTCTTGTATGTGCGATGAAATAATTGTGTGGCTAGGCTGTTTGGTAACAGAGGTCGCGCCGATAGACCTGAAATAACTACGAGTATCTGTAGATCATACAAATAGGAAACAAGACAAATCCAAGTGTGATGCAAATTGTTTTCAGAATCACAGAAACAATAGAGTTATATTCAAAGGCAAAACTAAAATATGTTTTCCAATTTCCCTTTAAAGTTCAATTTACACTGAAATAGAACTGTTCAGGTGTAATAAAGTTGGTATTCCAGAAATAGATCCAAATACAAAGGAATGTGTAACACGTTTCACGTATATATCTGGCTCAATGAGCACACATAAATACTCCCGCGAATATTTTTAACAGGATTGAAATGTACACGTGAATTCGTATCGTGCTCAGACGCTGAATTAAAGAACTAGATTTTATATGGTAGTTTATTTAATTTTGCGTAGATATATTGCGCTGACCCCAAATAATATGGGATGTGGGCAGGAGGATGTTGATGATGATGATGTTATAAAATAAAAATTAAATTAGAAAAAGATAATCTAATTTGAACTCAAGACGGCTGTAACTGAAATATAGTTCATTTATTACATATTAGCTTTTGCCCTTTTGCGACTTCGTGCGCATGGAATTTAGAATCTGATATTTTCCTGCGGTAAAATGAAGCCTATATTTTAAGTTAGACCTCTAGCAATACATCGGTGAAAACTGCATTCAATTCTATGCAGTAGTTTTTGCGTGATGCGTGTACAAACATACAGACAGACACAAAAATTCTAAAAACTGTTGTTTTGTCTTCTGTTGCTCAAATAAAGACCCCTCATATTAGTTTTTCTCCAATATCTATAATGTACAGACATCCGCCTGTTATAATTTTATTATATTTACCAAGAAAATATACAGAAATAAACGACGCGCTTGCTTGCAGCAGAAATTCAACCCAGTATAATGCATAAAGGAGACCTAATCAATCAAGACCAGCTGAAACTCTAAAAAATAGTTCAAAAGATATTCGTCTCGGTGAGCCACTTGACTATTTCTTAATTTTCAAACAAATTGAACGAGTTTCTATTCAATTTTAATTCAACCGAGACATCCAAAATAACCACATAAGTTGGCATAACGGAGAGCTAACTTCAAATTAGAATTTAAACGTGAATTAACTGCTAAAAGACAAACTCACGAGACACGAAATCCATCATCATTGAAGTACCACCATTCCGCCCAACCATTCTCTTCAATAAAAGGTTTTTCAGTTAAGGATAACAAACAAATTTGTGCCAATAATCCCAACTTGGCCAGTAATGAGATTCCAGTCGAGATTCAAGCGCCATTAGAGAGCCTTAATTGACTCTCAGGGTAATGGAAGCTTGCACCTGCCCGCAGTTTAATATTGCCAGTGGAAAAAATAACAGAATTTTAACATTCATCATAAACATTTACGGACTGTGCCTACTGTGTAATGAGGTTTGCCAGCGGTTTGGAGAAAGTTGAAATGTAATTTAGAAAAATCCTTTTAAAAGTACTTTCGGTAACGTGGCCAAGAATTGTTCGTTTAATATATTCGACTTACGTTTACTTTGGGTAATAGGCTAGATGATTGCATCATAAATAAATCCTGAAATCTTATTTGTTAAATAGTTTCCCTTCTAAAAACTCAGAAAAGCTTAATTTCTTGCTTATCTTTGGCGTTTTCAATTTTTATAATTTATCAAAATCATACAGTAAATATGTCAATGGCAATGAAAAACTATGTATTCCAAACATTTTTAGAACAAAATCTAGAAATAGTAAAAGTAACTCAGATGACTAGTAGTCATCTACCGTATTGTGTGATTGGGCAAATATCATAACACCTGCATTACTAAATATGATTATTCTCGAAAAAGTGTTTCAAAACATCTGTAGAATGTTAGTATTAAAATTATTAAAAAAAACTCATTCATTGGTCTAGTTGTCGCATGTGCGACAGTTGAGCGTGAGGTCCTGAATTCGATTGCTGGGTCGGGTAAAGTATTATTGGGTTTTTCTGTATGAAAAATCTCAATAGCATTACGGAGTCTGGAACTGTGCACGGTAGATGGCAATAGACTCGCCCCATATAACATGGGACGCAATAACGGCTTCAGCGAAATGTGGGTGTACAATAGAACACCTCTGTCTAACCCTTCGGGAAATACAAGCGTGTTGCTATGTTACATTATGTAAAAAAATTAGACTTGCCATTACATTAATAGGAAACATCGTATTTGCACAGCGATTTCGATATTTGCAGGATTATTTTGATATTCCGCCAAATCTCAATACTAACCCGATAATAATAGAATTTCCACCACCGCTACGAATGCAGTTTCCTTCGTAGTATCGATATTTCAACTGCTTATTCCCGGTAATTCGATATTCACTTGAAGAAGGGAAAGGAAGAACTTGAAGAAGAAAAGAGAAGGAGTTTCATTTGAAGAATGTGAAGCCCAAACACACATATATAATTCTATATTTTTGGCATTGCAGAGGCCTATATATTTCAGTTTCGATCATTTTTTGCTAAAATCTTTTTTTAGGTTTTTGTAAAAAAAAAAAAATTTACGAATATTCGCAGTAATAGATTTCTGTGGTGTTGTTTCACGAGGTAAAGCCGATTGGAAAATGGAATACCTACATCATCGCATTGCTTCAAAATAACGACATGGGACGAGGAATATAGTTTGTTACGCAATATACTAACACCTCTCAGACCTAACTCAAGTTACAGTCAAGTTCGACCAACTGACTTTCATAAGCGTCATAAAGATAAATGTCTTTTCAAAATTCAGGTATGAGCTCATATTCGAGCCCTACGCGAGAACTGAGAAAATGGTCTAACACAATAATTTGAGGGCTTCCTCTCATTATTTTTCTTCAATGGTTGGCAAAAAACGCGTAGGCACTTGACCACAATGGTCGTCACGCGTCAATTATTTCGTACAATGAGTTCTCGATTGAATTTTCTACGCGGAATCGCGTTATTTCAGAAATTGCCACCAACATTCTTACGTAAAAAAAAAATTAATCAATTATTCCAAGAATCGTCGCTGATCCGGTTTCAATTGTTCAATATGAAAATCGAAAGTACTCTTGGTAGGGAAAAGTGTAATACAATATGACAATTGAAGTTTTTGTTTTCATTTACACCATCAGTCATATTGCTCTGACTCTCAAATAATAAAAAATAGTATTATTTTTAGTAACAACATATTAAACTAATTTTGCGCACTGTAAACATATTTAGAAGAGTATCCATGGAGTTCCTAGCCGGTCTCTTATCCATAGACCAAACCAATTTGGAACCGTGCACCTAGAATTTTAACATTGTAAAAGTGCATGCGAAAAACGATTTGAAATAAAAACTTTGACTTTGATAAGTTAAGAAGAATCTACATCACATAAACTATTTAGCATAAGTCGGAAAAATATAACCAATGTCTCAAGAAATACGATACTAGGGATTTTATAAAATCCCTAGAGATATCCCGAAATAACAGTAGATATCGAATATTCCACAAAATCGAGATAGGCCGAAACGATTCGGTTTCATAAAGTCACGTCACTCGTCACTTTTAAAACATCATAATTTTCGTTGCACGTGCCCCTAAACTGGGTTATTTCTTTGCAGAAGAGACATGACAAGAATTCCCATATTTCTCAACGAGGTCTTATAATTTTAAGAACATAATCTGCTGTGACTTCTGTAGGTTATTTTTCTTCCATCTTCATATTTCCCTTTGACAGACTTATCCACCTATTTTCCGTCTCCAACTGTGTCAACTTCATCAGTATGAAAATAATGACTGCATTATCTTTATATTTTACATCAAAATCCTTAGTAAATGGAATTTATAAGTATTCTTGGAAAAGGTTTCAGTTTTTTGTTTGTTCTTATAATATTCATTGTGCTGTTTAAATAAGTCTTAGAGGCTGTATAAAAAAGGACGCTCAATACTCTTTTACTTTGTAATTTCCGACATTTCTTCTGACTGACTCCTTGGTCTTAACTCGCAAGCGCGACTGTTGGGATAAGATCTTGGGATCGAAACCGGGTTGGGCATAGAGATATTGTATTTTTCTGTATGGAAATTATTAATAACAACACGGAGTTTTGAACTTTGGCCGGTAGATGGCAATAGGCTCGCCTGCAACACAATAATGGCTCGGCGAAATGTAAGTATAGAATCGTATATCTCTGCCTAACCCTTTGGAGAATACAGGCGTGATGTTATTAAATAACTCTTGAAATTTGAAATACCCCTTTACTTATTGACTTCCAATATTTCTTTTATACTGATAAGATGAAAGCAAAGCACACTTTCATTTGTTTATTCGACTCGTAAACTTGTTTTATTCCCCTGCGTAAACAGCGAGAGATTCTCCGATTGCGAATGGTTAGTTCAATTTCTTAGTCTTGTGTAAAGTTTATAGTGATTGCTACAGACTACCGCGAAGCAACGTTTTATAGATACGGAAAAGAGAAATTGAAGGAACTTAAGTTCAATAAATACGATGTATCGACCCAGTGATGTTGATTTTTGTTTTTTTTAATTAAATTCATAACTGACTTGTTTGGTCTCGTGATTGAAAATACAACTGCTGAGTATTAGGTTCTGGGTCCGAATATCGAATCGAAAAATTTTGAGTTCTTCAGTGAGAAAATTCTGAGTAGCAGCTGGGAATTTTGATAGTATTATAGCAATAGTACACCTCTGGCTAACTCTTTAATGAAACAGCGTGATTCTATGGTCATTCATAGTTACCGATTACATCAAAAAATGTTTCAATAAGTCAATGTCAAAGTTTTCAACTAGGCCTTTATAGGCACTTAAAAAAACCGAGTCTCTCGCACTGTTCTGTTGTTTAAGGGTGTAGGTCCTATGCAGAAAAGACCGGCAAGAAACTCCATGGATACTCATTTCAAAAAATAAAAAGTTAATTTACAATTAAAAATCTTAAATTAACATGCATTATATAAGAAAAATACAAACTTATTAAAACGTTACTTACATAATGAGGTAATACAATATGAGTTATACAAGTGTTTTCAATAAAAAATAAAAACGGCATAAACCGTTCAAAGATGATAAAACAGAAAAAAAAAAAAACAAAAAAGTATACAAAATAATGAAATAACAAAAATATCCAGACATGTGAAGTGAATCTAATGTAAAATAGAACTAGTAGATACAATGGATAACCAGGGAAGCCACATGTGCAGAAGATAGTTACTGCCACACGCAGCGGCGTGCACAGAGATTTTAGACAGGGTAGGTAGAAAATTATAAAAGCTTACTTACCAATAATAGCCACTGCATGTTGGTATTAGTTCGTCGTCTTGTCGATTAAAAAATGATGTATGTGATTTGCCACCTCAAATATCTTATAATAAATATTTATCTGAGTTATGTAGGGTAGGCAGTGTCTTTTTGTCTTTATGCACCGCACGCCACTGGCCACACGTCTCTATTTCACATGCACACACTTAACCCCAGGACAACTATCTGTGGTTCAATACAATTGCTTGTTTAGTGTAAGAATCCAACCTTCGCCCAACCACTACGGTAACCGTATTATCTGTCAGACTAAATTGTACCAAAAATATAACACTATAGAACACATAATTCAATGTACTGTTGTGTGAATCAAACACCCCTTGAAGTAGGTCTTATACGAAGGCTTAGTATATTATCAGCTTATTGTACAACAATGTCACTGATGTATGTACACAGAACACACAAGCCGCTAATCCGGTGAAGCGCCGCTTTACATAATATGTTATGAACCCAACGCGCATTTTGTAAAAGCGCTTTGTACAATTGCTGTGAGGGTTACACACGAACGATTGAGCTGAATAACTCCCTTTAGAACTAAGTAAACGTCATCTTTATAATGTATTAAGATTCAGATTTAAGTATTAGTACGACAGGTTTTCACACACCTGTATAAAAAATAAATTATACAGGTGTGTAAAAATGTTAATATAAATAAAAATACTGACTGAATGACTGCCTCACTGGCCTGGCCAGTCGTTGTTCTGGGTTCGATTCCCGGGTCGATCAAAGTGTTATTGGGTTTTTCCCATAAGCAGCATGAAGTTTGGAACTGAACGTGTAGGTGTACAATAATACACCTCTGCCTAACTCTTCGAGGAAAACAGGCGTGATGCTATGATATATGTATATTAAAATAGTAGTGCTCCTGTTATAAAATGAATATCACCTCCTATAAATATATGTCGAAAACTATCGAAAATGATCTACGAATATCGTTTGGTTACAAATACACGATAGAGCACACAACGAAAGCCACGACTATGACTTTCTATTCCTCTCACAATACCAAGAATAGACTGAGACAGCAATAAAACTTGATACGATAGTCCTAAAAGGCCTACAAATTCAATACCGTGCGGCTACGAATACTTGCTACGAGCTATGAACGTACCTATTTATTGGCTACGGCTAAACTACTGGCTACGAAACTCGTAGCAGCGACCACATTGCATTTTATTACCTTTACCACTTTAATTAACTTTCCCTAACTGCCAATTTAACTTTAACTCCCAACTCGTTGGCTACCTAAATCCGCCATGTTACTCATAACAAATTTAAATTCATAAAGCGTAGCTCATTTGACGGGGGCTAAGAAAACCTATTTGTCATCAAATACTGTGTGTTCAGAATATCTGAGACTTAATAATTTTACTGTAATATTCAATTATGAATTGTTTATGAACAAAAATTGTAACGCACCATTTTGTTTTGGAGGTGAAGGCGACGTTATTACGCGTCACGTTCCCAACAGTCGCTATATGATAGCTCGATAATATGAACGAACAAAATAGTCGTTACCTCGATTATTATGTAAAGAGACTAGACAGAGAGAGTACATTTTTCAAGGTATGTTTGGTGACTTGTAATTCACTTGAAACAGTCTGAATATTTAATCACATACAAGAACTATAGACGTTCTTAAATGAATTTTATCGGCATCGGCGATATTTGGACATACCTAAGTACCTAGCCCTTACAGGTGAGAATACCGGCACGATGCCATGATTTAAATTAAATATTACTTAATGGCTACCTCCATTAAGTAATTAACTAAAAAATAAAAACTTGGTATTATGTTAACTTACAAAAATTTAAGCTTTCAGGCATTCTGAAAAACAATAATCATCAATTCACAATAGGCTCGCCTCCTATTAAATGGACTGATGACTTAATAACAGCATCGACGAAATGTGGGTGAACAATAATACACCTCTGCCTAACTCTTCGGGGATACCGGCGTGATTCTATGCCAACAATAATTATAATTATCAAGTTATATATAGCAAGGAAAATCTAAAAATGGCACCACATACAGCAGCGTACTAAATATTGGCTGTGTTACACGAGAACCAATTTACCTGACTATTTTGAAATTCTCCTCGCAAAGTTAGAATGAAAGGACGGAGTGCTTAATAGGCTGCACCAATCCAGAACGATATCGTTACATCGTCTGTACTAGAGTATGAAGACGAACGATAGAGCGCCCCTACAGTATTTTACTCAAACTGTAGCACATTATTTTGTTAGCCACACACTTGAAAAATATTTTTAAATAATAATATATAATAATATTATATTAATTAAAAAGAGTGTATCACTTTGCACTATAGCACACAAAATATATCTCAGTCGTAAAATATTGCTGATGATTTTCAGTTTGTAGTTCTGAGATGCCGCGTCCTTTTCTCATACAAGTTATACTGCGTCTGTCGTCTGATACTAGATTATTAATGCTAAATTCTTCTGATTCTGATTTCTGTTCGATAAAAATATGATAATACGAACCATCCTACCGCTAAAGAAATTCATTATTGTGCTTGAGCCATACTCCCGAAGCCGCACCCTGTACCCTGCCTCATTCATACTCAGAGGTAGTGACGTATACCCTATACAGTCTGCAATGTATTGTACAACAAGAGGCTGAGCGTCTATTGTTGGGTTATAAGACAGGTATCTAGGAGTAGAATCAATAATCAGATATACTAGTAACACAGTGCATTGAACTAGGGAATACGTTATGTTATCAGTAGTGTCAATTTGAATGAAGGCTTCAGATGAGAAAATGAATGATGATTTCAATGAGATTATGAATGATGGACGTAAAGTATTTAACAAGTTTTTAGCGACAAAATAATATAAAGTTTCAAGAATAATTATGTGTACTAGTGGTTGCCTAGAGGCCGAAATTTAACTGTATCAATTTTTAAGTTTAAACGTTATCGAGCTTCTTTTGTCAAAGAGTATATACCTCTGTAGTCATTGCATACATTTTATTTTTAATTCTGTTTGACATTGATTTGACACTTGACATTGGCAGTATGAACGTAAACAATGAATGTTTTATTTAATTAATTTTAATGTATTTATAACAAATATTATTTATATATAAATTTTAGCTTTCTGCACTCCTCCTCGATATCAACTTTTAACTATGCCAAATCTCACACTCCTCCGTGCGCGCAATATGCTTAAAAAGGGGTACAAATTTTCTCTTCACGTATTAAGAATTGATTTTCACGTTATTATTTTACTTTAAATATGTCCGATTCCTGGCAAAGATCTCTTTTCATTATTTCTGCTTTATACGAGTACAAGTTTGTCGAATATCCATATCAAAAATTACAATACCTAATATCCGAAAACAAACATCAACGGACGGAAAGCCGAGCAAAATGTCACTGGCTAGCGAGAAAAAAGCAAAATGCCACTAGCCGTTTGCAACGTCAGGTTGTGCCGTCAACGCAATTCGTGACGTCACTACCGTCAGTTCGGCCTTTGTCATGCAAATGCGCGTCAATCGGGCGCTTGTACTCCTTCACGCCAAATTGGCAGTGTGGGGCAACCGCGGGATGGTAATTGTTTGTCAATTAAATTGATGCTGATTAAGTTAGGGTAGGTGACATGATTGTAGGTCGTTTGGCTGTAAGGTGTTGGAGTAATTGATTTAGAGAGGCGACGGTTAATTGATTCACAATGGAAGTGTTATTAAGGGTTTCCTCAATTTATTTGTTACATATTAGTGATAGATGTGAATAGTTACTGATAAAGAAGAAATCCGGTTTATATTGACAATTTTCTTTACTTTCAAAATGTTTTATCGTTTTTGTACTGAGCCTTCCAGAATTATACATTTATTTTGCTACGAATTTAAGCCTAAATGCTGCTTTATAAATGACCAAGAATAACCTTGTCCGGATATTTTTATGCAAGAGGTGAGAGACTGGCATTTGTTTCAATAATGACGTCATACAGAAATCACCAATCTGGGCATCACCGTTGCTCATTTTTGTGGCCTATACTCAACAATAGATATTTAAGAACTGGCATCGGGCGTAAAATAAATAAAGCAGTTGATACCAAAGTAAACCACTAATTTTAAACATATCTGCTGACCCAATTGGGTGAAAGCCTGATAATAATTCTGCTTTAATTAATTTTCAACAGGGCTGTGTAATTTGCCCCTAATTTAAGGCCCAGTTCGCACGGTGATTTATAAGAGATGCAAATTAAAAGGGCCCGGTAACAGCGTAGGTATGTTTTATACTCTGTACTAAATTGTAAATTTTAGTACTACGGTTAAGTATTCTATAACTGGTCTGCATACCTTCCTGTACTGCTAAATCTTTTTGAGTAAAAGACGTTGATAAGATATGAAAGGTCAACTTTATTTCAAAACTCACAGTGTTTGCCCATAGCTGATGATAGAATTCCCCGGTTACTAGCAAGGCTAGCGAGTTGATCATCTCATCACACCACTCATGTTACATAACCCCCAATTAAGTTATTTAAACCAAAAACTTTTTTTTGCACGGTGCAAGTCAAATTTACGTCTGGGGGCTGGATTTGTACTTACCAGTGGTGTGCGGTTCATAAAGACAAAAAGACACTGCTTACCCTACATAACTTAGGTAAATATTTATTATATTTGAGGTGGCAATTCACATAGATCAATATTTCATCGACAAGACGACGAACCAATACCAATAGGCATTATGAGTAAGTAAGCTTTTAAAATGTTCTGCCTACCCTGTCTAAAAACTCTATGCACGCCGCTGGCACTTACTCTTCTGTCTAATAATAGTTTTTTATAGGTGTCACTGACTACTGCAGAATAAATATACCTCGTGAACTGAATTTCCGATCAAATTTCCTGCCAAGCCTAACGCTAACTTAAAAAGTAATTTTAAAAGTGTTTATCTATGGTTATACATGGTTGGTCTAGAGATCGCAAGCGTTACTACTAAGCGTGCCATGGTTCGATGGCAGGATTAGGTAAAGTGTTATTGGGTTTTTCTGTATGAAAACTCTCAGTAGCAGGGCGGAGTCTGGATCTGTGGCTGGTAATTAAGCTCTCTCCCTAAACCGATATGGTCAGATACTTAGTTAGATATTTAGTTAAAATAAAAAGACGTGTAAAAGTGATTGAAAAATCCTAATTGCAATTTAAACAATTTCATTTAATTTAATTTTAACCGGTACTGTTATTACTACATATAATGTTATTAAAAACCACAAAATAGAGGATTTTTTAAAAAAGTTCCTTTCTCTTTCTCACACAAACCTTTAGCCTTGATTGGAGACCGAATGATTTAAATCTAGAAGTTAAACTTAACGCATATTATCTTTATTCCAAAACCTCCTTTTGACACAAAATTTAAATTGGACTTACGCTTCTCAGTATCAAAAGTCGTTATATTTAACTATCTTACTCATTTTCTAATAACTTACAATTTGCCGACTTCCCAATTGTTCTCAGGGTTCATTACCGTAGCGAATGTACCAAGTTCAGCGATTTTTGCCGCCTGACACCCCTAATGAATCTTCCTCGTTTTAACAAGCTAATAATTCCTCACAAAATTCATTTAGCTTCGCATAAATTAACGTTGAAATTGTTGATTTTGTTCCGCTTAACGCATTTTTTTTTTTTTGGGGGTAATATTTTATAATCTGTCCTTTTTATAAATGTAGGATTGATGGTGTAATCTGGAATTCTGATAGGTAAAGGCATAATCACCACATACATACATAACATCACGTCTGTTTTCCCCGAAGGGTTAGGCAGGTGTGTGCTATTGTAACCCACATTTCATCAACGCCGTTATTGAGCTCTACCGAGCACAGTTCCAGACTCCGTGCTGCTACTGAAAATTTTCATACAGAAAAACCCAATACCCACTTTGCTCGACCCGAGATTCGAATCCAAGGCCTCACGCTCAGCAGACCCCTAGACCAATGAGGCAGTCAACTACTAAGAACTATGTACTAATATATATATATATATATATATATTATATTCATAATTTCAATTCATTTCATTACATTCTATAGCTATAAAATCAGCTATAAAAATTACTTACAAAGTTTCTGATTGAACCTAACCTTTGTTATAAACCAATGCAGTATAAAACCTGTGGAGGCACATTTTCTTCAATTATGCGGTACTTCATACAAATTACGTTACGTTCAGTGCCGCGTAAACCTCTCCATTTGCATAACGGTTACCGTCAAAGTCAAATAATTTGACCTATAACGACATTTAAACTGTGTGCGGTAATCAGATTATTGTTAGGCCTAAAATTACTCCTAATGATCAAGTGAAAGCTACATAAATGAATAAAATGGTACTGTATTTTCAAAATAAACGTAGTCACACAAAAGGTGAGGCAAAACAAAACAACTTTACACCCAAATTTCGTATATATGCTTTTAATATCTACACCATATATTAAAGTGGCGAGTCTACTGCCATCTATCGGGCACAGTTCCAAACTCCAAGCTTCTATTAAGAATTTCCATATAGAACAACCCAATAACACTTTACCCGACCCGGGAATCGAACTCAGTACATCACGCTCAGCAGTTGCGCTTTTACGACCACGAGACCAGATGAGCCAGTCCTAATACTCAAGACAAGGTTAAACGAACGAAATGCTGCTGATTTTATAAATAAACATAATCACACGTCACGCTTGTATTACTCGAAAGGTTAGACAGAGTAATACTACTTTACACTCACATTTCGCCTATGATAATAGAATCCTATGAAATAGGGGGCGACCCTATCGCCATCTATCGGACACAATTCTAACCGCTCTCTTCTCACCGCTACTGAGAATATTCATACATATAAGTACAATAACACAGCGCATACTTCCATGTTTCGAAGTAAGTCTTTTTCCGTACAAGCTGCTTGCCTGTGGAATGCGCTTCCAATTAATGTGAGACGAGCACAATCTCTACCAATATTTAAAAATCTCCTTAAGAAACATTACCTGGCGCTATTATAGATTACCCCAGACTTGCTTCTTCTTGGCTTGCAATTATACTTATGTATTCGTTGTGTTTATGTATCTTATTATATTTATTTATAGTATGTATATTACTTTAGCTTCATAATATTTTAATTTTTTACTTTCATTTTTTAATTGTACATCCAGACTGCCCGTTGTCTTTTTAACCTGCTTCCATCAACTCCATTAGGTTGCCTGGAAGAGATCGCTTTAAGCGATAAGGCCGCCCCTTGTACATTGTCTACGATGACTCCTTTTGTTAATTTCTTTTGGTGTACAATAAAGAGTATATTATTATTATTATTAATAACACTTTTACCCGGTAACTGAACCCAAGATCCCATTGACCATAGGTCGTTTGCAACTACTAGACCCCAGAGGCCAGGCCTAGGAGGTCAAAGGATTTATATTAACTGTTGCGAGTAAAATGTTCCCCTAAAGTTCAACAAGTCAAGGCTACACGAACAAAACGCTGCTGATTTTACAAATAAACTACAGAACGAATTAAGGTTTTCGAGGCTATTTAAAACGCATTAGCTCATAATAAGATTTTTAACGCGTAAAATAATAACTTTTTATTGTTTAAACGTGTTTATTATGAGAATTGTTTTGTTTTTCTTGGATATTATCGAAATGATAATGAAACCGCATTTTAAAAGGGTGAAAATTATTGTTATATAAGGGTTAGGCGGAGAAGTACTATTGTACACCCACATTTTGCTAATGAGGTTATTGAGTCCCATGTAATAGGAGCGAGCTTACTGCCATCTATCGGGCACAATTCCAAACTCCGTGCTGCTATTGAAAATTTCCATGCAGAAAAACCCAATAACACTGCCCGACCCTGGAATCGAAGTCAGGATCTCACGCTCAGCAGTCACGCTTTCAACTACATTTCTTTTCGTAAATTAATAATTTCACTAATTTATATTATAGCACTTGCACTTGGTTATAATTTAGCTCGACAATTTTTGCTGCTGCGCTACGTCTCCGGTGAGATTGGCTGCCGTGACCGAAATTCGGTCAGGAGGATATTATTATAATTTAGCTCGGTTAGTTGGGTGAACTCAAAAAAATTCATAGATATTCATGTTGAATCTTTCCAATAACACAAATATTTGTTCCACATACTAAGCAAAGAATTTTGCATCCATACATATTGCCATAAATCACACGTAGACACATAGATCATGCCATAGGTCTTTGTTCAACACATTCACGTGAAAAATTGTTTGAATCGTGTAAATAATGAAAACAGGCCATATCAATTACATTCCAGATGGAATCTGAACGATTGCGCTTCTGGTCCAATTAAATCTGAATATTAATTTCTGTTTGAAGCCATTATAAACGCAACTGGCGCGTCTCATTAATTTGATCTACATTTTATTACGGTGATTGGATAATATCACGTGTATCAAAAAGCTATAACATCTATACTAATATTAAAAAGAGGTAAAATTTGGAGTTTTTTTGTATGTACTCGTAGGGGGTAATCTCCGAAACGAATGATCCGAAACTGAAAATTCATTCGCCGATAGATAGCTATATTATCCCCGAGTACTATAGGTTATAAATTAAAAATGTAGATCACGCGGACGAAGTCGCGAGCTGAAGCTAGTATAATATAAATACCTGTTGCCTTCGTCTGCGTTTATTTTGTTTTTTATTTTATTTATTTAATATGTAATATTGTTTTACTGCAACGATAAAAATAAGCCATGTTCTTTGCCAGGTCCTAAGCTATCTCTTTATAGAATTTCATAACAGTCGGATCAGTGGTTTAGTTGTGATGAGGTAACAAACAGACAGTTACTTTCGCATTTGTGTGTGAATTAATTTATATTTAATCAGTTCTTGATTACAATTAAAACAATTGTTTCGCCAGTTATTGTCCACCTCTGGGTACAGGCCTCTTCTCACAGTAAAAAGGGTGAATGCTTTAGTCCACTACGCTGGCCTGGTGTGAATTAATGGACTACACACACTGTCGAGAATTCTCAGGTGTGAAGATTTCCTCACAATATTTTCCTTCGCCATCATTGCAAGTGATAAGATCCCCACTAGCTTTCACTTCACTAAAACTAATAAATTCAGAATGAAAACATGTGTCGATAACATGTCCTTAGTAGTCACAACCGCGGCAGCTGAACGATGACCTGTATTCGATTCCGGGCAAAGAGTCATGAGGTTTTAAGTTAGAAAATTCTCAATAGTAGCTCAAAATTTGGAATAATGCCCGGTATCTACAGCCTGTACATGTATAATACTAAAAAATATATCTTCTGCTACCGGCAGCCTAATTACCGATGTAGCGACAGTCGTAGATTGCGCGATAACTTTTGTCAAACGTCATTTTTGTGACATATAATGTATTGGCTGACAGTGAGATTGCTGTCGCGTGGCTGTCGCTTTTTTACGTAATTAGGCTGCCGCTCAGTCATAAAGCCATTGAATCGATAGTCAGTGGTTGAGGCAAGTTAAATGAGATAAAATTCAGTGACCAAGTTGCGGCTCGTTGCGAACGATCACGAGTACCAATAATTGATCATGCATTTGCAAACACTTCTTCGTGATGTTGTAAAAATTCTATATTCATACATATTATAAAATGCGTATTATATTACAAAAGCGAGGTTATATTTTCGCATGAAGTCCATTTTTTAAGACATCATAATGTAAACAATCGTTTTACAGTTTAATTTTGAAACGTTATTATGTTTTAAAAAACAGTTTTATGTAATTAACAGCATTTGTAGACAAAGATAATCATTATTGTTTACGTTATAAGACATCTAATAAAGATCATCTAGAGAAAAAAAACAGGACAATCTCGGCCATACGCGTCACTAAATTTATGGTTTTGAAATTTTATACTTAGCCCTGAGTATCCTTATGTTGGGCAAAGGCCTCCCCCTGAGTCTTACACTGATATCTACTGTTAGCCGCTTGTCGCCACTGTAAGTTGAAGGCATCAAGTTCGTCTCGCCATCTTCTACGTGGTCTACCTCGGTGTCGTTTTCCACTTGTTGGAGACCATTCTGTTTTATTTTGTATTTTTTGGGTTAATCGGTTTAACAAGACTAGTCCACATTCATCAACGCACTACGATACTATATAAATAGGATACAGTTTACTTATACAATCCTATCTTACTAATATTATAAATGTGAAAGTTTGTGAGGATGGATGGATGGATCTTTGTTACTCTTTCACGTCAGAACGGATGAACGGATGTGGATGAAATTTGGTACAGAGATAAATTATAGTCTGGAATTGCACATAGGCTACTTTTTATCCCGGGTAAATGTACGGGTTCGTAAACCACGCGGGCGAAGCCGCGAGCGGAAGCTAGTACAAAATACTTAAAGTATTTTCACGCTACCCCTTTCTACTTAGGCCTCGCGTTATTAGCTAATAAATAGTCACGAATGCCATATGACACGTAACAATAAATATAATAGCTTCGGAAATTGGCTCATTTCCCCCATTCCTGCCGGGAAATATTTATTTCCTAAAACACCGTTTAACATGAAAGGAAATTGAATATTACAATTTATTAACAACATCGTTTTAAAAATTTCAATTTTCGGTTACATGCTTATCTCGCAACTCCGTCCGCGTAGAAAGATTCTCATGCAAACTTTGAACCCTAAATTCTACCGCTTAAGGTTACTTTTGGTAAATCTATCTTGTCTGTCTACACCCTATAAGGAAGCAACCTGCCAAATTTCAAGTTTATCCTATTATACGAGCAATATTTGTATACATATATTTTTTTATTTGTAATCATATTATCGAAAACGGCTCTAACGATTTCGACGAATTTAACAATATAGGGGTTTTTGGGGACGAAAAATCGATCTAGCTAGGTCTCATCTCGGGAAAAAAGCATTATCAATAAAAATAAAGGATTCAGCGGGCGCTCGGTAGCTCACTCAGGTTAGACTAAATAGATTTTTTTATTCATAGATTTTAATATTTTATGATTGAACAGTGAGTGAGTTGTGTGTGATTTTAACAGTAAATTTATCGTTTCTCAATGAAAATTCATTACAAAATCAATTGGTTTGCTGCAGTCCATTATACACAGTGGTGATTTGCATTAGCAAGCAGCCCAATTACTTGGCTCATTGACTATTGACATAGCCATTAATATTGAAGACTCTATCAAGATGTGGTTACTAAGATAGTTCAATATGCAAATAAGTATATTAAGAGGAATACGCTTGACTGTTCTTTGGTACATATTTGTACGATCTACAGATAGTTGTTTCGGGTCTGGGTCTTTGTGTATGTGAATACACACCGTGCCTCGGAAAGCACGTAAAGCCGTTGGTCCTGCGCCTGATCTCTCTCCGGTCGCGTCGGATTGCCGTCCCATCGGACTATGAGAGTGAAGGAATAGAGAGAGTACCTGTGTTTGCGCACACACTTGTGCTCTAAAATATTTCCTGCGTAGTTGGCTAATCTCAGGTGAGATTGGCCGCCGTGACCGAAATTCGATCAGGAGGACATTATATACGATCAGAATTTATGTTCTAGTTACAAAGAAATTAAAGTTTGCTTTTTTTAAAAAAAAGACGTTGCCCCTCTCTAGGAATAATTCCTGTATCGTGGGTGCGTTTACAAACACAAAAATTCACAGTCGATCGCTCAACCACTGCGCCAACCGTGTCGTCAATAAGTAGAAATTACTAGAAATGAAAATAAAATAACTATACTAAACGTGATAGCTAATTAACTCTTCACGGGTGCAAGTCGTTTCGTATCAAGATTTACACCGTAAAATAGCAATGAAGTCCGTGCATTCTGAAGAAAACTAAAATGCGTTGAAAGAAAATGTAGAAAGCGCTCGGATAGATACTCTGTGCATTTAGTATTTTAGCGGCAGTAACCTCTTTTCAATTTATTTTATCGACCGTCTTTTATTTTATTTTCGTTCGGTCGCGAATTTGTAAATACGTTTAAAAATGTTCGTAAAAATAAATCGTTTTTTTTTTTATTAAAACAGAGTTTAAATTTAGAATTTTAATCAGTCAAATAAGAATTCTTCTGTTACAATAACTGGTCGTGGCCATACTTTCGATAAACAACGTTCTTTTGTCCATGATATGAGAAGTTTCGAGTTTTTGAGCCTCGTCACACGTCATTCAATAAAATATATCAACCCCAAAATATCAACACCATATTCTTGAATTACAGAAACTAAAATTTTACGAGCTATATTTGCAGTCTTTAACTTTTTTTGAGAAATGACACAAATCGCGTTCACATTTCAAAAAAAAGTTGTACCTTTCAAAACTTTATTTTTTTGTCTTCACATGAAGAGACTTTACATCAAACTAGAACAGAATGGCAGCCAACCCTAATGCCCTAAAGACTTGTGCGATCCTGCATACTCCTATTCTATCCCCAAAACTCATTTGCTTCACCTAAACCTAAAATCTCTGATTCCCAACATCGACATCAGGCCCAATACCTTTACTCGTCTTGGAAAGCTTGTACAAATCCCAATCATCACCCGTTGTGGGGCAAGTGTAGCGTAAGGCGTGATCCGCATTTGCGCAATTACCTTCACGGTAGCGGACGGGTGTACACGAACCAAAATAACGCGAACCTGCCCTACATACCAGCCAGCGTTTGTTGTGCCTGCAAGGTATGAGCGACGAGCGTATTGGGAATTTTAATAAAATTCAAAATGGTTGGTACTGTGCCCAGTTGATGGCAGTAGTCTCGCTTATTACAAGGGACTCAATAATGCCATCGGTGAGATGTGGGTCCACAATAGTATACCTCTGCCTAACCATTTGGAGTTTCAGACTTACATAAGTTAGACTCTTTTAAGCTACACTGTACTCACATAATTGTTGTTCGATATTAATGTATACATTAATATTGTATATTTAATTCCGAGTTAAAAAGAGTAACTATAGAGTTTCTTGCCCGTTCTTCTCCATTGGAAATCAATACTTTGGAACGTGGCAAATAGAGCCTGACTTTTCATAAGTGCCTGTAAATGGTTTACATGAATAAAAATATATTTGAATTGAATTTGAATACAGGCATGATGCTATGTTATGTTATGTCAAATATTGGTTTGACTCGCGACTGTCAATATATTATATATGTATAATTCTGGGTTTCTGGAACTCAAGTCGGTTTTATTTCTCTCGTCGCCCTCACAGATTTATACATTATGAGGAAACCGGTATGAACACAAAAATTCAAATACAACATTGTCATTATGTTCCTGTGTTCCTATTTCTGAGCATCAGGCATCCTCTCTGCAAGAGGCACTGCGCACACGTAGATATTTACATACTGTCCATACCAATATCTTTACTTTTCCGTACAGAGATTAAACTTGTCACCATTAGCGGCGTGCACAGAGTTTTTAGACAAGGTAGGCAGAAAATGTTTAAAAGCTTACTTACCAAAAATACCTACTACATGTTGGTACTGGTTCGTCGTCTTGTGGATTAAATAATTATGTATGTGATTTGCCACCTCAAACATAATAAATATTTATCTATGTTAAGTAGGGTAGGCAGTGTCTTTTTGTCTTTATGAACCGCACGCGACTGGTTACCATTAGCGCAGAAAGCTATTATTCTGCCCACTAAGAATAATTAATTAAAATAACATAGCATCACGCGTGTATTGCCTAAAAGGTTAGGCAGAGGTGCACTATTGTACACCCACATTTCGGCGATGCCTTTATTGAGACCCATGTACCAGGTGGCGAGCCTATTGCCATCTACCAAGCACAGTTCCAGACTCCGTGCTGCTATTCAGAATTTCCGTCTAGAAAAAACCTATAAAACTTTACCCAACCTGAAAATCAAACCCAGGGCCTCATGCTCAGCGGCTGCGCTTGCGACCACTAGACCAATGACGCAGTCATCAGAATCAGTAATAAAATCATCGAATTTAATTAAAATATTATCCACGCTCAAAGCTTTTTAATTGGCCCACACACCAAAAAAGGCAGTGTGCGCCGGTAGCGTAGGTGACCCATCTACATCGATTAAGCTGTAGGGAGCCCATGACATTGTTTAGTGTACGCTCCGCTTTAAAAGCAGTTCCGTACTAGTCGCTAAACGCTTCGTCTATTAAATTACAAATTTTGTAGGCTCGTAGCCTGCTCATAGTTGGCTTTTAAGGTACTAGAAGCTATAATATCTAGCTTGGTAATGTTCCAATAAAATTTAAGTAAGTCAATTGGATATGGATGATATGCAAAAGAATTTTTATATACCTAATAACTTGTGTAACATATTTCAAACAAATAAATGAATATGAAAATGGGTATTCTTTTATTTTTTAAAAACGTTGCCCCACACTAGTACTAATTCCTGTATCGCAGGTGCGGTTACAAACACAAATATTCACATGGACATACACCCAAACCGGCAGCCTAATTACGTAAAAAAGCGACAGCAACGCGATAGCCACGCGACAGCAATTTCACTGTCAGCCAATAACAATAACCATAGGACCTACCCGCACTTTGGAACCGTGCACCTAGAATCACAGTGTTTTGAAAGAGCCTGTAATGGCCTACTCGAAATAAAAATATCTGACTTTGACTTTGACATTGACTTTGACAATATAATGGACGGCTCGGTTGGCCCAGTGGTCGAGAGATCGACTGCTGTGTAATTCTCGCACGGAACAAATATTTGTATGATCTACTGATAGTTGTTTCGGGTCTGAGTCTTTATGTATGTCAATATATGTGTTTGTAAACGCACCCACGATACAGGAATTACACCTTGTGTGGAGTAAAAAAAAATCATTGCCCTTATTTACACAAAAAAAAACTACTACTCAGTTGCGGAAATCAATCCAATTTCTTATAAATGTGAACGATTTTTTTTTACCCAAGATGGCACTACCGGGCAAAACCTAGACAACTCAATAAAGGGATAAATAGAGCCCTCTGAGGCTTGAGAGAAATCTTTAAAAATAGCTGTGGCCGCCGCAGGTAACCGTTTCCGTTCCTAATAAAAACGCGAGCTTCCAGGGACGAGGGAGGAAATTCACTGCTAGGGAGTTTTCCGAATTTGTTCGTAGACGCTAGAATTAAAACGTCGAGATAAAATGTGGTGATTTGCTTTAAGATATTGACGGAAAACTGACGATATGGTATTTATTTAATACATATGTATATTTTTATTCAAATAACAAAGACTCTTTCTTATCTTAGTAAACTTAAGAACTGTGATGACTTAACATAGCATCACGCCTGTATGTTCTAAAGAGTTAGGCAAAGATGTGCTTCATAACACCGAAATCACTCCGATACCGTTATTGAGCCCCATGTAATAAGGGCGAGCCTATTGCCATCTACTATGCACAATTTCAGACTCTGTGCTGCTACGGAGAATTTCCATACAGAAAAACCCAATAACACTTTGCCCGACCCGGGAATTGAACGTAGAACCTTACGCTCAGCAGTCTCACTAGCGACCACTAGAGCAATAAGGCAGTATTTTTTTATACAAGACTAATAATATTAGTAAAAGTTGTGATGATACAATAATAATTATTTATTATTATTTAATTTTAAGACTAATATTTCTATTTCATTCCATGGGAGATGCTACTGCAGTCATTGATATAATATTATATGCAATCGACAAAAATAATGACACGGTTGGCGTAGTGGCTTAGCTTTCTGTGCTAGGTGTCGCGGGTTCGATTCCCGCACGGAAAAAATATTTGTATGATCTACAGATAGTTGTTTCTGGTCTGGTTGTACCCACGACACAGGAGAAATCCTAGAGTGGGGCAAAGTAAAAAAAATAAATTAAAAAAAAACAGAATCGAAATTGTTTAGAAGGCCTTCACAAATTAATGTTTATTTAACTTAATGATGCTGGCTGCATTCTCTTTGGCAAGCGAACCTGAAAACAAATTGGTGACGTCACCAACATTTTGGCTTAGGGATTTTAAACTTGGCTAAACTGGCAATGCTCTGGACGCGTGTAAAAGGTAATAGCTTTTAAAATGTCATCATGCAGGGGCTGTCCCATTGGTCTAATGACGGCTGAGTGTGAAGTCCTAGTGTGTTGACACGCGCCTCTCTAGGAAGATGTGCAGCTATAGATTAGCTGCACAATGGGAACGAGCCTGCCAGGTCATCCACTGGCGGGCTGACCTGCCGGGGGTGCGGTGAATGCGCGAGCGAATCCTGTATCTCCGGCGCTATAAGTATGCCGCAGGAACACCGTGTGGTTTTAGTCGGTAAATGTCCGACATCACCCGTCGCCATCCCCAGGGCGGCGGGTATGCATGAGCATTTCCCACACGTAAAAAAAAAGTCGGCAGTGTTAGTAGTTTTGAATTGTGCCCGGTAGATGGCAATAAGTTCGTCCCCATGAGACTCAATAACGGCATTGTAGAATTATGGGTCCCACGTTAAGACACCTTTTTCTAAACCTCTGGAGAACCAGCGTGACTTTAAATCAAAGGAGCTGGCCTAGATTGGATTTGATAATTATAATTCCGATTTTAGCGATACATTTGGATTGTTATAGCCATTTTAAATTACTTTCAACTCATACGCACACTACACCATACTAAGCAAAGAGTTTTAAATTTAGAAGAAAAATAACTGACTCTGATATCCATATTAACCTTTAAGGCATACGTTCGTATCGGCAGACATATGGCTCAATTTGAACAACTCCATAAATCCAATGATACAGATTGATGTGAAACGATTCGCTGGCACCCGAACCAATTGAATGCTTTTATATTATTTTAAAGTCTGGCAACACCGAATTTCGCTACAAATGGGGGTGATTAAATAAATTATTGTTTCGTTTGCAGTGGTTAATAAGTCCCTTCAATATCCTCTGCTGTAGCATGTGAAAATGGAGCGTTATAATTTTTATTTATTTCAGGTTACAAAGACCCATCCACATTATTATGAATGCATTTGTTTGTTATTACCTCATCTGGACTAAAACACTGATCCGATCGTAATGTACAATAAGTAGTGACATTTCTTTAGAACAAGGTATGAAACGAAACAACGAAGGAAATTTCCTTTTCTTCTATTTCGCGTTCTTGATCCTAGTTTTTGCTAGGATCCTATCCTTAACCTACCTTTTAATACACCAAAATGCTTCAAAATACACCACCATTCTAGCAAATACGTATCTTATTTTTCATTAAAAACCTCAGCCATAAAGCGGCCCATTCAACAACAGTCGGCCGGCCGACAATAATCACGACAATAGTGTCGTATTGTGCTTGCTACGGAGTTTCTGACAATGCGACTTTCGTTACGAACGTTCATATTTTTTGCTAGGCTGAGTGATGCGATTGTTGTTGAATTTTAGTGGGAGTGGTGTGCTGTACGAATGAAAATCATATACCAACCTACTTTTTATCTTTTTATCTTATTAACTCATTGAAATCAAACCGCGAAGGGTCTTCAAAGATTTAGCAAGTTCAGACATCTTCAGAGGTCATATAGGTCTTCAGAGATTTGATTGCCTCATCGGTCTACTGGTAGCAAGCGCGACTGCTGAGCGTGAAGTCCTGGGTTCGATTTCCGGATTGGGCAGTATTACTGGTTTTTTTCTGTATGGAAATTCTCAGGACGGAGTCTGGATTTGTGCCCGGTAGATAGCAATAGGCTCGCACCCATTTCATGGGACTCAATAACGGTATCGGCGAAATATGGGTGTACAATAGTACACCTCTGCCTTACACTTCAGGAAATACAGGCGTGATGATATGTAATGTTATTTAACAGTGATGCTTAAGTCTGTACTGTGCAGACGTTGCCTTTCTACCTAGATAAAAGATATTTCATACAATTATTATCTGCCTCTAAATCTGATAATATTTCCGAGACACAAAGGGAATAATTGCATTTTTACACTAAACCACTCTTGTTGAGTCATCTTCAGCCGTTCTACTTTCTAACTAGAAATAGGCTCTAAAATGCCACTTACGAATGCAATCACAGCCCCAATCAATTCCTATTTCTTGCCCACTTTGCCCACCAGTGGTCCGGACATCAATGGTTATTATTTGTGCCCAACTAATCGGAATCTAGCGTGACCTACATCCCCCACACTTCATCGGTAGTTCTAAAATTAATTAACATGCTTTTAGGACATAGAACAGAAAATTTTGTCATAGTTGCAGTTAGTCAATATTATGATTCCCGAATTAAAAATATATAAAAAAAAAACATATATTATAGTAAAGGTAATACAACAAACTGTTTCAGCAGTATATTTAAGTTTTTATACGTATTGTGTACTATTATGTACTCAGTATTTTGAAATGAAATGAAATGAAATTATTTATTTTGCAATTAGGATTTTTCAATCACTTTTACACGTCTTTTTTAAACTAGATGGCGTCGGCATTTCCTATGACTATCCCTGAGAAGAAACGCCGAAACAAACTCAGGGGTCAAAGTCTATTTTAAAGTCCTTTTCAGTATTTTGACGTTTAGAAACGTCAAAATACTGAAAATGTTCGGCCGCCATTGAACCCGGTAGCGTAAACCAAGGAAACTAAATAAAAATAACACGAAAGATTAGTAGCTACAGCGTAATAATAAATTATTATCAGTCTTCAGTAACGCAATTCATGGATGAATCCTCATTCGTAAAAGGAAATTAATAATGAATTAACAAACCGCACAAAAAAACGTACGATGTTTGTCGTCGATTGCCAATGTTTTACAGGATATGAGATGAACAGTCTGATGGATGGAAATCCAATAAAATTATGAACGCACCATTGATTACGTTCAGGGAAGGAGCTATTACACAGGCATTACGAGTATCTTAAAGGCTGTATTATGGTAACATATTTTTCTTTTAATCTTATAGGAAAATATCTATAATAATCATTCAGGAAATATTCTTATAAACAAAAAAACACCGTCTTATTCTTTCCAAAACTGGCTGATGAATATAAAGTCCTGTAGAGTTCTATTCTCAGGTACTATAATAATTATTTATTTATTTTTAATAAATGGCGATATCCTTGTATTTTACCCTACATGCGCCTTAACATCTTACAGGTGTAAAAATCAAGAGTGAATTAATTTTGGGGTAAAAAAAAGTGTGACCATATTATGATTTTCTTTGTACCTATCTCTACAAAGTAAAGAAAGCCTAATAAAAGTACTGACCAACATTTTTGACTTACTGATTTTTTTAGGCTATGTCTATGACGAACAGCGGACTACCAATTAAGAATTGATTAAGAATGCCGACGGCCTAGACTTACAGATGATCGAGTTTGTTTTATAGCCACCCGAATTTAAAATGTGAAGAGTTTTTTGTATTAATGCAATCGGAATGGAATCCAATGCTTTTTATTCGAACTCATACATTAAAAAACCGGACAAGTGCGAGTCGGACTCACTCTTCCGTACAAATTATAAATAGATCAGGTCTACAAAAAGATTTGGTCACCCATACAATTATGACCGCGCATACTGTTGCTTAACCTCGATGATTGATTACGTACTTTAAATAAAGAGCATATTTTTATGATTTAATTACAAATATATAGTTTTCAGATTTTTCCCTGTACTTCTAGTATAAGACGATATTACTTGCCAAATTTCATAGTTCTAGGTAAACGGAGAGTACCCTATAAATTTTGATTCCCTTGAGAGTGTCGAAATATACGTTTTTTGCGGCATAAACGGTCGTATCTTTTTTTACGTTAACTTAGAAATTTGATTTTTTCACAGCTTCAAGGGACTGTATATGGTTTTAATTTTAACTCGATACCTCCACGCGTTCCCGTAATAAAGAGTTTTGACAGACAAACAGACAGACGGACAATAAAGTGATCCTATAAGGGTTCCGTTTTTCCCTTTTGAAGTATGAAACCCTAAAGATAATAATTATTAATTCTCATCGTGTCATGTGGTCGTACAATGGTTCAGAAGGGCTCGTATCTACGTAACAACCACACAGATCAGGTCATAGCCAATTAAAAGCCATTAGCCCATACCACAAGCAACAAGCAATTTGCCGTCTTCCCATTGGAGTCGAACAATTTTTTTTTTAAACTTTGCCCACTCTTCGATTTCTCCTGTATCGTGGGTACAGTTTACAGTTTACAAACATACATGTCACATACACACACAACCAGACCCGAAACAACTATCTGTAGATCATACAAATATTTGATCACTGCGCCAACCGATATTTTTAATTAAAGAATTAAACATTAGGCATCACTTAGGTGTAGATACCTACCTCCTTCAATTTTAGGTGACTTACATTATTATATTCTTATTCCTATATCGTAGGTGCGTTTATAAACTCAAATATTCACATGCGCAAATATCCACACCGGAACAATTATCTGTAAGCCATACAAATATTTTTTCCGTGCGAGAATCGAACACGCGTCACGTAGCGTAACAATTTATTACTCAACAGTGTTGTCAATAAACATAGATAAAGATTAACAACTAAGCTAATAAACTCAAAAAACTAAAGTGTTTTTAGTTTGAAGTTACTTATCATTAGCATTAAAAAAAAATAAAAAAAAAACCCTTCAACAGTGGATGTTCACGGACTGTGAAAACCTTTTAAGAAAAATGTTCGTGGAACGTGAGATTCTACGAACATTTTTCTCAACAGCAACCTACCACTATATCACTATCTACTGGCCAGTCATTTATCATGTACGAACAATAAATTCGTGGTTACAAAACATTAATTTTTCTAACCCGCAACACTCTCAAACACGATGGCGTTGGAACTAATTGAGGTTGCATGATATATCGGCGGTTTATTTTTTTTGCACTGACTTGTAAAATTGTTTTCAGTGTACCGTGGTGGCTTGAGGTTTCAACGCGAGATATTTTTCTTAGTAAATATCTTTAGTATGTTGGTAAGAATGTTTTAGAAGTAATCTTTTACTGTTATTGACGCTTGCTTTACAATTATAGTACAGTATAGTACATTTTTCAAGTTCGACCTTTACTTAGTTTATATTTTCTTATGTGAGGTATACTTACCATCTGTGTGTGTCTGTATGGACCCGTCCGCAATAAACATTAAGTATTAGCAGAGTCGCCATCCACCGGGCACAATTCTTTATACCTAGATACTATAAAACTCTCACAAATAAACACATTAACCTCACAGTCAGCTGCCCTTGCAATCACTATACAAGTGAGGTCGGTTTACTATCCATCAGATGTCGCGGTGTCCCTAGAGCAGCATTTAAGAACAGGACTTCGTTAGAGAAATTTATGGGGAAGACCCTTATCACGCAGTGGACATCTTCCGCATGATAAAATGATGTGACCAAACGATTATATGAAGTTCACTGACAACCCGTTAAGAAAAAAATATTACGTCTTATATATAAATCTAAAAAAATCGTATTGGCTACCTCATCAGTTTAAACATCACAACTGAGTTCCTGAATATAAAGTTGTGGGATTGATTCCCAGATCCAACAAAATATTATCAGGTTTTGATGTTTTATAACTCTTGGTAATTGCCCGGATATTGGAAAAGCAATTGATGAAATGTGGATCGACAATTTTACACCTTTTCCAAATAGAAAAGACACGATAAAATTTCAGAATAATTTCCTCCAAAAATCCAGTAATGGAATTTAATCAATTTATTCAAAAGCAGACAACATGAACTGAATTAAAATGTTCCCGATCTGGCACGGTGTGATTAAGCACAGGTGTTCCAAGCCGATGTGTTTGCTAATGGAAACAGTCGATACATCATTTATTTACTGTCACCAAAATAAGTGAAGGAACGCGAGGTTACCAACCGAGGAGAAAGGAATGGCATTAGAAAAACCACGACACAGGATTCATTTTACTAATACTTTCACATAAACAAGCTTAACTAAACTAGGTGAGGAGAGTGAATAGGCTTTATTTGAGCTTGCGTGATCCATCCTCGGTAGCATTGTCACTTAACATTAGGTGAAGTGGTGCCAAAGGTACGCAAATTAGTTGGAAACAAAAAACTACAGTTTGTTAGTTTTATTGTAGGCACCAAAATTATTATAATTATTTTATAATTGTATCTGTTATGTTTCTTTTAAATTTTTTTATGCGTTCCTTCTTTAAATACTTTTTTTTCTTTAAATCGGAGCCTGTACCACTCATCATCATCAGCCAAAAGAACGTCCACTGCTGAACGAAAGCCTCCCTCAAGGGGGGGGGGGGGGGGGGTTGCCATGGCTTGGGGATCGCAGTGGCTCACCGATTAGTGAGAGGACGCTGCTGCCCGTCCTCCGGTGTCTCGCCACAGTATTAGGACGTACCCAGGTCCTGTACCACTATCACGAGTTTTCTTACTATCTAATCTCTACTTAATATCTACTATCAAAGTAAAGTAAATTTTCATGATAGCGATTTTAGCCCTTAACTTTTTTACATTATGCATTAGAGTCGCTTATGTGACATCTAGTCATAGTAAAGTTTTGATTTACTATTTACTTTATTATAGAGATGTCATGTTAGCGACTCTAATCCCTAATGTAACCAATTTAAGAACTAAAATCGCTTGCATGAAAATTTACATTTACTATGAAAGTAAATAGTAAAAACTCATAATAGAGGTACTGATGAGAGTCTACGCTCTCACAACATATCTGTAAGAAGGCATTGTGCTGCATATCTGTACAAAGACCCTTGAGGCGTGTAGAAACTTATTTTATTGTAGAAACTTATTTGTAGAAACTTATTTTATTATATTATGACGATTGAATTTTATTTATATACTAGCTGTGCCCGCGACTTCGTTCGCGTGGATGTCGGAACTTAACAATGAATTTTTAGTGAGACCAAATGCACTTAACCCTATTTTTTTCTAAAATAAAAGTAGCCTAAGTTACTCCTTATTATATCAGCTACCTGCCAATAAAAGTCCCGTCAAAATCGGTCCAGCCATTTCAGAGATTAGCCAATACAAACAGACTGACAGACAGACAGACAAAAATTGTAAAAAATGTTATTTTGGTGTATGTACCGTATATATATTCATATGCATGTAGTTAAAAACGGTTATTTCAATATTACAAACAGACACTCCAATTTTATTTATATGTATAGATAATTTTTTTGTATTGTGTATACAACTTGTGTTTTTATAATTTTTACTTTTCTTATCTCATTAGTGTGTAAATATAGTTTAAATAATATTCATAATTGTAGAAATTCGTTATTAAATTAAACAATAAAGTAGTATATTATTTATTTTATTATTAACTTAGAGTTATGTTTTATTGCACCGATTATTTCATAAATGCGCAATTGGTGACTGACGACCGACGAACACGTGTACCTCCTTAGCGGGTTATAGGTGAAAAATTGGCTGACTTTATGACTTGTTTAAAAAAGCTGCCGCTTTTTTCGGGTATGTCACCATACTAGTAGGTACGTACTTTTTTTTTACTTCAACGCGAGTGTGAATTCGACATACGTTGGCATGTTAATGGAATACGCCAGTCACATAATTCAATCAGCCATCACCATCACATTGTGAGAAAATATGTTTATTTAATAACTACGTAGTGCTTTTGATTGGACTTATGAAATACGTGTAAACTGGAAACTCTGTTTTGAAACATCTTCATTGAGTTTTATTTGGCCCTTGATGAAAGCTATTTGTCGGCAAGCATCAACAACACGACAGCCTTATGCAGTGCTGGATTAAACATGTAGCAAGAGTTGCAATTGGGCCCCACGCAAAAGGGGGCCCCGCGTATTCAAATCCACACGGGCCCCGCGCTTGCTTAATCCGGCACTGGCCTTATGACCAACGATGAGTAAAATCTTGTTGAAAATTTACCTTGGACTGCCTCAGTGGTCTACTTGTCGCAAGCGCGACTGCTGAGCTGAGGTCCTGGGTTCGATTCCCGAGTTGGGCAAACTGTTATAGGGTTTTTTTGTATGGAAATTCTCTGTAACACGGAGTCTGGAACTGTGCCCGGTAGATGGAAGCAAGAAAATTACCTTAATCACTACTCTTGAACTCGAACTCTGAACCTCACGCTCAGCAGTCACGCATGCGACCATTAGACAAATAAGGTAGTCCAAAAACACCCACGAACACGTTTCTGGCCGACCCTGTAGAACAGTCAAATGAAACAAAATTAAATTCCTTCAAACAGCTAATGAGCTCCACGTTGTCCCAGGTCAATTACCCTGAGCTTGGGTGTCTTATTAATTTTGTAATGGGCAGCAATTGTGTTGATGCGTTCAAGTGGCCCAGATGAAAATGTGAGTCGTTGGGCTATTTACTTCAGTGTGGACTTTGAAGAAAGAATGCTTTATGAGTTCGTGTGTATACTTGTAGTTTATCAGGGTTAAGTTCAGGCAATTTAATACAAAACTCTGTAGGTTAATAACAAAAGGGATTTATAACGCAGTTGTTAGTGGAAATGCCAGGAGGGAACGCCCTAGAAAGACATATACGGACCTTCTTGGGGTTCTTCCAAAAGCCAGGCACGCAGTACAACCGGCGTTCATGTATGAAACAATGCATGAATGTAGATGAAGCAAAAAGGTCATATACGGATCGTAGCACGTGGCGTTCCATAGTTTCTGCCTACCTCCACGGGAAAAAAGGCGTGACATTATGTCTGTATGTTCAAGAACCAATGATTTTACACTCTCTAATAGCTACTAGCATTAGTTAAAGCAATATCGTTATATCGTGCCCGGCGTGTCCTCTGCAAGACGGATGAATTAACGTATGCCACTGATAGCGCAGTCCTTGTAGCTCACTTCTGGGCTGGGACTATTTAGATTGCCATCTACTCGCTAAGAAGAAACATTAGCTTTTGCCTTTTGATCAGATAATGACATAATTTGGATAAATCATACTGTTCAAATAACATTGCACACGCTAAAATGATCCCACGAATAATTCCAAATTCCAAAATGCAATGAAAATTTTCTAAAATAAATCCCAAAACGTTTTGCGTGTCGCGAGGATCGATCTCAAGCCATCACGTTCAACAACCGCGATTGCGACCACGAGACCAATGAAGCGGTCACTATTATTAATAATTATAATTATTTTTATACATTGGAAATGTGCCCAAGTGAAATTAACAACAACAATAAAAACATTAAACAAAGGACCTTATCATCCCCAAACATACACTCATTAACTACTTTAATAATGACTACTGAATTAATTCAGAAATATTTAACTTCAGTTTGTTCCAACTTTTGAACGCACCTTTGTTTACAGGGGTAGTTATAGAGTCATAAATTATCAGTCTGCAAACATCCATTGCTGAATACGCCTTGATTATTAAAATACTTAATTACGTCAAGTAAAGTGAATTACGCTTGCATTAAAGACTCTTTCCAAAACAGAATAATGAGGGTAAAGCCGCTACTAACTACATCACAGAAGGTACGGCGCCATCTATCGGAGTCAAGTGACAACTGCAATCCTAGATCGCCTCCCAGAGTTTGCAATGATTCTAACACATATACGAAGGTTCGACATTAATTTGGCCATTGTTCCGCCAGGCAATATAACCTTGCCTAGTAGGAAGATCCTGCCTTTTCAATGGAGGATCACGATACCTCGTTCTTCCGTAAGGGAAAAGAAGTAAGTGTAAATGATACTTCTGCGATACTTCTGCAACTTTATTTTCTATACAGTATTCTCATCGGTGGGTACGCCTGGGTCTGGCTTCTGGCAGGTCTGTGCACCGCAGCGGTTGGCGCAGCACTTGAGAGTTCGTGGACAGTCTGAATCACTTGTGCAGGTGTGAGTGCAGATCCAAGGACCACGGGGGAACTCAGGACATAAACCTGGCTTCACTGGAATGGAAGAACCATTAATTGTATTAGGTAAGTTAATGACTACCTCCAAGGGCGGATCCAGGGGTTGGTCATTAGGGTCATGACCCCCCCCTGGACTTTGGTCTTTTAGTCCAAATTGGTCTACTAGTCGCAAGCGCAACTGCTGAACATGAGACCCCGGCTCCCGAGTCAGGCAAAATGTTATTGAGTTTTTCTGTATGGAAATTCTCAGTAGCAGCACGGAGTTTGGAACTGTGCCCGGTAGATGGCAATAGGCTCGTCACTAGACCAATGAGGCAGTCAAGTTTACAAGAAATACTATTAAGTGATACTGTTTAACATTTTAAGCACTTTATGAAGTAAATTTTCCTTCATTTACTTTACGATATTTAATAAACAAAAGAAAAAAGTATTATGAGTAAAAGAATTTCATGTGGACGTTCTCACCCAGGTTTACAAAGTGCCTCTCCGACATAGCGTCAACGCACATCGCTCCCCCACAGGCGGTGGGGCAGCATAACTGTTTTGCGTTCGTGCAGGGTATGCTGGGCCCGCAGGCTGCGTCACACAAGTCCACCGGCAGCGTGGGGGGACAGGAGCCGGGGTCACATGACGAGAAACCCACTAGGGATAGCACTGGAAAACATACAGGAAACATCATTAATATTTTCAGCCATTGGCCCAATATAGGCATCTGGTCTATACTCTAAACCAGAGGATCCCAGACTTTTTTTATCATAGACCACTTTCAAAATTTAGCTGGTTCCGGTGGACCGCCTGCAGCTACATTTCTACCATATTGTAAATTAAATTATAAACCCCCATTTTGTTGTCACGCCAACGTAGACCCCCGTCGAGTCTCCCGTGGACCCCTGGGGGTCCACCTGGACCACATTGGGAACTAATGCTCTAAACTCATACATTTTTGGTATTCATGTCAAGCCAGCTTTACATATCTTCGCCTATACTAATATCCTCGGTCATCCTTTTGATATCACTTTGAATCATCGGCAAGCCATGCCTATATTTCGTCATATGGCTTGCAGACAAAATACCTCTATATATATTTCAAGGTTTCATAATTCTGTAGTGTCTTAAATATCAAGTCTCGGACGGGAACGGCGTTCAATAAATTGTCAATGCCATGAAAAAATTATTGATATACTAACAAGCAGTTCATAGATAACAGAGTATAAATAACGACTATAAAACAAAATTAATGACACTTCGCTTCTTATATTAGGAAATGTGGTAAACAACTTTGAAGACTCATTAGAGAGGTAAAGACTTCATTAAACCAGCTTGATGGAAAGACCTACCTTTTCATTGTGAGAAGAGACCCGTGCCCAACTCTGAGTAAACGTAAATATTACAAATGAAACTACGTTCTCCATCAATTGTTTACATAACTCCTGATAACGGCGCAAACGTGACAAATAAACAATTTATGAAGACCTCGATAATCAGAATTTCATTACTTTAGATTTCGGTTGAAATGAAATATTCGGCGCGGCTGCAAAGCTGCCCTATATACATTATTAATGGCCGCTTATGAAGCTCATTGATATTCACGAAAATCCAGTCAACAAACGTCTTATCTTCAGTAAAACGAAGATTTATTATCGTTCAGTAATGAGTTGGAGCATTATTGTTTTGTATTTAGTAACTCAAAGTAGAAATGAAAATGTATTCCAGAACAAATATATACCACTGTTTCTAAAATCGCCTTTGTAGAGTTTTCAGGTATAACCAACAACAAGTTTGTTCCCCTGTGATCATAGTATTGAAACTCTGTATACAAAACTATGATACACAGAACAAAAATGTATAACATATTGTTATAACATGTTCCCTACATGGGAATATTTTCACTGATTCATCATTCATAGCAACAGTTACATCTACGAACATACAAGGGACATGTATGGTATTCACTGCACAAACCCCTATCACACACTGCACATAATGTTCTTATATCAGGCAGTAAATATCCACATCTGAATATAGGCCTCCTGAACCTCTATATTACCGACACAAAATCTAGAGAGCGGCCAAGAGGATGCTTCTGCCATCTGCCACACTATACACTGTATCCCAAAACGCGTCAAAAGAAAACACGGTCGTATAACTAGAGTAATAATTTTCTAAATACATTGTTAGAAAGCAATAAACTCACCGATTAATGTCACATAATAAGACATTTCAACACAGTACACAAACGGTCTGTAATTCAATATACTCTTAAGTTTGTGTGTGATTCTCGCTTACATTGATAATCGCGCGGGTCGCACAAATAACACGTGATATACGGACGAGAAGAATGGACAACAGTGTGATACAGACGGTTATTTTAGTATATAATTGCGTCCATTTATTTAATTAAATTTTGAATAATTATTATTTTATTGATTGTTAGTTTTACGTACAACATGCAAATCTTTGACTCGGTAATTTCTTGTAAAATTGGTAACTGATTCGTAATTATCGGGTTTTTTTAAACCCGTTTGACAAACCCGTTTTTGTGAGTCGAGTATAATTTACTTATTGTTATGGCGGTTAATGTTCTCCTGACCGAATTTCGGTCACGGCGGCCAATCTCAGCGAAGATTAGCCAACTACGCAGGAGATATTATAGTGCACAAGTGTGCGCGCAAACACAAGTGCACTCTCTATTCCTTCACTCTCATAGTCCGATGGGACGGCAATCCGACACGACCGGAGAGAGATCAGGCGCAGGGCCTACGGCTTTACGTGCTTTCCGAGGCACGGTTTGTATTTACATACACGAAGACCCAGACCCGAAACAAATATCTGTAGATCATACAAATATTTGTTACGTGCGGGAATCGAATCCGCGACACGCAGCTCAGCAGTCGATCTCTCAACCACTGCGCCAACCGTGTCGTCTTATGGCGTCGTTATGGCGGTTACTATATCAGCGTCAACATATCACTAAACTCTTCGAATCTTAGATTGGATCAGTAATGAGATGCTTTACTTGATACTGTACAAAAATTTAGAGTTATGCATGGAACAGTATACCTTAAAAATCACTCTGTTCAACAATACGAACAACGCAATGTATCTTGTTGAAATGTCAAAATTAAATAGGTTCCGATTATAAAGGGCGTTATTATTTATCTGCGTTTACTTCGTTGATCTCTTGATCGAAGGTTTGGTAATGTCATTTCATTACTTAAATATCATCAAGCTCTCTTTAAGTCATTGGATTTTATGACGTATGTTTTCGATGTTTGTTTGACGTCGAACAACACTGTATGTCACTTTGTTAATGTGACCGTGATATTGATAACTCTGAGACGCCGCTGGGGAACCGTGCGTGATAAGTACAATATTATTTGCGTTCCACAAAACGGTCAAAATAACAAATAGTATCTTCTTAGGGATAAATTTATGAATAATTATTTTAAAAGAGAGTAGAATTAAGTTTAATAACATCCAACAGACAATTGTACTTATGATAGCAAATATAGAAATAGTTTATTATATAACATAACATAACATCACGCCTGTATTCCCCGAAGGGTTAGGCAGAGGTGTACTATTACACACCCATATTTTACCAACCTGCATTTCACACCTGCAACTAAAAAAAATCTAGCAGAAGAACCAAATAAATCTGCATAACCCAGAAATCGAATCCATGACCACCCATAGCACCCGCGGATATACATAGACACTACTTTAATTAATTTGGTCTTACCAAAGATATGTCATTCATAATTGCAAGTATTACCAACTTGCTTACGCCTGCGGCTTCGCCCGCGTGGTTTACGAACCCATACATTTTTCCGGGATAAAAAGTGCTATTCCAGACTATAATCTATCTCTGTGCCAAATTTCATCCAGATCCGTTCAGCCGTACTGGCGTGATTAAGTAATAAATATCCATCAATCCATCCATCCATCGTCACAAACTTTCACATCTATAATATTAGTAGGAACTAAGATTAGTAAGATAGGATAGGATACCTCATTATGTTCTAAATAAGATGTTCCCAGACTTTTTTTCTCATAGACCACTTTCAAAATTTAGCTAATTCCGGCAATTTACAATATTGTATTGTAAACCTTTGACCCGGATATGTCTTAAAACTGCGGCCAGACACCGGAGGACGGGCAGCAGCGTCCTCTCACTAATCGGTGAGCCACTGCGATCCCCAAGCCGCCTGCCAAGCGTGGGGATTATGGCAAACCCCCCCTTGAGGGAGGCCTTCGTTCAGCAGTGGACGTCTTCTGGTTGATGATGATGATGATGATGATTGTAAACCCCCATTTTTTTGTCACGCCAACGTATACCCCCGTCGAATCTCCCGTGGAAACCTGGGGGACCACTTTGGGAACTAATGTTCTAAATAAACAAACAACATTTACATTATTAATCTACTGAAATCTGACTTCAGAACTAATATACAACATTTTAAGATAATGCCGAGTTTTCATGCGACGGCGGCAGACCCTCCACATTGGCAAACCAAACATGCACAAACTTGAAGCAATGAGTTGCCAAACTTTAATAACTTTATGCCGAAATTTCATAAGTATCTACCAGATTCCCCCGAACAGATAACAGCTCATCGGAATTCATACTTTATTCGGTTTCATTAAGATTCAAAGTTGTATGTATTGGTTGTGTTTGATTAAACTTAAGTCTTGTACATAAGATCCATATGTAGTGACTCTAGTTACGTTCTTAAGACGGGTCTGTAGAAGGTATCAAATCTTCATTTGCCAAACCTTTTTTTCTAACTATTCTAATATATAATAAATTACCGAAGAGAATTAAAACTAAATAGTATTAATCCCATCATCATGTTAATAACCTATGTTCAGAAAATAAAGATTTTATTATTATTATGTATGTCTTCTGCTTGCACGGGACTAGAGTCCCAGACGTTTGGAAGGTGTGCGTGGGGCCGAAGCCAACAAGTAGAGGCTCTTTAAGACAACTTTAATGAAATTGTTATGGTGACATACCCAGCGATTATCCCTGTATGCACTATAGAAATGCACCCAAGGACAATCCCTGGATTTGTAGGACTATTACAGAACAAATGGAGAAAAACTTCTTGGGCTATTGTGATGGGATGTTAGTGGACTGAGTTATTATTATTATTATTAACTACGTTGGGGTCGGCTTCCAGTCTAACCAATTACAGCCAAATATCAGTACCAATAGGTACAGGTGTAGTTATAAAATATTACACGGAGAGACTGCCATCTGACCTCATTCCTGCGAAACACTGATACTCGAAGATTAAACTGGTTGTCAGAGTGTTTGTTCTGCTGACACCCATAACGACTGTTATACATAATTATATATTCGAATGACACCCGGGACCTAGTGCTTAACGTGCTTTCCGAGACACGGAGAGGTAAAAAGGGTTGACGTGTAAAAAACTGTCACCCATCCAAGGACTGACCTCAGCAAGCGCTGTTTCACCTCGCAGATCCACTGATTTGCGCAGTAGCTATGTAATGACAAGCCCCTCTATTATGTGTGAATATTTTTGAAAAACAAAGGAATTGTTTTTTGTATTAATACCAACACAATAGCCGAATCAGACATTTTTAGAATATTTGTCTGTTTATTTCTTTGTCATCGTTTAACCAGACATGCTGTATGTCGCCCAGCCATACTTTATTAGTAAATGTACAGCAACGCTCCATCCTAACTAATCCTACTATCCTACTTCCTACTAATATTATAAATGTGAAATTTTGTGAGGATGGATGGATAGATGTATGGATGAATGTTTGTTACTCTTTCAAGCAAAATCTACTGAAAGGATCTGGATGAAATTTGTTGAACAGAGATAGATTGTAGTCTGGAATAGCACATAGGCTACTTTTTATGCCGGAAAAATGTACGGGTTCGACAACCACGCGGGTGAAGCCACGGGCGGAAGCTTGTATTGAATGCGAAAGTAAGTTTCTTTGTTTGTTACCTTTTCACGCCTAAACCACTGAACCGATCATCCTGAAACTTTGCATATACGTTGTCAGGTGTACAGAAACGGACATAGTGTACCTTTCATCCCGAAAAAAGTACTGTTCCCGAGAAAAACAATAATAACATTCTTGTGGTAATAGATGGCGGTAATACGTGTCTTCCGCTAGAAGAGTACAACCCGAATTGATTGTCAAATTCTAAATTAACGCGAGCGAAAGCCGCGGGCAAAAGCTAATCCTCGATAATTAAGACTGGAATATTCATTTGCCCGTGAAACTCATTAACTAATTGCGATGAGCTCGCCCTCTTTAAAGGCCACCAGCAACCGACTATGTAAATCACAATAGTGTACAGTCAGCATCAAAAATATGTATACACGTAGCGAAATTCAAACCCTTATTTTTAGAAAACTATTGGTTAAAATCATAAAATTTAAATGCCTGTGATTTTTTATGTTTCAGCAATGTGTAAAATTGGTCAAGATTTCAATCACTATTTCCTCTAAAAATCTCTTTTGAATTTTATTAAGCGTATACGTCTTTTTGATGCTGGCTGTACAACATACGTAATTGTCACTAAAGGTTATCTGTGACCATTGATATTCAATACTGGGAATCGTTCTAAGAATGTATAGAGCTAATCAAAATTATCGCCGAAGAGGTCAGATTGTAAAGTGTGTTCAAATGAATAATTAGGTAAGATTATCTTAAGAAATGATAAATGAAACTACCACATTGATAAAGAGGTTGCAAGCGCAAGTTTTTTTGGGTTTTTCTGTATGATAATTCTCAAATAGCAACACGGAGTCTGAAACTATACCCGGTAGATAGTAATCAAGTCGCCCCCTATTATAGGGATTCAATAACGCCATCAACGAAATGTGGATGTGTAATAAAACATAATACGGCATAGTACATGCTATGTTATGTTTTTTATTAAAAATTTATTATATATTCGATATAATATTGTTTGCAATGTGCTTTTATAATATGGTAACAATATCTATTTGAGAGCAAGCAAAGAGCCTGTAATGATAATTTAAGCTGTTATAAATAAATAAGTGTGTTACACGATTGGCGCAGTGGTTAAGCGATTAGCTTTCTGCGCTATGTGTTGCGGGTTCGATCCCCGCACGGAAGAAATATTTGTATGATCTACAGATAGTTGTTTCGGGTCTGGTTGTGTGTGTATGTGACATGTATGTTTGTAAACTGTACCCACGACACCGGAGAAACACAAGTGCGGGGCAAGGTTTAAAAAAAAAAAAAAAAAAAAACAAATAACAGTGTCGAAACCTGGGTTCGTCTGGCGCACCCTAACCAGGTAATTTTTCATTACCAACCATCATTGTTGACTGGCTAATCATTCCAGCATATGCAATTCCCATGTATAATAATAGTTCATGACGACACGACAAAAGAACACCTATTAGTACCTGCACGTTACAATACGTACAATATACGTACTTTTACTTTTAACATTAATGTCCAAATTAGACTAAAATATTATGCTCAAGATTTTATTTTTCATCAAACATTTTAACAGTGAATTGTTCTGTAGCGCAACTAGATGGCGCTAGTAGTACCATTTGATCAATTTAAAGAATCGATCAGCATCGCCTCCGGTGTGGTTTGATACATACTGTGTACAGTATACAGAAGCGTTAATACCAGTGCCAAACCACAAATTAAAAGCATATTTGGCAAAGATACGGTGTGCAAAATTATTTTTCAAACACTATATTTTAGAAAATAAATAGATTATATAACTGTTACTGTTTAATACTCTATAATAAGTTGCCTTCTAATATAAAAAATGTAAGCTCATTTAGTAGTTTTCAGTCTCAACTATCTCAATATATAATTGAACATTTTTCACCTTCCAATTGAGACTATGAAACTATTGACTGAGTGTTCAGCGATCATTAGAATAAGTTTATGTTATTATTGTTTTCATGTATTAGTGGCATAGTTTGCCTTTCTGAAAATAAATTTCTTTAAACCTATTAAAAAATGGAATTGTGAGTAGGTACACACTATAAGTCCGTAAAGTTCAAGCAAGATTTCAAATTAACAGATTGAAAATCGAATATAAAATTTGTCTATACCTATTTTTTTCTTTTTATGTAACGACTCATTTGATGTAGTGATTATGCAATTGATTGCAGCGATACGTGTCGCAGGTTCGATTGCCACACGGAACAAAAATTTGTGTGACCTTCAGATATTGTTGCGGGTTAGTTTGTGAGTTATCATCACCATCAAACTACATTTGTCCAATGCTGGACATAGGCGCCACTGAGCCCGGTCTTCGGCTGTCCGCATCCACTTTCTACCAGCATCCTTTCGCAACTCATCACCGTACACTACGTTTGCCTGTTACTGTTAGTTTGTAAGTGCATGTAAATATTTGTGTTTGTAAACGCTAACGATATAGCAACACAAAAACACTAGTGGGAGTCAATGACGACACGGTTGGCGCGGTGGCTAAGCGATTAGCTTTCTGCGCTACGTGTCGCGGGTTCGATCCCCGCACGGAACAAATATTTGTATGATCTACAGATTGTTGTTTCGGCAGCCTAATTACCGATGTAGCGACAGGCGTATATCGCGCGATAACTTCTGTCAAACGTCATTTTTGTGACATATAATGTATTGGCTCACAGTGAGATTGCTGACGCGTGGCTATAGCGTTGCTGTCGCATTTTTAAGTAATTAGGCTGCGGGTCTGATTGTTTGTGCATGTGACATGTATGTTTGTGAACTGTACCCACGATACAGGAGAAAGCCTAGTGTGGGGCAATGTTTAAAAAAAATAATTAAAAAAAATATGGTTTCGATGCGTTCTACATGTAAAAAATTCTCATTTCTAAAAGGACCCCTTGATTTTTTGTTATATTTATTATATACTAGTAAATACATAAAATGTTTTTAGTAAAAAACCGCATCGCATTCACGAGGCTTCCGTTTTCTGTTCGACGCTCTCTTAAATGTGTTTGAAAACTACTTTGGCCTCCCCGCCTTATTCATAGTGTTCATTTTAATGGAAGTAATGAAATTAATATCGCCCTGGTTTGAATAGAAAGTTGTATAAATCATTCATGTAAGAAAAAAAGGATCTGGAATTGGTAATAAGAAGAAAAAGGAGTATATGAGTTTTATGAATGAAAGTAAAAAAGAATATAGGTTATGGAATATTGACGGAAGAAGAAAATTTGCGTAATTTTGAAATTAATATATCAAAGAAGATGATTAGGTATTGTTTTTATATAACAGATAAACGAACATCTATACATCTATACATATAAATAAAATTGGAGTGTCTGTTTTTAATATTGAAATAACCGTTTTTTACTACATGCATATGAATATATATACGGTACATACACCAAAATAACATTTTTTACAATTTTTGTCTGTCTGTCTGTTTGTATAGGCTAATCTCTGAAATGGCTGGACCGATTTTGACGGGACTTTTATTGGCAAGTAGCTGATGTAATAAGGAGTAACTTAGGCTACTTTTATTTTAGAAAAATTCTTTTATTTTAGAAAAAAATAGGGTTAGGTGCATTTGGTCTCACTAAAAAATACATTGTTAAGTTCATCCACGCGAACGAAGTCGCGGGCACAGCTAGTTGTACAATAAAATTACGCCAGTGTCCAAGTTTTCATTTACAAAACCCTTACAAATGATAGTACCATCATCGACTTTTGTGACTGTACATTCTTTGAATTGATTTGTATTGTTGAACAATCTCTTCCTACAAAAACAAGAATTGTCGATTTTAAAATTAAACTGAAATCATTATTATCAATCAAGGAAAAACATTGACGTATCTAAAATATTTCCTATTCCCAGTCCTTTCTAAGATCTTGTCAGTGAACAGTTACGCCTGTATTCTTGAAAAGGTTAGACAGATGTGTACTATTGTAAACCCACATTTAACATACAGCGTTATTGAGTCTCATGTAATAGATAGCCAGCCTATTGCCATCTACCGGGCCCAGCCTATTGCAATCTCCGTGCTGCTACTGAGAATTTTCACATAAAACAGCCCAGTAACACAGTTCATCCCGAAAATAGAACTCGGGACCTCACTCTGCACTCACGCTGGCGACCACAATACCAATTAGACAGTCTCGTCAGTAAGTTCGCAAATAAAACAACACAAAAAACGTAAACTTATTTATATTAAAAACCCTCTTCTTACATATATTAACATAATCATATTATATAATACATTTATGATACAAAACAATTTAATTGTTTATAAACTTGTCATCTTTGACATTGCTACTGGCTAGGTATTTGTCGAGCCACGCCTCTATCACAGGTAGGTTCTCTTTCGACCATTTGGCTTCCTCCCGAATGTTCCTCATGGACTTCTCTATGATGTGCTCAGCTGATCCGAATTGACCTTGATGTGTGACGTAGAGGTGTGAAACTAATTCAAGACCTTCTTCCGTAGTGAATTCTGATGTAGCTGAAGTAATCAGGTTGTCCCACAGATTGGTTCTGCTTGAGTACCTGTGGTATAATGGTTTATGTTTTAACACACATTTCATTGGTAATTTGCATGAGTATTGATAAACTACCGTAGCCGATTTGAAAATCTTTTATCAGAGTATAAATCTAAATCAGTTGAAGCTAAGATAACCTTCAAAAGTGAGGGTTTACAGACGTCTCGTAAAGTATAGTGCATATACGGCGTCACCCGGCTGACGATGGTCTACCTTATTCTACGCCACGTGCCGTTATCTGCTTGCGAGATGAACAAATGTTCGTCAAAAGTGCATTCCACGTTGCTTTTGACTGTGAAAGACTAGGTAATCAGACTAAAAAAGGTATCGATTATTATTACAACTAAAAGCAGAGCAACTTTTCTCCGATTTTCATATCGAGTACCTCCGAATAAAATATCGATTAAGCCGCATCGGTTAGTCTGATAACCAACGCGGATATGTTTGGGAATCCGATCATCACACTATCCCAAGATTTCCACACATTTATTGGCTTTCAGTATAATATTATCAGAATTTTAATGCACGAAGCAATTTTTCCCTAAGCTCTTAAACTAGTTTATGATACTGAAATCCCAAAGATAAGGTATGATTTACATACATCACAACGATTAATGGCTAGGTATCCATGAGTCAGCTGGAATTTCGTTAGTGTGGTGCTCACAGGCATTAAGCCAGGAACGTACCACTACCTCTACCTGTGCACTCCGCTGCTAAACCCTTTGAGTGATGCAAACAGGATTATACTAAGGGCATAACCGCACTGGACAAGCGATAGCGACATATTAACAAATCATCAAGGCTATACACCCTGAAGGATTAGACAGAGGTGTAGTATTGTACACCCATATTTATAAAGTCCCGTATAATAGAGGGCGGGTCGCTCCGTGTAAAATACTGATATTCAGGCGCAACCGGTTAAATTGGAACCCGACCCCATTGTAGTAGGAAAAGGCTGGGTAGATGGCAGATGATCTTCTAGGGGGCGATCCTATTGTCCTCTACCGGGCACAGTTCGAACCTTCGTGCTGCTAAGAAGAATTTCCATACAGAAAAAAACCAATAACACTTTGCCTGATCTAAGCATTGACTTTAGGATGGAGCAACAGATCACAAGACCAATGAGGAACATTAAACAGTAATAAGAACACAATAACTGTTTTAGTTGTTGCAGCTGTATACTCTTTACCGTTGAGTGACAACCCTAAAAGTAAATACAGTGGAACAACAACAACTTGTCACTTGGCGTCCCTCTTCCCCGCACACCCTCCCGCGCCTAACAGGAGCGTACGCGACGGGACAGGAGTAGTCATGTTTGATTGCACACTGTAATTTTTGCAGTTGTAAGATGGTTTACTAATTTGGAAACTGGGGACTCGGACTCGAGTGACAAGTTATCCTTGTATCAGGTCACCTTTTCATATAATTTTAGTTACTGAACAAATAGCAACATCACTTTTTACACCTTGAACAGACAATTCATTGCCTTCCCTGAATTGTGACCACACGTCATTTCGAGCACAAAGTCTGTCTACATCCACGTTGTTTGCCAAAGCATACTGTCATCGTGTCAGTGCTCGACAGTTCAAATTGACAAGATATTGACAGTACAGTGTGGACGGCCGCACGACCTTCAAATATTCATTCACAATAACTTTAACATTGGTTTGCATACTTTTTAACGCCTATTCATAATCAAATTTTGCAGGATATGTGGATGTTTCAAGACAAGGTTAATATTGAAAACGGAATTTTAGTTTATAACATAACATAGCATCACGCCTGTATTCCCCGAAGGGTTAAGCAGAGGTATACTATTGTACACTGACATTAAGCCGATACCGTTATTGAGTCACATGTAATAGGGGGCAAGCCTATTGTCATCTACCAGATACAATTCCAGACTCCATGCTGCTACTGAGAATTTCCGTACAAAAAAACCCAATAACAGTTTGCCCGACCCGGAAATCGAACCCAGGACCTCACTCCCAGCAGTCGCGCCTGCAACCAGTAGACCAATGAGGCAGTTCTTTTCTATTCTAGTTTAATACAAATGTAAACAAACCACTTACGAGTACTGCGAAGCCAGAACAGAAAAAAAACTCACTACTGTAAACAATAATTAGGATACCTACAGTTTACATTCACGTTAAGACTAACATTGAAAGAAATTCATAGAAAAGCACATGACAACGCTGACACGGTGGCGATAACGCGGCGTTTGGAAATGTTGGCGTAACGCTGAGTCAGCCATTATAAACCGGCCCTAAAAAGGCACACCCAAGAGTGATAGACTCGTAACTTACCGTTCTTTTAAGACATCCCAATTATTACTCAAGAAGTTGAACAGAGTGGTGTATCCTGATGAGGATCCAGTCAGCATGCTGAAGATTAAGAACATGTCCGTCTCCGAGAAGTTCCCGTTCCCCTCCAGCATTGTAATGTTCAGAAGCTTGCTGATCTTGGCTTCGGATTCAGGGCAGCCAGCCAGGGTCTTCAAGAGATAGGTCCTCTCGCTCTGCTTCCTTGAAGGAGGGAAATTGATGATTCGCTGCAGCCCAAACTCCCATTCCTTCATGGTACCCCACTTGAAGACGGGACAGATGTACTGGTTTGATAGGCTGGGGAAAGAAAAATGGAGACTTGAATTTGTGTTAACATTTCTGTCAGTTTTAGAGTTTGCGTAACTTTTCTTACTTTACCTTTATCTTTATCCATCTACAAAAAAAATACTTTACCTACTAAACACAACCCAACCCCGAGCAATTGAATGAGACGTATGACGTATAATACATATGTTATACGTCAGGCTTGTTCAGCAAACAATCAGATGACAATACACAAAGCAGAAACCGTTTTGTGGCCGAGTAAGTGAATAGGTCCTAACATAACGATGTGGAACATCCCTAAATGTTTTGTCCAGTCCACTATTCAATCCGTTGCTACATAGTGAAATGGGTCGTAACAAAAAAATTACTCGTATTGCGTATTAATAATTGGAAATTTCGATTTAGTAGCAGGGTACGTGAAACTTCGCTATGAATTATAATTCGGTGTCGTGTTTTGTTTTCCAGTAGTGCCGAGATGGTCGTCAATATTGTTTTAATTGAGTAACAAACTACAACGATATGATTGTGATTGGATAAAAACTATTCAATCAATTTTATATAAGTCTTTATTCATTTAACTTAGCTATTTCACTAAGATAATATCTACAATACACAACCACATCCAACAATTTTGATGTGACGTCCACTTTAAAGGACTAACAGCAACAATCTGTAGTTTAATTAGTTTCACAGTTTTTAAAATTGATTAGACCGACATTTATTTATTACACTATGTTGTTACAGAGAACTAAATTAAACTAACTTACACATACATATTTTCACTACAACTGTGTTTGGCAGGTCTTGAACAAATTGCCCTAAAACTGCACATATCTTGGCACCTAAATAGATTGTTAAAATAACTTTGTAAAAAACAATAATAGTAAAAGTAAAAGTGAGCATTTTAAAGAATGTGTGAATACTGGAAATTGCAGAGCCGTAAACACAACAAACCAAATCATACGCATCATGGATTGTGAAAAGAAATCTATTTCTGTTTTTATGTCCTATTAAGCGGAAACGGTCGAGTTAGGTCACGTAATCAAAGTTAATTGAATGAAATATTTGTAACTTTGCACCAGCGATAGAACAGATGGTGTAGTACATAGAAGGGTACCATTTTTTTTAATTTAAATAATTTCTTCTAGTGTTTTATATAATTCGAATCCTAGTAATCCAAACCACCCCTAAACTCATAATAGCTCCAATGAAAACCAAAAAACCACTTACGGATTTCCTTCATCAGGGTTCTTGGCCTGCATCCACTTGCTGTACTGCTCCTGTGCCTCCCTAATACAGGGCTTATACCCGGCTTGGCAGAGGAATGTCTTAGTCAGAGACCTGAGGTTCTTGCGCCAAGTCTCCTCGTCTTCCTTCTCGTCTTTAGCCAACTCCTCGTACAGAGGACTGAGGAGAATCCTGACGTATGCCTAAAAATATTCCAGTTTAGAATTTCGTTTGTGTCTTCTTCTAGGAAGTGTAGTTCAAAAGAAAAATCATCTATTGGGTGAGGTTGAAGGGGAACCTGGCTTTTGAATAATAGAGAAGACCTTGACTCGTGTTTGAGTTACTGAGGAGAACATTGTCACAAGATAAACAGTAATTCATAAAATGAACCAACGATCTGGAGTATCTGAAAAGTGTGACGGAATCCAAATCAGTAAATATCAGCAGTAATCAAACCTGAAACTTCCCTTGGAGACACTGACAGATATGCCTTCCAATATGATCAATCATCGTGAACACGGGGTCCCAAACCAGGTGGTGCCTCTCATTCTTCAAGAACAGTGTCATATTGAAGGCAGTAGCGAAGGACAGCTCCCCAGCGTACGCCAAGTTCCACGCGTCATGGAGTAGCTTCGCACGAGTCAGTTCCGGCATCATTGATCTCTTGTTGCTTTGAAGGAAGTTCGAAAGGAGGTTCCAGTTGTCCTGGTCGTAGTTTACTGGGTAAGGCGCTAAAAGATCAAATCGTTAGGGTAAATAAGTATATTGCACTGCTTTTTCCATTATCAATTTTTCATAATAATCCTATCCTTTAACAATACAAAACGTTCCTTTAAAATAATTAATTGCATTTTTTATTTGGGCTAGACTTAGACTATCTCAGTTTTTGAATCTGTAAATATATTTAACGACCAAACAGAATTCCTAAAGTTTCTAACAAAACAACTTGATACAGATGGGTATAAATGGGTTCAGCTTATTAGTCCTAAAACATTAAAATAAACAGTTAAGTATAATATATGTATATTTGTAGGTAATTAGAAAGTTTTTGAAGTCTGGTTGGTGTGAATTTACAACGAAAACTGTCTTCATTAGGCAATATAGTAAACAGTACATTATAACAAATCTAAAATCTAAGCTGAAAATCCTCAATCAGTAGAGCAGAGATATCCCAAAGATTATACATTTTTAAGGTAACTTGTTTAAAAGATTATTGTAAACCTGCCTTCTACGGCTAGACAAAGGCCTTCATCATGATTTAAAACATTCACCTCTTCTCAACTCAAAACGCATTTAAACGCGTTTTTCTCCATTGTATCAACAGCGGTGCAATTAACTCAAGACCGTATCAAAACACAAGATTACAATACGAAGATATGCAAATAATAAGCTCGGCCATTTCTCTATTCCGTTTTAGACAAACAAACTCAAATATATTAAAGTGAATTTCTGAACTGGAGGTTCTGTCGTCAACAATTCTGTTTTGTGAAAGTGGAAGCTTTTGGTATTGCATTTAGATGACGTTTGGATATTTCTAGAATGGAATAAGCTAAAGGTATGATTCTTTATTAATACACCATAAGAATTTAGATCCGTGCAACTAGAGTCTTCCTTAACGTTTTAAGAGTGGCTGAGATAGTATTATGAGATATAAAAAGAAGTCTATTCTATACTAATAATCTTGAAACTATTTAATAATTATGTCTTTAACAGTATTATTTCAAATTTATAACTTACATACACGAAGTAATGAATAACGTTAGCGCACGTAAAACTAAGAAATCTATTTATTTTTATTTTATAAAGCATATATGTTTTCAGTTGTTCATTAGCTGTCAGTAATTTTAAAGCTCCATTTTGTTTATAAACCACTTTTCCACAGAATAAGAATTATTTGTGTACTATGGATGCGTTTGTTCCGTGCGAGGATCAAACTCGCGATGCGTAGCGCAGCAGTCAATCCGTCAACTACTGCGTAAACCGTATCTAAATGCCGTTTATGTTTGGTTATTTGAGTATCAAAAATATATTTAAAAAAAAACCTCCAACAACTCACCAATCTCTTCAGGGTTAACGACAATAAACTTGTCTTTTCCAGGCATGTTGTTGATCGTCAGGTCCTTCCTGTCCTTCATCCAGGCAGCTGGAATAGTGTTCTTCATATCCAGGGTGTCTTCCTGGACGATGACTATGGGCGCCCACCAGGACATCTTCGCGGCTTCCGGGACATCATGCGGTCTCTCGCGTAGGTATACTTTCTGTGGTATAACAATATAACTTAATACTTATTTCATTCAAAAAGAGATGAATGAATATAAGAGAATTTTCGAAAGAAAAAAACAATAAAATATGTATCTTTTTTTTTATTTGACCTCCAAATATGTAAGCAGGGAAATCCAAAAAAACGTATAATATACCAAAAATTGGTACATGTAATGCCATCTAGTGTGTTAAGACTGAACTAGAACCAGACAAAGTAAGAGCGTGTCGCGTGTACTCAGATTCTAAATCTTTTTAAAACTTGATTGTAGTGAAAATATTATTTACCACCTCAAGTTAGTAAATAAATAGGTCCACAAGGAATATGAATAATTCTTAGTCAACAATTCAGTAAAATTCGGATACGGACTAAACTAATATCAAAAAGAAGAAAGAAAATCTCTCACCTGGCTGACAACAGCAGCATTTTTATCATACTGCCTCACAACATTGATGACTGGGAGCCTGTCCTTTTCGATCCAGCTCTTGGCGACTGTTTTGATGTCCACCTCCGTCGAGATCTTACCGTCTTCCAGCGCCGCCTTGTTAAGGGCGTTCCAGATATCATCACCGGAGAAGGTTTTAAATTTGCTGTAGAAAACAAAAGAGTATTGAATTCTTACTTTTAGTACATCCTACTAATCCTACTTCCTACTTAATATTATAAATGTGAAAGTTTGTGAGGATGGATAGATGGATGGATATTTGTTACTCAATCAGGCCAGAACGGCCGAACGAATCTGGATGAATTTTGGCACAGAGATAGCTTATAGTCTGGAATAGCACATAGGCTACTTTTTATCCCGGAAAAATGTACGGGTTCGTAAACCACGCGGGCGATGCCGCGGGCGGAAGCTAACAGTTCATAACGTAAAATTGTACCAAGGCTTGTCAAACAAAACAAGCCATGATGTCTGCGTTGAAAATGGATGCACCAACGCCTTCGATATTATTGTCTTCAAAAATGCCGTTTCGTGGAAATTAACTTCTAAACTGATATTATAAAGATAATATGATGCTTCAGCGATAACAAGACGCATTAAGCTTACTTAGTTTATAAACATCACGACCGACAACTGATAATATAATTGGTTTCTTATCCTAATAGTATTTATTATTACAGTTTTGTTTTTGATGACGCGGTTTAACAATGCTTGCTAGAAGATACCTTTCTTTCGTAACTCAAATGTTCTCTGCAAATTATTTTTAATTTTCAGCTTTGCTTTTAGTTTTAAGAAAGATTGTCCAACTAATTACCGTGACTCCAGGAACATCCTCAGCCCCTTTTTGAAGGTCTGTTCTCCTAACGTGTAGTTGAACATGCGGAACAGCAGCTCGATCTTCGTGCAGGCCGTTTCTTGCTTCATGCCGGTGATGCGGGAGTGAGGGTAGCGTTTGCTGAACTCGTAGTACAGAGAGTACAGCACTGTCAGCGGCCATTTGCCTTCCATTTCTGAACCGTTGTTGATCTGTTGATAAACCGAATAAAGTTGTCTATTCTAGTTTCCTCGACGATATTGATAATAGATTTTAACTACAAAAAACTTGTTAGCTTGGTAAAAGTTTTACTCTTCCTTAGCTTGTTGACAGGATTGAAAACAAAAGAACGTGCAAGAGGTAGATCATGTTTTTATTGAAGTACAGTAAAGTAATGTAGTCATCTGCATACTGCTCTTTACCCACAAAAAGACATGGCAATCACTCACCTTAAAAGCAGTAGCAGCTGCAATGTACCCGACAAGAGCCTTATTAAGATGAGCGTCAGACCACCAGGCAGGCGTGGTGAAGGCACCCAGCCATTGGTACGACAACTCCTGAGCTAGCTGGATGAAGCCACGACTGCTTAAGTCACTCTCCCTGAAAATAAGTGTTATAGAAACATCTTGCTAATAGAAATCCCTTAGGAAGAATATAATTTCACAACTGTCAAAACACTTAGGTCATGGGTTCTAAATGTACGTCCCCTTTTTAAAGGAAAAGCGTAGGGCCAACTTTAATAAAATAATAACTGAAACAGTGGCAATCCTACCTGTTGAACTACTCAGTTTTTTTTTACAATTTACAATGTACACATATGATTTAATTACACGTAATAGAAAATTAAAATATGCCTTTATTTTAATGTGTAGCACAATTTTGGTGATATCAATTTTATATCCTATTTTTACGCTACTCCAACATCGTTTTGACTAGATAAAGAAATAGGTCCAATTAGAAAGAGTCGCTAGTCAGCTGCGCGATAAGCATTTGTTTTAAAATTGAGGCCATGGTCCTATATTGACATGCGTTAACACTGAAATGAGTGGCAATTTGCGATATGCTTCAGCCCATGAACGAGTATAGTAATATGACGTAAAGTAGGAATACAATTTCACAATCGTGCTTGAAAACTATGGAGGTCAAAAAACATTTGAAAATAGCCATTAAAATCGTCAATATCACTAAGCGGGCAATTCTCGAGGACTTCGACATAAATTAGAGATAGTGTCTGAATAAGTCACGAAATCTCGACTGCATCCGATCATTAGTTGTAAGTCGAGCGTTAAAAGGTAAAAATGTTTCTAATGTGATATTGCAAGAAATCGTAAAAAAGTAGGCGAGCGATATCCGCGATGGTTTTTAATGGGCCTCGATTTCAACATGAGAATCGCCCACCCGTCTAATTGTTCTTAAAGTACATGGAAAGCTATTACTGTAACCCCTCCCGACAATCTGTCAATTTTCTGTATCTTCTGAAAACTGAATGGCAAATATAAACTTACCTGAACACAATAAGCCCCCAGTTGTCAGCAGGCTTCACGCCCTGGTAATTGGGTAACGCCACGATGTCCAACCTCTTCAGAGGCAGGGGCACTCGCCAGAAAGCTGCCAACTCCTTAAACACCCGCACGACCTTGTCGTCGATGCCTTGCAGAGCCTCCAGGTACTCCGGACGGCCCCACACGCGCAGTTCTACGAAGGAATCATGACAATTTAATATACTAAAAGCTTTGCGCAAAAAATGAAAAACAAAAATAATAAATACGTTCCAAACAATCTTTTCATAGGCACAGGCACGAATATACTTATCTGTGGGTCTAAAAATTATTTGTTTCGTGCGGAAATCGAATCGGACACGTAGCGCATAAATTTAATCGCTAAGCACCAGCCATTAGGACCATGTTATCGTGCTATATCAAGCTTTTTGTATTATGTCCCTTTAAACAAGAAGTCAATCCTGTTACTGTCTTCAATTCATGTCAAAATTCTGCACCTTCATTATTAACACTCACCAATCTCATTTCCAATGTTATCCTTCAAGTTCGAGGAGTTGCCCAGTTGCTTCAGGTCAGCAATCACGAGGCCAAGAGTGAATGTAGACATAGGTGGAGTCTTCTCGAAGTGGTCACAGACCGCATCCGGCTCATCGGGACTGCAAACAACAGAAATATTTATTAATCTGTAAATCTATCACAACGCGAGGATTAAGAATATTCTTGTATCTAACCTTACGAACGAAGATAGTGACAAACATACCTACAATTAATAAAAAAGTCTTTATGTATTCTTGCTCATGCTCTTAACCAGACGCCGATCGCTGAAATCGGCTTGCAGCAGTAACTAATATTCAACAGTAAACCGCGAGAGGCTACAGAAATGTAACTATTTTACTATCGTAAGTGAAAATCCAAAAACTTTCAAATCTTATTAATAGATACGTTATCAATAGAGAACATTTAGCTGTAACTAGACCAGGACAACGATAACTTGTCACTTTGGATCCTACTTGCCCGCTTAAGCCTGGCAGTAACGTACCTAACTACACGACACCATACGCATGTAAATGCACAGTGTACAAGTACCATAATTTATCTTTTTCTATTAGTATGTGATTCGCCTAATTACTTACATGTTCTCGGTCCTCGCAACAGGTACATTGCTCAACGCAACCATATTCCTGGGTCGTACCACGCTCAGTTCAAATGGCGTCTTGTACCCTGGCTCGTCGAAGCACGGGAACATGCGCCGAGCATTGTTCGGACGCAGCTGGGTTGCTGCTACGATCCTGAACAAACACATAAATTTGTTAGGTTTGGAGAGGATTAGAAACGCCAACTAATTTATTTCAAAATCTATGATGATTATTGCATGGATATTGCAATGAAAATTACCATTTTATCAAGGCCTACTAAACAAAAAAATAAAACACTACATAGTCCGTAGACTAGAATTTAGAACACAGTAAATAAAAGTAAGAGCATAAGGAGTTTCTTGCCGGTTCTTATCTATAGAAATTCAACTCGTAGGTACCTGTATAATGTACATGAATAAAAACATATCTTACCTTTCCACTTCTTGCTCAGTCACATAGCTAGTCTTGAAGAATGCCTCTGTGGACGAAGTCTCCAGATTACCCTTGAAGCTGAATTTCAGGACCCCCGTGGATCCTCTTGGCACTGTCCTCTCAAGATACAAGGTCGCTATCGGCTTCTTAGGGTCCATAGACAATTTGTTGATTGTAATTCTGCGGGATTCCTTGCTATAGGATGAAAAGCAATACAATTTTTTTTTCTCATATGATGAAGTTAATACGGTTGTAAGATACAGCCGTTGATATCATCAAACAATTTTACATATCAATAAACACTTACGTGTCATCAGGAAAATGAGCTCTAACTTCTGACTCCAAGATCTCAATTTCGTGTGCGCAGTGCACGTTAATTTCATTGCCGTCTTTCTGCCAGGTGACGTTGATGGCCACATGGCCTTTGAAGAGACCATCTTCGAGGTAAGGCTCGAGATCCAGACGGTAGCCAGTTGGTTCTACTACCTTCTCCAAACGGGTTTCCATTGATAGCCCATGGGCGTTGTTCAAGTCTATGCTGCGGGTTTTGATTATATGAAGGGGAACCTAGGAATTAATATATATAAGATTAATTGTCAGAATTAATTGTTAAATACATTTTTGTCTGCCTAATTGGTCTAGTGGTCGCAACCGCGAATGCTGAGCGTGAGGTCCTGGGTTCAACTCCCGGGTGGGGCAAAGTGTTATTGGGTTTTTGGAGATTCTCATTAGCAGCACGGGTCTAAAACTGTGTCCAGTAGATGGCAATAGGCTCGCCCCTATTACATGTGACTCAACATCGATACTGGGAATTCTAAACCATCCCAAAAGTCAACTTCTACGACACGCTATGCACACTGCAGCTGATCAACGCAACTGAAGACGGTATCCACATGTATAAATAATAATAATAATAATTTATTTATTCAATTATGCTACAAAGGCTCACTTGTTAGTAATGCTTATATCTAAGGGTTAGTAACTTAATAAGTTAACCACGATACCAAATATCATCACCTGCCTAGCCTTTTTCCCAACTACATTGGGGTCGGCTTCCAATCTAACCGGTTGCAGCTGAATATAATTTAGACGGAGCGACTGCCTTCTGACTACCGCCACCCAGTAACTGGGAGACACTGATACTCTAAGGTTGGACTGGTTGTCAGACTTTTTGGGCTGTAACGGCTGTCATAGGTCTTCGTATGATACCCGGGACTAACTGCTTAACGTGCTTTCCGAGGCACGGAGGGGTCTTGATATGTGAAAAATGTTCACACATCCAAGGACTGACCGTGTCAAACGCTGCTTAACCTCGCAGATCGAACCACGATACTAAATATCTTCATTTGTAAATCGTATCATCTGTACTCCTATTACAGTCTCACTATTACATGACGTTATGACATTACAGCACGTTACGTCGGCCACTTTTTTTTTTGAGTTGTCTCTCTATTAGCTCAGGGAGCTTCTACTACTTAACCGGGCATGTGGCGAGACCAGAAGGCCTTCAACCGAGCAAATTAAATAATATTAGCAACACTGGTAAGGGTGTCCCATAGTGGGACTCGAACCTCGGCTTAGGGCGTTGCTGGGGGACAGACAAAGACAAGAGAGGACTTGCTGGATCTGATCGTGATTATTTAGGGACATTTAAGTTGTTACTACTGGCACAACGCGGGCTGGCTCGAGCAAGGGTCGGGGTGGGGAATGAACGGGACTTCGCGACGGGCCTCGCCGGCGAGGACGATATGACGGTCGGTTGTGGCGTTTGCCACTGCGACACAAAACTCATATTGTTAGTTTATTATAGTTAACGTTACGCCAAAAATGTATGTATAGAAGTTCCTATTACGCATGAATTTTACCCGTGTTCTGCGCGCGCCTCAATATAGAATAGTGAAGCACTTAGGCCGCAGAGGGGGACGAGGTCCCCCGATATAAATAGTGGCCTGCTGAGGGTACAACTAATGAGCGAGTTTCCGAAGGAATATCCTGCTGTATTAGCCGTTAACAGTCTAAGAATAACCATTCGCCTTTCCCAGGGTGAAGGATTTCCATAAGGACATTTCTTAGTCACCCTTTAAGGACCTTTGAAAATAGAGTGGCGTAAACTTTACTTGCATGACTTCCTAACCTTCCGTGTAATACTGACGTGAAGCTATGATAAATGTATAAGTTATATATTATCTTGAATACAACATTTAACCTGACCTTCCTCAAAGTAACCTAAATATCAGTCCAGTTATTCATAACCAAGCTAATGAAAACAATTGCACCTCGCAGATTCTATATTTATATTTTACTAGCTTTTGCCCGCGACTTCGTACGCGTGGAATTTAAAATCTGAAATTTTCCTGCGGTAAAATGGACACTATATTTTAAGTTAAACCTCTAGCAATACATCGGTGAAAACTGCATTCAATTCCATGCAGTAGTTTATGCGTGATGCGTAGACAAACATACAGACAGACAGACAGATGTTTTTTTTAAATCTGTTGTTTTGTTTTCTGTTGCTTTAGTAAAGTCCCCCATTTTAGTTTTTCTCCAATATCTATAATGTACAGACTTCGGCCTGTTATAATTTTATTATATGTATGGATGCCAATACAAATATTTGGTATATCAGATCTTTGATTCATGGTAAAGTAAACAAATAGCTATAAAATATTCAGATTGATGCTAAACACATATATGCGTAGGTAAGTCTGGGGATCCCATTTTTATTTGTCTGGATAGCAGTCGATGAATAGTCTGTTGATTGTGAATAAGGTAGGTACTAGAAATTGACGAGAAATTTAATGCAAACCCCTATCCTATCCTATCCTACTAATTCCTATAAGTAACTTTCCTGCTGATAAAATAAATGTGAAAGTTGGTGAGGATGAATGGATGTCTTTCACGCAAAAACTACTGAACGGATCTGAATGAAATTTGGCACAGAGATAGATTATAGTCTGGAATTGTACATAGGCATACTTTTTATCTCAAAAAAATGTACGGGTTCGTAAGCCATGCGGGCGAAGCCGCGGACGGAAGCTAGTCTATAATAAAAATATCAGTGATCAGGCATTAATTTTACTGTCACATAAAACCTTTCATCATGGGCATACTCAGCGAAGTTAATGATACCCAGATTTTTTTACAAGAACTGAACCATAGTTAATGCAATAAATTATGATTTAATTTAGTTAGACTATAGGTCTTAAATTAAATAAAGAATGATCAGCACTGGCTCTAGACTGAAATGTCTAGAAATCATAGAGGGAGGACTTTGCCCAGCTGTGGGATGATGCAGGCTAACAGTAACAGTATAAGTCTTAAACTTCTGGTCTGACAAAGTACAGTCAGCCTCAAAAAGATGTATACACGTAGCGATATTCAAAAGTGAGTTTTAGAGGAAATAGTGATTGAAATCTTGACAAATACATGATAATTTAATTTTTTTGATTTTAACCAAACCCTTTCCAAGAATAAGCGTTTAAATTTCGCTACGTGTATACATCTTTTTTAAGGCTGACTGTACGCTAGATCAAATAATTTCTAGCACAGTTTGCTTCTAATAAGAAACCATTAAACTCGCTAATTTTGCCAGCTCATGAACTAATTTAGCATATGTTACGCACATATTTGCTGCACCACTAACAGGCGCTAATCACGGTTAATTAATGAGCTATGGTCAATGTTTGCTCTCGTCTACGAGTGACGTCATGCTATGGCTTCACTTTTACTTTTATCAATATTAGGTCATAGTAATGATGCTTTTTATCTTTAAAGTTTCTGCCAAGACTGAAACATAAATGAAATCTATAGAATTATATTTCATTTTGTAACTACTTATTAAATAACATAACATAGCATCACGCCTGTATTCCCCGAAGGGTTAGACAGAGGTGTATTGTACATCAACATTTTGCCGATGGTTTTATGGAGTCCCATGTAATAGGGGGCGAGCTTTTTGCCATCTACCGCACACAGTTCCAGACTCCGTGCTGCTACAGAAAAACCCAATAACACTTTACCCGACCCGGGAATTTAACCCAGAACCTCAGGCTCAGCAGTCGCTCTTACGACCACTAGACCAATGAGGCAGTTTACTTAATATCCTATCCTATCCTATCCTATCCTATCCTATCCTATCCTATCCTATCCTATCCTATCCTATCCTATCCTATCCTTCCTACTAATATTATAAATGTGAAAGTTTGTGAGGATGGATAGATGGATATTTATTTCTCAATCACGCCAGAACGGCTGAACGGATCTGGATGAAATTTGGAACATATATTATAGTCTGGAATAGCATATGGGCTACTGTATATCCCGGAAAAATGTACGGGTTCGTAAACCACGCAGGCTAAGCCGCGAGGGGAAGCTATTGTCTACTATATTGACCCATAAACAAATTAAAATGTATCATAAAAAGAAAATATAAGTTAAGTTAGAAATCATAGCCGCCCCTACCTCTCACTTTTCAAGTTCATGTACCGATTGGAATTTGATTATCTTGGGTTTTCGGAAGTTTTGGGTTGAAGGAAAACATTTTGAAGAAACCTGCACCACTGAGAGGGCAGCTATGTACACCAGGACAGCGTGGTGGACTAAGGCCTAGTCCTAATATTAATTGTGAAAACAGTCTTGTGCTCAGTAATAGATAATTAGCTGTTACTATTTACATAAATGAGATGCCGTAATGTCCAGTGAAGTGGGTATATTCCTCTATATCTCTATATAACTGCTCTCAAGCACGCCTGCTTAGCATGAAGTCCTGGATTCGATCCCCAGGTCGAGCAAATTTTTTATTGGGTTTCCCTCTTAGATAACTCAGTAGCAGCCGGCAGTTGGGAATTGTCCTCATTAGATAGCAATAGGGTCGCTACCTATTACAACTACATGGAACTGAATCGTTATAAAGTCCGGTATTTTTGCGTCGGTATAATGTGTGTGTAAAAAAGTACATCTCTGCCTAACCGTCCGAGGAATAAAGCCGTGATGATATTTTATTTTATTTTAATCTAAAGAAAACTTACAGCTGGTTACAGAAAATAATGAGATATAAACACAATAAGGCTAATTACAAGTTCTCACTTCTAAAACAAATTATAGAAATCTAAATTATTGCGAGTAGATGCAAACGAGCTAGGCTCTATTTTTGAAAGTAGTTATTACACATCACTTTTTTAAGTTCAGAGATACCGGTGGTGCTTTTTTTTTTTAATAAAACGTTGCCCCACACTAGGATTTCTCCTGTGTCGTGGGTACAGTTTACAAACATACATGTCACATACACACACAACCAGACCCGAAACAACTATATGTAGATCATACAAATATTTGTTCCGTGCGGGGATCGAACCCGCGACACATAGCGCAGAAAGCTAATCGTTTAACCACTACGCCAACCGTGTCGTCAATCTGTTTCTCGACTATCATTAAAACATCTAACCACCCTCACGAAAACGGAGTTTAGCCTGTAAGTACAATTGGTAAACACTCTCGGTGTTTAAGAGATTATGTTTTCTTAACAATATGGAAGTGATACGTAGGCCAATTTCGTCAAGTAGTTCAGGACACTCAGTTAAACCGTTCATGATTTTAAATAAATATGTTACGTCATGTTCTTATGTATCAGCGGTTTAGTTATCATTAGTAAATGTATAGGACACGTCGCCAACAGGTCATTACGAGTAATTAAGCTCATAAGCGTTTATAAACAGTTATAATTTATAATGACTAAAGTATTCTGAGTAAAATTAAGATTTTTATTACCTACATTAGATTTACTGTCATAATTTATAAAAAGTATGGTCAATATTTATTATGCTAATGGCCAGTGACAAGATGTTTGAAATTCCATTCACAGTGACGAGGCAAGAGTCACTAAATAGCCTTGATTATTTTTTAAAACCTCATAATCTGTCTAGCCTTTCTCAACTTCATTGAAGTCGGCTTCATCTATTGCTGAATATCAATATGTTACACTGGGTGAGTGCCCTCTGACTTTCGCCACCCAATTACCAGGAGACATTGATACTCTAAGGTTAGACCGGTTATCAAAGTTTTTGGGCTGCTGACACCAGTAACGATTGTCACAGGTAATTAGCATGACACCCAGGACCAACTGCTTAACGGGCTCGAAGCACGGAGAGGTCTCGATGCGATGTAATAACTGGTTACGCATCCACTGATCTGCGCGGTAGCTATGTAGCTACGAAGTGAGGCATCAGATGATAGAAGCCTGATATTGAATTTCAATCGTATCTGATAGATACATAGACTTAAACCCACCTAACGTGGTCTTGAAAGGTGTAGGCAGATGATGATATGATAGAAGCTGCAGCTACATTGGGTGCCCCTTATTTGGATTGTTTCTGTATCCTGGGTTCAGTTTACAAACATATGCACATACCAGCACATACCACACGAAGCAATTATCTGTTGGTCAATACAAATGGTTGTTCCATGCGAGAATGGAACCCGCGACACTTAGCGCAGAAAGCTAATCCTTTAGCCACTGCGCAGTCGAGCATTTTGTGTAATTACGTAAAGAGGATAAGCAGAAGCAGCATTCTGAATGTGCTAATAACAAAATATCGCGATCACTAACCAGCTTAAACGTTCAGTGTACCCTACGCAAATATTTATCAATGGAACTGAACAAAACACAAACGCCTACAAAAACTAGATACAATAATATAGTACTACGTACTCTATAGTAATCAAAGTCAATATAAAAATCTAACAAACACCTAATCAGGATATGACGTCACAAACCTTATCCGGCGGCAGAGAGTTCGCGACTCGGAGGCACAGGCACACGACGAGAATGAAGCGGCTGAACATAGTTGTCTTTGCCTCTTCTATTTTTTCTTTGTACCTTGAAGAGTTACAAATATTTACTCAAATATCACGTCAGCCAGTTGCAGTCACGTCCAGGATACGGGCTATTCCTAAATTGCACTATAAAACCAAATCATATATAAAACAGAATATAATCTTACTTTAAATTACGAACTGTTTTTGTAAAACTTTCTAAACGTTTGAAAATACTTGGCATCAGCGAAAATACAGTTACAAAGTTCTTTGGAACCGATGCAACTGATGGTTGCAAAGAAAAAGCCCCATGAGCGACGAAACTTGAGATTTTCTGGCGTAACCTCGGTGTCCCTGGGCAGTCAGTTTCGCTACTACTATTGCAGTCCGTCTAATCTTTTCTCTACGGCATGAGGGTTGTCACGATTGCTGATTCGCCAGAAAAAGAATAAGCGACGGAGTAGATTTTCAACTTAGGTTTAGGTTAGCAGGATCACAGCGGCTTTAGTTGGGACTGTTCCACTTTCGGGAAAATATCTCTCACAGCGATCGTCTTCAGAGGAAAGAGCTCTCGTCGATAGGATTCGAGTAGTACTTTGGTTTAGTAGTATGGGCTGATTTTAACTTAAGATGAAACAATATCTTTATTACATTTTACGTTTATTAACAAAGTTGCTATGGACTTTCCGATGACAAATGGAACACCAAGATTCAGTAGAAAGTTTACTCAGACGAGAAAAAAACTTTTTCTTCATGAACAACTTAATCAGATGTAATTTACCTAATTGCTGATGTAATAACTGAATAAGCAGATTGCTGATTGAATTTAATTCAGACAAAAACACTTCAAGAACCCTTATTCATTCAGATGATCTTCATTTGTTCAAATCACTTAACAAGCAAACGTCCGAAGACTCAACATCTCCAACAAAAGACCTACCGCCACACGTGTAACCGAACGTCCTAAAGGACATAACAATACGAATGAATAAAGAGGTTACTGGTCCACCAAAGTAACATACTTTCGAACCCCTAAAAACCAACACAAAAACAAGCATTGATTACTGGAAAGTCTGGCCAGCATTCCCAAAAATATTTGAATAAAGAAAATGATTTTACAAAATATATAAATGCAGAATGTAAATAGGTTTTACTTACGTGATCGGTTCAACTCGACGTGCAGATTGCCACTGGTGTATCCCATCCAGCGTCGGTCCCCCTCAATTGTCAGCAGGATATTCCTCATTTGCACTGACGACTCAACTGTTGTGAACCTCTTACATATAATATGCTAATGCTATTTACGCGTCACAATGTACCGACAATTTGTTTTCAATGCTTCTATCACGCATTGTTCGTGAGGATGAGTTATGATAGAGAAGAATGCGGGAGAGGGCGGAAGTCTTTAATTTTGTGCCAATTTTGTGCATGTACTATAGTTAGACTTGTAGTCGTTAAGAATGGAATAATCTTTAATTTCTCAGGGGTGTTATAAAAAGTGAATGAGTCTTTTTTATTATTAACGCCGTCATTTGTTTTTCTTCTTCTCTTTTTCTTCTCCGTAATGACACTAGATCATCCAAACATAGAGAACACAGTTGGCACAGTAGCTGAGCTGTCGACTGCTGGAATATGTGTCGTTGGTTCGATTCCAGCGTGGAACAAAATATGTATTTGTATAGTCTACAGATAGTTGGGCCTGGATGTTCGTGCATGTGAATATTTGGGTTTGTAAACACAACCACGATACAAGAATAATACGTATTTTTTCTTTTCTCTTTTCCTGTCAGGCTAAAATGAGATGGCTAGGTTTACATTGCTTTTATCATGGGGGTCCAGTTAACACCAATCTCTCTACTAAGGACCGGAAATATGCTTTATAAAAAATTCCATCAATCATCACTGCTCTAAGGGCGAAGGAAAACATCACCAGATAGAGGAACATGAGGATCTACATGTCCAAGAACCAACACATTGAAGACTTGGACTGAGTCTGCGTTACAGCTTAATCCCTCACCCAGAGAGGAAGCTTGAGGCCCAGCAGATGATGATACCTGTCGAAAAGACACAAACTATCATTAATAGACACCCAGTCATTATTGACGTCAGCGCCAATTACTCGTCCACGACAATCAACTCATAACATAATATTAACTACAGGCTCGTACAGACCATGCTAGAACGCGTGCTAGTGTCCAGTACTAGTATCTGAACGATGCTTACTATTAGTAATAACTCGACGACATCTGTGTTAAGTGGTATTATTGCTTTAATCATACAGAACAGTAATCGTGTTGTGTATAGTCAGAAGATGTAATTTACTGTTATCATGTATAGTACGATACTACGCCTGTATCCCCGAAGGGATAGGCAGAGGTATATTGTGCACTCACATTTCGCGGCTGCTCTTATTAAGTCCCATGTAATAGGGGGCGATCCTGTTGTCATCAACCGGGTACAGTTCTAAAATCCGTGCTGTTACTGAGGATTTCTATACAGAAAAACCCAATAACATTTTGCTTGACCCGGATATTGAACCTAGGATCTCATGTTCAGCAGTCGTGCTAAGGTACTAGACCAATGCGCCAGTTCTGTTATTACAACACTATGTATGTAGGTTGTTATCATCAGTGTATAGCATTATATTTTCGTTTTTATAGTCATCATCATCATCATCAGCCAGAAGACGTCCACTGCTGAACGAAGGCCTCCCTCAAGGGGGATTTGCCATAATCCCCAAGCTTGGCAGGCGGCTTGAGGATCGCAGTGCGCTCACCGATTAGTGAGAGGACGCTGCTGCCCGTCCTCCGGTGTCTGGCCGCAGTTTTAAGACGTACCCAGGTCGTTTTTATAGTACTGAGTACGATATCTACCTATTGGCAGATTTATTTTTTTAATTAATGCGCATAATCTCCATTCCTGACACTGCGCACCTCCCTCTCAACATCCATGTCTGCTGCATGTAATTATAACAGTCAATTAGTTAGATACCGCGGTCTATAGCTTAGGTAATTACTATCCGAAACATCGCCACATCCAGGGCCAAGTACTTCGGAAACCCAGGTACCCTCCGGGAATTAGCCAGCAACGTCAAGCGACTGCTGGCATCTCTCGAAGAACTGGGGTGGATCGAATAAACTGACATTATTCCCACTCCGACGCAAAGATGCACTTAAGCGTGTATTTGAGGAAAACAGCCCGTTCATACGTATACCTATGCCTACTATCCGAAACACTTGCCACTACACCATACTACTATCCTAATACAATCCTAGCCTTAATAGAGAGGTCCCCTACACATGTGGCCACAAACATGGTTCAGCGATTACCAAGTCACGAACTGCCGACCTTCACGGCATGACGGCACGGTTGGCGGAATGGCTAAGCGAATAACTTTCTACGCGTCGTAATGTGGGTTCGAATCCCGCACGACAAAAATATTTGTATGATCTACAGATAGTTGTTTCGGATCTGGTTGTGTGCATGTGACATGTATGTTTGTAAACTGTACCCACGATACAGGAGAAATCCTTGTATAGGCAATGTTTTTTTTAAAGAACAAAGAACCTTTAAACTCCCCTTGACAAGACTAGAAGGAAAAAGTCTATAGAGACATTTTTTGATTGCAATTTAATTTTATATGTTTATAATTACCGTTAATGACTAACGGAGGTTATATAAATTCAACGCGAACTTAATTTGGCGATTTAATTTATGATGATAATTAAACTGAATGAAAGTGAACGCCTTCAGATTTTTTATAATAGGAATATTCCGGTAGGTCGCAAGGGTGACTTAGATATTATTTCAAGTCAAGCGTGGAGTCCTGAGTTTGGACCTAATCAGTAATTAAAGCGCATCACTGAATAAACTCAGCGCGTGACTAGTTTTATGCCTGGTTTAATCAAGTATATCTTCGTTAGCTATATAATTTAAAAATCAAAGACTGCACCATTTATCTAGCGGCCGCCAGAGCGATTGCTGAGCGTGAGGGTTCGATTCCCGAGTCTGCCAACGTATTATTGGGTTTTATTATATGGAAATTCTCAGTAACAGTACTCGGTTTAAAACTGTGTCCGGTAGATGGCAATAGACTCGCCCTCTATAACATGAGAGTCAATAACGGCATCGGCGAAATGTGGGTGTACAATAGTAGATATACCTCTGCCTAACCCTACGGGGAATATAGGCGTGATGTTATCAATATTTATTATAATTATTTATATATTGCAAGTTCAATTAATTTTTCTAATAAGTAAAACACTATAGATGCCTGAGATTAAAAATCACCTTTAATAAACAGAAAACATGCTTCTACTTCGAAAATTTAAATTTAATTGTCTTTTTTAAGCATTAGATAAACAATTTAGTAATTAATATATTCCACGAAAAAAAAAAACCTTTTCTATTTTTTCTGAAATTTTAACGTAAATCTGTGCAAATTTTCGACTGAAGGGTTCAGGCAAACGAACGAAATACTCAAGGTCGTTCGCTAAAAAGAACACTTTAAAGAGAATGTTTGAAGAATATAATAATATTGCCGAGAGCTATATTTGTACTTTTTTTCCATAGTATTTACGGTACGGTTTGGTCGTAAGAAAAATCAAGCACTATTTTGTTAAAAATTTGCTCTTTCCTTTAGTTTGTCGTATGCTATTACTTTCCAGAATTTGATCCCTATTAGCGATACCATCGGATGGTGTAATGATACAGCGTGTATTTTTTTTCATACTCAACTGGTTCGATTCTTAGCTACGTATATATTGTTATTTCAAAAATCCAATGATACAGTTTTAGTCTTCATCAAAATCGAGCTCGAGACTCCTTTGAGTATTTTTCGCTATTCCTTATAGTTTCAGATTTGGTCATCCATGCCCACCTGAAAAATCCACCCTGTATAGCGGCACAAAAACTGTTGAGAAATTATGTTATGATCTAGACTATTCGTTACGCAAAAGTTTAAAAAAGAAACGACAAAGACATTGACGACATAATAGGTAAATAGACCTAGATGAAGTAGATGTGAACGAATGGCACTGAACTTGAACCGTACGACCGTATGTTTTTCTTATTGTGTTTCCTTGTTTAAAACTATATACCTATGTAGGTATTATCAGATGTATGGTCTAGAATTCTAGATTTACGATAGCTTGTGTTTTTTTTTTTTACTTTTCCCCTCACTAGGATTTATATCTCCTGTATCGTGGGTACAGTTTACAAACATAAATGTCACATGCACACACAACCAGACCCGAAACAACTGTCTGTAGATCATACAAATATTTGTTCCGTGCGGGGAACCCGCGACACGTAGCGCAGAACGCTAATCGTTTAGCCACTGCCAAATATTTAGCCAAATATTTAGCCTTGGCTTCACTTCTCTGTAGCGTTGCAAATTTACACCTAAAAAATAATGTTTCCCAAGAAAAAGTCAGGACTAAAACTGAACTACACGTTGGACAAGAAAGTATTGGTTTTAATGTTCTACTATTCACACGTAATAGGCGACGACCCTATTGCCATCTACCGGGCTGTTACTGAGAATTTCTTAAAAGAATAATCTTGTTTCAACACTGCAACCTTTATCATAAGAACCTATTAAAAATTTCATAACATAGCATCACGCCTGTATTCCCCGAAGGGTTAGGCAGAGGTGTACTATGGTACGCCCACTTTTCGCTAGCGATGTTATTCAGTCCCATGTAATAGGGGGCGAGCCTATTGCCATCTACCGGGCACAGTTCCAGACTCCGAGCTGCCACTGAGAATTTGCAAAATGAAAAACTCAATAACACTTTACCCGACCTGGGAATCAAAACCAGGACCTCACACTCAGCAGTCGCGCTTGCGGCCACTAGACCAATGAGGCAAGCAAAAAATCAAAAATTGCATCGCGTTTTTATAACGTGTACAACGGAGCAATAAGCTTAATTTGACACAAGACTGTCATCTGTACAGTCTACAGAGCTTACATGCCAGTCATAGAGCTGGCATATAATAAAGCACCTAACAAAATAACATAATAGCTCCGTGCTAGTACTGTATACAGTAAATTGGTTGTAACATCGCATCACGTTATTGTCAAAACAAACCTTTGTTTATTTGGCAATCAGCTCCCTCTACGATTTGATAATATAGTATCATAAACCTTATTTATCATAAACGTTACTGTTCATCCAAAAATCGACCTAATATAATAACTCAGATGATCGAAAATAAAAAAGGAAATGTACTTATTCGCATCTAGAAATCACAATCAGCGAACTCTTTTGCTATTTGTCAATGGACATTGTTATTGAATTATGACTATCTTTGAGTATAAGTTAGGTACAGATCTATTTTATACTCAAGCCATATCTATACTTAGTTGTTGTGAGTCACTTCACACAATCTTCCTTTTGCCTTGAAAAAACAAAAAGTAACGCGAATTGTAAACGAGAAAAATTTAAGCCATATTGCACAAAGCAGTTAGGATGAAAGATGACACTTTTTATTTGCATATCTTTGCAGCCGCTTTGCCTTAGTCAATTTGAAGGTCACACAAAAATCTGCGCAAACGTGCCTAGTGTCTAGATCAGAGGTTCCCAGACATTTTTTCTTATAGACCACTTTCAAAATTTAGCTGGTTCCGATGGACCCCCTGCAGCTACATTTCTACCATATTGTAAATTGAATTGTAAGCCCCCGTTTTTTTGTCACGCCAACGTAGACCCCCGTCGAGTCTTCCGTGAACCCCTGGGGGTCCACCTGGACCACTTTGGGAACTAATGGTCTGGATATTTCAATAACACCCAGACACCTATATTAAGTCTAAGTGATTCGATTCCGGAATAAAGACCATTGATTGGCATTTGTAATTTTAGACATGCTTGGTAGATTGCAATAGGCTCATCCCTAGTACAAACTTATGCGAGTGTACAACAGCACAACTCTGTCTAAACCTTTAGGGATTATAGACGTGATGTTATTATATTACACTAGCTTTTGCTCGCGACTTTGTACGCGTGGAATTTAGAATTTGATATTTTCCTGCGGTAAAATGGAACCTATATTTTAAGTTAGACCTCTAGCAATACATTGGTGAAAACTGCATTCAATTCCATGAAGTAGTTTTTGCGTGATGCGTGTACAAACATACAGACAGACAAAAATTCTAAAAACTGTTGTTTTGGCTTCTGTTGCTCTAATAAAGACCCCCTTATCAGTTTTTCTCCAATATCTATAATGTACAGACATCGGCCTGTTATAATTTCATTATATGTATAGATAATCAATATTCTATAGCTATAAAAGATAAGGAAGGTAACAGGGTCATCATCAAGGAAACCTGCGTCGATCTTCGTTTGTCGGCTTTGAAGAGTCCTATTGTTTAAACCTCGCGTTACTTTGGCATGCCAAGCATACTAAATCAAGTGTTACTAATTAGGTTTCAATGTTAATTGTTTGTTGATATCGTTGATACAAGGTTGACTGTTCAAGGAATGCACTGTGAAAAGTAGCATGTTACTCATGATTTGCTTGGCCATTCACAACTATTAGGAAGACTGGTTAGACTGAACCACTCAGTTGGGCTCGGCGACTAGTCTAACCGGATGCGGCTGAATATTGACGACACGGTTGGCGCAGTGGCTAAGTGAGCATTTTGCGCTAGGTGACGCAGATTCGATTCCCGCACGAAACAAATATTTGTATGATCTACAGATAGTTGTTTCGGGTCTGGTTGGGTGCGCATGTGACATGTATGTTTGTAAACTGTACCCACGACACAGGAGAATTACTAGTGTAGGAATAGGGGAACGCTTTTTTTTAAATAAAAAGATAAAGAAAATAAAAATAAATATCAGTATTGTTAACGAACTGATTCTGACCTGCACCACCTTTACTGGGGACACTGAATACCTACTCTCAGGTTAGACCGGTTTTTAGACTTTTTGGGCTGCTGACACCAGTAACAACTGTCATAGATATTTGTATGACACCCGGGACTAACTGCTGATGCTTTCGTTGTGTAAACAAGGTGTCTCGTAATTTAAAGAACATTCACCTACGGTGTGTGGGTGTGTGGTCGTAAGCACAGCTACTGGGCGTGAGGCGCTAAGTTGGATTCCCGGGTGAGCAGTTTTATAGAGATGTCGCATTGATCGTACAGTATTTATTATTGTAATCGAATAGGAACCAGTCCCGACTAGACTTCAAACATGTGACCCCCCCTTGACTTGAAAGCTGGATCACAACGGATAACGGTCACAACGCCCAACAATCAATACGGCCCTTTTTCATTTATAAGTTTTTTATAGGAGGATACCTGATGACTGCGTCATTGCTCTCGTAGTCGCAAGCGCAACTACTGAATGTGAGGTCTTGGATTTGATTTCCGGGTTGATGTTACTGAATTTTTCTGTATGGAAATTCTCAGTTGCAGTACGGGGTCTTGAACTGTGCCCGATGTATGGCAATACACTCGCCCCCTATTACATGGGACTCAATAACCGCATCGGCGAAATGTATACAATACACCTCTGCCGAAACCTTCGGGGAATACAGGCGTGATGCTATGTTATGTAAGAGGATAGGTACATAACAGAATGTTAATAAGCAACAACAACCGTCAGATTTTTCTTACGCCCTGGTATAAAATTTCTATTTATAAAACCGCACATTTCATTTTTAACCTGTGTTGATTATCTATCGATGCCAAAGATAACAATCAACGTCAGTTTAAGAGGAAAAGTATGCACAAGGAAATATTTAAAAATTATACTGAATAGTTTTTTTTTATGTACAATACCTGTAAATTGGTTAAACTCTTAATTAATCAAAATGAGAGATCTTTGGGAAAGTATGAATATTTTGATAGCATAATGATATTTGTTTTTAATTGGACGCGTTTTGCAACAGTTTCAATGATGAAACACGAATTTTGTAATTTTAATGAGTATAAAAAATGAGCTTACATATGTTTACAAAATGCAAGTTTATAATATGAATAATTTAAATTTAATTTCGTTTTGTTATTTAACAAGAAACAAGAACATTTACCAAATCTAAAGGTATAATTAATTATAACGACCCGGGTACGTCTTAAAACTGCGGCCAGACACCGGAGGACGGGCAGCGGCGTCCTGTCACTAATCGGTGAGCCACTGCGATCTCCAAGCTGCCTGCCAAGCGTGGGGATTATGGCAACCCCCCTCCCCCCTTGGGGGAGGCCTTCGTTCAGCAGTGGACGTCTTCTGGCTGATGATGTTGATGAAAGGTATAATTTATGTATCTATTATTTTTTCATTCACTCGTCAAGTAATGCAATAGAAATTCTATTGTGTTTCGTCCTTGATTTCTTAGTTGATTCGGAATACGGAAAGAGCATCGTTTAAGAGAAGCTACTTTTTTCTTAGTTATGTAATGTATCTTCCATTGATATTTTCTGCTGCCCATTCAACATCACAATTTACAAACTAAGTGGGTAAATTGGTGACGTAGCATCCGTCCATTCTCGGCCTACCCAGACAAATTACTCCAACCTAATACTTAGCAAATCAGTAGTTAAACAACGCGTAGGTTAAGTTGGGACCCACGCGAACGCATGCGCACGTCTCGAGCGATAAACATTTATAAGGAAACGAATAATCAGAAATGTGGAATACCAACAGTGAAATTGATGGCTCTGATTACAAGTTATTACATAACTTACTTATGAAGCCATTAATACAATACGTCGTACTATTTTGATACTTCATAATCATGCCGTATATTTTCGGAACATACCATATTAAGCAGATCTCCCTAATAGTCTTTATTAGGTGCATGATATAGTTCAGTTTAAAACTAGAAACACAAGGTACATAGTGAAACTAGCCCAAAATATAAAATACTGGCTTCCGCTCGCGGCTTCGCCCGCGTGGTTTACGGAACCCGTACATTTTTACATAAAAAGTAGCCTTTGTGCTATTCCAGACTATAATCTATATCTGTACCAAATTTCATCCAGATCCGTTCAGCCGTTCTGGCGAGAAAGAGTAATAAAGATCCATCCATCTATCCATCCATCCTCACAAACTTTCACATTTATAATATTAGTATAAAATATAAAATCTCATCTGACTGCAAAGACAAATCCGTTGTTCTTATTGAACCTTGTTTATGGTTTTTTACACGGACTTAGGCAAAAGCAACTAGGCAGATAGCCGGATATATTACTCATTTTGTGAGAACACGCAAAGGTATGCAGAAAAAAAAATACCGCTCGAAAAAACCGACGTCGGTAATTGATTTAAGTTTTAAAGAATTCGTCATCCTTACACTTTCCAAGAAAGATAGGAAACGAGAATAATTATGATATTACTGTGGTTTAATCACCTAAGTTATTAGTACCGTAGATTTAATTCTTTCTTATGATATTTCCCAATCTCGAAATTGTGATAAGTACAAAGAAAAAAAATATCTTTATAATCTAGACATCGTTACAAGCCAATGTTAAAAATTCACACGCTGAAACTATTTTTTTCCTGAATATTATTATGTTAAGTAGATTTTTTATGTCTTCGGTAGACAAAACTACAGTACAAGGTCAACCGTAGCTACTTTTCTTACTGCCAGTGAAAAAGAACTCGCGCGTTAATAAAAACAACTTTATATTGACACAGCTGTAGCTAAAAACACAGGTGTGCGAGGGACCAACGTAAAATGGTCTTTGAATACGTAAATTGTGATCACGGTACGAACGTGCATATCGCCGTAGATTGGAGTCGCGCACACAACTTGTACTCGTTCGGTTTATTTGAATTTCGAATTCAGTTCGTTTTTAATTTCATCAAATTTTTTAGTGTTTTATTTTTATTTTTATTGGATTATTTGAAAGTGGCCAGTGTTTTTTGGAAACTTCAAAGTGGAGTGTGACGGTAGGTAATATTTTATTATGAGTTTGGTTACAAAAATATTAATTAATTATTTAATTTATTTGTAAGTAGCGATCAAAGTAATATTATTGCCCTAAGTGACATTGAATATTGTTGTTTACTACATTATTAGCGTATATTGTTTAATGATTAGCTACAACGTCCTCCTTGTGTAGAATGAATCAGTTATTGTTCGATCACGAAACACATGCTAGCCAACAACTGTTAACAAATAGTATTAATATTAAACAAATAATATTATTCTGTCATTACCGTTTAATACACAACAATTATCAGCTATTACAGTATTTTACAATTTTATGAGAATATTTTGAAAAGTACGGGTTGTATGTCGTTAATTTGTCAAGAATTTGTGTTTTTGTGTCGGTTGATAGTGAAAGTGTCGTAATGCTGTACTGAAAACTAAATAACTTATCGTTGGCAGTGGAAAAGTACAGGTGGGTAAACCCTCTTTTCTACACAATTCAACTTAAATAATGCTGGCCGCATCGATTGATCACATACGTTTGCGGGTAATAGATAAGATGATGACACGACGTTGCAACTGTTCCAATTTTAAATTTACTATTTGGTACCTACCTACCAAATATTTCTATGACCTCCAAATATTTGTTGCGAGTCTGGGTGTTTGGACATGTGTTTGTAAACGCACCTGTTGTGCTGAAGTTAATTCTAGAGCCCTAAATAAAACAATTAAAAAAAATTACTACGAATGCTGCCTATCTTCTTCTGCTTAGCTCTCTCACGTGAAGTGTACATGCAAACCATGATAGTAGAATTAGCTACAGCAAAGTTCTTAATTAGGGCTGACTACCCAGTGTGCGTCAGACGCACTTAGGCACCTGTATCAAGACTCTTTCGATACCACTCTTACTGGACACATCCTACTCCATAAGCAGGACATAAAGCCCTAAGTCACCACACTACCTAAATATTACTGCCCATTCAAAATTACCCACTATAAAATATTATGATCATATCTGAGTGATGACAAATCTATTGCATTTTTTTTGCATTTTCTTCTATTGTGTACAAGCTTTCATGTGATTACTGGTTTGCTAGATTCCCTTTGAATAACATTTCCAATATGCACCACATCAGCAATATGAACCTGTCTGCACCAAGGTCCGTGAAGCTGAACGTCCAATGTTCATAGAACGTTATCAAGTATCGCAACTGGAGGAGGCTCTTTTTGTGCGCCAAAATCAACCCTTCGCAAGGAGAGGTTGACAGTCAATACTAAAGATTTCAGACACACAACAAAGATATAATTTTAAAATGTCTAGATATTTTCGTGTTATAGTTACATATTTCGCAGCCGTCTGTTTCAATTAGCCATCCAATTAATTTATTGGCTAGGCGATGTAATCATCACTATATTTAACAACAAACAAAATCGGTAAACACGCTATAACGCCTGTATTCCTAGGCGTTGTTAGAAAAGTAGATATCAATGTATAATGGATGCCAAAGAAGGTAAACCATTGTTTTAAATGTTTTTCTGTAAAAACGAAATACATGGAACATCAATTAATTAATTGGCGTTTCGGTATCAAACAGTGTGCTAAACTAGAAAATGAATTTGAATTTTATCAAAAAACAACAAAATGAGCGTTCGATCGCCCAGATATTGATCTGGGCGATCGAACGCCCATTTTTCACACATTCATCGGAATCGTTAGAGCCGTTTTAGGGAACGCGATAAACAAACAAATATATATATATATAAACTAGCGGACCCGACAGACGTCGTCCTACCCGAACCTATCCTAAAACTCGATCGCAGCGCCACCTACCGGGTCCAATTGTGAATCAAACCATACAAAGACCCACTCAAACACACACAAAAAAATCATCAAAATCGGTCCAGCCGTTTAGGAGAAATTCAATGACACTCGTACAGAAGAATTAAGGATAGGTTATTCAAAGTTTACTGAAAACAGTTCAACGGTGTACCACCTGAAATGCATTTCCGACAGAAAGATACATAACACATCTTTTTTCCAAAGGTTTTTTTTTTATTTGTTTTTTAATAAACGTTGCCCCACACTAGGAATAATTCCTGTATAGTGGGTGCGTTTACAAACACATACATATATACACATGGACATACACCCAGACCCGAAACAACTATCTATAGATCATACAAATATTAGATTTTGGTGGTTTTTTTTCTTTTTTGATAGGCAACTACAAAACGCAACGTGCAACTAACCCTTTTGCTTCATCTAGGTTCATGCATCGTTTCATCTATGCATTTCGTTTGCGAAAAATACATATATGTACGACAATACTATGATCTGTAAAGTTCGACACCACGATGTCTAACAATACGTCATCATTGTACTGCGTTATTTACTCCATGGAGGTATATAATAATCTCGTTATTTCGGGCTACTTTGGCCCATACATATCCAGCAAGAATAATGTAGTATGTTAGTGTATAGAAACTTAGGCCTATGTTTGAAAAAAACTTCACTTAATACTACGTTACTGGATTAGGTATCGAGGCTTTAAAATATATAACATAACATAACATAGCATCACACCTCTACCCCCGGAGAATTAGAGCAGAAGTGTAGGTACTATCGTGCATCATTATTTCGCCATTAAGACCCATGTAATAGGGGACGAGCCTATAGCCATCAAACGGGCACAGTTCTAAACTCTGTGCTGCTTCTAAGAATTACTATACAGAAAAACCCAATAACACTGCCCGGAAATCGCACACAGAACCTCACGCTCAGCTGTCGCGCTCGGGACAAGAGATCTTAGATCAAAGAGGCAGAATTCCTTTAATTTATCGTCAATGAAACTTGTTTGTTTGTAGAAGGAAAATCGCTAAGTAATAAACAACAAAGGAAACCGATTAAACAATAGGCAATGAGCATACATACAATCATGTAAACCGTGAGGTACATCTCTGCCTAACACTTCAGGGAATACAGGCGTGATTGCTACGCTATATGACTGCATGATTATAAATAATAATGATGCTCAGCTGCCCACCTATGTAATTATTACATCAATTGTGATGCAACGGCAAGCCGCCTACAAAATCTTTAGAAGTACATGTGTAAACAATTAGTAGGCAACTAGTAATTTTTTAGACAAACCATTTGATAGAAATTTTGTAATAACTTGAGTAATTTTTAAGTTTCTTTCGCAATTTTTAATTTCTTCTTAGCTGTCACTGGTTCTACGCCGTGGCTTTGTTGAGAACGTTCTTTGTGCAGGAGGTGGGGAAAAAGGGACAAGTTATTAAATTGGCGATGAACTAAATGGGAGCTCTGCAGTCGGATTCAATCCTGGAGAAGTCTCGCAATCCTTATGTCTTCCTCATTCACTCAAACACACAAAAATTGATCAAAATCGGTCCATCCGCGTAGGAGGAGTTCAGTGACATACACACGTACAGAAAAATTATATATAAATAACAATATAATGTGCTACCAGACCCTTTCTAACATCTCGACAACAGTGCCACCTACCGGGCCACGGCAAAGAACAATTCAGGTGACACCAAGTAGAAAAAAAACATGAAATCGATCAAACCGTTTAAGACAAGAATTACGAACCTATTGTTAAACTATATTTATGTAAATCTATATTTTAAAACATCCACCATAATTTAATTTGGAAAACCTCATCTTGGTGAACCTGGTCTGCCATCTCTTTGTTTGACTGTACGGAAGTGCATGTTGCATTCCGCCTAGAGTCAGGGAAATGAATTATAGTGATGTTCAAGTAGATGATATCACTACTTATGTCCAATTGGAATTCATAACGTACACTTATGATGCTTTGAGCATTATGAGCAGCCCACTTGACTACACTGGTGTTCCGGAAAGGTAAGGAGAAGGCCAGAATTGTACAACCGTGGATACAGTACTCGAACTGATGTTCGGGCTGTATAATGTACTAGATCTACGTCACGTGGAGGTTTGGTACGTGGTTTTCTCAATGTCAACCAGTTAACGTAAGCCAAAAATTATTTAATATAATGTGCGCGCGTCTTCGAAAACAGTTCACTCAAGTGAGGAATGCCTTATTGATCTAGTAAGCGCGAGTGCTGGGCGTGAGGTTCTGTGTTAGTTTCCCGGGTCGGGCAGTGTTACTGGGTTTTTCTGTATGGAAATTCTCAGGAACAGGCACGGAGTATGAAACTGTGTCCGGTAAATGGCAATAGGCTCGCCCCCTATTACATGGGACTCAATAACGGCATGGGCGAAATGTGGGTGTTCTATTGTTGAACAATAGAACACCCACATTTCGCCGATGCCGTTATTGAGTCTGTTATGTTATGTTCAGTCAAATGCGCACGCATTATTTTTCCATACATTTTTGGCCTAACGATAAGGACTATCTAGATCGACGAAAACTCGTAGTAGACCCCCAGATGGTAAGCGATCGCCGCTCCCCATAAACATCCTAAGCCTTCAATTAAAATCCCTTGTGGTCCGATAATTTTACTAGCTGTGGCTGTTCACACCTCAAACCTCATAGATCGTTGTTCTTCGTCTTCTTGTTGGTGGAGCAACCTGCAATACTGCTGCTGAAACGACACAGCTCCCACTTTCTTCTTCACTCGTAGTACAAATCTTCTACTTTTGGCTTCTATTAAAATAGTCTTAAAGAAGTTGTTACGACGGATGAAATAAGAAGAACTGTCCAACTTGTGGCCCAACATGGAATTCTCTTCTGTCGAGTTGGCACGAGCCAACAGACGAATGGTTCACGCGGAATCGCACTGGAAAAATTAGCCACAATGGTGTTTTATCCCTGGTGTGTTTGCTCAGGTTTCGTCTCTCTCGGAGTCTCCTTCTTAGTAGATATTACACTTTGAAACATTCCTGTTCAGAAACGTCACTAAAATGAATCATAATACCATTTTTTTCATAACAAAGTAATTTGATCGGCTCAGCAGTGTACTGTTATCGGTGTACCCGCGTGCACATTGGACACGCTGCGATATAACATTGGACATAGTCCCTGTATCGATCGTGTGCCGTTCTGCGCATTATATTTGCTATAGAAAGATCTTTGGTATTGTTTGTACTTTACCTTTTTATTCTTTCTTTCCTAGGAATTCTTCTGTTTCATGATACAGTCTGTAAATACAAACCTTATATAAACACAACGTTGCTCCTTGATGATGCAAAAAATAACTGACAGCCACTAGGACCAACAATCAGCATTAAATTACCTATATTTTTTCAAATAAAATGTTTATCAACGACAGAAATTGTCACAATTTTTTTACGTATTTAGGGAGCGTACCTTCCTCTTATTCAATACCAACTATAATCAACTTTGTTTTCCCTAACTTTTTCCTTAATTATAGATTAATATTTTGTTATCCTTTCACAAAATTATTGGCGGTCAATAAGTTTTATATTTAAGATTGGGCTGTGTGGAAAGAGACTGCATTCTCTAGAAAATCTAAACATTTCTATTCGCAGTAATTTCCAAATAACGGGATATAGAAATGAAAACAATCAACAAACACGAATTTGAAATACCGAACATGGAATTAACAAGTCGTCATACCGTTATTTATGTATACAGTATCGTGAGCCTCGATCAAACATTTTACTCGTAAAATAACTATAAGGTGCGTTCGGGTAAGATCGGCAATGGGGTAAGTTCGTACCGATCGAATTTCCGGCTAATTCGAGCACCTTTTTACTAACCTTGTTCTCCAGGCAATACAAGCTAATAAATTGACTGGAGAGCAACATTTAAAAAGTGGTCGAATCAGCCGGAAATTCGATCGGTACGATCTTACCCCATTGCCGATCTTACCCGAACGCACCTTAAATATTATAGGTGATATTTTCTTTTACTAAAATAAACATTCCGATGTTTTATCGAAACTGAAAATAATTGCAGAAGTACCTTCTGACCTTCGTACCGATTACTTTCTGTTTATTACAAAGAACAACTTAGATATAACAGCATAGCTAAAATTACCGTAGGCCATATCAAATTGAATAAGTCTCTAAACTCAGTCAATTTTGCATGCAAAATTATTTTAACACTAGAAAGAAGACGATTTATGAATAAGTAAGTAAACTTATAAATATTTATTTAGTAAGTAACTAGCGAACCGCCCGGTATCCGCACTGTTTCGCAATTTTTTTTATTTTATTGAGATTTTATTAGAAAATTATCATCCAAGTTTTACGACATTTCAGGTGGTTTTTTTTTTTTTTTTTTTTTATTGTGAACAAACAAATAAAAAAAGTCAATCGGTCGAGCCGTTCTCAAGTGATGATCTTTCATACATGCGGCAATTGGTTTTTATTTACTTATATATAGATTTTCGTACGATAATTTGCGATCAAACAAAATTTTTGTCTCGCCCGCTATTGTGCACTATTCTCAAAAGTAACCGAATAAAAAGGATTGTAATGGTTCTCAAAAACAATGCCAGCACAAATCATAACTCAAATTAAGAAATAAGTGTGTGATTTCTTTGAATAGGAAAATTATAATTAGGTTTTTTTGTCATGCTTATGTAATTAATAGTTTCTCTGATTGACAGAATAGCGCAGTGCTTAAGGATTTCTGTCTGTGGGGTAGAATCGTACTGGGTACAAATATTTTGTGTAACTTACAGATAGTTGATTCGGGTGTAAACCTAGCTGATAACACACTCACACATTCTGTTGTATCGCGGCTAAAAGAAAGAAAAAATCTATACATATAAATAAAATTCGAGTGTCTATTTGTAATATTGAAATAACCGTTTTTTACTACATGCATATGAATATATATACGGTACATACACCAAAATAACATTTTTTAACAATTTTTGTCTGTCTGTCTGTCTGTCTGTTTGTATAGGCTAATCTCTGAAATGGCTGGACCGATTTTGACGGGACTTTTATTGGCAGGTAGCTGATGTAATAAGGAGTAACTTAGGCTACTTTTATTTTAGAAAAATTATTTTATTTTAGAAAAAAATAGGGTTAAGTGCATTTGGTCTCACTAAAAAATACATTGTTGAGTTCCGACATCCACGCGAACGAAGTCGCGGGCACAGCTAGTAGCATATATAGTTAATAAGATGTATATAAAAATAAGAATAAAGAAGAAAATTGAAATTTCCTAGTTTGAAATTTCTGTTGCCTTCCAAGTTCAAAACTGATGAATACCTTTTTAATACACACGATATAATTAAATTTGTGGTGAGGAAACCAACTATTTAATTATATTTTTATTGCTATGACGTCTTCTAGAAGTATCATAAGTTAACGACACGTATTCTCCTATGAAGCAACAATGAGATATAGGTAATAATAATTTATTTATACCTGACTATAAAGCTTACTTAGTATCACTTTAATTGCTTAGACCACAATATCCAATTTGTATATAAGACAAGCTTATTGTTTTTTAATGGAGTTCAATATCTAAAGAATTCAAATTAGTAATAATAATTATAATTTATTTTAGCATCTCACCGGGTATTCCCCGAGAGTTCGCGCAGTGGTTTACAAGTTATTTATGGTCAGGCGCGGATCCAGCCCTCAAAAAAGGTTGTGGCCACAGCCACCCGTAAATCGGCTAAGTTCGAGTCGGAGTATGAACTCGCTCACGATCGATATAGTGCATTCCTACAAACGAGATGTTCCCGAATCACGCACGAATCATTGTTTTTTTTTTTTAAATATCATCAGCCTATCGACCTCAATAGACCGTGAAAGTGTGACGTCACAAGTCTATTAAGGTTGTTGACATGCCCATCGTGCCCACAGTGATGTCCCGTCCGTAACCGTGATGAAGAAGAGAATAGAGAAGAAGAGATGGTTGGTGCAGTGACCAAATGATTTGCTTTCTGCGCTTCATATCGTGATGTCGTTGGGTTCAATTTCTGCAATATCTATAGAATAGTGGTTTAGATTTAGCTGGAATAGTATGTACGTAAAAAATATGTAATAGGTAAGTAAAAAATATGCGAAAATAAATGCACTGTTTATTGGTCGCTGTAGTTATCGATTTTTATTCACGTAATCGAAGCCCGAGTCTCGGTCGAGTCTTGGTTACTGCATATAAGATGTATGTTTGGAAAGAATAGATATCCACGATAAAATGATATACAAAATACCACAGGATCCGTCAAAAGACCATATCCAATGTGAAGGTCAAAAATAACGAATAAACAACGAAATAAAGTAAATATTTTGATTTCCCATTCTTAATAGAAAACACAACTTATTTTAAGGATCACGTTTTGTCAGATTATTTGTTTTGCTCGTTAGAATATCGTATAGCCACCGATAAAAATAGTTCATCCAATCGACGTGACACCTTTACTATTGGACAAATTATAGTACCTATTCAAATTGTCATATATTCCCAGTGTAACCCTCGGTAGACACGGAGCATTCTCTTACGAAAAATTCAACGCTCAATCCGTTTGCAAACAATAATTATGCAAGGCGAAAGCTTCTTTTCAAAAAGCGAAGGGAGTCCTTCTCTTTCAGCCCCGTTTCCATCGTTTTCCACCGTTGGCTAAGTGCGGATTGGCGGACTACAGACACCGTATACCGTACCAAGCTGTGGACTATTTGGAGCTCTCTAAGATGTGTAGAAGATTACCTACATCGCGATGTAACATTTAACCCATGTTTTCGAAAGCTCATAAACATGCAGGCCGGGTAAGAACTCAGCCCCTATTCCATGGAAGGCAATCATTCACCGCTTGGTTGAACGAAAAGTCCGAAAAGTAATTTAAATGAAATATAATTGAGTAGCAGAACCCGCTGCAAGTAGCGCTGATAAAGTTTTGCAACTTCCCGAAAGACAGGCCAACGTGAAGCTTCATATTAATTTAAGATATGAATTAATTAATAGAAGACGAAATAACTAATTATTCCTCAGTTTTTTTATATATTTGTTTAGTATGTACTTGTTTGTAAAGATTTTTTCCAAAGAAAATCTTAATAACGACTTAGTTAATCGAAAACAGCATTTTAAACAACTTTTTTTTATAAATTCGTTGCTGTAGATCATACAAATATTTGTTCCGTGCGGGAATCGAACCCAGCAGTCGATCTCTCAACCACTGTGCCACCCGCGCTATAAAATTTTACGGCATTTTAAATTTTGGGTATTATCTAAACTTTGATACTTAAGCTTCAATTTAATGATAAAATACATAGTACTATTACAATAAATACATCTATAAATACATACGACAATCTACTTTAACTTTTAATCGAAAAAAATCTGTTTGACGTCACAAGATGAATATCATAGGATATTTTTATGTACTAGTGTCACGGACTCACGGGAATTTCCAATAATATTAAAGTTGCTTACGTCACTGATTTCTAAGCCGATCAATGTCTGGGCTTGGGTTGGGCGTTGATGTATTAATAATTATTTCCTATTAAATATTAATATCCTTATTCAGTATGACAACAGTAGCTTTTAATCTGCGGTTTTCCTCGCGTAGTAGTAAACTATATTTCGTAGTAAAAATTTGTTTTCCATCAGAGTAGCCAATAGCTATATTCCTTATGGCAATGTTATGTATATCGTATGAAAAGCAAGCAATAAAATATTTTCAAGTGCAGCCCGTATATCATAAATAATAAATGGATCCAATACTCGTATATACATCACAATTCTTTTGGAAAATCTTTTAGAACCTACAAAGTCATGAGAACCAACTCTATACGTACTTACAATATAATACGTACGCAACTGACTGTAACATAAATGCCCTGCCACTCTAGTCTTTAGTTACAAATCAACTACCTACCAAAATAATAGAATAAATGAAGGAAGTTCCCACAAAAAAAAACCGTCAAAATGACTTAAAGATGCAGCGACAAAAAAAACGCAACAAAAAAGAGCCAGCAGTTTTTGAGCTACGATCGGTCATACATACATACAATCATTCATGTTGTCTGTCAATCCTGGAAATTAGTTCGGCTTTGCTTATTGATTTACAGCTGAAAGATATTGAACGTTATTATCCTGTTTTGAATGACAATGGAGTTTATCATGTAATGTGAGAGTGACATGATTTCTGATTATATTAGCTAATTTTGTGGGTAAAATATACTATTATGTTACTACAGTCGATACTTGGAGCAATGGTGGTTCCATATTGTGTATAGTGTATTTATATTTACGACTGTAAACCATCGCTTTATTGATAGAACTTTTGAGCAAAGAAACATATTATCCAATGGTTACCCAGGTAGCTTTAACGTAGCGTAACGTATTTCCTTTAGACAACCCCAAATTCTTTCTATCTCTTCTCCATATAATGCCCCAATCTTTTCCCCAAGAAGATATAATAAATATGTGCCAACTATAACGTATAGTAAATATGTATTTCAATTATTTTCAAGGTAGTATGGCAGTGTCAATGTCGTTTCTGACGCTTGTATCATTTAACGCGGATAGTTATTGTAGTTACCTGTTAAACTAAAAAAAAGCATAAACACTTATTGAAATAATGTTTATAGATAGGCGTAGATATTTAGGTCTATTTATGGCTAAGAGAGAGTGACGGTATCTGAGTTCATCTGGGCAAGCACCCACTTAGCTAATCTTTCCACTACGATAAAAGCTCTCTCCATGTGATGTTACTCTTGCCGGTACAACTGAAGAGGAAAGAGTGAAAACCATTTAAATTGACAGCTAAAATTTCCTAATTGGTAACGAGCACGGTGACCAATCGGACCACTAAGTAGAGTTGGTAGACTCAAGAAGCCCTGTCACTGCCCGCAAAGTTACTAAAGATCAATTGAGTTGAAGAAGTCTGAGCCCGAATACGCACCTTAGTAAACTAATTAGAAAAAATAAAAACCTAGGAATATCTATTGAAAACCAAGCCCTGATAAGAAATTAGACTGCTTGAACTCTATCATCACTGAACAACAATATCTTAAGGAATAAACATCGTGGGGAAACCATTTTAAAATTTCCTAATAAGGACGCAACCACATAGGAAATACCCAAACAAACTACTAGTGCGAGTCTAAATTGATTTAAAAATATATTCTGATTTTTTATCGTCCCAAACGGTACATAAACCTGAGTCATGATTATAATTGTCATGATTTCTTGAACAATAAACCACGCACCGTTCAGTTCTACGTAACCACACTGTAAAATAATTGTATACATTTACGTACCACACGTAATGCGTTTGTAATTGCCTATCTGCACTGTGCCTACGTTCAACGGTAATGACAACTTTGCAAGTCATTAATAGCAGTTAATTTTAGGTTGTGTCGTGTAGCGTATCACCTCACATAGGTACTTTTATACCTACCTCATATACCTACTCCAAATAATAGAAAAAATAGACAAGTAGCTCACCAAATCTTTTGAAACTTTTGGCAAACTAAGTACGGTTTCATCTCACCTTGATTGACACTTAAGGTTCATAAAAGCCGTCTACTATAAAATCCCTGCTAGAACCAAAAACGTTATTTATTACTATACATTTCCTTCGAACATAGGTCTTATTTATTGTTTTTATATGAAACTTGTCTATATACAAATGAATAAAATGGATGTGTCTGTTTGTAATGTCAAAATAACAGCTTTTTACTAAATGCATATGAAAGTATAAATGTAAGGTACTGATAAAAAAAATTGTCTGTCTTTCCGTCTGTCTATCTGTCTGTTTGTTCCGGCTAATCTCCGAAACAGCTGGACCGAGTTTTACAGGAGCTGATGTTATAAGGGAAACTTAGGTTACTTTATTTTAGAAAAAGAATTGTGGTTACGAGGAAAAAAGCTAGTATGGTATAAATGCAGTCAAATAACAATGTAAGTAATAGTAACATTACAGCAGCACCCAACTGGTAGATATACCTATATTTACTAAGGTACTCGTAGATACCTACTATCCTGCCAAAATAATATCTTACGGAGAAGATATATGAATTAATTATTCTCATTTTCTCACTTTATTTTGATCTACGGTACGTAGTAAGTACGGTCGACTGCTCCTATGTAGATTCCATTTGGAAAAACGGTTCCCGTCGTAGTAAAAGGATAACCTAAGCGGCCCGCGAAAACAATAATTCAGTATCACGAGACAAAAGATTTTTCGTATTAGTTTATACACTCATTTATCGCGAGGTATTGCAGAGGATAAACACACCTATTGTTTTGATATTTTCACATATTTATGTACCAGTAGCTACAGCCTTTCCCTTTAGATAGAGCCAATGCACAGACCGACAGGCACATTATCTATGCCGATGAAGTCGCAGTTGAGATCGAACGGATGTTTTGAATGGGAATTCGCTTCGTATTCTTCATCCTTATCGTCCCAATGTGCACATGTGCGGCTCATTTACTCAAGTAACCGTAATGCAAAGATACCTAAGTTCTAATTCCCATGATGCTAAGCCGTCTAATTGCCAATTCATTGGTGTCTGGACACAGTGTTCACTTGACGCCTGACTGGCTGTTGACCAGCCAAAAGCCAACCGGCCAAAAGTAATTAATAGGTATTGTAGAAATATTTACAACGATACAAAACATACATGACGACACGGTTGGCGCAGTGGCTAAGCGATTAGCTTTCTGCGCTACGTGTCGCGGGTTCGATCCCCGTACGGAACAAATATTTCTATGATCTACAGATAGTTGTTTCGGGTCTGGTTGTTTGTGCATGTGACATGTATGTTTGTAAACTGTACCCACGATACAGGAGAAATCCTAGTGTGGGGCAATGTATTAAAAAGGAGAAAGAAAAGCAATATTCAGTTCCAATTTTTTTATTAACGAAAGAAAATTCTTGCTTTATTTTTTTATAATTATGTACGTATATGAAACAGTATCCTAGGGCTGGTATATTGTAATGCTGAAAAGTTGTCTAGGCTCGCTGCATCTGTGGGTCGCGTAAAACTTCGTTTGTACACCTTAGTATTAAGTATTTTTCCTGTATGACGTAAACAGCGTTATAGCTGTTACAATTACTTATAATAGATACTTAGAAATGCCCCCTATAATTTCATAAATTAGGTAGTATAAGCGAATCTACAAGATACCGCGAATCACGTTGAATGATTCACATAATAATATAAGGAAATAACAATACCTCTCACCCTCATCTTGCTGTGCCCGACAGGGTCCATAACGATCTATATTTTTATATTTTTAAGACCATAAGTTACCGAGAACGAGAAGTAAAATAAACCGAATGGTGAATATTAAGGCTCGCTCAGTAAGCACCGTTAGCAACAAGTAGGTACCTAATACCTACCTACGTATCATTATAATGCTAATTAAAACAAACATTATTTCGGACGAGTTCTTCGTACATTTACATTTGTCGGTAAAGGTCATTCTCATTAAATAATTAAAATAAAAGCCTGTTTTAACCGTATCGATTGTACAAACACATTAACAAGGTTCGGTTCATAGACATCGTTCATTTCACTATCGAAACATTAACTAGGCAAAGTATTGTAGTAAAACCGTGTTGCTTTAACCTAGAAACCTATAAGTACGGAGTGTTCTTATCGATTTTAACAGCAGTCATTTGTTTCAGAATGAATTAGCAACATGACCCTCTCAACGAGCCGGCAACAATTCCTGGCATACGAATCACAAACACCTGAAGACATCCAGTATGGAAGAAAAGGAGGAATATTCATCTCCAACTGCATTTGTGTCACTTTCATACTTTTTGCAGTTGTAATCGCAGTTATAGTAGGCGTCATTGTGCATTTTATTACCTACTTCAAGGTAAGTCCATGCTTACTCACGTATAAATTTTTGAGGAAACTAAAATACTTATTGTACTCAGGCTGAGTTATCTAATCTGCCACTAAGTCCATGTGACATATAAGTCGTAGTCCGATTTCAAGTTCAATTGCTATCTTGTAACAATGTTCGTTATCAAGTGTATGTAATTAAAAGCTACCGTCTTATGTATGTTTTTTTATCAAATTTTAATTCCGCAGTTACACGCTATTCCTTGCCTTTTGCGGATAGAAGCGGTATAAATAATCACAAACGAAACTCCTTTGACCGGAGTAAACGTGACCTGTGCCAGATAAACATAACACAGAAAAAATTGAAACGTCAAAATGACAATCGATCTGTGAGACTGTGTGATTCGGAGAGTGTTAATATTTAGCAAATTACAGAAATTATTTAGAAATACTAGTTAATATTACCGATAGTACAAAATGTATAATATATAAACAAAATCTTTAAGTTTTCTCTAATAAGTACTGCATTTATAACCTGTGATATTTTTATTTGACGCACAAAATGTTTTTGAAAATAGTTTTCGCTTTAATTTTAAATAACGGAGTTTTTATAAATGGAAACAACAATGTAAGTATAAATCATTAATAACATTATTTATAGGAATACTTGTGTATTAAAAATGTTCTTACTATTTTGGGTTTAAAACCCCGACAGCGATATATTTGGGCTATAATTCGGTCCTCTTATAAATATTCTATCACCATTTTTTTCTAGAATACTAAATAATATAAATTATAAAAATATGTGTAGTATGCTATGTAATTTTTTTTTAACCTTAATACTAATTTCTGCTCATAGTAAAATAATAAAATTATAAATCTGCTGGCTTTGGGCCTCTTCCAAAAACTTCCCCGAAAAGCTTTATATGACCCCTGATAAAATTCAGTATTTATTAATACTCCAGAAAAAATATTATACCTAATTTCTAGATTGTATAATATACTAAATTTTATTATATATAAATTAATAAGATATTTCTTAAATGTCTAACATGTTGTTATCATGTTAATGAAGGTACTTATGTTGAATGATATAAAATTAGTGTATGGGAAATTGAACGCAAAATTGTGTGGCGGCACTTGCAGAGGATAACATTATCTAGCTATAAATAATATACCAAGTGGATAAATATTATATGAAGTAGCATATCCCTCCATAGGATTTTTTCATAGGAGCAACTTTTTGAGACCATACAACTAGAGTCTTATAATAACATTTCAAAAATGCATGTTATGAACTTATTTGAAATAAAAACTATTGATATCAGTTATGATCTTTTAAACAAATAAGACTTCTATATGATAGACTTAGAAAGCATAAAAATATTGTAGAAAATAAGTTTGCAAATATTCTTGTGTCTGTAAAGTTCTTAAGAGTCACAATGTGCTTTATGAATGCTAGTAACAGTACCTTGTTCTAGGGTAAACAAGTGCCCATATGACTGTTTCTATATATCAACTATAGACTTCAGCACTCTTTAGCATTAAATGAGGCTTCTCTGTTCCACAACACCATTTTAATCATGACTTCCTTTAAGCAAAATATGTGAATCACAGAAATTAATTCCACATTCTCCTTATGATTATGAGGCGATTTATGTTATATTAAAACAATAGCAAGGTCTTATCTTGATATAAATCATATAAATATAGAATATTGTAGTATTGCTCCAAAATAAATTAACAAATCTATTTAAATATTAAAATTAATTAAAAACATCATAAAATCTGTTGAACATATTTCCAAACATTTCTCACTGAGTAGCACTGAGTAGTAGTTTCATTCCAGCCCCTGCAACACCAAAATCCACTTATAATATTTCTTATTTTGTTTCAGCTATCACAAAAAACTGTAGACTTTTGGGATGAAACAGAACCATTTGGACAATCAGGCCCACCATCACAAGACCTCAGACTACCCTCCTATGTAGTGCCAAGTTTTTACAGACTGAAACTAAAAGCTGAACTGGAAAACTCCACATACTCCGGCGAAGTATTTATAACAATACGAGCAAGCAGGAGTGTCAAAGAAATTGTATTACATGCGAAAAACCTCAGTATTAATAGCAATGCGAAGCTTACAGAGCAAATATATGAGAGGGTGGAGACATTACATTCACCAAAAGTTAAACGTGATGTAAGTGAAGTGGTTGCAACGGTTACACCAGTGTCAAATTCTACTGTTAATGCTACTGATGTTCCAGTAACAACAGCAGCTGATCAAAATGCAACTGAAACAACTTTAGCGGATACTACTCTGGCTGTTGATAATGGAACAACTCAAAGTACAGCAACCACACCTCCTCCTGCACCAGTTGATACGGAAATAACCCGTAGTGCAGTACGGAGTATAAGAATATTATCGATTATAGAAGGTACTGGAGACAGATTGATACTGCCTCTGGAGACAGCATTAAAAGCTGATGTGGACTACATCCTGCAGCTGTCTTTTGAAGGAATGATCTCCAACTCTTTGACTGGATTTTATAAAAGCACTTATATTAATGATAAAAATGAAGTCAAGTAAGTATTTTACTTAATTTTGTAGTATAAGCAATGGACTTTAGGAATTTTATACTTAATTTGTTATGCTAAATTCAGTATACCTACATAGTTTTCTTTAGTTTTAGCTTCTGACAGTTTTTACCTGTTGATATAATATAGCCATATATTTATTAAATATTGTGCAATCATTAGTAAACAAATATGAGCTATGATGTCAAAATAAACTAACGTAATATTAGTGATTGTTTAATAAGTCATATTATATCAGCCTGATAAATCTTGACTGAATCATTATCTGGTATGACTTGTGAAATAATGTAATTCATTCATAAATTTTAATATCTCAAAGGTCAAAGGTTTTTTAACTGTTAAACGAGGGTATGACGCCAAAACATAAGCACCATTCCAAGGCCGAGCCCAAATTTTTCCACCCGAATATCTTAGGCCCATGTTCACCGACTATATAACAAATGTTTAAGACAAAATCATCCGTTTGAGCCGGACTTTTTGTATAGGTAAACGGCCATGCATTTTAAATATCTGTTATATTGTTGGTGAACACGGCCCTTCATAGTTAATTTATAGGTAACTGAATCATGATTATAAGACTTTTTGCTGAATTATTTTGAATAGTAACTCCATACTATCTGCTGATACAAGAATACCGAATCAAGAACATTGTTCTCTCTATACGAATGTTTATCTTCCAGAAACCTAGGGGTAACTCAGTTCGAGCCAACTTCAGCGCGGTCTGCGTTTCCTTGTTTCGACGAGCCAGCTTTTAAGGCCAAGTTCGAAATCAGCATAGCTCATCCGCAGAATATTACCGCACTGTCTAATATGAAGATTGTGGCACAGGAGCCCATGTGAGTATGGTTCTAGAAATATAACAAAAGCCAGGAGTTAATTAAATCCCTAGTGATTTTACAAATCTAGTTACTGACTTTATTTACTAAATGGAAAATATAATCAATATTGCTTCGGATTCGATTCTCAGGTCGGGCAAAGTGTTAATAAACAAGCTTAGGTCCAGTGAAAAATTTACATTAGAAATCCGTATAATTTATTAACCTATGGAACCCTAAAAATCAACTTATAGTCGACGAAACAAAGCTATAAAATCGATTGGTTACGAATCAATGCATAAATTGTTTATTAATCACTACACAAAGATAAGTACTCTGAAATCAGATAATTAAGTTTTTAATTATTTTCAATCTTGTACTCATTTTGCTGGCAAAACGTAATCTAAGAACACACAATATTTCTGATTGTTATATAATGGGCAAGTCAATTCAATTTCATGTTTTATTTTAAATACTTACTTAATTTGTTTATGTAAAAAATTAAAGCACTGTTCACACCTCTATGATTCAAAGAGGTAGACATTTTTGTTGGTGGAATATTTCGTAGGGCGCGTCAATGTCCTCAATTCCTGTCCTCAATTTATATGCTGTGGATAACGGTGTGAGTTTCACATTTATATAATATATTTAGTTATATTATTTAAGTAGATATAATGTGTAACTGTTTGTTTGTCCCAAATAAATAAATTCCAAAAAACCGGGCAAGTTTTTAGATTTTCCTACAAAAAACGCAATAACATATCCCGATCCGAAAGTCGAAGCCTCAACAGCCGCGACAATCCGCTGGTAATGACTAAGAAAAAGATTTAAAAGAATACCAACAACCCCATATAATGTCGCTTTCAATAATCTTGGTAGAAAATCTAAAGATTTTCTAGAAAAGCAATACGACACACCAACAAGCGCGGCGTATCGCCATGTGACTCAATTCGATAGTAAATGCGAACTAATCTCAACGTGGCGATAGTTTAAAGAAATTTTGATGAAATTACCGCGAGTCACTCATCCGTGGAGACGGGTCCTATAACACGGTAGTCGACTACTAGTCAACCGAGTCACTTTTTATGAACTGTCAAAAACGACATTTTCTTCAAAAAATGTATGGAATAGCAAGGCGTGACGTCATAGTTTTTCATTGCCATTGACGTACTTATTGTTTGATTATGATAAATTAAAAATTAAGTTAAGTTTTACTGATTTAGCTAAAGGAAAATTATTTACCAAACAAGATTTCAGAATTTAGTTTTGATGCAATCAATTAGCCTACTTTATCTAACACCGTTATTTTTCTTTCTCACTCTCTTTATTTTAAAAACGTTGCCCCACACTAGTATTTCCCTAATATTGTATATTTCATCGTATCATTTGAGCTGTTTTCGAGAACTATATGTATAAAATTGCTCGTATAATATGACAACTCGAGTCGTGCAGTGTCTTCCATTGAATTGTATAGAAATTAACTAAAACAGCTGTCGTTTTGACGCAAACTTCTAATAAACAACAAACCATATGTTATGCCATTTCATTCAAATAATACACTATGCATACGCATCGTTGTGCGTCTCGCCATTAGACACCAAAAGTGCCCTCGAGAACATGACTAGTATTATGACACTTGCTCTGCTGGCTCAGCGAGCTGGAGTTTTTAAACGTTGCCCCACACCAGGAATAATTCCTGTATCGTGGGTGCGTTTACAAACAAATATATTCACATACACAAAGAACCTTAAGTTGGGTTTTCTTCTTTAACAACAGACTGCGCCAAGCAATTGACACGATTTTACCTTGTTGCAGTCCCGATCAACCAGGCTGGCAATGGACTCACTTCGACCGATCAGTCAGCATGTCCACCTACCTCGTCGCCTACGTTTTATCAGACTTCAAATCCTTAGAAACGAACTACACAAGCAAAGACAACGTCACAATTCCAATCAGGATATGGACGAGGCCCGAATTAATATCAAAAGCGAAATACGCTTCAATGATAACGCCGAAACTTCTGGCGTACTACGAAGATGTGTTTGGTGTGTCATACGCCTTGGACAAGATGGATTTGATAGCTATTCCTGACTTCTCCAGCGGCGCTATGGAGAACTGGGGGCTGGTTACTTTTAGGTAAGTTTAAAAGTACTTTTAGACCTGTTTGAGTCATCAAGTATCCTAATTCCTATATAAGAATATATTTTACAAACGAAATTTGGACACTTGCACTTAGAAGTTAAAATCGTGCTTCATTGTATCGTCTGAACACGTCCTGCTGACCAAAAATCAGGACTAAAAAAGACGAACTTGTGCGTCGCTATAACCCGGACGATTGGACTTTAAGTTTCTTTACTTAATTTTCCTTTTCAAATATAGTTTATTTTTTAACGTTGCCTCACACTAAATTTATTAAGTATTCCTGTATCAAGGGTGCGTTTACAAACACAAATACCCGAAGGCACTATCAGTAGGTCATACAAATTAGGATCTATACACTAATGATCCGTATTCGTATACGTATCCATTTTTAACGATCCGGCACATCTCTACCAAACACGTAGCCCAGCTATCGAGGGTACTCGCCCACTGCGCCAACCGTACCGTCATATTATATGATGTTAAGCCATTAGCTAATGAGCAGACACATTTATTAAAGATAGATACAGAGACATATTACAGAATAGACAAATTGATAAAAAAATTACACGTAGATAACGTTATGGTAATATAAAATGACGCAACTCATGCTATATAATACCTAATAGTTGACCTATTGACATGCCTATTGTTTCTCAAAGGTCATGTGAGTCATATTACTTTATTGTTGAAGTTCAATCACTTGACGAAAAGTACATATTATTTATCTAATGCACTATTCAAGACTATAGTTTAGCTAAAAGTTTTCATGCAAAATGCGTTAACGTTTTTACCCCACTAAACATGAGTTGATTTTGCTCATATTTTTAAATGTTATAGACGCAAATAAAAACTAGGTCGTCACGTTTATGTTTTTTTTTTATATATTGTTTATAGATTTAGAAATAATTAACCCTCAAAAAAACTACCTGCCGACCTAACGTTTATAATCTGACAAAACCATAGAGACCAAAATCAAATTAATTCGTTTAGATGCAAAAAACGTTAACGCCAAAGACCTATTTTGCGCGTATTTCAACCCAATTTTGACAATTTTGCCGGCAGCTAAACGATACTCTTTTGGTCTAATAGTGGATGGAGCATGAAGTCCTAAGTTCGTTTGGGTCGACCAAAGTATTATTGAGGTTTTATGTGTGGATAGCAGCTCGGAGTTTAGAATAGAGTAGAATAAGCTATTCAGTACAATAATACACCCCATCGTGATGCTTTGTTATGTTATCTATATTGTTCTGTCACGCAGGCAGTATGTGTTTTCGGCACAGCTGGCCCAGTGACTAAGCGATTAGATTTCTGCGCTACCTGTCGTGGGTTCGATTCCCGCATGTTCCGCGAGTTGTTTCGGGTCTGGTTGTGTGTGGAGAAATCCTAGTGTGTACTAATTTTAATACATTTTTTTTTTTAACTTATTCAAATCTATTAGTGGTAACTGTTCATACTTTACCGGTGAACTTAGGAATAGTACGCTGGTAGAAGATATTGGGTTATGAGGATTAATAAAAGATGTATTTTCTATTTGAATAAACTGATTTTAATTATGTATGTATATTGTTTTAGAGGATGGTGCGATGTGTACGCACTAGTCCACAGTTAAAAACAGAGTGACGTCTTACACAGTGCATTTCAATACATTAGCTACAGATAGTGCACTCCACGAAGACGCGCCCCACTCTTCTTCCTAATTGCTTACAGTACAAGTGTGCAACCTTCCGCTAGTGTTTTAGTTCTGTCGATACACACTAATTATCTATGAGTGCACACGCACACTACGAAATTAACTGATCACGAAAGAGCATTACGGTCAGCTGGAAATCCTCGGCCAAAAATAGTGGGGTGCGTCTTCGTGGATGGCACTATCTATAAATGACCCGGGTACGTCTTAAAACTGCGGCCAGACACCGAAGGACGGGCAGCAGCGTCCTCTCACTAATCGGTGAGCCACTGCGATCCCTAAGCCGCCTGCCAAGCGTGGGGATTATGGCAAACCCCCCCCTTAAGGGAGGCCTTCGTTCAGCAGTGGACGTCTTCTGGCTGATGATGACTATCTATAAAAATAAACTCAAAACGATCCCATGTTAGAAGTAGACCTCACGACTCATTAGTTGAAGCGAGACAGATTTATTTTGTTATATTCCAACATAAGATGCCTAAAGTTAGTCCACACTATTACATTTCTTTTTAACTTATGAATAAGTTTTAATAAATTTAAAATATTTGATTTTTCCATTTAGGGCAGTGACCTTAATTTTTAAGGATAATTAACATACAAATATAACTTGAAATACCCATATGACGCACTCTTTAACAAATCTAAAGTAAATAAATCCAGTGTAAACCAGTCAAAGAATTATATTTCAAATAAATTTGACGCGAGCCGTGATATCATTCGATCGCAGTAGAATTTAACACAGTGTAGCGATAGTGAAGCATTTGAAACGACTTTTAACGAGTAACAATAGGTATACAGTAATAAAAGGGCGTAAATCCAAATAATACGACGTTCATTTTATTTTTCAACTAGCATTTTCTTTCTATTGCGCTTGCGCAGGCACTATCCAACAAAGATATGTGCAGAGTATATAATTATAATATTTTCTCAGTAAATTGGTGTATCCCAGTAATATAACTAATTATTATTAATTTTATTTAAAAACATCCATCGTAATTTCTTTACAAAACTTCAAGTTTTCAAACTATTTCAAATGTTCTTTCGATTGGGATAAAAAAAATTGTGTATGTACGTATGTACGCACACAAGAAGTTATACTTCTTATTTATTTTTTTATTTCCACTGATACAGAACGCGTGTTACGGATGCACAAATATTTCAATAACTACCTTGAATATAGCTATCAATTCCCATGAAAATTTAAGAGACATTTACCAGCCAACTTCATGGTGTCGCTTTTATCTGTCGGTGTGCGCGCATCGTAAGAATTCACTCTCATCAAGCGCGCCAAAAGAAGTATAACTTCAAAAAATGTAGTATACGCCATTCTGAAGAGAGGTGGAAAAAGAAGACTACTGCGCCGACGAATAAAATGGGATACGCGCCAGAGAATGAGGTCTTCAACCCTGCAAATGATTACATTGAGAGTCTGATAAATGGTTTTTTTTTTTTTTTTTTGCTTTACACAGTAGTTTTTTATATCCTATCTTTAGCAGTAAATTGCGATTTGCGACAGAAACTGTTAACAAATTGCAGCCCAGTCACACATTATCTAGTAAACACTGTTACGCATGTAACGCCGTTAACAACCGCTTAGTGTGGAGTAATTATTCTTAACTACTCTGTTATCACGCGGAAGATAGTAAAGAATAGTTTAAAAAAATAACAGATAAAATATATTTATATTGGTGTTCTAAAAATAATCGTAATAAAAATAATATTACATGTATTAGCGTTAGTTAACTGACTAATGGCATTTGGAAAAGACTGATCAACTTTGGCTGTAACGGTTTGTACCGTTAGGGCCGTTAGCATGAGAGGTCGTGAGGTACTGTTGGCACTTGTGTTCGAATTAGGGTCGGGGTAGAAGTATCCGGGGTAGAAGTAATAGGGTAAGGAGGTACCGTCCCTTAGGGTCCACCTCGTAGGGCGACGCTCCGCTACTCTTCACTGGCTGCCGGTAGCTGGCAGCCACTACAGGGTCCGCTTGGGTTTCAGACAGCCGTAGTTCCGATGCCGTAGCCGTAGGTTGGAAGCGTATTATGAAGCCGTAGCTCGAAAGCGTAGAATGCAGGCGTGGCTTGAACCCGTAGATTGGCAGCGCAGATTAGAAGCGTAGACTGGAACCGTAGATTGGTAGCGTAGATTAGAACCGTAGACTGAAAGCGCTGACTTGAATCGTAGACTGAAAGCGTTCACTGGAACCCTGGAAGGGTGCAGAAGGGTGCGCAGGTTAGCGGTGCAGATCATGCAGCCCACATGCGATGTGGAAGCTCCCCTAGTGAACCCCGAGCGGTACAGAGGCAGGGAAAAGGAAAACTCACACATCGCAGCGGTTTACAAGGCAGAGAGGGTGCAATTACAGTGTAGCACAATGACAGATGCGGTTATGGTGCTAAGCCTAAATCTAGCCGAGTGCAGGTCGCAATCACATCACAATGATATTGCCGGAGGGCAGTAAATAGCTGAAGGCACATAGTACATTAGGTTTAAAGCCTATTGAGAGCACATGAAATAGCCCTTGTGCGTGGAATAACCTAAGACCGCGTGGTCGGTCGAGGTCAACTATACATAATCTCACAATCACGGAGTATTTCGACTAAATCGGTTATCCAGCACACACTTAGTTTAACAATTAAATGCAGAACTCACCCAAGATCGGCGTATATTTCCTCTAAACAGAATTAATTACGGAGCAGCCGTCACTCCGTAGCAGCGGTCAGGGGAAAAAGCAGTATTACTGTACTCTGTGGGAAAAAGGCCGAGTCCAAACGTCAAACTAGGGATGTGAACTTTTGAGTGATGTACAGAACTTACTATTTCGTCTATGATCACTTAGTAGATTGACCATAGACGGAACGCAACGTTACATGGCACAGAAGGGAACGGTCTGGAAATCAAGGGATGTGATAAGCTAATAGTAACTGTACAGTACTGTTACTGTTAGCCTAATAATGTATATTTTTTTTTTTTTTTTTTTTATAAAAAACGTTGCCCCACACTAGGAATAATTCCTGTATCGTGGGTGCGTTTACAAACACATATATTCACATACACAAACATCCAGACCCGAAACAATTATCTGTAGATCATACAAATATTTGTTCCGTGCGGGGATCGAACCCGCGACACGCAGCGCAGAAGCTAATCGCTTAGCCACTGCGCCAACCGTGTCGTCACATTGTAAATTTGACGACACGGTTTGATTTGATTTTTACATTGTAAATTGTAAAATGTCACATTATTTGATATGTGACATTTTACAAATATTGTCTTTATCTAATGCTCTGGAAAGCAAGGGGGACGCCTTTGCCCAGCATTAATATTAATAACACCCCGATATTAATATTAATTTATTGCTGTATTAATGCGAACACACAAAACAACAAACTTTGTATAGTAATATACAGTGTACATTTCCCAACTGGGCGTGGACGGCCAAATCCTAAATTATATTGATTTTCAAAAATCCATTGGTGCAGTTTTAGTTTTCATCAAAATCGGGTTTGAGACTCCTTTGAGTATTTCTCTATGCCGTATAGTATCGGAATTGGCCATGCACTTGAAAATTCAGTATATATTTACACGCACAAATAGTATAGTAAAATATATTGTACGAAGCCAGATGTCACCATCGTTTACATTGATCATAACTAAAACATTCTATTTTTCACTCCACAGAGAAACAACCCTTCTCTTCGATGAAGCGGAGAGCGTGCCCCGAGACAAACAAAGCGTAGCTATCGACATAGCACACGAGTTGGCGCACCAGTGGTTCGGTAACCTCGTCACCATGCGCTGGTGGACCGACCTCTGGCTCAACGAGGGATTCGCGACATACATCGAGTATGTGGGGGTCGATCATGTAAGTCAATATTTTGCAGAAATAAATCTTCTTCTTTTGAGCCTTTTTAGTCAAAGGCAATGAGTACAAGTGATGATGACGTTTGGCGAATTGCACTTAGTGACTGGGCACATTCTCCCTTATTACAAAGCTGGTCTGAATATGTATCTTTAAACCAGTTTTAAGCATTCGAAACAGTTTTTGTATTAAGAACATTACTGTGGTCGAAATACAGTACCTAATCCAAATCCGTCAACTTGGTACCGGACTACGTTAGAAGTTGATTTGTAATAAAGCCAAAGCTAGCCCGTGGAGCTAACCTACTTGTACCAGTGGTACCACTACTATTCAACATAGCAGAGTTAGGAGGCCGTCCCATATTTGTGCCGTAGTTGGTTTGAAATATCGCGAGCAATTAAAGTTAATATTTGTTGTTTGAACTTGTTTAGCCTCATCCAAAATTACTAAATACATCTTGATATACAGAGACCCATTTATAAAAGATTTTCTAGAACATTTTGATTTAACAATACTTGACGTTTCATAGCTGCGAACTGGCCACTAATTCTTTTAACCTGTTCCTTCCCCAGGTGGAACCCGAATGGAACATGTTCGAATCGTTTTCCCGCGACAAGATGGACCTGCTCCGCTCTGACGCGCTCAAGAACACGTCGCCCGTCTCCCGCAAGGTGGTGGACGCCTCGGAAATATCGCAGAAGTTCGACGAGATATCGTACACTAAGGGAGCTAACCTTATTCGGATGCTCAACCACACAATATCAGAGGAACTATTCCACAAGGGACTGGTCGTTTATTTGAAGGATTGGTGAGTGTAGAAATCAAGCTTTGTGAGGTTCGGAAACTACTTCAGCCGATGTCTAAATTGTTAAGAGCTTGTACTAAATACAAGGGTCCACACGCACATGGAGACTTATGTATACTGTCTAGTAAGCAATAATGTTATCTACACTACAATCGATTTGGTTTCCTTTAGGCTCTAAAATTCATTCACTCTTTCACTTGTTGTTAAACCCGATTGCAAACTTAAAGGCTGTTATATGGCAACGCCAATAAATTGATTCCTTATTTTCATCCAGGAAATACGCGAACGCAGAAGAGAACGACCTTTGGTCTGCGATGGCTAAAGCGACAAAATCCGACCCCACGCTCAAGAACCTCAACGTCGTGAACTTCATGAACTCCTGGACCAAGCAGGCGGGGTACCCCGTCGTCAATGTCAACAGAAACTACGAACAGGGACATGTGGAGTTTGAACAGGTAGGAAACCATACCACTGCTTCAGAATTACTTCTAAAAATGTTATGTGGAAATACTTATTATTCTAAAAATTAAATTTTACTTCTTACGCTTTTTAACCTTGCAACTGTTTTGTAATTTATTATCCCAAAATAGTTATATATTAGTAGTATTTAGTGTTATGTAAATGCTCTCGATCAGAATATCAGTTAAGCCGAGAATTTAAAGCACACACTCTTCTAAAAAGATGAACCAAACTGTCGGGAACGGTGCAGTGGTCTTTTGATTTGACTATTGAAGTCTATGGAAAGCACTGGAGGCACTACATCACTAGGTCCGACACCAGCATCCTGGATGGATCAGAAATTAATGAATAACTGACTCCCACAGCGCCTGTTCACGTCGGCCAAGGAGCCGTACCAGAAGATGATCGACCAGCTGTGGCAGATCCCCATCAGCTACACCGTGGTGGACGCTCCGCTGGACAGCTGGTCCACTCAGCCCAAGACCTGGCTCAACGGACGCATCGCTACTGTCAACGGACCCATCAACGCCTCGCAAGCATTGTACGTCAATGTTGACGCTATCGGTTAGTAATATACACTGTTATAAATTCGAAAGTAACCCTGTCTGTTTGTTACCTCATTACGACTAAACCACTGAACCGATTGTTATAAAATTATAAAGCGGTAGCCTGAGACCTGGAGGACATAGGCTTATATGTTTCTGTTATTGCGGCAAAACACTAATTAGATAATAATAAATACAAAATACATGCAAACAAAGTCTTCACTGTTGTCATTGTACAAGTTTGCAATGTTATTTAGTTTTAGTTCCAATTTTCTAACTAGATGGCGTTGTACCACTCGGCTGAATCGCGCTATGGTTTCGTTACACGGAAATCATATGGTCAACGCCATAGACTTAGGATTCCGCTTACGCTAAAAGACCAACAAAGCGTGGAAAAGAGATATCATTTTCATATGAACACTACCCGAGAAAGAAAGAGACAGATGTCAATGTCAGTATGATACAATTTTTTTTGAAGGATCGTTACCTATCCTTACCCTTGCTTTAGTGTCAAATATATTTTATTAATTTATAAAATAATCGTGTAATTATTGGCGATAAGTGATTTTTAGACGGTCATAATGTCATGTTATTTTGCCAATTGTAACGTGACATAGAAAAATAATCCAAATAATTACACATTTCACAGGTAAATGTGATTTTTTCATCGTACGTTTTGAAACCATATTTTGTGTACGTACTAGTATTAATTCGCTGAGGAAACAAATTTTACCATAGTATATTAGATTTTCTTCCGATATGTGGTAATATTTTGTAGATAAAACAGGAAATAAATAATATTTGGTGTGAATATTAAAATGTATGTTTACGCTAGGGTTGACTGTAGAAATGACTTCACGAATATCGATAAAATGTCGATAGATTTTTATCTGATTATTAAATAATCGGGCTTAAGGGAACTAGCTATGGTAATATCATACATTACTTTATCATTATCAGTGCACAAAACTGTGACTAGTGGATAGCACAAGGTTAAATCTTTGTACTATACTTATCTGTATGCTGCATACAACATCATCTTAAAACAGATTGAACAGGCATTTTCTGGGCACGTTGGATCCATCAAAGACCTCATCAATTGCTTTTCATCAGGCGTGATTGAGGTCAAGAGTCATTATATTTTGTAATACTCATTGTATTTTCATATATAAAATTTTATCCGTTTATTAATTCATAATAAGAGGATTTAATTAGTCGTTACTAATTAAATCCTCTATTCATTAGGGCAAGATTTAATGTATCGATACTATACTATATTGACAATGCAAATACACAACCCTATTTTCATCTGACATATCAGTCACTAACACATATGCATATTATTTTTCGGTATCTCCTGCAAGCTGTCATCTTTACATTCTAAATCTATGGTCAACGCAATATTTTATTTTTGTGTACTTGATCTGTCCGAATTAAAGTTTGCTTGTTGAATTCATAGAGGGTGTTTCATTGAGACCATTATAAATTATTCAGTCATTATGATAGAGACTCGAAATCAAAATCTACTCAAATTTGATAAATTAAACAATATACACCGCGTGATTTATTTAAAAATCAATCCGCTTAATAATTTTAACAATGTAATGAATATTACACAAGTAACTACCCGTATGGTGGCCCACTCTCACCATCGTCGACTTTATGGAGCCCTTTTAAGTGTCTTGGTTTCCTCGCGATATTCACAGCATTACGATGTGATTTTGTTTAATTAGCATATGACCAGTTCCTTACAACACCGAGCTGGAATACACTTGAATGAAAAAATCATTCCTCCTTCCAGGATACTACAGAGTTAACTACGACAAGAAAAACTGGCAGCTACTAAGCGAAGCCCTGAAGGCCGGCCAAGTGAAGTCCCCCATTACCAAGTCCCAGCTTATTGACGACGCGTTCAACCTGGCCAAAGTGTCCCAGCTGGACTACAGCTATGCTCTGGGTTTGACCACGTGTGTCATCAACGGCGAGGACTCCAAGATGGTGTGGGACCTGCTGCTCAATAATATGGCGTTCTTGAGATACAATCTGAAGCATACGTCAGGATATGTGTACTTCCAGGTTAGTTCGTCTTTGGTTTAATGGCTTAAAGCGTTTTTGTAAACCTTTAATATGTTTGCGCACTACACGGTACACTACCGTGAATATACAAGGTGTCCCAGAAGTCGACGTCAAGCCGGAAACGGATGATAGGCCAAGTTATAATGGTTATCAGAAAAATATAAAAAACAATCTTAAGTTATGTATTTTTAAAATTACGGGGCTTTTTTTTACGAAGCCTGAATAATTCTTCTGCAAGTTGATGCTTAAAATTTAAAGTCAACTGCTCCAGCTCGGCAGAAAATGTCACTTTTTGCCCGACTAAGTATTCAAAATTAATACTACGCCCAATTTTAAATGACTGTACTGAGAAAAAAATGTACTACGCTAGATTTGTTATTTTATTTTTCTGATAACTATTATGGTTTGGCCTATCATCCGCTACGGGCTTGACATCGACTTCTGGGACACCCTGTATAATATTGAAAATAATAATACATTTTTAACCTTTCGTTTCCAGGACTACATGCGACTAATCCTAGCCAAACAGCTAGAAAAAGTAAACTACGGTCTGACTAAACCTCGCGACGACAACGAGGCCTTCCTCATCGAGAACCTGGTGATGTGGGAGTGCTACGTGGAGTCTCCGCGCTGTCTCAGCTGGGCCAGGGAGCAGTTCGACAACTGGACCAAACAGCCCGATGTTAATAATAACCCGTATGTATTGATAATACGACTCCTAATCGATTACTTCAGCGATTTGAGGCCCTTAGATAGTATCGATTAATGATTTATATAGTACCAAGACTGAAGTTGTCTGTTTGTCTGAACACTCATAACTTAAAAACCAGTCAACCATTTTGATGGAAATTTCACTGTAGCACCACTAAGGGGTGTAGCTTAATAATAAATATGGTCACTGTATCATTCATAGGATTTAATTAATTTTCACAAGCATTTGAAATCCACACGGATGAAGTCGCAGGCACTGTTAGTCAATCATATAGTAAAACAAATTGTCGATTGTAACGATACAATAACAATATTACATGGAACTCGATAAGCTTGCTTTTTCACATATATTAGTATCGATTATACTACTCGAAAGAAAATCGATACCACGAGTTATTTAAGGTTGGAGCTTATCTTTTTTTTTTTACTTTATTTTGACTTTATTGTAATGTGTAATGTGTGTGTCAGCATCCCCAGCTACTTGCGCTCGCTGGTGTACAACATGGCGTTACGTCACGGCGGTCGGCGCGAGTTCGACTTCTTGTGGAACGTGTTCATGAACTCCACCGACCCTAACGTCAAGAGTCTCATCATCAACAACCTGCCCAGCACGAGGGAGGAGTCGCTTATTACTACGTGAGTATTTTGTTGTTCATATATCTATTATATCTATATAAATAAAAAATCAATTGCCACATGTATGACGGAGCATCACTTGAGAACGGCTGCACCGATTTGGTTGATTGTTTTCTTGTTGTGTCCGTAATTGTCAGGACAAGGTTTTTATGAAAGAATTTTTCCGGAAAAGTCGGGAGTTTTGATGGTATTTATGTATGAAAATCTCAATTTTCGTTTTGTTCATTAGTAAATTGCACCCGTGCGAGGCCGGGGTGGATCGTTTTTATAAAGACTAGCTTCCGGCCGCGCCTATGCCCGCTTAGTTTATGAAACCGTACATTTTTCCGGGATAAAAAGTAGCCTATGTGCTATTCCAGGCTATAATCTATCTCTGTGCCAAATTACATCCAAATCCGTTCAGCTGTTCCAGCGTGATTGATTAACAAAGATCCATACATCCATCCATCCATCCTCACAAACTTTCACATTTATAATATTAGTAGGACAGGATGTAGGATTAGTAGGAAGTAGGATAGTAGGATATACATATATCATTCGTAACACATTATAATACAACATATTGTATCGAAACGATCGATTACAGTATTACACATTTAATATGGCCCACCGATGTACAGTTGACACAATTCAGAAAACTGTGTGTATACACAACCCACAGTTCTGGTACACACACACACGACATCGACGCAAGCGTATAAGTGAAATAAAAACAAACGGCACGGCAACCAATTTTCATACTTTAAGTGCACAACATAAGGTTCATTATAGATTTATTTAATGTTTCCGATGTTTTTCTCGATCGTCTTCGTCTCACATTGTACACATTCATCATGAAATGGAGTCCCTTTTCCCACTCTCATACTTTTAACAATATTGACAGTCTCCTGGAGAAGTCTCTGTCGGGCATACCGAAGCAGTACGCGGTGGCTGTGTGGAGCGTGGAGGCTCCGCTGGGCACGCGGCTGGCGCAGGACTTCCTGCTGCAGCACTTCCACCAGGTCTACTCCAAGTTCACCGACATGGACGCCTTCATGTTCCCCGCTGTGCTCACTGGAGCCTTCGGATTTATTTCCACCGATGAAGAACTTAGCAGGGTACGTTTTGTAATGTAATTCTATTTTTACTGCCTCATTGGTCTAGTGGTAGCAAGCACGACTGCTGAGCGTGAGGTGCTAGGTTCGATTCCCAGGTCGGGCAGTATTATTGGGTTTTTCTGTATGGAAATTCTCAATAGCAGCACGGAGTCTAGAACTATGCTCGGTAGATGGCAATCCCTATTACATGGGACTCAGTAGAATCCCTATTACTTTGGGTGTACATAGTACACCTCTGCCTAGCCCTTCGGGGAATACAGGCGTGATGCATGTTATGTTATTTTTTACTTCCAAGTTACAACAAGTCTATCTTCAACCTTCCAGCTAAAAAGCTTTGCACTGAAACACAAGGAGCAACTGATGCCGATGTCACAGACTCTTCAGAAGCTGGTGGACACGGCCACCTTCAGGATCGACTGGGTCAAGAAACACTCCGCCGGCATCAGCAAGTGGTTCCAGGATTATGTCTCTGGTAAGCTCAGCGGATTGATGGAAGGCCCGAATCGAATATATCTTAACTAGCTTTTGCGCGCGACTTCGTACACGTGGAATTTAGAATCTGATATTTTCCTGCGGTAAAATGGAGCCTATATTTTAAGTTAGACCTCTAGCAATACATCTGTGAAAACTGTATTCAATTCCATGCAGTAGTTTTTGCGTGATGCGTGTACAAACATACAGACAGACAGACAAAAATTCTAAAAACTGTTGTTTTGTCTTCTGTTGCTTTAATAATGACGCTTATCGCTCGACTCCGGCGACTCAGGCGCGGATCAAGCCCTCAGAAAAGATTGTCACAGCCACCTGAAGATCGGCCAAGTGCGAATCGGAGTATGAACTCACTCATGATCATCATATAGTGTACTCCTTCAAAGGAGATGTTTCCGAATCACGCACGATTCACTATTGTTTTTAATTTTATTAAGGCATTAGATATAGTATCATCAGCCTATCGACCTCAATAGACCGTGAAAGTGTGACGTCACAAGTCTATTAGGGTCGTGCGCATGCCCATTGTGCCCACAACGGTGGATCCGCGCTTGACTCCGATAGATGGCGTCGAAGTTGATTGATAAACATTTTCCTATATACCTCGTAGTGATGACATATTGATAAAAATTTTATTTCCACAGCTAAATCTTCAGTATCAGCAGTAAGCACATTACCACCGATCCCAATAGCCAGATCGGAGCAGAACGCGACCGACAGTGACGTCAGCAGCACGCCCAGCACAGCCGCCGCAGACACCACTCCCAGCGCATAACTACAACACATGTCAATAAGTTAGGCGGACTATTATCCTGACAATATCATATTGTGTATGTCCAATAGCCTAAAGATGGCGTCGGGTTGAGATCGCGAGGTGAGTTCAAATCCGTTACACTATTGACTTGAACTCTCACGAGCATATTCAGCTCTGAAGGAATTAGAATAAACGGTTTTGATGATCTTTTAATAAAGTGTAAATTGAAGTCTGGATTCCGACACAATCGTTGGTCTATATTGAGTATTGCAAAGCTACTTTTAATAAAATCAACTCATGTTTATTGTTATATAAATCCTATCTATTGACGGAAATAAACAGATATCTAAATTCATCTCTTCTCTATTACCAGAATTCATTTTTAAAGTTACATTGATTCTAATCACTTAAATAGAGAACATGTAAAAATAATGCTTTCTTAAAATATTGGTGACGTTAAGTTTTTGTCAAGATAATGTAATGATTACTTAGTTTAACCCGGTGAGGATGTGGTAGGGTCAATTTGACCCTGCTCATTTTGTTTTGCGTACAGTTTTTCGTCCCACACTCCTTTAATTAATGACCAATCCGTAATTTTACTTCCCATCCTTTGTTTAAAAATACCAATAAATACTTTTAAAACATAAATGAAAAACAGGGTCATCATGACTTCCATATCATACCACATCCTCGACGGGTTAACATCATTTAGCAGTATGGATTTCGATATTGAAACCTAAGAAGCGAGCTAGTCGCCTAGTTTATTGGTTACAAGCTTATAAAATAGCATAATTGTAACTTAATATTATTTAAAATCTATTTATTATTACGTATAAAAACGTTAATAAACTCATGTTGTATACACAATATAAATACTGTATATACTGACAACGAGAACATGTCACTTTTTCCCCAATCAGCCGCTCTCGCGTGCTAGCAGCGTATGCAAAGCTGTGAAAATAGAGCGACAGACGGGCGACGGATGTAAGACGGGAGACGCGAAGCCCCATAAAATATCATTATCGAGTAATATATTAAACAATGGTCGTTCTTGTCTAGTTAGTTATTGCACAGGACAAATCAACAATTGTGCAGTCCAATCTTCAGTAACTCAATGCGGCTTGTACCATACAAGCTGCGCTTTAGAACTTGCGCATGCTACCGTGCCATCGTCTTTATGTATGCGCATACTTGTGCAAACTGATATGTACAGGTAAGCACGCACGCTACAACGAACGTGTAGACAAGGCTTAAGGTACGACATAGACAAGTACGTATATATACGATATTCTCGTCAACCAAATTCACATACTATCAAAGTATTACTTTTCATCAGTAATCAGGACAGTAAGTTTGAGATTTGCTATTGACAAACAAAACATCTAATAAATGAAAATCAAAGTATAATCGATAAAGTAACAATATCGATAATCGCAACGAATATCGATACGTTTTAGTGCAATTTATTTTTATAAACCCGTATTTTAAGACTTCTATTTTTAAAGTTCTTCTACTTTCTATTTCTATCCATTTATGTATTTCTATGAACTTAAAAATACTTCTGATATTATTTATTAGCATTTAATAGCTTTTAAAATGTGTATTTTTATAATATTTGCCAAATTAGATATGGATATGGAGCCAAAGCTGTATACATATTGTCACAAAAAAAAATATTTATTAGAATATTATTCGGCTAAATCATTGTACTTATTGATTAATTTTAATAAAATAAATCTCGATTAAATTATTTTATAATATCCAAAATGTTAGATTTTAATTTAAGCATCACGTTTCACATTTATTAAAACTAAGTTACATTTAATTTAATTTACGTTACCATTATTGTGTTGCCATAATATAAATTGTAGATCTAAATTGAGTCTTTTATGTAAAAACTCTAAAAAAATACGCACAAGATGTTATTAAGGTGGAGTTGAACAGTGAGACTATAGAAAAAAAGGCACTATGACGTCATAGTCTGTGCTAAGCGTAATAATGCTGAAAAATTGTCGGAGAGTATGTAAATATGGATTATAAAGATATGATCTTCCTTTGATCGGTGTTTAACCGGAATTGTGTCCTAGCAGGTAAATTTAATAAGGAACATAACTTTCAACCGGCAAATAAAATCGTTAATAATATTTTATGTATATCTGCGTGTGAACTGCGCAATGGATTAAATGCACAGGGACTACCCATATACCATTTAAAATGCGCAGTATGCGATGTTTACCGTCGTCCAGTAACAGACAGTTCGTGTTGCGCACCTCACAAATGAGGCCATGAGAGCCATAGTGGCCTAACTACATTTTTTTACAATATTGAGTTTACAATTTCTTACTGTTAAAATTGATCACTTTGGTTTCTACCAAAATGGTTTCTCCAGGGTTGCCTAAAATTATTTCAATAAATATTCAGTAGATTGTTAAAATTGATTATTTTGATAGAAACGAAAATGATCAATTTTAACTGTAAGAAATCCTAAACTCAATATTATAAAAAAAATTGTTAGGCCACTATGGTTCTCATGGCCTCAAATTGAGGTAATCTAACACCAAATAATATCTACTTGCACTCCATTTTTAAAATACACCATACATTCCTTTGTCGTCTATATTATTATTTAGTACAGTTGGCAACACAATCAATTTAAAAACTTACTTTATTTTACTTAGTTTTACTGTCTCTAGAAATAAAAGTGTATTAATATGTACTATGTATTTTTATACCAAAAAATCTAGAAAATATTCTTATTGATTCTGTTGCTGACTGTACTACATTATTATGTATATTTATGTGTTCCTATTTATAATTTGAAACCACTCGAATTTAGATAATCTTATTTGTTATAATTATAACATATTGTAATAAGTGTTTGCATGAAGGCTTAATGTTGAATAAATAATTTAATTATTATCCAACTGATTTTTATTGCAACGTTTCCTTAAAATTCCCGGTACGTACCTATCTACTTAGTTGGCGTATTGTTCTTACGACTAAAGACTACGCAGTCGGTCCAAAGTTTCGACGCAGTTATATAAAGAGCGGCCCTAATGTAAGTTTCTTTTGACAAACTCGATTTAACACATCGAACGCGTTCGGCGCTCCGATTGGTGGAGAGCACGAAATGGACTAATCGGAGCGCCGAACGCGTTCGGTGTATTAAATCGAGTTTGTCAAAAGAAACTTACATTAGGACCTCTGCACAAAAACCGAACCAAACTGCTATTCTGCAGCCTAATTGCAGGCTTTCTGTAAAGGGTCTGTGGTTATATCAAGCCTAAACTTGTAGGAATTCCATAAAGAATTTGGTTCAAAGATGCATGATAGCCCAATAGGCAGAGCGACTGCACGGTACGCCAGAGGTTCTTACTATTCATGACAATATTTTTCCAGTTTTAATTGTAGTATTTCTACGACTACCATACCCACTGCGTAGTTAGGTTATCAGTTGTATTATTTTGTGGTATGCATGTAAAGTTATATACAACCAGTCACATATGGCAAACAGGCTTGTATATCTTGAAGAAAAGTACATACTAGATTTAATTTCTATTTGTGCTGGCCTCCATACAACGTCACAAATATTTTAACCGTAAGTCTGATAACTTTTTTCACTAAAGGCATAAATAATTGACACATTTGTACCGCTAGATGGCGGTAGCAAAGCGCAATAAATTATTTTATAAAAATACGATATTTAGCTATGATATTTCCTAATTACAATTAATATTGATTTAATATTCTTCGGACATAGGCTAAAATACAGTGCCGTAACTTCAAAATGGCGACATGACTTCGTAAGTATAGCGGGAAAATCAAGAAATCAATTCAGTGTCTAAGATGACGTACAGACAATCATGAAATGGCATAATATAAATATTGATTAATATGTAACAATTCATATGCCTTCGATGCACGTTACGCATGCCACGTCATTTTAGCTCTGCAACATTCTCGCAATGGCAGCCCCGGCCCCAGCGGGAAAATCAATAATCTGCTTGTAAACAAGCCGTACCAAATGTAGGGCAAACAAGACTTGTTGTCCGATTTTCATGTTCAAAAATTATTTTTTCGTGTAATAATTTGGTTAAACCACTCTTTAGTTGTTTGTGGGTAAGAAACAGATTTTATACGAAGATGGATAGCGCTAATGTGGGATATTCTTATCATTTGCCATCAGGCGGCTGGAATTATAAGATTCGCAATACATTATCTCAATTCAGTGATTTGTTCAGCGAATTCAACAAATATATCGCTCCGGCGTACCATCACGACCGTTGTGAAAGGTATTATACTAATTTTAAAGTTTTTCATTTGTGTGAGTGCGTAGTAAAAATGTACCCCAATAAATCTTCTTTGATTACAACACAAAAACTAGAAGTTTTGCTTATGAAATATAACTATTATCTACAATATGTTGTTCGCTTAATTACAGGTCCGTTCAAATGAGGATTTATTCAATGCACAAAGGAGAGTTTGTGATGGTATTTATAGCGTTTTTGGCTTGTTTCGGTTTGGGAGTCTTTATAGGGCTAGCAGGTAAGATTGTTTTTTTTTTTAAATATTATATTGGTTACCGGTTAATATTATCGCAATAATTAGCTAATCGAGGAACTACCGCGGGCAGTGTTTACTTGACCTTTTTTAAAATTGTCAATTAAGATGTCAAAAAGATAGTTTATTATCAATGTGCTGATATTCTGTGGATCGACTTTTTGTTATTGGTGCCGCCATGTAGGTACCTAGTCTTAGAAACGTTTAATTAACAATAGATTTAACTTAATGATATTGTTTTATAGCGTAAATTACTACCTAGTTATTGTATTAATGAATTAAAACAACACGTAACTGCTAATGCTACAGTAATTATTATCCAACGAGATACAGCTGCCATAAAATTAAAATGGTCCCTCTGTTTAAGCACTTTAGACACTACAGTGCACATTTAATGATTCCAAAATAATGTACTAATACCTATCAACACGTAAAGGTAATAAAGTTCAAAACTTATTGCATAATTTTAGGGCCATCACCGACCAAAACGACTTCGATCACCGCTTCTTCTGTGCTGACGAATGCCAGCGATATTTACCAGGGCCCGTTCCACCTGCACTCGTATGCCCTGGGGTCACGCTCGCAGCAACTGTGGCTAATGGCCGAGATACTCACCAACAACGATGATGGTAAGATAGAACATTTATTATTACTTAGAGTATCGCAAATATCGATAGTTTGAGAAATCTGCTTTGCGAATCACGTAAGTTTTAATGCGACAAAGAGAACATTAAAGTCTCTTTAAGTAGTTCTTAGGGTGGATCAAAAATGTTACCACTAACCCCAAAAAATATCTATACCCGCTTTTGGGGACTTAATTCTACATTATACCTAAATAATTCAGGTTAACAAAGGTTAAATTCAGGTTAGCAATAGGACAGTGTGAGCTAACAAGAAAAGAAGGACTACCCACACAAGTCAGTGTTTTTGACAGGTGGCAGGGCCGTGCTCATGCCGTGAGCGTGCACTGAAGCTCTTGTGGCACTGACACTGACGTGTGTGAACAAATTCATATAAAATGTATGCTCCTGATATATTTTTGAGCCCCTGACGGAACACGGCCTTTCTGGTGTGGGTCTTATGTGGGTAGACCTTTAGACAGATAGTTTTTTTTTTTTCGACGGGTATTGGTATATTCTTATTGAATACCTACCTTTTAAATTCAAAGGTAAATTGTATAACTGTACATACTCTTTACAATTATCTGTTTTCAAATTCTTTCTTTTTCAGAGGAGATATTTGACAAGAGCTTCCAAGTTAGTATTTCAATAAAAGGCGTGCAGGCCGACCATAGCACCGTAGAAGTATTAGCTGAAGGCGAGGCTCCAAATAGGTAACATGATCGTCTTTAATAAATGTAAAAAGTACCTATCCGCTAAGTAGTAGCGGTGATCGTTGCGCGACGTGAAGATTATTGAAACTAGCTAACGTCACAATAGTGGATAGCTCGTTTCACCGTTCTGAAATAACCTGGTAACATATATCCGCTAACATCTAACTCGATCGCGTTGCACTCGAACAAAACGCACACGTTTGAAAATTTTCGTTACACCTACATCGCTAAACACTATCGAGCTCGCACGACCCGTAGTTGAGTGCCGTAAATCCCGCTATTGGTCACTGCAAAATTAGCGCGTTTGAAAAACCGCTATTGATATTCGGTAGACAGTTCCGTTTCGTTATCCAAGAAAGCCGCTACAGCCCACCGCTACCAAATAGTCTTGTCTTGCTGATGGTACCGTTGCTCGAGCTACACGATGACTAATACACGCTTACGCCATCTGTCGGGACATGACAGCTTATACATCTATGGCGATAACGCGGTGTAGGTACCTACGTACCGCAGTTCTTCAAGACTCATTTAAACAACTCAGTCATTAAATTGCAAATCTTTAGTTTGGTATAACAATTTAGTTACTCGAACTGTTTTACTATTCAATTTTGTAATTTGTATTTATTATTATTTCTGAGTAAATTCTAGTACAACTCCGCTTACGTGTTGGACGTGTAAATGAGGCTAAAAAAAGGACCTAATGAGCTATTATCTGTTCTTGAATTTTATATTAAACAACACTTATTTCCTCTATTCTATCAAATAGATCTCCTAATAAACTTTTTCCAAAAATTCCAGGACACAACATCTGAAATGCAAGAAGCGTGTTTGCGACGAAGTGAAGATATTGCACTTGGGATTGTTAGATTATGTCCACTACATTATAAATATTAACTTCTATGGACTCAAGGAATTTCACAAGCGATATTATATTAGAGACATTATATTTTATGTAAGTATATTTTCTCAATTATACCTACATCTAATATATAACTAAATGTACGTACTCGGTACATACTGGCACTTCGGTTCAGACGCATCCGCTTTCCATCAGTCGATAAAGAATAATTATCAGCAAGTACTTACAAGTATCCGGACAAAAACTGACGGAAAACGGATGTTTAAATCCGGTCTTAGGACCATGTTCACCGACAATGTTTCGAAATAATTACGCCATATAAAAGTTCCTATTAAACTCCGCTTTCTGTCTTGACCATTCTTTATTCTGTCGATGAACTTGGGCCTAAACATCATGTATCGTTTCGTATCATTGTTAGCACGATCAATTAAAGAATGAGATTAGAAATAGCGACTCTTCTATTGTTCGTTACTTGCCTTTCACTGGCACAAACGCTACATGAGCGAGAAGCGAGAAGTAAAGTCGTCATCTATAATCCCATTCTTAAATTGTATATATTCTTATAATAAGTACAAAATTTCTTTACTCGAATCCAATTTTGGACTTGATTAACAAACATCATACAAAAATTTACATATTATGTTTTATTTTTATTTCAGTTCAAAACATACAATCCAGCGTTCACGCAAATGGAGACATGGTTTAGATTTATTTTTGTGCTGACATCTTTTTCCACAACCGTAAGATTTAATTTTACTTATTTCTTAACAATAATTATAAACTAAGTAATGCTTAAGTGAGAACGGACCGGACACATGTCTGCTGCACCTACAAACACTTATGTGCTAAAATGAACACTGACTGGGTCGCGGAAGACATCTAACGACATCGCGCCAGACCAAATGGCGTGATGATCTGGATATCTACAGCAAAGACTAGTCCACACTTGCACGTGACCGAAAACAGTGGAAGAAGGAAATCGGCCTTTGCCATGCAGCGGGACATGCGCTAATAATATATTGTAATAATAGGTAAATAATATAAAGGCCAAAAACGCAAAATTTGTTATTGGGTTTTGTGGAAATACTCAGTAGCAACAATAACTGGGTTCGTGTTCTATAAAATAAGACTAAATACAATATTGGCGAGAAGTGAATGTCGGTACACTACACCTTTGCCTAAACCTTTGGGGAATACCCACTAGTGTGATGCTATGCTATTTGATGTCTAAGTAGGTATATAAATAAAAATTAATTACCAAACATGTATGTAAACGCATAACTTCAGAACGGCTGCACCTTTTTGGGTAATTCTTTTTTTGTTGCGTTTGTAATTGTCTGGACAAGGTTTGTAAAGATTTTTTTTTTGTAACGCCCTCTGGACGTCTCCGTTTCTTAATTAGTAAATTGCACCCGTACGAAGCCAAGGCGGGTCGCTAGTCTTAAATAAATTTTCTTAATTATTTTCAGTTCTGGTTCGCTTATGTGATGCGAAAATATCCCGTCCAGGACTGGTCTATAGAACAAAGGTGGATCTATGTTCTTTTGCCGATGCTCCTTATTTTTAACGGTGGGTACCGATATTAATTATTATTCGCTAAGACTTCAGGCACAATGAGGACCATATAATTATAGATATATATATATATTACATGTAGGTACTGTCTCACCAGGGTGTAATCAATCAAAATCTTACAAAAAAATATCAAAATGTATTTATTTTAGAGATTTTCAGTCCAAAAATCTGAACTCTTACAAAAATGTTTACTTACATAATTATTAATTACATAAAAACTAGTTAAGAAACTAGTTAACATATTGAAGATCGAAGACACTGTGCTTGAAATGCGTCAATACCTTAAAATAATACACATTCTTTATGCAAATTACCACAGACTAAAAAAGGGTATCTACTCTAGGAAAATACATACATAATATATCGATATTTGGAATCACTAAAGTTCGGATGCACAAAACATAATCTAGGGTCCCATTCTTTGCAATGTTCCCAATGCTCCAACTTATACCTTTCCCATGTTGAAATTCTCCATGTTCACGAGACGCGCAATTATTCGTCGCGTCAAGACCGGTTTATAGCCCCCTTCCCGCGTTCGTCGTTCACTGCGGGCGATGACTATAATGTTTGAGTCATTCGCATTTTATGCGTAGCAGCCTACGCAGCACGCTTACCCCCATACCGACTACGAACTAAAATTTCTTTGGCGCAAAGGTGCAATGTAAACCACACAATGCGGTTATTATCATACATTATTTTTATTCTGCATTTCTTTGATAAAAAAAGCGAGGGTGGATAACTGGATATGTACGCACATGTGTAGGAAGCAACATAAAAACTTGTTTGTATTCCATAAATAGAAAACTACGATTTGAAATCTCAGGCGCATTTCTATTTTATCAATATTCTCTACGGTTTCTTTTATGGCACACAATGGAAGATGAGCTGTTTCAAGAATGTTCATTTTAATCATTGTTGTGGTTATGAATCCAGTGGTGTGCGTGCGCAGACGACGCGACGCAATTTGAGAAACTGCGTCTAACATATAAAATCGCGCTCTCTAGAGGTGTTTCTGCGCAAATTAAGTACAAAAGAAAACTTGCCAGTGGAAAACTGATGTGATTTATTTATGGCTTTCGTTTCACCGTGGCGAGGGAAGGAAAAAGAAAGTGGTGAAACACACTCGGAGGAAATATTTAATTCTATCCCTCAATGGCACAACCCGTTCACTTTAGGATACCGTTTAACTCAAATCAACTCACATAACTATCTTTTTTTTTTCCAGATCCGTTGTACCCTATGAGGTTTCTTCCGGGGCCCACCTTCGCGCCTTTCATAGGAGATTTATTTCAGACTATGTTCCTGGGCGTTGTCTTATTATCGTGGATAGCCCAGTATCATGGACTGAGACAGGTATGTAAACTGGACATCACCATATCGTCCAGTCTTCAGCTACAGACGGTCTCAGGTTTAACGAAAAAGCCTCCATGAGTAACAACTCATGGAGGCTTTTTCCTTGCATCCGCAAGATTCAAATACTGAAAATGATCTTTATACTGGCTGCTTCAATGAACGATCTATACAATTATCAACGATTACTCGACAACGATAACTTTTCACTTGGCCCCCCACTTCTCCGCACACCCGCTCACGCCTGACAGAAGCGTACGCGACGCTGTGTGTATGTCCATGAACGCACACTGTATCAACTTTGTGGGCGACAAAGCGTCGATATTACGCATCGCCCACGTTCTGCGTGCCGATTGGCCCGCTCCGAAATCTTCACCAATCAGCGATTGTTAGAAGTTTACACTAAAGCTTCGGATTAATGATCGCAGCTCGTTCTTATTACTGCATAGGAAGATGCTTCTGCATAAATCTTTCTTGGCAACCTTATCAGTCCCATAAGCGTTGGGTACCTACTGCTAAACATGGGCCTCTAATTGACCTCTACTGTGAACGGTCTTACTTGTGCTATAATCACAACGCTTGGCAGACTATGATTAGGGACCCAAGTTGATCTTACTGTCCATCCACTTGATATAAAACCCTTACAAACACACATCCCGATATTAATGCTACCATTTATAAAATTTGGTGGACCTGCGCCTGCGCAGTTGACTTGTTTTATAAGCGCGGGGCTGCTATTGATCAATAGGTTCCAGCTTCAATGCCACGCAGTGTGCAGGAGCGTATGAACCGCGTGAGCGAGACAAAATTAGACTACACTGCAATCAATCAAGCGCCTTATATCTGTGTTAAAAATACTGATTATCTTTTGGGTATTAACAGCGACTGTTTATGTTCGTGAACGAAGACTGACGCGTCTTAAAGGGGTTATTACGCTACACAATAAATTGATTCCGATCGACAGGAATGACTCGCAGGGTATTTACGATGTACCTACACTTTAATCAGATCTACTGAATTGTGACACTTCAATAATGTACATTGCGCAGTTTACTTTAAAAATCACTTCACCTGTCAATTAAAACGACGCAATGGACATTCTCCAACTGTCAAAATTGAAGAAACCGACTACGAGTGTGTACATTTATTTGAGGCGGCGGGACTCGATCAATCTAGTGAGATAAGGTCAATACTCAATACTCAATATTTATTGCGTTCCACAATGTAATCTAGGTGACAAATGTTACAAATAATTCGGTCATTGTGAGCCCCGTCGGGCATAACAATTAGTCCTATCTTACTAGACTGATCGGGTCCTGACCCTAACCCTATAACTATAAACGATCTTTTGACGCTAACCGATGTTTCCTTATTTGTTCTAGAACGACAGAGGCTTAGTATCCTTTTACCTGTTCAAGTATGTGTTGATCGTTCTAGTGGCGTTGCCTGGCGTTATTCTTTCTTTCTGGCAGAAGTTCGATGGCTACTTCGATCCCACTAATAACTACATGATGAATGCGAACTACCCCGTAAGTATGTCACTTTCAAATCTTTATCTCGGAAACCCCGAAAACTGGTGCAGCATGAATACGGTGTCGGGAATAGAATAGAATTGTGTTTATTTCAAATAAACCTAACACAAACACTTTTGAAATGTTAAAAGACTCTCGTTGCACGGTCCCAAAAAGTTGGTCCTATGGAGAAGAACCGGCAAGAAACTCATTTAATCTCTCATTCTCAAGAGTGTCCATACTCTTAAGAATGAGAGATTAAATGATTTTTATTATCACCACGGTTCGTGATCGCTGTTATACATTTCTGGCGATCTTAAATATGCCATAATCTCGGAGAGAGGGAAAGAGGTTACATGTCAATTTTTTTACTGCACTGGGTGTGCTGATCTTACATCGGAAGAGTTACGAATGTTACGAAAGAAAGCTCTTATTCCAGGATTCGTGCGCGCTACGTACTAATCCTACGATTCTGGGGATCAAAATCATTAAAACAAATCACACTTAATTGATATCGATCGACTAAAAAGTAATTATAATACCATATTGACTATTTAGTATATAAGAAAAAAAATCTCACTATGTTAATTTTGTGAGAGCATTCAACAGGTTTTGTGTGAATGAGTCATGGCCCCTTTGCGTAAATGAATCATGGCCCCTTTGGGTAAATGAGTCATGGCCCTTTGGGGGAAAATGTCATGGTCCCTTTCGGGCCGCGCCTGCTCCAACAGCACTGGCAGAGCTACAACATTGAACTCCAGCAGTTGTATTCGTATGTAACCAACTTTCTTAATTTTCAGGTTGTAAAGCTGTGGTTCTTCAGTGCCATCACGATATACTTCCTGTACTTACTGATTTTGATCGTAAAAGCTTATAGCGATTTGAGGAATATGCCGTTTTTCGGTACGTACTGATAACGTTAGTTTCTCATCTCCCCTCCGGTAGTTTCAAAAAAATTATAGTAAAAATTCATAACCATAACCCTAGCATAAGGTTGTGTGTATAACAAGGTCGATTTAAGAATAGGGTTATAAATGCGAATCTTCTCACCATCATCATCTACAGCCCACAGCTCCCCTCATAGGCCTCTCGTTGAAAGTGCCAGTTTTTACGCTGTTGCACCAGTCTTATCCAGGTTGGCGTTGGTTGGTTGGTGTCGGCCGTCGATCTCGCCATATCTACTACACATTATTTCTCTCTTGCTCTCTTAAATGGGAGTCGTATTACAGTCTCTCTCTCTCTCACTCATCCTTTAATTAATCGTAATAACCATACTTTAACAAAACAAAGGTAATCTAACTTTATTTAAATGGTATATTAATATTAAATGTTACAATAAATAAAATACACAGCCATAATCAATTAAGAGATCATTTTCCGATTTGTTTTAGACATCCGGCTGCGATGCTTATCCATAGTGGTGGGTACTGTGACGTTCATCATGACGGTGTTGGCCGCGCAGGGCTGGGGGCTGGCAGCACTACAGGACCACTGGGCTTCACAACCAAACATACACTACGACACGTCAGCACCCTTCATGGCTATCTATGGATTATTCAACTTTTATATTTACATATTGGCCTATTTATTCACACCTGGCGGCGGAAATATTCACGGTTAGTTAAGAAACTAATCTAAATATCATAACATAGCATCATGTCTGTATTCTTTGAAGAATTGAGAGTTGTACCTTCTGTTGGATTGCTCACACTGGGGACAATTTCAAACTCCAGGCTACTATTGAGATTTTTTTTTTAACAGGACAACCCAATTACACTTATACCCGAGACGGGAATCGAATCTTACAACTACTAGAACAATGTGGCAGTGAATCTAAATGCTTTTTATATGTATACTCTTGCGACGTATCCGCGTAGAATCTTTCACAAAGCACAGAGTATCATATCATATCGTAACAAATATATTAAATTAAAACCTTTCCAAAATCAAGACTGCAAATATATTTTTAACAGAGGCACTTCTAACGTAACCGTTACGGCTAACAGGCACTACGGTCGTTTAAAGTTATTGTTTAAAATGTACATGTTTCCTTAATACAATCCTTAATACACAGCGAATATCTCTTGGAAGAATAGCAGTGGTTAAACTGTTTCCATACATGTTTTTCTAGTTTCCTGAAATATCGTAAACGATGAAGTCGCTTTTTGTATTTGTAACACTAATGGTTTCTACACTGTCCTGGGATACCAGTTCAAAATAAATAAATTCTTGGCACAAAATCGGCATAGGTATATAAAAAAAATCTTAACTTACGTTACGTACTACAAATATTGAATAGATTTTCAGCCTTTATCATTTAGTGAAATGCATTGAGGTGCTTTGCATTATTTATAGCACCTTCTATCTTCTTTATATCAGTTTAGAACGCAATTTCTTTTTTTAACACTGTTCGAATTCATATATCTATCATTATTATTGAATGGCTTTACGCACTAAGTGCCTGCTCAAATCTAAAGTAAGTTATAATCTTTTTTTTTCAGAAATTATTATTTATTATAATCGTTGGTAAATGAAAACCAAAATCAGAGTTGTCTTGTTCCAATAAATGATTATAATTTCGTCCATAACAAAGTGCGAAATCCAGCCGAAAACGATCCTCATTTCGCATTTTGCTATAGACTACAACGTCATGATGTTTTGTTTCAGAAACAGCCATAACCAAAGACAATCCTGCGTTCTCTATGATCAACGATTCGGACGAGGAGGTTATCTACGGGTCGGACGAAGAAAGCCGCCGTCCTCTTAACTCCCACCATAGGATAAATACTGATGAAGATATTTGAATAATCAATTTTAAAATAATATTTTCTGTAAATGTAACATTTTTTCTTGTTATAAAATTCTAAAACGAATTAGAAGCGAGACTTGTTTTATTCATTTATACTTGGGTTGCTAGGCGATTTGAAACCAATTTGTTGTAATCATTCTCCCCAAGCTAAAACGCATAGAAAGCGGTCAAGAGCGGGCGAATTAGTTCTGTCCATAATATTATATGTTTGACGTCAAAAAGCACTAGTAGTATAGTCTATTTTGAATAAATGAATTTTGAATTTGAAAAACATTCAACTACTAAGGCACTGGAAAAGACAGACGCTTAAAATCAATCAAAAGCAAAGTAGTAAAACAAGACTTCTAAGTTCACGTTAATGATCCAATTATTCCAAGTACCTGATGATGGCTAATCATTAGGCACCTATCATTAAATAACAGACTAGAAAAGGGCATTCTATTAAGTCGATAATACAAAATGGAGGTCTTTAGCTCACATGCCTACTTATTATTAAAATTGACAATCCTTATTCAGACGACAGATCAGCAGAATCAGCATGCTGAACGGAATACATCGGAATACTGAGAATGTTATTCGAAAGGGTTATGACAATAATGTACGAAGTCTGTAACGATTCTCCTATAGTAAAAACAAAATAAGAGTACATATCTATATCTGTAAAACTTTATCATTAATATTATTGAGATATCTGTAGTGAAATGTATTACTCAATGTGATACAGTGCTATTTAAAATTCATATCTGTTGAACGCAATAACGTAGCTATACTTAGATATGTAATGTTGGCCTTAGATAAAATAGAAATCTATTAACCCCTATGAAACTAAAAAAAAAAACTGTAGGACAATAATAAACAGATTTTTGCGCATTCGCTTTGCTAACATCAAATCACATTGAGTATTAGTCATGGAGGCTAACTTGCGAACTGCACCGGTGTCAACGACCCGAGTTCCTGGGTATAACGAAACCAACGTAGTGTAAGTTACTGAGAATTAAGTTACCAAGTAATCTCGGTAGGTTACAGCAATATTTGTGCTAAGGTAATATAAATCTTATATTGAAATATTAGATACTGTTGGTCGGTTTATAGTCCACCCAGTGGACAAAGAGAGCTCATTCTGGCAGAGCCACTATGATGCGTGACCAAAAGTCTAACTGCAGGTCGGCGAACTAAACTCTCGAATTTGAAAGATAACATCCATAGTGAGATCATACGAAATAGAACTTAAATCACCTACGTAGCTTGCAGAATCAGCAATATAAAAGTGGCAGTGGGTTAACCTATCTGTCGAAGGACCGGTTGCTTCTGGAGACTTAGGAGTTTTAGAGTGGCAAACGTAGTGCGAGGAGTCACCAGCCAGGACTGGCGACCTGAAGTTATTAGAAGAACCAGATATTATGACGCCGCTTGAGAAAACCAGCAGTGGGCTGTGATATGGATTGAGATCGTCGGTATTTCCAATTTTTAGATTTTTTGACGACTGAAAAGTAAGTTAGAAGCACGCTGGGCGGTCAACTCGGCTACTTGCAAGAGCTGGTGCCCACACGTCAGAGGTACATTTATCGAAAACGTGATCTGAAATCTCATGTATATAGATGGAACGTCAATTTTGCATTGACGTACAAGTGTGTTTTCAAGTGTACATAAGCGACGTGAATATTAGAGTAGCATGAACCCCAAGGGTAGTTTTGATAATAAAACACATAAACGATAAAATATTCGTATTTTCAAGAAAAATATAAAAAGAGTGTGCTGGTTTTCGATACATTTTTAGATACAAACATACTACTCGTTTACGTATTTTATAGTCAAAACTTATACTCACGTATTACAGTAACGTACCTATACCGTTGCTTATATTACAACACTGCGAATATGCAATTTTACCATTATGCATGTTTTAAACTCATTGGATAGAGAATTCAATCCTGCTTTAATTGCGCTCGGATTCAAAAAAATCTGCTAATATAGGCTATAATACAAAAATTGTATCACCGTCAATGTTGTCATATTGGTCCGTTCGTGGCGAAAACACCGCGAATCTACGCAGGCGCCATAGTGTTTTTGCGGCGTGATTTCCGGGAAGCATTTTTTTTAAGTACAAATTACAATGTTTTTTGTTTCTCCTGTGAAGTCGTTTAAATGCATTTTCGCGGTGTTGTAATGTAAGCGACGATATGTAACAATGATGTGCAAGTTGCAGTGACGTGTATATTATATTGACGTGTATGTTACAGTGATGTGCAAGTTGTAGTGACGTGTATATTACATTGACGTGTATGTTACAGTGATATGCAAGTTGCAGTGACGTGTATATTATATTGACGTGTATGTTACAGTGATGTACAAGTCGCAGTGACGTGTATATTACATTGACGTGTATGTTACAGTGATATGCAAGATGCAGTGACGTGTATTTTATATTGACGTGTATGTTACAGTGATATGCAAGTTGCAGTGACGTGTATATTATATTGACGTGTATGTTACAGTGATGTTCAAGTTGCAGTGACTTGTATATTACAGTGACGTGTATTTTACAGTGATATGCAAGTTGCAGTGACGTGTATATTACAGTAACTTATATATAACAGTGATGTGCAAGTCGCAGTGACGTGTATATTACAGTGACGTGTATGTTACAGTGATATGCAAGTTGCAGTGACGTATATATTAAAGTGACGTGTATATTACAGTGAAGTGTATGTTACAGTAACGTGTATGTTACAGTGATGTGCAAGTTGCAGTGGCGTGTATATTACAGTGACGTGTATGTTACAGTTATGTGCAAGTTACAGTGACGTATATGTATGTTACAGTAATGTGCAAATTACGGTAACAGTTATACTAAAGTGATGTGTAAGTTGCAGTGACGTCTATATTATATTGACGTGTATGTTACAGTGATGTACAAGTTGCAGTGACGTGTATATTACATTGACGTGTATGTTACAGTGATATGCAAGTCGCAGTGACGTGTATATTACAGTGACGTGTATGTTACAGTGATATGCATGTTGCAGTGACGTATATATTAAAGTGACGTGTATATTACAGTAACGTATATATAACAGTGATGTGCAAGTCGCAGTGACGTGTATATTACAGTGAAGTGTATGTTACAGTAACGTGTATGTTACAGTAACGTGTATGTTACAGTGATGTGCAAGTTGCAGTGGCGTGTATATTACAGTGACGTGTATGTTACAGTGATTTGCAAGTTACAGTGACGTATATGTATGTTACAGTAATGTGCAAATTACTGTAACAGTTATACTAAAGAGACGATTTAAAAAAAAAAAGAAAAATAGAAAGATGTGTAAGTTGCAGTGACGTGTATACTACAGCAACGTGTATGTTACAGCTATGTGCAAGTTACAGTAACGTGTATGTTACAGTGACGTGTATATTATAGTGTCGTGTATGTTACAGTGACCTGTATATTATAGTGTCGTGTATGTTACAGTGTCGTGAACGTTACAGTGTCGTGTATATTAGAGTGACGGGATTGTATTTTAGAATTACGTGTATATTATAGTGACCATTGACCTGGTATGTTGCAGTAACGTATGTATATCACAGAATAATTAGACAGTATTATTTACAAACAAATTGACGATATAAAACATAACACCGTTCCCACAAGAAAATTAAATTACATAATTATTATGTAAAAGGACTAAAACTGGTGATGGTCGAACTCACACTGATAAACAATAATAGGTTAATGTAGTTATGTCTATAATTCATACGAATAGCGATGAACCAACATCAGCACAAAGTAAGAAACGAAACGCGTACCTTGCGTCGTATTGTATATACGATCCATCATATAATACAACACGACACGACAACGATTTTTTTATTAATGAGTGACTTTCAGCAAAACGACATCAGACGATCGACGACGACGAAATCAGGTTTTCAGTGAAGATCTTTTTCTGTGGTTTGATCATGCTACGAACACTGGTCCCCCTGCCAGGCTTGGTGATAGTGGCAGTGAGCCCTATCTAAGAGTTTAGGCGTCCCCATTGGATAAATTGGTCTATGAACGCAGGAAAACGAGATGAATGATTATTGTCAAAGTATAGTTAAAGTCCAAGCTGGCATCGCAAGTCTTAAAGTTCTAAAGGCGTTCAAAAATCGGTGAAAATCATAGCAAATAGGCACACATATTTTTAAATGTGCATCTGACGAGAAACAGAGCGATTACTTACATTTAAAAAAGGAGTTACAAGCCTTGGTCTCTAATAACAAGTGGAAGAAAATAAGTAAATGTAATCACGGTCTACGGGCTTTTACATACAATGGATCATATTAGGAAACACGTTTCTACATGTTTTTCCTATTGCCTAGAACAGCTCTGCTAACGTAGTTGGTAATTCATCAATGTACGTTAAATTATGCTTTACAGAGGACTATGCATAAAGGAGCCCATTTATACCTCAGAGAAAAGCTAAGATACTTTGAATACGTCTACGACGTGTAGATTATAAATGAAATCAGTTACACAACTTTAAATCAAGATTTTAGGGTGATATGTAAGCATATACGTAAACATTCTTTAAAACGATGTACATCGTTACAAGCACACACAAAACATATTATAGACCATTTCATTCAATAACACAATCTTCTTTTTCTTCTTCTTGCAATAGTGACTACGTAAAATGAGACAAACCTTTGTACCTATCACATTTCGTAAAGTTTTTAGTAAGTCTCCTAATTACACCTTTGAGTATAAATAAACTATTCTCATATGACATTCTACCCAGAATAAATGTAACGTGAGTAGCTAGAGCTAAATATATGCCACAGTCATAACGAGGAAATCGTCAGCAGTGATAATATTCATATTAACGCGTCATGAAAGGTAGCATACTTTTAAAAGTAGGTCTGACGGCCTATTATTTATAAATTATTATTTTATAATAATATTATTTATAATCTATGATGTGCATAAGTACCTACTTAAAAAAAGAATGCGTAAAAGAATATTTCATTCCACACCCAATGGACGCCATTTTGTAACGGATATCCTTTTGTAATATGAAATGGTCGAACTCATTGTTTGCGGAATGCGCAAACGCACTACCGCACAATTTAATATTAATTTTGTTTATCAAAAAACTTTATAACGCGTGGTATTATTACAAAAAAATAATTATTGCCTGATATTTCGATAACACATTCCTGTCCGCCATTTTGATTACAATACGAGGGCAATATTTCCTTACAAACTATTATCCGCCATTTTGTGTATGTAGTGACGAGTCTTCAAAATGGCGAACATGAATATTTTTTAAATACTGACATGAAATTAAACTTAATTTTGACATTAAACTTTTAATCATGAAGGAATAATAAATAATAATTAGCAATAGACCTAATGATAAATTATTACAATGAATTCAATCTATGGATATAGTCTGTAAATTGTTCAGAGTATGTGTAATGAGAATGACAGGGTGTGGTTGGAGTATGGCGGCGGACAGAGGGCGCTGGCGCGCACCGCAGGGCTCCGCGGGCAGCGACTGCGGAGTCGCCGCCGTGCGCCGTAGCACCGCGCCCCCGCGCATCACGCACGTCACTCCCGCACGAGGGTCACAGTTTTCGTTCACACTAGAACTCTCATCATCTGAACACAAGTCAATCACTTCACAATCATTATCCGAGCGCTTCAATGGGTCCAACATCTTCATCTCAGCATCCACTGGCTGATCACATTCAAGTCCATCCACAAATACTATGTCCTTATCTTCCATGCATTGCCGTTTCTTCTCGGCTTCTTCCCTCAAGTTATCAATGTATTCCTGTATACTTTTCCGTGACATCCTGTCTATATGAACTGTGACTGGTTTACACTTCAAAAGCAGCAATTGTGCTTTTATATCTATAACTCTTTTATTTCTCTGATCAGGGAAGACGTATTTTCGGTGCCAGTAATCTATAGGCCGCCTGTACCTTACAGGGAATTGCTGATTTTTGCCTTTAAAATTATAATGTTTACTAAAAGGAGTGGTGGTACAACAAAACCTTTCAACTCTTTCTCTGGAAAAGCTCATGTCCCTCTGAACACTTGATTTTGCATTTCGCATGTAAGCAAGTGAGGAGAATGGGTACGGAGGGCCTCGGTCAATGTTAGAAGCATTTCTTATGTTCTTCGGCTTTGAATCATAGTCAGTTTTATCAATTTCAGAATCCTCAAATTTCTGTCCCAGCGGGTGAAGCTTCAAAGCAGAAAGAAACTCTGGCAAACCACCACTGCATGTGCTTGATGGAACATTTTCGTTATTACATAGCCTCTCGTGTGCTTTCAGTACATCCAGGTTGTCAAAGTGGCTGTCACAGTTATCACATAAGTATATATCAGTGGACTTGCCATGGGTGTCATCTATGTTCTTAGGATTATCTCTGTCATAATGCATATTCTCATTTCTGAATGTCACTAGGAGCCTGCCGTTGGGCCTGTAGTAAAGAGATGTGGTGTGATCTCTGTTGTCCACATACCTGAGCCGGTTGCGCGGGTACCTAGCGAGCTGGGCAGAGAACACCAACAAGAATGCACTCTTGTGATACTCATAACATTTCTTAACTAAATTTTTTAATCTCATTTCCCAATCTTTAGGCACCTCAGAGGGCCTCACAAAGGGGTGCGAAAATGAGACATCTTTAGGCCACCACGGTGGCTGGCGAATCTCTTTCGCAGTATCGTGTCCCCAGGAACAAGTCACCATAAATGTTATGAACTTCTCCAGCTCAACGGCTGTGAACATCGACAGGGCTGTCGGATTGCCGTTGGCAAAAAGAAGCGGCAAGTTGGCGATCATGGTTCCCGCTGACGCTTATGGTCATCGAAACCTGAGGGAGCCCAGCGCTTGCGATGTCGGACCGTGCAGGTTCACGCTAACGGTTAATGCGTTGCAGTCCATTTTAGCGGTCTTAAACGGATACATTTATCACTCATAGGGATCGTCACATATGTAGAAACACTTTATACACTATTACAAAACACTTATTGCAATCAAATTCACAAAATCGTACAGAGCGAGAGCGTCAACTAAAAAGAGAAAGATCCATAGATCCACAGACTTCATATATCTTTGTTACGATGTTTCTTCTGCACACTGTACGCAAGCGAGAAGCGACGCAACACGCGACCGCGATATCGAGAAATAAAAAAAATCTACTTTACCGCGTAACATCGAACAGTAACATGGTTTTTTCAAACTCTATTTTGAATGTTTAAAAAAAAACTGGTTTTTTATCGAGTGTTCAGTAAACTATTCGTTACAAATAGAACGCAATTATCAAATTGCAAATTTATAGTTAGTACTACCTATACATTCTTTATGTATTCAAAGTATTCGTTACGATAATGATAAATCTTAAAATACAAATTTTACCCAATTGATTAAGAAAATTAATAAAATAGTAATCTGTCAGATGCTTATTATTTTTGTTTTGATTTCTCGAAATTTAAATCATCAAATTATAACTCGACGGTGGACTCAACTGTGACGAGTGCGAGAAAATAAGTAGTCACGGCACGACGCGAGGCACGTAATGTAGTTTCACGCTTTTTCAAAATATAAACAAATTGCAAGAACTAATAAAATTGTCTTTCCAATTTCAATTTTTTATTTTGTCTTGTTGTAATTGTGGTATTAATGTGCTACACCGCGAGCTATGATACGACTCATTACTTCGTAAGTTAGCGTATCGATCCAAAGTATATCAATCTAATAATTTATTTTAAAATAAATATTAGATGAAATTGTTTTGGAGATAAAAAAGCAATTTCTTTCATCTAAAGCTGATTTAGAGCTTTGTTAATTTATACAATCTAAATGAAGGTATGTGTATAGGATACTGACCAGCCAAAAATGTGCTAGCATGACTCTTATTTAGCTGTATTTTTTTTTCTATTCCATTCATAATTATTATATTATTTTAACCACTATCGTAGTATCGAGTAGCGATTAAGCGAGTCGCCTCTCTAACTTATTCATGCCATGACAGTGTCACAAAGACCAATCAAATGTCACAATTTGACATTTCGTGGTACTGTCTAACTGTCCGTAGATCGAGTTTAATCTGTGATGTTATCACTGATAAACTGAGAACATACGGAATTACTGTTACAAAATAAAACAAAATATACATTTAACTTACGAAATTATAACTAGTATCATTTCTTTTATACTCTTTTTGATTAGTCCTAATAAAGATGAAACCACATAATTGAAACAAACGAAAATGGTGAGTATCGACAAGTGTTTTGGACTTTCGAATTATATTGTGGATAGTACCAAGAGTACCTTTACCTTACAAGTACAATTGTTTTACAGGAACAACACAACAGTGGTGATAGTTCTCCCAGTTCCCCGTCGAAGAAGTACCCTGAATTAACTGATTACTTGTAAGTTAAAATATGCATTCTTGATCAAGAACCAGAACATTATATTTTTCTTTGTTCAAGATTTTCTGCTATACAACATTTAAATCACATTATTAAAATGATAAAAACTAAAAAAAAAACATATTGTAACTTTAAATCTGGCTGATCTATAATATTCCTATTAACTATCAACACAATACCAAGTTGGCATTCTTCATCATTATAAATATACATTCAATAAAATAAAACAACTTTGATTAAATGTGGTTGTAGTTCACCTCTGCTTACACTTGGAGGAGTAATGTACAGGTATGATGGTGTTATGCTAAAATGTACAGTAAAAAAAAACAGGATACCATGTATTGTGGCATACCTAGGTAGAACTTCATGTACGACAGTTGACTTTGAAAGGCTCACTCAAATAAAACATTATAATAATAATAAGTAGTTTCTGCCTACCCCCATGGGAAAAAGGCGTGACTTTATGTATGTATGTATAATAATAATAATTCAACCCATTACTAATCAAATTCTGATCCGCACATGATTTCGAAAAGTCAGAGGTGAGGGCCGGGTTTGAACTCAGATCCTCCTGTATGGAAGGCAAGTGTTCAACCACTAGGGTATCACTGCCTACATTGATGAGTTTATTTCTTTTTTAAATTATGTTGAAAATAAGTATTGTTTATTTTATTAAGATTTAAAATCATTTACGTATTATCTGTAAGTCTAACATTGATCCAGTTAAAAATATCCTACATTTTATTGAAAACCTCATCTATCTGTGTGCCAAAATTAAATCGAAATCTGTTCTGCCATTTGTTCATGATAAAGTTAAAATTTTCACAATTATGTGATATTGGATTTTTAATCTCTTCCAGTTTAAAATAAACGAATATAAAACAAATATGGTCTTCATGAATAAAAATATCTACACTATTAAAAATGTGAATGTAACTCTGTCTGTCTGTTTGTTACCTCATAACAACTAAACCGCTGAACCAATTGATATGAAATTTTACAATGAAGCAGCCGTGGTTGTTGTGAAGGACATAGGCTTATTTTTACTATTGCAGCAAAATATTAATTAAATAAAAAAAATGCAGCAATAACAAAATATATAAATGTAGATGAGGTCGCAAGCAACAAGACCGGCTCGTAGCTACATAGCCCTCCATGCCTCGGAGGGATGCCTCATATGTTAAGCAGTTGGTCCCGGGTGTCATATGAAGACCTATTACAGTCATTACGGGTGTCAGCAGCCCAAAAAGTCTGACAACCAGTCTAACCTTAGAGTATCAATATCTCCCAATAATTGGGTGAAGGACGTCAGATGGCAGTCGCTCCATGTAAAATATTGATATTCAGCCGCAAACGATTAGATTGCAACCTGACCCCAATGTAGTTGGGAAAAGACTAGGCACATGATGAGGTTGCAAGCAAAAGCTATTATCATATTAATGCATAAATCTGTTTCTTCATAACTTACGGATTTTTGTTGTGTGTGTAAATTATATTATAACAGTGTGTTACAAAATATAGTGATCCATGCATTTAAAGATTTGCAGTAAACATTTGTATTACATACGACCAGAGCTACCCACCCCAGCTGCACATGAATGCAATTTACTAATGAATTAAATTCCATACAAAAATAAAAAAAAATCTCATACAAGCCTTGTCCTGACAATTACGAACACAACAAAAAAAAAAGCAGCCGAATCGGTCGAGCCATTCTCAAGTGATGCTCTGTCATACATGTGGCAATTGATTTTAATTTATATATATAATATAAGGTCATTGCATTTGCATCAGGTTGGATCTGCCAGCATGGAGTGTAGACAGCCTGAGGGATATAGCCATTCAGCAGAGGTTACCCAGACCTCGGAGCTTAGCATGGGGCATCTTGTTGAATGCCCTGCCGCCACCAAACATGGATATTGCATCAAGGTATTTTGTTTTTAATTTAAACAGCGATGGTAGAAATATTGATTCATTAAAATTTCTCATAAAATTTCTTATAAAATGTTTTATTAACATGAAATGTCTTCATCCTTTTTAACCGACTTCAAAAAAGGAGGAGGTTCTCAATTCCACTGTACGTTTTTTTTTGTATGTTTGTTACGCGATCATTCGGTTTCTTATACGAGGTGAAAAGTGTGTTGTAGTGTGACATGGCCGGTGATCTAAAACGGTTCATTTATTATTTTCTGCCATCTCGCAGAACTGTCACGTAGTAGATGCACTACCATTTAGCACCAATAGATTTCTACCAGTTCACTAGAATATGCAAATAAAGCTTTAAGTTCAGTAACAGAAGTTTTCTGAAGAACTGCTATTGAATTTATTCCTCCTCATTATAAAACAAGCACCTTTAGACGGTTAACTTGGTACTGGACTAAGCTGCAAGTTTTGTGTGGGTGTTACTGTTGTTATTGAGAACTGAGATTGACCTTGTATACGTATCTCTTTGTTTGACTGTACTAGCAACATATCTGTGACATTTATTTATTTATTCTCCGTTAAAACTATCATGACAGGTTAGTACCCAATGAGATGAGTGTGGTCTCTTATATAAAATCTTAAGTATACACAATATTAAACTTACATGTTCAAACAAAAAAGCATCAATTTTACATAAGTTCTCTTCTATTTCAGTTTGAAATCTCATAGGAATTACTACAATGACTTGAGCGAGAAGCTGTCAATGGACCCGAGGGCTGTGATCGGCGATGATCCACTCTCACAGGACGATGAGGTAATATATAAATACTAACAACAATTTAACCATATTCACTTGACATTACTTTGAAAACACACGTTTAAGGTATGATTCCAAAGGCGGCTACTGCCTCCATAAAGTTATTGATGGTGTGGCCCGCACCGGGCCCGCGTGGTGGACTAAGGCCTATTAAGGCCATTCTGAAAAGAGACACTTGCCCAGCAATAGGACAGTAATGGGTTGAATTTATTATTATATTACTTTGAATTCTAAATATAATAAGCAAAGCATGTGCACCAGATAGGCCATCATGAATCGCTTCATTGTCGCGAAAACGACGACCTGCAGGCAGGTTAACGATCGCAGTATGATATAATTAAAATCGCCGCTAAACAATTACGCAATCTTTTTATTTTGAGAGGTCGTTTACCTTTTCAGTATAATGTATATTTATTTTATCAGGTGTATGAATTTTACATGTTTTATGTATTTATGTATGGGCCTTTGTAATCTGAAACATGTGTCACGTGGTATTAACAAAATACAAACGTTTTCTGTGTTTCAATATTGGGTTTTCCATTTGGTATGTATGGCCCAGTTTTTGGTTAATAAACAAATTTTTTATGAACTCATTTGATATACTCACAATTATTTGATTATGAATAAAACTAAATAATCATTTATTCGTCACCAATCATGGGAGATTCATTAATTAGTCATCAATCTACTAAGTCTGACCAAATTTTTACCTTACACAGCAATAGACTTTATAAACACTTTCAAGTCCCGTCTGACAGTGTACATACTTAACATGTATGGCAATGGCAAACAACGGCCACAGATTCTGTCTGGCCCACTGGCACTTTGCTATGTTCAAATTGACTTCCCTGTGTATCGTGGCCTTATTACAACTTCAAATATCACCTACTTTTACATAAGATATTTCCAGACTTAAACCTCCAGGGATTTGGGTCTTATTGTCCTGGATTCTTGATTTTTTTATGGCAATCCTATGTCAGTTTTAAATAAATAAATAAATTCAGTCTATTAATATCCCACTACTGGGCAAGGGCCTCTTCTCAGATTGAGAAGAGTAAGGCCTTAGTCCACCACGCTGGTCCGGTGCGGGTTGGCGAACTACACACACTGTAGCGACTTCTACCCGCAACATGGCAAAAACTAAAACACCATCTATCGGAGTGAAGCTGCAATAGAAAACCGTGAATCGCACTATGAAAGTTTACAACGATTCTAACACATATACGAATGTCCGACATCAATCGTCGGGCTTCTGCTCGCCAGGCTAACCACCTTGCCTGGTCGAAGGATCCTCCCTTTTCAATAGAGGAACGCTATATCTCTTTCCTCCTTCCATCAAGAACTTTATGGAACCCTCTCAGGTGTGCAGGTTTCCTCACGATTTTATCCTTCACCGTTAACGCATATGGTAATCAAATTCTGATCCGCACATGATTCCGAAAAGTCACACTCATGTCAGTTTTACAACAATAAATTATAGAAAACAAGGGAGTCATACAAATGAGTTAAATTCCATTCTTTATTTAACTAAAGATAAACACAAGTTGCTTATCATCTGCCTAGCTTTTTTCCAACTATGTTGGGTTTGTCTTCATTAATATCAGTATTTTACACGGAGCGACAGGTAATGATACTTTTTGTTTCAGAGTGTATGGAAGCAGCATTTCTGTGATAATGAACTCAAAACGGTGATACTACAAGATGTGGTCAGGACATTTCCAGACGAGCTTTATTTCAGAGATAAAGATGTCCAGGATATGATGGTGAGTACTTTTTTTTAAGGAAGTTAATTAAACCTCAAACGTCATTGATTATTTTATTTTCCAACGACAGAATAACTTTATGACCAATAATACGATACTGTCACAATATTATATTCAACCTGTAGGGGTATAGGATTTTCAATTAATCATGAGTCATGACTAATCGTCATCGCCGACACAGCGCGTGACAACACGGCTTATACCTGCTTCTCAAATCACAAGTTGGGGTGTATAATACTTGACTTTAAGCAGTGGCGTTGCGTGGGTTTCTGCCAATTTGGCCGCCCCCTTATTCAAGTCTTTAAAGAAAGGGGATTCCCCGATTTCGTCCCAGAATAAGGAATAAATAGTTCCGAGCTCATTTTTATCGGTCCAAATTGTGGGTACGACATAAATATGAAATAAAATTATTATTATTTATTGTGAAATTTTGCCACCCCCGCTACGCTACGCTACTGAATTTAAGCCTTACCTTATGTCCCTTAATTTTTTACCCCATTCGCGCTAAGTTGGCATTTGCTTCGTTGGCATTTTATTTTATCGAATCGGCACAAGCTATCACAGTGAAGTCGCTCATGGCGTACTGGAAAGATTAGCCAGTCGATGATGTCGAGGTGACATCGAAGCTGACTTTCCAGGGTGCATCAGACAATTTCATGATTCTTCGATTCGATTCCTTGCACCCTGGGCTACATGGGCCCAGGTAATTCCACATACTCGCTTAGAACATTAACAATGTCAACCTCTTTCTATATATGTTGTAGGTGCGGATCCTGTTCTTCTGGGCTCGATCGCACGCAAATGTGGGTTACAGACAAGGCATGCACGAGATTCTCGCGCCGTTACTCTTCGAACTGTATCTAGATAGGAAGTTCGCGCCTGACAATCTTGGGTAAGTGTTCCACTGCCTTTTTATAAGGTTAATTCATCTATTCTTGCGCGATTAGAGATCATGTCGAAATAGAGATATATAAAAAAACAAGAACATTTTCAGAATTTTTAATGCTCGTAATACGTACACAATGTTTGGAAGCATCCAGTCGAGGTTTTAATGAAATCTGTAGAGATACTTTCTCTAAAATAGACTAATATCAATTCGCGCGAGAAAACTTTATTAAAGACATTATTTTTTTGCTGCCAGTACATACTAAGTATGTTGTTTTATATTTCATGTTATCATAAAAACCTTTTATTGTTTCAGAGACAAACTGAAATATATTTTAAAAGAAGACTGTTTAGAACATGATAGCTAGTAAGTATTTAAATTGCATAGTATTTATATAGCGGGTGCGCCCGCGCCTGATACGCCAACAACGGCATTATTGCGTGATTTTTATAGGCACGAGTGTAAAAAGTCATAAAATTCATTAAATTTTTATGAGATCGGTACTACACTCCTTCATTTGCTACTGAGAATTCCCATACATAAAAACCCAATAACACTTTGCCGACCGGGAATCGAAACCCAGGCCCTCACTCAGCAGTCGCGCTTGATAACACTAGATCAGTGAACCAGTTAATTTCCACAGTTACCAATGTATTTTTGCAGCATGCTTTTCAGTGCAATAATGAAAGGCTTAGAACGATTCTACACGACGGGTGACATCGTACCTACCTCATGTGGCCGACTGCCCACTTCCAAAATAGCTCATGTAAGTATATATTACAGGAAAATATAATAATACCAGAATATTCTTACGATTGTAGCAGGATAAAATTATATAAAGGTCAGAGATGATGTGTTTTGTTTATTTTTAGAATTCCCTTTGTTTAATTTAAGGATGTTTTAGCTGTTATTATTGCAAATAAATATATAATGCATGACGCCTGTATTGCCCGAAGGGTTAGGCAAAGGCTATTGTACACCCACATTTCGCCGATGCTGTTATTGAGTCCCATGTAATAGGGGACGAGCCTATTACCATCTACCGAGCACAGTACCAGACTCCGTGTTGCTACTGAGTATTTCCATATAGAAAGACCCAATAACACTTTGCCCGAACCGGGAATCGAACCCAGGACCTTCTGTTTATTACAAAAAAAGTATTATTCCAATATTGGCAGTTTTTTTTTATATGTATACTGTGTATCTTGGTTAATTGTCTATGTTACGTTTCAGAATCCTAACGAAGTAGTAAGATATTTAGACAATGTGAGAGAAGAGTACTTAGTGCCCCTGGACCTCGAGTTGTCTACACATTTAGTTGAATGCAACATATCTATGGAGCTGTTCGGAATGTAAGTTTGTTTCATTAATATCCTATTTTCTTACCTGTTTTATTAAAAACTAGCGTACCAGACAGATATTGTCCTGCCTGAAAAAAATAATCCTAGAACTCGATCGCAGCACCACCTAACGGGTCAGATTTTGAATCTGAACCATCTAAAGGCTTACTCAAAAAAACACAAAAAAATTCATCATAATCGGTCCAGCCGTTTAGGAGGAGTTCTGCGACATACACGCGTACAGAAGAATTATATACTATATAATGTATATATATATTAATATGTGTTACAAATACATAGAATTAAACAAAACATTAATTGTGTACGTTCATACTGCCGATGTCAAATATATGAAATGTCATAAACGCTCGCAGCTAGAACTAAACTAAAAAGCTAGAACTTAATTTAAAAAAAAATGCGAAAACCATAGAGGTATACTATTTGATAAAAGAACCTCATTAACTGTTAAACTTAAAAAAAAGTGTATTACGGTTGAATTTCGACCACTAGGCGACTACTAGTATATGTAAAGATGTGAATTGTACTGCAAAATCAATAACTACCTTTATATTTCGAATTTTATAAGGAACCACTTTTCAAAATTGTAATATAACCTAATTAAATACCGCAATAATTTCTGCCAGGTTTAAAAATATCTTTGTCAGCGATATAATATGTATTATGCTCTATTTATGCAGATATCGTCGGCGTTATTTGCATTATCATTCCATTTACTTACTACTCTGTGCTCGATTCCTTTTTAAATGAGCCTTTGACCAGCTGTAGTCTCCGATTAGTTTAAAAATATCATCATATGATGGCGACTTTAAACCTTGTTGCAGCCGATGGCTGCGACTATTATTCGGGCGCGAGTTCCCAAGATCTGAGATCCCAAATCTATGGGGGTTCTTGTTCGCGGAGGGACCCATGTTACCGAATCTACACTACATCATAGTCGCCATGCTCGTCTGTATGCGGAATACACGTAAGTTTATTTATTTTATTTCCAGGGTTCTGATTTGGTCCTCATTTACCAAGAATGTTGGTTCTTTAAGTTTTGTGTGAGTCATGAGTATTTGCCGAGTCAGATGACTAGAACTGTAGTGCCTATAGTTAAAAATAAAACAGGCGATATCGCGGATATAAAAAACTATAGGCCTATTGCCCTGGCTGCGGTGATAGCGAAAGTGCTTGATAGCTTGCTTAATAGACAACTTAATAACCACATCAAATTGCACGACAACTAGTTCGGATTCCGAGCTGGGCTGTCCACTGAGAGTGCCATCCTGTGTCTAAAGTGGACTGTCAAGTACTACAAAGACCGGAAAACACCTATATATGCGTGCTTCCTCGATCTATCCAGAGCATTTGATCTGATCTCATCTCCTACAGTAATAATAATGTCCTCCAGACCGATTTCGGTCACGGCGGTCAATCTCACGGGATTACCCCACTACGCAGGAGCGCAAACACAGGTGATCTCTCTGTTCCTTCACTCTCATAGTCCGATGGGACGGCAATCCGACACGACCGGGGAGAGATCAGGCGCAGGACCAACGGCTTTACGTGCTTTCCGAGGCACGATGTGTATTCACATACACGAAGACCCAGATCCGAAACATCTATCTGTAGATCATACAAATATTTGTTTCGTGCGGGAATCGAACCCGCGACACGTAGTTCAGCAGTCGATCTCTCAACCACTGTGCTAACCGTGCCGTCATCTCATCATTTCCTACAGTATTCTTTGGAGTAAGCTTGAGAAAGCTGGAGCTCCATCTGAACTGATAAGCGCTTTGCAGTGCTGGTATAGAAGCCAGATCAATCAGGTTCGATGGGCTGGGACTTTGTCTCGGGACTTTGTGGATTGGAGTGCGGTGTGAGTAATGGGGGGCTGACCTCACCTACGCTCTTCAATCTATACATCAATGAGCTGATTGAGACACTCAGCAGAGAGCGAGCCGGCTGTTACATTGATGGAGTGTGTGTAAACAATATTAGTTACGCCGATGATACGCCGTTGAACGCCTCGATTTGTGGCCTTAGGAGGTTGGTGGCCATCTGTGAAGACTATGCCAAGCTTCATGGTTTGGTCTACAATGCGTGTAAGAGTGAGATCATGGTATTTGGTTCCGGCGGCGGACGGTGTCTGGAAACTATACCACCAGTCCTTTTAAGTGGAACTCCGCTCACACGGATACACAAGTTTAAATACCTTGGACATGTCTTGACCGCGGGCATCAAGGACGATGACGATATTGAGTGAGAGCGAAGGGCGCTGTCGGTTAGGGCAAATATGACAGTTCGCATATTTGCGCGTGGCTCACGGGGTGTTAAAATAACCTTGTTTCGTGCATACTGCACTCCTTTTTACACGTGCAGTCTGTGGGCCGATTATACGCGGAAATCGTACAGTGTCCTTCGCGTTCAATATAATAATGCGTTCAGGATATTGATGGGGTGGCCCTCTTCTGTAGTGCGGCAGGGATGTTTGCTGAAGCTCGAGTCGACTGTTTTTATACAACGATGAGAAAAAGATGCGCTTCCCTGGAGCGCCGCATGCGGACCAGCCCAACCTTATTTTGCGCTGTGTGGCGAGCAGACTCGATTGTTTATATTTATGTGAGTCACTGCTGCAAGCTGTCCACCTCAATGTTAGGTGTGTGGCAGTGATTCGCATGTATTCATAGTTTTAGGTTAAGTGATTAGAATAAGAATACTAACATAGGAGTAAGAAATTGTTATTAACAAAATTGAGTCATGTTACTTGTGAATAAAGATATTATTATTATTATATTACGTCGATGCTTTTATTAAGGCCCATGTAATTGGGGGCGAGGTTATTGCCATCAACCGGGTACAGTACCAAACTCCATGCTGCGGCTGAGAATTTGTACTTTATTGAAAAGTCCAATAACACTTTGCCCCACCCAAGATTGCGTGTATTAGACTACCGAGGCAGTCAAAACATTTGATAAAGTATTTAGGTATATTGCACTTGCTAAAATAAAATGAAAACATTACGTTAATAATTTAATTGCTTCTTAAGAAGATTATACTCTTAAAGTGCTAGTGAACGCCAGTTAAATGTCATGGTAGCTGCCAAAAATATGGGTGGGGAAGAGGTTTTATTTTGATATCGTCGACTTGCCAAAGGAGGGTATGTGCAGATGGTTTAGGAGCGTATATTCTGTTCCCCGCAGTGCTAGACCCGGACCCTGGCGTGATTCTGTCGGCGCTCATGCGGCCCGTGTGTCTGTGTGTGGGACACGTGTGCGCGCTGGCGCTGCATCTGCGCAGCCCGCTGCAGCACCCGCGCCCGCCCATACGGCACCACCAAGCTGACCACAAGTATGTTGCTCTATCGTCTCAACTATTCGTACACGATTTGTGTAGACGGTTCTCTAAAGATCGGATCAAACTGGATCGAAAGTAATATTTCAGATAGTTATCTGATTGTTAATTATAGTATGTTTTTCATAGCAACGCCGAAACTGAGGCCACAAAACCTTGGAGCAGCATAGAACAAATTCCGTCCGAGGTGCGGTCGGGTGCTGACGGCGACTCGGGCTCGGAGGGCGTGGCCGAGGGCGCCGATGTAGCGCGCGAGCTGGCCGCGCTGGCGCTGCTGCGCGCGCAGCTGCCCAGCGCCGCGGCCGCGCTCGCCCGAGCCATACCCAAGCCGCCGCCCGACGTGCAGCAGCCGCTGCAGCAGATACTACAGGTAATGTCGCACTGCCCTACACGCCGATGTAGCGCGCGAGCTGGCCGCGCTGGCGCTGCTGCGCGCGCAGCTGCCCAGCGCCGCGGCCGCGCTCGCCCGAGCCATACCCAAGCCGCCGCCCGACGTGCAGCAGCCGCTGCAGCAGATACTACAGGTAATGTCGCACTGCCCTACACGCCGATGTAGCGCGCGAGCTGGCCGCGCTGGCGCTGCTGCGCGCGCAGCTGCCCAGCGCCGCGGCCGCGCTCGCCCGAGCCATACCCAAGCCGCCGCCCGACGTGCAGCAGCCGCTGCAGCAGATACTACAGGTAATGTCGCACTGCCCTACACGCCGATGTAGCGCGCGAGCTGGCCGCGCTGGCGCTGCTGCGCGCGCAGCTGCCCAGCGCCGCGGCCGCGCTCGCCCGAGCCATACCCAAGCCGCCGCCCGACGTGCAGCAGCCGCTGCAGCAGATACTACAGGTAATGTCGCACTGCCCTACACGCCGATGTAGCGCGCGAGCTGGCCGCGCTGGCGCTGCTGCGCGCGCAGCTGCCTTTGAGAAATATATTGTTTCACTCTTAATCATGTTTCACCAATAATAGCTTTTGTTCACCTAAGACATAAATCTCATTATACACCAGTTTTCCTTATTTAAATAAAAATAATCCAGGTCTTTCCAACAAGCTTCTTTATGTCATCAATCCATCATGCAATCATTCCTCAAACTGTTCTTCACTGTCTTACTGACATAACTTCATCAATTCAGCTCGCAGCCCTCCTCCAATGCCGCAACCACGCGCTTATCGACGTCGAAACGGCCTTAGAAGCCGCCGAAGGTCAGACAACAGAAAAAGTTGGCCGTCGGCAATTGGTACCCGTCGCCATGATGACGAGGCGAGCTCCACCGAAACAGATAATGAAACCGCTGAACAAAGTGAAAGAAGTGCCGTTGAAAGTGTTTCATCAAGCCGAGTGCCAGAGCAGTGACTTTCCGTGTCTGGACCCGCTGAGGTTGAGGACAGAGTGACTAAGGACTAAGATCATGCTATACAGTTATTATCACTGATAGACTGTAAAACTGTGTGGATAAGTACGTTTTTTGTTTGATGCTTTGTATGTACGCTGCACTGTAGCGGTTTGCGTTAAAAATGGTGTCGATATTGTAAGGCAGCGAGCAAATTAAATTGAAAATATTGTTGTTTTACGTATAAGTCAAAAACAGAAGGTAATTCAGAGCTAAGTTTAAGTTTGACCCCTAAAAAAAAAAATATTTTGTACATACTCGTACAAAAATTTTTTTGCCCCAATAATTTGTTGGCCGATCTTAATGTGCAGATTGTTTCGATGTATAGTGTTAGATTTGGTGCTCCTGTGACCATGGAATGGCATCAAAAAACTAAATTGATAGACCACTTGTGATGGCAGCACAACTAGTAAAAAAATCGTTTTGGTTCCAAATTTTATTACGTTAATTTTTTCAGTTATATTTTGTTAACGATTTTATTTTGTGATATGTTTTAAAATATATTCTTAATTGTGTATATTTAGACTAGTCTGCTCACAAATAGTCATAAGTTAATTGTTCAAGATTAAATGGAAATTATTAATTTGTTTAATTATAGTGTATAATAAAAAGAGAATAGCGTATGCATTTAATTAATTATTAATGTGAATCTAATAAAAGAAAGAAGTTATATTTTTTAATCTGCCTGTATGAATCTGTGTGACGGTTTTGGGAAATGGTATGACCAATGAATGCTCTTGCGTTCAATTTTAGGATTATATTTGTTATGTCAATAAGCCGTAAGTTATCCTGGTCGAGTAGTACGTTGGGCGGTACCATTTATGTCGATCGTTACCAGAAAAATGCATATTTTCTATTTATGAATTATGCCCCCAATATAGGTTGTCAACTGCGAATGGAACCGTGCTTTTAAAATGGCTAGAAATACTTTCTATTCTATTATTATGGAACAAAAATCGTTTCATGAAACACTGCAAAAATGCATGGTGTATATTCAAAATAATCCTTGAAAATAAATGATATCCCAATATTTACCCAAACAAGTAAAGCAGTATTCGTTTACCTCAGTATTTTACTTCTGCTTTACTTATGGTATTTCAATGCTGGACATAAGACACCTAAAAGGGAAAAATCATTGAGTAAATAAAAGCTCACTCAAAATGTGTGTTAAATAGTAATAATTATTCTTTAGCAACTAAAGCCTTCACCATACAGAGGTAAACCGATGAAGATATTATGCCGTGTAAAAAGGGAATCTTTTTATATACTTATTTTTAATTTTCGCATTCGTCTTGCCATAATTTTGTTGTTTGTGTTTCGTGACACGTCGAACATATCTTAAACTTAATAAGGTTTTATTCGCTATACGATTATAATTACCAAACTAAGGTCATTGTCCTCTATCATTATACATACGGTCAGCAAAATTCATAAGTACACAGATAACTGACAATAATTATAATTATCTAGACTTTACAAGAGATTATTTGGTCGTGTGACTAGTCTTTGTTAACACATCTACAATCAACATCAAAGGTGATGAACAATCGACATTTTCATGAATAGTTCTGCAGTTTTAAAGTTATTTGATAAAAAAATTAAATGCACAATAAAAGATACCTGCAAATTGTTAATTATTTGCATACCCACTTAACACATGTCTAAATCTAATCTAATAAAATATATTACTACACATTGTATTATTCGACTTAAATATACAAATTATAAATATTAGCGCATTTATTGCAACGCCATTGGTTAGTTATAACGGCAGGGTAGATTTAAGTAATTCAATTAATGTTAAAACTTGCGTTGTAGGCATAAACTACTAGTGTTATGAATGACAGTTAATAATATAGTTAATTATATAATAAAATAGCGCTTCCTATATTGGGCCAACGTTGGGGAAAAGTTGAATGAACTCGAAATACTGATAATTATTCCAAAAGAAAATCTATTTTATTTCTATTTTGTTCAACTAGAGATAGATAAGTCACAATGGCCCACGTGTTGTTCCAATTTAACATTATATATTTTGTGATAGTTACATGCTTCATTATACATTTAATGTTTGAACAAATATTGGCTGTTATGAGAGTGATTTTCGTACAATGGAAGTTAGACAAGATAAGTGTATATTTGCTCTTTAGATATAAGCCAAAGAACAAGGATGTTATACGTATTGAGCCATTTCAATTAAAAAATAAATATATTTTTTCGTCGAAAAAGTTTTTTTCTACACACCTATGATTTTCGCTGAATTGTCAGGAAAACATAAAATTAAAATACCCAGTAATCAGTCTGATTCCTGATAAGGATGGGTAGGTTAATACATGATACAAAAACGAGTAGGCAAATACCTAAGTAGTCAGTGGTGGGCACTATGACCTATGTAAACATTGAGCTGGTTTGGGATCACGGGAGTGAAGCTGAGAACTCTCATTTATAAAGAGTTAGCCCAAAATAGAGAAACTTGGAGAGATAACAAACTGAGCAACGGTCTCACCTTTGCCCAGTTCTTTTATAACCTTTTCTTCTAGTTTGTCGTTTCATTGTGTATATAAAAATACGCTATATAAAAATAAAGGTCCGAGGCTTGTTCATGATATGTACATAGTGAATTCTTAACCAAGGTGCGTAAAACGAGTCGAGAGTCGAGATTAGACAAATGTCATGTCATCAGACACTCAGCCATCTGTCAATGTAATGTCAAATTATCAAACAAATACGAAAGCGAAAAGTGAAATGTTTTCGTAAATTATCTTGCTATTTACATAACATTATAGCGCTGTGATTAAAGATACGATGGCAGAATCAAAGGAAAAGGAGGAGAACCCACTGAACATTGATGGAAGTAACTTCAACCCCGACATGTATCTGGACTGTTTGCTGAAATGTGCAACATTGAAACAAGTTATGGATAAAGAAGCAGAAGTAGTAACCCAAAGCCAGTTCCTTCAATCAGAAATGCAAACTTTAGTCTACGAGAACTACAACAAGTTTATCTCGGCGACGGAAACAGTGCGGAAAATGAGAACAGATTTCAAGATAATGCAGGAAGAAATGAACAAGTTGAGCGAAAATATGAATAAAATAACTTCATTTAGCGCTCAGATATCCGATTCTTTGAGAGAAAGTGGAAATAATGTAAGCAGACTCTGTGGAACAAGGCAACTGCTGGATAAACTTCAATTCTTATTCCTTTTGCCTACTCAACTGAATAAAGCCATTGTTGATGGCAGATATGCTGATGCAGTCCATGATTACACCCACGCGCAACGAGTGTTACAAAAGTATGGCAATCAGCCATCTTTCCAAAGCATTCAAACTGAATGCTCAGAAATTATTTATGGATTAAAGAAAACTTTGCGAGAAAGGCTGCTTAGTCCAGATACATCAGCATCGGAGTTAGCTGAAAGTGTAGGCCTCCTGAGACAGTTACAAGAAACTGACTCATCTCTCCAGGACATCTTTTTAAGTTGTTCAGAAAGCCGGCTTGATCAACACTTACAAGGTTTAAGTTCAATGGTAGAGAGCACTGATATATTAGAATGGGTTGAAAAATGTAACAACACCCTGTTAGCAGACCTAGGCATCATTATATCATGTTACCATGATATGTTTCAAGATAAAGAAAGCACTAACATTCCAGATTTTGCAGACAAAATCATGTTACAAGTATTCCACCTTTTTGAAGAAGTTGTTAAGAGACCAGATAATATTGGAACAGAAATACTAATCAGAGGATTGGACAAATTCTTTAGGAAGCTACAGGCAATGACTGAGATAATTTCTAGTGACACAATGTCCAATCAAGCTATAGATGTTGTCATACAATGTATCAATCACAAGGCAACCATTCAGTACCAGTCAATACAATCGCAGTTCAAGGATAGTCTAACAAAAGTAAGACAATCTTTAGCAAGCAAGGGGACTGATACACCAGATCTAAAGGACATACTCAACTCTCTACAAGTATACTTGATGCAGAAAGTTCAAGCATCATTATTGGATCTCATGGCATTCTTACAGAATAATCTTTCCTTCGGACTGAAAATGTGGTGCGCCAAGGCAGTTGCAGATACTTGTTGGAAAGTAATCTCTGAGACAATGATTAACCTCTCTGATATGGTAAAAAAAATGGCCTGCTTACAAACATCAAATAATAACATTCCCTTTGAATTGCTCTTAATATTAGCTAAGTTATGTCTGGAAATGCAAGAGAGTGGTGTATCCACACTACACACTCACTTACTAAAGCTATTAGAAGAATCTGCACCAGGATTGACAGTTGAAAACAAAGACACCAACAGTGTTATGGTGCATCTCTCAACAGCAGCTCAAGCCGCTCTGGATTCTGAAGTAGTATTCATTGGACAGACAGCAGCACAGATGTTGAGGGTGTCTGTCTTAGCAAGGGATTGGTTGAGGGCTCCAGAACCACGGGGTCCAAGAGCCGTATGTCGCAGAGTTGTAGAAACACTGGCAAGTGCAGATAGCGCCGCATCACAACTATTCCCGACAAGCATCAAACCGTCTAGTGACTCTAGTCGGCGTACTATTTGGTCTCGTGCACCATCATCGTTCTCACCACTGAACAGAATATTCTCGGAAAGAATTGAGGTATTCAGTCCAGCTGGGGCAGACCGAGCTGCTTTATCTAATGGAGCTTTGAAGGTAGCTCTGAAGGCATTAGTCGAGTGCGTAAGACTACGCACTTTCGGCAAGCATGGCTTGCAGCAGTTGCAAGTAGATGTGCATTTCCTGCAACAAAGACTGTCTTGTATGGGCAATGATGAAAGGTTGCTGAATGCTCTGCTAGAAGATGCGCTCGCGTCTGCGCAACTGAGATGCGTCGACCCACAGTTGATGGAACCTAGTATTGTAGATATCATATGTGAGAGAGGATAAATATATTAGATTTTACGAATATGTTATTTATAAATTAATGTATATTCAATACTTCAGTGTGATTAATTGTATCATTATACATATATAAGTAATCGGAGAAAATAAACCCATCTATAAATTTTAGACAATTTATTTATAACCCATTAATCAAAATTGCATCATCATATTAAAAATAATGATATCATCTACATAATATATAAAATTTTATGTTAAATGCTTCTAAAACATAAATCTCACAATACGGACTACCTACTCTTTTATATTTAAGAAATTAAATTTTACACTGTTAGTCACGAGAATACAATAAACATTATTTAAAATTAAAAACAACATAATATATTACCATTAGAAACAGAGAAATTGATATATTTTGGTCCTAGTTCACTAAATTTGGGGAGTATCATTGTATGAATACTCGTAGACTAACAAGACGCCACACGATTGTCAATTTTCTGCAAACAACATGACGCTATTATAACTAACATTCAAGCAAGTAAACTTCAACTTTCATATATTTATGACTATCAGATTAACAAATCGCAAATTTACGCGTGACATTGTATAAACACTACAGGAAAATTTATCTAGAAAGCGCCAAAGAATGTATTACATATCTACGCTTAATGTATGTTAAAAAAAATTTAAATATCTCAACAACATGGTATTGTTTCTGGTAATGAACTATATGACGTACTTTTATCGATAAAATTGCAACTTCGAAATCACTATCTCGAAGTCTAAATATCATCGGAATTGAGGTCTGCTGTTCACATAACAATTAATTGATTTATCAGAGAAATCTGATTCCCATATTTCTCTAATCTCCTATAATAATGATGAAAACATACAACGAAGCACTAAGTAACCATAACTATTGAGAAGCTCAATTCATCATAAGCATTGTATTATACAATTCCTTTCAAATCAATATATAAAACAATGTCAGGAATAAGCTCATAAAACATTATAAACTTCATTAACTCTGCTATTATTCTAATATAATTTTACAACATAAGTTTGCACCTTCTCGCAATATTTTTAGGCTTATCATTTCGAAAGTAAACATAAATCATTGAATAGCGAACATTTACAGTTTAACTGAAAATTACAGCGTGCATAACGACAATGCCAAAGGAAATCTATCCCTAGATCTAATAAAACATAAATATTTACTCTTATACATAAATCTAAACTCTAGAACAAATTGACAAAATATACTTATTATTTTAAGTTCTCATTTACATATAGACAAGATCAACGCTTACCTATCGACTCACGATAAAAATATTGTTTTTGTTGATGTATCATTTCATCAAACGTGTAAAAATATTTTTATTTAACAGTGGTCCGTTTGTTACGATTGTGAGCGTTGTGATGCGCGATTTTATCTAAACATTACTAGCGGTCCCTTTACTAATAAGCTCCCAAAATCCTAGGGAACTATTTCAGTCCAACTTCGTAACACGAACCAATCTCTAAAATAATTATTAAAATATTTATTTATTATTTTTTTGCATAAGTTTTCTCATTTTCTCTGGCACAGGCACGCCTCTGTGCGCGCTCGTTCTCTTAGGCTTGACGCTGGATTTGGCCTCAGACTTTTCAGGTTTGGGCTTCCTCGCGTCGGCCGGAGTTTTTGTTTCTCTGTCAAGGGACTTTCTCGTAGGTTTAGCTTCGCTTTTGTTCGGTTTTGTGTTAGTAGAAGTACAGCTATCACTTCGTGCACTTGACTTCCTCGAAGCGGGAGTTTGCTTGGGTTTTTCTGCGGCGCTAGACTTGCGGGGAGCTGGTTTGATCATAGGTTTTACTTCGGGCGGTGGTGACCGTCGGCGACGTATTCGCGGTGGAGTGTGCGCGAGCGTTGTGTGCCGCGATAATAACGCGGCGCTACTAAATAGCTGCCCGCAATCGCATCTGTGCTCCACTTCCAACGTCCCTGAGGAAATAATCATAATTTTGTGTAAATTAAGGAGTAAAAGGCAAACTATAAGAAGAAATATAGAAAGCAAAATGTAAATAGGTCAAGGAGATTTATTATTAGGAGTAGATAAATAAGAGTATGGCATGACATTGACATGACAAAGGGAGAATAAGTGCTGAATTTATAAATAGACAGGAATAAGTAACTTACTTCTTTTGATTTGCTTCATCGGCGAAGGTTTGTGCTTGGCAGTGACTGCTTTGCCCAACGATTTTCTCTTTGCTATTCCACTCAACGACTTTCTCTTATCAGCTAATGATTTCTTTTGAGTTTTCCTTTCTACATCTTTAGGTGTGCGCTCTTGTGCGGTTTTCGTTGGTTTTTCAGGAATGGTTTTTGGGAAAGAGTATTTTACAGTTTCACTATCGTCAGAATCCGTCGAAGGCGCTGGTTCCACTTTAGGTGCCTTTGCTACATTTTTCACTGCAACCGTATTAGGTTCGATGGCTTTCGGCTTTAGACGCGGTATTTTGGGTGGGTGTTGTAATGATGTTCTTCTCTTAACTAAGTCTTTGGAGTTCGGCCGCTCTATCTGGAGAGAGCTACGCTTATTGGCTCTGACTTTCATGAAAACTTTCTCTTCAGATGTGTCTTCAAGTTTGAAGTTCGGGTTGAGCATGTACCTGACTTCATCGTCGTCGCTCGATTCTACTGCTGTTTTGCCGTCACCAGCAACGGAAGCGCTAGTTTTGAGGCGTTTGCTTGCACTTGCTGTAGATTTCTCTTTGAAGGAAGTTTTCTTTTTAGGAGTGTCATTAATTTTTGTATTTTCTTTAACCTCAACCTTTTTTATTTTCTCTGGAACTTCTGTTTTTTCTTCTGTTTTAGTATTTTCTGTTTCCACGAAATCCCTCTTTGCCGGACCAATTTGTGATTCTACAGGTGGAGATTCTTCCTTTGTTAGAACCCTTTCTACCTCCTTAAATAGTTCTGCAGGTTTTTCTTTACCTACTTCAGGTTTTTCTGTACCTACTTCAGGTTTTTCTTCAGGCAATTCTATTTCTTCAACAGCCACCTGTTTGTCTTCATCGTCTTTTACTTCTTCAATTACAGGTTTTGGAGAGTCTACAAGTTCCAGCTTTTCGTCCATCTTCGAACACTCACTCGGGTCTTCTTCAACTGATTCAATTACTTCCGATTCCTCGGTTGGTTTAGCCTGCTTAGACTGTCTTTTCTTTCTTTGGCAGATGATGGTATGTTTGTTCAGCGAGTGCTCGTTGGGGAACACCATGTAGCAAAGTGAACACTCATGTATTATGTCTCTAGTCGATAGTGAACTCTTAACACTTTTGTCGTCGGATTTTTCCGAACTCGTCTCCACATGTTGCTCCTTGTGTTCAATCAGGTGATGTAGTTTTCTAAATGTTTTCTTACAAACCTCGCATTGATGTAAAGTTGCGGGCTTCTCGACATTGTTTTGTGGAGCCGTCGTGGTTTTCTGTCTGTTTATACCATCGTGTGTTTCCCTGTGCTCCACTAAATGGTGTAATTTTCTGAATGATTTGTCACAAGGCTCGCAGCGGAAGCCGGCACTTGGGTCTTCACTTAATTTGGAAGTACCCGCTTCCTTTTCAATTTTAGTGTCTGAATGTTCTGAAGAACTCTTTCTTAGAGATCTCGCAGTCACCGGGTTATGTATAATCCGATGCTGAACTAGATGATGTAACTTGCGGAAGTCTTTCTTGCAAACTTCACAGCTGTATACCGATTTGTTTGTGATCGGAGCGTCCTTTTCAGTTTTCTTTGCAACCGGAGCCTCTTTTTCCGTTTTCTTTGGATCGTCTTTCTTGTGCTGCAGTTTATGGCTGACCAAATAGGATAACTGCCTAAATGTTTTACCACAAAATTCACACACGAGATCATTACTTTTGTGCAGTACTTTGGCTTTTGGTTTTGATGTGGCTCTGGATTCATGATGTTTTCTTTCGTCAACTTCTTTTTCCTTCTTTTCAGGTTTTTCCTTAACTGGTGTATCCTCAATGACGATAACATCATTGATCTCATCAGATTTAGTAACTGAATCTTTGGATTTACGCTTTTTTGGAGTTTCTTTTCTGACGACAAGTGGTTTATCGTCCTCGAGGTCCATATCATCGGATTGACTTTCCCGAGATTTACTATCGGATTCTTGAGATTGTCTTATTCTCCTTGGACTTCTCTTGTCGGAGTCAGATCGACTTGGTGAAGGACCCGTGCAATGTTTCACGTGCTTGAACACTACGTTCTCAGTTCTGAATAGTTTGTTACAAATGGGGCACACGATGTTCTCGTTAATTTTTCCCATGGTCCAGTTTTCTTTGATGATTTGATCATCGCTATCATCATCATTATCATCATCATCTGTAGTTGTATCTCGTTTTGGTGGCTTGGCATCTATCAACCGCGGCTTCTTTTGTGGACTTGGCACTTTATTACTATCAGTTCCTCCGTCGGGAAGAGGATATTTTCTTGGGCGACCTCTGCCCCTCTTCACAGGCGTACTTTGCTGACTATCAGAATTTGGGGAATCACTAATAATCATATTTTCTGATTGGTGCTCAAGTAACTCAGCGGCTTTAACCAAATTGTCTATTGCAGAGACGGTATTTTTATGAGCCACGCTATTGTCGTTACGATTGATAGTCTCTTTCAGTGGATTTTTCATCACATCTCCTACGTGTGTATTTTTCTCGTCCATTACGGCATTAGAGCCAAGAAGATAATATTTCTTACGCATTGGATATTTAACAGTTTTATCCGTTTTATCTTCATCGGCCTTCCTTTTCTTTTTGGGTGACGCGTCGAGTCCTAAATCTTTTGGTTCAATAAGTTCTAGCTCAGGTTCATCAACTGGCGTCAAAACCTGTTTTCTCTGATGTTTAGTTTTTGTTTTAACTTCCTCTTGGGATTTTGTATCATCAGTCGTTTCCAACGCATCCGACTCTAAAGAGCCACAAGTGCTAACCGTTATATTGTCTGATTCAGTGATAAGTTTCTTTACAGGCGAGAGATCTTGACCCTGTACATTTAACTGACTTGGAACAAACTCCATATTATTGTCCATAAAAACAACCTTTACTGGTTTATCTTCAATGATAGTAATTGGAAATTCCATCTGTCGTTTAGCTGTTAAAGCCGACTGATAAGCTTTTTGTAACTTTGACTGGTTCCTGTTAGAGGAATCGTCATTAGTAGGGCCGAATTTATTTGAAGGCTGTAATTTCGTGGGGTGGGTATTATGACGAATATTTTGGTATTTAAACGTAAGCTTTGCCTTAGGATCGACACGTGCTATGTCGTTCCTAGAGTAACTCTTTGGACATGGATCTTTCTCCACTACGGTTTGAATTACGTTATGTGGATCTCTCCCATCGAAATTCACAGTGAGGCAATTCTCATACGTTATGGAATTTCGTCTCGCGAATTTGTCGAAATCTTTTTCCGTGATAATAGATTCTTTCTTAATAGCATCTGTACTAGATTTGTCCGTGTTGGTATGAGATAACTTTTCCTTGGTTAGAAGCTTAGGACCTAGATTTTTTTTACTCAAATCAATGTCTCCTGTTATAGGCTCATGCTCGATTATTTCATCATCTGAGTCTACTTCAACAACAGATTCCTTGACAATCTTTTCTTGAGTTTTGTTTGTAAACGGAAGAAGATTCGGTATTTTGGTAGTTTTAGGGGGTACTGGTAGTTTATCTTTCTCTACTTTGGATTTTTCCGACTTCGCCTTAGGCTCTGTTAATGGAACTTGGGGTAATTCATGGGCAGGTCTTTCTATAAACGGAATGCCATGTAATTCATTCATTTTCATTTCTATTGCGTCCAAAGTCGCTTGGTCTGTTGGCTGATAATTTTGTGGAAATTTCCCAGTTTGGGAGCCACTCGGATCTTTTCCTGTGTTCAAATTTGATTCATCTTGAGCTAATTTGAGAGGTAAAGGTGTTCTGTGTATCATATCTTCAATGGTTTTGTCAATCAAGTCTTGATAATTGACTTCCGTTATTTCAGTAGCTTCTGCCTTAGTTACACTTGTCACAGTTGCCGCTGGTAATGGTTCGTTTTGTGTTTCCACTGTAATATCTTCTTTAACGGTAGTATCGTTAGTATCCGCTATCGATGTAACTGTTTCAGTCTTTGGCAGTAATTTATTGTCTTGAGTATCATCTTTAATAATTATGGTGGTTTTGTTTGTAAATGCCGACTGTGTTTCATTTTTTATATTGTGTTTATTAGCTTCTTGAGTTTTTGCATTTAAAGCATTGCTGGTTTGCCTTTGACTGTCAATTTTTTGGAGAACATCTCTTCTGTTGAGGTCGTTGGAATTTTTCAGCTGATTACTGGTAGATGGCGTAGCAGTAGCAGGGACTCTATTCTTTATTTTATCCAAAAACTCTTTTCTGTTTGTAGCTGTCCATTTTCCAAAAGGCACAGCAGCTTTGTTATTGTTGGTTGGTTTAGTTTCATCAACGGTAGGCACATCTTTTTTATCTTCAGGATCGCTATTCATTTCTTTATTTTGAACCGAATTAGTACCGTCTGTTGATGTATTGCTAACACCTTGTTTGGAGGTACTAGGTACAGCTTCATCTTTTGACACTTTAGCCACTTTGACATCTTTCACACTTTCCACTTTGCCAGTAATTGTTTCTTTTGGTGGAACCTTTATGTCTTGCTTTTCATGCTTTTGGATGATTGTTTGAGGTTTTAATTCTGGGGCGGGTTGAGACTTCTCGACGGTTACAGATTTTTGCTTCTCTACTACACTGCCCACTACTTTGTCACTGATTATTTTATCTTTTCTAGAGACTTCCACCTTTACCTTACTGGAAACTTCCAAGGGTATTATGGTCAGTTGAGATTTAGCAATAGTAATGGGATTCCGAGGTTCTTTTTTAGGCGATTTTTCAAGAATATTACTTCTTTTCTCTGGTGTTGGCGTTCCTACTGTAGGAGTTTTATCAGGAGTTTCAATTACTGTCTTGTCACCTACAATTTTGGGCTCATCTTTTTGTATATCTTGTGGTTTGTTTACCTCCAACGATAATTTTTGAGCACCTTCTGCTTCACTCGTAGCGTACTTGGTTTGTAGTTGTATTTTATTTAGTACAACACCTTCAGCTATTTCTTTCAATGTACTAGATTTACCTTTTGCAGATTCCGATGTTGTTTGATTATTTTCAACTTCGACCGACATTTTAGATACATTGGTAGTTGATTTACTGGATACTTTGTTGCTAGCTATTTGTGGAATTCTTGATTGAATATTTTTTACACTTTTCGGCAAGACTGATGTCTTGTCTGTTATTGGTTTTTCTTTTTGAGTATCAGGAGTATAAGTGGCAGCTTTATCAGCTCGAATATTTTCACCATCTTTAGCATCCTTTATTTTACCATCTTGACCACCTTCTACCAGTTTTGGTTTATTGTCATTCTTAGTTTTAATATCTAATTCACTAATTGTATCCTTTTGAATATTTCTTTTAATATTTACAGCTGTTTCATCATCTACGTGACTTGCTGGGAGCTTTTCTTCAACTGTGGTACTGTTTTCATTACATGTTATTATGTTTTCTTCTACATTATTTTCATATATTTCACTATCTTCTATTATAATAATTTCATCTACGTTTTGTTGATCTGGACTTACATCATAAATAATTTCTTCAACTTTGGTCTCATCTTGCCTATCACCATGAGTATTGTCTTCAACTATTGCTTTAATTATCTTATCATTTTGAACACCTTGATCTTTTTCACCTGTCCCTTTGTTAGCCACTTGCATAAGCTCGTCAACCTTTGGTTCAACTTCATTTATTTTAGTAACATCATCTACTTTTTCTTGGTTTATACAATCAATTTGATCAGGATCTTCGATTTTAGCCGCTCCTTTATCTGTTTCCATATTTTCACCAATTGTAACTACAATTCCACTATCAACGCTGTCGATATTTTTTAATTCTTCTTCGTTCACATTTTCAGTTAGTATATTCTCTTTTGATGTTACTTGTTCTTTATTTAACTCTTTCTCTGTAGAATCAATTATGCAATCTTGTTCCAATGGAACAGTAACTATCTCCTTTCCACCACATATGACATCCACAATGTTTTCTTTAGTTTTGCTCTCTTCCAAATGAAAAGTATTAACATCATCACTTTTCTTGGCATCTATAGTTTTCTGATCTGTTTTTTGAGCTACAGTCTCAGTTAAATTAGATTCATTAATAACAGTTTCCTTCTCTGTACTAGAGATTTCATCTATTTTATTATCATCTTTGTATTTTGTAGGTGTGTCAATTGGTTTCTGCTTACAATTATCAGTATGAACCTCAATAGTCTTCTTGACATTATCTGAATGTCTGTTAGGGTGTAATTGTTGGTCAACCATAGTTTTTGTTAATGGTATACGTTCTTTATTCGGTGTTGAGTGATATGTCATAGGTGTGAAACTCCCTATCACTGGCGACTTTCGTGATTCACTGAATTTCATCATTTTCCCATTCAAATTGAGTTCAGCTTTGTTGTCAGGTGAAGTTTCTTTAATCATTTCATATTCAACCTCGGTAGTTGTTAATATTGGTTCTTTTTTCGGAGTCTTATTCTTCCTTTCAGCAACTTTGTTGCTAACAGATTCACTTATGACTTTATTGATATCTTTTATAGGCACATGTGATGATATTTTTTTATCAGCTGTCTTTCCTTCTCTTGCAGGCTGAAAAATGGATTAAAAAAATTATTTTCTGCATGTATATGTTACTGGATGTGCCGGTTTGTACTAGTTACATGTGATGAAAATTCCTTTTCATAAAAATAATATCATTTTCAATTTCATTTATTTCAGCTGATTATATAAAGAGTAACTATAACATTTCTTACCACTTCTTTTGGTACTTCTATCTCTATTTCTTCATAAACTTCTAAATTACCCTCTGCATTTTCACTGAAAAATATACAATACTTGTAATTTCTTCATTGTGTAGTCATTAATTCTTGTAATTATCTTGTTTGTGTATGAATGTGAGATGTTTGTTTGTAAACTGTACCTATAATGCCACTTTCCAAATAACATTTGTTTTTTAAAGAACATTGAAAATATCATGGTAATGAGAATACCCAAAGGTTGTAGAAGTTTTACTTTTCTATCAGCCTAATTCATCATTTTATATAATTCCTATAAGTTTTGTTGTTCTTTAATCTAGCAGTTCAAGAAGCCCTGAGAATGAACATGACTATTAACACTGTGTGATATTCTTGATACATTTAGCTACCATCCATAAAAATTATTGTAATCCAGTGAGTAATTATACTATGATTTCATAAATTACTTGCATACTTGAATAGTTAACTATATTAACACCCAAATTGTTTTTGTTGCTGCTTGTAATTTAAACGAGTACTGCATTTATGTGTATATATGCATATTATGTATGTTTATGTATGCATGGCTTTCGATTGTTACTTATAATTATTTATTATTTATGAATAATTTATTAGACTATGATAAAAGGTTTATCATGTTAATAATAAGATGTTCTAGAGCTACTGATGAAATTGTACACCAATTAAACAGTATATGCCAGTTAACAATAACAACTTCAATAACACAATAATATAAATTTGTGTGCAGTGGTAAGCATCTTTGATACAAATTTTAAAATAAAACATTGATTCAATTCATAGATAAGACTTTAACTAAAGCCAAACCTTTTTATTGGAATTCAATTTCTACAGTAGAATTTTACATTCATGAGAATTTCACAGGTGTATCTAACATGGAATATATCACCAATAAATAAAAAAATCAATTGCACCATGAGTGCATTATAATAAAATGTGTACTATTTACCAATGCTTAGCAGAAATGTGACCTAACAAGCAAAGAGTAAACATAACATCTTGCTTCTAAGTAGGTCATTCATGTTGATGCCTATTTTCAGAATAGTACATAAACAATATTATAAAAAACAAAAAGTATAAGCTTTTGTAGCAGAAATACAATAATTTTAGTTTTTTACTCTTTCTTACCAAAGTTCAGTATCTATGCAGGTTCTTGCTAGTCATTTTGTCTATTAGACAAACCAATGTTAAATTCTCTGACAAAAGAGAAATTAAGGACCAGTAGCAAAAAAATTGAGACTACTCAACTATTAGTTTTTTTTTTGTGCATCATCCTGCAATCTTTTGATATGGTTTGAGCTGCAGTTAAATACTATATAACAGTCAGTCCTTTATAGGAAATATATAATGTGCAGTTATATATTGAATAATGCCCAACAACAAATAGTAAACAAAATATTTAATTACTCACCGGACTTTGAGGAACTTAAAGCTTGTTTGCTGCTGATCATCATCAATTATCTGTACAGCGGCCAGCTCCTCTTGTCCCTCCTTCCTATACAAGTACAATCCATTACCAATATCTATAGCATCTACATTTTTACCATCAATTTGTAGCACCACTTCTGTATCTTTACTAGCTATATCTGCCTCCTCATTCATCAAGGTAGACTCTATCATATTCTCATCAGATTTATACTGCATGCTCTCCTCTTGCTTCAGTTCTGAATTAGACTTATCATCAATGTCAACATTATCATCAATCACCAGCTCATCGCCATCATAGGAGTTGTCATTATCATCAAATATGTCAACACCACCCGATAAAATGTTTGCTGCCTCAATCTGTTTACCGATTTTGTAGCTATCTAACATATCACTCTTGTTCCCGATCGGCGACAGGTTCGATATTAAGTCATCCGTGTTTGTTATGGTCCCTTCGGAGTCAGTGGTGGTGCTAGCCAGCGATACATCTTTTATGGAAGATATGTCGAATGTAGAGTCAACTTCTGACAGAGAAAAGTACTTGGAGGAACTCTCGTTGGCGGTCATGAAGGACTCGCTCGGCGGGGACGTGGTGTCGAGCGTGGAGTCCCGCGAACCCCCCGCTTCTCCCCGCAAGTGGCTCAACCTATCCATTTGCACACTTCATCTGCTGCGACAACAGGAAAACGACAATTTAGTAACAATACTCTTTATAATCACCACACAAATCCACTTCATCGATTATAAGAAAGCTAATGAAAACATTTGAAGGTTGGTCGATTAATTAGCACCTAGGTCAATAGCAAAGAACAGTGAAACTTTTAGAACAAACGATAATCATACTGTGACACTTTCGATAAAAATATAATAAATCACGTCGTACCAAGTTAATATTTAACGATAAAGTTCTCAGATTAATCTCTTGAATAGAATGTTTGTATTATATCTATAATAGAAGTTATAATAACAATTTTATTACAATTTTGTTAAAATAACACAACACATCAAAAGATTAAAGATGGACGCCAAATAGCGATGTTGCCGTTATTTTGCATGTCATTATGTTAATAAAAAATGGCAAAATAAAATTCATATATGATTTACTTTGATTATTTCATAAAAACTCCATTGAAAATGCATTGATGTATTGTAAAAGCAAGATATGAATCATGATTATTTTATATTTTGCGTAATACGCGTCCTTTTTAATATATTTTTTTGCTTTTTTTTTTCGTTGGCAATTATTTCACACAGTAATGGATGCTGCTGATAATGCTAAATACCTATTGCTTGGCGATGTCAATGACCGATGTGGTTATGAAAGTATTTAATTCAGTATCTAGCATAACATACAGTGATTCAAAGTTAGATATGATTTGTTATACCAATAACATCTAAAATAGCTCCAGAATTATAGAATAGTGCAATATATAAATTCTATTGGGTAAAAATGCATTGTAAACGAGAACTTGAAATTGCCGCTAATTCTTATCAAAAGTAGCAGATAGGTTTTGATAAACCATATGTGTTTTAAAATAACGTAAAATAATAAATAAAGATATGAACATCCTTCAATAATTTTTCATGAATCATTATTACAATTACAATACTTTGAATTCTGATATTACCAAAAAAAATATTTTATGATATTAATAAATTTTAGAACTTGAAACTGAAATTACGATCAACGTATTGTTTCGTCCGTATTCAAAAGTAGACGTGTTCACAAAGGCTATAAAATATAAACGCGTTATAACGAAATATTATAAATAAAGCGCAGAATATTTTTTTATGCTAAAATATAGCATTACAGCATTACAACTGCATTTGATAAATATTACTGGCGGAACAAAACGCTGTGTGATACATTAATAAAGTAATAAATATGCGATCTCGTTGTTTCGTTGTATGTTGTATCTTACACAATGATAGTAATATATTAGGTATACCTAATATAATATACGTACAATAATTTTATATTTTTTTCAAATAATCATAACTGTTTAGAACAGGTGACGATGTTATTTTGCCAATTTGAATATTTAGTAGTTGTGTAAATTTGACGAATTAAGTTCCTAGGTTTACGGGAAACACCTAGCGTACAAAGATCTATGCAAAAAGAGGTAGAGTTGGTAACGCTGCGTTAAGCGCAGATACCAGACTGCGGTAAAAATATATAGCAGGCTGCTGTTGCTATATTTTTTTAATGACTATTTTTACGTACAATTCAAAAACACCCCTATTCAAAAGGTGCATTTACGAAGTTATTTTAAAATTATTATTACCGTATTGTTTTCCTCGTAAACGTAAATTGTATTAATTAGCGGTGGGCTGTAGCGTCTTTTTTGGATAACGAAACGCAACTGTCTATCGGATATCAATAGCGGTTTTTGAAACGCGCTATCCTGCTATCCCGCTATTGGCCGCTACTTGTTATAGCGACTAATAGCGGGATAGCGGTATAGCGGGACAGCGCGTTGCATCAATGAGCATCTAAAAAAAGCTCATCATATAAATCTGACAATTAGATACTACAAAAGAATACACGTGATTTTGGTTGTCGGAGAGGTCGCTATAATGCGATAGTGAGGTTTTGATGAGCTTTTTTGCTTTTTTTAGATGCTCATTGATGCTCAAAATTCGTGAATTGTCATTGTTGTTCCAACAATAAGGGCTGTAGCGTCTTTTTTGGATAACGAAACGCAACTGTCTATTGGATATCAATAGCGGGTTTTAAAACGCGCTAACCCGCTATTAGATGTTAGCAACTTTAGCGTTAGCATGTTAGCAGGTTATTTCAAATCGGTGAAACCAGCTAACCGCTATTGTGACGATAGCTCGTTTCAATAACGTTTATGTTGCGCAACAATCACCGCTAGTATTAATGTTACATGTCAAACAAGTCAATGTCAAATAAGAAACGTTATTTTTGAAACTTCATTGTTGATCATAGCTGTACGCTTTTAGCTTGTATTTTAATTATATTTAATAATTTTTGTGTCCATCAAAAGTTGTTGCATGTTATATTATGGCGCCCCGAGAAACTCCAAAGCCCTCGACAAAAGTGCAACGCACTGTGAAGGAGACGCCGGCAAAAGGCAGGTCATCTCCCGTTGGGGCGATAAAAAAGAGCATTCTGGTTAAAAAAACTGTGGATAAAACTCCTCTTAAAAGTAAGTAACCCCTAAAATGACACCGACTAAGCCTTATTTCGTTCATAACCTAGAGATTTTGATTTCTCGTCTGTAAAAAAGCGTTCTTGTTGAAGTTGCCATTGCATGCTGAAGTTATGCTATACAATACTTTTGTAATGAATAGCAACTTAGAAGACGCACAGTCCCAAACTAAACCAATCAGAGCATTCTTTGAGGGACAAATTAATAATACAGGATCATCAGTGTTTATCAGACATCTATTTTGTTCTCTAGAATGAATACATAGGTCTGTCTTCTGTTCTGTAGAATATATATAAATTCTTGCAATAGTTATTGCTGTGTCCCTTTGTTCAAAATTGTTACAGATTTCACAACTCCTAATTTTACCTTTTTTAAAGCATACTTATCTTAATTTCCAGTTGGCAACACAGGAGTTGAATCCAGAACAACTAGACAACGCACCAGCACTGTTCCAAAAGTTTCCACTCCAAAGCCCAAAGATAATAAATCAGTTCCAGTGCCCGGCAGTGTGACCAAGAGCGCCAAGAAAGCATCGTGGAAGAGGCGTCCTAAGCCAGCTCACTCTGGAGTCCCAATCCCGGAGAAAATGAGAAAATTGATGGAGAAACAGTTTTTGGATTCGGAATTTGCACTATGAGCAAGATAATTTCGTAATAGATTTTATTCATTTTACCTGACATTTAGATGTTTTGTTACATATGGTACTTGATGCCTTTTAGATTGTATGTTCATATAGAATAATCAATATACAAGACAAGCCTTTTCAGTATTGAAAATGTACAACTATGTTGATAATAAGCTAATTAAATAGGTACACAGAATTTTACTTCAAGTTGAGCACAATGTGTAATTTGTGAGAGGTCTAAGTCCCATTGGCATTGTGTAGGCTTAGTTGTTATTTCATTGTACAATGTAAACAACAAAATTTGCAAACATCACTATGAGTTAATTTAAGTATGTGTAAATTATTATGTCTGTCATAACTCATATGGTCACTTAAGTTCTGACCCCAAATAAGTCATTTTTGGTGGCTTGATTCCGTTCACTACAGAGTCGAAAGACAAGTAATTATGGCCAATCAGATACAAGAAACATCCAATAGAAAATTGTAAAAGGAGTTTAAAGAAACAGCACAATCTCCATAAAACAATCCTAACCTACAACAAAAACATCACATAAGTTGGTTTAGTTACAGTTTTGAACTTGCCTATCCTACCCATTGCTCTTAAAATTTACCAAAAATATTTTTTCACTCTCCTGTTAAATTGCTAATTTTGACCTATCTGGTGTTAGAATTTAAGTGACCATGATATCTTAAATGAATAGTGAATAAAAAGTTTTCAAGAAATACAATATTTCCACCAATTTTGATAGCTTTATCATAGATTTAAAAAAGAATGCAAATTAGTATTTTGCAATTTTTAGGGTCATAAAAATAGCTGCTACTTTTATTGAATTTATGTAGTATCTGACTCTCCTTAATAATTTCTAATTATTATTAAGTTTAGAGAAATGGATTAGGTTTATGCTACTGGTGTAATATAATTTTAATTTTGTAGAGTTAGCATTGTCCTCTCTAAAAGGAGGCCTGTGTCCCAGCTGGGAACATTTACAGGCTGATGAGGAATTCTTAAATCTTGTGCCAAAACTATACAATAAGATGTATATTAAAATGAACACATTAAATATCTAAAAAAAGTACTTTAAAATTAAGAGTTGTATATGTCTTAAGATTTAAATGTACATCCCACTGAATTGAATTATGATTAAATAGTACAAGTGAATTCTGCTAACATTAAGTACCTGTTTATTACTATGTAAAACGAATTATTATGCTTATTGCTAGTTGTATTTTATGCTTATTAATAGTATAGGACTTTATGATAATAAATGTATATCATATTTATGGATTTCATTTTTATGCCTGTATGGATATCATCATCATCATCATCATCAGCCAGAAGACGTCCACTGCTGAACGAAGGCCTCCCCCTTAGACCACCACATCGAACGACATTCCGCCACTTGCATCCATCGGTTGCCCGCGACTCTCACAATGTCGTCGGTCCACCTAGTAGGAAGCCTTCCTACGGTTCCTTTCTTCCCCATCGGTTGTCCGTTCTTCGAGCGATGTGGCCTGCCCATTGTCACTTCAGCTTGCAAATCCTGAGAGCTATGTCGGTGACCTTGGTTCTTTGGCGAATATCCTCGTTCCGGATTTTATCGCGCAAAGAGACTCCGAGCATAGCTCTCTCCATTGCCCGCTGTGTGACTCTGAGCCTCTCTAAGAGGCCAACAGTTAACGACCACGTCTCAGTGCCATATGGCATGTATGGATGTCATCCCAACGGAAAGACGTCCACAGCTGGACATAGGCCTTCCCCAAGCATCGTCACATCAACCGGTCCTTTGCAGCAGGAACCCGCTGGATGCGGGTACCTAATATACTAATGCTACCTATAAAATGTTAATGATAATCCCCTTACCCTCGCTGAGGAAAAGAAAGTCTGAGGGTTGTATTTTAGTACATATCTAAATTTATGCGGTTATTGAGATCTGCATAATATACACAATAATACTCCGAACTCAAGGCAAATATTAAGAATTTACATGAAAAATAAAATATCGTGACCCGAGAATGGAAACAAGAATCTCACTCTACTCGCGTACTTACGAGGACTACACCAATGAGATAATCAGTCAATTCTATTTCGGGTGAAGGTTTATCAATTATAAATAGGATCCCAAACAGTGGCGGACTAACAGGGGGGCGGAAAGGGCGGGCCGCCCCGGGCCTCTGATCCTGGGGGATTCCAAACGCCTCCATGTTCCCTTGATCAAATCCTAAACAAGACTTTAAAAATATGCTTAGTACCTACCTAAGAGGTCGTTTGGAGTTAGGTTTTATTTTCCTCATCCATATCCATATTCTATGTATGTTTAAATTTCACTTGCAAGATTTTAAATAAACATCAACTTCTTTAACTAGGGGCCTCATTCAGATTTGCCGCCCCGGGCCTCTGACGGGCTTAGTCCGCCATTACTTCCAAAGCAGTAATAGCCTAGCGGTTGAACGCTTACCTTTCACACCGTAGGATCTCAGTTCAAATCCGGCCCGCACCTATTACTTTTTGTAATCATGTGCGGATCAGAATTTGACTATCATTTGCATTTACGATGAAAGAAAACATCGTGAGGGAGGGTTCCATAAAGTTCCCGATGGTATGTGTAGGCCGCCAACCCGTACCAGCCTAGCGTGGTGGACTAAGGACTAACTCTTTTCATTCTGAGAAGAGACCCTTGCTCAGCACTGGGATAGTAATGGGTTGAATTTATTATTTAAATAGGGTCCCAACTATGCAGTAATACCTGATTCGAACCCACGATCTCATTCCTCTTCAGTCTGACGCTTTATCCGTTGGGCTATGTGCGGATTCGATTAATTTACAAATCTTGAATGCCACTTAACTTTTGAAATTCACAGCACGTGCAAGGCGGTCAGACATCTCAATAATATTTATTAAAAAGTCGGCTGTTTACACGATTCTTGGTGCAACGGTCTTTGTGTCCGGCATCCGGTGTCCGGGCATCAGGCTAATGATCGCTTAAAGAGTGTTGGATAAGGCCTACAAGTATTTATGATTTAGAGGTTCTCATAGGTATTATAATTTTGCTGCTGGCCATTAAACCCATTGATGAATTTATTGTGAGAATCCATAAAATAATGGCTACCTTTCTGCTTGGCTATGACTGCTAAGACTATGAAGAAGTAAGTATTAGTAATATGTAAATTTATCGACTAAGTAATACCAGAACGGCTGTATCTAATACTTTGGGTTGCAGATGGCCTCCGATCTCATACATCTTGCTGTGCTACGGATGAAAAAATCGCGAAGTCTCGTATTGCTTACAGAGGCACGTGCATAACATATTGCGCTGCGTGCTCTTTTCTGAGATCAGTGTTGGCTTAACTGTCCGGAGTTGAAGCAACCAATCAGCCGCCAGTCCAAGTGTCAGGGGGAGGACCTTAATACCTATGTACTCTTTTAGTTAAATCTTACGACATTCTGGGGTGAGCCATCCCTAAAAGAACACAATTTACATGATGCCAACGAACTACTTTATCGAAGGCTACTTCTGAAATAAGAAGATGATTATAAAACAATACCATATAAATTCGTATGAGTCTTTTCGATACGATACGTATAGACACGCAATTATAATACTTATACCGAGTACCAAAGGACTATAATTGCGAATTCAACAACCTTTTAAAATACCTTATTAATTAATTCTAGCCAAAATAATTGATAGTTCTCAACGTCATCCGTCTGCGAATTGTCACCATAAATTTTGTGTTGCTGATTAATGTTCTTCCTATAAAACGACAAGTTACTAGTTCTACACATTCAAATGATTAGACAATAGGTTAATCTATTGCTTTAAAATGTTAAGGGGACGTCTTTTTGGAAGCTTGGCTTTAATTTGGTGGGCAGGTATTTGGTATAAAGCGAATTTTGAGTGTGTATCTTTTGAGAAGTGAGTAGAAGCTTGTATTGTACGTAATAACTTCGGGGTCATGTTCCGACTTCCGAGTTGAGATTTAGTGGACCTGATAATTCTTATGTAATGCCTCTACATAAGAAAATATCAGGTGAATTTAGTATAACTAGCATTCTTGCGTACCTATCATCTGTACAGGTGCGGATCCAGCCCTCAAAAAAGGTTGTGGTCACAGCCACCCGAAAATCGGCCAAGTGCGAGTCGGAGTATGAAGTCGTTCATGATCAATATCACTATATTGAGTTCATATTCTTCATTCCTACAAACGAGATGTTTGGTAGAAGGTATTGGAAATAATATCATCAGTCTATCGACCTATAGGTATATTTTCTCGCTACTCACACACGCTTTAAAGCTAGAATCTGAGAGCAATGATGCTCTCTGTATAGGCCAATTTCCTTATTTTTATCTTCTAGATTATTATTTTATGTGTGAGTTCCAGAGCACAGAGTACTTCCAGAGTTTCGCTTGAACCTGACTGCTGTAGGTACATTTGTTGCTAGTGTTGCAATTTTTAAACCAGAAAGCATTGTCTTGCCAAACATGCATGATTTTGGTGATATTGACAACCCGTTTAGCTTTCGTGGGTTCGATTCGCGTATAGTATCAGTTAGTACAGATACAGCTAGTTATTCCAGGTGTGTGTGTGTGTGTGTGTGTGTATGGAGTTTCTTGCCGGTCTCTTCTCCATAGGACCTACCCCCTTTGGAACCGTGCGCCAAGAGTCTCGACTTTTTAAAAGTGCCTGAAAAGGCCTCCTTGAAATAAAAAACTTTGACTTTGACTTGACTTTGTGTATGTGCTTGTGATACAGGAGATATCTTAGTACCTATAGAGCAAAGGTTTTTTTAAAAACAAACTAAACGCCCTTCTATTTATCTCAAAACGCCCCTCACTTCTATTATCGTAACAAAAGACTGATGGCGCCGAAGTATTTGAAATTAATGAAGCGATCGTTATCGAAGTTCGCCTTAACGAAAAAATAATTTGAAATGCGAATCGCGGACATTTTTATTTGATCATTGTCTGGTGCCGCGACGTGCAAGCCATCTCAATCCATCTCCTACGATATATTATGATACTTTATTACACAATGCATGGCATATTTTAGGATTAGTTAGCTGCCAGTCTAGATGGCTTATCGAAGGTATTTGGGTGACTACTTAATGCGACCTATTAAGTAATCTATGATGCAAACGAAAAACTGTTGCTGCACATGTTTTTATAAATGATATTATGTAGTTTAAAAATACTAAAAAAAACACGCTTTAATCGCGCACTAAAAGATATAAAATAATTAAACTAACCTTTATTTGTTTCGATATACATATATGCAATTATTTACTCTTGCCATTACTTTTTAGTTTTAAAACAACTTTAACATATTTATTATAGAGAGGTGGAGATCGGGCTCAGTGTCACTTACTGGGAGAGGTCCGTGTCCAGCATTGCACGAATGTAGGCTGATGATGATGATATTTATAACTTAAATTAACTGTTACAATTTCTGCTTCTTGGCTCCATCAAGCTCCTCTTCACTAATTGTATCTATAATGTACCAATGGGATTCGTAAAAATAAACTCGAGGGGTTTACTAATAACCATAAAAGATTTCCACTATCCACCTTCAGGATGCACCATCAGACCTTCATCACCAAGAGCAATGTATTATTGATCGCAGATTAAATCGTCGTACGTATGTCTTAGGTATTTCAGATTAGTTTTTGTAGGTAATTTTTCTCTGTTGCCGAATTGCTAATCTCTTTGGAAATCTGTCAGGTGACCAAAAAATATTGCCAGTTGATCCTCAGAACATATTATGGAATAGAAGGGGCAGTAATAAATCTAGCTTTACTGTCTAAACTTTATCAAAAATATCAGCAGCTGTATTTCATTTTTTTTTTATGCTTTCGAATCTAAAACATATTGATTGAGACCTTGGTAACTTTACACCTACTGAATAAGCTATTTGTTCTACGTATGAAATCACTACGACCCGGGTATGTCTTAAAACTGCGGCCAGACACCGGAGGACGGGCAGCAGCGTCCTCTCACTAATCGGTGAGCCACTGCGATCCCCAAGCCGCCTGCCAAGCGTGGGGATTATGGCAAATGTGAAAAGCCTAGATGGCGAGATGTCCTAGACGCGTACTAGAGGAGCTGGTTCGAGGTAGCGTAAGATAGAGATGGGTGGAAGAATTTGAGGCAGGCTTTTGCCCAGCAGTGAGACAGTCTGGGCTAAATAAAAAGAAGTTATTATTATATTGTTATTAGCAACTTTAGTACAACTTCACCATTTACAGTAAGGCTTTCATCATATTACGGATGTAATCGGAACTAATATTTAGTTGGTATGAATTCAATGTAAAAGTATCGCTACAAGCGACAGTAGGTACCTCACAGTTCATCTTTTAGTTGTCATCGTACTTAAACGGTGTTCCTGGAAGCTCGAGCAGATATTCTAAGCAGCAGTAGTCCCGTCTCATCAGGTGAATCTTGCCACGCCGGCAATGAGTGTAAATACTAACTATGGTGTGAAAAAAATCGTAACTATGGTGTGACCTTCCACACGAAATGATCAGGAAAACATATAACCCCGAAAGCTCTAACGCATTGTGATACTTACCTTCCTTCATAGCTCTTCAATGATTACCATCCTAAACACAGTTCTATATGCAGTATTTAATAATCCTAACTAATTTACAGGTTTTTTAGGTTGCATGTTACATTATTTCTATCACACTTTCTGCATGTGCATATATTTGCGGGCGGGAGGGCGGTGCTGTGCATGCACCCAAGCTTGCAGTAGTTTTGGCGGAATTAAAACTAAATATTATAGTTGTATATCTTATATATCGTGGATTTCCGCAAAGTAACGCCTGATTCCATTCCTGATTCAATTATCGAAAGTAAGTTTGTTTGTTTGTTACCTTCCACACCTAAACCACTGGACCGATCAGCATGAAATTTTGTATATATGTTGTCAGGGGTACAGAAAAGGACATAGGGTACCTTTCATCCAGAAAAAAATTACTGTTCCCGAGGGAAAGAATAATAACTTTCGACGGTCACAATTGCTTTAAGACGCTAGATGGAGCTACGTGTGAGCCGAAAAAATGACCGGGTTCGTATTCAATGCGGGCGAAGCCGCAGGCAGAAGCTAGTTATGTTTAAAACAGTCAGCCATTCGTCATCGAGTTTAAAGACTCAATGGAAGGTAATGTTTTAAAACAGTTCTCTGAGACAATGGCCTTGCTTTATAGAAACTTTTAAATGGTATAAGGTACCGTTATCCTAGGTCAAACGGATGATACGTGGTGGGCTTTGGTCCACCCTAGAATATAGTGTCGAGGCTGACCCGTGCAGATTTTAGCCGGTAGGAGTCCGGCACACTTCGCTCCTCGGCGGAGGATAGCCCATGATTGTGTAACATAATTACCAACAAGAAAACCTACACTGTTCTCTCATACTTTTCCCACATTATGTTCATAGCAGGATTGTTAAACAGACTTTAAAAGAGTATCCATGGAGTTTCTTGCCGGTTCTTCTCCATAGGACCAACTTTTTGGGAACGCGCAACTAGAGTCTTCTAACGTTTCAAAAGTGCCTGTGCTAGGTTTATTTGAAATAAATTCTAGTCTATTCTATTCTATTCACTATTGACGTAACTTGTTTATTAACCGTAAAGCTTGCGATTCCAAAGGTGCTTTAGGGTTAGATGGGAGTCTCAATGATTACAATCGTACAGAACTAACAATTTTTTGTTTGTTATCTGTATACATCTTGTTTTTTTTATGTTATGTGCCGTTGTTTACTTGTTTCACGAAGACCACCTACGTTTATAAAAAGAACAATTAATCCAAGAATCCAATTATCATTTGGTAGCTTATTCCATAGACAATATCAATAACATTTCGCATTCCTGTGCAAAATAGAAGGAACCCATTATCTCATCGTCGTCTATCGTAAACACGTTTTTTATCAGACCCCGCCCCCAGATAAAATCTACGCGCCATGCGCCATATCGGCTGCGTTTACACCGTATACGAATTCATTAGTATTCAGATCACGTTTTTGAGTGCTATTAACAATTAAGTTTAGGAGTCATCATGATTTATCGGCGGCGAGGCTCCGCCTGTCCGGTGTGATGGACGCCGATCCTATTAGACGTCCACTGAATTTTTATTTAGGTGCTGGCGTTTCAAGTTATAGGATTTGGCTGTATCTAATCTAATCTAGGATGACCATTCAATTTTGTTTCAAATCTCTTCATAATTCACGTAGGGTTCACGTTTTTTTGAATAATTATCGTTCTTCTTGGTCAATTATATTATTCGCTAGCCCATTAGTAACGTCGCTGATTAAATTATAATGAAATTCCATACTTTTGAGTAATTTTAGAATTGAATTAAATTAATGATATATCATTTCTGTATTCACGTGTTTTCCAATTCGATCGTATTCACAAATGCCTCCGTTTTTGAGATTTTATTAGGTTTATAACTTAATGCGTTTGGATCAAGATTGTCATCTGGAGGGTACGGTTATTTTACGGATTTCTTCTATCTCGACTGAAGTCAACTTAAGTCAAAAATTTACTATAAGAGTTCACTCAAATGCGTGCGCACGATTTTTTTCATACATTTTTAGGGTACACTACTGCGACTACGACGACTATATATTCCATATTCCCGTTTCAGCGTGTACTTACCAAACTACACACTACAACGGAAATATGCTTCATTATACTAATTCCAGTGTCATTCCGGGAGCATTGCCTGAGCTAAAGAACTTTAGTAAGCCAGTTGGAGCTTGCACTAGTATCTACTAAGATAATTTTTTTTGTAATTAGTTGTAACTTACCTGGAGTATCTTAAGTAAGTTATTTCTTATATATAACCGTTATACATTGTAAATGTGAGTGAGATCTAGGCTGAACGCTCTTAATTTCATTAATTCTCACGATAACTGATGCATGCTTGCACTCTGTTGCGACAGGTTAGCTCAAATAGTTATGGCACTTTCTTCAAAAGGCTATTCCATCCTATATTTGTCTCACATAAACCCTTACATCATTACAATCTGTCTGGACTTTAAAATAGACTTTGACCCCTGATTTTGTTTCGGCGTTTCTTCTTAGGGATAGTCATAGGAAATGCCGACCCCATCTAGTTTTAAAAAGACGTGTAAAAGTGATTGAAAAATCCTAATTGCAAAATAAATAATTTCATTTCATTTCATTTCATTACGTACTTTATTTACCAAAGGAAAGAGCCTCGACGAACCCACAGATCGTCCAGTGCACCCAGATCAGCCTCGATATTAGCATTGTTGAATGGCAATCTTTCCTCTACGGTATAGCGATTTCCATATGATAGCCGCTGCCGACTCGACAGAAGAAGAATTTGTAAAAAATGGCCTATAATAACGTATAAATCCTACTAATCCTATCCTACTATCCTATCCTACTAATATTATAAATGTGAAAGTTTGTGAGGATGGATGGACTGCTGAATTGATCTGGATGAAATTTGGCACAAAGATAGATTATAGTCTGGAATAGCAAATAGGCTACTTTTTATCTCACAAAAATGCACGGGTTCGTAAACCTCGCGGGCGAAGCCGCGGGCGGAAGCTTGTATACAATAGATATATCAGTAAAACAGCCATGGCAATCTCATTATGTTTTGTTTTTCCTAGTATTTTTTTTTGTTTTTACATAATAGACTACATTATTCTCGCATTCTCTTACCAAGCATGATTGCTAGATCGATTTATTTTAAAAGAGATTCCATGGAGTTTCTTGACGGTTCTTCTCCATAGGACCTACTATTTGGAACCGTGCGCCTAGATTTTCGACTTTTCATAAGTGTCTGAATTGATTTACATGAAATAAAGATATATTCTATTCTATTCTATTCAAAATAATAGTTTGTAACTTGCACCACACACCCAAAGTGGCGTATTTAATATCATTGTATGAAAATTAATACGCGCCATGATTTAAACACGCTTAAATCGTACTACTGGTACTTTCATGATTAGATCTTATCAGTAGATGCGTTTGCACATATAAATATGTGCTAAAAACGCAATGATCACCAGTGGCAAAAATCTATTTGCATTGAAACGACATTTAAATGTCCTCTGTGACATTAAAAAATATAGATACACGGATAATAACCGACGTAGACTCTCATTGGTCTAATGGTCACAAGTGCGACTGCTACGCGTGAGGTCTTGGCGTCGATCCCGGGTTGGGCATTGTTAAAGGGTTTTTCTGTATGGAAATTCTCAGTAGCAGCACTGACTCTGGAACTGTGGCCGGTAGATGGCGAGTCTGGCCCTTATTATATGAGACTCCTTACCGGCATCGGCGAAATGTGGGTTAACAAGAGCACACCTCCAGCTTACCCTTCGGGGAATACAGGCGTGATGCTATGTTATATTATTATCATCGACGTAAACATTTGTTACAAATTGTCGTCGGATATGGGTTATTCATTTAACTTTCTTTAACAATTGCAAAGTAACTGACTTTTGGTTATAACGATACACGATAGTAATCCGAATTTATTTAATAAAGGCAGAACAATAATTTAGGTTGCGCAATATTCTTTAAAAATGACTCCGCTCCTCAATTGAAACAATGCAATGTACAGTGTTAAATTGTCGAAATTGAATCCAGTCTGAGGTAGATCCCCAGTACGAGATTTCCTCGTCAATATGTATGAAAAATAAGAGCGTACGCATTTGAGTAAACTCATCGTAGACGCGCGCGCATTAATTTTAAACATGTATTAGTCCCCGTAATGACGAGCGTCTATCGTAATTATCTAGTTGGCAATGATACCTACGCAATTAACATAGGTTATCGAACGGTGTCGTAATTTTGAGCATAGTTCACATCCACACCTACTCTTAATTGATATTCCTATGGTATAAGAAAAGCTCACTCAAGAGGGGCTGGTCTGCTTCTAGCCTTCTTTCATCATACGACCACCAATGCCATTACAATATTCCGGTACGAGAAAGTTGAGAGACCCGCAATGGTTACGGCAAGGCCTACGAAAACACGGAAGATTTGGCCTACGGCGTAGGCTAATGCTACGAACAAAATTGAGAGAGACTACGGTTTTATGGAATAGGCACTCACATAGTTACACTTAGCTTCAGTAGAAATAACGTTAGTTCCGTACTCGATTCTCAATAAACACCACAAGTGCCCAAAATAATATAGGAAATTAATCAATACTCATCAATGGGAAAGACGGCGTTTAAATACATACAATAATTGCCTTAATAGCTATTGAACTATGACCTTAAAAATTCGTAGTAATATGCTAATTAATACATTATTATCTCGTATATTTAATGATGAGGTGACTCCAATAAGCTATGAAGAAATGAATGCAATGAATAAATATTGAGGGGCTCGTAGCCACAGAGCTACCACGCAGATCGGTCGATTTGCGAGGTTAAGCAGCTTGACGCGGTCAGTCCTTGGATGGGTGACCATTTTTCACATAACGAGACCCCTCCGTGCCTCGGAAAGCACGTTAAGCAAATGGTCCCAGGTGTCATACGAATACTTACGACAGTAATCAAGGGTGTTTCGGCTGTGTGCCTACTTTCTGTTCTGCGGTGACTGGTCTGGTCTCGCCGCAGCACCTCCGTGCCGCTCACACGGTCGCACAGCGTCGAGACCAGACCAGTCACCGCAGAACAGAAAGTAGGCACACAGTCGAAACAAGGGTGTCAGTAGCCCAAAAAGTATGACGATCGGTTTAGCCTTACCCAGAGGCGTCAAGTAATAGTGTCCTCCAGTAATTTTGTGGGGAGGACAGATGGAAGAGGCTCCGTCGAAAATATTGGTATTTAGCCGCATCTGGTTACACTCGAGGCCGACCCCAACGAAGTTGGGAAAAGGCCAGGCAGATGATTACATATTTCCTTATCATCATCATCATCGTCAGCCAGAAGACGTCCACTGCTGAACGAAGGCCTCCCCCAAGGGGGAGGGGGTTGCCATAATCCCTACGCTTGATAGGCGGCTTGGGGATCGCAGTGGTTCACCGATTAGTGAGAGGACGCTGCTGCCCGTCCTCCGGTGTTTGGCCGCAGTTTTAAGACGTACCCGGGTCATATTTCCTTATACATACATATTACTAACAACCTGCCCCGGCTTCGCACGGATAGCACACAAAAATATAAAAAGCAAAATAATAAAAAAATATGTTTCCGGTCGCTATCAAACTGCACAGGGCTAACAGCAGACTAACCGCTGGACTAATCTGAAGTTTACCTAAAAAATTCATTCAAATCGCTCCAGCCGTTTTGGAGTCTATAGGAAACATAGATACACACATTAATTTTTATATATATCGATAGATAGATAGCTATATGTATGTGGTCTTCTAAAACCAGCGTCAGGTGGCCAGTATTATAACTGACTCTTGACATTATGCTGAGCTGCGGCCCCTTTGGCACATTACGGGCTATTTTATAATTCATTTTATTTTTATTTTGTACTTGTTTTCTTTATTTTTCATTAATTATTTTTTGTTGTGTGCCAATAAACTTTTTATCTTTCTTTCTAAACTCTTTTTCTTTCTACAATCTAGCTTTTTATAAGGTGGCTTGGTATGTACACATTTTTGGTTTACATTTAGCATAGTCGAAGGAAATCTCGATCTAGACGTGTTACGTGTGCCATTTTTACACCAACGTTACACAATATATTGTTTACTTTGATAAACTATCTCCGTACAACAAACGAAATGCCTTTTACTTGTCATGGTGATTTGAATCACCAAATCACCATGGAAAGTCTGATGGAGAGCATAAAACGTACATAATGAAATCATAATCATTAATCTCAACAGATTATATCTATTAAAATTGTATTCAAGAGATTTTAATATAACAGTATAACTACTTACTTATAGCTCCATTTCGTTTGTGGTCGCAAGCGCAAATGCTAAGCGTAAAGTCCATGAATCTATTCTCGGTTCAGACAAAGAGATTTTTTTGTATTGAAATTATCAGTAGCAATTAGGGGTTTTGAACTGTGCCCGGTAGATGGCAATAGGGTCAACCCCTATAACATGAGGCACAATGACATTTACAGACCTCTGGCTAACCCTTCGAGACTTGTAAGCCGCTATGTTTTGTTCATTGTTACAATGCATGGAATAATTATAGTTGACGGAAGAGACAATATAAAGAGATTGATGAATTCAGGCACTACACATAAGGTTTGGGATAAAAAATATTTTCGGTATGGACATAAAAGGCATCCTTGTAAAAATATAGGTTATTTTTTTCTTGCAGGCAAATGCACTTTAAATGCAGTGTTTAAGAGAACTGGAAAACCATTAGTACAAAACCATTATTTAAGTACATTCAACGATAAAAGTAAATTGGACTTAATTTTGAAATTAATTTACTTATCAAAAATAGTTCTAGAGACTGTTTCGTTGGTTTAGTAGTCGCAAGCACGACTGCTGAGCGTGAGGTCCTGGGTTCGATTCCCGGATCAGGCAAGGTGTTATTAGATTTTTCTGCATGGAAATCCTCAGTAGGAGCATGGAGTCTGAAACTGTGCCCGGTAGATGGGAATATGCTCGCCGTCTATTACATGCGACTTAATAACAGCATCGGCGAAGTGTGAGTGTATAATTAAATAGTACATCTTTGCCTAACTTTTCAGCGAACATGTGAGAAAAAAAAAAGATCATTTAATGTCTACTACTTTTGTCAATGCCTATACAAAGCTCAGCTACTTAAAGGTACATTTTTTACATTGATATTATTAATGGTTTCAATACATATTTACAAATTAACCGGTTGTCGACCACTGAACATGCAGGCCTCCTAAAAGACCGATATTATGAGAACCGGTCGTAATAGATTTTTTAAAGATAGGTACTTCATCTTTGACGTGCTTGACAGTAGGGATGTTACGGAGGTGGATTTATCGGAGGCGGAATCGGGGTCGGAGGTTCTCGTAGTGACCTCCGCGGAGTCGGAGGTGAATCGGAGTCGGAGTCGGAGCAAATCTACGAATTTAAAATGTAAATAAATAAAAAAGAAAAAACTTGTCGCAACTCGTTCACTCTTCGTTCATCAGTTGCACAGAACACATATACTCAGTCAGATGTCAGTGTCACATAGAAAGCGCTCAGTAGCGCTGCAGCGATGGCAAGTCATAACTTGTAACTCCGATATATACCTCCGTTTTTTTATATCGGAACCGGAGCCGGATTCGGAGGTGTAATTTTAATCGGAGGTTCCGACATATCGGATTCGGAGTCGAAGCTCCGTAACATCCCTACTTGACAGCCTCATGGGTTAGTGGTCACAAGTCACAAGATCACAAGTTGAGCGTGAGGTCTTGGGTTAGATTGCCAGGGCCAAAGTGTTAATGGATTTTTCTGTGAGTAAACTCTCAGCAGGAGCACGGAGTTTCTTTTTTTTTAATTTGGTATTGGCAATAGTCTCGCTCCCTAATACATAAACTAATAATGAGGGGAGGCCTTTGTCCAGCGTTTCTTCTCAGGGATAGTCATAGGAAATGCCGACGCCATTTAGTCTAAAAAAGACGTGTAAAAGTGATTGAAAAATCGTAATTGCAAAATAAATAATTTCATTTCATTTCAGCAGTGGGATGATGCAGGCTAACAGTAACAGTAATAAAGGCATTGCCAAAACGTGGGTGGCCAGTACACCTCTGCCTAACCTTTCAGGGAATACAGGCGTGATGATATGTTATGGTGAAAGATGTTTTTAATTAACCTACATGTGCATATAATGAGTGTAATTACTTCAGATAAGTACTACAATTAATTCGTTATCAAATAAATAATTCCGTTATTTTGCACTCAAGTACCTTTTCAAGAGTGTTGATACTTCAGCAACTACTTTCATGAAAGCGTCTCTAGATAGATGTCATCCTTCTAAAAATATGGAGTGACATGTGGAACTTTCTCCATTGTTGAACATACTGTACAGAAATTACTCTCTAGCAGCACGGAGTTTGCCTCTGTGCCTGGTTGATGGCAATAGGTTTGCTCCCCCTACACTTCTGTCTAACCCAAACACAATAGTATTATTTTTTTCGGTTGTCTTGGGCGAGAGCCCTTCATGGGCTCTGCTCCGCTTGGGGGGCGGAGGGGTGTGCCGGACTACTACCTACCGGCTAAACTAACCACGGTGGTCCGCCTCGACACCATATGGTGGGTCTCGGTAACACTTAGAAGACCACAGTGAAGCCCACCACAGTGCCATGCCAAAAGGCACTTCCCGGAGGGGATGACTGATGGCCACGTGCCACGTCCCGAAGGAGACTGTACAGAGGTCCCCCCGTTACTCTCGCTAGACACAATAGTACCTACACCTCTGTCTAACCTTTCAAGGATACAGGCGTGATGCTAAGTAATGTATGTTGTAAAATTAATTCAATTAAATTGGTCGATTTGGGCCTGGCTGGCAGATATCAAGTTTAAGTCTTCAAATATTTGGTTTTGCTCACGATATTTTCTTTCACCATGAGTATTGTGTAGTGGTGATGAATGTGCACAATAGCTCATGAATAATCTGACCGATTGGTGGAGGTCCTTCTGAACCTGGGCTTACTACTCTCTTATTCTCCCCATTTACCGTATGCTCAAGAAATTATGGGAGCCTCATCATCATTCTCATGTTCCTATCCCATATTATTTGCGGTCTTAATATGTCTTTTTCTTCCATTCATCTCTATCAGACGTCACCTCAGAGTTCAATTTCTTGTCCGCCATATCTCTCGCTTCAATTGAAGAGCTAGGCACCTGGCGGTGTAGCATTTTCCATTATTCTGTCCAAAGCTAGCTCCTTCATTTTTTCTATATGTGACTGCATTTGCCTTCTCCTTAAGTTGGTCTACATACTTCATTCTTGACCGTCCCCTCTTTCGTTTTTCCTCCAGTTGTCATTCTATTATGTTTGTTATAAATGTATCATTTCTTATTAAAGGTCCAATAATTCTCACCCCTTCTTCTTTCTGTTTGATTCAAAATTTGCCGCGTCTCTTTTACCCTTCCAAATATTTCTATGTCTTTTTTGACCATGATACGTTTTCCATGCGACGCCAACACCACATTCCGCCATGTCACATTTCACAAAATCCATCCACCTTTTCTTGGGTTTGTCTCATCCCTTGTATCCATCCATATTCGTACTAATAACTCTTCTTGTAAAATGGTTTTCATCCCTCCTTTTCACATGTCCAGAGTCTTCATGACGTTTAATATTCTTTGCTTCGTTCAGTCATCTCAGTACTTGGCAATATTATACCTAAGTACTTAGTTTATTTTGTAAGACAATGAAATCTATATTGTGATACTTTCTGATACAGTGTATCATATTATTTTATACACACTGGCTTTCTTACTGTCTGTTTCTTACACAAACACGCATGCGTACTCATTACATTGTGCGTACCTACATGTCAAATTGTAAACCATCGAATCTATGTTAAAGGCGTTCATGTAAAGCGTACCCAGGGGTGGCTAGCTCTTTCACCGGGACCAGGCTGGCCATACCTGAGCCCTTCAGCCTGGAATACATTTGGGTGGTTAATTATGCCCCAATAATAGGTACCCTAGAATATTTGGCTAGATAATTGAAACGCTAGCAAAATTTACTGATGTAAGCTGTGGAATGGTCACGTGATCTGTAAACGTCAATCCCATACATTTTTTCCTTTACATGCGTAATTATTCTCTAGCATACATTACATATAACATTATAAGTTTTGGTACATTGCAACTTGGCTAGGTGGTAGGTAAAATAACATAGCATCAAGCCTGTATTCCTATGAGCCTATGAGCCTATGAGCAGTGGTAGGTAGTCATCTTGATAATGGATCACCAATGGACATCGAACTGACCTGTTTTAGCACGGATTTAGACGGCACAAAAAGAGGTAGAATATGATTAAAAAATATCGAGACGCAAGAGCTACGAGCTGGAGAAGACGTGCAGTAAGGCCTTAATGCCTGGCTTCTTGGTCTTATTGACTACCTCATTGGTCTCGTGGTCGCAATCGCGACTGCTAAGCGTGAGGTCCTGGGTTCGATTCCCAGGTCGGGCAAAGTGTTATTGGGGTTTCTGTATGGAAATTCTGTGGCAGCACTCGGTCTGGAACTGTGCCCGGTAGATGGCAATAGGCTCGCCACCTATTACATGGAACTCAATATTCGGCATCGGCAAAATGTGGGTGAACACCTCTGCCTAACCCTTCGGGTAATACAGGCGTGATGCTATGTTCTTGGTCCTATAGTCCGTGGAGATGAAATACTCTCTGTACGACATATGACAGATTGGCTGGGCTTGTCCTAAGCGAAAGCAGCGTTTCAAAGTCAACGTTTTTTATTTCAACAGGGACATTACGCGCTGAGACATTTAAAAAATCTAGACTCTAGGTGCACGTTTCCAAAAGGAGGTAGGTTCTATGGAGAAGAGACCGGCAAGAAACTCCATGGATACTTTCTTCCACGGTGTGTGTAAATACAACTCTGTGTAAGAAAGGGTCATTGATCGAGCAGGATTCTTTGCGTCATTTTCGTTGCGAATTTATTTTTTGTACATTTTTTTTTAATAAACCCTTCATGTGTGTAATGATCTTGTGTTCTTGTAAATTTTAATATTTCAAAGTTAGTTTGCCACGAAAATGACGCAAACAATCCTGCTCGAAGAACGACCCGTAAATTAGATTTAAAATGTATTTACTGAGCGAAAATCTAAATCTATGGTATTTGCTCGACTAGCGCATACCAACGGTGCTAAATTGCCCACCTTGCGCGCTTGCCCACCCTTGCTACGAGTTTTCTTCGACATAGAACGTAATTACCGATAAGACAAAAATGTATGAAAAAATCGTGCGCGCGCTTGATTGAACTCGTATCGTAAATGCGCGCACATTAATTACATACTGTTCCCCCTGGTCAAGTACGTACGAGTTTTCCTTAATCTTAACCTTAGTTAACATAAGACAAATTGTAAAAAGCGTAAATATTTTTCATAGCTTTTTAATAGGAAATTAAGGGATGTATAGATTCTCTAACGCACTGCAAAGTAATTGTATCAAGACATCTTTCGACCTAATTAATGGAATTAGGCGTTATTTTGCGGAAATCCGAATAGGAGATATGCAAAAATCCTAAAATATGCAAAAATGCAAAAATCCTCTAAAATTATTCAAGCTTGGGCCCAATATGCATCACAGCACTTCTACCAGCAAGGGTAAAAACACCGATCCTCGACACGTGTTTCACCCCTCCACTTCATGAGATTGACTGTTCGGCCGCTTGGACTCTTAGGGCCTCTTTCTACAATAGGCGGCAGAAATCTTCTTAAGAATTAGACTGTTACAATGTCCACTGTGAAACTGGCTTAACTATTGGCGTTGATACAACCATGGTGTCAATACCGCAGAGGATGTTTCTGGTGCTTTTGTCCATCCTCCTGACATCCCTTAGTCGCTTTTTACAACTCCCATGGGGAAAGAGAGAGTGCACAGCGAGAACACACAAAGCCAGACTTTACTCTTACTGAAAGTCTAATCAAATTTCAAACAATATTATACATACATCATGAATTCACGATTTAAATTTATCGCAAAATGTTAACACGAAACAACTTTATGAATGAATGTTCAAGAAAAACATGAACTATCTGATAACATTAAGTCTTGTATTACGAAGCCACGATGAATATCGTTCCTATGGACAACGATTACCTCTGCGATTACCACGGCATTGTCATCAGGTGACGCCCCTTACGTCTAAACATGTAAGACTATTTTGTTAGATTCGAAATCTATAATATTTTGGTTCTAATCAATGGGTTTATTATGACAACTAGCCTAATAATTTACATCATCTCTTCGTTATGTTATCATCTATTGTTCAAAAGATTCGTCAAGTTCGGCTGTGCAGGTTTAACCCTACAACTGCAAATGGATTTTTTTCCCACGAAATGAAAACACGCGGTCGATACTACCCCAACAATTTGTGGAAAGCTAAATAGGTGGTGAATATGCCTATTTTTATATTATATATTTACGACATTACTTTGACCGTTGTACGGACATAAAGGAGCGTTGGATTGGATGGCACTGAATTACCTTTATACGAACAAAATATTTGTGTAATTATCATAAATCAGAAACAGTGATTCTGCTGTCCTGCATATTATATTAGTGGAGTTGTTTACAATCACGACAATTTGGCGATATACACGGTTCAGTGATAAAGCTTGTTACTTAAATAAAACCAGAAAAACACGACAGGTACTTGATTAGGAAAACAAAAACAACGTTCATGTAGCTCCATTGCAGGGTCTTACGTTTAGAATACTGATATCGCATCATTATGCAGTTCCTAAATACACGACTAATCCGTTACATACATTATTAGGCTTCTTTATTTTAATGCAGACTGTAACTTACATTTACGAGTAGGTCTTTTAATAATTTTAGGTCCTGTTTCAGAACCAATGGCTATGAAGCATGTTAAATGGACCATTCTTTACACACCGAAATCTTCATTCTTCATTCCATTCGGGCTAAAAGAAGCCCGAAGATCTAAAAACCAGTAAACCTGAAGATATAGGTGCATTCCGGTAATGGGTCAAGCGACAAACTGATAAACAATCCTTGTAAACATATTCTGATGTTGAGACGTGTGTGATTACCTATAATAATCTGTGAGACAACAGAAACAAGATAATATTTTTAGGACAAATGTTTAGTTACAAACGAGTCTTTAATCACTTTATTTGGATTTTGTACACGTGTTCAGTAAAACTAAGTTAATAAAAAAATGCATATTATTAGGTACTATAATCTAGTAACTGTTATCAACCGTGAAAATGTAATAAAATAAAATACTTAAATTACGTGTGAAGCATTCCGTGTATTCAAATCAATTACATACCGTTTTGCTGCACCACGTTAGTAAAGTGGTTTATTTCATCAATATAAATATATCTATTATAAATATTTTTATTTTAAATATTAAGTAAAATTCGTATATAATTTTAGTACTGCATGAAAGGACCGAGGGAAATACGTTCGGTACTGAAATCGATGTGTAACTAGTAGCGGGTTAATTCTCACGTCGATGACGCGTTGGGCCATTGAAAACGCAGTGCTCAAGATGTGGATGTGTAGTATATAAACTGCGGGCTGCCCGGCAGGAAGCATCGCTGTGTCCAACATTAATTATCTCATATTTTATATTAAATAATATAGTGAAACATGAGATCAGCAGTGTTATCAACAGTCATCGCCATTTTGGCGGTAAACGGTGAGTTTAGAAATTTAAAATTTAATTAAGTGATTATTTAAAATGCAGTCAGGCTTATCAATTAAATTAAAATAAGTGTTAAATTAATTTTAAAGTAAAATATTTTGTAAGCAGCAGTGATAGCCTTGATATTGAACGCCTGCCTTTCATCAACGGGTCTGAGTTTGAAACCAGACCCCACTTCTGAATTTTCGAAATCATGTGCGGATCCGGATTTGACTATCAGTTTGTGTTAATTAAGTCCAGGTTAATATAGTGAGGAAAATTGCACACCTAAAAGGGGTCCACTAACCCGCACCAGGCAAGTGTGGTGGAAGCCCTTTATTCGTTAGGCTCACACTGCCAGTAGCAGAGGGCAAAGTATTTGAAAAAAACAACATGCATTTTTTTTTGGGACCATATCTGTGCTAATATTTTTTTAAGCAATAGAAAATAAAATAGGGAGGCTGAAAAAAAAAAGCCAATATCAATGAATAAAATAGTAACTTTTTAAATTATAAAAGGACCTAAAAATATGTAGAAACATGAATTTATCGGTGATCATAGTTTGCGATTAATTGCAACATTGAGTTTTAATTTCAAGATATATAGCTAAAGTAGAGTAAGGTCAAAAAATAATTATAGACTATGTTATAACATAGTGTAGCACGTGAAGTTAATCAACAGTTAGGTAATTGAAACATGCGAAAAACGCAGTTTCTTCCTTTCGTGCGCCCGGATCGCACAAACATCCGACCACGGACCAAACATAGTCTTGATACAAAACTCAAATAATTTCCCCGCATTCTATCTCACTTAGGTACACGTAATCAGACATATTATTTTGAAAACTTATATATAGCATCACGCCTTTATTCCCCGAAAGGTTAGGCAGAGGTGTATTGTACACTCACCTCGTCGATGCTGTTATTGAGTCCATGTCATAGCGAGCCCATTGCCATCTACTGAACACAGTTCCAGGATCCGCGCTGCAACTGAGAATTTTCATACAGAAAAACGCAATAACACTTGGTCCTACCCGGGAATCGAACCTAGGACTTCATGCTCAGCAGCCGCGCTTGCGATTACTAGACCACTGAGGCAGTATTTTGAAAAACATTTTTATTTAATCTTAATTCTAATTACTAATCATCATGTAACTAACATTTTATAACGTACATTTTGTTTGTTTACTGTTTGTTTTTGTAGCACCGACTTGTTCTTCATTAATTAAATTACTTGATTTGACAGCAAATAGTTTCAGCACGGTTAGACTGGGACGATGTAAAAAACAACTGTCAAACGCGGGTAGGACTCGCGCCCTGAGAAGGTCACATAGCATTACACGTATTACATTTATTTTTTATTTGAATACACTGATACTCGGATTTTTCCTTGACTTATGCGGAAACGCTGCCCTTAGTGCCAAATTTCAATATTGTACGTCACAGCGAAGTAGTCTAAAGGTTTTGATGATCAGTCAGTGAGTGGGATTTTTAGTAAAGGCCGTATCATTTTATTGCGTTATATTAGAAACTTGATTTTTTTCAATTAGTATAAAGTTATATTAATTGCAACTTGATACCTCAAGCCGTTTTTAAATAAAAGGGCTTTGACACACAGACAGACAACAGCAATTCTATTCGAGTATCAGTCTTCCACTAAAAGATATGGTACACTAAAAACACATAAACATTTATACACCATAATACCATAACATAGAAACCTAGCAACGTAATAGGTTTATATACATAGTTTTATTATCGCACGATGCCTTTTAACATCATATAACTAGCAATAATTATTGTACTTGAATTGCGTGAAAATTATACAGTAATTGGAATGTGCAAACAAAATACATAATAATCAACAAAACCTGTGAATGTTTGCGACTGAAAATAAGCGTCCATTAACAATTCAACGAAAATATTGCTATAGCACGAGTGTCGTTATATGGAGCAATGGCGGTCCCACATGGAAGAATGTCGATGGCATGTTGGTCTATGACCCCAGTCGCAAATTATGACACTAACGAAAAGCTAGGGTAGATGAAGAACTGAAATAGACATAGCAGAAATTATATTGCATTTTAGCACGCCAAAACCTAATCTAGCTAATAACAGCTAACGTAAATTACGAAATAAAGTTCAAGGACACATATGGGACATGTGACTTGGAATGTGTGACATTTATTATTTAAAATCCAAACAATTTGTTTACGCGAAAATTTCCGTGACTTTATTCCATTAAAAACAGTATACGCTATGACAAACTGATTAAAGTACAGTTGATTGTTACTTTCATATTAAATGAAGGGGTCGGAGGTGTACAGTACAGATGCTCCGTGTAAAACAAACGGAGTATCAGAAATTAGAGACAACGTATAGCGTTCCACTTTCACGTTTCACGAGAAGCGATGCGCGAGCGCATATGTATTTTTTTTTTCAGACTAAACCGTATCTTTACTGTCTAGAATCCATCGGGACAACCCCAAAATGCTAGGTCTAATTTTGGGTCCCAGATCAAATGATGAAAATGCAAAGTTTCTTTTTTTTAAGTTTGATACCTTCATCCAGTAATGCAAATTGTCATCGATAGAAAATCTGCTTAGCTGCTTACCCAAATACCCTAGAACGTGATAAATAGATTATTACCTCTTAGCCTTTATCATAATCGATAGCATTCAAAATTGCAACACCGAACATATGCAAATACAATTTGCAATCTTGACCTCAAAAACTTAAGTTATATCAGAGGTCGGATCTATTTGTCATATCAATAATTCTTCTCGTAAATGCATCGATCGTTATTTCGTAAGCGATAATAAAATGTATTATGTTACAAATTTATGAAGGAATTCGGTCCTTAGTCACGGATTTATCTAATCAGAGATAAATTTTTGCAACGGGCAAGGATATATTTAAAATATACTGATATAGGCACTTTTTCTGTATCTAAAAGAGTTACTATGTGAGAAAAACTACAATTTTTATTCGTTGTCAATGCCATATCTTGCATTAATTAGCATGCATAATGTGCGGCCTGTCTTTTTTATCGCTCATGGATTTTAGTCCTCCGAAAAGAGGAACTCGACTTTTCGGCAGGAGTACGTAGATACATGCACTAAAAATCATGACATTTCATAAGTGGCTGAATTTGGTTTACATTAAATGAAGATCTATTTTAATATTCTATTCAAATGCAGCGCAAAACTTACAGCTTTTTGGAGCAGTTTAAATAACGATGAAACTCAAACACGCTGGCATGGGTGTGCTTTTGGCTTAATCAGAGACAAATCACGAATTTACAACAGTAATGCACGGTATGCAGGAAGAGCTCAGGGGTGGAAGGCCGGCGGCAGTTCCCCCCCACTCCTCTTCGGGTATACCCGAAAGGAACAGTAACCTTTCGCTTATTTTGACTTGTACGGAATGATAAGGAGCTTTCTTCTTTTAGGTACTTCGACACCAACGCGGACTGGTAAATTAATTTTTATTGGAGTTTAGTAGATACTGCTTGCTAGCCCATTCTTGACATTCACTTCCACCAATTAAAGCTGACGCATTTCTAGGGTTAACATTTCCAAGTTTAGGTTATAAAAACAGTAATATTTATTTGCACAGATAATAAAAGTAAAATTCGCAATCACAGTATTTTTTCCTTTACGCAAAATATGACTTAAAATTTCTGATTGATTTCATTATTAATATTGAGTGAAATATTTGAATTTTTTACTGAGTAAAATTCGGAGTCATAATTAATTAATGTTTCACAATACATAACCCGCACAGTAGATAATACACATACTCGAGTAAGTTTAACACAGTAACGTAAGTATAAGAGTTATTGGTCACACTGATACTGTACTACATTTCACATTAAAATGAACCTGTTGCTTGTAAACTGCTCCTACAGCAAGTTCTCTAGGGGTAGCCAAAAATAGGTTCAACGACCGGTTCCGAATACCTCGTGTTAATAATATTTAAGCACTTTCTTCACACTGATCTGAGGCATCATATTGTTCCAAGGACAAATGCAGATTTTGATTCATGTGTTTAATTGTGGGGTTATCATCATTTGTTTCTGCTAATGTGAGAGGGAATGGGCTGTCACCAAGCGGGCTTAATGTGTATTAATCAATGTTAATAGTCTTCGATGTATTCCAAAGGTTTCTTCATGAGATACGAGTACTAGTAAATCTAAACATTTGGATCGCTTGGATTCGAACCCACTACTACTTAAAACTCGAAGCCTCGACCACTAAATGTTACTCACAATTGGTTTATTGGCGTTTTTGTTTGTAAATTTTGAACACCTAACCGCTTACATGAACTATCCCGGGCATCAGAATAATGGGCCCTTGGCTCTCGCCGAGTCGACACGCATATTTGAAATTGAAAGGGAATGGCAGTTGCATTTAAAGGGCAACTTACTTTAGAAAATAGGATAGGCCAAAAAATTATTGGTAGGCTTGTGGAAGGCCCAATAAAATCGCTCTTGTATTGAGCCGTCCACAAGCCTACCGATAAAAATTTTGGCGTTACGAACACTTTCAGAAACGATTATTCTTCATGAAAAAAGTAACAATCCGAGTTAGATTTTTGTTTCGAATTCCGCAAGTGTAGACGTAATTTAATTACCATACAACAAAAAATCGCTCAGCAATTGCCAGGATATTTAAATCACCCATTTGATTGACGCCAGAATAAATCTAGCTCGGCATAGCTCAATCTCAAGTGAATTACGATGTAAAAATTACCATCCACACATAATGAACATGTATTTAGCATAATTTGACATTCCTGTAGTACAAAAAACTATTGTCAATACCAAAGAGGATCGGCCCGGTCGCAACAAGAATAATGAATAAGCTAATGTTGATTTGATAATTTATACTGACGACTTTTTTATTTATTGCTAGATAATTTGTAGGCTTGATGCGTTTGATTTTATGGGATTAACGATGCACGTAAGTTGGGTTAAAATAATTAATAATTATTATAATTACGTTAATTTAATAAACATGTTTAATAAACATGTTTGACGACACGGTTGGCGCAGTGGTTAAGCGATTAGCTTTCTGCGCTATGTGTCGCGGGTTCGATCCCCGCACGGAACAAATATTTGTATGATCTACAGATAGTTGTTTCGGGTCTGGTTGTGTGTGTATGTGACATGTATGTTTGTAAACTGTACCCACGACACAGGAGAAATCCTAGTGTGGGGCAACGTTTTTTTTAAAAAAAAAAGAAAAAAAAGAAAGAAAAGAAATGTCTGCTACTTTAGGATTGGGAGGATGCAGAATTGTAAAATATACGGCAATGTTTGTTAGGCCTAAGCAGAGGTGCACTTCTGGCCACCAAATTACGATATTCGGTCTGTGTTAGCGCTATCGACATTCACCGGCACATTTTTATAAACATTTAACGCTATCGAACCCCGGACTACGATTGTCCGAGCTTGTTAGATCAATTCAGCTTAATCCGAACTAAAAATCCGAATCATTTTGAAATAGGTATATAGCTAAAACTTATCAATGACTGTTTTCATGACATAAATACAAATGTTGATACGAATGCTGATTTATTTACTTTGTTTATATCATCTGGAAGTCAGGCTTAACAATGTATAGTAGTTATTATCAAAACATCTATAGAAGTGAGATAATACTCTTATTATTATATCATCTTGTCTGTTTTGAAAACATATCGCGTAGTATTGAAACATTTCTCTGGGAACATTTTCAGTGAGTCGTTATACGAATAAACATTGGCATTCTTATATGGAAAAATGACACCGTGGTTTATTAATCTACAGACTTAGACCTATCTTTCACTAGGACACCGTGGCGTCGCCACCGTTCTCAAATTGGTTTCCAAAAACCAAGCGGACAGCAGAGGCCGGAGTGTAAGTATCTTTTGGCAAACTCGATTTAACGCATCAAACGCGTGCGGTGCTCCGATTAATGGAGAGCACGAAACTGAACAATCGGAACGCCGCACGCGTTCGATCCGTATCGAGTTTGTCAAAAGAAACTTACACTAGGGCCTCCGGTGAGGTACCCTCTATAGAACTGTGCTGTACATTTCTCTGATAGCACGACGATACACTATTCTATTGTTGAGAAGGACCATTTCACTTTTGCGGTACATAACGTACTTTTTTGGAGGCATTCGTCGTGTCCATTTTAAGGTTGTTCCGTAGGGCCCAACTTCAAGGACAATATAACTGACGGTTAGAATTATGACACAAATAATTAGCCGTTCGACAGGAACTTTCTATTTACAACATTTTTTATTTTATTGGTGAACATAGCCCTAAGTACCCAGACAAAGTAATCTGGTACAAGACTAATCAGTGGTTAAAACATCTGTAACTAATACTAATCGTAGCTAACTCAAATATATTTGTCGAATTAAATACACAGAGTACGCACGGGTATTGTAAGTAAGGTACACCTACATTTCCCCGATATATGCATCAATATCGTAAGCGTGGGCGACCATGTGCCAGGACTGGGAATCGAACCTATGACTTGCGACTACCGGGACATTAGACAGGTACTTTTCAGGTCGATCGGTAGATCCATTTTCGCACACGTCAATTTGACGACACTCGTGACACTTTGTGACAGCAAGATATACCTACTATATCTTGTTGTCACTATAGTTTTCGACATTCAAAAGGAAAAATAATGACCGTTTCTTTCTCCCACAGTCTCTCTAGTCCTGGGTTGGGGCTACAGAGCCTCTGATCAGAGGCGTTGGGCAGTGCTCCACCCAGCGTGTGGCGGTCGCCAGCAATCACCCATCGCCATCGCTGCGCGCCAAGCCATCCCAATATCGATACCTGCCATGGAACTCATCGGTTACCAGAACCCACTCCCTGGCCCTCTCACGATCACCAATAACGGACATTCAGGTAAAGATCAAGATAACAGAGGCATCAACAACTAAGACTGTACTGACTAACTAGGTGCCTACCTACCTAAAATGGGGGGACCTCTACAGTCTCCCCCGGGAAGTGCACGAGGGGGTGTCCTCTTTACAGTCATCCCCTCCGGGAAGTGCCCTTCGGCATGGCACCGGAGGCCCACCATATGGTGTCGAAGCAGACCACCGTGGTGAGTTAGCGGATAGGAGTCCGGCACACCCCTCCGCCCCCCCAGGCGGAGGATAGCCCATGATGGATTCTAACAAGGCTAATTAAAACAAAAGGTGCCTCCCTACCTTATCCTTAACCAACACCCTATTTCAGTGAAGACCATGCTTAAAATCGAAAAATTCGCATCTTATAAATGTAATTGGTGATTGGTTACTCTCGACACTAATTTTAACGCTAATCCAATTCCAATGTTTTTGAGTTGAATAAATATCCGTCAAGCCCTTGAAAGTGTTGCTCTATTGAGTATTAAAGAGCAAAGGCAGGCTTTCGAGTTGCAAAATTAATTTTAACTCGTTTCGAAGGGAGAAATATTTCAAGATATTAAATATATTGCATTCCTTATGTTTCTAGTTGCGCTAACCATCCCCAAATACAGTTCAGAAGAAGAAAAGAAAGGCTTTCGTCTGCCATACATCTTCGGTGGACCTCTGGACAATGAGTACGAGATCGAAGGGCTTCACTTCCATTGGGGAGACAAGAATAACCGAGGGTCCGAACATACTCTTAATGATATGCGCCTTCCTCTGGAAATGCATATCATCCATAGAAATAAGAAGTATAGGAACCTCGCTGAGGCCCTCCAGCATCCTGATGGGTTATGTGTGCTTGCGTTCTTCTACCAGGTAAGCGAAATGATACATACATACATTCATAATGTCACGACTTTTTCTCATTGGGTAAGCGGAGACTACGGATCGCCACGTGATGACGATGATCTACTTTTATTAGTATTTGAAAGGACTTCCTCTGAAGGTCCTTGATAAAGCCGTTTGAAGATGATAAAATTCAGCTATAAGAGCTTAGTATTCCTAAAGACTAAGGAGGAAGAATTCTGAGCAGTCCACTCATGTATTGATTAACCAAAACGTCTTTTCCAGGTTGTAGAATTCGACGCCAAGCTCCTAACACCCATCGTCAAGAACTTATCAGCCATTGAGAACTACAACACATCGATGCAGTTGCCCCACACTTTCTCACTGTCCTCTATCTTGTCTGGCTTGGACACCGAGCGGTTCTATACTTACAAGGGCTCCTTGACCACGCCCCCTTGCGCAGAGGCAGTCACGTGGGTCGTATTCTCCGACTACCTCCCGATCTCCGTGTTCCAGGTATGCTTCAACAAAAGATTTACCGTTCCTCGCCGAACTGATGTTACATCTTCACGTCTATGATAAGGTCCTCCTTGTGTTTGCTGGCAGTAGTTACTATGTGTTAGTATTTAACAAATAACTAATGATTAACACTGACAGTTATTTTTATTTAGAGAATGAGTTAGGTAGCCTTGATATCCGATCTATTTCTACGAAGATCTATTTGTGAATACGCCATTGTTACGACAGATTCCCAAGACAAATTATTTAAGAGACCTATTTCCCGTATGGTAGGAGAATATGAAAGAGTCCGTTATTTTGGACCCTACCAGCATTTTTTCTGCCCATATAGAAGACTGCGCGTTTCAGACCCAGATCTGGAATTAAGACTCATACTCAAAACTACATAATAAACTTAACTAATGAAATTTCACCCCACAGATGGACAATTTCCGTGGCCTCCTCTCCAACCTGAACCTGCCTCTGGTGGACAACTTCCGGCAGCTGCAACCGCTCTTCGGTCGACGCATATTTGTCCGTATAACATCTAAGAATCCAAAGTTCAAGAAAACCAAGCTTCATTACTCCAAATGGGACTGGGTCGGTCACAAGAAGGCCGAAAATGACGTCGCCGAATTTGACGAGTAAAATACCAAAGATTACATGATCTGTCTCAATTCTTAACTAATCCATCACCGAAGTTTTCATTACGGGTATTTATAGCTCTTTTTTAATGATACCAAATAAGGTAATTGTTACCAACATTTGTTTTTTATATAAATATGGTTGTGTGCACTGTACTATAATGTATATTTGTGTGAATAGAAGTATTATAGTGTAAGCTTGTTAATAATCTTTAAAAATAAAAATTAAATCTTATTTTTTTTGGTTTTATTAATCGAATATATATATAAATATATGGTTGAAGAGTGAATTATAACAATATTTTTTGGAATATTTCAGATAATTAAGTGGCGTAGTTATCGGATCCAAACATAGACTGAAAATTAAGAAAAAAATATAATTAATTACCTATTAAATTAATTTTAAAATAAATATTTTTAAATACATTCAATAAAATACTCACTCAGATTCGCACACAACCACACTGAACAACTCAAAGAGTATTCATTAGTAAAACAACAGTATGATACAATCCACACTTTTTTCACAAAAAATAGGAACAATTCTCTCACATAACACCACTATTCTATGCTCGTAAAGCCGAAATACACGCAAAAATGCTAAAAAATCACAAATACACACGTCTCTAACCTTCTGAACACATGCTAGTGTTAAAAATGTATGATAATTATTGTAATACTGCTAATTAACAAAGAAATAAATTGCGGATATATTCTAATGAAATAAAATCAGGATAAAAATAAGGTTTATGTTCTGCAAAACTATACTATCGACAGAGTTTTCGCCTTTATGGGCAATAGAACACCCTGTACATTTATCACCGATGCCTGTGTCTATGGAGAATATAGACGTGGCACGTGACAGACGTTGGCGGTAAACCATTAATTCCATCCAAAAATTGAAAATATATATATTTATTTCTTTGTTAGTCAAGCAGCACACAATCACTCAAAAATAAAAACAACAAATAAAACAACAAACTGGTATGTAATTTATATTCTATAATACAAGTTCAACAAAGATATACAAGATTAATACTCTGTATAATAATGCTGGAACGACACTAAAGTCGAATCATGATTAAAGGCCAAAATTTTAGTGCTTAGGCAAAAAAAAATATTTTTGTCACTATTTTCAAAATGGCCGCCAACGACTTTATTGAAATTCCAACCGTACATATTTGAATAATTTATTATTTTATGGGATCATACGCTGTAACTGTTAAAATATTTTCTGTTTTGTGGAATGTATTAGTGAAACCGATTTAGATCAAAAATTGCACACTGAATACTTTAATGTGGATGTGTGGTCACATTAGTGGTTAGTTGGTATGGCGATGTTGGTATCGAACAGCTGGCGTATTTACACGTGCCGTCTGATGCACAGATAACGATATCATGCAATAAATTAGTTTTAGCGTACCAAGTCTTCGGGGTTGAACATTCCCTGAAACAAAAACAAATACGTTAGATTGGCTAGTTCTATTGTACATTTTATATGGTATCCGCAGATTGATGGTCACTTTTGGTTAGCCAGATCTAATTGAGACCTTTTACAGCTTTGTAGAGCATGCTAGGCTGTCCGCAGACATGCGCAAAAATCCAACCTCGAACTTGGGGCTCCTAATATACTATTACAATGATCGATCTAAAAAACAGATATTCAGCCACATCTGATAATACTGCTATCCTACTTACGTTGTTGAGGAGATTAGGCTAATGACTGTTCCATGTCTGGTTGTTCAACTGGTGCATAACTCAACAAGCAATTGTTTCTTTTATCGACCCTTGTTTTGAAGTTAGCACACATAGTGAAAGTGATGGACAAATTGTGCGTATTGCAGCAATACTGGACGTGAGGCAATGGACTTGAATACCAGGGTAAATGGTATGCAATTGGATGTTTCCCTATTCAGTTATTTAAAATCCTATATAAATAATCTTAGGTTATACAGATGGCTCTGACTTTAATACAGATTGCATGTGATAAATTAAGATAAAGCTGTGATAAGATTTGAGAAGATATTTATGAGTGATTTTTTACTCATCCATCTCATAAGTCTCCTAACACCAAAACAGATCTTGTGGAACATTATCGCAACGAAATTCTTTGATATATTGCGTTTAAACGATAAAATATAGACATGAACAATCCTACGCGCGTAAAATTTAGTTTACTTTGAATATGAGAATCAAAGCCTTTTACAGGCGTTTGGAGTAGTCTAGATGCATTTAATTAAATATGTCAACACAAAAATTTTTTATTTGAGGTTTTCCTTTTTGTCTAAACATCGCTGAACGATGACGGGTATCGGCATTTTTTAACAATTTATACTTACAATGTTTAATATATTTATAGACTTAATGTTTTTTTTTTATTAAATTAATTTAAAATTGTTTAATTTTAATGTTTAATCGTTATTGTACCATACAACAACAATTCAACACTTCAATTTAAAACAGGTGAACCTTAAGGGTGCCATAGCAGTTTCCGAAAGGGTGTATTATGCAACTTCGATTCAAGGCTCTCCTCCCCAAAGTAAGGTTTCATTAGATTCACTTATTTAAAAAAAAAAATGCCCCTCACTATGATTTCTCCTGTATCGTGGGTACAGTTTACATACATACATATAACACAGCACAGACAACCAGGCCCGAAACAACTACCTGTAGATCATACATGTAGTTGTTTCTTAAGCCTAATTAGTTTACCTTAGCACGACGTAGGATGGAGTCCTTGCTAGCATCATAGGGGTGATCTTTGGAGGGGATCTCGAGCACGGCGGGTACAGGCGCTGTGTGCGCGTCGATCACGTGCCGGATCAGCTCCGCGATGTTCTGGTTGATCAGGATGATGTCGATGTCATCGCGCTTGACGAACCGCTTGAAGCACTCCTCGATTTCGCTTACGGCGGTATCTGTAGAGTTGTGTTGTAGTAGTCAATTACATTTGTATCTAACGAAGGATAATTGGAGAGGAATGGTATTTGCACAACATGGGAAATTGGCTTTTCTCCAGCAGATAATGCGATCTTATTTTTTTTGGACCAATGCATAAAAAGGATCGAAGAGGGTGAAGTGACTAGGTTGAACCCATTTGCCCAAAATAGGTTGGACCCGTTTGCCCAAAATTCAACCATCTACAAGCTAACAGTACTAATAATTGGGTCTTGGAAGACAATCAAAAACATTGTGGCAGTCCCGAATGCCTTTAGAAAGGATTGATCTATAATAAAATATTTTATATTTATGGAGGAGAAACACCCAGATACTTCATTGTTACCCTTATAAAAATATTGTTAATTTAAAACAAAATGAAGGTCAACATCTAGACTAGCATTTAGAAGAATAATGCTATTGCAATTTTGAGTTAAACTATCCTGAAAGACGGACTGATTCTGGATTTGATAATAAGAAATACATCCAGCATTCAGGACAGCTGCAGAATGAAGGAACATTGTCGTAATAACCACACTTGGCAAGCAGAACATAGAATGAATGTATGTATAGGCTATTCACCAGAAAATAACATAATTTGTATAAAAATTTACTTCTATAATAGAATAGAAACACGGCAAAAGTTCAGTTCTTTCTGACTGAAATCACAAGAACATACATATTACTGGATAGCGTAACTTAAATAAGTTCCAGCCTTGATTTTATTTGAGGACATTACTTTATGATAATGTGTAAAAGTGTATCCAGCTAAGAAAATTTTTATCAGTCATTTTAATGAATGATGATCATTATAATGATGATCAATCAGTCATGTTAATATAGCATACGAAATATTGGATAATATGGAAATCTTATTTCTAAGGTATAATTTAGTAGTAGTTGTGGTGTCGGATTGCCGTCCCATGGGACTATGAGAGTGAAGGAACAGAGAGAGCACCTGTGTTTGTGCACACATTTGTGCTCTATAATATCTCCTGCATAGTTTGCTAATCTCCGGTGAGATTGGCCGCTGTAACCGAAATCGGTCAGGAGGACATTATTATTAATTTAGTAGTCTTCTTTTTTGAGTATTTTCAATACTAAAGAACATACGATTTAATTCTTTTTGGAGGCCAGAAAATACAAATAAGACTCTAGTTGGATGAAACCAAGGATTGTATTATAAAACAACACTAAACAGTGCATGTGCAGTGTTGGAGTGATATATTTGTATGAAATGACTGACTACTTTGTACTCAAGTAGGATATTGGACTAATTAATTAGTCTGTAGTAAGAGTTTATATAAGAATGAAATAAACATGTGACGTTTGGAAACAAAAATGGTACAGCTTACATTTGCACAGCCTATTAGCATTAGTACTGGACTCAAGGCCATATTGTTAACCAATAAAACAATGAAGGCCAGATAAATTGACTTCAAATATGCAATTAGAATGACGGATATGTTGTTAGGTGGAAGAATGGATGTTGAAACATAGTTTCCAAGAGGCCTATCTAAGCTAAGCCTAGCAGAGGACTGCAATATGTAACTTTGTACTGATTGCCTGATGCTATTCGATTTTAACTGATCATTTATGTTAATATCTTAGTGAAATAATTAATACAAATGAGAATTTTCATGATAATGAAGACATTGGATATATAGAACTTACTCTTGTCAACAACCATGAAGTTGGGGTGTCTGTTTTTGTTGATTTCACCGATACCGCCCAGCAGGAAGCCAACGCAGGTGTCCTGTAAGTAGATAAACGTTTCTTATGATAATAACTGGAGGGCCCAATCAGTGCAAAATGAGTAACAATGTAACCAAGTGAATTTGACAAATTAGGACTAAGTTTGATGATAAATTTCATTCCTTACCTCATCTCCGATGACGCTGATCAATTTTCCCTTAACGGCCGTGTGTAAAGCCATATTTTATGTGTTTTTAATTATTTTTATGGTATTTTTGAGGAATATAAGCTGTCACAAGGGCTCGTCACCTGACTTATGGATTTTTGACGGTCGGTTGGTAGCCTTGTCAAAACATTTTCCATAGACGAGAAATTGGTGAACTTTTTCATTCTCGATAGCTTTACCAACTGCTCACATTCAAAATGTACGATTTTCTTTTATTTCCAAACGAAGGTTAAGCTGTCAAAAGGAAATTGCGTTCCATTCATGAACTTTACATTCAATACATTAAAATCGTTGATCTTTGTTTCATCTGCCATATAAGTATCTAGCTATCTCCCTCTACCATTTCATTATTTTTCATTCAACCAACGCAACGTAGTGAAATGAGACGCTTCGTAACGAGTTTACGATTTTAGTGAAACATACTGTTTGTGATGATTAATTATTTAATTAGAATAGTAATAAGCTAAAAAAAATAACGATACAATGTTAAATATACAACATTACGGTAGTAGCTCAGAGGACGAAGGAGACAATGAAACTGAGACTACGAAAGGACAAAGTAATGAAAAGTTGTTGGCCCATCTAAAACCTGTCGATTCTAATTTCTCCGTAGCTAAATCAATGCAAATATGCGCTGCACCTGTTGTTATGCCTACGGTGAGTACCTTTGCTCTAATAAACAGTACTAATTATTGGTCTACAATATAAACTTACCTACTTGTCATTGAGATGTAATTAGAATGTTTCCAGTTTTCATGTCTCTTTATTTAGAGATTGTTCTTTACTTGTTGATAGTAAATTTAATCACTTCTCAATTATTTCTTCCTTGGGTATTCAAAATATATGTACTGGAGGGTAATTGTAGCAATATTTACAAATAAAGTTAGGTTATATTGTGAATTCATATTGTTGAATTCTATTCTTAAAAAGTGTTGTTATGATCAATCTTCAATCCATCAAACTCCAGTATATAACAGAATCAGTCCATTAGCTAAATGAATACACCTGTGGATGAAAATAATAGAAATCAATAGATTAAACTGTGTTACTTTTCTAATCTATTACTTTTACATTTCAGAACAATGATGACACTAGAATACTTATACCAAGCAACCAAGAGTTGATGCACAATCCAAAATATGAAGAACTATTTGCCCCCACATTCGGACCAGAAAATCCATTTCAAACACAACAGATGAGAGCAAACAGAAACATGTTATCTGGCTATGTAGAAAAAGCACATATCAGCGACTTTCAGTTTGAAAATCAAAGAAGAACATTTACAAGTTATGGGCATGCTGTTGATCCATCTACGGATGGTGATACTGGGAGTGGGGACGCAATAGTTGGTAAGTACACAAATTAATGCATCATAGTAAGCAGAATTATTGAAATAAATTACTGAGGGATGGAGGTATACCTGATGCAGGTACCGTACTTTTAGCTTACTTTGTAGTACGGACAAATTACTCTATCATATGCTTCAATAATGATTAAATTGCAAAGGTGTATTTTATAGCCTAAAAAGGATTCTGCAATTGCAAAAGAATTTGAGATACTATGGATTTTTGATGTCAAATCAAAGGCCAGTAAAAGTGTAAAATAAATTATTGTTGTAAATCGCATAATAAATAATATGTAAAAAATTACAGTGTCAGCTATGGTGGCGCCCCCTGAGGAAGCAGTCGGCAAATCAGTGTTTGAGACCATAAAGAAGAGGCCCTTGGACAAGAAGAAGAGGAACAAAAATGACAATCCTGATGATATTACTGGGTTCTTAGGGCCCTGGGGAGGTTATGTGGGTGAACAAAGGTAGGCATTTCTTGTTGCAACTCCATTGCTTATGGAAGTTGATAACTACAAAGTCTCTTTGTTTATTTTTTTTTAAACTATTCCACATTAGGAATAATTCCTGTATCATGGGTGCGTTTACAAATATATATATTCACATGCACAAACAACCATGCGATATAAATATTTGTTTCATACAAGGATCAAACCCATGACATGTTGCGCAGAAAACCAATCGTTTAACCACTGCTTCAATTGTGGTGTCAAGTTGTGTTTGGATAGAAAATTAACTATCAAAAGCTACAGTGTTATATAGTTTTTGATTTTTAATTTTAATGAATGCTTTCGGCAGCACCTCCTCTTCACTTCAAATAGTGCCTATTCAGTCTCGTCTTGAATATTCCCAAATTATATGAATCAAGGCACATAGATGCAAATGTTAATGTTATTTTTGAAAACAGTATAAACATAATAAATATTAAGTTGTATGTATATTTCGGCCATTCTTTCAACCATCAATTTACATTTGTTCCAGGGTAATGAGGCCAGAAGGTGACGAAGCTAAAGAATTACAAGAGATTGTCGCTAAAAGACAGAAGAAAGGCAAAGTTGATGATGACAAACCATTGGAGGAGAAATCTATATTCCATAGTAAGTTATCCAGTATCTTAATCCTATTTATTATTGTTTGTGAAAACCAAGTTTTGGTGGAAAACACTGCTATACCATTTACCAAGTTAATAGACCAAACAAGCCTCATTTTGTCTATAAATTGGATGTACTTTGATATTTGTGGGTTGATGACGTTTTAACAGTCTCTTATAGAGAAATCCTTCCAATTTCCAAAGTATTTTAAATGATCAAGATTTGAGAAGAAAGGAACCCATTCTTTCCTATATGTTCAACCATTGTAGAGGTTTTCTTTTTTGTCTTACGTGAAATTCTCTAAGATTACGAACAAACAAAGACATAGATTCAATATAATTTATTTAAGCCAAACTTACAACCATTTTTGTACGTCTGTTTCAGTTGACAATGCGACGGACTACCAGGGTCGGTCGTGGATCGAGCCGCCGCGCAGTGAGACGCAGCTGCGCAGTGACACGCCGCCCGACAAGTGCTTCCTGCCTAAGGTATCTTAGCTTTTGCTTCCAGACAGTGATTTATTTCCAGCTTAGACACAAAGTAGTGTAATAATATAGATATTATTAATATAGATATTATTACATTACATCGACGCTCAGCCGTGATCTCTACTTTAACAACATTTGAATGTCTTATTTTTATTACTATCTGTAGTTTAGGACCCTAATACTTACAATTAAATCAAATAGACTTATATGTGGTTAAGATCTTGCAACAAACAACTGTGCATCCTTTATTGTGCACTGTGTAGTGAAGATTATTATAAGTGAATCATATATTTCTCAAGCTTAGTAAAATGTATTCCATACCATTAAAAATATCACCTTAAGTTTTTGCTCTTAATAAATATTTAGTTCTGTAGATACAAAAAAGTATATAGAGTGTAATGTTTGTTCCAGGCGCACATCTACACGTGGAAGGGTCACACGAAGGGTGTGGCCGCGGTGCGCTGGTTCCCCGGTACTGCCCACCTCATGCTGTCGGCTGGCATGGACTGCCGGGTTAAGGTGATTACACCATACTTAGCTGAGCCGGAAATCTTAAACACAATATCTTCAAATAATCAAAACTTGATCCAGCTCCTTACCTGTTCCCCCAGCAAAGCCTGTCGAGGTCTGAGCCCAACTAAGAGGCGCCCAAAGCTGTAGTTGCTTGGTTTATAGATAAATTGCTCGAGGAGACCTTTCTCGGCATCGGCATGATATTCTTCTCTCTGAAAAAGGGGAAGGGGCCAAATAAAAAAAAATTTTTGGTCATTCTTATACTAGCAAAGGTCTGGAGCTAGTAATACCATCCAACATCATCATATAAATTTGTTAAGGTTCAGCCCCATTTACTATCGGTATTGGATTAATGTCAAATTGCAGTCTCACTAGCGCCGCAATCGTTTAATTTTGAGGGGTTTAGCAGAACTTTATTGACATTAAAATTATGTTAGAGCAAGAGGGTTGGTGGTGGTTGTTGGGCTTCTCTGTAGCTAGTAATTGGCTGGGTAAGTCCTGAAAAGATATTATAATTTTAGAATATTTTTTTCAGATTTGGGAAGTATATGGTGATCGCCGCTGCATAAGAACGTACTTCGGTCATAGACAAGCTGTCCGAGATGTGAACTTCAACAACTGTGGCGATAAATTCTTATCAGCGGGTTAGTATTTATGGATTTATACTCCTTTTCCAATTCAGACATATAATCCTGAATATACGAACGTTCCTACTTCATAGAGAAATATAGTGATCAGTATTAAAGTTCTGTAATAATGTATTTTATTTTGAATTTAGAGTTGTACATGACTAAGGATAATCAAAAAAATATCCACATTATTTTTATTTTATTTGACTTGACGGCACTAGTAGCGCAGTGGCTAAGCGACTAGCTTTCTGCGCTTCGTGTTACGGGTATATATTAAATTTGTATGATATACAGGTAGTTGTTTCGTGTCTGGTTGTGTGTGCATGTGACATGTATGTTTGTAAACTGTACCCACGACACAGGAGGAATCCTAGTGAGGGGCAAAGTAAGAAAAAAATATACAAATTTTCCTATCTGTAAGTGTTTTTAGTGATTCAAAGTTCTAATAGTCACACAGAAGAGATGGCCTGCCTTATCCGGGAATAGCGTTGCCAGGCGTCCGGATAAAGCCGGACTTAGTTAGGCTTTTTAATTGCGTGTCCGGCCAAAATAAACGGTGTCCGGCTTTTGTTAGGCTTTTTACATTTCGCAAACGAGCGGGCGCCAAGCGTGGAGCGTGTTTTTTTTGTCGTAACTATTAATACTGAGACACAAAATCCTCAATAATATAGGGTGTCCGGCCTTTTTACCCAAATATCCGGCCAAACTGGCTGGTCTGTCCGGCTATTAGGTTTTGCGACCTGGCAACCCTATCCGGGAACCACATAGGCCGAAAATCCTCCGTGGACCTTCATTTTCAAAAATATCAATCTAACTCTAACCTCTGTTGCTTCTAGCATACGACCGCTACATAAAGCTATGGGACACCGAGACGGGCGAGTGCATATCGCGGTTCACGTCGCGAAAAGTGCCCTACTGCGCTAAGTTCAACCCAGATGAGGATAAGCAGAACTTATTTGTGGCCGGTACATCTGACAAGAAGATTATTTGTGTAAGTACTGATATTTAGGTGGACCATAGAAATCTTTTAAGTTAGTGGAAATGTTTTGTAGTTGGTTTTTGACACATATCTTTTGCATCAATGCAAAATATACTTAATGACGTGCAAATAAGTTACATTTTTACACAAACGCCCTCTATGTTTTGTTGTGCTGGAATACTCATAATTTGTATATACGCGGGACGCTATGGACATAATATAGCGTCGCGCCTGTATCTTCTAAAAGGTGAACTGAGATGTAGGTAATGCTGTATACATCTTGACGATGCCTAGGGAGCGAGCTTATTATCGCCCTCCTAACAAAAATCCTTATTAGACCGGTTTATTGAACCCGGTATTTTACCACTATACCAATGAGGTCATTTTTTGCAAGTTATAAGTATGGATATATGTAGCCGTGTAATATTGAGATAGGCTAGCAATCTAGCATATATATCGATTCACGTGTCGCAATCAGTCCTTGAATTTGATGTTTTCTTTCTCCACTAGTGGGACATCCGTAGCAATGAGATAGTCCAGGAGTACGACAGGCACTTGGGTGCCGTCAACACCATCACCTTCGTGGACGAGAACCGACGCTTCGTCACCACGTCAGATGATAAAAGTCTCAGGGTTTGGGAGTGGTGAGTATTTGCTTCATCAACTCTGCAGCTTTTTATGATCACTTTAGAATACGCACTTTTTAATTGGTTTGACCTTCAGAGTTCAATTTTACTTATGAACTTAATATAACTCATAAAATAGCATCACGCCTGTATACCCGAAGGGTTAGACAGAGGTGTATTATTGTACACCAAAATTTCGCTGATGCCGTTGGTGAGTGACATCTACGGGGCACAGACTCAACTGCAGCTGCTAAGCGTAAGGTATTGTGTTCGACACCCGGGTCGGGCAAAGTGTTATTGAGTTTTTCTGTATGGAAATTCTCAGTGGCAGCATGGAGTCTGGAACTGTGCCCGATAGATGGCACTAGGCTCGCCTCCTATTATATGGGACTCAATTATAGTATCGGCGCAATGTGGGTGTGTGGTGTGGCAATGTACTCTTAGTACACCTCTACATACCCCTTCGGGAACACAGGCGTGATGCTATGATATGTTGGAGAATTAAACTATATTCTATTGATAAAAGTTCCGTTTTAAAGCTACTAAGTTATAACATACGGACACAAACAAATGTAAACCTTATTTTAACTGGATAAGGTTTATTGTTGCACTTTGTACAGTCCGAGTACTGAATTCGTTCGACAGGGACATTCCAGTGGACATGAAGTACATAGCGGACCCGTCGATGCACTCGCTGCCGGCGGTGACGGTGTCTCCCAACGGCAAGTGGCTGGCGTGCCAGTCCATGGACAACAAGGTCATCGTGTTCAGTGCACTCAACAGGTTCAAGATGAACAGGAAGAAGACCTTCAGTGGACACATGGTGGCTGGATACGCTTGTTCGGTTGACTTCTCGCCGGATATGAGGTATGTACTATTTGTTTTTTTTTTTTTTTCTTAATTTAAGCCTCACCCCTTGAAATAAGATTAATTGTTCTTAATAACTTGCCTGTCAATTTTGAAAATTGTGAAATACCCTTGTGAAAAGCTACTGAAACTAATTCAGTACTCAATTATGAACAAACTACTGTCGGGATAGCCTGATGTATTTTATTTTTATAATAAAACTTGCGTATGCGAAAAAAGAAAATATAAATCTGTTCCGTACTTTTCTGATATTAGGTTGGCCGCATTAGTATTTTCTTTTTATTCCTTGTAGTAGTGATGAAATTGGTACGAATACCAACCTTTCTTCTACTATGCTACTACTTCTAAAATGTTTATACATAATACGCATCTTTGTCACTTTAAGGCAGATTGCACCCACCGAATAAGACCTTATTATCAGCGTCTTCAAGTTTAATATTCTTTAAGATTTCAATGTTTTAAGTTGGAAAATGATGAGAGATGTTTACATAAAATCTGGGTGAAAAATATTCTGTGGTTTTTGGTTTCTAGACATTTTTAGGTACTTGTGTAACCTCATGGATAATGGACTTGCTTTTTCTGAATATCTAGTCAACTTGTTTACATGAAACTAATATTTTTTTCTTTGAATATATTCACTACATTAACTTTTATTCAACAATTTTATTAACATACCATCATCACACCTATTAATATTGTCTGGGTTAAACAGTGCTCTGTTGTATATCCACATTTCGTTATGAAGTCCCATGTAATATCAAACTTTGAGTTCAATTGCTACTGAGAATTTCCTAATAGAGAAACCCATAGACGTTGCCCGACCTGGGCACCAAACCTACGATGTCACTCTTAGCGGCCGGGATTGTGCCACAAAACGCATGACGCACTGCAATTTTAAAATGTTATCAATAAAATGTATAGAAAACAATTACATAATGTATGTTCTATTAAATACGCATCTATACATATAATAAAATTATAACAGGCCGATGTCTTTACATTATAGATATTGGAGAAAAACTAATATGGGGGTCTTTATTAGAGCAACAGAAGCCAAAACAACAGTTTTTAGAATTTTTGTTTCGTCTGTATGTCTGTACACGCATCACGCAAAAACTAATGCATGGAATTATTGCTAGAGGTCTAACTTAAAATATAGGCTCCATTTTACTGCAGGAAAATATCAGATTCTAAATTCCACGTGTACGGAGTCGCGGGCAAAAGCTAGTATTAAATAAGCTTAAAATGAATAATTGCCCAAGGAATTTTCTTAGCAAATTTTTTTCCATAATGATAATGAGAGTGTTTAACATGATTCCTCAAACTATTCGCGAACTACCCTTACGAAAATTCAGAATTAAATTAAAGCTGTGGCTGACTGAAATGTGTTTTTATAATATTAAAGAATTCGACTTCACGAGTCGTAAAATTATAGAGAGATTTAATTTTTAATTTACTTAGTACTATGTTTAAAAAAAAAAACTAATATTTGCATGCCTTTACAAAGGTGGAACACAATGTACTGCATATAATCTTACTATTATTATAAATGCGAAAGTTTGGATTGATGGATGTTTGTTACTCAATCACGCCAGAACGGCTGAACGGATTTAGATAAAATTTGGCACACGGATAGATCATAGTCTAGAATAGCACATAGGCTACTTTTTATCCCGGATAATAGTACGGATTCGTAAACTACGCGGGTGAAACTGCGGGTGGAAACTAGCTATTTTATAAAAACTCTTGAAACACAACATTTGTTTCTGCGAATACATGTTTATTTCTATACAATTAATTTATATTTGTTAGTGACGTAATAATAAATAGGTAATTATCCAATAGCATTCGTACAAGTGTCTGAAAATATTATCTTAATGTCTAAGTCCTTCTTCAGATGAAGCGTCCAACAAATTGCGGTTTGGCGTACGTTTAGCATAACATAGCATCACGCATGTATTCCCCGAAGGCTTAGGCAGAGGTGTACTATTACACACCCACATTTCGCCGATGCCGTTATTGAGCCCCATGCAATAAGGGGTGAGCTTATTGCCATCTACTGGACACAGTTCTAGACTGCTAGTGTCTCCATTTAATTTCCATACAGAAAAACCCAATGACACTGCCCCTCCTGGGAATCGTACCCAGGACCTCACGCTTAGCAGTCGCGTTAGCGACCACTAGACCAATGAAGCAGTCATGGTGTACATTTTGTCTCCATATAACGCGTGTATTTAATTTTTGTTCAGTTATTGGCGTAAATTTCGCAATATTATCACTTGTGACTCCTTGTTTTGTTTATTTTATGTCTATTTGCACGAATATTGTGTATTGGATACCTGCCCGATGAACGCGTCAACGAATTTTCGTTTGTCGTCAAACGCGTCGTCTAAACCAGCCATTATAACTCTATAAAATATAACTTTTAGGTTCCTATGTGTGTATTTAGACAGCTGATTTTTAAGTAATTTGGAACAAAGTAAACACTTATCCTCGTTACCATTAAATTAATTTGTGTATTTTATGTGAAGGTGACTACTTAGTGACGAAATATTCATTGTTGGAGACTCTGAGGTTAATTTATTCTTCAAACAAAAAGAAACTGTGATGCCACATGTGTTTTGAATGCCTATCTATTTTTGATGAAGTTTTGCGAAGAATATAAGGATGTAAATGAATCATATCGACATAAACTTTTCTCATCTGTGCTGGGATCGTTCAGTTGAATAACGATTAAATTAAATAATAAAGCACTTGTGAATAAGATGCGTTCTCAGAAGGCGACATAAAGAGAGAAGTTGATGAGTATGGAATGATCCTTGCCGAACAATGAGACAACAACGATTAACAAAAAAAGTATCATTACAAATACTACAAAGAAGACTAGAGAAACAAAATTGACACGAGCGGGATGTGAATTTTAACACTTACTTGTTGCGGAATCGGCTTAATATTCTTGTGTGCGTGTCGATAGCAAATTAAATTAATTTGGCCCAAAATTCCGCCACACGAACTCCGCTTTCTGTAGCGGCCATTATCCGTATAGGCATATCCGTATACGGCCATCTAATAATATATAAATCTATTATCCGTATATACGCATATCTAAGGCTTTCTCGATTCCATATTATCATCTAGACGTCTAGTACTGAACATGGCTTTCTTATACATCGCTTTAGAAACGGATTGGTGATAGCAGTTTCAGATTTACATAAGTTAGACTCTTTTAAGCTACATTGTACTCACATAATTGTTGTTCGAGATCAATGTATAAATTAATATTGTATATTTAATTCCGAGTTAAAAAGAGTAACCATGGAGTTTCTTGCCCGTTCTTCTCCATTGGAAATCAACACTTTGGAACGTGGCAACTAGAGCCTGACGATTCATAAGTGCCTGTAAATGGTTTACATGAATAAAAATATATTTGAATTTGAAAAAGTTCTGATAAGCATGAAAGGCAAAGGAAAGATGCAGTTGTTATCTTGAAAGAATCGCTTAGTCACGTGCTACGCACTGAACACACTGAACACTTTGACTTTTACACTTTTTTACACACTGAAGGCGAGACACTAGACTGGCATATTATTTTATTAATTGGAACCACATAGATTTGATTTACTATCCGATATTTTTTTAAACGAATTTTATTTTTCAAATCAGAATCTATAATTTCTAATAACTTTTGGCAGCTGATGCACGATTGGTGTAGCATTTGAGCAATCGACTGCTGCGCTATGTATCGCGGGTTCGATTCCCACATGGTACATACTTTTGTATAACCTATAATGGTTCCCATGAGTATTTGTATATGTGAATATACGCACCCATGATATAAAAAATATTCCTAGTTTGGGGCAATTTTAAAAATAGAATTTAACAATACAATACTTTCAATTGGTCTCAAACTAGGTTAGGTCTGTATCCGGGGTACCTAAAGCCTTTGAGACAAATTTTTACGATTATTACGAACTATTAATGACTCAATACCTTATCATACGTAAATAACATCACGTATTTTCTCCATTATCATTTTATTATTATTACTACCAGTATAACTCGTACTTTCTTCGCGTTCTATCAGGTTTTGCGGCTTGATAAGATAATCCAGGGTCAATTTTACTACTATTTGTACGTTCTGTTCGTTTTCCGAGTCGTTTTCACTTCGGTCGGTATTCGACATTTCATCCAGTCAGCCTGCCTTATGGGCTTGATAGCGATATCTCAATCCGCCATGTTTCAAGGTAGTAGTTACTACGAGATCGATCGTCAATCACACCGCTAACTTAAAATCGATATGGGTAGGTCAGAAATACGCATTAAATAATATATTAAGCTGTCGTTACCTGTAATTGCGTGTACACTAAATATAATGCGAAATAACGACCTAATGTATGTGTATCAACTTATAAGTCTATCATTCGTTGGTAATCCTTAAATAAATAAAATAATACAAACAGATAAAAAAAAACACACGGCTACCAACTTAAGGGTCTTTATTTCGTCTTGAAACACATTTACCAGAATGGTTATACTGTACTACCAGGGTTACGCGGTAGACCCGCTGGATTCCTTCCTCATCATCATAGGAACATCATCGCATTTGGCAGATATCAGCTTTTATCACCGACAGTGACTTTATTTGACCTCCGCAACAGTCACTGTGAGATTTCGAGATCCCAAGGTTACAGTGTAGTCGAGTATGATTGTATACGAGTGTGCGTGGATTCACTCTAATCAGCTGATCGGACGTCTACAAATATATTTACAACTAGCACCTATTACGTGTCATCTCATTATGTAAGGCGATATATAAATATCTACACTTATGAGATGCAATGCAAGCCAATGCATGCGGTGTTCATAATAGCGGTGGGTTGTAGCGGCTTTCTTGGATAACGAAACGCAACTGTCTAACCAATATCAGTAGCGGTTGTTAAAATGCGCTATTTTAGTAGCGACCAATAGCGGGATTTACGGCACTCAACTACGGGTCGCGAGAGCCCGATAGTGTTTAGCGATGTACATGTAACGAAACGTTGTGTTCGAGTGCAACGCGATCGAGTTACATGTCAGCGGATAGATGTTAGCAGGTTATTTCAGAACGGTGAAACGAGCTATCCACCATTCTGACGTTAGCTAGTTTCAATAACCTTTACGTCGCGCAACGACCACCGCTAGTTCATAATGTTGTATGAAATATATGCCGAAAGCGATGACGCGACGCTCATGTGATCTTTGTGAGGTGTGGTCACACTGAGAGAGGGATTCATTGTTTTACGTATTTTAAAGAAAAGTAAATGTGCACAGTTTGAGAATTTGGATATGAAGTTATGAACTAAGAAGTAAGCTTACTGGTTGTGGAGACTTCTGTACTGTGGCAAGTCAAACGGGCTCCCTCCAAACCACTACTATGATCGTGGAATGGTTGGCACCGGCGAAATATGAGTGTACCAAAATGCATCTGCCTAACCCTTCGCGGAATACAGGGGTTATGCTATGATATAATTTGCGTGTATACGTGTTCTGTTACAAAGGCTTGATTTCTTAACACGTACAAGAATTTTATGACCTATCGATATTTTTCGAAGTTTTGTCATTTGAATATTGGTTCATTTTTGATACGTTGTCCCGCTCTCACTCCAGCCTGACACAAGTTCCTCGCAGTACTTTGCCTTGTACGTATGTTCTCGTAACGGCTACGCAACTTTCCCTCGACCTCGCTCAATGGAACTGAACCAGCTCGCCTCACCAACAAAAAATACAGCTACAGAAGATGCACTTCTATCAATGCGCGGTAACACACACACATGCAAATGATCTACACAAATGAACCAAAAATATCGCCAATACAGTGGGTCGAGGAGGTTCTGTTTCAACTATACTGAAGGTGCTGTTTATGCGTATGTTGTGGACTGGACCTTCTAACAACTTCTTTGTGTCTTGTGTTGGCTTTGTTCTAATGTCATGTTACTTAATTCGTTTAAGGTTATGCAATTGAATTTAGTTTTGTTATGTTTTGTTTTGTTGCCGGATGTGTGACAGTCTGTCTGATTTACCTAGTTTTTTATTACCTGTCGTTTAAAAGATTTAGAACGTGGACTTTTGGTTCGAGATATTGGGCATTTAGTAATCGTGCTTACTGTGGCTGAAAGTTTTAAAATCATAACTTTTTAATTACGTTAAATACATTTCGCCGATGCCATTTCTACATCCAATTCCCATCCACTGGCCCCAATTCCAAATAACAGGGTACTACTGAGAATTGTTTAACAGATATATCAAATAACTTGAGAATCGAACTCAGGATCTCGTCTCACGCTCAGATTGCACTTTTGCGTTCCTCATCTTGGTGATGATGAATGATAGAAATATATATAAAATATTTAAAAAAATATTCCACTTCATAAATATCTGACGTATAAAACAGCATATATTATGCAAAACAAACAAACAGATTACGTGAAAAATTTGAATGTTTATTCATCATTCACGTTTTATATTTGGCCAAACAAGTCGCCAAGAATACAAGTGAATGCACTTGAAACCACGTTAAGGCAACAAGAGACAGAATGGGAGACTGCAATAGTAGGCGTATATTGCGTTAAGACTGGCAATTTGCCCACAACACCGATTTATAGAAGTCATCTTTAACCAGCGACTGATTGACTGGCTCATATAGAGGTATACAAGTAGTTACTAGATGTAGATGCAGTTTTTATAAAAATAGATGGCGATTTCTAAGAGTTTTAAATTAATTTAGTTACAGTATATATCTTAATTAAACGATGTTTTTCTCAAATGAATGTATACTTTCCTGAAAAAAAAAAATTGTTTGGTGATCCTGTACGTTTGTCTCTTTGTTCGACTGTACATCGGTCATAGGTACACTGGTAGATTCAGAATTTAGCACAAATAGTGTCGACAATATTCAAACAGGGCATTGGGGCAACTATATTAGTGGGAAGAAGTCGAAAAGTGGTAGCAAGTGTTTATCTTGTAGTACAACCCGCCCTCTTGTGATAAAGGTATGATGTTAAGTATGAAAAATAAAGGCTTTAAATATCCGTTGCGTCGTTTTATAAATAAAGTACCTACATAACAAGTACGTTAATTATATTATACAAACACCTGTACCTACTATAGTTGATTGTTATTTTTAATTATTCGTTCAGTAAAAAGTGTTGGCAAACATGTTTTTATTTATTTAGTAAATAAGTAAGTATTATAATTATTAATGTTTGTCTTCAAAACAAAAACATAACATATTTTACCACAGGCCCTATATAATCAATTAATGTTTTGCTATACACAATTCAGTCTATAGTCAGTCCTAACCTTGCATGGAAAGACCATCCTCGAGTTAAGATTCCTATATACTTCCAACCTACCTTGGGTAGTCGTCTCGTTACGGATCTGACAGGGTTGATGAATCGCCACCACATGCGTAGGTAATCCTCGTGTTTGTGAGACTTTGAAGAAGAAAAAAATAGGATTCTTCAGCTGCATCTGGATAGGTTAAAATCGATGCTAAGCGGATATTAGGAAAAGGCTAGTATGATGATGACATTAGTCCTTGATCTATTCATAAATCAGTTACCGATGCTCTCAGACGATGAATTTGTCGCCAACAATGTTGCAACTTTAAATTAAATAAATAATTGCTGTATGCCACTTTATTATATTTCTATGACGTTAGTCAGTTAAGTCTTTAATGAATTTAGTTTGATCGGTATTACTTCGGTACTTTGGAATTACCGCTTTTACCTAGACCCAAGGCTTACGAATGATTGCTGCCCGTCATTTTGACTGTGCGTATTTTCCCTGTGAAGCAAATTTCTTTTGTGCTAGGCTTGCAGGTTAGACAAAAAATCTGATAACAAAAGGTGTAAAGTTGTAAAGATTGTTGAGTTAAGTACATCCTCAATATTTTTAATACAATATAAAAAAAAAACAATTGCCCATTATTTTTCAGAATTCGCAATGACGGCCATAATGTAGCTGTTTTTTCTTCGTAATGCTATGTGCATTTATATCAGCATCTGTTGTTTTCGTCTCTCTTCTCTGAATAAGTATCCAGGTAAATTATTCATTATGGCATGCATTATAAATTGTTTGTTTCTTCTGTCAATGGTAATAGAAAACGGAATTCATGTACCTAAACGATCTACTCTATGTTTATTGCATATGGGTTACCAATATATTTTATCGGCTACGTCGGTCGGATGGTCGCTAATGTACCATTAAGTAAACCAATACACATGGTATATGAGCATATCAAATGACCAAAGAATCGTAAGGGAAGCCCAATGGGCTTAATCATCTTTCTTCGCCTCTAGGAAGTCGCTGCTGAACATAGACTTCTCCCAAAGGGATATTGTATAACCTTATTCACTGCGTCCAGCAGGCGGTTTCGTAACCATTATTCACCGATTTAAATGGGGATTCTTGTTACCTTACAAATATCCGAACGGCGTCTTGGAAGACTAAACATGTTATATACATATGTATTTGAATTGTCATTCAAAACTATGTCGTTAAGTATTTATTGCGTCTTATTTACTTACACGTAGCCATTTCAACTGCAGTTTTACTATGGCTACTTACCTGGGTTTTAAAAGAAAAACCTTTGAGTATCAGTGTTTATTCTTAGAGGCGGCAGAGAGATTCGAAATGCCGACGCCCGCCATCTTGATTACTTTACTTCAACGTGCATAGAATTCAACGGCGACTCGAAGGACCAAAATTGCAATATACTGATTCTTAATATGTAGTCAGTTAGTCACACCCGTAGCGTAGTTGTAGTCGTTATTGGCGCGTCTAATCCGCCAACACGTGACTATCTAAACTGCAACTTAATGAAGGCTATGACCTCTCTTTTATGACATGTAATTTAAAGACGTGATTGAATGCGACGGATGTGTTCATGTTGCCTTTACTCTTTTTGCTTATGGTTTTAATAGATTGTCTGATTCTATTTATACAAGTAAGGGTCAGTGCTGATAGTGGAACGATCTTTGGTTGTGTCATAGGTGACAAGACAAAATACTATTCAATCATCAGTTATCATCAATTAATTCAAATTCTAATAAATATTGGTGAGAAAATCCTTGTTATCATAACGAAACTGCACAGTATATGATTATGAAGACAGTGTCGAACCCAAACTGACTGCTGTGGACTTAGTTTAGGGATTCAGGCAGTTTAAACAGCATCACGGTTAGATTCCCCAAAGTATTACGCAAAGGTGTACACCCACGTTTCGTCGATGCTTTTATTAAGTTCCATGTAATACGAGGCGAGTCTATATTCAGTTTAAAATTACGTGCTCCTACTGATATAAAAAACTACATTTGAAATCTCACGAAAAAGCCCCTTAACACTTTGCCCGATCTGGGATTGAAGCCACGCACGTCAGCTATCGCGCTTGTTAACACTAGTTGCTTGTGTCGCTTGTTAATTTTAGTTCCTTCAAAATAATATTTTACTCTTTCTAGACAGACGGCAACGTTTCTTGTTACCAGTTGCATTGAAATGAAGCAATTAGTTTGGCAGTTATTGGCATCAACATTCACGTGCGTAACATCCCATAGAAGAAATTATGCTTCATATTTATATCCACCATAAGTGGATTGGTTATTACGGTATTGGTGATTGGGATCACATATCTTCGTTAACTGTGCAGTGGATTAGCAAATTATAATACACATCATGTGTGATCCTCAAAAGGCTATTCCAGACCCTACATGTTCTCACATAATCTAAAATGCATGTCTGGAGTTTAAAAAAGAAACCTTTGAGTTTGTTTCGGCGTTTCTTCTCAGGGATAGTCATAGGAAATGCCGACGCCATCTAGTTTAAAAAAGACGTGTAAAAGTGATTGAAAAATCCTAATTGCAAATAAATTTCATTTCATTTCATTTCAGCAAACAAAGAGTTATTTAAAAGCATTGCTCAATAATTTAATTCAGTTAACCTCGGATTCAAAAACTTGATTAAGTCGGTGAACCATTACTTTAAATATAATGTGTGTCCGAGTATTTGTGTTTATGAGATTTGAACATTAAAACACTTTCAAATTCGTCGAAGTGAAAAGATCATTTGTCATTTTTTGGATTTTTGTACGGTATAACGATTAAGTATACTGTACAGTATCGATTATTATATACATATACATATTTACTACAAAAATGATGATGAAATATGTTTGTCTATTTGTTTATTCTGTCATTCCGACTCTTAGCCTTTTTGTTTCTAGCCCTCAAAAGCCAAGAAGAATTCTATATTTGAGTGTCAAATGTTAAGAGGTACTAAAGAATTGCTACATTATCAATGGCCTTTAACAATGATACCAATGCATGATAAAGTGGCCATACATGAAAAGTCTATTTATCTATACAGCCACTGCTGAAGTGCTGTGTGTACTTACGCTGGCACAGCGACCTAAAATGGAAATAAATCTTGGCTTTTCAATAGGCATCAGTCGTATAAGTCAATAATATCCATGGAGGTGAAAGCCTCAGCATCTCTAATACGTTGCTAAAATACATATTACTAAATATTTGTGAATGTTTAATAAACCAACGATGAATATTGGTAACTGACAAAATCCTTTAAATAAAATCGAGTAACTTAGCACCAGGGAGGTTTATTAATGGACAGCATTATTTATACCATCGTGTTGTTATGTAGGCCCACCATTAGGAAGGACATTTTAGACATCGAAGGGAAATAGCAATGGAAAGGATGCCACGGCATTGTTCCTATTTCTGTCCTAAGTTGTCATGGCATTGCCGATCCGCGATCCTCATTATTTTATAATCATCGGTTTCGAGACCTACATTGACCCTGTTTAATCATCTGAATTTTAAATAGAAATAATTTAGGCAGCTCTTAACCTTGTTTTTCAGTCGTATCATTTAATTAGAATAATTTAGGTACCTATAAAAAGTTCGATAAACTGGTAGTAGCACTTTACAATAATAAGATAGAATATTAAACTTGATACCCTGATATGAATTAAAATTTGTGAATTGTTTTTGTGTTGGCAATTAGGAATGAGCCGAGGCATCAGACGTTGAGGTTTTGTGTTCCAAAGCGTGGTAACGATATCTAAAGATTCAATCAGTCAGTTATTTGAGGCCGTGGTAATTGGTTATCAGAATCTGAATTAGAGAATTTAATTATTACTAATCATGCAGTACCAAATTATACACGCAACGGCAAATATTCAACATTAATTTAAGGAATGTGATGTGAAGTAGAAATACTGATTATTGCTTTAAATGCGCCATATCTTGTGTTTTTACGAAAGGACCACAATTTCCCTTAGTGGCCGTTAGTCTTCTTGCTGGGTAACTTGCTGATTGCGGGTTATCCCCAAATATTCATTGTAGCCGCTAATGGGGAAGCCCAATCCAAGTCATAAATTGTCAAAAATTATTGTTTATTCTAAATTATACAATTACTTACTATAAAATTACTTCAACCATATCAATCTTAATTTATTAAGTTTCGGTGACCGTATGTTCGTAGTTGGCTATAGTTGGATCCGGTAGGTAGCGCTGTTGTCAAGGTCCAGAAAACGAAATACACGCAGACGAAGTTGTGGGCAACAGCTTGTAAACTATAAAAAAAAGTAGAATACTTAAAAAAAAAAAAAGCAAATATGTAAAAATATTGCGAAAAATCCATTAACCAAAATCTTGCATAGTTTTGGGTTAAGAAAAAAAAAGGAAATTTAATTATTGACTACGTTACCTGTTTATGTTTACTTTGGGCCTACGGCGATAATGTCTGATAACGGACTTATAACGAAATAGCATTAGATTCAAAACAGTCCTTGATCTATGAAACTGGTTGAGGTTATGTGGAGAAACAAGTTTGGTGACGTAGAAAATTATACTATTCACATTTGCGTGACATAGCTATTTTACTATATTTTTTTTATTCACAACAGTGTATGAATGACTTAAGTAAAAAAACTAAAATAAATCGAGTGAGCTATGTCTCCTTTATGTCTGTTTAAACATGCATAACTTATATTCAATGAAGCTCTGTTTTAGCGACCATTATGGATTATGAATAGCAGTACTTTTTTCTTAAAAATAACGTTTTATAAAACTGGAATTGCTGAACAATACCTCTTCATAAAACAAAACTTTTCAAAACTACTTGGTCTTTCAGCATTTAAATGGTAAAGGTTACTGTAAAAAGATTTTTTGGTCAAAAAATTATCGTTTTTTTTTATCAATACGTAACCGTGTCATTAGGTCAAAATCACATCATTTTCACAAACTGTTCTTGGTTTGTCACTAGGCTAAAATTGAAGGTACTACAATCTCTTCATTCGTATCACAAGACCAATCTTGTTGTCCTTTGACCAGATATATAATTTTGAGAAGAACCTGGGGAGTCTGAAGGCCCAGATCTCAGGTATAAATCCCCATGCATGACTTTGATTTTCGTGGCTCACGATCATTGGTTCGTAGTATAACATGTGATCAACCTGGATCGAACTTACTGACGTACGCAATTTGCATAAATACGACTGTTCGTTGTATAAAATAAATAAATGTATAATATGTTTTTGATATTCGTGAAAAATTCCACACAAGAAGTTTAAAGTCTGTTTTAAATTGTTCAACTGTTTTTATATCTCCGGCCGATGTGGGGAGTAGGCTGTGGTCTTGAGACATGTTGTGTAAAACGTGACTCTATGTTTGTCCTTTATTGAATCTTTAAAATATGCATATAGTTCGTTTCAAGTGGCAATTTCTGTGGCAAGCGATATACCCAATAACATGTTGTCATTGTGGTTTAATTAATAAATAAATAAATAGATGATGCCGGGTGCCAATATATAACAGAATTTCTGCTGTATCTGATTTGTGTCTTTTGACGGGTTAACGACAAACGGTTAGAAAGAGACTTCTTTGCTTATGCTCAACCCATCTTGCTCCGTCCTATCTTCTGTCTTCCATTCTATAGTCTTCCAGTCTGTGAAGGCTCAGCTTCTCCTGCCATCAAGTTCTATGGCACAACCCTCCCTTTAAACTTTTCGGTTCCGTCACAAAGACGGATCACATATCCTTATAATGATACATTTCAAAGTTAGTACGTCATTCAACTGGTGTTGATTATGTTGTATGTGGACGGTCAACGATAACTAATCATTTGGCGTTCCACTTCTCGAACACCCGCTCGCCCTTATCAGGAGCGAACTATTAATTTTGTGGACGACAGAGGATCGAGGTGCGCGAAAGCGGGAGACGCGGAGTGACCATGCAAGAGTGAAATAATTTAAGCAAGATTTAAAAAATGCAGCGTTTGTACAGTTTCCTCCTTTAACTTCCAAACTCCTCCTTTAACTCCTTCCTCCTTAACTCGGTCAAATAGCGGTATATCTGTATGGGATCTAAACTACAATAACAATGCGTGACCGAATTAGGATTACAGTACAGATGTTTCCACGAATGCAATCTTGTCAAATCATATCGTTTATCTGTCAGTTGATTCAATACGTTTGCAAGAAGTGTTTTCACTTTTATGGTAAAGAAAACAGAGAAACTTAATTGGTAGTCAATTAACCGCGCAGACATTCCATTATTTCATCGATTGCGCAATTGTCATTAAGCAGATCACAAAAATGAATCTTTGAGTATTTGCGAGCCGTATGAGCCTCATTAGATCATTCACATATCGTTATTGCTTTTTTATTTTATTGTGTCGTGATCTTCCAATACTTGATTATCATTTTACATAAAATTTTATGGTTGTATAATTATTATTCCAAATAAATTGTGAGTAAAAAGCGATAGATAATAAAACAATATTCCATCATGCCTTTACCATAAACTACTGCAGCAAACGTCCATAAACGAATAGTTAATATCAGTAATTACAATTGTCATCATGAATCAACGTGACTTTTGTAAGTGTATTTTGCACTATAATACATGCGAAAGTGACTCTGTCACGACTAAAACACGGAACCGATAGTAATAAGATTTTATAAAGTAGTAACCTGAGTCCTGGAGAAGGAATAAGGCTTATTTTTACTATTGCAGCAAAACACTAATTAGATAAAAAATACAAAATACAAGCAGATGAAGTCGTAGGTAACAGTACCTCTATAAGTGGTCGCAGTGGAAAGGTTAACAATCACCAACCACTTGAAAGATTTATTATATTTAGTCTTAGGTCCGTATTACAGAACGCAGCTAAATAGTGATCTCTACTTAAGCACAGATTTGAGTCAATCTCATCTGTAATTTCATCTTCTTCTGTCGAGTCTGCTCGAGCTCGAGATGCCGTAGTGGAAAGATCCTCCAGCAATGGCGGTATAGAGGCTGACTGCGAGACGAACGAATGTTATGCCACTCGTAGATGCTCTTCCTTATACCTTGATATCTCATACGTCACTCAAATGCGGTAAAAGCGAGAAAAGTGCAGATCACCGATGAGCGTTGTTCTATAATACGGACCTAATTGATCTTTGTTCTTGAAAGAAAAAATATATTATTTCCATTCTTTGACTATTCATTCTTTGTTTTTATTTCACCGTCAGAAAGGCTGAGTAACCTAAAAACTTACCTATTTTCACTTTTTTGAACAACAATTTTATCTAAAAATCTCGCCATACGAGTCCAAACTCGCACTTGACCAGATTGGTATAATACAATAATGGAGTAACGTAAATTGTTCTGACGCACGATCCTTTCCTTACTTGATGAATTAAAATAAAGTATTTTATCTTACTTAAGTCAGAGTAATCATAGCATCTTAATACGAAAGTCTTATTGAAGTGTACGCATGCGTGCGTCAGATGATGTGAGTAACTAGTCAGAAGACGGTATTGGGAAGTCCGAGGGCGCTAAGGGTACGGCATTTTATTATATATCGGACTTACCGCGCCTTCTGTCTGCAGCGGATTTTGTTATTTTTTATTCTTTCCTTATGAAGCAAGAACTAAAATAACTTTTGATAGGTATAGGAGGAACGTATAGGAAAAGGGATGACGCGATGAACATTAAGAATATTTTGTGTATAAATAACTGTTTGCCATCCTTAAACCAGTTTTGCTTTAATACGTAACGTTTTGTTATTTTATAAATAGGTACATATGTTGACACACCGTGATTAAGCAAATATCGACTGTTTTGCAACGTTTAATGTAATACAAAGTTCAGTGTGTAAACTGAACTTGTATATGACATGAATCGTTGTGTTCCTACAACAGCTAATTTTTGGCTTATCATGAACCCAATATTGTCAACCTCCACAACCATTTAGGAGATTTGATTGTGTAATCAAACCCAAAGGGAACAATTACTGCGACGTCTAAGTATAAATCATAAATAATATTTTTCGCCTGCAAAGAAAGAGACAAGACAAAAGAAGGAGTATAAATTATAAAAAATACTGTTCATCCAATTATAATTCAACTGCCTCATTTGGTCCTGTGGTCGCAAACGTGATGTCCCGGGTTTGATCTTCGGGTCGGGCAATGTATAATTGGTTTTTACTGGTAGAAAATTTTTAATAGCATCCTGGAGTTTGGAATTGTTCTAGCAGATGACAGATCCGGGAAATGTGGGTGTGGGATACGAATAGTGCATCTCTGTCTAACTTTTCGGGGAATACAGGCATTAAGTATGTTATGTAAAAATTATTCAATTAATTCAGCCATTTAAATCAATCGGCAACAACCAATAGGCCATAACCTTGTATTAATTTTATCCATAAATAATATCCCATTGACGCAAGCCGTGTTCGATTGTTATCCAGCACTTAGTCAGACTTTGGCATACATGATTTGTTATCATTTATCAGATTAGATAACATGAAGTACTTGTATTCAAAAAAATCACATGTCAATAATATTCTACAAGATACATTGTATTATTAATTAAATATACCTCGTGTTAGTAGAGTAGAAAGTCGTTGGGTTTCAGAAATGTACTATTCAATATTCACCGTATTAGAATTCACCGTGAAGAATGACCTACACCCTTATTAACCGACAATGTGCTAAGTAGTACAAAGAAATTGGTCCTTCTACGTCACTGATTGGCGTAGAATATGTGGCGTTTATTTTGAGGAGCTCGTTATACATAACTGTTGTTGCTATACTGGTTATAAAAGAATAACAAAAATCATATGAGCCGTTTATAATCATTTGCAAATTTCAATATAGAAAAAGTGACTGCATGTTTATTAGCCTATTAACGTTAGTAGTCACATTGTTATGTATGAACTACACACTTATTTGAGGGCTTAGTATTTTTTGATAAACATTATTCCTGATACGTTATTCTGAAAAAAGAACAATAGATTTGATATCTATTACTTGTAGACTTATTTATCTTGAGTATAATAAAATAATAAATAATTTGTCTCCACAAATAAAGAATACAAGAAGATGTTTTCATGTGTTTTAGTATCACCTTGCTTGTTTAACACCATATTATGTGCGTAGTTTGAATATTTGTGTATGTATAAACTATTTGTTACTACATAGACTTCCACAGACGGTCGATTTATCAGTCAGTGATCACAGAAACAAAAGCAGAGTTGAATGAAAAAAAAAATGTATACTATAAGAATGCTCACCCGACATCAATTTATTTCCGAAGTTTTTCATTACAACTATAATGTTGTGTCAGTAATCAGTCAGAACCCTGTTGGTGCCCTTTAGATATGTCTTACTGATGGCATAACCTCAATTGACCGGTAGAAGTTCCAATATCTAGAACAAACTCGTGACCCGGTTTTTAAGCTTTTCCTTTCCTGTAAGTCTTCGCTTTTAACAGCATAAATAACTCACCAATTTGGAACTTGAAGTCTACTAAGGAAGTTAAGTTACAGCTTTGTTCATTATTAAATATAATTCTTCTTCTCACCTTAATTTAGTTTGCATGGATATAGATAGGCCTATTTCAAATTTCGCTAGAACACTTCAATAGGTAGAAACGAGTATAATTTTGCTTTAGTTTATTTATCCTGACAGAGCCAGCCAATTTTCCACTTTGCTATAGAGGCTATTTTTATAGAGATTAGTTTCTAACACATATATCACTACATAGTTTTCCTTTTTTGGTGTTCAATCAATTCCTCGGTCCATAACTGTTTTGTAATCTACGGCCGCGGCGATCGACCTTTGCTACTGTTTTGGTTATAACTCGTATTGTATTTCGGGTGCGTTATTCTTGGCAACGTAGGGCTTCGATACGTAAGTCAGGCGTGAATCCAAATTATGTGGGCGCTTAAAACAGCAAAGTCTCTTAGAAAATAATACTAACCTAAATAAAATAATTTCTGAATGAGACGATAATATTTAGATTCTTTATTTAGATCAATTTTGTACGTGAGTCTCTTCAACTTTATCAGATTTGTATGGATTCACTGAAATGAGAAATTATGTAACTCATTTGGGTTTTTCCATTCGGCATGAGCTGATCCATAGATACAATATATATACAAAGATGACAGATACTCTTATCGACACTGTGCACTGTGCAGTATTAACCAGTACTGGGTTCAAGGTTCTAAGTAGCATATTTGTAAACAGGTTATTAGGTCATTGTCTTTGTATAATCTATGAAAATTATATTGTTAGATTTAACTCATTGTAATCTTTGTATTTTCTTTATAAATCAGCAATTTCGTATTAATTATTTTTGGTCCTTCTAGACGTGTGATTTGTAATGATTTTAACGTTTTAATATTTTATTTACTAGTTTACGGATCAAAAATAAACCATGTCTCTGTTCAGGTCACTGGCCGATTGACCAACATAATACCAAAATTGGATTATTGGTTCAGTTACGAAAATAACTAGGTCTGTTCCGGTTAATGTAAAGGTCCTTATCGGTCATATTTAGTGTATGTACCTGGTGACTCGTTTTTTATAGTTTTTTAATGTATTTGGCAAAAAATTTATTGAAAAGATTCAGGCTTGTTTTTTTTTTATTACAATTTGACCAATGTCAAACCATATGTCTAGGTATAATTTACACAGGTGTTGGTCTTCCCATAATATTTATGCCAATGGTAAAGAAAACGCTTGTTTTATTTATATTTCATTGATTTGTACTTCCCCAAGTATGTTCTTATTATAAAGTGTAAGTTATTTCGGTTATTTTATTTATCGATATTCATTCTAATCATTTTAGGAAGTCTACATAATATTATCATAACTTTAAATATTGTATTTTGTTCTAATTATGCGTTAGATGTATTTTAAGACGAATAGGTATATCAGTATACCTACTCAAAATTGTTTTTTAATCATATAATAAAATGTGTCCAATAATTTGGTATTCTATCACGGACCTTTGAATATTCATACAATGGCAATTTAAATTAAAAGCCCAAAAATACCAACATATTTTCATTCATATGCTTATACATGTACTCGTGTTATAGCTTAAAACACAGCCTGAAGTGTTTAAGCGAATTTACGCTTCAATGCAAAATATATCTTTAGATGTTACACGAGTGCGAGTTCAATAGCTTTTTGTAACGGATCTCATTCTTCACGCCTGATGCAAATCCCTGGTTGACATAAACAACAATAGAGGCAATATGCTCTTAGTCACGGTACTGAACAAGGGGTTGGCGAACGTGGAAAGTGTGGAGCCAGTTATTGTCTTATCAATCAGGGGAGTATAACCGAGTTCGCTTTTTAAATAAGCAAGACCAAAATTTATCGCACTATTTTGTCGTTAGCGCTTCTCGGCTAGCAACACAGATATATACATTCCTTGGTTCATAAATAATTCTTATTGTTTCAATAGAGCGTGATTCAGTAATTGTGTATAATAATTATGCAGTATAACAAGTTTTCTTTGCAATAAAACTATTATGACTCGATTTCTTACAGCCGTAATTGTTGCACGAGTTGCTTTCAACTGTATTTATAAAACGAGAGATTGAGAATCAATCTTATATGCACGATATACAAAGGAATTTTATTTTTAACTGAACCTGTACAGACTCGTTGAAGACATCGGGACGTGGACGGTTCGAAAAATGTGTTGGTCGTATAGAGAAGAGATCAGACCATATATGTATACACTTATAAGATAATGGATTTACATCAGGATCTTCAATTTTACATCTGTTAAGAGGCAGATGATCGTGAGCACCATCATATAAGCCATTAGATATCCACCCTTGGACATATCTCTGCATGATACCTCGTCTATCTGTATCCCATAACAAAGCTTTCGAGTTTCTTGTATCTGGCAAGTGGCTTCTTAGAATTCAATATATTTTATGTCTAAAAGCCAATTAAAGGAAGCTTTTAAAACAAAAGTGAAATAGAATTGGGATCAAACTCCACCTGTCCTATGCAGGCAAATAAAAATTTGTTTGGTCAATCATTTTTCGATTTCTAATCCGCTTGCCAAATATATTATGGCATATGTCCTAAGAACGCAAATTATATAAGGTGTTTTGATAGCTGCTGTCCACCAGTAAAATCTATCGCTTAGAAGCTTACATTGCTTTAGTTCTTTTATCGTACGTACTTTTTTTCTGTATTGTGTAATGCCTAAACGTTTTCATTTTTAATTGGGGAGGTTAAAAAACAACCAAAGTTTAATTAGTTTATCGTGTATTATTCAAACTCATTAATTTTTCAAAAAATTAGGAGACATCCGTTTCATTACGACAATTTGATGTGAATTTTATACCTATTTAATTTCTTTGCTGATTCACGTAATTTGATTGAATCTCAATGTTATTAAAATAGGGTTTAAGAGCAGGTTTTTTATATCTGTTAAAAAATTTAAAACTCGACATTAAACACCCCAATTATAAAATTTAGATAAAAGCAAACTTAATACAATTATTTACTGAAAAGTATGTTTCTTAAGTTAACTATTATTTTTAAGAAAATAATTTTCAGCATAACTTTACTTACCGTATTTATAGTTGTATATGAAATGTAATTTGCAGAAACAGAAATCTGAAGCATAATATTCTGTATTCTATGCTTGACAGTACGGGTTATTCAGGTCCCGTACATGATTTTGTCGTTGCTATGGGGAAAACATCTTTTGATTTCTTTGATTTTACACCTCCGTTTGTGTCATTTTAGATATTATGTATATCTTTTTTTTTTTTTTTTTTTTTTATTTAAAAAAACGTTGCCCCACACTAGGAATAATTCCTGTATCGTGGGTGCGTTTACAAACACATATATTCACATACACAAACATCCAGTCATATCTACTGCTAATGTCCAAATAGTGATGGATCATCGTCTAGCACACACAAACAGTATTTTGCCGCGTGTTTACAAAGATAAGCCGTTACAGTCTAGGTCATAATTTTATCTTGAACTTCATAGTATTTTCCTGTTACTAGGCTCTGTTTTACTTATATTAATCGTGTAAGCACACAGACACCGCGTTATGCGTCTTAGAGTAAGACATCGTTCATTCATATTTTGAAACAGAGCAACTTTTGTTTTAGTCTTCAAATACTTAAGACACAACACACAAGGTATTCACAGCATGTCATTACTGTGTCTTTATACCGTGTGTGGTCCTTTTCCCCGAAAAATACAGTTGAATATATTAAAATAAAAAGATTGGATATCTGCAAGTTATCTTGATACAGTGAACGATGGCATGTCCGGAGATATGTTAAAGATTTCGAATTTATAGATAATGAAATTTATCTTGTAGGTAGACTTTTTAACACCTGGCATTAAAAGCGAGTATTTCTGAAATTCTTTTTATAACAACTATACTCTATGGCACAATATTCTTATTCACTTCCATTTAAAAGTAATGAATAAACTTTGAATGAAGGCATAATAATGAAATAATATGACTGTATTTCCTTATGATTTTCCTATTATAGCTTCGATCCCAACACCGCTGACTGGCTAATCTTTCCACTACGGCATGTAGGTACTCATGCCGAAAGAAAAACTTGAGTTTTCAACTATTCGGAAACTCCTATTAACTCGACTTGAGGATTACCAATTAATTTATAAAAATCTGAAAGGATACGAGCATCAAGGAGTATGTTTCTAATTTTTCTCGTGAAATTAATATTTAAAACCTTCGGTACATAATGGCAATTATAATTCAGATCGTGAATAACAAATTATAATTTCAAAAACATGCCTAAATTTCTACAATCTCTGTTTTTATAACCTGAAGTTGAAAAAAAGTATCATATTTCTATTGATAATCCGTCTTTTTTTTTTTCAAAACATGATCCAATAATTTAAACAAAACCAATTTTTATTTACAGTTTATCGCTACATTGATACCTAATGTTTATTCTTTTTAATTTATCCAAAAGCTTTAGCAATTAATTTCAATCATAATTTGGTGGCGTGATCGGTGATTTTATGTTACTTATTCTTAGTATTCCTCCAGGCAAAGACCCAATAGGGGGTCACAATCCTCAGAAGTGAGGGAACGAATACGGAGGAAGGGGATTTGTTTTGGGAAAAGAATAAATAATCAAAATTAATTCAATACTCTAAAATATACGTAACTCTAACTATACCCAGATGACGTAATGTACTACATTTAGTTACTGCCGCAGTACTATTTATTAGACTCGTTTACCGACGATAAACTGATGTTTAAGACAAATTCATCCATTTAACACGTAATTAATCGGTCGTTTCCATTTTATAAATATCTGTTATATTGTTGGTAAAAAAAGGCCTCATAGCTTCAGTTGTAGTTAAAAAATTGTAAGTTACGGTAAAGTTAAGTTGCAACGTGAGTTTAGTGGTTTAAAATGATTGAATTAGTCTTTGGAAATCGATATTCAGGCACTTGGTTTCAATACCTACAACCATAAGTATACAAAGATTATTTTTACCTGACTGCGTCATTGGTTTAGTGGTCGCAAGCGCGGCTGCTGAGCGTGATGTTTTAGGTTCGAAACCCGGTTCGAGCAAAATGTTATTAGGTTTTCTGGTAGAAAATTCTCAGTAGCAGCCGGAGCTTGGAATTGTGCCCGGGATGGGATTAAGCTCGCCTCTCATAGGACTGAATAACAGGATCGGCGAGATGTGAGTCTATAGTACCATTTTTTTATTTTTTATTAACGTGGTGAGAACCCATCATGGGCTATCCTCCGCCTGGGGCGGGCGGAGGGGTGTGCCGGACTCCTACCGGCTAAACTCACCACGGTGATCCGCTTCAACACCATATGGTGGGTTTCGGGAACTCTTCGAAGACCGCACCGAAGCCCACCACGGTGTCATGCCAAATGGCACTTCCCGGAGTAGGTGACTGAGTCTATAGTACCTACACCTCTGCCTGACGTTCCGGGCAATACTTTTTACGAAATTAGTTATTATCACGCCTGGGGAGTAATTCTCGCGCGATCAGAGGTCGTGTTGAAATTGATATGTATCGAAAATCATGCCAAATATCACTTGCCTGCCATTTCTTGAGTTATCTTATTATCACGTTACACGTATTTTTACTTCAAACCCTTGAATTGCAATATTAATTGGATGCAGTCGAAATTTTAGAGTAGAGATTTATGTCGTTGCCCGTGAGAATTGCCTCCCTGATGTTATGTCTGACCTATCGTAACGATTTCTTGCTCAGTAGCCCTTTAATATAACAAAAGATTATCGATAACAGACGTTATATAAAAGCCACTTGTTAATATATGAGTATATGTTAAGATTTGTTCCGTAACACAAGGTCCTTATCTATTTATTGTTATTGGTATTTATCTATCGTTGCAGGAATCGTTATAATAAATGTAAAATCGCTCCAATATATTACATAATCTGTATTTATAGAAACATGTCATATATTGTGAAGTGTTTCTTTAGAAAATGAAACGGAAGCAAGATATAAGTCTTAGCGACTACCTCTAAGACTTGTATCTCGCTAACTACTAACACTTTAAATATATGACACGTATTCTAGCCAATTATTCGCTGTTAAACAAAGGATACTTTAAAACATCGCTTCAAAGGAATGTAGTGAGGAGATATTGTCAATCAATTTGATTGACAAATGTATTTGTGATTGCAGTTGTTGTTGATTTATGTTTTAAACGTAAAGTTTCCACTCGTATCCTGAGGCCCTAGTGTACAAACTCGATTTAACGCATCGAACGCGTTCGGCGCTCCAATTGGTGGAGAGCACGAAACGGACCAATCGGAGCGCCGAACGCGTTCGATGCGTTAAATCGAGTTTGTCGAAAGAAACTTACACTAGGGCTTCTGTTCTGCACTTACGTAATAAAAATTCAGTAATTGAGTTGATTGCCTCATTGGTCGGTGGCACGAGGTCCTGAGTTCAATTCCGGGGTGGGCAAAGTGTTTATTTATTTATTTATTTAGAACATGAAAAACTTATAGCTAAATTAATCTAAATAACAACGATTTAGCCGTCGGTAAGCCAATAACAAGTTTATGGCTAAAATGTGAGCAAACAAAGTACGCTAGTAGTGTTATTGGGTTTTAATGTATGTCAATCTCAGTAGCAGCACGGAGTCTGGAACTGTGCCCGGTAGAGGGCAATAGGCTCGCTCCCTATTACATGGGATTCAATAACAGCATCGGGCAAATGTGCAATAAATAGTACACCTTTCCTAACCTTTCGGAGAATGTAGGCGTGGTAAAGTTTATAAAAACTCATATAGGACTCGTAACTTGGTCCATCGGTTCTACTTATGGTAGTTTCGGGTGTCGGGTCGATAAGTTTCCACTTATGGTTAAGTTCTCGAGAAGAATGTACTGTTATGTAATATTGCGAGACATTATGCATTTGTAAGAGTAACCATGGAGTTTGTTGCCTGTTCCAGTCTATTGGAAATCAACACAACTATAGTCCAACCATTCTTGAATACCTTTACATAAAGGCCGGCAACACACTTGTGACTCCTCTGGTGTTGCGGGTGTCCATGGGCGACGGTAATCGCTTACCATTAGGCGATCCGTCTGCTCGTTGGCCGCCTATCCCAAAAAAAATACATGTCGTAACTACCTGGCCAAATCAATATAATATTTGCTCCACGCGGTAATCGACGTCGCGAAGCGCCGTCCGTAGCGCAAAACACCGATTGCTTAGGCACTGAACTGAACCAGCCGTCATTTCAGTGTAGACAAGAAGATATTGCTCTGTCTTCTTCTGCATTTTTTATTGCTCGTATTTATGTGCAGACAACGGCATGGTACGGTACTTCTACGCCATCACGGCGGTCTGGTGACTAGAGTAGGATATACGTTGTTACGCCAAATAGAGGGGGCCGTATAATAAATTTTATTGTCATGCTAAATCCCTTTAGGATTAGGAACTTTAACGAGTAATAAAAGACAATGAAGACTTGCAATGGGTGTTCATAAAAACGAATAGGTTCTTCGAAATGTGAAATGGTATTTACTGAGGTATTTTCTATTCTAGTTTATTTCGTAATTAGTTAAGTAGGTACTTAATTGCAGCTTTTTAATGGATTTCGTTTACATGTTGGGCTTTCAATTACCACCGACATCATCATCATTTTAATTTTATTTAATTTAATTTCTCTAATGTTTGCATGCCTAAACTTAAAGTAGATTGTACAAGGACCAGAAATTGTTAACATCTTTATTTTTATGTACCTATATTCTATGCAAATAAACCAATATTCTATTCTATTCTATTCACGAGAGATAAGATGTGATTAAATTAATTTTAGAAATTTTTCTAAACCTTAATTTCCCTAACCGCCTCAATTGTCTCGTAGCTGTTAGCGGGACTGATGAGTGTATCCTGGGTTCGATTCCCGGATCAGGCAAAGTGTTATTGGATTTTTCTGTATAGAAATTCTCAGTAGTGGCATGGAGTTAGGAATTATGCCCGGTTGATGGCAATAAACTCGGTTCCTATTCATTGGACTTTATCGGCGGAATGTGGGTGCACCATAGTAGTCCACTGCCTAACTCTTCGGAATACGGCGTTTACGAAATTTACGGAATCTGAATTCCCCTATAGATTGCGCAAGGATGTTTTATTTTTGCAGCCTTCCACAATAGTAGAATTTGTAATAGAAAACAGTTTTAGTATGGAAATAACTTAAGTGTCATTTATAAAGAATGCGTCATAAACACTACGCTGAAAGTATGCAAACAAATGGGTAGCACCTTGGCCTCGAGGTCGGCCCGACTACTGTCGCGTCTAGTTTTGTATTTAATATGGTTGGATTGTTTCTGCAATCAAATAGAGTGGTTATGTATATTAATTAACTAGGTACCTTTTAACTTGAAAACACCTGCTAACTAATTCACTCGGTGCCATGAAATTTTATGAGTTTAATAAATTATATTTAGTCCACACTGTTATAAATGCGAAAGTAACTGTCTTTTTGTAACCTCATCGTGACAGAACCACTATATCGATCGTTATGAAATTTTACAAAGAGGTAGCCTGGGACCTAGAGTAAAACATAGGTTGATTTTTACTATTGCAGCAAAACTTTAATTAGATAATACAAATTACACGCAGATCAAGTCACGGGCAACAGCTAGTTAAGTATAAATGCATAATATGACACTTCCCCGTGTTAATGAACGCCCTGGGACATGATATTGGCCTTTTTGGCACTGCCGTTATTAAAGGTGAAACAAGGCAAGTAGTTTATTGGTCCTTAGCAGAGAAGCCCGCTTCTAAGGACCAATAAACTTAACCTTGTCCGTAATTTCTGCTTAGTTTTGCTTGTAAAAATAGCGTGATAGTATATGTATATGACAATATGTTTCTTTAGCATTTGGCTTTGTTAAATGACGGGCTATTTTGATAACATGGTCCTTAAATATTATTGTGAACCTGTTAAGATTAGGTCCAATAAGAATTATGTAAATCGTGTGATAATTATTGCGTTATAAAAAGCGAGGTAATATCAATTAGGTAAATCCTTTTACTGTATAGCTACTTCTAAGAATGCATTTTCTTTAACAGCAATGTATTATTACACCAGTTGTTCCTGCTTAACGTTTATTTTTGTGTGTTATTTAATGTACTTAAAGAATATGTTTGTGGTCTCATCTAAGACTTCCAAATGTAGAAGTGGATAGCAACTTTTGACGGCACGGTTGGCGCAGCGGTTGAGACATCGGCTGCTGCACTGCGTGTCGCGGATTCGATTCCCGCACGGCACGAATATTTGTATGATCGTAGTTTCGGGTCTGGGTCTTTGTGTATGTGGATATGTGTTTGTAAACGCACCCACAATACAGAAATTATTCGTAGTGTGGGGTGACGTTTTTTTTTATTCTGAGTATTTGCCTAGTCATTATTCGATCTATCAATCATTATTAACAGTCTACAATTGTATAAAAAATCAACGGATCCAATTACATCTAACGGTAAACAATTACTCAGCCAGGTTATGCAATAATGAGCCAATTAAATGCACCTTAATTGTTTTGTAAGAAGCCCATTTTTGGGATTTTCCCATTATTGGGTTTACTACGAAAATAAAATGTAGTAGGGAATTTCCTAAAATATATTCGGCAGTTTTAATATTAGTAACGGAAAATATGGGTACTTCATAATTCCAGCTTTTTATTGTCCAACTGGGTGTGGGCTTTTTATCAGAATGAGAAGGGTTAGGTGTTCTTGGACTCCCATTATGCTGGTCTGGTGCGGATACGGAAGTTATATTTTTTTTTTGTAACTAGCTAGTTTGATTATCAAACAACAGACGGACGGACATATGTTATCTGTTTATGCGAACATTATTAATTAATAAGGAAATAACATGCCTAACATGTGCACTGTTACATAACATCGTTTGTTTGTTACAGTTACCTCGTGTCGGGCGACGCCGACGGCAAGTGTTATATTTGGGACTGGAAAACTACGAAACTGTACAAAAAGTGGAAAGCACACGACGGCGTTTGCATTGCCTCGCTCTGGCACCCACACGAGCCTAGCAAACTGCTCACCGCGGGGTGGGATGGCGTCATCAAGTACTGGGACTAAATAAAATGACTGACTTCCATGATACCACGTTTTAATTTCAACCTAACATGAACCACGAACCGCAAATATAGAACAACAATAAAATATAAACATACATTTTTATAGCTTACATATTTCTTTACATATTTTTTTAAAATAATACCAAGCGCCCAATGTCATGGTCATTTCACGGTCATGTCAAGGTCACTTTACGCAACTTGCGTGTATTTGAAGGGCTCTTCGTACGCGATGTCGACCTTGTACTCCATGCTGCACTCGCGGCAGGTACCATTCTTCATAAACTCATTGAAACTTATGTTATTTTCATGGAATGATTCAGTTAGGGCTGTGATTAAGCTGTCGATCATTTCGGGCGTGTGGTAGGGGCCGGGCGCGAACCTCAGCCGCTCCTCGCCGCGCGCCACCGTGGGATAGTTGATAGCTTGCACGTAGTGACCTCTCTTCATCAGCGACTCTGCGACGAGGGCCACTTTGTCCGCACCCGTGATCGGTACAGGTACAATGTGACTCACTGATGGCAGTTGCGGTAGGCCGGCCACGAGGAGCGACAGCTTCAAGTATCGGACGATAGCTTGGTGCCTCCCTCGCAGCGTGCGGCCCTCCTCGCTGGCGAGCAGGCGGATGGCGGCCAGCGAGCCGGCCAGCACTGGCGGCGGCAGCGCCGTCGTGAAGATGAAGCCGGGGGCCATGGATCTCACTGTGTCTATCAATAGGGACGACCCAGCGATATAGCCCCCAACATTACCGTATGCTTTTCCTAATGTTCCAGATACTATATCTATCTTGTGCTGTATGCTCCTCTCCTCGCCTATACCAGCACCATGTTTCCCATATAACCCCACAGCATGGACTTCATCAACAAATGTTAGAGCACCATACTCGTGGGCTATATTACACATTTCATCTAGTGGACATATTGCTCCACTCATAGAGTGGACAGTCTCAAATACGACTAGCTTGGGAACTCCCTCTGGAGATTGAGACAACAATTCTCTTAAATGATTTGGGTCATTGTGCCTGAATATATGCTTTGGGGCTCGACTGTTCCTAATTCCCTGTATCATTGATGCATGGTTACCAGCATCGGAGTAGATTACACAGCCAGGCAAAAGCCTAGCTAAAGTAGACAAAGTTGCATCATTTGCAACAAAACATGAACTAAATATTAAAGCTGCTGGTTTCTTGTGCAGTTTAGCTATTTCAGCCTCAAGCTTCTCAGTCATCTGGGAATTTCCTGCAATGTTCCTGGTGCCTCCTGCGCCGGTACCATAAGACTTGATTGCATTAATTGCTGCATCTTGTACGACAGGGTGGCGAGATGCTCCGAGGTAGTCGTTGGCGCACCAGACGGTGACTCGGTGGTTGTCGGGGCCCTCCAGAGCTTGTGGGTACACACCCTCAGCAGCTAACCGCGATACTTTCCTGAAAATGCGGTATGAGTAGTCTCTCTTCTTGGCACTGATTTGTTCGTGGAAGAACTTCTCGTAGGGGTACGATTGCACGGGCTCCGTGATGTCCTCAGTCATCTCCTTCGGAGCTTCCGAGATGATAGCGTTCTGCTGGATGAAGGGACATTTGGTCTCGTCAATGCCGAGAGAACGGAACCCACGAGTAATAATAGGGCAGTAATTTCCGTATTGTTTCATAAGAGTCGCCCCGTAATTCTTTACGAAGGCTTGGTTCAACGATCCTATGAACGGGCAGCGCATTTTTACTTTTTATGTAATCAATGACACACCAAACACTTGCGACACAGTACAGTATTGTAATATATTCGAGTTTTGTGTATGAACGTTGGCTCGCACTGTAGCCGAACGTCTCAAAGTTTTCTGTCAACTGCTGGCACAACCAACGGCACCTTTCATTTATAAAGTTGGTGTCGTCATATCGATTACGTTTGAGTATACTTCATTCACACATAGAATTTTATTTTGATTTGGCACTTGTAATGTTGCCACGTAGAATTTCAGTTTGACGTATCTCGTTCTAAGTTGCTATGAGTAAAAAAAGATTTTTTTTTAATAAATTTATAAAATAATTACGGTATTAGGCTTTTAGCGTTTTTAGCTTTTTTTTGTGAATCTTATTTTTATATTATGCGAATACTGAAAATACAATGTTCATAATTTTTTTACCATTGCAATTATTTTAAATGGTGAAAAAAAAATCTAAGTCAACATTTTTGTTAAACACTTAGAAATTAAATAAAAGTGCGTTGCTCCCATCTTCAAAGTAGGGTAGATTGCATGTGTAATTTATACTGTTACCACCTACATATGTACCTACATTATAATCATTATGACAGTCCAAAGCTTAGAAGAGTGATGGATATATAATCTAGTTATTTTTTTTTCTTCTTGTATTCATTAAACAGAAAACAGTGGGTTATTGGACGTGATCGGTTGTCCATATTAAATAACGTACCTAATTTGATGAAAACATGTGGTGGCGACGGCGGCGGGCGGTGAGTACATATGGTAGGTAGAAGATCTTTGTGAGTTTTCAGTACCCTAGACCTAAGGTTGAAAACCTATTTCTTAGTTCCCTTTAGATATTTTTTTTTTATCATAATGATAAATTTATCTACTTTTAATGTTACTCACTCAGGCTCCCAAGATAAGCCACAGTGAAAGTGTCATCAAAATCGGTCAATCTTTTCCCTAGCTCTATATTTTTATGAAGGTAAGGAAACTATTTCCTTTCTTTCTTTCATATAATAACATTAATATGAAGAACCTATGTACCAATCAAAAATTGTACTTGCTGTAATATGTGAGCGTAATAGTTCGAGTATTAAGATACGAACTTGAGATATCTATGGGAAATATGTGATTGCGTATCAACGACGAGGCTTATATTATTGTACTTTTCATTTACTATAAATTGACGCGGATTGAGCTAAAACAATCACACACACACAAGTTATAATAAACGGGCGTTTTTTGTTTTTAACCGACTTCAAAAAAAGAGGAGGTTCTCAATTCGACTGTATTTTTTTTATGTTTGTTACTCGATTATTCCCTCAATTATGAACCGATTTAAAAAAATCTTTTTTTGTTTGAAAGAGTATGCTTCCCATTTGATCCCATTATAACCAAGTCAGGATCTGATGATGAGATCCTAGGGAAATCGAGGGATACCCTCAAATATTGTAGGACAAATAGCCCGTTTGAGCTTTTTTTCTTGATAAGTCAGGTGTTGGCGTCTGAAAATCATCATTTCATGATGCTGAGCTGATGATGGATGTCATAGTACTCCTCAACAGTAAGGAGTTAGGGAATAAAACTTTAATATACTATAAAACCGAGTTTGGGATCACTCGATATATTTTGATGAGTCCCGTATAAAACATTTGGTATAGAGGGTCTGATGATGGAGCCAGGAGATAGATGGTGGAACTCTTCAGTAGCTACTAGTAAACCCCTCGAGTTTAAGCTCATTTTAAACCTCTAAAAGTCAAGACTATCACAGTATCAGTTACAATAGTCGTCTTAATCTTTTCATTTCTCGTAATGCGTTTTCATCATGTGGTCGGATAAGTAATTTATTTGATTTTAAAATCACATAGTGAATGACTAAAAAGCAAAAAATAAATCTTTTATTATACAATATAGTAGTTGAAGAATATTGAAGTCGGTGCCAAGTAAAACATGCAATGATAAACCGACAGTATTGGCGAAGTGCATTGTCGTGTCCGATGCATAATTTGCCTCGCACTTGACAATTTTTACGTGAACTCGTTGTTTCAATGTCGTTATTATAGCAGCAAGGTATATTACTTTTATGTTTTACTTGGCACCGACTTCAATATTCTTCAACTACCTACTATATTTTATAATAAAAGATTTTTTTTTGCTTTTTAGTTATTAGTTTTGTTTTTGAGTTTTTTGGAGTCAGTTTTTATTTTTTGTTATTTTTTTTACGTTTTTACGTAATATTTTATTGTTTGACGTTTAGGTATTGCCATACGCAAATAATATGGCCCATCTGTATATTTTTTTTCAGCTACAATCTAAGTGTCGATGCTATGTTATTTAGTCAGCTGTCACTCAATCACCAAAGTGTCATTAAGTGACTGTCAAATAGCACTTCTAACAGAACTCTTAAGTTTTTACTCATGTTTTGTGATAAATTTAATTGAAACAGGCCATGTTTTCGTTACACAATCAATTGGAATTACGAAAAGTAACAGTAGCTGGCTTGATAACATGCATTTATTTACCGAGTATCGTCACAGTAATATCGTATAAAGGAATACTTTACTCCGTCGGGAATGGTTCATCATGTTTCATCTTGGCCCTTATTTTCATCGCTGAGATATTGAAATCCTTCTATTTGAACTCTGGCAACGATATACAAGCGAAAAGGAGCAAAGTGAACAAGAATCGAGTTGGAGATATCCTAAGAGGATTCGTATTTCTGTTGTGCGTGAAGTTTGCATTTTTCATCGGAATAATATTGTTTGGAGCGCCTGTTCTAGAGTGCCATGAGGAGACGTTGATGTTGTCATCGTTACTTACGTTGTTGACAATATTCCCATTGTTACTTCATACTGGAATAGAGACATCTATGCAGTTATTGTTTGGAGTGAAGAATTATGGAAGAGACACCATTGTTGAGATGCTCGTTAACAATGCGTTGATGACGGTTTGTGGCGCGTGGTTGGGTGCCGTAGTCATCCCTCTAGATTGGAACACTCCTTGGCAAAAGTGGCCTATACCATGCTACTTAGGTGCCATCGGAGGATTTCTATTGTCAAATGTATTAACAGTATTAAAAGTAACACTTATGAGTGCTGCAAACAAATATCCGATTGTGAATATACTAGTCCGTATTCTTAATGGTTTCCAAATTTCTAAGTAATTGTTAAATTATGTTATGTATTACAAATAAATTTATTGAAATTAAATATTTTTTGGGTATTACTTGATGTGGTGGTATGTGTATTAAGGGTCCATAGCCTAATGGTCGAATTCAGTAATTTGTATCTCAGTTAGAATCAAATAGGGTTTATGTTCCTTTATTCTGATAGGTAACACTGGAGTACTTTTAACCAAATATGTAGTAGTCAGCACAGATCGGTCCTCAATGTAGTAGATCATTATCAAGGCAAATGAGACAATGGAAAATCTATTGTTTCTTATTGAAGGGTACCTCCTGTGCCTTAATGAGTTATGGTATTTATTACCTCAACAACTACTTACCTTTTAATATATAAATTCCACGGCAATTTAACGACCGCTAAGCCTATAGCCTAATTGTTGACCCTGAGGTTATGTTGTTACTATTTATTACATATATAAATACATAATAACTCGCGTTTACGCCATGGGGGTAGGCAGAAACAATGAAACGCCACATGGTACGATCCTCACATTAAATTAATCAAGATAGGTACTTTACCTTAGTCCATTTTTGCCCATAAAATGAATTAAATACAAAGTTGATTCTAATTTCTATGAAGGGCGCCACGCCGCCGCACATTGGATTGAAAATTACGTTTTGAAGACCGAGTCCTTTTAAAAGGACCGTTACACGCTGCTGCGTCGGGCTTGTGGCGGTGTGTGGTGTAGTGGCTGATATTATTTAGGTACTTACTTATATTTTTTAATATTCTTAGCGTTATACGGTACAGTCAGTACTGTACGTATATTCGGACATTTTCATGCAACAGTTAAAATAATAAAGATTCTTCGTTCCGTGAATAGGTATAGACTTTTTATCCCGCAAAAATGTACGGGTTCGTAAACCACGCGGGAGAAGCCGCGGGCGGAAGCTAGTATTGCATATTTCAGTGTAGGTGGCTTTCATCAAGATCAAAGGAGTGCGCCTTTTGTATATAGAACTATTATTTATTCGGTGAACATGTTGAGAAGTTTATGTAATCTACCTGGCATATAATATCACGATGTCACTACGCACCACTAGTTTAATGAGTCGTATAACAAAAATGATACATCAATAAAACAATCACTTAGTAAATTAATAATTTTATTTTATATTTTGTTAAATATTTACATAGCCTATTTAATGCTCTATTTATTAATAAAATATGAAACTTAACCAACATTCGCTTGATCACATTTTGTTTAAATAACTCCTATAATATAATTAGCGTTACGAATACCATGTGTACTTCACTTCAATGTTTAACAGGAATAAACTTTGCAACACAAAGATACGATAGAAAATAACAATAGTTAACTCACATCTAAGGCCTTGTTTTTTAACTCACGGTTCTACAAGTACACTGTACAGTCAGGTTCAGATAGATTAGAGCAGTCAATGTGTCCAAATTTTGCGAAACATCCCAAGTACGCGTATCGCGTAAGCAATGGTATCGAATATAGTGGCACAATGTCCCTAATTCCAATATGCTCAAATTACGGTTACAGGAAAATAAACTGTTAACCGTTGATAAAAGTTTCGCTTTGGCGCTGTCACACTATGTAATGACACATACTAATTCAAAACTTATTTCAACGGGATAATGTTTGTTTTTGTTAACTGTCACCGTGGACATATCTTCCACCGTATTTGAATAGTTTTGCAGAGCCGCAGATAATGCGTAACTGAGATGTTTCGCTCTATTTGGACATTTAAATTGTTCCAGTGGATTTGAGCCCGACTGTACCTACATAAAAAAACACGATTTTAAAGTATGTATGATAGATCGGTTATGCTAATCTTTTAAACTCCGAACTCTCTTTATCAATCGTTCATTTGAAAAATTAGTTTCGTCTTTTTTCAATCGTTCGAATGAAAAAGAACGACGGAACTGTTTTCACGCAGAAGTACGTGGAATTGCACTGAAGAGAAATTATTTTATTGTGTTCTTGAAATCTTCTATATAGAGAACAGCACGTCTTTCGCCTTCTATTAGATGCATATTTTTCTTAGCTACGATAAAAAAATACGAATTTACTACAAACACCATTAGTAGTAGTTCATTCATCATTTAGCCTCACTAGTGTCAGCTAGTAGTTGCCCACACGAGTGCCATCTAGCGAAACTTGTTAAAAATTATTTCTCTTCATCGCAATTTTATATCAAACTACCCTACATCGATATCACACCATCACAATATACATTTCACACGGGTCTACATTGCTTTATATAATCGTCGATTATTAAATATTGAAGACTAACATTTCTTCAGAAAGTTCACTTATATAACTGTATTAAAAATTGCAACTTTTGACATTCGCACAACATGGTTACCCATAGAGGATTCATGTCTACACAAATACGCTATCGGTCGAAAATCAGTCGTATCCTAAGGTTTTGTGTGGGATACGGATTTCATTATAATCACTGATAGATCTCATAATTTTTTATATATTTTTATCGCGTACACCGAACTCCCAGGCTCTATACTACCGATATTTTAAATACTTAAAAAGATTTTTGAAAAATGGTGGCACAGAATAGATTTTTAGAAAAAAAATAGATTTAAATGTTTGTATAGCTTATAAGAAACAAAAAAATCCGTTCCACGAAACGTATCTTTGCCGTAAACGGTACCTAAACTACTTGGATGATAAATATAAAGTTACAAATGTTATAACTGTTCCTATTTCTATATAACAACAGCATTTTTAACAATATAGAAGTACATAATAAATTTTATATGAGGTAATTGGCAAAATCTCTACTAGAATATACTCCATACAGCCTATTTGGCTCTCAAAAATCTACCCACAGTTTCGTGGAACGAGTAACCTGTCATAAAAACGTTCTAATTATAAAAATATTAAGTTGTAATATTCAAAGGCTACGTCACTGTGAACACTATGGCACGTCGCGAGGCGTGTCGCTATGCTGCTACTTGCGAGTGGCAGTGTATTATTCAATGTTGGCAACACTACTGGGGCACTACCGCCAACTTAAACTGTTTGCCCTACTAAAACATCACAGAACTATGAAATAGTACGGCAGTTTATTATCAGCTCTTAGATCAACTCAATAAATTGGTGGTAAGTCCCCTGACCAACAATGCACACGACTACATCACACGGATAATCTCACAATGCTTCCCGAGAAAGTGTGCGTTTGTACTAAGCTAGATTTTGAGCGTTAGCCAAGGGTTTCTCTCTCATTATTATCCCAGCATTATTCACATATTTTAAGCAACTAAGTATAGCTATTTTATTGTTTAAATATCCGACTTATGCCAATAACTCAGTGTACATCTAAGCTGCAATTATATTATTGCGAAGCCTTGCTATAGGCCGAGAACTTACTTAGAATGCAATATTTTATTTGCATGCCAATTTAATTTACAATCTTTGCCAATGGTACAAACGCACTTCCTCATTCAACGTTATATAAAAATCTACATTAACGTAGTGCGAGATGAGTGAATATTTCCGCAAAAATCTTTAACAGCATACACATTTACAATACTCTAAAATAATGTACCGTTATTAAGCCTATATTAAAATCTATTTTTGTAAAAAATAAAAATCTCAATATGCAAAAATTATCAAGCACCGTTATATAAAAATTAATAATAAACATCTAATTATACTGAATGGGTGATTACGTAGGTAATATCCTAAATGATACCAAATCTACGCGGTACAAGAATTTTCTTTTCGGTATTAAAAAATAACATTTCTTCGCTACTCGCTAAACGAATACCCTGTCGCTTGAACAGTGAGGTTACGTGAATGGGAGGCGTGTGACAAAAGGGCGAAAAGAAGACATCATATTATGGAAAAGCCAAGCCTTATTAAGAAATACGAAGTGGAAGTGTCTCATCAAAAGAAAGAGATAAGGCGTGACGCCTTTATCAGACGGGTTTGCTTCAGTTTATTTATATTAAGAGACTTTTTCTCGGAACTTTGAGGATAATTTCGGAGGTACTGTATTTTATAGAAAATTGTATGTGTTCATCCAAAGCATGAAAAGTCGAGATACGTAGGTATAAGAAGGGTTAAACATTAATAAAATGTCCGTTTAATGTTATTTTTTTTTTATGAAAAAATATATTTTTACAAAAAATAGCACATATGCCGTCCGTAACAACATAATACACAGACAAAAATTATAAAAAAAATCTAACGTAGACGTACCATTCTTATAGGTGGTATAGATATATCGGGGTTGCAAGGGTTAAAAATACAGACATAATAAGAACATCTAACAATCGATAATATGTCTTATAGTAATTATTATAATTAAATAATATAAAAAATGCACCGCTAATACTAGATTACAAGATTTATATTTTTCAACAATTTTAACTTTATTCTGTGGATTTTTATTCAATGTTTGAAATTATGTTCTACATTATTTTGTATTCATAACAGTCTGGATTCTATGGCCCGACTATTTTCAGGCTACCCCGAAGTCCATGTGGCGAAGTCGCGGTCCAAACTGACTAATTCTTTGGTCAATCAATCATTTTCACGGTACCATTTAATTTTTTTTGGCGTATTCTAATATCTAAGTCTTACGATCATTTACATTTCTGGACCCAGCAGTTTACTGATATGTCACTGATAGGAAATTGTAATTAACATTTTACGAATTAAATTTTTACGCCAATATTCCTGAAATATCACAAAACGAACTTTTAATATCATTTTGTGATTTTTCATTATTCCATTTAACAATGTTTATAGGTACATACATATTTTGTTAGCGAGATTCGTTTTAAACGCAACGATATCGTAAAATCAGACATTGAAAAAAATCCACACAAATACTATAACAGCGGCCTTATTATACGAGTCACATTTATTATAATCGGCAATGACTTCATTCTCGAGACATCCATTGGTCCGATTTCAAACAGTAACTCGGATTCGAATTACAGTGTTGCCAGCATTTCTTTGTGAAATCCTACCAATCAATTATTTAATTACAAGCAATAATTTATATTTTCGCCGGCTAGTGTCGTTTTATTATATTTGTAATTGTTTAAGACTATTTTTATTGAAGCCGGCGCACGATTTAAGGAAAAAATGGTAAAGTTCACGACACTTAGTTCTAAGACAATTCTTAAAACATGGAAACCGTCTTATCCTGCGAAAAGCGTGATATACACCCTAAAACCGTTCTCCTAAGTTCTAGTAAGCGTCGTTGTGGACACAGAGAGATGTTGGCAACTGGCCTGGAACATGTTATAACAACGATCAGAATGTATAGCTAAGGAACATGAGCTGCGTCTTACGTGTTGCTCGTGTCCGGTTGGAAGTAATGCAGACCGTTTATCTGGAAAACAAAGAATCAAATTATTTTTTTCCTATTTATATTATTTATTTCAGACCCAGCTCCGAAACGAAACCAAAGGCCCTTTCTTAACCCACCCTACAATACTAACAGAACTGTTAGTACGAGGCTTTATGAAACTGCCAGTCCAAATCCAGGTCATTAAATGCCAGTAGCGAGGGAACAAGTTCTACATGCAATAATTCGTTTCGTTCCGCTCTGATTTGAAAAGCCCTCTCTATTATATTAGAGGAAATTAAGCGAACTGGCTGGCAATGTGATGATAAGCGATCGCCACTGCTCATGAACGTAGTTCTTAGAGATGGGTTGTCGACTTAAGCATAAAGTTGGATTGATTACTCTTCATGCAGAACTCAACCGAGCTTGTACAACATTGTTATATCGCGAAATACGCAAATGAATTCCCTCATTAGTCCTGTGGTCGCAAGTGCGGCGCCTGAGTGGTCTGGTGTTGGATTCCCGGGTCGTGCAAAGTGTTATTGGGGTTTTCTGTAAGAAAATTACCAGTTGCCGCCCAGAGTTGGGAACTGTGCTGGCTAGATGATTGATGGTGTCGTATTATCGTCCTCTTATAACGTGGGAGAATTCTCAGCAGCAACACGAATTTTGGTGCTCGTTATATGACCATAGACTGACCCTTTTAAATTATATTAAATGGAATTTAATGACGGCACATCGCCTTGGGAAAGCAGACCTGATGCTATGTCGTATCATGTATAAACTAATCAGGTCTGTAATAGAGCCCCCGTCGTCCCGTCGAGTCAAGTGTTACTCGTGGTACATACCGTCATGTCATATTCCGTGACGAAGGCGGGCACGTCGAGCTGGTCGCGCGCCATCACGGAGTACAGGTACTCCACGCCGGGCAGGTTGTGCACCTTGGCCTTGATGGCAGGCGCCATGAATGTTGTGAACCACCACGTCATCATCTGAGGAGTGATACGGCTGAGTCAGCTACAATCATTCAGTCAATACAGTAGGTATTGCTTCATTGTTCGGCTCCGGCCTTTGGACCTTAGTCAGACATGCCATTTTTTTTTTTAAATAAGCCTTTGCCTTTCTCAATAAATAATTCCTGTATCGTGGGTGAATTACAAACACTAATATTCACATGGATATACACCCAGACCCGAAACAACTATCTATAGTTCATATAAATATTTGTTCCATGCGGGAATCGAACCCGCGACACGTAGCGCAGCAGTCCATCTCTCAACCATTGCGCCAACCGTGTCGTCATAAATGTAGTTCTATGTTAAAAAATACACACTTTCAAATGACTGCTGTTTATAATATTAGTTCTTTCCAACATTGTCTCCTCGGATGGAGACCCTTCTGACGTCACCTTTAGCCCGGTTAAGCAGTGAAAGCTCCCTGAGCGAACTGCGAGAGGCAAATGTCGAAAAAAAAAACAGTGTCTCACTGAAAACTGCCACAAGGAGCCGGTGAGGGACGTAATGGACCCATTATTAAATAGTGACAAGCACATTTATGGGCACATTATATTTACAAGTCACGACAATATTAGTTTGTACGGCTCCTTCGGTATGCTACAAGACAGACAGTATCCGTAAACTAGGTTTCTTCCAATATTATTGTGTTGGTAAAACTGGTTCACGTGTACCTAAAAAGTAATAAAAATTACCTTTGTCCAGAACGTGGGATGTACAATGTAGAATGCTTTCAGGTTCTTCTTATATCTGAAAAATAATAGAATAAATTAAAACAAATAACCCAAAAAAGGCTATTTCTGGTTTTTGTTTGTTTAGAATTAAGTATTATTATTCATATGTGTCAGCATAATATCACGCGAGGTCACCAAACCCGCGGTGTCTGCAAAAGTCATTTCGTTGAGGTTTTTTGGTCGTCCCCTATGGAAAGAAGGTTGTGCAGAAGCCTGCTTTCGGCAGTTAATATTTCTAGGCTTAGTATCTACTTCCCCTGTCGTTTTTGCATGGCCTATCACACGACAACCATCCATGTATAGTGGAAAGACTAGCCAATCAGCTTTGGTGGTATCAATGCTGACTGCCTGGGTTCCGCCAGACGATCTCAGGTTTCCTCACTCATGGAGGCAATTTCCTTGCATCCCTACTTTCTAGGCTAAGTATTCTGGTGATACTGCGAATGCGAATGGTAGAAGACCGAACATTTGACTCAATTCAGTTCAGTTAATAAGCTTTTTGATAGCACTCCATACTGTCCATTTCCTTGATCAGGGACATCGGTGTATGATAGCTACAGTACTCACTTGTAAGGCAGCACGGTGTACACCTCCTTGAGCCAAGAGAAGGGCGGGTGGTTGGCGGAGGAGGCAAGTGTGTGGAAGTACGCGATCACATAGTCGCCGCGCACGATCGGGTCCAACAGCTTGATCAGATACAACAGCGCCTGGAACACGTTAAAACTGTTTATCAGCATTGTTTATTGAGTATGTAGCGACTACTACTCGCAACATGGCAAAAAGTGAAGCGCCATCTATCAAAGTGAAGCTAAAACAACAAACCCTGAATCGCACTATGAGAGTTTACAACGATTCTAACACATACGAATGTCCGACATTGATGTCGGGCTTCGGCCCGCCAGGCTAACCATCTTGCCTGGTCGGAGGATCCTCCCTTTTCAATGGAGGAACACCATACCTCGTTCCCCCATCAGTATATTGATGTGTTGAACTCCTTAGATTAAAAATGATAACCGATATATCCAAATACCTTCAGATCATCATTCAGTACCTACCCCTTAGGAGCCATCCATAAATTACGTCACACGAATTTCATGCTTTTTTGACCCCTCCCCCGTCCTTGTCACAGCTGGTCACATTTGTGAGACTCCCCCCTCCCTAGTGTGACGTCACATATTTTGCAAATTTTATATTATTAAATTAAAACAGCAGTTCCGAAATTAGTTTTATTTCCATTTATTTGAAACCACGGCGAGGCTCTCGAAGAACTCGCCAACATAACAATTTAAATCTTATATTCACACAGATAGAGTTGTAAATATTTTTAAGTTTTTCGTTAATAGTTCAAATTTCACGTTTTAATACTTAGATATATTAGATTTTGAAATGTGATGTCACGAAACTTAGGACCCCTCCCACCCCTAGTCACACAATATCACACTTCGTCGACCCCCTCCCCCCCTGTTAACGTGTGATGTAATTTATGGATGGCCCCTTACGACACATGCGGCCGTCTTTAAGATCCTTATAGTTTAAACGTGGGTGATCCCGATCTCTTTAGTTGAAAATTGGAATTTTTCTCTTTCACACTACGGAATTTAAGTAGATAACTATGTCTCCCACAAACCCACCTTGTCCAAATCAATATCGCCGATAGGGAACCATTTGCCGATGAACACAACCACGGGTCTGCCGAGCCGGTCCACGCCGCTCTGGTACAAGCAGCCGATGCCGGAGATCTCGCTCAGGTCTTCTGTGCGTGCGCGACGGAGAAGGCGCTCGTATCTGAGGGAGAAGAGAAACTTATTAGTGGTTGTTTGTGGTGGTAGTAATGAGCTGTTGGGTAGGAATTGTGGCTAGAATCGTTTTAAGAGAGAGCTGAAGTCTATGAATGGTGAAGGTGTAATGTTGAGGTGCTGCTGACACTGGAAACTTAATCTAAAAATGTATTACTTAGTGAAGAGTTCGAGTTCTCTTAGTAGGTACTAGGTATATACCTAGATTCAGAAGGTATAAATATAAGTAAATAATATATAAACCCTTGCATTCGCTCAATTATTTTGTTAAGAAATTATAAAAGCTATGTTTAGACTGCTGATAATAAAAATAACAAAAGTGTATTTAATTAAAGCAAATATCTCACAATATTGACACAAAACGAGGCCACGTTGAGTTTTATTTTTCATAACACCACAACAACGCCGAACGCCAAAAATAGGCCGCATCTCTTTCATCACGCGACGAATAAAAAGAAATATTAATGTAAAACTAATAAACAGAACTATTTATTTTTATTCCATGTTTTCGTCTCGCCCTTGGCCTAAAAAGCGCCATAGGCCAGTATTCTTGGAACGGCTGTTTGCAAGATTATCCAAGTGTTGAGTATCAATCTAAATCGGTCGGCGGATGGTCATATGAGCAAACAGTTCTATTTCGAGTCCCAATATCCATCACTGACGCAGTAGTGAGTGAGTTTCGGCGAACCTAATAAAGGAAAATATAATTTGAAGACAAAGTTTTGCGCATACCTATTACTGTAAGCTTGCAAACAAAGTAGTGCTTACTAGTTTTCAATTTAAGGTAATAACACGTTTTGGCTTTCGATACTTTTACTGTTTATTCACACGATGAAAATTGTCGAAATGTTCGGTTTCAAACTTACCTATGTATATGAATGTAATAATACTTGCTTGTGTTACATTGGGTAATGGAAACGAAATCGACGTTTATTTATTTAAATCTTCACTACTTCATATAATTTACATAAACGACAAGCGCGCACCAGAGACTAAACCACTAAACGGTCGGCAGACAGTTGTCTAATTTTATTTTTCTAGGGATTACGAGGTGGGTTCATTACGCACTGCCAATATCCCTTACTCATCATCAATCGAACAAAACTATCGCTCGACTGAAAGTGTCTAGTGTGCACCAGCTCATAATTTATGCAGCATATTATATAAATTGTGTCGTAAAAGGCAAAATTACTCCATGCAACTTCTTTTCGTTATATTGCCTTTCAGTTAATCAAAATATATTTGCATCAAACATCAAACTTAGCTGCACTTAATTCATTTTAGTGCTATAAAAGATATAACCGCAGCAATTTGCGATGTCGCGTGTCCACAAGGCTTTATAATGGCGTCGGAACGATAATGGCACGCGTTCAATGCATTAAAATAATGATGTATATGCAACAAACATTACATAATTTTCCGCTCTAGTAAATTTACATTTAGAAGCAGATTTTTACAACCGGAACTTGTTCAGTAAAAGGCTTATATAGCATCTATTTCAGCTGTAATTAAAATTCACATGAGTCGCGCGGTTATCTAAATTTCCCAAACAAATTTATATTCTAACAAATAAAAAATAAGACTGAAGATTGCGTGTCGATGAAAAATTTCGTCATAAAGATAAAGCAAATAGGAACTCGCAACTACACTAATATTTGTTTAAGAATTAAAATATTTTAATTACGATCACGTATGTTCACGGAACCGCATTGCAGCTATATTACCTATTGTACTTAGCCTTGTATATATTTAAAAATAACGTGTGATGACAATAAGGAAGATATTTAATATTCGACAATTGTAGATCAAAACCGAGATTAAAAACATAGCATTCAAAAAGCGCGTACACACTCCGCGTCGATTCGTTCGTTTAGAAATCTCGATGTCAAGTCAAAATCGAAATTTGTGTATTGAATATAATACATAGTTCGTATTTTTAGGGATCTTTATTTTAATAGTTCGAAATGCAACAGAAAGCAGATGACATATTACTGGAAAAAAAAAACTCGGTCTTTAGTCCACCACGCTGGCCAGGTGGCAAACTACACACACACAGGCGGAGACAAAGACTTTGGCACAATCGCGAACTTTATGAAGTCTCTGAAGTATGCACTATGCAGGTTTCTTTACGATATTTTCCTTCACCGTTAACGTAAGTGATAAACAAATTCTGATCCGCACATGATTCCCAAAAGTCAGAGGTGCGAGCCTGGTTTGAACTAGGCCCTCCTGCATGGGTGGCAAGCGTTTAATTTAAAGGTTATCTAAGAAGTTATTTTTAGACATCACCGTGGGAGTACGTTGTAGTTCTACATTATGGTAATCAATGAAACTGCAAGGGAATGAGTCACGAACGCTTTGTTTAAAGTCTAGTTTGTGATGGCGTAGAATATGGTGTATTTATAGTCAGGTTTCATTTCCTTACACGTGGGGTGACATATATAGGTACCTACGTTTGACGTCAGAATGCGTTCATTGAAATTGTGTCTTGACGTTGTCAAAGTCAACATCATGGTTGTCAAACAGCTACAAGACCGAAAGTGACAGCGTGACCTACGTCGTAGGCAGTGCCGTCACTTCCTGTTATGTTCATGAGTAGATTAACTTTATCTACGAAGCTGCGTGAAATACATACACACATAGACACAGACACAGAAAAGGGTAGTACGAAATTTTCTCGGCCTCAATTGTAGTTACCATTAAGCCAAAACTGTATGAAAATATTGTGCGCGCGCATTCGATTGAACTCGCATTGTAAATGCGCATTTGATTTACGTTATCTACCTATCTAAATCGACGTTCGAAGGTAAGTATTAGACCCCCAGAAAAGAGTTTGTTATCCGCGTATCTTGAATACTTTATTCATAACAGTATTTCAATGCTAATATGCTTTACTATACGATGATTTGATCTGATTAATTCAATACATATTTCTGTAATTTTAGAATGGCACGTAAAACGCGAGCTTGTTTGTAGGTACGTGTTTAAGCAATTATGCATTGAATTTCCATAAGTATACCGCGAAAATATTAATGAAACGTTTGCACTATGAATACGATTGGCTCTTGTTTATTAAACTTAATGTACTTACCATATTGACCCCTAATTAAGTTTGGTATAACGACTCATGAAAAACATTGGCGAAATGTGGGTGTACACCTCTGCCTAATCCTTTGAGGAATTATGAGCGTGATGCTATGTTATGGGGGTTTAAAGTTAAAATCTGAAGAGTATTCTACTAAACACTGTTACATTATCAATAACTAGCTTCTGCTCGCGGCATCACCCGCGTTTTCCCGGGATAAAATGTAGCCTATGTGCTATTCCAGACTATAATCTATCTCTGTGCCAAATTTCATCCAGATCCGTCCAGCCGTTCTGGCGTGAAAGAGTAACAAAGATCCATCCATCCATCCATCCTAACAAACTTTCACATTTATAATATTAAGTAAGATTAGTACGATTCTATTCTTTTTAAATAATTGCGTTATAATAAGTACTTTATTTACATTGTATAGACCTGTCCAACTATTGAAAACAGATAATATTATACGAGAATTACAATGACCCTAATAAAACAAAACAGCAATAGATTCGTGTTATCGTTTTATGACTAGAATTTTACTTGTTAGTGATGGGTTTATGTGCATTTTACTGCCATTCAATGTGTTCGGCATTGACCGATATATTTATTATTAAAGATGGGGGCTTGAGATCGATGAAAATGTTTATATGAATGAGATCACTAGTACTCCTTCTTTCTTTGAAGCACAACCATAATGTTGATGGATTTGGTTTAGGGGGCTTTCAGCAATTCACCCACGAATCTTCATCGTCATTGGTGGAGTGGTCCTAGGTTTTTCCCAGTCCCAGATCGGGTAAAGTGATTTTGAGATGGTCAATATGGTAACTACATTAAGCTTAATAATCAAGAACCAATCGTATTCATAGTGCAAGCGTTTCATTAATATTTTCGCGGTATACTTATGGAAATTCAATGCATAATTGCTTAAACACGTACAAACAAGCTCGCGTTTTACGTGCCATTCTAAAATTATAGAAATACTGAATTAATCAGATCAAATCATCGTATAGTAAAGCATATTAGCACTGAAATACTGTTATGAATAAAGTATTCAAGATACGCGGATAACAAACTCTTTTCTGGGGGTCTAATACTTACCTACGAACGTCGATTTAGATAGATAACGTAAATCAAATGCGCATTTACAATGCGAGATTTTGAGATTTTCTGAATTTATTATTTTTTATATATATATTATTTTTTAAAATATTTTACCCAAATAGACTACAATATAATCAAACTCAGAATCTCGCACATATTTACATACCTATCATCGCGCTTGTACCCCCGGAGTGAGGTAGACGCGTAGATACGATAAGAAAGATAAAAATGAAATTTTCTCAGGAAAATATGAATGCAATCGGATATATACTTGAATTATATATATTACGACCCTTATTTAATAAAATAACATCATCAGTTCTTTAGAATTTTCTGTTGGAATATCTGTTAACCCGGGGTGTAGTTACAAAGTTTTCTCGATCTTAACCATAGTTAATGTAAACCAAATATGCATGAAGGTAATGTGCGCGCGCACTAGACCCCCTGTATACCTACCTACACCCCCCATTATCACCATCGTTAACCCCATACAATGAGAATCAAACATTTCTTCTACGACTCCAAATTCAAATACGCGTAATAACGACACGTACATAATGTATCGCCAATGAGCCTAGTTAAATCTGGTCGGAACTGGCAGCCAGTGCCAGTGTCAATGCTAAGTGCATTATGACGGGCAGCCAAGCCAGTTCTGAATCACTCGCAGTTTTGCTGTCAGTTGACTGGTGGAAAAAAACTGTAGTGTTTTGAAATGTTACCTTTGTCTTGGTGAATTCCTTTGTTGATACCATAAATACTTGCATCATAAATCTATAGACGAGAGAAGGTAGCCGATTCATAAATCAAAAATTAGTAAATAGCCGAAAGATTACGCCTGTATTCCCCGAAGAGAGAGAGAGAGAGAGAGAGAGAGAGGAGGCAGAGGTGTACTATTGTCCACCCATATTTCGCCGATGGTGTTATTGAGTCCCATGTAATAGAGGGCGAACTAAATGCCATCAACCGGGCACAGTTCCAGACTCCGTGCTACTAATGAGAATTTCCATACTGAAAAACCCATTAACACTTTTCCCGACCCGGGAATCGCACTTACTACTGACCAATGAGGCAATCGTCATATATTCAAACTGTAATTAACAAGCAGGTAGCATATAAATATGTTCGATTAACAATATCCTACTTGACCTATATTGTAGGCCTACAAACACATAGTTACCCATCTTAGTGCCATATAAACATAACAAGCTAATCATTGTCACAGTATATATAATACATCAAGCGAGAAGCCTTTAGCGCATAACAAATTAACTCTATGTTAATATGCCCTCTGGCTGACAAAACAATGACATCAGTGTAATAGGTACAGATTTTTTTACATTTCACTGATAGCCATATTGTTGTCACATAACAAAAGGTCTATTATAGATAAATTAAGATAGGTAACTTTTGCATGACCTATGGGTAAGGCAAGTCACCTTTGCTACGTAAACAATTGTTTATTTCTTGGGGTTCACCACAGTACGAAAATATGTTTTATTTTAAGAATATTTAATCTAATTAATGGTTTTAAGATCTAGCTGACGTCATGGCAACAGATGATGAAACGAATCATAAATTTCAGTTTATAGAACGCACGTTTTGTTTTTTTTTTTTACAAATATAATCAAACTGGTCTCAAGTTAACACGATAATGTAAAAAAAATATGACCTTGGTCATTAAATTATTCCCTTTATTGGTGACCTTTTGCAAGCATTGTAGCAACGAGGTTTAATAGATTTTACTTAAAATACACTACATACATGTACATACACAAAGTTCTAAACCTTAGAACCAATATTGAAAAGAATTACTGTCTTTGTTTGTATGGCTAATCTAAAAGACGAAAACCGAAATCAAAAAAATCTTGGGCTTCCCTTGAACATAAGCACTACATTTTATATAGACTACTAGTGGACGCTTTTTTGGGTTTCGACAATAGTGCCACCTACTGGTCAAACTATAGCTAAGAACCAAACAGACCCCAGGTGACCCCATAAGTACAAAAAAATATCATTAAAATTTATCAAGCCTTTTAGGAAGCTAAGAATTACGAACATATTGGAATTTTATATTATTAAGATGAAACGAGACGAAACACGTTTCTGTTTATAATACACGAACAAAGACAAAGGCAGAAGGTAACAGTTGTATAAAATGCACATCGAGGAGTCTCCATCTGAAACGGTGGCGCAAACTTTACGCCGCCCGTAAAGTATCACAAAGTAGTATAGACTATAGAATACGACCCACGACATTGCATTGTGTACCTAAAGGGGGTTAAGATATAGTGGGGGGATGTCTGGCGTCGCGCCACCGCGCCGCCCGCCCTTTCGTGTGACGTCACTGCCCGCCTTCATTACATACCTAACCCTACTTAGCAGACGCACTTAGAATGAAGTAAGAACGTGTTTTTATTTGACACCCCCGCGGGTTACCTTTAGATTTATTCTTTTTCGATTAGTATTATTTTTAGGACTAAGGACTAACCCTTCTCATTCTGAGAAGAGAGCCTTGCCCAGCAGTGGGACAGTAATGGGTTGAATTTATTATTTTTAAGGAGTTTTTGGTCTAAACTGTTCTTAGTGGACAGTGTGTGAAACAAAATCACGTTCATTTGTTTTTATAAGCATGGAGAACTTGTGTTTTGAAATGTTTGACCGCTATACGAATGAAGAACAATACATATAGTAGGTGATTATAGCGACGCATATCTTTATGTTCAGTGTATAGATAGAGACAGGGATATTTTTCAGGAATCCGGTAATTTAGGCCAATATCTAGTAACTCTAAATAACTCTCGTAGTTACGTGAAATAGCGCTAATTGAACACATTGTATTCTATTTTTAAGCCTTCAGACTGTCTACTTGGTTTAGTGGTCGGAAGAACGACTGCTGAGTATAAGGTACTGAGTTCGATTCCCGGGTCGGGCAAAGTGTCATTGGGGTTTTCAGTATGGAAATTCATAGTAGTAGCACGGAGTCTCAAATAGGATCAGTCAACATGTGATTCAATAATGGCATCGGCGAAATATCTGAGTACAATACCACACCTCTGTCAACCTCAGCTCTACCCTTCAGGGAACACAGACGTGATGCTATGTCATGATGATGAAATGTTATAAGCGTTCATATTTACAGAAAACTCAATAGAATTTTCTCGTACTCGTTTTGTTATGAAACATCTGTTATTTAGTGGCATTTTTAGGAGTTCTAGTGCCTCTTAAATAACGGTCTATAAGGGCGCATTCAGATAAACTTTCACAGAAATTCTGAACGTGATGTGAATGCCAGTAGGCTGCGCCTTCGGTACGGCTACTCTCAACTTACATATATCTACAGAATATTTCTTATTAGGGACGAAAGATTGGTTTTTATATTGCCCGAAAGACAAAAAATATGTAAAGTTGAGCTATCTTAAGATTTTGTACGAAGAAATGGTAACAACGAAAATATTGCCGTTAAACATTTTGAGATAGAACATAACAGAACATGGTAATTATCACGGTGGTGGAAAGCGGCTACTGAGGGTGAGGTCTTGGGTTCATACCCTGAGTTAAGTGTTATTGTGTTTTTCTGTATTTAGAGTATCAGCACGAAATTTGGCACTGAGCCCGATAGATGCTAATAGACTCGCCCTCTATTACATGCGACTTAATAAAGGCATCAGTGAGATACGGGTGTACAGTCAGCATTAATAACATGTATACACTTAATGAAATTCAAAGGCGTTTTTCAGAGGAAATAGTGATTGAAATCTTTACTCTAGTTTTACACATAACATCTGCGGATACATAAAAATGCAGTCATTCAAAATTTATGATTTTAACCAATAGTTTTCCAAGAATAAGCGTTTGAATTTCGCTACGTATATACATATTTTTGATGCTGACTGTACAATGTACATCCTTCGAGAAATACAGCCGTGATGCTGTATTATGTTAATCAGTAAAACAATCTCCAAATGGCAAAGCAAGATTGAACCAAGGCTATTCGAATGACGTACGCCTATAAAAAGCTTTCAAACGAAAGTACGTACTATAAAACTGGCTGTAAAACATTCACCGGCTAGACCACTGGATTGATGACGTCATAAATGTGTTTACGTTTCTGTAGTAGGTAGTCTTTATATACTTAAGAACAGAACATACTCTCTCTTCAATTTAAATGCTGGGCAGTTGTCGATGTAGCATTTTCCATTTTGTTCTTTCCAAAGCTCCTCAATTTCTCTATATGTCACTGCGTCTGCTTCTCCTTAAATTGGTCTACATATTTTATTCTTGGCCTTCTTCTCTTTCGTGTCTCCAGTTGTCCTTTTATGTTTATTATAAATTTATTATGTTTTATTAAATTTCCAATCATTCTTTCTCTTTTTTCTTCTATTTTATTCGAAGTTTCGGCCTCTTTCGTCTGATTTGGGAGTGTGGGCGTGCGTAGCCTGACCACGGTGGAAAAGAGACAGAGAAAAAGTATCTTAGGTAGGTATGTGTTGGAGAGGAAATAGATAAAAATACTATCTCCAATATTGTCATGTGTCGGCTCGATTCCTGAGTCAGTTTTTCTTAAGTAACAAAATAAACAAACTTTCCTTTAAATAGAATTTACTATCTGCTATATTTAAGGCACTTTTCTTTTGTGACTCTCGTTTTCTCCACACTGTATTTATATATATCTGCCTACTCATTCAGGGAATACAGCTATGGTATGATATTTGGCAGGTTTACACATAATGGTTATATTTAGCTTCGGTTTTGTTTGCTTATTTAAAAATAAAACTTCAAAGACAACCAAATGATAATGTTATTGACCTCAAATACAGAGTGCATTTATATTAAAACAAATTGCAGTACATATACGAGAATTGTCATAGACATTGAAAATACTCGTAGAGTTTAGTGGAGGAGGAGGAAGACCAACCCACGACTCGATCAGATTACTTGAAGAAAAGAGCTCATGGATTTATTTAATGTAACATGTAGTAAAGATCGACTCATTGGTCTAATAGTCGCATGCGCGGCTGTGAAGGTGTGGTGCTGGCTTGAATGCCCAGGTCGAGCAGTGTTATTCGGTTATTCTGTTAGCGTGTGGGGTGTCAAACGATAGGTCTTGACGTGAGCTAGCGATGGGTGCGATCAAGTAGTGGTGGTTCGATTTTTTTTTTTAAATAGTCGAATATCGATTATTATGAAAAATGTTGAGTGGAAATATTCACTATTCTACTGAATTTAATGACAGTATGGTGAACTGAATTTAATGCGTGCAGGGTCAGCAGGGCAGCTATGAAGCCCTTAGACAATTCAAGAGTCTGGAATAATATAAATTGTGGTATCCCTCTCCAAGTTACTAAACTTAAAATATTGCTCTTTAATCCTTATATATCACAACTCTATGTTAGTCTACGAGAAACAATGTTAATACGACAGCCGTTCCCTCCGTTGAGCCGGGTCAAGTACACCGATTATTGGGTTTTTGGGACAATATAAATATTTTATAGGTAAAGCTACGAGGGCGATTCGATAAAAATAAAAGCAGACAAATAATTTGGTATTATATAACAGAATGGATACTATTATGAAATTATATGCAACATTTACCTTTATAAAAGTAGAATTTGTTTGCCTTGAAAGCTTATATAGCGACTTGATATCTAAAAAACACGTGTTAGAATGTATAATAATTACCCACACTAGACAAGCCTCTTAGAATGATTAAGGCGAAAAACTTCGACAAATTAATGTAATATATGTATTTATATTAAACACCACCATTTACTACTTAATATTTTTATATTACCTACTATTTTTTCTTGAAATTTGTCGGTGAACTTAAAATTGTACTTAAATAAAAGCAATGTATTTTTTAAATCGAGTCACTCATGGACATTGAAGTCCTATCTCATTTTGAGACTCGTGTCCAACAGTGGGACATTGATAGGCTAACTTACTGATCTTTTATTTTTAAAACGTTGCCCTTCCCTTGCATTTCTCCTGAATAGTGGGTACAGTTTACAAACACACATCGTACATGCTCACACAACCAGACCCGAAACAACTATCTGTAGATCATACAAATATTTGTTCAGAGCGGGATTGAACCCTCCACACGTAGCGCAGAAAGCTAATCGCTTAGCCACTGCATCAACCGTGTCGTCGAATTTATGTAATACTATTAATCCATCTTTTAACCCGTCACATGTTTCTTTAAACTCTGTAACCTGTTAACGCGCATGGAATTTAAACATGACACTAATATCTTAGATATTATGCAATTGCAATAGTAATTTGCTCTGCATGTGCTTAAACGTCTAACATTGACCTAATACCGAACTAGAGTAATTGACTGCCTCATGGTCTAGTGCGAATGCTGATCGTGAGGTCCTGGGTTCGATTCCCGGGTCGGGCAAAGTGTTATTGGATTTTTCTGTATGTAAATTCTTAGTAGCGGCACAGAGTCTGGAACTGTGCCCAGTTGAGGGTAATAGGCATGCCCCTTATGACATGAGACTCAATAACGACATTGGTGTAATGTAGGTACAATAGTACACCTCTGCCTAGCCTTTCGGGGAATAAAGGCGTAATGCTATTGATTATTATTGTTGTAGTACGTCGACGTACAGTAACCATACGCATTTCGATTTACAAAATAAACATGCTTGTTGTATCGTAAACAGTGGCTCGCGAAATACTAATGTTATACACATCAATGGGGAAGCGAAATGGGAATTTATTGCTATTATATTAACGCGTATTTTTGTTTGGATAATTTTGGCGAGGTCAGCTACAAATGTGGTACCGCTTTTGTTTCCGTGAATGTGGAAATTAGACGAAATGACGACGGTACGGTTGGCGCAGTGGTTGAGAGATCGACTACAGCGCTACGTGACGCAGGTTCGATTCCCGCACGGAACAAATATTTGTATGAACTACAGATAGTTGTTTCGGGTCTGGATCTTTGTGTATGTGAATATATGTGTTTGTAAACACACGCACGATACAGAAATTATTCCTAGAACGGGGCAAAAAAAAAAAAACCCATATTGTAAACAATGATTCTGTGAAGTGTGGTATCAGGTATTACCACTAATGATTTGGCCACTAGTCTATAACAGGGTTTCTCAAACTGGGGTACGCGAACCCTTAGGGGTTCGTCATTTGATGGTAGGAGGTTTGCGACAAAATTTACGTGATGGCTACTGGATAGCTGGCAAGCGCATGCGACACAAATGATGGCGCGTGCACAACATAGATAAGAGTAGGTATAGAGTAAGATTAAAATTATACAAATTTTCTCCTAAAATAGACTTAATTTGCGCTAAAAAACAAGCCCACCCATCACATTAACCACTTTTTATTTTTAACACTTGCCTTTTACTTAGTACTTACTATCTTCGTTTTTAGTAACTAAAATAAATGATTGTTATTTTCTAAACAGCTGGATTTTATTATTTTATATTAGAGGAGAGGGGTTCGCAGTAGTTTAGGAACTTTAACAGGGGTACTCGGAGCCATAAGTTTGAGAAACCCTGGTCTATAACAAAAGTCAATTCTCAAAGCTCTATAGAAAGACCTGCACACAGCATTCAGTATTAAGTTTCCAGTCGAGCAAATGTTTGCTATCTGTATTTCAATGCTTCCATAATTTTTCCATGACTTTTTCTGTTCAAAGGCAGTTTACTCGGTTTAACATACATTTCTTAGTTGAAGCCCTCTGAGATCCAATTAGGGTTACATAAAATATGATATAACAACATTGTCATAGTAAAAGGGCCTCCCTAGGTCCGCCTCTAGACAACAGTCTTTAATCTAACGTCTTCTTTGAAACGTTCAGTAAGTTTTAATGTTATGTTTTTCGTCGCAGGTTTGTTTGCGTTTCACTTTTTAGGGTTCCGTACCCAAAGGGTAAAAACGGGACCCTATTACTAAGACTACTAAGCTGTCTGTCCGTTCGTCTGTCTGTCACCAGGCTGTATCTCAAGAACCGCGATAGCTAGACAGTTGAAATTTTTACAAATTATGTATTTCTGTTGCCGACTAACACTAAAACAAATACTAAAAACAAAATAAAATAAATATTTAAGGGGGGCTACCATACAAAAATTTTTTTGCCCTTTTTTGCTCGATATCAATAATGGCAACAGGTAGGCACTTGCAATATTCACAAAATACTCAGTTGTATTTTTACTTTAATAATAAATACCTACCTACTGTTGTTTACCTAGTCAATGGTACGGAACCCTTCGTGCGCGAGTCTGACTCGCACTTGGCCGGTTTTTAAACTTAGAATACTTTTTAACGGTTAAGATGTGTCAAGCTGAATGAAGAACGATATTTTGTTCCGTGACTGTCGCATATGTCTAGTGGTCGGGTTTGATCTCAGGTTGGGGAGTGTTAGTGTTTCTGTATGGAAATTCTCAGTAGCAGCACAGAGTCTGGAACTGTACCTGGTAGATTGCAATATGATCGCGCAATTAGGTACATGGGACTCAATAACGGTAGCGACGAAATGTGGGTGTACAATAGTACACCTCTATCTTACTCTTCGAGGAATACCGGCGTCATGCTATGTTTTTATTGAAATTTACAATGTTTCGTGAATTAGTCTTTGCTGTACCTGACGCCATGTCCTATCAGTAGACAGTGGATATTCTAGGTGATATAGGGATGTTCATTTATTCGATGAGATGTTAACTGCATCCCGACATGTGAACCTTCAAGTTACGGCAACCACTCCTCGTAAAACCGTCAGTTTACTATACGGTAGATAAGGCTGTACTTGTTAACGACTAACTTGTGTCAGCGAAATATAAATTAGCTGTAAACAGAGAAGTCGTTCAGTAGCTTATCGTTCAAACTCAAGCTATTTGGTTAATACTACTGGTTAATACTCAATACTATCGATGAATCGAATATGAAATCAGCGAGAGCGTGTGATCATGATCGTAGATATTCATAGAAAGCTGACTATATCATGTCGAACTAACAATTTTCCCATTAAATTTCTCATTCTGAATAGCTATTTTTTAATGACTTCTTCATAAAAACCTTATTACGGTACTCTTACTAATTTTACGGGTGCACAGGAAGAACTTTCCAGAGTGTCTACTAAAGCATGAGCTATTCGTCGGGTCAACAACAACAGATAAATCCAATTTAAATAATAGCCCATAAACATTATCAAAATAGAATAGAAGATAAGAACAAAAATGGATGAATCCTGAACTATTATTAGTATTTTGCAATATCTTGATACTTCTGCCAAAGTCAAAGATTTTTTATTTCAAATGGGCCTTTGCAGGCATTTTTCAAACGTTATGAATCTAGGCGCACCGGTGCCTTTTGGAAGGGTCAAAACTCTGCCACTAAAAGAGTCTGTTTGAAATTGTTCCCAGTAGACGGCAATGGGCTTGCACCCTTTTAAATGGTACTGGAGATATATGGGTTTCCAACATTACACTTCTGCCTAACCCTTCATGGAATACAAGCGTGATGTGGCGTGTGTAACTTATTCTAAACTTAGTAATAAATTACTACATTGACAGCTACCTTAATTAATTACATTCGTTAATTACTACATGAAACGCAATTGAAACAGCGTCACACCAATTTAAGTAAACAATGAAAACACTATTAAGTTGAAAATGGCTTGTCAGGGCTTAGCGTTTCAATTAACTTTTTGTTGGCAAACACAAACAGAACGGACACTCCATTTCAACCTTAAAAGGACTGATATGATTGTAGTGACGCAAAAGAATTGAATTGAAATACTGACGTTTTAATTAGATAGCAGATAGAAGATTCATGACTAATTGTTTATAGTAATCATGAAGTTTGAGCGTGAGGTCCTTGATTTGGCTTCTAGGTCGGGCTAAGAATTATTGGAATTTTATTTCAGGCTGCATTTGAGAAAGTAGAAGCAGCTCATGAGACCCAAAGACTCAATACCGGGATCGGTAGAACTCTGCTTTACATTACTGGGAATATAAGCATTGTTATGTACAAAGACCAAACAACAAGATTTCAAGATCAAGATTTTCTTAGATACTTAACGGTCGAAGTTATTTATACAAGACCCATAGACATACCTCCATTCTTAACGAAGCTTTGGACTGAAACATCCTTAATTGATGAAAATAATAGCAAGTATTGTATTATCCTGGATGTTAGGCGACGGTGTAGTACTTTCATTAACTCCTAGGGCGATCCGAAATTCTAAACTCCATGCTGGGACTGAAAATTTTCTTGCAGATAATACCAATAACCCCGATACATCGAGCTCAACCATTAGACCAATCAATATACAATAGAAATTAACTTAAATATTGTAGCAATGACTCAATTTGTTTTAGGTTCAAAATCATAGCCAGATCAATGATCTTTTTGTAATTTTACATGATATAAATTCTCGATTATTTCTCAAGATAATATAAAGTAATAATAATAAGAAGAAGATACGAATAAAACCATTAACAGTCTATATTTAATCGAGAAAATGTATTGTTAATAAGAATATTATAATACGCTATGTTCTCGAGAAGTTCATCTTGTTAGCTTGTTATGCTCCTCATAACATTGTTAACGTGTCCCGTCGACGCTCTCTAGTGACGAGGATCTAGTAACTTTATCATAAAACTTAGTAAACATGATATTCCAATTACATTAGATCTGTACTTTGAAGGCAAATACTGATCTAGTCCATTAAGTGTCTTGTTTGGAATTGACTCTTGAAGTCGATGACTTATTATAACGATATTTTTGCTTTAGTTTTTTTAAGCATCAGTTTCATAGGTTTTGTTTTTATCTCTCCTTTCAGTCAAGCTTGCTTCGTTTTATGTTTACTGTTTATCTTTATGTCTTTCAGTATTAATGTCTGAACTATCAGTGCTAGAACATCGTCTACTCTAATATCACTAACACTGGCAAATATTTATAAGTGACTAGTCATACTTTAATGTCAATCAGCCTGGTCATCGTCAGTCATAACGTCTATGTCGGTCGGATTTTATAAAAGAAAAATATAGAAGCTTCGATATTCGAACCTGTAGCTTCGATATTTGAACCTGTAGCTTCGATATTTGAACCTATAGATTAGATATTTGAACTTGTAGCTTGATTTAAGTAAACCCTGTTGCTTATTGGTCCGCTGCCAATTCACAAGACTAACATAATCATTTATATCATCTTTACTTACTTCTCTTCAGCTGTCTCTTCCACAGGTGGCTGAGGCGCGTGTGTGGATAAGTCCGGCAGTTCTACTGCCATTGTGTCCATTGCCATTTTTGCACTAGTCGTTTAAACTTGTGTTCTTATAGTCACACACATGGATAGATCACAATTTGAAATTCACTTGTTTTTCTGGATTGGGATTTGAAATTTAAAACGTTTGTTATATTGCTTAATTAATGGCGTCACTTTAACGTGGTATGTTATGTTTCATACGTATTATTTAAGATTTTAAGTTTATTCAAAAATATGTTTGTCATATATCACATAAAATGTTTTATCTCTGAAATACAGTGAGTCAACACTAACTTTACACAATCTAACTACGAGATAATGCTCACTCAGGAAGCTGTTGTATTCATTATCAACTCAAATTAAATCATTTATTTGTAAGTAGATGATTTGGATGCAAAATTTTGTGTCATCGAAGGCAAACAGCCTATAGTTTGTTTATCCTATAATACATATTTGAGGCTTAAAAGAAGCTTACACTAAAGGAAGTCTGAAAACTATTGAAACCAGTTTTGCTGACGTACACCAAAACCAATACTTAGTTTTAAATTCTTTGTTTTCAATGGTACAACGTAACTGTCGTTTGATTTGATAGAATAAATGCTTACAATTTTATAATTTCTCGACAAGTACGAATAAATATCGTTGTGGTTTCATCTTATTTGAAATTATTTAATTATATTTTAGTAAAATGCCTTTTATTTGTAATTTCTGTGTGTCGTTACTTGTGTATCTTTTATAAAACATAATGTTTGTGTTAGTTTTAAAATTTTATTTTATTATGTATATATGTTTTTAAACCTCTGTGCCTCGGAAAGCACGTTAAGCAGTTAGTCCCAGATGTCAGACTAGACTATGACAGTTGTTACGGATAGCCCAAAAAGTCTGACAACCAGTCTAACCTTAGAGTATCAGTATCTTCCAGTAATTGGGTGGCAGAGGTCAGAAGGCAGTCGCTCTGTGTAAAATACTGATAAAATACTGATGAGTAGTTTAGAAAAGACTAGGCAGGTGATGATGTTAATATATTATGTTTGTAATTCAATTTAATGTATCTTAGTTCTTTGATTTAATTAGATTTCTAATCGTGTTAATCAAAGATCAATTAATTCCAAAGCGATGACGCCTATAACCGTCATTATTTTGTTCATATCTAACGCCATGTTAATAAGTTTATTCACCCCTGTATAGAAAAATATAGCAAAATCGATGTCAGGATTATAATGAATGAATTACATGGTTTTTTGTACAATACATGCCTTAGATGACATTCGAAACGAGTTGTATGGCTGCACAAAAAACAAACAATGCATATTTATGACATTCCAAAACAGATTTAAGCATACAAATGCTATAGAACAGGGGTGGTCAACTTGATTAGACTCAAGATCTACTGTTTACTGACTAAGACTGTGCGATCTACCAATTATATATATATATATATATATATATAAATATGTAATGTAAATTAATAAAATACAAAGTATAAAAAAAAAAGACAAATAAAAATTATATTTTTCTTTGTCTTGCCACGATTTGAGCATGGTGTACAAGTTGAGATGTGCACCAAATGCGTCAAACCCGGCCGACTGAACTAATAGCCGCGATCGACTGGTTGGTCACCCCTGTTATAGAACATTGTTATGCAATTAATAAGTGCCTATAAAGTCTCTGCAAGAGGTATGTAACTATGTAGCTATTTAAAAAAAGGCATAGGAACCCGAAACCTCTTTGGTGTTAATGGTATAAAAACAATTGATGCTATGTTATGTAAAAACAATTGAAATTCTATTAATTTACGAATTTTACATAACATATAACATAGCATCACGCCTCTATTTCCCGAAAGGTTAGGTAGAGGTGTACTATTATACGCCCACTATTCGCCGATGCTGTTATTGAGTGTCATGTAATAGGGGGCAAGCCTATTGCCATCTACCGGACACAGTTCCAGACAACGTGCTGCTACGAGAATTTCCATACAGAAAATCCCAATAATACTTTGCCCGACCCGGGAATCGAATCCAGGACCTCACGCTCAGCAGTCGCCCTTGAAACCACTAGACCAACGAGGGAGTCAAGGATGCGGAATTTTATTATTATTGGTCTAGCCTTGGACGTGTAGGTCCAATCTCGAGGTCGGAGCTTAGCATGATTTGATTTTCTTGTTGGAGACACTATTAAACTCTAGATGAATAGGACATTCTAGAGCTTATCAGATTTTCTAGAATGGAGCTCTATAAATAGTAGTATTTATTTTACTTATTTTACGTCAAACTGTAGGAGTACGAAAGTGCTAACATTCGGTCACGTAATTTACGAAAATATCGTAAGTTCTAAACATAAACAATGTCTTGTTTACTGCACGTAACGCGCAATATCCGCGTGCGCCGACGCATTCTGACTCGTGTTTACAACTGAAATAACTTTACTACTGCGTTTACTAAAACTGATGTGTTCTAAGAATATGTTCCTTTGAAAGTATATTTAGCATTAGAAGTGGCTTGGTATTCGGAAGTCAGTAAAGTGTTTACTGGTTAGTTTTGCGTGGTATGATTATAACATAACCGTATCCATGACGTGTTTACAGTTTTTACCAAAGAAACTATAATAAACTAGCTGTCTGCGTGTATTTACAAGCTAAAATAAGCTCATGTCCTTCTTCAGAACCAAGGCTACCTCTATTTAAAATCTCATTACAAATGGTTCCGTGGTTTAGTCGTTGAGGTAACAAACATACAGACAGACAGAGTTATAATACTTTCGCAATTTAAAATAGTGTGCCTTACGAATATTCATTTGTAGCCTAGAAATGGTAGTAGGGTGCAGGACAATAGCCTCCCCGAGTGACGATATTTAATGTCACTGAATGCCTAATAGTACTAGAAGTATTCAATTAGAGTAGTCAGTGATATTCGTAACTTGGCTGACTGACAATATTTCCCCCACAGCTTTTCTCGTGAGAGTAATAACCACACAAGCGGTACGTGAGGTATTGTTAAATACTAAAATTTTCAACAGGTTCAAATACAAGATTTCCTATCATACAGTTTTAATGATAATAATGACAAATTACTTAAATGATTGTTTTATTATTCTCTAGTATTTATAAAGCTTGCTAATTAGGCATCAAGCAAATTGTATCACAAAACGCGGAAGGCAGTATAATCATCAAAAGATCTGATATCACTGTAATGTATGAAAAACACGCGAACACATTTCCATCACCTTGAATGTGCCGTAATGATATCCGACATTGATCACTATTGTTTGCTGCGGAAGCCTGAACATCTGAATGTCCTCTGTAAAAGGTCAACGTTTGGTATATTTTGTTTTATTTTTGAAGGCTGTATGGTTATTTTCCCTGGCTCTACTGCCGTGGAATATCAAGCTCACTGTAGGTCTAATATGAATGTTTTGACGTCTGGTATTGTAATCGCATTGATATTCAATTAAAAAAAAATATTTGATACTTCCGAAACGAGTAAAATTTACTGATTTACTGGTTTCGAAAGTAAGTAAATTTTGAATTGAATTTACTCGGTGCAAAAGATTTTTTTTTATTGAAATGTCAAAACTTCTAAATATGATACAAATTGTGCGTCACGCCAAAACTCAGAAGGAAAGATGACTTTTCAAAATTCACTGGCATTAACGATACGGTTACGTCTCTATATGTCACTATTACTATTATGTTACTATTCGTGTTCGGCCTACATGGTGCAGCAATATTTTAATTTAGAATAAAACATTTCACGTTTGACATTTCGAAAGAAGATGTTTGACTTTTCAGTAGGTGCTTACGGTTTTTAACGATTGGTAAGGATAATAAAATGGACACTAAAGAGTATAGCGTCAGTAAAATTTCTGCAAGTTGAATGTTTTAGGTCGTTTGGTCTTAACTAGTTTGTAAAGGCTGCATGTGGCAGTTTTTATTGCTCCGCTTTCAGCGTAATGGCTGAAAACATCAGATACACCCGTGTATTGCATCGACACTTTTAATAAAACCTTGTTCAAACTTAAACATGTGTAGTTGTTTTTCTAACCCATGGAATATGTTTGTTCTTTATTTTTTACGATTGTAATTCCAAATTTCACAAATAAACAGAATATTCATAAATATCATTGTATAACTTCGTTTGTTTATTATTTACCATAGTTTCAATGTTTAAAACGATAAACCGCAAAATCATTTGTACAATTTCAATAAATTTTACCTTGTTCAGGTAAATACCGAAAGCAGTTACATTGTGATGATTAATAGTGTATTGTATGGAAGTAGGCAGCTACGTTATAGCAGTGTAGTATAAAATAGACAATTATGAATAATTTGAATGAATCATCACAATTCGAAATGAGGATTAATATGCAATGTGTTGTGAAATTAATAGTCTTAAATGTTTCATTCAGTTTTGTTTCCAACGAACACGAAAAGACCAATAATAATTTAGTTACAAACAGGAAAATATTAAGCCTTACCAATCTTAAACAAAAATGTCACCGCCTTGACTAAACTACGACTTAAGTAAGCCTTTACTAATTAGTCTTTAATCTTGATTCTTGACACTTAAGTCAGTCCAGAGCTGAATAAATAAAGATTTCCTTTTCAATGTATGAATTCAAATGTTCAATTAGTACCAATTTTGGTAGTAGATTTTCGATTCATAAATAGAAAACCTTATTGGAATTTTCTAATCACATTGTATAGAATAGGTTTATTTTAAGAATTTTTATTTACAGGTAGCATTCATCTATAGACAAAACAGCAGTTTTCAATAACTGACCAAATCAAAGAGATTATGCCTAAGCTGATATTATAGGAATTGAAACTAATAAAAGGAGCTATTTCAGCAGTAGCACTAGAGACATTTATGAACATAATGATGATATAAGGCACGGGGGCTATTAATACGATTGGTTCCCCATAGGCTCTATGTAGGTCACACTATGACGGCAAGCAATAACGCGTGTAATTAACTACATAGGTGCTACCGTGCCACGCTTCGATTGAACGTATGCGACGCGAAGTCTTCTGTGAAATCGTTCGTTATTAACACGTGTATGACGGTGGAGCAGTGAAATGAAGATATTACATGTTACCTGATATTGCTCTATCGTATATCATCATTGTATTAACTGAAACTCTAATGAATGAAGTATTCATACACTCATTACTTACTGTCAATGATTTTGAAACGATTAATTATGATGTGTTTGAAGATTTCGATTTGACAGTTTTAATTTGTAGCGAAATCCGAATTTGCTATATTCTAGTCTTTTGTCATTATTATAGCCTAAAATAACACGGTAGCATGCAGTAAAATGTATTTTCCGTCCTGCTTTACATCCACATTTTACCGATGCCGTTATTATCTGCATCTGTTAATATTATCTGCTAGGTTTTCTCAATTCTGTTTCGATTTCAACCGATTGAGATCTCTAATTGATTCTCTCTTGCTCTGAATCCATTTACTTCGAAGTCATTGCTGTTGTATGAATCTATTTGTAGGTCGTCTATATTTACCTTATTGTAGACACTACAGTTCTACACAGTTCATTGAAACAAATATATTTATTGTAGATTAGTATATTATTGTAAGTACTACACTTATCCACACGAAAAGTAGTACACAATTCATAATTGTTTGAGCATTTGTTAACATTCTGATTTAAGATCGTTTTGAGTTTGAAAATAGATTTATCTGAATTTGTAACAGTGAGAGAAAAACAAATCAATCAAATTATTCGAAACACTGAGTCGAAAGGATAAACAAATATTATTGAGTCGATTTCACGATTCGTTATTTTTATGTTTCTTTCACGGTTTTCACTTATAGGTTAAGTGCTGTAGAATGTTATTTATATGTTTCAACTTGCCAATTTGTAGCAAGGCTTAAATTTTTTGGTATCGATCCATGAATTTTAACTTTTCCCCTGCCAGTGCCATAGTCGCATTTTTGTCCGTAATTTTGAATTTGGAGTTTAAACTGGACGTGATTCATTGGTGTCGTTCGGGAAAATAATTTGTTTCCTTAATACGTCGGCCTTCATTTGCGTCACGGTTAAACGCAAAATAAGTTTAATATTGTTGTCATTACGTAAACAATAAAGAATTTAAAAGAAATTTATACCATATTTTGTCAACCTTTTGAAGTTATAGCATCGATTTAAGATATCTGTAGTGATAGATGAGGTTAAACTAGAAAAAAGCAAACAAGGAAGAAAATCCTTTGCCATTATTGTTTAAATTTTGAGAGTTACGAAGTTAACCTTCATGGTAATCAAAAAGTGATGCAGAGACTCGTGATTGATGGAGATTTTAAACCTCATTAATTATTTCACACTGGTCTGGAACAAATTCAACGACATAGCCGATAAGTAGGTCTGACCGACGGTTGTGGTTATGAAACTAGTTTAAAACTCCGAAACTCCTATTGAATCTAGTTCTAACATTGCTCTTCATAGTAATGCGTGTCTCTAAGAAGACTTTAGTATATATTTGCAATATTAATCATTATAATTTTATCAAATGACGACATTATTACTCAAAAACATTTAATGCCCTTTTATTAGAGCCCGAGTCGATAGGATTATGAAACAAGATCAACCTTTGATTCTCTAAAGTTTTTTTTTCTTTTGAATGCTTATTATCGCGTATGTTACGTTTATAAATGTTTTAATAGGTTTTATTTAAATTAAGTTCTTTAGGAACGAACTCGTACTTTCTCTTAGTATCTTTCACCCTTTCTTCTATTGTATTTAATACATAACTTTCTTTTGCTTTCCATATAACCCTACGTTTGCAGAAATACCATATCTGCAATAATATTTGGTATATATAATGAACTATATATTTACAAAGTAAACATTTCTATTAACAAGGATTTTTGTTTGAATTTTTAGAGTTACCGTTACAATAAATTTTCAGCGGATGTTTGAATATTATACGATTGTTTCATAATGAGCATAACAGCGTTGGTTTCACAACACTGGCCGGCGTTATGTGCAACGCGAACGCATATGCAACAATAAAAACATTCTAAAATGGACATTACAAGTCACCGTGAATTAACAACGGTCATACACAATTTTATTGTGTGTATTAATTACTTGCGAATGCATATATGAGTTAATGTGCATCACTGTTGCACATATGTTGTTTAACTGTTTCAATTATCATAAGATCGTTGTTCATTTAATTGGTTTTCGTAATATTGTACGGAATAACAACTCTAAATTCATAATTATCGTTTTAGTTGACATTTATAATTAAAACCAACAGATGGCTAAATTTCTGCTCCTTTTTCAGAATTGAAAAAAATATCGTTTAGTTTCAACAAATTTATATGTTAATACACTACCCACACTATCTTCGTAAGCAATATTCACTAAACGAGTAACGTCTGAAACATTTTTCTTGATACCAACGTTAAAGGTGACATCTAAGCAATCAATTATTGAAACACAGCTGTATAACAACCGTTTCTAACATGCGGTTTTAAATAATGAACACTTATTACACTTCACATTCACTGGATCGTCGATAATAGTGTTGAACATGAAACTGTGTTGTTTATACAAAGTCGTGGAGCGTGTACACGTGTGCTCCGCTCGACGGCCGCGCGCAACTGAAGGGGGCGCAGCACCCGGCTAGAGATGCGCGTCACGACGCCCCGTGGGTTAAATTACCAGATAATTTGGGTAATTTATGTGTTCTTCGTTCGGAAAATTTGTGTTTTCAGCTTGAAAGTGAGATTAGTTTTAAACGATTTTTGGGAATAGTTGAGGATATCCGTTGATAGTGGGTTTATTGTCTACGTATCTAGCCATTAATTATTTTTTATACGATACACGGAAAACGGTCGTGTTGTATTGAACTGTAAACTGAAAACCTTGGAGTTTGCAAAAAAATAAACAAATTACAAGAATTATTATGAATCAAACATTTATAAGAATATTAAACTAACAATCCTTGAAGGTAACCTACTTAGAAAAATTACAGCTAAGAACACTTTTAACGTCTCATTATGACAACAGACCAATTAATCTTGATAAGTATATCGTTTTTAACAATCAGTTTGTAGAAGAAGAATAGGAAAAGTTGGTAACATTGTCATTAAAGAAATAAAAGCGAGGTAGCACCCGGTCGCGCCCTCCCTGTCTTTGGGCGGAATAGTCGAATCGATCCACACACTGGTTGCACGACGAGTCGCGACCGTTTGTGTCTACGTCATCGATATTCAAATGTTGTGGGTACTCTGTTTCAACTGTTTTGTCAACAAATTCAAATTTGTGTCTATTGATAGAAGTGCCTATCTTTGGTGTTTTTTGTTCGATTCTTTGCAACACATTGGCATTAATTCAGCCTGTATCAGTGCACTAATGGCTGCTTATTTTTCTATTAGGACCCGAATCTCGCAATCAACAGTCGCGTCAATATTTTTGATGATCGCCAAATCATTTTCACTCCGATATTATTGCCCGTCATCGGCCCAAAGTATTTAGGTTGGTCAAGGAAGGTCCTTTGTTAAACTAAAATTATCAAGGCGATGCAAACTTGCGTCAGAGGAATTCTTATAAAGTTGAGACGTAGCTAACGACGCGAAATAGAAGCAGAGAAGATTTTCTGGATCGCATAGCTTTGCGTTATCAGCTGGGACGTGGGCGTTTTTATAAAATCCAATTTGTGAGTTAAAGGAAATCTGCTGGAAGAGACATGTAAGGATTTCTCGACAGCATTACGAGTGGAATATAATTGAAGCCTAACATTTAGAAGTTTTAAAATATTAGGTGCCAATACGAAAGAAAGCGCCTGTATTGCCTGTACAATCATATTTTGTCAATGCTGTAATTAGGTCTTCTGTAATGGCCCGTAACACCACATAACATAGCATCACGCCTGTATTTCCTAAAAGGATACGCAGGAGTTTACTTTTGTAAATTCACATTTTGGGAATGCTGGAATTAGGTCCTCTAGGGGCCAGCCTATTGCCATAAGCCTGGCATACTGAAAGGGTCCTTACAGAAAATGTCATAACTGTCCGATCTGGGAAACCAACCCGATATCATACACTCTGCAATTGTGCGCACTAAACTAATGAGGAGGACATTCAATTGCCATTGAACTTTGACCTACTTCTGCATATTCCATACAAACAAAAGAATTCAGTTAAAATATTTACACGTACAGAACTAAAATAAAATAAATACAGTTGCAAAGGAGTATATTAATAATGCAACGAACATAGATATAGAATGTAAAAGATGAACAATGACAGCTTGTAGGAGATACCGAAAATTAATATGCATATGTGTTAGTGACTGATATGTCACATGAAAATAGGGTTGTGTATTTGCATTGTCAATATAGTATAGTATCGATAGATTAAATCTTGCCCTAATGAATAGAGGTATATAAGCTACTAATTAAATCCTCTTATTGTAAATTAATAAACGGATAAAATCATTTTATTTATGAAAATACAATGAGTATTCAAACATATAATAATAATTTTAAGATTATGTTGTATGCAGCATACAGATAAGTATAGTACAAAGATTTAACCTTGTGCTATCCACTAGTGACAGTTTTGTGCACTGATAATGATAAAGTAATGTATGATATTACCATAGCTAGTTCCCTTAGGCCCGATTACTTAATAATCAGATAAAAATCTATCGACTTTTTATCGATATCCACGAAGTCATTTCTACAGTCAACCCTAGCGTAAACATACATTTTAATATTTACACTAAATATTATTTATTTCTTGTTTTATCTACGAAATATTACCACGTATCGGAAGAAAATCTAATATACTATGGTAAAATTTGTTTTCTCGGCGAATTAATACTAGTACGTACACAAAATATGGTTTCAAAACGTACGATGAAAAAATCACATTTACCTGTGAAACGTGTAATTATTTGGATTATTTCTCTTTGTCACGTTACAATTGGCAAAAGAACATGACATTATGACTGCCTAAATATCACTTATCGCCAATAATTTCACGATTATTTTATAAATTAATAAAATATATTTGACACTAAAGCAAGGGTAACGATAGAAACCGATCCTTCAAAAAAAATTGTATCATACTGACATTAACATCTGTCTCTTTCTTTCTCGGGTAGTGTTCATATTAAAATGATATCTCTTTTCCACGCTTTGTTGGTCTTTTAGCGTAAGCGAAATTCTAAGTCTATGGCAACGAAAGACCACCAATTGTTTTTCAACCCTGAACACCACTTTAAACACGCTGAAAACAAAAGAAACCTATTCACAAAGCCAGCAAAATGAATCAACCAACACAAGTAGCTGAAAGAAATATGAAACAAGTGGAATTAATATCCGGTCGTGTCGCATCAAGTTGTCACGTTGTCACGTGTGCAGCGTGTTCACTATAGATATTGTGTGTTTTGTGTTGCAGCCACTGACAGCCCACAAGCCTCTTTCAAGTTAGGGTGCTAACAGTGTGTTTTGGAGAGCGGGAAGAAATAAAAACAAGTGACGATTGCTTTTTTTGAACAAGACATTGCGCCAACAGTCCTTACCGTTTGGAAAACAGAAAATACTGTTGGCTTTCTGTGCTACGGGTCGCGGGTTTCATTACCCCACAGACGTATGTGTCTACAAGTGCATGTGTTTTTGAGATTTGTGTACCCACGATACAATATAAAGAATAGGTAAAATAAAGTATGAAGTTGAGGATAGATAGGTAGGCAGCACAGAACAAAAGATGCTAGTTAAATTGTTTTTAAGTGTTGCCCCACACTAGGTATAAATTCTGTATCGTGGGTGCGTTTACAAATCGACGGTCCCTACGTACAAAGCGACATATTTTGATATGTCGAGTCGAGGTTTACAGGAGAGTGTTTTAAAGCTTCTAATAACCGATGTGAAATTAATACTAAGTAATATTTTTTATTTTATTTTTATTGCTGATATGTATTAACAGAAGTTAATTATGAAATAAAATAAAAAATACAATTTTGGACATGACTTTTTATACGTAGGGACCGTCGAAATACAAATATTCACATGGACGTAAAATTATTGTCTATGCTTTGTGGTTTTTGTTCTAGCTATTCACATTAACTTCAGTCTTCTCGGAGGACATGAATTTATACCCGCTCTTGTCACATCAAGTTGTCATGTGGCAATGCTGTTCACTTTGTTTTGTTGGTGTCACTGACAGGCCCCTTTCAGGCAAGGATGCTCACACAGTGACATGACAAGCGGGAAAAAGGGAGAAAAATTAAGAAGCATTTGAAACAACGGTTTTTACATTGATCTAGTGACAGCTAATGCAGCTAGCCTATGTCAAGCAAAGTATTATTGATGTTTTTTGTTAGAAAAATGCAATTGTGACTTAATGACGTAATTTGCGAAATGCTATAGTACAATAGATCACCTCTGCCTAATCCCTTGAATAATTATATGTTTCTTCAGTACGAACTCCAACTGTTAATACTAATAATGTTTGGAATAGCAAGGCGTGAGGTCATAGTATTTCATTGCCATCAATACTTATAGTGTGATTTTGATAAATTAACGCCAAAAATAAACAAGAGATTAAGTTTTACTGAGTTTTTAGTAGGAAAACTATTTACTAAACAAGATTTCAGAAAATTATTTTTGATGCAGTCAACTAGCCTATTCTCATACTTCAATCTGATGATGTAAGCAAAAACAAAAACGAAACGACAAAACAAAATCCATTAGAACCTACCAATGTCGAGTTAATTTTTAAAGAGAGTTTCCTACTGTATCCACATCCCTCTATGACACATATGTACCACCGACCACATCCCCTTTCCGTTTCACAAACCGGCCGAGCATTGAATTATAGAAGCTCGCTCCGCTTCTACGCCAAAAGCAATAATTAAGAGCAAAGCCACTGGCAGACTAATTAAAATTGCAATGTGTTTTGTGTAAGCTCTCGATTCATATTGAATGAGGCCAATGGATGTTTATGTATATGATGTAGTTCATCATTGTAAGTTTTTGCAGTGGGGTTTTTTAATTTGACTTCTGTTGGTTAGAGAGAAATGAGGGATTCCGATCCTTTTAAGGGGTTATTGTATTCATTAATATGAACATCTTTTGGTATAGGAACAACCCTGAAATCACGTAAACAGTAATCTGTAATAACAATTTAATATTTCTCGACTGAAGTGTACTGAACAGCAGAATTTTAATAAACTCTTTATAACAATAGCAGGTATAGTCTGCGTCAGGTACACCGGTACACCTAATATGTTTATATAGAGTGAAACACCTCAGGTACTTCTGAAGATCAGCTCACCAAAAGTGTTCAATGGTTTAGTCATGATGGGGTAACAAACAGAGTTACTTTCGCATTTATAATAGTATAGACTACAGTCATATCATGCTAACACATAGAAAAAGTAAGCAGTTCCATAGACAAAGTAAAAATAGATGACTCAATTATCTCATTCGTGGAAGTATTTAAAAATACGACACCTATTTTCTGAGATGTTTTCCTAGTAGATAAAGACTATTCCGAAACGGATGGCAATTAAACTAGGTAGGTACTACATATTTAATTCACGGAGTTTTATACCAGTTCTTATCTAGATGATAAAGATCATGGGGAACAGTGGACTGAGTTGACGTTCCACAAGCGACCCTCTATCAGTCACATTATAACACTTTTTTTTATATGACAATAAAAGGTAAACGAAGGTTACATACCTCATTACCGTGTGTATATATAAATATATAATTACTTAAGTCAATTAAGGACACTTCCTACCCACCAGAGATGTTGGAGATGACACAATCCTGTAATCCAATCTAATAATGGACTATCGAGACGGCCTCGCCTCGCCATGTCATTATTAGATGGGAGTGCAATTAACACTCTTCACATAGTGAGGGAAAGAAATTATGGATTAATTTTCTAGTATGTTCTTATTTAAAAGTTCGGCTAGAAGTGGTGTAAAATAGTCTTAATATTATGACAGTCGCTTGTTTAATTTCATCATATCTCCTTCTTAATATTTTTTCACCGAATTTATTGCTGTTTTTCAGTATTTCAAGGGAGAACGGTAGAGATTTAGACTCAATATTAAAAACCTTTGAAAGGGTACCGTAAGTGCCAATAATTACACTAATCATAGTCGGCAAAAATATATCCTAATTCCTACTAATATTATAAATGTGAAAGTTCTATGGATGGATATTTGTTACTCAATCACTCCATAACGGCTGAACGGATCTGGATGAAATTTGGCATAGAGATAAATTATAGTCTGGAATAGCACATAGGCTACTTTTTATCCCGGAAAAATGTACGAGTTCGAAAACAACGCGGGCGAAGCCGCGGGCTGAAGCTAGTTAACTCATAAAGATATTAAGTACGAGTACCTACTAACTATCGCATGACGAATTGACGACTGTTAAGCTTAGGTGTAGTTTTAGTATGGTTTAATATCTACACGACTTAGGTACTAGTAAGATCTTATTATTAAGATATTTAGAACCACAACTGTTAATTGCTGACCTTTCTAATGCATGTGTAGTACATGTAGTACATACATGCAGAGCGTCACGTAGAAGCGTTTGTAATTATTCTCGGTTTTCCCTAATTTTACATCGTGAATACAACAACACTTTTAGTAGAACGCGTTTGGTTATTAAAACACATTACAAAGTCCGGATTTATGACGTCATTCCTTGTTTCAGTACAAAACTGAAATATGGGGAACACAACTGTTTTTCAGAATTTATATAATGGTAAGAATAAAATTTCAAGTTTTCTGAAACGATTGACTTATTTGACCTATAGAATGAATATTGTAATATCATAACAGATGACTCATATTTTCTCCTTGGATCAAACATCCGGATCATAATTAATCTTATCTTACTAATATTATAAATGCGAAAGTTTGGATAGATGTTTGTTACTCATTCACACCAGAACGGCTAAACGGATCTGGATGAAATTTGGCACAGAGATAGATTATAGTCTGGAATAGCACATGGGCTACTTTTTAAAAAACCAAAGTCAAAGTTTTTTATTTCAAATGGGCCTTTGCAAACCACGGTGACGAAGCAGCGGGCTTCCGCCCGCTAGTTAGTAATAAATTGATGATGATAAATAGGTAGGTAAACTAATAACTATATATATTTTGATATAAAGTGTCAGTTTAAAGACTGCCAAGTAAAATTTTCGGCAACACAGTTCGATCTCTAAAATTTAAAAATCCTTTTTTTTTCTTTTTTCTTAATTCTTTTACCAGGTTCAAAGTTGCACGGTCCCTAAGTGGGTTGGTCCGGAGAACTTCTATGAAGAAGAGACCGACAAGAAACTTCATAGTTATACTATTTTAAAATTAATGGTCTACAATAATAAAAATTAGTTTTACATGATGTGATGAACAAAAATATGAGTAAACTAGCTTCCGCTCGCGGCTTCGCCCGCGTGGCTTACGAACCCGTACATTTTTCCGGGATAAAAAGTAGCCTATGTATTATTCCAGACTATGATCTATCTCTATGCCAAATTTCATCCAGATCCGTTCAGCCGTTCTGGCGTGAAAGAGTAACAAAGATCCATCCATTCATCCATCCTCACAAACTTTCGCATTTATAATATTAGTAGGATAATGATAGGTCAGTACCTACGTATGAAAAAAAGGGGTTCGTTTCCTTTCCAAGTGCCATTAAAAAGAACCTAAATATCTTTAATAGGGACTTGAAAAGGCTTTCAGATCGATGAGCAGCAGAATGTATTAACCACAATGACATCATACTGTGAAACCTAGTTCCCCTAGGGTTGAGGACGTCATTTAGACGGCGGTCACTACTAGTCTTATGTACTCATACATATGTATTTTATAATAATACAATCTGTTGCCCGTGACTTTGTCTGCGTGAAACAATGGGATAGGCTCGAAACAAGATAAGTAGTTTCTTCTCAAGATTATCAAAAGAAAAGTAACTTTTGAAATATTAGTTTACTCTTTGGCAGTAATGAGAATTACATATAACATTTTTTTATGCGTATATGCTACATGAAAATGTCAGGGAATAAAAACGTTTTTTTTGTGTCTATGAGTCCTAATCGCTAGTGGAAATCGGTTCAGTTCCATAAAAACAAAAATAAAGAAAATGTTTAGTCAATTTTCTCGGAAAACGTTCTATAATCTTATTCAACCGAAGTAGCACCAAGACAAAGTCTAGAACTACACGTCAATAGAAGACATAAAACTTTTAATCCATTAAATGTGTTACGTGAGCTACTGCGACGATGAGATCACAATATTCCAAGTATACCAACTATATAGCAAAACACTCATATTATTGACATTAAAAACTTAAATACATATATGACTAGTGATCATCTTTAATTTTAATTAGATATAAAGTACTAGCGACCCGTCCCGGCTTCGCACGGGTAGCAGAGCATGTACGCCAACATTTTTTTTCTGTCGTAGTGTCGTATCCGCCTGTTGTGTCGACCGTTTTGGCGGCGCACGTAAAGCTCCCAATCGGCATGATTTTTTCCGACATCTTCAACAATCAGCGTCATATTTCAGCCAATTTACACAAAACCATAATGAATTATACACCTAACCCTTCCTCATGAATCACTCTGTCTATTGGTGAACCGTATGAAAATCTATTCAGTAGTTTTTGAGTTAATCGCGATCAGACAGACAGACGCGGCAGGGGACTTTGTTTTATAATATGTAGTGATAGTGATTGTTGAAGTTTGTGTTTAAGTATATTTATAATAAGTTTAACTATTTGTTAATTTTGTGTCTTTAATTATTGTCATTTTGACTGCCTCATTAGTCTAATGGTCGCCAGTCCTGGGTGATTGCCGGGACGGGTAGTGTTATTGGGTTTTTCTGTATGGAAATTCTCAGTATCAGCACGGAGTCTGGAACTGTGCCCGGTAGATAGCAATATACTCGCCACCTATTGTATGGGATTCAATAACGGAATCGGTGAATTGTGAGTGTAGTACTGTACAGCTCTGCCTAACCCTTCGCGGAATACAGGCGTGATGTTATGTTATATTATTGTTATTGGTCCAGCAGTGGACGAATGTGGGCTGATGATGATGACTGTCATTGGTGTACTACCGGTATACTTAAAATACAAATATGCGTTCATTTCTTTTTTTCTGCACATGTGGTTTCACTGGTAACTGGCACATCGTGTCTAAACCCTACGACTAGGTTACTATGATTTCGCATTTTTTTGTATTTTAGATACTTTTATTGTATAACTGTTTTTCTTTTTTCTGTATAATTTGTGTATTGAAGAAGATTGTAAAACAGTTTTTTGAAAAAAGTATCCATGGAGTTTCATGCCGGTCTCTTCTCCATAGGACCAACCCGCTTTTGGAATCGCGCAACTAGAATCATAACGTTTTAAACGGGCCCGTAGGTAAGGACTCAGTTGAAATAAAAACATTTGACTTTGACTTATTGCGAAGATGCAACCCGCTGAGAGCAGCGTAGAAAGCAAATCGCTTAACTGCGCTAACCGAGTTGTCAAGTCATATATTTTGGCTAAGTTTAGTCCAGTCAACTTCATTCTAATTTCAATAAATCCGCACGCCTTTTTATTTAATCGGGAACAGTTAAATATTTATTTTTTCCATTTATATCTATACTAGCTTCCGCCCGCGGCTTTGCCCGTGTGGTTTACGAACCTGTACATTTTCCAGGATAAAAAGTAGCCTATGTGCTATTCCAGACTATAATCTATCTCTGTGCCAAACTTCATCCAGATCCGTTCAGCCGTTCTGGCGTGAAAGAGTAACAAAGATCCATCCATCCCTCCATCCATCCATCACAAACTTTCACATTTATAATATTAGTAGGATTACTATTATGATAGGTCATCATTTTCAGAATTACTCATAACAGTCAGCAGATTGTACAAACAGTCATAAAATAATCATAGTTGATAATAATAATGCTTTAAAAATAATTATTTGCAAAATAAAATAAGAACGGAAATCTAGATTGCGCAAATATTTGATTTATGAGCGGGTCTGTTTGTTTATATTAATACGAAAAATATTTGTGCGAATAATATTTACGTTTACAGGGCGTTGCTCAAAACAGAAACTCGTTTAAGTATATTTATTTCAGAACGATATCTTATGGGCAATGGGCTCGCCCCCTATTACATAGGATGCAATAACAGCATCTGCGAAATGTGAGTGTACAATATTACACCTCTGCCTAACCCTTCGGGGAATACAGGCAGACAAACATGCGGATCTAGCAGGCTTCTGTCAGTTACCCTCATTAATATAAATACCTAGATGTCTAGAACGGTTTTTGTTTATTTTGTGATTTTTGTTACGGAACCATTTTCCCAAAAAACAATTATATCGCTGACAAGGTTTCCTGTTTTTAAACGTACCACATGACTTCAACAGTTGACGGATGATAAGGGTGTCGTCACACTGCGGCTATTCTCGTCACGAATATGCCACGATAGCGTTCTTTGTTGCCGCCGTTTGACATGTTTACACAAAGCTTTATTCATTAAACTCCAAATATGTAGGACATTAATGATAAATTTGAGTTGAAATAGAGGTCAAATATTACTGTGTTATTTTTTGACTGCCTCATTGGTCTAGCGCAACGCGCGACAGCTGGGCGTGAGATCCTGGGTTCGGTTTCCAGGTCGGGCAAAGTGTTAGGTTTTTCTGTGTGAAAATATTAAGTAGCAGCACAGAGTCTGGAACTGTGCTCGGTAGATAGGCTCGCCTCATAATAAATGGATTTAAATAACATCGGCGAAATGTGGGTGTATGTACAATAGTACAACTCTGCCTTACCCTTCGGGCAATATTATATTTTCCTTGATTGACCGTATTGCGTGATGCAATGTTATATTTTTTCATCATGGTCATTTTACAGCGATCTACAAGTTACATTTTGAGCATCAGACGTTAAATGGGATGATCTCTAGCATATTTTGTTACTTTGGCAAGAATTTAGGTTACTTAACAAAAAATACACGTTAGTACAGAGGGAAAATACCTCTAGATAAGATATAAAAATAGTACAGATGAACATTCGGTACGACAATGAAAAGAAAGGTAAAAATAAAAGAACACAAACAAAAGAAGGAAAACATAGATACTGAATTTAAAAGAATGCATAGTGTCAGTGTCGGATGAAGCAAGCGCGGGGCCCGTAGCAAATTCTATCAGGGGCCCTTGATCTGCTATGGCCTCTTAAGTATAAAGTGACTTTTTGTAGAACTTGTGCGTTTACCGTATGAAATACTGTGTTATATTTTTTGAATAAGTTCCACCCAAAAAGTTACGCTGAGCCGGAGGTGGGCGGGTTTGTATACGCGGGGCCCCCTATTGCGCGGGGCCCGTAGCAATTGCTACTCTTGCTACGTGATTAATCCGGCACTGTATAGTGTACATGGTGTATATCTATACATATAATAAAATCATACCAGGCCGATGTCTGTACATTATAGAAATGGGAGAAAAACTAATATGGGGGGTCTTTATTAGAGCAACAGAAGCCAGTTTTTAGAATTTTTGTCTGTCTCTCTGTCTGTATGTTTGTACGCGCATCACGCAAAAACTACTGCATGGAATTGAATGCAGTTTTCACCGATGTATTGCTAGAGGTCTAACTTAAAATATAGGCTCCATTTCACCGTAAGAACATATTAAATTCTAAATTCCACGCGTACGAAGTTACGGGCAAAAGCTATTTTATATATAAAAATCTGGTGAGTAATTCGTAATTCTTCTTCTAAACGGCTTGATCGATTTTGATGCATTTTTTAACCGACTTCATGTACTTATGGGGACACCTGGATGGTTCTTAGCTATAGTTAGACCCGACAGAGATCAGTAGTAGTGCGCAACAGATAGTGTATTTATAATTGAAGTTGTATTAAAACTAAAATCATATGTCAGGTGTTGGTACCGAGTATCGCACGGAAGACTACAGACTTATCTGCCACACACAAGTGCCATACGTCAATAAAATAGCATGTAAATGCCGTAGTGATATCACAACATGAATTAACATACATTACTGTAATATATGCATTCAATCAATCAATTAACAAGCTTGTTACTTACATGTAACATGACAAAACAATGAAACATAATATCATGTATCTACACATCGTTTAACTACTGAATATGGTTTATGAATAAATAATTGTAAGACTATGACACCAATTGCATAGCTTGACAAATTGACTAAGCGAATACTTAGCCTACTGCGCCACGGGTCCTGAGTGCTGCCCCCTACCAATACCAAAAAATACGTTTAAAAACCCGGAACAACTATCTGTAGATCATACAAATATTTGTTCTGTGCGGGAATCGAAACCCATCAGTTGACGGCTCAACCACTGCGCCAACCGTGCCGTGTGTAAATTGAGGTGTAAATTTGTTAACTATACCCACGACACGAGAAAATCTTTGTGTTTTTTTCCAGTTTTTTTTATTATAAAGTTTCTTTGGTTACCGGTACCATACACTAAGGACCGTGTTCACTGTTCATCAACAATATAAAATATGTTTAAAATGGAAACGTTCGTTTACCTACACAAAGAGTCCGTAATAAACTGACGATCTTGTCTTAAACATCTGTTATATTGTCGGTGAACATGGACCTAAGGACCAGTTGCCTTCATAGCCGTGAATGACAAGGCCTCTCCTTGGCTGTATGCAAAAAATTACAAGATAGAATAATCTAGACATAGCATTGTTATACCAGGATCTAGGTCAAAACATAGGATTTATGCTAATTATAGACCTGTCATGCTTATCAAAAAATCTGAGGAGTTATAAGATGTCTGTTATCACGCAAGTGTAGAAGGTTATACAAGGTGTTCTTAAAAGGATTTTTTCCGTTTATGTAAATTAAGATATAATTTTTATTATTTATATCAATAGAACCGCGGTATTACACAGATCTTTTCTAGTGCAGAAGGACCGGCAGCCTAATTACGTAAAAAAGCGACAGCAACGTGACAGCCACGCGACAGCAATCTCACTGTCAGCCAATACATTATATGACACAAAAATGACGTTTGACAGAAGCTATCGCGCGATCTACGCCTGTCGCTACATCGGTAATTAGGCTGCGGGTCATTGATTACTGTAACATCTATTGCGTATTGAAAGAACACGTCAACAGAAAAGACTGAAAACAAACATCGCGAGACAACAGCGTGGGTAGTTTCTATTTCATTAATATCAATGACTTGGTTCAGAGTTCATTGGGATTCAGGCCTGGTGTGCGCCGGGTTTATCCTGATTTATTATGTAGTCTTAGTAATTTATGTGTTGTTGCCTTATATCATATGATGCCTTGGTATATTATGTGTATATTAGTGAAGGTGTTATCCAATAATAAATAACTTTGGGGACGTGTCTCTTATCACGGCAGTGCTCAAAAAATGTACACAACGTATGTGTAAATTTTCCTCTTTTTTATAATATTTTAAATGCATTTTCTATAAGATCATTAATTAATTTATCAATTTTAATTCCTAATTTTGACTTCAGGCTGCTACTGAGAATTATCAAATTTACTGTACTCAGGGTTCGAAACCAGGGCCTCGCGATGAGCAGACGCGTTTGCGACCATTAGACCAATGAATGGTCAGAAACACTGTTAATGAATAATAAATCGCTCTGCCTATAGCACAATACATACAAGGTTATATTTTCATGATCTATTTACAACATAACACTGAATTATTACATAAATACTATGTGTATTATTAACTTGCTGTAGGTTTGGTATTTTGACCTTCCTGAAATATCTGTATTAGTCATAGTTTTACAAATATACTATTTATTACTCTTTACTTCATACAGTAATTTATTATCTACATACATATTTAAAGCTTCTTGAAATAAGTACATTACTCATTGTTGTTACTTTTGTGCTATATCACTATGACGCAAAACATTGGGCAACAGGTTGTGACGTGTTATGATACGCACCATATCGCTGGTGTTGGTGTGGGGAAAGATCCTCCCCAAGTGAGAATATTAGTATGATAATATAGTATCACGCCTGTACTTTCCGAAGATTTTAGGTGGAGTAGTTCTATTGTACATATTTCTCCAGTGCGGTTGTGTCCCATGTGACCTTAGTGACATCTACTGGGGACAATGACAAACTCCGTACTGCAATTGAAAATGTCCATACAAATCCACGGCATGCGTCAATTAAAAATAACCTTCGCTTGAAACTGATATAGGTATTAAACGTTTCCGGTATAATTTTCCGATTGATTATTGACCGGTATTCGGAACTTTCCGGTAGAATATTTGTATTTTCGTTCATGGGTTAAAAGGTCCATACTGAGTAACGGCAATGCCTTAATTACATACATAAAGTCACGCCATTTTCACATAGGGGTAGGCAGAAACTACGGAATGCCACGTGCGATCGACGATCCTTACGTAACCCTTTTGCTTCATCTACATCCATGCATTGCTTCATATATGATTGGTTAGTTAGTTAATATGGTTGTGGATACTGTGTAGCTGGGTTTTTTGAAGGACATCATCATTAAGGTATATGTCCTTCTAGGGCGTCCCCTCCTGGCGTTTCCATTAACAACCGCGTTATAAATCCCTTTCTCTTTCATTAATCGCCTTTCATCCAGGATGGATGACCTCTACAGGACCAAATCAACGAAGCATACTTTTCTTTATCTACATCTTCTTTCAGACCGCAATGATCTCTTACCACGCTATTTCTCTTTCTGTCTTTCTAAGTTACACTGCACATTGGTACTTAGCAAGGAACGCCTTAACTTATATTGTTAAATACATAGTTATAAGTAGAACAGTTAGTCCAAATGTTTCAGAATACAAATTTTCGATTCAAATGCAGAATACCGAATTAGAACACATACAGACAGACACATTACAACATACATATTTTAAGAAGAGAAACTAGAAAACTTATATATTGATGGCAAGGTACAAAAAAAAAAAAAAAAAAAAAAGATTTCCGTTGAGCTATATGCAGCAATATTTCTTTGTTCGTTAGATTGAAGTTCGAATCTCATATTGCTGTCATCCAAATTATTATATTATTTTATAGAATCTACGGTTTTTAGGTCAAGGACCCATATACCTAATATTTAGTAAATATATCGTTCTTAAGAAGGTCAGAATTAATAAGGCATGGTTTTAATGAACACATAAATTATGTGTACAAGCATCACTTACCATTTAAACTAAAAACATAATTACAGAAAAAATTTAAAATCGTTTTTGTTTTAAAAATAATTGCAGAATGACCTACTAAAGGTATAGAAGCGATATTCGTTAAAAAAACATAACAATCAATCACTGGCTTTCTCTTTATCGTCAATGTAGTACATACTACACAAATCTTCATAGTATCGTTTAGCTGCCGGCTTCTGACAAAATTGCCTTGAAATACGCGCAAAATAGGTGTTTGGGCGTTAAACGTTTCCTACATCTAAATCTTAACGAATTAATTTGATTTTGGTCTCTATCGTTTTGTCTGATTATAAAAAAAGTAGAAACGTTTTGTATTTATCAAAATTTTGATTAATTTAGTAATTATCACGAGAAGTATAAGAAAGATTTTTTAATAAAAAAAAAACAAAACTCATTTTTTGCGTTAATTATTTCTCAATCTATAAACAATAAAAAAAAAACTTTACGACATAGTTTTTACTTGTATCTATAACATATAAAAAAATCAGCTCATGTTTAGTGGGGTAATAACGTTAACGCATTTTGTATGAAAACTTTTAGCTAAACTATAGTCTTAAACGCTGAAACACCCACTCGGAACAATATCTGGATATGTTTATGACGACAAATAATTAATCATTCATAGATATAAAAATAGATAGATAACCTATCACTTACCGTATTGTAGGATATGATGGATTACCTTAGTAAAAAGGAGAACAGCATCTTTCTATCTCAACAATCTTGGGTCACCAATCCCTACCAAGATTCGTAGTAGATATCATTATTTCTTCTAGAGAACGTAATTCATCAATGCGTATTCGTATATTCATTTTTGATGAATTCATAGATAATTCATAGATGATGAAGAAATTCGTAGAACCATACAATTTTTGATGGAACCCTTTATCTTATAAGGCTAGCTGTTTTCGGTTACCAATAAGGTATTGTGATTTTGTGGTACTTCCTTTTTGTCACTCAAGCATTTGCCTGTTTATGATTGCCTATATTGATCTATTACATATAGAAAAAGAGTTTGCTTTACCATGGTTAAGAGATACCGTATAGTCGGCAAATTTTGTTCCTACATATGTGTGTACACCGGCTACGTTGGACGCGCTTTCTGTACACAGGTCGTATGCACCTGCTTCTCATGGACACAGAGATCCGGCACTGAAATGCTGTATTGCTTAAAATAGTATGTACTCACTGGTCTTGGTTGTCGATGCGCGGTCTCCGTTCGTAGGGTGGCCGGGCGTTAGCGGGAGCTAACAGACGCTGCGTATCTGGTGCGCAAGCGCGGGCGAACGCTGCAGCTGCCTCCACCGCCGCCTCCTCGTCGTAGGTGGATGTGTCATCTTCAGCTGTAGAAGAAAAATGTTTTTAATGATTGGTGACGCAGAAGTTAATATAGATATGGTCTCAAAGAAGTGACTTAACGCAGTCTGACGCCTGTATTCTCGGAAAGGTTAGGCAGAGATATTCCCATATTTTAGCGATAGAAAGCCCCAGAAGGACTTATACGGACCTCAATGGTGATGTCTTTCAAAAAGGTCAGGTGCGCAGTTCCCACAACCGGCGTCCATGTATGAAACGATGCATGAATGTAGATGAAGGGGTTATGTAAGAATCGTAGTACGTAGCGATCCGTAGTTTTTGCCTACCCCCATGGGAAAAAGGCGTGACATTATGTATGTATTTTAGAGATGCCGTTTAAGCCCCATGTAATAGGGCGTTAACAAACGAAACGTTGCGTTAGGTCTACTATAGGAAATAGATACCTAAAAATCTGCAATGCGCAAGCGTCATGTGATAAGATTTGTTATTTTAACTTCCATGGCTCATTAAAGATAGCTACGAATGATAATGATAAAACAAACACTGTTAATAGTTTTAGTTAATTACAGGTTTTAATAGCTTAATTATACCCAATTTGGATAACCTTGTGTTCTTTTATGTGAAATATTACCCTACTGACACAGAGGGTTTTTGGTTTTTATAATTAAATTAGAGGACGCTTTTATGGATCTCGATAACAGCGCCACCTATCGGGTTCAACTATAGCTAAGAACCATGCAGGTGACCCCATAAATACAAAATCGATCAAGCCGTTTAAAGAATTACGAACATAGATTTTATATCCAATCCTATCATTTCTACTTAATATTATAAATGTGAAAGTTTGTGAAGATGGATAGATGGATGGATGGATATTTGTTACTCAATCTCGCCAGAGCGGCTGAACGGATCTGGATGAAATTTGGTACAGATATAGATTATAGTCTGGAAAATAGCACATAGGCTTTTTATTCCGGAAAATAGCTAGTTTTGCATATAAAGGTAGAAATGACCTGTTCATCAGTCTACACAACGTTTTTATGGACCAACTCCTGAAATTGTGAGAAAAAATCGATTGCTTAACATTTTGACCTACCTAAATCAAATCAAATCATTTTATTGCATAGGTACAAGGATGGTAAATTGAAAAAGTTTCAAACATGCAACCTGCAAGGGCACAGCTAAATAAACAAAGATAAATACAACTTATGAACTATGTACACATACATAATTATTACAGTACTTAGAGTTTTTTTGTATTGCATTATTTTAATATTCAAAAATCTCTTGCAATGTGTAATACCTAACACTTCTGCTTCTTAAGAATATTATTTCTTGATTTCAGAGATGGTCAACGAAGATCTGAGAATGTTATTTTTTTTCTGGTAATAAAGAATTACGAGTACTTAATTTCAAACGGTTCTGTAAAATTCAAAACTTCATATCTAGTTCCTTCCTTAGATAAAATGAAGTAAATAATTAATTTCAGTGAATGTTGAGAAAAGTGCTTATTTTATAAATATAAAAATATATGACTTTCTCAATAATCTATGACAAAATAGGCGAAGAGAAAATGAAAGCATATTTTTTTGTTATTCGGACTCATATAAATGAGTTTAACTTTACTATGGTCCAAGCGTTAAACACAAATTAGATGCCTTATCATTGCTAATGTATATGCTGCTATATTATTGAGCCCCGTAGCTTGTCCCACATGTTCTGTTTGTCAAGACATGTCAACCCAAATAACTTACGGTCGTATTCGAACGCCTCGTTGTACATCGTTATCTATGACAGCTTCCGAACGTTGCAAACCCACGCATAGACAATGTAAGATGGCGTCTTGGCGGGAAATACCTGTCACTACACGAACACTGTTTTCAGTTTGCAATTTAAGTTTAAACAATGTAAATCAAATTTCACAGAAGTTTCGAAATGCTGTTTAATAGATAATGTACCTTTAATTATACCTACTAAACTTCCTCACGATATATTTTAACTACACAGAGCCGCGTAAATTACCCGTAAAAAATCTTTAAGTTATTTTGCTTTATGATTACACAGAGAACGCTATCTCCTTGTTTTGGTAATGTGTAACGTTGTCAAGGAGTTTAGAGCAAATGAGCCAAAATTGTCAAATGTTTGTACACAGATAGTGTTTTGTGTATGTATGCTTTCAATTAAACTAGTTGGTCATGGAGACGTAGTTAGATGAACATTGAGACCTACTTGAAGAAGACTTTCCTAAAAGAAACTGTACTTTATTATCACGGCGTGGTGGACTAAGACCTAATCCTTCTCATCTAAGAAGAGGCCTTTGTTTAGAAGCAAAAAATAATATTATTATAGTATAAGTTGTTATAATTATTTGTATAAAATAGGTGGTAAACAAGCTTTCGGCGTTGTTTAGCCTACAATTAGGCCAATCAATGATAAACAAAGAAATTATTATTAAAAGATAAGGGCAACGTCGAGCATCCGTGTTAATTTTACTTAATTAGTGACAAGTTGAGTCATATATGGGTCATCAACAGTTGCATTCGATAAATCACTTTGCGCCACTGAACGCTCAATGTGTCTGTGGGTTTTTGCATTCGATTCCCAGGTCAAGTAAAGTGTTGGTGGATTTTTCTATTGGGAATTTTTTAACCCGTCAAGTGACGCAAGGTGGAGACATTAATTTTTTTTTGTGTCTGGGTCTTTTTGTCTTTATAAATTACAATTAGAGTTTGGAATTATTCCCGGACAATAGACCCGCCCTCCGTTGCATGGTAATCTAATGCCGACATCGGTGGAATGTGGGTGTAAAATTACAGTACAAGTACACTGAAACCTTCGGAGAATAGGTACAATTACATCTAAATTATGAAAAAGGATTTATTATTGTATTGAGGCCCTAGTGTAAGTTTCTTTTGACAAACTTGATTTAACGTATCGAAAGCGTTCGGCGCTCCGATTGCTCCGTTTCGTGCTCTCCACCAATCGAGTTTGTCAAAAGAAACTCACACTAGGGCCTCTAGTTCTTTGTTCTTTTTAGCCAAACGAATATAATGTGTATGCTAAGAAAACTGTTGAAACTTGAAACTGTTATAATCCCGATTAATACTATTTCGCATTAATTATGAGAACAATGACTATTGTTATACAGTAATCGATATCACATGAACCTTATCGAGGCTAAAATGCGATAATAATTGTAAAAGGGTTCGCCATACCAGATGATTTTCAGCTTGTTTTTAGCAGTGGAGAAATTGTTCCCTATGTAATGGTAACGAGGATGATGATTTGCGTAAAAAGAGGAAGCAGGAACAGCGAATAGAGAAGTGTTTGCGAAGCTAATTGCCGATCTTCGCTAGTCGGAGAGGCACCTTACCAAGACGAAGAAGGTGGACTTGGGCTGAATAGATATTGGTAGTGATCTTTCGGTCTAAAAAAGTAATGAAATTGTCTAGTGACAAAGCATGCCTGTTACAGTTTTATTGTTAGATACTTTATATTCGAAAGTTTAACTTCTGCCTTCCTAGATGGCGTTGCGATCGAATTAGATGGCGATATGGTTTCAACGCTAACATAAGGGAGGCTGAAGGACTTTATCATTCGGGTTTGCCTGGAATTGTTTTTGTTTATTTGGTATATTGAGTTTAAATTGGTGTGATTGGCATATTGTGTATGTGTGTATAAAACAACCATGTAATACACGTGCATACCCAGAACATTTCGTATAATTTCCCGCCCCGCAGACCCCCGGGAATATGGTTCAGTGCATGAGTACTGATAAGCTTACAAGAAGAATTATATACGTAGGTTTGGTATTATCATTGCGATTACAAATATTAATATTATAAAAGGTTGGAAGTAGTGTTGGTCAAGTAACCTAAATTTTGATTTGTAATATATTTATATGGAGCAATAAATCCTACTATCCTACTAATATTATAAATGTGAAAGTTTGTAAGGATGGATGGATGGACGGATCTGGATGAAATTTGGCACAGAGATAGAATATAGTCTGGAATAGCATATAGGCTACTTTTTATCCTGGAAAAATGTACGGGTTCGTAAACCACGCGGACGAAGCCGCGGGCGGAAGCTAGTTATTAAGAAGACGAGAATTCTTGTTTTTTACGAATACGCGTTCTTTTATTGATGCCCTATTTATATATTACCTAAATATCTCAACTTTGAGTAGCGAGACCATGTGTTGTGTTAACTAAATAAACATGTACCCACCGTTAGGTCTCTCCTTCAACTCCAAAGTAGTCACTTTTCTCTCAATTTCCATTTCCACAATCACCAATAGAACAATTTAAATAAATAACAATGTAAATATCACGAAACACCTTGCAAGCGATGATCGATAATACTGAATGCGTCAATATTCCGATAACGCATTTATATGTGTACTTTATCTGTGATAAGCTCGTTATAGAATCGGTCATAATACATGTCACATCCTTACGTTAATATTCAAACTAATATGAACCTTAAAAGTGTAACTATAAAGGTAGAAATCGCGTGTGCATGTTCTGACAAATGGTGCGATTTAGGGCAGGATCGTCAGTATTTTCGATTTTATCCTGATATTCTTTAAGTACGTGTTCGTAATGATTATGGTTTATAATATATACTTAGTTTAAATGCGTAGTACCAATCTTGTATTGTTAGTACCTACCGAAATCAAATTATCCTGACGCAATCATGATGAAAATAAATCATGTCTCATCTGTTAATGACTCATTTTAAATAACATACTAGCTCTTGCCCGCGACTTCGTATGCGTGGAATTTAGAATCTGATATTTTCCTGCGGTAAAATGGAGCCTATATTTTAAATTAGACCTCTCGCAATACATTGGTGAAAACTGCATTCAAGTCCATGCAGTAGTTTTTGCGTGATGCGTGTACGAACATACAGACAGACAGACTAAAATTCTAAAAACTGTTGTTTTGACTTCTGTTGTTCTAATAAAGACCTCCATATTATTTTTTCTCCAACATCTTTAATGTACAGACATTGCTTTGTTATAATTTTATTATATGTGTGATATGTATAAGATTCCAAATGTCTACATATTGGGAGGTGTTAATGAAATTTCAGATTAAATCTAACGATTTCCAGATAATGTTCAGTTTAGATGAGTGTTATCATAGATATCAGTGAGTTACGCCTGAGGTTTCTTCGAATGATAAGATGCAAATCGAGATTATCTGGAAAAGAATTGGTGTCATGGAGGATTTAATGCCGGATGTTCGGAAAATGTAGCTTGAGATGGCGCACCCATCCCGTTGGACCTACGGCCCTAAATATTGAGCTTGGGTGCATCTGGATGTGGTAGATCAGGTGGTGTGGTGCGAATCAGTTGGCTAACAAGCCGTTAGATTAGGTCAGGTAAGGAAAGAACCTCCAGGAGGAAACCTGAGTTCGTCTGGCGCACCCTGGGCAGTCAGCTCTACAGGATGAGCAATCCTAATATTACAGTTCACGCCGATATAGTAAAAGAAGTGACGATTCTTAAGTATATATGAGTGGTGGAATACGGACAGTTAGCCCTGGCTAATCTTTCCACCACAGTATGACCACTGCTGACGCAACAGAAGAAGGCTATAGGACAATACGAAGACATTTTGGATCTCCAGTTTTCATGCGTTCCCACTAGGGGAACAGAACAGAAAAACTGGTACCAAAGTCCGACTTCCCGGATGAACCGAACGATATCCCTTTTATAATCTGTGGAGACTATTTCCTTGCATCCCAATTACAGGTATTTTGGAATATAATTTCCTCTTATGACGTAACGTTTTGACCGTCAAACGAGAAACAAAAGAGTTGTTATTGAAAACACGGAACTACTATCTCTAGTCCTTTGTTTGTTTTTCAGAAAGTTATTGCTTTAGGCCTGCTGCGTATAAAACGCATCTTATCTATAAATCAGTGGCATCCTTTATACTAATTAAAGTCTGTAATCGTTAATCTATCTTTTATTATCGTTGGCATAGTGGTTTTAGTTCGATGTGTTTCATAACTAATGTTAATAATGGAAATATTGTGCGTGGGATACGTTTGCTGATCGTACTGCTTTCATATAAAACCTTAAATCAAACCAATTACTGTCCCCCTCTCCCGGTTGGGCACGAGCATCTTTCCAGAGGGGATGCCTCACTGGCCTGCTGTAGGTTGGGGACTACACATTAAACCAAGATCTTTATTGAGTCCTCTCGGGTGTGCAGGTTTCCTTATGATGTTTTCTTTCACCGTTATAATAAAATTCTGATCCTCAAATGAATTTGAAAAGTCACGACACGCGGGTCGTAATGGAAATGTGTAGCTGTCTGTGTTACAGTCCAATGTCAATAAGTAGTAATATGATAATATGGTGATGCAGAGCCTGTTCTCTCGCACTGGTCATTTGAGGATTTGCAAAGCAATTTGGCCTTCCCGCTACCTACTGATGTGATTGTCACTACATCTAGTTAAGGTGCGCACGTACCGGTGTCGCAGTTGTGCTCGTGCGGGTTGTGTATGATGCGTATCCGTCGGTCGAGCGCGGGCAGGTCGGGCAGGTCGGGCAGGCGCCAGCGCGCCGCGTCCGCCTCGCGCGCGCTGCGCGGGAAGTACAGCGGCGCCAGCGCGCTCAGCAGCGCCACGTCCGGCCCGCACCACTACATCTAGTTAAGGTGCGCACGTACCGGTGTCGCAGTTGTGCTCGTGCGGGTTGTGTATGATGCGTATCCGTCGGTCGAGCGCGGGCAGGTCGGGCAGGTCGGGCAGGCGCCAGCGCGCCGCGTCCGCCTCGCGCGCGCTGCGCGGGAAGTACAGCGGCGCCAGCGCGCTCAGCAGCGCCACGTCCGGCCCGCACCACTACATCTAGTTAAGGTGCGCACGTACCGGTGTCGCAGTTGTGCTCGTGCGGGTTGTGTATGATGCGTATCCGTCGGTCGAGCGCGGGCAGGTCGGGCAGGTCGGGCAGGCGCCAGCGCGCCGCGTCCGCCTCGCGCGCGCTGCGCGGGAAGTACAGCGGCGCCAGCGCGCTCAGCAGCGCCACGTCCGGCCCGCACCACTACATCTAGTTAAGGTGCGCACGTACCGGTGTCGCAGTTGTGCTCGTGCGGGTTGTGTATGATGCGTATCCGTCGGTCGAGCGCGGGCAGGTCGGGCAGGTCGGGCAGGCGCCAGCGCGCCGCGTCCGCCTCGCGCGCGCTGCGCGGGAAGTACAGCGGCGCCAGCGCGCTCAGCAGCGCCACGTCCGGCCCGCACCACTACATCTAGTTAAGGTGCGCACGTACCGGTGTCGCAGTTGTGCTCGTGCGGGTTGTGTATGATGCGTATCCGTCGGTCGAGCGCGGGCAGGTCGGGCAGGTCGGGCAGGCGCCAGCGCGCCGCGTCCGCCTCGCGCGCGCTGCGCGGGAAGTACAGCGGCGCCAGCGCGCTCAGCAGCGCCACGTCCGGCCCGCACCACTACATCTAGTTAAGGTGCGCACGTACCGGTGTCGCAGTTGTGCTCGTGCGGGTTGTGTATGATGCGTATCCGTCGGTCGAGCGCGGGCAGGTCGGGCAGGTCGGGCAGGCGCCAGCGCGCCGCGTCCGCCTCGCGCGCGCTGCGCGGGAAGTACAGCGGCGCCAGCGCGCTCAGCAGCGCCACGTCCGGCCCGCACCACGACGCCAGCACCACCAGCTGCGGCAGGCGGCTCTGCTCCAGGTGCCGCCGGATCGTGCCTGCACACAACACGGAACCAGCTCACATATTGCTCTCATGTAACTCACTTTCCAGCTTAAGGATCGTTTACATCCAGCGAAAGGAATCGCCATGAGAAAATTTCATGGCGATTGCTTTAGTATTTTTACCAAGTGTGCTACACAATATATTTATCCGCACGAATTATCTACAACTCGTAACAAACGAATGCTTTTTTATCAGATGTTGAATTATAAACAGTACCTATTCCCTCACTCTTACCGTTTTAAATGTAACTAATTATGAGAGATATCGATATATTTTGTATTTATATACCACAACTTTACTAACAATTAAATTGAACTACTATTATTTAGAAAGGAGTATTCAACCTGTTCTCTACAGGACCTGTTCACGTATTTCTCAGACATTTTGAAAGTACAATTTTAAATATAAAACTTTGACTGACAGTTTTGTGATATAAATACATAGGTTATACTTACGGAGAGCCACGTGCGCTGCTAAGTCAGGCGGGAACTGTGTGTGCGACGCGCTGATCACGCACAGCGCCAGCGAACGAGCGCCCACTTCGCTTGCCTGGCATAACACATTTCTGTAACGGAACAATGGAAATATAAGTACACCGTCAATAATATGAGTCGATACTCGATGAAACGTCAGAAACGTCTATTCATCATCTTCTTAATTCTACCGTCAAGAAGGTGATTCTAGACTAGTTTTTGAAATAGGCTGTCATGAAAATATGTAGGTTTAATTTAAAACAACATGTCAGATTTATTCTACAATTGATCTTTGTCCGATATCAGGGATTTCATTAGAGCCGTTTTTCATTAGATTAGGTACAAGGGACTTCTGTCGCTGTCGGCCGTAGTGCGGAGGATGGTCGGTAGGGCAGAGTCGTGGGACGCGGTGGTGTCCTTCTGCGAGGACGTAATGTCGCAGAAGGAAACTGCGGAACGGGAGAGGGAGACCTCGACTCCCTTCCCCGGCCGCAGAAGGCGCACCGCGCGCAGGAGAAGGGCGGACAATGCCCTTTTCCGGCCCCCATGAATGGGTCCAGGGGCGAGGGACTTGGGGAAGTTCCCGCCCCCCTATTCGATGGACCCGAGGCGGAAGCGCGCGGGTGTCGGCGCGCGCCTCTGAGGCGATGCACGGGGTAGTTGATCACCTCACTACCCCGTACAGGAGACGAGGCCCGGGCAGACCGGGCCAGCACTAGTGTGCAGGGGCTGCGGAAGAATTTGGATTCCCGCGGCCCCGCGCGCACGTGCGAGGAGGCACCGGGGTGGTTTTGGCCGGTAGGAGTCCGGCACGCCCCTCCGCCTTTCCCCGGGCGGAGGTAGTCCATGAGGATTATCCCCGAAAAAACAAAATGGTACAAGGGTCTTACTTGTAACAGTTGTGCAACGAAGTTTCGGCCGCGGTGTGGTACTTGGCGACGTACTTGGGGCTGACGGTGTGGATGATGTGCCGGCAGCGCAGACCGAACCCGGGCGTCATCACCACCTCCCCCGTGCGACACTCTGCGGAACAAAACAGTAGGTATTATCATTTAGTTAGTGGCACGGCTTTCAAGATTGCAATTTGGAAATGACTATCAGCTTCACAGGGCGTACTAAACAGGGGGACTAAACCAGTGAGGCAAGAAATACCGAGTATTTAGGAAAATATATAGTCGTTGCGACGACATCTTTCCATAACGTTAGGAGAGATAGTGGGCAAAAGCAAGCCTATCTAGAATGCATAAGTAACTTGAACCTAGAAGCTCTCATTGATATTGGGAAGTAGAGAGTGAGACTTGAAAATGTATTGCTAGTGACTCTTATTCTTGCCAATAGATGGCGGTAGGCGTTCTACAACAGTTCTTAAAGCTACCGAAAATGTGACGACATTCTCAAGCAACATAAAGCTCTATCCGTACCATATCCCCTGGTGATGATCTCCTCCTTGAGCTCAGGTCCTGCCACCTGGAGAATCCGTTCATTGACCGCGTTGCACTCCGTCAGGGTCTCGTCAGTTGTGTTTGTGACCGCGTCCACTTCCAAAGCCGATATGTCTCCTTGCCTGAAACGTGAGGAGTCAGGCTGAGTGAAAGTACTGCATTGGTCTATGACCAAAGAACCGCGTCTTAATAAGGATTATGGAGCGATTGGAAATAGATTATTGGTCTTTGCAAATGGTACTATTATGTATGCCGACATGGTATGGAAATGATCATTATCATCAACAGCTTACTCTTGGCATGTGGTTTGATGGCCACAAAGATAGCTTCTTCTTCACCAAGGACATAAACCAGCCTTAATGCTGGGATATTCAGGCTGACATGTTATATAATTATCCCATCCCTTCTTTGTCCGTTAGAGCCTCCATTCTACGAGGTGTGACGTATATATACAGGCCCCAGAAAGTAGTGTCAAGCGAAAGTCCTGGGGTATAGCACTCTTAAAGGTATCCACATCAGTCAAATGTAAGTTCTACGATTTTTTGTATTTTTGTGTGGTGCTCTACCTCACCTACTTTCTAGTACACCCTGTATATACCGTATACCTGGATATCGTGGAATCTTATATCTAAGAAAAGTATATTTTCTATGTATTGTTGGTCAAGTGTATATAAGCAACCAATGTGCTCACCATATAGCGAATCGGCTGTTAATGTGATCATCGTGCAGGAACACGGGGTGTGCATGCGCGGGCGTGTGGTCGTAGTGCGCGTGGTGCGCCGGCGCCGAGTGCGACCAGCGCGGCACTCCCGCGCACGACACGCCGCCCGCACCTGGCGCGCGCATTACGCACACCACGGGCTCTGGAATAGAGGAAATGGAAAAATTAATACTAGTTATTATATCAGAACAGAAGAGGCAGTTCTCTTCATTTTAAAGATGGCTATAAACTAGTAATGCATTATTTCTGAGCCAGCGGCCAGAGGCCAGCACTCCGAGGGAGAATGTGTAATGTACCAGGCAAACCATGTTTTTTTTTTGCTTAGACTGGTGATATCCCATCATGGGCTATCCTCCGCCTGGGGGGACGGAGGGGTGTGTCGGACTCCTAGCGACTAAACTCAACACGGTGGTCCGCCTCAACACCATAATGAACTCCTCGGGAACTCTTAGAAGACCGCACCGAAGCCCACCACGGTGCCATGCCGAAGGGCACTTTCCGGAGGCGATGACTGTAAAGAGGCCACCTCCTCGTGCACGTCCCAGGGGAGACTGTACAGAGGTCCCCCCGTTACTCTCGCTGTACCAGGCATACCTAGTGCCTTTTGTCAGATGTTAGAAGTCACGTTACGTTTATCTTCACCATTTTTTATTAATTTAATTGCGTTAAAAAACAACTCTCTTCCTTTCTCCTACTATTGCTGTGCCCGACAGGGTTCACAATTCGATCTCATCGTTTTAAGTATTCAGTGGCGATACTCGCATAATCAGTCATATAATATATCTGACCCGACTTGTGGAGGCCACGACCACTGAGGCATCACTGCACTACGAAGACGACGTAGTAATCAAAATTTAAACGCACAAGCTCCACGAGCGAAAGGCGAGTCATTTAGTCGAGCCGTTTAGTGGAGACGCCATCTAAATTTTTCATAAGAAATGATTGCTAAGGTAAATCTGTGTTATATACGGATAGACACCCAAGTTTCACTTATACCAGATACCCTAAAACAGTTTAGATAGATAGAGTATTTATTGTACACCAAAGGAAATAGCACAAAATGAAAACAGATTTTATACATGGTGGTGTTAACGCTAAAAGCAGTTTACTTTGATAAAAAACATTGCCCTCTTTCTAAAAGAATTTCTCCTGTATCATGCAAGGGTAGTATACCAACATAAAAGTCACATAAACCCGAAACAACTACCCGTAGATCATACAACCCGTTCCGAACCCGCCACACTTCGCGCAGAAAGCCAATGGCTTACCCACTGCGCCAATCGCGCCGTCAATCTAACGTCAAAGTCACTATTAACCCGACAGGTTCCATATAAAGTGATTAAATAATGACAGACTAAACTACAGTGAGTAGTTAAACGCCGTCTATTTCGAGGAGTCGGAGTACTACAATCGATGACAAAGTCAACGCGATCGTATTATGTAACAAGAAAACAATACTTGGACAAAAACATGTATGTTTTTGAATATATTTGAATATGACAACGGCTATTATTTTGTAAAAATGTAGGTATTCATGCTATGTTTAACATGTTTTGTTTAGTTTTGTGTGGAGACCAGATTTTTATGCGAAAAGCGCAGGCGCTATTTATAACATCCACGGCACAGTTGGCGCAGTGGTTGATTGATCGACTGCCGCGCTACGTGTCATGGGATTGATTCCCGCATGGAAAAATATTGCATACAACCAGACCCGAAACAACCATCATCATACCAATATTTGTTCCGTGCGGGGATCAAACCCAAGACACATCGCACAGAAAGCTAATAGCTTACCCACCGCGCCAACCGTGTCGTCGTAATGTTATTCAATCAGATAAAAGGCTGGATTTCATCATCAATATCATATTATATCACCGCCCTGAAATAGACTCAGAACAACTTGAAACATGTTTTACGAGTACATGAATGATATTCTCGGATATTCACCGAGGCGTATTGCTTAATAACATTTACCAATATTAGGCCTTTCATTCCGGGTTGAAAGGGTCCGAACATTTTCGTATAACATTACTTTATCACTAAAGACCCATAATACCCCCATTAAACTCCATTTTACAGTTCAACAGCCCATTTATGGAGAAATCGACCTACATTCCCGAGTCAAGTACTAAGACCGCAGAATCGAACAGAGCATAAAATTGTACAAAGAAAAACTGTACCAATTTGTTCAACAATAGACTTTAACTAGTTGTTGATAAGGGTGTATCCGAGTGCAACGCCACTGGGACCACGAGACAATGAAATTGGAATGTAATTCGGTTCGGCCAGTAAGTAGGGCACGCAAAGTCCTGTGACGTCATAAAGTGCACTATCTCACTCGCACGACACTGAAGAAAAAGATGGCAGATTCATTGATGTTGGCAAATCTATTTCCTTATTGCAGTGACTTGGCTGTCGCGTGCTCTTAATATTGTAATTTCACGTCATTCACATAAATACGTATATACGAGTATAGCTATAAATTATTTCTGGTAGTTAAATCTGTCAAGCTAAAGGCTTTGATAGAATTATTCATCAAAGGTTTCAAACGTAGCTGCAGTAAATATTGAAACATGAAACATAGCGACAAAACACAAGAACTAATTGGTTATTAATGTCGAAAGGTTCCAATCAATGGAACATTAATATTGGTACTAGGAATTCATAACGCATTCAAGGACCGTTGAATTATTCATCGAGCGACGTGTAACAGAAATTGCAATATGTATTTAAGATTATGCAGTACTGGTACCTACTTAGAAATGCATTATTTTGTACTTTGACCTACAAAGTGTGAGTAAACGTAGGTCGATTAGTGTTTATCTTCGAGTATGATCGGTAATGGTACACACGATGTATCGTGTTAAGAGTATCGCTTAGCTGCCGGCTTCTGACAAAATTGTCTTGAAATACGCGCAAAATAGGTGTTTTGGCGTTAAAGTTTCTTACATCTAAATCTTAACGAATTAATTTGATTTTGGTCTCGATCGTTTTGTCAGATTGTAATAATTATCACGAGTTATAAGATAGATTTTTAGTTAAAAAACGCATTTTGAGGTTTAATTATTTCTCAATCTATAAACAATATAAAAAAAAAACATGTCGACCTAGTTTTTACTTGTGTCTATAACATATAAATAAATCAGCAAAATCAGCTCATATTTAGTGAGGTAAAAACGTTAACGCATTTCGTATGAAAGCTTTTAGCTAAACTAGTCTTAAAATACGCTTAAATGGCTACTTCTTCATTCATATACGGGGTTCTAACCAATCCAGTTATAAATCCTTTGTTACATATTTAATGTCAATTAAGTATAAGTTTCTGCACTAACTTCAAAATCGCTCCGCCAAGTAATCTACTCAAGATGTTTTTAAAGGATAAATGATATATTCATATACGTGTCTCATGAGTAGGGGGAAGTGACAGTGGGCTCTCTATTATTGTGACTGATGGAGTCCTTCACACCAGAGTCGGCCTGACAAACGTATCATGTTGGGCTGGGACTATCTAGATTGCCATCGACTCGCTAAGAAGAAGACAACCTCCTTGATGGACACATTCATAACCTGTAGTAAATGGCGACGGGAGCAAGAGAACAGAGTATTTTTGTGGAGCAAATTAGCAGGGAGCTTTCCTTGGAATGCATAATGAATGATAGAATACAGATTATTTTATATAGGCAAACACTAATTTGGTGGTTGATACAAAATATGTTATTGTAGGTCGGGTTTAACGCCCTTCTTCAGACAAATTGTCTATGATAGATGTGAAATGGGGACAAAGACGAAGCATTCGTGAGATTTACTATAGAACTTGCGCATAAAGCATAAATTATAATACTGAATAGGTATACTTTGGACTGCCTCACTGGTCCAGGGGCCACAAGCGCGGCTGCTGTGAGCGAGGTCCTGGATTCGATTCCCAGGTCAGGAAATAGAATTTGGAATGAAGTCAAGCCACATAGGACTTTATATCGGCATCGGCTAAATGCGGACGTGCAACAGTACATCTCTGCATAATCTCAATGTGTTATGTATGCCCCTAAAACTTTACCCGAAAATTTGAACCGTAAATGTAGTTTTACGACTTTCGAGTCTCAGAAAGACTGATCTATTTCCGTTTGATTAATAAATTTCTGAATAAAATAACAATTTGATAAAACGGCATGTAAACGGAACAGTTGATTGATTTATTACACCAGGAACTACATCATTTACATACTAATAAAGTTCATTCGTCTGTTCGTAACCATCTTTTATCTTTCTTCGTTATCAAGGACAACATTTAAGGCATTTTTATGAGCGAACGCAAAACGCAATCGATTAACTAGGTCCACGACACGAAACAGCACGATTTTGTACTGTTACCGAAAAATATCTGTCAAGGGACATGCAAAGAAATCAAATATAAAAGTTTATGTCGCTCGCGTATACGCGTAATTCGTTGAGTCGTCTGAAGGTCGAGTTTATGGAAAAATGTGTTATATAATATGTTAAAGGCATTTTTGGTGCTAGGGTATTGCGTGCATTGCGTTCACGAGGCTGTTTACTGTACATTCCTTATTAGAAAAACGTGTTAAACTCTTTGTTAAAACATAATAAAATTAACAATCAAATTAGTTTTTCTTTTCTTTAAATATGGCAACACTATACATATAAAATCTCACCTTTAATCGTCATCACAAAGATCACAGAATCAAATCACAGAAACACTCACTGGTATTAAAAAGTTAATTAGCACGACGACGTCCGTTCGGCGCGGAACGCGAGCGGCATGTGACCTCGAACAAGCAGGATGAGAACACACCCCCGGAGGGTGACGCGCTAGGGGGTGGGGGCGGTCGTGACGTCACACGGTCGACGACCCGCGGAAGTGGGTCATCAGGCTGGTCGATCTGCCAGAAGTTTTGATAGAGCGTTTTGTAATTGTAGTGCGTAACATAATTCCTGTCATCTTCATTATCATTGAGGAGGTGGTCTATATTGACGATTCTCAAGGTCGTTTACGTTATACAAACTTCTTGATATCATAGTGTTTTGTAGCTGGATTTAAGAATAACACGTCTAATTAGCAGATTACTAACACGCAGTATTTAGCTGGCAGGCTCGAAGCTACATAGCTACTGCGCAGATCGATCGATCTTCAAAGTTAAGCAGCGCTTGACGCGGTCAATCCTTGGATGGGTGACCATTTTTCACAATTTTTTACCCCTCCGTGCCTCGGAATGCACGTTAAGCAGTTGGTCCCGGGTGTCATACGAAGACCTATGACAGTCGTTAAAGGCGTCAGCAGCCCAAAAAGTCTGACAACCAGCCTAACCTTGGAGTATGAGAGTCTCCCAGTTATTGACTGAGGGAGGTCAGAAGGCAGTTGCTCCGTGTAAAATACTGATATTCAGCCGCAACCGGTTAGATTGGAAGCCGACCCCAATGTAGTTGGGAAAAGGCTAGGCAGATGAGAGAGAGGCAGGTAGAAAATGCAATCAATGCACTTCTTAAGACGCTTTATATCATACAAATAGATCAGCTTTAATTCTATTGCAACATGTTACTAATTTTTTTTTTTTTTTTATCAGCCATTATCGTCCCACTGCAGGGCAAAGGCATGGGTTCGATTCCCGGGACGGGCAGTGATAATGTGTTTTTCTATATGGAAAGTCTCAGTAGCAGCACGGAGTCCGGAACTGTGCTCGGTAGATAGCAATAGGCTCGCTCCCAATTACATGGGACTCAATAACGGCATTGGCGAAATGTGTGTGTACAATAGTATATCTCTGCCTAACCCTCCGGGGAATACAGGCGTGATGTTATCTTATGTTATTCGACAGAGTATGTAAATGCAAATACATTTTGCTGGTATTTCAATTTTCAAGCAAATATTTTAAAAACTTATCTACGGATTAGAGTTTGAATATTGCACCGCCATTTTGAGACAGAATCCTGATCGTCTCCTCGTGTTTATTTGTACCGGGGACTGACTTCACAATGCTAGATTAAACTTTTGATTTCCTATTTAACTTTGGCTTACGGAACACTGGATTGCAAGTTGGTACCTGTATATTTAGCTTTTGATAGAACTGTCTGTTGTAGCTGGGTTGCAGGTTCGGAAACAAGTTACGAAGTCCCTCAAGTCGTTTCTGGTGATTGCTTTGTATATAGTTACATCTGGTTTCAAAAAGCTTTGTCACATCAGTGATTATTGCAGTTATGGGGGAACGAGGTATGGTGTTCCTCCATTGAAAAGGGAGGATCCTTCGACCAGGCAAGGTGGTTAGCCTGGCGGGCCGAAGCCCCACGATTGATGTCGGACATTCGTATATGTGTAAGACTCGATTTAAACTTTCATAGTGCGATTCAGGGTTTGTTGATGTAGCTTCACTCCGATAGATGGCGCTTTACTTTTTGCCATGTTGCGAGTAGTAGTCGCTACACAGTTTTTTTTTTAACTTTGCCCCAAACTAGGATTTCTGATGTATCGTGGGTACAGTTTACAAAAAATATACATGTCATTTACACACAATCAGACCCGGAACAAAGATTTGTAGATCATAGATATATTTGTAATACAATCATGCCGTCAAAACTGCATGTAGGTAGGGTGTTGTAATCTTTTGTGAAATATCAATTACTAGCCTCCGCCCGCATTGATTACGAACCCGTGCATTTTTTCGACACACACGTAGCGCTATTTAGCCTCCTAAGAAAGTTATTGCTCTTTCCCTCGGGAACAGTACTTTTTTTCTGGATGAAAGGTACCCTAAGTCTTTTTCTAAACCTCTGACAATGTATATGCGAAATTTCACGATGATCGGTTCAGTGGTTTAGGCGTGAAAAGGTAACAAACAAATTTACTTTCGCATTTATAACATTAAATAGTTAGGATTATGATTTATTCAACAACCAATCACAATCTAGTTTCAATCTACAGCACGAATGGTGAAGTGGCTAAGCGATTTGATTACTGTACTACGTATCACGAGTTCGATTCTTGTACGAAACAAAATATTTGTACTTATGGCTTGCATTTTTTTTTTTTTTTTTTATAAGCTATGCCCCACACTAGGAATAATTCCTGTATCGTGGGTGCGTTTACAAACACATATATTCACATACACAAATACCCAGACCCGAAACAACTATCTGTAGATCATACAAATATTTGTTCCGTGTGGGAATCGAACCCACGACACGCAGCGCAGCAGTCGATCTCTCAACCAATGCGCCAACCGTGCGTCATGTATGTACATATGTTAGATGTATGTTTGTAAGCTGTACCTAAAATTCAGAAGAGATAATAAAATAGGACTATGGTCTTTTAAACAAAAGAACATACCAAATTGTTATTCTCTATAAATTTCCTATATACAATAAACCTTATTCTATTGTTATAAGAAACTAGGTGTCTCTCACAACTTCGTCCTTTGTTTTCTGGATCTCGACAACAGCGCCACCTACCGGGCCCAACTATAACTAAGAACCATCCAGGTGACCTCAGAAGTCCAGACAAAAAAAAAAACATGTAACCTCGTATGTAACTTTCTTTTCTATTTTTATTCTGCCGTGGTGTGAATACTTGTGTTCTCTTCTCTCTCCTATGTGATTGTGTCTCATCTATCAATTGTACTATTCAATAAACTATTATTGTTCAACGTACGGCGTATCATTCAAATCTCTAAATGACGTCATACCTATCATTTAGCCACAGAGGAGACGAATTAAACCAGAATCTTATATACATATAAACATATCACATGTCTGGACATTCTTGATATTTCATTATTTTGCATTCATTTTTGTTTTATTTTTCTGTTTTATCCGCTTTGAATTTATGCCGTTTTTGTTTCTTATTCGAAACACTTGTATAAATCATATTGTTTTACCTCATTATGTAAGTAACGTTTTAGTAAGTTTGTATTTTGCTTGTATAATGCATGTTAAACTAAGATTTTAATTGTAAATTAACTTTTTATTTTGTGAATAGAGTATCCATGTTTGAGTATCCGAGTTTCTTACCGGTCTCTTCTCCATGGAACCTTGCGCCTAGATTCTCGACTTTTAAAAGTGCCTCAAAAGGCCTACTTGAAATAAAAAGGCTTCGACTTTGATACAGAAGATAGAGTATAGCTCTCAAATCTATAAATATCACAATGATGCAGATTGTGATATTATCATATAACATTTGAATAACATTTCTATTAACATTTGTTGTATTTTTATCATTCATTTTATTATATTTGTTATTTTTTTTCCATGTAAATAACATTGCGCAATGACACCTCAGATGCAGATAGCAAAACTAGTCTAGACATAGAATCAACATTTGACATCATAATGTTTATTAGACTGAATATTCAGATGTAATCAAATTTTGTATTTGAAAGGTTTGAGTGACAAAAACTGAGAACGTCTGGGGCACACACGCTGTCAGTTTCACTAACATCATTGTTAACTGGTTAATCTTTCAACCACGGCACGGTGGCGGTCCGAGGGGGGTCGTAGGGGTCATGATATGATACTCCCCCAAAATATATATTTTTCTTTTTTGGGAAATAAATTCTAATTTTTTCAACTTTAATATCCACCTAAAGTCACTTTACTGCTAATATCCCCCTCAGTCTTAAGCTGTGACTGCGCCTGACACGACAGATGTTGTCCTTGCCTTTAATACAATAATATTCTAACATATTCTAGATAATTTATTATTGTTATTATTGATAGATTGATTCCACATCAACTGCTTCTTGTCATTAAGTATCATCCTCACACACACAATTAAATGCACTATTATACCTAATTTAACACGCGATGATTGACTTTATCATAACACATAACATGCGATTAATAAATAAATCATAACATAACATAGCAGCCTACATTCCCAAAAGGTTTAGGCAGAGTTCTATTGCTGTTTACATTTTGCAGATGCCGTTATTGAGTCCCATGTAATTGAGGGCGAGTCTATAAGGCAACCTTTAACTATTTCTATAGAAAAACCCAATAAAATTTCGCCCGACTAGAACCCGGGACCTCACGCTTAATAGTCGCTTTTGCGACGACTCCATCAATGAGTCGGATTAATTTTTTTTACTATTCAGCTTATGGCAAATATACATTTATTTCAAGCTAACTTTCATCCAAAACATATTTTTTATTATAAAAGTATAATACTGTTAAAATTCACAGTAATCGAATAAGTTGCGCGCGGACATTTTCGGGGAGGAATTTGAAAAGAATCTCAATATGATGGCCGCCTTTCATTTCCAAATACTTCACCTTTTGTATGCGGAATATTGAAAATTAAAATATGTATCCAACTTTCTGGCGAAAAAATATCGGGTCTGGAGGCTTAAAAAGGCGGGTTTAGATGTATCAAATAAATTCACTTTATAAATAAATATTCGCGTAAGGTTTAGGCCTGAATCACATTTATCAACATCGATTTGCATTATATCTACATTAAATGGTTATTTTGTATGAAGATGCGTGCGCACCAATTCTTCTTTGGCATGCTTACGCATCTTCAAACTAAATAGCCATTTGCAATAGATAAAAAAACGAATCGTTGCTGATAAAAGCGATTCGGGCCTTAGGCGGCTATCATAGTGGGACGCCACACTGTCGAAACATAGGTACGAACCTTTTTACACCTGCGTTATACATCTACCCCTAAATATGTAATTACCTTACATGATACAAAACTGCAGTGTCGCCATATTCCAATTTCGGTTTCCATTTAAATTATAGGTTTAAAGTTCTGTTTTGATTTATATAATCACCACACACAACACACAACAGCTTAGAATACACAGCTTGATTTTTTTTCTTTTCTATTTATGTTCTTTTATAATAACATAACATAGCATCACGCTTGTATTCCCCGAAGGGTTAGGCAGAGGTGTACTATTGTACACCCACATTTTTCCGATGCTGTTATTGAGTCCCATGTAATAGGGGGAGCCTATTGCTATCTACCGGGCATAAATCTCCGTGCTGCTACTGAGAATTTCCATACAGAAAGAGAGAAAAACCCAAACCCAATAACACTTGGCTCGACCCGGGAATCGAAACCAGGACTTCACGCTCGGCAGTCGCGCTTACGACTAGTAGATCAATGTAGGCAGTCTTTTATAATAAGGCTTCCTAATTGATTGTTCACCCAATTCAAGTCCGCTTATAACATATCACAAAGTCACAGTCGCCTCCCTAGTCACTGCACTGATGTCAAAAGTAAATAGTAATTTAGTCATCCACATGACGTCACCAGTATAAACAGACAGACGAACAAAGTGTTGTGTGACATGTGTGCCGTAAAATGGACTCATTGTTGTAACTCAGGTAACAATGGCCGGATTCAGAGGATAATCTTAATTTACGCCATATTAGCGCTTTCAATTGTTTGTAATTTTCAAGATGGATGAATGTCATTACTTTGTTTGCCGTTTGGTATGAGGCCAAAACCATTTACAATATTTTCTAGACAATGTTTTTTTTTTTAAACTTTGCCTCACTCTAGGAATATTTCCTGTATCGTGGGTGCGTTTTCTTTTTGTTGTGTTCCTAATTGTCAGGACAAATTATTTATTTATTTGCAATTAGGATTTTCCAATCACGGTTACACGTCTTTTTTAAACTAGATGGCGTCGGCATATCCTATGACTATCCCTGAGAAGAAACGCCGATACAAACTCAGGGGTCAAAGTCTATTTTAAAGTCCAGACAGATTGTAATGGTTTGTATGAAAGAACATTTTTTAAAAATCCACCTGAAATCTCGGAAATTTGGATGAAATTTCGCATTTTCTTCATTAGTGAATTAATTGCACTCGTGCGAAGCCAGGGCCAGTCGCAAGTATTATATAAAATAAAGTATACACATATAAAACTAAAACTTCCTATTAGCAACGTCCATTAATAAACGCGATAAAATCAATAGTTGCCTACTAGTTATCGTAATTAGAGGTTAAAATTCTTTGTCCTATAATTATCGTAATTAATGAGTATTGTGAAAATCTATTTTTTTAGATTAGTTTAGTCATTTAGTTTCAGTTTTTTATATTTGTTTTTGTGGTCGCAAGTGTGACTGCTGAGCGTGAGGTTCTGTGTTCGATTCTCGGGTCGGGCAAAGTGTTATTAGATTTTTCTGTTGGAAAAATGTTTCGTGTTTGAAATTGGGTCGGTAGATATATAATAGAGATGGCAATAATGATATGTGTGTTTTAGTACACCTCTGCCTAACCTTTCGTGGAAAACCACCGTGCAATGTTTGATTTATTGTACGTGGATGCAAAGACAAAAGGGATTATCATCATGAGCCATTTTTTTATCTTTGCCCCACGGTAACGGGCATCAAACTTTTCAACGCCTCAGAATCATCAAAATGAATACCAGAATTCACCTCTTCAGACAACACGCATAGATCCAAATTAATTTTCATGAAATGTAACGTAATTTGTGTATTTTTTAAACCGTACTATTGTTAACTCTCTACGACCTCTTAACTAAGCTAAACTTCAACTGGACCGAGTTCACTACAACAGTTCATCGGGGCAGGATTTGAACTCTCGACCTCTCGATCACGAGTCAACGCCCTAACGCTCCGACCATTGCCACTTTAAATAAACGATGTAACGATAACACCAACAATAATCATATAAAGAAAGCCAACGCAAATATTTAGTTTGATACAAAAACAACGAGATTTAAGTGTTATAAAAAATAACACTTAAATCTCGCACATAAACACTTAAAAACTACTAAAATCCTCTGTGCAGAGCATGCATGGAGGAGGAAGAAACGGCAGCCCACGTGCTACTGAACTGCCCTGAGGTCGCCACATACAGGGCCAAGTACTTCGGAAACCCAGGTACCCTCCGGGAAATAGCCAGCAACGTCAAACGACTGCTGGCATTTCTCGAAGAACTGGGGTGGATGGAATAAACTGACATTGTTCCCACCCCGACGCAAAAAATGCGCTTAAGCGTGTACTTGCGGAAACCAGCCCGTTTACACCTATACCTATACCTATATAAAAAATAAAACGGGAAAAATTCTGTAAAGTATTGAGAATCGAGATCCATTTAAATCACGAGTTCTCTTCCTCTCTCCTACTTTTGCTGAGCCCGATAGGGTCCACAATTCGATCTCATAGTTTTAAACCTACCACCTAAGTACTACATTGTGGAACGCAAATAAAGTATTGAGTATTGAATTAAAAATTCGAAGATGTGGATAAACAGATCACGACGCTCAAGTGGAGATAAGCAAAAATTCTTATAGGAAAAAGTATATTCTGCTTAAACCCTAAAATAAGTAATAATATTTCTAATTTCTTTTGTGAATTTTTGTTGTACCCAATAGTTGTTCTGAATATCAGCGACAAGCATTTATGTAAGCAAAGCCGAGACAAGTCGATACTTCTGCATAATTCATGCGCTTGCCATCATACAACCGCTATAGACTTGACTGATGGGAGCTATTTAAATCTATTAATATGACGAATTTATGAATCAAAACGTTGGCATAAAACATGATATAATACCATGCTTAGTCCCGAAAGGGTTAGGCAGAGGCTTACTGTTTTTCAGCCATATTTGGAATAGAGAGCGAGTCTATTGCCATCTTCTTTCTCATCATCATCAGCCTCATCTGCCTAGCCTTTTCCCAACTACATTGGGGTCGGCTTCCAATCTAACCGGTTGCGGCTGAATATCAGTATTTTACATGGAGCAACTGCCTTTTGATCTGCGCCACTAAGTAACTGGGAGACACTGATATTCTTAAGTTAGACTAGTTGTCAGTTTTTTTACTACTGATATCCGTAACGCCTGTCATAGATCTTCGTATGACACCCAGGACCAACTGCTTAGCGTGCTCTCTGAGGCACGGAGGGGTCTCGATATGTGAAAAATTGTCACCCATCCAATCGACCGATCTGCGCTATAGCTACGAGCCCCTCCTCTTCTCTCTCATAATCCCAGCAATTCCAAACTCCGAATTTCCTACTGAAAAAAATTCATTAACACTTCCCGACCTAGGAATCGAATTCCCACGCTCAGCAGCCGCACTTTACCCCTTAGCCCAATAAAGCAGTTAAATGTTGCCATAATATTTGCATAAAAACATTTTAAAACGAGTTTTACACAAGTCGTAAATGGCAACTAAAAGACAAATTAATCTGGTTTAAAGTGTTTTGGCAATCATTATTACTGCTTAACTAGATAGTTATTTATTATGTACTGTGTACTACATTTATAACCTAACAGACGGGAAAAGAACTCAGTAATTCCACAGACAAAACTCAATTTACATAAATATTTGTTTGAAATTCAGTAGCGTTTGCTAAGATTTTGACAAAACCATAAAGTTGTAACATTCAGACGATCTGCAAACAATGTTTTTAACAAAGGAACTGTTAATACTAAGTTAAATACACCATATAGTTTGGATAAAGATAATTTAGTTACGATAAACAACAGATAACCGCGTACTTATGACTGCTTAGGCTGGTATGACAGTTTAACAAATGGTGTCGTTTTCTGCAGAAATATTTAAAGAAAAAACCTTTATTTGAGACATTATCAGTCCATAAGTAACAGTAGCTGTCAATTTAAAGTAACTTTAAATTGACAGCTAGTCAAAAAGAGGACAGGTCAACCACCGAATTCTTGAATGCATTGTTTGTCACTAATGTCAAAGTGACAGTCACGTGACAGCTCAGCAATAATTATGGGAAAATGACTTTAAAGAGCAATTGCCGAGCTGATTTTTATAATGGATTATCTAACAAGGCAGACCAGATATAGATGAAGTTTTTTAAGCAACTCTTGGTTGCCTTTTATTCAGGCTTTTATAGATATGAATTATTAATTAAACACGATATTATTGCCTTCATAATTACCTGAGAAAATTCCAACTGTATCCAGGGACCCCGTATATTTATATCTTTATATGCCTTTACGTCAAAAGCAGAGTTCGATAATAACACCGAAATTTTCTACGTGAAGTTGCAATAAAAACGGCTTTTTGTTGACGTCATGTAGGTGTGAATGACGTCTTTCAAACGGCATCGGTCATCAAAAAACGTCAAACACAATCAAGATCCATAGATAACTAAGTTTTTTTTTGCGAAGGTACCGTGTAGATCATCGAAATAATATGTCAAGTTCCTGAACAACTAACGACATACTATTTCGATGGTGTAGATGTACTTATATTATATTTTATTTTTATTATATTTTTTAGCGTTATACCAGCACAAGGTGACAAGTTATTTACATAACTAGTGTAAAAAGCGTGCTGTGAATTCAAATGGAACAGCGTTAGCTAATAGAGAGCTAAGAAAATATACGTGTACCGTCAGCATCATAAAGATACACGTAGCGAAATTTAAACCCTTATTCTTGGAAAGGTATTGGTTAAAATCATAAAATTTAAATGACCATGTATTTTTATGTATCCGCAGATATTTTGTATACGGAATAAATTCTTTTTCCTTGCTTTCTTGTATGAAATTGGTCAAGATTACAATAACTATATCCTCTAAAACTCGCTTTTGAATTTCGCTACGTGTACACATCTTTTTGATGCTGAATGTACATGCCCAGTATACCTTGACAGACGGCGAAATACGAAACTACATTTAAATGTTCTTAATTTAATATATTTTTGGCTCTAATCTTTGCAAGTAGCGCCGTTACGAACGGTCAAGACATATTGGGCTTGGTAAGTGTCGATGTTCTCGTAGTTTATACGCAAGACAATTGTAAATGTTTGGTTGTTTGGAAACATTTGCCGTCAAAAGGAAGGGAAGTAACTGCGTATAACGTCGTGTGATATCCGGATACGAATAGTAAACCATACAAATACGCTAGAGCTCTCGAACATGGTCAACGTGAGCTAAAATGTATGGAAATAATGTGCGCGCGTTTACGAAAACAATTCACTCAAATGTGCGCTCACGACTTTTTCATATATTTTTGGGTGAACGGTACTTAACGATGATCGAAGTCAAAGAAAACTTTTCCTAGACCCCCGATCTCTCGGTTTCTCAATGATGATTCGTTCTTCATCTAAATACCCTGGCAAAAATGGATGCGGCTGGCTGGATAGGGTGCGTCAGAGAATCTCAAACAATAAAAAAAAAAGTTTTATCACTTATGGAACTCTTTCCTTGAAGAATAGTATTTTCAATGACAAAATTGTCAGAGGCTTGGTTAATAATAAGTAGGCAGAGTAACAACGAATAAAAAAAAAATCAGTAAGTATGTAGATGAAGCAAAAGGGTTATGTAAGGATCGTAGCACGTGGCGTTTTGTAGTTTCTGCCTAACCTCATGGGAAAAAGGCGTGACTTTATGTATGTATGTATGTAAGTATGTTTAGTTATATTTTATATTACATAATATACTTTTGTATATTTTTTTTTTTTTTTTTTTTTTTATTTATTTATATATATAAGTACAGTTATGTTTTTATCTTTCTATACTCGCCAAACTTTTAAGTTTGATGGCGAGACGCGCTCTTTTTACAATAAATTACATTTAACATAACATAATCCACCTTACCCACATATTCATGCAATATACATACGTAGCAGGTACAGTAGCATGTTTCACCAGTCTCAAAGCATATTGCTCTGAAACAAGTCAAACAAACCACCGTGGATCCACTTCTCGATGCCAGCAGACGTCAACTAAATATTTATATATATATATATATCTCATAAATCCTTTAGTTTTACTTTTAAACTAGTTTTACTTATTTTAGGGTTCTGTCTTAATATATATTTTTATAATGCAATTATCATTGATAAGCATATTGTATAACATTCATCAAACAATTTGTACTATAAATGTAACATTTTTCGTATAAATAACATGAATTTACAATTATTTATAATGTTTACATTCAACAATAAGGCACGTTACACAAACGTGATTTTCTGTAAGCAAGCTTTTACGATTACTTTATATTCCTTTTGTTCTCTTTACAGCACTTTATGGCGTATAATGCGCAGAACGATTGCAACAAAAAGCAGATTATCCTGTTATATATAAAAAGAATAAAGCTGTGTTTACGAGGCGAAGGTAAATTGCGTAGCACACATTACTATGAAGTAAAACATGACACTGGAACTGGTGAATTGCGTAAGCGCAATGACTTAAAAAAGTGTACCAAAGATGTGGTAAGGTTTAAAAAAAAATGGTAGATAATGTCTCAGGAAGTATTAAGGCGACTTTCATTGTCTTAACATGGTTGATGGACCAACAATTACGACTCAGCTACTCTTGCACAAGCTGACAAAGCTTAAGTAGAGTGATCCAGCGTGGATCACTTTTGGTTGGATGGCCAATTGCTTTTTACGTAGGTATAGTTTATTGTGAAAACATAATCTAAAAGACTATTCACGGAGTTTCTTGCCAGTGTCGTCTGTATTCACTTTAAAACCGAGCTGCTTACGACCTTCTGAAAGCAACTTTAAAGGTCCAATTAAAATAAAAAATTGTGACTTTGAACCAATAAAATTATTAATTGTCATACATGGCTGCAGAAGTTATTAAAAGGTAGTATAATTGACTCATTAAGATTACAGGAAATCGACAATAATAAACAAGACTTATCGAGCGTTAATTGCTACCTATATAAGACTTGGTATGCAAAGAATAAAATTAAAAATATCTAGAATACGATGCGTGTTGCTGTATCGTGTTAGCTGACGGCTTCTGACAAAATTGTCTTGAAATACGCGTGAGGTGTTTCGACGATAACGTTTCTTACATCTAAATCTTAACAAATTCATTTGATTTTGGTCTCTATCGTTTTGTCAGATTATAAACAAGATCATTAATTTAATATTTATCACGTGATAAGTATAAGGGAGATTTTTAGTTAAAAAAAAAACGTATTTTGAAGGTTAAATATTTCTCAAGCTATAAACAATATAAAAAAAACGTGACTTGTGTCTATAAAATCAGCTCATGTTTAGTGAGGTCAAAACGTTAAAGCATTTTGTATGAAAACTTTTAGCTAAACTTTTAGTCTTAATGCCCCAAAAAAGAACAAGCTACCCGTCGATATTTGAGTAATTTTCAAATAGTCAATACTCTAGGCGCACGGTTCCAAAAATTGGGTTAGTCCTATCGAGAAAAGACCGGCAAGAAACTCGATGGATACTTTTTTCAAAATATGTTGGTTTCTAATATCAAATTTTAAATTAAACATGTGTTTTAGTCACAAGCGGAATAAGATTTAATTTATGTTTCCTTAATCAACCGTATGTTGAAAGATTTTTTTAAACAAGATGCTTCCCTTAGCTGTTAGTATAGACCGAATTTTCATTTTCCTTACATAATGTTGAGGGAACAATGTATTCATAAGTATGAAATGTAAAATAATCCGAATTTAAAAGAGTAACATTTAGACTATTTCCTTTTCCATTACCCAAGCTACCGTTTTGTGAAATTTCATAACGATCAGTTCAGTGGTTTAGTCCTGATGAGGTAACAAACAGAGTTACTTTCGCATTTATAGTAGTGTGTAAACTACTTTGAATACTTGCGTTTATTCTGTTACACGTTGTATACTTGGCTTTTGGCTTGGCTTGGTTGATAGCTTGAATAATCCACTGAGATGCTGACCTGCCTTGTTGCACCTTGTTGAAGTCATTAGCTTGGGCTCATCAATCTTGTCACTTAACCCCAATGTAGATCGTTGCCCCAAATCTAAAAGTGCCATCATACTATCTTATGAAGTGGAATAGGTATCAAGTTTTCATTGATTAAGTGTTATTTGTTATGTTTAGGTACTTTGCTTTGAACATACTATTATAAATGCCCATTCACACGTCTCTAGTATTTAGTAGTGAGAGATTTTAATTTTGTGATTTGAACCGTGATAACACGCACTTATTTAATTTCTTTGTTGGTTTGAGAGTAAGTTATTTACATGATTTTTCAATAGCATACAGTATACAACGCAATAAAGTAACGTGACGTGTTGTAATAATTGCATTTTCAAATTGACATAATATTACATAACGCCTATATTTCCCGAATGATCCAGGTGTGTACTATTGTACACCGACATTTCGCCGATGCCGTTATTGAGTGCCATGTAATAGAGGGAAAGCCTATTGACATCTACCAAGCAGAGTTCCAGACTCACGCACTGCTACTGAGAATTTCTATACACAAAAACCTAATAACATTTTGCCCGACCCGGATATCGAATCGAAGACCTCACACTCAGCAGTCGCATTTGCAACCACTAGACTAATGAGGTAGTCAGTCTAAAAAACGTAATACTTGGTAATTGGAGTTTATAAGGTCCTGCGATAATTCAATCATAAGATGTAGTATAAAATATCTATATCTCCAATATCTTGCAATATAAAGTAAATAAAACAGTACGTATGCATCACGTCTGCATTCTATGAAAGGTTAAGTTAAAGTCAAAGTTTTTTATTTCAACTAGGCCTTTAAGGCACTTTTAAAAAGTCGAGACTCTAGGTGCATGGTTCCAAAGGGGATAGGTCCTATGGAGAAGAGACCGGCAAGAAATTCAACGGACACTCTTAAAAAAAATATGTTAATTTATAATTAAAAATCTTAAATTAACACGCATTTTATAAGAAAAATACAAACTTATTAAAACGTTACTAACATAATGAAATAATACAATTGTTTCGAATAAAAATTAAAAACGGCTCTAAAAACAGTTCATAGCGGATAAAACAGAAAAAAGAATATAAAGATATTGAAATAACACGAATGTCAAGACATGTGAAGCGAATCTAATGTAAAATAGAACTAGTAGATACAATGGATGACCAGGGAAGCCACATGTGCAGAATATAGTTAGCGCCACACGTCTCTATCGTCAACATAGTCTTTGATCCCATAATAGGCTTTCCCTGTGAGAACAAGATAGCAGAGCACGAGACACTCATTTCACCAATGTCATTATATAATCCCATAATCTAGTGGTTGAACGCTTGCCTTCTATACAAGGGAGTCTGAGTTGAAACCTGGCTCGCACCTCTAACTATTCGGAGTCATGTCCGGATCAGAATTTGATCATCATTTGTATTAATGGTGAAGGAATGGTGAACATCGTGAGGAAACCTGCACACCAGAGAGGGCTTCATAAAGTTCTCGATGGTATGTAGTTCGCCAAACCGCACCGGGCCATTGTGGTGGACTAAGGCCTGCCCACTCTCATTCTGAGAAGAGTCCCTTGCCCAGTAGTGGGATAGCAATGGGCCGAATTTATTATTATGTAATAGCGAGCATATTGCAGTATTGCAAAGTCGTGCTACGGAAAAATTCGATACACCCACACTTTACCAGACCCGAAAAGCGAATCCAATCTCAGCAGTTTGCGATTAGACCAATGAGGCATTTTCTATTATTACATATTCATAGACACCAATTTTTTTCCTCACCCAAAACCTCGTTAGTGTGGGGCAACGTTTTTAAAAAAAAAAAAAAAAAAAAAAAAAAATTAATAAACCGGACAGATACCCGGATGGCCGTTTATCCGCACATCGGCGGTGACACGCTTCTCGTGAATGATGAACCGTAACTTCAGTAGCTAGCGACAAGACAAACGAGACAAAAACAATTGGTAGAGCCCGAAAATAAAACAGCAAAAATCCCTTATTCCATTGTGGAAATTGTGCAACAATAATTAAGGAAAGCGGTTCTTTGTATTCGTTACACGTTCAACCATTAAATTAACCCAACAATAAAACGAACATTTCTGTGTGCCGTAAAAATTGTCAATCACTAGAGTACTGTTACTGTAATTATCATCAACGTCCAACCGATCGCGCCGGTTGTTCAGAGAAATTCGCATTCGCAACGTGACCACATTCGCTCAATGTACACAATGAGTGATGTCACTGAGACCAACCTTCATTGTTTCGTGATGTGAACTCGCTTAATGCGTCTACGCATAGACCTGTAGTCATAACATTCATTGGTGAATAGAGTTTAATGATCAATGATATTTGATCTAATGGGAAAGAAAATTAAAGGTGGTCTCTTTCATTGTATTTGATTGATAATTCAGATGCTGGGACGAGATAATAGACTAGAAAGGTGTTCAATTAGATACCCTTACGTTTGTGTCTCAAGACATCACTTTGAAACTGAGAACATATCCTCTTATCTAGTTCCACATTAGGGAACCCTGTCACCCATAGCGCAAATTTAATCTTAGCTTGGCTGTCAGAGGTATGTAACTCTGTGTAAAATTACAATTTATAGGATGAAATGTATTGAAAACTACAAAGTGAGAGGTTATCTAAAAATTGTACAAATGGAAATAAAGATTTATTATTATTACATTTTTATTTGTGGTACAATTCGCACCGTGTATAAGCAGTTTTTCTGAGCTACCTAGCGCGGGTTATATCCGTACGGAACAAAAATATTTGAATGGCTTGTAACTAGTTGCTTCGAGTTTGAATGTATGAGAGATGAATGTTTGTAAAGTATTCCCACGAATGTTTAAAAATAAATTATAAGTATTATAAAATCAGATATATTTTGAGAAAGAAAGATTTTTATTACAGGGAAGCCGGTGAACTAAAAAAAATTAGCTCCTATAATATAAGATCTGATTGATGCCAAAAAGATGAACAGCTTAATTAAGACCAGGGTCAGAGGCAGACAAGTCTGGCGCATCCGAGACAAATAGTCTAAAATAACCATTGAGTGATCCCAGCTAAAGGTCGAAGTGCATGGCAATATATGCATAAGCAGAGGGATGAGCTTGGTCAGAGTTTTAGACGAACTGAATGGAGGAATGGGAGCTCTTTGGTCGACTGCAAAGTTATATAGAATGAAAATATATCCTTCAAAGTAGTCAATGCTCTCTTAGCATCACATCTGTATTCCCCGAAAGGCTAAGCAGAGGTGTCCTACTATACACCCACGTCTCGCTGATCCCGGTATTGAGTCTCATATAATTGGAGGCGAGCCTATTGCGATTAACCAGGTAAAATTCTAAACTCCGTGCTGTTACTGAGAAAATTCATACAGAAGAATTTAATAACACTTTGGTCAACTCGAGAATTAATCCTAGTACCTCACGCTCACCAGTCATGCTTGCAACCACTATAAGCTGTAAGTGAGTTATATCATAGCGGTTGAACGCTTGCTACAGGAGTTTCCTACTGACTGCCTCTGAGAAGAAACGCCGAAACAAACTCGAAGGTTTCTTTTTTAAAGTCCAGACATGTATTTTAGATTATGTGAGAACATGGAGGGATCTGGAATAGCCTTTTGAGGATGAAGCCATACAGTTTCGAGTTGACCTGTCCCAACTGACGGGACACATGCATCAGTTATTTTAGGGAGCTCCTCGAGAAAGTAGAAACTGGTAACAAGTAGAAACTGTCTCGAAATGGTATGCAAAGGTATAGGAAAGTTCACTGGTTTCGTTTTCCCTTTACGCTTTCTAGATCGCGTTGCACTTTGTACGATGGTCTTACGAAAACTAAAGATACTATCTTTAGTACTAGTAATTCCGTATAGTGGATCAAACAGTGACTCTATCCAAACATCGGCTATGGACACACTAACAATGATAGCAAAAATATGCTATGAAAATTTACTTGTGACATGGGCAGTTAGGGTATTGATGTAATGAGTCGTTTTGAGATTGTCTACTAAACCAATATTGGTGAAAAATTTAATTCTAGCCCATAAAGCCTGATAAATTCAATTCTCATGTTAGCTATTGAGGTTTACCTATATCAACAGTTAATTCAACAACCAATCATATCATTTGAGAATATTTTTGAAGAATGGTAAGAAAAACACATGAACAAAGTTACAAACATTATGAAACAAAAACAACAAAACATTAAAAAATATGCACAAAAAAAGTTGCAAAATAACGAAATTTCAAATTCTAATTATAATTAGAGACGAATAAAAGATCTAAATGAAGATGCTAATGAACCGTGTACCTATTACAAATTCCGGATAATTTGACAGACGTCAGGTCTGTGTCATTGAATGTTTCAACATTCGTATACATCGCGGATTAGATTGTTGGAGCTTTTTTTCATGTTGAAAAATGACATTGCGTGTCGGCAGGTCCCCCGAGTACGGACCGTTTAGAAATTCGGGGGTACATTGGATCGGTGATTGGGATCGCTTCCATTACTTGATTTCTTTATGACATAACTTTTTTTGTGAGTAGAAAAATATGTATTGGTGTGCTATTTTTAGCTCAAAATAGCAAGGGTTAAAAACTTGATGCATACTGGCGACTTTTAGTAGTCTAATCGTGCGATTTTGAAATTTTCGACGACATGCGAAAATGCGCGTTTCTGCTTCTAAAAGTGACTAGTGGGTTAAGGCAGTGTTTTATTATCTTTTTCGATGAGACTATGTCTACCAGTGCAGTGGAAATATTGTTGCGCTGTGTTGTTAGTAGTAGGTAAGACATTGCGAAATGTTTGTATCTTGTGTATGCTTTAAAATGAATCATACAGCTAAGAAAATATACCATTTTATATCTTGTCAAGCAAACAGTTTTATTTGCCGGTTTCCAATCTTACGTAGAAATCACAATACTGAGAAATGGTTTCTTTTTATTTTTACTGAACCACATATCTATTCTGAACAACCAGATTTTCTGGAAACTTCGAGGACAGTATAATTAACGGTCCAGTACAAGCAGGACGCGAACCCTGAAAAGCTTCGGTAACATTATATGTTTGACATAAATAATTATTTCATTATTTTCATTTGTACTTTATACTAATATTTTAATTTGTTTGTAAGTCGCGGACCGAAGCTAGTTAATGATATTCAGATTTATATATTTTGTGCCAAATTTCAGTATCGTTGGTGACCGTGAAGTATCCTATATGATCATCATTCAGTGACAGACTTTATTATATTAAACTATAAAATTGTTTTTTTTTTGTTTTTTTATAACAGTATGACTATGAATATGATTGCAAATGTAATGGGCATGAAACATATATACAACGCTTATCGTCGCTCCGTGTAATATACTGATATTCAGCCACAACCAGTTAGAGTGGCAGCCGACTGCAATGTAGTTGGGGAAAAGTCCAGCCAGATGATGACTTGGTAGAAGTTTAAACTAATGACCAAAGCAAAAACCAGACGAGATAATACCACATTTTTTGATAACCTTTGACCCCACAACCTTGAATCAGCTAGGTATCAACAAGTTACATAAATTAATCATACAAAAAGCAACACCGAGACCATACATTGGATTAGCTGGAACACAGAGACAAACGTAGTCTTCGGTTTCATAAAGACATAAATGGACAGTCGTTTAGAGCTGCCGTGTGAACAATCAATATTACGTAGGTCATACCTGTACTGTCACAGACATAAGTGTTATTATACTTAAGAATATGGAGGTCAGTTGAGCAGTTGTAAGGAATTGCGGTGTCTTATGGAAATATTTTGATCATAATACATCTGTTGAAGCTGTCATTATTGAAATAATATTACTGGAAGAGGTCACTGACTCCTGAAACACAGGTATACTTTACCTAGCTCTGGAGCCAGGAATTCATTAATTTTGTAATACTGATTATGCTAATAAAGAATTTATTTATTTATCTATTAATAATCGTTTTTTGATAGTACTACACATAAACTACAGGTAAGTAAAGAAATCGTATATATAAAATGGCCTGGGTACGTCTTAAAACTGCGGCCAGACACCGGAGGACAGCAGCAGCGTCCTTTCACTAATCGGTGAACCACTGCGATCCCCAAGCCGCCTGACAAGCGTGGGGATTATGGCAAACCCCCCCTTGAGGGAGGCCTGAAAATGTGAATATATATTGGTTGAGCGATCGACTACTGCGCCAACGTGTCGCAGCTTTGATTCCCACATGAAATAAATATTTGTATGAGCTACAGATAGTTGTTCCGGGTTTGAGCGTTTATGTATGTGAATATTTTTGTTTGTACTAGGAATAATTACAGCAACGTATTAAAAAATCAAGTGTGCAGGAGACCAAATAAACGAAGACAATGGTCTCGTTATGAAAGCCCTTAGAAAAGTTCTTGAAGTATTTATTTTAGTTTAGCTTCTATAACCGCGGAACAAGACCCCTGTCGGCAAAAGTCTGGGCTTAGGTCGACGGATTTATGCAATATGGGAATCTGGAGGGTGTAGGATTTAAGAAGAGTTTTGTACAAGACAGGGAGCGCTGAGAAGTAGTTTCATTAGAGCTAATGCAGGACAGAAGAAAAAGCACAAAGAGAGCGCCATACACGACAAACATGGGGGCTTATTCTTTGACCATAAATCCGTTCTACGTTAACCTACATAGTTCTAAGATACCAACTCACTTGAGCCTTGAGGCGAAGTGATTTTTTATCGTCGAAACGTGGTGATTACGGAACAGAAGATTAGTCATACAACTACGCATTTCGTAGCGTAGTACCAATGACGAATACGGGCCTCATTTTAGGTTGTTACAGAAATATTATATACCACAGTTGCAATATATTGACAGATAACGCTGCAAATGCCCACACTTAGGCCCTTAGCGTAGGTATATAAGTACTTCATTATTTAATAATAAGTTAACGGAACTTTTAAAATATTACGTTAGCTTCGATGTAGCTAACCTATATTTAAAAAGCAAGCACCACTGCTGAGCATCAGGTTTTGGGTTCGATTTCCACTTCGGGCAAAGTGTTATTCGGTTTTTCTGTATAGAAATTCTCAGTAGCAGCACGGAGTCTGGAGCTGTGCCCAGTGGATGGCAATAGGCTCGCCTCCTATTATATGGGACTTAATTATGATACTGGCGAAATATAAGTGTACAATAGTACACCTCTGCCTAATCCTTCGGGAAATATAAATATATTAAAAAAAAAAAGATCTTTGTCCCACACAAAAAGAAATCTTGTGTCATGAGTACAGTTTACCGACAAAAACCTTACATGCACATAAACACACCCAGACCCAGAACAACTGCACCTGGAATCTAAAGCTTCTTTTAAAGAATTCTCTATACTATCGCAGTTTAATAAAACCTACTGTATCTACAAAATATTGTGCTATCAGGCCTCTTTTGAGAATGAGAAAAGTAAGGCCTTAGTCTACCACGCTTGCCTGTTGAAGGTTGATGAACCACGCACATCAAGAACCTTAAGAAACCTCAAGTGTGCAGGTTACGTGACGTCATAATCCAATTTTATGGGGTCAGAACTCAGACCCTGCTACATAGAAGGCAAGGTTTCAATCACTAGGAAATATAACAGCTATTCAATACAATAAAAATAAAAAAGATGATACTTTGACGACAAGAATAAAGACAAGAAATGTATAAATAAAGCGACCTCAGGTAAAGGTAAATGTTACACAAGCGCAGGAGTTTATCGATTGAAGTGCACACGAAATGCAAACAACAAACAATTTGTTATGTCAACTGACATTGAAGGCGTTCTTGTAGGAAGTTAATGTGATATAAATTGCTTATTTGAAATGCCTACGTATTAATTAACTAGCTTCCGCCTGCGGCTTTGCTCGCGTAGTTTACGAACTCGTACATTTTTCCGGGATAAAAAGTCTGTGTGCCAAATTTCATCCAGATCCGTTCAGCCGTTCTGGCGTGATTGAGTAACAAATATACATCCATCCATCCTCACAAACTTTCACATTTATAATATTAGTAGGATTAATGGTAGTATCACGCAAGCACGTATTCTTCAAAGGAGAAAGCAGGGGTGCTGTTTCAAAAGGTTCTATTTAATAGAGCTAGTGTAATAATATTTATCGGGGATCCAAACCTTTCGACTGACACATAACATAACATAGCATCACGCTTGTATTCCCCGAAGGGTTAGACAGAGGTATTGTACACCCGCATTTCGCCGATGCCGTTATTAACCTTTTTGCTCTCAAGGTCACAAATCCTGTCAAATCCTGTAAACTTCTAGTGAACCTTAAGCATCAGAGTTATTTCTGAATGACCGCGCGGCCCATACGCGAGTCATTCGGTGTCCCATTTAATAAGCGGCGACCCTATTATAAACACTAGCACCTACGATATATTCAAGAATATTCACGATACGATTTCTCAATATTATGTAGCATAAAAAATACATTTGTATGACTTTCAGAGAGTATTTCTGGTTCTGTAGGTCCGCATCTGAAATTAAAAGAAAAATACCATTCCCTCTTTCACTCACTGACTAATCATGATATCTCAAAAGCGTACAAACTTGTAACTTAACATGTTCCTAGAGTTCCATAGAGTGTAAGTATCCATACCTAGAATACATAGAACATATTTTCCAAAATTCAACACCTTAAGGAAAAAAAGGGTGATCGAAGTTTAAAATCTCGTGCTCAAAATGTTTCCGAGCATAGCTAGTAGGTAAGACTATAAACTGCATTCACGAAACAGAAACTCAACCGAGTTTGTTTCGGCGTTTCTTCTCAGGGATAGTCATAGGAAATTCCGACGCCATCTAGTTTAAAAAAGACGTGTAAAAGTGATTGAACAATCCTTATTGCAAAATAAATAATTTCATTTCAAACTAGCTGTGCCCGCGACTTCGTTCGCGTGGATGTCGGAACTTAACAATGTATTTTTAGTGAGACCAAATGCACTTAACCCTATTTTTTCTAAAATGAAAGTAGCCTAAGTTACTCCTTATTACATCAGCTACCTGCCAATAAAAGTCCCGTCAAAATCGGTCCAGCCATTTCAGAGATTAGCCTATACAAACAGACAGACAGACAGACAGACAAAAATTGTAAAAAATGTTATTTTGGTGTATGTACCGTATATATATATTCATATGCATGTAGTAAAAAACGGTTATTTCAATATTACAAACAGACACTCCAATTTTATTTATATGTATAGATGAAATTATTTTATGATATTTTTATTTTCAGTTGAAATCAACTGCGAAAAAAAAATCACAAAAAAACTGCCCTAATATAACATGTTATAGCATAAACTTCTTGTCCTCTATTAAGAAATATCATAAACATGTCACTAGATGGCATCATAAAATTAAGTAATGCACAACTAGTTCAATAAACAGAACCCGTTTTTAATGGTAGCAACATCAATGCGGAAAATAAATAAAAAACAAGAAATTAAATAATTATGTAAGTGTTATTTAATGTAAATTTCAAATTTGATTACAAAATTGTAAACAGAATAATAGCAGCTATATGTAACTTAAAATAAAAATACTGTCTGATTGGTTGATGTCATTAGTGCGGTTACTGAACGTAAGGTTTTGTGTTCGATTCCCCGGTTTCTCCTGTTAGAAAATTCTCAGTAGCAGCCCAAAGTTTGAAAGTGTGCCCGGTAGATCGCAATAGGCTTGTCATGGAAATGGAACATGGAACTCAATTTCAGCACCAGCGAACTATGTATATGTGTACATTAGTAAACCTCTATATATAACACTTCGCGGAAAACGAACGTGATGTTATGTAACATAGTCTAAACTTTAAAAAAATATATATATAAAGATCAGCAATGTCACTAGATTCATGACAATATTGACGTTATTACGCAAAGTGACCACTTAGAGGAACATATCGATGGCATAAAATTATACCCACACTAAAAGACTAGATCTATTAAAGCGATAGTCAAGGCCAAGTCACAAATTGTAGCTATAATGTACGTTGTCCACTTTGGCGGTCTAAATATGGACACAATAAAACGGCGGTATTTTGCTGCTGTCCAATTGGCGAAGACGAGAAGTCTCGGAGAGATGGACTCGGGAGGGATTTTGTCTATGAGTAAAACATCGCAATTACATCCATATGTAATTAGGTTTGCCTTGACGCCTTGCCCATAAATGAAAATCCGCACCATGTATGGTAGATTTGGCTTCAAGATTTATTCTAAAACGCTACAGAACTTACACAATCGTATCGTGTAAATTTACGCATCCCTTGAGTCCCAATTGGAGCAGTTCGGTCTGTTGAAATGAATGGTGGCTTTCAAATATTATGTCTCATCATCCGGTACATATAAAGTCTTAATAAAATTATATTTAAACTGACTGAATATAGATCATACCCCATATAAGTGCTTCTAACCGTATTCAGTGCCGGCTTTACCTATAGTGCAGGGTGTGCAGTGCACATGGGCGCAGGGTCTCAGGGGGCGCCGAGCGTCGCTCGCGGGACTTAGATACAACAACAGCGCATTGTTCTAATTTAAAAATAAACTGTGTGAATTTGTAACCATCGCGGGCGAAGCAGCGGGCGGAAGCTAGTCATTTATAATTGCACCATTTACAATTTTTTGATCGTGCACCTACTAGAGGGCGCCAGGATATTTTTTGCACCCGGGCGCTACGTGGGCTAGAGCCGCCCCTGACCGTATCAGTGTTGTAGTGTGTCCAGTAATTGGACGGCGCAGGTCAGATGGCAGTCACTCCGTGTAAAATGCTGATATTCAGCCGCAACCGGTTAGACTGGGAGCCGACCCTAATGTAGTTGGGAAAAGGCTAGGCAGATAACTGAATAAAGTTCAGAATACAGGTAACTTGAAATTTGGAAAGATGACGTATTTTCAAAGATTTTTGAAAATTCAACCTGGAACGGTGGAAAAGAGGCAACAAGTCACGGAAACAGTGTAGCAGGCGAAAAATTGTTGGAAAATAAAGTGACTATGAAAAAGTTACCTTGTGTCGTGCTAGTCGATAAGTGATGGCTAGACAATGAACCTGTAATTACATTTTATCGACTTTTGCATCACTACGTTTATAGTGACTTGAAGGTACCTAAGTGTTTTAGCACTAATTGAAACAACAAGCATTTTAGCTGGGTGATTAGTCGCTTGGCGAAGATCCTATCCATCCAGAATGATGTCCAGATGTCCAGAAGATCTATTCCAGTATGATGTCCCATCTAGATGACCACGCTTGTCTACCACACCACTTTGTCCTCCTTGAGGAGAAACTCTTTAGGTTTCAACTCTTCATGCGCTAGGCTTTGGAAATTTTATTAGCTGTTGCGATAAAATTGACTTCCACTCACGACTTCAGCAAACAAAAATCAATTTCCTCGAGCCTAATAGATTCTGCCTCATTGGTCTAGTGGTCGCAAATGCGACTGCTGAGCGTGAGGTCCTGGGTTCGATTATCAGGTCGGGCAAAGTGTTATTAGGTTTTTCTGTATGGAAATTCTTAGTAGCAGCACGGAGTCTGGATCTGTCCGGTAGATGGCAATAGGCTCGTTCCCTATTACATGGCGAAATGTGGGTGTATGTAGAATAGTACACCTCTGCCTTACCCTTCGGAAAATACAGGCGTGATGCTATGTTATGTAATATATTCTGAATATAATTGTTAATTATAGGTAAGTAGTAACAAATTTCCTTACATTTACACAACCATAATATTCCTTTGGCAATTTTATTGGCAGTTGAATTGTGGTATTTTTTCCCTTATCTATCTAGTTTTTACTGTTACCTCATAATTCTTTCTAATCTTGTTATTGCATATGCTATGTTTACCTATGTGATTGTTGCACTGTTACTTTAATTTGAATCAGTCCTAGTACAAGACTATAATGACTTAGTATACCTAAGTAATAATATAAAATGATCATTTTGGAGACAAAGGTAAGGGTAAAGGTAAAACATATGCCTAAAACTTCCTGATATGCACCCACGGATATTTTCTAAAGGCGACTTAGAGAATTCCTCTAGAGGACAAACCAGCGTTCTCCAGCTGCTATGGATACTAATTCGTTTGCTGAACATCATAGCAATATTACCCTTTGACCAATCCTTGTTGCAGTTCTTTTAGGAGACCAATATTCAGCGATGGCCTGATATTACGATGAATCAGTTTTCGCCTTTAGCGAAACTTAATTAGGTGAAGGAAAACTATATACAGAACAGTTGTTTAATGAGATTTGGTGATATAATCTTCTATTTAGGAAGTATAATAATGTAGGTGTAGTAATCGCATTATGGACTCAGTATTTAAATGTACTACCTTTCACAGCTACCACGATTCCGATCCAAGTTTAGTCAACAATGGTAATGGTAATAAAAAAAAAAACGAATTATTCAACACCTACGCTCGAAAATAATTAAAATGTCAATTCTATACCAATGTCTTTTAGTTCAAGGAATTTTCGCTAAGCACCTCAAAATTACCCCTCGACAGGAGTGGCGCTAGTGAGACAGCAACCAACATTATATCGTGGCATATATGCGTATACATAAATTAGTCACTTATCGAAGTGACTTGTACGTATATGTATATGCATTATTCAGGATGTTTTTCTACTAAATAACGATGCACATGTACACGCATAAATCATTGAGACATTAAATATACTTAATCATTTATTTATTTATAGATAAGTACCTACATCATAAAGGAAAATAGTGGTCATATAACTTAATAGTAGATGCATCATCTGCCTACCCTTTCCCAACTACATTGGAGTCGGGTCTCAGTCTAACCAGATAGGTTGAATACCAGTATTTTAAACGGAACAACAACTCCGGCCCCTAATAACTAAGAGATTCTGATACTCTAAAGTTAGACTGATTGTCAGAATTTTGGGCTACCGACACCTGTAAAGACTCATAGGTATTCGAAACACCCGGGACCAATTACTTAACGTGCTTACCGAGGCATGAAGGGGTCTCGATGTGTGAAGAACTGCGCATATCGACTGATCTGCGCAATAACTCTTTTAACTGGCACTTTTTAGAGGCAATTTGAAATATATTTAACCTACAGCTATATCCTATCCTACTTCCTATTAATATTAATATTATAAATGTGAAAGTTAATGAGGATGGATGGATGGATGGATCTTTGTTACTCTTTCACGCCGGAACGGCTGAACGGATCTGGATGAAATTTGGCACAGAGATAGATTATAATGATATGGAATAGCAGATAGGCTTTTTATCCCAGAAAATGTACGGGTTCGTAAACCACGCGGGCGAAGTCGCAGGCGGAAGCTAGTATGTACATAAAACTAATGCTAGGTGCACACTTGGCTGCCCAACTTCAAACTACATTATGTATATGGAATTTATTGGCTTAACCACGTAGAATCTACTCTACATTGGAACAAACTTTGCCGGTGCACTGAATATATTAAGCTTGCAACAAATTTAGACTAACTTGGGGAGTTGAATGTGCCTTCAGCCATAATAATATTTTATTATATTTATAATCATGCTGTATTGCAGTGTGGGAGTGCATGCATGGGATTAATGTTATATTGAACACAATAATATACAACGTAGCATCATGTCTGTATTTAGGGGTTAGGTAGAGGTGTATATTTTATACAACCACATTTCGTCGAAGCCGTTATTAAGTCCCATGTAATAGGGTGCAAGCCTATTGCCATCTACTGGGCACAACTTCAAAATTTCAGAATTTACTGAGAATTTTTACTAACAGAAAAACTCAACAGCATTGTCCGACCTGAGAATTGAACAGGTTGACAATAGCCTCACCATCTATCACATGGGACTCGATAAGAGCATCGGCATATTGAGGGTGTTCAGTACATTACTGCTTTTTTGGGGAATAAAGGCTGCTAAAATACTTTTTAAAGCGCGTTTTATATGTTACTAGCTTTTGCCCACGACTTCGTCCGCGTGAAATATTATATTAACTAAATATTATATAATAATTTATAGCCTGCATTTGGGGATATTTTTTTTCAATATCAATTCTTTTTAAAGGTATAAAAACTAAATTTAGAAAAAAAATAGAATTTGATCTTTAGTTCCGGAGGTTACACCTTACATACAAAAAAAAAATACCTCTTTATAATATGTATTAGAATAGATTTGTCTATTTTTGAGTGCACAGAGACCTGCCCATAGTACGACCCAAACACGATCAACGCTAAGAAGTACGAAACGGAAGTTTTTCATCAAAATTATTTTATTCAACCAACTTAAGATAGCCAAAAATATACCGGCCTGAGTTAGATTAACAAGGCTCATTCTCCTCGTGTATATCCAGCATAAAATAAACAGTATGTCAACCAAAACGACATCGTACCTCACAATCACAATTCATAATACATAACCTCACGTCATAGCCACAGTTTTTATTGCAGTACGCCAAAAGGTTTATCCGACCATGCAATCCGGTGATGTCATTGTCCTTAGTACACGCTCAAGGCTATGCACAGAATGACAATGAATTGAATAACTGGATGATTGAAAGATTTACTAGAATTCGTTCTTTTATTCTGTGTATTCATGAAGATTAAAATAATAAAATAGTCCAATACTGTCCCATTGCACTCTCGGAATGAGAACTGTTAGTCCTCAGAAGCCTTACTCCATCACGCTTGCCTAGAGCAAATTGGAGGACTATAGACACCATCAAGAATTTTCTGAAGCTCTCTCAGGTTTCACGACGTTTTTTATTCAAAAGTAACAGTCTTGATAATTGTATTCTGATCTGAGGCCGTAGTGTATGTTTCTTTTGACAAACTCGATTTAACGCATCGAACGCGTTCAGCGCTCCGATTGGTCCGTTTCGTGCTCTCCACCAATGGAAGCGCCGAACGCGTTCGAAACGTTAAATCGAGTTTGGCAAAAAAAAAATATACTAGGGCCTCGGTACATGAATTTGAAAATTCAGAAGTGTGGGCTGGGTTTAAACTCAACCTCAGCGCATACCGTTCAGCATCTAGGCTAGATTATTATAGTGATATTCATAATACCTACTATGAACATGCAAATGCATACAATTAAAAACTTTAATTTATCTATACATGTTGATACAGTCGGACACGACAATACTGTCATGAAAATTAAAACTGTATCTTTAAACGCAATTAAAATCAATACAGATAAAATACACTGATTTAATTGCTATTGTGAATGGACTTGATTACAATAGATGATAATATAACTAATTCAAATATGCCACCAGATTACAAATACAGGTAGTATTTGTACTCGGGTACCTAGTGGTGACGTCAGCGTTGTCACGATGAATGAGACATACCATTTGAAAACTAAAAGACTATTAAAGGGTAGGCCATTTAAAATCAAACTGTTGTACTGGAAGTTCTACTGCTAGAAAATTATTATGATGTGGGCAAACGAACGGGCTAAGTTACCGTACCGTACCGACCACCAACATTTTGGGAGTTCCGTAAACATTTCGTATTGAACACACAACTATAGATTTAAAATTTTACCCCACACAAGGAATGATTCCTGTACAGTCACATAAACAAACAGCCAACCCAATACAACTATCTATAGGTCATATAGATATTTATTCCGTGTGGGATTCGAACCTACAACACGTAGCGCAGCAGTCCAACGGTCAACCACGGTGCCAAACGTGGCGTCAAAGATTCTCGAATCTTCGAATCATTCAACGTATCGATGATTTGGTAGCATCGCGCAGTTGTTTGTGGTGGCAAAATTATTTGTGAGTGTACATTACATCTCTGCCTTGCCCTTTGGGGAAAACAGGCGTGATGCTCTTTCATCAAACAAACATAATTGTGATCGTATGTTGTAGGTACCTTCTGTCTAAGTGGGTGTGTTTATGTCCACGAAAAGTTTTGTTTCAAGGGCCCAAGGTTCGATTTTTCTCAAAACAATTGCGTCATCTAAACGAAGTTCATTAAAGTTTATGTAGTTACCCAAGATGTAATTACCCTTGAACCTTTTGTAACTAGAAATTTCAAAGAACAAGCGGTTTCTTAAAACATCTCAACGAGTATAAAAAAATATATGATTAAAACGCATCAGTCACTGGGTTTCAAATTTTCAAGAGCGAATCTGGTCTATTAGTTTCAAGCGCGGTTGCTTAGGGTTGGTTCTGGAATGGTGGTGATAAGGTCCTGTATTCGATCCCTAGGTAGGGGAAAGTATTATTAGAATTTTCTGTTGGAAAATTGTCAGTGACAGCCCAGGGTTTGAAGTTGTGCCCGGCAGACGGCAATAGACTCGCCTCCTACTTTGCACCTGTATAAAGTGGGTGTACTAGTTTACCTGTTTGAACCTTTGGGCACTACAATAACTAATAAATAAGTAAGAACTACGTAATTACTTATATTCAATACATGTTGAAAAGTGAACATTGATATCTATATTATATGTTTCTTATAATATCCGTTTTTCCTTAATATTGACTACCTGGGAAAACCATTGCAAATTATCATAATTTGTAAAACGTGTTGCCTTTGTTTGTGGTAATTCTCGCGATTAGACATTATGACGAAATAGAGATAATATATGTAGTAAAAATAAGCCGGATATCGCTCGCCTACCTTTTTTCAAATTCTCGTAATATCATGACATAGCATCACGCCTGTATTTCCTGAAGGTATAGGCAGAGGAGTACAATTGTATACCCACATGCCTTTATTGAGTCCCATGTAACAGAGGGGGAGCCTATTGGCATCCACCGTGCACAGTTTTAGACTCCGTGCTGCTACTGAGAATTTCCGTACAAAAAAACCAATAACACTGCCTGACCCCTCTCTCTCTCTCGTAATATCATTAGATCTTTAATTTGAACGTTCGAACTGTTATAGTGGTTGGGCGCAATCGAGATTTTAAGATAAAGTGAGAAATTATCTCTAATAGAGATTCATGTATGCTGTAAAAAGACATTGACATTTCTGATGTGTAACTTTAAAACGAGAGCCTTCAAATCATTGTCAATCATTGTTGACTGACTAATGATGGAAGGGTATTATTTTTTGTTTTTCGACATTACTGTTAATATCTTTAGCTTTGTTAAGTAACGCGTCACAAAAGAATACTAAAACAACACATTAAGCATTGGTCAAAGAACTGTGACTATTAATGGGGTTCTTGAGGTCAAAACTTCCGTTATCAGTTCTTCTGTCCTACTCTCACAACGACAGTTGTTTAAGCTGTGGTAGATAGATTCCATTCCATAACATAGCATCACGCCTGTATTCCCCGAATGGTTAGGTAGAGGTATATTGTACACCCACATTTCGCCGATGCTGTTATTGAGTCCCATGTAATAGGGGGCGAGCCTATTGCCATCTTCCGGGCACAGTTCCAGACTCCGTGCTGCTACTGAGAATTTCAATACAGAAAAACCCAAAAACACTTTGCCCGACCAAACGACCTCACGCTCAGCAGTCAATTCCAACGCAATCCAAAGGCATTCAGGAAGATTCGTAACGAACCAAATGCCCCATTGAAACTGAGCAGGGATTCGCGCGTCAATAGAGATAAAAACAAAGCAAAACGGATAGTTCTCGCCTACCGTTTTTCGAATTCCGTTAATACCACATTAGAGATATATTTACTTTTAAAACGCTCAACTTGCAAGTAGTGGTCGAACAAAGATTTTTGTGACACTTTTTTTAAAGTATCGACATCTCTAAAATAGACCTATGTCGAAGCGCATGAGAATTGCCCTCTTCGATGGCATTATATTCATGCGATACAATGTTATAATTAATTGCAATCTGAGACCAAAATGGGAACAGTAAAAAGTAATTTAGGTTCAAGTGTAATTTTTTTTTCATACAATCTTTGAACCAGAATTCCACCCGTTTATTGGTTTGAATTTTGTAAAATACCAAGTGATAAACTATATACGTTAAGTTACCATATAAATACATGAGAAGAGGCGAAGAAAGTTGTTCGTGCTGACAGCGAGATATTATTTAAAGCTACCGGAAAGCAGTTTCATCTAAGTTTAGCGTGGCACATGCATATTTCGGGCAAGTCAGATTGGTTTGCGACCGCGCTACGTGAAGGGCTCATGAATAAGGATTCCGGTAGTCTATAACTAGTCGGGCAAACCCTAAATAACATAGCATCACGACTGTATTCCCCGAAGGTAGGTAGATAGGTGTACTATTGTAGACCCACATTTTGCTGATGGCGTTATTGAGTCTGATGTAATAGGAGACAAACATATTGCCATCTACCGGGAACAGTTTTGGACTCCGTGAATTTCCATACAGATAATCCCAATAACACTGCTGAAATTCCAGGACCTCACGCTTATAATTCACGCTTGCGACAACTAGACCAATGAAGCAGTCGTAAATACCAAATATGTAACTAATTAAGTTGTATACATTTATAAACCTGGACGATATCATTTTACTTATGGTAACATCAATTTTTCTTATGGTATACTTATTTTTATCCAAATAAAAACTCATTAAAGTATGTTAACAGCTACAGATAGATAGATATATAGACAGAATTGTTTTTATTTCAAATAAACTTAATACAGGCACTTATGAAACGTTATAGGACTCTAGTTGCACGGTTCCAAAAAGTTGGTCCTATGGAGAAGAACCGGCAAGAAACTCCATGGATACTCTTTTAAAGTCTCTACAGTTAAAATAGTTTTATTCAAAACATACAAAATCCATCAAGATCGTATCTGTATCATATCCAAATTATTCTGAGTAACTATCTCCAATTAAAATATCATATACCACAACCACATACGCACCAGTTTCCCATTTTCCTTCCACTCAAATCAGCATAAAACTTTCACTAGTACTTTATCCTAAGTCGTAGGTTCAATTACTATAACTAACATAGAAACGTTCGGGTCAATGTCAGACCATCATAACTGTTTGCGTAGACATCGTAAACTCTAACGTTAACTGTCCAAAAAGTCACGCGAACGAATGCAATTTATTATACTTATATTTGGCGAGACATCAGTTTAATAATATAGTAGTCACACAAAATAAAAAGACACAGAAGGTTTACTTGAAATTCCAAAATGTGTGGTGTCTAATTTGGTTAAATAAAACAAAACCTAACTAGAAAGAAGAAAAAGAGAAAGAAAGGAAAATTAATTGTGTTCCCATATCTGCATTTATGACAGTGTTATGCAAAATAGAGCCTATTAGAGGCTCTATTCTCCGGGTACCCGGAGCCAACTTCATTCCTAGCCATGCTGACTGGATGATTTATGCACCAAGGCATCATCTAATATACTTATTTTCAGGTCACCCATAACCCCAGTAAGTGAGACCGAGTATCCGAGAGATATTCTGGATAAAAATCATCAAATTTCCTTTAGTTCATTGAATGTAAAGAGTGAATGGAATTTCGTCCATTCTCTGGAAATACTTATATTCTCGTGCATTGTTTGGAGTGGGTTTTTTGTATATCTTTATTTTTTAGTGACCATGTGTGTTCGTTTATATTTAAAAAGTTTGCACACCGACGTTTGGGGTTAGCGCAAACATGTTAATAGGAGCGTTTAGCATAGGTTACTTAACTTTTACAGCCAAAACGTGGGTGTCGGCAGCTTAGTGATAATTTGTGATACATGTCAAAATAGTAGTTGTGTTACTTCATACTTAATTAAAAGATATGGACTAAGTGTTTATACTCGCTAGTTTGCTTACAATAGGGTTTCTTAAATTTGATCTACCTAAGAGTATCCTCATCATTTAGTTTATAAACGACTTCAAACTCAAGTGTTCAATGCTTCCTAGAATTTAAACTGGGAAAAAGAACCGGCGCAAAAAACCTTCCAGTAATAAACTGTGTGATACTCTTTGGTTGTAATGAAAAATAAGGAATACAATAATAAAAACCAATATGGTTACAAAGACAATTTCTTTAGTCAAAATAAAATTAAAAATCAAAATCGTTTATTTGTAAAACTTAGGTGAATATGTCAATAAAAATATCAATATTGGTACAGGCCATGTAGCGCATCGTTACACCGTAAATAAACTACTTAAAAAACTACGACTGTTTCAAAAACTAGTTTATTTTGTGTTTTTTGTACCAAGTCACAAAATTATAAACGACAGCTGACAATATATCAGTGCTCCAGTTCACGAAATAAGCATCGTATCTCTACAAAAATAAAACCCAGAGACACTACAGAACAGACAGCTGAACAATCACTTCTGCATAGTACGCCAAGTCCTCTAATTACGTAAATATTTTATGCGGTAGCATCGAGCCGTATTAATCTGATATACCTACGTTGGTGATTCAGTCAATACACTTCAGCGGCTTCCGACACGGTCAGAAGAAGCCCTGCCGGATTTGTGCCTATCCTATTTCCAGTTTTATAACGTTATTTGTTGTCTATTATTAAGCAGCTTTTCAGATTAACTGGTGCAAATGTTTTTATGAAGGTCGAAGTAGTTATAAGCAAGTCAGGTGAAAAGGTCAATTGATTTAGAGATTTCAAGATCACTGCCACTGAAGCTGAAATAAATCTAATTTAGTTGAAGGAAGATAAAATAAAATCCCTTGAGATAGTCGCGCTTATACTAAACGTCGAGTTTGCACTTAGGTAGAAGAACTTGAAGAAAATTTAATCGGAACGAAGACTTTGGTAATGTAGTCAAGGTAACGCGGGGAAAAATAACTAGGGCCTATAAATTTGCGTTACTGCTATTCACCCATATTATGAAAACTATCAGAAACATACATGACGTGATATCGCACGATGAACACATGTGGCCAACGAAACGAATCGCCACGTAACGGTATTACAAAGCGAATGCAGTTCACGGGCCAACGGCTCGGCACAAAGAATGGCTGCACTAATTCATTGGCCGCCACTGTACTGTGAGAATTTATATCATGAATGAGGATTGCGAGACTATAGATAGAGTTGTTGAAGAATTTATGAATAGTCATAATGGAAGACAATGCATTATTTATACAGTTGATAGGAATTTAGAAAAATCAATACTGGTACGTGAAGTAAAAATTAATAATTATACTAAGAACGATACGGGTAATAAGAAGGAAAATTCTAGGTCTAAGACGGGTAACTACATCAATGATGAAAAAAGGGAGGAAGTAAATAAAAAAAATAAAATGATCCGGCGGCGGCCAAAAAGTAGAGCAGTTTTTATCGTCGTAGTATATTGTAAGTCCATTGTGGTAATATTACAAGTACTGATAAAGACACCGTCTAGAATAGATGCCATTAACGACCAGAGTAATTAGCAATGCGGACGTCGTTTACATCAAAATGCATGACACATCATTCCTAACTGGTTGCACTATTTGGTAATTAACATTAAGAAAGTGCAAGATTATTTAACGAAGAATTGTACCACCGGTTTTTAAAAGGCTGATCATTGCTCTGTTCATTTCAAATTCCGCGATGTTATGTATATTGTTGCCTAATATTAACGATTAGTTCAAAAATATAAAGCTTGTACAATTTTAATATTAATTGAATTGCGAACCTCATGTTCGCAAAAGAACTATCATTGTCTTTTCATATACCCACTTCAAACAAATTCTTACTTCAGTCACATTTAGAAATGATGTAAATAAACGTGTTTTGTATTTATTTTTTACTGTTTCTCATTTAAATGTATGACTAATAAAAACGGAAGATATTATTTTTGTTTAAATGTAGATAATATCAATGTTCATACTGATCTTTATGTAATTTTCCGTTAAAACTGTTTATTCCTTGATTTAACAAAATTTATGGATGTATAACTGTTTTTTCATTTTGTATCTAGTTTTGTGTGATCTCGTGACTCGTTACCGAGATGCATTCGAGTCGTATTTTTTGCTTCAATTTTTTTTCTTTGCATTACTCATCTTGTTTTTACTTAGTTATATCATTGTCAACAGCGTCTTGAGGTCTTTCTTTGTTTTGTTTGGAATATATTTTTATAATTATGTCGATTTTCATATTCTTCTATGCTTTCTTAAATTTCTCTGTGGTCATCATTTGTTAATAGTGACGAATGTTGTCTTTTCCACTTTTAGATATATAATTTTCAATTTTATCCGATATTTCATCTTGCATTGACTCTCATATATATTTCACAACATTATTTTCCTCACCAATCTTAATAGGGAACACTGGCAGCAATCTCACATCAGAGTATATCTAATTATGCACCACGTTCATTGACCCAGATGCGATGGTACGAAAATTGCCATCCGCATGCATAAAGGGTAATGGACATCAATATTCAAGAGATGATCGGATAGATTGCTATTAATGCCACACACGTATCTAATTGGCGTCAGCGATGCTAGTGACTACGTGCGCAATGGTACGTTGGTTAATCTTTATATTTGTGTACTTTGGAGCATTCACCTTTACATGAAGCTTACGAAGAAACAGTATGATCACAAAAAGGAACTTCATAATTCTTTTAGAAACAATATTTGAATGGGCAGATAAGCGCTATTTATTTAGCTGTTAATTGCAAATTGAGACACTTTGTGTACGGACTTATGAAAGTTTGCTTATCCTTAGTAAAGTTGGATAAAAAGGTAGGTAGATACAAGGTCATCAAATACTTATAGATGTAGTTTTCTGAAGAAGGTGCTAATGATAGATTGTCTTAAATACATAAAAATATTTTAACTATATCTATTATATAAATAATATATAACTCAAATGCATCTATACTTTCTGTTGCGCCAGTATACTTCTATAAGTCTCTTTGTTCCACTGTTACATTTATAATTTTCTTTATTTATGATCACGTTGAAGTCTTATGATCATCATTAGTACAGTATCCTGTCTATTTGATTACATAAGTAATAAAACATTAAATTTTGCTAAATTCATTACTAACTAATTACTATTTATTGTGCAATCTGGCCATTACCCGGAACTCTACAATTTCATTTAAGTTAACAAGTTTCAAACAGGATATCGACTGTGAACTGGGAACTGGTACTATCTCATTTTTAAAAACATTACAGGATTAAAAAGAAACTATCGACCGCGTTGTGCATACAACGCGGTCATACAAATAGTAAATTAATGTTCCACTGCTGTAAAAGATAAGAATGCATTGCCATTGGCTTAGATAAGTGTTAAATACACTATAGCCAGGTAACATGGGTTGGTTAAATATACTTAGGTATATAGAAGTGGAAATACGTCTACTGTATGAGTTTGAAACAGTATTGCTAAGTCGTATGGTCCACAAACAAGTGGGATGTGAATTTAAGAACATCAATGAAGTAGTAGATGAGTCATCAACTGCGCGCCATCAACCATTAATAGTGACCTCCATTGAATAACGTGTTTTTTGTTAGCTACAAAAGAAAAATGTTGGTTGCTTTATGTAAATTATTAATTTAAAATCGCTTAAAAAATTTGTAATATGCTATTCTAGACATATTTATAGAACACTAGCGACCTGCCCCGGCTTCGCACGGCTGCAATTCATGTGACAGCAGAACTGTCAATCTGGGCGTCACATTTTTTTATTGAGATTTTCATACAATAATACCATCCATATTTCCGATATTTAAGGTGGATTTTCCAAAAAATATCTTTCATGCAAACCTTGTCCTCACAATTACAAACACAACAAAAAAAGAATTAGCCAAATAGGTGCAGCCGTTTTGAAGTTATGCGCTTACATACATTTTGGCAATTGATTTTTATTTTTATAGTAGATATTTATAAGTTTATTTATTTTCGTTCGTATAACTTAAGTTTTTTGGTAAATATTTTCTAGTAGCATATTTCTTTAGAAGATAACCAGAACAAAAATAGGAAATAATTTAAAACGAGGACAGAAGTCAGAGGACAATAGCATGATGAGAAAGCTACATCTAGTACCTAGTGAATGAAAAAGTTGTTTTTTAATGCAGTAGAAGATGGATTTCATAATTAACACGCAGTATTTTCTGGTATAGTAAGAAAAAATAACTCGATTGAAAAGTATGGATTGCCTTGACCTCTGGATACCCGGGAAGCACGTACCTAACGGATACTTTATATAGTGTCTCAATAATATATTGTGGTCGCAAGTAAAGGCAACTTGATAGTGTTGGTAACAGGTTGGCCAGTGGGTCGATAAACCCGACTCAGGTCAAGCGAACCGGCGTCATCCGCCGCGCTTTTTATTAATTTAGGCCGACTGGCTAGTTATCTGTGTTTCATGTGAATTATGTTTAGAAAAAAAAAGGTTAATTTTTAATATTCATCTCTAAAGTATTACGTATGTATAAGTAAATATTGTCCTGTTTCAGTATTGTTGAACGTTTTAACTACAACATTTATTACTAACGATAAGTAGCATCATAAAATAATCTAGATACTGTTTGATCAGAATGCATGGAACGACCGACGGATGTAGCGCACGAACCATCGCGGGAAATCACGAATTCAAAACGATCTACAAAAACAATTGTCGAGACATTAACTATAATGTTCCTCATGATAAATCAACCCTACCTATCCTTGAACAGTAAACAAGGTCACTGTTTATTGAAACCGATGATAAGCAAATATAAAAACGGAGTTATAGAAACTGTTTTGCTATCGGTGCGTTCGAGTTTTAATGTTAAAATTAATTGCTGTAGGCTTCGACGGGTTGTATTTGTACAATACAACTCGTATCTATGCAATAATGTTGCATTAAGTATATGAAATTACTATGTAGGTACTTGTAGCGGATAAGATCTCCGAAGTTAAGAAAAACATTCTTACCATCTAAATTGAAATCCAGGGTGATAATGTAAATAACCTTAGGAATGAATCACACTGTATCACTGTCTCACTCACAGGGAAACTCGAAAAGTTTATTGACACGCTTTTGTTTAAAACTGTACGAAAGATATTGAAACAAGTAACGCGTCCGCTCTGTTTGAACGTTCAACGGTGACTGAACGCGCCTAAGATGCATCGCAACTATAGCCTTCATAGTTATATTTAATGAAAAATGAACTTTAAAACAAAGATATAAAGTTATTGTTTGCGTAATAATGTTGCTAACTTTGTGTAGGCTGTCCAATTGCAGTTTTGACATCAGTTTAGGCCTTAGGTCCCACGCCTTGTTCGCATTTGAGGCAAATAGCCTTTTCGTATTCAGTTTACTCCTAAGAATTTATTCATATCTCTATTAAACATCTCACTTTTGACTTGGTTAAACTCTCAACATTTAAAAAAGCGTGCAGAGGCCCATTTGAAATAAACGACTTTGTCTAAAGTTGTTTTTACTGTGTTCTAAAAGTTTAAAGCAATACTTAGATATATTTGTTAAATTTAATTTTAGTTAACTGGTTTCTCAAGGCCAAAATAATGTAGGATCGTATTCGTATCTACCTTACTTTTTAATAAGAATCGTTCGTTTATAATTATAGTTATTATATCAAAGGTACAAGTAAGATACAAGAGTCAATAGATCTAGATATTTTATTTGGCATCAAATCAAGTAAATTACTTGAAAAATGTCTACTTACAGTAATTAGAAGGTTATATTAATTAGCTGTTTACAATGTCAAATGAATTTTCTTGCATCAATCAATAAAGAAATAATTTCTGAACTATATGTATACTATACCAGGTATCATTATGAGATAATTATATATATAATTATTAGGGTGTCCCATAAATTTCAAGTACGATTTTTTATTACGCATACCTTCTAAAAACTTTCGTAATAACCCAATATAGTCTAAAAACAAAAGATTAGTCCATTTTATGAACGATAACCCGTGCCGACTTGCGATTTAAACTCGCCCATACAAATTTCGCGGGTACTGCACTGCGACCTGTAACTACGTGTTTTATTTGTCATTTCATACGTGATTTTTTACAATATCAGTACGCTGTTATTTCTTGCATAAAGATGTCAGTTGAATTACGGAGTGATAAACAAAGTATTTTTCTTACCAGACTTCCAAAACCATTTAATAAATGGTGTAAAATCACCATCTAATCGACAAGTTCTCGCTGTCTTGTTTGACAATATTCGCGAAGTCAAACGACTTTTAGTGAAAGTGCTAATCTTGTGATTAGGAAGTGCATTATATTTTGGAAAAACATAAGAATTCCTACAAAAACCACGTCTGGAGAGAGCTGCAAAAAATTGTAAAAGAACTCAGAAAATAATTGTGAAAGACACCTTGATAACTTATTTGATATTGCACATGCTGATGCCTTTGAAAGAATGAAAATAGAGGAAGACAAAGTATTTTTGAAGAATCAGAGAGAGCCAGATCGACCGGGATGCTTACCTGATGTACACAAAAACTTGGCGGACAAACACAAAAGAGCTAGACTAAGACGATTAGAGGATAAGGAAAGAAAACTAAGACAAAAAGAGTTACTGGCTCTTGCATGGACTTATACTACACATAACTTGGAATATCCACATGATTCAGACGAAGTCAGATTGCCAGCGGAAAGAATCTGATAACACCTAAACTCGTCGTAGCTTTAGATCGATGCCAGCTAAGCATATGAGACTCCGTTTACATTCTTCATGCGCTCGTAGAAGCGCTTGGTCTGAACATCGATTACATCTCCATTAACAAATCCTCGATTCAGCAAATTCGCCAATTTGCTAAAACCATCTCAACTGCCCTCTATAACTGGAATGTTAATGACAAGGTACAAATAATGTGTTGCGACACAACATCTTCGAATATTGGACGTTTCAATGGAGCTTATGCTCTTTTGGAGCAGACTTTAGAAAGAGAATTGTTACATAAAACTAACAAGATAAAGCAAATTACTAGCAGTTGGTTCATAAAACTAACAAGATAAAGCAAATTACTAGCAGTCCAGATATTCCGATCTTTAAAAAGTTCAGATACAATTGGAAAAACATCAATTCAAATAACATTGAAAAATGCCTTGATTTCGTAAAATACCATGTTGCTGAGACAAACATTACATCTTTGTTAATGTTTTTTATAGCACAACTGAACAAAGCTTTAATAAAAGACGATTATCACGAATCGGTCGAATTATGCGTAGTGTTTTTGAGGGGGAAATTCAGATAGAAAAGAAGAAAAATAAAAATCTCGACTGTTAATCGACGACATTTTTCTTCAGGAATATGTGCCTTGGGAAGATAATGCTGCTTTTCTGGAAACTAAAAGAAGAATAACCCGTTTGAAGATTTTAAATGACACTGCTGAAAGAACTGTCAAATTAATGCAAGATTTTACGGACTTATCACGGCTAAAGAAGAGCAAAAATAATTCCTGTTGCGTTGTATCCAGGAACATAGAAATTTTTATACAGACTGTAAAAAACATACCCTAAAGAGAAATTACCCTGGCTGATTGTTGTTATTTTATGTGTTTAAATAAAGGTAAATATTTCTCTAATTTGATTTTGTCTTTTATTTACTTCATTTATTGCATTTTTATTAATTTTATAGGAGAACCAAATATTAACATTAAACATGAGATTTGATAAACTTTGTGGCTCGGTCGGCACGGGTTGCAATCATGCTAGAATGATAAAATTTCATATTTGAGTATGGTTTTGCATTTATAAAAGATATAGGGGGTATGCATTTCAAAATTCGAAAAAAAATTTTTTTTGGTCAATTTTGGGACACCCTAATAATTATCTTTCCGCAAAGTCATATAAAGTCAATAAGGCTATAGACGTAGAACACCCATTATATTACTATGAACAGTTATGAACAATGCGATTAATTATTGCATTCCAGACTTTAGACCGCGTGTTCTCGTTCTCGGCAAAAAAATAAAAATGTACAGAGGTAGAGGAAACGGAGGGAGACCTTTGCCCAGGAGTGGGACAGATTAGGTTTCTAATAATATTAATAGAAGAACAGGCAATATGTACACGTATATCTACTGACCATGCTAACAGTGGGGTGCGAGGAAAAAGTCTCCACGAGTGGCAAAACTTTATATGGTCTGGCGTACCCTGGGCAGTCAGCCTCTATACCATCAGTGGCGTGCGGTGCATAAAGACAAAAAAAAGACACTGCCTACCCTACATAACTCAGATAAATATTCATTATAAGATATTTGAGGTGGCAAATCAAATACATCATTATTTAATCGACAAGACGACGTACCAATACCAACATGCAGTAGGTATTATTGGTAAGTAAGCTTTTAAAATTTTCTGCCTACCCTGTCTAAAAACTCTGTGCATGTTGCTATATTTCTGCCTTCATCATTGCTGACCAGCTAATCTTTCCACTAAGGAACGTGCGATTTCCAATTCATAGCTCGTGCCAACCGATCAGAAGAAAAAGACATCAAATATCCAATAATCGTCCATTGTAGTTATTATTAGGTCGCCCCAATTTAAGCATTTACTGACTGGTATTATGATAGTTTAAATCTACTGGCAATTTGTGAGAGGAAGTCCAACGATGATCTGGTTAACTGGACCAAATTATGGGATTATACGCCGTTAGTACCAGCACTTGCAGAGAAAGAAGCGAGTGATACAGAACATGTGCTAGCTCTACAAATATTTATTAAGATGCGAAAAACAAACTCATGATTTTAATCTATAAAGTCACTAAAGTTACTGAAATATTTCTAAAGGTCATAGAAGAAACAGATGAATTATAGGCAAGCGTTGCAAAAATATACAAAAACAAATAATATTCCAACAATCTGACATGATTCTAAACTGAAAACTCGAACACCATATTTTGGTTATTTAAATATTTGTACAAATGGTAAAGATATTTCAAACTCAGGCACACTACGAATGACACTAAAGACAATAACAAATGATATTCTGATAGCTCTATTAGAACAAAGATATTAAAAAATAGATTAATAGTACATTGCGGAGGAACGCAATGGCGTGCTGAAGACAGTAGTAAGGTCAAAACTCCACGCTATTTATACCAAATATCACAAAGAAACCAAATATGTATATCATTATCTGTAAATTCTAGCGAAGTAACTTTGTTCGTGATGTATCTTTACCCAATAGTGAATTGACTTGGCTTAAAATTGGACAAGTATTTTATATTCGTTTAAATTAAAATCTAAATAGAATACCCGGTGAATAAATATGTGGTGGAATATCTGTTTATTTCTCGAAAAATGGGTTAAGTATGAAACTGCTAGAAATTCACTATGAAATAGTAATTTCATTCATTCAATATCAGTTTATGACGTCGACCTCACTAATCTCATAGTCGGTATCAGTAGCTACAATTAAACAACCCTAATATACACAGTTTGAAGCAAAGGAAAAAAGGAAGGCTTACACCAAAAAAGGATGAAAAGTAGCAAATCTGTTTTACGGAGAACGAGGCTGCCCTATCTAATCCCTCGGGTGTCGTAAAGGCGAGATAGGCAGCTTCCGCTTCAACGTTTATAACACAAAACTGCGAAAATTTGGCACCCCTATCGAGGTCAAATGGCAGTGGCTCCGTGTAAAAAACGCGCCTTATCGTGTTTTAATCTTGCCGTACGCATTCAGTCGGACAATTTGTGATTTTAATCACGGTTATTCTATTTCATTGAACACTAGCTGTCGCCCACAACTTTGTCTGCATGTACATATTTAGTTTTTTGGATCTCGACAACAGCGCCACCTACTGGGTCCAATAACAGCTAAGAACCATCCAGGTGAGCCGATAAGTACAAAAAAAGAAACAAAAATCGATCAAGCCGTTTAGAACATACGCCGGAATTTTATATATAAACTAAATAAAGGCCAATATTAGCAAAGAAATGTAAAGAATTAAATAACCTATTGGCTTCGGCCACTAGGACTTAACGCAATAATTATGATAGTTTTATAAATTCTAAAAATCAAGATGTAAAACAATAAACTCTACTTGATCTCTAATCTTAGTTCGTCAGTGTCGTCTGTTTGGACAAATATTGCGTTTGCGCATGTTTCAAAATATTACGAACCAATCAAACGGTTCTTAATTTTAAGGGCTCATGCTGTTCCTGTGACTTTATAATGTATGGTAGTAACAATATGACTGTTGATTATAGAGATATCTCTAACAAAAGCTTTTTAAGTTCGAGATTGTAATAAGTTTATATATTCTTACAATATTCAATAGTTGATTCAAATGCTTGGTTCACTGTATCTAATCATATCATCAAATTTAAAATGTTAAAAATTTGCATATTTTTATTGCGATTTTAATAGGTATAGCTAGTTCCATCAGTCATGGTTAAATAAGTTAAAGTTAAATTTAAAAAAAACTTGTAAATGTTACGAACCGTACAATGTTGAATAATGTCGTCAATTTGAATTTTAAACAAGTATTACGAATCACAAAACATGACACATATTTATTTCTATAGGTTACTTTAAGAAGTAATTTACATAATGTTCAAGCCACTTTATTTTCAAATATGTAAATAGAAAGCTTGTGTAACTGACAACTGGACAAACAGACAGTTTTTTAGGTTAAAGTCAAGACAAAAGCAAATTTGAAGAGCCTCATAGGTCATAATTGAATTGCTTTGGACTATCTATTTTACAATAGTATTCCTATTATCACTTGTGTTAACGGTGAAGGATAATATCGTGAAAATACGCACATACTGAGGACTTTTTATAATTCTTGTTGGTGTGCTTAGTCCGACAACCTGCACCAGGTTAGCTTGGTGGACTAAGGCCTAATCCTTTTTATTCTGAGCAGACGACCTTGCCCAGCTGTGGGATAATAATGGATTGGATAATGATAATTATGTATTTGCTTTTTAAAATAGTACCTATTTATTAAGTTTATTATTAAATACATTTTTAAAGCAAAACACATTTCTATTGGCCTATCATAATATTCGGAAATTGACGGAAAATAAGTTAGGTAAGCCTTATATTCGTTCCCTTATGTAGATAACTATTTATACTCCAATCAGGCTCCTATAGAAGCCAGAACGAATTGTTCTCTTGCAAACTGCAACTCCATATCGCAATGGCTGCACCCACAATAAGGTAGGACTGTGTGTGCACTTATCTTGTCGCCATGACGCAATAGTCCGACCGCGTACTATTTATGTTATGTTATATTTTTATCTACACACAATACACAGACATCAATACACAGACATCAATCCACCTGCCGAAGTATGAAAGGCAATTATTCCTCGGAACGACGTATTGCGTTATATGCTTTACAGTTAATGTTTGACGCTAACTTTAGTATGTTTGTAACAGATTTCATTATAATGTCTAGATAAACGTTTCAGAGACAAAGTTCTACAGAAGAAATAAATGTGGAGTTACAGAAATGCTCTTTCAAATACTTGGTGGTACGACTGTAGGACGCGCGCCATCTACCTATTCTAAGTTAATTGTACTATGCCTAAACCCTTCGTGCAAGTGCAAGTGCCTTTTTTTTTTCCAAAATCAACTGGTTCGATTCCTGGCTAGGAATATTGTTTTTTCAAATATTAATATGTTTTCGTTTTCATCGAGTGTAATAAGTAACTACTAATAAAACATCCAAGGAAAATACAAAAAGAAAACCTTCAATTTTGTTGATATCGACGGAGACAAGATACTTCAGTTGGAAGAACGATGGGACACAGGCCGCCAGAGGTCGAAGATTCGATTCCCACTCGTGATTATTTTCCAAGTTTTCTTTGTAGTATTCGACGAGTATTAAAATACTGAGCATTATAACTGCCTTCACGCATTGTATGGGATATTTATATCGCTTGTTAGTGACCAGCCTACTAACACCATTCATGAAACGCCATACACTGGTATTAATTATTAATTTCTCATGCCACCATGGGAAATACCATAGCCGCTATATAAAAATCCTTTACTATACTTACCTATAGTGTAGTGTATCGTAAATAGGTGATTGTCTCATTGGTTAGCAGTCGCAAAGGCGTGAGTCCGATTCCCGGATTGGGCAAACCGTTATTGGGATTTCTGTTAAGAAATTCTCAGTAGGAGCACTGAGTTTGGAATTCATCCCTGTAGATGGCAGTGGCGCGTTGTTTGACTGGACCAAACAAAGTTGTTGTTGTTGTGTTGTTTGGCTTCCAGTCTAACCGGTTGCGGCTGAATATCAGTATTTTACTCGGACCGACTGCCCTCTGAGTCCTCTGACCTTCATCACCTAATTACTGTTAGACACTGATACTCTAAGGTTAGAGTGGTTGTCAGACTTTTTGCCGTAACGACTGTCATAGCTATTTGGATGGGACCTGGGACCAACCAATCAAAATACTACAAAAAAGCCTTAAGTTTTGTCAACTTGATAAGTTTGTATTTTTCTTATAAAATGCATGTTAATTTAAGATTATTAATTGTAAATTAACTATTTTTTTAAAAGAGTTTTTATGGAGTCTCTTGCCGGTCTCTTCTCCATAGGACCTACCCCCCTTTGGAACCGTGCGCCTAGAGTACGACTTTTTAAAAGTGCCTGAAAAGGCCTATTTTAAATAAAAAAACCTTTGACTACTTAACGTGCTTTCCGAAGTACTAAGAGGTCTTTCTGTGTGACAGATCGCAGCATGGGCTACTTAACCTCACAGATCGGATTATCTGCGCAGTAGGTACGAGCCCCTCTATCCTCTTACCCTAGTCCCTTACTGACTCACTGCAGGGCAAAGGCATTTTTGCTCTCTTTCTACTTCTACCTATCTGGAACTGCTAAGGATGTCATTGTTAAGTCATAACCTGACTGAAAATGACACAATAGATTGTAGTGATGCTGACGTAACGTCAATTCTATATGTCATAAAGGTATTTATGGGCTGCGGTTAAGGTCTCGTTGAATTGTCGCCCAAGTGCTCAATAAACTTGATGAGATAAACAGTCAATCAATCAGTGGCAGGATGTCTAACTGAGAGTCGGAATAGTCGAGTAAAATGATAAAGAATTTTAGGTATACATAACATAGTATCACGCCCTCATTCCCAGAAGGATTAGGTAGAGAGACTACACCTGCATTTTGCTAATGCCGTTATTAAGTCCCATGTAAAAATGGTCGAGTTTATTGCCATTTACGGGCTCCTACTGAAAATAACAGGAAATCTCAGTAACACTTCCTCTACCTAAATTTAATCTAGGGCCTCATACTTAGCAGCCGCGCATGCGTCCATTAGACCAATGAGCCACAAAACTTTAGTAAAATACGTCAGTAACAAATCATAGATTTTATAAAACACTTGGATAAATAAAACATAGAAGAAAAACTATCTGTTCTAGGAGACAATACAATGTATTTTCTCTAAATATTGTAAGATATTCTAAACTTAAAAGAGTACCCAGCCATGGAGCTTCTTCCCCGTTCTTCTCAAGCTGTTACACGGAACGTGAAAAGTTCCAGGAAAAGATCCAGAAAAGGCTATTCTTAAGTCTACAATTTTACATAAATAAAAACATGTCTTATCGTACCTTATTTAGTATGAGTAGATTTGATTAATTCTGCTTAACATGCAAAGGTTCAAAGAGTAGATGAAGACAAGTGAAGTCGTTAGTTATGTTAGGTACATCGCTGCCACTTTGAATTTTAAGTCATAATATACATATGGTTATCTAAGACTGCAGTACAACCGATTTAGCGCTGTGCTACTTTCACAAAGTTATCGTCTAAAAATATGCTAGGATAATTATGTTTGAAAAAGCGTGGTTGCATGGAGACGCACTGATAAAACAGTAAAGTCAACTAACGATTAGGAACGGTATTTTAAAGCTGCTCACTACGTAAATACTTTTTTGGTTGTTAGTATCGACAATATTAACAAAAATAAGTTGTTTGAAAGGCTATATTATTCATTGTTTTCAATAACATTAGTAGTATGATATCACCAATAAATAAGAATGGCCCAAGCATACTACCCTTGGTTACCCAAATTTACTTCATCGCCTTTGCATTCGCCTGGTCTCTATTTTTGGTATCAGGATATTCTCTATGTTCTTTGCTGATGAGAAATTATAGTATTCTGAAGTTCTATATATTATTTCAATGTAGTTCATTGATTTATTTGAATTTCATAATTATGCGGATCAAAAGCCTTTGATATCTCACGTGTAATTATACTAATACTCAACCGTCATAGCCTTAGTCGAAACACTAACCAACATTGAATTTTGTAGATCGATTAATTTGATCAAAACTGATGGTGTTGACATTATTGGTCAATGAGACAAAACTACCCATTTTTCTAAAGATAAAAATATTCCAAAACTAAATTACAAAAAGCTCTCAAACTCACTTCCAAATAATAACTTAACCCTTCTATTTGCTGTTATAACTTTAAACTCGTATCAAGGGCAACAATGACAGCGTGAAGCTAAAGCCCACATCTCACGCAAGGTTACCTATATTGCGAAATCTATTAATATCGAAAATAGGACAAGCTCGTCGAACATACCGTTCGGTGTACTGCATGACGTTCAATGAATGAAGTAGTGGGCTAAAAATAGGAACTGGCTGTGTGCAGGGATTAAACCTGAATGGGACACACCCCCCGCGCCACGGCCTCTGGATAAATAGGGCACTGTGTCACCAGCAGCGTCACAATCACTGACGTCACGGACGCATCCCAGGTGGAGCAAGGAACTAGGTCAGTGTGGACGTACGTCATTATGATATTAGAGTTGCGTTATGTGAAACTGTTGTATGTGTGAATATCAAAATACGATTTCAATTCGTCAATTCACGACAAACAAGGGTTCTAAAAAGCTTTAGATGAGTCCCAATTTCCGAATATTCCTTTAATTGGCCACTCTTCATTTTATTACCGTAAGAGTCATATTAACAATCATCTGTTAGACCGTTGATATGTTGATTCGTAGGTAATTTACTCTATGTGACCTTTTCAGGCCCTTAGTCTCAATTTTCAGTCTAAGGAAACTTGGATCAACCAAAAGGTAATGATTTATCTAAATAACTAAGAGTAAATATATCTTCAGTTGAAGCATGTATAGTATATCAAATTCAAACAGGAATATGTCACAGATATAAATACCTCAAGTCGTACTTGCATATAATAATATAATATAATTGTTACCGCTTTTACCTAGAATTTAACCTTTATTCGATGTCGCGAAGGACAATTCTCTTTTGATTAAAGTTCAAGGTTTTTAATGAAATACGTTTTATTGATGATATAGATTGAAGGAGAGACAACATTGCAGGAAATGCTATATTGGATGTTAAAGGCTTGTTGAGGTGAAGGTTACAAAGTGATATTGAAATTTTATATGGAAAGACAATGCGACTATTTCCAGCTATACCTAAATTTTATAATTAATATTTACGACTGCTGAGATTGAGGTCCTGGGTTCGATTGCCAGGTCGGGCAAAGTATTATTGGGTTTTTCTGTATGGAAATTCTGAGTAGCAGCACTGAGTATGGAACTGTGTTCAGCAGATGGTAATGGGCTCGTCCCCTATTACATGGAACTCAATTACGACATCGGCGAAATGTGGGTGTAGAATAGTACACATCTGCCCTAATCCTTCGGGGAATACAGGCGTGATGTTATGATGATGATTATGTATCTACCTATGTATCACAAATCAACATTTCTGATTTATTTTATTTATCTTTTACTTGATTCCGCCCGCAGCTTCGCTCGCGTGGTTTACGAACCCGTACATTTTTCCGGGATAAAAAGTAGCCCATATGCTATTTCACACTATAATCTATCTCTGTGCCAAATTTCATTCAGATCCATTCAGCCGTTCTGGCGTGATTGAGTAACAAATATCTATCCATCCATCCATCCTCACAAACTTTCACATTTATTAAATAATATTGGCAGGAAGTAGGATAAGTAAGATATTAGTCCTTGTGTGTTATGTAATATAATATTGCATTATAAGAGCTTTTTTTTTTTTTTTTTTTTAGAATACCTACATATTCTTAAAAATAATTTCAGCTCATTATAAACCAATATTTTGAAAAGAGTATCCATTGAGTTTCTTCGGACCTTTTCTTTCGTTTCATAAGACCAACCCACTTTGGAACCGTGCACCTAGATTCATAACGTTTTAAAAGTGCCTCCAAAGACTCATTTGAAATAAAAAAACTTTGACTATGATTTCCCATCTACGCCTCGTGTGTCTTAACCATTAATTACCCTTATTCCGTCGTTTCTTACACTGTATGCGTTGCGCCTGCGTCATACTCAATCTAACGTGAAATGGGCGTGAAGATAACAGTTATTATTATTCTCTATACACCTTTATGCAGCGAGACGTAACTTCGGCACGTGCTATTTACCGTTCGAACGTGTACGTGATACTTAATTATGGCGTTGACTAAGAGTAACATAAAAATATATTGCATTATATGCTTTGATTCTTTTTTAAATTATTATTAAACTGCTTCATTGGTCTAGTGGTCAAGCGCGACTGCTAAGCGTGAGGTCTTGAGTACGATTTCAGTATCAGTTAAAATATTATTAGGTTTTTCTGTATTGAAATTTTCAATAGCAGCGCGGCGTCTGGAACTGTGCCCGGTGGATGGCAATAGTTTCGCTCCCTATGGCATTGGACTTAATAATGGCATCGGTGAAATGTGGGTGTACAATAGTACATCTGTGCCTAAACCTTCGGGGAGTACAGGCGTGACACTATGTTATTGGTATTCTGTTTCTAAACGCTTCAATTATTATCCACTTGTATATTTGCTTCTGGCACAAGTACTGTGTAAAAGCGAAATTCAAACGCTTAATCTTGGAAAGGTATTGGTTAAAATCATACAATTTAAATGACTATGTATTTTTATGAATCTGCAGATACTATGTGTAAAATTAGATAAGATTTCAATCACTATTTCATCTTAAAATCGCTTTTGAATTTCCTTAAGTTTATAGGTATATCTATCTATTTGATGCTGATTATACACCACATGTTGGCAAATTTGAAATTGAGATTGAGATCTTTTTGCATTCGCTCAAAGAAGTTATGTACCTATTATGCTATATAAAAAGATATTATATTGACTAAACAAAATGATGCCTTAGGTATCATGTTTACTTAGTAAACAACGAAAAATCAACTCTGCTATGTAGAAAATAAAGTAGACATTTCAAATTCCTGACCTCTTTGCATTCATGTTACGTAAAAGCTACCTTTCCTAGTTCATCCATATCTGCACCTTTGGCACGGAACCTTAAAAAGTGTTACGTCATCATTTTGCTCTGCGATGCTACCTTTGTAGCAAGACCTCATTTCAGCCGACCTCATCACACCTTCTTGGTGTATGCATAACGTGACCATTTATTTTTTTCGTCAGAGCGGGACAGAGACGAGAGTTATGTAAAAAAAAAAAAAAGTTTCGTTATTTTACTAGCGGATATTAGAAACTTAATAACACTAAATAATATGTAGTTTGCAGTTTCAAAATATCGAGTCTAGGTTTCAAGTAGGAATGGAGCTCTTTCCCTCGTCGCCCGCCACGGGCGAAGTGCAAAAATAATAGTTAGATACTTAAATTTATGTATCGTTTGGTCTTTTTGCGAAAGCGGGACGTTTTCGCCCTCACTGGGGACAGCGGGACAGACAATCTGAAAGTGGGACTGTCCGGCCCAAAGCGGGACGTATAGCCACGTTACGTATGCATGAAGCAAACATTAACTAGCCCTGTCTGACAAAAGCTCTAGCTTCTTACTTTTCTTTTTTTAAATAAGGAAGCTTTATGACCTACTTTTTACTGGCTTGGTGTTTTTTTGTTGACTGCTTGTTATTAAGACAATGCATATTTGAATAAGATTCTTTGGTAAGATGATTTCGACGGTCCCTCGGTACAAAACGACATATCAAAAGTCGAAGTTTACAGGAGACCGTTTTAAAGCTTCTAACCGATGTGAAATTAATACTAATTAATATTTTTTATTTTTTACTAGCTGTCCCCGCGACTTCGTTCGCGTGGATGTCGGAACTTAACAATGTATTTTTTAGTGAGACCAAATGCACTTCACCCTATTTTTTTCTAAAATAAAAGAATTTTTCTAAAATAAAAGTAGCTTAAGTTACTCCTTATTACATCAGCTACCTGCCAATAAAAGTCCCATCAAAATCGGTCCAGCCATTTCAGAGATTAGCCTATACAAATAGACAGACAGACAGACAAAAATTGTAAAAAAAAATATTTTGGTGTATGTACCGTATATAAATATATTCATATGCATGTAGTAAAAAACGGTTATTTCAATATTACAAACAGACACTCCAATTTTATTTATATGTATAGATTGCTGATATATAATATAATATTAATGTAATATCTATGCGTATGTATAAACAAAGGTAATTATGAAATAATAAAAAAATGCAACATGACTTTTTATACGTAGGGACCGTCGATTTGCTTTTGCGCCATTACTTATGTTAAACTTGGGTTTTAATTTTTAATTGGTTTTAGAGTTACGAAGAATAATAGTGGTAGTCGGTTTGTATTGCATTTGTATCTCTTACATAATTTAATGTCTTTTTTCGAGTCGCAATGAGTTTCAGATTTGTTAATTAGGATATTTCAATCAATTTTACTTCTTTTGTACATAGGTACTATGATAACTCGTTTTGATTCCACAAGAGAGATAACATAAGCATCACGCCTGAATTCCACAAGAGGTTAGGCAGATGTGTACTATTTACTGTACGCTCTAATTTCTCCGATGGCGTTATTAAGTCCCATGTAATAGGGGGCGAGCTTATTGCCATCTAGCGGGTACCAGTTTCAGACTACGTGGTGCTACTGAGAATTTCCATACAGAAAAATCTAATGTTACTTTGCTTCACGGGCCTGAACCTCACGCTTAGCAGTCGCGCGATGCGACTAGTACACCAATGAGGCAGTCTCCACAGGAGGAGAATACTGAAATCAAAACACATGTATAACTTACAACATCATCCAGGCCCCTATACCTAGATTTAAAGTAAAACGACATCGGGGAGGCATCAATTGGCAATGTGCCAAAAGAGACCGTGGAAAGAGGTTAACCGGGCTTGCATGTGAATCCGGATACACGGAATATGTTTTAGAGCCGATTCGAGTTAAATCGATACGAAACTATACCTACTGGAATTTTTGAAGGTTTAGGTTGGGTTACACTGACGTCCGGCTTCTCAACGCTGGTCAAATCTAACCAGCCGTTAAGTATTATGTTAAATCATGAGCACAACAGAATGGTATTTGAAGTTATCAGTGATTAACGAATGTCGTTTGATTTATATGAATCGTATATTGACTTTGTAACGTAACTACTTTGCAATCTATACATATAATAAAATTATAACAGGCCGATGTCTATACATTATAGATATGGAAGAAAAACTAATATGGGGGGTTTTTATTAGAGCAACAGAAGCCAAAACGTTTTTAGAATTTTTGTCTGTCTGTTTGTACACGCATCACGCAAAAACTACTGCATGGAATTGAATGCAGTTTTCACCGATGTATTGCTAGACTTAAAATATAGGCTCCATTTTGCCGCAGGAAAATATCAGATTATAAATTCCATGCGTACGAAAAGCTAGTTGTCAAATTAAATTGTTCACCATACAATCGAAACGAGTGAAAAAATAAACTTAGCTATTTGTACTACTACTGTATGCTAGTGTTTACATAAATTATAGATATGCACAATTTTATTTTATTTTATTTAAACCCTAGTTTTACGTTATAGAGGTGCTCATAGCTAAATAGCTACTGGGCAGATCAGACGATTTGCGAGGTTAAGCAGCTCTTGCTACTGTCAGATGTTGGGTGGGTTACCGTTTTTCACACACCGAGAACCCTCTGCTGGTGTCATATCATCATCATACTATGAAATGAAAGTCGTTAGGGGTGTCAACAGCCTATAAGCGTCTGACAACCAGTCTCACCTTCGAATATCAATGTCTCCTAGTAATTGGGTGGCGGAGGACAGATGGCAGTCCCTCCGTGTCAAATACTGATATTCAGTTGTATCCAGTTAGGCTCGGAGCCGACCCTAATGTAGTTGGGAAAAGGCTAGCCAAATTATGAGGTTTACGTCAAAGAACAAAACAAAAAGAAAATGAGATCGATGATAGACATTTATTAGAAAGTTCCCGATATTTAATGTATGTTAAGATATATATTTTATTTTGTTTTAAGTTTTTAATATAGTATCACGTCTGTAATCCCCGAAGGGTTAGGGAGAGGTGTACTATTGTACACCCACATTTCCCCGATGCTGTGATTGAATCCTATGTAATACAGGGCGAGCCTGTTGCCATCTACCGTGCACAGTTCTAGACTCCGTGCTGCTACTGAGAATTTCGATATAGAAAAACCCAATAACGCTTTGACTTACCCGAGAATTGAACCCAGGACCTCACTCTCAGCAGTCGTGCTTGTGACCACGTGTGATATCAAACACGGGCCGAACATTTTCGCGCCGTAATTGACAAGCAAAATGAGCGTAATGATTATTGAAATGACGTAATTGCTTGACGACACGGTTGGCGCAGCGGCTAAGCAATTAGCTCTCTGTGCTACGTGTAGCGGGTTCGATCCCCGCACGGAACAAATATTTGTATGATTTACAGATAGTTATTTCGAGTCTGGTTGTGTGTGCATGTGACATGTATGTTTGTAAACTGTAACCATGATACAGGAGAAATCCTAGTGTGGGGCAATGTTTATTTAAAGAAAGAAAAATATTATCAGATTACTCTATTTCTACTAATACTGAGTGAAATGAACAATGCTTGGCAGGTTGTTATTAAAAAAACAACTCTCACATTGCAATATTATATCACATTACAGGCAACAATAATAACAAAATCCTACTATCCTATCTTATCCTATAAGTTTGTGAGGATGGATGGATGGATCTTTGTTACTCTTTCATGCCAGAACGGCTGATCGGATCTGGATGAAATTTGGCATAGAGATAGATTATAGTCTGGAATAGCACATAGGCTACTTTATATCCCGAGAAAATGTACGTGTTCCTAAACTACGCGGGCGAAGCGGCGGGTGGAAGCTAGTCATATATGTTGCCATCGACACACTTAGAAAAAGAAGAAAACCTGGACCCATCCGACTGCTAAATATAGGTACCTTAACTTTTCTTTGGTAATGCGAATTTCCTCAGACTTATGCCCATTGGTCACACTAACCATTATGTTTACCATAATATTATGACTTAACGTTTGAGTTAAGAGACGAGATAGTACAATTTTTATGTCTTTGTTGCTCCACGCTGGGATTCTTCCTTTACCGTGGATACATTTTACAAACACATACACAGATCCGAATTATCTATCTGTAGGTCATACTAATATTTGTACTGTGCAAATCAAACCAGCAACACGTAATGCAGAAAGTTAACCGGTTAGCCACTGCGCCGAACGCGTTGATACAATTTGTATTAAAAAAAGTGGGTAGGTAGATATCGTACTAATTTAAAGGTGCAGAAAATATCAAATCAATAATTTACGAGTTGAAATGTTCTTACCGATTTTCTAAATAGAAATTAATTAATATATTACCGAATTAAATATATTGGAAGAGGTTTTAATTAGGTAATAAGTAAAAAATTGTTTTTTTCCTCTATTACCTACCTACATTTTATTAGATAATTATTATCTAATATTTTATAAGAATATTTTTTTTTTTACATCCAGAAGAATAATATCTCGTACAAAGTAAAACGGCACGGCAAAGGTTTTAATACCAGAAAAAAATAAAAATTAAAAACCCAAAAAATCTCATTGTAGTAAAAACGAATTCGTAAAATGTACGCATCTCACCCCTACGAGAGCCTGACATTGGCCTTAGGTTCACTCAACACAATCAATACAAGTAGTAAAATATATTCAAGTAAGCTAAATACAAGGGATACTCACATAGTGTGACACGAAACTGTGAAGAAACAACACAAACACTAAACAACTAGGTCGCGGATTAACAGTACTAATGTTTATTACAATAAAATATCAGGGAAAGCTACTGAAACAATTCGACGACGACTAGCGGCCGCCCATTTTGTTTTCTGTCAATTTTCACGTTGTGTTGCCAGCATAAAAAAACTGTTAGAAATTGTACGTTTCTTCGAAAACCTTGTATGGAAATTTTACAAAACACTAGCCTAAACTGGATAGTGGATTTTAATGAAAATGACAAATATGCAGTTCATTTACGGAAACAAAATTATTATGAAATATGCTATTATGGAAAAAAGCCACTTTGTATGCTAAAAAGCGTGTGTGTATGGTGTACTATTGTGCACCCACATTTCGCCGATGCCTTTGTTGAGTCCCATATAATAGGGGGCGAGGCTATTGCCATCTACCGGGTACAGTCCCAGTCTCCGTGCTGCTACTGAGAATTTCCGTACCTACAGAAAAACCCAATAATACTCTGCCCGATCCGGGTATCTAACCCTCACACTCAGCAGTTGCAGTTGCGACCACTAAAGTAACTATTATTATATATAGATTATACATACAGAGATCAATCATTTTTAATAAATAAAAAGTTCTGCTCTATCGGATTAGAATAATAATAATAATTAAACAGAAGTTATGTTTGTATTCGTTATGGCAAATTTAACTTCAAGCATAAATTACAGTTTCGTGTAACGAATTTTTAAATGATAAAAACATTTATTATATTATATTTATAATTATATTATTAGATATTTTGTAATAAAAAACGTAGCGGGGGTCAGTCACCTCGAAGGAAGCCAGTCCTCGCCAAGCTGGTCTGATTTGGCAATCAATCAGATGTTCTTCGACCCGTACGGGCGGTAATCATAAGGTGGATATTCAATAAAAAAGTAATGCGCCATTTTCTTTGAATAGAATATTATATAACTTTTGATATAAATTGTAAAATTTGCACACTATCTCAATGGCAAAATACAGTGCTACACCGTTGATACTTGTACCACCTGATTAACAATTACCTGCTTTTTGCAAATAAATGTAATTTGTATTTGTATTTATAAGGATTTTAATACAAATTATTGTAGAAGAAATCAGTTAAATTCTTTGACTTCGAAAATCCATTTTATTTTATATTGAATGAAGATAAAGTTTTATTCTATACAAAATACCGGGTTTGGTACTAATATAAACCAATCATACATGGCAGCACTATTACCTGCTCCTAAGACAGTTTGCCTCTGTTAGTACTCGTTGCGCCATCTAGGAAATATTACAGGAACCGTTTCAAGGAAAACGCTTTCCCTCTAAAGCGAAAGCCTTCATGTGGTCGAAGTAGATATTATACGTAATAGTACAATTACACTACCACAGATGCCGTTACTTGTATTGAGTTTAACATAACGGCCGTTTCTGTTAAATGATAGGCAGAAATGCAGTTGATGACTGCGTGAAGTCTAATTAATGTAATAGAGGGTCGAGTCAATTGTCACTAATTGAAAAATTATTTTATGTCTCTTTCACTTTAGGAATTAAACTACATTACTTTACACATACAATACATTAAGCGCATGCAACCACAACTTAAATATAGTCAGTGTGTGTTACTATATGTAATAACTAGCTGTGCCCGCGACTTCGTTCGCGTGGATGTCGGAACTTAACAATGTATTTTTTAGTGAGACCAAATGCACTTAACCCTATTTTATTCTAAAATAAAAGAATTTTTCTAAAATAAAAGTTGCCTAAGTTACTCCTTATTACATCAGCTACCTGCCAATAAAAGTCCCGTCAAAATCGGTCCAGCCATTTCAGAGATTAGCCTATACAAACAGACAGACAGAGACACAGACAGACAGACAAAAATTGTAAAAAATGTTATTTTGGTGTATGTACCGTATATATATTCATATGCATGTAGTAAAAAACGGTTATTTCAATATTACAAACAGACACTCCAATTTTATTTATATGTACCTATAGATGTATAGATAAGCACGGTGAGTATCAGGTAACCCCTTAAAGTACAAAATAGAATTTGGAACTTCCTTTTTTATATTATAGGTCTTCCTCATTGGCCTTGCTAGCGGTCACAAAGCAGCTGCTGAGCGTGAGGTTTTAGGTTCAATTCACGTCCAGTCGGGCTCTGTTAAAACCATGAAAACAAACCGTATCTTTAAGTTTCATATTTCAAGGCTATAAGTAGACATATTTTTTTTTTATTTTCCGTAGCTACGATGTAAGCTGGTGTTGATGAGGATCCGGCCTAACTCCTCATTATATGTGTAAGGTCTATAGCCTATTATATGATGGTAATATAATGTCAAACCAATATTTCAAGCAAAAAATGAAAATGATATTCTTTATTTAATTTATTAATCAACCAACAATATGTTATGTTTGTATTGGGCGAGCTTTTATAGTAAAATTAGGAAAGATATACAGTTTGGCGACGTCAAACCGTGCGCGGCCGGTGCAGAACGCATCATATTGGTCGTATGCTAGCTTGGTGCCTATGAACGAGACTGCGAAGATGCACACGAGGAGGAGGGCACAGACGGTCGGACAGAGGATTGCACCCAACTTGTTCGCGCGGTCCGACCTTATTGACCCAATCTCTGAGTCAGTGATGCTGTGTCTTTCGGATGCCTTTGTCATTACTGAAATAAAGATGGAATTTTATTGAGATTATTTTGATAAAGGGTCTAGACTGGTCCTGAGTTCGGCTGTATGAAATCCAAAAGGGCAGATGTTTTTGTAAATTAACTAGTAACAAATATCTGTATGATTTAAGGATAGTTGTTTCGGGTTTGGGTCTTTGTGTATGTGAATACACACCGTACCTCGGAAAGCACGTAAAGCCGATGATCCTGCGCCTGATCTCTATCCAGTCGTGTCGGATTGCTGCTTGCTTGAAGGAATCTGTGTTTGCGCACACACTTTTGCTCTATAATATCTCCTGCAAAGCTGGCTAATCTCCGGTGAGATTGGCCGCCGTGACCGAAATTCGGCCAGGAGGACAATATAAACGTAAAACTTAAGGGGAGGACTTTGTCCAGCTGTAGGATGCCACAATAAAACAATAACTTGACGTTCTTCTTTCCCGTACATCTGCTCGTGCCTGACAGGGAGGGCACTGTGACTATGTGTCTGAATGCAAACTGTATCAATTTAGCAGAATACAGAGGGTCGTCGTGTGACGAAGCGTGGGACGTGAAGTGACAATTTAAGAAGTGGATCTACTTATACACAAAGGAGCCTATTTTAAATTTATAGTGATAATATCATATATTTCTTGATTTTATTAATTTTATGTGTAATTAATTTGTTATATCGTAACTGAACAGGTAATTAAGTAATAAACCGTGAGAATCTTGCTATATTCGATGACCATGAAAGGATCTAAGAGTTAGGCTCACGGTATGAACTATCATAACAGATAAAAAGGTCCCTATGTACACTAAAACAAAGTGAAAGTAAACAAGGCCTTAAGGAAGCTTTATATATTACTAGGTGACCCGACAGAGGTTGTTCTGTTTACCTGGTCTTCAGTTCATACAAAACAACCATAAAAAAGCTTTTTAATTTTACTCGAATTTTCTACGCAACTTTTCTTTCACAAAAAATCTTATTCGGATCATTACGAAGATTTAAAAAAAATTGCCTAATCGGTCCAGCTATTTTGAAGTACTAGATTTTCGAACAGAATTAAAATTTTATTTATTTAGAAGACATAATTATATATTAGTAACATTTGAAATATGATGATTTAATACCCAAAATATTGGCAACTTTATACTAATGTAGATGTTCCTGGAATTTCGTCTAGGTAATAATATATTTTACATAAACTTTGTGTGCCTATTTCAAACCTTGAATTGAAAAACCCTTTCTAAGCATATGCTTACACTCTCTGTGGAACCTGTCTGCCATATTTGGAGTTTATTTATAGTTTCTGAGATTTCGTGAGTTTATAAATATAGCTACTAAGTATATATTATACAAGTTCAATCAAACATATATCATAAAAAAGGAACTAAATAAACTTACTTTTTCTTAACCTTTTGTGAATTATATTGTATGTAAATTAATGTACTGAATTAAAGAACATTTTCGTCAAAAAATTATGCTTGTACAAAAATGTCAGTGTCATTAGTATTTTATTTGTATATATTTTTTTTATTTTGCACAGTTTGCGGTCTGTGGAGTTCTAGCAGTTTCAATCATAGATGCAGCGGCGTGCACAGAGTTTTTAGATAGGGTGGGCAGAACAATTTAAAAGCTTACTTACCAGTAAGTCCGTCTGTTCGTCGTCTTGTCGATTAAATAATGATGTATGTGATTTGCCACCTCAAATATCTGAAATATTTATCTCAGTTATGTAGGATAGGCAGTGTGTTTTTGTCTTTATGAACCGCACACCACTGCATAGATGATGTTATAGACTAATCTGGATCGCAACTTGGAGCCTACTCGCAACAACGTTGAAACAAAAGGTGAACACTTTTTAGCATCACGCATGTATTCCCCGAAGGGTTAGGCAGAGCTGTACATCCACATTTCGAAGATGCCGTCATTTACCGGGCACAGTTTCAGACTCTGTGCTTCTACAGAGCTTGAGGAAGTCAGTTTAGTAACTATAATTTTATATGAAGTGTCAAAACTGTCTGTACTTCGGTCATGAGCGTACGAAAGTGTACCAAAAAGTAAGATTTCGCAGTTTCGACCTGTACCCTTACAAATTCGGTTTACTACATCGAACGTGTTCGGCGCTTGGATGAGAGCACAAAACGGACCAATCGGAGCTCCGAACGCGTTTGATGTAGTAAATTGAATTTGTCGAAAGAAACTTATACTAGGGCCTCTGGGTGTAGCACTAGTTCAATGAAGGTTGAGTTCAATCAATTATATTGTATTATTAAACACTTACTTCTACATTAAGAGTGTCGTTTAGCTGTCGGCTTCTGACAAAGTTGTGTAAACAATATCAAAAAAATGAATAAAAAACGTGACGACCTAGTTTTTTTACTTTTGTCTATAACATATGAAAAATATTTTCATGTTTAGTGGGGTAAAAACGTTAACGCATTTTGTATGAAAACTTTTAACTAAACTATATTCTTAAAACTCAATATTTTGATATTATTATATATTTTCACTGTTAGTACATTGTAAATAGCAGGCTGGATTTTATAATTGTAACCAGTGGATGGTAATAGGGCAAATTCCATTGCTCTTATAACATGCCATTTATTAAAATATTGGTGTGCTGTGGGCGTATCACGTTAAGTATCTACAAATCTGCCTAACCTTTTAAGAAATACACGCGTGATGCTATGTTAATACGCTAGTAAGATATTTTACGCTAAAGTGCTAATATGGCCTACAAGTTGATCTAAGAGGTTTCAGGGTGCACCAAAACAAAGGCGGGGGCAATAGCGGGGCATGTTTCATTCGAATTTGATTTATGCGCATTTGTATACATTCTTTATGAGATGCATAGATGCATGGCTGTGCCCGACAGGGTCCATAATTCGATCTCATAGTTTTAACGCTTATTCTTGGAAAACTATTGGTTAAAATCATAAAATTTATACGACTATGTATTTATACGTATCTGCTGATACTATGTGTAAAATTGGTCAGGATTTCTATCTATATTTCGTCTAAAAATTGCTTTTGAATTTTATTAAGAGTATCCATCTTTTTTATGCTGACTGTACGAGTCACGAGCACAAAAATGCATACACGTAGCGACGTTTAAAAGTGAATTTTATATAAATAACTAGTGATTCAAATCTAAAAATATTATTTATACAAAACAAAACAAAGAATATAAATACTAGGTTTGCGTTTAAAGATTTTCCAACAAATATTTTTACTAAAATTTACTTTGAATGTTCCATAAATGTATACATATTTCTGCTCGTCACTGAACGTTCAGCGCATGCGCACTCTGCTTCTTCAGCCGCACTATGAACTGTTGATTGATTATAGTTTCAACCACAGGATGAGAAAATCTCATAACATAGATGATTTACACGAATCTTATCTTTTCTATTGTTACAATGTACATATTCTATATAAGTAGAGATATGACGTCACGAATTTCTGTATTGTTGAGACATGATAAAGATGCTTTAAGTCCGTAAATTCTTTAGAAAATTAACCGTCTAACATTGCGGTCAGATGGGATTACCTCTTAACTGGCCGGAATCCATAATTTCACTGGTGATTCTAATACGCTGTTCTAGGGTTACTCCTAGGGTTGGTTTCCAGTCTACCAAAACCAGGGGGTCTACCGCGTAACACTGGTAACAATCGATAACTATACTGGCGCAGGAACCGCCCGACCACATGAACAATAGATATTCTATTTGTGTCGCGTCGCTTGGCGGGTTAAATAATTTCACTCCGCTTTCAGCTCCCGACAGTATGCCAGTTGCCATAGGCGTAAGTCGAGCCACTGGTAATTCAAGCGGCACCAAACTGTGGAAACTTTATACATTTACCTTTAGGGATTTCAAAGCTCAATTTCTGAGAAATCTTCGAAAATAATCGAGGGCAAATTATCTATTGTTAGGGCTGTACAATGGGCGGATTAAATACGAAATATGTGTTAACCTTTAATACTGCCTCTTTGGTCTAGTGTTCGCAAGCACGGCTGTTGAACGTGATGTCCTGGGTTCGATTCCCGGGTCAGACAAAGTGTTATTGGGCATTTCTGTATGGAAATTCTCAGTAGCAGCACGGAGTCTGAAACTGTGGTACATGACAATAGGTTCGCCCCCTATTACAAGGCACTCAATAATAGCGTCGGCCAAATGTGGGTGTACAATAGTACTCCTGTGCCTAACCCTTCGGGGAATACAGGCGTGATATTGCTTTAATACTTATTATAACACTAAGTACAGGTTAGTATAGTTGTGATTTGATTGTTTCTGTTTATTGTCAGCCAGATCCAGTGGCATGATATCACTTCTGTCTGGCAACAGTGGCAATAAAAGTTATAAACTATATCGATAGCTCTTTCTGTCTTATAAATCGATGGTAAAAATGATCACGATGACATATTTTTACAAAGAAACATGTCACATGCACACACAACCAGACCTGAAACAGCTGTCTGTAGATCATACAAATTAATGTTCCGTGTGGGAATGGAACCCACGACACTTAGCGCAGAAAGCTAATCACTTACCCACTGTGCCATTCGTGCCGTCAACATCGGAAACAGTCTATGATTGTATTTGTAATGTCAAATAAGCTCCGCAATCCTTTTAATATTATCCCTTTAATTTTCCTTTTAATTATCCTTTTAATACATATAATTAAGCTATGGGGAACAGGAGTGGAATTCCTTCGGAAAGCCGTAACGTGTGTTGTCGCCTTAAATCAAATAAAGCAAAGAGTACTGTAAAACGGGGTGAATAGGGATGCAGGGGCGAATAGAGACAAAACTATGAAATCATTTCAACCTTGGAATAACTTCGTTTGATGCCAACAAGGACTTCAAGATTAATTTAAAAAGAATGAAGTCCTTGTAGATAAAAATCTGTGTGCATTCAATGTTGAAATCCTTTCAAAGATTTATTTCTATTCACCCCTGCATCCCTATTCACCCCGTTTTACGGTATAGTACAATAATTGTACTGCTAAAATAAGGTTAAAATCTATCGATATTAAATCCTCCTTTTACAATTTTAACATGTGGCTTTCTTACTTTTTGGTTTAATCCGATTGACAGATTGTGATGTCAAATTGTGCTCGCGAAAAGCTTAAACGAATTAGATTTTATAAATATTATTACAGATCTAGTGTACTAATTTTACAGATACCATAATCGCAAGAGTTTTATGATAGTTAGGTTTTAAAGATCCGTTTGTTTTCATAGAAAGTGTTATCGGTGCCTTCATCAAGTATTTTTTATGTTTGTCTTGATCTCAAAGGATTGTCACAAGCTATCAGAGAGCCAGAAAGATATAGGTGGTTTTTTTTTTACTTATTATGTTGTGTTACATCCGAAGGTATAAGTAGAGCCAGTATGAGCATATTCACCATAAAATTCAACACTCCGGGCTTCTACGGAGAAGTTCCTGACGCAAACACCAAACTACGCTTTGCCTGAACATATACCAAGTCTGCGTTTTATTGAGCGTGACACCGTTAGGATCAATTCACACGAACGAACAGCGTGCGGCAGCGGCTTTTTGAGGCAAAATATTACAAATCATTTTGAATCTTATCTACGTGATTAAAAAGTTCATAGTTATTTGAAGACAAAGGAGGGGCAACGCGACTCCGCGAAGCTGCACGAGCCTTCTAGCGCCGCACTGCCCCTTGCGACGACGCGCTCAGCCACTTGCTCTTACGGCCGCTACACGCCGCTGCTCTTTTAGTGTGAATTGACGCTTATGAGCTTTGAAAAAAAAAGTCCTAAATAAATGGATAAACTTTGTCATGTAGCACAATGAGTTGGTGGTTCTAATAATTATCTAAGATCCTGATTTCAAGTTTAGACCAAAGAGGCAGTATTTCATATGATCACTTGTAGAGAGGATCAGATCAATAATGGTACAAATTTTACAGTTATAGAAAAAAATGCGGTACGTTCTTTACTTCCTGGTGTACTCTTGTGTGCTGATCGGCGTCTTCATTTCGTTTCTGTACCTGATGACAGTTGTGGACCCTGGTCTACTGAAGCTACCCGAAAAAGCCGTCAAGATGATGAAGGCTAATACTGAAGATATACAAGAGGGTGTGGGGGAATTGGTAAGAAGGAGTTGTGTCTCCTTTCTGTAACAATAGTAATAAATAAATATAAATTCAACCCATTACTGCCCCACTACTGGGTAAGGGTATCTTCTAAGAATGAGAAGGGATAGTCCTTAGCCCACCACGCTTGCCCGGTGCGGGTTGGCGGACTTCACACAGCATCGGGAACTTTATGGACCCTCTCAGGTGTGCAGGTTTTCACACGATGTTTTCCTTCACAGTAAACGCAAGTGATAATCAAATTATGATTTGCGCACGATTTCGACTAGTCTGAGGTGCGGGTCAGGTTTGATGCAGACCCTTCTGCATGGAAGGGAAGCATTCAACCGCTAGGCTATCACTGCTTATGCTAAAACCATAGTAAAATATTTATTGATTTATTATTCCTCAATAGCCTATGTTATCCCACTCCTGGGCAAAGAACTCTCTCCCTTTTCTCCATTTCTCGCGATTCCGCGCTGTATCTAACTATGGCTAAGTATTTCATGAGAAAACATATCTGGTGACCCTCATCTTGTTAACATATCTTTGTTGGTACATATGTACATTCAGCGCATTCTAGGCAGTCATGTAAAATGAAGCCGACCCCATCTAGTTTAAAAAAGACGTGTAAAAGTGATTGAAAAATCCTAATTGCATTTCATTTCGATTCAATGATAATCACTCATCAAGTTTTGTTTTACAGCCTTCAGAGATGTACATTGACTTCAGTGAACTGCTGAAAAAATCCAAGGACATACAGATAAAAGTATAGAAGATTATATAATCTACCTACTATAATGTATATTAAGGTATTTGTAGTAACTATGTGAAATAAATAATAAATATCGACATTAAAAAAAAAAACAAAATAGATACTGTTTTTTTAATGTCATCCCCACACTAATATCTCTGCTGCACTTACACACCCACCTTGACTCGGAACAACTACCTGAAACCCATACCAATATTGTTTTCATACGGTAATCAAATTTATGACGTGCCAGCCACTGCGCCAACCGTGCCGTCAAAGTTTCTTATATAAAATGATCTTTTAACGATTTCTCATTTTTTGTCACACGTCCTAGAAATTGAAGATTCGTGACATTCACCAAAACTCGACGTGTCACCTTCTCAGACTTGCGAGCAATCGGGTAAGTGCCGTGCTCCCACAGAATGCCTCTCTATACGAATCATATAAAGATATATTTATTTTGCAAAAGATGAGTGAAAATTACGATTGTATATATGGTCAAATTATTCAGTTAAATTTTTTGTAAACATGTATGTTATGCCACAAAAATATAACTTGATGTATAAGTCGTATGTATGAGAGTACAGTCCACAGAAAAAAGATCATCCGAAACATTCTCCTAAGCTGTATTAACAGGTGGCTATAAAATATGTTAAATGGTTTAGTGGACAATTGCATAATGTGTTTGGGAATTTTATTATAATCTGGCTGGTACCCGGCGCGTTGCTGCCGTAGAAGAAATTAATAATGCCCTTTCAAATACATTTGCCGGTACGACACGCGCGCCACCTACTGTAAGTTAATTGTACTATACCTATATCGTGCAAGTGCAAGCAATAACTTGACTAAGTTTTATCGCAATTTGATTAACGGTATGGCAACGCATAAAATACGAACAAACAAACAAACATTGATATTTATATATTAGATTACTGGTGCTAAACGGAAAATACTCTTATGGAACAATTAATTGCTTTCCATGACCCAAGTTTGTCTAAAAAAATTATAAGAAGGTCGGCGAAAACAAGAAGATTATGACCATAGACTAAAAAGAATACTAAGGTAACTATCAAACATAATACTTATCCAGCAAACTCAGAACATTAGAAATCCTAATCTATGGCTACTATCACGTCAAAATTTGACAATCATTTTCTTTAGATATTTTGTTAAATGGTCGTATCTTGATCTATACACATTTTTTGGAGATTTTTTACATTATCTATAAACTAATCACAGGTTAATAAGCCATTTTTCTAGGTAAGCGAGACAGAGAGACCTAAGTCCAATAGGTACATACACATAGAACTTTGCGGGCCAACTATTTTGGTTCTCATATAATCGGGCATATAATACGAAGTCTAGCGAGTCCACGTTAGAAGATAATTTGTTTAGTATCGCCGTCATCGAAATAGATTAAGAGGACTATATGACAAGGGATTTTCCCTCAAGGGTCCGCTTCATGTTAGAAACGTAAAGCGAACCCTAGAGGGGAAGTACCTTAAATACTGAAGTCAATTTTAGACTAGTGATTTTTTTAAGTTCAGGCAATTCCTTCATTCATTTTTGAAAAGTTGCTCGCCTGTCGATTTGAATCAATAAAAATTCGATAAACATTCTGTATTTTTATGGCACCAATTTATATAATGTAATGATAAATTAATATACTGAAGCAGTCATACAAAATATGTAAAATGCATGGTATACCCAAAAATCGTGACAATTCAAAAATAGAACTTGCTAATGGTTAGTTCATGTTAATTTTATTTATTATCCACATTGACCATTTTGGCTGACTGTACGTTATGCGATCGTGTATTACGTGATGTACCTCTGAGGCCTTAGTGTAAGTTTCTTTAAGAAGAAGCTCCGAACGCGTTCGATGCCTTAAATCGAGTTTGTCGACAGAAACTTGCACTAGTGCCTCTGTTTACTAATATACCTTACTTTAACTTTGCGGTTTTATGCTTTTCGCTCACTTTGGAAGATGGGTAAGGGTGTAGCATTTATCGCACTAGGCTGTACTATAACAATAATACTTTTTGGTGCCATGTGTTACTTAATGGATGGAGTAAATCCACCTCCACTGAGCCAGGAACCAGGCAAAGATGAGACACCTTTTAATGAACTAAAGGTAAAAACAAATTTTATTTTTTTTGGTTTATTACATTCAGCGTTATTTTAATTTGTTATATATTTCTTTTACATTTTTTTTAGTTTGAAAACGTGATATTTGACGATAGCCCACTGGACAGAGCACATTACGGCTTAGAGAAGACTGAAACTAATAATATAGAATTTTTTTCAACTGACTCCTCCTTAGGATTTATCACAACTGAAAATATCAGCAGCACTTGGAAATATACGACAGAAAATATGAAAGAAGCAATTTGGTTTATCACTCCTACAGTTTCAATAGATAATCTATCCATGGCCACAGAGACGATCAACATAACGACTGTTATAATACCATCCGAGGAAACAGATAGTACCAGTGCCAATATATCACTAATAGATCACCCAGAATATGCTCCTGTGAAAGGTCATAGAAGATCCATAAACGATTTAAAAAAGCTTGGAGATAATACGGATTCAGGATCTGTAATATTAAAGATTATAGATGACAGCGGGCAATCCAGAATTGAAATTAAGCTAAATTCTAATGATTCCTTCAAAAGAAAAAAAAATAGGGAGAACAGGAACAAGAAGTCTAGATTCAGTATGTCATTGCAGACCAACAGTAAAGACCGGGTTAAAAGTAGTGGACTTGCAAAAGACACTGTTATAAGTATAATGCCGAACGATTCTGTAATTGTCGACGAATATGATGATAATTTGAATGATGAAAATAAAATTGGAAATAACTCGGTCGAAGACAAAAAAGTAAATAAAACTGAAGATATTATTTCAAATATTTCTAACTTGGAAAATAATACAGTGCACAATATGACACGAGAGGATAAAGAGTTGCTTATAAAACTTAAACAAAAAAAAATTGAAACTAAAGAGATACCGATTTACAAGGAAATGCATAAAGTATTATTTGATAGTGAAACGATACCTATGAAGCACTCTAATACTAAAAATAGATATTTTGATAACATGAACAATGAATCATTAAAAGATGGAAAGAAACTCAGTAACGTAAGTGACGAATACGTTACTGAACTTGATGGTTATATTTTATCAACAAGTACAGATTACATAGATACTACAACTATTCTGACTGAAAATTCAACGTTACTAAATGAATATTCAGTTGCCCAAATACTAACTACTCATAATGAAAATTTTACAACAGAAATAGTAAAATCAACTCCCGAAATGAAAAATTCATCTGATGCATTGAAAAATCAAACTTATGAAATACATAATTTAACATTAGAAATACATAATACAAAGAGTCAAAAAGAAAATGAAACTAATGAAATAGATAATTTTACTGTTGAAAAAGATAATTCAACTGTTGTAACACATAGTTCAGTTATGGGAATAGAAAGTTCAACTATTGAAACAGAAAATTTAACCACTGAAACAGAAAGTTTAGGTGTTGAAACAGTAAGTGACAATGTCGAAACAGAAAGTGACACTGTTGAAACTGAAAGTGTAACTGTTGAAACAGAAAGTGAACGTGTTGAAACACAAAGTGACAATGTTGAAACAGAGAATGTCACTGTTGAAACAGAAAGTGCAACTGTTGAGATCGAGAATTCAACAGTTCAAGGTGAAGCTTCAATATATATTAATAATGTAACGATACCTTTTTTGACTAAATATAAAAATAACACTCGTGCTATTCAAAATGAAAACAATTCGACAATATAAAATATAGAAATTAGTTTTAATTTTAATCATTAAATATGAGGCACTTCTTAGACACTTTGATACAAAACTTTTTTAAAGATGTAACTGAAAATTCGGTTTTGTTCAACCATTTTTGAGGTAGGCGAGTGATATAATTCAAGTACACATATTGACATAATATCTAATGGCACAAGGAATCCTAGGACTCACAAAGTTGATTACATATGGAATTTTTTGTGACTATGAATATAAAAAGTGAATAATTTTATTTTATATAAATATATTATTACGATAATGATTACACGATATTTATAATGATATGTGATATAATTTTAGTATAATTTAGTATTTTCATTTCATAGTTAAATATGATGTGTAACTGTCAACTGTTTCTCCCTCTTGCGGGTATTAAATATAGTTTTGACTTTTGTGATCGTAATGTCCTAGATTTGATTTCCAAAGTACGCAAAGTATTATTCAGTTTTTCTCCTAGGAACATTTTAGTAACACTTCAAGGTTTGAAATTAAGTCCGATAAATCGGATTTAACTCTGACATGCACACTCCTACCCTTCTCTGATAATATTGTTCTCTACCAACTGACGGTACTCTTAAATTAGTCATCGACCCACAGGAACACAGTAAGCTATCAACAGGACATCTTGTAAGCCACTTTCTACACAAAACCACACTATATACGAGTGCAAGATGATCAAATATTATACCAATTCCAAGATTTGCAATAAGCTTTTAAAACGTATTCGGCCTTGCAATAAATTTTTAAACACTTAAATAAGATAGACTGCATTTACATTGTACAATAAAGTTAAAATTAATAGGTGTTGTACGAGACACGTGTTCGGTGCCGGTTGCCACAGCACGAAACGACTTTATCAATCAGTGAATGTTGGACCGAGTTGCGAAACACTAACCTATGTTTAAACCTTTTGCTTTGAATTTGTTGGATTGGCCTTATAATCAGTTTGGTAAAGTAAGGTACTTGTATGGCAGTACTCTAGAACCAGATGCGGCTTCGCATGTGCTGGAGACGGCTATTATGAACAGTGTCGTTTAGTTGGAGGAACCTCTCGCAGTTCTCTTTGCTCCTTGGAAAGCATTGTCATTACACAAGTATAGCTTTACAACGGCTTGTCTGCTCCAAAGGAGGCCTAACTCTTTTGATCTAAACTTAGTTACTGCTCAAAGTTCAATTCTATAATAAATACATTATATACGTACATCTATAAATCGGCTTGAATTCAATTCCGTTTTAAGTAATCTGCAGTAAAACGCATATTTCTTCATCATAAACTTTAAAGAAATCATCTCTAATCTATGAAGCGGCAAAATTTCGCAACAAATTGCAAAACATTCGGAGTGATGAATGCTCGCTTCGTAAACGCGAAATGGAACCATTGTTCTCGTAGCTTTGCAAACGGATCTCATACTAGGCAGGTGACACACTGTGAAGATACTTTTTAATATATCTGGCTTTATCGCATAGCATCAACCCTGTATTCCCCGAAGGGTTAGGCAGAGGTGTACTATTGTATCCACATTTCGCCGACATCGTTATTGAGTCCCATGTGATAGGGGGACAAACCTAATGCCATCTACCGGGCAGTTTCAGACTACGTGATGCTCAGAATTTCCATACAGAAAAACCCAATAACACTGCCTAACCCGGAAATCAAACGCAAGACCTCACACTCAGCAGTTGCCTGTGACCACTAGATCAATTAGAGTCTTGGCTTCTGGCTTTATATTTCTTTAATATTAGATGCGGAACATCCTAGGTCGTTGATTTCATTACGAACTTTGGTGCCTACATTTCCACTATTTCCAGCGATTTCGGTAAAATCAAGAAATTCACGATATCCGTATAAAAATAAAACATGAAAATCAAGGGTGGTGCCTAAGATAAAATTTAAAGGACATCAACACCGCAGGTTTACTGTTAAACATGAGCTATTGTAAGGCTATAATATTTTATAATCTTTGTGGTGTATTACAAGCTTAACTTCATAACTCAAATTGAATTGTGGTTTCGTCTCACGATAATCGATGAGCTTTGTGAAATAATTGCGAGTTTTTGCGTGTTTATTCCCTAATGAGTTAGTCAGTTCGACTTTTAAAGTCTTTTCTTTATCGAAATTATGCGTATGCTTTGTTGTAAAAGACTTTCTATTTGGTTTAGTATAGTTTGTAAATACAGCAAAAATTTAAAAAGTGTTTTCCATATTTGTGCCAGCATATCATCACATAGCATCACGCCTGTATCCCCAATGAGTTAGACAGAGGTGTATTATTGTGAAACCACGTTTCGCCGATGCTGTTATTAAGTGCCATGTAAAAGGGGGCGAGCCTTTTGCCATCAATCGGGAACTGTTCTAAACGCCGTGCTGCTACTGAGAATTTCTATACTGAAAGACCCAATAACACTTCCCGACCCGGGAATCCAGGACCTCACGCTCAGTAGCCGCGATTGCGACCACTAGACCAATGAGGTTAAACAGTAACTAAACTGTCAAAATTATCAAATACTGAAAAATATAAACTTTATTAGAGTTTTAAAGAAACCTACTTTAATCTACCTAAAGAAAAGATTCACCTATGGAAATGTTTCTCATCATCTGCCTAGCCTTTTCCCAACTACATTGGAGTCGGCTTCCAATCTAACCGGTTGCGGCTGATTAACAGTATTTTATACAGAGCGAATGCCTTCTGACCTACGTCACGCAGTAACTGGGAGACACTGATACTCTAAGGTTAGACTGGTCGTCAGAGTTTTGGGCTGCTGACACTCGTAACGACTGTCATATGACACCCGGGACCAACTGCTTAACGTGCTTTCCGAGGCACGGAGGGGTCTTGATGTGTGAAATATACCCGTCCAAGGACTGACCGCGGCAAGCGCTGCTTAACCTCACAGATCGACCAATCTGCGCAGTAGCTATGTAGTTACGAGAGCCTCTCAGAAATGTTTCTATAGGTATAAATCTTTAGTCTATTTTTGAATTCTATTACATTACCTATTTAAAGTTGGTACAATATTACACAATTATAAAGCTTAGGCTACATAGAGGTCTGCATGGTTCTTGCTAAACTTCAAATATATTTGCGAAATGTTCTCGCTGGTTACTCGGTGCATAGCGCTAACGAGATTGAGAAGCTTGCCTTTAGAGATAATAATCGTTTTTGCGAACTGAACAAAACGAATCTTGGCTTCTTTTAATAATATAAATATAAGTTTTTTTTATATCTTTGCCCCACTGTTACAACACATATACATATTCACATACACAAAAATCCAGATCCGAAATAACTATCAGAAGATCATACAAATATTTGTGCTGTGTCTGTTTGTGAATCGAACCCGCGACGTTCCACAGCAGTCGATCTCTCAACCGCTGCGCCAACCGTGCGTATTTATTATGTTTATCCTCCAATAGAGGATACAGAAATTACGTAAATTATCAGCTAATTAAAGGAGATCACAATATGCAGTTATCTCTAGGTGAAATAGGAAAAAATAGATTACAATTAAATTAAAAACTAGTAAAACCAAATACAAGATCAAAGCACAAGAACAAGAAAACAATGTAATCACAATACTTTAGAAATAGAAAAAATAAGAGAAGACAATAAGAAAGGAGTACAAAACAAAACCGTTTATGTTACAATTGCTTTGGAGAATAATGATTTCAACTGCCTTATTTACATAGACATTACAGGATGATTTAATTTTTATACTAAATATTAAATCACCTGTAAGGATAGGAATTGAAGGTTTACAACGTGCAGATCATGCCGTCGAGTGTCCGTGGGTGTTTTATCATAAAATGATGCATAAGAAGGTATTAGATATGTTTAAAATCTTCCTGAAACCCCTACCTAGATTCTCTAAAGAGTTTGAAGATCAAACAGACCTAATAAGAGTTCAGTAAAACCAATTAATATAAGAACTAAACGAAGCAATTACGTACATACTTCAAAAATATTGTTATTTTTTATGTTTAACCTAACTTCTAAAATGACCTTTTATGAATTTACCAAATCTAACTCTTCCTTTTAACCCGTCAAGTGATGGAAATGAAACACAATAGAAATCCATTTACATTCGTTGCCGGGCGCCGCGTGTCTCTTAATGAATTAATTCATTACTAATAAAAACATCTAACATCACGACCGTGCATAGCAACAAAACGTTCTAAAATAATTTGGGTGGCGCGCCGCGGCTGCGCGAGAGAGTGGCGCGCGTTCCCACGTGCGCGCCCGCCTGCCTTGAACGACCTTGCCGATCGCCTGGTTTTACTTGCAACGAATTGCACGTTCACAAGATATAGGAGACGGCTTTTAATATTAGTAGACAATATCGAGCGCCTTGGAGGCCTGGCATCACTTTGGGAGCCGAATACAGAAAGCTGCTTGAACAGAGACTCAACAAGTTTCGAACACTGAGATCAGTTGGTGTATACGGGCAGACGGCCTCAAGAGCACCATTGGTAAATGGCTAATCTTTTTACTACGGCATGAGCGATTCCGATGTGATAGCTCGGAACGCTTCTACAGAACTCACCCTCAGAACAAAAGTAATCTAAGTCAATAAATGTAATTTTGTAGAAAATGATTAAAAAGTCTTCAAAAAGTATTCTTTTTAAGGTCAGTTGAGCAAAATTAGAATTTTGAGTTATGTCACTTCCATTCTAAGGTGCGAGATCATTACAACCTGTAAAGGTTGTCAACTAGAACTGCATTAACTCTCTTAGCCTGCGTTTACTACATGCGTCTACTGCGTCTACTACATGACGAAACAAAAGCTAATTATACCAGGTATTTCGATTAGGTGAAATTGAGGCGTAGGAAAAAAATCGTTTTTTGTTCCTCGTGCCAAATGGGACGTGTGTATAGCGTGGGTGTAGTGACGCTGTGGACTCAATACGTAACACCGAAGTCTTTTATAATAGGCAACCTTGTGTTCTTCCGGAAATCGTCACTTTAGCTACTTCCAGATAAGAGTTAAGATTTAAATGAAACCCGTTTATATACTGACTCTTCGATAAAGTTTATTTCAATGTGTCAGGCCATAGTCAATTGGTACAATTTAGATTTTCTTGATTGGTCACAAATATCCCCGTTATTGATAAATAAATCTGAACAAGTAGTAATTACACACGTAAAATAGCGGCGCGGTAGACCGCGAAAGAGATGATGGAAAGAACTGGAAAAACTGGTCATCTTTTGCACGAAACAGAACGGCCTGAAAATCAAAAGCTAACAGTAAACAGTAAGTATAGTAATTTGCCCAAACACCTACTGTAATCCTCATGTTATACATGCAATTCTAACAGAATGTGCGAACAAAATTCTGACGCATCCCACATTTATTTAGTGGGGTCTAATTTAGTGACTCATTAGTGCCAAATGGTAAACCGCTGTCGCTGGGTTACTGGCACGCCGCCTCGTGTGGGCACACAGCTGATATCAAATTATATGTTATTTTCATTCATGTTCAAATCAGAAAAAAACAATCATTGTATGTATTTTGATAATTTGATTTGATAACTGCCTCATCAGTCTAGTTGTCTCAAGAGCAACTGCTGAGGGTGAGGTTCTGGGTTCAACTCCCGAGTCGGGCATAGTGTTATTGGGTTTTTCTGTATGGAAATTCTCAGTAGCAGCATGGATTCTAAAACTCAATAAAGGCATCGGCAAGATGTGGGTGTATAGTACATAATAGTACATCTCTGCTTAACCCTTCTAGGAATATAGGCATGATGTATTTTTCAGCAAGAAAATCGCGAAAGAAATTGTTCTCTCTCTGTCTTTTCCGTCAGAACTTATCAGAGGTAGGGATCAGTAAAAAAATATATGGTTTCTCATTCGACCCTCTATTGGCAATCGTTTTTTTTTTTTACTTGTAGATAATTTATTACTTATCAGCGTCACCTGGCGGAAAGAATGTAAAACATTTCCTTGCAACTACATTCAGCGAATGTATTTTAATGCAACTGGTTGCCAATGGAAAATAACCGTCACGACCCCGTTTCTTTGTTTTAATGCTTTTTTTGTCGCTACTCTCGCTTTGTCGAAAATATATAATAATATCGTACTTTCAGAACTATTATATTTTATTGATACGATACGATAATAAAACGAAAATTATGTAATTTTGTTTCGAACGTAATTAATGTCGCAAATGTGTTTAAGTTGGCAGCTAATTCGTTTGAAGGTGAGGTGGTTGGAATTGCGATATATACTTGTCTGTAATAATATTAGAGTTCAAAATATTCAAATAAATACTTAAATTAGGACTGCTGAGCGTGCGGTCCTGGGTTTGATTATTGGGTCGGGCAAAGTGTTATTAGGTATTTCTGTATTGAAATTCTCAGTAGCAGCACGGAGTCTGGAACTGTGCCCGATAGATGGCAATAAGATCGGCCTCCTATTATATGGGACTTAATAACGGCATCAACGAAATGTAGGTGTATAGTAGTAGGTACAACTCTGCCTAACCTTTCGAGGGGTATAGGATGCTATCTTATATTAAAATGGAAATGAGTGTACTCTATAAATTTATGGAACACGCTTCTACTGTGAACGGTAAATGACGTCACAGTTGGGGTAGTGGTTGAGCGATCGACTGCTGCGTTACGTGTCGTGGGGTCGGTTCCAGGACAAAACAAATATTTGTATGACGTACAGATAGATTTTTTGAGTGAATATTTGTATTTGTAAAGGCACCCACGATAGAGAAATATTCCTAGTATTGAACAACGTTATAATAAGAATGTAGATATACGTAACGATTTCTTTCAAGGGGGAGGTGCAACAAGCCTTCAGGGATGACGGTACCTGAGATTGTCTGGCGCACACTATCAGCCTCGCTATCGGTTTTCTTCAATAATAATGAATCTTAAACACGGCAGAAGAATTTAACTTAGTCATTTTCATTGTTCATTGGCATTGAAATATAATACTGTCCCAACTTTTCAAAGAATCGGCTTCATAAAATTAAATAAACAAATAAAAAACCCCAGGTCTTTCCGTTTTATTATTTTTGATTAAAATAAAGTTATGAACAAATTGTGAGGTTTCTTTTTAATTATATTGTTTGGAGCAGTTGTTTTTGATCCAACGATATGTTGGCTGCGTTGCGACCAGCTTTTCGAGGGAAGTAACTAGTGGGAGGTTGGGACACCGGTTTTAGGGTTCGTTAAGAGTTAGGAACGGATTTTTCCCTAACCTTTCTACTAGTGAATCCAGTGATCGCCTACCGGTGGAACGCTTGCCTTCTATTTACAAAGGTTTAAGCTTGAAGCCGGCCCGTATCTCTGAGATTTCGGAATCGTGTGCGGAATAATAAAATATCATAAAAAAAAATATTATAAATCAAAAAATAATAATTCACCGACATTTTGACTGTTTTTTAATGGAAAACCTGGAATCTTTGACTGGACTTTAGAAGGAAAATGTAGATAACGATATCTAATTGTCAGGTACAGAAAATAAATTTGCAGGTAAGGAACCCGTGAATATATATTTGTTCTTGACTCTCGATCTTTAGTAGGATTCCTCAAGATTCAGAGTAATAGTCAAAAAAAAAACTCGTTAAATTAGTTTGTTCCTAAAATAATAGAAATAGGAGGAAATAATATAATTTTTATTTAGTGAGAACAATAGATAACAAGTCAAGCATATGTTGTAAAGATAACCATTGAAAGGGCTATATATATGGATATATAAAAATATTTTTTGTAAGATTTGTACTGAACCAGAAGGACATAGGTTCGATCGCTGCTCGCGGTAGTATTTTTCTTTCTACAATTTACTACTTTAGGATTCGTTTTGCAGGCGTTATTGCGGATTAGATTAAATATAAGGTTTATATTTACTTACACCACTATATACACTAATCAGTGGCGTGCGGTGCATAAAGACAAAAAGACACTGCCTACCCTACATACCTTAGATAAATATTGATTATCAGATATTTGAGGTGGCAAATCACATACATCATTATTTAATCGACAGGACGACGAACCAATACCAACATGCAGTAGGTATTATTGATAAGTAAGCTTTTAATATTTTCTGACTACCCTGTCTAAAAACTCTGTGCACGCCGCTGACACTAATTAATCCTGCTAAAACTGGAGTATTTCTATTCTATACTTCATATGTATCAATCGTGTGATTTAGGTATTGTTTCCTACCGCTTTCATCGTTGGTTCAGAACTGAACAGATTGTAAATCAAGGGGAAAGCCTTTGCCCAACAGTGGGATTTGGCAGGCTAGCAGTAGCAGTAGTAGCTTTCTAAAATAATATGAGATCAACTTTATAAAAAACTGAAACAAAAACACCGTTAAACTCAGGAAATATCATAACAATCTGATATAGATTCATTTGTTTATTTATTTTTATCTTTTTCAAAACATTGCCCCACACTAGGTTTTCTCCTTTATCGTGGGTACAGTTTACAAACATACATGTCACATGCACACACAATCAGACCCGAAACAACTATCTGTAGATTATACAAATATTTGTTCCGTGCGGGGATCGAACCCGCGACAGGTAGCGCAGAAAGCTAATCGCCTAGCCACTGCGCCAACCGTGTCGTGTCGTCGTTAGTTCACAAGTCGAAACTAAATATTTTTTCTTTGGTATCAGGAAGTACATACAGTCCTAAACAATGTTCGGAGAACAATGGAAGAAATATTGTTGTTGATTTATATTAAATTCTGTTCTGACAGCAACAATCACTTGACTTTAATTAGTGCGTATTATTTTTAAGTAGCTGTTGAATGCGGATAGAGAGAATTGGCAACTGTTAATATTGTTTCGTTATAATTATGTTCCTTTCAATAATGTTGTTAAGAAAATTAAAATAACATAACAAAACTGTATCCCTGAATGGTTGGGCTGAGGTGTACTATTGTACACCCACGTTTCAACTGGGCACAGTTCCAAACTCCGTGAGAATTTCAATAGATTGGCGCAGTGGTTGAGAGATCGATTTCTCGCTACATGTCGCGGATACGATTCCCGCACGGAACAAATATTTGTATGATCTACAGATAGTTGTTTCGGGTCTGGGTCTTTGTGTATGTGATTATATGTATGTGTTTGTAAACGCACCCACGATACAGGAATTGTACCTTGGGTGGGGAAAAGCATTAAAAAAAAATACAAAATGGCTTTTAAATTAATAAATTGTTGATATTTTGAGAAAATTCAACTTAAATGTGTATGTACAGCTGTTTTGTTCGTTCGCGTTTTGTTTGCCGCCGGTGTAAATATAACTTTTTGATAAATAAATGAGGAATTGTTTGAATAAGTGTATTTCTTGTTGATTATCTTCACAAAAATACCAATATTATATTTTTTATTCACATTTGTAGTTAGTGGCAATATCTGAATCAGTTTAGTGAACCTTAATTCTCCAGACTTTACCAGTTAATATGTTATTGCTCATGTATATGTATAACAAACAAAATAAATTGTTTAAACAAATCTTTGAGTATAACATTTTCTGCATAGTATCTCAAAATCAATGTTTTTTTATTTCAACTCGGCCTTTTCAGGAACTTTTAAAAAGTCGAGACTCTAAGCGCACGGTTCCAAAGGGGGGTAGGTCCTATGGAAAAGAGACCGGCAAGAAACTCCATGCATACTCTTTTCAAAAACAAAAAGTTAATTTACAATTAATCATCTTAAAAACATGCATTATACATATAAGAAAAAAAAAAAACAAAAAGGTAATACTATCTAGAATACTAATAGGTAATGCAACTACAATCTGTCTGGTGTTGGTCATTTATCATATATTTCAATATTTGCATTCGGGGATAGGTTATATCCACATCAGTGGCGTGCGGTTCATAAAGACAAAAAGACACTACATACCCTACATAAGTCAGATAAATATTTATTATAAGATATTTGAAGTGACAAATTATATACATCATTATTTAAACGACAAGACGACAAACCAATACCAACATGCAGTAGGTATTTTTGGTAAGTAAGCTTTTAAAATTTTCTGCCTACCCTGTCTAAAAACTCTGTGCACGGTACGGTATTGGAGGGGTCCATGTGGATCAAGGGTCCACATGGACCCCTCCAATAGTTACAAGGAAAATACGTATTTGCGAAGTTGTGACGTTAAGTCTTGTCTAACGTTGGTACGTTTTTTATGGATATACGAAAACTCATATCATCATAATTATGAGCCTCATAACGCTTCAATTTCTAGTGGGTCTCTGTACAGTGTGAGAAAGATAATTAGTTTGCGAGAAGCATAAGAGGGCAGACTCTCGTGGTGAATAGACCAGTTCTTCGCTAATTTGTTAAGAATGCACTGGTCTATAACTAGGTAATATGTATCGTCACTTACCAACATAAAGTTGTCATAATCATCACACTTGGCAAATAGATTGGTGTAACAATCATGCGCAGCTGCCTCGCGAGCCAGTGTACTTGGGTGTGCCGCGCATAATGTTTGTTAAGTGACAGGACGATTTATAGATAGCCATCCTATAGCCCTATATAATAACTTTATACACGAGAAAACTTTTTCTCTTCCGGGAACCAACACGGTTGCTTTATGCATAGAAGATTTTTATCAGAAAATTCCCCAAAATAACTTGCAACTTGGCGCTTGAATAAACAGTGTCAATTTCAAGTGGTGTGGGTGTCACTTGTAACTTTTTCAATTTCCCTACGAAGGACACGTCGCCGTTGTGATGGAACTCAATTGAGATGAATGTATTCCGACACTGTTGAGTTTTTGGGTGCTTTTCTATGGGGGAATGTGATTGATTTACGTTTTAAAATATTTCTTTGGAAGTCTTAAATTTTCGTATGTATAAAGTGAAATTAAGTTAGTTGAATCTGAAGCCGAAAATAATAGTATATGTAGATCAGGGGTTCCCTAACTCTGTATCGTCGCGGTGTCACAGATCGTCTGCACTTTCAATGGACGAGGAAGACAAGCTGTTAGAACTATCCTGTGATAAGCCTAAAGCTACGATTTGATAAAGACAATTTTGGAGAAATATGTATATCCCAAAAATGTCGTATTTCAGTCCCGATTGGAGAAGTTATGCTCAGAAAAGCAAGCTCATCTATCATTGATTGTATTTACAATATTTTACTTATAAATAAAAAACAAATGTTAAGATTCTATATTATTTCTTTGAATAAAATAATCTAAAGCTGCACATACTCTACATCTTGTTTTAAAAGGGAGTCGCAAAAAAATTACAACTTGTAAAGGCAGTCATAGTATAAAAAAGGTTGGGAGCCCCTGGTATATGTTGAACGAAACTTTATAACTTGATATGATAGCTGTTATCCGCGACTTCTTCTGCGTGTATTTTGTATTTATAATCCAATTAGTGTTTTGTTGCAATAATGGTACCTGGCTTCCTCATTGTAAAATTTTATAATGTTAAGTTCAGTGTTTTAGTCAGGATGAGGTAACATAACATAACATGAAGAGAAAATAACCTTAACATAAATAAACATAACATAAAGATAAAGAGTATAATATCTATGGATAAGAGTATCCATGGAGTTTCTCGCCGGTCTCTTCTCCATAGGACCAACCCACTTTTGGAACCGCGCAACTAGAATCATAACGTTTTAAAAGCGCCTGTAAAGGCCCAGTTGAAATAAAAAAAAAATGACTTTGACTTTGAAATAGCATCACGCCTGTATTCCCAGAAGGGTCAGGCAGAGATGTACCTACTGTTGTACACCCACATTTCGCCGTTGCTGTTATTGAGTCCCATGTAATCGGGGGCGAGCCTATTGACATCTACCGGGCACAGTTCCAGACTCCGTGCTGCTACTGAGAATTTCCACACAGAAAAACCCAATAACACTTTGCCCGACCCGAGCCAATGCAGTTAGGCATTAGGCAGTCATTATACATAAGTATTTTACCTAAGTTTGAAATGTTTTCTGATCTTGTACGCACTAACAAGATACATAGCGCCGTAAAGATAAGAAACCAATTAAAACATAATATCATATCAAACATATGTCAATAATAGGGGCAGGTTTCAGTCAATGATCTGCAACATGTTATTGTAAAACATGACAAGTAATCTGATAAGTTTATTTTCTTGGCAATAAGGTTGAAAATTGAATGGAATTTTAAATTAATGCAGTTATAGGCAACTCGTGTTGTTGAAGATCAGATGTTTCGCTTTTCGGTCGGCGGGCGTTGAGATTTAAATTGCATTGGATGTTTTACGTTCTACTGTAGATATAAATAGGTACTTGCCTTTAGTATTACTACTGCCACTGTTTAAATGCCTCATTGGTCTAGTGATTGTAAGCGCGAATGTTTAGCATGAATTCTTGGGTTCGATTGTCGGGTCGGACAAAGTGTTATTGGGTTTTTCGGTATGAAAATTCTCAGTAGCAGCACGGAGTCTGGAACTGTGTCCTGAAGCCGACTCAATAACGGGATGGGGCGAAACCGGCGAAATGGTACAATAGTAGGTACACCTATGCTTAACCCTTCGGGGAATATAGGCGTGATACTTATGATTATGTTTTTATGATAAAAAAGAATTTCACATTACCAAGAAGGTCGTATTACACAATTTTCACTGGTATTTCTCGCGCGGTATAAAACCTTATAATTCCTTGTGCAAATATTAGTCGTTATATGAACACCGATCTGGTATTTTCGAGAAGGACCTTTAATATTACGTCACGAATGACGTCATTGTCCCGGATCAGTAGTTCTATTAAGAAAGGAAATACGCCGAAGATGCAACAACGCGTTTAAATACATTAGATTGCATTATACGATTAAACGGCGTTATCTCCTTGAATGTTTTAATTATCTCAATGAAGGCTGAATTGATTTAAATATCTTAGTTTTTTTTTAAAATACATTACAGTTTTCTTTTTTTTAAAACGTTGCTCCAGTCTAGTTATAATTCCTGTACCGTGGGTGCGTTTACAAACACATATATTCACGTGCACAAACAATCAGACCCGGAAAAACTATCTGTAGGCCATACATATATTTGCTCCGTGGGGGGATCAAACCCGTGACCCGTAGCGCAGGAAGTCTACTACAAATAGCTTGGAAGTGTGTCCGGGAAATTGCAGTAGGCTCGTTGACATGTGTCTTAATAACATCATCAGCCAAAAGACATCCACTACTGAACGATGGCCTCCCCCAAGGGGGGGGGGGGGTGCCATAATCCCCACGCTTGGCAGGCGGCTTGGGGATCGCAGTGGCTCACCAATTAGTGAGAGGATGCTGCTGCCCGTCCTCCGGTGTCTGGTCGCAGTTTTAAGACGTACCTGGGTCAATATCAATCAATAATAGGCTCGTGTGTCTTAATAACGATATCGTCGAAATGTGTGTAGCCAGAAGTCCTATTGCCCGATAATACTTCTGGCTAAGCCTTCAGGGAATATAAGCGAGATAATACGTTACGGTTAATACACGGAATTAATTTAAGTGATACCTTTTCTCTAGTGTAACACGTGTTATCATTGAGATCATTTTTGAAAGCAAGGCCGACATTGAATTAAAAATATAATTGTAATGAATTGCAAATTCCTTATCGTTGAGTTTATTAGGTTCTGAGATTTTTTAAGAATTTAGAATTTTTTTTGCTACTATATTTGAGATAATTTGGCGCACCTAGGGCTGTCAGACTAGATATAATCATTGCTACACATTAGAAAATAAGTATTAATTATTATAACAGCACTACGCCTGTAAACTCTGAAAGTTTAGTTAGAGGTGTACTTTTGTACACCTACGAATAACTGCGGCAAGCGCTTTACACATTTAGACTTTGCATTAGTGCCTTTCACACATTTAGATTTTGTCTATAAAGTTGATTCTCCCTTATTCATAATCGTGTTAAAACGTTTATATAATAAGGCGTATATAAAACATCAGTTTTTATTTATAAGTTATTGTTACTGAACTTAGAGCCGATTTTTTATTGGCCATATAAAATATATCTGGCTGTTAATTTGAAATTGGAACAGTTTTTGTATGCACTTAACACAGGAATTAACTTAACTTAGGTTTACCGAACATTTAATTCCTTATTCTCTTGATAAAATTTATCTGACGATTGAAAAATCAGCCCTAAGTTCAGTTAATACGTAACTATAGGGTATCCACGTAAAATAGATATATTTGTGAGATATAATTTGGTATACATCTATATTTTAATTCTAGTAAAATGAAAATCATAATTGATTATACATTTTATACAAAAAGTGACAGACGACAGCAGGTACACACTGCGAGTGTGCATCACACATTATTTTACAGCCACGTCTATGAAAAATAACTATATTTTACATCTTATTAAATGTTTTATAGGTATTGCAATTAATTATTCTTTATTAGTTCAGCAGTTACTTCGTTCATGTCAACATTACATGTCGTTTATATTTTAAATGTTAAACTATGATAATTAATTAATAATACCGCTATGAACTTTTATTTTATATTTTTCAGGAATCGTGGTTCTTACTGGTTAGCTTGTGACATCTCATTCCTGGAACGCCTCCGCGCGAATCCCCTTTAATGTCTTATTATATGCCCAAAGATGGTGTATTATCTTTTTAATTATTTTGTTATTTTGACTGCACGGTTAACGCGGTGGTTGAGAGATCGACCGCTGCGCTGCGTGTCGTGGGTGCGATTCACACACGGAACAAATATTTGCATGATCTACTGATAGTTGTTTCGGGTCTGGGTCTTTGTGTATGTGAATATATTTGTTAGTAAACGCACCTACGATACAGAAATTATTCTTAGAGTGGGGCAACGTTAAAAAAAACAATGTTAAAATACGATTACAGGTTTGTTCAGTCTTACTGGGGGTGCATCTTCCACGAGTGACGAAACCCGAGATCGTCTGGGGCACCCTCGGCAATCACCATCCTTGCAGCCTCGTTTTTCCTTTTATCTGTCTGTTACAATATTAAAAACAAAACATAACGAGCCATGTAAAAGAAGTGAGTCTAATACCATTTACTGGGCATAACTGAAAACATGTACATACCGCTGATACTGAGAATTTTCTAACAAAAAACCCAAAAACACTTTGTTCGACCCGCGCATCGAACCCAGTACCTCGTGAGCTGCTTGTGTCCCTAGACTAACGAGACAGTCTTATAATATATTATACTAATATAGCTCCTCTCGCAAAATGACTAATATAATTTTATTCTTCTCGTGAATTAAGTATTGAGAAGTTTATAATCTTTCTGACCTAAGTACATGGCCTTGTAGTGTCTCATAGTTATATTTAGATCTATTGAAGACAATAAAACTGATACAAATTGCATTAAGACTACGAAACGTTAATTGTCAATTTCACAATGAAAGAATGAAACGGCCGTATGCAGGTTGTATAGCTGCATCTCCATTTCTCATCAAGTTTCTAATCATTATGAAGATATGACACTTCGTGAAGCAGGGTTAGGTTATCTAAGTTGCAAGTTTATCGAGATTTGGACTTTAGTTGGGGTTGTCATTTCATCGAATGATTGAATGCAGATAATGTTTAGTCAGGAAATACGCGAGAACTTGTTTGTTTTCTGGACATGCGCAGAATGATACGTATTTTCTTATCATTAGGAAACCGAGGAAAATCGCGTGTCGGCGATGGGTTAATGACTTTATAAGTGTATTGGTGTGTGTTTCTTGACTAATATATTGGCTCCTCGTGTCGTGCCGTGGGTGTAAGATTTTCCTGAATACTAACAAAAACGTGCCTTTAACTAATTCTTGCACTATTTGAAATGTTCCTTGGATTTTTTACATTTGTTTTCATTGGATATTTGAATAATATCACTGTTATTGCATATTATACTGATTGATTGGATGACTGAAATATTTTTTAATCTGCTTTTTTTGTTAAAACCTGTGCCTTATTTTTAACATTTTGTACGCTTGTGTGTAAAAGCAAGTTTGACAACTATTTAAAAAAAATATGTAATTCGACGTTACGAACGGCACGGTTGGCAGTGGCTAAGAAATTACTTTTCTGCGCTACATGTCGGGTTCGACTCCCGCATAGAATAAATATTTGTATGATCTATAGATAGTTATTTCGGGTCTGGTTGTGTGTGCATGTGACATGTACGTTTGTAAACTGTACCCACGATACAGGAAAAATCCTAGGAGCTACGTTTTTTATGATGTAACAAAAACACCCCAATAAACACAACTTCAGTTCTTTTTGCTTTAGAAGAAACAGAAATCTAATATCCATTTTGTTCATCCTCTAGGCCTTATCCCAAATTCGAGACACACATGCAGAATATCTTTGAATATACCATCTGTTTTCCATTATGGTAATACGGCCTAGATAAATAAAGAATCGTACGCAACGACCGTTGATCCTGAACTGTTAAAAAAGTAATGTATGGCATAAATAGTACAGATTTATGGATTTTACGGTTATAACACGAACGAAGGAGCATCGAAGGTCAACTTCGTCCACAACATCACTGTAGCCGTTCACAGTCAACAAACGATTTTCAATGTGGTGAAAATTTGGTAAGAAATACCTACATACATATGTTACTGAAAAAGCCCGTATATTGGTAAATCTTAACTTGCACGCGCCATTGACGCGCACGCTCCGTACGCTTAATCTCGTAGCTAATGATATAGATATGTTCTGTGGTGCTCTGAGCGAATTCACAAAGATAGCACGCTACACAATTAGTTATTCTAAATTAAATAAGTAAAATGTAAGTCCTACAATATCGTATTGGCAGTGGCGTGCGGTTCATAAAGACAAAAAGACACTGCCTACCCTACATGACTCAGATAAATATTTATTATAATATATTTAAGGTGGCAAATCATATACATCATTATTTAATTGACAAGACGACGAACCAAAACCAACATGCAGTGGGTATTTTCGGTAAATAAGCATTTAAAATTGTTCCGCCTACCCTGTCTAAAAACTCTGTGAACGCCGCTGCGTATTGGGTATATCCTGTAAAGATATTTGTATGTATTGAAATAAATAAATAAATAAATCAAGGTTTAATAAGTAAATCTTAGGATTTACCAACATGAATTTGTAAATGTAAGGATTTTATAAACAAAAGATAATTTTTATGACTTTTACCATTAGAGTTTGGTACATGCTAGGTTTTACGGATACCGGTTCGTAAATGTTGGTTATGGGAATAAAACAATGAGTCAAAACCTTATTTGTACCTATTTATTAATCGACGATGCACCGAACACGTCTATACATGTTTGTTTTTCGACTTTTACCGTGTCTTTGGGATAAAACCTAAGATTTACCGAGTGGATGGTGGTAAAAGTTCGAAATGAGCGATGATCACAGAACATTTCGAACTTTTACCGTTCAGAGTTGGTAAATCTTAAGTTTTACTAGAAAATCTTAAGATTAACCGTAGTTTGGGGTTTTACAGTAACACATATAAGTATTTAAACATATACATATAAATATTTTGGGGGAGACAAAAACGATAGGTTGTGCAACATCATCAGCGGACTTATTTTGTATAACATTTTCCCTCACTATCTTGTCTCTTGTATCGTGGGTACAGTATACAAATATACATGTCACATGCACACACAGCTAGTCCCGAATATTTGTTCTATGCGAGAATCGAACGTACCACAGAACGCTAATCACTTAACCACTTCACCAACCACGTCGTCAACTTTTCATTTAGTTACGTTTCAGTATCGATCACTTTGTATGTTGAGATGATGGTCACGCATTCTAATTTCAAGAACCTCGTTCAAGATCTTCTGACCTATCTATTTTGTGATTGTACTCCGACACTGATTTGTAAAGATGGGGACTGGCCTCGAAGAAAAGATGCGAAGATTAAAAGGTGTGGCGATCTAGATTTAGTTCATAGATATGATGTGTGTCAGTTCTTGAATTTCAGATTATGTAAGATCTGTTTGGTTTTATAGAAATAGGTTCTTATTTACATGATCAAGACGAAAACTATACCTCGTACTGTCGTTACGGGTGTTAGCACGCCAAATAATCTGAAAACCGGTCTAATCTTAGAATATCAGGGTCTGCGGTCAGATAGCAGTCGCTCAAGTTAGACCGAGTTTCGTGGTTGGGAAAAAGCTAGGCAGATGATGATGATGAACAGGAACTTACCACTAAATATCTGTAGGTATCTTTAAAATATTAATTTGTTTTGCGGGAACATCCCAAAAATCCAATCAAGTTTTTAATAGCATCGCTATAGATTTAGGGTAAAATCCACTGTTTGCTGTTCACATCACGTATACCCCGAAGGCTTTACCATCAAAACATGACTTGGGAAATTGCGTCCAGGGCCGCCGTGTTAATCCAATATAAGCCATTGCTGCACGACTCAAATTCAGGGTTGACACGATTTGATTTAAAGGCTATTGTCAAAAACAGAAATGTTTAACAGCAGCGGATTATTCTTTACAAGTTCATGATAATACACGTGGGTACAGTTTACAAACATAGGTACATGTCACATACACACACAACCAGACCCGAAACAACTATATGTAGATCTAACAATTATTTGTTCCGTGCCGGAATCCAACTCGCGGTCCCCTTTTTGAGAAACCTAATCACTTAGCTACTGCGCCAAACGTGCCGTCAATCTCAAGCACGTTCTAAAAATGCCCAGTTAGACTGAAAGTAGAAATCTTCTCAAAGTACAATGCACTCTTACTTTGTTATCTGAAGAAATATGACCATGAGTTATTGAGAAAACATCACCACTGCAATATTGTAAAGTAAAGGTTTGCAAAAATCTGTCACAAGTATGCAAATAAAGCATTCAAACAAACCTGAGAAAGAGACGTGAAACGGCATTCAGGCTCCAATCTAGCTTGTTCAATGCCATCGGTTAAAGCTAAGCTTTAATCGATACCAATTTTTTTAGCCTCTCAAATGATGCAGTCGTGTTAAAGTCAAAGTGAAAATTTTTTATTTAAAAATTTATGAATCTAGATGCACGGTTCCAAAGTGGTTTTTTCCTATGGAGAAGAGACCGGCAAGAAATTCCATGGATACTCTCTACAAAATATTGGTTTACAATGAACAAAAGTAATTTTGAAGTACCTACATGTAGCCATTTTAAAATACTCTAACATTGCAATATTACATTACATGACACAGTGGAATATTTAAACTGCACAAGATATATAAGATATACGAGATACTAAAAAAAAATATAATAAATTAACGTTTCAGTATAAAATATCCAAATATATGGATATATGTTTGTTAAACAAAAGTGTATAACAATGTTATGTAAAAAAAAGTAATACAATAAAAAATAACAATAACAATAACGAAAATAGTTATAAAGTTAACAGATGATATTTTTCTTGTAACTGACGATGGATGTTCCCGAGTCGCGCGTCTGTAAGCGTGAACGTCTATTTTGAATGTCTTGCATTATTGTATTTAGGCCAATGTACCGTACGACCAGCTTCCCGTTATTTTATTTCAATAAAATTTATATTCTTATGAAATAGACTCTGATGCCAATAACATTACATATATTTTGCCCATTTTAATATTTCATTAATTCTAGTTGAAATCAGACTTAAATTCAAAATTTTGCTATCCATCCCTTCTTCTACAAATAGCTTTTGTTTACTGCGTATTGTTAATTGATTTTTGTTTCAATTAAAACTAAGGTTTGGAAATTCCCGACAATTTCAAAGTCTCGGGTGACATTTAAGAAAAAAAATTGTTTTGTCTTTTTTTAACAATTTTAGTTGAGTTAATTTCTGGTGAAACGTATTATAAAAGGCATTTTTTTTTTGTAAAAATCAACATTTATTAAACAGAAAATTAATTCTTAATAACTTTAACGTTAATTTCAGTCTTAATAATTGCTTTGCTTATTTCTTTTAATCACACATAGATTCACTTTTAAGCAGTTAAATTCATTATTATCTTAGTTATAAAACGAACTTAGTTAAAATTCTTAATAACTTTACTATTATCTAGTAATTCTAGTATCTAATCATTGGTCATAATCACAACATTGTTAATTCTCATAATCACATATTTGTTTCATAATTAAATAGATATAAATAATCTAAATATTAACAATTCTGACAATCTTGTCTCGTCTCGAGTCTCAACCCGAAAGTCCCGGGACTCGAGACAATTAAAATTACGAAAAGTCATTTACAAACCCTAATTAAAACTAAATATAACATGATCTCTCCCGTTTATTCATCTGACACCAAAATATACCCATCATTTTATACTCCTTTGTTTGAACCTTGTATGCTTATCACCTATGATTCTTCTGTCTCTGTGTAAACATTAGGTATCGATACTATTTTGATATATTAAATTTAAATGAAAACTTTCTCTAAGTCGCAAAGGAATTTAATTTCATAGTTATCAGTGTATTCAATTTCAAAATAGCTTTAGCTTTCAGTTTCAGTCCAAATTAACCTTTAATTAAATAAAACAATGAAGGATGATTCTTGATTGACCGTAAAAGTTAATTCTCAGATATTAAAAACAGACAATCGGTTGCGTGGCGCATGATCTTTGCCAAGCCCTGGCGTGAGATAAAGGACTAAATTAATTACAATGAAATACATTTCTTTACTCTGTCTAATAGAGTTATAGTTGTCTCAGAGCTAATACGACCTCGGCAGATAATTAATTCAGTTTCAACTTAGTGTACACTTCGTAATAAGTCTTCTTTGTCGTTCTGTAGTGTTCATTTGTTTAACGCTATTATGTTGCTATTGTTTATTTTTAAAAGTATATTTTAACGTTGTACTTACATAGCTTTTTTAAATTAATCGCAGTCCAATAAGTTACACATCCTATTATAAACGTTGTCACAAGCTTAAGCACTTTTTTTTTGTATTTTATTTTAATGTATTATGAAGGGTATATCAGTAAACCGATAAATAATAGATTTTATATTACATATGTCTACGCTACAACAGCTGCAAGAGTCACAGTGATAATAATAAGACCAATATCTTTCTCTCAAGAAAAAATAATAATTTGAGGGTAGGCAATAATGTTGCACATGTTATTATTATACACTGCGAGTTGGAACACTAGCTAGGATAAATAGCACTACTATTACAATACTAATATTTATTAGTTGTTTGTTTGATTGCTTAACTTATTCTGGGTTTTAGCTGATTTTCCTTATGTGTGGGATTGATAGGAATTACTAAATTTATTTTCCGATCATGATAGGTATTTGTTTCAACACAATTATTATAAATATTATTTATTGGCTTGAACTGCATTGTTTTTACTTCTAGTATTTTTTATTTACAAGCGTCAATTCATCTTTTAGAATTGTATGTGTTAAGTTTTCTTATATTCTCTGAGTCTATTTGTAGTGAGGTATTATGCTTCTAATGAGGTATATAGCTCGGGAGAATCTCCAAAAGTATGATATGTGAGATTTGTCACTAATTACTGTAGATATTAACGTCATGAACTAATGACATCTGTCTTATCAATTTAACTCAATCGATAATTGACACAACGAAGACATAATTAGGAAAACTTAATGAATTAATCCAGTATTCTATAAAGTTACGTTATTTCACAAACGTTATAATATAATGGACTTACCTTTGTTGGATGAAATGTATAATAACATTGAACGTATACTTGTGAACGCTGCTGAATACATAGGCCCTAGTGTAAGTTTCTTTCGACAAATTCGATTTACTACATCGAACGCGTTCGGCGCTCCGATTGGTCCGTTTCGTGCTCTCCACCAATCGGAGCGCCGAACGCGTTCGATGTAGTAAATGGAATTTGTCGAAAGAAACTTACACTACGTTACGTTTACGTTAGACATGTTACTCACTGGAATAGGTATGTTCACGACGCGCACTAGAGGGCGCGACATTATTATAAGCTTTGGTTAATTTTTGGTAAGCCCAGATCTGGTCCGGTTTTAATTATTGTAAGGCAACGCAGATATTATATCATTAAGATAGGCTGAATAGGCAACAGAATCCATGTGGGTTGGTGTTGGTAATCCCACGTGGGTGTTACTGTCGTGGCATGTGTGAATGGCTGTGGGATTCACTTATGTCTAGTGAAAAAGTTATTCATTCACTCTAGTGTGCAACCACATTATTCTACTAACTAAAAGTACCATTGCTAATTTTGAATAGGTTGGCCTATTTAAAATTAGTAATGGTACTTTTGATTATAGTCATCATCATCGTCATGATCTCAGACGAAAGACGTCCACTGCTAGACATATGCCTCCAAAGTCAAAGGTTTTCATTGCAACTGGGCCTTTACGGGCGCTTTTAAAACGTTATGATTCTAATTGCGCGGCTCCAAAAGTTGTTTTTGTCCTATGGAGAAGAGACTGGCAAGAAACTCCATGGATACTGTTTTCAATACTCCTGTATGTACAGTATATGTATTTGATTATATTTGTTTATATTTCAAAAGGTTCTCCATCACACTGAGGCGAAAAAATAAAAGACACAGATCACTGTTTATATCACTTTTTTATAATTTATTTTCACAACATTTTTTATTTCTGTAAAATTTACAATAGCTTAAAACTCCTCACAAATATAATAGTAATTATGTATCTTAACAACACATCGTCGCGAATCGTGTAACACGAAACAGGCAACTTGGAAGAGAAAGAAAAAATAATAACTACAGTGTAAATATACTTGATATAACCTAATATAAGCTTATATAACGTAAGGCCTAGCAACCCCTAAACTAGAGAGTCGGTGTGTCGAACATTCGCTTTTAACATATGAGCGATAGCTGCGACACCGCGGGCTTCGGAGGAGTTGAAGGATGGGCAAGCAGCAGCGGTGCGGTGCGGTGCGGCGGTGGCGCGGCTGTTACGACTTGTACTATTTTGTGTATTTGTTTATGTGAGTGGGATGTTGCACTCTTAATGTATTTGTGACAGTTAGTTCAGTGCAACAATTTTCCTTTGATATATTTAACTGTATAACTCGAACTTTTTTGGGTCTCTATTTTAAATAAATAATTGATCTTTCAGTTTTATAAGATTACAGATAGTTTTAGAAAATACTATTAATATTGAATATAAATGTTCTAAAACATGCACGAATTGAATGCATTTTTGTTTTTCTAGAATTACAATTACAATTTCGTTCATTTATTAATATATCTCGAAAAGTATGTAATGATAAAAATTTAATGAAATTTCTGATCAAAAATAGATTAAATATAATTCCAATTAAGTTCAAAAAGGGAAATTTGTAAATTAGATGACTAAAAATTGTCCAATTATTAATTTAATGAAGTAGGAAATTGTGTCTTTTAAGTAACTCGTGTCGTAAACATTTGTACTGATAGATTGCAAAACAGTATTCTAAATGCCACACCGCTGCTAATTGTCGACGCCTCCCGTTCTACGAAACCACGCTTTTTAATACGGCGTTCACGTGCTTATCATCCACAAGAATCAATTCTTCTTACAAATAAATAAGACCCAATTATATTTACATCGAAACAAGAACTGAGAAACACATGTACTTTACTGTTATCAATGATACTATCAATGTTTGTTTCGTTGAACATATAACTCGATCTTAATGCTTATAATTTTAAACAGATAAGTAAATGCTTCTAGCGTTTGCGTATATAAAAATAAAAATAAAAAACAGAAACAATGTTTAAGATTACGGTTGCATATTCGTCGTGTTTTCGTTTTACCACATTACACGCATTTGACATAAGGCCATCGAGGCAAGCAGAAATAAAATGGATAGGTACATAGAATGGACAATGTTGACTACCAATCAAAGTAATTTTGACGACACGGTTGGCGCAGTGGCTAAGTGATTAGCTTTCTGCGCTACGTGTTGCGGATTCGATTCCCGCACGGAACAAATATTTGTATGATCTACAGATAGTTGTTTCGGGTCTGGATGTGTGTGTATGTGACATGTATGTTTGTAAACTGTATCCATGACACAGGAGAAATCCTAGTGTGGGGCAACGTATTATTTAAAAAGAAAAAGATATTCTCTTTATAGAGCATTGAAGATAATAACATAACATAGCATCACGCTTGTATTCCCCGAAGGGTTAGCAGAGGTGTATCTACTATTTACACCCACATTTCGCCGATGCGTGAGTCCCATGTAATAGGGAGCGAGCCTACCCGGCACAGATCCAGACTCCGTGCTACTACTGAGAATTTCCATACAAAAAAACCCAATAACAGTTTGCCCGACCCGGGCATCGAAAAGACCAATGAGGCAGTCAAACTTGATGATAACCATTTAATATCAACACTATATTTTTTTTTTTTTTTTTTTTTTTCTTTTTAAAAAACATTGCCCCACACTAGGATTTCTCCTGTATCGTGGGTACAGTTTACAAACATACATGTCACATGCACAAACAACCAGACCCGAAACAACTATCTGTAGATCATACAAATATTTGTTCCGTGCGGGGATCGAACCCGCGACACTTAGCGCAGAAAGCTAATCGCTTAGCCACTGCGCCAACTGTGTCGTCAAATACTATATCTCAAAATACTGTGGGTATGGTTGCGAGTGCTAAACATATGAACATAGTAATATTAATTAAGAAAGAGCGAATGCAACCTTCTTTTATTAAAACAAATGAACAACTGTATCAACAAATTTTCTGAAATTAATTCCGCTTCGTAAGATCATCGAGACAAAGATATTATTACATGCAACAAAATGTGTAATGATATTAGTTTTAATATGAAACATAATATAGCATCACGCTATATTATGTTTCATTACATATTACGCATTACATATTACGCATCACTGTATTCCCCGAAGGGTTAGGCAGAGGTGTACTATTGTACACCCACATTTAGCCGATGCCGTTATAGAGTAACATGTAATACGGGCAAGCCTATTGCCATCTACCGTGCATAGTTCTGGACTCCGTGCTGCTACTGAGAATTTCTGTACAGAAAAACTAAATAACTGCTCGACTCGGAAATCGAACCCAGGACCTCACGCTCAGCAGTTGCGCTTGCGACCACTAGACCGATGAGGCAGTTCGTTTTAACATTAAATTCTTCTCAAAATACTTTGTTTTTCTTTCTGTTCTCAAAGACATAAGCAGTAACGCGATCTGTAAACATTGTTTATAAAATCATCAACGAAACAATATTTATTAGAAAACTTGGTAATTTGAAACTCAAAAACAAACTCGGAGCCAAATCTCACTAAATTTTAAGATACTAATTCTGATTTACCTCTTGAGTTCTTTGTAATAACTCGCCTTTTCTTTGATTTGAAAAGTTAAGTACAGTCTTTTAGAAATTAACATGTATCTCAGAATAGTGTCTTAAATTCACGAAACCAATATCCAAACAATATATACATATAAAACATACATCCAACTAATGCACGCGAACGCCTTTTGACCAGTGCTCATTAGAATTAAAAATTAATTATAAAATAAGGCTAGCTGAAATCTGATGGTAACTTTAGAAAAAAAAACCTAAACTACAATGCAATGTCTCTCTTCGCAAAAAATTTCGAAACATTTAGACCGTTTTTGGAAGCGTTTAGCCACGTCACGTGGTGTATATGGAAGAACTTTGTAAGCTAACAAGCAGCCCTTGATACGTATTCACTGTCCTGGAATTGTTAAACCCAACTTATGAATACAAAGAGTTGAGCGTATCTAAATTCGGACTGTGAAGTGAACTCGGCCCGAACTAAAGAAAAAATTATGTGGATGAGCCAAGTTTGTGAAGAAAGCATGTCATTAGAGTTCGCAATTCAAAAATGTCTTCAAACACGTTCAAAAACTACATCTTTAAAAACTTACAAGACTGGAGAATAACTGGTATTTTCCTAGGGCTAGTATACCTACATAATTTTCTCTAAAGTCCTAGAGAGAAAAATCACAAAAATATACAATCGAATATCGTATTTTTTTATACACGCGAGGAGGTAGTTCTTAACGGATCTTGCCAATAGCTGATTTACAATATAGATATAACAATCACAGTTATGTGTATAAATACAGTGACAATATAGAATGACATTTAAAATACCTGTCGAAAAGACTACAAATCACAACTTAGACGCCTGTCTCGATATAGCAAGTAACACTAGTGATAATTAACTTACATTCACTCTTATTACATATGGAATAAAGTTTAGATTCAGTTAACTATGTTTATGTACTTCATTTATTTCTAAGTACAGACGACTGCGTACTATTTCTAATTTTAGGGCTACCGTTTGACGATAAACGTTCCGTTACACTCATGATTGTTTTACTTCATATCGTTATTATTCCAAAATATTCTTTCTAGTGCTGTGCGAATCCATAATAATATAATTTGAAGAAAATATACAGAAACGTGTGAATGCACTAGACTCTCCCTCACAAGTGAAACGGACCACTGAACACTTTAAACTTGCATCAAATGTTTTATCACTTCGAAGTCATAAAAATGACGTATAGCAAAGATAACAAGCACGTGATAACAGTTAAAGTGTTAACATTACAAAACTATGATCCCAAAAGCATTTTTGAAGAGTTTATTTTATAAAATGAGATCTTAAAATCTTGGTTCGACAGTGAGCAAGTCGGGAAAATTCGTTTATAAACTCGATAATAGTTCTGAAGTTAACGATAATTGTTAACCCTATAAGATGATTGTACTTGATTACTTCGGATATATTTTCCGCTAGTCAAAATATGCTACATAACAAACTGCTTAGTACAAGCCTACAAAAAGTTCATGCAACGTGTATACATATATATTTACTCTGAATATGCATTTGGCAAAATTTCTAACACATTCACGTATTGGCCGGACACTGTTTACACCATCGTTCATATATTCTATATCTCATTAAAATACAACAATAATAATATATCTCTCTATTGGATTTAATCTACATAATGTTATGTAAGTAGATAATATAATCATCGACAACATGGTTAATTAATACAACAATTAAATCACATTTTTCCATTCATCTACAGCTTTAATATAAACTGTAATTGATGAGACGTTAATAGTAAAAAAAAAAGTTCATAAGTACTCTGTTACTAAACGTGACTCCTCTACTTGTAAATGTTCTTAAAATATTTTTATAATGGTATTTTTATTATTATTTAAAAAAGCGTGAACTTTAATATTGTACACACCTTAGTAATATATTTTTTTTGGATTTTTTATATTTTTTTTATCATTTTATGTTTTTCTGTGTATCTTAATTTGTTACTCGTACGCCAAGCCGTATACAATACTAGAGCGATCACGAAACGTGGAATTGTATACATACATCCTTTCAGATTGATAAATACATAGTAAAATAGTTGTTTACGTGTGTGATAGTGAGGAGCGGAGGCGACCGCGCAGGTGCCGGCTACGTTCGTGATCAACTACTACCCAACAGATTTTCTCGCGTTCTAAAGGCCGTCTGACAAGGCCGGACTTGTTACTTTACAATTGTTTCTGGAAAAATACGCACGCTCCTCCGATTGTATTCCGTCATTCAAGTGAACCGGTTATCATTTCTCGCAACAAATTTTCTCACTTAATTAGCAATAAAACTCGTATCCGACCGTTCGCTTCTCCGTGATATTTCGACAGCGAGAGACATGCCACTACTTTTATGGAGACGACTTCTATACATAAAAGCTTAAAAATAACTAACTAGTCTTTTATATAGGCAGACCATCGACTCGGACTCACTATCTAGCGGCGCGTCCGTCACAATCCACGTGAACGATAATTTTCGTACTGCTAACATATTAACTTATCAACACGAAAGGAGTACGACTAGAAATTACTTCACGTCGCGGCGGGCCGAGCGGCCGCGAGCCGACCGCGAGGCGACCGCGAGCTGACTGCGAGCCGGGCGCGGGACAATTGACGAGCGAATTGATCGGCGGACAGTGAGCAACATGACGCGGGGGCGCCGCCGCCCGCTCCTACGCGTACATACATTTTTTTTATCCGTATTATATACATTTGGCACTAAATTCATCGTCGGTCGAACAGGGTCTCCGGTCACGCCGGGCAGGACGCGGCGCGGCAGCACTCGCAGTAGGGCGTAGGCGGGGCGCACTGCGCGCACGTGACGCACGAGGCGCACGCGGCGCAGCCCGGGCACGCCGCGCACGCCGCGCACGCCGGGCACATGCACACGTAGTACGGCGGCGCCACCATCACCGGTGCGCGCGCGCACAGCTCGCGGCACGCCAGCGCCTCGATGAGCGCCAGCGTCTGCCGCCGCTCGTGCCCCATGAGGCACACCGTGGACTCGCGCACCACGCCGTGCAGCAGGGTCAGGTACCTGCACCGAGCGACACCGCCAGTTAAGGTCAACTGTGTTATACAGTATCTGCAAATAGGGACAAGAAAGCAAAATAAAGCGCCACATTCTACAAGGGTTGAAAGCCACATAAATATCACAAATCAGGATCGAAAATTTTAAACTGAACACACCATAGCCGGGTTCAACAAAAGGAGGGGAAGCTTCTTGCCGAAGGCCATAATAATAATACTGATACGACAAACAAGTAAAAAAAGACTGAAGTTAACATGTAAAAGAAATAAAATTTTTAGTTACCTATGCTTGAGCGCTTCTTCCTCTCTGCCGACGAAGTGGTTCCGTAGGTAGGCCTCGAGCTTAGCACGCTGCTGTCCGAGTTCTGGGAAGTCGATGAAGAACCTTGAGCACATGTATCGCTCGAGGGTTTTGATTTTGTCTGGCCGCGCCGGCCGGTAACCCTTCGCGAGGAGGGCGCAGTATTTGAGGAGACCACCGCCGCGGATCTCTTCGGGCTGTCGCGTCGCGATCAGTTTTTCTGCGAGGTGAAGCAGAGCCTCATTGAAGTCTCCGTACACGGACTCGCCGACGACGGTCGGGTAGAAGTTTTCGCCAATGGGCAGCTGGGCGCACTCGTGGAAAGCAAGTAGCGAATCCAGGGCGATTTGGAAAGAGTCCACAGAGAACTCGAACTGGCGACGCATCGTGTCCACGAACTTGAGCTCGACGGACTTGTGACCGCGTGAGTTGCCCAGCGATATTAGGGACCAACGGTCGCCGTCAGAATTCACGCGGACCATCTTGGAGACGTAAGCCTCTTTGAGGCCGGCGGGCGAGGCGCGGCGGCGTGGTGTGGCCGGTGGCATCAGAGTGGACAAGTGGCCCAGCACGGCCGCCTTCACGCGGTCGCAGTGGCGCGCCGTGGGCAGCTCGGCCGTGAAGATGAGGTCGATGTCAGAGTATGGCTGGGGCCGGTCGGCCAGCACGTGGCTGGCGGCGCCGCCGTTGAGGCGCACGTCGCGCACGTTGACGCCGGCGCCGCCCGCAGCCTGTGGCAACTCCAGACGCGCGCGCACGCCGGCCACGAGCTCGCGCAGGCGCACGTGCAGCGTGGGGAAGTTGCCGCGTCCGTGGATGGCCACCACCTCGTCCATGACGTCATTGAGCCGCGACACCTGCTCGTAGCTGAGCACGGCGTGGCGCTCGCCGCCACCGCAGCCCTCTTCTGATGAAGTGTAGCTCGACTCGCTCTGCAACAAAATAAAAAAAATCTCGTTAATATTGAATGGTATTTAAAGTGAATTTGAGAGTATTGGCTTGTGCAAAGTAGGTACTTATGACGCAGGTCCGTCATTTCAAGGTAAAGTGCAATATAACTGTGGTTTTAACGGTACAAAAAATGAGTAGGTATTACGATAATAACATCGAACGTTAAAATGAAATCTCCTCGCTACAATGAGTACGAGTTGCCTTGAACATAACGCGCGTAACAGCTGATGTATGTTGCGATTACGACAGATCATCTTGGATCTCGTGATCAATGTTTGTGCGTACACGATATATATATTTACTTCAAATTTATTGAGGAAAGGCGATGTACCTAATGACTCAGAAATTATAAATTACCAAGAAAATGTGGAAAGCAATATCGCTTAGTTATTTTACCTACAATTGCCAACCTCTGGTCTTTACTCTAGTCTATTTCTCATCTTCTCTAATAAAAATACATTGCCCACACGAGGCTTTTCAGCAATTGTCGCTTATTTGGTAATTCCGGGAAAATGTTTCATTACTTAATTACAAACGGCCATGAGTGCTGTCCGAAAAATAAAAGACTTACGCAGACGAATGATATAATTTGTGGAATTTCCGAGAAGCGTAAAACTGATGGCTTAGAATATTTTTTTATGTGTTCATTACTTAGCAATGCTATCAAGGTCCCAATAAGCAAATAGGATATTGGGTGTGTCGTTTGTATAATCGCATGCCATTATTTTGTACATAGTGATTGTATATACAAAGATATGTATATAGATAGTTAGTGTAAAGAAATATATAAAAATATATTATTATTTTCCGTTGTTTTCTTTTAAATGTTGTCTTACCCTAGGAATGATTCCTGTATCGTGGATGCGTTTACAAACACAAATATTCACATACAAAAACACCCGGAACAACTATCTGTAAATCGTACAAATATTTGTTTCGACCGGTAATCTAACCAGCGACACGAAACGATTGCACCAACCGTGTCGTCACTCTGTGTTTTAGACTGTGTGAGAAATGTGTAGAGGAATACCGTCTAGCTTTATATTTTGGCAAAGAAACCCATTAGCTAATAGAAGCGTTCTTAAAAACGACTGTATGCTTTGATGTTTTTGCATTGCTGCAAATTAAATGCCTTAAATTGTCTGACATACTGCCACAACCCCAAATACATCGCCAATTAAATCCTGTATCGTGGGTGCGTTTACAAACACATATATTCACATGGACATATACCCAGACCCGAAACAACTATCTGTAGATCTTACAAATATTTGTTCCGTGCGGGAATCAAACCCGCGCTACGTAGCGCAGCTGTCGATCGGTCAACCACTGCGTCAACCGTGTCATCTCTTCCTTTTTATTAATGACTTCACATAAATAGCAAAGCTTCCCTGAGGGATGATAATATTCGTCAGACACCACCATATGCAGCAAGCAGTCAGCCTTCATTGCAACTAGTTAACTAATCTTCGATATAAGCAATTAGTATCCGAGTTCCCATGACAACACGACCAAAGAGGAATAACCCAAATAAGTTCAATAATCAGACTTTTATGTGGTACAAACGATTTATTGTGTCTAAATACGGCAGTCATTGAGACCAATGAGCGTGTAAATCTTTGTCCATTACTCGTCAATGTAAGGCGGAATCTATTTATGAGGCCTATTGTTAAAGTTCAATGGTCTCTGAAAAAATTGAGTAATATTAGTGTGGTATGTTGTAACGTATGTAATGCGTCTGTTAGTCTCGCTTGGTTTTGTTGGAAACGAGACTAATATATTTATATTTACTCTCTTCTCAGCTGTTACTTATGTGTAATTTTGTAGAGGAAAAACTTTATTGGAAAAACGATTAATTTTTAAATAACATAACATCGTATCACGCCTGCATTCTCCGAAATGTTAGACAGAGGTTTTTTTGTACATCTTCATTTCGCGGCTGCTGTTATTAAGCCACGTGTTATAGGGTAACACAGGTTTCTTTTAGAAACCTATATCAGGCACCAGTCTCTCGCAAAGGTGGAATCTAGTTTCAGGAAACGTAACATTAACCTTAAGACAAACATTGTGGCGAGAGAATAAATGATATTATTATTATTATAGGTGGCAAGGCTGTATATTCCTTTACTGTAATGCTCGGGCTGCTACTGTGTTTCTGTTAGAGGAAAACTCAACCCAGGACCTCTCGCTCAGCAGCCGCGCTTGTGAACACTAGACCAATGAGGCAAAGTACCTATAACTGTACCTATACCTAAGCCTTCGTAGAATACAGGCGCGATGCTATATGTAATGTTGATTATCCTACTAATATTATAAATGTGAAAGTTTGTGAGGATGGATGGATGGATGGATCTTTGTTACTCTTTCACGCCAGAACGGCTGAAATGATCTGGATGAAATTTGGCACAGAGACAGATTATAGTCTGGAATAGAACATAGGCTACTTTTCATCCCGGAAAAATGTACGGGTTCGTAAACCACGCGGGCGAAGCCGTGAGCGGAAGCTAGTAAGACAATATTACAGCTGCATCCAAAATGATGCGTTGAGAGGTCATATTCAGAAAAACACGTGTTACAAATTGTTCCTCTTTTCTCATAAAAGGTAAATAAATGACATTTATGTGAATATTTTACAATGAGTTATTTTTATTTTATTTTAAACACAATTAATTGCACGGAATTTTTATTTCGTTTTAACGTTAATATTCTTAAGTGACCATCTGAAATGAGTATTAAATTAACAATCAATAAAATTTTATCACTTCATGAATCGAAATGTCGACAGTGTCCAAATATGGTAAAACATGCAACGGGCACAACACCGAATATAAAAATACGACTTCAAAATACTTGAAGTAAGAAAATGCGCGTTTAAAATGTTACATAGGTACGAAATAATTGTTTTGTCGCCACCTGTTCAAATTACTTTTAACATATTTACTCGAAGTAAAACATAACAATACCTATACTCGGTTTGTTTAGGTACTTAACTAAAGGTAAACAATTTTGATGTGTCTTTTTAATATTTTTTGTTTAAAAACTCAGTTTAAAACTAAAACGCGACTAAAAACCAATGTAAAACAACAATAACGATTACCAATTCAATTGAACCACTAGTTTAAGCAGTAGTTTATTTGTTTAATATGTGGTTGTGTAAAAAGTCACATCAAGTTTACCTTTATTTAAGTACCTAAACAAACCGAGTATAGACCTATTAACTACCTACGCCAATTTTATCAATAACTATATCCGGCGTGCTCAGCAATATCATAATTTAAATTTGTCGCAGTTTATAATTGTGTCCTGCTGGGCCACTTCCAATTTTATTTGTGTCATTACTGATAATAAATGCAACAGGATTTGTGGACTAGAATTTCAGAAAGTCAAGTTTGAGTTATTATGTTCTACTTGCTGTTGCACGCGATTGCCTGCGTGTATTTCATATTTATTATGATATTAGTGTTTTGCTGTAATGATAAAAATTAAACTATGTTCTTCCCCAGGCTATCCTTTTGTATTTCATAACGATCGGTTCAGTGTTTTAGACGTAATGAGGTAACAAACAAACAGACAGAGTTACTTTCATTTATTATAGTGTGGATGAGTATAGTAGGTATCTGTATTTAGTTATGTGTGTATGTTTGTTTTTGAGAACTCTCATAATTTTATTATAGAAATATTGCGTATTATTACAGGTTGTTATGTAATTCAGATGATGATCCAGCCAGCAGAATCTTAAGTAAAGTAGAAAACATAGAAACACCATTTGAAGCCACCGAGTGCATGTGTAATCATAAAGTTGCGAAACACAAAATTACGTAAGAAAGTCAATCGGTGTATGTGCCTTCTTATGCATATGTAGAAAACTTAGATCTATTTCTTCATTCCTGATGCAATCAGTAATTATATTTCGGTAATGAACACGCTTTGTCTTGATGCAAAAAAAAAACTTACACTCTTAATAATTATATAACCTATCTATTGAGCCTTCAAAACAAATGTCAAGAGTAGATTTTAATAGACGGCCAGGTGTTTATCTTATTTCAGAACGCAACCTTAATTAAGTAGTCGATCGTAAGCATTCGCCAATCAATCATTCTGAATTTAAAAAAACCTGTAAAAGTGTCAGTGTCATTGTCACGGCGCGACGCTCTCATGAACTGCGCGACGTGACCTCGTTACGGCGGCGGCCGATTAAAATACGAAATTTTGTATTGTTTTTCCTCGTCGATTTGAAATCAGACGGTCGCTCGTTGAGGTCAAATGCGCAATCGTAACAAATCGTATCGGACGCGAGCCGTGCTCTCTACAAACTTGAATAAGAATACTTTAACTTTTTTTTTATTGAGACGTAGAAATCAGCTGTTTCATCAAGGTCGAGCTGAGTCGAGTATTGCGTGAAGTTGTTATTTTGTTTCACATTGAATTATGTATAAACGTTGTCTTAACTAGAACAATACGTGCGCAAACTTCACAATAATAGAATATAATAGTATTTGTCGAGAGAACAAAAGAGAGACGGGTGAACGCAAATTGTAATGAGATTGAAAAACAAATCCGAGGTTGGGCCGTTTAGGTTACTGGTTGGGTTTAGAAGGTATGTCGTCTCCACGTTTGATTTATTCATTTATCGTAAGTAAATTTATTTTAGAAGCTAAAAATTTAATATTTCCGGAGCCAGGATTGTTATGATTAATAATTTAGTACCTTCCCTAGTTAAACATTTCTGTCTCAACGTTTTTTCGTTTGATATCTACATATTGTTGTTTAATGAATTCTGTATGGTTAATAACAAGTCTTTGTAATGCGAGTTTAAAATATATGAATGATTGGAAACTCATACTTTAGCAGACAAGTTCAATATTTGAATCAATCATTTGATTTAGTCTTAGTAGTTTAGAAATATTTTTGAGCGCGCCAGTGTATTACGTTAGGTAGGTACATGACAAACATATTACTGACAGTATTACTGTCACGCAATCTGTTCACCGATTACAATGACATAAAAGTAGGTACATATTCTATTTACACTTGATTTACTAAAAGTGATTTTTGGTTACTTTTAAGTAATTTAAATAAAAAAGAATGTAGCTACCTTAACAAATACAAGGTAGAAAAATAAAAATTAAATTAAATTGATCCTCAAACATTTGAAGAGGAAACCTAATTATCTACAACAAACAAAATTCACACAGCATTTCATGAATATCAAAATAATTACGTTGCGTTGCGGAACAAACACGCTCGAATCAAAATTAAAAATCTTTAAATACGAACTAGAAATATGTTATGTATTATTTTAAAATTGAAGCACCAGCGGGTAGGTGCCAATGACTAATAACCAACGCGTGTCACACGACACAGAGCGTGAACTTGCCAGTTTTTGCGTGCAATAACAAAACGCGCGCGCGATACGGAACGGGAATGTGAAATTATGAATTTATATTTCGAACTGTTCAATCGAATTCCTTTACGACGAGAAAGTTATACCGCATTTTATAATCGACACATTAGCTGCCTTTTTACTGTCAAAAACAGTTTCTATTTTATTCTGACACATTAGTCACAATAACAGATATAAATCCGCTATCAAAACATGAGACCTTGTTGGATAAAAACATTATCTATGAAAACCGAAAAAGCATCATAATTTATAAACAGCTTGGTAAAATTAAATATATGTACTCAATGATTGATTGCAGAACGGATGTTTATACGACAGGAGAGCAAAGCAGTTGTGAAATCTAAACAACGTTATCACATCTTTGTGTAACAGCTAAACTGTTTTCGCGTTAAGCTATTGTTATCAATGTTGAGACGGGACGTGAAGAATGTGAGACGTAACAGCGTCTGCGTCATCGCATGCGACACAGGTTGAAAACATCACGCGGCGGCAGACGAAATACAATAGCCACAATACAAACTGGACTAACATTGAACAAGTGGTTCCGACAATGAAACACGAATCTACCGCACGGCTGTCCTTACGTTCATCGTATTTCTCGGTCATTATCATGCCAGTATTTTTTTTAAAACGAATTTTTGAATCTAGAATTATTTATGAAAACATATTCGTTTCAAACAAAGAACCGATACTCTCGCTCCATTCATCAGTCAAGACGCTTTAGAAACGATTGTAAGCATTCCTTAGGAAATACCAATATGGCGCCGAACATCTGTTAAAAGTTCGCCGTCGACCTTGCAACGGATAGCTTGGTCGTGATCAGACGTTTAGAACTCATTGCACGATAAAAAAGAGCGTACTTGTACAGCATATTATCTCGGAAATCCGCAATTAAACACGACGTTAGATATTAGGTATCTAATTTCGATTTGATAAATAGATACCGTTTTAGATTTCAATCGATTGCATTAGTGAGGCACGTATCGAGTAGGCAAAAGGTCAATCATATTACTAAATGCATTCAATGATTTAGATACTGAATGGCGAGGAAAAAAAGACGGCATTTTATGAGACAAGTGGTATTTAAAGCGTCTAGTTTTCAAAAACTAAAGAGAACAATACGTGAACGGAATATTTCAAAGTAGGATACGATGTTACGTTTCTTTATACGATCGCAACCTACATCTAGACAATCGAGTGCTTACTTTCGATTTCGTGAGGCTAGTAATTAGCATTGCCTCGGCATACGTGAGCTGCGTAATACGGAACGGAACTAGCTCACCGCGCCGCGGGATCCAATATGGCGCGCGCTTAAAACGCAAACGCGGGAAGGAAGCCATTTCACTTTCTTTTAAATTATATCAACGTTTTATTATTCGTATTGATTCATTAATATTGCAGACGACGTTTAGTTTGCGTCACTGGGCCTATACAAACGAAATTAAAAGTAACCCTACTTTTTAAGTTACGAAAACGTTTTGTCACAATGGTTTTGTTTTACGGCTACCATCTTTCATTTGAAAGTCTAACAGTAACCCAAAAATTCCTTGTTTTATGTTAATAAGTCTGAAACAGTATTTGAGCCATTAAAAACGTGATGTTTCTCATTTAGCTTTAATTACTGTCAGATTGGAATGTATTATACGCATTGTTTGTTAATACGGTTAGGCCACACGACAAGGCTGGCTTTGCCTCGTTAAATTATAGGAAAAAGGTAAAGAGGATAATGGAAATTGATCAATTAAGTATCCAATTTTAATGTCGATGGACTTATGGGCGGTAATGCTATGATCACTAGTTATTGATCGACTAGTGAGAGATACATAAATGGGCAGAACTATTTATAGAAGGGTATAAATGAGTTGTTTCTGGTACAAATGTACAGGAATATAATTCAAGCAAATACAAGCAATGCACCAAAATTTCTTTGAATTTATAATTATATAAAATATGTACACGGCAAACGTTTGAGTTAGATTTTTCACCAGAATTATATAGTATGTGCCGCATTCCACTTCTAAGAAATACGTTCTAACATTTTACTGCTAATAACTGTATGAATATTGAATAATCTTCTACTCAATTAAGTCAATAATTAAATCATTTGTGAATAAATTTGTTTAACATCTTAATAGATGAATTATATATTCATTTACCATATTAATAGCATTTGTATGGGGTAAGTTTTGTTTAATCAGTTTAGATTTTTTATATTCTTCATACAGTCCCCAGAATATTTTTTTTCTTTTTTTCTTGAACCGACAAAACCCAGTCTATTAAAAATTTGTGAATATTTTTAATTAAAACGAGATTTTAGAAGACCAAATACAGTAATATTATTAAAATTAAGAAAAAATACTATGAATGCTCAATTTCGATTGGTTATTCACTTTTTATCGTCAACCGGCCTTAGGCAACATTTACGGCCAGTTAGCAACCGAACACTAACTCTGGGTGCGGTTTTTACAGATTAATGAAACAGACACAGAAAACAAGTTTCTTTATGTCTTTGTTTGTCGTCTTGTTGACATTTATCTGTATCATAAGTGTTTTTTTAATTGTCTCGTTCAATTTATAACATTTATCAGTAAATTGTTGTGTACTTGTACTAAGTATGGTCGGTCGTTTTCGCGCGAGATATTGGCGCCTACGTCTTGAGGCCGATTTCACCAGCTAAACCGCAATCGAAACGCAACCGAAAATCGGAGTTTTGGCAAGTGTAGATAATAAGACCGTCTAAAAATCATTGATCGGCAGTTTAGTTATTGGAATCGGTCCCCTATGGAGCTATGTCAAATATGTATTTCATGTACCTATGCAAAGTGGATACCTAGATGGACTAAAAGATTTTTGATTTACCAACATGCATAAAATACAACTAAAATAAAAGGTGCGGCTCTAAAATTATCAGCTACTTTTGAAGCAAGACAATATTGATGACTAGCTTCCGTCCGCGGCTTCACCCGCGTAGTTTACGAACCCGTACATTTTTCCGGGATAAAAAGTAGCCTATGTGCTATTCCAGACTATAATCTATCTCTGTGCCAAATTTCATCCAGATCCGTTCAGCGGTTCTGGCGTGATTGAGTAACAAATATCCATCCATCCATCCATCCTCACAAACTTTCACATTTATAATATTTGTAGGATAGTAGGATTAGTCAGGAAGGATAGTTAGGATTAGGATAAGGATAGCAATTTCGGTTTTATAATTTTGATGTAACACCTATTTTAATAATTTTAAAGTAGTTTGATTGACTAGTAGCGCTCGTGTTTTAATCTATTGTCGTTATGTTGTAACCACTCTGAATATTGTATGTTCTACAAGCAGCTGAACTTTGAGTACCTACTGCACCGCTCGTACGACTTTCATTATTTTCTTATAGCTGCTGTCAGCGGCGTGCACAGTTTTGAAACAGGGTAGGCAGAAAATTTTAAAAGCTTACTTACCAAAAATCCCTACTGCATGTTGGTATTGGTTCGTCATCTTGTCGATTAAATAATGATGTATGTGATTTGCCACCTCGAATATCTTATGATAAATATTTATCTGAGTTATGTAGGGTAGGCAGTGTTTTTGTCTTTATGAACCGCACGCCACTGGTCTTGACTATGGCCTGCGCAGACGCACATTTATTAATGTATGACCGATCTGTTTGACGTGTAAATAAAATAACCTTTTCCGTTTAGATACGAGGTTGTAGTTGATATTGTAATTATGGCTTATCTTGTGTTTGCTTTTTAATAATTCACTGGATTTGTTAATTATTTATTTAGGTTAACTGTTTTCAATGAATTTTTGCTAATTTATTAAGGTCCTTGCCGTGTTATGAATACATTACATATTTATTGTTATATAATTAAACAGAGAATTCAGATTTATCTGAACTTTTCCATATTTTTTTATGTAATAACGATCAAAATCGAAAAAGGCATTAAACAAAGCTTTCATTTAACCAAGCATTTGTATAGTTAACATAAAAAAAGTCAATGAATTTTACGAATTTTAACTTATTGTTGAAAACAGAACGTTGATCTGATGTCACGGCCACCATGCACTGTAGTCAGTCATTAACATCCGCCGTTTAAAGATTTGACCGATTAATAAAACAATAGGTATTAAGCGTTCATTTACTTTTAGCCCTCTATTGTGTCCTATTGATAAATTGTGTAATAATTAAACAATTCTTTTATAACATCCATTATATTGTCGTTTACAATAGCTTTTAAATGAAACAGTGTTTATTTACGAGGGTTAGGCAGAGGTGTACGATTTTACACCCACATTTCGCCGATGCTGTTATAGTCCCATGTGTTACTGAGAATTTTGATACAGAAAAATCTAATAACACTGCCTCACCCAGGAATCGAACCTAGACCTTCAACCTTACGCTCAGCAGTTGCGCTTGCGACTACATGACCAGTGAGACTATATACTGATAATATTCCAAAACAGCTGTCTATCAAATATAAATCAGACACAATCCAAAGCCATGACAAGTTCATGAATCATTGATACAATGATAATTGTAATCGAGTGAAAAATAAGTCGATTCACCTAATCGACTATTCTAGATCAAGGGCTTATCAAGGAGAAGGCTCGGCTATCGAGCACAGCAATTATTTACATTAGTACGTCAGTCAATGAGAGTGCGTCTGCGCATACTAAGTACGTCCTACAGATTCCCTTGTGAGGCAACTGTTGGCAAGTTAATGCGCTGTTTAATAAATTCTTGAGAGTTGAGACGACGTGACGCCTGTAGTATTTAATGCTCGATTTATGTTGGCCTTCAGTTGATCGGAGGATCGCCTGTTTTGTTTACGAGGTTCGATCTAACGTTTAAGGCTTATGTACTGATTGGTAATGTGTATCAGAATCAGAATCATTTATTTGTAGTATTACATATTATGATGTTTCATTATTATAAGTAGCTCGATACATTCTACCGTAGTCAATGGCGTACAAATATAAAATTTTCAATTTATATAAATTATACATATCAATCAAATTAATTAAAGTAGACATTCAATTAAATTATTCAAATAGACAACAGTACCCACTTGTATAACAATCATAATAACATTTTATAGCATATATACACATGAAAACTTTAATATTCTATGTCACTCCATTACCAAGTATTATATGTAACATATAGATGTTGTAACATTCGTTTTTTAAGTACTGAAGGCGTGGTTTAATTGATTGATTAATGATTTTAATTTCAAGATTGATTGATATGCTTTGTGTAACATGATGTTCGCGTTAATTCTACCCCCACAGATGTTCGAATGTATATAGATATTCTTTGTTTATTTAAAATATAGTTTAGTATAGTCGGTACTTTTATAACCGCTTAGGTATGTGTTTGTGTAGTGCAATTGTACATTATTTATCTGTGTACCTGCTAGGGGCGCAAGCGCAACGCATTTCTAGGCCGTCGATAACGCAACGTTCCTAGAACTAACACACCTACGAAATTATCGAATGTAGGTAGTGTTAAGTTAACAAACTTAGTATTTGACAAAAAATACCATAATTTTAGTAAACAAGTTTTTATAAATTTTATAAGATAACCTAAGGTATCTTTTGTAAAAATATAATTATAAACCTAAATGGTAGAAACATATTTTTTGTGTAAGAGTCAAGAGAAAGAAGAGAGAGGAGAAGGTCAAGAGCTTTTCGTTTTGAGTTTCTTTAAATTAGATTAGATTTTCATCGTCTTAGACGATGAAAATCTAATCTAACTACATATATTTTTTGTTTTTTTTATATAAATAAGTAGGTTTTCCACCTCTGGCCTTAAAAAAACAAATATAATCATTAGTTTTTAGATGTTACACAAACATAAGATTTTGTGACAGAGTGACATATTTATTAGCTTAGAAATATGTTTTAAAATTCGATTTTGTACCTTTTTATTTATTATTTTTTTAAACCCTACACTAGGATTTCTCCTGTATCGCGGGTACAGTTTACAAACATACATGTTACATGCGCACACAACCAGACACGAAACAACTATCTGTAGATCAAATAAATATTTGTTCCGTGCGGGGATCAAACACATAGCGCAGAAAGCTAGACAGCTAATCGTTTAGCCACTGCACCAACCGTGTCGTCAATTAATTGTCCTATTAATAATACCAACATACCAATAAATAAAGTACCAATAAAGTGCCAGTCACAAACTGTCATATTGTATGTAGAATTTAATGACACGACTAACATTTTAATATGAAATAATAAAATACAAAAAAAAAACAGGCATTCTAGTTGTCTGTACTTATCACTATATACATATTATAAAACAAAATTCCCTCGCCATGGCTGTCTGTCTGAACGCGATAAACTCCAAAACTACAGAACGGATTTTCGTACGGTTTTCAACAATGGTCGGAGTGATTTATGAAGACGGTTTAAGTGTATAATTCATTACGGTTTTGTGTAAATAGGCTAAAATATGATGATGATTGTCGAAGATGTCGGAAAAAATCATGCCGACTGGGAGCTTTACTGGCGTGCGCCGTGTAAATGCTCGACACAACAGGCTGACACGATAGAAAAATAAAATGTAGATACTCTGCTACTCGTGCGAAGCCGGGGAGGGTCGCTAATAAATTCCAGTACCATTTATTTTCTAAGTGACAGAGATTACAATCGCCACAATAGGACCACAGCATGATAAATAGCGGTTAGAATAGATAATGCACCACACGACCGGTCAAATAAGTCATTGCGTGGGAATACTGGGAGTTATCGACATTTTGTTTGACTGTGGCGAATGTGGTGATTGACAGAACGTGGGTGTGGTCGATTGTTAACGTGACCACTGGAGTTGGTTCAACATTTTGTGGTTATTGTTATGTACTTTATATGTATATATCATTGTATATAAAATTGCAGTGTGCGTGTGTTCGTAATTCTTTTCTTCCTAAATGACTTGATCGATTTTGATGAATTTTGTTGTTGTCCTTATGGAGTCACCTGTAGTGGTTCTTAGCGAAATTTGGACCCGGTAGGTAGCGTTGTTTTCGAGATCCCGTAATTTTTTTTTGTTGGATTTCTCCCATAAAAATTTATTTTACAAATTCGGAGCAAGACCATACATTAAGTATATAATATATTTGTTATAGCATAAAGTAAAATCTTTATTGTAACTAATCATTCGCCATATATGTATTTCTAGTACCTATAACACATTTTATTTACAATTGATGCGCTTCTAAAAATAATTAAATACAATAAACCTGTCACACTTATATATATATATAAAATTAATCACTTGAATATTACCTATAATCATCGTTTACGCGGTTATTTCCAACTAAGTATTGGGAAATCCAGTATATACAGGTAGGTACATAATCATTAATTTTATTTATTCAATTATTTTTAATGCAATATTGTAACAAGGAGCCTCATCATATATTTTTCCTTTACCAATGAAATGTCAAGATATAAATTTATAATTTATTTATACATTTTATATTTATATATAATTGCATCAACCTTGAAGACAGTAGTCGTGTAGCGATTGAAAGTTGTGTGTTTATGGTGTGTTTGTATAAAATATCACTACATATACGTACAGTGTACTAGGGAGGTAGCAGAGATATCCAAATTTATGACTATAGTATGAATTAATAACTTATTTAGCGGCATACATCTTTTCGTTTATCAGGCACAATTCCAAGCTCCGCACTATTAGATGCTGATTTTTTAAACAAACTATTCTAATACTCGACTCGAAAATCGAAACTGGAACCTTACGTTCGGCAGCCGCGATACTATTCAGTCAAGACTATGGTTATGATTATGATGAATTAAATTATACACAAGCAGTCGCATAGCTTTGTCGCAAACATTTACCCAAGTATGTACATACGTCGTATAATCAGAGATAAGTGGTATTTTATAATAACGCCGCATTTTATATCACCAACCTTGAATTTATACAAAACCAGTTCACAATATTATCAAAGTGAAAGTGAAACTTATTTATTCAATTTATCACTCCGATAAATCGCTGATATGATAATATTATTAATAATAAACGACACACGTACACTGTTGATAAATAAAGCCGAATATAGATAAAATATAAAAAGAAAATGAAAATCAGTCAAGAAAGTTTGTAGAAGAGAATGTCATGTTTGATTTAAAACAGAAAAAAAAGTTTAAATTGGTTGTGCCTATCCGGGTTATTCTTTAACCTTTTAAAATAAATCCTAATCCTAACTTTTAGTATTATAAATACAAACGTAAGTTTGTTTGTTACCTTTTCACGCCTAAACCACTGAACCGATCATCATGAAATTTTGCATATAAGTTGTCAGGAATACAGAAAAAGACATAGGTTACATTTCATAAAAAAAAAAATACGTCTCCCGAAGGAAGAACAATAACTGAGACACTAGAAGGCGCTACGTGTGATCCGAAAAAATGCACGGCTTTGTAATCCACGTGGACGAAGCCAATGACGAAAGCTAGTCATATATAAAATATATTTTATTAGCCTTATAAAATAAATCCTTTAAATTGTACTTAAATATAAAAGTATATGAGATAAAAATCTGTAATTAATTTCTCTCATAACACAAGGACCTTTGATCAATCAACGGCCGTTTAATCAAACAAGTTATCGACCAATAAATTAAAGCCAAGGAATGCAAGTACACATACACACATATCAATGTATGTAGGTTATACACAACCATACAAGTACGTATCTCTAAACTTAAAACTGCCATGTATTATGAGTGTATGAACACATACAATTTGTCCTCGATACATACAATTTTCAAGTTGTCTATTTGTAAGTATGATATTAGTTACTAGACCTTTAAAATTTTATTATACACGTTATTAGGTGTGTATAAGCCTTTAAATGGCGCCTGCAGATTAGCTCGATTTTCTTAATTGACTTCAACAATCAACTGCCTCACCCAGAAATTCAAAAACACCTGACTTTACATCAACAAAAATCGAATTAAATAAAATGTTAAACATCTAGTACAAATCGGATGAAATTAATATGATTTATAAAAGGAAAATATCTTGCTATACTTCTTTTACCAGCGAACCAATAATGAAAGGATGATATTTATTATATTATTCACTATGATTATATGTATCTAATCTAAAGTTCAACTATATGTAATAAATTGGTAATATATTATTTGAATGATCCATAATTACTAGAGAAAAGTTCTTTTATATCTGGTAACCCTGTACAACTTCCATCTTTTGTCAAATGTACTTATTAAAAAGAAAATAAGACAAACAATGTCGTAAATAATTGTCCATCTCACATTTATAGGTACCATTATATCGTTGCAGATTTTAAAGTAAAAATTACAGCAACATACTTTAAACTAGCACAAAAGCAACTTTCATCTAAAAAGATAAGATACTGTTCAGACTCGCTAAATATTATGTCAAGGACAAGAGGTTAGAATGAACTTTTACTTTCATACATTCTATATTACACCTGAAATCAATAGCAGGGTTAAAATTGACGAAGATTTATTGGAAATCTTAAATAGGCCCTTTAGATGACTGTTTGAAATTATCAGGAATAGACCAGTTACTAAATGATGTAGTGCAGTCTTTCTCAAAGTGGGCGATAACGCCCCCTTGTGGGCGCTAGAGGCTTACAGGGGTATGGTAAAGGGCTTTGAAATGTAACTTTGAACTCAGAAACAGGACAAAATATATGCATAATTTAATTAAAGCAATAATTGTCATTTTTAATATGTGAAAAACTTAAATATTTTAGTGGGCGCTAGAAAATAATTGATTCTCAAAGTGGGCGGTGTACAAAATAAGTTTGAGAACCACTGATGTAGTGTATACTAGACTATCTATTTGTATAAAGTCTTATAACTAGAATATAAACAGGTCCTTTGATATCGTATGCCAACCATCGTGCAAATAAACAAATTTCTATAGATTTATTTCTATAGATTTTTTAAATCTAGCTCTACATTATCGTTGATAAATTATTTATTATACCTAAAGATAAAATGAAAATTAATATCTTTCTTCGTAATCACACATCAAGCAGTCAAGACTCCGTCAGACAGCCAACTAATCACCGACATAACACTTAATTCGATAGAAAAACCCTTAAAATGTTTATGACAATGCGCACACGACGCCAACTCAACTTCCAAAGTTTTCCATTACAATTAAACTGATGTGGCAAAGATCAGTGGGCCGTCTGTTGAAGCCCTAAAACGACACAACAAACATCGCAACGCTTTATAAGTAATAATCGAGCCAATAATAAAACGATTACGAATATATTGATAATAAAGATTTTAATTGAAGTTTATTGATAAAAGGCAAAAACACTTCAGGGTAAAATAAATATTGGCATTTGGTTGATATAAATATTGATTGTTATTCTGGTTTCATTGGAAGTTGATCCATTAACGATGGAACTACAAGTTTATAAAAATATAACTCCTTCATCAGCCTAAACCTTTCAAGGTTATCGCACCGTCACGTATTGCTCCAAGTAGCAATCAAATATAATCATAAAATATTATTAAGTTTTCAAATGAACAACATATTTTAACAGCATAAACAAACGAATTTGTAAAAACAAACAATAAATCCGAAACGCATGCACTTTTACCAGCGCAGGCGCAACGCACGAGGCCGCGATAAACGCTGCGACATTGAGTTGTTTCAAAACTCATCGCGACCCACATTCCAGTTGCATCCGCGAGTGCGAGCAATATAGAAAATGCTTCAGTTGTTAATATCAAGGATGGCAAGCTCACGACCGAGCGCATGCGTGTGTCTGTCTGTATGTCTGTACGCTTTACAACGAAGGTATAACACGTTTTGATGATAAGTAGTTTTGAGTGGAAGATGCAATGTGGCGTAAGAGTTTAGGGTCAATTAGGCTTCGAATTTGAAACTTATAGTTTTGGGTCTGGTATGTTCTATACGTTGGTAGACTATAATATATCGACTGAACTGGCAACACGTCCTATCTCGATTTTATGAGGATTTTACTTGGTTATACCATTCTAAATTATTTCATACCCGGCAGCGCTGCAAAAAGCATATTTTACTTTAACCAAATTAACGCCAATATATAAGTATTTTAAAAACTATAAAGTAACTTTCGACCGCGTTATAAGCACAACGCGGTCGATAGTTTCTTCTTAATCCTGTAATGTTGTCAAAAATTAGATAGAACCAGTTGCCAGTTCACAGTCGATATACATTAAGTGTTACGTGATAGAGATTTAAATGCTGCTACATATCACAATAAACTCAACAACACCAGAACTAAATAAAAAAATGAACAAAAAAAAAACAAAAAACATCATAACGGTTTCAGTTTGGTAATCTAAAAGGATGTTATACTCGTATTGTCCACGAAATGGATGGATGTGACAAGCCGCCATTATCTTCCAGATATATGTATGTATTACTGAACATGACACTGCTGAAAAGATTATATCAATTTGTGTGGTATGAACTTATACATATATACAAAATATGTAGACATTTCAGTACAATATGACCCGATTAAAACGAACGAGGTTAGATGCTAGATGGAATACTAATAGATCATTTTCAGCATATTAGAAAAATTTTCCGTTTGTACTTCTTATATGAATATAGGCTTAATTTAAAAGTACATAACGCTTAATTTTAAATACACGAACTTGTTTTATGACCTCACTATTGGCCCTGTAATAAATCATACTAAAGAAACGATTGATACTTTTCACTAAATAACAATGGTAGAGGCAATGCTGAAGAATCAAAAACAAAAGACAGTTCCCAAGAAATATAAAATATTATGTAGGTATTATGTCAAAGAATCTGAATAAAATGTAGACTGACTTGTTTATAGATAAATTAGTGCTTAGCTAATTCAGATATCAGTCAATAATATATCTAGATTACGTAATTAAAAATTTAAATATCAGGCTAATTTGAATAGCTGTTTGATTTGATATTTTAAAAGAATAGTTTATTAAAATGACATTGAAAAGAAACCCACGCATACAAGTGTTTTGTGCAAAAGTATTCGTTCCATTCAACCAAGTTTTGCAAAGAACCCACATGAAATAGCAGTACAGAATGAAATTTAGTTAAATATACTAGCTAGTTTTAATATAACAATATGACATACAATTTAAGAATGGCCACTTCTATCCAAATTCTAGTTTCAATTCGAAAACAAAAAATAAACTAATTAAGTATAGTTCTGACTCCATTTTTATTTCGATCGAGTTAGGTTACATGAAAAATATGATGATTTTAAGTAAGCCAGAATGTTTGGAGGCACACAAAAAACATTATATCGGACACACGAATATTTTAATTACAATATTATGTAAATGATAATTCGTATTCGACGTGCCCATTCGCCTATTGTCACGATAAAATCTTTAATCAACGAACGTTCCGTTTCCTTTATTATTTAAAGCGATATTTCTAAATACGTTCCCATTTTGACCATGAAAATGCAATAAATCTACTCAAGTTGTTGAAACTTTAAAGAAAATTAAACACGAGGAATCTGTTTAAACGCATGCGCATAAAGCATGCACTGCGGTTGGTAAGCATTGCGTGCGTTCAGACAACATTGGTCAGACATGGACTCCTACGATTTACGCATATTGCAACACTGTTACTATGTAGATACTAGATACGATCTCTTAACACATTAATTTAATTCTTTGTTTTTTGTTCGATTTGTTCTAGTACGCGAGTTTAACATTTGTTGCTTTTCGACATTATAAATGTTTCACGCATTCGGTATCACGAGATTACATTATCGTCACACGGCATGCCTCGTTCAAACTAACATACTGAAAACAATTTTTACGACGTTGCGTCAGCGCAACAATCATCGGCACTCCGTGTCGTCTGCAACGAGCTCCGATGGTTTTATTACCATGAATCATTGTAATACGTACGTGGGAAACATCAATTCTATCAATTATGCAATTGCAGAAACGATCTTTTAATCAAAACAAGTGATATTTTTTTATAGAAAATTCCGATGCCAAACCCACTTTCACACAAAAAAAAAGCTAATTGACCGTCGGTATTTGATAATTTTGTTTCTATCTTTACAAGTTCACGTATGTATAACGTACTAAATTGGCCGCTAAAACTGTGTGAATGTTCTCACGTAGAGAATTCTAGTTATAGCAATCATGTCACAAACAACTGATAAGGGCAACCGCTTCCGTTGACCGCGACACGAGTTTTCACCGCGGCTAGAAAACGCGCGCGATCTGCATAAAGTCGGTACGCCGCGTGCGCCGCGCCGAATGCCATCGCGTAAAAGCGCATAACATTTAGAGTTACGCGAAACACCGCGTAAAGTGACGAGACGGACGAGACAAATGTCTGCGCCCACGCATCGATTCACATTTTTTTTTTCACTAATACGGAACTGGCCCGTTGGAACGTCGCCATCGTTGTTTTTGGACATCACATGATTTTCTCTCGTAACACTTACCTTCATATCATCGAGCATGTCGCAGGCTGAATATAGGGCCGCGGCGTCCGGGGTCACTTTTATGACGCCCATGTTGGTGCTGGTATCAGTCAGGAGTGAAGATCCGAAGCTAGCAGGAGCAACAACACACGGAGGACCGAGGGGGTCGTTTGCGTGTGTACTATTATTCCTGACGAAAGTTAGCTTCGATATTTTTTACGTATTCTTTTAGCGAGTGACGCGTGAGTCGGTAAAGTTTAGGAACACTAAGCGCGAGACGTACTCACGCTGTGACCGAGCCGCGCGGACTGAAGTCTCCGACGCGAGAATACAACTTTGGACAGTGAAAGGGTCCTGACGTCATGGACACGATAACGCGCCCCCGCGCCTCGCGCCGCGACTTGTTGCTACACTTCCCGTCTCGCTCGCACTCGCTGACATACGCGTCTCTTTGTCACATTCTCTAATGACATGACACCTAGTCGTTTAACATATTCGTGCCTCCAGAATACGTTCGGTTTGTGTTATCGTTATGCACATAAAATGTTCTGATATTTCGTATATTCTTTTAACAAAGAAAAAATATTATATGTATCCATAAAACTGTGCTAAGCGCGACTAAGCAGTGTTATTTTTATACCAATGCACATGTATGAGAAACTAGACAAATTAGTTTAATTTGTTTATGTTATAAGGCTTCTATTGTATCTATAGTTACTTTGACGTCATAACAAACAAATACTCGTAGCGAGCTACGTTTTACGTAGGCGTTGCGTGCGTTAGGGACCCGAGCTACGGGCGTAGGCGGGTCTACAGGCGTAGAGGCATCGTAGCGACACTTTCCAACCCCCTGAATATAAATTGGGTGTTATAAGACTGCCAAACAAATTATGATAAATTCGTAATATTAAAAGAGAGAGAGAGAGCGAAGAATATTGAAAAATAAAGTAAATTTAATATATTATGAGGTCAGAATAATATAGTAGAGGTTAAAACAGGGACGAAAAATACTGAGCTTTTTATTTTTATTGAGGCGAGCGGCGGGAATAGCGTAATTGTGGGTCGCTTTATAAAATATTCAATTTAAGTAGCCGGTACGCAAATATTTTTGGTCGTAATTTTTGGATGATTTCGTGAATGGGCAGATTATGGCGAAAATTGTTATTTCGTGGTTATCACATAGATGAAACTGTCAAATTATTTGAAGGCTTTAAACTTATTTTCGCTACAAAAATGTCTTTATTTTCACAGCTAGTACAAACGGTACTGTATTGCATCTAACACAAGTCTACCGTTATCTACACTTAAAAAAAAGAATAATTAATAAAAAGAATAAAAATCAAGATTAGAATACGTTTCAAAATCGAAACAGCGTGTAATAGATAAAATTAAATGTTTCACAAAAAGTATTCATAGCAAAAAGCAGTGCCTCCATTTTAGCAGCGCCAGATAATGAAAGAACGTTTCGTGTGACCCTGACCTTATCCGCCGGTGCGCGCTTCTCAGATCACACACACACACATACACACAAACTCACACACATTCACACGCTCACACGTCAAATTAGGTGCGTCGTTTCGGAAGTCGTGCACACGAAAAGAGTCGCTTTATTTGACTTGTTCAAACAAGCTAGTCTTTGGATTTGACTGATCTTTTGGCGTTCGTTTGATTATCTTACTTCTTATAAAATCTTTATGGAACAGAAAGTCTGGTATTGTGATTTTTGTTTGAAATTGACAAAACGGCTTCGCTTTAAAGATCAATAAGCGTCAACAATCTGAAAAATATACAGAAACGGGCTTTGTTTGAATTAAATATAAAAAGTGAGTATCTACTCAGGCATATTCTAAATTAACTAGAATAATGTTTACCTACTTATATGACATACAATAATCATGTACTCTTCGCAAGAACACAATAATACACACACATTTATCAATGTGTGAAACACGAGACTTGATGAATTTTCGTGAAATTTCGAAACATTCTGATAAGAAACACATGGAAATTATTTCGCACTAATCTATGATGTCGACTCATTATGCAAATCAAGCTATGATAAGTCATAATTCAGCCGATTACTATCCTATTGCTGGTTGGGCCTCTTATCAGAATAAGAAAGGACTTAGGCCTTAGTCCACCACGCTAGCCGGTTGCACACACACAAACACACCATCAAGAACTTTTTGGAGTCCTTCAGTTTCTATGTAATGAATTAATGTACTGTTAACGAAACTGATAACCAACTTCTGACCAGAGGCCCTAGTTTAAGTTTCTTTTGATAAAATCGTTTTGTCAAAAGAAATTTTCACTAGGACCCCTGCACATGAATTCTAAATAGCATAGTGTGTGGGCGCGTATCGAACTCTGGAACAGATGGCAAGCATTCGACCGTTGGGCTATCACGAAGTCAAGCTATGATAGAGACGAATAATCGAACAATATATTTCAATTATCTACTAGCTTTTGCCCGCGACATCGTACGCGTGTAATTTAGAATCGGATATTTTCCTGCGGTAAAATGGAGCCTATATTTTAAGTTAGACCTCTAGCAATGCATCAGTGAAAACTGCATTCAATTCCATGCAGTAGTTTTTGCGTGATGCGTGTACAAAAATACAGACAGACAAACAAAAATACTAAATACTGTTGTTTTGGCTTCTGTTGCTCTGATAAAGACCCCATAAAGATCCCATATTAGTTTTTCTCCAATATCTGTAATGTGTAATTGGCCTGTTATTATTTTATTATATGTATAGATGTATACAAATGGACCACATGAGACATCTTTCTATCTCAAACGTGTTGCGACACGTTTTGGTAGATAGATACATAATGTATTATATATGTATATATTATGTGGTATCGTGCGGGTGATAAGCATGATTATTAGGTATGTTTTGTTATTAAATTGAGTTGGGCAGTATATTATAAGTAACATAACATACCATCACGCCTGTATTCCCTGAAGGGTTAGGAAAAGGTGTACTATTGTACACCCACATTTCGCCGATGGTGTTATTGAGTCCCATGTAATAGGGGGCGAGCCTATTGCCATCAACCGGGCACAGTTCTAGACTCCGTGCTGCTACTGAGAATTTCCATACAGAAAAACCCAATAACATTTTGCTCGACCCGGGAATTGAACTCAAGACCTTAACAGCCGCGCTTGCGACCACTAGACCAATGATCCAGTCGTTTCTATATACATATAGTTGGGAATCACTATAATATACTTTTGATGACGTCACGCAAATTCTCGTGATCGGATTTGATCGGTAAAGGTGTGATTGCATTCTCATTATTATTCATTATATTTACTATTTATTCACGACATCCACCTAATTATTACCAATGCAAAATTTACCCTAGTACTCTTTTTAAAACCCGGGACCCGGGACCCGGACCCGGGTACGTCTTAAAACTGCGGCCAGACACCGGAGCACGGGCAGCAGCGTCCTCTCACTAATCGGTGAGCCACTACGATCCCCAAGCCGCCTGCCAAGCGTGGGGATTATGGCAAACCCCCCTTGAGGGAGGCCTTCGTTCAGCAGTGGACGTCTTCTGGCTGATGACGATGATGATGATGATGACTCTTTTTAAAAACCGATATCGGAGATTTTTGAAGTTATACTTCTTTTGGCGCGCTTGATGAGAGTGATTTCTTACGATGCGCGCGCACACCGACAGTTAAAAGCGACACCATGAAGTTGGCTGGTAAATGTCTCTTAGATTTTCTTAGGAATTGATAGCTATATGCAAGGTGGTTATTGAAATATTTGTGCATCTGTAACACGTGTTTCATATCAGTGGAAATAAAAATAAGAAGTATAACCCTTTTATCCTTACGTGCGTACATAAGTACACATACACACATATTTTTTTATCTGTTTTATTTCCTATCGGTACGGATAAAATTATATTATTATCTGCTAATAATTTTCTTGTAAATTGCAATGTTTTTGCTATTATTAAATATATATTTTTCCTTGTTAGCCATTGGCATGGTACGTGGCACGGTTGGCGCAGTGGTTGAGACATCGAGTGCAGCGCTACGTTTCGTGGTGTCGATTTCCGCACGGAACAAAATATATTTGTATGGTCTATAGATATTGTTACGGGTCTGAGTCTCTGTGTGTTGTAAACGCACCCATGATACAGGAATTATTCCTAGTGTGGGGCAACGTTTATATAGGCTGGTATTATTGCATCATCATTGTGCATAGATGGTCACCTGTCATATCTTAAAGCATTACGCTTGTTTTTCTCGTAGGGTTAGGCAGAAGTGTAGTATTGTACACCCACATTTTGCCCATATAATTAGTCTCATGTATAGGAGGTGGTCACCTGTCATATCTTAAAGCATTACGCTTGTTTTTCTCGTAGGGTTAGGCAGAAGTGTAGTATTGTACACCCACATTTTGCCGATATATTGTTCCGTACCGTGTCATGTATAGGAGGAGAGCCTATTGGCATCTTCTGGGCACAGTTCCAAAGTCCTGGTTCTACTGAGTTTTTCCATACCACAATTATACTATACCCGATCTGGGACTCGAACCCATACTCAGCAGTCGCGTTTTCGACCACTAGACCCACTACACTAGATCACCTATGGATACCGAAAAGTAAAGATATTTTGAGGTAGCGTATGAGTGGACATTTACATAATTTATTTAATTTTGTTTCTACTAAGTATTAGTTGATGATGGGAACTATGGGAACGAACAAATTCAAATTCAAAACTTTATTGCTGAACACAGTACATTTAGATACATTGCAATATGATGGGTGAATGTGCACTTCACTTTAATATAACAAATTCAAAGCGATAAAGATTTCGAAATATAAACGAAAGAACTTATAAAAACCTTGAGAAGGCTATACTTTTATAAGAAAGATTATTTCAAAATGTTCTCAGCTACGTTTAAAATTTGTTAAACTTGACTTTTATTTATAATTACAGATTTTTTGGAAATTTATTTGTTATACAGATTCGTTAACATTGCTAATGTTTCACTGTATATTTTTAACCGACTTCTAAATCAATCGTTCAAGGTAGTACCGTGGGAAAGATGGTACATTTAAAATATTTGAATACTAACATAACATAACATAACATAGCATCACGCCTGTATTCCCCGAAGAGTAAGGCAGAGATGTACTATTGTACAGCCATATTTTGCCAATGTCGTAATGGAGTCCAATGTAATAGGGGGCGAGCCTATTGCCCTTTTAATGGGCACAGTTCCAGCCTCCGTGCTGCTACTGAGAATTTCCATATAGAGAACCCAATAACACGGCCCGGGAATCGAACCTGCATTCTAGTCTACACTGAATTATCTCGGTCAGATTCTAACATGCATTTAAACGACTGTCATTTGTTTCAGAGTAAAACATGGCACACATTGGTTAATGCAATATGTTGTTATAGCGTAGCGATTACTACTCGCAACATGGCAAAAAGTAAGGCGCCATCTATCGGACTGAAGCTACAACATCAAACCCTGAATCACACTATGAGAGTTTACATCGATTTTAACACATACGAATGTCCGACATCAACCGCCAGGCTAACCACAATGCCTGGTCAAAGGATCCACCCTTTTCAATGGAGGTGCACCATACCTCGTTCCCCCATAATAGTATGGAAATAAAATACAAATGGTTTCATTGAAAAGTACCAAGTAGTTTCGTAGAATTATTTTTAAAGAGATAGAGGATCTCTAAATCTTCTTTACATAGAGGTTAGTACCTAATCCGATGTTCTTAGTTGAAATTGAATATTATTCAATTCTGTTTATAATATTAATAAGTTTAACCCAATACTGTCCCACTGCTGGGCAAGGACCAGCGGCCCTAGTGTAAGTATCTTTCGACAAATTCGATTTACTACATCGAACGCGTTCGGCGTTCCGATTGGTCCGTTTCGTGCTCTCCACCAATCGGAGCGCCGAATTTGTCGAAAGAAACTTACACTAGAGCCTCTGTCTGTGTTCTCAGAAGGACAAAGGTCAGGCCTTATTCCTCCACGCTAGCCCGGCGCGGGTTTGCAGACTTCACACACCATCAATAATTTTATGGAGCCCTCTCAGGTGTGCAGGCTTCCTCGCGATGTTTTCTTTCACCGTTAACACGAGTGATAATCAAATTCTGATCCGCACATGTTTCTGAAAAGTCAGAGGTGCGGGCCTGGTTTGTTAGTCCCTCCTGCATGGGAGGCGAGCGTTCAACCGCTATACTTTCCCAAGCACCGCGTGGCTAGGAAATCTGTTTATCGTTTTAAATATTTTGAATGTAGTATTTTAATTTTGTTGGAAAAATATATCGTCACATTTCCTCTGTTCCAAAGAGATTTACAAACAGAAAACTGCAAAAATCAATCATCCTCGAGTAAATCACCCACCATTTATTTCACATATTTCTTCAAGAACAGAATGAAAATATTTACAGTTCAACGACCAATTTGTCGGGCAGATTACACTGACGCTTAAGGGGGATTATCGAACGAAAATCGAAAGTACTATCTATTTAACTAGGTCAGTGTCGAGCCAAGGAGAGATATGTTATGTAGATAATTTACGTTCAATCAATGCGTTTACATGCAGGGCTGTCAGATGGTAATAAAAAAAAGACAGTGATATTAAGCGCTCGTGGCATCCACGCAATTTGCCAATGGTGTTACTAAATCCCATGTAATAGGGAGCAAGCCTATTGCCATCAACCGGGCACAGTTCCAAACTCCGTGCTGCTACTGAGAATTTCCATAAGCGGTCTTCACATTTTGGTTTAATAGCTGTTACCATTTTTTTTCTTTGTTACTGCAATATTATTACAAAATGGCTTATTCATTTTACCTCTATTTGGTGCTAAGGTGGGCGGATGCCGTTGATTATGCCTATTTGACTGCGACAGAATCAAAATATCAACAAGTTTGTGTATTAATAGTTGGACAATTTATGTTTATGGTGTAAGTTATAGTGTTGTTCCACAAATTTAGTTTCTTATAAATAAAAATCAACATATTACTGTCTCACTGGTGAGCAAGGCCTTTTCTCAGAATGAGAAAGGTTAAGCCTTAGTCCACCACGCTGGCCCGGTGGCGGACTAAGCACACCATCAAGAACTTTAGAAGCTCTCTCAGGTGAACAGGTTTCCTCACGATGTTATCCTTCACCGTTAACGCAAGTGATAATCAAATTCTAATCCGCACATGATTCCGAAAAGTCAGCGTTGCAGGCCGGGTTTGCACTCAAACCCTCTTGCATGGAAGGCACGCGTGCAATTGCTAGGCTATCGCTGTGATTCATGTGTGTTTCTTAAACTTATTTAAAAAAAACGGTAACATGTAATGGATGATAAATAAAAAAGAAAGGTCTGACTAAATAGTAAGCTTTTTTTTATTCGGTCAAACGATATTAATACCAAAAACTAGATGTGTAACAACCCTAGCTAGGTGGATACAAGCACACACACAAGGTGTGGTGTGCTTCGTGCCACACTTGCCATTTTGGAAATCGCAAGTTGTAACTATTAAATAACAACATTAGAACGATCACGTTGAATGTTTGTGTGATTTATTGAGGTCGCATCTATAAAGTTTGGCTATGTATTTAGTAAATAGCAACACAAAGAGAGGTGCAAGGCCATTGGGGGCCTTTACCCAGCAGTGAGACAACACAGGCTGATTAAAAAAGTCTGTAAACATTCTTATACCTTTTTCCAAACTGCGATTCCAATTATTTTGCGATAAAAAGGTCACAACTAATAGGAACCAAAGTAAAAAAGAAAAAAAAAACTTTATGTTTATCTAGGAATAATTCCTATATGGCGTTTACATGGACACACACCCAAACACGGAATAACCATCTGTAAATCATACAAATATTTATTCCGTGCGGTAATCGAGCCCATGACTGCTTAACCACTGCGCCAACCATGCCATCAGAATGAGAAAAGGCTTTACCAACCAAACGTGCATCATTAGATTTCCTTTCAGTCACGTGTAGATTAAAATAATACCTATAATATTGAACTAAATAAAGTAAATTAAATCACATTTGAATATCAATATGGTAATAACAAAGATAAATCTTTATTTAATTTCCTATATAAACTTAAAAGTCATCCGGAAGGCCACTGATACACTGACGACATTATATTATAAATACTAGATGTCCCCGCGATTCTGTCTTCGCAGAAAGATTGTTCACACAGAATTTAAACGCCCATTTCACTCCTTTTAAAAATCCTTTAAAGAACCTACCTGCCTTTCAAGTTTGTGGACTTCATACTTACTGAGATTTGAAGAAGTGAGTGAGTAAGTATTTCGATTCGATAACTTTATATTTTAGGTGAGAAACAATGTATCAAAATTTAGGAAGTAAATTAAGGTTAAGATAGGTTTTTGGTCACACGCCAGTTTTGTAGATTTAATAATATTCTTTGTTGATAAACCTGTAGTTATAATGGCATTTCAAATCTTATTGCGTAAGGTTAAGGTCGTTTAATGGGTGAGCATTAAAATCTGAATGCATTACAGTGACATAGATATGACTCCTAGTATAAGAAGAAAAGATGTAAAAATTTAAAAAAGAATAAGTTTATGGCAATTCACAAATGGAGGAACTTCTGTATGTTGCCCAATATATAAATAAACGGATCCTGAAGAATTAAATATAGTTTCGAATAAAATCCCAAAATGTTTTGGTGATACAAAAATGATGCATTGTAATACGGAAGACCACTGATAACTGACACAAGCTCCTAGAAATCGAATGATCACAGACGTCTAATTTATTATAATAATATATTCTCATTCCCGGATCTACGAGTCCAAACACAAAATTCTTAAACTCCCGGATCTGCCACAATAAAAACAAATTTAAGAAGCCCCGCTTCACGCTAGAATTCCCATTTTTTGTCCACGAAATAGTGGAACAGTATTTCGTGTCCTTTCTTTCTGTCGCCTAGTTTGGCACAAGGCCATTGGGTCTTTGTGCTCATACGGATTTGGTCGAGGACCGGTTGACGGATGACGTCAGAAATACGGCCGATGCGCGAGCTATCGATGCAATGTTTTAAGATAACGTATTAATAAAGTGTTATGTAGACAAAGGATTTAATGATAGTCAAGATTTTCTAGTTTCGTTTGGGAATTAAACAAATATACATAATGATTTTGATAATTTTGTACAAGTTGTAAAAAAACTGCAAGAAAATATTGAGTTTACACTGGCAAAGGAATTGCCAACTTTTTTTGCAATGGTTTAATGTTTCATCAATTGTTACACAATACTATTGTTGACGAGAAGTTGTCTGAAAACATGAAAAGTAGGTATTAGTTTTAAAAAAATATTTAACTCAGTCCAGAACTGACCTCAAATGTCCAATAATTCCAAAATAGTAGTTTCGAATACGAGAATATTCCCAATAATTTAACTAAATTACTACATACAGTCAATAAAATAAAAGTAACACTTCATTGTTTACACACCTTTCATAGTTATTTAACTTGAAAAGAAAAAGGACAATACCATTCTCTTCGTCTCTTTCACTAGAAAAACAGCTGACTATCAAACAAGACGTCACATTTATTTGTATTCTGTTGCAATAAATGGTACAAGAATCCCAGTATTATCGCTATTTTTATTAATAAACGCATACATTCATTACGAAAGGTTCCACGACTGATGAAAGACTTGACTATGTTGTCGTAACTTGCTTAGACGGGTGAACAGGTTTATTCTGAAAAATGTACACTACAATTTATATTTTAATATTTATAGCTTCCTCTAAATACTTGATGTTATCTTCTACATCGCAATTTTAACTGCGTGTATGTATAAAACCCTTATTCAATAGCCGTTCGGATTTTTTGCGTGTTTCTTTGAAGATAATTGAGAGTTTATATTCGAAATAATTGCCTTGGTTTATATAGTAATCTATATGTGAGGTATTAAAACGTTCGATTAACATCTTTGTGAATAATAAATTCGACTTAATGTTTGTTTACAAACACGGCACTCACTTTTGTTATCTCTCAAGTATTATGCAGTGGTGTATAATATTTGTTATCGTTGATTCCTAGTTCGTTGACGCTGTTGGGCCATCCATAGTTAAGTAGAATAGTACTGTCTAAAGGATTTTGAGGCCGTTATTCAACTCAAAACTCAGTCATAGTGGCTGCCAATAGATGATATGATGATACTATCAAATTTATTATTTTCTTTTAATCTCAAGTGTTGAAAAAGCCTAATTTGGGGATTTCTTTTTCTGTACGTTGCGGCCAGCTTGCAAAACCTAAAATTGCAAGTAAATAATTGACACCCACAAAAAGTCTTCTACATAAAAACTGCTTGCACCAATTTCAGTAGAAGTTTAACAAGCCTGCCGCCATATAGGTATAAATTGATTGGTACGTATGTATGATAAACAAAAAAATATGTATCCGTTGCCGTGTTGCCAATTACTTGAGATCCATAACTGGATATATGTAGGTACTAGCTTCCGCAGGCGGCTTCGCCCGCGTGGTTTACGAACCTGTACATTTTTCCGGCATAAAAAGCCTATGTGCTATTCCAGAATATAATCTATCTCTGTGCCAAATTTCATCCAGATCCGTTCAGCCGTTCTGGTGTGATTGAGTGACAAATATCTATCCATCCATCCTCACAAACTTTCACATCTATAATATTAGTAGGATAAACGAAATGGTTGGACTGAAAGCGAAATTGGTATGCCGAGAAAGTTATCGAAGGAACAAATCAATAATAAAAAAAAAAATTGGAACTAACCTAAGCGTCGTGACCTTTATTATTATAAACGCTTCAAACTGGGATTCCTTGTGTTCTTAAAAGTGACAAGTATTATCACATATGTATATCAACAAGTTGATAAGAAAGAAAGAAAGAAATAAAAGAAAGAAAATGTGTTTATTGGCACAGAATAACAATAGAAAAAAAAATTAAAATAAGACTCTTAACGACATGGTCAAATCATTATATCAATGCTAGAAACAAACCTACAACACTGACAATAGAATGCGGACGCTTCGCAATGTTATTCGGGTCGTCTATTACTCTAGTACCTTATCGGAGCAGTTCGGCTGCGCATGCGGCCCTGCGTCAAGGACGGCCCACATCCGTGAGCGGACACAGCTGCCTACATACATTTTATAAATAGACCGCTTAAATATCTTGCGGTATTACCCACTGCCTTTATTTTGTTGGTAAATGATCATAATATATTGCAGTTTGATATTAATTCAGTTGATGACGACCACAAATGGAAATATAACCTATAACATAATAATAACGCAGAAGGTGTGCCAACTTATGCAAACAAAGTCAAACAAACAAGAGAATCGCTAAAGGGCGTGGAATCTGAGACTGCAGCATACAATATATATAACACAATAAAGTTAAGTTTGCGAATATGTATGTGCAAATTCCTAGAATTTTATTCAGTTAGCCCTTTTCACTTTCGTTTTTTATAAAACCGCTGGCTTTATTCCGATGGTCATGATCATAAAATATATTGCAGTTTTCAAGGAAGACATTTTCTTAGTGTGAATTCTGTTGATGGACGAAAAAGGTAAGTAAAGCGGATCGCTTCTGGCTCATAAATTGAGAGTAAAGGATTACTAGGGTACTTTTGTAAGCTCTTTAAGTTATGTCGTGTCATGTCCCAGATATTGTTTAAATCGATTTAAGTGAGAGAGGCTCATAAACCTTTTTGATTTTAAGGTCAAAGCCATAATTTCTTCTAATTTAAGTCATATTTTTATGAAGGACAAACGCGTATAACCATTCAACGGGCACAATTCTAATTCATTCTTTACATTTAAGATTATTCCTCAAAGTAAAACTTAAGTAAGTCTCTCCATAGTTTTGCAAATCAAACCTAGGACCACACAATCGACAGGTTGCCCTCTCATTAGACCAAAGGTTCTCGGTCTCATAAAAACACGCCTTTTATTGTTCTTGTAACAATAACACAATTATAATAAAAATAAGTATCGGGTGATGGCCCTATCATTTGTTTACTAAAAGATAGCGTTATATTTAGTGCCAATGACATCTGTTGCTAAGGAAACTATATCGCACCTTCTACTTACATAAATACATTTGGGTGTCATGTATGTATTTGTGTACTATGATATTTTTAAATTGTTCTCTAATGGGAGTTTACCCGAGCAAAGTTTCCCATACTTGTTACGTGATTAGTGTTTTCAATTAACTATTGTTTAAAATTTAGAGCAAGGTGTTTCACAGGGGACAGTATCAGGCCCCATGTGATTGGTGACGAGAGTTTTCAGAGCATTTTTTTGCAGGATATGGTTTATTTAAAAAAAAAATTCTTAGAAGCCAAGCCCATCACTTACTTAGGAATGCGCTAGTAACTATTATAACGACGATAAGACATTTTTTTACCAATAACATGATTCACTTAAAATCTGTTACATTTTCTGTGCAAGTGACAATAAAGTATCGAGTTTAAAGCCTGCAGTGACTCTTAATGATAACTTGCACGTCGGAGATTACAAATTACAATCGCATTCATAAACAATAATATAGTCGGCCTTTATGGAAAACTCTTGGCCGTGACACTGAACTTTAAGTTGACAACTTTCAGGATGTTTACGGGTATATCTTAATCTTTCTCAACTGGTTTTGCTTCATTTTCTTTTACTTTACCTTGCTTGGTAAATACAGCATAAATATCGTCTTTGTATCGTTAATGATTTCTCATTTGTAAAACAGAATTGTTGCTTATTATTTCCTTATTTTGATTGTACAAATATTTATTATTTTGTGTAGTATGTATATGCTTGTTTAATACTTTTATTTTGTAACTTAATTATTTAACTGTTATATTATCATAATTACGATGCCTGTCAGATAATGAATAATAAATAATAATAATAATACAACAACATAGGTGAAGGCAGTATGTTATTAATCAACAACAACACAATAAATATTCTTTTTATGTCAAGCCTAAGATTGTACCTAGATTTTAGAAATAGCCTCTTCAAAATTCACGAAGGTTGTCTGATAAATATTGTTTGTAATCTGGCTTCATGGCACCTATATTTTTAACTAACGAGGACTATAAAGAGTTTACTTTGTTTTTATTTTATGTCCTCATTATCTCAGCCTCTAGGCCATGTCCAAATTTGTCTAGTATTTTAGTCGTGGGACGCGAATTAGTATTTTGGATGCATCGAATAAATATCAAAGGAATTCTTTATTTTTGTTTAAAAAACCTTATAAAAACTTCATCGAAAACGTTCAGATATCTATCTATATAGACAACAACAATCAATTCTATACTTTAATCTCTAAATATTATATTAGTTTTTCCTGAAGCGTTAGTTGGTAACAATATTCCTATAAATTATTGTTACGTATAAATGCGTGTTGTCATGGATGCAATTTGATTGATGTAAACAATATCGACTAAATTGATGACCTAAATACTACGCAATAACCACAACTGGACATAATACGCCATAATATTAAATAGTTTTAATAATAATAGTACCTAATAATTAAATCATATATACTCGTACAATATTCCTTAGTAACGACTTTGACGACTAAGCGATTAGCTTTCTATGTACGTGTCGCGGGTTCCATCCCCGCACGGAACAAATATTTCTATGATCTACAGATAGTTGTTTCGGGTCTGGTTGTTTGTGCATGTGACATGTATATTTGTAAACTGTACCCACGATATAGGAGAAATCCTAGTGTGAGGCAATGTATTAAAAACAAAAGTTTGTAATTTTTTTCGCAATTCGCCATATTTAGTAACTTGGTATTTAGTTAAAGAAAATTAATCTTATTTCAACAATTTAAATGTAATTTTAAATGCAGTAATACTAGGCTCCACAGTCATATTATAATTACTAAATTATAAGATTATTAATTGCAAATTAACTTTTTATTTTTAGAAAAGAGTATCCATGTAGTTTTTGCCGGTCTCTTCTCCATAGAACCTTCCTTTTAGAACCGGGCACTTAGAGTCTCGACTTTTTAAAAGTGCCTGCAAAGGCCTAGTTGAAATAATAAACTGACTTTGTTTCTAACTCAATGTTGTAACAGCATACAATATTACACCTCTACCTAACCCTTCGGAGTATACAGGATTGATACATTGTTATTTTATTAATTGAATACATTTTAATGCGTTTATCTCTGACATGGCCAATTGTTTTGACTTTAATGACATTTTCGTATCACACTTATCAAAATTTAATGCGCAACGTACGTTCGCCCTTTGTCGTGAGAAATGAATACTTTATGATAAATATTTTATATTTGATTGAAGTTACGTAAATGTAATTAATAGTATTTTACGATTGGTGTTACTAAAAACATTAAAATAAAAACTTGCAACAATGTCACGACGGATTTGTTGTTAAGCAATGTTTGAAATCATTAACTTTGATCCAATGTCAATGTTTGAACGACTTTTTACTGATGAAGATTAATCTCATTATACGAGAGTATTTATCTCTAGAATATAATACAGCGATGACTGCCTCGTTGGTCTAGTGGTCTACTGGTTTCGATTCCCGGGTCGCGCAGTGTTATTACGTTTAAATTCTTAGTAGCAGCACGGAGTCTGGAACTGTGCCCGGTAGATGGCATCAGGCTCGCCCCCTATTACATGGGACTCGATAACAGTATCGGCGAAATGTGGGTGTGCAATAGTACACCTCTGCCTAACCCTTCGAGCAATACAGACGTGATGCTATGTTATGTTATGTTATATAGAAATGAGGTGCGAAAGTGATATAATAATATGGTCCTTTTCTTCTTAGCGTGTCGATGGCGGATTCAATTTGTTTGGGGCAAAATTCCGCCAGACAGACTGCGCTTTCCATAGTCACGATTGTAAAACAGTTTTTTGAAAAGAGTACCCATGGAGTTTCTTGCCGGTCTCTTCATAGGATCAACCAACTTTTGGAATCGCGCAACTAGAATCATAACGTTTTAAAAGCGCCCGTAAAGACTCAGTAGAAATAAAAACATTTCACTTTGACTTTGACCATTAGCTTCTTCCGCGAGCAAATGGTATGGCGCGTGGAGCCGGATGGAAGGTGGGCCATTGTCTGTGGGGAGACGCCGCACTCGCACTGGAAGTTTGAGGCCTGTGTGAACCCTTACTTGTGGAGTTTATTTTTGCATCGGCTGACTTGTCATGATGAGTTCCAGGCAACTCTAGCGCGATTAGAGACCACGTCGAAATCGAGATAGATCAAAAGGCAGGGCAGAGATGTCTTGACTTTAATCCCCCGAGTAGCTAGTTGAGCTAACGCAGTGAAGAATATAATGACTGACACTATAGAGGAAAAGAAAATTGCCCCCTTGTAAATTCCACCGATTGTCAAGCAGAAAGAAATAACTGGAGACGCCAGGGAAAAAATCCCCAGTAAATGTCAAATTAGTACTTTCCTTGTCATTTTCTAAACTGGCGATCACGCGACTAAATTTTTTATCTATCAAAAGACCTTTTATCAATGTAAGAAATGCTAGATACAGATATCAGAATAAACAATCAATAGAATGATGCAAAACATGTGCTTACGCAAATATGCTTATAGATATAATATCTTCTTTATTTTGATGTAACTCATACTAATATTTCCTCTGTATCATGGGTATTTACAAACATACATGTCACATGCACACACTACCAGATTCGAAACAACTATCTATAGATCATACAAATATTTGTTCCTTGCGCGGACTTCACACACTATCAAGACCGTTATGGAGCCCTCTCAGATGTGTAGGTGTCTTCACGATGTTACAATTCACCGTTAACGCAAGTAAGGGATAATCAAATTTCTACAAGTCAAAGTCGCGTGCCAGCTTCGGACTCAGACCCTCCTGCATGGAACGTTCAGTATGCTTTCTCAAAATAAAACGTCGGCCGTTAGACCGTATGAATTTTATACCTTGGCCATGACTTTAAAACGTGAACTGATAACAAACGTAACTGATAAGAAGTAGAAAATGTTATTTAGTAAACAGAACTGTTTTAAATTAAAAATATACAGGTTTGTGGAATTTTTCATATATCTTTGGTTATCAGTTACAGATAAGATAACTAGATAATATCAGGGCACGTGCTTCAAGCAAAGAATAAGTCACACCTCTTCTCCAGGATGCTGAAACCAGATTAGCAAGTCTAGATCGATTCCCGGGTAGGGCTAAGTGTTTTTCTGATAGAAAATTCTCAGTAGCAGCTCCGGGTTTTGAATTGGGCCCAATGGATGGCAATAGGCCCACTATAACATTGGGCTTAATAACGACAACGCTGCAACGTGTACAAAAAGTACATTCTGCTCAACCCTTCGGGCAATACAGGCGTGATGCTATGTTATGTGTATCGGCTGCAAAATGATGATACACTTGTGAAAGAAGTGCTTATAACAATAAACGAGTTGGTATACTGAACTTTGCAATGGAAAGGTACAGCAAGGCCTATGAGCAAGGCCATATTAACGCCTGGCCATATTGTAATGACCATATTTTAAACTACGTATTAAAAAGTAATAATCTGCCACTTGTTAAGGTATTTTATTTCAAATAATTATTCATCATTTATCATGGGGTTGTTTATAAGTGTACATAATTATACTGAAAGCGATACTACGTGATTGGTGTAGTGGTTAAGCGGTTGGCTTTCTACGCTACGTATCGCGGGTTCCATTCTCGCACTAATAATAAGTAGTTGTTACGGGTATGGGTGCATTAGTGTATTGTACGAGCGATACAGGAGAAATCTTTGTGGGCAAAAAACTATCCTGGTGTGCCTCTAAACGCATAAACTGACCATATTTTGTCTTGATATAAAGTCAAACTTTACTTGAGTCGATGGTTTACTCACATGGATTCTAGTGCCTTCGAACATCTTTAAAAAGGTAAAGTATATATAAAATTGTCGTTTTTAGCCAATCTATCGGTAATAATGTCTGTAAATCAAATATTATGGGTTGTATGTTTTATTTATGTCGTTCGATGTGGTGTTCTAAGGGGGAGGCCTTCGTTCAGCAGTGGACGTCTTCTGGCTGATGATGATGATGATGATGATGATGATGATGATGATGTTTTATACAACTCTCGTCTGGCGATATATAAACAAAATGTACACAGTTGAATCGTTATAACGATTACGATTCCGATTGCGATGATCGCTGATGACATATACGAAAAAACACCAGTAATACTGTCTTTTTCATCACCAAAATACCTTTCGGCCAACCACCCCACAAGGACGAGAGAACAGACACCTATTCGCTTCGGTATTTTGCGCAATGCATTGCGCAATCGCAAAGATATCGCAAGGTCATATTTACCAGCCCAGGCGCAGATTATAAAACTAATTGGGCAGCTCTTATCAACTTTTAAACTTGCATATTTATGTTAAAAGCAATTGCATTTGTTGTGCTAATTGCAACTTGCAATTATTTTAATCTTTCAGAGATTTAAATGACTTACCAGTTCGAAGATAGGGAAGAAAACAATTATATTTTAGACTCGCTCAAGAAGAAGAGCAAAAGTAAATAACATGTAAATAAAAACGAATTGGCGCAGTGGCTTAGCGATTAGCTGCTACGTGTCGCGTATTCGATCCTCGTACGGCACTAGTATTTGTATGATCTACAGATAGTAGTTTCGGGTCTGGTTGTTAATGCATGTGACATTTAATCACGATACAGGAGAAAACATAATGAGGGGCAATGATTAAAAAAAAAACGTCAACGAAAATCTTTCTAGGTAATGAAATTCAGTATTCAAATATTATGTATTTATAAGGTATTTTGGCTATGTTTTTGCAAAATTAACTTATGTATGAACTGTATGATGATATTTCCAAAACATTCTTTAGTTTTCTTCAAGTTTAATGAATACGAAAATCTTGGGAGTAATTTAGGTTAAAACCTTGATTATACTGTACCTACCAAAATTCACAATTTGAGCATACATAGGACTTAATAATGACGTCAGTGAAACATGACGGTACAATATCTAGTACACCTCTGCCTATCCCTTGAGGAACATAGGCGTGAGATGCTATGCTATAGTGCGTTCACCCTAGCTAGGCTCCTGTCAAAGTGCTTATGTCATTGTCATAATGATTATTTTGGCTTAATTTTTTTTTTTTTATATAACTTTGCCCCACACTACGAATAATTTCTGTATCGCGGGTGCGTTTACAAACACATATTTTCACATACAAAAATACCCAGACCCGAAACAATTATCTGTAGATCATACAAATATTTGATCCGTGCGGGGATCGAATCCGCGACACTTAGCGCAGAAAGCTTATCGCTTAGCCACTGCGTCAACCGTGTCGTGGCTTGTACCAGGGTACTACTTAAAGTTAACAGAATATATGTTATACTAGCTGTGCCCGCGACTTCGTTCGCGTGGATATCGGAACTTAAAAATGTATTTTTTGTGAGACCAAATGCACTTCACCCTATTTTTTCTAAAATAAAAGAATTTTTCTAAAATTAAAGTTATATATGCCTATGTTACTCCTTATTACATCAGCTACCTGCCAATAAAAGTCCCGTCAAAATCGGTCCAGCCATTTCAGAGATTAGCCTATACAAACAGACAGATATACAGACAGACAGACAAAAATTGTAAAAAATGTTATTTTGGTGTATGTACCGTATATATATTCATATGCATGTAGTAAAAAACGGTTATTCAATATTACAAACAGACACTCCAATTTTATTTATATGTATAGATTGACACCAAGGGATAATCCAGAAGTCTACGAGTGATTCCATTTTCTAATCCATATTTTGACCCACATTCAAAATTAGAATCACAACGAAAATCTAAAGGTTGCGTTTATTATAAGCGAAACTACACGTGGCGATGGAAATAGAAACTGCTATTATTATATCGGTCAGTGGCCTGTGCGTTACGTTATGTGTTAACTAACGTTTTAATTGCACACGATTTCAGTAAATAAGCAGATAAGATACTATAAGGTCGGTCCATGTGTTATAATGTCATGCGCATGCGACGATATTTATTTTGTAATATGATTTTGTTCCTGTGTCATCCTAAGGTCAAATAGAAAATGTATAAGGCATCAAGTTCGCTTATTGGTAGTCGTAAACGTGTTTGCTAAGCGTGAGGTCTTGAGTTCGATTCCCGGGTCGAGAAACAAAATCACAATTAAGTTTTACTGTTAGAAAATTTTTCACTAACTGCCCAGAATTTCTTCCTTTCAGTACTATAACACCTCTGTCTAACCCTCTAGATATAGTGGCGTGATGTTATAAATACAATCAATTGTGAGTGTGTGTAGGCTATCTATATTAAGTAGGCTATATATATCCTATCCTACTAATATTATAATCCTACTAATCCTACTTCATTATAAATGTGAAAGTTTGTGAGGATGGATGGATGGATAGATATTTGTTACTCAATCACGCCAGAACGGCTGAACAGATCTGGATGAAATTTGGGACAGAGATAGATTATAGTCTGGAATAGCACATATGCCCCTTTATCCCGGAAAATGTACGGCTCGTAAACCACGCGGGCGAATCCGTGGATGGAAGCTAGTGTATATATAAATATTAGTATACGACTCACTGATCTGACTTTGAGTTCATATGTGAAAGAATACATCGTGAGGGAACCTGTACCACAGTCTATTGGTGTGTGTAGCCAGGGTACTGCCCAGATCAACGAGGAATCTTACTACTATTATAAATGCGAAACTTTGGATAGATGAATGTTTGTAACCCAATCACGTCAGAACGGCTGAACGGATCTGGATGAAATTTGGCACACAGACAGATTATAATCTGGAATAGCACATATGCTACTTTTTATCCCGGAAAATGTAGGGGTTCGTAACACACGCGGGCGAAGCCGCGGGCGGACGATAGTAATACATAAGCCTTTCATTTTAAGTAGAGACCTACCCACAGCGAGACTGGAATGGATAGTTATTATGAATAGAGAGATAACATTCACTAAGATAGACGCATGTGTTCTTATATCACATGAGCTCGTCATGCGTCGTATGTTGCAATTAAATCATTACTAATTACAGTTGTAAGGTTAATTAATTATGATGAATTAGCTCGTGGATATCTATGATGGCATCATTGGTCTTGCGTTCGCAAACGCGACTATTGAAAGTCAGGTCCTGGGTTCAGTTACCCCGGGCAAAGTGTCATTGGGTTGTTCTGTATGGAATTTCTCAGTAGCAGCACGGAGTCTGGATTTGTGCTCGGTATAGATGGCAATATGTTCGCCTTTATTACATGGGACTCAATAACGGCATCGGCGAAATGTGGTGTGCAATTAGTATACCCCTGTCTAAACCTTCGGGGAATACTGGCGTGATGCTATGAATAAACTCACTGCTGTTCTATAGTTGGCTTTGGGCGTCTTCTCAGAGTGCGTAGTGTTACACACACACTTTTAAGAAAACTTTGGAGCCCTCTCATGTCTTTATTAGTAAAGTGACTTTAACATAATTAAAGACTCTTAACCAGCTAATTAACAGTACTTGTTATTGCATTGGAAATACTAACCCAAATTCTAACAGTCTAAATGCGGTGGTTTCCGAGAAAACCGTCCGTGACAGACAGTCCGACATAATATGTAATGCTATAAAAAATTAGACCATTGCATTCGGTTCTGTGGTTATTTCAAGGATTGAATTTTGTAATGACTGGTATACTCTTAGTGTATAATTTTTTATTCCCCCATATACAGTGAGAACTTCAATCAGAAAGGAAAAAACGGAAGCCAACGAACATTTGTGTGCACATTTAATCAATCACTTATTGATTTTAATACACCACAATCAGTATTCCATTAGCAAATAAAATATACAACCGAATATAATGAAAAAAGTGGCTACTTAATTATATTCAGCCTTGGTCAGGTCCTGTCTTAAAATAAGTGAAAACAACTCTTATTATCTGTGTGGTAAAGGTTGTTTTGTGAATCAAATATGCGACCTCGAAAACGGAGCCAAGTTACTACGAAAGTTGATACGAAACAACGGCTTTCGAATGCCAAAACGACAGGGGTAACTTAATACGTAAATTTTCCAAGGGTCACCAAATTGTAACTTTACCTTTGAAGGAGGATTTTACTACATTTGAAACGTGTAAACCTTTTTTGGAACCATGTTCAGTAACTGGTCTTTTTTGTGCGACATTTTGAAAGGGCATAGACACCATTCTATTGTTATTCTGTTCGACTCGAGTTTTGACTGTGTCTTGTTAGTGATAAGGTATGTATACAGTAGACAAGCAAGTACCTAGTATTCAGTGTTTGTCTGTCTGTCTGGAATCGTCATAGGGGAAAGATTAGCTAGTCAGCAATGGTGATATCGACCCTGACTGACTAGGGTGCGCCAGACGATCTCAGGTTTCGTCGCACAGTAAGTGATTTTACATTAAAGTAACAAGAGTAACCCGTTCACATTTAAAAGTAATTTCGTCGAATGCTCTTGTTTATTTTCGATCTTACGAGCGAAATTTTACCGCGCAAACGATTGCACTATATTACTACAGAAAATACCAACCGAACAGCTATTAGGCGCCAATAACACGTGACCGACTGTTGCATTCGACATCACGTTTCTTTCTGTAATGCAATGCAAAATAAACTTTACGGTATAAGCAAAAAGTCTAATTTTCCTAATCAAACCAATTAAAATACGACGTTCTAAAATGGAATTGGAATGGGCGTTTTGCCAGACACCTAGAAAAAAATACGACCAATATAACCTGGTCTTTATGCGTTTGGTGACATTGTCCCGGGGAGCCCCAAATTATTTTAAGGCAAGAGAAGGGTAGAAGTTCTTATTAAGGTGGAAGATTCAGTCTGTGGGGTTGGTTGTTTTAATTTATAATGGTTTGTAGAGAGCAGAGGTATATTGCGTTGAGCACTTAGAGCATGCGTGTTGAGTGCAAAGATCTGCACATTGGGCCAAAATATTAGTAGTACTGTAATAGTAAAATCACGAGGAACCACATGATGTTTGCTATTGTTTTTAGTTCAATTTTGTAGCCAAAATATTTGTGAATATATTTATGCCTATCGTTTTCGTAATATCTGGCTAAGAAAGCCAACCCATATTTCTTTTATCGGTTCCCCCATAATAGTTCATTCATAACTGTCTATTTGTGGGGAAGCCTGTATTTTTTAAGGGGACTTATATTTTCATAGCAATATGAGATTTTATAAAGAATTTTGTAAAGAAAACGAGAAACTATGGCATTTATTGTAACGAAACATCACCACGACAACTCTTTTGAAATATAAAAATTGTAGATCGAATATTACAAGTTAACTGTCCGACTCGCTTGTGACTACTAAGCGTGCGGTCCTAGGTCCGATTCCCGAGTCGGACAGTGTTATTCTGTATAGAAATTCTCACAAGCTGCTGGGAGTTTAAAATTGTGCCGATTAGACGGCAATCGGGTCACCCCTATTAGGAACTTGGGACTTAATGGTTGCACAATAGTAGGTACATCTCTGCCTAAATCTTCGGGGAATACAAGCGAGATGATATTTTATTATATTCTAAGTCATTCTTGGCACGAACCACACATACGGTAAATGCATTCGTTTTTTTGGTAAAATATTTTAATATTTATAAAATTGTTCATTCTTTATTGGTGATACTGAAACAGCTGTGTTTAATCTACATAATTAAGAGACCCAACGCAGTTACTAATTATATTCACTAATAATATGATAAACGACTGATATTTCATGGTTTTCTCTTTAACAATAACATAAAATGATACCAACAATCATACACATGTTTTTAAACATTATAGTATTTTTTTTTTTTAACTTTGCCCCTCTCTATGAATAATTCCTGTATCGTGGATATATCTACAAAAAATTGTCGATAAACGAAGATCTTTTTAATTAATGTATTGTAAACATAAGTAGATATATAAACAAACTATCGTTTATACACACACCGGTGTGTGTGTGTGTGCGTCATATAACTGTTTACTTGGACACTATTTTTGTTTAATTTTAACCGACCATTCTCTAGATGTATAAGATATTGAATAAATTTTGTTTGTGCTTAATACTCTAAACTTAACCGAAGATGCGCGTAAGACAATTTAGTTCCTAAAAACTTCATTGCGCAGCCAAATTGTGCAACCTGTACATAGGTAATCAGATCAAAATTAAGAAATATCTTCCAGCGTCGACTGTCCCTTAAATTAAAATTTCTCCCACGGCGTTAAGGTATCTGTGTCCAAAGTCACCTTTTAACCTAATTCAGTTACCTAAACTTTGGAGCGAAGAACTTAATTAAAAAATTACTTAATTTATATTCGCCGTCTGATTAAAAAGGCAGTTAGCCGTTTGATACAATTAGTTTACCTGGCTGTAGCTACTTTTCATAATTTTCGGTGCTAAGATCCGAGGATGAAAATTCAATTTTACCTGTAACAAAATAAATTAATTTTATTAATGTTTTAGATTGGATGGATCATTAAAAGTCGTTGGATGAAAGGACCAGGAAAATGGCAGAACCCATATTTTGATTAAAAAGTCACAAACCTGTTTTGTTTTAATATAGATATGTATAAGAGCAAAATAAATATATTTTCTCTCTTTCAATAGCCGTGCTATATTGCTGCTATATTTTTCTCTCTCTGATCTCTCTCTTTCCTATCAAAGTATACATTTTTCTTGCAGTCCTACTGCCCAATCCCATTCACAACCATTTCAAATACTGTATCATCAATTTCCTTCTTTTATCCAATTTTATCTGGGGTCGGCGCAATATTTTGTTTTCTGCCATGAATATCTATTTTTCCTGTAATTCGCCCATCTTCTCCTCGGTCTGCCTCTCTCCTTTTAGCTATCAACATTCATACTTAAAACTTCTCTTGTAATGACCATGACAAACCTTTACTTTACAACTTCCTCTTACTTTTGCTGTAAACAATGTCATTTACATACTCCCTCAAATATAACTACTCATATTTTAAACATTCCATATGTGCGCTAAATAAATGCCCTAAAAATGCCAGTCAGTTAGCACCCTAGAGACTCCACCTCAGATTAAATTTCACCTGAAACAATTTGGAGTTCCAAGGTTAATTAATAATAGGAACGCACCAAATGCCTTCGCTGAATTCACAAGTTATCACGTATACGCGATAAATTGTTATTTTTTAAATAATTTTTTATAAATGAATAGCTAGTGCAGTCTAGAGATAGTGGTTTTGATACTTGAACGCTATATTTTAATTACCAGTTCTTGACCCAAGATATCCTTTTGGAACCAGTCAAAGAAGTGCGGAAAATACTTCATTTTTTGAGCTTCTACGCATGTCGTAGTTTATAGTATGTCTAATATATCACGTGAATGTTGTTTATGCAATTGTATTATAGCTTTTGCCCGCGACTTCGTCCGCGTGACTTACATATTATATAAGTAATAATTTATTGCCTATAGCACTCGGAGATAATGTAGCTATCTATGATTGAAAAAAAGAATTGGACAAACAAATTTTATCTCTATATAATATTAGTATAGAAGTAATTTTACATGTAAAACGTGTAACAAAAAAAAAACTTGAGCCCTAATGATTGACGGCACGGTTGCGCAGTGGTTGAGAGGTCGACCGCTGCGCTACATGTCGCGGGTTCGATACCCGCACGGAACAAATATTTGTATGATCTGCAGATAGTTGTTTCGGATCTGGGTGTTTGTGTATGTGAATATATGTGCTTGTAAGCGCATCCACGATACAGGAATTAATTCTTGGAGTTGGGCAAAAGATTTCTTAATAATAATAAAATAAAAATGGTGTGTTGAAGTTGTGATATAAAATATGGCGACTCCAAATTCTTCATATCTACTATATATACTGGGGAATTGTTCAAGCAAATGGTAGAGGCAAATCCACTAACAAACCTCATGTAACAGTGTAACAACAAAACCGACCTCAATCAACGCTTAAAACCTTCAATCAAGCGTAAAATAAATCATAATTGACTTCCGAAACAAACTAAAAATAAAACAATAGAACTACATAATTACATACAACTTAATTGGAAACATTTTACTTAACAAAGAGCGTACCAAGTATCGTTACTAGGAAATCATGATTTCGAATGTGGCCGCCAAATTATATAGAAATAACATTAAATGCTCAGTGTTTCCTACTTCTGAATTTTTGGACACGTGATAATTATCTTTTCTCACTGGTGAATCCTACTAATATTATAAATGCGAAAGTTTGTGAGGATGGATGCATGGATGGATGGATGGATGGATCTTTGTTACTCTTTCACGTCTGAACGGCTGAACGGATCTGGATGAAATTTGACACAAAGATAGATTATAGTCTGGAATAGCACATAGGCTACTTTTCCGGGAAAATGGACGCGGGCGACGCCGCGAGCGAAAGCTAGTATACCATATTGCCAAAAACAAAAAAAAATATACGCAAAATTAGTCCGTAGTTATCCACTGCCAAAGGGCCTTATAGTAGCCCTTAAAAGAAAATGTCAATTTTCATTATGTAAGTAACGTTTTAATAAGTTTGTATTTTTCTTATATAATGCATTGCACTATATATTAAAATTATCTTTTTATTTTTTTAAAGGAGTATCCATGGAGTTTCTTGCTTGTCTCTTCTCCATAGGCCCTACCCCCTTTAGAACCGTGCGCCTAGAGTCTCGAGTTTTCAAAAGTGCCTGAAAAGGCCTAGTTGTAATAAAAAACTTTGACTTTTTCTTTGAAAACCCTTCGGGATGTTGGTCCCTAAGTATGTCCAGCGCACCCTGGGCAGTCAGGCCCATTACGAACCTTGCTGACTGAGCTTATAAAACCACCACGGTTAAAGTGCAGACTAGCTAATCTTTCTCAGTAAGAGCTCACGCCGAAATAAAGGTGCGAAAAACCAAAACATTTGCATACCATGAAAAGATTCTAAATATAAATTTAATTCTCAATTTAAAAATACCTTCCAAGTTTAAAAATAGCGCTAAAATGTCGCCGTAATTAGTAAGTGTACCTACAATTAGTTGAGGAATTAATCCATTATGCAGGCACGCCGAGTGTTCTGTAAAATGGAACAAAAGACTGGAGCGTGGCGTTCACGGAACTTTTTAACGCCCACAAATCCGCAAAGTTGTACTGTATTACGGTAAATAATGTTAGGTACAAACTAGAGGACGCTTTTTTAAAACGGTTTTCTGGGAAGGTCTGCGGCGGAGGTAACTTTAATAATACCTGCCAGGTCTGTCTACAGATCGGTTTTGATAAAATTGAGCGTAGGTGTGAACTCAGTCTAAAAAGTACTGCTATTGTACTAAGTTCAAAATTCAATTTGAACATGGAACTTCTATATTCAAACGATTTTGGAACGCTGACGTTTTTACAAAGGCCGCCATATTAATGTAACCCCACATTGACGTAGAGACTTTCATAAAATCGTGCATCCCCGGACTTATAATAAAGTCCAATTTATTTGGAAACTAGCTCTAAGTTTACGACGACCTCTTTCCCAATTCCGTCTCGAGCATCTTAAGGGATCATGTCCGAAAAAGCTAAAAAGTATCAAAACTTGGTATTAAAGTGTCCCGAATATTATAGCATTTATTATGTATTTTAGAAAGTCGCTACATAGCAACCGCGCAGATCAATCGATCTGCGACGTTAAGCGATGGGTGACCATTTTTCACATATCGAAATCCCTCCGTGCCTCGGAAAGCATGTTAAGCTGTTGGTGTCATACGAAGACCTATGACAGTCGTTACGGGTGTGAGTTGCCCAAAAAGTCTGACAACTAGTCTAACCTTAGAGTATCAGAGTCTCCCAGTAATTAGCAAGTAAGATTCTCACAAAAACAAAACAGAAGAGAAACATCGCCACAAAAACTTCTCTAAAACCGTTTCCATTTCTGTTTACAAACGAGCAAAGTTAAACAATCCAAACTTACTCGGCAATAGTTACAATATTTACTGCAGTTTGATAGCGAAACCTGAATGAAACGCCTACCGCAGCCCGTACCAAAGACTCTCGTGAATTCCACAATACACCGCTTTCATCTCCGGCCCGCAATGACGATATCTGAAACGTCACCTGCGTATACAGCTATGAATATGACATTAACATTTTGAGTGGGAAATTGGTTGGTGCGGTGGTATCGACCTCTGGTATTTCGGCGTTGAGTGGGATGTAATGTCGAGGGTCAAGGTGAAGGGTGAAGGTCATTGCACTTGCGCAATGTTATGCTTTCAAGTGGGTGTTGCACTGTGTATCGATTTTGGCAAAGCTTTTGTGAATACTGACCCAAATTACGTTTTATGAATGAAATTTTGGGCTTCTGGTTCAGTGATGGATTGTTGAAATGTGTATTTTGAATGCAATTGAGAATTTATGCAGAGTTTATTTTGGTGTTTGTTGTTTTTAATTCTCAAGGTAAGTTGCGGGTGTAAAGTCTGTTTATTATCATCCATCGTCAGTGACTACGCTGTTTACCTATATGTATGGTAGATTTTTAAATTACAGGGAAACAAAAGAGATTTCCGTTGAATTATAAATTAGCACATGCAAGCGTGGAGAAATAAGGTCTAACCCTTCTCATTCTGAGTAAAGTACTCAAGTGGATAAGGATCATTTATTTTCTATATTGAAATTCTCAGTAGCAGCACGGAGTCTGGAACTGTGCCCGGTAGATGGCAATAGGGTCGCCCCTATTACATGGGACTCAATAACAGTATCGAAATGTGGGTGTACAATAGTACACCTCTGCCTAACCCCTCGAGGAATACACAGGTATGATGCTTTGTTGTGTTATGTCATTTATTCTCATTATAATTGACAAGACGCGTTTAATTACAAGCATGATAATTAAACATATCTTTTCCTACAATTTAATCTGCTGACCCCAAAAAGCAATTAACCCATTTTATTATAACCACAAAACATAACATGTGTTTCAGCAAACAATAGACGCGACCACAATTTGTGAACCTTTTTGTGGTCATTGTGTCAACCCTTGGAGGCTTCAATTAATGAGTTCTGCCTTTTAACTAAATTAATTTTAAAGCTGATGTATAAAAGGCTGTGGTAATAATGACATTCGGAGTTGTGGTTTCAGTTTGTTTATGAAAGTGTTGTCAGGTGGCAACTGTACATTTTATGAAAAAAAAAAAAAGTTAATTTACATGATATTTGTACCTTTTTGCTATTCAAAATATATTTAAAAAATATTTTTATTGTTGCCAATCTGCTACTATTGCGTTGTTATGAAGAACAGTACTTAAGTATTATGATATAGAAGAAAATAGGAAACTTGGTTTCAATGATGTAGATCAGAGGTTCCCAGACTTTTTGTCTCATAGACCACTTTCAAAATTTAGCTGGTTCCGGTGGACCCCCTGGAGCTACATTTCTACCAAATTGTAAATTGAATTGTAAACCCCCATTTTTTTTTGTCACGCCAACGAGTCGAATCTCCCGTGGACCCCTGGGGGTCCACCTGGACGACTTTGGGAACCAATGATGTAGAGAATATATTTATAACTAGGTATAATCAGCACATCGCAGTTCATTTAAGTGCATGACATTTGAACCAAAATAAACCAAAATAAGTTACTAAAAGTCAAGAAATGAATTTCTCATTCATGTAGTATCATTAACATAACTTAGCATTACGTCTGTGTCCATCTGGGTTAGGCAGAGGTTTACTATTGTATACCCACATTTCACCGATGCTGTTATTAAGTCCCATGTGATAGGGGGCGAGCCTATTGCCATCAACCGGGTACAGTTCCAAACTCGGTGCTGCTACTCAGAATATCTATACAAAAAATCTCAATACACTGCCCGACCCAGGGTTGAAGCCCAGGACCTCAAGCTCAGCAGTGTCGCTTGCAACCACTAGACAAATGAGGCAGTTAGCTTGGCAGGCAGCTTAATTAGTCAAAACATATACACTTTTTTTCATATCCAATTGATTTGCCACTTAAACCGAACACGCAATACAAAATCAGAATAACCACACTTTGTGAATTTTATGGCATTTTACCGAAACCCTAAACATGAAAGGGTTAATTAACTAGGCGCACGCTCGATCGTTACCTATATTTACATAATAGCGTACAGCCAGCCACGAATTTAGTTACACATATTTGCATATTCAAATCATCACAGAAAATGTATGGGTAATTTCTTTTAGATTTTAGAAACTGTGGTCGGATTTGGTCCGAGGCTCGACAATAGTTAGGGTTTTCATTTATCGGCCAATATGAAAATAGTTTCATTGATTGCCTCTTTGGTCTAGTAGTCGCAAGCGCGACTGCTGAGCGTGAGGTCCTGGGTTCGATTCCCAAGTCGGGGAATTTGTTATTGGGGTTTTCCGTCTGGAAATTCTCAGTAGTAGAACGGAGTCTGAACTGTGCCCGGTAGATGGCAATAGGCTCGCCCTATATTACATGGGACTCGATAACAGCATCGGCGAAATGTGGGTGTACAATAATACACTTCTGCCTAACCTTTCGGGGATTAGAAGCGTGATGCTATGTTTTGTTGTGTACTTTCATTATTAAAAAAAAAAACCTCAATATACACAATACAAAATTGCTTGTTGTGGTCAATTGTGACGACTATTATTATCGTGGTTAGAACAGACCACACTCTCACCACGCAAAAATACACACATTTTCCATTCCCATTTTAATGAAGTCATACTGAATAGAAACCACAATTGATAACAAATTTGTGGTCACATAATAAATACATTTAGACGAGATAAACAAATTAATCAAAACGCATTTATAAAATGATATAGCGTTATCGTATAAAACTAATGGAATCTCTCGGTTTTTTTTTATCGGATAATTATTATAATTATTGCGATATAATTGACAAAGAAAGGGCAGGTTATATTATAATATTATTGTTCACTATTGTTCAGTGTGAAGTTTACCATTTGGTTCCCTAGATGGCGTTGTACCGTCTAGTACTTCATCCTGAATCGCGGTGTTAAGATTCTCCGCGAATTTTACTTAAAATTTGATAAATTATTATATAGCTTACGTAGATTCTACATAATATAATGATAGACACATAGGTAACGGAGCCCGCTTGACTAGCCGCGTAGTTCATGATTGTGTTGCGGGTCGCGGGGCAGGGACTTCGAATAAAAGTTAAATTTTAATTTTTAACATTCGTGCAAGTGTGTAATGCTGTAATGTTATTATATGATTAAAAGTTTCAACACAAAATGCATTTTTACTATAATTCTGGCCCTCCTCTGAAATTTCTTATATTTTCTGGCCCCCCATTAAAAAAGTTTGCCCACCACTGTGTAAGTCTATTAGTTTACCCAGCGCACGCCAGTAAAGCTCCCAGTTGGCATGATTTCTTCCGACATCTTCAACAATCATCGACATATTTCAGCCAATTTACACAAAACCTTAATGAACTATACATCTAAACCTTTCTCATAAATCACTCTGTCCATTGGTGAAAACCGTACATATGAAAATCCGTTCAGTAGTTTTGGAGTTTATCGCGTTGCGACAGACAAACGCGACGGGGGGACTTTGTTTTATAATATATATGTAGTTATAAAGATAACGGTTAATAACAAAGGTCCACGCCGAACTTTCTGAACATATAATTCACCTAATTGCATACAAGAGAACTGTCAACCCCCTCATCAGTCTAGTAATTAGCTAATAAAAACGGCTGCTTGTTACGATGCCCCGATCTTGGGTAAAAAAGGAGTTTATTTTCAATTTCATACTCTCATCTATGTCAGAAAGTACCTATGGAACTTATATCCTACTAATATTATAAATTCGAAAGTTCAATACTCAATGCTTTATTTGTGTTCCACAATGTAGTACTTAGGTGGTAGGCTTAAAACTATGAGATCGAATTGTGGACCCTATCAGGCACAGCAACAGTAGGAGAGAGGAAGAGAACTCGTGTTTTTAAACATACATAATTTGTGTATTATATATATAAAGTTTGTGAGGATGGATGGATGGATGGATCTTTGTTACTCTTTCACGCCTGATCGGTCGAACGGATCTGAATGAAATTTGGCACAGAGATAGATTATAGTCTGGAATAGCACATAGGCTACTTACTTTTTATACCGGAAAAATGTACGGGTTCGTAAACCACGCGGGCGAAGCCGCGAACGGATGCTAGTTATTTATAAAGTAACTTTTTATCACCTGTCTAGCCTTTTCCAAACTATATTAGGGTCGGCTTCCAAACTATATTAGGGTCGGCTTCCAATCTAACCGGTTGCGGTTGAATATTAGTATTTTACACGGAGCGACTGCTTTCTGACCTCCGTCAGTCAATAACTGGGAGACACTGATACTCTAAGGTTAGATTGGTTGTCAGATTTTTTGGGCTACTGATACCCGTAACGATTGCCATATGTCTTCGTGTGACACTCGGTACCAACTGCTTAACGTGCTTTCCGAGGCACGGAGGGGTACGATATAGGAAAAACGGTCACCCATTCAAGGACTGACCGAGTCCAGTGCTGCATAACCTCGCAGATCGACCTATTTGCGCGGTAGCTATGAACTAGCGATTATTAGCAAGAGGATTAATCAATATCGTATCTATGTAGTTACTTTCATTTCGCATCATTTGTACACAATAACTAGCGATAATAATATATACATATTATTATGCAAGCTACATGGCTTAAAGTACTCCATCGCCATCTATCGGGGAGAAGCAACAACAGAAATGAGATAAAAATGTCCGACATCAACCTTCGGACTTCGACCCGCCAGGTATTCCTTGCCTCACCCCACCTCATACCAATGCCCTCCCCCTATATGACCTAATACAAAGCCACATAAATAAACCTCCATAGTCCCAACAATAAATAACCAACGGACACTGTTTCCTATCACAGATTAAAGGAAGGAAACAGCCATATAATTCAAACACGCGATGAGGCATCTACATACGACGTCCTACTTGAATGAGACGTAGGCGGTGAATGAATGCGTGGGTAGACAGACAGAGACACCGATATATAGGAGTAACAAGTGCGAGGGAGAGGGGAGTAAGGGTGGAGGGTGGCCGCCTACGCTCAATGGTGGTGAATGGATGACGTAAAGCTGTTGCTTCGCTGATTTTCACGTTATTATTCCCTGAAGCTCAGATGCTGGCTGATTAGTATTTAATATAATCTCTTTTGTAGTTATAATAATAAAATAAATGGCAGATGAAAGAAAATGCTAAGTTATTGATTTGCGCCGTAGTCCGCTACGCAGTTGGTTACGCCGTAGCTGCGTAGTACCATTTTTGCTACGGTGTGTCGCGCTACGCCGATACATTTTTGGGACTTTTCACAATATTAGTAAATAATAGTATCTGAAAGTTATTTTTCTATAGAATATATCTTAATGGAGTATTTTTACAGTAAGAGCGAGTCGTTTACCTTTTAGGACCTTCAAATTACACTAAAGTCATTTTAAACAGAAAGGGAGTAGGCTCATCTCCTAAAAAATCAATTTAAGGATTTGGGGTACAATAGTACACCTCTGCATAAACTATCGAGGAGTACAGGCGTGATTGTATGTTATGTTATAACTAAGTTCAACCCAGCCCAGTCACACCATGGTATATTCTGTGTATATTTTCAGCAGCCACCTGCGCTTAATAATGTTACTATAACATAAGTTAATATACGTCCTAATTTTATTATCAGGGTACCAAAACCTTGTTACCCTGCGGGTTGCGGAGTTTCAGAGTAATGAGACGTAAATCGGAAACTTTATTATAGATACGTGTGGGATGTTATAATATTATGTATCTCATTAATATTCAGATATTACACAGGTACAGTCGAACACAGAGGTAGCTCTAGCTATACAGGAGTCACCAGATCTGTCTGTTAATTAAATATTATCATGAATCGAGTGCATGTAGATTTTCCTGTGAAAAAATTATGTATATCTAGTGACTGTATACTTATCGTATTGTGGGATTGTACACAATTTACATATTGTATTTCTAAACGAGCAGAACTAAGGAATCTCTACCGTTTTTTTTTTTTTTTTTTTTTTTCTTAAAATTTAATCTTTATATTTGTAACCCATTAGTTATAGATGAACGAGTACCAACTGTCAATTACGAAGTTTTTGTCTAAATTATGAAAATCTATTGCTATTATTTTGTCTGCACTTTGCCAAACAGGAGAATCAATACTTTAAAAAAAATTGAAAGATCACGATGAATGCGCGGATATAAGGACCAGTTTTTATAGTAGGTAAAATTCATACACTTCCCCGGTGTGATGAATGAGCACTGGAAAGGTACTTTAGTACCTACATACTAAGTTTACGCTCATTTTACGATGTCCACTTGGTTTAAGGTCAGCATTACTCTACTCAATTGGACTTAGCTAGAATTAGGGTAATACATCGAAGTTCTATGACTATTACTTATTCATACAGGAATAAAATAAACTTAGAGTCTCGACGTTTTAAAAGTGCCTGCAGGAATCCGCTTTACATAAAAAAAAAAATACTTTGATTCGTAAGAAGTACGAATTAGGAAGGTATTTATTTTTATTTTTTTGTATTATTTGCACTGACCTAACTAGTAGCGGATGCCAGACATCATATCATTCATATGCATAGCCCCTTAATATGATCTTATGCTTGATTGTTTCTTAAGTGACAATAACGTATTATCTGGCTAACTATGCGAAGCTCAGGTCAATTCTACACTAATTAATTGCTCCATTGAATTGGAAGATATCGGCTGAATAATCCTATTTGGCAATAGATACACGAACAATTGAACATATGTAAATGCCTATAGCTTAGACTGGGACTTTATTGTCCCTTGTATTACCATTAATCCGATAGCCGAAGACCATCTTCGCTAACGAGTGTAGATGACAAGTCGACCTAACCTACCCAACTATAGTAATACCTACTAATCACCAATAGAAATTCACTCTTATCTTGTTCTTCTAAGGTTCAATTTTACTTGAGAGGATTGTGGTGGTACTTTTAAACAACGCATTTACGCAGTACGCAGCTGCCCCCCTTACTTCGGGTGGCGGCTGTGACGTCGAGCCACCAAGCCCTCTGACGTCACCCACGCGTCATTCGCAAAGATTCTGTAGCGATTTTCTTCAGACAAACATGGAGAGTGGAGACTGTCTGTATGGATACTAGAATACAGTCGTAACATTAAAGTTAAGTGAATGTATTTATTCTGTATTTTTTTCTAGTATGAAAACTTAATTTGGTGACGTAGTCTGTTGGTTGAGTATGTATTGAATTATGATATAGTAACACGGGTTCTAGGGCAAACAGAGCATTGAAATAGTCGACAGTACGGTTGGCACAGTTGTTAAAAGATTTTTATCTTTCTGCGCTACGTATCGCGAATTCAATTCCTGCGCGGAACAAGATAGATAGTTGATTTGCGTTTGGGTGTATGTGAATGTGAATAGAACCAAATTCTAGTAAGGCAACAGGATTTTTAAAAGAAAAGAAATGTTGTGTTTTGCATGGAAGTTCGAATCATAGCAAAGATATCATATCATAACATTTAAAGATGATAGTCTAATAATATGAAACTTTTTTACATTGTTGGCTTCACTTATTTAAATTTTGATGAGTTATATGTAGTAGAAAATTACACGAACATTGATGTTCTCCAAAAATATTTTTAGACTTTACCGAAAACATTTGAACAATATTCGAACCAAAACTTCGAGTAAATTTTAGTCTACACAGGAATCAAGTGTAGCTATTTTTTATAAACCAACCCTTATGTAATATTTAAACATTTTACATTTAATCTGTGTAGCTGAAGTTGATCTCCTTCTTTAGGACCTTAGCTCTCGTTGGTAGAGCAACCGATACTTTCTATCCTTTGTTTTCCTTTTGACCTCTTGACACGACTTGACTCCCAGTTTCTACTTCACTGAAGTAGTTAGTACTTCAGTGAAAGAGAATAAATCTACAACGCCTATAACCAACAACAATATATTAAATCATCTTTTTGTAAATATACCCGTCACGCCCTTTAGTTGTATAATTTTATTTTACACCTCCAATATATCCTCTATTCATCCGCTTCCCTGCTGTTAGTTACAAATCGCTCGAGGAGATGTGAAGTAGGAAACACTTCGCATGTCCCCTTGTGCATTATTTGCAATGTAACTATGCGTTGACGTGCGAGAGCTTATGTACCTACGCATGTATGTTTGTTTCTATCGCTGGAGTGTAACGGTGCTTTAAAGTAACAAGATTACTGCAACTGGTGGGTGTGAATGCAAGGTGGCGCCCATAATGGAAAATAAGCCTTATATTAATAAAATAATACCCAATATATCTTGTTATGGTCCCAATACGTACCCAATATATTGGTCCTTTGTTCCGGATAGAAACTTTTAAACAGTTATTTATTTATATATTGTTTCTTTTACACCAATATGAATTATTGTAGTGAAAGTTTTGCTTAAATATCTTTAAAAACACAATTGAATGAAAGCGTAACAATCCAAAACTTATCTAAGAAATTACTATTAATTGTGAGCAATAATTCTTATAGGATCACCCCCTATTACATGGGTCTCAATAACGGCATCAGCGAAATGTGGGTGTAGAATAAAACAAGGCACCATGTTAAAAATTGTATAAACAATAAAGAGCTTATATACTAATCTGTTATCACTGAAAATAAATACCTGCCACCAAAATATATATAGGCACAACATAATGTAGCTAACCAACAAAGTTTCCCCAAGATAGCAAATCGATGTGTTAGCAACAAGATGTGTAGACGTAATTGTTTACCAGCCGTGGCTCAGCCTGTAGCGACCTCCAACGACATAACCAACAGGCGAACTAACTCGATAAGTGTTCGAGGAACATCCGAGAAAATTACACAATGCAGACTAATGGCAGAAGTAAAACGAGGTTTAAGATAACATAGCACCACACCTGCATTGCCTGAAGGGCTACGTCGAGGTTACACCCACATTTCGCCAAGCCTACCTACCAAGCACTATTCCAAACTCCAGGCTCTTACTGATAATGTTCTAACAGAATGACCCAATAGCACTTTATCTGATTCGGAGGCGAACTCAAGACGCAAGACCGAAGCGCTCATCAGCCGCGTTTGCAACCGGTAGAACAATGAGGCAATTCACGAAATTTGTTAGTAGTTAGTTTCTATCGTCTAATTATTTGATGACAAATATTTTTTATCCTTGTGCATGAAATGGACCGCACATTCGGAATTTTAAGCAAAAAAAGAAGAATCATACATTTTTCAATCAAATGGTGTCGGTTGGAATTCGAAACATTCTGTTCAACTGCCTATGATAGGTCATCATCAGCCAGAAGACGTCCACTGCTGAACGAAAGCCAAGGGGGGGTTTGCCATAATCCCCACGCTTGGCAGGCGGCTTGGGGATCGCAGTGGCTCACCGATTAGTGAGAGGACGCTGCTGCCCGTCCTCCGGTGTCTGGCCGCAGTTTTAAGACGTACCCGGGTCTATGATAGGTCAAGTTGAGGAAACTATTTTTTCTACACGAAAGCCGCATAGTACACCACTTGAATCAATTCAAACCCAATTCCACCTTCTGTTTCCTCTTCCTCGATGGCTGACAGACGGGGCACGTAGAAGACGTGCTTAATATTCAATCCAGCTTCACACAATTACTGGTCCTCAGTCCATATTGTTTCCCTCCGCCCAAGGTAACGCGGTTTAGATTCTTGCACAAGATTGGAATATTATCGGGAATATAAACAATGATGGATGGCAAGTAAACAGTTTTGAAAAAAGATTGAAGGACTATTTTGACTTTGTCTAATTTAACAGTTTTATTGTCTTATAGCCAGTAGCTTCAAAACAAATATTTCGCGAATCCGTATAAAGTATCCGTAAGCTGTAAAAATAACATGATAAGTATAAAGAATGCGGATCATATAATAGTGCCTATATCGTAAAAAGCTAATGAAATCTGAAAAAAAAAAACCGGCTGTTAGTATTTATGTACATATATGCATGTAATTGTACATAAAAAGTCGCATATTTTCTATACTTATACGCGATATTATTTTCTCAAAACTTGGTTTAGATTGCACTGTATAAAACCAGTACCGCCGAAATAAAATAAGTTTATAAAGAACACGATCATTTATCAACCTATTTCATTTTCATCTTTAATATCATCATTGACAGCCCATTTGGCTGTTTATGAGTGATAGACTGAATATATATTGTTGCATACCCAACTGCGCACTTCTCAAGTTACAATTGCGCATCATTCTTAGAAACTTATGAAATCATTGCGCAAGCTTCCAGAAAGTTCATGGTGTCACTTATCAAACTACGCACCAATTCTTAGAAAGCCATGAAATCATTGCACAAGCTTCTAGAAAGATCACGGTATCACATATTCTAAAGCGCATCATTTCTTAGAAAGCTATAAAATTACTGCGCAAGTAAAACAGTCTTTCTAGAAAGATCCACGAGAAATCATGATGCAACATCGGACCCTATATAAAGACGGCGCGTCGCCGCGCTCGTCACTTTTTAAGTCACATTTCTTAGTCTACCAGCAACCAGTGTAGTTACTATCAAGTCAAGTATTCCTGTATATTAGAGATTGTACTAGTGTTAGTGAGTTGACTAAATAAAGGAAGATTCAGATCAAGAGTCTCTTTTACCTGAAGTCAATCCACGTCCTTAAGGCGCAACGCCCTCGACAACAAGGACCATCACTCCACCAGTCAATCGAGGGAACCTGCAGTGTCTTCTAGGCCGACTAGCCTATGAACATATGAAGACGAGCCAGACCTGCTAATTATCTGGAATTACTACGACACAGGCAGTTCTTGGAATTCCCTGCCATTCAACCTAAAAGAATCTCCAACAACGTTTCTGGTGTTCTAACGGTAAAAGAATACCTGGTGGCAGCAAAAGAACCCAACTACCTGTATTGGATCTTGAGGGATCCAACACATTTTTGGTGGCAGCGGTGGGATATTCCACATCGCGTGGTGGAAAACCTCTTCGACGAAGATTCAACAGTTCTGCTGACGGCACACAGTTCCAAGACTTCAAGAGTCGGATAGTGAGCCACATCTCTACATCAGAAGAGAATCATCGGCAAGAACAACGAGTTTCGTCAGAAGTTCGAGTGTTCCTGTTCCTGCGACGGAATACGAGAACGCGGTGTTCGCAGACTTCCAAGACTTCAAGAGTCGGAAAGGCGAGTTTCAACTCCTTACTGCAAGTTGCCCCAAAGGTTAACTACGTGTGAAGAAACGCTCCAATAGTGGGTACAATCTCTTCAACACTAGGTGAGTTGACCGATTGATTATAATCCTTCCAATTCCTCAATTTCCCTCTTAAATCCTTAATACTCTCAAAATGAGTCAGGGAAATCAAACGATCCAAGATCCACGGATCACAGAATCCGAAACGGATGATGAAATATCCGATAATCTCCAAAAACTAAATATTAATACGTTATTCAAATTTGTGCAAAAATTCGACGGGGATCGCAAAAATCTTAAACATTTCTTAACTACTACTAGCAGTGCCTTCGCACTCGCGGCCCCCAATCAAAAGGAGATTCTATTACGATACGTAATCTCACAAATCTCGTACAATGTTATTAATGAAATCAATTTAAGAGAAATAACATCATGGGAACAATTAAAACAAACCCTTAAAAACTATTATTCCACAATAAAAGACGTTTCCCAACTACACGAGGAACTCGAAACAATTAAGCAGTATCCTCACGAGTCTATTACAGACTTCTTTAAACGTCTCGATAGAATTAAAAATGATTGTATCACGGCTGAAGAAAATCAAGCCGATTGTCCAGACGAAGTCCCAGCTCTTAAACGCGCTATTCAAAAGACAGCATTAAGAAGATTCATTCTTCACTGTCACCCTGAAATTTCGAAAATGCTTAGGGCTCGTGACGTTAAAACTTTAAATGAAGCATTTTCAATCGCGCAAACGGAAGAAAAATTAATGAGAATAAATCAACCCAAATCAAGGAGGGCTGACGACTCCTCAAACTATTGCAATTATTGCAAACGTCCTGGACACAATACTCGCGAATGCAGAAAGAAACCTAATAGGAAAGATGAATCGAGTAATTCCGAAAATCGAAAATCATATTATGACCCCAACAAATTTTGCAGATACTGTAAATCAAAGGGTCATGAAATTAATGAATGTAGGCGTAGGAAATATAATGATAAACTTAAAGAACAAAAAAACGTTAGTCATGTCGAGACAAATGATGACGATTCCGTAACAAAAAAAATTCAGTCTCAAATTTGCTTCATAACTGAAAGTTATAAAACCTTAACTTTTAATTCTGATAATTCAGATAAACCAATTAAATTACTAGTCGATACCGGAGCGTCAATTTCTTTAATAAAGCATACAGCTCTCAATCCAAAAAAAACTTACCTTAATTCAAAAGAAAAATACACAATTAATGGGATTGTTCCCGACCAAACTGTTACAACTCTAGGAACGTCTAACATCAATCTTCAAAATGGTAAATTCACGTCGAATCCTAAATTCCACATTATAAATGCAGCCAAAATAATAACTCCTTTCGACGGAATCTTAGGAGATGATATTTTAAAAGAACTAAAATCTATGATCGACTATTCAAAAAACGAAATTGTACTAAATAAAACCCCAATTAAGTTCGATTACCAAGTAAATAACATTTCTAAAGAAAACGATCGGACTAAAATTTTAAAAGAAAATTTAAGGATTGATCATCTTAAAGAAGGCAAAACCGAATTGCAAAACGCTTGCCAAAATTATTCGGAAATATTTTATTTACCAGGAGATAAATTGTCACATACTAACATTCTTAATCATAGAATACCCTTAAGCAATCCTTCTCCGATACACACCAAAACCTATCGTTATCCTAAAGCTCACGAGGAAGAAGTTCAAAAGCAAATAAAAAAAATGCTAGAACAAGGAATAATAAAACCTTCAAATTCTCCTTGGTCAGCCCCTGTATGGATAGTCCCCAAGAAAATGGATTCTTCAGAACAAAAAAAGTGGAGACTTGTAATCGACTATCGCAAATTAAATGAGATTACTATTGATGACCATTATCCTATTCCCAACATAGAAGAAATTTTAGATCAACTTGGCAATTCAAAATATTTTTCCACTCTTGACCTAGCATCCGGATTTCATCAAATTAAAATGGATCCAGATGACCAAGCAAAAACGGCATTCACTGTACCTTACGGACATTTCGAATTTACTAGAATGCCTTTCGGCTTAAAAAACGCCCCATCTTCATTCCAAAGAATGATCAATATAGCATTATCCAATTTAATTGGTAAAGGAGTTTTTGTATACATTGACGATATCGTAATTCATGCCGAAAATCTTAAAAAACACAATGAAACACTTATCAAGGTATTCGATAGACTTAAACAACATAATCTAAAACTCCAACCTGATAAATGCGACTTTCTCAAAGAACAAATTACCTACTTAGGCCATGTCATTACTAAAGACGGAATTTCACCAAACCCAGAAAAAATTAAGGCAATCAAAGAAATTAAAACGCCAAAGAATCCCAAAGACATAAAATCATTCTTAGGACTAGTAGGGTACTACAGAAAATTTATTCCCAACTTTTCTAATACCGCAAAACCTCTCACAAAATTATTAAAAAAGGATGCCAAATTCGAATGGAATAATATAACACAAAATTCATTCGAAACATTAAAAGAAATACTTTCTGACAAAATAATATTACAGTTTCCTGATTTCACAAAATCTTTTCTACTAACAACCGATGCATCGAACGAAGCTATCGGAGCAATTCTATCTCAAGGCACAATAGGTAAAGATCAACCAATAGCTTATTATTCTAAAACCTTAAATAAAGCTGAACAAAATTACAGTACTACTGAAAAGGAACTCCTAGCCATAGTAAGCTCTACAAAACATTTTAGACCATACTTATTTGGAAGAAAATTTACCATCGTGACTGATCACAAACCATTAATATGGTTACAAAATTGCAAAGATCCATCAAGTAGATTAATAAGATGGAGATTAAAACTGTTAGAATACGATTACAATATAGTCCATAAAGCAGGCAAAACAAATGTCAATGCCGACGCATTAAGTAGACCAATTCATGTCATAAATCAATCAAACGATAGTTTTGAAAATTTTGATAAATATTACCGAGATGCAATAATTACTGAACCAAATGACGTAGAAAAACCAATTACCAAAATCCCAGTTCTGGTACTATTAACATCATGCGACGCAAATAATGACAATTTAGGAATAGAATACGTTAGAGAATCGTTTCCCGAAAAAGACTTAACAGGACGATTAAAAGAAATCAAAACATTTGTCAGACCACATCAAAGAATATTCCTCATTTATATCAAAGAAAATATTCAAGATGAAATAGATTATTCCACTCTTTATGAATCTTTAAAAGACTTAAAACTCCTTTTAAACATAAATAATATTAAAACTTTCGCAATTTCAAAAATAAACGAAGACATATCGAACGAAACCACACAAGCATTCTATTGTATGCTCGAATATTTATTTAAAGGATTTAAATACAACCTATTCAGTGATAAACGCATAGAATTAAAAAACTACAGATGAAATTAAAGAGTGCCTATTAGAACATCATAATCATCCAATTTCAGGACATCAAGGTTTTCAGAGAACCTACGATAAAATTAAAAAATACTATTTTTGGAACAATATGAAAGAAGATATTCAAAACCATATCAAATCTTGCGAAACTTGTCAAAAATCGAAAACAAACTTCAAACCAAATAAATCTCCAATGGAAATTACAACAACATCATCGAAATTCAATCAAAGAATCGCGTTAGATATCGTTGGTCCTTTACCTGAAACAAGAAACGGTAAAAGGTTTATCTTAACATTACAAGACGATTTAACAAAATTCGTCCAAGCTTACTCGCTTCGTACGCATGATGCCATTACCGTAGCTAAAAAGTTTCTCAAATATTGTACAAATTTCGGTTTCCCAGAAAGCATACTCTCAGATCAAGGGAGAGAATTTATTTCAGTAACTTTTCAAGAATTTACAAAACTTTTAAATGTTAACAAAATAACAACAAGTCCCTATCATCCACAAACAAATGGATCACTAGAGAGAGTCCATTTAGTACTAAAAGATTATTTTAAATGCTATGTAAATCAAAACGAAAATAATTGGGATATGTTCTTAAATCAAGCCGTGTACGCTTATAATTCTCACATTCAAAAAAGTACATCGTTCACACCCTATGAACTAGTCTTTGGACAAGACCCAAAGATTCCTAAAAACCCAAGAACAAAAAACTATAACGAATTCTCTCAATTAATCAAAAACAAAATTACTAAAATACGAGAGATCGCCAAAGACGCTCAACTCCAAGCCAAAACTAATTCTAAACAAAATTATGACAAAACTCACAAACAAGAATATACATTTAAAGAAACTGACAAGGTTCTTGTTTACGATGCGCTATCTAAAGCCCAAAATAAAAAATTAAAGAAAAATTATAAAGGTCCTTATGAAATTATCCAAGTCCATGAAAATAAAACTGCGACCCTTAGAATATCTCCAAATAAAACAAAAACTTATCATTTTAATTTATTAAAACCTTATATTGTTCCAGGTACAGAGAACAAAGAAAATGAGTAACAGTATTATATTCTTATCCTTATATTTAATCCTTGTTACTAGTTATAAGATCTATCCAATTGAAAAATCTAGTGGGATATTCTTTTATCATATAGGAATAGTTAAATTAAGTAATCAAAAATTCACTTTACTTACCTTTAATAATATTTCTTTACTAAATGATAGATTAAAATCTGTAAATAAATTCCATGTTAAATCTACAAATCTCTGTATGAGATTATCGAAAGATCATCTTCAAACTCATTGTACCACTTCATTACGATATATCGGAAACGATATCAAACGAATGATGAACGATTACCTAATAATTTCACATCAATATCAAGGTAATTCAATTCGTGCTAAACGCGGAATAATCAATGGAATCGGAATAGCACTTAAATGGCTTTTTGGCACACCAGATGCAGATGATGCCGAATTTTATACCGATTCAATTAAAACATTGATGAATAATCAACGAGAAGTAGAAACTTTAATGAAAAGTCAAGTAAATGTTATCTCTTCTACTATCTCAAATTTCAATCACTCCATGTTATCTTTACAAAATGACATAAACATCATGAATAACAACTTTAAAAAGTTTAATAAATTTTCAGAACAAACTGTAAATAACGAAGAAAAACTAAATTTCGAATTCGATATCATCGATCATATCATTCTCTTAACCGAAATGGTAACTGAAACAAGTAAAATCTTAAATGATTATTTAAACTCATTAACTTTCATATCAAACGGATTAATGAATTATAAAATACTAACTCCAATCGATCTTAAAAATGAATTAGAGAAAATAGAATCTCATTATAATCTTCCAATGGAACCAAATATGAACAAAGTATATAAATACTATAAAATAATTAAACCAAGAGCTTTCTTAAAAGAAAATTTACTAATTATTTCGTTTGATATCCCAATCTCAAACTTAGAACCTTACAATTTATATCAAATGTTCCCTCTTCCTACTCCACATAAAGAAAAAACCGTACTCCTATCATATATCGAACCTTACAAACCTTACATCCTAATATCACAATCAATCACGGTCTACTCTTTACTCAATGATCTGAACAAATGTCAAGAATACGAAGAAGAAAAATTTATTTGCAAAGAAATTCCTATCTCGAGAAGAATAGACCATCCACGATGCGAAATTCAACTTTTCACTTCAAACACGCGAAGTATTCCCAAGGATTGCCAAATAAGAACAGTATATGTGGACACAGAAATATGGCATCCTCTACGACATAATCAATGGCTATACATCTTAACAAAACCAATGACAATATCAATTCTATGTTACAATGAAGAAACAAAAGAAGAAACTTTAAAAGCAATGGGTATCCTAGAACTTGAACAAAACTGCAAAGCTTACACAAATTATGCAATCCTCGAAGCTCAAGCAAATCTCATCACAAGAAATCTTACAAACAAGATACCCTTAATCGACATAACAGAAGATGACTGTTGCATCCAACTAAGGAACAACATCACTGAAGAAATCAAATTAGATCCAATCAAATTCTCAAACTTGGATCTTCACGAATTGAAATACGCACAACATAAACTACAACAAGTAGACGAAATCCTTCAACAACATTTGAAAGAACCATTTATCATCAAACATTCTCAGTGGTTCACAACGGCATTCTACGCAATCACTGGAATCATACTCGTAATAATAATCTACAATCTTATGAAATGTTGTGGAATCATAACATTCCTGAAGAAATTCTTATGCTTCACTAAAGAATCTAATGAACTCTGCGGACCTTGTATACGCATTTACAATCAATGCTGTACCACGGAGCCAGAATCAAGACAAGAATACGTCGTGAGATATCAGACACGACCACGAGAAGAATCACCAAGAGAAATCGAAGCACCTCCAGAATATCGAGCATTACCAAGTGCTCCAACGAGGTCCACGTCTTCATTATCAGAGAGAAGACTACAAATCAAGAAGAGATCTTTCCAGATCTTCGAATCATAATCAAGAGATTGTACCTAACCCATACGACATCACATCGTATCTAACTCGTACAATTCTCCAATTCTCTTATCATTGTATTCAATCGAATCACGAGATTGTACCTAACTCATACGACATTGTATCGTATCTAACTCGTACAATTCTCTCTTTGCATTGTATAAAGACAAATCAAGAGTTGTACCTAAATCATACGACATCGAATCGTATCTAACTCGTACAATTCTCTCACGTATTGTATAAAGATAAATCATTTGTTGTACCTAATTCATAATACAAAATATCGTATCTAAATCGTACAACTTATAATTCTGACAAATCATTTCATTGTATAAACCTAAATTTAAGTAATTCTTGTACAAACTTATTATCTTAAAATCTTTATTATTATACAAACTTAATCTAAGCAATTTTTGTACAAGCTTATCATTATATAACTTCATTCTTATACAATTCTTATCCAATCTTATTATATAAACTTATTCTTAAGCAAATTCTTGTACATATGAACACATATCCAGATTGTACAAGACATTTAATTTTGAATCGTATAAACTTAAATCTTACAAATCATATAATTTCAAGTCCTAAATCATAATTATTTTGCATTGTATTCTCAAAGTTTTCTAGCTCTCAAATTTTTGTTAATAACATTAAAAACAAATTAACAAAAATTTTAAGGGGGTAGGTGTTGCATACCCAACTGCGCACTTCTCAAGTTACAATTGCGCATCATTCTTAGAAACTTATGAAATCATTGCGCAAGCTTCCAGAAAGTTCATTGTGTCACTTATCAAACTACGCACCAATTCTTAGAAAGCCATGAAATCATTGCACAAGCTTCTAGAAAGATCACGGTATCACATATTCTAAAGCGCATCATTTCTTAGAAAGCTATAAAATTACTGCGCAAGTAAAACAGTCTTTCTAGAAAGATCCACGAGAAATCATGATGCAACATCGGACCCTATATAAAGACGGCGCGTCGCCGCGCTCGTCACTTTTTAAGTCACATTTCTTAGTCTACCAGCAACCAGTGTAGTTACTATCAAGTCAAGTATTCCTGTATATTAGAGATTGTACTAGTGTTAGTGAGTTGACTAAATAAAGGAAGATTCAGATCAAGAGTCTCTTTTACCTGAAGTCAATCCACGTCCTTAAGGCGCAACGCCCTCGACAACAAGGACCATCACTCCACCAGTCAATCGAGGGAACCTGCAGTGTCTTCTAGGCCGACTAGCCTATGAACATATGAAGACGAGCCAGACCTGCTAATTATCTGGAATTACTACGACACAGGCAGTTCTTGGAATTCCCTGCCATTCAACCTAAAAGAATCTCCAACAACGTTTCTGGTGTTCTAACGGTAAAAGAATACCTGGTGGCAGCAAAAGAACCCAACTACCTGTATTGGATCTTGAGGGATCCAACAATATATATATATATTTTTTCTATAACCTACAAACAGTTTTTCCGGGTCTAGGTGTACGTGTATGTAACATTTATGCCTGTAAAGTGTACCCTCAATGCAAGAGGAAACAAACAGTGAAGAGACGTTTTAAAAAATCCTCTTGATCAAATTTTTAATTGCATTTAATGAAAGCTACAACGAGAGAAGGGGTAGGCCTATTGTTTTTGGAATCCAAATTGAAAAACTGATTGTATTCACTAAACAAAATCATTTTCTATTCGCGTCACCATCTTTCACCCTTTTCTAAAGCTTAAATAAACTTTCAGCGCTTAATAGGTATCTCTCCAAAGTTCTATTACAAATAAATTTCAAAGCAAAACCATCAGAAGCTATTGAACAAACAGACAGACAAACAATGAAAGACCGACTTTGTTCTAGTGAGGGGACGTTATCGCGTCTAATAAAGCCAGAGGTTAAATATCGATACAAACAAACACTGATACGTTTCAACGTGGTCCGGATACGAAACGTAGAGTTGGGAATGTGTGAGGATTAATTATATCGAAACTGTATTGAAAAATGTAGTTTTCTATGAACAAGCTATCAATATTGCCACTATGATGTTGATAACTACGTTGCTTTCTGTATAAAAGGGCAGTATTGTATCAAAGAAGTTTCTATACCCATAAAGTATAATCTTACCTACCTCTTATGAGTTGATTAAATAAATTAATAGAAAAAAAAAATTATAAACCACATTTTATTTAAATGCTCTAAAAAGAAGAAAATAAACTTAAAATTCAATCAAATCCATCAATTTATTACATTACACAATTTATATGATATAAAAGCTTAAGCTTTTATATCTGTAATAAATTGATGAGTATGATTCATTTTAAAGTTTATTTTCTTCTTTTTAGAGCACGCTTTGTTATTGTATATTCGCATTCTTCTCAGCAAACCCTTTCATTTGATAATGGGTATCATGGGAGTGCACACAAAATTACTGGTTCGCCTTCTTGGTCCGTCCCCCATATTGGATTTAGAATGAAGTCACTTAGCTAGCAGGCTAGTTAACAAGATTTGATCCGAATATACATACTTACATACAAACATTGCAAATTAAATAAAAGCTTGTAAAATCAACGTCTTTCCCATTTACATTATAATAGCGAATCTAATACAATCAATGTGAAATAAAAAGATCGCAACGTCAGCATAAATCATAATTAAAAACTCATTTACATCGATACCCGGCCCTCCCTCATGGTCGCCTGGTATGAGGTTCTATTTAAAGGTTCTCCTTGAATGGTCCCCCCTTCTGCAGGCAGCGAGGGACGCATACATATAAAACATTCCCTAACCAATTGTGCCGGAAATTTCAGTTTGCTCCGCTGATTGATTTTAATTTTAATATTTTATGTATTCCTGGTATGAGGATTACGGCATCTTTCATTTTTTTTTATCGAAGGTTTATTTATATTTATTGAGTCAAATATTACTTTGAGGGATTGTATTCAAAACGTAATATTTATGTATGAAATAATATTGGTTTCAAAATAATTGGTTTGTTTAGGATTTTATTTATGTTTACCTTTGTACCGAAAGACCAGTTTAAAGTAAAACGGAATTTGGTATATGTATTTTTTCAAATCGGTGACGGTCACGTTCCATATACATGAAATCTTATTCGAGATAAAATAGGTTTTTCGTATTCTCATTTCCAACAAATGACTATGCCCTCCGGGGCAAAAACATATCTGATACTTACTCCAAATTATTTTGTGTGTAAGTAGATTGACTACGAAGACCCAAAGATAAAGAAACGAATCCAAGTACATCAATCACTATAACATGCTATTACGTTTTCTATTAGGGACTTTGGATTTCAGAAAATTCCCATATGACTACGCTGACAGTTGAATATACTGCCCACTAAATATTACTTTACATGAAATGTGTCAAAAAAGGGCCTTTTATATCTTTTTACTTTGACAATAAATGAGTCCATTTTGGGACATGTGTTACAAGACTTTTAGCTATCGAGAATAGGATTAAAGTTACTAAAACACATTAGTGCCCAAGTAGGCAATGTCAGGAGCTTTTCTAGAACATTGGATTGATAAATAATTTGAGACAGTAAAACAGATACTAACATGAAATCATTCTGTATTCCTTCATATAATAAATATTAAAATGATTATTTGAATCCCTCGTCAATTAAGGTAATTATGAAAATATCCACCCTTGATTAATTCCTATGAAGATAAGTCTAGGAAACCTACTGATGTTTAAACACGCGGGACAAAGGACCAGAAATAAAAATTATTAAAAAACCAAAAGCAAACCTATATTTTTTAACAATCTACACTTTTAATATTTTTTGTTTCCGTAACTAGCTAAAAATAGCCCGTCTCCCACTTCCCCCGTTTGGGGCAGTTTTGTGACGTAGAGAGGGTGTGGGGTTCTATTCTGGGTTATGTGTGGGCGATACTCCTACCGCTGGGGAGAGAAGGAGGCCTCGAGAGTTGTAGGCCTAATGGGGAAAGTTGGCGAGCTAGGTAAATGTATGATATTATGTAAGAATGCCAATTTTTTTTTCGTAATCATTATGACTAACTTACAGTATTCGTAAAAGACGGGATTGAGGCTTTAAAAAAAACCCCTTTTTGTAACATATGCGCTTAGTGATATGTTTCTGGAGGACAAAAAACCAGTTTGACTTGGTTATAAACTAGCTGTTTGCTTATTTATCAAGTTTCTGTTTCACTAATAGGTCTGATAAGTAAAACCAGCTAAAAAAAGCTGTGATTAAAAGAAGAGAACTTAGTAGTTCTAGCAAGTGTAATTTTTATCTAACTGATATTTTATCTGTCTGATTTTATTATCCGATACGTTATTAAGAAGTGGTGAAATTAGCTCTCAATGAGCGTGTTAATGCAGCTACCTACCATTCCATAGCATTTGTATTTAAATCTCCATAAACGGTTTTAAACCGTAATTTCTTTTCTGGTGACATTGAAATAACAAAGAAAATTAAAGTAATTGTCTTTGCGCAACCAGATAAAGCTGCTGACGTCATTAAAAATAAAAATTGATTTGCGAAAAAAAAAATGAGTTTTGTGCAAAATTACATCAATTATTTTTCATACGCAGCTGTGTTTGCTCGTATTTGGAACAATTCAATTGTTACGGTGATGATATTTTCAGCAATTGAATAAAATTTTCAAGTTCGTTTACCTACCGTTTATATTAACAATCATTTTGTACGCAATGCTCGGTACAGCTATTGTATCTGAGAACACTTGGAGAATATCGTATCTTTTATATAATAATGAAAATTTAATACATATATTCAAGAAGAAATTTGTTAAAAACGGATTGACAGCTTCATTGGTTTATTGGTCGCAACGGTGACCGCTGAGTATGGTTAGAGTTTCTGTGTCGGGCAAAGAGTTATTGAGTTTTTATGTATGCGAGGCTCTCCCCCTATCACATGGGACTCAATAACGGCGTTGTCGAATTGTGGGTGCACAATAGTACACCTCTGTCTAATCCTTCGGGCAATACAGGCGTGATACTATGTTATTATATTGTTATTTGTTAAAACATGAATATACACACATATGCCAAGTATGCAAGATGTTTAATTAATAACTGCGTACAAAAATATAAAAAAAAAAATATATTATAATGTATTGGCACTTTATATGAATAAAACAGAATATTGGAGGATAAATCAACTGTCAATTTTATCATACAGGAATTCCTTAATATAATACATAAAATCACGCTTTTTTCCCATGGGGGTAGGCAGAAACTACAGAACGCCACGTGCTACGATCCTTACATAACCCTTTTGCTTCATCTACATTCATGCATCGTTTCATACATGAACGCTGGTTGTGGGTACTGCGCACCTGACCTTTTTGAAGGACATCACCAATAAGAGCCGTATATGTCCTTCTAGGGCGTCCCCTCCCCTCCTGGCGTTTCGACTAACAACCGCGTTATAAATCCCTTTCGTTCTTATTAAATAATAAATTATTCCACTAATGGCACCTACGAAAAATATCGAAAGGTGCCGTATGTGGAATAACTCAAGTGCCATTTCCTCAGATGCCATTTAAGCGGGTGTCCAATGCGGAATACGTCGTCATTAGCTACGTTATTGTAAAATTTATTTTTATTTACTCTACCAATATCTTTTTATTAGTAAATAGAAAGAAAATCGCTACAAATAAAGTTATATTTCATTTTGTCCTCTAGAGAGAAGTTCTCCGTTGCGTTGAAAGGGATCTAAATTGCATCACAACGTCGGAGTTAAAACTTCTGCGGTTTTCATCCAACAAATACTTACTTTTTGAGACGCTAATAATATTATTGAGAGACGGTGGACTTTTAACCTTTTGCTTGTTGTTCCTGAAGGATAGGCAGAGGTGTAGGTACTGTTGTACAACCACAAAGTCTCGCTGTTGGCGCTATCCCATGTAATGAAGCGAGCCTATTGCCATTTACAGGGCACATTTCTAATCTCCTCGCTGCTACTGAGAATTTTCCAACTGAAAATACCAATATCACTTTGCCCGTCCTGGGAATCAAACCCAGAAACTTATGCTGCATGCTCATGCAGTCTGAAGTTATTATCTGATTTTTTACTACTAGACCAGCATTTTAATAGTTACCAAACTATAACATTTAGGAGCTCAAAGTTAAATTGGTTCTATTGTAATCCATACACGAATATAGAGGTACTATGCGAGGTTAAATTAAATTTACTATCGTTAACTATAAACTAGTCAACATGATGGATGGTCTGAACCAGCTAACAGTTTAGTTATTTAATTATGTTTTAGTTTGTAAACTTAGGTTAATTAAATTGGTTTAATAATTAATTAGCAGGAGCCCCGTATCAAGCACTTATAATATGATTGTTTGACATATTGACAGATAAAATGATTTATGTCTGGTGCTGACCTGGATAATTATGGAATGTGTCTATATACATAGCATTACGCCTGTATTCCTCAAAGGGGTAAGCAGAGGTGAACAATTACACGCACATTTTGCCTCAGTACCAATCCCGAGTTTGCAACTGTGTCCGGAAGATGGCAACAAGATAGCAATGGCAATACGATGGGACTCGATAACGTTATGGCTACACTTCTGCGTAACCCTTTATAAAATATAGGCGTGATGTTTAGTTATGTTATGTAAAATTCCAAAAGCTTACATTACTTCTAAATTACTACATTTATTTAAGTTAATTTATAATTCTACCTTCCAGTATTTCAAATAAACATTGCCATTACACGTTGGTACTTAAAGTACACAAATTGGGTCTATTGCATTCACATGCACAATATCTACCAAAGTCCATTTATGGTCACTGTAGACGGTTCAAAGAGTCATGACCATAGATTGGCACACAATAAAGGATGAATTATATTCGAGCGATGCGGAGGCACTGTGTATTGTGAAATACTTCTATTATTTTGTTCACACGGATAAAGTACATAAAAGGGCCTAAGAATAAATCAATGATTATAGTATTAACGGCACGGAGGGAGCAGACGTTGCGGATACGATTCTCGAACGCAACAAATGTTGTTGGCCTACAAATTGTTTTATCTTTTGGGTATTTTGGCATTCGAAGTTTGTTTTTTATATCTTTGCCTCTTAACGACGTGGTAATATCTCATACATATACATACTTAAATAATCGTATATATACAACCGCTTTAGCATTCTAAACGCCCAGGTCGAAGGGTCCCCGGGGTCCGGAGAAATCTTAACGCTTGTTCGGTCACAAGTTTGAGTGCCGACCCGTTGTTGATTAACTAGTTAGTTAAGTTTTTGATCTGGAACTTCGACGCGTCACAGTGGTCTCATGGGGATGAAGGTATCTTCATGATGTCAACGGTTTCTAGTTTGAGGTGAAAAAAAGAGAATTTGTGCGTACATCTGTATCTTCATACATAATATATATAGTTATTTTCAATAGATAAAATTTGAATCGATGCGGTCTGGTGTAGTGGTTGAGCGATTAACTGCAAGTACGTTTCATGTAGTGGGTTTGATTTCCACATGGAACAGTTTTTTGTGTGGCTTATATTTTTTTCGGTATTTGTGAATGTGTAGTTTTATTTGTAAACGCACTCAAAATACATAATATAATAATATTAAAGACCAGAAACATCTACCATACAAATATAATACAAATTATAGTTCTGTGCGGGAATCGAACCCGCGACGCGTAGTACAGAAAGCTATTAGGTTAGATAGTCGCTATGACAGCTGTGCCGTCAATTTAAACGATCTCTCGATATTCTTAAATCAATCAATCAAACAACACAGTTTAAAACGACAAAGTCATCATTTTAATTTGTTTTTCATTTAAATACTTTCATGGAAGTTCAGACGTATTTGACGGAAACAGAGCTAAGAACAAAAAATCCTAAGTAAGTCACAAAGTCAGGGGTCGTTACTCTGTGTGTCAACCGGCAAAAAGTAAATATAAATAGGAAACGAGAGGGCCGGAGTAAACGAACCGTTCCGGAGGCTCTTTGAACAAACTGACGAAAAACTTGACCGAATCTAAGCTCCAAGTACCTACACTAGGTAACGTCGGCAATAGCAGTTGAGTTTCTGATGTAAATCCTAACTAATCCTAATTAATATTATAAATGCGAAAGTAAGTTTGTTTGTTTGTTACCTTTTCACGCCTAAACCACTGAACTTTTGCATATACGTTGTCAGGTGTACAGAAATGAACAGGGTACCTTTCATCCCGAAAAAAAGTACTGTTCCCGAGGAAAACAACAATAACGTTCTTATGATAATAGATGGCGCCACGTGTCTTTCGCAAGCAGAGTACAACCCGAATTGATTGTCAAATTCTAAATTAACGCGAGCGAAAGCCGCGGGCAAAAGCTGGTATTTAAAAAAAAAGCATTTCGGTTATCTTTAGATTATTATAAGCTGCTTAGGCTTTGCCACTATCATTAATCAAATTATGTACACATAACAACCTCACGCCTGTATTCCCCGAAGGGTTAGGTAGAGTTGTACCTACTTTTTGTACACCCACATTTTGCCGATGCCGTTTTTAAGTGTAGTGGCGAGCTTATTGCCATCTACCAATAATGTCAATACTACTTTGCACGACCTGGGAATCAAACCCAGAACCTCATGCTCAGCAGCCACGCATGCAACCACTAAACCAATGAGGCACTACCAAATCATATTTTTTCTTATAATATATTGAAAATAGAGAACATTAAATATCCCTACTTGATTAATTTTCGTGTGAGAATCGAACCCGCAACACGTAGCGCAGCTTCCTAAACCAATATTTTGAAAAGAGTATCCATGGAGTTTCTTGCAGGTCTCTCCTCCATAGTACCAACCCACTTTGGAACCGTGCTCCTAGATTCATAACGTTTTAAAGGTGCCTGCAAAAGCCCATTTGAAATCAAAAAACTTTGGCTTGACTTGACTTGAGTCTTTCGCTCAACCACTGTGCCAAACACGCTGTAATTGCTCATGCCGTGTCAGAGTATTCTGTCACCAATGTTTATGCAGTCTGTGCAATCAACCCTGCAGATCTAACATATGACGCGTCGACGCTTACTCAACAAATTTAATGTAAAAAAAAAGATTAACGCCTAGAAATTCATACATAATGTTATAATTTTCATGATTTATATACATGACGGGTAACATCATAAATATTAATATAATCACAAAAGACGCCATCTTGCAAACTTCTAAAATAACATTTAAATATATTTTCATACATATTTTTAGGTGTAATTTGTTTGGTCTCAATTTCGTCCCTTTAATATCCCATTTGTCATAAATAAATGGGCAGAGTTCTTGAGAAAACTTATCAAGTTGAATGAAACACTAAGAATTTAAAGGGTGGGTATATATGGTCCATTAATAGTACTAAGAATGGACAAATAAGGTGCTTTAGCAAGTCCGTTGTTTGCCTATTATAGCCATAAACAATGTATTTGTTTTCAGTAGGGATTCAAGTTACAACAGCAGTATACAAAGCTTTTATAGACCATAATGGCTAATCAACACATAACATAGCAACACACGTTATTCATTTCATCGATGCCGTTATTGAGTCCCATGTAATAGGGGGCGAGTCTATTGCTATTCGAGCACAATTATAAGTACTGGAAATATTCATACCAATAATACCTATTAATACTTTGCCCAACCCGCGAAACGAACCCAGGACCTCGTGGTCAGCAGTCAATGAAGGTAAGCTATAACTCGGATCGACTTGAAGCAATGGTTTAATAAATATTTGTGCCTTGGGGGTCACCACTCTTGTGTATAATTTTTTTTAAATAGAGCAATACAAAAAACGTCATCTCCTTTATCTGACGAGTCAGTACGAAATAAATTGAAATCGGCCGTCCATCTCAAAAAGATGTGAGCTCTCGTAAATGCAATTAGATCATCGTTTACATAAAGCACCATTATTATTTTCTTATCCTTGTAGTTTTTGTGCCTAAAATGATAAACGTCAAAAGAATAAATTCTTTTAAAAATACAGATGATCCACGATTTCACGCCGCCACGAAATCAAACAACAATTTCAAATTCAGAATGAATACCTAACCTAAAACAACGATTTAAAGCGATTTACTTAGAATAAAAGGTCGAGACAATAAAAAGAAACGGAGGCAAAGGAAAAAAATACACAGTTCCTATTGAGCTTTTCACAATTAGCTAAAAAGCTTCCCGGTCTATCTCTGGTAGGTAATATTGTTCGCATCCGGGTACGGTCTGTTGTTTTAGCATTTTCTTTTGTTTTTCCTTTCGATTTCTGTTGTGTTACGTGAGGCATTTTACTGGAGAAAAACAATGGTTTAGTAAAGGTGAAAATTCAAAATCAATCCATAGTTAATTACATTTTGCGTTTGCGTAGAGTTTTGGGTCTGGATTAAAAGTATTTTAAAACTTGATTTGGAATCTCAAACGTATCCTAATAAAGGTTTTATCAAAATTAGTCGGGTAGTTTTTGCGTGATTCAAGCACAAACAAACAGAAATTATCTGCTTTGGTGCATCTAAGTATTCGCTTAACTGCTGTTGACATAAACACATTATGAGCACTGAATCAAAAAAATAAAACGTTCATTCATGATCAGATAGAAATGCAAAAACCCAATAAATAAAAAATAAAAAAACAGTTACGTCACCAATTAGTACCTACCGATGACGGATAGGCTAGTTATACGATTTCTTTCCCCTAACTAATTAATTACCCAAGCAATCTCTTTGAGTCCCATCTCCAATATCTTGGACACTAATTAAAATTCACTGAAGTCTTTGCGAACAGACATTTTTCTCGAAAAAATACCTATTCCGTATTTAACGTGGTCTCGACGAGACTTTCCGTGAAATCATGATTATATTTCAGTTTCTGGCTTTCGTTTACACAGAAATAGAAAATTTTCATTATGTTAAATACTGCTTATTTTTATTTTATTTTAGTATCAACCACCTTGTCTTTTAGAACCTATTTTTATATATTTGATTTAATGGAACGTATATTTTAGTAGCCTAGCTGTTAAGTGCTTTCCTTCCATGCAGGAGTGTCTAAGTTTGAAACCGACAAGCTTCTCTAATTTTTTGAAATCATGTGACTGAGACAGTCAATAGAAAAGAACCCAACTCGAAATCCCAAGACAAAAGGGCATCACATCATTTAGATTGTCATAAAGTAAGTAAACATTATTGTTCGACCTTCTTTCAAATCATTGCTAAGAGACGCAAAATATAAAAACTGCGTCGTAGATACTAAGACCACTTTCAGTTCGCATTTAAAAGACAATAAAACTGACACATCACGTGTTAGCAGACTTTAAAAGCAGTTATTAGAACATAATAAAATCGCTAAGTGTTTAATTTGAATAATTAAATCACGCTAAAACTGGACGTTGCCCCAAATTCTTAAATGTGAACTAGCCATCGGCTAAATGTCACACAGTTGCATGCTTTGTCTTCAAGAATCCGGATATTCTCATGGCACACCTTGCATCTAAATTAAACCCTATTTTTAAGGATGTAGGGTAGAGAATTGATGTGTAGTTTTCTTGTCAGTTAAGCTGTTATGTTAGTGTGGTGTGTTAACTCAATGAATGTCAAGGGTAGAACCTACGCCGCTGGTGTTAAACGAATGTTTGTCGCTAATAATTTGATGGTAAGCTTTTGTTGATGGGCGGAGCGGGAAGACGTCCGATATTTTTTTAAATGTTTTTCTTATCCCATACAGAATAAGTATAAGGGTGGATATATATTGTCACTTTAAAATTTTATTATTTTAAGTATACAAGGTACACTTTATATATGGTAACTACTTACCAAATATTTGCAATGAATAAGGGACAAGGGAATGATGAACTCGAACGAAAAGCAACATACAGGGCAAAAAAAAAAGACTAAAACGGAGGATCGAAACAATAGAAATTGAGCATGTGCGCATGTGAGATTTATATCTGTAAACTGCAGTAAATTAGTACAGATCTTTTCAAAAAAAAAAAGAACGAAGGAGCATGAAATATAAGGAAAAAGTTTTTTGTTATTGTTATCAGGAAATAAAACGCAACACATATAGACGAATAACGTAACAATAAGAAAAACATAATCAAGTTTTTATTAATTTAATTTGACAACTTGCGGACTGATTTGATTGCAAAATATTTTCGGAGACCCGCTATTAGATTTATCGAAGATCATAAAACAAAATTTAACATTTGACAAAAAATAAGCAGGTTTTCAATAATATGATATCAATGTCGCGTAGTATTCTGCATTAAAATGCAATAAATCATTCATCTTTATTTATAAGTTCCAAAATGTATTGCCTTCTAAGACAAATGTTTCCGATATTTGTACAACCACAACACAACTAAATGACAAAATAATAATTAATTAATGTCATAATATTCTTGAATCCAACATGAACGAATTCATGTAGATAGATTTATTTGATGATCAGTGTTTTTGTTTTTAAATAATATAGTCTTTTACATTTTTTATGGTATTCTATAAATAAGACAAAATAGAATAACATATAAAACTGGCAATGTTGCCAGTCTAGGGCACTAGGGCACTAGGGCCGGTTGACAGCGATCTTAAAGAATATGAAGACATGTTGTGATTTTCATTTTGTTTTTTATTTTTGTTTTTTTTTTTGTAATATTTAGATTTTAAATTCGTTTAGTTTGTAAATATTTAGATTAAACAAGTAGCTGGTAAAAATAGTTAAATTATGCGTCAATATCATCATAATACCTACATAAAAATATTTCACACTTAAAATCAATATCTTCAAAAAAAAAAAACAGATATTGCAAAAACAAATTGCATAGTTGAGACATCAATTTTATTTTCCCTGTTTGTTAATGCCATTTTGAGCAACCCAATATTAACCAGCCTGTCCTAAAAATCGCTTTCATTCCTGACCATACGCCAGTTCACGTTTTACAGATAAAGTCAGTTGAAACGTCCGCTTATACAATTAGTCACAGTACGGATGACTTCAAAGATTACTTGTTGGCAATAAAATAATCGCGACTTCGCGTGTAAACAAAGCAATTATAGTGCTGATGGTACACTTGTTGATATTTACGTGACATTGTGGTGCAGAGGCAATGCAAAGGCAGAGGTAATAAACATTAAAACCTTTTACTAGTATCCGCTTGAGTACTTGTCGTGTGTAAATAACGTCCCTTTGTTCGAAAGGTCAAAAGACCCAATTATGTCAATTCCATATAATATATGTATGTGTTCTTGACTTTTCTATCAATCTATTATAGTTTATTGAGGTTGCAAGCGCGGCGCTCCAGACTTGTGGTGGTTCGGTCTCCGGGTCGGGTTAAGGGTTATTGGTTTTTCCTTTTAGACAATTCTTTGACGACTTGATTTGACGACACGGTTGGCGCAGTGGCTAAGTGATTAGCTTTCTGCGCTACGTGTCGCGGGTTCGATTCCCCCACGGAACAAATATTTGTATGATCTACAGATAGTTGTTTCGGGTCTGGTTGTTTGTGCATGTGACATGTATGTTTGTAAACTGTACCCACAATACAGGAGAAATCCTAGTGTGGGGCAATGTTTATTAAAAAAAAAAAAAAGAAAAAAAAGAAAAAGAAAATTCTCAGTTGCAGCGCGGAGTTTGGCTCATCCCTTACATGGGACTAAATTCTACAGAATAAAATAGATCTCTAGATAATATATTCACCAAACAACCAATGAGGTCCAGAACCACCAATTTGAGTCATCTCTGAATCTAGATTTTCATTCCCTTTGTAAATCGATTAACAGATATCACAATAAATATATTCAGAACATTGAACACGATATTATTCAATTAAAGAACCTTTTAAAATAGCTCTACTGTTCTTAATCTCGATGTAATTATGTCAAAAGGAGTTAATAATTGCAATAAAATAGTTAAGCCGGCGCCCGCGCCGGTGTCGGTAATCTACGAATGAATTCAATCATCCCCGAAGGCTATACATAATTTAATAATAGTATACATAATTAAGCTTAAATGAAATACCAACACTGTTATTATGCAAATGAATCGCGTACGTACACATTTATCTGTACTTTGTAGGGTAGACTTTATGAAACTGCGATCATTAGTCAAAATGTTCTTACACATTAATATAAACTTAGATTTCTCGTAATCCATCGCCGTTTCTGCCCTACATTTCATATACCATCTTTATATAAATAGCAATGGATTGTGCAATAATAAAAAGTTACGTTTTGTTAGATATCTAATGCAGTGGATTCAGTCAGGTCTTGTCAATCAAGAAACCTTACAATTTGTCCGCGTTCACTTGTTTTATTATTGATAAATTAATGCACATTAGGTTTATGCCGAAGTAACGATATAGTCCACAGATAAGGCAGCTATATATGGCTTTATGTATAGAATGTAATGAGACCGCTTAATATGAGTACATACATTAGGGCGAGACGGAGATATTTCGTTGAGATACCAAGTTGTTTGATGATGCTTATTTCCTTTAATAGCCTTTAGTACGGCATATTTATAATACCTTTACAAATTATCCTTGATAACAAATTATAGCATTATATTTCTCCGACGCGACAGTGCTATAGCTTGAAAGTTACAAAGAATACAATACATATTGTGCCAAAAGCTTCGAGGCGCAACTTATAAAAGGGTGATAAACACCCGTTTCAAAGGACCAATATTACCGTTGGATCAACACTTAGAAGCCAAAGAGTGCTGGGACTATACTTTTATCGTCACAATGCTCTCTTTCTTAGCTATTAGAAATACGACAACTTTTAATTCGATCAGAAACTAAACTAATCTTAGCATTTCCGAAGAATGTTTGATTGCCCTACAACCGCAACGCAGAGAAACTGAGACCATCAGTTAGACCAGTTCTTCCAGTTTCGTTGTCCATAACAACTCTCTTAGATATTCTTATCACAGGACCAATAGTCTAACTTGTTCTTTACAGTTAGAACACTAAACTATACACGTAATTATTCTAACAAAAGCTATACCAGTTTAATCTGTCGGCAATATCAAACGCGTAATATTTATAGTCGGTTATGGTAACTCAAAGAGCCGCTGGAGTCGTTGTCATAAAATGGCTACTTTAGTTTAGAGTTAAGTAATTGGTATAAGTATTTATGGGAGATTGGTCGAGTGATTGTGGCCAACATTGGTAGAAGGAGAAATTCGTAACGGTAGCGGCTGTTATGTATACTAAAATATAACATCGCATCACGCCTGTATTCCTCAAACGGTTAGGCAGAGGTGTATCTACTATTCTACATTCTAATTTCGCCGATGCCGTAGTTGAGTCCTATGTAATAGGGTGCGAGCCTATTACCATCTACTGTGCTGTTACTTATAATTTTCATACAGAAAAACCCAATAACGCGTGGTCAAACCCAGTAAATCACTAGTTGCGCTTGCAACCACAACACAAATGAGGCACTCAGTATTAAAATATACAGACACATATTTTGTAAGTATATGATGGAAGATGAGCTACCAACCAAGGATTTTCTGTGTTAGGTCTTATTCAAAAAACTCATGCAAAAGAACCTGGTAGCTATCGCGTTACACGTGTGACATATTTGACATGACTTAGCACAGGTTTTGATACATATCACGTTAAAAAAAATGGTACTAAAAGAAAATTAATAGCATGTTGTAGGAATCAGTTATCGAGTGAATCAATAAATTAAATAATCATTCGTATTATATTACTGTCATAATAGTGAGCAATCAGCAAACCGCCTGCAATATTTATATTTAGAGAATGCCTTTTGAACACGTATAGTTTTTCTTGAGACCTAAGCAACCTAAATTCCCTAAAAATGTGTGAAATAACACACAAAAAATTTACAATTTATGCGATAGTCCATTTACCGTGTGCGCACGCCCACTTGCGCAAGCGCACGAAGGCTTGCACTGATAAACGGCCCAGTGATAACCGAGCGGCCAGTCGACCCTGATAGCGATTTGAAAGGCACCCAGCGACTACCAAACTATTTTTCCAAGCCATATACGTACAATATGTAAGTGCATACATGCGATTTAATGTAAATATCGGGTTTTGCTCGCGACTTCGCCTTTGTAACACATTTTTATGTTACAATACAATCAGAAACAACATTTTTAGTGTCTATTGCTAATGAGGCTTTTGTATCAAAAATATAAAGCAGTTGTTTTAATATACATTACCTTATATATTTTTTTATTAATATTCAATTCAATCAATTCCCATTCACAATAAAGATAAATTAGATAGGCATAACAGATAACAATTTGACCACGCCTCTATTTATTAATACAGTCCGCAATTTAATTAAATTATTTTATAACAACAGTAATAGTAAATCAAAACAAAAACCTGTCTTGTAATACAACGCCAAGTACCAGTAAAAAAAAAAACACATTGAAAAAGTAACTTGTCTTGATACAATGCAATTACAAGTGGCGCCAAAGTGATTAGCCTGAGGCCAGACAAGCTTAGGTAGGTAACAGCGATCAAGCTCAGATCAGGTCTTATTACGAGTTCTTTTTACCAGTATCTGCCTCTTTGGTCTTGTAGTCGGAAGCGCAACTGCTCAGCATGAGGTTTAGGGTGAAACTCCCGGATCGGGCAGTGTTATTGGGTTTTTCTGTAAGGTTATTATTAATAGCAGCACGGAGTCTGGAACTGTGTCCAGTGGATGGGAATAGGCTCGCCCCCTATTATATTGGACTCAATGACGGTATCGGTGAAACGTGGGTGTACAATAAGTACACTTCTGCCAAGCCTTTCGATACAGGCGTGAAGCTATGTTATGTTACGGAGGTAGTGAATGCACACCCTTCTTGCTTGACGAGATAGATCAAGTCTCTATAGATCATACAAATATTTGTTCCGTCCAGGACTGAAACCCGCGACACGAAGCGCAGACAGCTCACATAGCCACAGCGCCAACCGTGTCTTATATTAGAATTGTCATGCAATAATAAATTCAACCCATTATTGTCCCAATGCTGGGCAAGGCTCTCGTCTCAGAATGAGAAGGGGTAGGCCTTAGTCCACCACGCAGGCCCAGTGCGGGTTGGCGAACTACACACACCGTCGAGAACTTTATGGAGCCCTCTCAGGTGTGCAGGTTTCCTCACGATGTTTTCCTTCACCGTAAATACAAGAGATAATGAAATTCTGATCCGCACATGATTCCGAAAAGTCAGAGGTGCGGGCCGGGTAATCACGCAGACCCTCCTGCATGGAAGGCAAGCGTTCAACCGCTAGGCTATCACTGTCATGCAATAGTAATATAATTTTTTGCCACTAAATCACACAGTTAATACCATGTCATAATAAGTTGTATTTACTTACAACTTTACGATTATTCCGCGTCGGCTAACTACAAATGAAAATTATTTATTAGTAGCGACGCCGTAACTATTAATTTTAAGTAATTTAAATTATTTATGATAATTGTTTTGGCGTTAATAAATATTATGTACAAGGCCTCTTGTGAACTGCCGCATTGGTCTAGTGGGTGCAAGTGCGAATGCTGAACGTCAGATCCTGGGTTCAATGCTTGGGTTGGGAAAATTGTTATTGAGTGTTTCTGTATGAAAAATATCAATAGCAGAGTTAGGATATGCGCATGTAAATGGCAATAGACTTACTTCCCCCGACACGAGTAAGATTTGAAGTCACGACATCTGTTGTAGTCATGCGAAATCCTAAGTCTATAGTCGTAGTACCCAATATTTTTTTAAGTTTTCTATGTAGCATTTCTACGTTCATTATTTAGCGTAATTCTTCGTAATTGTAACACATTATGTGTTAATTTGAGTAGTTTCAGTAACGATAGCGAGTGGAATTAATAGAAATTTAAAGAACCTAACACCATATTATTCATTCCTTTTTTCCGTCATCTTAGCGACTCGAAAGACCAAACCTCAATTATTTGAAATTCATATGTTTTTATACATTTACATACGTGGCTAATTACCGTTTACATTCTAAAAAGTCCCTACACAACTTTATCGTAAAATCAAAGTTCGTGCTAATAAATCGTCCAGATTTACAAAGCGTGGGACTTAGGTGTTGCCACAGATTTTACTAATATCTCGGTCTATGGAATTTAAGCGATACCGTCAGCCATTACGTGTGTGTATTTTATAATATAATATAAATTGCTAAACCCTGCTTTGCTGTGGCTCAGTCTGATATTAAGTATTAGGGAAGTAAAGATTAAACGAGAAAACACATCATTCAATTTAATACCCTTTTGTCAGATATTATTGCTTTTTAAACCTCGCAAAACACTTGGAATTTAACGTTCCTGTGGAAACTTCGGGATAAAAAGTATATAAAAACACTCTTAAAAAAGAGATGCAACATCGTGTAAAAATTACAAGTCAATCCATCGATTACTTTTTGAGTTTTACAGACACAATGTTTGTGTCTGCAAAACTCAAAAACAAAACACAGAAACAGAAGCTGAATTTTATATACTGGGTGGTTTTTTTACCGTCTTGAAAAAAATAGCCAGAATCAGACTGGGAACAATTATCTGTAGGCCATAAAAATATTTGTGCCGTGCGGGATCAAACCCGCGATACGAAAGTAGCCCAGAAAGCCAATCGCTTAACCACTACGCCAATTGCGTCGTCAATGTGCGCGAGTCAGACTATTAGGAAGATGTATTTGTGTGCGTAGTGTATGTACTGGCAAGGCCATATGTTAATCGTTGTTAAATAATAAATATTGTGAAAAAAACCGTTTACTTACCTATATTTAAGCGTGCTCTTAATATAATGGGTTCGTGTAAAAAAAGTTGATATCATGTGCGGATCTTTTGTTTTTATATTGTGAATCGTTTATATTGTAATTCAAGGCGATTTATATTTACGTTAATGTAGAATTTAATTAAAAATATAGGAAAAATAGGCTTTTAAAAATAAATACGGATCCATAGGCGTGAAGAATGATCACATTAAATACTGCAGGTAAGATGCGAATTTATTTTATGATCATATTTCCATAAGTTGCGATATTACGTTATGTTTAAATATGATTTAAAAAAAGAAAAAAAGTGCTAAATTAAGAAAAACAACATTTATTTTAGTATAGGTATAAATTTATAATAAAAAGAAAAAAAAAAATGTCATCATTTTTTTTCGAAGTTTTCAACCCAAATTATTACTACATGAAAATGCTAGTAATTTGTCGAAAAACCTACCGAAATAATAAAAATTATACTTCGGTACACACGTTTTTTTTTTTAGTAATACCTACAAGAGTCTAAGTGACAGGCATTAACATTTTTTACCCATAAATTTAATTGAACATGGCTGACTATTACATGAATAAAAAAAAAATTCGTTCTAAATAATTTATTTCAAATGGTCCAATAATTCTATTCTTATCTCATCATCATCATAGAAGACGTCCACTGCTGAACGAAGGCCTCCCCCAAGGGGGGGGGGGGTTGCCATAATCCCCACGCTTGGCAGGCGGCTTGGGGATCGCAGTGGCTCACCAATTTGTGAGAGGACGCCGCTGCCCGTCCTCCGGTGTCTGGCCGCAGTTTTAAGACGTACCCGGGTCTTATATTCTTATCTATTGTATGCAAATTCTGAGTTTTGTGAGCAAATCCTAACACTTGCAATATTACTTAATGAGTTTCAGCTGTACGCAAGAAATATATGATGCCCCATAAAATGACTGAATTATTGATGGTAATATTGTGTGGTAAGTAAGAAAATTCGTTAACTACAAACATTTGCATTATGACATCTATTAAATACTAGGGACTCGCCCCGGCTTCGTACGGGTACAATTTACTAATGAAGAAAATCTGAAATTTTATACAAATTTACCATTAAAATTTCCAACTTTTAAGATGGATTTTTCAAAAAACAAAACCCAACCCCAACCTAATAAAAGTTTGATATAACTTGAGAAGAAAAATATAATAATTAAACACTAATTACATACATAAATTCTTGCACTAGACTTGCGTGAATCATATATGTATATGTAGATAAGACTAATTAAGAAAGAAACTCATTTACCTCATAAAATAAGAAAAACAACTGTTTTATACGCACTACTTAAAAATATTATAATTACAATATAAACATATTAAGTATCGAATATCAATTTGTTTTAGATAACCTTAAAAGTTCAGCCTAGTTTAGACATTCTCGGATAAAATAAAATGAGCAAAACACTCAAAATGTAAATGGAGCATATCGATATTCAGATCTGTAAAGGCAACAGCGTAGGACGTTATTGCTCAAATTACAAAGCGACCCACATGGATACGTGCGTGAAAAGCATTAAAATGTGTATCAACTCCAAAATACATACAGTGAACTTTAACCAAAATCACCACCTTTGTTATGTTCGATAATTAATTTGTAAAAGGAACGAATGTCATTTGTTTAAAAACCACAAAACATTCTTCCTTTGTACACATAAACAGCGAAAAAATAAAAAATAATGTATAAAAGGAACATGCATGCGATATTTATCTCATAATCGCGATAGCGTAGGAGCGTTATTGCTCAAATTCCTTAGCAACCCACGTGGATATGTGTGAAAAACATAAAAATGTGTAACAGTTGCATAATGCATTCGTGTCGTGTGTCGTGTGCGAGCGGCCTGGCGTCCTTGCCACGCCTCTTGCGCAAGACAGGCATTATACACTGCGTTAATTATAATTATACGCACAACCTTATACCTTAACTAGTTTTATAAATAAATCGTTTTATAAGAAATTGTACAAATTTTTGTCAGTTTCGTCACGTTTTCATTTTTGTTCCCCATATTAAGTTAGTGTATTAATCAATATAATATTATATGGCTACAAATGTAACTATTTTTGGAGGTACAACAATCTTTTTTATTTTACAGGGAAATCTTGCCAGACAGCGTGGCAATGCTGCCAGTCTTCTGGGCACACTACCGGTTGACAGCGATGCGGAGGAGTATTTAGTATGCGTAATGTTTTTATAATTTTTACTTTTCTAATCTGATTAGTGTGTAAATATAGTGTATATAATTTTTTTATATTATTTATGAACAACAATTTTATATTATTTTTTAGTAAAATTAATAATGACGTATATCATCCGTTCTCAACAAGTTCCAACCAAGGAACATAACTTTGAATTTGGATAGTGTCTGTAAATGATTATCAAAAAATAGCACAGTTGGAGCCGGGATGCACGAATACACCCTCGAGAGACAAAACTTTTGACAGCACAGTTGACGCAGTGATTGAGAGATCGATTACTGCGCTAAGTATCGCGGGATCGATTCCAGCAAGGGAATAAATATTTGTATGATCTACAGATTTGTGTTTGTAAACGCACTCACGACCCTAATGTGAAGCTTAGTTTTTTTTTTAAACAAAATACATAATCAATATCTATTGCTGATTTGCTTACATATACACTACGTTATTATATTTTTCATGTAACCGCATACGCCAACACAACGGAAGAAAAATATTTGAATCTTGAAATACACTGCAGAGCCATATTTTAAAAGCGAAACCCTACAAGCCTTGTATCATTACTGTATAAACTCTTTGCTTGAATAGTGTTGCTATTATAGATTGTATTAACATATTACGAATATATAAAATTAAGCTAAGTCTAATATTACCCCAGTTCTTAATCTGAAACTTATTATAATCAAGTCTTGCACTTTATGTAACGTAAGCAACAATTTTGTCATATTACGAGTCTATTAAACTATAAGTTCTAAACTAGTTAGTGAGTGGCAGAGACTAAACCACGAATTTACTTAAAGGGCAGAAACCGTGCCAACAACACCCACGAAGATATTGATAAGGTAAATTGAAAGTGTCGTTTCCAATTTGATCAGAATAAGTAAGTAGATAAGTTTATTATAAGTGATAAGAGCAGTTCCTTACGAGCAGTGGCGATCCGAGGGAAAGGTCGTAGGGGTCGTGACCCCCAAATCCAAACCAAACCAAAATTGTACACGTCAAATCGACAAACCTAAAAGTAGACAAATTACGAAAATTTGAAATAAATTACTTAGTTCCTGCTTAAAACGAAAATTGGTATTTTTTTTTTAATTTATCATATTATATTTAATTTTTTTGTGAAATAATTTTCTTATTTGCTCAACTTTATTATGACTCCCCAAGTCACTTTACTGTGACTATGACCCCTCTCAAAAACTGGCTGCAACCTCGCCTGCTTTGGAGTTACCGAGGAACATAGTACCGTTTCCAGCGGTAGTACCTTCGACAAAAGCATTGTATAAACAATGAAATCAGAAATAGGTAGGTTTTAATTTATAATATTATGTTAGATTTTTTTGTGAAATAATTTTCTTATTTGCTCCGTTTCCAGCGGTAGTACCTTCGACAAAAGCAGTGTCTAAACAATGAAACCAAATATAGGTAGGTATTTTTTTAATTTATAATATTATATTTAATTGTTTTGTGAAATAATTTCTTATTTGGTCAACTTTAATATGACCCCCAAGTCACTTTACTGTTACTATGACCCCTCCCAAAGTCTGGCAGCGACCGCGCCTGTTTTGGAGTTACTAAGGAACATAGTACCGTTTCCAGCGGTAATAACTTCGACAAAAGCAGTGTCGCTGAGAAGCAGTAACTTTTTGCTGGATACTAGACTTTTGGTTTCAGTCCAACGTTGTTTAGTTTTGTTTTCTTCTAATATTATTTTGAAACAGAAATAAACATATCTCTTTATTGTTCTAGGATAATTTGTCGGAAGACAAGGCAGTCCAACTTAGGCCTTAGGTTGATAATGCTATCGTTATCAGTAGGGTGTTCATGACGGCGGTGATAGTCAAGTGGCTCTTAACCCATATCCGTGAGTCACCCGATCAGATCCAGTTGAACCAGGAACCACGAATGTGGTTGTCTGGCAATAAATATGTTTGATTGGGACTTATTTTGCGCAGGCGCGGGGCACACAATTTTAGTTACAATTAGTTTCAAGTATTTTCAATCGTCTTTTTTTTTACAACTATTTTGTGTTGTTTTCATATCATACAAAATTCTTTTTCTATTTTTCTATTCTTTTCTTACCGTTAATTATCATCTAATTTCAATTGTTCATCTAACAGAACACTGAAAGTATACATATATGTACATAATGTCCTCCTGACCGATTTCTAACTTCAGGGCAGCCAAACTCACCGGAGATTAGCCAACTACGCAGGAGATATTATAGAGCACAAGTGTGTGCGCAAACACAGGTACTCTCTCTATTCCTTCATTCTCATAGCCCGATGGAACGGCAATCCGAAACGACCGGAGAGAGATCAGGCGCAGGACCAACGGCTTTACGCGCTTTCCGAGGCACAGTGTGTATTCACATACACAAAGACGCAGACCCGAAACAACTATCTGTATATCATACAAATATTTGCTCCGTGCGGGAATCAAACCCGCGACATGACCTCTCAACCACTGCGTCAACCATGCCGTACATATATGTACACATAATAGGTTCGCACTGTTCGTGACAACATCAGCATGTTGATTTGTGAGCTGCGAACAGGTACCTGTGATGATGATAAAACGAAAGATGTTTAGTCAAAAGCATTCAACAGTACCTAATATCTGGAACAGGTAAACAAGCCGTTAATCCCTATCCTTCCGAACAGTTGTCACTGTCATGCAACCTGCATGTTGTCACAGATAAGGCGCATGAGTGCATATTACCTTTATGAGATAGTGGTCCATTACGGACAATCAGCTATTGGCATTTTCCGCGATGATAATTACGTACCTGTAAAGAAAAATAAAATCGTTAGAAGCTTATCTATGTACAAAATGCGGGTACAGAAATATCTTTACGATTTTTTTAATAAAATAAAAACGTAAACTTAAGAATAACTTATTAGAAATACTATCTACTATATACCAAGGATTTAGTACAGAACTACCAAACAGAAGATCAACATATTTGCTTTTAACAGGCATGCAAATGTTGTATAATATTAAGGCCCATGTTCACCAACAATACAACTGATGTTTAAGACAAAATCATCCGTTTAACACAGACTTTTTGTATAGGTAAACAGCCGTTTCTATGTTAAACATCTGATATATTGTTGGTGAACACGGCCCTAAGAAGTAAGTAATATTACAGTTACAATATAATTGTAAGCAATTTTTTTTTTAAATATTGCCCCTTCCTCTTTTTTCTCCTTTGTCGTGGGTATAGTTTACAAACATACATGTCACATGCACACACAACCAGACCCGAAACGATCTGTAGATCGTGCAAATATTTGTTCCGTGCGGGGATCGAACTAGCGACACGTAGCGAAGAAAGCTAATTGCTTAGCCACTGCGACAATCGTGTCGTCTCGTAATCTCACTTTTTTTTTTAGCGAAATTTGGGTGTACAATAGTATACCTCTGCCTAGCCCTTCGGGGAATATAAGCGTGCTGCTATGTTACAAGACATCACGCTTAGCAGTCGCGTTTGCGAGCAATAGACCAATGAGGCGATCAGAAAAAATCAGTTCAAAGAATAATTTTTACTTTGTAATACTATGTATCACCCCTTAAGGGCTTAACAATTATAAATAACCTTCAATAGAATAAGAATAGCATCCCTGATGCACAGGACTCGGGGGAGCACCAACATTATTCTGAAGGGTATTGTGGAAAAGCCAGACTGTCCATTCCTGGGGTAGGTACTGGACCCGTATGCACAGCAGCGGGTCGGGTGCACCGGGATATGGACTAAGATATATGAATTAATACTTATGTCATTTCAAGTTTTATTGTTATATAATGTTATGTGAGTTTATTGAATATTTCATTTATAAAAAAAAACTAACATAGTATCTAAGCTACTTTGTTACTAACAAATTATAGATCATGGTCTGAGAAATAAATGATTATTATTATTATTATTCAATTCCTACAAAGGTACCTAAATTTCAAGAAAATTTTAAATATATAGCCTTATTTTGATAAACGTGAAAAATAAATAAAAATCTTTATCGTAATTACGAGAAAAAAAAAATCGTGTCCAATAAAAATCAAGTATCGCGCAGTATCATAAATATCACTGGACGTTATTAGATACCTCCCATGGGCACGGGGATGTTCCGGACGATTGGTCTCGATTACGATAACATGGCTACCTATATCACTTCGATTGGCTGTAATTTCAACATGGCTGACATGTTTTTCAGTCAGATATGGATTCGCGAAACAGCCCCGTTTTCCGGCGGAGGACATTCATTATTTTACTTTAAACCTAAAATAAAGAGATCTAACTGACCTCCTCCGCCATACCTCCTTGTAAATTGCTGATGATGGCATCTGGTTATCTCAAGCGCAGATGAGAATATACTATCATTTTTCTCCATTAGACTTTAGAGAGAGATGTGTATATAGTTTTCAGAACCTATTATTACTAGCTTTTGCCCGCGACTTTAGTACGGGTGGAATGAAGAATCTGATATTTTCCTGCGGTAATATGGAGCATATATTTTATGTTAGACCTCTAGCAGTAGTAGTAGTTTTTACGTGATGCGTGTACAAACATACAGACAGACAGATGGACAAAAATTCTATAAACTGTTGTTTTGGCTTCTGTTGGTCTAATAAAGACCCCCATACTAGTTTTTCTCCAATATCCATAATGTATAGACATCGACCTGTTATAATTTTATTATATGTATGTATATATAGAAGTAGATGCTGAGGTAACTTATGTAACAGTGATAGGGTAGCACATTAAAGCCTAGTGCCCCTTGAAATAAACTATAAGTCATCTGAGTTACTTTTTATGAACTGTCAAAAACGACATTTTGCTCTAATAATGTTTGAAATAGCAAGGCGTGACGTCATAGTTTTTCATTGCCATAGACGTACTTATTGTATGATTTTGATAAATTAAAAATCGAAAACGCCAAAGATGAGCAAGAGATTAAGTTTTACTGAGTTTTTAGAAGGAAAACTATTTACCAAACAAGATTTCAGAATTAAGTTTTGATGCTGTTAACAAGCCTATACTCCCCATATATTTACAAAGTCGAGACAGAGTAGCATTTTTTTTTTTTTACAAGCGTATGATATATCAGAGTGAAACTAAAAATGAAATATTAAAATTGTTCAATGTGCTATGAGACTGTGAAACGAGTGTAACACCACTATCTCTACCGAACACTCCTGTATAAAAATAGAACACCCAATAGGGTTGCCACATACTACTTAGTTTATTTATTTTTATATATTACAAGAACTGAGACTGCCTCATTGGTCTAATGGTCGTTAGTGCGATTGCTGAGCGTGAGGTCCTTGATTCGGTTCCCGGGTCGGGCAAAGTGTTATTGGGTTATTCTGTGTGGAAATTCTCAGTAGCAGTACGGAATCTAGATCTGTGCCTGATAATGGCAAGGCTCGCATAAGACTCAATAACGGCATCGGCGAAATGTGAGTGTATAATAATACACCTCTGCCTAACCCTTCGGGGAATACAGGCGTGATGCTATGTTATGTTACTAGAAAAAAGCAATAGCTTTTTTGCCATGGTTCCTCGAGCTGTCCAAAGATTAGGCAACTATTCTTATTACTGGTAATAAACGAATATTGAGCAACTTATCACAATAAAATAATCAGGGATTTGACCAGATTTTACGAACCCTGAGGCAAATCTTTGTAAAACGAAATTCAAGTGATTAAAAAAGAAAACAATTTCACAATCATTTATTTCCCTAAATATACAGCACTTCTGCTGATAATAACCAAAACACTTTACATTATAACAGCCTCTTTAACATTCACTTGCATAATGTACAAATTAAAAATACACCACAAACGTTTACATTATCATTAATTAAAAATAACGGTTCCGGTCGTTGCAAAAAAAAAAAAGAGTGCCAACCCTGAGCGTGTAAAGGTCGAATCTATTTTCGGCTACATTTATAAGATGGCCATTTTTGCAAAAAAAAGCTCTTAATGGACATCCTCGTTGTTCTCGCGATCTAATTCGATAATCTTGCAAGTTATTGAGCCGCTTAAAGTTTATGAGGTAAATACACCCACTCCATGTTGTTGTAACCCGAGACTTTTCTCTTGAAATATGTTTTAGACGTTTTGTGCTGGTACACGATATCTAAGGACTTGATAAATATAATGCATATTATAAATTGTAAACCCATTTTGTTTAAGAGTATCCATGGAGTTTCTCGTTGGTCTTTATAAGACCAACCTACTTTTTACTTTAAGGTGCAACTAGTCTTAGCTCAAAATCTTTGAATTATTTAGTATTCTTTTTTGTTTTGTTTTTCTGTTTTATCCGTTTTGAACGGTTTATGCCGTTTTTATTTCTTATTTGAAACACTTGTAAAACTCATATTGTATTACCTCTTTATGTAAGTAACGTTTTAGTAAGTTTGTATTTTTCTTATATAATGCATGTTAATTAGAATTTTAATTGTAAATTAACTTTTTGGTTTTTGAAAAGAGTATCCATGGAGTTTCTTGCCGGTCTCTTCTCCATAGGACCGCCCTTTGGAACCGTGCGCCTAGAGTCGCCACTTTTTAAAACTGCCTGAAAACCTGCCTAATTGAAATAAAAAACTTTGACTTTGACTTTGATAAGTTTAAGTGATTGAAAAGGCCTACTTGAAATAAAAAACTTTGACTTTGACAAGTTTTTTGTTGTTGTACTTTGTTAAAGGACCGCTTATTTGAATATTGATTGAAAAGGAATTCGTAAAAATTCGGTAATACCCAATGACGTGTTTAGTTTAAAGATAAAAATTGGAAAATGAAAGAACGCAAAGAAACGTAAAGAAAGAAAAATGCGGTCGTATTTTTGATAGAATAAATCCTTAAATTTCTGAAACTCTCAATTAGCAAAGTCTCATAAATATCTTCACACAACACTTTACCTATCGACTGAAACTTGTTCATAAGCCTACACTACAAGTCATAAAAATACAATAAAAATAACTTGTCGTTACAGTCGCGCTACGCCGTAAAATTGCCAGCGACATTAGGCGTGCTGCATACGAAACTCAAACAAAGACAGCCCAACCCACGATCAGTGCCGGATTAAGCAAGCGCGGGGCTCGTAGCAAATTCTATCGAGGGGCCCTTGATTTGCTATGGCCTCTTAAGTATAAAGTGACTATTTGTAGAACTTATGCGATGTGTGTTTACCATATGAAATTCGTTGTTTTATTTTCGCCAACAAAATAATCGGTTACTGATTGTCTAACGTGAATTGTCTCGGTCGGAAAACAGGTGTAACGCTTCACGTTTTTGTGACATCAAGTAAATGCAGTATACCACATCTTAATAAGTTTAACTCAAAAAATTTTGCTCAGGCAGATTTGTATACGCGGGGCCCCTTTTTGCGCGGAGCCCGTAGCAATTGCTACTCTTGCTATGAGGTTAATCCACTGACTGCCTACGAGTACGTCTATACACGACAATTCGCAAATACGCGACGTGTATGTACGACATGACGTCTATTCACGTCATGACACAAACTTGTTAAAGGCATAGGCTCACCGGAGCGGCACTTATTTCACTTTAAATAAAGGTCTTACGTTAAGTGAGAGACTCAAAGGGATGCAAATATAATACAAGTAAAGGAGGGAGGGTGTGGGGGGAGGGGTGACGTAAGATATATAAGCTCGCAGTACTCTTTATTACAGTAGTATAAAGTCTGGTTCTGATGAGGATTTTAAATACAGGATGTGGGTTATTTTCGTCATGATTTCGGAGGAGTATGGAGTTTTTCATTCTCTTCAACCTAAGCTTAGCGGATGAAGGAAATGAAAGGAAAGGGAATATAAAGGGATTTGTGTTTGTTTGAACTGCCTTATTTGTGTAGTGGGCGCTTGCGCGACTCCTGAGCGTAAGGTCCTGGTTTTGATTACCAAGTCGGACTATTTTATTGGGCCGCCTAAATTCTCCTAAATTCTCAGCCGCACCCCGTAGCTAGGGATTGTGTCCGATAGAAGGCATTAAGTCCTATTCAACTTAAAAACAGCATTGGGGAAATATACATAGGGTGGTGTGAAACATTGGGGTGCTACAGAATTTTTTTTACAAAAAAAAGAACCACGACCCAGAATTAACCAAACCCAAACCTTCCTACTCAGCACTCACGCTTACGATCATACTTATTACACTCAGAGTTAGAAAGAGAGGGAGATACACATCTCCCTCCCCCATTCTAGTAAATACGTGACCGTAATGTTCCCAATTTTTCAGTACATTATTGTGTTTTTTGGCCCGAGGGTAATATGCCTTGCAATCACGGCGTCGTCGTCGGCGTGCTTACGTTGTGTTTCTTTATTTCAGCATACGGCTCATAATCCATAGGATCAGTTGTAAAAAATGTTCATTTTGGTTGTTATAAAACGTCTTATGGGAATCTAGAATTTATTATTTATCGCCGTTAATACTATTATAGCATAACAGCATCATGCCTGTATTCCCGAAGACTTAGGCAGAGCGCGGCGCCTACATTTCGACGATGCTGTTATTAAGTCCCATATAATAGGGGGCGAACCTGTTGCCATCAACTGGACACAGTTTCAAACTCCGTGCTGCTACTGAGAATTTCTATATAGAAAAGTCTAATAACACTTAGCATGAGCCAGGAATCAGACCCCGGACCTCACGTTGAATTGAATTTCCTCGTTCGTGTATATTTGTATCGTGACATATTTACGGTCTTTGAAAGAGTTTACGAAAAAAAATCACGCCTGTGTTCCCCTAAGTGTTAAACAAAGGTGTACTTGTACACCTACATTGCTCCATTTCGTTATAAGTCCTATGTAATAAGGAACACACTTAACTCCCGTCTGCTACTGACAATAAAATGTTATAACAGAAAAACCTATTAAAAATTTGCCCTACCAGGAGATCGAAACCAGAGCCTCACGGTCATGGGGCTATTATATAAGACTAGCGTTATTTATCGTTCTATCTAAACGCAAAAGCCTTCCTGAGTGACATATGACTGATTGACGCAAAAACACGACAGAAATAGACTATTTTTTTTTGCCTCACCCTTCATTTACAGATTACAGACATCAATTTCACACAAACACCTAGACTCGGAACAAGTGACTGTAGCCCATACAAAAATAATGTTCGATGTGATAATTGAACCCGTGAAATGTAGCATAGTAACCTAATCTCTTGGCCACTGCGCTAACTATGACGTCAGGTAATCCTCAATACTTCTAGAAATTTAAATATACACCTACCTGTCCTCCTGACCATATTTCGGTCACGGCGGCCAATTTCACCGGAGATTAGCCAAGTACGCAGGAGATATTATAGAGCACAAGTGTGTGCGCTAACACAGGTGCTCTCTCTGTTCCTTCACTCTCATAGTACAATGGGACGGCAATCCGACACGACCGGAGAGAGATCAGGCGCAGGAACAACGGCTTTACGTGCTTTCCGAGGCACGGTGTGTATTCACATACACAAAGACTCAAACCCGAAACAACTATCTGTAGATCATACAAATATTTGTTCCGTGCGGGAATCGAACCCGCGACACGTAGCGCAACAGTCGAACCCTCAACCACTGCGCCAACCGTGTCATCAATATATTTAATAATACACCTACTATAATATATTTAAAGCTAACATAAAACTTATCCAAGTTATTTGAGTAAATAAAACATTTGGTAAGCTCGTCACGTCCCCACATCATGTAGAACAGAAGCTAAATTATATCAGATGAGACACAAAGCAGCCGCTAGACGGTCGATGCTATCACTGACGACGTGGGTGTATCGTTTATATAATATAACTAGCAAAGCCCGGTATTAATCTGTTCCCATAAAAATAATTTTCTTCCAAATTTTGAAACGCAATGTCATCATCATCATCATCAGCCAGAAGACGTCCACTACTGAACGAAGGCCTCCCTCAAGGGGGGTTTGCCATAATCCCCACGCTTGGCAGGCGGCTTGGGGATCGCAGTGGCTCACCGATTAGTGAGAGGACGCTGCTGCCCGTCCTCCGGTGTCGCAATGAATGTAGATAATTTTTAAAATTTCACATAATTTATTACATTCCACATAACATAACATCACGCTTATATAAGGGTTAGGTAGAAGTGAATAATCATTACTTTTCTTAATGCCATTTTATTTGTTGGCTTAATTATAAATAATGTTTTTTTATGAATGCTCATATTATTTAATGCCTGCCTCAATGCATTGGTTTGATGGTCGCAAGTGATATTGAGTGTTTCTGTATATAAATTCTCAGTGGCAGCACGGAGTCTGGATCTGTGCCCGATAGATGGCACCAGGCTCGACCCCTTTTACATGGTCAAAGTCAAAGTCAAAGTCAAAGTTTTTTATTTCAAGAAGGCCTTTTCAGGCACTTTTAAAAAGTCGAGACTCTAGGCGCACGGTTCCAAAGGGGGTAGGTCCTATGGAGAAGAGACCGGCAAGAAACTCCATGGATACTCTTTTCAAAAACAAAAAGTTAATTTACAATTAAAATCTTAAATTAACATGCATTATATAAGAAAAAATACAAACTTAATAGAATGCTACTTACACAATGAGGCAATACAACATGAGTTAAACAATTGTTTCGAATATAAACTAAAAGCGGGATAAACAGATCAAAGCGGATAAAACAGAAATAAAAAAATACAAAAAAGAATACAAAATATTGAAACATCAAGAATGTCCAGATATGTAAAGTGAATCTAATATAAAATAGAATTAGTAGACACAATGGATAACCAGGGAAGCCACATGTGCAGAAGATATTCAACGCCACACGTCTCTATCGTCAACATAGTCTTTGATTCTATAATATGCTTTCTTTGTGAGAACAGATTTAACGTGGATTTTAAATTTCTTACCGGGAAGATCGGTTACAGTTTTCGGTAGCTTGTTATAGAAGCGTACACCGTGTCCTAAAAATGATTTATTTGTTTTAGTCAATCTAAATTTTGGCACCACTATTTTGTGTTTATTTCTAGTATTAATGTTGTGAACGTCGCTATTGATACTAAACATGTGAAGGTTCTTCCGAACGAACATTATATTTTCTAGAATGTAGAGAGACGGTAGTGTTAAAATATCGATTTCTTTAAAAAAATCCCGTAAAGACTCGCGTGGGCCCATGTTATAGATCGCACGGATCGCCCTCTTCTGTAATACAAAAATTGATTCTACATCCGCCGCTGATCCCCACAACACAACACAATGGGACTCGATAACGACATCAACCTAATGTGGGTGCACAATAGTTCACCTCTGCCTAACGCTTCGGGGAATGCAGGCGTGATGATATGTTTGTGTTACGGAGGAATACAATCTTTGATACTGACTGTACTTAATAGGATATTCCGATATTCTTCGTACATAATATTATTAAGTACTTTATTCATCATGAAAACCTATTCTCAAAACATATGAGAAAAAACCTCAATAAAAGGTACACGAAATCGGTTTTCCCAGCTAGAAATACAAAGTAACCAGTATTAAACATTACTCTGAAACGGCAAACACAAACAATAATCTTCTTAGAATGAGAAAAAATATTTCTTAGAAGTAATTTCAGTTAATTTTATTTGCACCTACATCATGTTTATTATGTTAATGTCCCAGACGGAGATGCGATGCTAACGCAGTAAAGAAGCTATGCTTAAATACTATTAGTGATACAGAAATAGATAATTTTGTTTTAAGGGTGATATTTCAATTGTCTGATGACCTATGCGATTTGATAGCTGTTGTATGGAAAATTATGGACCCGCCCGGCTTCGCACGGGTAGTACTAATTATCTATAGCCAGATAATTTGTAGGAAACATATGAAACAAAAGAGTGAAAATGCAAAAAAAAATTTGATCCGATCGCTACCAAACTTCCCAAGATCACCCGCTAGGCTAATCTGAAGATTACCTAAAAATTTCATTAAAATTGCTCCAGCCGTTTTGGAGTCCATAGGGAACATACATACACATTTTTATTATATATATATAGATATGTCAAACCGCCATATTTATTTGAAAAATTGGCCTCTAGTCTGATTTTAATAGAGAGCGAACCTATTGCCATTTATCGGGCCCTTTTAAAAACTAGGCTGCTCCTATTTTTCTAACAGAAAAGTCAAAATAATACTTTGAAGGACCTGGTTATCAAACCCGGGATCTCACGCAGCCGCGTCTGCGATTACTGAACCGGCGAGGCAGTTCATAAGGGCGAAATATGACTTCATAATATTGTAATCAGTTTAATGCCAAAATATTTTTCATAAATAAGTGAAATAAATTTCTTTGTTTTTCTTTATTTACGTTGCATTATTTCTGAGATTAAAATATAACTTAAAACATGCTAAGCTGAACTCGGTTCTGTTAGCGCATTGGTTGAGAGATCGACTGCTGTGCTACGTGTCGCGGGTTTGATTCCCGCACAGAACAAATATCTGTATGATCTACAGATAATTTTTCGGGTCTGGATGTTTGCGCATGTGAATATAGGTGTTTTTAAACGCACCCACGATACAGGAATTATTCTTAGTGTGGAGAAACGTTGTTTTTTTTTAAAGAAAAAAAAAACTTAGCTTTTTAGGTATTAAATGTTTCCAAGTACGTATCGTACGTAATCACTACTGATGACGTCAATCAGGGAAGTACCTACATATTTATCGGAAATGTGATAAAACCACTCCATGTGTGGCGTATGTACTAAGTGCCGTCAAGTAAGCGTGTCATCAAGAGTTCCTAGGCTAATCATTACTTGTAGAAATACTACAAAAAAACTGAAAGGCTTGGCTGATGTGTACTATTGTGCTCCCATATAATAATGGGTGAGCCTATTGCCATCAACCGAGTTCCAAACTCCGTCCTGCTACCCACTGTGAATTTCTATACAAAAAAAAACGAATAATAACACTTTGCCCGACCCAGGTATTAAACCAAGGACGCTCAGCAGTCGTACAACATGCTACCACTAGACAGTTTTTACAAAAAATGACTTAAAAAACATTGACACAGGGTTTGCGACCTGTGTCAAACAGTGCCTGCTAGGTAATTGCAGAGTTTTGCAAACCGCAGAGGTTGCAAACTTACAACCCTTAATTATGTATAATTTTTATTTGTAAATACAATAGAAACTCATGTAGATTCCCCAATTTCTGTGTAATGCATTTCAGGTTTTGGAGTGTTAGAGAAATTGGACAATATTCTGGTGCACCCTGGCTGACATATTATTAGTACAGTGGCATAATTAGATACCCTTTTTTTTTGAAACTTAACTATGACACTAGTCGATAAAGTTACGATACTCTATAATATAAAAATAAAATATTAGGTTACGAAAATTGCAAGTTTTCAGTCGTTACAAAAACGATACCAATATTTGGACATCGCAATGTTCGGTTTTTAATAGCTAGGACTATGGATTTTCAATAGGTAGCATTTGTATGGACTTAGGAAAAACTATTATCTAAGGCAAATCCACTATTTAGCTATAATCGCCATTAATAACATCACATCAGGTAACAGAGTAAGATAAAGTAACAGCTAACAAAACTAAAAAAGTTATTACGCGGATGTCAAGCGCCTGCGCATAATGTACAGTCACATACACACGCGACATTCGGTTGTGCTAGGTTATATTCCCACAGGTGTGTTCGGACGAACGTACTACTTAGTCATTTCACGATGGCATTCAAATACTAATGCATCTAACTGCGCAGAATCACGAATCAGATGATTCATGCATATTAAGCCCGTTGACTTTTTATGTTTGTTAGTGTGTATGTGTGTGACCTAGGGGGCGATTCTCGCGCGATAAGTGATCATGTTGAAATAGAAAGTGAAAATCGAGATTTTAGGGAAAAGAAAACTGTATTCGAGATTTCTATTCTCTAGGGATTGTAAGAGTTTATACTCTCATCAAAAGATACAGGGAATCGTATGGAGATGGCAGTATTATGTTACTTAGGACCAATTTTGCAATCGTCAGGTAACTTATATCTGAACAAATATGGCGTTTTGACATATAATAGCTGTCAAATACTAACATCCATTTCACAGATAAAAGTTATCTAATGATTGAAAAATCAACCCCTAGTTAAGAAGCATTCATACCTAACTAATTAATCTATCGTCAATTCATATTTGAATCCTATCCTAACTAATATTATAAATGCGAAAGTAAGTTTGTTACCTTTTCACGCCTAAACCACTGAATCGATTATCATGAAATTTTGCATATACGTTGTCAGGGGTACAGGAAAGGACATAGGGTACCTTTCATCTAAAAAAAGTACTGTTCCCGAGGAAAAGAACAATAACTTTACGGTCATAAATGCTTTAGGTCGCTAGATGGCGCTACGTGTGACCCGAAAAAATGCACGGGTTCGTAATCAGTGCGGGCGGAAGCTAGTACATAGTTCTATAATTTCAATTAATGTTGATTATTTTGATGTCTATTTAAAGACGTTATAGATAAGGCATAATTGACAGAAGCCTATAATTACATCGTATCCCTGTCGTTAACTATCTAGCAAACGAAATCACAAGCTAATTCGATCATACAGGCGCCTAATTACAACAGTAAAATTACTAGATAAGGATCTATGTACACTTGCGTGGGCGCATTTGACTAGTTCTTCATTATGTACGATAAAGTAACTGGTTGCTTTTGTGTAATCAGTGTTGGTAAAATAATCCGAATGGATTTTTGTAAGGCCTTGATCATAGATTTGTATGTTTTTGAAATAATTTTTCAGACAGTGTGTGATTTTACTGATTTTTAGCAAGATGTTTGATAAGCAGCGGCGTGCACAGAGTTTTTAGACAGGGTAGGCAGAAAAATTTAAAAGTTTACTTTCCAATAATACTGTTTGTTGGTATTGGTTGGTCGTCTTGTCGATTAAATAATGATGTATGTGATTTGCCACCTCAAATATCTTATAGTAAATTTGTATCTGAGTTATGTAGGGTAGGCAGTGTCTTTTTGTCTTTATGAACAGCACGTCACTGTTGATAAGGTTTCAATATCTTTGCCGAGATCGCAGAATATAAGTACTGACTCTTCGGTGCTCGGTTAAATCAATTCGATTACTGCGTGGTAAAAATATTGACAATCTAAATAGGAGTTCTTAGTTTAAAAAAACTCAGTGATAGCCTAGTGGTTTAACGCTTACTTTCCATGCAAGAGGGCCTTAGTTCAATCCAGCCCGCACCACTGACTTTTCGCAATCATACGTGGATCAGAATTCGGTTATCACTTGTGTTAACGGTCATGGAAAACATTGTGCAGAAACCTGCACATGAGAGGGCTCCATAAAGTTCTCGATGGTGTGTGTAGTTTGCCAACCTGCACCGGGCCAGCGTGGAGGACTAAGCCCTAAACCTTGTAATCTTGAGAAGAGGTCCTTGCCCTGCAGTGGGACAGTAATGCCAGTTTGCCACCTGTACCCCTAGTGTAAGTTTTTTGGTGGAGAGCACGAAACGGACCAATCGGAATGCCGAACGCGTTCGATGTAGTAAATCGAATTTGTCGAAAGAAACTTACACTAGGGCCTCTGTATGCAAATACTAAAGCCCGGAAGGGACAATGTTAAATTAAAAAAAATATAGAATTGGATTCGTAATAGGCCTAAATAGCCAATGTGCAGTAAAACTTGGTATCTCACAAATTCCACAGCAATTCAGATCCCAGAATCGCAGCCTAAGCGTGGATGAACGTTGGAAAAATGAGCATAATCAGCAGCAAGTGGTTTACGCACCAGTAATCTGCGGCAATAATGAGCCAACTGTATTAATAGGCGCATTGTAACGGCGCGGCGGCGCGTGCGCAAAAACTTAGGTTTCAACACTCGTTGACGTATACATTCTTAATTGACTTGTGTTGTGCGTATGTGAGTGCAAGGGGGGATTCTAATGGGAATATGATCTTGTCGAAGTCGAGATAAATCAAAAAAGATTCCATTTACCTTTTTCTCAACTCTCACAAATATTATAGATATCTGTATCATTAGAGGTAGGTATATTTACTTCAAACGCTCGAGATTCAAATAATAGTTGGAAAGTTAAGATTTTAGAAAGAAGGAAAGATCTGAATACCTTTGATTTTTTCTTTCCCTATTTTAGAATAGACTTAAGTATGTAGAAGCACGCGAGAAACACCCCTATTTTATGTAGAATTTGATCTTATAATTAATTGACTGGCAAGTCTTGTCAAAAAACAAATGAACCTTGCTTAAATATTATCATATTTTTTGCTTAATACCGGGGGAGTAAAAAAAAACTAAAAGTAGTAATACTGTTTCATAATTTCACTAACACACTGTAACTGATTGCGGTCTGACTCACAAGTTGCATTTGTATTGATTAATTGATAACAACAGATAATTTTATATCGCATCCATAACACTTTAAACAAATATAGGTATGTTAATACTTATTTAGATGTAACGATTTTATGAAGAGAAAAATCGATTAAATTACAACTCACAGTCTGTAAGTCATATTTGGAAGCAAAATGAATTCGTTTGACTGCACGGTTGGCGCAATAGCTAAGCGGTTATCTTTCCACGTTACCTGTTACGGATTCGATTTACGGATGGTACAAATATTTGTAAGATCTTCTGACAGTTTTTTTTTGTGTCTGTGTGTGTGTCTATGTGACATGTATGTTTTTAAACTGTATCCACGATACAGGAGAAATCCTAGTGTCGAGCAAAATTAAAAACAAAATAATTTAAGATGTCAAACTTCTTGAAATCTCTACTAGAAATTATGGCGTTACAATAGCCTGATTTAGTTATTGTGAATCATGAGTTGTGTATTGGATTAGCATTAGGTACCTACAGATTCCTTTTGTGACGTAAAGTAGACACAATAGAAAATCTATTATTGGTCTATCACCGCTTTAAACAATATAAATCAACGATAATATCGTGAGAAAACCTGCACACCTGAGAAGGCTTTATAAGCTTGATGCGCGTAATCCTCCCGTACCAGGCCGACATGGCCAAGTAAGGGCTCCCTCGTCTCATTCTGAGGACGGTAATGGGCTGAATTTTTATAACCTAAATTCAGCCTTCAAGTCAAGCCTCATGTGTACACGGAAACAGAGTTTGTTAATTCGCCGGGACGCAATTATAACGCGATGTATAAAGTATAATTAAGTGATTAAATTTGCTAATACAGACAGTACCGCCCGTTTGAATTAACAACTTGATTTTAGACGCATGTTTGCTGATCTATGTAGTAGTGGAATGTGAGAGCCTAGGCAGTGGCGTACGGTGCATAAAGACAAAAAGACACCGCCTACCCTATATAACGCAGATAAATATTTATTATAAGATATTTGAGGTGGCAAATCACATACATCATTATTTAATCGACAAGATGACGAATCAATACCAACATGCAGCAGGTATTATTGGAGAGTAAGCTTTTAAAATATTCTGACTAACTTGTCCAAAAACTCTGTGCACGTCGCTGAGCCCAGGTTAGATTGCCGGGTCTGGCAAAATGTTATTAGGTATTATGTATGGAAATTCTCCATAGCAGCACGGGGTTTAGAACTGTGACCGGTAGATGGAAATAGGCTCGTTCGCTTTTAGTTGGGACTGAATGACGGCGTTGGGGAAATGTAGGTGTACAATTACACCTCTGCTTACCCCTTCGGGGAATATGTTTTGTTACTCTACATAAATCTGTCTTTCGATCTAGTCATAATATACTTTTACTAAGAAATAGCTAATAAAAAAAATTGTATTTAATGAAAATATTTAATTAATATTGTAACGATGATAAACACTTAGTTCTGTAAGTGTTTCTTGAGTCTCTCATACACTTTGTATGAGTATCTGTTGATATTAAGATTATGAAACACTTTGTTTCAAGACTGTTGTTGTTAAGTTTAGTGAAGATTTGATGTGGAAATTTTGTAGAGTAAATAAAATTGGTGCAGTGATTAGACTGTTGCGCTTCGTGCAGCGGCTTCACTTCGTATACGGAAGAAAGGTTTATATGACCTACAGATAGTTCCGGATCTGGATGTATATATGTCTGTAAAATGTACCCAAGACACAGGAGAAATGAAGTTTAAAACAAATTAATTGCATAAACAGGAAAATATGGACCTTAAAGAATCGTTTATACTAATATTTAAAACCTAATATTAAATACAACCGTTATTTTGTTACTTAACTAGCCAATCAAGGTTTCACCGCTAATAAACTGATAATTAGTTTAAACACACGTTTTAGGCACACAAAGAACTGCAAGAAATTACTAACAATTAAAAAATTAACGGTACAAATTACTGCCTAATACTGATATTTAAATGAATCAGTTAATTGAAATCAAAGTGTCTTTTCCGTTTAATTTTAAGACATAGCATAGAGTCATCACGCCTGTATTCCCCGAAGGATTAGGCAGAGGTGTAGATACCATTGTACACCCACGTTTCACCGTTATTGAGTCCCATTTAACGGGCGAGCTGATTACCATCTACCGGGCACAGTTCCAGACGCTGAGCTACTGAAAATTTCTACACAAAAAGAACCTAATAACCCTTTGCCTGACCCGGGAATAGAACCTAGGACCTCACGCATAGCAGTCGCAGTTCCGACCACTAGGCAAATGAGGCATTTAGATTTAAGATTGCATAAAAATGTGATAGAGTTATTTGCAAATGGATTACAATAACCTATCTTCATAAAGCACTAAAATTTTATAAAACTGGTCCATTTTACAGAAATTGCGTAGTATATGTTCAATTTACAAAATGGCGGCACGCAGTGTAATCATACACTTCAAAGTCGGGATTTCATCCTTTTGACATATGACAGGGTACGTGATATGAATTCGATTAAAATCATCAAAGTTATACGATAAAGGTGTACAAGGATTATTATAGATTGTATGCATGAAACAACTTGATACCTTTAATAATAAACCCATTACCCCACTAATAACCCCAATAATACGTAGAACAAGAAGGGTTAGGCCTCAGTCCATCACGCTGGTTTGCCGCGGGTTGGCGGACTACACACACCACTGAAATCTTTATGGAGCCCTGTGCCCTGCAGATTTCCTCACAATGTTTTTCCTTCACCGTTAACGCAAATGAATGATTAGCTTTCTGTTCTAATTGTCGCGGGGTCGATCCCCGCACGAAACGAATATTTCTATGATCTACAGATAATTGTTTCGGGTCTGGATGTTTGTGTATGTGAATATATGTGTTTGTAAACGCACCCACGATACAGGAATTATTTCTAGTGTAGGGCAACGTTTTTTTTTAACAATAATAAAGTTTAAAAAAAATCCGTCGCGCCCTAAAGGCGTGTAAGCAAAAAGCATTTTCACATATCAAAGAAAACCAACACGAAAGTAAAGGCGCCTCACAATATAATTTTCAAAGCTGTGTCTGATCTGTGTAAACCACATAATCGTTGCCTCATACTGTATTAGGTATTGATTCCCTAATTACGTACCTGTTAATAATGTTAATTGCTATATTATTGTATCAGCGCGGGCGGATGGGAAAGCGAAGGTTGCTAAGTCTACCGAAGGCTTTGTTCTAATGAAATCTAGATTTATGTCCCTTATTTACTTCTTCCGAGAGTTTGCCCGACATAGGTATTGTAATTTAACAAGCAGTTTCTATATGTATCTATAGTTTTTTTATGTTCGTAGTCTATATAAAGCAACTTAGACTTCGCATCACGCTTGCATTCCCCGTAGGGTTAGACAGAGGCGGTGTATTTACTTCTTATTTATTTATTTTACTTTAATTACAACGGCCTGAGACCAATTACAATAATTGAAGCTACATCTTAAAACATAACAACAGGACCCGGGTACGTCTTAAAACTGCGGCCAGACACCGGAGGACGGGCAGCAGCGTCCTCTCACTAATCGGTGAGCCACTGCGATCCCCAAGCCGCCTGCCAAGCGTGGGGATTATGGCAAACCCCCCTTGAGGGAGGCCTTCGTTCAGCAGTGAACGTCTTATGGCTGATGATGAACAGAAAAATAACAGAACAACAACGACAAAAAAAAGAAAACATTCATAAGTCCCTCTCACAGTACTTCAGACACACTGACAAGATCTTCGATCATTCATCCGCAAACAGATCGTAACTTGGATTAGAATCCAAGAGACCATCCACATTTCATCGATACCATTATAAAGTTGCATGGAATAGGGTGTGAAGTCATTGCCACGTGCCAGGCACAATTTCTGACTCTGGGCTGGTTATACGAATTTCAGAAAACGCCAATATATTTTCCCGATCCGAGAACCAAATTCACGACCTCATAATCACATCATTTTAAATCATTCATTGATTTTTCAAACTAAACTGTGGAAGCCTATCTTTAAAATAAAAGCGCGTCATAAAGCAACCGGAAGATTTTCAGCTAATGCTTTGCATCCTGTTTTCGATACACACTTACATAACAAGGCGTTATGTCAATACATCCTACACACACATGCAAAACATCGCATGTCCCGCGCAATAAAACAAAGGCTGCGATTACAATTGTAGCAAAAAATTGTAATTATCAACAATTAGTGTCGCGGAATAATACACAAATCACGTGTCACGTCTCAATGTAATACGTCTTTGCAAATGTATTTAATGCATTCCAGTTCATCATCAGTCCTACTGAGCTGAAACGGAACCTATGGATAAGGGATTAGGCGGTTCGCCAAAAATATGTCATTTTTTTTATCTTTGCCTGACGATAGGATTTCTCCTGTATGGGTACAGTTTACAAACATACATGTCACATGCACACACAACCAGACCCGAAACGACTATCTGTAGATCATACTGCGGGGATCGAAACCGCGACACGTAACGTAGAAAGCTAATCGTTTAGCCACTGCGCCAACCGTGTCATTACATATTACCATCGGATGCATGTCCCCGATAAAGACCATACATCTTTTGCATGTAATGCAATACAAATTCAACTTTCATCATCATCTACAGCCCGACTTCAACCACAGCCATAGGCCTCTCTTTAAAATTGACATTTTTTACGCTCCTGCACCAGTCTTATCCATGTTCGAGCCCCGATAGCAACAATATCGTCCGCCAATATAAATCCAACTTTATTCGGTTTAAATTTGTCATATTTTTAAGTAACGGCTTTCAATGTTTTGTAGTACTGGGATACTCATAATTTTCTCAAAAGCGGCTATTAAGTCAAACGCCCTTACCAGTTCTACTGGCTTATTACTTAGAATAAAGGCCCAGTGCGAATTAGTCAAAGTATCTTTTAATTACGGCTAAGTATTGATATTACTTATCAAGTATCGATTAAGTAATTAAAGTGTTACTGGAATAAGTTAGAACTAATATTTAAGTCTGGTATTATTTACGGCTAGCAACATTGAATTTATACTTCTGCTTTACAATTGGCAGGTCCAGATTAATATATTTTTTGATAGCAACACCTGTCTGTCACTATGCTGGACAAATGCCTTCTCAAGTTCTGCCTTACTTCATTACACACAACTATTTTATTTTTATTACGTACTAGCTTTTGCCCGCGGCTTTCGCTCGCGTTAATTTAGAATTTGACAATCAATCCGGGTTGTATTCTGCTTGCGAAAGACATGTGGCGCCATCTATTATCATACGAACGTTATTGTTGTTTTCCTCGGGAACAATACTTTTTTTCTATTTCTGTACACCTGACAACGTATATGCAACATTTCTGGATGATCGGTTCAGTGGTTTAGGCGTGAAAAGGTAACAAACAAACTTACTTTCGCATTTATAATATTAGTTAGGATACGTTACGCTACCACAAAGCAAATTTAAATTAACTACCGACACCACATCGATCCGTGACGAGTTTAAAATACTCTAAAACCATATAAGGATATCAATATTCAAATTAATCCTAAACAACTTTCTAATCATAGAAACAATTTAACCTCTGACTCTTGCTTAATTGAAGATTTGTTGGGATAACACGTCGGCTCATTAAGACGTAATTGGTCCCGAGGTGTTATATCTAGGCTTAGAAGCTAATTTGGATGTGTGTCAAGACATCAATGAGATGTTATTGCTTTAAGGTCAATTAAAGTCAAAGTTGCACGGTAGGAATTATGTTTACTTGCTAAGATATCTTTTGGTAGAAAGAAAATAACATCGGAAAACTGAAATCATGATACTCCAAACACATGGATTTCCTTTACCATTTGCATATAAGGATTTCAAAAACTCATTTTGATAAGTACATCTATTAGAACCGCTTGCCTTCCATGCAGGAGGGTCTGAGTTTAAACCCGGCCCGCATCTCTGACTTTTCGGAATCATGTGCGGATCAGAATTTGATTATCACTTGCGTTAACGGTGAAGGAAAACATCGTGAGGAAACCTCCACACCTGAGAGGGCTCCATAAAGTTCTCGATGGTGTGTGTAGTCCGCCAAACCGCATCAGGCCAGCGTAGTGGACTAAGGCCTCCAGTCCATTCGTTTTTGATATACAAAATAATATAACGCGGTTGTTAGTGGAAACGCCCTAGAACGACATATACGGACCTTATTGGTGATGATGTCCTTCAAAAAGGTCAGGTGCGCAGTACCCACAACCGGAGTTTATGTATGAAACAATGCATGAATGTAGATAAAGCAAAAGGGTTATGTAAGGATCGTACCACGTGGCGTTCCGTAGTTTCTGCCTACCCCCATGGGAAAAAGACGTGACTTTATGTATGTATGTATGTAAAATATTATAGCCACAACTCGTGGTAAACAACGCTATTCTACAATCATTTTTCATTATTTTTCCCTTAGAAAAATTTATGTAAAATAGACTACTAAGATTTCATCAGAGAACCGCTTTCATAATCACAGTCCATCTAAAAATATTCTGCGCAGGCGTTTCCTTAAACCGTAAACATTAAACAAGGAACCGAGCTAACAAGAGGGGTCAGCCATAAAGTATGCTATTTCTTGCGAGAAATGGCAATAACAATATTACTTTTCAATGTTTAGACTAATGACAAGCGTTTTCATTGCTTGAATTATATATAATTTCCTGTTTATGTAAGATACAAAAGTATGAAATAGATGCTGCGCTTCCCAAACAAAAAACAAGATTTTGTAATATGGTACTCGTAATGTGTATCTATGTGACCTTTCCAAGCTCAATAAAACTATAATAGAGATTTGGATGTTTGTTACTCAATCAAGCGTAAACCGTGGAAAGGATTTGAATGAAACTTGGTACACAGACAGACCATATTCCGGATTAACACATAGGATACTTTTTATCCTGATAATACGTTCCCACGTCCTATCCCCCGAAAATTAAACGCAGATTGAGTCACCGGTATAAATAATAAAACAGAAAAACGTGGCTTCTGGCAGTACCCTATCGCAGGCTTTATTCTGATCACGCGGCGTAGCGCACTGGACTCAATGCAGCGGCGAGACTCATCTTATTATGCGCACTCCTCATTTATTACTATAGCGATTAAATCAGATTTATAAACTTATAACTTAGTGAATCTAGGTACTTAAGGAAACCAACTTTTGAGAGAATATATCGTCTGACTGAAATAAGCTTTTATTAAAAATATTTTTTTACAACAAGCTTTTATATCATTTAGGATCACAGTACCAATGAAGACAAATCACACAAGCCCAAACTCGATGTGATTGCGTCGTTTCGTTACATCTCTCCTATGACCACCTTCTGGTTCCATCATCAGACCAGCTTGAAAGTATCATAATATTGTATTGTCACCGAATTTACAAAATCGTGCAAAATTTCAGCTCAATCGGTTGAGAATAACTGCTTTAAAATTCAGTTGCAACATTTGACCCAAACAAACAAACAAAAATAGCAAGTTAAATAAAAGCTTGTGAAATTAGTCTTTGATAAAGAGGTTTTATAGGCCACTCTGTATTTTGTATGTACCTACTTTCTTCTGTAACGGATAGGACTTGAAGTGAGACATCGTTGGTGGTATGTCTCCACAGTGACAGGTCTAAGACCACCAATAATAGGTACATAATATGAAATCGAAGTGCAGTAAAATATAATGATATATTTTTTTAAACAAGCGATAAATTTTGCAAAGCAAAGTTTACAGCGCGAAATATTATTATGAATAATATTTAATTAGCTATCTCACTGATCTACTTACTAGCCGCAAGGCCCAAACTTAAGGTACACAATAATAATATATAAAAATATAACAAAGAATAAAAACAAAAAGTATACGTATAAAGATAATAATAATAATACCTACTCAGTTTTAGAGCTGCATTGTGTGCCTCAACAGCTGCGCCAAATAGGTCTCAAAATGCCAGACAACTAGTGCCTGACGCTGGTTTTCAACTGCACCTTCGGTAGTGAAGTACAAAGTAATCTACACGTATTAACACGCATCATATATTATTAGGTAATGGGTTGCCAACGCACGTAATACTAACATCTCACAACCAGCAATTAATCTCGAATTTCAATCGTGTTCCGTACACATTTTGCATTGCTAGTATTTCGCTGACCCCATCTGAATTGTCGTCTAAGAATAACTTGCATTGTTTAAATACTTTTTGCGCTTGCGTAATGATAAAGCAGAAGCACACGATGATTTTTTAATCAAACAGAAATAATAATTAGTATACTTTACTTTTTCAATATGTTTCGTTTGTTTTTACAAAAAAAAATGTTTCATAACAGTTGCGACTGTGACATTTTTTCCAATAAATAATTCTGATGATGAATGCTTCATTTTGGTCGTCAATTGATCAAAATGATGTTTTGTTTAAATACCTACGACTTTTTTAAAAACAAAATATTCGTTTTTTATATCATTCATAACCCACGTTAGATGGAGTGGAAAACTTAAAGATGCTTCTTAATATTTACAAGAAATTTGAGTGGAAATACTTGATTATATACCAAAAAATTAACATAACATCACACTTGTATACCCCGAAGAGATAGGCTAGAGGTGTACTATTGTATCAACGAATGATTATACGATAATTTGGCATGGTAAAAGCGGTTGCTTTGTTATCCGATGTTAGAACTTCACGGTGTCCTATAAATTTACCGTATATGGTACTCTAAGACCATCACTTACGATGCGTTGTTAAGGTACGCGTCTACAAGGTGACAGCGTATATATAGCGGCCGCGTGACATATGCATGCAGTGTTGTTCGTCCAACATCCTTCCGCGCGAACTCGACTGATAGAAAAATCTCATTGCAAACGGCTAAGTCGAGACACAGCTTTATTCTAACCACGACAATATATTTCATGTACCGTTTATCAATTTTATTCCATCGACGTGCGTTGAAAGGCAATGTTGTAACTGGAATTAATTAGTGTTTACTTTCCGTCGTTTAAGTTAAATCACTGCATCAGTGTTGGATATAAATTTATTTACTGGTCGATGTCGTTGAGTCACCGCAGTTGAGACTTCCATCTTGCAAGGATGGATATTTAAGCGATGGAAAACGCAGTATTTTCCCTTTTAAAATTACAGGTGGGAAGTTGATTATTATGTTTATTAGATATAGCTAAAAGACACAGTTCTAAACTTCAGACCGCTACTGAAAATGTCCATACAATAAAACCCAATAACACTTGGTACGACCCGGGAATTGAAAGGTGGAGGAATTGAGGTCCTGTCTCATGCTCAGTACTTTTTTTTAGACCAATGATGCAGTGAAGGCCTAATGAACTTATACACGTCGTAAACACAAATCAACAGAACGAACGTCAAGCGTCAACATCTGAACGTAGCCTAATTCTGTAGACCATAAACTGCACTTACCAATTCGGCGTGCAATAAACTCAAACTAGCGCTCGAGTTCACAATTAGTTTGATGCAGATATGATATGACGAAATAGAACAACGTCATATATAGTGCATCGAACATTGCGTTAAACTTAGCCTTTAAGAGTAGGTAACTTTTAATGCCCGCGAGTTCTGAATTAGCTAACACATTAAGAACGCAGACGTATAGCTGTCAAGGGTTCTTTTTGGTCAGACGTGTTATTTCAATAAAGTTTTGTCTGCCTACTCCACTTATGTTGGTTATTCTCACGCACAGAAACATTCCCGTTTCGCGATCCGTTAAAAAATTGTCCAACGTAAATTCACAGTAAAAATATAAGCTAATCAACCAAAAGCCCTCATATTTCTGCTCTATGACATGCCAATAGATCGATCGTATTCAATCGTGCCTGTAATTACGCCGTCTCGCCAACTGAACTGAAATGTCAATAAATCACCTCTCCAACCACAATGGCGCTTGCATGGCAGGATAGAGGCAGAAGGACAACTAACGCTCACTGATAATGAAATCTGGAACAGAGTAACTTTGAAGCTTGATGATAGATTTCATGAAGGGACCGAACGAAATTAAATTGTTGCGAAAGCAGATGTACGTAGGCTGGATTCGGAAAGCGGAGGATCGGTTGATAAGCCACGACATTTGGCAGCCTTTTGTCCTGCGTCACTACGCTGGTATTTTTTTTATTTTTATAAACCTGTTACGCTTCCAAAGAGTTGGCTCTATGGAGGAGAACTGGCAAGAAACTATATGGGTACTTTTTTTTTAATTTTAAATCTCTTTCACACCACAATAGATGATCATTTTGAAAATGTTTACACGCTAGCTCCACCTAAAAGCTCGTATTTTCATCTCGAAATTCAACCAAAATGGTTGTCGCTTGACTCCTACTCAACCGTCACAATGGACAGTCGTGAAAAGTTAATTGAAAGCAATCTGGGACAGCAAACTGCAGAGTTTCAAGGCTTATTAAATTCAGTAATAAAGGTACCTTAGCGACAGTGTAGGTAAGTTCAATATTGCTTGTTAAAAATGGACCTTCTCAAATTTGCACTGACATTGCGCATACCAGCCTAGTACAGTTGCGCAAGTACCAATTTTTGCGTGCCTCCTGATATTTAAGGCTGCACAATCGATTCGCATTTGGTATTTCTGTAGCAGGAGGTATTTCAGCAAGATCTAGGTAAGTAGATTTAGATGATAATGGAAATAGCTGTGTCAGAAAGGTTTGCATTGAAGTAGGTGGTAATGAAGGTATATCCAGTAGGTTAATTAACTGCTTCATTGGTTTAGCAGGTCGAAAGCGTGATTGCTGAGCGTGAGGCACTATAAGGTGAGGGTATGATTCCGGGTCGGGCGAAACTGAGGAGGAGTTTGAAACTGTACCTGGTAGATAGTAATAGGCTGACCCCCTATTACATGGGATTTAAGAATCGACAAAATGTGGGTATCCAAAGTACACCTCTGCCTAACCCTGTTCATGTATCTAGTAGGTGTTAAACGTGAAAACAAAAGGCTTCAAAAGAGTGGTTTTAATAAGAGTGACTACCAGTATTATGATTAAGTAGAAACGATCAAACTATAATTAAGGCCTGAATCCTTTGTAATATAAACTGAAATTAAACTGTTTAATCTGCCATTAACTGATACCGAGAAGTAGACGCAAAAAGCCGTCTTAATCTGAGCGCGACGTCTGGCTCCGTAATTATTAATACGGGATTTTTCTTGGATACCTAAGGATGAATAGGGAATCTTGTCAAACCTATTATAGCTGTAGAGGAAATAATATTAACTGATTTTTTTTTAGTCTTAATTTGTAGCTTTGAACACCTTCAATATTGGTTGTTGACTTTACATTTGGTGCAATGGTTGAGAGATCGATTGCGGCGCTACGTATCGAGGGTTCCCGCTCGTGACAAATATTTGTATCATCTACAGATAATTGTTCCGGGTTTGGGTGTATGTCCATGTATTGTATGTTGAATATATGTCTTTGTAAACGCACCTACGATACAGGAATTATTCCTAGTGTGGGGCAACGTTTAAAAAAACGCGTCTGTTAGCTCCATAATCAGTCAAGGCATCTTGCTTAAATTTGGTGCGTTCAAATGTCTTCAATGCGTTTGAGTAAGCAAAGACATTTAATATAGGGTCAGTCACCGTGGCAAATAGTTGTGTACCGTGTACCTCTATATCATGTCCAAAGCGACAGCTAACCTATCGTAAGTATTGCATGCTTAAGATTTATTAAGCTTGTGTATTTCTTCATTAATATAGTACGTGATAAATTTTAGTTACATATCGGATTTGTTAAGTTTTGGTTTGGATTGTGGTATCGGTCTGAATGCCTTTGAGGTTGAAGTTAAGTAACAGGTTACAGGTCATTTTGCTGTCCAATAGAAGTTAACATATCTAGCTTTGACTTGAAAGGTGTGAACCACTATTAAACCACTTCAGTAACAGAAGAAAACTTAACGGCAACAGCATTATGAACCTGTTTAATAGGTAATTTAAGTATTTGATTCTCATCTTCCTTTTACACTTTGTATATCTTCTTCTCTATCCACCCTTAATTTTTTTCATACCAGTTAATACTTAGGAGCATTCTCTGCTCATTATTCTACTTTATCAACTATCAATATGAGACCAACATTGAAATCGTGAAAGGAACCGACTGCCATAAATTCTGATACCGTCTCGTATCCAGTTTTGTAAACAGTTGTTTTTACAATATCATCGTACGTCAGTTAATTTTTTTCTTAAATAACGAGCTGAACAGCAGCTTGCTCTTTTGTTCTGGTAATTAAAATATTCAAAGTGTATAGGGTCTATTTAAACGTTAGATTCAATTCTCTAAACTTTCGAAAGACGAGAGGGATGCTCGTCTAGTTTAGATTTGAAGTACGGCTGACATAGGAAAACAAATTACCTTTACAGGGGATCAAATACACCGTATCGTTGTTTTGGGGCGACGTTTGATAAGACGACAAATCGACAACCCAAGGACGGGAATTCCCAAGACACGTGGACAGACAACCGTTCAATTAGCATGACCAATCACATGGGAATCGCTCATACTGTAAGTGGAAAGACTAGTCAGTCAGCAAAGTATCGAGGTTGTGCCAGAAGATCTCAGGATCTCATTCGTCACTCGTGGAGGCTTTTCTTTGAACCCTGACGGACAATCTGAAGTGAAGAAGTATAGACATAGCATCTATAATATATAGCTTCGTTTGCCGACACTCATAAGTTACGTAAAGCAATATTACGTTTGTGGAACTCCTTTCGCAATACGCACTGCTTTCTAAGAGCTGGTTTCAGTAATAGGTATATTGTCCACTGTTCATTGTCACTGTCCATTATCAACAGTCATGGTCGTTATACTACGCCAGAATGTCGCGGTATGACGAATCGGTGTTTTAGGAAACAAGAAATCCGTTTCAAATTGGAGAAAAAATTAGCACCCACTGTGGTGGAGGAATGTTGGGTAGTGGAAGATATACTCTCGCTTTGCTATGGTTTTGGAGGCAGATAGAAAATTATGTTATGGAAAAGTGAGAAAGATTAACCGAGATTAGTAAAATTATTTATAATGTATATATTTACCAAGCTTTTTACTGGGCCAAAAATTGGTTCAAAGAAATAAATTTAAATAAAGTACCAGTGTCTCCCAGTATTTGGATAGCGGAGATTAGATGGGAGCCGTTCAGTGGGTAATACTGTTTCTCAGAAACTGGCTATCTGGTTAAAAGCAGACCTTTTCCCAACATACTCGTAGTTGGGAAAAGGCTGGAGGCTGATTTATTAACATATAAATAAAGGTTGTGATCATCGCAAGCACAATTCCTTCAATCACTTCATTGCATCATTAATAATATGGCAAGAATATATTACCATATTACTAATGAAATGATTACATTTGTATGTGTTTAGGAAAAACAGCTTTTCGTTTATGGTGATCGGTGCATAAGAAGACATATTTGACCGTTTACTTGACGCGACCTGTAGTTACCGCGCAAGAACAGACATGTTATTAGACACGATCACACGTATAGGTATTACCATAATTTATTACCAGCCAACATTTCTATGGCATACAACTAATAATATTTAATGTTAATCAAGTCGATGAATTTCAAATTACTTCTAAACAAGGAATTTCATAAATCTTGCGCAGTGTATCCTCTTGCGTCGCATTCTATGCAGCACCGCCTTATTTTAAAGAAAGGCAATCGCTCATCGCTCCGCGAGGCCGGTTGCAAGTTAGGCATACATCCGGCCTTGCTTGCAATTTTAAGAGAGCGTCTTGTCTACCAAGTGTTGTTGCTGAAAACGACCTTCGGATTCCAGAACATCTTACAATAGGTTGCGATTATAAAACGCTTGTGTTGTAAGCTCCCTAAGTCAGGTGTTGGAGCGGAACATTTAATGATTTTTTACAATTTAATTATTGCGTTCGGTGGTTTTTAGTTTCTTAAATAAGATGTCAAGTGGTTCTCTAGGGGTATCATACTTCCTACTAATATTATAAATGCGAAAGTTTGTGAGGATGGATGGATGGATGGATCTTTATTACTCTTTCACGCCAGAACGGCTGATCGGACCTCTATGAAATTTGGCACAGGGATAGATTATAGTCTGGAATAGCTCATAGGGTACTTTTTATCCCGGAAAAATGTACGGGTTTGTAAACAACGCGGGCGAAGACGCGAGCGGAAGCTAGTTGTATATAAAAAGGCTGCATTTAATAGCTGTATAGTGTATGCGAATCGATACTGATTGATAGAAAGTGCTGATTTGCCCATACTATTGAATTTGGTGAGGTTTTTTCACTGAAAGATTTTTTTTTAATATAATAATATTTATTGTAATGATTTTAGTGATGACCGATATTTCAAGTAAGCATTTAAACCTCAAGAATATATTATATTGCCAGAAATGGGATACAGTGAATTAATCGACTTAACATTTTCTATATCCCATCAATACATATATCCAAAACAATAACAAAAGGAAAAATAAACAATAGAATAAACACTAATAATAACATGTTGGCACAAGTTAGAAACATTACGGCATTGGATTTACAATTCTGACCCGGGGGGAAATCAGGAACGTGACGTGTCCTGGACGCAGATGCCACAAGCAAGACAGGTGAGAGAAGGACCAGTGTTCAATTTATATTCTATTTAGCCTTACGCAATCTAAAAGCAGCTTAAAGACGGGACGCTATGCTGAGCTTGTACTATACGTATATACATAGAAAATGCAGACATACAATTTACACCAAACATATTTTTCTGTCCAGTCCACAGCTGAATAAAAATATGCTTCTCCCAAATACGGTTGTATTTGCAGAAAACGAATTGTGCCAGATTGATTTTTTTGCTCTCACAAAGAAAGAGCCTCCACGAGAAGCGAAACTTAAGATCGTCTTGGGCAGTGAGCCTCGATACCGCCATTTTTTATATCTATCCACTATGGCATAAGCGATTGCCATATCATAGTTCGTCCCAACTCGCTTTGGCATGATGTAGATCAGGTATAACTTCAAGCTGTAATAGTGCAGAAAAAATGGTACGCCTGTGGATGACACTTACGTATGAACAAGCTGAATGGTATATATACTCTCCATGTTCCATCATATTTGTGCGATATTATAAGTAATCCTTCTGCACTTCTATCTGCTGCGTGTAGCAAAGTCCGGTGGACGTCGGACCTCGGATGTCGGATGCGAAATAGAACATTTACTGAGATTACGACCGTTTGTACGTGTTTATTGGTTCCAATGGGGCCTTAAACAAGAGGTATTAATGCCAATGATAATTTAGATGGATGCGTATGGAGGCTTTCTTTTTACGACTTTACAATCATCATCATCATCAGCCAGAAGACGTCTACTGCTGAACGAAAGCCTCCCCCAAGGGGGGGGGGGGGGGGGGGTTGCCATAATCCCCACGCTTGGCAGGCGGCTTGGGGTTCGCAGTGGCTCACCGATTAGTGAGAGGACGCTGCTGCCCGTCCTCCGGTGTCTGGCCGCAGTTTTAAGGTTCTATTAATAAAGGTTCTATTAATAAAGGTAAAAAAAGTTGATAATCAAAATTTTGGCTACATTCATATAAATTCACTAACTGTGATTGAAAACAAAAGACAAATGGGGAAATATCGAGGACATTGCATTGCATTGTAGTTATTATTGATTAAAACCGGGGCTAAAGTGGAATAATCTACTCGTGACCAACCGTTATGACACATATAAGAGACCCCAATTGTGGGGGACAAGGTGCACCAAAGACAAGAAACAGATTCTGCCTTCATTGCTACATTTAGCTTCTTCTGAGTTGGTGATGAAGCACAAAACACTCAAGGAAATACCATTAGTTACTCCAAAGTAAACCTGCATCCTACATATTACACCGTCCATAATCATTCAACTTTCATTCCAATATACCCATATTTATGATTAAGAGTTTCACAGTCATGATGTTTTACGCTAATTACTTGACCCGTTGAGGATCATAGCGTGAAGTTGTTTATTTATTATGTAACCTTTTGGCACAAGTTATGTGGCTCAGCTAGGATATTTATGAGTGGTTTATGGCGTTAACTGCTAATCAGTATCTTGCTAGATGCTTATGAAACCATTAATCCGCTTCATTGGCCTAGTGGTCGCAAGTCCGGCTGCTGAATCAGAGGCCCTAAGTTTCAGACCATTATTGTGGAGTTCTCAGTAATAATTCGGAGTTTGCGACTATCCCCAATGGATGGCAATAGGTTTGCCCCTTTTGTCTTAACAAAAATTTTGAAACGTGGTGTGCACCAGACGTCAGACTTTCCATTCGGGAAATATAGGCTTGATGCATGATTTGCTGTGAAGCAGGCGATCACCAAATCAAAAGGAAGAATAAAACCTTAGGAGTACAAGGTTTTTGTCTTATTCTTTAGTAGGTCAAAGAATAATTTACATATAAAAGGTCAGTTTCTTAGATTCAATAGTTCTTACCAGAATTGTATGATATTATTAAAGTTATAGAAACGTCATAATAAAATACAAAACACAAAGAATCTGTCGTAAACGAATATTTATCGCAGCCATCATTATTTCCGTATTTATTATATTATATTATATAATACTGGTATAATAAAACACTAGAATTAGAAATAATTTACCTTATTTTATGCGCTTCTGACATTTGCCAAATGTCAAGCGTACGACGTAAGATGTATCATTGATTTTGATTATACCTGTAACAAATAATAATAAGCATTAGGTGTGACACAAGAAAATCTTGATGGCAGGCAAGGATTACATTAGAGAGAAAATGACAAACAAACAAGAAATTGTGTGACTGATTTATTTACGCAAATGCCATTATTTTAAGAGTTGGATGACACTCAGATAGGCTATTTCTGTGATAAATCCATACTATATAAAAAACTAGATTCCGCGCGCGGCTTCGCCCGCGTGGTTTACGAACCCGTACATTTTTCCGGGATAAAAAGTAGCCTATGTGCTATTCCAGACTATAATCTATCTCTGTGCCAAAATTTCATCCAGATCCGTTCAGCCGTTCTGGCGTGAAAGGGTAACAAAGATCCATCCATCCATCCTCACAAACTTTCACATTTATAATATTAATAGGATATATAGTAGAGTAGGATAGGATAGGATAGGATAGAATGTACCAGTTTAAAATCTTTCAATATCCAATTTCAATTGATGACACGGTTGGCGTCGAAGCTAAGCGATTAGTTTATCCGCTTCATGTCGCGAGTTCAATTCCCGCACGGAAAAAAATATTTCTATGATCTACCTACAGATAGTTTTGTGTTCGGTTGTGTGTGCCTATGACATGTATGTTTGTAAACAGTACCCACGACACAGGAGAAATACTAGTGTGGGGAATCAAATGAAATCAAATAGAACTTATAAATAAAATAAAAAGCAATAAAACAAGTGAAGATCTAAACTGTTAGAATTCTTTTGTTATTTCGTAATTATTAGCATAATATATTACGACCATTTTGACTTGCAATGGATTGCAATATATTTGAATACAATCAATGAGCCAAACAAAATTAATACACCTGACCTCTTTCGTTCTATTGAGACCCCTGTTCTAGTCTATCTGGCGCTAACTGTACCAAAATTGGATTCAAAACGTTTCTCTGTCCTTAAATGGTTTTTTTACATGGATCTTTAACGTAAAATAATCCTTGTGAAATGAAATGAAATTATTAATTTTGCAATTAAGATTTTTCAATCACTTTTACACGTCTTTTCTAAACTAGATGGCGTCGGCATTTCCTATGACTATCTCTGAGAAGAAACGCCGAAACAAATTCAGAGTCAGTCTCTTTTAAAGTCCAGACAGATTGTAATGATGTAAGGGTTTATGTGAGACAAATATAGGGTGGAATAGCATTTTGAAGAAAATGCCATAACTATTTGAGCTAACTTTTCAGGTCGTTGAACCGGAGTATAAGTACGTACAGAGAACAGACAACTGACAGTACGGTAACAAAACTGACAAATAATCATCGATAGGCGTTCTGCGGTCCATATAGCACGATTTATGTAACCGACAGTTTACTGTTGTGAATTTATATTGACCAATTAATTGCACTAGAGCTATTTGATTACCGGTTTTGTGCTTGAAAAACCTGTGTTGGTTGATTGGTATATAAAAATTAATAGGGAAATGTTTAAAAATGAAAATAATTTTAAGGAAATTATGAATTGGAAACAGTAAAACTCCAATGTGACGATACCCAAGGAGACTAAAATGTGCACCGGGATAGTGTTTATTTCTGATTTGACTTGACTTGACTTTGACTGCCTCGTTAGTCTAGTAGTCGCAAGCGCAACTGCTGAGCGTGAGGTCTTGAGTTCGATTTCCGGCAGCCTTATTACCGATGTAGCGACAGGCGTAGACCGCGCGATAGCTTCTGTCAAACGTCATTTTTGTGTCATATAATGTATTGGCTGACAGTGAGATTGCTGTCGTGTGGCCGTCGCGTTGCTGTCGCTTTTTTACGTAATTAGGCTGCGGGTCTAAGTATTATTGCGTTTTTCTATATGGAAATTCTCAGTAGCAACACTGAGTTTGGAACTGTGCCCGGTAGACGGCAATAGGCTCGCCCCCCTATTACATGGGACTTAATAACAGGATCGGCGAAATGTGGGAGTACAGCTGTAGGTACATCATCATCATCATTATCATCAGCCAGAAGACGTCCACTGCTGAACGAAGGCCTCCCTCAGCTGTAGTCTTCTCCTAATCACTCTGCCTAATCCTTCGATATAGGCGTGATGCTATGTTATTTTATGTACAAGCTCAAGATAATGCGACGATAAAAATTATGTTCATCATCATCAGCCAGAAAACGTCCACTGCTGAACGAAGGCCTCCCCCAAGGGGGGGGGGGGGTACCATAATCCCCACGCTTGGCAGGCGGCTTGGGGATCGCAGTGGCTCACCGATTAGTGAGAGGACGCTGCTGCCCGTCCTCCGGTGTCTGGCCGCAGTTTTAAGACGTACCCGGGTCGGGTAAATTATGTTGCGGCGCTTATATTAGCCTGACCGAAATACATAGCTGGTCTGTTATCTAAAATACTGGTCTCATATAGCAATAGACCGGGAAAAGCAGAAAGATCCAAGCAAACCTTTGCTCCATTGAGTAAACAAGCTCATAAAAATAATATCTATTATTTAAAATAACTTTGGCCCACGCTATGAATAATTCCTGTATCATGAGTGCGTTTAAAAACACAAATATTCACATGGACAAACACCTAGATCCGTAGGTAATACAAATATTTGTTCCGTGCAGAAATTAACCCCGCGACACGTAGCGCAGAGAGAAGAAATGTGAGAGCAAGACAGACCTTTAAATCTGGGCTTACACAACATTACTTTCAGTCCTTCAGTCGTGATTGATTCACCTCATCCAAAAGTCTACATAGGGGAATAAGAGGTGCCTTTCCAAATATTTCAGTATCGACCCAAAATTCAGGTGTTTGTTATGTTAAGTGGACATTTGTAACGAAACGTTTTCGGCGCCCGCATTTAGATTTTATCGCAATCGGGGCGATACGTGTTGTGAACTTTGAGCAGCAGAATTTAGGTAACAAAATGGAATAACAATTTAAGTTTATTTATGGGTAGCCTGAACTATAGGGATAGCTTAGATGCACCAAGCAACTTGATACCTACATGACATGGACCATTCTCGGGTAATTAAAGATTGTGTCGAAACTGAGATTAAAGATTTATTCGCCTTCTTATAATTCGTAATTGAAAAAAATAGTGGATATCGCGTACCTACTTTCTTCCGAATCCTCGTAATAACACATTAGATATATCTTTACCTTATTAAACACAGGTGTAGAAATTTTTGTGACTTTTCTGTTAGATGGAGGGAGAAAATATCTAGAAATGTATGTCACAATACGCGAGAATTTCTTCGGTCATGAGATATTTTTTTATGTGACTATGGACAGTACCAACGAAAACAACCTTACATATGGAATCTAACCTAAAATAACAGAGATGTCACGCACGACTTATAAGCATTTAATTGACTCTGCATATTTGGTAAGTCTATGTAGTATAGAGGTACTGTACAGGCTTCAAATATTATGTTATGCTAGATTTTTATGGGCAAGAATCGTTACGTATCGCTCGTCTCTGGGTGGACCAACATTTAGTCGACGGCATTGAAGTTTCTTTTTTATCATTTATTTTTTAGATCCATTTTCCTCTTTAGAGAAGCACATTTCAATTTATTTCCATCGATTGTGTCCTACAAAATTATGACTGCATGCGGTGATAGCTGACAATTAAGTAACGAATAAGCCAATTTTTATAAATTGTCTTACTTGACACGCTTCATTTTTGGAGGGCACAGAGCGCATCTATAGACGTTAATGCATAATAAGCTATAAAAAATCAGCACCTGTAAAGTAAATTGGCCTCCAAGCGCCATATTTATATTGTTTTGAGTTTCAAAAGCAGGACAATCACTGCATATTGCATGACAATACGAGCCTTCTAGGCTCTGCCAAGTGTCACCTACTGGGCATAAATATGTATAGTCTTGTAAAATATCCTGTGACATTACCAGTAAATTGTGTACACTATAGATAACCTGTATGCCTGTATTCCCCGAAGGTTTAGTCAGAGGTGTACTATTGTTCTCTCACAATGCGCCGATACCATTATTAACACCAATGTAATAGACGACGAGCCTACAGTCATCTACCGGGCACAATTTCAGACTCCAGACTGTGGCTGAGAATTTTCTAACAGATAACCTCAATAACATTTTGCCCGATCTAAAAATCGAACCCAGGACCTCAAGCAGCCGCGCTTGAAAACACCAGACCAACGAGGTAGACACAATAGATCTTAATATTTATTTATATATTAAAGCGAAATATGACTCACTCAGGAACTATAAAACCTACAAACATGAATACTGTAAGGATCCATAAAAGGTGTAAAAAGAAATTTCGAAAATTTAACCCCTGTAAACACGGAGTTCAAAGATTGTGTGAAAATCATCGTACACGGACAATCACGGGAACACCTAGTTTAAATTAAAACCAAACACATTTCTAAAATAATAGAATACAAAATAAATATAAAACGGACGCAGATTATCTTGATGTGTGCAGAGGAGATGAAAACGAGATGAAAATTGAAAGCTTTCGGTTAAAACCTCACTATTTACTGTGTGACCTCACGTATAATCTTGTTGTGTCCACAGAGAACGATAGCTATTAATATCTCATTCCTAGACTATAGTGGTTTCTATTTTAATATTGTTTCGATTTTTCGATATTCGAAACTTTCCGTTTTTTTTATCGATAACCACGCAAGACTTCTTTATGATCTTTTTCGAGTAGTCGTTTTTCCTATAGATATTAAATTTATTTAAGGCTTGTCATTTTAATTGCGTGATAATCCTCAGATAAATCCATACAAAAACTGTTCCATCCTCAAATTAACAGCTTTTGTTTGAGCCTTAAACCATTTTACCACATACAAACATATATTATATGGATAATTAAAAAAGGATTTAACAGATATGGTCGGTACAAGTTTGTTAATTATCTTTAAAAAATTGCTCTACACTAGTATAATTAATAGTAAATAATTAATTCCTGTATCGTAGGTGCGTTTATAAACACAATTATTCACATGGACAACTCAGACCCGCAGCCTAATTACCGTTGTAGCGACAGGTGTAGATCACGCGATAACTTCTGTCAAACGTCATTTTTGGGACATATAATGTATTTGCTGACAGTGAGACTGCTGTCGCGTTGCTGACGCTTTTTTACGTAATAAAGCTGCCGAAACAACTATCTATAGATGACTATCACTCTATCTGCGTGTATTTTGTAACTACCCTTACATGTTCTTTGAGCGTTTAGGTTAGCTTAATTGTTTTCTGTAACATCATCAGCCAGAAGCCAGAAGACGTCCATTGCTGAAGGAAGGCCTCCCTCAAGGGGGGGGGGGGGTTGCCATAATCCCCACGATTGGCAGGCGGCTCGGTTCACCGATTAGTGAGAGGACGCTGCTGCCCGTCCTCCGGTGTCTGGCCGCAGTTTTAAGACATACCCGGGTCAAGTATCATCGCTTTCTGTAACGACATAGTGCAATTAATAAATAAAGAAATACTATTCAAAATCAAAGTTTTTTATTTCAAGTAGGCCTTATCGGCACTTTTAAAAAGTTGAGACTCTAGGCTATTTAATAAGTGTTTTACTGCAATAATAAAAATAAGCCTATGTCTACCTGCCTACCTCTTTGTAAACATTACAATCAGATCAGTAGTTTAGTCGTGATAAGGAAAAAACAGACAGACAGACATTTGCATTTATAAAATTGCATTCGGTGAATATTACAATATTATCTACCTCAGGACTTGAACATATAATAAAAATACTTAACACGATACAATAAAATTCATTTTCCAATTTATGCCGGTACAACTACCAGTAGAACCGATACTAAAACGGGAATATACGACTATATTTATCCCTGCGTAACAATCGCCTGCACGAAATAGAACACCCATGGTTCGATAAACGCGGATCTGAAACGTGGCACTACCGGGGTCGCATCGCTGCGGGGTGCCGCCTGTGCCTGGCTGGTTCACGTGATATTGACAGCCCTATCAACTGTTGTGTAGGAACAATATCGATGTACCTTTAATGGTGATCTCTAGGAGAAACAATGTACTTCACTTTGTAAGTTGGTTTTGAAGGAAAACTGTTGATAAGAATTACAGTATAAAGTTTTTACTGTAAACTAGCGACCCGCCCCGGCTTCGCACGGGTAAAATTTACTAATGAACAAAATCAAAAATTTCATACAAAAATACGATTCAAATTTTCGAGGTGTCCGATGGATTTTCTAAAAAAAAAAAATCTTACATAAGAACCTTCTCGTGACAATTACAAACACAACAAAAAAAGAATTAGCCAAATAAGTGCAGCCGTTCGGAAGTTATGCGTTTAGCAACACATTTGGCGATTCAGTTTTATTTATAGATAGATGACGCACTGTAATTACCTGTGTAGCGACAGGCGTAGATCGCGCGATTGATTCTGTCAAATGTCATTTTTGTGACATATAATGTATTGACTGACAGTGAGATTGCTGTCGCGGGGCTGTCACGTTGCTGTCCCTTTTTTACGTTATTAGGCTGCCGGTGAACTTCGTACCACCTAAAACTGATTTGATCGTAACTCTTCATCAATGAACGAAGTAATCCGAAGTGGTGGAAACTACTTAGAAACTTTTTCGCTGGCCATATTGTTCCAAATTTCACAAGAGTACATTTACTTATATAAAATAGTTCTATAATTATTTTCGAAAGTAAATAACTAGGCTATATACATATTACTAACTAATTATGCTAATGAATTAAATAAACATTATAAAAAAAAATTAAAACCTATCCTAAACGAATAGGTACTTAGGCGTCAAAGCACTCCTCCACATCGCTGTCAAGTGGTAACGTGCTCAGGAGCCTGGCGTCATTACCACGTTGAATGGCAATACATTTATATAAGAATAGAATAATATTTATTTGCATAAAACATAGCAAAAGTGCGGTAAAATGTCGTTAGATCTGCAATTTATCTATCACTATACATAGAAAGGTAAAAAGGCATTAAAAAAAAAGAAACGGAAATGTCAAGCATATTAACGTAGGTGCTTTGAGTAGGTATACAAATTACATGAACGAAGATGATACTCGTATCAGCTTACAAACAAACCTGTTTAAAACGAGGTTGCAATTTTATTACTGTCATAAACAAAAACGAGTTGCAATATTATTCTAATCAATATCTGACTAAATTACGTTGACCCATCCCGCCCTTCACTATTAAGCTAAATATAACTGAGACAGGAGAAGTTCATCGAACCTTTGGGGATTTTCTTAACGCGGTTGTGTGTGTAACATAGGAAATTGTGTATGTGGGTGAAATCGCGCTTTTTCGATTCCATTACGCCAATAGCCAATATTTGGGCCAATAGGCTCCTGTACTTTACTAGAGCGGTTTTGTTTATAGGTTGGTTGAATTTATTTGGCGCAAGAGTCGGTATTAATGGCATGGAGTTCGTTGACCGGATATGCGGGCGGTAATAGCGTCCCGGAGCGATAGGGAGGAGATTAGTCGATGGAAAATTGTTTTATCGATAATAAATTACGTTTGGTTGCTATCTAAATAGTCAACAAGGTTTTCCCGCTTATATTTTAGGAACTTAGCCATTCAAATTATGCAATAACCACTTAGGTAATAAAAATTTAAGTGAGTTTTGATTATAATTATTATTAATTTAAATATATTATTAATCTATTAATTCTGACAACCCTTATTAATTTCTGATTAAATGGAGAAACATTTTAAATTTATTTTTCTATAACTGGAAGGTGATAACATATTATAACATCACGCCTGCATTCATCGAGGGGGTAGGTAGTGGTGTATTTGCAACCACAAGGACTGTGCCCGGTAGATAACAGGTAGATAACAATAGGTTCAGGTCAAAAGTGTCTGCAAAGGCCCAGTTGAAATAAAAACTATGAAAAGACTATGCATTGCATCACTTTCATTCACATCGGATTATGACTTTTCATAAACCTTAGTTAATGAAAAATTCATAAAACCCGTTACAAAGTCAACGTTAGTAAGTCCTTGTTATTTTCATAGTTAACGTTGGATGCACTTTCAGTTTAAACCACTAAACAGAACTTGTGTTATTAATTAACCACTGACTTTGACGTCGGACTAACTTTGTAGTCTTATTACTGCTAAAGTAAATAAATTATCTACCTCTCTGGAGTGTTAGTAATATCACTAATACTAAAACTAGCGGCACTGTAGGGTCGCTTGTTACACCTACGCCGACTATAGGCTATTTAATTGCACTTTTTAGGCGAATTTCTTGAGTTGATGTGAATTTGTTTTTCACCTTTTGTTTGTTCTTATTTCTTTAATGTGTTGTGAATATTTAAATGACCGAGTATATTTTTTTAACTTTGACCCACCCTAGGTTTAATTCCTTTATCGTAGGTGCGTTTACAAACACATATATCCACTAGCACAGATAGGTAATTTTTTTTTTGCCCCACACTTGATTTAATTCCTGGTGAATTTACAAATACAAATATTCACATGGACATACAGCCAAACCCAAAACAACTACTTCCGTACGGGAATCGAACCTCCGACACGTTGCGCAAATCAAAATCCACTTGTCGTCCTTCTACGTTATTCTATTCTGTTTCTGTATTCCTCAACAGGGTCAAGCTTAAGTTCACCAACTTAATTAATTATCGCTGTTAAAACAACTCACAAATTATATTTTAGTATCAAATAATTATGGAAGATGATTCATTAAGACATATTAATTAATTTATAAATAAACACATACCTATAGTTGACATTTCATAAATGTCAAAAAAGGTTCTGTCGATATGAGTATTGATAGATATTCATTCTGCAAATGATAATTATGGTCGTATTTTTTATTATAATTTAGTTATTTCGAACTTAACTAAAGGTTAAGTATTTAGAACTTGGTTTAACAGATATGTTAACACTATATATCTTAACACTATTGATTTTATCGCCGATGCTTACTAAAATAGTTAAAGATATTAAACTGTTTCACTGGCTACACAATATACATTTAAGGATACCAATTTCGGTGTCAGTTCGAAGGGCATATTGTACACCCACATTTCGCCTATGTTATGGAGTCCCATGTAATAGGGGGCGAGCTTATTGCCATCTACCGGGCACAGTAACAGACTGCGTGCTGCTACTGAGAATTTCCATACAGAAAAACCCAATATCACTTCGCCCGACCCGGGAATTGAAACCAGGACTTCACGCTCAGCAGACGCGTTTACGACCACCAGACCAATTAGGCAGTAACTAGGTGAGGGAAAAATTAAACAAAACAATATACAACTTTTACAGGCAAGGCAGAGAGCCTCCCTCTAACGTCCCTCGATGCATTCTAAGGTAGACAGCTCCGACACTGTTCTTATTGACTGGCAAACAAACAAATAATGAACGACAGACAAAGACAAATTCAAAAGAGTTTCAGTTGTTTTACGAATTACTATAATATCCCATGGAGTTTCTTGCCCATTCTTCTCCATAGGAAAACAACACTGAAACGTTGCAACTAGAGTCTGACTATTCATATTTATAAGTGTCTTCAACTGGTCTGTATGAATAAAATATATACTCGTATTATTTATTTAAAGTCCTACTCTAAGGGTCCGTAACTTTCTGATAAAATTTCCGCTAGTAATCAAAGAGATAACATATTAGATACCTAAATGTTAATGAATCACCAATCACAAACGACAGCTACTCACTGACTAGATCTAAAACGAATCAGAGAGATTATCGGCAAGATTTACTTATCAGACTCTTAAGAGATAGTACTTATTCTGTCAGATAAGTTGTGGAAAGGAATCAGCTAGTTTTTCAATAAGTAGAGAAACATGCCATCACTGCTTTTCTTATGCTGAATTCATGATTTTACAAAGACTAGCTTTCGCGCGCGGCTTTGCCCGCGTGGTTTACGAACCCGTACATTCTTCCGGGATAATAAGTAGCCTATGTGCTATTCCAGACTATAAACTATCTATGTGAAAAATTTCATCCAGATCCGTTCAGCCGTTCTGGCGTGATTGAGTAACAAACATCCATCTATCCAAACTTTCGCATTTATAATAGTAGTATTTATATCTCCCAGATTAAATTCGACATAACTTGCAACTAAGTTTACTCTTTTATTTAATGCTGCTTAACTTAACTCTTAGATAGCTTAATCAAGGTTCTGCGTAAAATAATTTAATTAATTACGGCAAGACTCTGTTAGTATTATGCAAAGTAATTAATACACTGGCTCGCGATTATGCAAAACATAATTAAGTTAATGTTTTCTTTTTATCACGCGTCTGATAACAGTAATCTTAAGTTATAGGTACACGTTTTTGTTGCACGTGAAGTTATAGAAGTAAATAATTCTATTAGCTGGTGTTTCAAAATGAAATATTTCACGAATCTGTATAAAGTAACCCGTCAGAAGTAAAAGTTCACGACAAATAGTAAATTATTAGTTTGATTCAAAAAAAAAATTGATTCATTCCTTTATATCTATTCACATTATATTTAAAACTCATAATAAACATAAAAGTGTACTGTTGGGCACCCGAATTTCGCCGAGCCGTTATTGAGTTTCATATAATGGGGGGCGAGTCTATTGCCATCTACCGGGCAAAGTACCAAGCTCCATGCTGCTCCTAAAAATTTTCATACAGATAACTTCAATAACACTTTGCCTGATCCGGGAATCGAATCCAGGACCTCACGTTTAGCAGTTGCGCTTATGACCAATAAGGCAGACAAAATTACTCAGACAGTCTACTTAAATGTCACAAACGGTTACTTATCAATTTTTCTGTTACTAGTACCACTAACATACTTCTTTAATATAACCTGATATTGTGTACAGTAAAAAAAAAAAACACTGTTCTAGCAAAACTGGTGTTACTTAAGACTACTTATAGTTTAGCTAAAAGTTTTCATACAAAATGCGTTAACGTTTTTACCCCACTAAACATGAGCTGATTTTGCTGACTTTTTTATATGTTATAGACACAAGTAAAAACTAGGTCGTCACGTTTTTTTTAATATTGTTTATAGATTGAGAAATAATTAACCCTCAAAATACGTTATTTTAACTTAAAATCTAAATACTTATCTCGTGATAATTATTAAATTAAACAAAAAAAAAACTTTTCTGCCTTTATAATCTGACAAAACGATAGAGGCCAATATCAAATTAATTCGTTGAGATTTCGATGTAAGAAACGTTAACGCCCAAACACCTATATAGCGCGTATTTCACGTCAATTTTGTCAAAAGCCGGCAGCTTTACGACAGGGTTGGTGCAGTGGCTAAGCGATTAGCTCTCTGCGCTACGTGTCGCGAGTTCGAACCCCGCACGAAACAAATATTTGTATGATCTACAGATAGTTGTTTCGGGTCTGGTTGTGTGTGCATGTGACAAATATGTTTGTAAACTGTACCCACGATACAGGAGAAATCCTAGTGAGGGACAAGGGTTTATATATATAAAAAAAAAACTAAACGATACTCTTAACTCAGGAAGACGACGACTGGTAATGTGCTTTATCTATGTAATATTTTTCTTTGAAACAACAAACACGTAGCGTTCTCAATGCAATTTATACAACACAGCTTGAAATTACAAGTAATTAGTAGTAGAATGGTAAGATAACATCTAGTTTGCAAGAATTAAGTTCTCGTTGACTCAACCCTGATTGTTACGAGCGTTCAAAGTAAAGAGATTTATATTTCATGTGTTAATGAGAATTGGGAAAAATCTTAAGCGAACGATTCTCGACTCGTTTTTCGATATATCTCCATTTTAATGATCTCTAAACGCTCGAGAATTTACTATAGGATAACATAATAAAAAATTGAACACACACATCGAAGCTTGACTGCCTCGTAGGTCCAATGGTCGCAAGCACGACTGCTCAGCGTGAGGTCCTGGATTCCATTCCCGGGTCGGGAAAAGTGTTATGACTCGCCCTCTATTACATGGGACTCAATAACAGCATCGACTAAATGTGGGTGTACAATGACCTCTGCCGGGAACTCTTTGAGGAATACAGGCGTGATATAAACATAGCATATGTTATGTCATCGAAGCGTGGTGAAGAATCGCACATCAGTGTCATCAACTATAAAAAAGGTATTACAATATGAACGTCACATATCACACGTAAAACAATCTTATCGATATCAGTGGCCCATCACTAAACATGCAGTTGATTGAAAACCATCGCAGCAGACACTAAATAAAAAATACAGAAGGTTTAATGTCGTGTGTGAAGTAACATTACATAGCTGCCTATCCACTACTGGACTTTTTAGGCCTTGCTCATGACAAGAGGTAGAAAATGCCCGTATTATTGGTCAGGAGAGGGTATTCGTCAGTGGCCTAAAAAGTCGATTCTACACATGTTTTTTTTTTTGCTTTCTTCGATACATATGTTTGTGCGGTTAGTGGTCCTATCACGCATTCCATGGTGTAGCCTTTCTGCTATATCTGTTCTGTGGTAACGGTTACCTAGCGATGACATCACATTGCTATTATGATGTGCATCTACGCTTCTCTTGTGGTGGCCCGATTATTGATGAATTTTTTGTACAAACTAGCCTTTAAGGTCGATTTATAGATTTATAATACGATGTTATTGTGAAGTATTACGTGCAGTTCTTGCCTCAGTGAGCTAGTGGTGGTACACGGTTATTGAGCGTGAGATCTTGGTTCGATCCCTGAGTAGAGAAAATTGTTAGTAGGTTTTTTTGTTAGGAATTTGTCAGTAGCATTGCGTTCGCACCTCAGTGAGTTAACTTGTAGGTAAGTGACGCAAAGTGGCCACAATACAAAATCTATTGTTTTTCAATTAATTTGAATTAAGCGAAACGTGCAGAATTATGATGATGAACGAGAAGACAAAACGTATTTTTTCTTATATTTATAATAAGTTTTATACTTGTTAAAAGAATGCAATAAACCTTGTTTATAAAAGAGAGATAGAATGAAACTAATTAACTCTTAACAATAAGTATAATATTTTTCCACGCGCTTTATAATAAAATACTTTTACACTTATCATAAACGAAATATTTGACGAAGCCCTAAGTAGTTTATGTGTATAGTTTATTTATAATCATATTACTTGACATTAGGTGCAAATTCTAATGGAGGGTATGAAATTGTTTTTTACTATTCATCAATTGTTTAATGTAAGGCTTGATAGAAGAGAGTCGACTGTTAAGCTCCGCGAGAATCCTGTACACTCTGTACAGGATTTTCGCGGAGCCCCGACAGAGACTATGCGGGCCCCTAGGGCTCCGCGGAGCACACTGAGTATGGTTGCCTTAGAGAATACAGACTTGATGTCATAAATATATTATGATTGTTTTACTAATTTGTTAAATAATGCAAAGCGACGTATCGTTCGTTAGCTTCGTAATCTGAACGATTACGAAGCTTCTTGATGTCTTAATTTCGATTTTTAAAAAATGTAGGTAATTTGTATATTTATAATAGAAAATAAAAAAAAATACAAAATAGACGCAGTTGAAGTCGCAGGCAATAATTATATTTTATAGTTTTAAAAACGTAACCTGCATCATCATCATCATCATCCGCATAGCCTTTTCCTAACTACATTGGGGTCGGCTTCCAATCTAACCGGTTGCGACTGAATATTGACTGAATATTGAATTTTACACGGAGCGACTGCCTTCTGACTTCCGCCACCCAATTACTGGGAGACACTGATACTCTAAGGTTAGACTGGTTATTAGATTTTTTGGGCTACTGACACCCGTAACGACTGTCACAGATCTTCGTATGACACCCGGGACCAACTGCTTAACGTGCTTTCCAAAGCACGGAGGGGTATGTGAAAAATGGTCACCCATCTAAGGACTGACCGCGTCAAGCGTTGCTTTACCTCGCAGATCGATCGATCTGCGAGGTAAAGCAGCTATCAGCCTTTCACAAGTCAACGAAATTACAAGTCTCCTGTAACAGTCAGATTTAATTTCCTACATCCACAAAGCAATACTAAGAAATAAATTTCTAGGTTTCGTTGAAAACCAACAGAACTCAGTTCCATCTTTTCTCAAGGGATTGTTCTTTATTAATATTAGGATTTAATTCGTCGAATGAACGCGAAATGCAAATAGTTTAGAACAACGAAACAGAATACAGGGCTCGTGGGATCTAACGTGATAAAGGTTTTCATATGACGGCGACTGGTACAATAGGCTAGATGACTGCATCAAAAATAATATCTGAAATCTTGTTTGGTAAATCTTTTCCATCTAAAAACTCAGTAAAACTTAATCCCTAGCTTATATTTGGCGTTTTCAATTTTTAATTTATCCAAATCACACATTATTTTGACCCGGGTACGTCTTAAAACTGCGACCAGACACCGGAGGACGGGCAGCAGCGTCCTCTCGCTAATCGGTGAGCCACTGCGATCCCCAAGCCGCCTGCCAAGCGTGGGGATTATGGCAAACCCCGCTTTGAGGGAGGCCTTCGTTCAGCAGTGGACGTCTTCTGGCTGATGATGATGACACATTAAGTATGTCAATGGCAATGAAAAACGATGACGTCACGCTTTTGTATTCCAAAAATTTTTAGAAAGAAATGTCGTTTTTGACAGTTCATAAAAAGTAATTCGGATGACTAGTAGTCAGAGTGACTGTGAATGTGCGCGCATGTTGTTTATGTACATTTGCTTAACAATAACTGTTATGATCAACATCTAGGATACTAATAAAAAGCTAGAAGTACGGGCCCAATGCCTGCGTCTGAATATCTCTTTCTCCTTTTCATCTTCATATAAAAAATTTAGGTGTGCGTGTGTTCGTGATTTAACTCCTTACGAACGGCTTGATCGAATTGGATGAAAAATATGTTTTGTACTTATGGGCTCACCTAGATCGTTATTAGCTATAGTTGTACCCGGTAGATGGCGCTGTTGCCAAAATCCAGAAAAAAAATACATAGACGTAGTTGTGGGCAACTACTAATGTTAAATAATATGTTATAAATACATAATTATGTCAAAGATGTGAGTTTTAAATATACACCTATCGAATATCTTGCAAATAATTTAATAAAAGCACCAAATTACTTGCTTTGACAAAGCATCAAAAAGTCTACAGACGATAAAGTGAAATAAGTTTGATGTTTCCCTAAATTTCTGTTCCCTGCTATAGAAGGGAACCATAAATATCACCTTAACAAAATGTTCTCCATTTTACATTAACTTGCGACATCAACAAGTCGCATTGTCGCCGTGTCGTGTCGTATTGTATAGTCGCCCTAAGCTCCACATTAGCGCGCGGGTGAAACAAAGCGGGGCTTACACGTAATGGTAGTTAATGAATCTTTTGCTGAATTATGTATGCCGTGTGTCCTCGCCTTTAGCTTTTGAATTTACACTATAATATATTGCTGCTGTTGTATTTAATTTATGTGTAATGTAATACGTCAATGCTTCTGTGACTATTAACGGGAAAGACACAACATTACAACATTATTTTACTATACACATAACATTACATAGCATCACGCCTATATTCCCGAAGGGTTAGGCAGAGGTATATTATCCCAAGGGCGGATCCAGCTTTAAAGTCAAGGGGGGTCAAATGTTTGGAGTCTAGTCGGCTCCTATTCGATTACAATAATAAATACTGTACGATCAATGCGATTAGAAAAATTATCAGTGGTCGACCTAGAACCAGCCCAGGGAGGCGTAATGACTCCAATGACCCCCCCTGGATCCGCCCTTGTATTATCTCATGTAATAGGGGGCCAGCCTATCACCATCAACAGAGCACAGTTCCAAACTCCATGCTGCTACTGAAAATTTTCACTTACACTCAATAACACTATACCCGACCCGGGAATCGAACCCAGGACCTAACGCTCAGCAGTCGCGCTTAAGACCATTCCACCAATGAGGCAGTAAATTCAAGTTGATATTTACAATAAATACTTTGAAATCTAAAAATGCTTGAACGATCATTAAGTAATTAATGTGAAAAGACTATTGGAACTTATATTATATTTATAGGAAAGTTCCGACAACGGCCTCTTGTTGTATGGAAATGTATGATTGGTAAACTCGCTGCACAAATTGTGTGTTGGCCTCTTGTTGTATGGAAATAGGCTTCAAATTCTAATTTCTAGTTAAAAAACACAAATCACCTATACAAGAGATGCTTCGGTATGTAATCATACGCAGCCATACAAACATGTTTGTTTGTAAATCACAATGACGGATTACTGCGCTTGACCCTTTGACTGCCGCAGAAACTAATTTCTTACAAATTGCACGTAGGATATTCTGCTGATTGCCTTTGCTCACAAGTGTGTAGATACGCATCATACAAGTATAATACACACACCCATACAAAGGGTTGGACTGGCCTCTTTTTTATGCGGAACTATAGCTATGGTCACCGAATAGACCATAGAGGCCACAGAGGCCATATTCTCCCCCATCTCTTTGTATGGCTTAGGCCATACAACGGAGGGGGAGACTATAGGCCATAGCCTCTCCTAAATATAATCGCCAAGCACCTCACCCATACATAGGGTTGGACTCTTGTTTACCGGGAACTATAGATTTATAGTCACTGAATATCTAACCCATATGGGGGAGACATTATGGGCTCTTCTAGGTACTTCTTCACCGAGGACGTCACCCATACAAAGAGAGGGGCCAGCACTCTCTAAATAAACATAATAATGTTTAATAAATCATTATGGTATTATTACTGTCTTGCTGATATATGTAAATATATGTATACAAGCTCTCATCTAATGCTTGAATACGCTTTCAGCTCTCCAAGTTAAATTGCGGTAACGTTACATATTCCATTTTAGTAACTTAACTTACCGCACTCGGTACACGCGGCGGACTACAAATGAGTTTGCTGTGTTGCCATTTTAAAAAACAATTTTAATTTACTTTGAGTGAAATGCTTGATGTTTCACTTTAAAACTTGTCTTGAGTTTAGAATTAATTTTGTTGAGATGTTTATAAAATTAAACATATAAAATGTGTTAACATTATTTAGTTAAATTTATTCTTCATTCTTACTGATCCAGTCGACCGAAATTCATGGGAAAAACTGTCATCATAATGATTGAACTTTTTCTGCAATTAGGTATAAATTCGTAATTCTTGCTATTATTCATTCACATTTTAACATCATCGACTGAAATACTTTACATAAAGCTGTCATACACTTATCTACACTACTTAAATGGTGTAGACAAATGCTGATACAACAAGAAACCTATATAAGGATTTATTTACAACTGGCGCGTCTCTAAGGACACGTATTTCTTTATTCCAAGAAAATGCGTAACTAAGGACCAGAAAAGTAAATTCGTTTTATTTAATAACGTATTGCCCATTCTAAAAACCATTCCTGTATCGCGGGTGCGTTTACAAACACAAATATTCACATGCACAATTACCTAGACCCGGAAAAACTGTCTGTACTTCATACAATATTATTTTGTTCAGTGCGGGATTCGAACTCGCGACACGTAGCGCAATAGTCGATCACTCAACAGTGCCCAAAAATGTTTTTTTTTTAAACCTTGCCTTACACTACGTATTATTCCGTATATCGTGTGTTTTACGAACACATTTTTATTTTATTATATATTCACATACACAAAGACCCAGACCCAAAACAACTATCTGTAGATCATACAAATATTGGTATCTTTCCAGCCTGTTGCTCATGGCAATCGTGAGGAACAGCACCAACAAACCGTCAATAACAAAATACTGAACCCAGTGCACCAACCGTGCCGGCAAAATTAAAATAATAATATAACTTAACACAATATTTAAATACAGGTTTATTAATATTGTCATTACAACTACTTACTATACCTAACCTTTTAACTAGTCGGTTTGACATACATAACCCGCAATTTAATGTCACCTGCCATATCTATTCAAATGCCCATCAACCCAATTCGAAGGTGATAATTACGTTTCGTTATCAATAGGATATTAGACCGGTTGTCACTGATAACACGTTAATGCTACCAGTACGGCGAGTTTTGAGTGACAGGCTGTAGGAATAATGTTGCAACTCGGATATTCAGTTAAGTGCTATACGATTGCTTTTAGAAATTGCAATATTGTTTAATTGTAAACTTTTTTTTTCGCTGATTGTTCTTTATCGCAAAACTATGCACAGAGAAGCTGGATGTTTACATAAAAATGTACTTTAAGTCAGTGAAAAGAAAGACTGAATAAAATAAATATAAATCTAGCTTATTACTGTCTCATTGTTGGCCAAGGGTCTCTTCAGAATAAGACGGCCTGAGACTAGGAGACTCTCTCAGATTTTCTCACGATTGAACTATTATTTATTCTGTGCTCATGACGTATTGCTTTAGCGTTACCGCAAGTAATAATCCAATTTCTGATCCGCGCAAGACTTTAAAAAGTCAGATGACAGATTCAGACCCAGCTTGGAAGGCAATCGTTCAACCGTTACGCTAACATAGGTTTTAGTCTCCTGTCGTATCGTCACTAGCTATCTATGACAAAAGAGTAACCATGGAGTTTCTTACCCGTTCTGCATAGGTAAACAACAATTTGGAACGTGGCAACTAGAGTCTGACTATTCATAACTGGTCTACATGAATAAAAATATATTTTACAACCGACCCGCCCCAACTTCGCACGGGTGCAATTTACTAATGAACAAAATCAAAAATTTAATACAAAAATACTATTCTAATTTCCGACGTTTCCGGAGGGTTTTCCAAAAAAAAAAATCTTACATAAAAACTTTCTCCTGACAATTACAAACACAACAAAATAATAATTAGCCAAATAAGTGCAGCCGTTCGGAAGTTATGCGCTTAGCAACACATTTGGCGATTCATTTTTATTTATATAGATATTTATCTTCCACAAGGGAATCGGTGATGCCGTAAAGGTGGTAAATACAATGGTGGTATTTAGGCTGAATGCCCAGGGTACGTCAGACCTTCTCAGAGTTCGCCACTCGTGGAGTATCTTTCCTTCCCCACAGGTTTTAGCAAAATATTCAGATAAAGATTTTTTTTTGTAATAAATCATTTCTTTCGAAGAAATATAGTGATATTTATATTTTCTCACGTTATTTCGCTTTATGTACAACATGCTGTAAAAGAGCGATAATGTTTTCAAATAATACAGTAAATCATCGCTTTACGATAATACCTAGAGAACGTGTTTAGGTTTACATAGGGAACATTGTAAGTTATTTTATTGTTCAAAGGAATGAAACATTTTGATAAAAAATACCAATGATCTACAAAGTAGGTAAAGATTCACTTTATATTTTGTTACATCCTAACTAACCTAACTTCCTAACTATAATATTATAAATGCGAAAGTAAGTTTGTTTGTCACCTTTTCACGCCTAAACCACTGAACCCATCATCCTGAAATTTTGCATATACGTTGTCAGGTGTACAGAAACGGAGATAACACAACAATAACTTTCTTATGATAATGGATGGCGCTACGTGTCTTTTGCAAGCAGAGTACAACCCAAATTGACTGTAAGAGGGTTAGACAGAGGTATACTATTGTACACCCATATTTCGCCGATGGCGTTATTAAGTCCTATGTAATACAGGACGAGCCTATTGCCATCTAGCGGGCACAATTCCAGACTCCGTGCTACTACTCAGAATTTCCATACAGAAAAACCCATTAACGCTCTACCTGACCCGGGAATCGAGCCCAGGATCTCACGTTCAGCAGTCGCGCTTGCGAGCAGGGTAGGTAAAAAAAAACAGTAAAAGCAAAAAATCCCGACATCTGAGGATTCAGCGAATGACGAGTATAAATTCGTATCAGGTAACATTGCGACACGACTCCACGCCAAATAGTGGAACCATATCGTCAGGGTTGACACTTTGGTAAATATATTTTAGAGTCCCAAACATGAAAAATTTTGCCCTCTACTAATTAATTTCACAAAAAGCTCAACAATTTTATTTCATCAAATGAAACATGACAGATGATGATTACGAACGCCATGATCATCACATGGTATTAGTTTACGACGAGATTCTAATATTCCATATGAATAATCACCTAGATTCTCGTCATTTTGACTTAGAATCAAATGAGATCAAGAAAAATGGCCTATTTGTTAGATTATACCTGCAAGTAACGTGCCGTGGAGTGTAAAAAGTTCCTAAAGCTTTACCCAAAAGCCAGAAAAAAATATTTTATTATTAGCTGACAGTAATTAGATTTTTTACAATTGGAATTTTCCAAATTCAATTTTCACAAACCCGCCAGCCCTAAGCTACAATCTATCACATGTCAAATCAGCGTGGATTTTTTCAGCAAGCCGATTTTCACCTAAATTGATTGGAAGCCTTGACGGAAATATTACTTGGCTGTTTTGTTTTTTTTATTCGTGGAACTACCTAAACGGTGCAAAAGGTGAAAGTGATAATTATGATAATATAGAACTAGTGCAATTTATCGTACTGGAATCATTTATGCGTGAACTAAAAAAAAAAACAATGATTTTTTCGACGACCCTGTTGGCGCATTAGCTAAGTGATTAGCTTTCTGCGCTATGTGTCGCGAGTTCGATTCCCACACTGAACAAATATTTGTATGATCTACAGATTGTTTCGGGTCTGGTTGTGTGTGCTTGTGACATGTATGTTTGTAAACTGTACTGTGACCACGACACAGAAGAAATACCAGTGAAAGGCAGTTAAAAAAAACTATTTTGAATACAAAAAAATATTATTTAGTCTATTCGTCATTCGCAGAATGTTTATAATTTACGAATTAAACCCGTCAAGTGATGCAAATGACATAATAGAAAATGTATTGTGTCTCGTTGCCAGGCGCCGCGTGTGTCCTAATGAATTATATCTTGAGTCAGATTAGGTAGGTATACTCAAAATCATTCGAAATGTGATCCAACTTTTACAATGCAAGTAACAAAGTATACTTTAACATTTATTAATGATGTTATGATTGACAGCTCACTAGTTTTTATCCGTCAATAATTTCATAATTCTCTCCAACATCTTATGAACAAATCAACAATTTACATGAAGCAGCAAAAACCGTAAACAAGACTATAGATAAGCATCACAATGAATCCCTTCTGGCGGGACAATGGCTCCACACGATTGAGAAGAAATAAAACGAAAACAATTACCGTCAAACAGATTAATTACAACAAGTAATTATCAGTGATTCGATAAATACATATCATCTTTGTCTCGTTAAGAAGTTTTTATAACAATTTGCGGCTAATTCGTGATTATTTATAGTCATTTGTAACGCAAACAAATTATAATAATGATTAAGTTTGTTCTAGTTTTTAATTGGTGTTAACGTCAAATTAGCTGATTTACATCAAAGTCAAAGTCAAATATTTTTATTTCGAGTAGGCCTTTACAGGCTCTTTCAAAACGTTGTGATTCTAGGTGCACGGTTCCAAAGTGGGGGTAGGTCCTATGGAGAAGAGACCGGCAAGAAACTCCATGGATACTCTTTTAAAATAATAGTTTTAAACTAGTTACAATCTTTAACGGTAAAGACTATGCGAGTACAATGCAAGCCAATGTGTGCAAAACGACACACGAAGAACAGTATTAATATAACGGAATAATTGGTGTAGCATAACGTAAGCGTTAAAAAAAGTTAAGATATATAAATTCGACGACACGGTTGGCACAGTGTCTAAACCATTAGCTTTCTGTGCTACGCTTTATATGATCTACAGATAGTTGTACCGGGTCTGGTTGTGTGCATGTGACATGTATGTTTGTAAACTGTACCGATACAGGAGAAATCCTAGTGCGGGGCAACGTTTTCTTCAAAGAATAAATAAAATAAAAATGGAATGTGACGCAAGCGAAGATTGTGCGTGCGCATTGTTTTTATTTAATTTCCAATGAATCATTCTAAACAGGATCCTGCTATTAGAAAAACCCGGGTAGGAACTGGACGGATAGAAAATATTATTAAATGTAAGTCATACAAAATTAATTTTCTGTACAAGGTACGATCCCACACAGGCAGAAATGAGCTTAGCTATTACCTGTGGAGCCCTTTGCATTGGAACCATTGCCCAAAGTTGGGCTTGATTGGGTTTATTCAAATATTTGTGTTGGCTACAGATAGCTCTGGTCTGATCTGGTCTGGTACTGGTCCCTGCATTTGAGATATCGCCAACTCGAGAGAAAATCTTATGGGAGGACAAGGTATGGTGTTCCTCCATTGAAAAGGGCGGATCCTCCGACCAGGCAAGGTGGTTAGCCTGGCGGGCCGAAGCCCAACGGATGTTGTCGGACATTCGTATATGTGTTAGAATCGTTGATAACTCTCATAGTGCGATTCAGGGTTTGTTGTTATAGCTTCACTCCGATAGATGGCGTTTTACCTTTTGCCATGTTGCGAGTAGTAGTCGCTAAAATCTAAAAAAAAGAACATTCCAATAACTAATTTCAACTTCAACCGACTCCAGTAAGTAGTAAATCCGTCCGACTCATCAGTACGTTGCCCAACAAACTCCCGAGAAGTCTATTTATTGCCTACCATACCATATTTCATTTAACTATGATATTTCACAAACTAGCCGACATTACTGTTCAGTTTTCTTATACAATATACAATAAATAAATTATTTTGCTCAATGTGCGCCACATATTCTCCATTGCACAAGGGTGACGGGTCTTAGGGTGTGTGCACATCGATAGATGCGCATGTTTCATTGGTGCATGCGATTAAGACCATAGTTTAGCTAAAAGTTTTCAAACAAAATGCGTTTTTTTTAACTTAAAATCTTCCTTATACTTATCTCGTGAAAATGATTATATTAAATATTTCGACCTTGTTTATAATCTGACAAAACGATAAAGACCAATATCATATTAATTCGTTAAGATTTCGATGTAAGAAACTTCAACGTTCAAACACCTATTTTGCACGTATTTCAAGGAAATTTTGTCAGAAGCCGGCAGCTAAACGATACTCTTAACGCTATAACTCAACTTAGCTCAGCTTTGACTAAAGGCTTCTTGCAAGAAAATTAAATGCGCTGGACATGCGCCAACGTATGCGTGTACGCGCAACTGACTATTTTTCACCTCGACTAGACAAGCGAGTTAAATGATTAATATATTTTTTTTAGTTATCGATTGTCAGTCGGCATACCAAAATTACACATTGTGCGATTCCTCTCTTATTCTCTCGTCTATGTCGTGTATGTGCATGTAGCTTGCACGTTCGTCGATGTGTACAGACCTTAAGAATTCATTTCATTTTACACGGCAAAATATATTATTCGTTTTATTAACGTATTAGCTTTAACGATAGGCTTCAATATTTCTGTTTGCTATCACAACAAGGCATTTCATAAATGTTAATTTCTGGGTAATATAATTTATTATTAACGTTCATTTTTATGATGGAAAAGCGTTTAAGCGCTAAGCTATCAATGCTTGGTTCATCATCGGCCTTCCTTTTCCCAACTACATTGGGGTCGGTTCTCAGTCTAACCGGTTGTGGCTGAATATCCGTATTTTACACGGAGTAACTGCTATCTCGCCTCCGCCACTAAATAACGGGGAGATACTGATACTCTAAAGACAGACTGTTTGTCAGACTTTTAGTGCTGCTGACACCTGTAACCATAGACACAGGTATTCCGTATGATACCCGGGATCAACTGCTAAAGATTTGCGGAGTACGGAGGAGTCTCGATGTGTGAAAAACGGGCACCCATCAAGAACTGATCGCAGCAATCGCTGCTTAACCTCGCAGACAAATTAATCTGCGTCGTAGCTATGTCGCTACCAATCCTCTTGCTATCACTAACCCTGTTTAGTTACACACCAAAATATTTTCTCACGAATCGTGCGTTTAAAAATGAATCCCGGTTACATATAAACATTGGACTGTGTAAATAAACCTGATGAGACCATTTTAGAAAAGAACACTAATTTACACTCATTGGTCTAGTGGTCGCAAGCGCGACTGCTGAGCGTGAGGTCTTGGGTTTGGTTACCGGGTCAGACAAAGTGTTATTGGGTTTTTCTGTATGGATATTCTCAGTAGTAGCATGGAGTCTGGAACTGTGTCCGGTAGACGGCAATAGGCTCGCCCCCTATTACATGGCACTCAGTAACGACATCGTACAATACTACACCTCTGCCTAATCCTTTAGGGAATACAGGCATGATGCTACGTTAAAATCAAACAAATATAACCAAATGTGCCATAGGTCCCGAGTATTTCGTCTCCGTCCCTTTTCCCCTCACATTTAGTTAAAAAACCTTGAAACACTCCAAATTATTTCACAACATACAGCTAATGAAAGTGGTCCACACCAAGGCGAGCCAGTGGCGCGAACCTCTCGATAACACGATACTGTGCGATATATCGATATCGTAATTAGTAAGTTAATAGTCTATGTGAGGCGCTGAAAATCGCGGGTTGAAAGGCGAAGCGGACGCGGGTTATGAGTGACCACCAGTGCAAAAAATTACCCTGAGGCAGAGATGAGCGGGTTTGAATATATTTATTTTTATTTTTGAATATATATTTGCGGTTAATGCGTAACCGCGTAGCAAGCGTAGCAATTGCTACGGACCCCGCGCAAAATGGGGCCCCGCGTATCCAAACCCGCCCACCTCCGCCTCAGGGTAATTTTTTGGATGAAACTTATTAAGAAAATATGACACAGAATTTCATACGGTAAACGCACAAGTTCTACAAAAAGTCACTTTATACTTAGGAGGCCATAGCAGATCAAGGGCCCCCGATAGAATTTGCTACGGGCCCCGCGCTTGCTTAATCTGGCACTGGTGACCACCCTTTTCAAGCGGCTTGTCCCAGTATTTTTTTTTATGTGGACCTTTATGATATTGTACTAAAGCTGCGCTTAAACTGATGAGTTTTTAGACAATTTACAGTCTAATTACGTAAAAAAGCGACAGCAACGCGACAGCAGCCTCACTGTCAGCCAATACATATTATGACATAAAAATGACGTTTGACAGTAGATATCGCGCGATCTACGCCCGTCAAACTGATTGCTACATCGATAATTAGGCTGCGGAGCTTAATGCGGCCAATAAATAGGCCTAGCCTATAGAGTATAATATTTCAAGCTCCCTAAGCTAATTACGAAAGAAAAGTAAAAAAAAAAGAGAAATATATACATAATTTATCATGTCAGCATTTTACACTAAGGTCTAATTTAGTAGATATAATAAAGTATTTATTCAAAACCATAAAATGTTTACCAAATGTCATCCATCACCAAGCGTCGTTGACAGGTACAATGTACTTTCCAATGCTTATCAAAAACACATATGGCCTAAAAAAAAAGAGTCTATTCTAAAAGTAGATAGATAGATAGATAAAAGTTTTTTAGGGTTCCGTACCCAAAGGGTAAAAACGGGACACTATTACTAAGACTACGCTGTCTGTCCGTCCGTCTATCTGTCACCAGGCTGTATCTCAAGAACCGCGATAGCTAGACAATTGTCGTTTTCACAAATTATGTATTTCTGTTGCCGCTATAACAACAAATACTAAAAACAAAATAAAATAAATATTTAAGGGGGGCTCCCATACAACAAACGCGATTTTTTTGCCCTTTTTGGCTCGATATCAATAATGACAACAGGTAGGCACTTGAAATATTCACAAAATACTCAGTTGTATTTTTACTTCAATAATAAATACCTACTGTTGTTTACCTAGTCAATGGTACGGAACCCTTCGTTCGCGAGTCCGACTCGCACTTGGCCGGTTTATTATGCGTACGTCGATTTCAGAGCCGTACACTTAGTAGGACCGGTGTAACCAAGTCATTATAATGAATGTGCACCTAACAACCATGCATAACACTCACGTTGTGAATGTTAAGCTATTTCTGTTGAACTTTAACATATCACTCGGTAACCAGGCGCGGTTGCAGCCAAAGACCAAAGGACCATATTAACAGTAAAGCGACTTTGGGGGGGCGGGGGTCATATTAAAGTTCAGCAGTTTTCGATTTCATTGTTTAAACGTTTTAAGCAAGAACTTATTTAAAATTTCCTATTTTTAGGAGGTTGGTCAATTTGACGTGTACAATTTGGGGGGGACGTGATCATACAAATATTTGTTCCTGCGGGAATCGAACCCGCGACAAGTAGCGCAGCAGTCGAACCCTCAACCACTGCGCCAACCGTGCCGTCAAATTAAATACCTATTCTGAAATTAGTCACACACTAAACCTTGGAATTCCAAACTAAGAGAGCCTATTGAACATATCGGTCCGTTAGCAACGTCTAATTCCTAAATTTAGGTCAGTCTGTTAAGCCCTTTACAGTTGCTAGGTAATCTAGACATAAAACCTAAACTCAAACATGTTTATAAAGGACTGACAATCTACGCATGCGCACTGTTGCAATTAGACCGAGCATGTACAATCGCGCACAAAATTTGCATCGCGCATGCATTTTTTATTTCCCTTGCATCAAAATTTAAATATTAATTTAACGCTAATGTTCGTACTAGTTTCGCAACGAATATACATAATTATGTTCATGAAAATTTGCGTACGCAACGACATATTGTTCCGGTTAATATTCTAAAAGCCTGTCATTAATTTTAACGTATTAATTAAATCGAACGGAATATCAAGGTGTTTTGTTTTTTAAAATGCTCATATTACATTGACACCATGTTACTTAACGCCATTTTTTTTGTTTTATTTTTTTATTAATACGCTAATGGATTATTATTTTGTTAATAACATAACATAGTATCACGCCTGTATCTCCGACAGATTGGGCAGAGATGTACTTTTATGCACTCACATTTTGCCCATGTTAGGTTACATGTAATAGAGAGCGAGCCTATTGCCATCAACCGACCTGTTACTCAGAATTTCTATGCAGAAAAACCCAGTAGCTCACGATCAGGAGTCGTGGTTACGGCCACTAGTACAATGAGGCAGTTTGTTTGGTTTATGTAGGTTTTAACTGATACGCACACATACATATGCCTAGCATAGCCAAGGTTGTTGGCTTGGTGTTCTTTTAATGTACATAAAACAATCTAAAAATAAGTATTTATATTTGTTATTAATTATTCTATATTTGATTTTCCTACTTCTTCCAAGATTTAAGAATTATTGTATGCCCAAAATGGGCTGATAGATGCAACACTATCACAATATGTATAAAAACTGTAGCTACTCAATCAAAAGCAATAAAGTTTACTTTACTTTACAAAATTCTTACGAACACATGACATTATGTATGTAGGTAATGTACACATAAAAAAAAAGATTTTATTGCATCACATTTTCATACATCACATAAATAGAGGCAACCCCAATAAGTTATAAAATACTTGTGTAGCGGTAGCCTCGCAACTTCCCTGAATACTATGATATACATCGAAATAACTAAGAAACGTCACTTTTTTTTTTAAATCTAAACAATTATATTTATAATTAAATGCAACGGTAAATAAATTTGTCATTTTGAATTTATTACATGCAAATAAATTACTAACACTTCATACAGCGACAGTACTTTGCACAGACATTTAATATGAAAATTCAAAGCCTCAATCTTATAATTTACCGACGCAAGCCGACACCGGGTTTACATTTAAACACTATTACCACATAGGAATTCTATACTTAATGTACATTTGATAACATGGCCAATCATATTACCATACCTTAGAATGTAGGTTGCACCGGGTAATTTCATATTTCTAGAACGAATATTGTTCTAGTTATGTAACTAGAAGCATTAGTTCTAGATATATGGTAACGCGCGTTTTCTCACATTTTCTCAAAGGATTTGTGTTAATACGTGTGGAAATTTTTAGTGTTTTCATTTACGTGTAGAGAAGTCTGAGTATTGTACCTACTAATCAAACAAAACAATACACTAGCTATCTATATTATAATATTATAAAGAGGAAAAAATTGTTTGTATGTAGGCGGTAATCTCCGGGACGAATGATCCTATATAAGCTATATTATATATAATTATATATGTAGACCACGCGGATGAAGTCGCGAGCTGAAGCTATAGTTGATATTTTCAAAAGGACTATGGATTTTTAAATAAGCTTCTTTAATAAATATAATTAAAAGAAGTCTATAAATTTAAATAGGTAATATATTACTCGAAGACTTATCGAGAAGATCGACCGGAGAGAGATCAGGCGGAGGACCAACGGGTTTACGTGCTTTCTCAGACCCGAAACAACTATCTGTAGATAATACAAATATTTGTTCCGTGCGGGAATCGAACCCGTGACACGTAACGCAGCAGTTGATCTCTCAACCACTGCGCCAACCGTGCCGTCAAATATATACACCATATATGTATATACACCAACATAAGATGTGTGTGTCAAATGTCAATCTCTCAAAGCGCGCCTTTCAACTTGATCTTCGATTAGCTCCCCATTAATCTTAAGACGACTCCACTCTTAAGATTAGTCCGATTTAACTCTAACTAAACCATTCGTCCCCTAAAATAACTCGAGGGTCGACGGCACCATCCTGTTTAAACTAAGATTAATATATCGTCGAGTTAATCGGAGTTGGACTGCTAACTAAGACAAATCGACAACGCGTAAGTTTTAAAGTAAATTCTTGAATTTATATGAATTGTATCTGTTAATTGGAGTTAAAGATTTGAATAAGCTGATTAAATATGCAAGGGTTAACAATACTGAGACGGTTTTGAAATGTGATGTAATATACTTTGGTAACTGTTTATAATACTAATGTTTCTCTATCTTTAGAAATTGTTATCATAATTTTCTAAGTATAAATCCATCAGACACATATTATTACAGACTTATATAGGCTGGCCGATAAATCGATATTCATCGAGATTAAGATATCGTTAAGCGATAATCCGGTCCCTATCTACCACACAAATACAGATTACTAAACTACAGTTAAACATACAGTGTCACCTGCCCAAACTGGATCTCAAGTTGTAATTGGTCTGGGACCAATGTTCTCATGAGATAAGCGATTTGACACCGATTTGTATGCTATTACTTGGTAGTTACTCGGAGTAAATACAGGCGTACCTACAAGATTATGTAAAACATAGCAATAAAATTTATTCGAGTGGAAATGATATATTAGTGGATCTAAGTTATGGTTTGTTTACATATGTCGATAATAGAAATAATAAACAGTGAATAATGTTAATATATCGCAGATCATTTAAGTCTACAAGAATAAGATATTACCAATATAAAGTTTACAACAGTCGGACAAAAATAAAGCTATACGGTGTCACTAGATATAGATGATGATCTCAGGAAACAGTCCAGTCCAACAGTCCTCGAATGTGTCCATAAATATTCTTCTAATAAATGTGGACACATTCGAGTAACTTATGGGATATTTAATTAATATGGACACAGTTATGGATTTACGTGAAAACAAATTAAATTTAAAAACAAAAAAACAATTAATGAGACTAAAATTTCAGTACCCTATATATATGTTACTATGATCTATATCAAAGTAAAATAATGTTTAAACTCAACTCAATAATCTTCGAGATTACCCGCTACAAACAAAAACAAAAAACTCAGTAACGTTTCTTCGTTATTCGTTAGTTACAAGGACATTCTATAAACATAATTTAAGTTTTTTAAGACCTTCGAACCTCGTTCTCTAAATGAATCATGGTAGATACTAAGACATAGGTACTTTAACAATTAAACAGGAAACGGACTTTAACATTAGTGCTTCCTTATTAATATTGCCACGTAATAAATCCTGCTTGCCTGGCAATAATAGCTACAGTAAATCAAATTATAATATTGTGTGTGACGGTTAACCAATTAAAATAAGACGTATAATTAATCCTAGTGCGACGAAAATAAAGCGTTTTTACGCATTAAAGGCGTGTTCCCACTGTGCCGTGACGTCAGATAATCGTGTGTCGCATTGTGTATTTATTTGGAGCATTTCACATTTCACGCAGTGACAGCTTAGCGGTTGAACCGAGTGGAGAACCGGTGGTCTGAGTTCAAACCCGGCCAGCACCTCTGAGTTTTCGGAATCATATGCGGATCAGCATTTGATAATCACTTGCGTTTATGGTGAAGGAAAACATCGTGAGGAAACCTGCACACCTGAGAGGACTCCACAAAAAGTTCTCGTCTTCTCGACGTATGTAGTTCACCAACGTGGTGCACCAGGCCAAAGTGGTGGACTAAGGCCTAACTTGCCTAGCATTGGGACACTAACGGGTTGAATTTATTTTATTTATTTCACATTTGATCTTCTCAGATTTGCTGTAAAATATAGAAAAGATTGCATCTCGAAATTTCAGAAAATGGTAATCGAGCAATTTGACACATACCTACTTCCACATGATTTTGTTAATTCTGGGAGAATAGTCCCCCTGATTAAGACTTTGTTTGCTCGATAAAATATAGTGAGATGTTGTCTCAAAATACGCAAACTTTTAATTTCGTAATTTTTAGTCTGTACAAAGGCTTCTTCATAGATTTTAACAAAGGCTCGCATGCGAAAAATACCAGTACAGATTTCCCAATATTTCATTGCCATATCACCTACACGAATGTCAGCATTTTGTAGGTGAATACATGGTGTTATAAAAATGAACACTGGAATTCCTGTATTCATTCCGTTTTGAGAGCGCCCGCATTGTTATTGACAGGCCAGAGCCAGGAATTCATGACACAGTGAGCGTGTAGTTCTAAAAATATAAAACCAGGCCACATATTGTTCCAACTGTCTCAATGGTCACGCGGCTACTGAATGTGAACTCCTGAGTTCAGTTTCCAGTAATTGGGTAGAGAATTCCGACAGTATGGGGATGCATGCTAGTCTCGTATTACATGGCATTCAATAACCGCATCGGCGAAATATAGGTGTGTATGAGTATAACTCTGCGTAAACATCATCTGCCTAGCCTTTTCCCAACTACATTGGGGTCGGCTTCCAATTCAACTGTTTGGGGCTGAATGTATTTTACACGGAGTGACTGCCTTCGGACTACGCCACCCAATTACTGGGAAACACTGATACTCTAAGGTTAGACTGGTTGTCATACTTTTTGGGCTACTGACACCCGTAACGACTGTCATAGGTGACACCCGGGGCCAACTACTTAACGTGCTTTCCAAAGCACGTAGGAGAAATGTGAAAAATGGTGACCTATCCAAGGGCTGACCGCAACAAGCGCTGCTTAACCTCGCAGATAAATTAATCTGCATAATAACTATGTAGTTACGAGCTCCTACTATAATACTATAACACGACGTAACCTTTGGAAGAATAAGACGTAATATTATGAGCCTTTTTTGAAATAGAGCACGCAAACAAAAATGGCCTTATAAAAGGCCATGATATTTGATGTTGTCTGTACCAATAGCTATTGGAATTCCACAAATTGATATGATCTCGTCGCAATCGAGATCACCTTAGGAAGTCATTACACAGCGTGAAGCGATGCTATAAATGTTCCAGATGTAATATAGATATGGTTTTATTGATATCGGAGGAAAATGGCAGAAGTGTCAAAGGGGAAAGGTGTGTTTGTCAGACATGTTATGTAATGAATGCAGGGAAAAATTGGAAAGAAACTGTCGTGAATTGACAATGCCTTTCATGTTAGATTTATATGTAGTTTTATTAATTTTTATTTCTTACTTAGGTTTTTATTTGTTGACTAATATTACGGTTACCTGGAAGAGATCGCTGATTGCGATAAGACCGCCCATTGTACATGCTAATTGCAATTTTTATGTTTATGTTTTGGAATAAATGTGTCGTGTGCAATAAAGCGTATATCTATCTAACTATTTCAATGTTTTTCTTTATTTCTCATTCAGGTTTCAAATTGATGTTCATATCGTTTTTTTTTTTTTTAATTTTCTCTCGCTATTAGCTCAGGGAGCTTTTACTGCTTAACCGGGCAAATGGTGAGACCAGAAGGGCCTCCAGCCGAGCAAATTAAATAATATTAAGCAACACTGCTAAGGGTGCCCCATAGTGGGACTCGAACCTCGGCTTAGGGCGTTGCTGGGGGGCAGACAAGAGAGGACTTGCTGGATCTGATTGTGATATTCATATCCAGGACTAATTAATATTGTTTTAAATCAAAAAGTCTCTAACAAAACAACGACTCGTCTCAAATTCGGCCCTAATCCGTTTTGATAATCGCATTAAGTGTACGTGAAAGTATAAGTTTTGTTTATTTTTTATAATTTTATTCATAACTAGCTTCCGCGCGCGGCTTCGCCCGCCTGATTTACGAACCCGTAGATTTTTCCTGGATAAAAAGTAGCCTGTATACTATTCCAGACTATAATCTATCTCTGTGCCAAATTTCATCCAGATCCGTTCAGCCGTTCTGGCGTGAAATAGTAACAAAGATCCATGCATCCATCCATCCTCACAAACTTTCACATTTTTATTATTAGTAGGATAGGATAAAAACATGCAGTTACAATAATACTAAATATTGCCAAACTGTGCAACAGTTTGTTAGCGATAATGGCGCTCTTTTTTCAACATTATATTAATAATTTTATGTATATACATTCATCTCAGTATGTAGGTACATAACATTATTACAATTACAATAATACAGTAGCATATCTCTCTCAGTAATTCAATACTAGTTATAGGTACATTATACATATTCATAAGAGTGTATCTTTCAGTCTTTTCTTTAAGGTTACAGTGCTTATAACACACCGTCGAGAACTTTATGGAGCCCTCTCAGGTGTGCAGGTTTCCTCACGATGTTTTCCTTCACGGTAAATGCAAGTGATAATCAAATTCTGATCCGCACATGATTCCGAAAAGTCAGAGGTGCGGGCCGGGTTTGAACGCGGACCTCCTGCATGGAAGGCAAGCGTTCAACCGCTAGGCTATCACTGCTATACTTCTAAATAGTCATAGTCTGCCAAAAATAAAATTAGGTATCAAGTTTATAGTAACAATGTTATTGGATACTTGTGATGTTGTTATTTGTCTGTTAAAACATTGAGAAAATTTTGAAAGTTTCGTCTAAGTATTTGAAGTATTTAAGGGGTAATCTTTGAATTGTTAATAGTGGAATATTAGACGTACACTATTATTGTTATATTATATTTAATTAATATTATTTAGTAAACTTTATAAGTGTTTTGAAGCGTTTACTATTGGTTATTTTGTTGTTTACCTCATTGGATAAGTCGCATGCGCGGCTGCTAAGCGTCAGGTCTTGGGTTTGATCTCCGGACCCACCATTGTTAGTGGGTATTTCTGTTGGAAAAATTCTCAGGAGAAGCCCAGTGCTTGAAATTGTGGGGAGCAGGGAAATCTGTGGAGATGATAATAGGCTCGTCCCGTGATACATGGCACTTAAGAGTATCATTCAACTTCTGACAAAATTGCCGTGAAATACGCGCAAAATAGATGTATGGACGTTAATGTTTCTGACATCGAAATCTTAACGAATTAATTTGATTTTGATCTCTATCGTTTTATCAGATTATAAATTAGGTTGACAAGTTTTGTTTTCTTTTTTTCGTTTTGTTAAATTTTGATCGATTCAATAATTATCACGAGGTAAATATACGGAAGATTTTTAGTTAAAAATACGCATTTTGCGCTTTAATTATTTATCAATCTACATATAAACAATATAAAAAAAAAACATAAACGTGACGACCTAGTTTTTACTTGTGTCTATAATATATAAAAAAGTCAGCAAAATCAGCTCATGTTTAGTCGGGTAAAAACATTAACGCATTTTGTATGAAAACTTTTACCTAAACGATACTCTTAATGACAGCATCGGCGGAATGTAAGTGTACGCCTAACTTATTGCAGAATAAAGACTTCATACTATGTTGTGCTTTAGGTATTTTTAGCAGAAACCTATTTCCAGTAAAATTGCTTCATTCGTATTTTTGTCATAAGCGCACCTACCGAACATTTCCAGTACCTCTATTATGAGTTTTTTACTATTTACTTTCATAGTAAATGTAAATTTTCACGCAAGCGATTATAGTTCTTAACTTGGTTACATTAGGGATTAGAGTCGCTAACATGACATCTCTATAATATAGTAAATCAACATAAAAACATTACTATGACTAGATGTCACATTAGCGACTCTAATCTCTAATGTAACCAAGTTAAGAACTAAAATCGCTACCACGAAAATTTACTTTACTTTGATAGTAAATAGTAAGAAAACTCGTGATAGCGGTACAGTTCGTTGTGTTTTGCTTAGGATATTTTCAGTAGCAGATCGGACTTGATAATTTAACTAAGTGATTTATCTATACAATACAATACACATTAATGCACACCAGAATCAGAAGAAATATACAGCATAAGAAACCAATAGAGATGTACAAAGGGCGGTCTTATCGCACTTGGCGATTTCTGTCTTTAAATAAATAAAAATCTATTGCCACATGTATAAAAGATCATTACTTGAGAACGGCTCGACCGATTTGGCTGACCTTTTTTGCTGCGATCGTAATTGTCTGGACAAGGTTTGTATGAAAGAAATTTCTTAATAAATCCACCGGTAAAGTAAAAACATTGAATGGTATTTTTGTATGAAAATCTCAACTTATTATTTTATGCTAAGCGCACTTCTCGTTTTCTTTACGTTATTTATCATAGGTCGGCATTAAACTGACTTAAACTACGAAAGCCTCCTCACCAAGTGTTGCTATTTCTAGACAACTCGTGAACAGGTCTGAGGTGCATCAGATATACCTATGTTATACTAGGACCATTGACCTCACAGCTGGACTAGTCCCGATAACTGGCGCAATGTGCCATTAATATTGCCAAATGACGTTGAAAGTCGAATACCTTTGCGGGGTTCCGCATTTCACGGCATGTTTTGTTGCAGTAAGGTAATGTGGTTAAAGGAGAGAAAGGATTATTGTATTAAATATACAGGGTGATACAGCCTGATAGTATATACAGAGTGTCCCGTAAATAATGGATCAAACGTAAGACTATTGCTCGCCTAATTATCTACTCGTACAACTAATTTGGTTTTTTGTTATTAAACCGTTGGGTTGCGGAAATTAATTATTCTGATTTTTCTACCTAATTATAGTATTTTTTATGCTGTTACAATATTAATATTTTTTAGATCTGATTTCTGTAAAACATTACTAATTAGTTTGACCATGTAGTAAAATAACAATTTAATTAAAATCGTTTTACTTCTTAAATAAAGGAGACCAAAAAAACTAAAAAAAGTATTAAATTTAAAAACAAAAAATACCAAATTAGTTATAGATAATCAGGCAAGCAATCGTTGCCTTACGTTTGATTTATTATTTACGGGACACCTGTATGTACCCTACATAATGTGTAGTATGCTTGTAACATACGTAAATCATTATTATTAGCTTTAGGGTTGCAGTTTTTTTTTGTTTCACCCTATTAGTCTATTTACACACTTAATTTAACCTCAATAATATAATCAACGTTTATTTTGTTTCTCATAGACTTTTACATGCGTTTGCCAGCTATTTACACCCTATACTGTCATATTGGACTAGTGGTCTCAGGCGTGACTGCTGAGCTTGAGGGTTTTTCTGGATGAAAATTCTAGTTGCAGCACGGAGTATAGAATTATGCCCGGTAGATGGCACTAGGCTCGCCCCCTATTACATGGGACTCAATAACGGCATCAGCGAAATGTGGTATACAATAGTACACCTCTGCCTAACCCTTCGGGGAGTACAGGCGTGATGCTTTGTTACTCTAGATAACCGTTAAACACTAGACCCCTATTATTCCTAAAAAAATATCGGATAAAACCATTAATCTTATAACAATATATGTTAGTAAGACTTCCGATTAAGGCTTGCTGAAAAAAACATGGCGTCTCTTACATTTTACTAGGAAACCACTTAATTTTTATTAACGCCTGACGCCGGCTGCTCTGACGCCTAATGGATCTATTAATGTATCTTTTTATCGACGATTGATCGTAGGTGTGGGATGCTGTTAAAGGATAATAGTCAGTTAATGTAATTTTTACTGGATTGTTTACTGAATGTTAAGCCACTTAGGACCAACTTTACTATGGATATAACAGATGGTTAAGGCACACAACTGCCGTTTGATAGATTTTTGTATGGCTAAACTGGCTTTTGATTTTAATCATCTGTTAGAGTGTCAGTGAACATGGCCTTTAAGATTTCCACATTTCCAAAAAATAATCTCTAACATAACATTACGCTTGTATTTCTCGAGAGGTTAGGCAGAGTTGTCCTATTGGACACCCGATATAATAGCTTTATGAGCCATTTCGCCAATACCGTTTTAAGAGTATCACGTAATAGGGGGCGAGTCTATTGCCATCTATCGGGCACAGTTCGAAACTCCGTGATGCTACTGAGAATTTTAAACAGAAGAACTCTCTATCACTGCCTAACCCGGGCATTGAACCCAGTACCTTACGTTCAACAGTCTTGCTTGCAACAACTAGAGCCATGGGGTATCTATAACATTAATTATAAATAAAATACGCAACTGGAGGATTGGATGAACCAATTTTTTTTTTTCTAAATATTCCTGACTTTTCTATACCTTATCTATGGCTCAATATAAATTCAACCCATTACTGTCCCACTGCTGGGCAAGGGTCTCTTCTCAGAATGAGAAGGGGTAGGCCTTAGTCCACCACGCTGGCCCGGTGCGGGTTGGCGGACTACACACACCGTCGTGAACTTTATGGAGCCCTCTCAGGTGTGCAGGTTTCCTCACGATGTTTTTCCTTCACCGTAAATGCAAGTGATAATCAAATTCTGATCCGCAAATGATTCCGAAAAGTCAGAGGTGCGGTCCGGGTTTGAACGCGGACCCTCCTGCTCCTGGCTCAATATGCCATCTTAAATACACAAGCCTTTTCACAAAAAGATTAGAAGTAAAGTAAAAAAAAAAATCAAGCCTTTACTTGCTAAATATTTGATAATAATATTTACCTACTTACCAAGTATCATGTTACAAAAACATGTTTCCACGACCAATTAAACGAAAACACGTTTCCTACAAGTAATTTGATTCGCATTAAGTACATTAGGAAGTTGTACTCAGCTACTTAAACACAATGTCGATGTTAAACATATCCGGATGACCTCATTATGTTCAAGCGTGAATATAATATACTAAATATTACGATGTTGATATAAAAAAGAAAAAATTAATAAATGAGAATGAAATTCACAAATGGTCTATATGACCTCACTGGTCTAGTGGTCGTAAGCGCGACTGCTGAGCGTGAGGTCCTGGGTTCGATTCCCGGGTCGAGCAAAGTGTTATCGGGTTTTTCTGTATGGAAATTTTCAATAACAGCACGGAGTCTGGAACTGTGCCCGGGAGATGGCAATAGGCTCGCCCCCTATTACATGGGACTCATCGGCATCGGTGTAATGATGGTGTACAACATAGTACCTACACCTCTGCCTGACCCTTCGAGGAATACAGGTGTGATGCTATGTTATGTGTTTAAATTCATGGAATCACTGTCGAGTAATTATTTTTGGGAACTGACTATAAAAAACTGTGTAAAAATAACATGTGTTTAATTGTGCACCCACATACAGTCGATGCTGTTATTAAGTCCTAAGTAGTATGGGGGAGAGCCTATTGCCATCAACCGGGCACAATTCTAAACTCCATCCTGGTATTGAGAATTTCTTTACAGAAAAACCAATAACACTTTTCCCGACATTCGATTCAAGGGTGATCTCAGAAGTCGCGGTTGCAACCACTACACAAATGAGGCAGTCAGGAAAGATTCAGACAAGACTGGGTCAAAAAAAGGAAAGAAAGAAAGATTCCACTCACTCCAATTTAAACGAACCTTAACTAATATTTCTATACAGGGTGTTTAGAAAGACGTGTGTGTATATGTATATACAGGGTGACATAATCGAAGGGTGTCAGGGCGTAGATTTAACCCCGAGTGGGTGTAATTGGTGGCTGTAGCGTCGCCGGCGCCGAAATACTGTCGCCATGCGTAATGGTCGGAGAATAAATTATTTTCCACTCAATTTAGCTTTTGACTGGCCTTGTCCGATAATTGGTGCCTGTAACATCTTGTTAAAAGTTGTAATGGTGAATTGGTATTTGATTGGTAAAAAGATAAGTGACATTTTAGCGATTAATTCAAAAACACTATGGGGCCCGGTTATCGAAAAATATATTTACAGATATTATTTTCAAAGCTTCGAAATACTTCAAAATCAATAGAACCTAGAAGAAACCTAGAAATATTATGTTTCACAATATTCAACTAAGTATTCGTTTATTCGAAGTAAGAAGTTAATCTGAAGGTAACCCTTTATTTTTTTTTAAAGTTCAGACTATTTATTACTTTTACCGAAAAATTACTTTCAGTTTCAAATTTCCCAATAACAGGAAAAGTTTGCATAGGTACGAACTTCATTTATTTAGCAACAAGTAGAACTTGAGGGCTATTAAAAAAAGTACACTAATTTTTCTATCATAAACCTACATATAAATATAATCCATTAATTTACAATACCTATAATATACCTATTATCTAGTCTTATCTTGCCAATTGATATGATTAACGAAAAATAGACTAATATAGGCTTGTGACAAAAGGTTCGTCAAAATAACATTATCTTAGCATCACGCCTGTATACTCGAAGGGTAAGGCAGAGATGTACTATTGTACATCCACATTTCGCCTATGCTGTTATTAAATCCCATTTAATAGACGTTGAGCCTATTGCCATCAACCGGGCACAGTTCTAAACTGCGCTGCTACTGAGAATTTCTATACAGTAAAACCCATACATACATACATAGATACATAGGTATATAACACTGTCCGATCCGGGAAATTAACCCAAAACCTCACACTCAGCAAAACGCTTACCAATGCGACCACTACACTAATTAGAGGCAGTTGTCGTCAAAATACATCGACACTTCAATCTTTTCGTCACACACGTATTTGTAGCTCTGCAATTACACATATATACCCTATTTACTCCAGACTTCAGCACATAACACCTACACAAACACATTATATATCATTATCATCATCTTCTACATAACAAACACCATACATAAAGGACACAGTTAATTGTCGCTGTTCCATCGTTGCCTATAATCAGGGGTGCGACAACGCGGCGCCGGCGGCCATTTGCAATGTGACACATCTGTTAGGGCTGAACAAGATAACACTGTGATCAAGGGGCGTTGGTCTCAATTTGTTGTTGATAACTGGATTTTTCCGTAGAGATCAGGGTGTTTTTAGAAAATAAAATGTTGACGTTATATGGCTCTTTGAGGTTCCAATGCGATGTTTTTACGGTACGATGTTGCTAAGGTCTATTTATAAATTATCAAGCTGAAATGGAATGAAATGAAATTATTTATTTTGCAATTAGGATTTTTCAATCACTTTTACACGTCTTTTTTAAACTTGATGGCGTCGGCATTTCCTATGACTATCCCTGAGAAGAAACGCCGAAAAAAACTCAGGGGTCAAAGTCTATTTTAAAGTCCAGACAGATTATAATGATGTATATGCTAAAGAATACAATAAAATAATATTAATTCAGTAGCAAGTTTAGCTTTCTGCGCTTCGTGTTTTAGTTCGATTCTCGCACAGAACAAATATTTGTATGATCTACAGATAGTTGTTGCAGGTCTGGTTGTGTGCATGTGGCATGTGTGTTTGAAAACTGTACACACGATACAGGAGAAATCCTAGTTAGGGAAAATTTAAAACCCAGACTGCTATTTTATATTTTGTCGATGACAGTCGATCGTACGCTTTCGTTCATAATAAGCTATTAACATAGGCTTAGAATTGTTGAAAGCTTGACTATCACCACATCGTCGCTGCGCCTGTCAAGTTCCATATGTGCATTTTTTAACGAACAAAATTCTCTCTTTTTGTAGTTTTTATAATTTTTTGATATAATTTTATAGAGTCATGTATCTAATGTCTGTCAGTTTTTTTTATTTAATGTATTGTTAAAAAAAATATTCGTTATTTGTTGTTTCCCGAAACCTATCAAAAATCACAAATGGAACTTGGCAGGCGCAGCGACGAAATACTCCTACACATAAACTGTTATCTTGTTTTCATAACCCAGTACATTGTACATTCAAACCAGCCTAGTTATTCATCATGGCGCTACAATTAGTGACGTCAGCACTACAGCCTGCACGTCATACTTCGAGTCGTATGACGTCACCATGGCTTCAGTGATCAAAACCAATCAATTTTGAAGCTTATCACTTATCAGTTAGCGCCCACGCTAATGATTGATGTGTGCTTTTATATTGAACAAAGGATGTTTGTAATGCTTGAATTTGTGAACGGCACTGATTTTTGGACCTGTTTATGTTTGTATAACTGACTAGCGACCCGCCCGGTTTCGCACGGGTAGCACACAAAATTAATAAAAAGCCAAAAAAAATCTTGTTGATCCGATCGCTACCAAACATCACAGAATCACCCGCTGGCCTAATCTGAAGATTACCTAAAAATTTCATTAAAATCGCTCCAGCCGTTTTGGAGTCCACAGGGGACATACATACAAATATTTATTTTTATATACATATATAGATAGATTCCATGAAAAAAATTGAGGAAAATCAAATAAAAAACTTAATAAACTGAAGTTCAAGTCCTGAAAAGCTTCAAAAACAGTGCGTATATAGAATTAGGTTGAAAATAAAAACATTGGGCCCATAGAAAACTATACCTAATTAACTGTTTCATTAGTCCAGTAGTGTTTTTTTGTTTTTCTGAATGGAAATACTGAATAGCAGCACGGATTCTGGAACTGTGCCCGGTAAATGGCAATAGGTTCACCCTCTATTACATGGGACTCGATAACGGCATCGGCATAATCCACACTATACCTCCGCCTAACCCTAAATATTAATGCAGAAATAACCTTTTACAAGATTATGCACAAAAATATTTAAAACAAGCAAACAGCAATCATTTACAATGATTAATGATCGCGTTAAACTTGCACAAAAATAAATAAACGATGATTGATGGCAGCCCGCGTTACACCAACTTTATCCTGACGTAGTTCATTCTTTTAAATTTATTAATAATTTTTACTTAACTTGAAGAACCCTGACTGCTTGAATGATGATCCAGGAAAGGTGCAGTAGCAAAGATCTTCAGAACCGCAGCGGCTGAGAGATCGACTACTTTATTACGTGTTTGTTCGATTCCCGTACGTAAGAGATATTTGTATAGCCTCCAGATAGTTATTCCAGGTCTGGACGTGTGTTTGTATTTGTGAACGTATCCACGAAACATGAAATAATTCGTAATGTGAGACAAAGTTTTGTTTAAATAGTTCTCATCTGTGCTTCCTTGAGTAAGAACTTTTTTACGCGTTGACACGCCTCCTTGTTTATCCTCTGCCAATCGTAGAAAGAAGGGTATTATTAACAAACAGACAGAGTTGCTTTTGCATTTATGATAGTGTGGATATTACGAAAATGATTTATTTTTATAAGAATCTTAGCGACCTGCTTGTTCCATTTTGATAAACCGATCAATGTTTCCAGCTTTTATAAAATGCATTTTTTCGTAGCCTCGTGTTTGTGAGGTCGACAGCTGGCCTTGGAGTCCCATATTCGGTTTATAGGTCAGTCAGGAAAAAATATCCCATTTCTCTTTACAGGAAATATTACTGAAACCCAAAGTTTTTTTTTTGTTTTGTTTTATACGTTGCGCCACACTAGGAATAATATCCTGGGTGCGTTTACAAACATATATATTCACATACACAAAGAACCAGACGGAACAACTATCTGTGGATCATACAAATATTAGTTCCGTGCGGGAATCTTACTCGCGACACATAGCGTAGCAGTCGATCTCTCAACCACTGCTCTAATCGTGCCGTAAAGTATTGGATCAGTGTTCTAGAAATCAGACCTAATTCTCTCGTAAAGCATGATGGTGCAAGGCAGAAAACTGCCGCGGCGGGCATCGAGATATTTTTTGCAAGAAATAACTAATATTTTTAATATAAATAATATTTTATTCATACTTATTAAATAACAAAGGTTACCTTGAATAAATATCACGCGCAACTCCGTGCACATGTTTGCACAAATGTTGCTGAAATAAATCGTAGTGATTACTTAGCGATTTACACATATTGTTAATATTTATATATATAGTTAACGTTTTATATGCGTATTATATTTTTCTTTGAAACATTAAAATATTTATCATGCCCTTCATCATCTGCCTAGTTTTTTCCCAACTAAATTGGGGTCGGCTTCCAATCTAACCGGTTGCGGCTGAATATCAGTATTTTACACGGAGCAACTGCTTTCTGACCTCCGTCAGTCAATAACTGGGAGACACTGATACTCTAAGGTTAGACTGGTTGTCAGACTTTTTGGGCTACTGAAACCCATAACGACTGTCATAGGTCTTCGTATGATACCCGGGACCAACTGCATAACGTGCTTTCCGAGGCATGGTGGGGTCTCGATATGTGAAAAATGATCATCCAAGGACTGAATGCGTCAAGCGCTGCTTAACTTCGCAGATCGACGGATCTGCGCGGTAACTACGTAGCTACGAGCACCTCCATTTATCACGCCTTTATCCCCAAAAATTCGACAGAGATGTACTCAAATATTAAATCAAAATTTTGCCAATTTTGCTACGATTTGAAAATCCAGGTTGGTACTGAAAATTTCTTAAGAGAAAAACCCAACACTACCCTTTCAGAGAACCAAATCCATGTCTACGATCAACCACGTTTTCGACTACTAAATCAATACGGTAGTCATATTAATCCACACTATTATAAATGCGAAAGTAACTCTGTCTGTCTGTTTAGTACCTCATCATGACTAAACTACTCATCATCGAAAGTAGTTCAGTTGTTACGAAATTTTATAAAGAGGTCCTGTAGAAGAACGTAATCATATTTTCACTATTGCAACAAAACTTTAATTAGTTAATCAGTACAAAATACATGCAAACAAATTTGTAGGCAACAACTATCTATACATATAAATAAAATTGAAGTGTCTATTTGTAATATTGAAATAACCGTTTTTTACTACATGCATATGAATATATATACGGTACATACACCAAAATAACATTTTTTACAATTTTTGTCTGTCTGTCCGTCTGTCTGTCTGTCTGTTTGTATAGGCTAATCTCTGAAATGGCTGGACCGATTTTGACGGGACTTTTATTGGCAGGTAGCTGATGTAATAAGGAGTAACTTAGGCTACTTTTATTTTAGAAAAATACTTTTATTTTAGAAAAATACTTTTATTTTAGAAATAATAGGGTTAAGTGCATTTAGTCTCACAAAAAAATACATTGTTAAGTTCCGACATCCACGCGAACGAAGTCGCGGGCACAGCTAGTCATTTATAAATCCTTAGCAGCGGTCTACATCCAGTACTGAAAACTTTATGGAGTCATTTCAGATGTGCAATATTTCACTTCACCCTTAACGTAATTGATAATCAAATTCCGATTCGCACATGCCTTTGAAAAGTCAGAAGAGTGTGCCAGGTTCGAGCTCATACCTTCCCGGGAAACTATCTACTACTACTACCCTATCTACTACCCGAGAACTACGGACGAATGAGGTATGTGTTTCTCCATTGATAAGGATCCTCGGACAAGGCAAGGTAATTAGCCTGGCGGGTCGAAGCTCAATGAATGAAATCGAAAATTCGTATACCTACGTATTAGAATCGTTGTAAACTCTCATAGTGCGATTCAGGATTTGCGGTTGTCACTTCACTCCGATAATCCGATACTCCACGCTTTAGTTTTTTCCATGTTACGATTAATAATCGCTACAAAACCATTCAATTGTTTAAGTAATAAAAGATGACGACGATGCGACGTCTAACTGGTAACGTAGAGCACTAAACTTTCATACTGTTTGTTAAAAAATCATAACAAGTTATTTATATATGAATTGTTTGCCGGCCGTCTGGTAGCAATGAAACAAAGCAAGCAGACATACGTTAATTGAAAATATAGCTATGTGTGAATAGCGCAAATCTCTTTTGAATATTTTCTTTATTATATTATATATAGTTTTCTTAGTAATTAATGTTTTAATAGTACCTTTTTTTAAAAGGCAAAGTTTAATAATAATTTAATGTAATATTTTTGCATGTCGGGCATATTGGTTGTTTCAAAGAAGTATGTTAGCCTAAAATATGTCGTAACAACCTGTTTAATGTACTATACTTCAAGCAAATAACTTTCATTTTATTTCAAAGGCAGTGTTGCAGTGAAGCGAATTCTTTGAATAATGAATAGAAAAGCCTTATTGTTGCCTTATTTGGTAATGGGCTTAAATTCCATCACGTCCAGCGTATGTCACCAATCAGATATGGAAAATTATGGTAACACTATCAAAAAAAAGTAGGTACCTAATATTGAGCTATTTGGTGGTTTTAGTTTGGATGGAGAATTATTAGTAATAGTGTTTTGCATTTGGGGACGATTATTTAAACCAGGACCATTGGTATGACACCTAAGGTTATTTTTGATTTAGTTTTAATTCAGTTTCTAGAACAAATATTTGTCTCAATTGTCCAGTTTCTACTGGTATATGGTTTTATAAATAAATAAAAACCATTTCTAATGAAGCAGAAGTTCAGATTGAACTGGGAATTGGAAGGAACAAACAAAACTGGAATGAAAAGAAAACAAGGGAAGTAAAATATAATAACGCTGTCCCCAGGTGAAGTCTTGTTATACGTGTATTGAACGCATTAGTCGAGCCCAGTAGGCGTCTGGGTAAAATATTTTTTAATGTTATGGTTTTGACTGGCAATCACCAGTGAGGTTCTCGATGAGACATGCAAAGTGTAATACTTTGGGTGCCCGTGCCTCGAAAAGCACTTAAAGCCGTTGGTCCTGCGCCTGATCTCTCTCAGGTCGTGTCGGATTGCCGTCCCATCGCAACATGAGAGTAAAGGAATAGAGGGAGTACCTGTGTTTGCACACACACTTGTGCTCTATAATATCTCCTGCGTAGTTGGCTTATCTCCGGTGAGATTGGCCGCCGTGACCGAAATCGGTCAGGAGGACATTATTATTAATACTTTGGGTTCTGTTATAAAATTCTCAGTAGCCTGGAGATATCACTGGAATCTAAATTATAAATAAATAGAAGCTATCTACTATATTTTAATAATGTGTGCCTACGGTTCAATAAATCAATGTAATATAAATTGAACTTAAATTCTGTGGAAATACGTCACATTTTTACACATGCGCTCTCCATATTTTGTTGTCTTGTTAGTATATATAGAGTATTGTTAGTATTGCAATACTCATAATTTGCTCATAAGCGGCAACCATTTCAAAGGCCTCTACTCGTATTGACTTGAAATTTCTGTGGTCAAAAGAGTTGTTCAACTTTTGGGACTTAAAAAAAAAACTTTTAATATCAATATTTGAGGTAACCCCAAGTTACTTTAGAAAGCAAATGTAGTAGAACAGAATTCACACTTGTTACTCAAGTTTATTTGACAATTTAAGTTGTATAGAAACTCGTAACATACATAGTTCGATTGCACTGGGGATTACCGATTGTGCCAACAGACTCGCTATTCAGGACCCGAAGTTAGGGTACAGCTATACATTAGCTGCGATATATGAAAGTTCTGTAAGTTTGGGATTTCTTAGCATGGCATATAGTAACTGTGAACTTGGAAAAGTTAGAGGCTAAGAGACTAGCTTCCTGAATTACGTGTCGCGGTATCGATTCCCGTACGTAACAAATATTTGTATGATCACTGAAAATGACTCAAAAGAAAAAGAACGATAACGACGACACGATTGGCGCAGTGGTTGAGCGAACGACTGCTGCGCTATGTGTCGTGGATTTGGTTCCCGCACGGTAAAACATTGTATGATCTACAAATAGGTCTTGGTGTATGTCCATGTGAATATTTATGTTTGTAAACGCACCCACAATTCAGGAATAATTACTAGTGTCGGGCATCGTTTTTCAAAAAAGAGAAATAAAGATTAATTAGTGATGCTTTTAATGCGCTATTACTTCTTAATTGTCAGCTCACTGTATCTCCACACGAACGTAGATTTCTGCGCAAAACGGTGCAGTCATGAAGCTAAGTAGCTAGTGACAGCAGAAAAGCTATGCAAAGAGTGCCTTTCATTTGCAGTATTTATTGAGGATGAAGTGCACTTAACCATTATATTTCGAAACAAAAATAACATTGCCATTTTGTAATATTTAAATTACTCAATACGCAAATGACATGAATTCTTAAGAGTTTAATCAAACAACAGTACCTCTATCACGAGTTTTCTTACTATATACTATCAAAGTAAAGTAAATGTTTCTTGATAGCGATTTAAGTTCTTAACTTGGTTAAATTAGGGATTAGAGTCGCTAACATGATATCTCTGTATTTATTATAATTCAATAGAGATATATAGTTTTTAATGAACGAAATTAATTTATTAATACACGTTCAACAAACAAATTGACGAAATAATTCTGTAGCCCAGTTCATACACACTATAGCGCTAGTCTAATAGCAAGACCTCTCCAAACGGATGGCAAACACTAGAACACTCAACCAGTCGGACAAGTCGCCGGGGACTCAGTAGAGCCTAAATGAATTAAATATTTAACTGCAGACTGAAAACTGTAAAGGAATAGGTCAAGAAGTCACCCTTGCTAAAGGACTCGCATTGTTTGTTCTGAATTTTAAATCAGAGTAAGTTACAGTCTAATAAAGAAATAGGTAAGGGTAGGTATACGGGTGCCCCAGATATAAATTTATGAATTTTTCTAAAGCATAAATAATAGGTTTATAGATAACTAGCTGTGCCCGCGACTTCGTTCGCGTGGATGTCGGAACTTTACAATGTATTTTTTAGTGAGACTAAATGCACTTAACCCTATTTATTTCTAAAATAAAAGATTTTTTCTAAAATAAAAGTAGCCTAAGTTACTCTTTATTACATCAGCTACCTGCCAATAAAAGTCCCGTCAAAATCGGTCCAGCGATTTCGGAGAAAAAATAAAAAAAATGTTATTTTGGTGTATGTACCGTATATATATTCATATGCGTGTACTAAAAAACGGTTATTTCAATATTACAAACAGACACTTCAATTTTATTTATATGTATAGATATCGACGACACGGTTGGTGCAGTGGCTAAGCGATTAGCTTTCTGCGCTACGTGTCGCGGGTTCGATCCCCGCACGGAACAAATATTTGTATGATCTACAGATAATTGTTTCGGGTCTGGGTGTTTGTGTATGTGAATATATGTATTTGTAAACGCACCCACGATACAGGAATTATTCCTAGTGTGGGGGTGACGTTTTAAAAAATAAAAATAAAGTTTTAATGTACGTAAAGCAACTACTTGAGCTGCTTTCCGAGACACGGGTGTCGATGTGTGTAAAATGGTCACCCATCCAAGAAATGACCGCAGCGAGCGCTGCTTAACTTCGCAATTCGACTGATCTGGGCGGTACATATGTAGCTCAAATACTATAACAATATATTTCACGCAAAAAAATCCCCAAAGCATTACGTAATAACGCAAGGCCGCGTACAATTTACTTTTTCTGCGGCACCAATGATTGGATTCCACTTTCCAATTATGTAGATTTTATTTTGACTCACTGGTCTAGTGGTCGCAAGTGCGACTGCTGAGCGTGAGGTCCTGGGATCGATACCCGGATCGGTCAAAGTGAGTTTTTATGGTATTGGGTTTTTCTATATAGAAATTCTTAGTCGCAGCACGAAGTCTGAATCTATGCCCGGTAGATGGGAATAGGTTCACCACTATAACATGGGGCTCAATAACGGCATCATCGGTGTACACCTCTGCCTAACTCTTCGGGAAATATAAGCGTAATACTATGATATTATATGTTGTTATTTTCACAGCAGTACATAATATAAGTTTGAGCTAATTCCATTCTAGTGCTAGAATTTCTAATTTCAGTTAACAGAGTGATAGCAGACTGCCCATCTTTTGCCCAACAGTGGGGTGTGACAGGCTTACTTACAGTGACAGTAATATCCATAATTTAATATTACAAAACCATACAATATAGTCTTTACTTTTCTGTAAAATCATTGCCCACTCTAGGAATAATTTCTGTATCGTGGGTGCCTTTACAAACACAAATATTCACATGGACAAATACCTTCGGAACCACTAAAGTAAATCGTACAAATATTTGTTCCGTGAGGGAATCGAACCCGCGTCACGTGGCGCAGTCGATCGCTACACACTACAACTATCTATATAATACTTTAAATATCAAAGTTTTCGAACATTGTCACGATCTATCACCAATATATATTCATAACGAAATCTACATTTGAATAATAGAAATTAAGATGAGATTTAAACGGCCCCAAGTATATTTAGTTGTAAAGGCCGAGGGATTCCTATTAAAATTTAGAATACTTGGGAATTGTGAGGATTACGAATCTCGTGGGTATGCAAATTAAAGGTGTTGTCCCAGTTATTTGAATCGCTTGTCCTATATAGGGTATTCTACGTCTCTTTGCATGAGTATGTAAATGGGAGCGATGGATTGCAGGGCTGAACACAAATTAATTTACTTACTGAATTAAACTACCTAACTGCCTCGTTGGTCTATGGATGGATCTGGTTCTCGATGGTACTGGATGCCAGTTCGACTGCTGAGCGTGAGGTCACGGGTTCCATTTCCAGGCAAACGATAAGCATTAAGAGTATCGTTTAGCTGCCGGCTTCTGAGAAAATTGCTTTGAAATACGCGCAAAATAGGTGTTTGTACGTTAACGTTTCTAACATCGAAATCTTAACGAATTAATTTGATTATGGTGTCTATCGTTTTGTCAGATTATAAACTAGGTCGAAAGGTTTTTTTATTTTCAAAATTTTGATTTATTTCGTAATCATCACGAGATAAGTATGTATAAGAAAGATTTTTAGTTAAACAAACGCATTTTGAGGGTTCAATCGGCAAAATCAGCTCATGTTTAAAAACCGTAACGTATTTTGTATGAAAACTTTTAAACTATAGTCTTAAGTTGAATTTCCATTGTTAGAAAATTCTGAGCAACAGCTCAGAGTTTGGAAAGGGACTCAATTACGGCATCGAGGAAATGTGGGCGCACAATTAATACAACTTTGCCGAACCCTTCAAATTCAGGTATGATACTAAGTTTTATGTTAACATAACAGCATCATTTTCAGCATCGCCTGTATTCCCCGAAGGGGCAGGTAGAGGTGTAGCATTGTACACCCACATTTCGCCAATGCCATTACTGAGTCCCATGTAATAGGGGGCGAGCTTATTGCCGTCTACCGGACACAGTTCCAGACTCCGTGCTGCTGCTGAGAATGTTCATATAAAAAAACCCAATAACACTTTACCCGACCCGGGAATTGAACTCAGGACATCACCAATGAGGTTCTATGTTTCGTTAGCTTAACCTACCAAAGTTACTTTTAAGAATCGACATTTTAAACTAACCCACTTCGTTACAATAATTCTCGAAACAGTCCTCAAAAACGTATTATTTTTGTTCCATAACATTTCAAACTAAAATATTCTCTGAAAAATATTATTTAGTTTTCCACTCTCCATTGTAATAGTGCCTATAGAGCTTTCTGTACAATATATTATTAACTGCAAGTTACTAGATTGTTCCTTTGGGTAGCAGTGATAAAACGAACGAACTAAACTACGCTTTTATATCGTTCGCTTTTATTATTTATCATGCCGGCACACTGCGTTGGATTCTTATTGCGTTGAACAGTGAATGGAGAAAAACCGGCTTTATTTTCAAAGTAATAAAAACACCTTTCAAATGTTCTGTGATTGGATCTTGGGTAATGTTGATTTCGAACATTAAAATTTGACTTTTCCGGTATTAAATAAATGGTTTTTATATTATAAACATTTATCATCTGCCTAGCCTTTTTCCAACTACATTGGGGTCGGCTTCCAATCTAACCGGTTGCGGCTGAATATCAGTATTTTACACGGAGCGACTGTCTTCTGACCTCCGTCAGCCAGTAACAGGGAGACACTGATACTCTAAGGTTAGACTGGTTTTCAGACTGTTTGGGCTGCTGACACCCGTAATGTCTATCATAGGTCTTCGTATGACACCCGGGACCAACTGCTTAGCGTGCTTTCCGAGGCACGGATATTATAAAGATTTATATTATGAAAATACAATATTGTTCCTAAATTGTAACAGACTGGGAAAAGTGGAAGGAGGGAAGGGAGGCATTTACCCTGCAGCTTAAGTTGAATTACCTGGTTGATCAAGCACGACTGCTGCCATGAGTCCTAGGTACGATTCGGTCGATAGGTCGTACGTTGGCGAAAATGTTATTGAGTTTTTCGCTATGATAAATCATCACGTAGCGCAGAATTGTGCCCGGTTGATGGCAAAAAACTCGCTCCCTATTGCATGAGACTCAATAACGGCATTGGCGAAATGTGTCTGTAACTCTTCAGGGTATACAGGCGTAACCCCTTTTATGTATTTTCTGAAAACCAACGACTATTGAAAGTCAAACAAAAGTTATTTAGAAGTCACGAAAACTTTGCCTTAAAATAAAATAAATCAGTTTAAAAATAACCTCCTGTTGGCACAATATAAACTTATTTAACGGAGACAGTTTGCCAAGTTTAAACTATGACGGTAACGGGAGGAGAGCAAAGTCGGCAAAAGTTGTAGCAGTAAAGTTGCAGTGTTTACTGCCACTCCGTTTAACTTACCAACAACTTGTGTACAGTACTGATTTCGTCGAAATATCTGAACGGAATATTGTCAAGTATTTTTTATGTTTTAAGTATTTCAAGGTGGGCAATATAATTACCTGTTCAAGAATATGGCACGGTTGGCGTAGTGGTTGAGCGCTCGAATGCTACGCTACGTTTCGGGTTCGGTTCCCTTACGGAATAACTATTTGTATGACCTGTAAATAGTGGCTTAGGACTCGGCATTGGTACATGTGAATATCAGTTACAGGAATCCTATTTTTTTTAATACAGATTCATAATTTTATTAAAGAAATATTATATTTTTTTACTATAGGTAGGTAGTAAGTAAAACTTTTTAGTATGTCAATAGACATATTAACTCATGTATATTTTTAGTGTTATTGTTATTTTTGTTTTTTTTTATAATTATTTCTATTTTTGTATTTTTTTTTTGTGTGTGTGGTCAAAAATAAATTATTTTCTTTCTTTCTTTCTTTCTTTCTCATTGTGTCTTCAAAAAGACTTTTTATTAAACTAAATCTAATCAAAATACATTTAATTACATGTTTAAAAGTATTTTTAATTTATTTAAATCTCTCACGAAATAGGTTGATCGAGTATAAAGTTAGTTAAACGTCACATCACTTAAATAAACACTCCGATATCGCCTCACAAAATCCTGAATGTAATATCATTTACGTAAAATCCAAAACAGTATTATTCCCTTCATCATCATCAGCCAGAAGACGTCCACTGCTGAACGAAGGCCTCCCCCTTAGACCACCACATCGAACGACATTCCGCCACTTGCATCCATCGGTTGCCCGCGACTCTCACAATGTCGTCGGTCCACCTAGTAGGAGGCCTTCCTACGCTGCGTCTTCCGGTTCGTGGTCGCCACTCGAGAACCTTTCTTCCCCATCGGTTGTCCGTTCTTCGAGCGATGTGGCCTTAATATCCATTTATTTTATTAATTCAGTATACGGAACCTCGTCTCCCTAGTCCCCACTTCCCGTATGGTCGGAAGCAGTGACGTAATGGCTCCCTTTGTCACGTTAACGTATTGTTACTTTATGGCGTTACTTACTTTTACTTAGTCCGACATATTTCTTTGCTTACCAAAGTAATTGTTTTATTTCGTTTCCCTTGTGAGAACTGATGTTATTAACATGTGGGGAGAATCAAGTCAAATGGAGACTTAAGATGCTGTTTATTGAAATATATATTTAACGTCTTCTTAGTGAGAACTGCGAACGAGTAACGACTGTTAATCGTGAAGAGAGTGATTCGATTTTCGGGTCTAGCAAATTTTTAGTAGGAAGCGGTCAGGAGTTTGTTGTTAAGGGCGTGAAATGACGATAGGCTCACCCTTTTCCTTGGAACTTAATAACAGCATTTATAGGCTCGATCTTATTGCTAGATCTGAATAACAGCATCGGCCTCGGTGTGTAAGTGCGCAATCATACACAACCACACGTTACAAAATATGTCTGTATTCTCGAAAGTTTGCACTCTATATAATGCCAAACCAAACTAACGAACAACCCCGCCTACCCCTTACCAAACAAGCTACATGAAGTAAACAGTAAAACAAACAAAAACCAGTGTGTCTACGCTTTCTGCGCGCGTCGCTAACACTTGGTGGATATGATTTCACTTCACGTAAAATGATAGCTGGCGACCGTGTTCAGTTACTTACTCGTTCTGTTTATAGGTTAAAAGGAACGTGTATGAAACAAGTGAATTTCAGGGTAGGGTATTGCACCTCCCAAAATTTTCTTGTTATAACCACTGTATATTTAGTACAGGCTACACAGAACGAGGCGCTTCTAAATCCCACACAACAATGCGCTAACAGTGGCGTGCGGTACATAAAGATAAAAAGACACTGCCTACCCTACATAACTCAGATAAATATTTATTATAAGATATTTGAGCTGGCAAATTACATATATCATTATTTAATCGGCAATACGACGAACCAATACCAACATGCTTATTTATCAATGGTATTATTGATAAATAAGCTATTAAAATTTTCTGCCTACCCTGTCTAAAAACTCTGTGCACGTCGCTGTGCACTAACATAGTATTCTCATGAATAGTGTTGAGATTGACTGGCACTGGTACACAGAAAAAAAAAATATGATGGCTGCCATAAAGTTTTTGTTAGCTTTTATCAAGTAAAATGTGCATATATGGGAACATAAAGCTACTTGTTTGCTAGCAATAAAGCTAACTTTATCCCTAATTTAAACAAATATCATACTAAAAATAAATAAGTTCTTAATCGTGTTCATCAGTGAAGTTGTTTAAATAAACCATACCATCTGACTTGATAATAGAAATGACTGTTTCAAACAAGTTATTTATTAGGAAAAATAATGTGTGTAACAAGTTAATCACTATCATCACTACATAGTATAAAACAAAGTCGCTTTCTCTGTCCCTATGTCCCTTTGTATGCTTAAATCTTTGAAACTACGCAACGGATTTTGATGCGGTTTTTTTTAATAGATAGAGTGATTCAAGAGGAATGTTTATATGTATAATAACATCCATTAAATAGTGGAGAAGTACTGTTATTTTTGAGGTTTCTAATGTGATGTCGTAAATAATTACATTTTTTCCGCTTACATTGCAAACGCAGGCTGAACCCTACGAGTTTTATCAAAATAATGTACTAAGTATTGTACACATTGAAAAGGTCTACAGAAAAGTCCGTGATGGTATATGTCTATCTCTTATGGATAACCCACAATAACTTTTTTTTTGTCATTTACTTTTTACGACAAATAATGGCTAATTTTCGAAGCGATTTTAACCAATACAGCATTAATCCTTAACCAATTAAATACCTTGAATACATTGTTCATTTAATATAGATCTATATGTCCTTTACACCGTATGATTTAAGTGAATATTTTCGAAGATAAGACAATATCTTGGTTTAAAGAAAGAGCGATTCTGTCACCAACTAACGAACAAGTAGATAAAGTAATTAACTTGATTCTTTCAAAGATTGATGCGCCGACGAAAATATACTACTCGGTCGATACTGTTCTCGATTTGGAAGAAGCTGTTCATTTTCCGACAGAATTTCTAAATTCTTTGAACCCGTCTGGACTCCCTCCTCACAAAATGGTGTTGAAAGTAGGTTGTCCTGTTATTTTATTAAGAAACCTGAATCCACCTAAACTTTGCAATGGCACGCGTTTGCTGGTAAAATCATTGAAAACTTTCATAATAGAGTGCACAATACTCACAGGATGTGGTACCGGAGAAGATGTATTGATTCCCCGAATCCCTCTGATACCATCGGATTTACCCTTCCAATTTAAACGTTTACAGTTTCCGGTAAAGACATCTTTTGCAATGACCATTAATAAATCGCAGGGTCAAACCTTCAACGTTGCAGGCTTAGATTTGAGAGTTGACTGTTTTTCACATGGACAACTGTATGTCGCTCTTTCAAGAGTGACCTCCAGAGAAAACATGTTTGTATTGTCTAATGACAAGAAAGCTGTGAACGTTGTTTATAAAGACATTCTGTAATATGTTGTAAAAATAAAATAAATAGTTAAAAATGTAAAAAGTAAATAAGTAAAAATGTAGTGTATGAATTTAGATATTCCAAAGATAGCAGGAAATCTTCATGGTATAGGGAAAGGGGGATTGTTTTACTCCAAATTTAACGCGTGCGGGCCACGGGCAGTAATGAATAAATCAAAACTACTGAATCGATTTTAATCACATAGGCTATATATTTTATACCCGTGCGAAGCCGGAGCGGGCCGCTATGTTTTTATATACAACGTTCACAGTTTTTCTGTAGTGTATTTAGTATCAGCATTGCACCCGTGCGAAGCCGGGGCGGGTCGCTAGTTAATAATATTTTGATCATGTTGACTTTATCGCCAATAATCATGTATGGTTTATAGGTATTATAATTATCTTTTTAGGATTAAACATAAAATACTTAAACAAGTAAAATTCGCACTTGTTCAACAATCTTTTTTTTTTTCAGTGTACTGGTACCAATATCAATATATGTATAAGCAAAAAGTCTACATAAAAAACCAACAAAATTAATGTTTTATTTATAAATCGATTACAGATATTACGAGCTTCACAAATTCAATTCTAAGAGGCTTCTTTATCCAAGACGAAAATAGCTTGCGTATCAAAAGGCGAGAAAATAACATGATTACGACGCTCTCTGATGGTGATTATTATTATGGTTCAAGTGAGACCAGTGGCTCGTTATATGAATTAGATATTATTACTAGCTGAGCCGGCGACTCCGACCGCGTGGGAAGATTTTTTATTATTGGAACCTCCATTTCACTGTCTTAAGGATTGGATTTTGGAATATCCTTTCTTAGAGGATGGCTTCACCCTTTAAGGAACGTACTTGCCTTCCGAATCTGTAGTCAGTGAGGGAGTGGGTATTTATATACATGCTTTCTCATAACATAACATAGCATCACGCCTGTATCCCCGCAGAGGCAGAGCTGTACTATTGTGCACCCACATTTCGCAGATGCCGTTATTAAGTCCCATGTAATAGGGGGCGAGCCTATTGCTATCTACCGGGTACAGTTCCCAGCTCCGTGCTGCTACTGAGAATTTCTATACAGAAAAACACTGAAAAAAAAATATTATGGCTGCCATAAAGTTTTTGTTAGCTTTTATCAAGTAAAATGTTCATATATGGGAACATAAAGCTACTTGTTTGCTAGCAATAAAGCTAACTTTATCACTGATTTAAACAAATATCATACTAAAAATAAATAAGTTCTTAATAGTGTTCATCACTGAAGTTGTTTAAATAAACCTTACTTGATAATTGAAATGACTGTTTCAAACAAGTTAGTTATTAGGAAAATAATGTGTGATTATTAATATTTTGATCATGTTGACTTTATCGCCAATAATCATGTATGGTTTATAGGTATTATAATTTTCTTTTTAAGATTAAACATGAAATACTTAAACAAGTAAAATTCGCACTTGTTCAACAATCTTTTTTTTCAGTGAACCTAATACCACTTTACCCGAACCAGGAATTGAACGCAGGACCTCACGTTCAGCAGTCGCGCTGGTGACCACTAGCCCAATGAAGCAGCTAAGCTTTCATAGACGATTTTGAAGTTTTGAGTTTAATTTGCGTGCAAAAGTTAGTATCACTAAAATGTACGTTGAAAACATTTGTCAAAACAAGCTTTTAATAATAACATTCATCATAATTTTCATCATCAGATTTAGAAAGAAAGAAAGAAAGAAACACTATTTAGTGCAGGCACGCATAACAAAGAAAAATAAAAAAAATACAGTACAAGAAAATAAACATAATACTAGTACACACAGAGTTATAATATTATAACATATAGGTATTATATAGGTGTTTGGTGCCAGCAATGAGACCCCTAGTTCAGCTGTATGCTGCAATACGATTTATTAAGCAGTATTAACTATCTCTGGTAAAATACACTAACATGTTGCGCAAAAAAGCAAAACCTTACTTATCAAAAAATATTTTAAAGGTCCATCGCACATTTTGTACCTAGTGATACAGACCAGACGCGACAAAAACCAATAAACAGAAACTCCCATTTTATCCATAAACAAATTAATCTAGTTTCGTGTCGGGAAATTGGCGGGGCTTGATCGGCGCCGCGACGCCCACACCCACGCCTCGCCCACTCGTGGGCTTCCGCCCAGCAACATGGTACAGACATATTGGTAGCCGACATCTGTCTCAATGTATTACACGTACATTTTGGCGCTTCGATTTTATGGTGACCTAGCAGAATAGATTGCCTATAGGACCGGTTTTCTTCTTAATGTTAATTTTCTTTGTTTTTGTATTGAACATTACTTTTAAATCCAGCTGTTGTGCGCGACTTCATCTGCGTGGCTTTTCTGGGCAAAATTTCCAATGTTTTTCTATCCTTAAAAACATTATTAAGGAAATTACGAAGATTAAAAGAAATAGGCTATTCGGTCCAGCCGTTCTCAAGTTATACACATACCATCACGCTTATATTCCCCGACGGTTTAAGCAGAGGTGTACTACTGTACACCTACATTTCGCCGATGCTGTTATTGAGTCCCATATAATAGATGGCGAGTATATGCCATCTACCGGGAACATTCCCAGACTCCATGCTGCTACTGAGAATTTCCATACAGAAAAACCCAATAACATTTTGCCCGACCCGAGAATCGAACCCAGGACCTCACGCTCAGCAGTACTTACGATCACTAGACCAATGAAGCAGTCAAAACAGCATTTAATTTTTATTTATATAGATATAGACAGATACATATCGACTCTGAACTGGCAACATGTCCTATCTCGATTTTATGAGGATTTTACTTGGTTATACCATTCTAAATTATTTCATACCCGGCAGCGCTACAAAAAGCATATTTTACTTCAATCAAAATTACAGCTTATTTATTATTACCGGTTATATTATTACCGGTTGGCGAAGTGGCTAAGCCATTAGCTTTCTGCGCTATGTGTCGCGGGTTCGATCCCCGCACGGAACAAATATTTGTATGATCTACAGATAGTTGTTTCGGGTCTGGTTGTGTGTGCATGTGACATGTATGTTTGTAAACTGTACCCACGACACAGGAGAAATCCTAGTGTGGGGCAAAGTTAAAAAAAAAAAAAAAAAAAAAAAAATTTGACGCCAATATGTATTTTAAAATAGCAACTATAAAGCAACTTTGTGCATTTGTTGTGCATACAACGCGGTCGATAGTTTCTTCTTAATCCTGTAATGTTGTCAAAAATGAGATAGTACCAGTCGCCAGGTCACAGTTGATATACTTCAGTTTTTCTTGATGTACTAGGTAATCCGCAAGTCGTTAAACATTAAATCGACTGGCGGATTTTAGACAGCCTCGTTACCGCCATTCCTGACTGGCTTATCTACTTACCTTTGAAAACAATTTTAATATCAGTCCAATTCCAATGTCTTTTAGTTCAGTAAACATGCGCTAGTTTCGTCAAAATTCAATAAATGTGGCGCTACTGAGACTTTAATCTGCCGTTATATAATACCGATCAGTCGCAATCATTTAAGTATCAGGGAGCTAATTGCTCGTGCCTACTCTACGGAAGTAGAAATCTTCAGTTTTTCATCAGTTACATTTATATAAACGAACTGTTAATAATCCATAATCGTTATGCTCGTCTAATCATTCAGAAATAAATGAGCCACCGTAACTTATGTTTGTACACAATCACAAGCAATCGCATACTCTAAAAACTTGCCTAAATAATCTTCGTCTCATCGATTTCTGTTATCTTAAAATCCGCTTTTTTCAATCATTCACAAAACTAATAGAACACAAAATTGCTCAATTAAGTCTAAGTCGAGGGACCAAAAACCTGTTAGCTGAAAAAACATGTTTCAAACGAAGGCAGTTTTCTGTGAAATCGAAATTCCCCTACTTGTTGCAGACGTGACACTGGCACAATTAATCATGTTTTACGTTATAGCCAGTAAACAAAAATAAACAGAAAACCCACTAATAACAACATACGAGAACAAACCTATTCGAAAACAGTTGCTACGGTAGGTATAGGTAAACTGAACAGTTTTGATCCACGCGCATTCTGAGCCACGTACTTAGGCTACTCACTACCAATATAACAGATTGTTAGGACACAAATCAGCCGTTTGACATGAGCTTTTATGCAGCTGTTTTCATCTGAAACATCTGAAACATTTGTGGGTGAACATGGCTCTTATCTTTTTATGTTAACGTGTCTCACTAGCAACATTTTGCCATGAACAATAACGAACATCGCGTGTGAATAAGAATAAGAATTATTTATTTGCAAGAACAGGAGTGCAATAAGATGACAATTTAACATAATATAATTCCGTCATATTCAACCATTCAAGGTACTTAATTAATAATTTAAATAGTAAAGAAACACACGACTCAGCTTAAAAACAAAGATACAATTTTAAATTATGTTAAACAAATGATGTCTGTATCTGGTTAAATAAATCATAACAATGTATAATCCTAGTGATCATGTATATTGTCAATAAAATTATTATAAAAAAAATAGAAAATGATATCAATACTTGTCTGTATGAAACTCCGAAATATTATTATTTCCTATGATTTGATAACCTACCTACATATGTTTGCTATCGTTATATCTATATGTACATATGTACAACCGTCTAAAAGCGTGTGCTTGTTATTGAGTAGTATTCACGGTACATTCTAAGTGTGGTTCCTTAGTCAAATCAAATCAAGTCAAAGTTTTTTATTTCAAGTAGGACTTTTCAGTCACTTTTAAAAAGTCGAGACTAGGCGCACGGTTCCGAAGGGGGTAGGTCCTATGGAGAAGAGACCGTCAACAAACTCCAGGGATATTCTGTTCAAAAACAAAAAGTTAATTTACAATTAAAATCTTAAATTAACATGCATTATATAAGAAAAAATACAAACTTAATAGAACGCTACTTACATAATTAAATAATACAAGCCACTAATCTGTTCCCGTAACATACCTCTGGGTCCTAAACGGCTACTAATTATTTTTTAAGATGAGTATATAGAAAACATCCTCTTGTATAATAACTACAAGATATCGCGATCAAATCTGTTTACCAAGATGGCCAAACTCCACTTGACATCATCATCCTTCGTACGTTCCATTAATGTCAACTGAGCCTTCACCGCATCAGCTGCGTGCAATTTTTTACGCATTATCTTACTCCGATCGCGTTACTTGCGTAATACTGTTGAATAGTGGTACTTCTGTGCGTGTTTATTTATTGGTTTAACCCATGTCTTGGGTGTAGATCTGAAGACGAGATTTCAGTTTTTGCGACATGTCATCTTCACGTCACTAAACCTGCCCACGCGCGGCTTAAGAGGCCTCTAAGACTGATTAAAAGTGGAGATGAAAAGTGTAAATATACTAAAGGCGTTGTGAAATTATTTTTAAATAAGATACATTTACCGTATATTAAACAAGATAGATACCTATAGTCATTTAATATAAGCACACAAGATACCTCTTAAATTTTAATTGATGATTAACAAATTTAAGGAATCTATCAGCCGAGTACTCATACGCATTTTAAATTTATGTAGCTGGCTTAAGCCTGTAGCGACTGTACGACTCGCAACATGACAAAAAGTATAGCACATCGACCGTCGGGATTCGGCCCGCCAGGCTAACCCAGGTCAGTTAACACCTGGTCGGAAGATCCTCCCTTTACAATGGAGGAACACCATACCTCGTTCCTCCATAAGTCTCAACCTATCACTTGGAGATAGACGGGAACTACACAATTATTAACGCTTTAAAGTTAACTTACATCTTTGGGTATTCAGCAGTATCACAATCAGAATTTGTCTGATGATTTGAAGACCTAAGGCTCTTAACCAATCAAAAACTTCACCGAAACAAATCAAAACAATTTCTACGCCTGCAAATGACGGTTCTTGCGTCACCCGTCAATACACCGGTTTTCCCCAAAGGATGCATTGTAAAATGGACGTCATAATTAATAAAACTATGTACAGCGTGATTAATTAATACTTGATTGCGGTTTAATGGCGTCACTTTTCTCGCGTTCAAAGTTGATGGTTGCTTTATTTCGTTTAAAGAGTACCTCGATGTATAATTAGTTTTCATTTACCTACGTAATAAGGTTTACGTCATTTCTATTTCTAAACATATCGACTGTGAACTGGCAACATTTCCTATCTCGATTTTATGAAGATTTTACTTGGTTATACCATTCTAAACTATTTCATACCCGGCAGCGCTGCAAAAAGCATATTTTACTTCAATCAAAATTAGACGCCAATATATATTTTAAAAACTATAAAGTCACTTTCGACCGCGTGTATGCACAACGCGGTCGATAGTTTCTTCTTAATCCTATAATGTTGTCAAAAATGAGATAGTACCAGTTGCCAGTTCACAGTCGATATATTGGTTTTGTGTACGTATTTTAGAGTCAAAATTGCAGCAAAAAACGGCTTTAAGACAAGTTAACTTCTTCAAAGAAATGAGAACTAGTATCGATTTAAGATCGAGATGAGAAATTCGTAGTCAAACACAAATTCTTGATTAAAAACACGAAGTTCCAATTTCTGATGTAGACATCATTTCAATAAAGAAATTGTGTCTAATCACATGTAGACCGAGCTAAATATACAGTATTATTTAATACAAAAGTAACTGTCTATTTGTTACTTCACCACGACCAAACCACTGGAGCGATTGTTATGAAATTTTACGCATGGGTAACCTGGGTCCTGAATAAGGACATAGGTTTATTTTTGCTCAAACCTTGACCTAGACCCTACTATTCTCTTCCGCTGCCTCGTATTTCATAGCCCCACATTCATAACTAAATAATTACATTTCAACCGCTGTCCTTATGGCCATTTGTCAGCTAGTAGTACGTGATTCGACTCACTGACAACATTGTAATTAATGGCATGGACGTTGTACGGAGACTCCATCACTCACCATACTAATCTTCAGCTTTATGGAGATTCTATCTCTCTCGAACGTAAAGGGTAAGAAGAAGAGGTGATATTTCGAAATAAGAACACTATTGTTGTATTAAATTTGAGAACTTGGTCCAGTTTTTGATGGTTTTTCTTTTATATGTTAGAGGGAAAATTGTAGAAGGTTTAATTTGGGAAGATTCGTACGGTTTTAGCTTAAATAGTTTGGTTTTTAAACAAATAAGTAGATTCATCTACTCTTATTACAAATGATTGAAAACTTAAGACAGATGTCAACAAAGTGAATTATTACGTAGAAAAGATTACAAACCAGCTAAAATGTATCTTTTGAAAAATTCAAAAATTTAAAAGTTATTCATAGAAATTCATAATAATTAAGGGACGGAGGTACAATACACAATCGAAAGGTTTTGCAGATATTTTGCAAATCGAGATGTGAATACAATATAGCAAACGTGGTTACTGCCAGTAAACAAATAACAATTTTGTCTTCACATTTAATGAAATTGTACGAGCATTTTAATCGGCTAAATTCGGCTCTGACGGAATTAGCCGATTGAACCGTTGCGTTAGCATACACGTACGCAAATACTCGATACAAAAATCGATTACAAAAAGAAAAATACAATCGTAGAATCTACACGTGTATAGGCGGCCTCCAACTTTCTGTACGTCACTAGACGATCTCGTTTTAACTGAGTGTATCAGGTGCCCATTTTCTTCGGCGAGACAGAAAAAAGGTTTTATGTTCGGGAATGTCAAGTTTCAAGCCCTAATGATTCTTTGCGTAATTGTTTACTATTGAATACTGTTCTAGAGGAGATCACCCATTCATCTTACGATTATTTTGACACTAATGAATCTTTTTATTGAAGATAAGTCTTGATAAGAAGTATATGTTTAACTACAGAAAAATATACATAGCTTCTAAAGATTTTTTTAGAAACGAGAATTAGATTGTGTTTATTCAGAAAAATACAAATAATCATAAACTTAACTTCATATTGTGGGGTAGTGGCATCATCGAAATATTATTCCTAATTTATAAATCCGCGGCCGGTTGTAAGCGACTCGTGACGTACGAATAAAAGATAGTCTATTGTATCTACTTTGCATTTGACGGGTTAAGAAAATGAAGTGATGGTTTCTGTAATTTTCTTTTACTTAAATCCTAATTTACTAAACGTATTTACAGCATAGAAAAATCTGGATTTAAAACATAGCCTTAGAACTTCGCTTACGCATTTATGAGATCAACTGACAAACAGTGAAATAAGATTGATATGCAAAGACCAAAAACGCCAAAATAATGAACTATAAAAACCCCTTTTTTCGACAATCCTTCAACAAAAATCACAAAATTTAAGACAAAAGAAAATCTAACCACTAAATAAGGGACGTGTTTTCTTTTACGCGTCGTTCAACGTAAATGTTCGGCGTGGGTGTTCGCCAACGAGATTGGCGTCGGTGCTCGGTGGTTTAGCAAATTCAACAGCTTAGTATAATGTGAAAGCAATTTTCGCGGTGACAAGGCATCTTGCGACATTGTAAAGCCTGTTCAGGTTTTCATGAAACTAGAACGATGAGTGGGTGTTTTGGCTTTATTTTTTGCAGTTTTCATCTTACATCTCTACTTATTTTTAGTGAATGAATTGTTGACAAATTGCTTTATACCACAGAACACCAGATATATAACAAGCATACTCAAATTAATAGCTGCGCAGTAAATTCAAATGTTTGGCCACTGTTTGTTAACAGTGATAATGTTTTTCCAAGTTTAAATAAATACCATTGTATAACAACAACAGACGTTCCAATTTGTTATTTAGAAACATCTTGATGAGTGGTTCTAACTTTATGGAAATACTAGCTTCCGCCCGCGGCTTCGCCCGCGTGGTTTACGAACCCGTACATTTTTCCGGGATAAAATGTGCTATTCCAGATTATAATCTATCTCTATGTTAAATTTCATCCAGATCCGTTCAGCCGTTCTGGCGTGATTGAGTAACAAATATCCATCTATCCATCCTCACAAACTTTCACGGTTATAATATTAGTAGGATAGGATATTTATCCACTAACAAGCCATTCAAAGTTCAAATTCCTAACAGGGTAACAGTAAAATACATATGTACGTACATAAAAAGCATCACACCCAAATTGCCCAGAGTAAGGCAGAGGCATTTACGCGGCGTTATTAGGCCCCATGAAATAGGGAGCGACCCTACTGCCATCTACTGGGCACTTTTCTAAACTCCCTGCTGCTAATAAAAATTTCCATTCAGAAAAACCATATAACACTTTGCCCAAATTGGAAATCAAATCCAAGGCTTCACCACTAGCCCTATGAATGAGACAGAGAACTTACTAAAATTCGTTCGTAATATAATATTATTTAGCATATCTACTGTGAACTGGCAACATGTACTATCGATTTTATGAGGATTTTACTTGTTTTATACCATTCAAAATATTTCACACCCGGCAGCGCTGCAAAAAGGATATTTTACTTCAATCAAAATTAGACGCTAAAATCGAATTCATTCAGTTTGTACTAACATCGACCGCGTTGTATGCATAACGCGGTCGATAGTTTCTTCTTAATCCTGTAATGTTGTCAAAAATGAGATAGTACCAGTTGCCAGTTCACAGTCGATATTGTTCCTTTTACTAACATTGTACTAGAACCTACGCACGTAAGATAAACACTTCAACTTTATCTAGGTCATGTGAACAATAAAGCATAATTTCTTTTACACGTCCCACGCCAAGCTAGACTTAGTCTTAGCCGTGGAAAAATTCAACGGCATATAACTTATTTGTAACTTAGTTTCACCCAAGTTGTATGTTAAAGCTTGCTTTCCTAATTGTAAAAGGATAAGGATATAATTGTAAATTGAAACTTTTTAACAACGATTCGGACTTTAGAAAATTGTTGAGTTAAATGTTTAAGAAATTCATATATTTAAAAAAAAGTACTAGAAAAATAAATTAAAACCTTTGCCAATATACTTCTGGAAAATACATCTAGAAAAGTGGAGAGTAAATTTAGAAACAGGATAAAATAGATTATTTCTTCCTCCGCATACTTTTATAATTATCCTCTGCAAGGCCTAACCCTATTTATTTTGAAAAGAGTTCTATGCCTTTCTGGGATTCGTGAAGAAGATATTTTTTATGAAATATATGTTCAACTTACCAATAATTAAGCACCATTTTTTTTATTTCTTTTCCCTCTATGCTAAGAATTCAGCAAACATACCTGGAATCAAAAATAAATAATAAAAATACAGGAAACAAATATTTATGGGAATAATATTTTATATATTAAAAATAAGTTGCAGGCTACGATTTTTAGAATAATAGCCCCGAAGCCATTCTAAATAAATCTTTATAGCCAGATATTATTAAAGGACAAACTTAAAACTTGCTTTGATCAAGAACTTATTTTCCAACTTAAACGATAAACAAGTATTTTTAATCGACTCCTTTTATTTTGAGACTGTTCCTTGGCCTTTATTTACTTGTTCTTTCCTCGCGTATGTTTTTTGAAAATACTTCGGAACCCTTATTTTATGATGTCCGTATATTTTGTTGTTTGTTGTGAATCCAGGTATACACAGGCAGTAAATACTTTATGCCAACGACCTCACGGCGCCGGATCGTTCGTGCTTTTTGCTGTTCAAAGCAAGATTAACGCTGAAGATATTTAGGGAACTGTGATAGATTTCATATAGATGGAGAAAAATTTGGCTTAAATCTGTATTTTTGTCGTCCGGTCTGCTTCTATGGAATCGGCAAGAGACATGTAAATTGCTCTAGCTGTAGCAAAAAGCCAGTCAGTAATGGTGGAAACGAGGCTTCCCGCCCAGAGTACGCGAGACAATCTGATCTTTCGTAACTCATAGAGGCTATTTCCTTGCTTTCTTCTTTCTTATCGTACGGTGTACAAATAACACATAAAATAATACAAGTCACGGCATTTTTTATCATGAAACATCAAGTAATACTTCAATTAATGTCATAAGAACAGACTTCGACAAAGTATCAAGATATAAGATCATCGAAAATTAAATTACCACACGTCGAGCGGAACCCGAGACATATTAGCAGTGTTCAGTTACGTACAATGTTACCACAATATTTGACAAGCGGTTAACCGAAGTAACACCTTTGTGACGATAATTATTTATTTACTAGCGACCCGCCCCGGCTTCGCACGGGTAGCACACAAAATTATCAAAAGTCAAAAAAAAGTTTTGTTGATCCAAACGCTACTAAATTTCACAGGATCATCCGCTGGGATAATTTGAAGATTACCTAAAAACATCATTAAAATCGCTCTAGCCGTTTTGGAGTTCATAAGGAACATACATACACACATTTATTTTTATATATATAGATAGTTAGATATAGATTAGAACTCGTGGCTCGCGCACTAATTCTGTATTATATTAAGAAAACGTATGAAACACAAAAGGTTTAAGCTGGATGTGACGCCGGCGAGTATTCACTTTTTTTTTAAACGTGGTCCTCCTCTCGCTTCCGTTCTGTATCGTGGGTGCATTTAGAATCACAAATATTAACACGGATATACAACCAAACCCGAAACAAATATCTGTAGATCATACCAATCTTTGTTCAGTGTGGGAATCGAACCCACGACGTGTACCGCAGCAGTCGATCTCTCAACCACTATCGCCAACACTAGCGCCAACCGTATCGCCCAATTTCAAAGAAATGCCTGATACTAGTGGGTTCCCTTTATTTAGAACACATCTTCATATTCTGACCTACGCAACTGAGCTTACAGGAAACTATTATTTATTATTCTCTCATATCAGCCCACTGTTGTTCAAAGGTCATCTTGCGGTCTAGAGCTATGAATTCGTCGTTTTTTGTCAAAATTAATTTACGAGTAGCTAGAAAACGCTGGCGCCATCTATCATTGTAATACCTGGCATGTGAAAGAGTAGATATTGACCTGTGTGGACCATCCGTTATATTTTTATTTGCCCTCTACCTTTCTTTTTTCCATACAAAATTAAAACAGCTCAAAATAAGAAACTAGATCTCCTCATTGTCCTAGTAGTCGAAAGCGCAACTGCTGAACATGAGCTCCTGGATCCTATTCCCGGTTCGGGCAAAGTTTCAGGAAAATTTCAAAGGAAACTCTCAGAGTTCCTGGGCCCGATATATGGCAATAGATCGGCGAAATGTGGGTGTCCAATTAGTACATCTCTGCCTAACCCTTCGGGGAATACAGGCTTGATGCTGCGTCTCAAATAAGAAGCTATGAATGGAAAGCTTTGCTTGAAGCTTTAAGCCTATCTTTGAACTAGGATTGAAATATTTCTAACAGACTGGAAATGATAAAAGCGTTCTGCGGAAAATTTCCTATAAATATGCATTCGTAACCATTGTGCATGTGATCCGAAACGCTGTGTAGAGAGGATTTATATTGTTCACAATTTTCTCTGTAGGTATTTTATGGTACACCCTGTATAACATTGTAAAAACATTTGTGTGTTTCACAAGCTCCGTTGAAAAGGAAGATGTAAAGCTTTTAGTAACTTATACAGGTGGTATTTTGAATTGACATAATATGACATTGTTATGTTATATTATATAAGATAACATACATCTCGCCTGCATTCCCCGAAGGGCTAGGCAGAGGTGTACACATACCCACATTTCGCCGATATCGTTTCTAAGCCCAATGTAATAGGGGGCTAGCCTATACCCATTTACCGGGCACAATCCCAGACTCCGTGCTGCTACTGAGAATTTCCATACAGAAAAACCCAATAACACTTTGCCCGACCCGGGAATCCATCCCAGGTCCTCACGCCTAACAGTCGCGCTTGCAACAACTAGACTAATGAGGCAGTCCTGAGATTTTTACGATTGATTTGAATAAAAAACGCTTACAAAAGTACACCACGCCTATTGGTCAAAATCCATCAAAAAATATCATTTATTCAAATATTTGACAGTAAACGTACGTAAGAAAGCCTGCCTGCCTGCTGAAGTCAAAACAAACGCTTCGAATAATAAGACGTGAAATGAAAGCTATTATCATACGCAATAAAACGGCCATCAGTTCACGGTCCGCCGTCAGCTGACGACCATGCGACCAAACGGACCCATTTGCCTAAAAGCTTGTGGACATTATGTGGAATCAGATATACATTGGATATGATTTTTATTCCTTATGGTATGAGTTGCGTTAAGGCAAGCACACATTAGGGCCATACTATAATTTTTTTCTGTGAACATCTAGATATTATGTTCGAAGAAAAAAAAACTAGATGGTTGGTTATCCAGACTGCCTCATTGGTGGTTCAAGCTTAGCTGCTGGCGTGAGGTCCTGGCTTCGATTCTGGGGTCGGGTAAAGTGTTGTTGGGTTTTTCTGGAAATTCTCAGTAACACCACGGAGTTTAGAAGTGCCCGGTAAATGGCAATAGGCTCGCTTCCATATTACATGGGACTAAATAACGGCATCAGCGAAATTTGGTTGAAGATAATAAATAGTACATCTCTGCCTAATATGTATGGAATACAGACAAAGTGGTTAGCCGATGGGTTTAAGTCCGATGGTCGAACATTCGTATATGCGTTAGAATTGATGTAAACTCTCATAGTGCGATTCAGGTTATTTTGGCGTCGCTTCACTTCGATAGATGGCGCTTCACTTTTTGTCATGTTGCGAGTAATAGTCGCTTCAAAGTTTTCAATCTTACCAGATGAGGCTGGAATTTCATCTATTTTAATGGTGCTGTCTTAAGTGTGGTGCGGCGTTAAGTGTGCTGTAACAAAGCATCTTTGTTATGTTTATGTAATATCTATCCAGTTCCTTGCTTTAGAGAGCGAATTTGGCTAATTGCAAGTACTTTACATTATAACATACAAAATTAATGTCTTTAATTATCGGTCCTTAGGAAGATAGTCACACGACAGCACCATTAAAATAGATGAAATTCCAGCCTCATCTGGTAAGATTGAAAACTTTGAAGCGACTACTACTCGCAATATGACAAAAAGTAAAGCTCCATCTATCGAAATGAAACGACAACAAAATAACCTGAATCGCACTATGAGAGTTTACATCAAATCTAACGCATCATCGGACTTTAACCCGCCAGGCTGACCACCTTGCCTGGTCGGAAATATCCTTAATTTTCAATGAAGGAACACCATACCTCGTTCCTCCACAACTTCTTTTATGATGAAAGAATAAGCATGTTGTTAAAGTCAAAATGAATGTGCGCTAACCTTTAAGGTGATTGTAGGTCTTAGACGGTGAGCTCATGGGCGTTTGACCTCTTTAGCTAAATTGATATTTTATGTAGGTACCTACGTGTCCGGATTTGCTTAAGCTTTTCCGGTTATTAGGTACAAAGGGTATAGATAAATACAAAATGTTCTAAGAATATATGTATGTTTCTTACGAAAATTACATAGGAATAATATATATAGGTATACCAAAGTATATCTGACTGTTCAGAATTGAGAAAAAGATTAACCGACGAGAGAGAGAGAGAGAGAGAGAGGGAGAGAGATTTAAATGATAAATTAGTTAAATGAGTTTGTTTCGAATTAAATGCATTTCTTTTCAAAGATAGTCATACAAAATGCCGACGCCATCTAGTTTTAAAAAAGACGTGTAAAAGTGATTCAAAAATCCCAGTTGCAAAATAAACTATTTTTATTCAATTTTATTTCATTTCAATGCAATAATGAGGGCATTAAAAATGTTATATATTGATACATTAGTTAAATACGATACAAGATTGTGGCGTTGTTAATACAGTTTTTTAAACCACTAATGTGGCAAATGGCTATGTTATGTAATGTGGCAAACAAGTATATGGCCCACCTGATGGTAATCGACTGCCGTTGCCTATGGACTCTCGCATTGCCGACTCTGTATAAACCTCTTCACTCCCTGTTTGAATAACCTCACGCTGTAGCCTCTTGGCTTTTCATAAGAGGCTTCTGTGATTTCTTATTAGTCAGCAAAGTAAGAAGTGAATGCAATGCGACTGATATTTAATGAAATGATCATGATGAATTCAACCAACACATTTGTCCTCAGAAACAGTCTAAAACAAGGGTTAAAGGCAGGTGTTAGAACACCTGTTGTACTGTCTATTAATGTGCGATGACCTTTCCAAGCCTTTTTACAATTTAACACACACATTTCTTTGTGAGAGACCTTTGGAAACATTGTAGATACACCTGTTAGTATCGTATTTGTTTTTGCCGTTTGACTATTTTGGTTATATCCATGTTTTATGAAACCTAAAATTATTGACATTATTTTGATTTTGTATAATCTAAAATTGATCATACTTACTCAACGAAGAGGAAAAAGAGAGTTCAGTAAAATAAAATTCTGTAAGAAAGAAGCGAATTTTTTTTAAGAAAAAAATACAAATCATTTATTTGAATAAAGAACTTTTTGTAATAAATAATTCGTACTGCTGCATTCTGCTAAAATAGAGCTTCAAAAATAACTAGGTTGTTCTTTTTGAAGCCCTATTTCATTTCGAAATAAATGTGGGACTACATCTGATATTTCATTTATCGCCACAAATTCCCTGAAGCCACTTGATTCAATACTAAAATGCCTTGAATTACGTAAACAGACAATCCTAAGTCTCGAGACAGATTCGTCTCAGTCGCCATTTTGTTTTATTTATACCCAGATTGCTTTAGCGACAAATCTAGGTTTCAATGTCATCTGACAGGTTCCGACTTGATACTTTTTTAACATTTTTAGGTCATATTGAGTGCTTAGATTAACTAATCTAAGTATAATACGGCTTCAAGTTGGAAACAATAGGATGGTAATGTTAAGAAATATAGAACTGTAATTAAGAATTAACTGGATGCGTTCGTTCAAAACTGGCCAGATACAGCACGGGATCGCGAGAAATGGCGAAAAGGGAAGGTGGCCTTTGCCCAAGAGTGGGACAGCATAGGCTTTTAATAATAATAATAATTAAAGAAGTCATACATTTTAATAAGTGTTTATCAATAAATTAGCGGAACTATTATATCTTAATCCTAACTATTTAATATTATAAATGCGAAAATAAGTTTGTTTGTGTGTTTGTTACCTTTTCACGCCTAAACCGCTGAACCGATCATCATGAAATTTTGCATATACGTCATATATATGTATATATGACGTATAGGCAAAAGTCAGGGGTACAAAAAAGGACATAGGGTACCTTTCATCCAGAAAAAAAAACACTGTTCCCGAGGGAAAGAACAATAACTTTCAACAGTCACAATTGCTTTAGGACGCTAGATGGCGCTGCGTGTGACCCGAAAAATGCACGGGTTCGTAATCAACGCGGGCGAAGCCGCGGACGGAAGCTAGTTAAATATATATTTTAAAATAACCTGTATCACATAATTTTATTCGCACAATTATACAAAATTGTAGCGGTGTCGCAAATAATTCAATTAATTATATTCTTTTTTCCGCGAAAGAGTTGGTGGAAATTACTATTTAATAGAATTTTCATATTTATTTGTTTTTTTTTTAAATGTGGCCCTACATCAACAGTCATTCCTGCGCTCCTTCCTGGTTAGGAAAACTGCCAACACTACACACAAACGACTGTCGTACCGTCCTCGCCGGCGAGGCCCGTCGCGAAGGCCCGTTCATTCTCCACCCCGACCCTTGCTCGAGCCAGCCCGCGCTGAGCCAGTAGTAATAAATCAAATGTCCCTTCATAATCACAATCAGATCCAGCAAGTCCTCTCTTGTCTGTCCCCCAGCAACGCCCTAAGCCGAGGTTCGAGTCCCACTATGAGACAACCTTAGCTGTGTTGCTTAATATTATTTAATTTTCTCGGCTGGAGGCCCTTCTGGTCTCGCCATTTGCCCGGTTCAGCAGTAAAAGCTCCCTGAGCTAACTGCGTGAGACAACTCAAAAAAAAAAAAAGAAACAGTCCTGTAACGTGGCCGAAGAATATTCACATGCAAAAATACCGAGAGCCGGAACTAATATGTAGATCATACATTTGTTCCGTGCGGCAATTGAGCCCGCGACACGTAGAGCGGCGGTCGATCGCTGCCGTGAAATATCTTCAATACTGCAATATAATTAGCGCCTGCGCAACTTTTTACAATAACTGTAGTTAATCAACGTTTCCTCTTAGAAAATATGAATATCATTGTTATTGATGGAACCTCCCAATCGATTAGTTTAAACTGAATAGTCATTGTGTTGGTTATGTACAGTTCATATTGATTCCTATTAGATTTTTTGTCGACAAGGACACGCAAGGACGTGTGGTAATTGTATTTCTAACGTGTCGAGTTGTGAATGGGTGTCAGTATCCGCCTGTGGTGTGTGTGACGTTCTGATTCCGAGAAAAACAGAAACACCTAGGAAATATACTTCAGCGACTGGGTTGGCGCAGTGGTTGAGCGATCGACTGCTGCACTACGCGTCGCGGGTTCGATTCCCGCACGAAACACTTTTTGTATGACTTACAGAGTACAGACAGTTGTTGTTGTGATTAGAAAACAATAATGTGCCTCGGGACATAATGAGACTGTTAACTTACAGTTTAACTGAAATAAATAAATAAACCGTGGTATAGACATTTCACATAATTGTCTTACACGATAACTTTTCATCGTTTTGAATGTCAATAAGACTTCAGGAGGATGAAAATCGTCCTTGAATATACTACATATATTATAATAATGACATTTTTAACATAAAATGTAACCAAGATCTGTTATTAACAAATAACATTGTATTCAACATCAAACGCCACAACAGTCCCAAGAAAAATAACGTAACAGGCTCTGAGTAGAATCCTGAAAATCTCACACAAATAACAGGAAATTGCTTTTATAGACAAAAGAAGTTTAGTTTCTACTCAACTGTGATAAACTGGGGGTAGATTGTAAGTGACGGCTCCATCTGTTAACAACTTTGTTGCTGCTCGTACATTGGTTAATTATACTTCTGATTAGGAGTTCATCCTACTAATATTATAAATGTGAAAGTTTGTGAGGATGGATGGATGGATGGATGGATCTTTGTTTTTCTTTCACGCCAGAACGGCTGAACGGATCTGGATGAAATTTGGCACAGGGATAGATTATAGTCTAGAGTAGCACATAGGCTTTTTATCCCGGGAAAATGAACGGTTTCGTAAACCACGCGGGCGAAGCCGCGGGCGGAAGCTAGTTATTTATATAACAACATAACATAACATAGCATCACGCCTGTATGCCTTGAAACATGTTCTAATATACACCCATGTTTCGCCGATGCCGTTATTTAGTCTCATACAGCCAACGTTTCCATACTAACAGAAAAATTTTATAACATTTTACCCGACCTAGCTATCGAACCCAGAACGTTACGCTGAAACAGTACCTGTATCACGAGTTTTCTTACTATTTACTATCATAGTAAAGTAAATTTTCATGATAGCGATTTTAGTTCTTAACCTGGTTACATTAGGGATTAGAGTCGCTTATGTGACATATGTGTCATAGTTAAGTTTTGATTTACTATTTACGATATTATAAAGATGTCATGTTAGCGACTCTAATCCCTAATGTAACCAAGTTAAGAACTAAAATCGCTTGCATAAAAATTTACATTTACTATGAAAGTAAATAGTAAAAAACTCATAATAGAGGTACAGCCGCGCTAGGTACGTTGATTTTTTTATTACTTTGTTTTGCGTATAACCAAAAATTCTTAATGTAAAATTCTAACTAAACCTGTCTTCAAAAACCCGACAATGTCTAAAAGCCTAATACGTCGATGCGTTGGTGCTCGGCGGCGCGTAGCACTCACAAAAGGGCGGGCAGCGCCGGCGCCGCACCGCGCTACTTACGCGTTACGCTCCGCGCTTGCGCACCACTACGTTACTGTGTCTCCTGCATATAATACTTGTTTACTTGGAGGTATATTTGTGAATGACTGTAAGTGTTATATAATACAGGGTAGGATATACGTAGTTTTCTCGTGTCCAGTTGATCTCAAAATTATTCTACCCCCACTCTTCCCCTATTCGACTCTCTTGTTATAAGTTTCCATGAAACTTAGCCTCGCAGATCGATTGTGCTATAGTTATAGCGACGAGCTCAGCTAAACAAACTCAGTGTAGAACGTATTTTAAGATTGTCTGACTTTTATAACTTTTCCAACGCGATTGATTCACAATATCCTTCATATTTAAAAAAGCAAAAAGGCAATTTAACTGCTTAATAATTAGTTCTCAGCAATTTCTGATAAATGGAATAAAAATACGCTACTTCTAGGTAAACCTTCTTAGTGCTTAGGTAACGTTACTAGAGCTTTGCGGTTTTTAATTAGGTCGAACGGACGGTGCAAGACGATAATTGAAAAATTTCATTCGATACCACCCTGTATTGCATAACGCTGGACATCACACACGCGACTTTTTGTCGAAAAGTCGTGATGAAAACATTTGATAAGTACGTTTTCTTTAATTTAAGAACTCGGCTCTTGTCGGTGGAGCCATCGCCAGTGCTCTCTATCCTCTGCCTTTGTTTTGACCTCTTGATACGACTCTACCCGTACTTTCTCCTTCACTTGTAGTTCAAAGCTTCGTCTAGATCATCCCCTTCCTCTCTTTCCATAAATTTTCCTTCTAAAACTGTCTTGAATAAGTGATCGTGTCGTATCAAGTGGCCAATCATCTTTCCTCTCCTATTATCTATAGGTAGTAACAAATCTATAAGAAGAGAATTTTCCATATACTGAACATGAGTCTACTTTCAGTGTGCACAAATCATCATAAAAATGCTTCCCAATATCTATAAAATTCTAAATAGATACATTAGAAACTCCATTTCTGCATTTATTGTAACACATCGCCGTTTATAGTCGTATCGTGAACAGCACGCTTTACAAATTTGCATATTAAAATTCCACGAACAATATTTATGGCTCAAAGAAAAACTACACTGGTCACACAGTGACGGATGTTTCGCAATAACTAACATTTATTAGTAAAATCGTGTTTTTTTTTTCAATTGATCTAATAATCAGGGAACTTTGAATGGCTTTAAATGTACGTTTAAGTTTTCTATTTCTGCGTATTCACTTTGATTAGTTGTCGAAGTTTTATGGCTTGCTTTAAATTAGTTTTGCCGTGCGGTCCTGGCAGAAAATAGGACAACTCATTACGTGTTATTGGTCTCGTAAGAGGCGAGTAAGGTATTCTTGGGGACTGTTTATGAGAACCTATACTTAGTTATATGTGATGATTTGTTATTTTTAGTATAGCCTCAATTCATTTTTATTTTGATAGGCAATTTTTCTCTTTTTCTGTACTCTACAGAAAATAATACTGTCTCATTGGTTTAGTTGTTGCAAGAGCGACTGCTGAGCGTGAGGTCCTGGATTTAATTTCCGGGTTGGTCAAAATGTTATTTGGTTTTTCTGTATAGAAATTCTCAGCAACACGAATTTTGGAACTGTGCCCGACTGAGGGTAATAAGCTCGCCCCCTATTACATGGGACTTAATTACAGCATCGGCGAAATGTGGGTGCACAATCGTCCAATTCTGCATTTTAAAAAAAATTAATATGTTGCAGTCATTCATTACAAAAAAACAGACAAACAACTATATTTATATGTCATCTTATGACACATCTATCATAAATTTAAACATTACTCTTTATCAATTTGTCCACCCAACCATCAGTCATACATTCAGCCGTTTAAAAAAACTAACACAGGCAGCTAATACCATAGATTTAGAATGTAAAGATGAACAATGACAGCTTGTAGGAGATACCGAAAAATAATATGCATATGTGTTAGTGACTGATATGTCAGATGAAAATAGGGTTGTGTATTTGCATTGTCAATATAGTATAGTATCGATAGATTAAATCTTGCCCTAATGAATAGAGGTATATACGCTACTAATTAAATCCTCTTATTGTAAATTAATAAACGGATAAAATAATTTTATTTATGAAAATACAAAGAGTATTAAAAAATATAATAATAATTTTAAGATGATGTTGTATGCAGCATACAGATAAGTATAGTACAAAGATTTAACCTTGTGGTATCCACTAGTCACAGTTTTGTGCACTGATAATGATAAAGAAATGTATGATATTACCATAGCTAGTTCCCTTAGGCCCGAATACTTAATAATCAGATAAAAATCTATCGACATTTTATCGATATCCGTGAAGTCATTTCTACGGTCAACCCTAGCGTAAACATACATTTAAATATTTACACTAAATATTATTTATTTCTTGTTTTATCTACAAAATATTACCACGTATCGGAAGAAAATCTAATATACTATGGTAAAATTTGTTTTCTCGGCGAATTAATACTAGTACGTACACAAAATATGGTTTCAAAACGTACGATGAAAAAATCACATTTACCTGTGAAACGTGTAATTATTTGGATTATTTCTCTATGTTACGTTACAATTAGCAAAAGAAACATGACATTATGACTGCCGAAATATCACTTATCGCCAATAATTGCACGATTATTTTATAAATTCATAAAATATATTTGACACTTAAGCAAGGGAAAGGATAGATACCGATCCTTCAAAAAAAAATTGTATCATACTGACATTAACATCTGTCTCTTTCTTTCTCGTGTAGTGTTCATATGATATAGATATCTCTTTTCCACGCTTTGTTGGTCTTTTAGCGTAAGCGAAATTCTAAGTCTATGGCTAATACAACAACAAAAAAAGAAACAAATCAATTAAAAAAAAAGAACGCACTCAAGCGAACGCTCATTCATTTCAAATAAAAGACAGTCGCCATTTACATGTCTACACGGACAGGTTATGACACCGAGAAATGAACAAGTACCCGCCGATTCGCAATCCAATATAACTGATTACTCGTTTGTCTCAAAGACAATACAACAGCCGTCTGGTTAGCCTATCACAAAGACATTAGCTGTTAAAATGATAGATGACTGCTACTTAATGATTATTCGCAGTTTATAACAGTTGTGAAGTGACTAGGTGATGAAATAGCGGTGTAACAGTTAATGTGGTGTGTTAGGCATAATATGCGCTTTTATAATGCTAAATGAGATTAGGACTATAGTTTAGCTAAAAGTTTTTACCCCACTAAACATGAGTGTACGCCATTAAAAATAGACCTCCTCACGTGGATAACACGTGAAGAGTAGGATTTAACTAATGGGTAGTTCTCCACAGGGTAAACACACTATTCATCTAGATTCTAGACATTTGGAAAGGGTCTGCAAAGGCACAGCTACGTAAAATAAAATAATAATAATTTGTGAATATTGTTTGAATTATTTTTTTTTTCGTAAACTAAATTATTAACGACAAACTACCCTATGATTGTGTAAGGAATAGTTTATGCTATTCGTAAGAATTTATTTATAATATATAATAACTTTTTCAAACATTTTAGACTAATGCTCTAATTCACAATAGTATTTTCGAACGTTTCTGTCAAACCATCCTTCAAGTTGTGACTATCAACTTTCTTCATACCAGTAACACATCAACTTCGAACATTATAACTGGCGTTCAAACTTCAAAGCAAGAGGAAGGTTTGCAAAACAGCGTTGCGCCACAGAACGATCTCGCCGCATTCTTCGGATGTCAGCCTTGACGGGTGAACATCGGCGGTTCGTTACGAATGCACTTTTAGAGACACCCGACGTGAAGGCAAACAGCAATCGTACGCAGACCTTAGTAAAAACAATTCTTGTTCTACTTTAGGATCTAAACATAACAGAACATTACGCCTGTATTCCCCGAAGGGTTAGGCAGAGGTTTATTATTGTACACCCACGTTTCGTTCGTCCCATGCAATAGTGAGCGAGCCTATTGCCATCTACCAAGCTATTCCATCTCTAGGCCGATTAAAACGAAAGGAAACAATTTCCCAATGAATTCTAAAAATCCTGTCATTACACCGACTTTTTTTTATTATCTGGACTGAAACCTACTTTTAAAAAGCCCCAAATTTTATTGTAAAAATAAATGTGTTTAGTATGCATGAAGGTCCGTGATGACACATTAATTTACGCATTGTTGGGTGTCAAAGGCACGTGTTGGCATCATTATAACACAATAATGTAACAACATGAATTAATGAAGTCGCGTAGGTAGGCGTTCCGTCTCTAGTAGACGCGTTATTTTAATTTTAAAAAAGTACTTTTGTGAACAAGTTATTAAAATAACAGGGTCCATTATTTTATTGTGTCACACAATGACGTCTTTTCCATAGACTTAGAATTTCGCTTACGCTAAGTCTTTTCAAATATTTGTTCGCTTATTGCTTACCAGCATCCATACCAAAAATTGTATCCTTTTATGTAAAAACTCTACAGTACTTTGCATACGCTTTCAACTTTAGTTGTTTGAATTGGTATAGTTTACTATCCACACTAACAATCTAATAATAATAATCCTCAAACTGATTTCGGCTACGGCGATTAATATCCTAATTTTGAGAGCATGGCGACACATCACAGTACCATCCACAAAGTTATATGTCAAGCTGGAAGTCGGTCGAATTTCTGATGATCTGATCACGTGTCTCGCCTCCTGCTGTTCTCAAATTTTGGTACGTTTTCTTGCACACGACGTCGCCATGCGGGACGGTCTGCAGCCGACAACTCCTATCGAGATGGTTCGATATCGCATTTCTTCGTCAGTCTTCTCTGAACATCTTTAAAGTGAAGGAACTGGCCAACGCGTTTTAGCGTACCAAGTTTTATTTCAGAAAAGAAAATGCATTTCGGCTTTCTCCCTTCGGACATTCGAGATAGATGCTCACTTAACTATCACCCACCATTGTTGGACACAGGCCGTTCCTGATCTCCAACGATAGGACCACCGACATCCAGTCATCATGAGAAAGGTGAGTTTGATGTGAGCTGGTGTACGAACTCACTACCACTCCATAACCCTACGGATTCCTTAACAGATCTTAGTAACCAAAAACAAGCATATAGTATACTTTCAGCTATAGGAATAGCTGCTTTTCCACTCTCCCTGGCAAGACGTATTTTAGGTATAACATGAACTTCATTTGTCTTTACTTGTTTGCACGAGTCCCTCATATGTGCCAATCGGTTCAAGGTCTTAAGGTCGTCTTATTGCATGACGATGTGTCCGACTTCAATAGGCTATCTATGAATATTTAATACTCTAAACTTATATTTAATAACCGACTCAATATTAAAAACAATTGTCAACAAAATCATTTATTGTTACTGCTTCACAACAGCGTTCGCGCAACACTAATTAACCTATCGTCAAACAAACATTGCTAGTAAAACACTAAACTCTATTGTCAAGTACATCTTCACAATAACCGTTCGCATAAAAAAAACCCGCGTGTCATCCGCACCCACGTGACCCGGCCAAGGTCTTCAGTAAACTTGTTAGAAGTTCCCCCCACCTCCCCTCACCCCCTCATTGAGCCCTCATTATGTAAGACTTCGTTGCAAGCGTCCTACCATAACAATGCATTCTGAGTCATGACACATGGCTGCTATAACAAGATCTGTTACATTAAACAAGATATTTGCATAGTCAGTTCTCAGTATACTGGTGTGTGATCTTCAGTCGTACAATCTTACGTTTACATACAAAACCTTGGATATTAAACTCTAAGTTTAGGTAGTAAGAGTGGGTTTGTAAGCAAATTTAGTGCGTAGGTGGATGCAGCGTGCGTAAGATCGTAACTGTTGATGCGTAAAATGTAGAAATAGGTACACAATATGGTACCGAATGAATAATGCGGTTAAATACTACACGTTTAGAAATTTGGCTGAGATAAGTCTAGTTTATAGACTAGTACATTATTTAAGAACCTGAGAAGCGAGAAGTATAGCATATATATATAGCATGTTCTCTAAGGACCAAATAAACCAAGATTGTAAGGACCAAATTTCAAACCCACGTTGCAACGGACTGCTTTGAGGCAACTTAGTTGCTCAGTATAAAGTGAGTCATATAAAACACTGTACCGTCCACAAATAACCCATGTGTACTAGCATAATATCTGAAAAGAGATTCTCGGGAAAAGAACAAGAGTAACCGAGATATCTTACAGAGACTACAAGCTGAATTGGCAGTGAGGCATTCTGGCACAGACGAGACGAGTCTATGAAAGGAGACTGTAGTGGATGAAATGGAATCAGCTGCCTTTTAAGAAACTATTAAGATTTTAATTTAGGGGCAAGTGTGCGTTACTTGACCCGGGTTCGATTCGATTCAGGTTCCCGCTCCGAAGAAATATTTGTAAGACCTACAGATAGTTGTACTGGTCTGGCTGTTTATGCATGTGAATATTTGTAAACGCACCCACGATGCAGAAATTAGTACTAGTATGGGGCAATGTTTTAAAACTATTAACTAGTTATTTACTGACAGATAGCGCCATTTGTGGAGTTAGTTATTCTTCTTTTTCCCTGCTTTTACACTGGAAAGATCTGAAGGGTGGGCGTAGAGTCTTGTATTCCTAACATCATGAAGTCAGTTAATGAGAACCAAGGGTTCAGTTCTATGTATATTCTTTAACATTATTCTATTTCCAAACGAAATAGCAGTAAGTTGTGTAGCACAAATCATACATTCACTTAATTAATCGGTATGTGTGCTAAGTGCCGGTGAACGCAATTCACTCAAAGGTTACAATTACAATATTTTGGCTTGCGCGCACGCATGCGTGTAATATATTGACGGTTAGTGGAAATGTTAGTTGGAACTTGTGTTAATTTACTGAGCAAGCTGCGATACAGCTTGCTGGACAATGGTCACTTGCAAAAAAGTGTATGCTCATGCGCAGCCACCACACTGCGCAAGCGGATTGGTGTTCTCAGATCCACCTTCTCCTAATATGTGACGAGTATAGTTATATTAATAAGCAACTGAGCTGCTAGGGAAGATTTTAGAGCTGAATGTTCCATTATAAAAAAATGCAAATTAGTAAAACATCTGGTCCTTATACCCCTAAGTGTTTATAGTTACAGTGTAATAGGAAATATTGTGTTTACTATTTCGTTCTTCTATAGGACTTAAATGTTATTGGATGGATGGTACAGCAACATCTGATTACCCCTTCAAGAAATACAAGTGTGATGTTATAACGAAAGTAATATTTATATCTGCACAATTTATCGCTTTGTATATCAACGAATCACGCGAGAAAATTACGAATGTATTATATTTAAATACGGCCAATGAGTTTCCTAACAAACATTGGTACCGTAGTCTGTCCAATACTAACTTTAATTGCACGTTATCTTACAAAACTGACCGGTCGGAGGTAGTACCTACTAGTTGGATTTATTAATGCATGTAAATTACACTTGTCATTTGTTTTTGAATAATTTTATTGGCAATACACGGGTATAACATTGTGTAATCGTTCGTAGTGCCTAGTGTTTGGTTGGAGAAAATCTACGGGATGATTGCGCTTTGCAATGCTACTGCGTCTGCGCGGGACTTTGATTGGTCTACCGCGGAATTTGTCAGTTCAGCTAAAAAGAAGTCTACTTCATGGATAGTCTCTTCTTATAGAGATTTTCTTGACTTAAGTTTCGACTGATTTCAACCAATTTTGCATTTTGATGGTTCAGGGTAATATATGTAACTAGCTTTTGCCGACGGCTTTCGCTCGCGTTAATTTAGAATTTCATAATCAATTCGGGTTGTACTCTGCTTGCGAAAGACACGTGGCGCCATCTATTATCATAAGAACGTTATTGTTGTTTTCCTCGGGAAAAGTACTTTTTTTCGGGATGAAAGGTATCCTATGTCCATTTCTGTACACCTGACAACGTATATGCAAAATTTTAGGATGATCGGTTCAGTGGTTTAGGCGTGAAAAGGTAACAAACAAACAAACTAACTTACTTTCGCATTTATTATATTAGTTAGGATGTCATACTACTAGCATTCTGAGAAAAATTGTAGTGTATTTTTACATTATAACTAAATAACTACCTCGTCGGTCTAGTGGTCGCAACCGCAGCTGCTGACCGTGAGACTGGGTTCGATCCTTGGGGCCGGCAAACCAAAATTGGATAATTCATTCAAGAAAGAAATTTAGTAGACGCCCACAGTTTGGTATTTTGCCCGGTACATTGCACTTAATACTTTGGACTTAATACAAGCATCAGTGAAAAGTGAGTGTACATATACATACAATAGTACACCTCTGCTCAACTCCTTGGGGAATACTGGCGTGATGCTATATATTCTTTCAAAGTCGATATCGTTGCCAAGAAATATTTTAGGTATTCTTCTCTTCAATAAGTCTAGAGACACTTTGAAATGTTTCTACATCAACATTTCGACTTTTGTTACTTTTAGATTTCAAGTGATTCCATATGGATTTCAGTGAAGTGACAAAAGTTATTTCGCGCGAAGAGCTAGATATTTTTATTCAATTGAAAATATCATTTTATGAACGAGAATGTTTATAGTAATATGTATTATTATATCTTAGTAAAATTACTGCGTAGAGTTCTGCTATTTATTTTTGTTAACGTTGCACCACACTAGCAATTCTCCTATATCATTTACAGTTTTCAAATATACCTACATCTCATTTGACCCATACAAATATTTGTACCATACGTTGTTGATTGACTTTGTAATCAATCACGCCACTGCGCCGACCGTACCGTCTCCATTTACAAATTTGATTATTCAAAGATCACGATTACCCTCAAAGGCCATATCCTTGGGGGGTGGGGGTTCTTTCCAATCTCTTCTTCATAAAACTAACCCATAATTTGGAACCGTTCACCTAGAATTTCGAGTTTTTACCAAGGTTGAGTAAAAATGCAAAACCTACGTTAATTTTGATACATAAATGGGAAGTTTGTTGTAAGTTGCGCTGCTATTGAGAATATCGATATGAAAAACCTTTATAACAATTAGCCAGACTTAGGAATCAAATCCAGGATCTCACGCTCAGCAATCACGCTTGCGACCAATATGCGAAGCAGTCAGTGATGATTGGAAACATAGCTTGACAAAAACGGATGTATTTTCTGTGTCATGGCCTCTCGTGGATTTAGAAGCCCGAAACCACTGCTAAATAGGAGCCTTGAAGGTAGTAATCACTTACATGCGCAAGGTTAATGTCACCTAGAACTTCCTAAAGACTGAACATTACCTGAAACAAAAAACAACCTTGATGAGTCTATTAGCTTTGGAAGGAATCTCCTTCATTCGCCTTTTGATTACACGAGAATAATGTCATTACTAAACAACACAAACATTACATAAATCTACGCCTGTATGCTCCGAAGGGTTAGATCAAAAGATAATTTTTTGATGTCGATATTAATTGACTTCTTAGTTTCATGTAATTGCCTATAATCTATCGGGTGTAATCCCAAACTACAACCACATACTGTTCATTTTCTTAGAGATCTTTCTCTCTCTCATACCTTACGTTCAGCTATGCTTGTAATCAATTAATTAGATTCCTTTTCTTCCTTTTATTCCGGTTCTATCATAAGTTTTTAGTGGATTATGTTGCCCTAGCAAATTTATTAGTCGTCATTAAAAAACTGAACATGCAGAGTAAAGAAATAATCTTGACAAGGCCCAAAAACCACCAAAGCGAACAAGAGACGATCAAATAGCCCAAAAGGACACAAAATTTTGAACGAAAATTTGAAACGCCTAAACCCTTGGGGCATCCCACAAAATTCCTTTATCCAAAATTCCACAAGGCACCTTACAATCCATTTCTTTTTGCTCATACATTTTTCCATAACAATAACTCCCAATTGCTCAATGAATACTTGAAACCACTTGGTAGTCAATGTAAGAAGATTCGGGTTTTCGTTAATTAGTAAACTTCTCAAAGGAAAAGTTGGACATGCGCAGAATTCAGAGGAATCAAGTGGGTTGTTATTATTCATCGCTGACTTTATAATTTGTTTAGGAACGTCAACTGGAGCTATGGAAATTTCTAAGGAAAAAATATTCTGAAACTTGAGGCGGGTAAACAGATTAGGTTTGGTTAGTCCTCGCACGCAAAATACCCCCAATTTCATCACTCTCTCGTTTTTGTTTCTTGTTCGCTCAATTTTTACAAGGCATACTTTGATGGGTGAGCATGAAACAAAATGTTCGTTCGTCATTCCTAGCCTACTTTATCTCTGTCCATGATTATTGTACTCTTATATTCGGATTAAATTTGTCCTGTCCGTGTTTTTCGCATGAGAATAACTGCCACAGTAGAAAGATTCGGACCAGAGGACCAATCAGCAAAAATCGCAACCGGGCTGACTGTCCAAGGAATAGAGGACGAACATAGGTATTTTTACTCGAAGAAACTGTTACTGTGGTGCTCCTTAAAAGTGGGGGACAAGTACCATAAGGAATGCTTGGTACCAAGTGAATAAAAAATGACACTCACTACTGTTACATTGAAAAATGTTTAGATATCTTGCGTGAGACTACGAGCTAACTTTTCTTTGTAATCCATCAATCCATTCAGTTTAAAGATGTCCTTCAAATTAGAAATGCGTCATAAAACATTGACGGCATTTTGGTACCTAAGAGCCACTCCTCGATAACTATCAAAATCATCACCACTTAATAACGATCTAAATGATAAATCCAAGATTAGCATATTGTGTAGCCGGGCCGGTAAGCCACGTCAAATGTCACTTGCTTCCACGCCAGTCAATGTGTTACAAATTATATAATTTGTACGCTTATTTCGATAAATCGCCCACACTACAATTTAACTTAAGGTAAAGTGTTTGAATAATAAAGTACAAAGTGCACCGTATATGGAGAGATAATTGAAGATTAGAAGTTGTTAATGGTTGTTTAATCGGTTGTTAGTCATAGGTTATTTGAAGTGGTAGAACCGGGCTATTTTTTTTTTTTTTTTAGTTTATTTCTTTCAGTCTTAGCAAATTATTGCTCATTGATATTTAGAGCGACGTGATACCATGAACTTAGAATCAACATTAACGTTTTTTATAATAAAGTTAGACAGTATATGGAGCGTGTTACTGTGTATTCAAGTAAAGCGCAGATACCCTTTAATAATATTTTTATGTCATGAATTTATTTCGTGATGAAATTTCATCAGGCTTCCTCGTAACTGACTAGACTTTTCAATTTAAATTACCAAAGTTAGTCCCTAATGCTCTCAGTCACAGATCTCCAATGCAAATTTCGATCTCCTCCAACTAAACTTCAATTAAACAACCTCTACATTATCGTTCGTCACCATCGCAACCTTTAACTTAACCTACACTTCAAGCCTTCTAATGGGTACAAGCAGATATACAGGGCCGTAAAATAATAATAAACCAACGCCCTTTTCTAAGAACTTAAACAGAGAGAGGGCCGAGGTCCTTCACATTTTGCGCAACAGGTAAAACAAACATGCTCATTGCAGCCACAAAACTCTTAACAAAATCCTATGGAGTTCAACATAAGGTTGATAATTGTGTGGCAATTAGTTTTGTGCACGCACACGATTGTGTTACTGCTGTAATATTTTTCGATGACATTAATAAAGATTATGGGGATTAGTTAGGGACTGGGATGACATCAACATAAGGCGGTAATCGATTTAGACAATATTCGTGCGGATAAATATTAAATTGTTTCTTTGTTCGTTTATAACGTAAGGCTTATTGAGCCGGAACTAAAGGGAAACAAAGAAGCTAGGTAGAAAAAAGCTAGATCCTTTGAAAAAATGAGGTTTGTTTAACTCAGAGATGAGCCAAACCTTTGCAACTTGGGTCCCTTCACAAATACTCGGATAGCAACCAGTCTCTAAAACAAGGACAAAAATTAAGGACGGTAACTGACGGTGTTTAAGAATGGCGATATGGTTGCGTATTTTTAGTTTTACAAGAAGTTTTCCTGTTACGGATAAATATCAGGTGCCGATAGGAAATCGCTATGTTTACCGATCGGAAATTTCCAAGTTTTGTAGTTCATCTTAGTTGTGAAAGGGTTTTATGAAACCAACGTAAACTTTCTGTTACTTATGTCGTAAGTCGCAAATTGAATGTTTCAACACAATTTCAAATAAAAATAATCATTATTTGGAACGTTCCTAACTCAAAAATTTTGAAACAATATTTTGCACCAAGTCCTTCTATTACACCGTAGTAGTCATATTAATATATGTTCATACTGTATTTTTTTTTAAGTAATTGATGTGAAATAAAATGAGCCAAACGAAGGAAAAGGTTGCCGTCGTGTCGTATAATGAGGTAAAGGAGACTGCACTGGAGAGATAACAAATGGAAAAAAACTTCATGAGTTACACCGACAAGAGCAAGGCTGATAATAAGAAGAATTGAAATGAAAACACAATTGATATCAATCATGAATATGGTAGAAAAAAAAGACAATAAATGCAAATTCTATTGAATATATATTATACAAACCTTTCGTGGAACTCGACAACGATATGAATAATACACGTCAAAAGTAATATGCTACGCGAATATTGTATGAATTTGTATGAAATTAGAAAGCAGATAATGTTTGAATGAAATCGTGTACGTTGTTTTATTATAACAGTAAGTCACAAACAGTTGAAAGACAAGTTCAATGTAAATTTGAATGGAAAAAGAACTTGCACATTTTTTTATAATCTATATAATAAAAATGAATCGCCAAATGTGTTGCTAAGCGCATAACTTCCGAACGGCTGCACTTATTTGGCTAATAATTTTTTTGTTGTGTTTGTAATTGTCAGGAGAAGGTTTTTATGTAAGATTTTTTTTGGAAAATTCACCAGAAACGCCGGAAATTTGAATGGTATTTTGGTATGAAATTTTTGATTTTGTTCATTAGTAAATTGCACCTGTGCGAAGCCGGGGCGGGTCGCTAGTGGAAAATAAAAATGTTTTGTCGATAACATAATTGGAATCTAAAAAAGCATCACATAAATAACTATAATAATAGCAGTAACATGCTATTAAAATGCTACATGACTAAAATATAGGAATTAATATATATATATAGCAGTTTGTTAGAGAATATATTATTATCTTCATATAATATACGTTGACGACGTGGTGGCTAAGTGATTAGCTTTCTGCACTACGTGTCGCCGGTTCGATCCCCGCACGGAATCAATATTTGTATGATCTACAGATAGTTGTTTCGTGTCTGGTTGTGTTTACATGTGACATGTGTGTTTGTAAACTGTACCCACGTTACAGGAGAAATCCTAGTATTAAAGGTTTTTTAAGTTTCTTTCTATTTGGAATATCAGTTTTATCTGTCTGTTTCATAATATCTTATCCTGAAAGATGAAACTATCTGAAAGCAATCAGTCATCCCGTTAATATTTTGCTAAATAAGCAACTGCAAACCTAATCGCTAAGAGTGAGGGCCTGACTTCGATTCGTAAATCGCTATCGACTTTTCTGTTAGGACATTCTCACTAGACTTCAAAGTAGCCTTTCCACTTATATTGTAGGTGCTTAATGACAGTCTTGGCGAAATATGACTTGTTACACAGAACCTAACCCTTGAAGAAATACAGTTGTCCTATATTTTAAAGACAATAGAATATTGAAAGAAGAAAAAGCAGTTACTTTGAAGAACAGTACCGCTATAACGAGTTTTCTTACTATTTACTATCATAGTAAAGTAAATTTTCATGATAGCGATTTTAGTTCTCAACTTGGTTACATTAGGGATTACAGTCGCTTATGTGACATATGTGTCATAGTTAAGTTTTGATTTACTATCTACTATATTATAGAGATGTCATGTTCGCGACTCTAATCCCTAATGTAACTAAGTTAAGAACTAAAATCGCTTGCATAAAAATTTACATTTACTATGAAAGTAAATAGTAAAAAACTCATAATGGAGGTACAGGTAAACACAAAACAAAACAGGCTTTTAGTTACGAAATCGCAAACAATAACCTATATTTCCTAAAACCTTCGTTTCACAATAAGATGACACAATTGGTTAGCGTACCTAATGATTCCAATGACTCTCCTTTGTTTTTACAATCAAGTGTTACAAAAAATCTAAACAAAACCATACATAAGTACTAAAATAACTTTGAGCAAGTTACTGAGTGGAGACCGCGAGTAGGCAAACGTAAGGTCGCCCCGCAGAGCCAAATGGAGCGATGACTGTCGTAAGGTGGCTAGTGAAAAAAAAGTGCGTGCGGAGGGCCGAAGACCGGTAGCCTAATTACGTAAAAAAGCGACAGCAACGCGATAGCCACGCGACAGCAATCTCACTGTCAGCCAATACATTATATGTCACAAAAATGACGTTTGACAGAAGTCATCGCGCGCTCTACGCCTGTCGCTACATCAGTAATTAGACTGGGCTCAGTGGTGCTTGCTGGGAGAGGCCTATGTCCAGCAGTGGACGAATGTGGGCCGATGATGATGATAAGTTACTCATGTTACAATAAAAACCCTATCAATTGTAACATAACATAGCATCACGCCTGTATTCCCCGAAGGGTTGGGCAGACGTTTACTATTGTACACCTACATTTCGCCGATGCTGTTATTGAGTCCCATGTAATAGGGGGCGAGCCTATTGCCGTCTGTTGATCACAGTTCCAAAATCCTGCTGCTACTGAGAATTTTCATACAGAAATAACCCAATAACATGTAGCGACTACTACTCACAACATGGCAAAAAATTAAAGCGGCATCTATTGGCGTAAAAGCTACAACAACAAACCCTGAATCGGACTATGAGAGCTTACAATGATTCTAACACATATACGAATGTTCGACATCAGGAGGTTTGTCCCTTTTCAATGAAGGAACACCACACCTCGCACCTCCACAAACCCTGCCCGTCCCGGGGTGCGATTGCTTATTGGTCTAGTGTTAGCATGCGTGGTTGCTGAGCTTGAAGTTCTGGTTTCGATTCCCAGTTCGGGCAAAGTTTTATTGGATTTTTTAAATTCTCAGTACCAACCCAGAAATTGGAATTGTGCCAGGTAGATGCCAATAGGTTTGCCCCCTATTTCTTGAGACTTAATAACGGTATCGAAGAAATGTGGGTGTACAAAAATAACACCTCTGCCTAACCCTTCGGGGAATACAGGCGTAATGCTATGTTATGTTACGATTTAAAACAACTGGGAACGGTCAAATACTTGACTAATTCTGAAAGTTTACTGAACTCTGGGTACATAAGGTCTTGTGAGTGCCACGAAAAGAGACTTCTTCTACATACTTGAGACGCTTCTTAAATCGTCCTCGTGATGAAAAGTACCTCTTACCGTTATAATTTACAGAACTTACGATAAAAAATATAGTATATTTTATATAAATACATAGGTATATCTTACTTACTATTATAAATGCGAAAGTTAAGATAGATGGTTGTTTGTTACTCTTTCACGCCAGAACGGCTGAACGGATCTGGATGAAATTTGGCACAGAGATAGATATAGTCTGAAATAGCACATAGACACTTTTTATCCCGGAAAAATACACGGGTTCGTAAACCACGCGGACGAAGCCGCGAGCGGACGCTAGTATTGTATAAACTTAACGTGTTATTTACTGCGCTCATTATGCAATTACTCTAATTACATGCTGATTTCTGAATTAAATAATGTTTATATACATATAAATTTTATTGTTTAATAATATTCTTATCTTTAGCATAAAAACAGCTAATGGAGTAAATAGGTTTCTATGTCGACCATTGTTATATTAAATTGTAACTAATTGTAAATTAAAATAACGTAATACTCCATAATTTAATTCTTTGAAATATTTTATAAATATTTTCCTTTATAATGTTGCAACGTTTTTTGTTTTGTATAATTATGGGTACTGATTATTCGTATCGGATTGCCCTCCCATCGGACTATGAGAGTGAAGGAACAGAGAGAGCACCTGTGTTTGCGCACACACTTGTGCTCTATAATATCTCCTGCGTAGTTGACTAATCTCCGGTGAGATTGGACATTATTACGGCAGGTATCTACGTACACATAATACATTATGTACAATAGCTGACAAGTAAAAACTATCGAAAGATAACAAATGGCATTTCTTTTTTTTATTTTATTTCAATAGTCTTTGCCCTACACTTGGATTCCTCCTGTATCGTGGGTACAGTTTACGAACATACATGTCACATGTACACATAACCAGACCCGAAACAACTATCTGTAGATCATACAAGCTCCATCAAGCATCATCGCTTAGCCGTTGGGCCAAGCGTGCCGTCAAAAACAATGAAAATAAAAATATAAAAAATAAATATCTCATCCTTATACTGTCTCAATGCTAAGCAAAGAACTCTTCTCAGAATGAGAAAGGGTTAAACTAAAATTGCATTTCTAAATCCTAACAAAATTTGGGATTATTACTTAAACCCAAACTCAAAAATCTGACGAGATTATAAGCATTTATAAATTTACACTAAGACGTATGACAAAATAAATTTAAACCTACATAAGTAATTATTCAAGTTGTATAAATATACTTAACCGCAAATGTGTTATAAAAGAGTTCTATTTTTAACTGGACACGGTGACAAAGCTGGGGTCGTCACTGTACGAAACAGAATAAAATAAAAACAACTAAAACCCGCTTAAAGTCCAATGAATTTCGAGCTATGGACAAAAGGTTCTGTATGGACTTATCTCGAGAAATTTTTCTTTCTGATTTATTTGATGCTTCAAATTACATATAGCGTCACGTCACGCCTGTTATCCCCGAAGGTTTAGGCAGAGGTGAACTGCACACCTTCATTTCACTAATGCTATTATTAAGACCCATAGAATAGGGCACATTTCAAACTCGGGGCTGCTACTGAGAATTTCCACACAGAGAAACCAGATAACTCTTTGCCCGACCTGGCAATCGAAACCGAGACCCCACGCTCAGCAGTCGCACTTGTGACGATTAGACCAATGAGACAGATCAAACAGCACTAATATAGGCAATGACGTAGCATTGGTGACATGGCCGTAAATGAATTCTGGCTTCCTATTCTCTAAATGCTTATTTAGCGTCCGTTTGCAATTGCTAAACCCACCCATGGTGACACTTCCGAACACTCTATAAGGCTGCGGAACTCTAAGGATCATCAAAAGGCACTTAATCCCACCACTACTGCTATTCAATAAACTTTGTTCCTAGGTTTTAGAAATCTAGCACAACCTTTCAGTATCAATCCAGTATCAAGTTTCTAAATAAAGAAGGAATTGTACGAGCACTCTCTATTGTATTAACTCCTAATTGAGACACGAGTGCTTCCAGCAAACAAGACACTGGTTCCAGACCCACGGGACTCTAAATGTCCTAGCCGCCATATCAGAACAATTTTCTCTCCAGACGTCTCCTATTTATTCACATTAAGATAACAACTTTGCGATACAAAACACATTCTATTATCAACGCCATAAAGTATAAAACTAGTTGTCAATGTTCCAACATATTCTGAGACGGATCCCTAAAGGAATTTGCTCTTTATTTTTTGTGGGGGAGAGTCGTTTTTGCTTTAAGAATGTATTATTTGAGGTCACTGGAGCATTCTCACCCTTGGCAGCAACAGGTTCTATTGATCGCAGCGCCATCTACTGTAGTTAGTGAACTAATAAGTTTGCAAGTTGCTAAGATTGGAATAATGGTTGGTGAGAACAGTTGGTGGGATATTATTGTGGAACAATTTTGGTCAAGTTTGTAATTGCAGACAAATGATAAATTAATTGTAACATTTAAAGTTGAACCGATGCTTATTGCTCGTTAACTACACAGCATTAATAAATAATTATCAAAGCAAAACTTAAAACCCTTACATAACATCACGCCCGTATTCCCTAAATAGTTAGGCAGAGGTGTACGATAATTGTACACCCACATTTCGCTGAAGCTTTCATTAAGTCCCATGTAATAGGTAGTTCCAGACTCTGTGCTGCTACTGAGAATTTCAATACAGTAAAACTCAACAACACTTTTGAACGACCGGGAATCCAACCCAGGACCTCAAACTCAACAGAACACTAGACCCATGAGGCAGTCATTTGAAACCATATTTGATATATTAAAACAAATGTCCGCAATAATCATCATCATCAGCCAGAAGATATCCATTGCTGAATAAAGGCCTCCCCCGGGGGAGGGGCATAATCCCCAGTTGGCAGGCGGCTTGGTGATCGCAATGGCTCACCGATTAGTGAGGTCTGGCCGCAGTTTTAAGACGTACCCGGGTCTTAATAATAACGATACACAATGTATTGATAGGTTTTCAATCACTAGCTTAACAATAAATGCAACTATAAGTGTCATTATTTCTTGTTGAACACGAGTAATCACATGGGAATCACTCATGCTCACGATGGTGATGAAGCTGCCTACTGAGAATGCGCAAGACTATCCAAAGTTCCGTCACTCGTGGAGGCTTTAATTGCATCCCATTAAACTATCATTGAAGTGACATCAGAATGAAAATCAAATCATTAGTCGAGGCCGAGGATTTCCCCTTTTCTGGTTCAACGTAAATTACTGATTCAAATTTTAAATTCATCGCACAAAAGCAGTTTTTGGACCACAAAACCACTTCAATAGCAGATTGGTCCAATTATGACAATCATTCGACAAACACACCGATTAGAACGTCACGACCATTGCGATCAGTGTTTGAAGAACATCACTAGTATTTGTTCGAGAACACTATTATTTGTTCAAACTATTGTGATTTGTGAACGAACAAAATAACATTATGTTTGTGTTTGCTTTACAATTTGCGTGTTTTTTTTTTTACGCATGATTTTTAGCTGTTGTTTTTTTCTTATATACATGTTTGTGTGAGAGTGGTGTATTTAAGGCCATGGATTATTAGGTACTATAAAAGTTTGGATTACTCCAGAAACTGTGTAATCTAGGGGAACCGCGGTCATAACGACCTATTTTATGTACTTAAACACACATAGTGTAGGACCTCTCGAGATCAAATTAGAATTTTAGAAAAGTAACACACGGTAAAATTGGCACAGTGGCTAAGTGATTACATTTGATTCCCGCACGAAACAAACATTTGTATGATATACAGATAGTTGTTTTGGGTTTGGGTTGTGTATATGAAATGTGGGATATCGCTACTAAAAAAAAATTATTAAGTTTACAAAACACAGTGTCCACAGAAAACAAATGTAAAACCAATGATTGGAAATTATAAAGTTCTGTTTCGAATTTCGTTAAGCGCAAGTCCTATACGTATTTTTGGGGCTTACTGTACCTCCTATAACAATGTAATTGAACTTTAGACAGATACGCACAATTATACCTTATAAATTAAAATAATAACATTAATCTCTCAATCAAAAAATTAATAATCGTGAACACATAATAGATAATATAAATACACAAACAACATACAATAATTATAGTTTCGCGAAAAATCCAAACACTTGATCACGAAAGGGCTAGTTAATCATTCGTTATTATTTAAGGCGTTGAAGGTTAAATACCACGGTTCAATCAGCCAATTAAAGCGAATTATTTTATTATTAAAGTTATTTACAGTATTAGGTCGATGGGCGCTATAATAAAGTTCGTGAAAGATTTATTTGAAAAGGGCGTTGACTTTTTCAGGTTGAGGTTATAATTTTGGCCTCAATTTTGTCATAGGTTATTTTGTTGCAAGTTTCGTATAAGCCTCCGCAGAATACTTTGAGGGGCTCATAGCTACATAGCAATGGTTAAACAGCGCTTGCCGAGGTCAGTCCTTGGACGGATGAATATTTTTCACACATCGAGACCCCTCCGTGCCTCGGAAAGCACGTGAAACAGTTGTCATAAGCAGACCTATAAAGTATACATATGTATATACGTACGTGTCAAAAATATATGAAAAAAACGTGCGCGCGCATTTAAGTGTTGTTTAAGTAAGTGTAATATTATTTTTATATATTTTTGAATAACACAAATACTTGACGACACGATTGATTTAGTGGGTAAGCGATTGTCTTTCTACGTGTCGCGGGTTTGATTACGCAAGGAACAAATTTGTTTGGCTTACAGATAATTGTTTTTGCATGTGATTATTTTACAGTCAAAACTTACTCAATGATATGAAGACCACAGAAAAGTATAAAAAAAAATGATAATAACTACACGTGAAAGTGAGAATCACCAACCGCATCCGACTGTCGACTCCAATTACGTAAACAATAGTCGATTACACGAAATATATCGAGTGTCGCATCGACGAGCGACCTTGGCAATGTCACGGTTGCGAACACGGTAATAACCCCCGACGCCGCCTGCGCACTTGTCGATGTATTGAAAAATGTTTCAATGGAAATTGTTGCGAAATATGATAATGATGTTTAGTTGATGACCGCGGTTGGTTGTGTGCTTAAAATGATTTTTTTATATCAAGTAGTTTATTAGATAGAATTGTTTTTATTTCAAATAAACCTAATACAGGCACTTATGAAACTTTATAGGACTCTAGTTGCACGGTTCCAAAAAGTTGGTCCTATGGAGAAGAACCAGCAAGAAACTCCATGGATACTCTTTTAAAGTCTCTTTTAACAGTTTTGCCATGAACATAATGTGGAGAAAGTATGGGAGAACAATGTAGGTTTCGTCAAATAAACACTAAATGCAACTTTAACATAAAGTCTGTTAATAAAAATAAAAACAAAAGTATAAAGAATACCCCTACACTGTGCTCACATTTACAATGGATAGCCATCTGTAACTAGCGTAAGATTACATTATATATATATATATATATATATAAATAAATTGATTATCAAAGATTAGCTTACAATGGCAACTAGCTTACGGATACATTAAAATTATTAAATTAAATTTATTTTATTATGTCAGCGGGCAGGTTTTAAGTCTCATAAAATATTTTAGAGATCTCAAATCTACAATATGAACTCGACTTATGGGAGTCGATAATATAAATCATAACTTAGGATTTTAAAATTTAATTCGCTAAACTGAAATATAATATGTTGTGTACCAAATTAATCCATAAAGTCAAGACAAAAACGCAAGTTAAGTTTGGTTTTGTCGACTCAGTTGGCGCAATGGCTAAGCGATTAGCTTTCTGCGCTACGTGTCGCGGGTTCGATCCCTGCACGGAACAAATATTTGTACGATCTACGTATGGATAGTTGTTTCGGATCTGGTTGTGTGTGCATCTGACATATATGTTTGTAAACTGTACCCACGATACAGGAGAATTCCTAGTGTAACGTAAAAAAAAGAAAAAAAAGCACCTAAAAACACCAAAAATTCCAAAAATCTTTGCAAACAAAATATTGTAAATCCAATCTACCACAAACCAAACAACAACACCAAGTGTCAACGTGCTGGCGGCGCGCGGCGGGGAGAGCGGCGCAAGCGCACGCGACTCGCGGCCTTGTGCGCAGTTCCGTGAAAGGCGATCGGCTTAGCTAACTCTAATATAGGGTTGCACCGGCAGCCGTGTCTTGTAGCTTATCTTGATGGGATAGCCTTTGTTTGCCGACATCTATCTGGCGTAACTCTATAACGCGAGTCTGGTCAAACGCGATCCTGACCGAATAACTACGAATCTAGCGAATGCGAAAATATTTGTATGAACTCAAAGTATGGTTCCCTTTTTATCGGACTTGAATACGTATGTCGGTGATCTATAAATAATATAGTGAACGAAATCCCGGTCTAACATTATCACGCAATTTAGATGCATATTGTTGTCAAAATCTTTGAACACTAAAGACACACTATTGCACAATACAATATCTTCATTCAACCAAACAAAACGAGCTATTTTTAAACGCAAGGCAACATTTCGGCGGGCCCGAGCATAACTGAATTATCTCTCGGTCTGTAAGCCCACAAAGAAACCGCAAACGCCTCTGAAATTCTAATATACACCTCAACTTTTTAGCAGGGCTGCTGCAACATAAGTATTTTTTGTAATAACTTATGCTTGCTTAGTTTTCTTTGGTTTTATGACGCAATAACGCTTGCGAAAAGTATTCTAAAGTAAAGTGGTGAAAAAAAATCACCCGCGAGCAGTTATCGAACCTGCGACCTTCTGGTTGAGTAAACCAGTCGCTTTAGCCTTTGAGCTATCGCGATCACTGCTCCCTATGCCGAATCCTTATTTAACCCTCAAATGGTGATGTTGGCGACATTTATTGTGGCGTTGTTAACGGTGAAAGAAAACATCGTGAGGAAACTTACACACCCAGAGGGCTCCAAGTTTTTGATTGTGCGTGTACTCCAGTAACCCTTCACATTCTGAGAAAAGGTCAGTGCCTAGCCGTGACAGACGGCTAATGAGCTGAATTATTAATTAAGAGCAGGTATGATGAGTTACTTTGTAAATATACAACTTTAATATTAAATTGCATGCTGGAATCCAATTTTCGCTCCCGATGAATGAATGCAATCATTCACAAGAACCTATTCTATTTATATTCTGTACATGCAATGAATTTTAAAACCATTTTATAATAGAGCCTCAACCACTTATAAAAGTCAATCGCGCAAAAGGTTATTGTAACTGAATAAATTGTTCACCAACTAAATATCACTGAAAATCGAATGTTTTTATACTTTTATCGAAATTGGCAGCTCTTTTTTTTTCAGTACGCTTTTCAAATGTTATTTTGGTCATTCAATTTGTTGAAATGAAAACTGCTAGCTTGGTAATATGACGCAAGTTTGGAGACGCGTATTTTCAAAAGGTTTTTTTTCTTCTAGATTTTTTGTTTCTATATTAACAATAGAATATGAAATAAGTATATAAAAAAACAGACTGCCTCATTGGTCTAGTGGTCGTATGCGCGACTACTGAGCGTGAGGTCCTGGGTTCGATTCCCGGGTCGGGCAAAGTGTTATTGGGTTTTTCTGTATTGAAATTCTCAATAGCAGCACGGAGTCTGGAACTGTGCCCGGTAGATGGCAATAGGCTCGCCCCCTATTACATGGGACTCAATAACAGCATCGGCGAAATGTGGGTGTACAATAGTACACCTCTGCCTAACCCTTCGGGGAATACAGGCGTGATGCTATGTTATGTTATGTTATATAAAAAAACATAAAATTACGTATTCGTTTCGTTGTTGGTTTTATTGTGATGTTGAATGTTTTTTTTTTTTATTTTTCTTTGGATACGCTTATTTAATCGTGTTATTTTTTTAATGTAATAAATTGAAATTATAGAGCCATCAATAGCCCAATAGACTAAATGTACCCATTACATTTTTGACATAAACTCACTCCCATCACAAGTAAACATAGAAACTTCAAGTTATCACTCCCTCCATACCATCAAACCTTTTTCACACTAGAAAAAGACAAGAGATATAGATCACAATACCTTATCTTCCTGCATCAGCAGCCCTATCCAGTACAGCTTAACAGTAACGCAGGCGGCGCGTATTTCGTGTGGCGGCGCGGGCGCCAGCACTCGTTATATTTACCTGACTTTCGATATCGAACGCTGTCGAGATCGATATCGACTTGCCGATCTATTTCCGTCGTGCGCTTAATTTTATGTTGGCAGTATCGTTTAACGGTTCCTTATTAAAATTTCCGAATGTTTTGAAAAGTAATTTACGGATTGATTATATCAATTAAGTATTTTTTTTAAACGTTAAGTTTAGGGACACTTGACATAATTCCTGTTTTATGGGTGCGTTTAAAAACACAAATATTCACATGCATTCACTCACAAATCTGTAAGTCGCACAAATATGGGCTCCGTCAGAGTCGAACCCGCGACACGATCGCAGCAGTCGATCGCTCAACCACTGCGCCATGCCGTGATTATGAAGGGTTATTGAACACGCATGGTTCTTTGAGTTTTTGAGTGTCAACGACGTAGACGGTATTTCCATTTTCTGAGCACTTAAATGCACCAAGAAGAACAGACAAGGATTTATACTCGCAAAGAAGCGTGTAGTTTATGTGTGAGCTCGCTCCTGTGACTGCTTGCCCCATCGCTCACATGTGTCAAGAACATTTTGTAACGGCACTTAGGTAATGCAGCTCTGTGAAAGTTTCATTTAATGTGTCTGTCTGTAAAGTCTACCTAAATAGATGTCTTCTGCTGTTGCCACGTACGAGTAGTTTCTCAGTGTCAGGCTGACACTGCCTTTTGAAATTGAATTGAAATTGGAAAAATACACCGTAATTCGTTGGTTAAAATTAATCAAAACTGCCTCTTTGGTCTAGTCGTCGCAAGGACAACTGCTGAGCGTGAGGTCCAGGGTAAAATTTCCAAATCGGGCAGTGTTATTAGGTTTTTCTGTATAGAAAGTCTCAGTAGCAGCACGGAATCCGGATAAATGAGAAAAAAAAGAGGAAGGTACCATCCGGTAATTATAGGGAAACCTAGGACTAGAGTAATTAGTTATTCTGTGGTCTTGTTTGAAATCGTGGTTTATGGTGACTTATTTTCAGAAATCCACAATTGGGGGCTACCTAGTTAAGAAACGGTGGCCTTTTTTCAAAAATAGAAAATATATCATAAAAAGAAATAATACACGAATGTTACCCATATGAAAATCCTTCACATTTCCAAGTTGAACGCGTATATGAGTATTCCACATTCTAAAGCTGCTTTGAAATATCATCAACAATATTGAAATCACATTGAATATATGAATGCCGGGAGCGGTACTCCGATATGGAATTTTATGTCTCGGCAATGTGTTCAACAAAAGATATACCAACACATAATTTAAAAAAAAAAACAAACATTAGATATCTATAGGTCTAAGTTGTACACCTTCAATTATAAGAGGTAAATGTACAATAAGATTGTCAATTTTATCTAAGCAAACAAAAATCATTAAGAAATAGAAGGCGCCCCGCGGCGGCGATAATAAAAAGAATTCCTGGAATGTGTGTTGTCTATCATTTGAAGGGTTAAATTTTATAATTAAAGAAATTTATAGTTTACCATCCATCCATTAAAGCTATCATTTTCGTACGTAAGTAATTATTAAAAAAAAATGTATAAATAAATAAATCAAATACTGTTTATATATTTCTAAGAGTACTAATTTCGCATTAATCAGTAAGAATCTCTTAAGTTTTGACTGTTCAAACATTTTCGTAAAAGTTATTACTATTTTAGGGGTGACGTGCTGAGGTACACTGCTGGCCGCTTGGACGGATTGCATGCGGATGCGAGGACCAATGCCGTTACTTGGAACATCGGTCTTAGACGATCGCGATAGTCTTATTTTTCTATCTTCTTAGAGATGGCAAATTAAATTTGTTTGGTCCAAAATTCCGCCTTCCTTCTCTGTCGAGTATGTATGCTTACAAAAAATCAGTGAGGTAACAATGGTGTGGTATCGAGGCTGACTGGCCAGTCAGCCTCGATACCACACCATTGTACGTCGGACAACCTCATTTTGTCATTCGTGGAGGCTCTTTCACCGTGATAGACTACATGTTGCGATTAGTCGAAACTAATTCTACCAACATCGTTTGTGACATATCAATATGTGAACAGAATGACGTCTGATAGCGATGTTACAAAACCGCATCCGCTCTGCTTTTTATTTTAACTAACAGACAAACAAAAAGTTAAATCATAATTATTGTATAATATACATACATAACGTTATAATTAATTATTTTCCTGTTTACATCTGTTAACATTAAGGTCATCGTCGTTTTTGCTCCTTTATTTGAACTAACTGTATTATACTTTTTGCATGTTTTTGTCCGAGTTTGATATTGACAATTGCTGTTACGTAAAATGGCAACATGTTGAGTTTATAATGCATTTGAGTAATATATTATTAATTGAACCCTTTCTTGTATCGTGATTACGCGTGCCATCACACGTGGAGTCTCTCCTTGCACCTTAATAATTGAACTATAATTATGTAAAACCGTACTGCATCATTCAACATCATCTTTGGTGACCCGTATCCCCCATTTTTTTCGTTCGACTGTTCCGTTTATTTCTGGAGCACCCTGGGTAGCCCAGTAACATGGAGGCCATTTTTACCTCGTATTCCGTTGTCATAGCACACCCTCATATTTCCTCTCATTCTCAAGTGGTTTTCTCAAGATTTCGGCCGAATATTGTTTTTTTGTTTGGGCCGTAATGCAGACCGGATTAAATATGTCCTAAGAGGCCCCGAATTCACCTCATATTACGAATTAAGTAATGTGTTTTTTTTTATTCTACACCGGACCCTTCAAGGCAAGTCTCATGTTCACTTCCCTTCAAAAATAGTAATGAGTCAGGAAGAAATACTACAACTAGTATTTTTTCTTACACACATTGAACTGTCAACTAGATACAGTTTAAATCTACCTTTTATTTTAGTCTTCCAAATACGGCTAATACCAAAACAGACAAAACATACTACGCTTACTAAATATCAATTAAAGTTATTCACCGGAGAGAAGTTAGCAGGTGTATACAATATGGCCGCTGTCCATTTATTTTCTTATTTGAAACGCTTATTGTTTCTCGCCCCTATCATAATGGTAACATAATACCATCATGGCAGAACTGTGGCTGTATTGGACCTCTGCCAACCTCCGAGGATCAAGAGCGTGACGGTTGTTATATCAACACTGTACAACGCGACACAGCGTCCTTCTGACGTCACGTCCGGTCCATGATCGTCGCACGCGCAGATCACTGTCATTACGATGATTGACGAGAGCGTCCTTCGTCAATTGCAATGAGCGAATGTTGATTTTTATTGTTTGATATTTTTCAGTTGATAAAGATGAAATTGTTCTCATTTTAAAATTAAATGTGTAGCCCCCGAATTCTATTTATTGGTCTAGTGGTCGCAAGCGCGACTGCTGATCGTGAGGTCCTGGGTTCAATTCCCGGGTCGGGCAAAGTGTTATTAGGTTTTTCTGTATAGAAATTCTCAGTAGCAGCATGGAATCTGGAACGGTGCCCGGTATATGGCAATAGGCTCGCCCCCTAATACATGGGACTCAATTAAAGCATAAAGTAGGATAGGATTAGTAATATTAAAAGTGGTTATTATAACAGTAATTGTTATCCAATGGCAATGTGAATATACAATAAATTACCAGAAGATGTAAGAAGTCTTCTACTAAAAATATTTAAACGCAATTTATATACATGGCTAATAGAGAAATGCTTTTATTCTGTTAAGAAGTATTTCATCATCATCATCAGCCAGAAGACGTCCACTGCTGAACGAAGGCCTCTCTCAAGGAGGGATTTGCCATAATCCCCACGCTTGGCAGGCGGCTTGGGGATCGCAGTGGCTCACCGATTAGTGAGAGGACGCTGCTGCCCGTCCTCCGGTGTCTGGCCGCAGTTTTAAGACATACCCGGGTCAAAGAAGTATTTAGATGCACGTAAATTTTAAATTAACTTAATTTTGCATACCAATTTTGGTTAAATGTATCGCTATTTATTATGACCTCGTTAAAACTGTCTTACCCATATTTATTGCAAAAATATTTTGATTTGATTTAGTAGGATTATTTTTCGTGTTAAAAAACTTTTCTCCTTATCACATCCACCACGATGACGCATGACCGTCGCGATATAGGACCTACACCCGTGTGTCATAAGCAGTAATGTAAGCATTACTCAACAAGTTATTTTGAGCATTAAAAATAAAGAAAAACAAAACCTCACAATCGGGTATCTCTCTTGGGCCTCTGCCGTTGGAACGACTTGCATACTTTTTGTAACCAGAGTTGGATGACCCGGAAAAACGTAAGAGTACATATAATACACAAAGTTCGCGAGAGTCCACTTGTATATTCCTGTCGTTGAACATTTTTAGGCTTGGACTTCCAGGAGTACGCATTATTCATTACTAGTTTCCGCCCGCGGCTTCGCCCGCATTGAATACGAACCCGTAGATTTTTTCGGATCACACGTAGCATCATTTAGCGACCTAAAGCAATCGTGACCGTCGAAAGTTATTGTTCTTTTCCTCGGAAGCAGTGCTTTTTTTCTGGATGAAAGCTGCCCTATGTCCTTTTCTGTACCCGTTCCAACGTATATCCAAAAATTCATAATGATCGGTTCAGTGGTCTAGGCGTGAAAAGGTAACAAACAAAAAAACAAACCTACTTTCGCATTTATAATATTAGTTAGTAAGACACTGCTCAAACGCAGAAAGAAACATCACGAGTATCAAGAAACTTTAATATTACTGTTATGAGTCATACGAGTACCTATTTATTTGACAAAACCCACATTATTCTCTGATAATTCTCCTACTTAACGTAAAAAACAAAATTGTAGAAAAAATATTTTAAGAGTATCCATGGAGTAGTAATAGCCTAGTTGGTTGAAAGCTTGCCTTTCATACAAGAAGGACTGAGTTAAAACCCGGCCCACACCTCTGACTTTTCGGAATCATGTGCGGATCAGAATTCGATTATCACTTGCGTTAACAATGAAGGGTCCAAAAGTTCTCGACGGTGTATAGTCCGCCAACCTGCACCAGACCAGCGTGGTGGACTAAGGACTATAGCTTCTCATTCTGAGATGCCCCTGCCCAACAGTGGAACAGTAATGGGCTGAATTTATTATGCATGGAGCTACTTGCCAGTTTTTCTCCATAGTACTACTTTTTGGTACTTATTCTTACTCCCCAGCTAACACAGACTGCTTACCTCCTAGATGATAAGATCTTGCCCATAACAAAAATATGTCACGCATATTATTGCCAGATATAAAAAGAATAACATCGAAATATTCGCAATCGCAATGGCGTCGTTAATTTTGAAATGTCAAGGTTGTTCGATATTTAAATCGAACTATTTTTGGACCAGCCATTTTGCATGTTCAAATTATTTATTGTCACAAATATTACTTTATTAATAAATAAATAATTAATATTATTTTACGGCATCATAAGTCTAGCAACTAGCACAGCTACTGACCGTGAGTTATTGGCTTCAACGCCAGGTCGGGCAAAAAGTTATTGGGCTCTTCTGTTACAAAAATTCTCTGTAGCGCTAAGAACTCCCTATCGCATGGGGCTTAATAACGGCATCGGCGAAATGTGGGTTTACCAATAATACACCTCTCCCTAACCTGTCAGTGAATACAGAGTGATGTGTTAGAATGTATATCACAAGATTCAGATTAGCGTAGCACAAATTGTTCTGTAGTGTTGAACTTCTCACAAGTGGATTGCTAAATGTACATATAAAGTTCGCCCATATCATTGTTGACAAGGGTGAGAAAATTTAAAGCAATTAACTGACAATCATTTTGCACTTGCACGACTTTGTGGGGTCAAGACATTGGTAATTCAAAATTTAATACCCTGGACTCCAAGTTCACCCACACTAATATAATATATGTTCAAGACAAAATTGGTCGTTCAACATGATCTTTTCATATTAAACATCTGTTCTGTGAACATGGTCCTAAGATACTCGTAACATAGTTAAACTATCTACCGATTGCTACAATTTCTTTAGCCGTACCTTTCCCTTTGCGTATCAATTGCAAGTACAGGTACCTGCAACTACTTCGCAACGCGGTAGAGATGGTCTGATCTGGAGTGGAGCCAAGCGTGTTGGCACACTCAGCGGTTACCTAACTGTTCTGTTATATTTTTGTCTTAATTCGATTCATGTTGAGGTAGGTTAAGTATTCTTACTACTTTGTTGCGTTCATTATATCGTTTTTAATTGTGGAGTATCATTATTAGAAACATTATAAATTGAACAGCACAGATCGTTGAAGCAACGTATTTAAGTAATATTGCATTGGTCTGGATTTGTCATGGTTCTCAATGTTTTAATTAAATAAAACCACCGTGCCGTGAAGATCACTTTGGTCCCTGTTGTCTTACAAATATCTAAAGTAGACAAGAAATCCTAAACCCAAACAGTTGACAATTTGTCTATCTACATGTGAGTACCAGTAATCTCAATAGATATGATGTACAAATAATATGTATGATAAATTAAACGACTAAAGATCTTACTTAAGCTTATGAAACCACAAACAGAAAGCAACTTTAACAGGCAACAGTAAAACGTGAACAATACAAAGAACCAAATCAATTTATGGCCGTAATATACTTGATGTAGTTAAATCATCGTTTAATTTGGGCGTTACGAAACGAGTCCATAAAGTGCCAGACGTTCATGAGACAGTTACGAAAGTTGTTGAAGAAACAAGAGATATGAATGTGGGTAATTTTGAGATGTCTGGCTAGCAAGTTTTCAGAACGGTATTGAGAATTTACATGTAGAGTTGAAGTTTTTGAATGTAGATTGATTACAAGAGAGAGTAAAGCAAATATGGGTGAAAGAAACATGGATAGAAATGTAGTGAAAGTTGTGATGAAAATAAAGACGATTATATAAACGTTGAGTTTAAGTAATATGGGGTAAGACCGAAAAGGTGAAAGTAAAAGGTGTTTCTGTAATTTAATTTTTTTTGAAATGCTATCGTTAGTGTCATTTGCATTGTCCAACTCTAACAAGGAGAATGAATTTAATTGAAAAGAATGAGTCATTGACAAATTGTAACATCACGAATTGCTGAAAAAATTAGCATAAACCCTTTTGTTTTGATTTCAAATTTCTTCAGGTAATGTTCTTTTGTTTCCAAACTAAGAAACTACAGAATCGCCTTGCATTCCTTTTTCTTTGTTTGCTCAAAACCATGTAATACCTTTATTTATAATTAAGGCTTTTATCACAATCTCTTACCAAATAGTGTGGCCATTACACAAATGAGACGTGTCACGAAAGAGCGCGGTGACGCGACGCCTATTGGTGGAAACATACAGAAAGTGAACGTACGCGCAGCTTTTGTATCTTTGTCTGACAGGTTTCTTAATGGAGCATAGCTAAAAGTAACAATACGTCCGTCTATGTTTCAGATAAGCAGGCAAAAGAAGTGATTTACTAATCAGCTTAGATGGATCGGCAGCACCCAGTTATCCCGTACGTAAAGCTATGTGAATTAGTAAGTAAGCGTAGTATTATTACCCTCTTTGTGTAGTGTCATAAATCATTGTGTTTGTATCACATTGCCATATAGAAACAACATACATTGCCATATGAAAAATGGTGATAATGATACGATAGTAAAATAATAGCCCATGGAAACCTAAAGGTGCAACTGTCGAATTGTCATTTACGTTACGAGAAAACCTTTTGAGTATTTCAATATTGGTGGTGATTCTGTTGTTTACAAACTAATTTAGAATTGCTATCTCTTTCAAACAAAAGAACAATGTTCACTGTTCCTGCTTTACCGCTCCGTCCCCTATGTTTCCACGTTTACACTATGCGCGCACTATATTTCTCATCAGAGCGGCTCGATCACGAACCGTCTAATATAATGCATACGTCGTGATTCACACTATCCTGCACCACACGTTTATTTTATTACTGCATGTATAAACTGTACCATTACTTTAATAAGCGGTTATAACGAAAACAATCCCGCCAAAACTAACCGTAAAATTATGTAGATAGAGTTAAAATTTCTGTGGAGACTTCTATCGCGTATATCAAATGTGTTTATTTCTTTCTATGAAAGCGTTTGGTGTGTGACATGAAAGCAGTTGTTTGTAATATACACAATGATCAAAACCGTAACGCGGTTGGTAAGTAGAAGTCTTTACGAGATGATCGTTGTGGTGTATTGTTAACAAAATTTGAAAATGTAGATATTACGCTATCTGCAAAATTCAAAGGTTTATTTTTAGTGCTAGCCGTGATATATCAAAATTCAAAGTGATACGTTGTATTCTAAATTTATTTATTATCTACTTGGATCTCCATGGTACAGTCGTACAAAGAGACAAATTTTCTAATGATATTGGATTTTTTTTAGTTTCCTAAGACATTTTTTCCTATGCCTGTCTCTCTGTCCCATTGTACCAAATTCCTATAAAATATAGGAATTATTTCAATAAAAATATTAGTGCCCTTGAAAAATCCGATGAGACGAACTGGCAGAAAAACTTTTGCCTATGAAGAGAATCCTCTTTATGACGCTGAGCCTAAAGCAACTAGTATTGACTTCTTTTGAATGTATTATGACATATAAATGACTAAAGTAGTGCCTTCGTCAATAAAACGATGTGTTCACATTATATTAACTGACTTACAATAGAGATACATGATACTGCTGCCTATATGCATACGGTTGTACTTTAATGATATATATTGCACCTTCAAATTTATTATTCCCCAAATTTTACCTAAGGAAATTTCTACCGTTTTTACACTTACTTTCAGTTCGCATAACCTATGTAACCTAAAAAGACCATTCAAACCAATTTCACCTATAAATAATTTTCATCCAAATCCTCTATAATGAGCTAATGAAATGTCCACTATTATATAAATTGCTTATAATGACAGCATAGACATATTATTCTTTTATAAGTTAGAGGTCGCTCTAACGAACTTCTGACCTTTGGAGTCTGTCACATTGGTATTGTTAGCTGAAATGAGATGATATAACGTCAGCTTTATATTCCAACATGTTTAGACGGGTTTGATAATCAAAAAGAATCGAAATTGAGGAATCTTTCTTATGTTCAGTGATGTAGATAATTAAAGTTATACACGATGTCGTTTCTGATGCTAGTGACTGGTCTATGTAATATGATTGAATGTAATATCATAATATATTGAACATAATATCAAAGCCTCTGCTTTTTTCTTTTTCACCTAAAATAACCTGTTTTATTTTAAACCCTACCTGGAATTTCAAGATCTCCATTTCGAAGATTAGGCCCTCAATTTTTTTTCTTCGGTTTCATGGGTTAAGTTTACAAATACATATCTTGCATACATATATTTATACTTAGATCATACAAATATTTTCTCCGTGCGAAAATCGAGGACGAAATACGTGGCACAAAAAGCCAATTCTTTAGATACTGCGTCAACAGTGCCATCAAATCATACCGGTGTACTTTTTCCTAAACCATTAAATCCCACCAAATACAGGAGTCATCATCAACATCATTGTTCCGGGACTCAGGGTGTCTGTCATAAAACACCCGGGCCCTTGGTTTAATCCCATTGATTTTCCTCAAAAGTACTGCGCAAAACATATTTCGCCATCAAGGGCCGTACGAAAACAAAAGTTAATCCTATTACGGCATCACGTGTAACCTAGCTAACTAGCTAGTAATCACAGCGGGGTTCGCTTGTCATTACTTCAAGGTTTATTAACACGCTTGTAGGTTTTCAGTTTCGCTAAATTAGGTGTAATGTTTTGAAGAAAATTTTCGCGGACCTAAAGACCAAAACCGCTCTGAATAAGGTTAAAGGAAGGTGTCCTTTGATACCTAATAGTCATTGTGTATGTACTGTTCTCTTTGTGACCCATTGCTTAGGACAAAATTTGGCTTCGCAAGCTATGCGCCAGCGCATGCCAGAATATAATCATCACTTAAAGTATGTTACTATAACTATAGAGTTTTTCAAATAGATAAAGATATTTTAAAGTATCAGAACGGATTCTTTATCCATTGCAGTTTTTATGTGACCGCTTTCACTGAACCTTCCAAAAGACCAAAACAAAATCCGCAATGTACTCCAATCTTGTAACTGCGTACTAAGCTACTGATAGGGACATGCAAAACGGTCGATTGAAGAGTACTTAATACGTTACGCCCTTGAGCGAGCATCCGCCAACGCAATATCGATTTTTCACGTACATAGATTCATTTACAATAAGGCTTCACTGTCCACAATGTTTGTGTTAAAACATTCACCTCATCTCACATTTACATGCACACAATACCCAACCATATTTCCTTAAACATAAAGAGTAAATTCTCTTAGTCAGTGTTGTCGCTTAAGATGTTTATAGATAACAAAGCACTTACGAAGTTGTGACCGAGCGGCGGTAATTAAGTATAGGCATTAGTGTTCTAACACACGACCTTGTATAAGATTCGATTTCTTTCACGAGTTGTTTATGAGGAAGTCATTTGTTGGGGTGCTCCTTGATGAAGCAGCATTTCTTCACACCTACAAAAGGGTCTAGAGTACCATTTTTCCTTAAGTAACTTGCCGTTAAATTTCCAAAAGAACTTCAATTTTTTGTCGTGTGGGCTTGGACTTTTACGTTGCAATTGCTTATGCCGTGGTAAGTACAACTATTACATAGGTAATGAGACTAAATGGCCAGCGTGGCCCTGATACAAAGAAGGAACTTCAAGGACTGACAAATCTCGGTGTCGTCTGGCGTTCTCTGGCAGTCTCGATCACCATTCCTGCTTGGCTAATCTTTCTAACGGCATGAGCAATTCAGAAGTAGTAGAAGATCACTCAAGAAGGCTCTTTACAGACACATGATATTTGACCCCACTCTAAATAGAATTCTACATCCGTAACAATAAGATCCTTTTGTAATTAGAGACTGAACAAAATCTACTTAAAGGAGTCACAATATCTAAATGTCAAATATCAAGTGACAGGACCAAAATACACTTATTCTGATTTCTAACCGTGGAGTATTGATAATATCAGCTTAAGATGCTTCATAGGTATAACACGTTACGCTGTACGCCGTAATGATGTTTTAAAGAGCGCACCACAGACTAAACGATCGACTGAAAGTTTTACCCGATTTTGTTTTAGGAGTATCGATCAATTTGAAAATGACTTTAGCTAAAAAGGTATTTAAATCACCTTATCCTATCCTATTATACGAGCTATATTTATATACATCAGTTTGTTTTTCATCGCGTTATCGAAAATAAGTCTAACAATTTCGATGAAATTTACAATAAAGAAATATGCAGTAGGTATTTTTAAGTAAGTAAGCTTTTAAAATTTTCTGCCTACCCTGTCTCAAAACTCTGTGCACGCCGCTGGGTACCTACCAGCAAAATATTTTCCTTCTACGAAATAATATTTTCGTGAACCAACAGAAACTAAATTTCTATGTATGAATTACTAAGGTTCTGCATAACATGCTGATAAATTGTCTGATAGTTATCGAATAGATAATATTATGATTTACAAACCATTTTTGATATTTGTGTCTAAATAAATACATTGTATTCAAATTGTCGGGGGTCTCATCTCTGGAAATATTCATTATAATCATCATCTGCCTACCTTGCTGGTTGCGGCTGAATATCAGTACTTTACACGAAGCCACTGCCATCTGACCTCCGCCACCCAATTACTGGGGAGACACTGATACTCTAAGGTTAGACTGGTTGTCACACTTTTTGGGGCTGACATCCGTAACGAATGTCCGTGACTGTCTTCGTATGACTCCCAGGACCAACTGCTTAAGGTGCTTTCCGAGACATGGTGGGGTCTCGCTGTGTGAAAAATGGTCACCCATCCAAGGACTGACCGCGTCAAGCGCTGCTTAATCTCGCAGATCGACCAATAACTGCCGTAGCAATGTAGCTATGAGCCCACGGAAAAATAAATTATCAGTAAAAAAAGAAATAGTCCCAAGCGGGCGCTCTGTCGCCGCGATATTTAACATAATGAAAATAAGCACTGCTTAACAATAAAGTTGCCGAAGACAAGAACTTGGTTTCTAAGATAATACAATGATCTAAAAATGTAATTTAATAATTCTGCTGCCTCACTGGTTTAATGGTTGGCAACACTGGCATCGCTGGTCAGGTAATTTGTTATTGGGTTTTCCCTTATTACACCACTATTAATTATTCTGTGTTAGGAGCCCAACTTATTGCTACCAGGCTATTACTTCATCAGGCTAGGCTAGGACTACTTAGAAATCACAAAGCAAACGGGACCGCACGCTAAACAACCTTTCTCATAACAATACAGATATAGTTTTGGCAAAATAATTAACCGTATATGCACGTTTTTTTGTCACCTATCACAATAGTACAGCATAATATCAATGATCTGTCCACGAAATCCTTCAGTTACCTCCAAAATTGCGTCAGTATTAAGTATTTCTTTAATCAAAGAGCCAGAAAAAAACCTTAATACGAATTGTCACCTTCAAAAACAAACAAAAAAAAAAACATAATGAACATTATGAAACAAAACATTGTGAAAAACAAATGACGATTATCGTTATAAAACATGAATGATGAGCAGCAACTGATTCATAAAAAAAACCTTTAAGTATGAATTAAACAATAGAGCGCGTATACACTATAAAATGTCATACAGTATGAACATTATCGCACAGAAATGATTAGCTGATTTAGTGATCAGTCAACAGTTACAATGCATGGTAGCCAGCGTTTAAAACAAGTATGAAAGAGAAAGAAAATGAAACAATAAATGATGACTGTTAGCATACATTTTTGACGTTTAAAATTGACATTACCTTATACTGCATTTACTAGTTAAAGGTATGCAAAGTCTAACTGTCTGTCTGTCTATGTGAGACTGCCTCATTTTGTCTAGTGGTCGCAAGCGTGACTGCTGAGCGAGAGGTCCTCGGTTCGATACCCGGGTGATTGATGATGATCGTTGATAATGATGGGTTGAATATTATATTCCTAGGTTATTTGTCGTCGATTGCACAACGGCGCTATAGCTTGTGTTATTCATCCTCTAAGATAAACACTAAACATTCAACATTGAGTACACTTAGATGCAAAAAATATGACAATAGACACGAGTTCTCGGTAAAAAAATATAGTGCTGTAAATGTAAACCGAGATCAATGGATAAAAGTCTTGCTTTTATTATAGGTACTAAGTTATATTTTTACACCGTTACACGTAGATTCAAGCTTGGTCTTCCCACAAGAAAGGGAAAAAGGATAGTTTCCTAATCCCATAATTTCTTTTCTGGTATTTATTTTCCTATTCTCTAAATGGAATTAGGTTTTTAATACAATACGGTGTGACTGATCTAGTAATGATAGATTTTTCGTATTACAAGACGCCATCTTCTCGTGTGCCAATGTATTATGAACTCGTCTCTAAAGTTGCATAGGCAAACAATAGTTGTACCACTGGCAACCTGCGTATTTGTTGAATAAATAACTTAAGTTCCTACTGATATTGAATACTTAGACCCAAATACAACAACAAGATATTAAATAACACCCATTTTTGTGGCACGTCTTAATAATACCTTAGATACGAACAGGTACTTCTATTGTCCCAAAATATTGAACAATGTCCTATTTATAGGTCTAACACAAAAGGATTGTTAGACGAGAGCTCTTCATATTCTCAAGTCTAGCACAAAATAGATACAACAGAAGATCCACTTCACAACAATACGCGTAATAATACTAGTCTATGTTTGCGTTCGTGAACATACCACTTGCAACAACTATTGACTTTGGTTACAGACATAAGACAACCATCTTTCAGTGGAGACTTAAGGCTATAGTTTAGCTAAAAGTTTTCATACAAAATGCGTTAACGTTTTTACCAAATCAACATGAATTGATCTTGCTGATATTTTTATATATTATAGACACAAATAAAAACTAGGCCGTCACGTTTTTGTATTTGATTTTTATAGATTGAGAAATCATTTACCCTCAAAATGTGTTTTTTTTTAACTAAAAATCTTCCTTATTTTAACTAAAAATCTCGTGATAATTATTAAATTAATCGAAATTTTGAGAAAGCGCAACCCATGTCAATCTAGTTTTTATTTTATGTTAATTAATCCGTTAAAATTGCGATGTAAGAAACGTTAACGTCATTTTGCGCGTATTTCAAGGCATTTTTTTCAAAAAGACAGCCGTTTAACGATTCTCTTAAAAGCCGCAGTCACGGCTGTCGTGTGTTCAAATCCTGTCCCTGATATTCAAAGAACCCTGCAGATTCAGAAGTATTGGTAGAAATTCTTCATGCAATCCCGAACTTTGATTTTGTGCTTGTTATTAAGAGTGGACCCGGGTACGTCCTAAAACTGCGGCCAGACACCGGAGGACGGGCAACAGCGTGCTCTCACTAATTGGTGAGCCACTGCGATCCCCAAGCCGCCTGCCAAGCGTGGGGATTATGGCAACCATCCCTCCCCACCCTTGGGGGAGGCCTTCGTTCAGCAGTGGACGTCTTCTGGCTGATGGATGATGATTAAGAGTGGATTTTCTGTACATTATTTTGTAAGACTAGTCTCTTAAGGCGACCTAATATTCTGATAGCAGTCATAAGAAATATTAGACCGAGCTTTTAGGAAAATTAATTTAGCACCTTCACTTACAGGTCAAGTAGTGCCCATTAAGAGAACAACATCAATAGGTAGATTAAATGTGTGTATATAGCAGCCATGCTCAAAGTGTGCTTCGCGGAGCCCTAGGGGTCCGCAGTCTCTGTGGGGGCTCCGCGAACACAATGGTCACTCTCTTCACAGCCGACTCTTTTCTATCAAGCCTCACATCAAACAATTGATGAAAAGTGAAAAAACAATGGCATATTTACCATTAGATGCAAATGTTAATCCACAAATAATATGATTTTTAATAAACTATACACAAACTACTTAGGGCTCTGTCAAATATTTTGTTTTCCATAAGGGTTCCGTCGCCAAAAAAGTTTGAGAACCGTTGGTATATAGGATTTCTGATAATTATAAGTGAATAGCCAGATCTTAAAAGACAGCTTATCAGCCTATTTTCCCCCGAAGTGTAAGGCAGAAGTGTACTATTATATACGTAACAGGGAGTCTGTTTCCATCTGCACAGATCCAAAGCCCAGGCAGCTACTGAAAATTTCCTTACAAAAAAATCTAATAACACTGCCCGACCCAGAATTGAAGCCAAGACCTAACGTACAGTAGTCGCGCAGTCTTAAAATAATCGGCATTAGGGAAGGGTTAAGATCACGTTAGAAGACACGTATTAATTACGCATTAATGATGCTAGCTAGAGGTGTGAAGCGATCTCTACAAAACAAAGTCTTTTTAGTCATAACAGTCATAAACTTGTAAGATATTATCAGTCGATCACCAATCTACTATTAAGTCAGTATTTCTTTTTCGCAGACCACATACGTGTGCGCAGGATGAGAAACCGAAGAAAACTTCTTCAAGTTTTCGTTCCTTTTTACACCATTATGTTGAAACCTAACTAGGCCTCTTGAATTATCAATACCTTAATCAACATATTGAACTTTAAACCTTTTCAATTCAAATACCTTTTTGATGACGTAATCACGGCCTTTAACTACCAAACAGAACCTCAAAATCGATATTGTAACATAACTGACACACTTGTGATAAAAGTAAGTAGCTTAAAATTACGAAATATAAAAAGACGAGTAGCCAAAGTGATTGTAATAGAGAAAAGATTTTAAGGCCGCGTACACACCGCGATTGTCGAAAGTTGCTAGATACATCGAATAAATGAAAGACTGAGATTGCAGCGATTATGCCCGCATTACACAGTATTTGCAATATTACAATGACAAGTTGAGTATCGATTTTGTTTTAATCTATTGTGGAATCGACCTTGATGTCAAAAGAAGTAAAGCTTAAAATGCATTATGATTAAAAATGATAGATGCTCATTGGTCTAATGGCTGGACTGGTCTAGTGGTCGCAAGCGTGACTGCTGAGCGTGAGGTCCTGGGTTCGATTTTCGGGACGGACAAAGCACGGAGTCTGGAACTGTGCCCAGTACACGGCAATAGGGTCGCCCCCTACATAGGTCTCAATAACGGCATCGGCGAAATGTGGGTGTACAATAACACACCTCTGCCTAACCCTTCGGAAAATTACCATGTTGCTATGGGGATTTAGTACCAATAGGAATCATATCTTTTCACCTATAGTCCATTTTTTTTTTGCATTAATAATATGTTGTAATTATGACACAATAATAAAAAAGTAAGGTAACAACTTGACACCATAATGAGAGTTAAACTTATTCTTAGATCTTTCGGCAATCACTCGGAATATTTTCGTCGATATTCGGCAAACTACGTTGTGCTCCCTGCCGTATGATGCATCGCGATTGCCCGTCGTTGCATAAGACACATTCTCCACTCGTAACATCTCAGTAGTTGCTTAACAACAAGTGTATTCTATATGCTAATTATATTTTTTATAAATTACGTCAATTGTTTCAAAATTGTACCGTCTCTTATCGGTTGGTACGGTTCTATGAAATCCTAATGACTGGGTCTATAGTTCAGAAGGAAAAGGTGAAAAAAGCTGAAATACCTATTGGACTTAATTACCTAATTAATATATAATATATTACAATTTATTCCGTAGTGAATATGGGTCTCTTCTCCATAGAACCAAACAACTTTTAGAACCGTTCACCTAGTTTCTTGACGTTTTATACATGTCTGCAAGGACTCAATAATATATTTTTTTATTAGGTTTGTTACAATAACTAGATAGTTCCAGTTTACATGTACATTAATTTTTTCTAGTAAACAGTGGCTCCCAAACTAGGTGATGCCTGTATCTTGGGGACCTGAGTAGCTGCTTAGACTAGATTTTTAAGAATGATAACATATGGATGAGAACTTAATAAAAATAGAAACTAAAAATAATAATAATTGTGTTAAACTATAATAATTAGGAGAAATTTAAATCAAACATAGCGCTTATTGCGCTTAAGTGAGGATATGTTTGAGGGTGTGTTTGTGAGGATGTGTTTATGAAGGTGTGATTGTGGGGGTGTTTTTGTGAGGGTGTGTTTGTGAGGATGTGTTTGTGATGTGTATATAACACTGAATGCTAAGGTTTCTTGACAAATTGTATAAATGATAAGCTTTGCGAACATGATAAACTTTTAAAAGAATCAAGTCCTCATTCATAACTAAATTTACTATTATAAATAGAAAAGTAACTACATAACATAAAATAAAATCAAGCCTGTATTTTCGGAAGGGCTAGCAGAGGTGTACTGTTGTACACCCACATTTTGCGGATATCGGTTTTGAGTCTCTGACAGCCGCTACTGAGAATTGCCACCCAGAAAAAAACCAATAACACATTACCTGGCCCAAGGATTGAACCCAGAAGCTCACGCTCAGAATTCCCTTACCACTAGACAAACGAGGAAGTAATTAAACTGTTCTAATAAAACTAATATCTATACATATAAATAAAATTGGAGTGTCTGTTTGTAATATTGAAATAACTGTTTTTTACTACATGCATATGAATATATATACGGTACATACACCAAAATAACATTTTTTACAATTTTTGTCTGTCTGTCTATCTGTCTGTCTGTCTGTTTGTATAGGCTAATCTCTGAAATGGCTGGACCGATTTTGACGGGTTTTTTATTGGCAGGTAGCTGATATAATAAGGAGTAACTTAGGCTACTTTTATTTTAGAAAAAATCTTTTATTTTAGGAAAAAATAGGGTTAAGTGCATTTGGTCACATTTTTAAGTTCCGACATCCACGCGAACGAAGTCGCGGGCAAAGCTAGTTTCTAATAAAACTAACAGAACGATTTGTTACTTATCAAGAATACTTGTCTTCACAAAAACAAACGAACAGACGCCTATTACGAAAGTCATCTAGTGCTCAATACATTTAACTGGCAGTTCCTATTCTTTAAGCTAAAGCACTTAATACCGGCATGATGAAAGGGAATGACGTAACGATATTGTGGCCCAGTTCAATATTACGACTGTTCGCCATTGCTTCTATGGCTGTAATGTATTTGAAAGCTATAGAAAAGTTAGGTCTTGTTAGTTGGACAAGGTTTTGTATGGATGGATGGGACAGGGGTTTGTGAAAAGGCTACATTGTAACTTGTTTTGTAAAGACTTCACTAGTTTATTTGCTTGTTTTTTGGTATGAGAAATATTTGTATAGGTATGCTTCGTTGGCCAAACGCGGCTGCTCGGTATGCTGTTCGATGTCCAAGTTAGGCAAAGTGTTGGTGGCTTTTCTACTTCAAAGGACTACGGATACGGGGTTTTACAACAGCTTGACGGGACTGTTAGCTACATAGCTTTTCGCGGGTTCCATTCCCACACGGAACTATTATTTGTATGGCCGACGGATTGCTCAAGGCCTGTGTCTTTGTGGATACCCACAGTACAAGAATAACACCAAGTGTGATGGAAAGATTGTCAATAAAAATACTAAACACATCGGCCTAATTACTGCATACTCAATTTCTCATCCAAATCTGCTGCCATTACGGAGTAATTGAAGAACAAACATACCACCTAACTTTACATTCATACAGTGTAATACTACATAACATAAAAACAAGAAACAACATCCACTTGTACTTGATGACATAATATTGCATGAAACTGGTTTGCATAAAGACTGTGAGGTCAAAAGCATTGACTCTGTACAGAACCAGAAATTGATGTAAACATCGACGAAGAACTTGTCACGCACTTGCTATTGGTAACACAGATTTTATTTTATGCCAGAATTACAATAAGTATTTTTTTTTAAATGATGTCTTTCCTGCCGGAAAAATGTCAGTGGCGATTGCTCCACCGACAATAACTAAGCTCTTAAATTAAACAAGAAGACGTCATTCCAGAATTTGAAATTATGTGACAACTTAAAACGTCACAGCAAAATAAAAGACATCTTCCAATAAAATTGGCAAATAAAAAAAAAACTATTATTCAACCAAGAGACTATATTTTAAGCAATCTCGAAAACTGCTACAGTCCCACAAATATTAATGATTTATTGTTGTCTATTTTTGCAATGCAAAACTTGAAATCATCTGATGTTACTTTCACTAACAAACGACTGTACATTTTGTATAACAGTGATGAGAACGATGACTAAGAACTTACGAATAACAAGTAAGTACTACAATGTAGGAATATTTTATTTGACTTTTTCCTTAACCTAATCGAAATCCGCAAAACATAACGGCAACAAAAGCTTAGCTTACGTAATAAACACTACCCACATAAATGCGAAAGTAACTCTGTCTGTTTGTTTGTTACCTCAACACAACTAAACCACTGAACCCATCGTTATGAAATTTTACTAAGAGGTAGCCCGGATCCCAGGCTTATTTTTACTATTACATCAAACACTAATAAATACAAAATATACACAGACGAAGTCGCGGGCAACAGCTAGTTCATTATAATCCATCTCAACATCGGCACACAACATTAAGAGAAAGGTACCGATCCAGCTCTGTGCTAAACACGCGTTTTGTAACAATGTTAGTCTTATATAACTATTTCGTATCAACTTTTGCATTTTGTACTGAGAACAAGTTGGTACAAATTAAAAAGGATGAGACTGGCACATGCCTGAATTATTAAAACGAGTTTATATTTAAGACATTTAAAAAAAAAATCTTTAATTTTTTCAGGAGAAATTTCTAGCACTTAGAATTGAGTTGCATTTGTTAGTAAAATAAAGTGTTGTATTTGTATTGTATTCGGCGAATAGACCCGTATTTATAAACCGTTGTCACGTGCTATGCCGTTATTAAGTTTCAATCCGATTTGTTGTCTTAGCTGCAATTACTACGCATTAGAAATCCGTTGAGCACAATATTTACTAGAATATCTACAAATATAACTATTATCTAGCTTATTATAATGCAATAAATTACATAATTTTATTGCAACACATAACAAAACTAAATAATTGAGATGTATTAAAATATAATAGCAATTAACTTTCGATATTAAGAAATTATATTTTCGACCTCTAATTTAACCCCTATACTTTATAATATTTCTAAATTAATTAGTCATCTATAATTATACGATGATATTTGCACTATGGCAATATCATTTCTCTTTATATCAGAGACCATTTTTTTAATATAAGCGTATCAACATCTATTTACTTATTTGCCGAGAGCGGATTTAAATACAGACGCGTAAAATATTGTGTAATGTTAATTAAGGGTGCGCTAGTCGAAAGCACGAACTCGTTGATGGGCGTGGCTAATATGAATGCTATCTCACGCAACATCGTCTGAGAAAGGGATAGACCCAGTGATGAGCAGTAAGACGCTACTGCGCGCACACAGGTAAACACTCCCGTATAGTATACCGCCGCTAAGTATCCGCACACATACGCAAGCTCATTGATATAGCGCGCCGGGGCACCGCGCGGCTCCGTTACCGCTGCACTGTGGAAAAGCCCCATACAAAGCCGTCTCAAAACTGTTTTACATGAAAATCGATATTACGGGATAAAAATAATAAATAAATGTTCTATAATAAATGAAGTTTTATTATAGGTATTTTTATTTTATTTGTTAACAGTTACCTATGAAGACGTGTTCCATACCTTGTCCCTATATTTCAAGTTTGAGAAATGCCTCTAAAACAATATCAAAAAAGGAACTGTTTGATGAAGCTAAGACCCTTCTTGCTATGAACGAAAATCAATAGGATCTTGCTAAATTTTGTATATGTTTTTTTATATATAGATTGACATTATTTCTTAATCTATTTTAGATAAAATAAATTAAGAAATAAAAATAAAAAAACATATATATTTTTTACTAACATAATAATTCAAAATAAAAAAATATTTCAATAAATCCTTATAGATATATCCAAGTATACGTGTGCAAAATTACAGCTCATTTCATTTTGAAACAACTGAAATATGAAGTTTTGAGACGAAACATACGCGATTTTCCCACTGTGCGCCGCCGCCGCTGCCGCGATTCGCCTACGTAGGTACAACACGCTCACACAAGCTTGAAATAAAACGTAAACTACCAAACCCAACCTAGTTTGATAAAATAATATTATTTATTTGGATTTATTTATCATAGTGTGTTACTCATATTTTTTATGGTACGCATGATGATATATTAGTTTGTCAGTGTAAGCTGAGCTCTCGTTGTACCAAAAGCCTATACAATGCGAGCTCAGCTTATACTGGATATTTACTTGATATGTCACCGTGTGTACTAGATAGGTACTATACGTACGTAATAAATAGGTACCTAGAACTTATCCTAATAATATTTCGTAGGAACCAGGCGTTCACTGCAGGAGATGTACTTACGTTGAGATTGAGACATCTCGTTGTCGAGTTAGCTTTGCCGATCACGAGTTTATCTATACTTCTATACTATATATTAATATATTTATTTATTATTTTTATTTTATTATATTAATATTATAAACCTGAATTGGTTGAACGCGCTAATCTCAGAAACTACTTCGAATTGAAAAATGCTATTTGTGTTGGATAGTCCATGTATCGAGGAATGCTATATAACATCACGCTACGACCAATAGGAGCGGAGAACGGAAAACCAGAACATAAATACAAAACAAAATACATATAAATAATAAATAAATAGTTTAACAAAACATCCACATACCTGAATGAGAGCATCCATGGCCAGCCTCTCGATGTCCACGTTGTAGAAGCTGAGCTGCGGTACATGCCGCCTCCTGGGGCGGATATCGTCGTAATACGCCACCACATCATTGATCGACACCACGGGACAGTCATCGGCGACACTACAGCCGCTGCTCACTCCATCGACCCCGCTGTCAGAGTCCCCTTCACCACCGAAACCCTCCTTCGAGTCCCTACGGTCCCCAAAACTTTGCTCCGACCCCTCCTGGTACCCAGACTCCATCATCTCGTCTGGAGTTATTATGTCGGGTATTTTTGTCGTATCGTATTCGTAACCGACGTCATCGTCCACGGGGTCGATTTCGAGAATGTCGGCCATTTTTAATTTAGTTAGAACGCGAGTGTAAATGTATTGGTTTAGTATGCACTGTCTACTACATGCTGGTACGGGAGGCTTGATCACTGGTAGCGCCCTGTGGACAAAAAGGAGTCTTTAGTGGATATATTTAGAATACTTATTACTATAAATAGAAATAACGATGCTGCAAGCAAGGCTAATGCAAACAGTCAGTATTTAATAGTCGCTTGTCTCAGAATATTATCCGAAAAGAAATGATTTGAGCAAATATAACCAACAAGATATTTGTATAGCTCTACAAGAATCATAACTTAAACATACACACAGTCTTTTCGTAACTATAGTTACAAAATGCTAATTTGCGAATATTAACATAAATCTGAAGCAAAAAAACCAATAACAAACAACGTCCACATTTGGCAAACATTTGACGGATGAACCAACACCAATCAAACTAAGATGACGCATACAAATTGAAACCAATTCGCAGTCAATTCCTTTGCAAATTCTTGGAAGAACGGAAGCATCCAATCCATTAACTGGCGACCAATCGCTTAGGAATATAAGCAAACGATAGGAAATAAGAATTAATGCAAAGTACACATCGAAAATAACCTAGATTTTTTTTATAAATTGGTATACAAACAAGAGTAAACAGTACTGAAAACCCTAAAAGGGATCAAGAAGGATACGATCTTCTGCACGTCGATAAGAACGCTAATCATCTGAATGCAGATTGCAAGACCTAGAAAAATTAGGAAGAATTAGAAGACAGGAAGAAGCACAAGGATAATATACACGAAGGTTATAGACATGATCGAGATCGAAGGCCTGCAGAAGTAAAACGCAGAGGGACCACAAAACATGAAAGAATCAAGGTAAATATTACGAAGAACGAAACAGGTTAGGTCGAGATCACATGGCAAGCAATAGGTCATCCCATCACACGTCTAGTTTACCTAATGTAACATCGTCATACTCTCACACATATGGCAGACAATATCACTTTGGTTAGTTTTCTTCTTTTGATATAATTTGAAAAGTCTGCCTGTCTGCATTGGTCTAGTGTTCGCAAACGTGACTGAGCTAAGCGTAAATTGCGAATCCAGTAGGATTCGATTCTCGGGTGGAGCAAGGTGTCATTGGGTGTTTCTGTATGAAAATTTTCAGTAGCAGCACGAAGTCTGGAACTATGCCCGGTAAAGGCTTCCTGCGTCTAGAACAGAACTAAAGCCTGGGTTTTGGCACTTGAGGACTAAATGCCGTATATTCAGTCACTTTCTTAAAGACTGATCCATTCATAACATATTTTGAGAGGCCTCCCAATGCCTGCTACATTAAGCACCCATGAGGAATATTAGCAGCAAACCAGCCTCTTCGTAAATGGTAAAAAAATCCCACCTACCCATATATAAACATATCGATACTCCACATGAAATCGAGTACGCAGCATCTAAGTATACAATAATGTATAGCAAATATTGAACAGCGCCTATTATTTCTTATTTGTGTGTTTAAACAAGGCGAGACTGAGTACACAACCCACACTGACAGGAGGTACACTGTCAGATGTAATACACAATTTTGTGTATTGACATTAGAACCATAAAGTCTTCTTGTATGAAGGTCATACCAGATAGCTTCACGCCTGTATTCCCCGAAGGGTAAGGCAGAGGTGTACTATTAATTGTAAACCCACATTTCGCCGATGCCGTTATTGAGTCCATGTCATAGGTGGCGAGCCTATTGCCATCTACCGAGCACAGTCCCAGACTCCATACTGCTACTGAGAATTTCCATACAGAAAAACCCAATAACACTTTGCCCGACCTGGAAATCGAACCCAGGACCTCACGCTTAGCAGTTGCGCTTGCGATCACTACACCAATGAGGCAGTCCAAAGTCCAGACCAGGAAGGTCATACCATTATTTAAAAAGACTGGTTCAAGCAGGTTGAAATATCTATAGAATAATAATACTTCAGTCCATGGAATTGGGCTAGCTACGTCTGACACATGAGGAGCTATGGGTTGAAACAACCACACAGTGGGCCCAGATGGTAGGAAACGACAGCGCGGCAGACCCAAAAAGAGATGGCAAGAAGAGCTAGACTCCAATACAAAGGATTAGCCCCAAATCGCATCGGACCGGGATAAATGGAAAGAAGGGAGGGGTGGGACATAAGAGGTTCATAATAATTACTGTCACACTAAGCGCCCGATGCTGAATTTAGACCTCTTAACAGACAGGTATGATGTTGTTGGGAATTTTGATATCTTCATAGCGACTTCGCAAATCAAATTGCATTTTCAGTTAGCGACAGTGTATTTTCGTACAACCATCCGACTTGCTGTAATAACCGCACAGAAAATATATGTATTTGAAGAACTTAACCCAATCCGTTTGTCATAATTTAAGACAGTTACTGAAATATGATAGCCCGTTCTAATCAAAAACAGTACGAATATTTCACTGGTTCACAGTTGATACAATGGCTAAGGATACTTTCTGCGCTATGGGTGATGGAATCCAACTATGAGGCAATGTTTATTTAACAAAAATAACATAACTTCACCAATTACCAAATAAACGAAACAAACATACAGTCTCTGCATAATATAACTATAAAGTCTGCTCCAAAAAACACACCCAAACAATAGTAATCGTTTCTCGTAGTACTTTCGATTTCGATTGACCACCAATGGTAGATGCCGAGATGCCGAGTACAAGCGAAGATACCACTTTCGCTCTTAGACGCAACAAGTGACCTCATAGACGGGGTCATCGGCACAGCGGGACGGCGATTTGGGGCAAATCGAAATGTACTACAAAACCTCGATAGTGTATAATGGTTGTTTTATTTTTACAGATCTGCCGATATAGGTGTTGTGCAGGGGTACTGTTCTATGGAACACTTTTTAATCCAAGAGGTCCCCCGACTGTAATGACAATTTGATTTATCTGTTTAGTTAGCGAGTAAATGAGTGACCTTTCGCTTTGTATATATATATAGATTCACTAACACAACTTGTTTTTTTTTTTACTTTTTAATTCTTTTTTAGGCAGAGCAGTCGTATTTTTTTTTTTCATTTTGTCTTTTATGAAGAATTTGACGGTACGGTTGGCGCAGTGGTGGAGCGATCGACTACTGCGCTAATTGTCGTGGGTGCGTATCCCACACGGAACAAATATTTAAGTGTTTCTGCATGTGAATATTTGTGTTTGTAAATGCACCTACGACACAGGAATTATGCCGAGAACGGGATAAAGCTTTCTGAAAAAAAAAAAAAAAATATTATTAGCTTGTTGGTTTGATTAGATAGAAAGAGCAAGAAAAAAATAGGTATAAGCGCGATAAGTACGCCACTTGTCAACTGTTTTAATTTTATACAAGTGTATTGTCCTCAAAAAGGCCTAAGATTACTCGCTAACTTGTATAGATCTATTTTTACTTCACTATAAGTGATGGTGGCTCGAAAAGCTGCTAAACTAAAGTGGGATTGGGCTGGCCACGTCTGCCGTTTGCCGTCTGAGCTGTGGGCCAAAATAACCAGGCAGTGGAGCCCTGATTCAGCAAAACGGTGGCGCGGTAGACCGCGAAAGAAATAGCGGGACTCACTGGACACATTTGGAAGAGACTGGTCATCTTTGGCACGGAACAGAACGGCCTGAAGATCAGGGGGGAAGACCTTTGCCCAGCTGTGGGATGTGATAGGGTAAACAGTATAAGTGATGGTGTAATATTACCAAACCCGTTTTTAAAAAAGAAAAAGAAAGATGTATTTATGGATCTCCGTCAGTAATTGAATACCATGTTTATTCATAAAGTAATTAATATTCCATTTATTTTAATTTAATTATAGTCGGCAACTATATTTATGAATGAATCCATTTTAAATATGCTAAAATCAGTATGGGTTATATAACATTTTGATAGTGCAGTTGAATATTAATTAATTGTTTGGAATTTAGAAAGGATGTTCAAGTTTTAGCGTAACCTCAAATATAGTAATGTATATTTTTTATTTACATTTATATAATAACTACTCTAGCTTTTATATATACAGCCATGGCCAAAAGTATTAGGCACCCTAAAATTTACTGAGTTTTTCGTGTTTAAGGTGAAAAATAAAACTAATTTGTTTTCCAAATTACTATATTCAGATAAAATTACAAGAATCACTAATATTTAGTCGGCCCGCCCTTTGCACTGATCACAGCAGCGATTCTTTTGGGCATGCTGCTTACAAGCTTTTTACATTCGGCTGCACTTATGGCGTCCCACTCTTGAATTAAAGCATTTTTTAACGCTGTTTTGGATGTAATGCTGTGCTCTCTGACCTTGCGCTTTAGAATACCCCAAAGATGCTCGATAGGGTTCAGATCTGGGGATTGCGCCGGCCATTCTAACAAGACAATACTGTTGTTTCTAAACCAGCGCATGGTGGTCGCTGATTTATGACAAGGCGCGTTGTCTTGTTGGAATTTGACGCCATCCAAGTTTGTGTCGCCGAAAATGCGTGTAAGCGAAGGCAATAGCGCAGTTTCGAGCACATTTATGTACTTTTCACTGTTCATACGGCCTTCGCAAACGAACATTTCGCCGACACCATCAGCAGCCATGCAGCCCCATATCATAACGCTACCTCCCCCGTGTTTAACAGTGGGCACCACGCAATCTGGATGATATTCCTCGCCGACGCGCCGTCTCACGTAGGTTACACCCGCAGTTCCAAATAGCTGAAATAATGGAAAAAAGACGAGTTTAAATGTGTACTCATTATTTTTATGAAAGCAGACTAAAATAAGAGTGATCAGTGTTTTTGTTTTTAAGGAATGGTATAAAAGCTTACCTCAAAGTTTGATTCATCGGACCACACAACATTTGACCAATCCTCCTCCTTGAAGTGTTGGTATCGTAGAGCCCATTCTAAGCGGTTCTTTTTGTTATTTTCCGTGAGCCATGGCTTCTTTCTTGCTTTGCACCCCTTTAAACCCGCATCTACAAGCCTTCTTCTTGCCGTTCGAGCACTGATAGGGTATCCAATTTCTTCGGATAGGGCGGTAGCGAGCTCAGAAGAACTTTTTTTGCGGTCTTTCAGAGATTCGCGGATAAGTTTTCTGTCCTGGCGCTCAGTAGTTACGCGTTTTCTGCCAGTCCGTATTTTATTTGCATGGGAACCAGTCTCCGCGAACCTTTTAATAGCAGATTGCACTGCGCACCGCGAACATTTCAAAAGTTTGGCAATCTCTACTTGGGACTTTCCTTGTTCATGTAACAACTGGATTTTAATTCGTTTTTCGTAGCAAATTTCACTCTTTTTGGGCATTTTCGAAAAAGGAGAATATCAATTTCACGACTAAATCACACTCAAGCTTCTTGACACTATGGATAGCAGATGAAGACTAATAATATTTACGAATTTTTATTTTTTAAATACACATATTTTGGGTTTAACTCACCAGATGTTTTATGGCCCATAGAAATAGGTTATCTATTGTTTTAATTATCGTTTGACGGCACTGGCTTGGCTATTGTTAAAAACATTTGCTGTTTTTTTAAATACGTTTTGAGATATCTGTGTTTTATAGGGGTGCCTAATACTTTTGGCCATGGCTGTATGTATTTTTGATTTGAAATATCTAATGCGACGTCACTGCTGTGAGCGTTATGCGTCGCCACGCTGTATAATAGTATGAAACAAAAATATAAAATATGCATGAAAGGAGGTTTATTAAAGCAAATAAATTTTGCACGATCAAAAACAAAATATTCAGGTTTATTTTGAAGAAGAAAAAAATGATCTTTATTTAAAAAATCAAAATTCAGTGAATACCTAACTTTAAAATTTTATTTTTTGATTATTCCATATTTATTTCCTTTCCGAAACTATCTTTTTATGCATATTATCTGTACAAAATAATTTCGATCGCCAAGCGTCGCGACGGCTCACTTTTTTTTTCTATAACCATAACATAGCATCGCGCCTGTACTACCCAAAGGGTTAGGCAGAGGTGTACTTTTATAAACCCACATTTCGCCGATGCTGTTACACAACCAGACTTACGTTGTAATCTAAATCTGGTTGTGTGCATGTGACATGTATGTTTATAAACTGTACCTACGATACAGGAGACAACGTTACAGTGGGGCAACGTTTTATAAATAAAAAAAAAGGAATTTTATTTCGTGTATCGATGTATTTTCTTCGTTATATCAGTATAGAGAAACAGTATCGGATTAGCAATTTACTGCCCTTTCGGGCTGAGTACATCTGACTGACTTATATGCTTATATCAAGAGGAAAACAATACCGAGTCATACTAGTTTACACACATTTTTTTTTTTTACTGAATGACTGCCTCATTAGTCTAGTGGTCGTAAGCGCGACTGCTAAGCGTGAGGTCCTGGGTTTGATTCCCGGGTCGGGCAAAGTGTTATTGGGTTTTTCTGTATTGAAATTCTCAGTAGCAGCACGGAGTCTGGAACTGTGCCCGGTAGATGGCAATAGGCTCGCCCCCTATTACATGGGACTCAATAACAGCATCGGCGAAATCTGGGTGTACAAAAGTACACCTCTGCCTAACCCTTCGGGGAATACAGGCGTGATGCTATGTTGTGTTATTTTTTTTTTTATATTCGTATATTTGTGTTTATATTGTTGTCGTTACTTATACTTAAAATAGGTATATTTAAATAAATCAATTAAACTATTCGTCATATAATCTCATGACAAATGGTCGTTTCCAGCAGAAACCACAATTGAAACCAACCGCAATTAAATTCATATTAAAAAAAGCTGTGCCGTTTATTGATTGACAACAAAGAAATATTACAATATTATATTATAACATGGGTGCATGGAACAAATATTTGTATGATCTAGTTAATTAGTTTTTCAGAGTCTGGGTGTTTGTGTATGTGATATGTATGTCTGCGAATTGTACTCACGATACAGGAGTATTATCCTACTAATATTATAAACGTAAAAATTTGTGAGGATGGATGGATAGATGGATCTTTGTTACTCTTTCAAGCCGGAACGGTTGAACGGATCTGGATGAAATTTGGCACAGAGATAGATTATAGTCTGGAATAGCATATAGGCTACTTTTTATCCCCGGAAAATGTACAGTTTCGTAAACCACGCGGGCGAAGCCGCGCGCGGATGCTAGTATAAGTCCTCATTAGCGGGGATTGATGTTTTTAAGATTTTTTAAATGTATTTGATATAATACTATGTAGGCTACTAAGATGACAACAGGCTTGCCCCCTATTACATGGGACTCAATAAAAGAATGTGAGTGCACAATAGTACACCTCTGCCTAACCCTTCAGGGATGCAGGCATGATGCTATGTTATGTATGTTATGTACCTAAGAATCGTTTTATCTTTGTACGTTTTAATCTTGTAATAAATAACATTTCACAATTTCTTCAAGACTCGAAACAATTGTGAAGCGGCTAAAGAATTTCTCTTTGCCACATACAAAAGAAAATCACAAAAACCAATCAATCGCCGCCAAATAACATTCCTTCACAATCCTCAAATACCCCCCTCCCCTTACCCAATAAAGTTATCGTTGTAACCCAATAAAAGTTATACACCCATGTTTGATTATCACAGAACACTTTCATTGGGGCTGAATACAGGTCTACTTGTTGCTTTGGGAGGCAACCTTGACACAAAAACTGGGTCAAAGCCCATAGCTGACACAGATGACAGAAACACACAGAAGTACCAGTTGAAATGCACATGTAGCGGAATGTATTAAATATCAGTAAGTTTTGTATTGATCAACGGTATAAGTACAAAAAAGATTCTTGAATCTTTTTCACGTCACGAGTTGCGTTTTAGATTTTAAGTGTTCTCGCGTTTTGTTTGTGTACCTTCTGTGCTTTTTTACTTGGTGCAGCTAGGGTTGCCACTTGTTGCATTATGGCTTTCTTATTCGTAGAGGTGAACCTTGAGAGTTATTGGAAAATTGGATCTGATGTTTTCATTTGTAAGGGTTATGCTTTAAAGGACGATGGATTTAAAGGATCTGCTTCGAGGAAAAGCACTTTGTTTCGCAAAAGGATTTGAGAGCATTTTATAGATAAAAGCTGAAGGTCTTCATAGAAGATAGTCATTCTGATTTAAAACGCTACTGTATCGGGAACTAGATAAGGTTTTATGTATTTTGGTTTGCATACATTTTATGAAAGGGAGCCATTTTCATTGATACCAAAAAAAAAAGATTTAGTTTAACATAACATAACATAGCATCACGCCTGTATTCCCCAAAGGGTTAGGCAAAGGTATACTTTATACACCCACATTTTGCCGTTACTAAGTCCCATGTAATAGGGGGCGAGCCTATTGCCATCTACCAGGCACAGTTTCAGACTCCGTGCTGCTAATGAGAATTTCTACACTGAAAAACCCAATAACACTTCGCGCGACCCAGGAATCGAACCCAGGATCTCAATCAGGATCACAGCTGAGAAATCAGAGGCAGTCAGATTTAGTTTACTAGTTTCCAATTCATAATCTTTATAATAACAAAACCTTTAGATCATTTTATCTTTGTATGAAATATAGATCACTCACTACAAAAACTAATTACAACATCCAACAGACAAAAACACATACAAACAAACAGTTCTCATCAAAATGTAGTGTAAAATACACTCTGTGTCCACTGACTGTATCTCAATATTTACCTGTACGTGCAAACCCTAACAGAAGTAATGAAAAATTCTCGAGTATTGATTGAAAAAAGTTCCATCTACCTTCATCGGGCTTCGAGACTGACGAACCGTGAAAATGAAAAGTTATCGCTGTTTACTTGTTTCATTTCGTTTTTCGTTCGTTTGCCAAATGCTTTTTGGAGACTATGACTTTTTGAGTTGGCTTTTGTTTTAAAGTAACGGGTTTGAGATGGTTTAAGCCATGGCTTCCTAAATTTAAATCCTTGGAAATTGGCCGGAATTTTTGTGTATGAATTTGTCTTTAGAATATTACACTACAATTGGGTTTTAACACTAGATCACTCATTTGTCTTCTGAGCGTGAGTTCCTGGGTTCAATTTCCAGGTCAAATTATCAGTAGCAGCACGGACAGAGTGGAACTAGGCCCGGTATATGTCAACAGGCTCGGCCCCTATTATCTAACATCATCGAACTGTGGGTGTACATAAGGACATCTCTAAAGAATTCTGAAGAATACCTTAAGTATCTCGGTCTTCATAGAGATAAAATATTGTAACAGGAGACAAACGTTACAAAGGAATTGTATGTACAAAAACGTACACAATACCCTTGGCCAAAGCTCATATTATTCGACATATTACACAACTATTACATTATTGTTATGTGGTAAATCGCACATGTAACCGTTTAGTTAACACTTGATAAAACTAAAAATACATTTTTATCTTTTACCGGCCAAATTGAGTTCGTTGTCATTTTGACAACAATCGTACTGAAATTTTCCATCACAAAACGTTACATGAACCTTTCTCTATGTTATTGCAATATGGACATAGTGCCGTTGAAATAAAAGTGACTGTTAAAGTAAGGTAAAGGTAAGACGCATACAATTTTGGCAGTAGGCCACCTGTTGCAATTGTTTGGGTACATTTTCAGCTTCCGTACTTTTGCATCCACTTGAATAATTTCCATATTGAATTTCCTTAGAATTATTCAAACAATTACTGTAGCATTTCATTTACAAGACATTAAATATATTATTCTTAGTTATACCGTTCTGCTCATAGTCATACAAACACCTTTCGTTTCATCTATATTTATGGATCAAGTCATCATTTCATACATACACGCCGACCGCAGCTGACCTGTTTTTCTAAGCCGTTTTCCTATATTTTTCTAGGCAGATGAAATTGGTGATGTCCTCAATTGAACCGGATGCGATGGAATATCAGTATTTTACGCGGAATGACTCCTAACTGACCTCCGATACCTAGTTACTGGGAGACACTGATATTCTAAAGTTCGACCGGTTGTCAAAATATTTGGGCTACTTGGGACCAACAAGGACATCACCAAAGAGGCGTTCTTCTAAAGCGCCCTTTCGAAAAAATTCCATGTTTTTTGCTATTTACACAAGTTTCGGTTCCACAAAAATGGTATCAACAATTAAATTAACTGCATTCACTGCCAAAGTCGTCCGGGTGAGTCTGTCTGGTGCCGACCCTACATTTACCGCTCACCGTCCGTTCATCCGGCATTCTATTCGAATTTTCTAGAAATTGGGCATACGCCATTACTAAATGGTGCACAGGAAAAGAAAGGGTTGAGTTTCTGGGGAAACATTTCTGCATTTGGATTCCCCAGAATTTGGGAAATGTCCAAATGATTTTCCGCAATTGAAAACGGATTTCCGTTTTCAATTGCGGAAAATCAAAGGCATATGCCATGCCACTAACTAATGAGTAGACATTTGTAAACGAAAAGTATAACCATGCAAAATTCCAAGGCATAGACAATAAAATATCACCAATCTTAATCATCATCATCAGTCTTCACTATGCCAATCGATACTATTACATTCCTCTGATCCAATACAGAGGACCTTGCCAACCATTTCTCATCGTATCTTTGTCTGCCATCTTGTTACACAATGTGATCTCAAACAGTGCCAAATCCCAAACGGCTCCTAAGACCCAAAATCTAAAAAGATTAGGATCTAAAAAATTCAGAGCTAACCTTTCTAGTCAATTTACTTAGGCAAGATTGAATGGCGGAGTTAACATAGCAAAAAAATTTAACAAAAAGTGTCTTTATCTCGTAATCTTTTAAATAACAGTTTTAGAAATTGTTAATTAATTGTTAATAGTTGAATTTGTTAAAGAAGTTTTGCAATGTATTAGTCTTAGATAAACTTACTTGAAATACTATTAATTTGCGCGTCCGAAAAGATTTGCATACGATTAAATGCATGCCTTTCATTCAGTCTACTTGAATCTACATTCCGCATACCAGTCCAGACTAAGGCAGATAACGCACTTGGCAGACAGGCTGCGAAAGATAACTATTAGCTAACTCTGAGACTCTGTAACCGTGGAATAATTAACAAATGGAGTGGTAATGTCGGCCTGTAATCTGTTGAAATAGTACGTGTGGCGCAATGGCTAATCAGAACTTATCAATAGCACTACAAACAGAGTCCCGCGAATAAAACAAATTAATGAATTTGAAATTATTGCTCTATCCAGCGAATACGAGACTCCTCAGAGCGATCGAGCCCAATTTGATCAAGTGTGCCTAAACACCTGCACAAAGGACAATCTGACAAAGCCACAGGAAATGCTATAGAAGTGGCAAAATTAACGTCGGTAGTAGTAAGGTAGGTAGGTAGTAGTAGTAAACAATTGATACGCAAGTGAAGACACCTTCCATCGCAAGGATAGAGAAATCACTTCATTATTAACTTCTCCGTGGCCGAGATTCTAATTACGAACCAACTACGTCACATTACGTCACTATACATCGGATTGCAGTGGCAACCTGTTCTGCTAGTGCGTTGTCACCCTAAGTGTACGTTGAAGCAGTTCGAGGAAACATATATCCAGTTGCGAGAAGGCTAATTTAGTAGAGGACGAAGTTATCCATTAGGACAAAATGTGCTGCTAATGCTAATAAACTATTTTCCTTTCTTTCTTTCTTCTTTCTAATGCCTATGTTTAGTGTCATGTTTCTTTTCAAATTTCATACACTACACATAATAATAAATTCAACCCATTACTATCTCACTGCTGGGAAGGGCCTCTTCTTAGAATGAGAAGGGTTAGGTTTTAGTTCGCCACGCTGGCCAGGCCCGGTTTGGTAGACTACACACACCATCGAGAACTTTATGGAGCCCTCTCAGGTAGCAGGTGCAGGTTTCTTCACGATACTTTTCCTTCACCGTAAACGCAAGTGATTATCAAATTCTGATCGGCACACGATTCTGAAAAGTCAGAGGTTCAGGTCAAGTTTGAACTCAGACCCGGGTTCCTGCATGGAAGGCAAGCATTCAACTCTGCTAGCATTATAGCATTCACTGCGTTCACACTGTAACACTACATATATATTATTCTTTTCCTGTGACTTTTCGTACTTGCACTGCAATCCAATTTTCTTCCAATATACAGGGTGGCTTTTCAATGGACACATGCAGTTATCAATTCTTATGCCAACTCGTCGTATACGAAAATAATTCAGTCATTTAAAAATCTTCCCGTATAGTGTTTATCGTTATAACTGTTTTCTGATGGATTCCCATAAAATAAACCTCATCCAATTGACATAAAACTGTTTAATGGCTTTTAGTGTCCGGATAATCTCTCAGGAACAAGCACCGAGCAATAACTAGAAACCTCTTTATTTTTACAATCGATTTTATTTACGACGAGATCATTAAATAGGATCGGAATTCCCTGAGGAGCAACCCTAATGACATTGGTATCTCTCAGCAATTCATTGAGGGTTAAAAAGCTTTAAGATTTTTTTATGGAAAATTCGATCAATCAAATAGTATATAGGGTCACTGGGTGATGGATGAACTTTATTAGATTATTATTGATGCTTTATATACATATATTATTCAATAAATGGAGATAGTTGATCTTAATTTATTTTAAACTTTATTTTAAAAAACTATCACCAGTTCTGAAGAAAACTTATTTAACCCTGTATACATTATTTAGTATGACTGTACAAAAAAAAATATGTTCTTTTTTCATGATTACTAATATATCATTATGATGTATTAAATGCCTGATGAAGACACGGTTTCATTTACAAAGCGATGAATAAATAGATTTTGAGCTTTATGCATTATCTATTGAGAATAGTGAAGAGCGAGGAAAGTGAAGGAGATTGAGCCGGAAAACGGACCTTGGCAAAAGCCGGACGCAATCACGAAGTACGATGTAGTCAGTCAACTGTAACTTCATAGCTACACAGATATATCCAGTATTTCCAAATTATGCCCACAGAATTTTGACGTTTCTAAATGTCAAAATACATTGAAACGTCAAAATAATGTCACGATTTAGCGTAAGCAAAATTTTAAATCTATGATCAGGATTCTAGGAAAATAATGTCAAATTCTGGGATGCTCATCAGTAGTAAGTGACAACTTATAAATTGATTAATAATAATTTTCCCATAAGAACAATTACAAAATTAGGAGCGTTGCCTAAATGAAAGCACTGATTTTGGGTCCCCAAAGACTATGCATCAAGTAAAATTTATCTGCAAGAATAACAATAGAAATAAAATTATGTATCCAACCTGTTTGTTAGTAATCTAACAAATTTACTTCAGTCTCAACACAAACAACAAATATTCCCATTGCAAAACTTGCATCAACGCACTTCCCAACCAATCAACACCAACATTCAGTATCGATATATTTCTAATTTAAAATCTTTAATTAAGAACTCGATACGCAGGCAGGCAGTGCCGAATATTGCGAAACGTATCGATCGGTGTCCGATATCCTACGAGGCTGTACGGCTAGCCCAGATATTACGGTTGGTAACTTGCAAGTACAAGTAAGGCTGAGTACACAAGGGAAATTATAGAAACGTTTAGATAAACTACATGTAGCGTTTCAAAAAAAAAAGATAATGGAGAATGTGTAGAGGACGAAAGTAAAGCCAGAAGGAAATATGAAATAAGAAAAAGATTTAATATCGAAATCATTTTATTTGAACGAAGAAAGAGTGTGCCTCATCAAAAGCCTAGATAAGCACACCAGAAAGAGAATATACTTGTTGTTCGTAACGAAAACACTAGTGGAGTCCTAATGCAACTTTCTCGTTATTTAGAGTATAGTATGAGTAAGCATGAAATGAATACTAATAAAACCCGATATTCTCAGTATTTAGCAATTGTTTTAATAAAGACTCGCTGTTTTCTCAGTCAACCTGAATCTTGCACGCCACGCAATCTCTCCACAAATCGAAATATCCACCGTTTATAACATAGCCCTCAGTTGTGAGCAAATCCTTAAGTGAAACGTGTTCTGTCCGATAAATTTATCAAATAGCATAAGGAAATAATATCGCGCGTGCGTAAACAGTTGCAAAATGTGCTGCCTTTATTTGGAGAACACGAAATTAACAAGCTTGGTACCTTTCTCCCTTTAATTATAACAAGTTAGATTTGCGTTTTAATAGATGAGATAAAGATTATAGAAATTTGAATCGTATCTGAAGTACATAGGGTCCATTGTTTGTAAAGTTCTCATATATCCACACCCAAGCAAGACCATTCGGTAGATCTTGTTAATGTAGATTTCTGGGATGACGACTCCGTTTTAATTCTTTTTAATAACATGAAAGGCTATACCAAAAATCTTCCTAATTAATTAAAAATTAAGTCATGTAAGCTGCTTGGCTACTAGAGGCTTAGATGTTTATCCAAGCCTGTCAAAACCAACAAACATACACGTAAAACTAAGTATTCCTCTTAAGAACCTACTGCTGAGCATAATGATCATTAGAGCAGATCAGACTTGCAAAACTGTAGGCCATGTTATAAACATTCAAACTCATCTCGCATTACAGTTAAAAATAAATCTTAACATTTACATCAAGACAAAGTGATAAATATTCAAAAGCTTGAAACAATTTAACTAAACAAAATTAAACTTTTTTGCAATGCAAAATTTTGCAATAAACAGCCTAGGAGGCTGGAAATTGCTAATTTTGCCCCATTAGCAATAAGCTATGACCATTAGGGGAAGATTAATGAAGTGGACGAAAAAGATGATGAATGGTGCTAAATTCACCAAAGTTATGACGAAAGCTGCCTTGGCTTACTTAGATATATATATATATTTCTTTTGTGTTCTCTTTCTCATATAACAATACACAAATAAGACATATTTTAGCAAGGAAATGTATAGAAATAAACAACGTGATTGCTTTCAAAAAGGGTTCAGAACTGTACAATGCTTTTATGAAGCTTACGGAACGGATAACCGAAATAGTATTCGAAGAAATGATTTAAAGATTCTCTTGTTCAGTCAAGCTGTCGCGCGGTTGCCGAGCGTGCGATCTTACGTTCAATCGCTGAGTCGAGCAAAGAAATATTGATTTTTTTTATTTCAGAAAATTCTCAGTCGCAGTATTGTTCAGCCTTCGCCAACAATTATATGAGAATTAGTAATTACATCGACGAAATGTGCGTGTACAAATGTACACCTTTGTCTAACCCTTCAGACAATATAGGCGTGATAGTACGTTATGTTAAAAAATGTGGGCTTAGGGAACGAATTAAAAAGACATTTACTTCAATCAAGATAAGATCTTTAAACATAACATAACATAACATCACGCCTGTATTCCCCGAAGGGTTAGGCACAGGTGTAATTGTACACCCACTTTTCGCCGATGCTCTTAATAAGCCTCATGTAATAGGGGGCGAGCCTATTGCCATCTACCGGGAACAGATCCAGACTCCGTGCTGCTACTGAGAATTTCCATACAGAAAAACCCAACAACACTTTGCTCGACCCGGGAATACTTAAATACACGAGACCAACGAGGAAGTCAAGATCTTTAAATTCGTCACAAAACAGTCCAGGCTTCGTCAAAAAACGTTATTTAATAAAAATCAATTGTTATAGTGCTAACTATCAACACAATCCACAAACCACGAAATCCCAATGGCCCACATAAAGCTCTTACATCTCATTTAAAAAAATGTCTCACTTCGCCTATGACCTTGCCCAACGCTGGACAATAACACTTGGAATTTCACAGTCCAAGTTTATTGAACGTATTTTATATATTGGGTCGTAAATTATGCTTTAATTGAGGATCTACCTGTTTAGGAGGTGATTTTACTGCAATATTAGTGTCACAAGTTTTATTATAGTGTCAAGACAGATTTTAGTGTGCATTAGAAGATGATTTAGGGTAAAAAAGTGGTGGGACTTCTGGATAAACAAGCACAGTAATGTCAAAATGATTTTATTCTTATGACAGTCTGCGTCTATATACATGAAATCATATTCTCTAATCCCAGATTTAGTAAACCTTAGAAGTAAATGGAGGAACAAGGTTTGGTGTTCTTCCATTTAAAAGCGAGGATCCTCCGACCACGCGAGGTGATATTGTCTACCAGGCCATAACCCGACGGTTGATGACGGATTTTCGTATATGTGTTAGAATCGTTATAAACTCTCATAGCGCGATTCCGGATTTTCTGTTGTCGCTTCACTCTGATAGGTGGCGTTATACTTTTTCCCATGTTGCGAGTAGTGCATGAATAACTATGGAATGGTAATTCATATTCTATTTAGAGCTACCAATTAAGCTCTTAGGGCACAAAATTGAAATACCGAGACAGTACAATGAGGCAGGGTGGCGCAAGCAACCATATGATGTCTTGTTAGGAGTTGGTGAGATGTCCACAACATCATGAAGAGTGGAAGGTATAGGGAGAAACATTTGCCCCGAGTGAGCAAATAATATGCCTTTCAAAAGCCCGGAGTTTTAACGCCAGAAAGAAAACCGACAAAAGTGATATATTTTTAATGATGGTTTATAAGGTGTACTATGTACCCCCACATATCGCCGATACCGTTATTGAGTCTCATGTAATAGGGGGCTAGCCTATTGCCAACTACCGGCCACAGTTCCAGACTCCGTGCTGGTAATGAGAATTTTCATACAGGAAAAGCCAATAACACTTTCCCCGACCCAGGAATCAAAGCAGTACCAAACACTAGACCAAAATGAGACAGGATAGTTTATGTACGATAAAATTTTGGGCTATCAGTGATACGGACCACTGTCCACAGACCGCTTACACCTTAAGTAAAATCATTCTTAGATAAGAGAATTCAAACAAATTGTTCCCAAAAATCCCATACTAATAAACAAGGCCGAATTTCAAGGTTCTTTCTTTGACGAGAATCCAATTACGTTTTCTCCCTTATCAGAGTGTCATTTGCAATGTCTGGAGCATCAAATTATCCATTCACCTTGGGAACTGTAGAAATATGTGAGGGTCCAATAAGACGGCCATTATTTCACAGAGGCTGAACAAAGCCTTATGAGGTTATAATGCCGACATATAGTGGATGTGACGTGAGAAGTTCCAATACATTGTAGATGGAGGTACAGTTAAATAACACCGAGTTTGGAATATAAATCTGTGGTCGGAATCAAAATTGTTTTAATTTTTTTTTAAGTAAATTCACTCAATTTCACTCTAAATAAACAAAGTAAAAAGAATGCAACTAATATTTAATTATTGAACTTTATAAACTTAGTGGATTACGAACCAGTGCATATTTTTTTTGCGCGGTACTCTAATTATTTTTCTAAAAGTAAAAGTAAGTAAAATAAAAGTAGCCTAAGTTACTCCTTATAAAATCAGCTATCTGCCAGTGAAAGTCCCGTCAAAATCCCGTCCAACCGTTTCGGAAATTAGCCAGAACAAAGAGACTTACATTCTTAAAATAATTCGTAATGTTATCAATGATATTTACAGTTTTTTTACATCATCACTGACATTTAAATAAATAAAAGTAACAATAGCTATGTGTTCAGTTGTGCAGTTCGTTCTGCCTACCTTATTAGCAAAATAGCGTAAGATTTATTCATGGTATGTCGCCACAGAATACGATACATACCGTATCTTGGCTATAAATAGATATCCCCATGATTTCCCATGGGTGACGTAACTTAGGATCGTTGTAAATCAAGACGATCCGTCGTAATGGTAGTTAAAAGTAAAATTGGGGTCATCTGTGGTCTGACACCCTTAAGAGACGAGGAATTATCAGAAGGATCGAATGGAAAGCTATACAAACTAAATAAAACGCGATCCAACCTCTATCTACTTTTTTTTTTATTTATATAGGTACACCCTGTATTATAAATTAATAAATAATAAAAGTTGTTATAACTGCCTCATTGGTTTAGTGGACTATTGAGCGCGAGGTCCTAGGTTCGATTTCCTGAGCGGGCAAAGTATTACTGGAGGCTTTGGAGGCTTTGCTCTGGAGGGAGTTGTGCCGGTTAATGACGAGATAAGACTTAATAAACTAATGACACGGCTGGCGCAGTGGCTAAGTGATTAAGTTTCTGCGCTAGATGTCGCGAGTTCAATTCCCGCACGGAACAAATATTTGTATGATCTACAGATAGTTGTTTCGGGTCAGATTGTGTGTGCATGTGACATGTATGTTTGTAAACTGTACCCACGACACAGGAGAAATGTAGTGTGAGGCAACGTTTTTTTTAAAAAGAATAATCAAAATACTAGAAGATTAACAGCACCCTTTGGGGATACAGGCGTGATGTTATGTAAAAAGAAGAGAATTAAGAATAACACTACTGTCTTCTAATGTTCTATGTCACATTTTGATCAGGTCAACTGTATAAACTCGAATAAGCGTGTAAAATTATTATCCTGGATATACTCAGTGCTTCAATCGTTAACATGCTCACGAAATGTTCCGGGTTTGATGTCAAGGTTGGTGCTAACTTTGATGTATGTGAAATGAATCTGGTTATGGCGCTTTTTATTGGTTATAAAAGGAAGAATGACAGAATTATGCCGTACTTTTGTTGATGAGGAGAAGGTGAAGTTGCTCGTGACGAAACTGAGGACCGGTCGTGAGAGTTCAATGAATTATACAATGAGCATGCTTAAGAAACAATTGCAGTTGTCAGAAGTTTTGTGGGGACGTAGGGAAGTGTTGTTAACACACCTTTTTGTCATAGTGTTCCTAACATAAGGCTAAACTAAGATAGAGAAGACCCGGTACGTCCTAAAACTGCGGCCAGACACCGGAGGACGGGCAGCAGCGTCCTCTCACTAATCGGTGAGCCACTGCGATTCCCAAGCCGCCTGCCAAGCGTGGGGATTATGGTAAACCCCTCCCCTCTTGGAGGAGGCCTTCGTTCAGCAGTGGACGTTTTCTGGCTGATGATGAAGATAGAGAAGGTCATATCCTGTCACATCAGACACTATCATATAAAAATACTTTTACTAATACTATAATGAAGTAAAATTTGTATGTAGGGGGTAATCTCTGGAACTACTGGTCCAATTCTGAAAATTCTTTCACTGATAGATAGCTCCGTTATCTCCAAATGCTATAGGCTATAAATTATATGTATATATACATGGCTCACGCTTACGAATTCGCGGGTAAAAGCTAGTATTTAATAAACAAACCTATAGGTTTGTGTATACTATAGTATTTCGACGTTGAAATGGTGTGTACTAGCTCGCATGCAGCAAAGTTTCTACCAAGCTTTAATTATTGTGACATCATTATTTTAAGTATTTTTTTTCTTTGACAAACATGGGAGTGTTGCTGGGGAGTTTGTTGGGTCGTTTCTTCTACCCAAGCTAAAACATATAGGAAGCGGTCAAGAGCGGGCGAATTCGTTCTGTCCATATGTTTGACGTTTAAAAAGCACTAGTAGTATAGTCTAATTTGAATAAATGAATTTTGAATTTGAATTCTGTTTCCGATGCTCATAATCTGCCTTTTCCCAACGACATTGAGGTCGGCTTCCAATCTAACTGGTTGCGGCTGAATATTCAGTATTTTATACGGAGCGACTGCCATCTGACCTCCGCCACCCAAATACTGGGAGACATTGATACTCTAAGGATAGACTGGCTGTCAGACTTTTTGGGGTACTGACACCCGTAAAAACTGTTATAGGTCTTCATATGAGACCCGGAACCAACTGCTTAGCTTGCTTTCCGAAGCAAGAACAGGTCTCAATATGTCAAAAATAGTCACCCATCCAAGGGCCGACCGCGTCAACCGCTGCTTAACCTCACAGATAGACCGATCTGCGCGGTAGCTACGTAGCTACAAGACTATATTTTGTTTCCGATGATATGGTAAAAAGAAACGAAATGAAGCTAAATTAAACGATAAGGCTGTTGTCAGGCAAATTTACCAGTGATATCTTACCATCAGTTTTATTTATATTGTACTAGATTCCGCCCGTGGCTTTGCCCGAGTGGTTTACGAACTCGTACATTTTTCCGGGATGAAAAGTAGCCTATGTGCTATTCCAGACTATAATCTATCTCTGTGCCAAATTTCATTCAGATCCATTCAGCCGTTCTGGCGTGAAAGAGTAACAAAGATCCATCCATCCATCCATCCTCACAAACTTTCAGATTTATAATATTAGTAGGATAGGATAGGATATTAGTAGGATTGTCATTCCCCTCATCCACAGTGTAAAAGACAATTTGTATGGCTTTTTAAACATAAATACATACGAAGACTGGGCTGGTATTTAAAGGATTTTTTTACAGAATCTCTTACTTTTTTACGTATCTCGGTTTAGAATTAACCATACTGAACTTGATACGGTTTCCAAGGCGTTATCAACGCGCAAAAACCGTTAAAGGTCACGACGTAGAGATTGTTAGTATGTACTGCCTACGAATTATGATTGCTACAATAGTTAGTTGAAACTGTTATTTGTCTTGCAATAACTTCTTTTTTGTTAATTGCCCCACTGTAGGAATAATTCCTTTACCGTGGGTGCATTGTAAAACAAAAATATTCACATGCACAAACAACTAGACCCGGAACATCTATCTATAGGTCATACAAATATTTGTTGTGTACGAGAATCGAACCCGCGTCACGTAACGCAGCAGACGATCGCTCAACCACTGCGCCAAGCGTGCCGTCAGTCTTAAAAAGAAAGTGTGGAAGCGTGCTGGGCCCATAACCTGAAGGATTATAAGTAAAAGAATTGATTAAGCGTAGAAACAATAACAGTTTTTGACAAGTTAAAACCTGACCAAAGAGTAAAAAGATAGTGGCGCTAACATGTGGAACAATTTCGTACCAAATATATCATTTAAGATTGATTCGTTTATAAAACTCTAACAAAAGAACGTTAATAGGAATTAAGGTTCTCACATGGACTGGACCGTCCACCGCGCAGGCCGACATGGAACAAAGCATCTAGTAATATTAAGTGCCAATGTTAGGTTTATTTGGAACTAGCTTCCGCCCGCGGCTTCGCCCGCGTGGTTTACAAACCCGTACATTTTCCCGTGTTAAAAAGTAGCCTATGTGCTATTCCAGACTATAATCTATATTTGTGCCAAATTTCATCCAGATCCTTTCAGTAGTTTTTGCGTGAAAGAGTAACAAACATCCATCCATCCATCCATCCATCCAACTATCTATAGGTCATACAAATATTAGTTATGTACGGGAATTGAACCAGCGTCACGCGTAGCGCAGCAGTCGATCGCTCAACCACTGCATCAACCGTGTCGTTAAGTCAAATTAGTCCCTTTCTGCCCATACCAATTCAGATTCTGGCCGAAGTGACCGCCACAGATATCAAAATTACCCAAAACAGTTCTCGACGTGACGACATGCAAACAGTGGTTACAGAGGAATGACAAACGCGTAGTCGCTTTATATTAAAGACTAGCTTTTGCCCGCGACTTCGTCCGCGTTTCAGTCGTTTTTCGTAAAAAAGTAGCGTATGTCCTTCCTCACGGTTCAATGGTTTTGATGTAACAGACAGATTAACTTTCGTATATGATTTCTAAGTAGCTTTAACCATTAAGGCTGCCCACGCGACGGAAGCTTAAAAAATGGAGTAACTTCTCCCGTTTTCCCAACTTTTCCCTTCACTGCTCTGCTCCTATTGATTGTAGCGTGATGAAAAGTATACTATAACCTGCCCAGGAGTATGAAGAATAATTGTACCAATTTTCGTTAAAATCCGTCGAGTAGTTTTTGTTTCTATAAGGAACATACAGACAGACAGACAGACAAACATTTTACTGATTGCATTTTTGGCATCAGTATCGATCACTAATCACCCCCTGATAGTTATTTTGAAAATATATTTCATGTACAGAATTGACCTCTCTACAGATTTATTATAAGTATAGATAGTTTGACTGTCGCTGCAGCCATGACGTCAGAAGCCCCTATAACCCACAAATACCAGTCTAAAACCACAGTAACCCACAAGTTGACCGGAAGCACACAAGTACATACGGGCACACGTGCCCATTCGTCACACGTTACGCTCCGCGGGCACATCTGCGTATTTAATCAGCGCCAGCGTCCATTTTAAAAACACGATAAGTACTGTCATGCACAAAAGTGTTATGCCATGGATCGAAAGCGTACGATAACATTATAGCGTGATTAGATTTCGTGGAGAAATTTAAAGAGATTTTAGTTATTCTTTTTATTATATTTTTTAGAAGTCAATAAGTCAGATGTCTGACTCAGTCACTGAAGTCTTTCGATGTTGTTAAGGGAAAGCTAGCTCTGCAAGCCGAGGGACCCTACGACGGAGATAAAAATGTACCACTTCTCATGGTCTAATCATCATCTGCCTAGCCTTTAACCAAGTACGTCGAGGTCGGCTTCTAGTCCAACAAGATGCGGTTATCAGTATTTTATACGGAATAACTACTATCTGATTTCTGACCTCCACCATCTGATTATTGAGAGACACTGATATTCTAAGGTTTGACTGATTGCCAGACTTTTAGGGCTGCTGATGACCGTAATGACTGTCATAGGTATTCGTATGATATGCGAGACCAACCATTTAACGTGCTTTCCGAGGCATGTAGGTGTCTCGATTCGTGAAGAACGGTCGCCCATCCAAAAATTGACCGCAGTAATCTTCGTGATGGTCTAATCGTAGATAGATAATCTTGTCCCATAATCAGGCAAATACCTGATGATAGCGATATGCTTCTATTATTCCGGATTCGATAATTATTTCAAACGACGGTGTTTCTAATTACAATTCATATCATTATTCTGATGTTATTTACAAAGATATATAGTAAAATATTGGACTTCCTAAAAATCTAAATCCTACTAAAAATCCCGTCCTTCTTGGCATCGACAGAGGCAGTATAGTAGCTATTGTTTAGAGTTATGAAAAGCGATCGATTCATTCGGTTCTGAGTGACAGTTGAATAGTATTTGCGTTACATGTCACAGAGGAAATACGTCTCCCCAAGAGTATATCTTGTAGATGTCAGGTCGTTTCAAAACATATCTAATCATATTCTTGCATGTGTCTGAACCAAAGGACAAGTCTAGCTATTAAAATACAAGGTAGATTAAAACCATTTTCTAGACAATGTGCTACATTCAAACATTAATATGAATCAGTTAAGATATTGATTAAAATCATTCTACATTTATTATTTATCTCTAGATGAATATCAAAAACACATTTTAATTAAAATACTAATCTAAATGTCACGTTAAAAACAACAATCTGGTAACTTTTGATAGTTATAATTAACCCAAAAACGTGAAGATTGATAATTAATTCGGCTATCGATCTAACAACACGAAAACAATAATGAAAAGGGTTTCCCAAATAAAATAAAACCTACGACAAATTAAATAAACCAAATTCAATAATAATTACGTACACGAGGCTAATTAATAACTACACATAAAGTTATATTTAGATGGTCCTATTAAAATGATTCGATAGCAATTACAGAGTCCAATATTCAGCAAAATAGTCAACAACTGACCACGCGCCGCGGTTTAGTGCAAGCCTACGCTAAATATGACACATGAGTAGAAATGCAGACGTAATGGGTTTAACAGTCAGTGGTACTGCTGACGACATAGCTAGCTAGTTACGTTATAAGTTCATTAAATAGGTTGCCTTGTGGGAAGTTAGTTTTGTGTTAAATATGAACTGGATTGTAGACTGATCGGTCTTGCCGTGTGTCATGATTGTGGGACCACGCTTCCTATTAATATCATCAAAATATCTATAAAAATCAATATGGACCCCAAAACGACCGGAGCGATTTTAATGAAAATTTTAAGTAATCTTCAGATTAGCCCAGCGGATGATCCTGTGAAGTTTAGTAGCGATCGGATAAACAAGATTTTTTTTTGGCTTTTTGTTAATTTAGTGTTCTACCCCTGCGAAGCCAGGGCAGGTCACTAATCTTCTGTAATAGTATAGTATAATAGTAATATATAATAGTATAAATATTTCCGAGAGATGCATTGATTTTTGTTTGATATTTTGTCTTCTATATAGCAATCTTAGCCCTATTGCGAAATATTTCAAATATTTGATATCATAATTTTCATGGAAAGATCCAAACAAAAATTCTGTCAACAATTTGATGTTACTTTTTTTTTCTTTAAATACCACAGCGCTTAGAAAATCTTTGCTCTATAATGATGGCGTTATGAACCTAAGTAATGTCGTCCCATCCATCTCTTCAATGTATCATATAATACAATAAAATATACGAACAACATGACTGGCAAATCCAGAAAATAATGACATAATTATTGAAAGATAATGACCAACCGTAGAGGAAGATGATATATCATTTGGTCACTTACTAGGTACTTACGCGAATACAGGGTCTTGGTAACTAAGCGAATTCTTGGAACAAATTATTAGAAATGATTATGAAACAGAACAATCTAGACACGTGTAATATACTCATGTTCAGTCGCATCTGTAGCCTACCACGTAACAGATGGCAATGAATATCCACTATGTCAATGATTTATAAAACGAAATTAAGTTATTAAGTTCGGGCTTCCGTGTTTTTTGTTTCGAGGACAATAGATTAAGTCATGATGATTGTAAAAATGCTTCAAGTTGACGATCGTAAAATCTATAAAAGGAATTTTTGACTTCATAATAATCTCATCTCTCTCTCGTAAATCAGAAATTTTAGAGACGTGAATTAAATAAATTACCCATACTTTTATTTTTACAAATTACATTTCAATCACGTAAAAAAATCAAAATATCATCTTCAAGTCTTTAAAGAATTAATTAAGTTACCGTCTTTATATATTTTCAATTGACTAAAACAGTCTTTCTTCTTGACTGTCTGTTTACTGGCATTAACCCAGCTAACTCAGCCTTTCCAACTTTAGTTTTCTGTTCCAATCCAATTAGTGGTACATTGTTAGATACTAGTGTTAAGATGCCCTAGAAAATTTCGTAGAAGCAAGTCTACACTTTGTGCTAATTCGTTGTTCTGAAGCACAATTCCTGATCCTTATCAAATAATGATAACTGACAAATTGCTGGCCTATTGCCCACGTACAAGGAAATTACCCATTTCCCTCAGCTGATTATAAAGGTACGCAGTAAACATTCATACTTCATTACCAATGATAATACTAACGTTAGAGCCAAAGTAATAAAATATGGATCATAGTACTTCAAGCCGCTAATAGCCTTAAATTTTTATCTAATGCTTAGTAATTAGGCCATACTTCCAGCTGGTCAAAAAGGCAATCTAAACTGAAACCAGAAAACATTAATTATTTTAACCAAAAACTTAGTACACCCAGTTACTCCAAATCCATAATTTTATATGAAAAAAAATATGGTTTCAAGCAAAGTTTTGTAGTAATAAATCAAATACAAAGACCCGCAAGGAAAGCTAGATCCATAAATGGCAACGAACTATCGTAGCAGACAAAAACCTAAAGGTAAACAAGTAAACCTTATTTGAACCTTACATCTATTAGAACACGGTATACATTAGTTTGGTGTTAAAAATTCGAGCACACGATAGTAGCATGAACACCAGTCAGCCTTGGTACACTCACTTTTGTATATAACTATTTTATTTATTATGAATGCTGATTTGTAGAACGGCAACATTATTTGTGCAGTTAATGCAACCTTAACTATAAAAGACAAAGAGTTGAAAATTGCTAATTTAGACTTTATAATTCTAAATAAGTAGGACAATATTGATTGACATTTTAAAATCGCGTTAGGCAATTATTTAGTTGTGTTAAATTCTTTTGTTTAACTTGATTATTAAGTTGATAAGTATTTACTAGAGATTGTTGAAGTATTTGTTATAGAATGTCATTACTACATTGTTGTGAACCTTTAAAAATAACCACATGAACCGCAAATAAATTATAAAACACGCAGATTCCATCTATTTGCAAGTATTTTTCGAGATCCTGTTAAGCTTAAGATGTATGAGTATTATAGAACGGTCCACATGTTAACCTGAAGAGGTGAATAAAAAATACCATTGTAAACACACAAAAAAATCAGATAAACCATGGCGAGAATGTTTCTCCAGTCAGATGTGCCTAGTTCCTAAAGATGATAGCTGTAGTAGATTAAATGTGAACAGTAGAAGGTAGACATCAAGAGTGGATTGTGATAGGCTGAGAGGCTGAAGCGATTGAAACAAAGATCGTCTTCTTTAACAATGATAATGACCGACAGCAGTCTGAAAGCAAAGTGAAGAATGATTTCTAGTTTACTCAGTTCACCTCGAGAACAACTTATACAGAAATGAGGAAAGGAAGATCAGTCCCACTTGGAATCCAATATGAATCCGAGCACAATGTAAAATTGTAAATATTGATTCAAATCCAAGCGTTCATCGGTTATAATTGTGAACATTGTTCGAAAACTTGTTTGTATAACATGTCCTTTGTTACAATAACACGGTTAAAATGTCTTACGGAGGCTCTCGGTGATTCATTTGAGATAGTATCTATAGAAATTTACAATGAATTTAATTATTACATTAATTGTTATCTTGTTTCTTTGAAACGGTTTAACCAAAATTGCTTATCTAAATTGTGATTGTATTTTACTGAAATCCTTATAAGCCAAATCTAGTAATCATTTGATTTCAAGTACTTACGTTTCATAAAGTATTTACTCTTTGTTTCATTTCGTTCTTTTCCCCAGGACTTCTTATTTTTTTAGAATTCTCAACAAAAATCATATATAAGGATGATGTCACCAATATAGCGAAAGATTCTACAGCAGAAGAACGGCTTTCTATATGGAGGCTACAATTATTGATAGAAAGGGAAACATTGCCATAATATGCTTTGAAAAGGGACATATTGTTGTTAACATATAGGAGGATATTTATAGCTCCAAACCTCTAACCTATTCTTATATCCTTATCCTTTTGAGCTCCTTAACCTCTATTGACACTTACGAAATAAATACCTATGTTGAGACTTTTCTTTGCTTTACACTGTTTGAATTCAATCTCATCGTTTCAATGAATGTATATAACTTACCGAGTCTTAAAACAATAAAGTAGGTACTTTTACTGCAATTAGATTCGACAATCGTCCATCCTGTTGTGGACAAACTTCTAACACCGTAAACTCGGTCAATGACCTATCACATTTTTTTTTAAATTCTTATTAACTTTTGTATGATTAATCGTTACAAGCCTAACTTAGTTTAAGATAATAAAAGTATGTATTGTTATCTTAACAAAACTGTTCCTTTTTAAAGTATTTTCTATTCTTTTTTAATCTTATTATATATAATAATCATAATATATTATATAATATACATAATAATCATATTATATTATATTTATTTCTACGTTCTATACAAGTACTTTTTATGCTGACCGAACAAATGTTATGACATTCATTATAAATGAATCCACGTGTATCTCTAGAACATCATTAATAATCTTCACCAATATTCCTAGAATAGTTCAACTATTTTGCTATTAGCATAACTACAATTGTCGTATATTGCTTGATAGATTAATTGCCGCGCGGATGTGCGACAGTCGCGAGCGACTTGTCGCGAAAATAATCGCATGAATGAGTCTTCGACATGTTGCAATTATCGCTTCAACGATTTGCTGCTAAGCCAAGTCAGCATATTAATTAATCAGTGCGAATTTCTAGGATTTTAATCTACTTAGTTACACACATACTTATGATTTTTTATAGGAATTAATGTATGAGCTGAAACGTTTTTTTATAGATATACTTATTAGTTCTCAATTGTGAGTGCAATCCGCCAACCCGCTCCTGGCCAGCGTGGTGGACAAAGTCCTAACCGTTCTCATTTTGAGAAGAAGCACTTACCCAACAGTGGGCCAGTAATGGACAAATATTTTTTTTAAGAGGTTTCACAACTATCTCAACTTTGGAGTAAAAACTGATGTAATTTAAGGAAAATCTTGATGTGGTGAATAATTGTAGTATAATTAACCAGTTTTCTAGTAGCGTGTAATTTTGAAGGGTCGTTACAATCTGATCTCCGCAACCCTTAAGGGGTAAGGTTATCGTCATCCCAACAAATGTTATCTATGAACACGTGAATGCTATTGTAGTTTCTCCATAGTTTATCGCCAATGATATTAAGGTATGTACACATTTACATCTATCCGTCGCCGTCTGCCGTTATATAATATCCATCAGTTGGGAAAGGTCAACTCAAAACTGTATGGCTTTCTTCTAAAAAGGCTATTTCAGATCCCTAAATGTTCTCACATAATCTAAAATACATGTCAGGACTTCAAAAATGAAACCTTTGAGTTTGTTTTAGTGTTTCTTGTCAGAGGCAGTCAATAGGAAACGCCGGCGCCATCTAGATCTAAAAAAGACTTGTGAAAGCTTCCTATACGGAATTATGTACAGAAAAAAAATCATTATGTCATTATAAACGTACGATTTTATAAGGAGACTACAAAACACGCAGCCATTCACAATGCTCATACAAAATAGCTGTGCGTATACGAAGCGTGTTCAGATGTGTAGATACCCTAAGATCCTATAATTTGTCAGGTAACAAGCTTATCGACCTTTTCGACTGAGGCTGTATCTGAGAAATCTCTGTCACATTTACCTAACATAAGAATGGAGCCTAAGACCTAATGACCAACTGATTGCTACTCGAAGGAGGGGCGGAAGAAGGTTTGTACATAATCAATCATCTGTTATGTTATGCAACTTTCTACTTATTTTACAAAATATATGAAAAGAACGTGCGTGCACATTAAAGTGTACTGTTTTCATAAATTTTAGGCTTGCAAAGCTCACATACATTTATACTAGAGTTATATTCATGGAGTTTCTTGCCGGTTCTTCTCCATAGGACCAACTTTTTGGAATCGTACATCCAGTCCTTTAAAGTTTCATAAGTGTCTGTATTAAGGTTATTTGAAATAAAATCAAATCCATCTATCTGTCTACATATCTACTGAATACAAAAAATCATCCCCGTCTTCAAGCTTCAACAATTTCAATATTTCACAAAAATATTCGCACACAAAACTTAGATCGCTGCTTATCCTGATTTCAAGAGCTAAACCGTCTTATACAAGGTTCACTGATATTCACTGATATTTCCTTGAGTGGAAACCCTGGTTCACTGAATACAAAGTTAGTAAATATACGACTAAGTTTTTATAGGTGAAGTGGATTCGAAATTATTTAGTGTATGGATTCAGAATAAAAATACGCTCTTAACGGTATTTAGCTTGTCTTTTAAGTGGTTTCCTTTTTCTGACTTGAATAAATGACAGTTGCAGATAATAAATAGAAATAAGTTCACGAAATACTATTACGACGCTGTCCCAAATGTATTCAACCAGTGGCGGTCCGAGGATGGGAGGTCGTAGACCATGACACCCCCCCCCCCCCAATGTACACAACACGTAAAAAAATACGTGAAGTCCCTGCTTATAATGTTTAGACAGTGAAATCAAAAATAGGTAAGTTTTTTTTATTTATAATATTATATTCAATTTTTACGTGAAAAAAGAATCCAATTTGCTTAATGTTAATATGACCCCAGTCACTTTACTGTTAATATGATCCTTCCCAAAGTCTTTGGTTGCTACCGTGCCTATATACAACCTAACTAAACCCAATCCAATTGAAAGTTTACATAATTTCATAAACAAAGTCGTGCGTCCCTAAACAAAACCCGATCATAGCTCAGTGTGACCAAACGCTAAAATGATAACACACACAGAAGGCTCACTCCAAATAATGCATGATAAAGCACTCGTTACGTTAAGGCCAGTTTTTTCCTTAGGGCCGTGTTCCCCAACAATATAACAGATACTTAAAATGGAAGTTCTTCTATTTTCAGGGACAGTCATAGGAAATGCCGACGCCATCTAGTTTAAAAAAGACGTGTAAAAGTGATTGAAAAATCCTAATAACAAGAAATTAATTATTTCATTTCATTTCATTTCGAAACCCATACAAAAATTGCACGTTAAACGGATGATTTTTCCTTAAACACCTGTCATAGTCGGTGAAAATGGGCCGTAGTCGGATAAACGCCTGGTTAGTCCATACAAAACTGTTATTGGTAACTGTTATACAATACCCTAGAAATAAATGTTTTTTTTTTATGGCACAGGCGACATACGAACAGACGGATCGCCTGATGGTAAGCGATTATCGTCGCCCATGGACACCCGCAACACCGGAGGAGTTACAAGTGCGTTGCCGGCCTTTTAAAAAGGAGTACGCTCTTTTCTTGAAGGTTTGAAGGTCGTATTGGTCCGGAAATACCGGAATATATGAATATAGGAAGTCCAAAAAATGAACAATACCAAAAATAAAACCTGTTGTTTTATCTATTATCTTCGTTTTTCTAAAAGCATCTCTTGTTGTATTGTAAGTGATCGTTTTATTCATAATACATATGTCAGATTCCGTGTGATGTGAGCCGACAAGTCAAAAGTATGTAGTACCAAATCAAGGTACATAGGTACTATTAGTATGACCCTCGACAGTAAACAATAAGGTCCCCGTAATCCCATAGATATGCAAGTAAACCAGTTTTTGTGGAACTTCGTAGTCTGTCTGTGTGGTGGTCATAGTGTGTCCGAGCGTTGCGTCAGCGCCTGCGCAGTGAAAGTTAGGCGACAGCTGATTGGCGCGCGTATTTATCTGACTCGCGGTACTTGTTGCCGACGGCCCTTTGTGCTACTTGTTTACCCGATACTACTAAACCTTATAGACATATTTCGACCTTTTGTTTGTTACTATAATAGGCTAGATGACTGCATCAAAAATAAATTCTGAAATCTTGTTTGTTAATTAGTTTTCCTTCCAAAAACTCAGTAAAATTTAATCTCTTGCTTATCTTTGGCATTTTCAATTTTTTATTTATCGAAATCACACAATAAGTATGTAAATGGCAATGTAAAACTATTACGTCACGCTTTTGTATTCCAAACATTTTAGGACAAAATGTCGTTTTTGACAGTTCGTAAAATGTAACTTAAATGACTAGTAGTCATATTTCACAGTCATCAGAGAGATCAGAGAACATATTATTGTGAGTCTTCATTCTTTATATCTGTATCTGTAAATCCACCCACGACACTGTCATAAGTTGACCCACCTTTATAAGGGATGGTGCGGTTCTGATTCGAACTCAGTTCAATGCATGAAAAGCAACCTTTGAACCGCTTTCACACCTTCACACATCATACATTAAGTAATACAAATACACAGTCATAAATATACAATTTGTGCGTATCATCAAAGTGTGAAGCGTACCACCTAGTAACTGTTTACTAATTAACAAGTGCAATTAGTAATATGTAGAACAAACGACGACTCACGTGTAGGACTAGTTGCCATGCAAATTAAACACGTTGAACTGTGGCTAACTTCGGACAAGGTAATCAGTGATTTAGCTAAATCCCTAGGGATATTGAATAGGGAATGGTAGAAGAACGATGATCGATGATAACTCATACATAAAATTACATGCGCCTGTATTCCGTGAAGGGTTAGGCGGAGGTGTACCTAAATACTATTGTTAACCTACATTTCATCGATGCCGTTATTGAGCCCCTGTAATATCGACGGCCCCCACGTATACTATCGAAATTGCAAAAAAGGCATTTTCCTTGACGAACCTATTGCCGTCTATACTAGGTATAATTCCAGTCCAGGCGCAGTGGCTAAGCGAATAGCGTTCTGCTGTTTGTGTCGCGGGTTCGACTCCACATGGAACAAATATTTGTATAATCTACAGATGTCTGTTTCGGGTCTGGTTGTGTGTGTATATGTATGTAGCAAACGGTAACAACGATACAGAAGAAATATTACAGAGGGGCAACGTTTTTTGAAATAACCAAAAAAATAAACGAACTGCGGACTGCTTGCACGATAGGGGGCGAGCCTATCGCCATCCACCGAACACAGTTCCAGACTCCGTTCTGCTACTGAGAATTTCCATACAGAAAAACCCAATAACATTTTTCCCGGTCCCAGAATTGAACCCAGGACCTCACGCTCAGCAGTCGCACTTGCGACCACTAGACCAATGAGGCAACTACGCACATCGAAAAAAAAATTAAATGATTTATTTCGAATTAGTATTTTTCAATTACTTTTACACTTCTTTTTTAAACTAGATGGCGTCGACATTTTCTATGACAAACTCTGGGGTAAATAAATAATAATAATTAAATAATTTTATAATTTCTATATTTAACTATGTATTTAATTCTGTTTGTGTGTGTCTCTCTGGTCTGGTTGTGTGTGTATGTGACATGTATGTTTGTAAACTGTACCCACGACACAGGAGAAATCCTAGTGTGGGACAATGTTTAAAAAAAACAAGTAAAAAATACTTAATGTGACTGAGTGTGTATAAATATTTAATGTTAATGAGTCTGTGAAACTTGAAATAAATGATTATTATTATTATTCTCTTTATTCGCTTATATATACATATAGATTACATTTTTAAATATTAGTATAAAAAAAATTAAAAACATTTAAAAATATAAAAAATAGTAGCCCACCGGTATCTGGAACAGTGTCCAAGCTACCGGCGGTCAGGGCTCCAGAGAAAGGAACCTCCTAACAATGCGAGCCGTGTCAAGAAGTACCGCTTTCTGAATCAGGCCCTTGACCCAGCCGCCCAACGAGAGCCTCCTCAGGTGTTGGTCTTGGCTATCAAGCCATTGGCTGAAATGACTATCGGCACAATGATCGCTGAGTCCACATCCCACATGTCGACAATCTCGCGAGCCAAGTCAAGATACTTGATTTCTTTATCTTTCTCGGCTTTCACGAGGTTCCCGTCATGCGGGACTGTTATGTCAACGATCATTGCGCGCCGCTCTAGTCGATCCACCACCACTATATCAGGCTTATTGCATACAATAGTCCTGTCAGTGATGATGGACCGATCCCAGTACAGTGTGATATGTCCATTTTCGAGAACTGGGTCGGGCACATACCTATAGTACGGCACGCATATTATTATTATTATTATTATTTATTAAATATAACATCAACAAAACTCCCTCTAAATACTTAAGTAGGTACCTACTAACGTGTAGAGGCACTCCGAGTGAATTACCGGAGCGATAATATGCGTGTACCAATCAATTAAAAATACTCAGCGTGCATTAAAATACGATAATTAGTAATTTTCTACACTGTATTCAATTTATAGAATTTAATTTTAAAATAATCCGGAATGTTAGCTGGTTTTCCGTTAATCATAAACACTGGCCTAACTAAAACAATCTATGTTTAAGCCTAACAACTTCAAGTACTTTAATTGCCAATTTAAGTGACCTCAATGAACCTTCATAAGTATCTTTAAAGGTTCAAAATCTCTGTTCAAGGAAGATACGACTGTGATACATTATTTCAGACATTTTAATAGTTTCTTTTTATATAAGATAGCATCACGCCTATATTTCAAGAAGGCTTAGGTATAGGTGTAATATTGTGCACGCATATTGGTGGCGAGCTTATTGCCATCTCCCGGGCACAGTCTCAAACTCCGTACTGCTACTGAGAATTTCAATATAGAAGAACCCAATTATACTTTGCGCGACCTACGCTTGCGATCACTAGAATAAGAAGTCAGTCTTTCATATTCTATAAGATATTTATTAATTAACATTATCAAAACTTGGATAGTAACAGCCATGCTGATAAAGACAGTTGTTGACTGCAAGTCACATCTGTTCACTTTAAGCCCAGTTCACAAACTACGATATAATATGTATGTAGAATATAGTATATTCCACCCGCGGCTTCGCCAGCGTGCTTTATGAACCCGTACATTTTCCGGGTACGTCTTAAAACTGCGGCCAGACACCGGAGGACGGGCAGCAGCGTCCTCTCACTAAAAATATATAATTTTATATATAAAGATAGGCAGCATATAGTATAGCGTAGTCTAAAACCACCTTAATAGTTTTGCAAATATCCTTCTATATCTTAACTTGCAGCACCGCTATTGGCCAGCAACAGCAATTATTGGCACTCTAATATTTAACTGAACTACTTTTAATCTCTGACGTCATTTCTGTGCCACAACTTACACTCTCGACGTACTTCATAAATTCCAAAACACCTTAAATGATAAAACAAAAGAAGTGCTTTTACAAAAACGGTTTAAATATATGATGCGGTGCTCTCAGAGTTTATAACGCTAATGTTCACATAACATAAGCACAGATGATAAATTCTAAATGGCCAATAAACATTAATAAATAATGAACAGATCTTTAAACCCTGGTTTGGTCATTTCTCACTTGTTTTGTTATTTACATGTTTTGTTACGGACTGCCTCACTGGTCTATTGGTCGCAGGCGTGACTGCTGAGCGTGCGGTCCTGGGTTCGATTCCCGGGTCGGGCAAAGTGTTATTGGGTATTTCTGTGTGGGAATTCTCAGTAGCCGCACGGAGTCTGGAACTGTGCCCGGTAGATGGCAATAGGCTCGCCCCCTATTACATAGGAATCAATAACGGCATCGGTGAAATGTGGATGTACAATGGTACATCTCTTCCTAACCTTTCGGGGAATACAGGCGTGATGCTATGTTTTTTTTTTCATGATCTACTTTGCTTAAAGGTACGCCGTAATTGTATTAAATTCTCAAGAGCTATAAACTTAGATTTGTGCGCAATTATATCGTCAATATATCAAGCTTGATTGAGAACTAGCCATAGCTCTTTTGCTGGATATTAAAACTCGTAACAATTTGTTACCCTGCTGTGGGACACAGGGTAATAATCATTTACAGATGGATGCTACTCCAATGCTGATATAATCCTTATGTAACTTATAAAACCCATAAAAAGGGATAAAATGAATCATTGCTGGAATGCTTTTCTTTCCATTACAGCTTGAATGTTTCCGTGTGACAGCTCGTGCCAAAACGACAGAAGAAAAATGGATGAAAAATTCTAAATAGAAAACCACACGTAAAATCAAGAGCGACTCACAGCGAATTCCACGTAGACAAGTGTTAAAGTAATCCTATTTCCATACAAGCACTTACATATGACTACAAGCATATTTACATAAACACTGCCTACATTTGACACAAAATATTCAGTAAGTGTCCCAAACATGAAGGTGTGATAAGATATGAATATCGACAACTCGACGCGACGCCTACGTTGACATCCTTCTTAACTAAACCGCTCAATAATAATGATACACTTTCATACTTTGAATTTGAGTACAGGTCATTTTTACCTTGCGTGTTGAAAGATCATTCTTAAGCGGTAAAAGACCAAAGCCTAAGCGAAGACGCTCACAGGATCAAGAAGCACCGTTGAAGCGGAGACGCTCAAGAGCCGCGCATCTCAAAGCCTTTCGGTTTTTACATATTCCCGTGAGAAGGGTGAAAGAAGCCTCAGCTACCAGCGCCTCGAGTCCATTCAAAACACAAGCCTGACCCATTCCCTCTCTCTATAGAGTACGACTGTCACGCTAGGAATCGTGAATTCGTTTCCCAGCCATTGCACTACTGATGTACCACAAGTTTAATCACTAAAAATATGCCTGCTATCTAAATACCAAACGTGGGGATTATAGTAACACCCTCTTACAACACACCAGCTTCTGTTCTTAGAATAGCTAGTTAATAGTCTAGTGCCGTAATCTTCCTACATTTACAATTATTATTCGCGAATGATTATGCATGCGGTTAGGTGATACAGTGCCAACACTCTGCCCCGCATCTGGTAAGACTAGAAGCCGGATTAGAGAAAAGACAGGTACTAGGATAGCATGATGTTACAAAGGGCGAAAATCTATGAACATTTTTGGAGCACCTTTTTGTATGTAACACCTAAATGGGAAACAAACGGGGGGCCTGGTGGTAAGCAGTTACTGTGACCTATGGACGCTTGCAAGACCAGGGGTGACCACCGCCTTTTAAACGAAATCAAATCATTTGGTCCTCTGCCCTCATATCCAGCCCATCCCACCAACCACATTCAGGTCAATCTCAAATTTGTAATCATACAATTTAAATAATGCATTTTACACGTCTTTGATACGTCTTTAGATCGACTAACGATCTTCTTCTAAAGGATCACTCACTATAATATATACTCACATAACTTTTGTTCGAGATCTATGTATCAATTAATATTTATGCAAAATTCCGAATTAAAAAAGTAACCATGGAATTTTTTGCCTGTTCTTCTCCATTATAAATCACACTTTGGAACGTGGCAACTAGAATCTGACTACTCATAAGTGCCTGAAAATGGTTTACATGAATAAAAATATATTTAAACTGACCAACAATGTATAATTTACTTGCATAAAATATACATCGCGACAGCGACATATCTATAAAGTATTGATTTCGCAAAAGCCCGCTATCAACCATATTGGCACTCAACACCTACATACGTTGTTTTGATTCAAAGTACACACTAACCAAACATAAATATATACCTATACTTTTATCTGATGAGCGGTAATCTGTAACCAATGAGTCAGCCAAGGTAACAAAATTTAGGTGGCAATAATATTTACCTATTCCTTCAACCACTTGCGTTGATGGTAACGGAAAACATCGTGGGGAAAACACACCTGATAAAGTTCTTGGTGGTGTGAGCAGTCCGCCAACACGCACAAAGCCAGCATGGCGGAATAAGCCTAAACCTTCAGGCCTGTGTCCAACATTGGGACATTACTGAGCTAAATTATTAAAGATACCAATGTCACATAAAGAAGTCATGATTTGGATACCAGATAAATTCATCACACTCTCAAATACAAACAGAAAAGATTTCAAACAACAGCAAAAATTCGCTGAAAAACAAACAAGACAAGGAAAAAATGCAACAAATTGATAGCGGAAGAATCCCAAAGGGTGTATTAAGGCTCACTGTTGGTCGCATGTCAAACGACACTTATCTACTGTAAATAAAGCAATCTTGCATTTCCCACAGTGCTTGTGAACGAACGTATAAATGTCTGTACTTGTTGAACGGTTTCATTCAACAAAGCCGTCTATAATTTCTAACAAAGAATTGACTGCTTTGTAGCGTGTACTACTCGCAACATGGCAAAAAGTAAAGCGCCATCTATCGGAGTCAGGTAAAACAACAAACCCTGAATCGCACTATGAGAGTTTACAACGATTCTAACACATATACGAATGTCCATAATCACCTTGCCTGGTCGGAGGATTCTCCCTGAGGAACACCATACCTTATTAGCTTCACACATACCCCCACATACCCCCATAGCTTCATTGGTCTGCTCGCAAGATTGGTTAATGGTTGTGAATTCTTAGGTTTCATTCCCGGGTCTGGCAAAATGTTATTGAAAAATTCTATATAGCCTCGCCCTTGCATAGGACCTAATTACAGCTTCGGCGAAATGTAGATGCACAGTAGTTAATTTCTGCTAATGTACTGTTAAACAAACAAATAAATAGGTATTTTTATAATAGGTAATTTCCAAACGCCCGAAAGATGTAAAGAGATCTACATTACGATAACAGGAAAGTAACACAATAACACATTCAATTAACGTTCTTAATGAATTACCGCCTGATATTATGGCTTGGATTTTTTGATATTGCACAACATTGCGAAATACTTCCGAACGAAGCAGGGACAAATTACAGCTAGCTCAAACTGAGGCCCTAGTGTAAGTTTCTTTCGACAAATTCGATTTACTACATCGAACGCGTTCGGCGCTCCGATTGGTGGAGAGCACGAAACGGACCAGTCGGAGCGCCGAACGCGTTCGATGTAGTAAATCGAATTTGTCAAAAGAAACTTACACTAGGGCCTCTGAAGACTCTTAATTTCATCTTGAAATTCATTGCCAGTCTAAGTCAACGTTTTTTATTTCAAATAAACCTTTGCAGGCGTTTTTAAAAAGGTAAAACTTAATCTCTTGCTTATCTATGGCGTTTTCAATTTTTAATTTATCAAAATCATGCCATAAGTACGTCGTGCGCTCGGTGTCGCGGGTTCGATTCCCGCACGGAACAAATATTTGTATGATCTACATATAGTTGTTTCGGGTCTGGTTGTGTGTGCATGTGACATGTATGTGGAGTGTGGAGAAATCATAGAGTGCTATTGCTATTGCTATTATTTTTAAACATTGCCCATGTTTAAAAAAAATAGCAATGAAAAACTATGACGTCACGCTTTTGTATTTCTTTATGTATCTACTTTTTAATGTATATGTTACAGTAAAAGCCCGTATATTGGTAAATCTTAGGTTTAACTAGTAAATCTTAGGATTTACCATATAGAGTTGGTAAATTTAAGGATTTTATAAACAAGAGATATTTCTTCTGACTTTTACTATTATAGTTTGATACATGCCAGGTTTTACTAATATCGGTTGGTAAATGTCAGTTATGGAAATAAAACAATGAGTCAAAATCTTATATGTACTTATTTTTTAATCGACGATGCACCGTTCTTAGACTTGACACCGAAATTGCCACCTACCAGGCACAGTTCCAGACTCTGAACTGTTACGGAGAAATTCCTTACAAAAAAAACCCAATATCACTTTGCTCGACACGGGAATCAAACCCAGGACCTCACGCTCAGCAGTCGCGCTTGCGACCACAAGACCAATGTGGCTGAGATTGATTATACAATACTGATGAGGTTTAATTAATCTAATTAATTTCTTATCATCAGCTGTTAAGAACTATTCCATTTTTTTTTATACTTAGCCCTTCATTAAGTATAATTCCTGTATCGTGGGTGCGTTTACAAACACATATATTCACATACCTACACAAACACCCAGACCCAAAACAATTATCTGTAGATCATACAAATATTTGTTCCATGCGGGAATTGAACCTGCGACACGTTGCGCAGCAGTCGATCTCTCAACCACTGCGCCAACCGTGCCGTTAAATATTTGCTATCTTTCCAGCCTGTTGCTCATGGCGATAAAGACAACAGCATCAACAAACCGTCAATAATAAAATAGTTCCAGTTTGGTATTATAAATGTACCAACATATACTTTATAATCTGCTAACTAGTGGAGAAAAACCTTGGCATTCTTGATTGGCACCGCACTAGCTTTATCGACCATTCAGCTTATACAATCATATTCCACAAGTACGTATTAGCAAAGAGTTCGTAATAGCAACTTTTTAATAAAATAATGTGACTTATACTCGGTTTGTTTAGGTACTTAAATAAAGGTAAACAATCTTGATGTGACTTTTTACACAAACGCATATTAAATAAATAACTAGTGGTTCAATTGATTTGGTAATCGTTATTGTTGTTTTACATTGGTTTTTAGTCGCGTTTTATTTTTAAACTGAGTTTTTAAACAAAAAATATTAAAAAGACACATCAAGATTGTTTACCTTTAGTTAACTACCTAAACAAATCGAGTATAGGTCCGAGTTGGGTATACAGAAGGACGTTCAACAGGAATTCTCTTCTTGAGCAGTGTTTCAGAGATATCATCACCTGCCTAGCCTGTTCCCAACTATATTAAGGTCAACTTCCTGATTACTGAATAGTATTTTTTGTAACTATTCATGATAAAAATCTATGAATCCTACTAATATTATAATCCTATCCTACTAATATTATAAACGTGAAAGTTTTTGAGGATGGATGGATGGATGGATGGATGAACGGCTGAACGGATCTCGATGTTTGGCACAGAGATAGATTATAGTCTGGAATAGCACATAGGCTACTTTTTATCCCGAAAAAATGTACGGGTTCGTAAACCACGCGGGCGAAGCCGCGTTAGTATGATGATAAATAAAAAACAATAATAATTTTCTTTCTTAAATGGATACCAAAATTCATCTTTATGACGCTGACTAATCATCTTAAAAACCCCTATATTATGAAACAAAGTCCAAACTACGTAGATTTAATATAATGACGTATATATTTGCGAAACAAATCCGCAATTATAACAACAACTGTTTTAACATTCTTACTTAATAACTATATACATAATCATGTGTATTTTAATCCCCGTGAAACTTATTTAATACGCTCTTAAGAATTTAATTTGTTTAGGAAATTCTGTTTGGTAATGAATAGGGTATCAACGGTTCCTGTAAGCCGAAATTGGCGGTTAAGGGATTAAGGGGATATCACACACAGCCAAACATTCGGGAAATAATGTGATATTCTATATATAGTTCAGAAATGAGGGCCGTATCGTAGGATTTACGTATACAAATCACACATGCGCACACAGTCTGACCCAAAACCATAAAATCATTTAGATGTCATCGTTGCGCGTGCGAAACCGCGGAAGAGCACATTGTAAATACCACTTTTAGCGAGGAGCTCGAAGCTACATAGTTACCACGCAGACCGGTCGATTTGTGAGATTAAGCAACGCTTGACGCGGTCAGTCCTTGGATAGGGGACCATTTTTCACATATCGAGACCCCTCCGTGCCTCGGAAAGCATGTTAAGCAGTTTGTACCGGGTGTCATTCGAACACCTATGACAGTCGTTACGGGTGTCAGTAGCCCAAAAAGTGTGACAATCAGTCTAACCTTAGAGTATCAGTGTCTCCCAGTAATTGGATGGTGGAAGTCAGAAGGCAGTCGCTCCGTACTGTACCGCAACCGGTTAGATTGGGAGCCGACCCCAATGTAATTGGGAAAAAGGCTAGGCAGATGATGCCCGTTTAACGCAGAAGAAGAAAAAGTCAATATCTTAGCCATTCAACTATATTTTACCGATAGAACTGTGTAGCTACTTCTTTGCGACTTGCTTTATCAGATATATTCAATATAATAATGAAACTAAAAAACACGAATAGCGTTGGCTACGATGGCATTGCCACAAAAATATTGAAAGCAGTTGCATCTGTAATATGTACCCACCTGTGCTTCATTATTAATCTTTGTATAAGTGCAGGTATATTCCCTGATGCATTAAAGAAATCCATAGTGAAACCGCTATATAAGAAAGAGGATCACGAATTAATGGTAAATTACAGACCGATCGCACTTATATCAGTCATGTCTAAGGTGTTTGAAAAATATATATATAGTGAAATGAACGCTTATTTCGAAAAATATCATATATTAACTGACGAACAAAAGGGATTTAGAAAAAACAAAAGTATAAATTTGGCTATTTATGAATTTTTACATAATGTCATGATAAATGTCGATAAGAGAACACCAGTCTGTGCCATATTTTGCGACATGACTCAGGCATTTGACTGTGTCCATCACAATTCCCTAGCAGAGAAACTTGAAGCTTATGGTGTTAGAGGCAACGTTTTAGAATTGATCAAATCATATCTTCATAACCGTAAACAAGTTACAGAAATCAGTAAAATTAACAAAAAAGGTAAACTAGAAGAAACTTCAAGATCAGAGGAACGACGAGTTATATACGGTGTACCTCAAGGCAGTGTATTGGGGCCTCTATTGTTCACTTTATATATAAATGACCTGCCTAAAGTTACTAAACAACCGATGACACTTTTTGCTGACGATTGCACTGTGACAATAGCTTGTAATGACAAAAACAGATATGAATATGACATTAATAATTCACTGATATCTATTATAAATTGGTTAAATAACAATAACTTAATACTTAATTTAAAAAAGACTAACATAATGCACTTTAGACAACGTACACATATTGAAAATCTTAACATACATTTTAATAATATTAATATTAATGCAGCTGACACAATAAAATTTTTGGGACTAATAATAGATGATAAACTGAATTGGAAACCCCAAATAGAGGCACTTAGTAAGAAATTAAGTAGTGCAGCCTACGCTCTAAAACAACTTGCAGTGGTACTTAACAAAGACGCGCTAATAACTGCCTATTATGGATTAGCCGAATCAGTTCTTCGATATGGAGTTATTTTTTGGGGGAATAGCACGGACAATGAAATAGCGTTTCGGGCCCAAAAAAGGTGCATTAGATCGATGTTTAGACTGCAAACGACAGACAGCTGTAAATCTTGTTTTAAGGAACATAAAATATTGACATTGCCCTCATTATACATCTTGGAAACAGTAATGTTCATTAAATCTAATTTTAATTTATTTGAGCGTTTGTCCGATACTGTCCCTAGGAATAGACGTGACAATTCCAAACTTTGTCTTCATGACGCTAAAACAACTCTTATGCGTAAGAGCATCTTTTGCATGGCTCCAATCATCTTTAATAAATTGCCCAAATCATGGAAAACGTTGAGTATATCTGCTCTTAAAAGTAAATTGAGGACTATGTTAACTGAAGGAGCATATTACAGTATATCAGAGTTTATGAAAATGGACAGTTTTCTTTGTTATTGAGATGACGATGTTGTATTTTAATCTATTGTATATGTTTTCAATGTGTAATAAGAATATTCAGTATTATTAAAATATAGTTCTACTATTGATGGGATTGTAATTTGCTATGACACAATTATTATTAATTTATATTATATATATTTAACGGACATTGAATTGCATCTGATATTATACTTATGTTGTTGTGTTCAAATTTTAATGATAATGTTTAGTTAATAATGATTTATTATAACCAATTAAAATGTAATTTTCAATTTTGTTGCATGTTATCACGTATGCACCATCTCTTGTTACGAATTTGTACGCCACAATATGCGGCTGAACATGATAGAACATTTCGTTACTTATTTAATATCTTGCATGCAATGTATGTACACCATGTTTAAACAAATAAATAAACTTACTTACTTACTTACTTACTTACTTACTTACTTACTTACTTACTTTATAATTATGTGAGCTCTAGTATAAGAAAATTCTCGTTAAGGATATGTTGGCACGATATTTCAGTTTTGCCTTTTGCTATTTGGCGATATTTACAAACTGCTGTTCCGCGGTTTTGAAGTGCAACGACCATAGAGACCACACTCAGATTGATTTCGTGTCGGTAGCGAACCCGCGATACTTAGGGCTGACAGTTAATCACTGAGCCACTGCGCTAACGGTGACCTCTTTGTGTTTCTAACCCTACATTGCTTGCATTACCCTGACAACGTCGCGGGGTAAAACTATCTTTTTTCATCTAAGTTGTTTAAATTATCATAAGTAAATATTTTCCCTTTGTGTTCAGCGTATTGTAGTTTCTTAAATGTCAAAGGTGAAAGGTAAATGATATCTATTGCGATGTTCTTTTCTTTTTTATCTTTCTTTCTTTTCCGTTTAGTTCGTTCGTTAACCCTCTATCTTCCGATGGGTGAATTATAAGGTGAATGGGTGAATCCGTAGCGTCCCCTTGTGCACTTACGTCATGGAGACCGATTACCGATCTGTTTGCTTAATAAGGTGATTAATTTTGGTGATTTAATTAACGCTGAAGCCATCACTTTATTATTTTGATGTCTTCTTTCATACGTGCCGACATTTAAACAATTTTCGCATGGAACAAATATTTGTATGATCTATAGAAGTGTGTGCGTGTCACCATAAAAGAAAAATCTTAACGTGGAGGAAAGACTAATCAAAAACATATTAAAATCCTAAAAAGAGATAGGTGATAGCGTAGAACTGACCAATAAAAGAAATCATTACAGGAGTTCTTTACATCATCAAAATGATTTTTAATTGGCTATGACTATTCAACACAATAATGTGAATCGGGCTAAGAACTATAGTTAATATAACATTGCACATGTTATATGGTCCTGTGGGTGTCAGGAAAACGACCAATGTATTGGCCAGTTCTTTGTTTTGGTCTAAAACAATATCTGAACGAAAATCTTACTTTTGATGCAAAAACATCTTAAGTTTATAATTTTTGATAGTCCATTCTCTCAAATCACCTGTAATAAGTATTCACCACTTTTTTTTTTATTTGCCTATCCCTTCATGGGCTATCCTCCGCTTGGAGCGGGCGGAGGGGCGTGTCGGTCTCCTACAGGCTAAACTCACCACGGTGGTCCACCTCGACACCATATGGTGGGCCTCGGGAACTCTTAGAAGACCGCACCGAAGCCCACCACGGTACTATGCCGAAAGGCACTTTCCGGAGGGGGACTGTAAAGAGGCCACCCACATCCATATTGGTCCCTGATCTAAGACCGCATAGCAAGTAAATATGTCAGTGTTGCCATATCATTTTTTATCAAAATCTTATTATGCCGAAACGAGTAATATTCTATAGAAGTGTTGACAGGTAGGCATGCTTATATCGCAAGATATTTAATACCGGCGCGACGCAGATAGATCGAGTGTCATACATTCAGCATAATACCGGAATTCTTTAAATATCTGTTAGTGCTTATCCTGCAAAGGTATCCTGAATACAAAAGAATTTAATACTAATAAGTAGAAAACTGTGTGTGGTGTGTTGAAAAGTGGACTACACATATGGTGTGTTTAGGAGTATCGTTTAGCTGCCGGCTTCTGACAAAATGGTCTTGAAATACGCGCAAAATAGGTGTTTGGGCGTTAACTTTTCTTACATCTAAATCTTAACAAATGAATTTGATTTTGTCTCTATCGTTTTGCCAGATTATAAACTAGGTCAACACGAACAGATTTTTTTTTTTAATTTTGATTGATTTAATAATTATCACGAGATAAATGAGAAAGATTTTTTACTTAAAAAACTTATTTTTAAGGTTAATTATTTCTTAATCTATATACAATATCAAAAAAACAAAAACGTGACGACCTAGTTTTCACTCATGTCTATAACATATAAAAGAATTAGAAAAATAAACCCATGTTTAATGGAATAAAAACGTTAACGCAATTTGTATGAAAACTTTTAGCTAAACTATAGTCTTAAGAAACCAAGTCGGTGAGTTAAAACTGTCCGGACAGCAGAATCTAATTTCGTATTAGGCGTCAAGGAACAGACATAAGGCTATATTGCGAAAAACCACACTTCGCAAATGTATTCGAGATCGTAGTCTTTTGTTTGGTATTTTGCCTCGTACTATATATACATACATACGGAATACAGACAAATCTCTCATGGGAACATGGGAATTGACCCGCAACAGCCGCGGAAAAAGCCATTCGCTTAGCCACTGCGCTAACCGTGCAGTCATTCTTTCATATTTTTGAAGTAATCCCCCATTCACCGATTTTACCCACTAAAAGAGAGGAGAGAGGTGGCCTTTTCTGTGTTATCCCTGGTGTGATAACAGTCTCTCAAAGAACTTTTATCTCTTAGTTTAACACGTTAGAGCCCTGCTTGTGTCCAAACTAGCGTGATCCGCGCACATTTAAACCGCGGTCAAGCGAAACTCGGGTTAAGACTGGCAATAAATAACGCCGATAACAGCTGAAGGCTTTAAAGCCGATGATAAAAGCCGTTTAGCCACGATAAGGGGACGATGGACGATGTAAATTTAGGGCCCTTTAGGGACCTAATAGTGAACACAGTTAGGGATGTATATGGATAAGAATAAAATGGGAATGACCACATGGAAAGGGTAAGCCTAATCTAGGAATGGATAGGGTCTGGATGGGGTAATTCTATTAACTAGCTATTTACATAGAGGGGTGATTACTTTATACACAACACGATTTAAATAACGAGGATATTATTATGGTTTAATAAATAGAATGGTTTACTTAACACGTACGCGAAATACCCTCATTGGTCTTATGGACGCAGGCGCGACTGCTGTGCGTGAGGTCCAGGGTTCGATTTCCGGGTCAGGCAAAGTGTTTTTGGGATTTCCTGTGAGTACATTCTTAGTATCAGCACGGAGTCTGGAACTGTGCCCGGTAGATGGCAATAGGCCTCCTATTACATGGGACTCAATAACGGCATGCAATGTGGGTACATGGTATACAATGGTACACCTCTGCCTAACCCTTCGGCGAATACAGGCTATGTTATGTACATGAAATTTGATTGAAACAGAAAATATTTTTAACCAACTGACCCGACAGACGTTGCCCTGTGTTTCTGATCTTGAGATCATACAAAAAATCCATAGAAAAATGCTATTTCAGGTTTTCACGAATTTTCTATTTTTGCAAGCAGATTTTTCAATTTTCTTTACCTAAAAACCTTATATGGACTATTTAGGATTATTAACAAAGTGATTTCCAATCACCGCGCTTCCTTTTTATGCCACTGTCCTCTATCACTCTTTGTGAAATCCTAGGTTCAAATCCCGGATTGGTCAACAATTGGTTTTTACGACACTTTATCCACCTCAGGGAATTCCCAGCTACTTATATCGTGACGGTAAACAAATAAATGAGTATCTCTTGATAATTTAATCCCTCCAACGGAAAAGAATTAAGATAGTCAACTAACTAAAGTTTACATACATTCCAATTTGAACCTTATGTCATTACCGATAAAAGTCACGTTAATGATTATGAAATGCAAAGATACATATATTACACGTAATCCTCCGGACTATATCGTCACTGATTACTTTCTTCCTGTAATTTCTGTCCTTTAATAACAAATATATCATTATCTAATCAAAACTGATACACAAGTATTAAATAAAATAACTAGCGACCCGCCCTGGCTTCGCACGGGTACCAGAGCATATACACCTTCATTTATTGTTGTAGTGTCGTATCAGCCTGTTACGTCGAGCATTTACTCGGCGTACTAGTAAAGCTCCCAGTCGGCATGATTTTTTCCGACATCTTCAACTATCATCGTCATATTTCAGCCAATTTACACAAAACCTTAACGAATTAACAATTAAACCTTCCTCATGAATCACTCTGTCTATTAGTGAAAACCACATGAAAATCCGTTCAGTAGTTTTTGAGTTTATCGCGAACAGACAGACAGACGCGGCGGGGGACTTTGTTTTATAATTTGTAGTGATAGCAGAATAATAAATGGAATATAATTATAACAGCCTAATTGGTCTAGTGGCCGCAAGCACAGCCAATGAGCGTCCTGGGTTCGATCTACGGGTTGGACAAAGTGCTATTGAGTTCTTCAGTCAAAACATCCTCAGTAGCAGCCTTGAGCCTGAAACTATACCCGATTCATGGCAATCGGCTCGTCCCTTATTACATATAAAATTGGGTCTTGTCCGGTTTTTTTAAAATAATGCATAGTTTATAAACTGTACTGTACACGAGAAATAAAAGAGTATGCAAAGGTTTTTTTTAAATATCTTTTGGGTTCTTTAATGTGTGCTGATCTATATTTCTTGAAACTATTTTGTTCCCGCTGCTCTTACGCCTGAATCCTTTTAGCCTTACTCAGAGTATCCTGACTAGTTCCACGCCGGATACGGCAATATAAACTTTACATATTCGAGATGAGATGTGTTAGTGCTCTATCGTGGGAACGTGGTCTATATTGTGTGAGGTCCTCCTTGTTATAATGTTATTCTTTTGCTGCGGCCATGTTTATATTAATGAACGCTGGCCATTTCTGATTTCCACTAGGAATGGTACTCAAACTTTTGCTTGTGCAAGAAATTTGAAATTGATATTGAGTGAACTGCAGAAACATTTATATTGCGCAAAAATTTTGAAATTGGACCTGTTGAAATTCACATGGACTTGCACTCCAAGGACGAGTTTCGACGACGACAGTATATCACTTGCTTAGAATTTTCTTTTTTAGGTTCTAATTTACCCATACAGATATGCTGATCGCTCACAGATTGAGCATCACTGGTCTACCATCAATGTTGCATGATTATTATCTATAATTAAATTTCATTACATAACATTGCACCTGTATACTTAGAAGTGTATGCAGAGGTATCTTCTACTAGGCAAAAGTTCAAACTCAGACGAACCCAAAAATGTTTTCCACGAGCCTGAGATTGAACGGATGGACCTCACGATCAGCTGCCGTGCTTGTAAACAATAGACCAATGAGGCATTTATAAAACAGTTAGGATTCAAACTCACAAGCCCTTGATCCCTTCCGACAATTTAATCGTGCTATACATAATACACGTGGTGTATTAAGGAAAATTTTCGAGGTTCTCATCCATTATTGATTAAAGGATTATCGAATGTTCGCTTTGAATTCTGCGAATCGTAACTAAAGCCCACGATTCCAACCTTTAAAGTTAGGTAAATCAGATGAGAAGTGCACGGTATTGATGGTAAGAAACTCCGTTTATAGACGACTGACTCCGGCAACTAGTTGAATAACAAAACATGTACACACATGATTCGATTTAGAATTCTGAATCCATATGAGATAAACAACAGTTTAGTCAATGTTTAACATGTATGAGCTTTCACATTACTGTGCATAATCGATTCAGCTACATTATCAGTTTGTAAACTAATGTCAGTTGTAACATAAAAACAAAACTGAATATAACCGTACATCGGAATTAGAAAATAAACGAATAATCTCATTTAAAAAAGAGACCGCCAATCGTAAAAACATTACTTTGAAAATCGAAAGGTAAATGCTAAAGTAAAGTAAGTAAATCTGTTCCTTCACAAGTTTAGCTGTTACTTTTACTGTTACCTTGCGAGTTAAGGTAACTTGCTTTTAATTTTACTTTAGCTGTTACCTTTGATGATAAAACTGACCGTTAATCAGCAGCTATTACAATAATTACACCAACAAACAAAAAAAAAACTATAAACAAGATATCGAGCTTGAATCTTTTTTTTAACTTCAATATCCGCTTCTGCTTCTATGAGACAGACAACCCGTCTTCCCATATACGTAACATAAACCGGACGTAAATCAACCAGTAGACAAGTAAGTAGAATCAAATAATTAGCTCTGATGTACCGAGAGCCAGTTAATTCGATATGGTAAGATCTAGCCATTCTATTATCTTTCATCCGGTCTTGCACTATCATTATTGTAAGTGGTCTGTCTTTTTTAAATTCTTTTTCGAATTACTATTTGTAGATGAGAATTGAAAATAGATTTGTCAAGTATTTTTTAATTCATTCATGACACTCCATGTTTTTCTTGTACTACTTTTTTAATTCTAAAAGTTACCTCTAGAGAAATTTATTTAGAAATTCATCATTGGTGGCAAAATTATATGTGATCTGCTCACTGAGTCTCGCCTACATGTCTCATGTCTTCCGATATCCTTTCTTTGTCTATTTATTATCTTTTCTCTTTCAGTAACCAATTCTATTACATTTTCATTTTCAACCGATACTTTGTTTACACCAACAGCTTTCGCCGCTAAATTAACTTACGCGTTTTATATAATTACATTAGGTAGCAGTAATACCTTTCATCATTCATCTGTTGAACATAGGCCATCTGATAGACCAATAAAATCAAAGATTATGAGGAATAAATGTTTATATTATAAGCCATAATCACCAAACATGACAGACTTGTCAGTCGGTCATAATATGTTACTACAGCAGAGGACAATACTGCCCAACCTTGACATAATCCTTTGAATGATTTTTTCTGACCAACTATCAGCGTAATTGGTCTATTAGTGCCAAGGTACAACAGCTTAGAGTTATCATTTGCGTTCGATTCCCGAATCGGGCACAGTTATATTGAGTGTGTGGATCTCAATAGCAGCCCGAAGATATAGGCTCGCAAAATATGAAGAAATGTGGATGACAAAAGACCACCTCTGCCTAATCCTTCGGAGACTACAGGTTGCTTTTTCCGGCTACCAGGACATACTATAGCAGAGAGTTTCATAGACAATTCTTTGTAGATAAGTCCATCAACATTCAAATAGGTAAACTGAAGTATTGTAATGAGCCAGTAACACAGAAACCTCTCTACAAAGAAGATTAACTCGGTCACGTTTTAGTAACAGGATTATACATAATCTACAGTATGTCATATGAAGATAAATAGTAGGGTTCACTCAAGTAATGTATATCGTTATTGATTACACGTGTATTTATACACAAGTTCGTAATATAATTTAGTTTGAATCAATTGTGTTTCTCAATTCATTTGTTTCAAAGAACTTAAAGTCAAAATGGCAGCAGAGTCGATTATACACAGCTGAAATTGTAATAAAAGTGCCTAGGGTTAGACTTGGTAGTATTTCTTTATTTTTTTTAATGTTAACAACGAAAACATTCGTGAAATGATACAATATGTCATATAAACTCGCAGCGCCTATTTCTATTGCAAATTCCAGACTGGAACCGAAAATTTCTGTAACAGAAAAACTCAAAAAAACTTTAACCTAACCGATCGAACCCAGTACCTGATGCTCAGCAGGCGCGCTTCCAAACACTAGACCAATGAGGCAGGTTTTCTATTAGAAATAATCTTAATATTAACTAACTAACATCAGAAGTTCAAATATCACCAACATCAAAATATTAGTAGTAATACACTTTACTTCATATATTATAAACATAACAACAATCAAAAAGTCTATTCTTTATATTTATTTCAAGTTCGCCCCTTCTCCGTTGTCTTCTTATTTACTCTGTTTTATCATGTTCCAATTACACTTATTTTCTCGTCATATTTCATATTTGCCCAATCTGTTAGTCTTTCATTACTTTCTTTCACTATTTTCGTCTTGTAATCTTATATTTCTTTATAGAAATTGCCTGTTTCTCATCTTCTACAGCTGTCAATAGGAATAAATGAATTCTTGTCGACCGATAAGCAAGTAAACTAATACATTTTCATACTTCAGAATAATTTCGACTTATTCTGGAGCTTCGTTTCTTTATATTTATAATATTGGTTTTCAAAAAGCGTCGATAAAACTAAAAGGACTTAAAGGGGATTCTGAACTAAAGTACTTAGGTACTTATAAAGGTATAACACTTGGAATAGTAAAACTTCGTCTCGAAAGACACAAAAATTTGGTCTTGTTTCCGCAAAAATCTATCTCGAGATTTCATTTTAGCTATGAAGCTAAAATATATGAATATTTGTCCTAATACGGTGAACTCATTTAACGACATTATCCAAAGTCCTTAATTTCATTCCATTTCAGTAATTTTATTAACTATTTTATAAATTACATTATCAGAGTTGTATTAAATATTTTGCACAGTTTAATCGTTCGGTCATTGTATATCGGTCGCTTTCGATCCATATTATAACCGCTTCATTCGTTCCACATTGGCCTATCGTAATCATGGGAGTTTAATTGTAATCGACATCTTTTTTATATAAACGAGACAGATTTCCAAGCAATTTTAAGTATTATAAAGATGAGGGTTATACCACAAAATCTGCTAATGACATGACAGTCGAAGTCGGCGACAAAGTAATTAATGTATGACGTAGTAACATAAATATAGTTAAAGTTGCATAAGTAAATAAAATTACGCTCCTATTAGAAAATAATGATTTAGTGAAACTAAGGTTAGAATTTAATTGGCATATTACTCGCAAAGCAAATAGCATATTATCTAACAAAGATTATAAAGATTCTGTTAGACAATATTATTTTATGCCCGCAGATAGGGTAAGGTTTACTATTGACAGAAATATCGTCCAAATAACGTTATAAAACGAGGACTAAAGCCCCCAACTAATGCTAATCAGTTTATAACTCCGATAGTTAATGTGTGTGAAGATATTTTTATATTGTGACTAAATTGCGAGTTAGTCTGGCTCTAGAACAATGAAGAATGTATTCTGTTGTTCAATGGTCAGTTTTTGCAAGGTAAAGACATAAAATCAAAGTTCAAGTTCAATGAAAACGAAACAGCAGTATAAATTAATGTTTTGGACCATCACATTGCATATGAATTGGTCTTATTACATTGATAAATAGGTACCTACGCAACTGGGTTTCTTCGTCCCGATTTTAGCGAATGGTTTTGTAATTTTAAGCCCGTCTTCGTCTTTTTGAAATGCCAAAAAAATATTTTCTTGGCTTCGTAATTTTTCCGTTTCAAGACGATCAAATGATCAAAAATACCTATTTCATTAGATATTCCGTATCTTTTCCCTTTGCTGTAGAAAATTAATTTTCCTTCTCATCTATTTTCTAAAACAAAGTACATTTTTTCACACATTCTTATAATTCCGAGGTAGTTTTTCATCACCAGACCTGGACCTTCCTCAATGTAATGCGAATCACTTCAAATCAAATATTTTAGCTCTAAAGTCGGAGAGCTGCAATATGACGAAGAACATGAGAAATTAGACGCGTAGTATTAATTTTTGGTATCAATAACAAGTGAGAAATAATTCGTCGGTTGCCGAAACAAATATGAATCGGCGACGCTGCAGATCGCCACGAATCAACAAGTGCAAGACGCACCAACAACATCTCCCGGCGGTAAACAAAGAAAAGCAACCAAGCCATGGAATTCGTTCGAGACAGAGGCAACGATCGTGAAAACTGGGCCGGACATGTGTGCCTCGGCCGTGACCGCTTTACAATCACTTTTCAATTAATAAAGAACAAGCAAGCACCTGCAGAATGCAACAGATTCTATCACTCGCAACAAACAAGCAATACGCACGCGTTTGATGCCGCTCCAATACAATCCGGACCGCACTTTCACAGGTCAGTTAGTGTGTTTTGTTTACGTACTTTTAGGGGTATAACACAGGGCACAGGTACACAGGGTAGCACGAGTCGAGTCGCGGACGTGAGCGCGCTGCACGGCGTGCGTGTGTATCGCGCGGCGGTCGGCACGGCACTGGCCAGCGGCGGCGCGAGGCACTACGACACAGCGCTCGGCGAACGGCAATTCGCAACTCGAAATACCTACGTAACGTAACTTAACTCCATAATATTTTATAGTTTCGTAATCGTGTTACTCGATTACTGTGCGCCGTTCGCGTCTAATCGATGTCACGATTTCGGGAGCGGTCCTTGGGACCGAGAGAATCGAACTCACATGCATTCCATGTTTGTTAAATGCAAGCCCGCAGGAAAGGTCAAAGTGTGCGGTTCACAATACAGACCTAGCTATATGACGAAATGTGTACGTTCATCCTCCTACGTAGTTTGTGAGTTGTAGAGAAAAGTTTCAATGACAATTTCAGCGCGCATAATTTCTGCGTCGCATAATTTCTGCATCGCATACTTTCTGCGTCGCATAATTTCTGCGTCGCATCCTTTTGGATTAGGTACTTTGTTCTCACACTAAAAAACGTCAAAGCTCAAAGTGGGTAGTACTTAATAGGTGTAAGACTAAAAAATCATGTTTCCCAGTGGTTTTTGTGAAAACTTCACGACTGATTTACGTTACATAAACATCGATCCGATGGTAAACTGCGCATGAATATTCAATAGTTGGTAATGACAAGTCGTTCCATATTTCTTTCGTCTGGATGACTCCTGTCCGATATATCCTTGCTCTAATTGCGTTTAATTAAATAATGGTGTATAGATTAACATCCTAGAGAATAGGCTAGATGACTGCATCAAACATAAATTCTGAAATTTCGTTTGGTAAACAGATTTCCTTCTAAAAACTCAGTAAAACTTAATCTCTTGCTTATCTTTGGCGTTTTTAATTTTTAATTTATCAAAATCACACAATAAGTATGTCAATGGCAATGAAAAACTATGACGTCACGCTTTTGTATTCCAAACATTTTTACACCAAAATGTAGTTTTTGACAGTTCATAAAACTCGGATCTACCGTATTTAGGGCGACACTAACTGTCTAGACTATAATCCTTGATGTGTCAGAGGCATAAAGGGCATAGGTCACTGATTGTGGTATTATTAGGGCTAATCACAATACTATTCGACCTTATCTGACTTGTTATTTAATACACTCTGTCTTTGTTCTCACTTTTATAAGTACTCTAATAATAATAATTTTCTTCTGCACATGTGGCTTCCCTGGTAACTGTCACATCAACTGGTAACTGTCTAAATCCTACGACTTGGTTATAGTGATTTCGCATTTTTTTGTATTTGTTTGTATTTTAGATACTTTTATTGTATAACTGTTTTTCTTTTTTTATTATTTCTTTTGTGTTTAGTTATTTATATTGTATAATTTGCGTATTGAAGAAGAATGTAAATCAGTTTTTTGAAAAGAGTATCCATGGAGTTTCTTGCCGGTCTCTTCTCCATAGGACCAACCCACTTTTGGAACCGCGCAACTAGAATCATAACGTTTTAGAAGCGCCCGTAAACCAGTTGAAATAAAAACATTTGACTTTGACTTTGAATAAAATAAAATAGGGAGGAATGGTAGGATACCAAATCAAAAATTAAAGCTGTCGTCAGGCAGCCACAGACTGCAACAAAAAGGAAACACCGCGAGAAAAAGTATGTATGTACAATTGTACATAATTAATTAATATGACGACACGATTGGCGCAGTGGCTAAGCGATTAGCTTTCTGCGCTACGTGTCGCGGGTTCAATCCCCGCACGGAACAAACATTTGTATGATCTACAGATAGTTGTTTCGGGTCTGGTTGTGTGTGCATGTGACATGTATGTTTGTAAACTGTACCCACGATACAGGAGAAATCCTAGTGTTGGGCAATGTTTTTAAAGAAGAAAGAAAGAAAGAAAGAAAGAATGGGTTATAATTTCCTAAAAAAAAATTAGTCTTGAACGTGGTGAACTCGGGTTTCCGGGCTAGTATCTATCTGAAGTACGTATAAAATAACTGATCTAAATCGTGCTTATGAAAAAGGCTGTGTCAGAGAATATTGATTATTAAATACTTATGTAAAAATCATATTACGACCGGTTGACAATGGTGATAGCAGAATTCATTGTCAAGTAATACTCGCTGGAAGAGAAAACGAAGGCTCAATAAGTCATGGTAGAATATTTTATTACATCGAAAATGTGACTACTTCGTTGGTCTAGTGGTCGCAAGCGTGACTGCTGAGCGTGAGGTACTGAGTTCAATTCTCAGGTCGGGCAAAGTTTTATTGGGTTTCAATTCTCAGTAGCAGCACAGAGCCTGGAACTGAACCCGATAGATGGCAATAGGCTCGCCCCCTATTACATAGGAGTCAATAACAGCATCGGCGAAATGTGGGTGTACAATAGTACACCTCTGCCTAACCCTTCAGGGAATACAGGCGTAATGCTGTGTTATGTAAAATGTATAAAAAAATAGAATTTTCGAAGTCTTTAAAAACCATAGAGACCCTACAGCTTTGGTACCATAATAACAAATGTTTCGACGGATAAGTTATACATATTTTTGGCCTTTACTTTTCCATTTGGACCAAAAATTTAGGTATGCAACGTAGATGTCCTTTAAAGAGTTAACTTTACACAGATATTGATATTTAACGATTTATTAAAAAAAAAACCTTGCGTTCGTTTCCAAATACATATATTCACATACACAAAGACCCAGACCTGATACAACTATATGTAGATCACACAAATATTAGTTCCGTGGGGATATCGAAACCGCTACACGTAGAACAGCAGTCGATTTCTCAACTGCTGCGCGCTATATACTTACAAGAAAATTAAGATTCTCTGACGTTCACAAATTCTTTATTAACATCAAAATGCTTCTCTCGTTTTTTCACGTCTACCCTTTCTATAATTAGTGATCGATCATAATAAGTGATCGTCCACAAAAAGCTGTTCATTGAAGCTTAATTTTTTGATTGTTGGTTTAGAGAAAACATTTCACTATTAACATTCAATGTTTATATGTATGTATGTATTGTATACGATGACCCGGGTACGTCTTAAAACTGCGGCCAGACACCGGAAGACGGGCAGCAGCGTCCTCTCACTAATCGGTGAGCCACTGCGATCCCCAAGCCGCCTGCCAAGCGTGGTGATTATGGCAAACCCCCCTTGAGGGAGGCCTTCGTTCAGCAGTGGACGTCTTCTGGCTGATGATGATGATGATGTATTGAAACTGCACCTGAATTTATCAGTCCAACATATTTATTTTCCTGACTGATAATAATTAATATTCTGACTACGCTCTGCTCGTAGGTTAGATGCTGAGCGTAAGTGGCAAGTGGGCCAGTGATGCCGGACTCTCAGGGAGCAAGTGATCTGAGTTTAAAGTCCAGCGAAGCCTCTTCACCTTTCAGCCGCTCACGTCCTTGTTGCCGCCTTGTTGCGACCCGAGCAACTATTTTTGGGGGGCCCAGTTAGTGAGTTGGCAAGTCTCCGCCTGCCATTTTTACGTGTTTTATTACATTGTTTCGGCAGGCGCCATAGGTGTCCATAGTTCCCCATTACCCAGTCCACTACCATCCCATCACAATAGCCCAAGTAGTTTTTCTCCACATTTTTTGCAATAGTCCTACAAATCCGGGGATTGTCCTTGGATGCATTTTTATAGTGCATTCGGGGATAATCGCTGGGTATGTCACCACAATATTCTCATTAAAGCTGTCTTAAAGGGCCTCTACGTGTTGGCTTCGGCCCCACGCACGCCTTCCAAAAGTCCGGTACTCTGTAGTCCCGTGCAAGAAAAAGATGTACAAAAAAATAATATATTCTGACTATCAAAAGGTAACACAACATAACATACCATCACGCCTATATCTGCTTCTCGCAAGCATGGCAGCTGAACACGAGGTCCTTAGTTCGATTCCCAGGTCGGGCAAAGTGTTATTGAAATTTTCTGAAGTTCTCAGTATCAACCCGTACTTTGGAATTGTGTCCGGTAGATGGCAATAGGCTCGCCCCCTATTCATCATCATCATCAGCCAGAAGACGTCCACTGCTGAACGAAGGCCTCCCACTTAGACCACCACACCAAATGACATGGGTGTTAATAAAGGTATCGGTGAAATGTGGGTCTAAAAAAGTACGCCTCTGCCTAACCCTTCAGGGAATACAGGCGTGATGCTATATTATGTGTTATGATAATATTAGCAGAATGTGTTTCCCTCATATTATTTACATTTGCGGTTACACTTCGTCATCGCAACATTACGCTTACTTGGTTAATTAGTTTATTTGACTGAATAAAATATATAATTGTATATTTCCATAAACAGAAACTACTTTTGAGGTATTGTAAGTACCTATTTATTATTTTCCAACGGTAGTTTTTTTTTTTAAATCATTGCCCCTCTCTATGATTTCTCCTGTATCGTGAGTACAGTTTACAAACATACATGTCACATGCACACACAACCAGACCCGAAACAACTATGTGTAGATCATACAAATATTTGTTCCGTGCGGGGATCGAACCCGCGACACATAGCGCAGAAAGCTATTCGCTTAGCCACTGCGCCAACCGTTCTTCATGTTTCTTTATGAATTCACAATACTTCTGCAGACCCCTTCGAGGAACACAATCTTGCAGATACTTTGCCCTACCCTCGCTTATCGGCATTCGAAGCTTCGTTTTAGGAAGGACATTAACCTAGGTGAGAGGCATAAAACTTTATTGTTGTATTAAGTGTCGCCGACATATGTAAGTGCAGAATGCTGGAACATTGAAGTGATGGGAATATTCCTTCAAGTACGTGTGAGTTGGGGTAGGTAGAAGGCTAGGTGAGAAGCTACAGCTTAACTTCTTTCCAGATTTTGGACTGGGGGGGTTAAAACAGTACTTGGCATAAGCAATGACATATCATAGCATAACGCTTGTATTCCCCGAAGGGATATGCAGAGGTGTTATTGTACACCCACATATTGCCGGAGTTCCGTTCTAATAAAAAAAACTCAATAACAAGGCCTCACACGAGAATCGAACCAAGGACTTCACGCTCAGCAGATGTACTTGCAACCACTAGACCAATGAGACAATTCTTGTCATGAGCAGTCACGTTAACTAACAATTGTAATTTAATAATTAATATAATCTAAGAATTGTAATTTAAATAATTGTAATTCAAATAGTTCCTATAATTGTAATTCAAATAGTTCCTATAATTGTAATTCAAATAGTTCTAATAATTGTAATTCAAATACATAATTGTAATTCTAAAAATTCTAATTCAAATAATTGTAATTCTAAAAATTCTAATTCAAATAATTGATATTCAAATAATTGTAAACTAAATAATTGTAGAATCTATAATTTTGCATGCCCGTAATGAGGGTGAAATATGTCCTGTGCTATAATTTAATGTAACATCTTGTGTACCCATCATGTTTCAGACAAAATAAATAAATAAATTATATGAGAGGTAGGAAGACCTAAGGGTTAGTATGTCATCTCCATGAGGCAGCTTAAACCCCTCCTGGTTCCCCCTCGGTACGCCAGTGTGAACTTTTCTTTCATCTAGTGTAGGTACGTTTGCAGTTTGTCCAAGATTTAAATTTTTTTTACAAATAATGCCAAAGCACTGGCAATGTGGGCAAGTAATATTTTCGAACAAAAGTTAATATAACTGCATTATACGATATATTGGCAGCCTATAACAGTAAGCGTGGGTGTACTATACACCCACAGACTGTGACATATAGTCCCAAATGATAGTGGGCGAGCCTATTCACACCAATTACTGCGCAAAATACCGATTTCAAGTCAGTTTTCGTAGGGCAATTTTCCAATTTTTTCGCTCCACTAGTTTTATTTGACTATGTTAAAATAATGTGACATATAATGGGTGGCATATGAAAAGATAGTTGCAGAAGTACTAGTCTAGACAATGTCATGATAAACGCCGACGCCGTGACGATTCAGTCCCATGTAATAGAGAGCGAGCTTATTGCTATCTACCGGGCATAGTTCCAAACTCCGTGCTGCTACTGTGAATTTCTATATATTAAAACTCATTTACACTTTGTCCGAACCCAAGACCTCACGCTTAGCAATCGCGCTTGCGACAACTAGGCCAATGAGGTAGTCAAAAATCAACTACTCTTTACATTTGGCCCCAATTATGTTTGCATCTCATTTTTAATATCAAACCCCTGAGTTTGTATCGGCGTTTCTTCTCAGGGATGCTCATAGAATATATCTATTATACATCATTTAGTTTAAAAAAGACGTGTAAAATTGATTGAATAATCCTAATTGCAAAATAAATAATTTCATTTCATTTCAAACAGCTGTTTTTTTCTCAATTCTCGAGCAGATCATACTCTTATATTGCTTTTGTTCATAATAAAATAGGGTTGTCTAAAATGCTGTTGACCGAAAAGTCGAGTGATCTGCAACTGTTGTTGTTGTTTGAAGTTGACCTTCTTCCTCTGCCTGACTTTGTACGATGAAGCTTTCATCCCAGCTTTAGCTGCAGTATTTGATCGTGAGCCTTCTGCATTGTTATTGTTTGGTGTCTCGCAGTTATTGCAAAACCTTGTCTGAGAGAGGTACATGATAAAGCAATATGCAAATACCCGGGGAGCAAGATACACACACCGAATACTTTTAACGGTTGGTACTCGGGTTGTTAGGAGACTAGGTTTGTTTGTATTAGAACATAGTAACAATCCAGTCGACGTCGATCTTCTTCTGTCTTCTGCATCTGCTATGCTGTAGTAAAAAGATAAAGCAGTCCCGGATTAAGCAAGCGCGGGGCCCGTAGCAAATTCTATAGGGGGGCCTTGATCTGCTATGACCTCTTAAGTATGAAGTGACATTTTGTAGAACTTGTGCGTTTACCGTACGAAATCATGTGTTATATTTTCTTAATAAGTTTCACCCAAAAAATGGCGCTGAGGCGGAAGTGGGCGGTTTTGGATTTGCCACGAAAATGACGCAAAGAATCTTGCTCGAAGAATGTTTCAGCTAAGAACATCCAAGAACACTTGTAAACTCAATAAATAAACTGTAACAAAGGTCACCTTTTGTTGTTTGTCATCATTTTCATCATTCTCCTGCCCTTTTCCTATATTATTTGTGGTCGGTGCATCCGTTCATCTCTATCAGACGTCCTCTGCGTTCAGTTTCTTACCACCACGTCACCTTTCACACAATCCATCCACTTTTTCTTAGACCTGCCTCTTCCCTTGTATCCATCCGTATTCACACTGATAACCCTTCTTGTAACATGTTTTTCATCCCTCATCACAGGTCCATACCAAGACAAACGAAACTTTTGATTTTGTAAGTGATTCAGTGAATTACGTTAACACTATTCATTTCCAGAAACCTTCTGTGCAATGAAAAATCCATTTGCTATAGTTTAAAACATAACATAGCATCTCGCCTATATTCTCCAAAGGGTTCGACTGATGTGTACTATTGTACACCCACATTTCGCCGATGCCGTTATTGAGTCCAATATAATAGGGGGCGAGCCTATTGCCATCTACCGGGCACAGTTCCAGACTTCGTCCTGCTACTGAGAATTTCCGTACAGAAAAACCCAATAACATTTTGCCCGACCTGAGAATTGAACCCAGGACCTCACGCTTAGCAGTCGCGCTTGCGACCACTAGACCAATGGAGGCAGTCTATAGTTTAAAACTAGCAAAAAAACCCTGTCTTTTTCTTCTGTCGTGTCGCTACAAAACTGATTGTCCAGGGTACGCCAGACAATCACATGTTTTGTCACTCTTAGAGGCTCGTCCCTTGTTCCCTGCAGCCTGTATAATACCTTCATACCTATCCATTATAACGACGATGCTTACAAATCCATGCATAAATAAAATAGATATTATTCGGTAAGCTTATGAATAAAAATCACATAAAGTTACCCACAATTATATTAAAGGCCATTTCACTAATACCGATGTTCACCAATCACCAGTAATGAAGACGGTGATTGATAATTGCGTAACGGTGATCACAGGTAGTTAATCGGTGTAAACTGAGAGATTTGTGTTACACAAGTTGATGATGTAAAGGTGCGCACTGATCACTTTTGTTCTTGTTAAAAAAATTAAACTTTACGGCGTACAGATAAATGTTCCCGGTTTGTAAACTGAATACAGGAGATATCATGGATTGGGGCAGTGTTTTTTTTAATAGGAATGGATATATCCGCAGCACATTTGCAGTGCTTGTGCAGCAACAACAGGAACACGTGTACTACACTGCAGATGCGTTCAGTATCGAAATTTTGACATTTACATGCTGTTTCAGTGTGTATTTATCTAATTAGTTTTTTGCTGCAATACTAAAAATATGCCTATATCCATTTCCAGACCCTAAACTACGTTTTTATAAAATTTCAAAACGATCAGTACCGCTATCACGAGTTTTCTTACTATTTACTATCAAAGTAAATTTTCATGATAGCGATTTTAGTTCTTAACTTGGTTACATTAGGGATTAGAGTCGCTGATGTGACATCTCGTCGAGTTAAGTTTTGGTTTACTATTTACTATATTATAGAGATGTCATATTAGCGACTCTAATCCCTAATATAACCAAGTTAAGAACAAAAATCGCTTGCATGAAAATTTACATTTACTATGAAAGTAAATAGTATAAAACTCATAATAGAGGTACAGATCAGTCGTTTAGTCGTCATGAGGTAACAAACAGACAGAATTACTTTCGCATTTACAATAGTGTGGATAATCGATTATTGAGAATTTCCTTACTGAAAATCTATAGATACTGTTCGGGATTGGGGTGAGATAGAGATAAACTCGGATAAAAGATAATAAAAATCAATATATTCCAAGTACACAATTAAAAGATTATGATTAATTAAAGTATGAGATGAGAAGGATGGGATTTGAGTCACGCGCACTGTATGACGTCAAACCGTGAACTGAATTATACCTACATAATTTGTAATAAAATAAATGATCGGACCATACTGTGCGGTGTCGCGATTATGATAAACTAAGTAAAACGTGTCTTACGGTAGTTGACCCGTACAGATACAATATATTGGACTTCGCATGACTTAGATTGGACAGAGTATCCTGCATTTCAATTATGAAATTGCAACAAAAAGTAAAAAATCATCAATCGTCAATCATCGATCAAAAATCGATCATTTCCTATAAACAAAATTCATATAAGAATGTATTAATTACATCAAACATTACCATAATTTGCCAAATCAGTGCGCACCTTTAAAAACATATCAACACGTTAAGTTTAGCAACGTAACTTAAAGGTCATACTTAAGTAACAACAGTACACCTGTACACCATGTAATATATAATGAGGTCCAATTTGTTTTAGTAGCACTCAAGATGATAGAACCTATGCTAAACAATATGGCGCATATATTCATCCTAATCGATATCACTGTTAGCCTGAATATTCCCATTATTGCAAAGGCCTTTCGGACTTCTAGAGCCAGTTTTTTATTGTTTAGCTAAAAGTTTTCATACAAAATGCGTTAACGTTTTTACCCCACTAAACATAAGCTGATTTTACGGATTTTTCATCGATTTTATATAATATAGACACAAGTAAAAGTTACGTCGTCAAGTTTTTGTTTTTTTTATTTACATTTTTCTAGATTGAAAAATAATTAACCCTCAAAATGCGTTTCTTTAACTAAAAATCTTCATTATCTCGTGATAATTATTAAATAAATCAAAATTTAAATAAAAACCATTACGTATCGGCCTAATTTATAATCTGACAAAACGACAGACACCAAAATCAAATTAATTCGTTAAGATTTCGATGTAAAAACGTTAACGCTCATCCTATTTTGCGCGTATTTCAAGGCAATTTTGTCAGAAGCCGGCAGCTAAACGATACTCTTAATTATTTAATTTATCGACTTCGTCCCGCCATCGCCTTCGTAGTCGAAAATGTGTTTAGACGTACAAACACGTGAAATTGATCGGTAGCTTTGTCTTGTCAAAGTTAATCACCAGTTAATGTATGAGAGAATCGTGCGCGGGCATTTGAGTAAACTCTTATCGTAAACGCGTTCATACATTTTTGCTTACGTTAAATATGGTCAAGATAGAAGAAAACTAGTATTAGACCCCCGGTTCACATGTTTCTGAATTCTAATAATATCAAATTGGAGATTCAAATTCAAAATTCATTTATTCAAATAAAACTACACTTATAGTGCTTTTTGAACGTCAAACATAATATTATGGACAGAACCAATTCGCTCGCCCTTGTCTGATATCTAGATCCGCTAGATAGTAAATTGTCGACATAGTATTTTTTTATTAACAGCATGAGACTCTTATTTTTTTAAAGTTTGCTCCACATTAGAAGTAGTTCCTGTATCGTGAGTGCGTTTACAAACACATTAATCACATACACGAAGACCCAGACCCGAAACAACTATCTGTTGATCATACAAATATTTCTTACGTGCGGGCATCCAACTTGCGACACGTAGCGCAGCAGTCGATCTCTCAACCACTGCGCCAATCGTACCGTCAAAATATTTCTGAGTAAAGATATTCTCCTCTCACAGTAGTAAATGAAAAAAGGCTACAGATATTTTATCGCACCGGAATTACGCAATCATCTAAAAAAAAATACTCAACTAAAATAACAAAATAGATTTCATACAATTTAATATCTATATTTGTAAGCTATTAGGCAGTAACTTTGACATCAATTATCTAAAACCATTATTACTACACACGCCTGCAAGTGTTACTAAACCGAAGGCTAAGTTTGTTTAAATTGTTAAGTGATGTTTAAGCTCAGTTCAAATTACCGGTTTATACATTATAGTTGCTATTATGTCCTAAAAACCATATTTCATCAATGTCCTTTTAATTCTTATATAATAGGGGCTTTTCCGTGTTACCGCTGAGAATTTTTCTCGAAGAAATAACTCCATATAATCTTGCTTGTTTGAGAAATCGAACCCAGGACCTGCGCTCTGCAACCGCGTTTGCGACTAACAGGGGGGCGGAACGGGCAGCTGCCTCTGGCCTCTGGCCTCTGGTCCTAGGGGGCCTCCAAACGCCTCCATGTTCCCTTGATCAAATCCTAAACAAGGCTTTAAAATATGCTTAGTACCTATCTAAGCGGTGGTTTGGAGTTGAGAGGTTTTATTTTCCTCATCCATATTCAGATTCTATGTATGTTTATTTAAGTCAAATTTAAATTTCATCATCATCATCAGCCAGAAGACGTCCACTGCTGAACGAAGGCCTCCCTCAAGGGGGGGGTTTGCCATAATCCCCACGCTTGGCTTGCACGGCACGGCTTGGGGATCGCAGTGGCTCACCGATTGGTGAGAGGACGCTGCTGCCCGTCCTCCGGTGTCTGGCCGCAGTTTTAAGACGTACCCGGGTCATTTAAATTTCACTTGCAATATTTTAAGTAAATAAACATACATACAAATGTGAACTGAATAAAAAGCTTGTAAAATTACATCAACTTCTTCTCAAGTAAACCTCATTCAGCTTTGCCGCCCCGGTCTTTGACGGGCTTAGTCCGCCACTGCCAGACCGATAAAGATAAGAAAATCTTACAAGAAGTTACGGGTAGGTCTCAGTAGTCCACTGTCCCCTCGCGGAATACTGACAAGTAGATGCTGCAGCTATCTTCCTACTGTGTAACCATTAATAGCTCTTACGACAGTCTCTTCAAGATTCAACATGAATTGACAGAATTGTTTCTAAGAAGCGTAAAGACATTTGTGTCATTACTATCGCAATCGGAGCAATTTGTATGCAATACTTTGCATACAAACAAACAAACAGTCAGGCACAGCTGGCTCAGTGGCTTAAGCGATTGGCTTTCCTTATCCCGAGATAGATTCCCGTACGGAACAGATATTTACTGAAACCCTACAAATTTTTATTTTTATATTTTTACTTTTTTTTTTTTATTTCATAGGCGGCAAACGAACAGATGGATCGCCTGATGGTAAGCGATTAACGCCGCCCATGGACACCCGCAACACCGGAGGAGTAACAAGAGCGTAGCTAAAAAAAAAATTGAGTACTCATAGTAGTATATTTTAATATAAACAATGTTTACTTTTGCTAATGAGCTCATACTTGCATACGCAGTCCGAGGGTTGGAGGCGCTGCGTGCTGAAACACAGGTGCAAACCTAGTTCGGCAGCAGATGCTAATGATTAAACACATTTGTCACTGTTTTAATATTAAGAAAATTATATGTACCTTATAGACAAATTGTGTAAACATTTATATATTCTTTGGTCTAATAATAAATAATATAATAATAATAATAACATTTGTGTGACGTACAGATAGTTTGATTTAATTCTGAGTATGGATATATCTAACATAGAAAAGAAATCATAGTGCAGGATAATATTTAAATCGTTAAGAAATATACACACTAATACGAAACGCTTTACGAAACAATTTTGTACAACCAAAAAAAAATTATTGCAAACGATTTAATTTGCGGTTAGGCGTAGGTTAAGTTAAGTTGTACGTGACTTTTGCGGTTAGTAAAATGTCATGTGATGTCTAACTGACAGATTGTAATGTCAGTTACTTCACCCTGAACGGAGATAGTGTTAGGTAATAGTGATGGTGATGGTGTAGAGATGTTATTCTTTAACCTATGAAGGTTGGCAGAGGTGAATATTGTACTAACTATAGATCATGTTACATCCATCTTAGACCAACCACATATCCCTTAAAATGAAAGTGACCAAACTCAAAATTATGATTTTGCTAAACTAACCTTAAAAAGTATACTTTTTGAAGACTTTTTTGATAATTTCCCACAAATTGCATTTTGACTTAGGTCTCTGTCGATGCGTAATTTCAAGCTTGTTCTCCCTTCAAGCCAAAAATGTATGAAAACTAGTCTACGCGTGTTTCCGATTGCACAATTTTCATACTTTGTTATACCTACTAAACTAACCATGCTATTATAAGCTTTTGATGGAGGCTCGTGTTATAGCAGACGAGCCTATTGCCATCCACCAGGCACACTTCCAAACTTCGTGCTGCTACTGAGAATGTCCATACAAAAAACCACAATAACACTGCCCGACCCGGGAATCGAACCCAGGACCTCACGCTCAGTAGTTGCGCTTGCGACCACTGGGCCAATACAGCCGTGATGATAAATTATTATATTATTAATATTTTATTTATTTTTAAACGTGAGAGTTTTCAGCGTTGCCTTTCTTAGCAATCAAAATTCGTAGACGTGACGCGTTGAACTCTTTTATTCTTGGACCTATTTAGTATTGAATTGAACTAATTATCAAGATAATTTTGAGTTAGACCTATACATACATACGTATAATATTTTAAATCATACCTATATCATCAAATCTATAAAAGAAAAAGATGTTTGAGCTCAGCTTTTGCAGGCGTCAAACAAAATACTACCTGTTTCTTTGTCTATGCATGCGCAGCTGTTGAACAAGAAATCTCCAAGTTATTGGGACTTACTGAAATTCTCAGCAGGAGCTCGAATTTGGAATGATGTCCAGTAGATGGCATAAAGCTCGCCACGTATGAAACGGAACTCAATAACGTTATCGGCGAAATTTGGCTGCAGAACACTCCACCTCTGCCTAACCCTTCGGGGAATACAGGCGTGTAGACTCAGTGCCGTCCAAACTACCTTTGATATGACAGTGACAACCAGTTTCTAATGATCTGTGTTAGCCATCAGATTGTCAGAATTATTTATTTACTGGTCAATTTTTACCAGTTAATCATATTTACGTATTTAAATGTTAGTCTCAACACACCTGTACCGCTATCATGAGTTTTCTTACTATTTACTATCATCATCATCATCATCATCATCAGCCAGAAGACGTCCACTGCTGAACGAAGGCCTCCTCCAAGGGAGGGATTTGCCATAATCCCCACGCTTGGCAGGCGGATTGGGGGATCGCAGTGGCTCACCGATTAGTGAGAGGACGCTGCTGCCCATCCTCCGGTGTCTGGCCGCAGTTTTAGGACGTACCCGGGTCACATTTACTATCATAGTAAAGTAAATTTTCATGATAGCGATTTTAGTTCTTAACTTGGTTACATTAGGGATTAGAGTCGCTTATGTGACATATGTGTCATAGTAAAGTTTTGATTTACTATTTACTATATTATAGAGCTGTCATGTTAGCGACTCTAATCCCTAATGTAACCAAGCTAAGAACTAACATCGCTTGCATGAAAATTTACATTTACTATGAAAGTAAATAGTAAAAAACTCATAATAGAGGTACTGTATTCCCCGAAGAGTTAGGCAAGGGTTAGGGGAAATGTGGATGTACTATTATACACCCACATTTCACCGATGCCGTTATTGAGTCCCATGTAATAGGCAGCGAGCCTATTGCCATTTACCGGGCACAATCCCAGACTCCGTGCTGTAACTGAAAATTTTCATACGGAAAAACCCAATAACACTTTGTCCAACCCGGGAATCGAAACCAAGACCTTGCAGCAGAAGCAGCGCTTGCAACCACTGGACCAATGAGGCACGAGTCTGATAATTATGAGAGTAATAAGCAATTTCTAATAATCTGTGATAGCCTAGCGGTTGAACATTTGCCTTCCATGCAGGAAGGTCTTAGTTCAAACCCGGCCCGCACCTCTGACTTTTCGGAATCATGTGCGGATCAGAATTTGATTATCACTTGCGTTTACGGTGAAGGAAAACATCGTGAGGAAACCTGCACACCTGAGAGGGCTCCATAAAGTTCTTGATGGTATGTGTAGTGCGCCAACCCGCACCGGGCCAGCATGGTAGACTAAAGCCTAACCCTTCTCATTCTGAGAAGAGACCCTTGCCCAACAGTGGGACAGTAATGGGTTCAATTTTAATTTATCTGTGTCAGCCATTGATAGAATGTCAGAATTATTTATTTACTGACCAACCTATTGCCAGTTAATTATATTTAAATGTTGTACCTATCAATATCTTATAATACTTGTATTAAACCCTTTCGATCCAGGAGCAATAAAAACATATAGGATCAAAGGTCTCACGCGCAAGATCTTACAGAAAGACAGGTGGACTGTTACCAGTCATTATGTGTTGGTAAATGCCATTAGCAACCGGCACACTTACACCTTACTAAGGTATCAGTAAAGAGGTAAGCAGAACAAAAACTTAATTTAAAAAAATGGTGTCTCCTGAATCAAAATCAAAGTTTTTTTATTTCAATTGGGCCTTTGCAGGCACTCTTAAAACGTTATGAATCTAGGTGCACGGTTCCAAAGTGGGTTGGTCCTATGGAGAAGAGACCGGTTAGAAACTCCATGGATACTCTTTTCAAAATGTTGACTTACAATGAGTTGAAGTTTAAGAACATGTAGCTAATTAAAAAAATACTCTTACAATATGCTTTTTTGTTTTTAAAAAAAACGTTGCCCCACACTAGGAATAATTCCTGTATCGTGGGTGCGTTTACAAACACATATATTCACATACACAAAGACCCAGACCCCAAAACAACTATCTGTAGATCACACAAATATCTGTACCGTGCGGGCATCGAACCCGCGACTCGTAACGCATCAGTCGATCTCTCAACCACCGCGCCAACCGTGCCGTCGAAAGTGGACAACGTATTTAAAAAAAAAAAAACGCTGATGATGTCATTAACAAGAATAGTATCCTTATCCTCATGTCTTTATTTTACCAACTTCAGGCTGTCACCATTTTTACACACATAACATAGCATCACCCCTGAGTTCCCGAAGGGTTAGGCAGAGGTGATTTTTTTAAGTACGGACATAATTTGTTTGTCACGAATTTTGAAAGAATTGACAACTGACGGGGGAGAAAGGTTCTTGAGTGGCGACCACGAACCGGAAGATGCAGCGTAGGAAGAAAAAAGTTTTTTTTTTTTTTGTGAACAATATTCTAATTTGATCAACTTTACTATGACCCTCTTTAATATGACCCCCCAAAGTCACTTTACTGTTAATATTAACCCCCAAGTCTTTAGCTGCGACCGCGCCTCATGTGACCATTACTTACATATCAGCAACCCCTCCATGGTTGGCACTATAACACTTAGCCGCTATAGCTGTGAAAAGAATATGATGATAAAGGAATATATATTGCTCTCAGTAACACAGAGTTGATTGTTATTTGACAAGCAAAAAATCAATGCCTTTTTAGTACGACATCGCTTTTTTTATAAAGCCTAAAGCTATTAGACCGTGACAGTCAAAATATATCTGTACTTAAAAAACCACCTCTGCCTAACCCTTCGGGAACTCAGGCGTGACGTTTATACATTAAGTGTAGCACAAATACGTGTGTATCGGCTGCGCAGGAGTCATCGTCCGTGCGACTCTCGTGATCGAAAGTAAAAGTGACAGCGTATACGTAGCTGTAGGTATTCTGTATGTTTTGTGTAGTGTAGATGAGAACAGGGAGACAATGAGATAAATGAAGTTATGTGCGTCTGCGCAGATTCGGACTTGCTGAAATAGTGACAAATTATCAGTTATATGCATTATTAAATCAAATCAAATCTCAGCTTTCAATGTAGGTACGTACAACATAAGATGGAACCCTGTACATTGTATCTTACGGCAGGCAAACTTCTTCATTCTTGTATTAGCTTCTAATTTAAAGGTACTTAATTAAGTTATATAAAGCAAAAAATATTTAAAAACACATTGAATTTTATCGTAGCTATCATCGTTAACTGCCATAGTTTAGAATGATGAACAAGTAGGTCATAAAAATGTTTGTTCCGTGTGGTAATGGAACCCACGACAAGTATTTTTGGAGCTAATCTCTAAGCGACGACACTAAACTTCCCTATTCTTCATCAAAACACCTAATGGATATGTATGGAGTACTTCTGTATGCCAAGACGTATTCTTGGTGAGTTTGAACATGGAAAGAAGAGCGTTTCAAGAAAGATTGCATCTAGAGAAAAAAAAAGAAATATATTTATTTTGTTCTTTTACGCATTTGTAACGCGGTGACTTTCAACATCGAGAAAGAAGATGAAACATTCGTAAGGCCGTGAAGAACACAACAGCACCTTTGACAAGAATGCCAAGTAGTTCGCAATCTTTGACAAGAATGCCAAGAAATATTTCACTTTTACCAACATACCAGCTCTAATCATATGTATATCATTGAAATTACTCCTCTCATCAACTGGACTTTCAAGCCGACTTAATATCCTTGATACTAACGACCAAAGGGAGCCCAGACCAGGCCCGGGGCACTCAATAAAAATAAGCAGCTATCATTATAAAAACGTCTTCCAGAAAAAAAAAACTCCAACCTTTTAAGTCCAGGACAGTAAGTTCTAAAAATAACTGAACTTACCAAACTGGTATAATTTACTCTGTGGCCAGTTTTGTATATGTGTGCGCTGTGTTTGGACGTAGGTATGTGTGTGTGTGGCATGTCGGTTATTCTTGAACTAGTTCTGCCTTTGTTGGCTCTATTTATAAGCGTACGGTTTGTTTATTTATTTTTTTCGTTATATAATACATTTATAATTTTTAAGTGGCCTAGGCGTAACAATGTCATAAGATTCAACGAACAGAAAGTAACAAGACGGCAATACCCTTATTGCCGTCTTGTAACTTTTTTTTATTTGCGTTGTGAGAACCCATCATGGGCTATCCTCCGTCTGGGGGGGGCGGAGGGGTGTGCCGGACTCCTACCGGCTAAACTCACCACGGTGGTCCGTCTCGACACCATGGTGGGCTTCGGGAACTCTTAGAAGACCGCACCGAAGCCCACCATGATGTCATGCCAAATGGCACTCCCAGGGGTGACTGTAGAGGCCACCCCCTCGTGCACGTCCCGGGGGAGACTGTAGAGAGGTCCCCCCTTACCCTCGCTTGGTGCTGTGTGCACGGTGACACGGGACCACACGGGACCACACCGTGTCGCCATGTTCTCGGGGGTCGCTAAGTGAGAAACCTAAGGCCATCTTGTACCTACAATATGTTTTTTCATGATGCTTCTTGCAATATTTAACTGTACAAGAAATTAACTGTAAAACAAATCGATGGCCGTTAAAGCACACAACTTAAAGATGTTTACGATAAGCTGCGACGTAGCAGGTGTCTTTGTGGGAATGGTGGTATTAACATTTAGCATTCATACGTAATAATTACTTTGTTACCTACGCTTCTGCAATATGAGTAGAGTCGTATCAAGATGTCAAAACGAAGGCAGAGGATAGAGGACTGTGGCGATTGCTCCAGCGACCAAAGCTGAGCTCTTAAAATAGAGTTGTCTGCAGAAAATCCTCTTCAACTCAACATCTATTAATGTACAGTCGAATACAAAGTTACAAGGTCACCAGATTTAAGTAAATGGAGTTTCGTCACAACAATTATACATGCATTTGATACGTATTTTAAAATCCATCATCAGTTTCTAATAAAACTTCGTCTTGGACCTATATACCTATCTACTAGGTCGACTGTACTTGGATAGGTACAGTTACACACCATTAAAATCCCCAGCAATCTGGAGTACCTGTTGTCCTAGAAATAGTTTCACTTTGTGGAAATGTTAGGAATGTTGCGTGCAACGATAAGAATTGTTGAGGAAAATGCATGTCAAACAAAATGCAGGTATGCAGTATTGAATAACAGGTTTAATCTGTTCAATTTAGTTACCATGGTAACTATTGACCGTTTTGTTTATTATATAAGTATATCAGCTCGTTGATTTTTTTTTCCGGATAATACTGCCAAAAAAGCTTCAAATAACCTAATCCAATAACTTTTATTAGTGACTACGGAATTATTATTATCCGTCATTTATTAAGAATTAATTGTCTTACTCTTGAAATTCAGCGTTCCACCATAACCGGTGCTTCAATTACGACAAAAACTGGTAAGTAGGTAATCATCATTTTCCCTCGTTTGCCTACGGGCTTTAGGCATAATCAAACAACAACACTTTAAAAGAGAAAATACGCGACGCAACACTTGAAAAAAACCTCATTATAGTTACATTAAAACAGTAAACAGTAACCTATCTTTGGTATGTAAAAGAAAACAGTTTAAAAAAAAAATTAACTTGTACTTTTTGGAAACAAAAATGTCGTCAAATAAAATTGAATCGATTCTCGCAATCACCTAGGTACAGTAAAAAACAAAATGAGATAATACGAATATTTACGCAACATGAAAGACAATAACGATCGAAATATTTTAATTTTATTGTTCATCGACTCTGCGTATTTCATGAATGCTTCGAAACGGGTATTGATTAAATCTCAACCGCGTACTTACATAAGTACGAATCTGAATACAGAATACAACACAGAGTACCTATGGTAATGGATACAAGTTGATACAGGATAGCGGAAAAATGTAAATCTGGATATTTGAGCCCATCTTGTATTCCATATATAAATGCCTATGTGTGTTGTTGTAAATTCCTGGATACGTCCATTGCCTAGTCATAGCCATCCACTCTCTATAACAACCTTCTTAACACCAACGCACGTCTATGCAACGATGCAGCAAACAATACATCGGAACAGATGTTGAACATATAGTCTCCACGTTACTTTGAAATGATCGCAGTTGCGCCAGAGTGGATGACGAATCGCTTAAATCCTTTAATCATAATTAGATTTGTGATTTCTCAGTTCATTTATCTACGGTGAAGTCATGGTGATAACAATGGAGTTTATCAAATTCTTACAGAATTCCATAAAAAATAAAATTTTACATGAGTCGCTGCGATAATAGGAACAAGACTATCGATTTTGACAGCTGTACGTCTGTGACTGACAGTGACACCTACTGTCACCAGTGTAGGGTTATGTTTATACAACTGTAACTTTTGTATTGCCGTTTAACTACTTTTGGATCATTTTAAACCTCATTATCATTAACTGGCAAAGTTTAGAATGATAAGTAATACATGTAACATAAAAATTATCATCAATGATCGACGTAAGGCAATGAAAACAAGAATGATGCGTCTTTCGTCACCCGATCCCTTATCAACGAATTTTAATCAAAGCAAAACTAATTACAATTGTAGATAAGATGTATTATTTAACTTATTGAATACCCACTGGGGGCACTACGCAGTCACGTCGCGTTACACGTTAAAATGGCTAGTTTAGTAACGAAAACGAGTGGTTTATTTGCGAAATTAGTTAAAAATGTGAACGACTGTTCTAAGAGACTGTCGTCGCATTTTATTTACTTCCCCGACAATGAGAAACCCGTGGAAGGTAAGAAATTATACGTATTTGTTAGTTATTGCGTTTAGTTGCGGGTTATGCAGTTTAATGGCAGAATAAGACAACCCTCTGACCGAAAATAATCATATAATTTATTTTTCCATAATTTATACAAATTACTTATGCTCAAATGTTCTGTTCTGTTCGGTTTGAATGGTGCTTATAATATTAAAATATAAATCATGTTTTGATAAAATAACACAGTATTATTTTACAGTAATTCAAACTGTGAACAGCATGCCATCAATTGATTTTGTATTTAGCTACTTCGTGTTCTTTGATTGGTTATTTGCCTTTTATAAAATTTACCCTCATAATATAGGTTATTGTTTTCATTATATAGCAACAAGATAAAGAATATCTGTATTCTTTATCTTGTGCACTGATTGGATTGAAAAGGTTTATCAAATATCTAATTTTCAAAATCAATGCTACTTTTATCATTTATATATTGCTGTACAAACCTTTTTTATTTGATATTTATTTCCTATGCCACATCTTCCACCATATGGGTAGGTATATGGTATATGGTACATAAATATACATGACTGTATAGACATTTGAATACATTCTGCCTTGGTAATTAAGTAATATAAGAATTATATACAATATCAGTCAGTTAGTATTTACTGGATCATTGGTTTAAACCTACTAAGAGTAAAACACATGACACAATTGTTTTCCATGTTTGTGTGTGTATCTGATTTATTTTTCCATAATTTATATCATTTTCCTTCTATTTATTTTTTTCCTTAAAAAATGCTGCCCCAATAGGAATAAATCCTGTATCGTGGGTGTGTTTACAAACACAAATATTCACATACACCCAGACCTGAAACAACTATCTGTAGATCATACAAATATTTATTTAGTGTAGCAGCAGTCAATCTCGATCTCTCACGCGACATGTAGCACAGTCGATCTCGATCGCTCCCGCGACATGTAGCACAGTTGATCTCGATCTCTCCCGCGACATGCAGCACAGTCGATCTCGATCTCTCCCGTGACATGCAGCACAGTCGATCTCTCAACCACTATACCAACCGTGCGTCAATATATACATATGTATTACTGTACCCAAATTCAGAAGCAAACAAAGTGTTGGGTAACATTTTCTACTATTATCAGAACAATCTTTATTATTCTCAAACTTCCAAAATGGGACATTATTAATTGCATATCAATAATTAATCCCTATTATCACCAACTTCCAGGAGAGACCACCAAGATGAACATGATGCAGGCAATCAACAATGCTATGGACCTCACCCTCAAGAGTGATCCAACAGCGGTGGTGTTCGGTGAAGATGTGGCTTTTGGAGGAGTGTTCCGATGTGCTCTTGGATTACAGGTACATTCTCGCTATAAATAAACCATAATTTTGAATATTTAATTTGACTGCGTCATTGTTCTAGTTGTCGCGAGCGCGGTTGCTGTGCGTGTGGCCCTGGGGTCGATTCCTAGGTTGGGCAAAGTGTTATTGGGTTTTTCTCTATGGAAATTCCTAGTAGCAGCATGGAGTCTGGAACTGTGCCTGGTAGATGGCAATAGGCTTGCCCCATACTACATGGGACTCAATAACAGCATCGGTGAAAATGTGTGTGTAAAATAGTATACCTCTCTGTTTTTCTGTTGTGCTGTAATTTTAAATTTATTATCAACTAGCAGTTTCCCGCGACTACGTCTGCGTATATTTTGTACCTATTTATTATCTAAGTACTGTTTTGTTGCAATAGTAAAAATAAGTCTTCTCCAGGTCCCAGGCTGCTTGTGGTAGTTTAGTTGTGATGAGATAACAAACAGATAGACAAAGTTACTTTTGCATTTATAATAGTATGAATGATGAATGATGGTGGTGGAAGACATAAGATTTGAGGCTTCAAATCTTATGTCTAGTGCTGAACATATACCCACTGAACAATGCTCACTAGGGGTTACCATGCTCCAATAGGTTGGTAAATGATGACTGCAAAAACATTTCAGCTGCTTTGATAACACTGCCTTTTACTGTATTAATAGTACTAATATAATAATCATACCCATGGATGTACTAAACTTTGGCCAAGTTGGGCCAGACATATTATCAACTAGCTAAATATATGAGAGGCAGGAATGGCTAGGTCCAGAATTTCCTGCCCTCCCTTAGTATGACCATTATATGGGGTCTTATAACCACCCATCCAATGTTTCCAGGAGAAGTATGGCAAGGACCGAGTGTTCAACACGCCGCTGTGCGAGCAAGGCATCGCCGGCTTCGGCATAGGCCTGGCCACCGCCGGCGCGACTGCCATCGCCGAGATACAGTTCGCTGATTATATATTCCCTGCTTTCGATCAGGTTGGTATCACCCTCACTTTAGGAAAGCATCTTATGGTACTCAATAAGCGAAGCAACTGATAACAATAGAAAATATATTGTATGTGAGCTCCTGCATCTGGTCAGGTTCACAACTTCACAGCGCTGGCACACAGGCACAGGCACGATATATCGCTTGCAGATCGATCGATAGTGATTGTTATCACAAAAAAGCACTAATAAACATGCAAGGAGCGTTTTCGATTTTATTGTTTGGCTAAAGAAAAGCCTCAATTAGGTATTCTTATGTTCCCTAATCAAATAAACAATTAATTTTGAAATAAGTTGTGCATGTCAACTAACAACATATACAAAAGAATAATATGTAAACAACAATTTATTATTGCATTCAATAAGTACTCAATGGCAGTCATGAGTGATTCATGAACTGTTTGTGCATACTGCCGTCATTTTGCGTAACCAATTACTAAGTAAACGATATTGTTGACATCAAAATGGTGCTTTAAGAGCTAAGAAAATAGATTAAGATTATGAAAGTAATTTTGGATAACAAACTATATGAAGTAGGTGTATTATTATCAGTTCAATAAAATTATATCGATCTATTTATTATTATTAGTATTATGATCTACAGATAGTTGTTTCGGGTCTGGGTCTTTGTGTATATGAATACACACTGTGCCTCGGAAAGCACGTAAAGCCGTTGGTCCTGCGCCTGATCTCTCTCCGGTCGTGTCGGATTGCCGTCCCATCGGACTATGAGAGTGAAGGAATAGAGAGTGCACCTGTGTTTTCGCACACACTTGTGCTCTGTAATATCTCCTGCGTAGTTGGCTAATCTCCGGTGAGATTGGCCGCCGTGACCGAAATTCGGTCAGGAGGACATTATTAATTAATATATCATGACTTTTTCGGCAAGCATGTACACACTTCTATACTCGGAAAATAAAACTAAACTCATGTGCTTGGCTGAACTTTGAAAATTCATTTTAAGTTTTAGAATATTCTTAGTTACCAAATATAATGAACGTCACGTCACGATTTTCGATTTGTGCTCACAACACGAAAACATTTTGGATGGTTTAAAGAGATCATTACGAGTAATGAAGGTTTTTTCAATCGATGAGGGGTAACTTATATAACGTGCGACACGTGTAACTTAAAAGGTAAATATAACATCATCATCATCATCATCATAATCAGGCAGAAGACGTCCACTGCTGAATGAAGGCGTCCCCCAAGAGGGGGGGGGGGGTCATAATCCCCACGTTTGGCAGGCGGCTTGGGGATCGCAGTGGCTCACCGATCAGTAAGAGGACACTGCTGCCTGTCCTCCGGTAAAATATAACATAATATGTAAAATTTGTAGATAATAAACGAAGCCGCCAAGGCGCGGTATCGTTCGGGCGGTCAGTACGACTGCGGCGCGCTCACCATCCGCACTCCCTGCAGCGCGGTGGGACACGGGGGGCTGTACCACTCGCAGAGCCCCGAGGCATTCTTTGCACACGTGCCGGGACTCAGGGTGAGATAACACACAACTATTACCATTTATAAAAGAGTATTTTAAGACGTAGAGGAGACAGCTAAGGTATTCTTCGTCAGTCTTGCCATCTTAGGATAACTTGATCGCCAGAAGGCTAACCCCCACTGTTACTGAAGGCTGATCCCCACTGTTACGGAAAGTTAACCCCCATTGTTATGGAAGGCCCAACCCCACCGTTATTAAAGGCCGACCCTCACTTACGGAAGGCCGACCCTCACTGATACGGAAGGCCGACCCCTACTGTTACGGAAGACCGAACCCCACTGTTATTGAAGGCCGACCCCCGCTGTTACTGAAGGCCGAACCCCACTGTTATGGAAGGCCGACCCCCGCTATTACTGAAGGCCGAACCCTACTGTAGTGAATTGTTGACCCCCACTGTTACTTAAAGCCGACCCACACTGTTACGGAAGGCCAACCCCGACTGTTACGGAAAGCCGATCCCCACTGATACGGAAGATCGACCCCTACTTTTATGGATGGCCGACCGTCACTGTTACGGAAGGCCGAACCCTACTGTTATTGTAGACCGACCCCCACTGTTACGGATGGCTGAAACCCACTGTTACGGAAGGCCGACCTCTACTGTTACGAAAGGCCGACACCTACTGTAGTGGATTGCTGAACCCCACTGTTACTGAAAGCCGACCTTCACTGTAGTGGATTGCTGACCCCCACTGTTACTGAAAGCTGACCCCCTACTTTTATGGAAGGCCGACCGCCACTGTTATGGATGGCCGACCCCCACTGTTACGGAAGACCGAACCCCTAATTTCTCGTCTTCTTCAGATTATCTATCAAGTCTATCTTGCTTGCGGGCGTGCCAATCACGTCTGCAATGTTCTTCATTCATCTTGTACAAATATCAAATAACGTTATTTTTGTAGGTAGTAGTGCCCCGTGGCCCTATAACAGCCAAAGGCCTGCTGCTCTCCTGCATCAGGGAACGGGACCCATGCCTGTTCCTAGAGCCCAAGATCCTGTACCGCTCCGCCAGTGAAGAGGTACCGGTCGAAGACTATACCCTGCCTCTTGGGAAGGCACAGCTTTTGAAAGAAGGTACTTATCACTATTTCAGAACTACTAAACTTGAGAGTACCAATCACTACTACAAGAAATGGTCGAGGATATTGCCTTATCAAGTTATCACCTAACGTGGTGAACACAGTATGTGTTGAGTACGACACCCAATGGTCAAAGTCAAAATCTTTATTCGTAGAACATAGGTAAATGGTAAATGGGGTTTATAGAACAAAATATTATTTTATCATTTTCCCCTGAGGCGTCTGTATCATTTTTGTTTAGGGGTAAGCAGTTCAGCAGGATTTTAGTTTTTTTTTTTTTTTTTAATTTTGATTACTATGCTCGTTTTGTTTAGGTATTTAAATAAAGGTAAACAATCTTGATGTGACTTTTTACACAAACAAATATTAAACAAATAAACTACTGCTTAAATCCTAGATTCAATTGATTTGGTAATCGTTATTGTTGTTTTACATTGGTTTTTAGTTGCGTTTTATTTTTAAACTGAGTTTTTAAACAAAAAATATTAAAAAGACACATCATGATTGTTTACCTTTAGTTAAATACCTAAACAAATCGAGTATAACTTCCTTCTGCGGCTCCGCTCGCGTGGATTACGAACCCGTGCATTTTTTGCGCGGAACACTAATATTTTTTCTAAAATATATATACCCTATGTTACTTCTTATAACATCAGCTATCTGCCAGTGAAAGTCCCGTCAAAATGGTCCAGCCGTTTCGGAGATTAAACAGACAAAAATGATTTTTTTTTTTCTTTTATATACCGTATATACTTTCATATGCGTTTAGTAAAAACCTGTTGTTTTGATATTACAAACTGACACTTCAATTTTATTTACTTGTATAAAATTAGTGTTAAATAGGTATGTAAAGATTGTAGCACGTAGAATTCATAGCTTTTACCTTTACTCATGTGAAATAGGCGTGATATCATGCATGTATGGTAGTCACCTACTCTTTGCCAGAAACCAGGTTATAACTTTGCTTGTATACCCCTGGTGCAAATACCTAGAGACCTGGCTATTTGTCGGCCTTCTCGGAGTTTGACTATCCCTGAGAAGAAACGCCGAAACAAACTCAGGGGTCAAAGTCTATTAGCGTTGATGTCAGAAATACAACCTTTGGAATCAGCAAGCAGGCTTTGGACTCTAACCTATTACCGTTTACACCACTGGGATTCAGATCCCCTTGTCTCCAAAGGCACTGGTTCGCCGACTAGCAGAGCTTACATTGGTCCAAACATGATCATTCAAGTTCCCATTATGTCTACCTGCAGGTGACGCGGCCACACTCATAGGTTGGGGCACTCAGGTCCACGTGCTGCTGGAGGTGGCGCACATGGCTGAGGAGAAGCTGGGCGTCAAGTGTGACGTCATAGACCTGCAGTCTATACTGCCCTGGGATGAAGAAACTGTTTGTAATGTAAGTGAACAGTCAGATGGGTGGAAAGTTCACAAGAAAGATGAAAAATAAGTGAAAAAGTGAACTATAAAGATATAAACATAATTAAAATTAAATAACTGGCTCATTGGTCGCAGGCAAGGTTGTTGGGCGAGAGAGTCTAGGTTCGATTCCCGGGTCGAGCAAATTGTTCTTCGGTTTTTCTGTATGAAAATTCTCATTAGCAGCACGGAGTTTCGAACTGCGCCCGGTAGATGGCAATAGGCTCGCCCCTTAAATGGGACTAAAATAATGGCATCGGAGAAATGTGGGTGTACAATAGTACACGCCTAACTCTTCGCGGAATACAAGCGTGATTGATGTACAACAAAAATTAACTGTCTCACTGTCTAATGGTCTCATAGGCGGATACTGAGCATGATGCAAATGGGACGAAATGATATTGGGATTTTCGGAAGTTCTCATCTACACCCCGGGGTTTGGTATGTTTCCTGGTAGATGGCAACGTTTCCCGATGAACTAACATCCCATGCTTGTCAACAATTTCATTGAAAATGTCGGAAAATACAAATTTTAAAAAGGAGAGATAATTCCCGCATCTTCTGCCTCAATAAAAATTACTTTGAAATATAAAAAATACATACAATAACGTTAATAACATTGTTGCAGTCTGTGAAGAAAACCGGTCGCTGTCTGATAGCGCATGAAGCTCCTCTCACGTCAGGGTTCGGTGCTGAACTGGCCGCTACTATTCAGGTAACTTACACACTACAACTGCTTCTGTTATAGTCTTTCACACGGTTTCGGTTGGCCTAGGCCTAGCCTAGTTCAAAGTTATCAGTTGGAGTCTAAGGCCCGGACTAAATGCATCCGTTTCATGCAATTCAAACCGGCCGTTTTATTATTCCAGTTAGTGGGACCAAGCACATTGCCCTGTGGAACTCCTGATCCTTACTCATTCCTCAACGCAAATTATGCTTTGGAGAAATAGGTACTACTAATTTAGAGATTTTTTTTCTGTTTTGAGAGAATGAGTCAAGATCAGGAATCCCACAGGGCAGTGTGCTTGGTTCGTCATATTTCTCATCACATCTTAGATATCGCATGACAATCGTAAAAGATCCAAGAACTGACCGTGACAAACGGAGCTTTACATCATAGAGTTCGGTGCAAGCGACACTTTGCTCCGATTCTAACGCAGAGCTTTTGAATACTATCATGTAACCTGTACATGTTTTCGTTTGCAGGAGGAGTGCTTCCTGCACCTGGAGGCTCCGATCTCTCGCGTGACGGGGTGGGACGCGCCCTTCCCGCACGTGTTCGAGCCCTTCTACCTGCCCGACAAGTGGCGCTGCTACCAAGCACTCACACACACACTACACTATTAGCCGGGAACTAAACACGCCACGCGAATCATAACATGGCTTTATTGACTTCGCAATAAGCTGTTTATGAGTATGGAGTGGTGTAACAAGTGTGCCGGGACCTTATCGTGCTTTTTATTAGGACTAAAATCGAATTAACGTGTCTCTGAAAATCTAGAACTGTCAGGTACAATACTGATGTTATTCCAAAGCTTTGAAATTGTACCCCTTTACAAGTGCATGTCACTTGGCGCCCCCACTTCCCCTTCATATTGTTTGCAATATAATGAAATGTGTGCGTTAGTTGCATACATTACAATTTGAAGGGCGACATGTGGAAGTGAGAGGTGCTAGTCGTTGTAATTGTATGACATTTTGTAGCGTTGATGTTATTATGATGATGAATACATTTTATATATTTTTACCATGTTTTTTTTTTCAAATACCGACTCCAGAATACATACATCTATTACTGGTCGGGCTGTATGGTGATAGAATATTAACTTCCGTAGATTTTAAAGAAAACAAATAATTACTTAATCAATTTATTAAAAAATGAAAATCAATCCATAAAAATAACTAGACATTAAGAACAGTGAAGTTAGTAGAAATACTTAAGAACAAAATGTCAATTTTATACGAAATTAAAACACACTTAGGTATCTTTACGTTGTGCTGTCGCATCGATCGTAAACTTAAAAATTATAAGAAAATATAAATCAAATATGTGTATGCGTCGGATATATCCTATGAAACTTACCCTACTTAAGATTACCATTTTTAAACAATTTGTTCCAAAACATCAGTAAATTCAGTAACAAATATTTAAGCCCTTGCAACTCCTTAACTTAAATCAAACAATAGAAATTACATTTGAATCTTGTGATGTCAAATATTTACAACAATTCAACAGAGCAGAATGTAGCATGCTAACACTATTGAAGAACATTAAGGAAAATAATCAGATCAGTGACTACCAAGTCGTAAAAAAATTTAATTGACAAGTACAAGGATTTTAGCTTAGATACAATATATGGTACACAGCCCATATTTATAGTTTTATAATAATAAAATATAACACAGGTACATATATTATTACAATCATTGACGTATTCAGGCAAGACTTTGTACGAAACAAGTATTTCATGACTCTTGAAAAACATTTTAAAATTACCAAATATGTTACCAATCTATGATGAAATGAATGAAAAATAAAATGAACGAATATTATGCAGTATATTATGAAAATGTTAGATAGAAATGAAAACCAATTAATGTGAAGTCAATATGCAAACTTTTCAATTACTTCTTACCTATGCATTTGTCAAATCAACCCAGCAGTTTTTAGACCCAAAAGAAATGCAATGAAATCAACTTGGGCTGCAGACAACAATCCTTGGAGGTTACTCGCAATAAATAAATGAAGCTTACAGGTCAAGTTCCCATACTTCCGTAACACACAAGTATAACATTCCCGAAGTGCTGCAGCACTTTAGAACGAGCTGCTTAGTCATCTCCCCCCCAAGCGCTGCGCCGCGAGTGGCGACTCAACGTTAAGTACGGACCCACCGTCGGGGAGTTTGGGAATCTCTGCATGTAGCGCTCCAGGCGCAAGTACTTGACGGTGATGAGCCGGCCCTCGTACCACCAGCCGTGCAGGCTCCGGTACACCACGCCCGCGTCCTGCGGCGACGCGCACTTCACGTACACGCAGCACGACGTCCTGTCTATATCAATGTGCAAAATGTTGCAATTGGAATCACATTTTTCCAAAATAGCATCCTGAATCTTCATCCTCAACATTGAGTTGTCGTCGTTTTTGTCAAACATGTGCCGTATTTTGAGACAAGGTGTCGGAGACACGACTAGGTTATTGACAGAACCTTCTTGAGTTTCGAAAGCCTGGCCCTGCCATGACGCACTGCGCTTTGGGCTGCTGTGAGCAGATATCCACCTCCACACACGGCAGTCTTCTCCATCAACAGACTGTACCTCCATGCGGACTCTGCTTTCATTCCTCTGTATGAACTTCACGGCAGCATCCCACACGGACGCCATTTTCTCCCTGTTTTGTGGTGAGATCAGTGTGTCTCTCACGTGGTCCACAGATATGTATGGTTCTCCACTATCCTCAGTCTCTTGAGATATTACATCTATAATTTGTTCAACCATTGAATAGATCTCTTCACTTTTCCTCTTTTGATAAGTCACATAAAATTTGTAAGATCTTTGGAGACCTAATGCTAGTAAAGTGAGGAGTGCTACAATAACTAGACTGGACCCGGCGGAGTATAAAGTGTTGACAAATAAGCATGACAGAGGTGTTGATGGATCTGTGAGTGTGAGAGCAACAGTGCCTTTTGTTCTTTGCTGAACAATCAAGTCTGTGGAACCAATAGGAGAGTATTCTACATCTTTAGTGTAAAGGCTCTTCAGTTGAACTACATTCAGCCCCCAACGTGGATTGTTTATAAGAAGAACTTGTAAGTTATTCAAATCTGTGCGACATTGGCTAACATCAGCAGTCTCTGCTTTAGCACTAGCAATGTCAATTATTTCTCGTTCAGTCATGTAGGGCAAAGATCCAGGCTGGCCACATTTGTATGCTGCTATCCTACGTGTTAATTCAGGATGTATGACTTTTAGAAGATCTTTAGCATAACTGACTTGTTCTTTAGGCACACAGTTGATCCCGGGTCTGTTGCCTGGTATGTTCAGCTGACAAATTGGTATAGCACTGTTCTGATCGTCCACCACAGATGTGATGTCGTTTTTCTTAACTATATACATGAAAAATAAGCAAAAAAAAAAAAGTGCAACTAACACAACCAAAGCAAGGGACACAAGATTGTTCTTTAAGAATTTCTTGTCAGTTGCAGTTTTGTAGTCTACAATATCAGACCTGTTCACTCCAGTGATATAAGACCTGCGAGGCAACACAGTAGTGCCATTGTTTGTGTCCCGGTCCAGATATGAGGTTGCTTTTGGCGGGTCTGATTTAAGTGCAGATAGACGCCTAGTGAAGTTACTTAAGTATGGAGATTCTACCTCATCAATAGTGGAGGTAGAAGGCTGATAAGTACTTGTTGAGTAGTTTGAGCTATAGCTAGATGTAGGTATGATAGATGGACGGTCAGCCAAAGAAGATGTCAAACCTAAACGTGAGCGTATAGAATTAAGATTATCAGAGGATGTCATAGATGGTGAATATGTAGATGAGTAGTTAGTTGGTATGATAGATGCTCGAGAGAAAACCGAGGTCTTTGGAGGGCTGGTAGCCACATCGACCGTCGGTAAGGTGCTCGAAATATAGTCGCTCGACCTGGAATTGCTTCGGAACGGACTCGACGTCTTTTTGTCGACGTCCACATCACTGTCTGAGCCAGTTTCATAATCATCTGGGTCGTTAGCTGCATACGTGCGTTTCACCGTACGAGTAGTCACGGTTTCCACTTCCTCGTGTGTTCTTACAGCGGGCTTTTCTTCATCAGATTCTGAGCCCTTGTCAGAGTCGCGTTTAGCGGGAGAAACTTTTTTAGGTGGCGGGCGTCGTGTTTTGTTTACGACAGGTGGCAGCATCGCGCCGCCGGTTGTCGCCCGGCGGCCACGTTTCTCTTTAGCATTCGTTGTTGTGTCCAAATCAGACTCTTCGCCGCTTGAGTAACGTGCAAGCGACCGCCGTGTGTCGGCTTTGTTATCGACATTAGTTCTGGGTTTAGACTTGTTATCTAATAATAATTTCAACTTTTTCACCAACAACTTTCTTGTGGACGCAGTAATAGGCATTATTGGGAACCCATGCTCGGCTAGTTTGGTCCGCAACTCCGCATCTGACATTGAGTCGACTTGATCGGCCATTGTGAAGTCTGCAAGCACAATATTACAGGTTATTCACACATGCACTCACTAGAACAATGTTTATATAACGCTATTAGTAATAGTTCACCTTATTTTCGAGATATGCACTGAAGAATTACGTCAAATTTATAATAAAATTCACCGGCGCGTCATGTCGCACGCACCGCGAAAGAACGTCGTTATTTAGTGTTGCCATAAAATATTTTAATTTACCACACTGTTGATACAACCGTACAACGATGTTTTCAAAATATTGTGTAATAAAATGACATCATTATTCTATTTATAGACATTAATTCACGTCTCATTTATATATACAAATTATGGGCGCCTTTATTTATGACTTGAGATCTAGTACAATTCAATTCAGACGTTATGGCTATGCAGTTAATATTTTTCTTAATATTTTATAATGATATTTTTTTAACAGAAATACTTAACAACTTTTTTTATAAATATGTATAAATACAATAAAATAAGTATCTGATTATTTTAACTATTAATATTTTACTGTGCATTATGTGGGAAGACTTTTTTGTAGTCGTCGTCACCTAAATGTACCCACAGATTACTAATGTAGCAAGCTACGGGTAACCAGTATGGATTGTCTGTGGAACCCGCGCAAGTAAAGCAGCATTTACACGATCAGTGTCCTTAATCAGTAATACTAATAATTATTATCCAGTTAGTGGAATCTATGAGGATTTAAGTAGATTCCCACATTTTAGTAGAAATACACAATCAATAATTTTAAGCATATTAGTCAACGTAATTTGCGATGTATCTAAACTAGGGATGTTACGAATGTCATATTTTAGACATTCGCGAACGCGAATGCGAATGCAAGTGTTTGAAAGGCGAATGTGCGAATGCGAATGCGAGTGCGAATGTTGAGAAGGGGCAAAAAAGAAATATCCAGGTGTGATTTTAATCATCGATCTTTATCTAAAGTTATAGTGTATATATATACACATACACAATACACATACACAATCAAATTAACAACAAACAAATTTAATAATCTAATTTCAATAGGGCCGGATTATATTTTCAACTTGAAACTGTGTTAATTCACTTAATCACAATACCTACTTATTGATTGATCTAACTGAACTAGAAACAAAGTAACAAACACGCGATGATGACCCGCTAAGCTCCGCCCAATCCTACTTGTGTCGACCTGCATACACTCGCATTCGCTAAACATTCGCATTTTTTGATGCGAATGCGATTGTTGATGCCAGTGTTTGAAATGATGCGAATCATTCGCATATGCGAATGCGAACGCGAACATTCGTAACACCCCTAATCTCAACCTCCGTTTGCATTCAGTTACCACATATAAAAAAAGTGAAAGTAATAAAAATTAATCTATAATTTGGCTAACTTGTTTGTATTTGTAACGCTATACCACATTTAATAGAAGTCAGTGTGATATACCCGTTTATCTCATACACTCTCTCTTATCCCTCAAAAAAAGACTTGCTTACGAGTTCAGACATAACAACGAACTGCAAATAGCAGCAATGTTCCTCGTTCTATTTTTTTTTCATGTAAAACTAGTACTTTCTCGTAAAGTATTTTGTGTCACATGTATTCGTAACTTATAATAGTTAGCTTAGCGCCGAGGCTTAGCGACTCCCATAACTAGGGTTGCCATCTCTAAAATTTGCCAACCAGGACAACAGCCTAAATACCCCGTTTTCTGGATTTTGGAGCAAAAAATCCGGAAATTTCTACTTTTTTTTTCTACCAACCCAATAAAATTGAAGTACGTTTTAATTGGAGTTCTACAGTTGTATTGCCATACAGTTTTATAACAACATTTCACTCTTGAGTACCTTTATATTGTCTTAAGCCAAATTCAGTTTTGTTTTTAATTTCAAACAAAATCTTCTTATAGTAAGAAACTAATCTAACCACTCTATTTTTCTCTCTTTCTTTAATAACAGCAAAAATATTCTTTTTTACTAACAAAAATCATCAAAATATCTTACTTACTTTAAATAAAACAAAAAAAATCCTTCCTTCTAACTAACAAAATGGAAATCTTCTAAAATTGAATAAACAAAACTTAAAAAAAAACACTTAGGTTTTTCCTGTATCGTCGGTACAGTCATCGAAATAATGTCCTCCAGTCTACAGAGGCCCTAGTGTTTTTTTTCGACAAATACGATTTACTACATCGAACGCGTTCGGCGTTCCGATTGGTGGAGAGCACGAATTGACCAATTGGAGCGCCGAACGCGTTCGATGTAGTAAATCGAATTTGTCAAAAGAAACTTACACTAGGGCCTCTGAATGGGTACAGTTTACCAACATACAAGCAGCGGCGTGCACAGAGTTTTTATACAGAGTAGGCCTGGAGTAAGCAGAAAGTTTTAAAAGCTTACTTTCTAGTAATACTTACTGCATGTTGGTATTGGTTCGTCGTCTTGTCGATTAAAAAATGATGTATGTGATTTGCCACCTCAAATATCTTATAATAAATATTTGTCTGAGTTATGTAGGGTAGGCAGTGTCTTTTTGTCTTTATGCACCACACACACAACCAGACACGAAACAACTATCTATAGATCATACAAATATTTGTTCCGTGCGGGGATCGAACCCACGATACGTAGCGCAAAAAGCTAATCGCTTAGCCACTGCGCCAACCCTGTCGTCTTTCATTTCTAACTTCTAATTTTTCACTACACTCGGTTTGTTTAGGTACTTAACTAAAGGTAAACAATCTTGATGTGACTTTTTACACAAACACATATTAAACAAATAAACTACTGCTTAAACTAGTGGTTCAATTGATTTGGTAATCGTTATTGTTGTTTTACATTGGATTTTAGTCACGTTTTATTTTTAAACTGAGTTTTTAAACAAAAAATATTAAAAAGACACATCAAGATTGTTTACCTTTATTTAAGTACCTAAACAAACCGAGTATAGGCATAAAGCGTAGAATATTTAAAAACCAGGACACTACTAGATACTCCTACTGCAAACAAAACCCCGCCCGGACATCGCCCGGTATCCACTCCCGGACACCCACCAAATTAAGACAAATCCAGGGGGACTCAGACTGATGGCAACCCTACCCATGAGTCATAATCATAACTCATATAAACAAATCCATATATACTTTTAATGTAAAAGGATTTAATTTAAACAACGCAATTTCGCACCACATCATTTATTTGTCCACACTATAGCCAATTATTACATTTTGAAGGAGTGCCGAGTGCGTACATATGTTTATCAACTTAAATCTACAAGAATGATGTACCTAATATTTAGTTCACAACTAAATATTATATTCACAGCACGTTAAATCATAAAACATAAAATAATTTAAATTTTAAACATAATCAAGGGTTCGAACAGTCATAAAATAATTTAAAAAGCACCCATCACAAATATTTATTTGTTAAACACCCATTAACCTCGTTTATCCTTGGTATTCATGTAAGCAGAACATCTAAAATTTTAAGCAAAGATACAATACATGTAAAAGGCATTTTATAAATAAATTATAATGTAATTAAATTACATTACTAGTTAGATAATTTAAAAATATAACAATAATTTAAAATATTTATGCGTTTTAAACTTTGTGATTCCAAATTTATAAACGAATACACATTAAACAGTTAAAAACAAAAAAAAAAACCCAAAGACCTATGCACAATGCAATATTTACTTCTCCATATTATATTACACATATTTAATATAAATAATTTCTAATAGAATTGGGTGCTCGACTATTTTAAGGATTAAAACTAGAATAAATACCCTGAAGTGTACATAAAACGTAAAAAACATCAAAAATTGTAAAAAACGTTTAAAAAAGACGACATTTATTATGGGAATGGGCAGAAAACACAATGTTGAAAGTTTGTTTTTTGTTTACTTATATTTAACAGAAATTTAAAATAGTCAAGTACCCTATTATTTGCCTTACGAGCAATTTTATAGATCTTCCTATGATCACAATTTACGTACAAAATAGAATAATATGAAATTTTCTATTACAATCCTATATTAATTTTTCTGGTAAAAAAGATAAACCACGCCATATATGTGGTTTGCTTAATTTATAAAATATTTGGTATGTTTTTCTTAGGTATAGTTCACTGGGGCGGTTTCCAGCCTCCGAAGCCAATCTCCAGTTGTTTGGCCACTGCTAAACATAGTCTGTCTTGGTTTGGTGCCGCTATTACCTGAAAATATAATTATGAATTAGTAATAGTTCAGTACAGTTGTGGTCTAATTAATGAAAAAATTATTGAGCCCATTACTGTCTTACTGTACCACTGCTGGACAAGGGCCTCTTCTCACAATGAGAAGAGTTAGGCCTTAGTCCACCACGCTCGCCTGGTGCGGATTGGCGGACTACACACACTATCGAGAATTTTATGGGGCCCTCTCAGGTGTGCAGGTTTTCTCACGATGTTTTTCTTCACCGTAAATAAATAATTAAAATTCTGATCCGCATATAATTCCGAAAAGTCAGAGGTGCGGCCCGATTTGAACTCAGACCCCCTTGCCTGGCAGGCGTTCAACAACTAGGCTATTTTGGTCTAATTACCCTAAGATATTTCATATATTGAATATATAAAACATGTTTGTTATAACTAGTGTAAAGTGTAGCTAGTCCTAGTAGGTGGTGGAAGGATAAGGCCTGCTAAATTGACTAGTAGCAGGTTCGAGGGGCGATCAAGTCAGACCTGTGGTATGTTACTTTCGCATTGGTTTGTTTAGGCATCAGAAACTCTCTCAGACAGAATCGTCTGGAATAGACGAAAATGACCTTGTGATGCTTAAGTTTCCAGCAATATATCGCAATAGGGCAACGCGGCTGAATTTCTGATTCTCAGGAACACAGATTCTTCAAAGATTCCCAGGAATATAGAGGCTTACAATAAGTAGTTCCGGCAGCCTAATTACCGATGTAGCAATCAATTTGCGACAGGCGTAGATATCGCGATAGGTACTGTTAATCGTAATTTTTGTGTCATATATGTACTGGCCAACAGTGACGCTGCTATCGTGTCTGTCTATTTTTACATAATTAGGCTACGGGTCTGATTGTGCCCGTGATTGATGTGACAATATCATAGATAATCAGTACAGTACCTGTACACCGACGGGCAGGCCGCGGTAGATGCCGAGCGGCACGGAGGTGGCCGGCATGCCGAGGATGTTGAAGGCCATGGTGTACATGACGCCCGAAGCCTTCAGGAACACCTGGTTGTGATGATGCGCTGGCCCGATGAACACTGGGTAGATCAACACGCCGTTGTCACCGAGCACTTTCTGGAGACAATATTATTTATTTATTTTGTGGGAAAATAAAATTGCAGCCTCATTTTTTTAGTGTTCGCTAGTGCGTCTGCTTGGTGTGACATACTGGGTTCAATTTCCGGGTTTGAGAATGTTAATGTGATTTTCTGTTCGATAATTTTCAGTTGCACTTGGAATTTTGTTCGGTAGATAGAAGTATAGTACCCTCTAATAACGGCATTGGCGGAATCCAATTTAATTCCAATTTAAGCTTCACCATGAAAAATTGTGCTTTACATAGTATGTTTTGAACACTAGCTAAAATATCTTACCCGCATATGTTCACGAAGTTGGTTCGCTTTCCCGTTGTAGTATCCTCTCCGTGAATCCGGTATGAACAAGTGACTCCTGTTTATAAGAGAGAAGCTCAGTCCTTGTAGTGATCGCGATCCGCCACCGAAAGCATATTTTATAAGCTCCACAATTAAGCTTTTGTCGCGCTGTAAGAAATAAAAATATTTGTGAAAAGATTAATAAAAGTATTAAAAACATTAACCAGATAAAAAACAAATAACAACAAAATGGGCACAAAGGCAATCACAAAAACAATTAATTGTGTGTGTGCCTAACTAACCAATTACCCCTAAAATTGGGCAAGTTTTATTTATTTCCTGGCAACATAGTAAACAATAGTCATACCGTTCCGTTCCGCGCTACTTACTTTCGGGTTGGCGGGATCTTGCAACAGATTCGGAATATCTTTCATAGAGAAAAATACTGACACCGATATTTCGACTGAGTCTTCTAAATCTTTGAATTTTTCCTGTAATAAAAAACATTTTGTGAATTTGTACTGATTTAAATAGTAGATAATAATGACTATTATTATACATATAAAAATAAATAAATAAGATCGACACTTGGTATAACTGTTTCATAGAGTCACTTATTGACATAGAAAAACGTTAAATCGTTTTCCAAAGTACAATATTCCAACACTTTACATGGTGTTTAATATGTTGCACTATGATAATCATCTCTTTCTCTTTCTCCTCTTTTATAAAAACGTTGCCCCACACTAGGAATAATTCCTGTATCGTGGGTGCGTTTACAAACACATATATTCACATACACAAAGACCCAGACCCGAAAAAATTATCTGTAGATCCTACAAATATTTGTTCCGTGCGGGGATCGAACCCGCGACACGTAGCGCGGAAAGCTAATCGCTTAGCCACTGTACCAACCGTGTCTTCTAATCATTAAAAGCTTCTGTCAACATACTTTACGGGCATACGCCTCCTCTCTTTTCTGCCAATCTTGTTCTGGACTTTCAAACAAGCTTATTAATGTCATTGGTCCGATTTTGTCATTGGAGGGATCCATGCCTCGGAAAGAACGTTAAGCAGTTACTCTCTGGTGTTATACTAATACCTATGATCAGTCGGGTGTCAGCAGTTAGTCTGACAACCAGTCTAATCTTAAAGTAGTGTCTCGTAGTAACTGTGTCGGATGTCAGATAGCAGTCGCGTTGTAGAATACTGATATTCAGCCGCAACCGATTAATTTGAGAGCCGACCTCAATGTTCAGACAGATGAAATCTGGATACTGGATAATATTACAAGTGTATCTTACCTCACTGACAGTACAGCCGCACTCCTTCTCCAAGTACCTGACGGCGTTAAGTATGGCGTCGTTTATACAGCCGTCCACCTTCAACAGAGCTACGGAGTCCGTCGCTTCGTACATGTAGTGGACCTGGATAACATCACGTAATATGCTTTAGAATTCCTTGTAAACGCCTCATTGGTGGTTCGAGAAAAGTGTTATTGTTCTTTTAGTTAGAAAACATTTCATTTAGGAGTTTGGACTTTGCCTGGTAGATGGCAATAAGCTCATATTACTTGAGACTTCATTCTCCAGCCAGTATGTCCAGGAACTAAGGGTAATCTTAGAATAGGGATGCCAAAGTGCCTGATTTACGCAGGGGATCTGTCTGTATCCTCGCAGACATATATAGGCCGGCAGGAAAAAATCCTACATCGGCAAATGTGGGTGTACACATAGTGATCGTATTCACCAGTACACCTTCGCCCACATCTCTTGAAACCTCGGGGTAACATAGACTTGATGTCATAATCATTTTCAGTCTTTGTCCATCCACTGTAAGGCATATACTGTATACTTTTTATACGAAATAAAGAATTTGAATTTGAGGGTCTCTCTTAAAGGTTTCCCTTTTATACCATTCTTCCCTATTCTGGGCCGAAATACATGTACGTCATGTTTCAGTTACCTTAAGATTCTTCATATCCACGGGCTCGTCCAATTTAAGCAGTTCCTTCTTATCTCCCGCCATGATGTTCATGAGAAGAGGCAAGTCTTCAGCCTTCCGCGTCATGGGGCCGACTGTCAAGAACTTTGGGAAGCTCTCGTCGCTTAGCGTCGGTATGTGGCCCTCTATTGAGATTATACCTGGAATGGGGCAACAGAAAGTTATATAAGATCGTATATGTCAAGGAATAAAGCGCATTTTTGCTTGTTGTGGGTGTAAAAGGTGTTTTAGTTTATATGTCAAATTGATGTGCCAGGCTCTTTCATTGTGCTCTTACATACTGCGATCATCAGTTCTAGTAAGCATGGGGATTATGACAATCTTTTAGACTTTATTGGGTTTCCTAATTCAGCAGTGGAATTTACAGTAGAGCTGATAATTGTGATGATAGGACTGTGGTGTGGTGTACAGACCGGGCGTGGGCTTGTTTGTGGTGAGGTGTACAAACCGGGCGTGGGCTTGTGTCCGAGCACTCCGCAGAAGGCGGCGGGCAGGCGGATGGAGTGTGTGTGGTGTGGTGTACAGACCGGGCGTGGGCTTGTTTGTGGTGAGGTGTACAAACCGGGCGTGGGCTTGTGTCAGAGCACTCCGCAGAAGGCGGCGGGCAGGTGGATGGAGTGTGTGTGGTGTGGTGTACAGACCGGGCGTGGGCTTGTGTGTGGTGAGGTGTACAAACCGGGCGTGGGCTTGTGTCAGAGCACTCCGCAGAAGGCGGCGGGCAGGTGGATGGAGTGTGTGTGGTGTGGTGTACAGACCGGGCGTAGACTTGTGTGTGGTGAGGTGTACAAACCGGGCGTGGGCTTGTGTCAGAGCACTCCGCAGAAGGCGGCGGGCAGGTGGATGGAGTGTGTGTGGTGTGGTGTACAGACCGGGCGTAGACTTGTGTGTGGTGAGGTGTACAAACCGGGCGTGGGCTTGTGTCAGAGCACTCCGCAGAAGGCGGCGGGCAGGTGGATGGAGTGTGTGTGGTGTGGTGTACAGACCGGGCGTAGACTTGTGTGTGGTGAGGTGTACAAACCGGGCGTGGGCTTGTGTCCGAGCACTCCGCAGAAGGCGGCGGGCAGGCGGATATAGTATGTGGTGAGGTGTACAGATCGGGCATAGACTTGTGTGTGGTGAGGTGTACAAACCGGGCGTGGGTTTGTGTCCGAGCACTCCGCAGAAGGCGGCGGGCAGGCGGATGGAGTGTGTGGTGAGGTGTACAGATCGGGCATAGACTTGTGTGTGGTGAGGTGTACAAACCGGGCGTGGGCTTGTGTCCGAGCACTCCGCAGAAGGCGGCGGGCAGGCGGATGGAGTGTGTGGTGAGGTGTACAGATCGGGCATAGACTTGTGTGTGGTGAGGTGTACAAACCGGGCGTGGGCTTGTGTCCGAGCACTCCGCAGAAGGCGGCGGGCAGGCGGATGGAGTGTGTGGTGAGGTGTACAGATCGGGCATAGACTTGTGTGTGGTGAGGTGTACAAACCGGGCGTGGGCTTGTGTCCGAGCACTCCGCAGAAGGCGGCGGGCAGGCGGATGGAGCCCGCAATGTCGGACGACACACTCAGCGCAGACGCGCCGCACGCCAGCAGCGCCGCCTGGCGGGAACACACACCAGTTATAGCCACAACGACTGTACAATACATTCTGCATCTTATGTCTTTTCAGGGCCTTCTATCGTTTTAGACTTGATGAGGACCATTTAAAGAAAGTAGCTTGTTTAAAGTGAATTAAGGAGAAGAACAAAAAATAAAAAATTCTTCGTCCCTTAGGGGATCCCGTTCAAGTATTACGTAAGCAGATTTATTACAATTATTTACCCCCCCCCCCCCATCCCCCTTGTCAGCAAAAATAAGCAAAGGTCTTACCCCCCCCCCATGGTCACGTAAACATTCTTATATATATGCATTTTTCTTTTAATGTATTCTGCTTTTTTTATTGATTCATGAGCAGCAGTTATAATTCTAGAAATAAGAAAATAGATTTAGGATATAGGTAGGACTTTAACGCACATAATATTCCGAATATAGTAATATTACGAATAAAAAAAACTTCTTTTAAATTTTTGGTATACATATTAATTCCAATTAACAGTCTTCAGTCCATGACACCCGAACCCATGATTTCTAAGTTTTCGATGATATTGGATGTTTGCTGCTCAATGTTGTGTGTCTGCTCACTTTCATCCAATTTTGGAATGTCTACGTCATTCTCATCGAGCCATTCAACATCGTGCCATTAAACAATTCAACTTTGGCGAAAGTGGATCAGCATTAACACAAACGTCAAATCGTCAATAGTACCGAAACGAAATAATAGACTGACGGAAGAAATTTAGATAAGTGAATAGTGCGTGGTAATTCCCCTACTCGGTTCTAAGCGAGTATCTAAACGTAAGTATACATTATTTGTGGGAATCCCCGAAAATGCATTTCGTTTTCAAACATAGACAATGTGTGGGTTGCCATATGTGTAAAAAGTAAAAAACTACTGCTTACGTAATCACCATTTAGACCCCCCCACCCCCCATGTCATCAAAAATAAGCAAAGCAAAGACCTCCCCGCCCCCCTATAGTGCTTACGTAATACTTGAACGGCCCCTTATCCAAAGATAGGCACAAGTTCAGAAATAGACTATCATAAACACAAGTATTATTTTAACATCGATCGATTCCAGACTAAGTAAGGACAACGCTATAAAATGACACAAGTAAAAATTTCCTTTTTTTTATTTTATATCGTGTGTACATTTTTTAATTCCGTCACTTTGCCACTGTAACCTCGAACTATGTGCAGTAGGTATTATAACACTTCAAATGTTTCATACACGTCGTAATAACGACCATTCACAATTATGTTATATCAACAAACATTAAGTGACGCTTGCGCAACAAACATGTGAGATACCACTTAGCGAGTTTAAGCAAATATCTGTGACATTGAAAAGGGAACGATTGCGAATTAACTTAGTGAGGTTTGCTGAGAAAATCAGGTTGACATCATTTACCTACCTCAAAAAAGAATGCAATATTAAGCTATGCTACGCTGTGCTGTGGCCTGATTCACTCCATAATTATAATCAGGAAAAAAACCAAACATGCTGCGCTTCAGTTGGCTACGCTTTGTTTAAAATACAGCAGTGATCATGCAACACGAGCTGACTTGCACCTCATTGCGTGCCCACCCACTCGGTCTTCCGTCTATTTCTTTCGCACTTAGCACTTGCACATATACATGTGGAATGTTATCACACATCAAACCTCGCCCATCTCAAAGTTGTTTGTAGAAAAAGATAGCAAGAGAAAGTCAGTTTAGCTAAACACAGCAAAGCGCAGCATAGCTTAATGTTCATAAGACACCCTAATCACTTAATCAGATGCGGAAGAGTATTAGTAATTAACAGAGCGACTGCGATCTGAAATTCGTCACCCAATTACTGGGAGACATTTATGTCCTAAGATTAGACTTTGATTTATAAGGTGGTTGTTAGTGGAAACGCCAGGACGCCAGACGCCCTAGAAGTACATATACGGACCTTATTGGTGATGTCCTTCAAAAAGGTCAGGTGCGCAGTACCCACAACCAGCGTTCATGTATGAAACGATGCATGAATGTCGATGAAGCAAAAGGGTTATGTAACGATCGTAGCACGTGGCGTTCCGTAGTTTCTGCCTACCCCCATGGGAAAAAGGCGTGACTTTATGTATGTATGTAGACTTTGTTAGGTATTTTAGTTTTTAGCACTTTGTAACACTAAGTATTGTATAAAATGATTGGTTATATTGCAAATCTGCTTTTGCGATGGTGACGCGCAATTGAGTTTTATTTTTTATTTTTTTCCCTGGTACCAACAAATGAAAATTCAGTAAAGCACCACAACAGAAGATCGATGAATCGCACCTAAATCAAATACTTATACAGTTTTAAATCTAAATACAATTTTGATTATTTGTCTCTGAAAGTAGCGAGATGTTTATGGACATATTGCGTCATTCATCTATGTCATTACATCACCTAAAATAGTAACCAATAACGCGACCATACCAGCTACGACAAACATTAGTTAAAATAATTATGATATAGTGTGTCTACACATTAAGACATAAACCATCCGAGTTGAGCGCCATGTTTACAAAGCTATTTTTAATTCCTCACATTTTTTTATGTTGATCTAAGAGTCACAAGTGTGGCTACTGAGTATGGACTCTAGGACGGTTCCAAAAAGTTGGTCCTATGGAGAAGAACCGGAGACAAACTCCATGGATACTTTTTAAAATCTCGAATCTCTCACACACATACGTATATGATATATGAGTGTATAAGAGAATAATGAAAATTCTGCCTAAATCTTACGAGGAATATAAAGCCAGGTGTGATGCCATGTTATGTTTTATGTCCGAGGACGGAAAACGAGCTTGCTTTTTATAACGGGTAAAGTTTTTATAGGTGCGTCGTAATACGGAACGTAGAGTTCCATGCTACCAATTCATTTATTTATCTATACATATAAATAAAATTGGAGTGTCTGTTTGTAATATTGAAATAACCGTTTTTTACTACATGCATATGAATATATATACGGTACATACACCATAATAACATTTTTTACAATTTTTGTCTGTCTGTCTGTTTGTATAGGCTAATCTCTGAAATGGCTGGACCGATTTTGATGGGACTTTTATTGGCAGGTAGCTGATGTAATAAGGAGTAACTTAGGCTACTTTTATTTTAGAAAAAATCTTTTCTTTAGAAAAAAATATCTCACAAAAAAATACATTGTTAAGTTCCGACATCCACGCGAACAAAGTCGCGGGCACAGCTAGTTTTAAATATAATGGCCGTAACCTAGGGTTGCCAACCGTCGTGTTTTCCCAGGACATGTCCTGCTTTTTCGAGTGTCCTGGGTTGTCCTGCAGAGTTATTAAGTAGCGTCCTGGGTTTTTTAAAAAGTTTTCGTAATGTCCTGTGTTTTATTGTTCGCGCGCCACTACTACCTCGAACCTTACGCTTAATCGCAGAATTTGGGGATGGCAAACCCTACCGTTACCCATTACACTAGTTAAACATAATATATTACAGACAATAACTATAAACCAGAAACACACTCATGCATTCTTCTCACTATGCATACTGACAGAATCTACTTCGTTGCATCCCCAAACAAATCAAAGTCTGGGTTTGAGTCCAGGAGAAAGTTGAGGGCAGTCAGTCTCCAAGGTATGGGTGATTGAGTGCGCAACAGATGATGAATACTGTAACATCTAAGTAAGAAATACGTCTTACCTCGCCACCTGAAGATCCTCCAGGTGTCCTATTCAAGCAGTACGGATTGTTGGTGGTTCCTCTCAGCAAGTTCGTGGTCTCCCACCCAAGGCACAGCTCTGGCGTGTTAGACACTAGGAGGGGAATAGCTCCGGCTTTTTTAACCAGCCTCACTACTCCCCCGTCCGCGGTGGCCCGACGACCTGCGTTCTCCAAACATCCTACTGAGTTGGATAATCCTAGAGAGAAGAGATTTAAGGAGTTACTAAAAATATCTACTTCAAACTCGATATCGGCACCGCTTCGCATATTGAAAAAATGAATTGTATTTTTATTGTTGACAATTATTTAATAAATGTTTCCCGCATTATTATTTATCTTATATTGCTCTGATATCTAGCTACATTTAAATTATTTTTTGCATGCCAAATGGTTAAATATGGTGACACCCAATTGTTTCCTAAATTTCATATTTTTTTCCACCAATATTTGCAAATACACGATTTTGAATTTGAAATTAAAATCTTCTTTATTTTTTATAGGCCATAAAAAGGCATTTATAAAGAGAGAATATGAAGAAAGACCAGCAAGAAACTCAAAATCGGGAAAGAGCCTCCACCAGTGATGAATCATGAGATCATCTGGCGCAACCTGGGAAGTCAGCCTCGATTCCACCATCGCTGGCTGGCTAATTTTTCCATTACGGTATGATTTATAGATAGTTGTTTCGGGTCTGGGTCCTTGTGTCTGTGGATACACACCGTGCCTCAGAAAGCACGTAAAGCCGTTGGTCCTGCGCCTGATCTCTCTCCGGTCGTGTCGGATTGCAGTCCCATCGGACTATGAGAGTGATGGAATAGAGATAGCACCTGTGTTTGCGCACACACTTGTGCTCTATAATATATCCTGCGTAGTTGGCTAATCTCCGATGAGATTGGCCGCCGTGACAGAAATTCGGTCGGGTATAAAATAAAAAATATATTAAAATTATTACTATATTAAAAAAATATTATACTATTATGTTTTTTTTTAAGCAAATGAATTGTTAATTTTACCTCTATTTTTAAGGCTTTTACTTTTAAGGATACCTTATTCGTAAAATCTTGTATTTTGAGGAACTAATAGCGTGTCCCAGATAACTCATTAAACTAACTTGTCACTTATTCTCGACCTTATCGACGACGACGATCGACGTTTTCGGGCAAGTCCAAAAAATCACTCATGAATTACCTACATAATAATTTACCTAACGTATGAAGAACAATTCCAGTGTATCTAATTTAAATCAAGACTTACCGCCAAGCGAACAGCTCTCCTTTACAGTAAACGGTACGCCCAACAGAGGCTTATCTTTCACCAGCTCTTCAAAGGACCCATCTTTCCTGGCCTCCTCGACCTGCCTGTCGACAGCCTTAGCGTCGTCTATGGCAGCCCGGTACCGCTCTTCTACCACAGCATTGAGGTATGGGTTGACTTCTTTGACACGGTCCACGAAGATTGTCACAAGTTCCTCGCTTGTTATCTGAGGAAATAAATCAAGAAACTCACATTAATTCTTTTTCAATGTAGGTACATACATAAGATCTTTTTTAAATAAAAAACAAGTTGTTCCACATTAAGAATAATTCCCGTATCGTGAGTGAGTTTACAAACATAAATATTCACATGGACATACATCCAAACCCGGAACAGCTATCTCCAGATCATACAAATATTTTTATCCGTGCGGGAGTCGAACCCGCGACTCGTTGCGAAGCAGTCGACCTCTCAGCCCTGTACATAATGTACCTTACGGCATGCAAACTTCTTCATTCTTGTATAGACTTCTAATTAAAGGGTACTTCATAAAGTTATATAAAGCAAAGTCAAAGTCAAAGTTTTTTTATATCAAATGAGCCTTTGCAGGCACTTTTAAAAAGTTATAAATATAGGCGAGCAATAAATTATATTGGCTATCGTAATTTCAAGAGTGACGAAACTTAGAGTTTGTCTGGCGCACCCTGGGCAATCAGCCTCGATATCACTACTGCTGACTGAATACTACAGTTTTGTTTATTATTATTTTTTAAATACTTATTAAAACTTTGCCCCCCTTTATGAATGATTCCTGTATCGTGGGAGCTTTCACAAACACAAATATTCACATATTTCACATGCACAAACACTCAGACCAGGCATAACTATCTGTAAGTCATACAAATCTCTGTTCCGTGCGGAAACGAACCCAGAACACGAACCTCAGAAAGCTAATCCCTTAGCCACTGCGCCAATCATGTCATCAATATCATTATAAGACCTCATCACATCATCTCATTGGTCTGGTGGTCACAAGCGTGACTGCTGAGCGTGAGGTCCTGGGATGCATTTCTGGGTTGAGCAATGTTATTGGGTTAGCAGCGGTGCTACTGTATGGAAATTCTGAGTAGCAGCACGGAGTCTGCAACTGTGCCCGGTAGATGGCAATAGGCTCATAGAAATGTAGGTGTACAATAGTATACCTCTGCCTAACCCTTCAGGGAATACAGGCGTGATGCTTATGATTTTGATAATGACACATTACCTAACATATTGTATGGTAATGCATATAATGCCGCTCACTGGAGTTCTTAGGGTTTCTTCTGTGTCGTGGGTACAGTTTACAAACATACATGTCACATGCGCACACAACCAGACCCGAAACAACTATCTCGAATCCGCGACACAGCGCAGAAAGCTAATCGCTTAGCCACTGCCCCAACCGTGCCGTCGAATTATAAGAGGAAAGTACATTACGGTGCAAGCCCTTGAAAGTACGTAGACGGTTCAAGGAATAAAATCTGTATTCCAATCAGGCATGTTTCAAACAATGTACTATATAAGTAACCAGTTCTTTAGATAAGATGCATTTAAATCATCCATTAATATATTTCACTTTGCAAAAGATCTATATGCAACCGTGGTTGAGCGATCGACTGCTGCGCTACGTGTCGCGGTTGCGATTCCCGCACAGTACAAATATCGGTATGATCTACAGATAGTGGTTCCGAGTTTGGGTCCATTGGAATATTTATGTTTGTAAACGCATCCATGACATAGAAATGAATCAAAGAGCGGGGTAACGTTAGATATATGTATTTGAACTATTTTATTTATCGCAGTCTGCCGAAACTAGGAAATGGGAGCTGCCTATGTTCAGCAATTAGCAGTATCATAAAATGTCTGAGTTGATGATTATCAGACTGGCGAACACGCCAAACCTTAGTTCAAAATGACTGATATATGAAGAATACTGCCTAGATAATCAGAGGCTTTACAATAGACGATCGCAGTGCCAGTATGACGTCATCAATAGGTACTGATGACGTCATACTTGATGTGGAACCTCACCCAACCCGACCCCCAGGAAAACAGAACGTGACCCATTGCCCTTTAAAATAATATACACGTAACGTTACTCCAACGTTCGGTTCACTAGCTCTGATTACATTTGTCAATTAAATCATAGCATGTAAAATGGAAACCTTTTACTTCAAAAGCACCAATTTATATGATATAGGTACAGCCAAAGTGCCGTTTACTTTGAAATCAGTGTTATGAGGAAATATAAATAATTATATTATTAAACAAATTTTACTATCGATCTTTTATTAAATAACTAGCTTTTGCTCGCGGCTTTGGCTCGCGTTAATTTAGAATTTGACAATCAATTCGGGCTGTACTCTGCGAAAGACACGTGGTGCCATCTATTATCATAAGAACGTTATTGTTGTTTTCCTCGGGAACAGTACTCTGTTCGGCATGAAAGGTACCCTATGTCCATTTCTGTAAACCTGACAACGTATATGCAAAATTTCAGGATGATCGGTTCAGTGGTTTAGGCGTGAAAAGGTAACTAACAAACAAACAAACAAACTTACTTTCGCATTTATAATATTAGTTAGAATAGAAAAATAAGGACCATTTTAGCAAAAAAATAAAAAAAAAGTTTGCTGCGGTATGGAATGCTTTTTTAAACCATAACGATAATTCTAGAAGAGCTGAAACTACTTGTGGAGTGCCTGACACGCCACTTTTTTCTATAAGAAATATAGTATATATGGTTGGTCGTTGTGGTTTCGTTTCTGCAGTTAAGCAGCGCTTGCTGCGGTCAATCCTTGGATGGGTGACTGTTTTTCACATATCAAGACCCCGTGCATCGAAAAGCACAGACAAAACAGTAGCCCAAAAGTCTAATAACCAGTCTAATTTTAGAGTATCAATGTCTTCCAGTAATTGGGTGGCGGTGGCCAGATGACAATCGCTGCGTGTAAAATACTCAGATCCAGCCGCAACCGACTGGGAGCTGACCCCAATGTAGTTGGGAAAAGTCTAGCCAGATGATGTCGATGACGATCGTTAGACGTTCAATAAAGCTGGTCCATCGATATAGCAACTGAAGCAAGTACGATTGCAGATGTTTGGGCTATGATATGATCTCTGTGTCGGGGCAAAGTGTAGAGGCCGAAGCTGTCGAAGGTTAAAAATTACCTCCCCCCCTAATTTCTGGTTACTAATACCGTCAATTTTTTTTTTCTTAGCGAGGAAATAAACAATTTGGTTTATGGTAGTTAATTTTGCCGTAGCCCTCAATTTACTAAAAGACTGTCACAATTCGTAATGGGCGTGTCTATGCCATTACATTATGGTTCGTTGGCTGCGCATATAGCACATCTGTGTCAAACAACTGATAATTGACAATTGCGACTGCAATTAAACAGAATTGCGGACACATTTTGTTGCAGTAAGCTTTAGGATGTTGGATGTGTGTCAATTGACATGTTGCAATGATAACGCAGGGTTTGGAATGATTTAGACGCTTTTGACATGAATATGGATTATGTGTTTCTACACCACCCTTTCACAAACATGTTAGGATTGACTTCAAAGTCAAAGTTTTACACAATAGTAAGAGACTCTGTTCTCCATAGCCCACTTTTCGTATTTTTTTTTTTTTCATCTGGTAAACGACCAGGGCCCACTTTTGGAAAGTTTTTTATTTCACCTGGTAAAAGACCAGGTGTGTAAGGTGTAAGGAAAGAGCCTACACAGGTGACAAAACCTGAGACCGTCTGGCACACCCTGGGCACTCAATATTTCCACTATGGCATTAGCGACGCCACTACAGAAGAAAGAAATAAAAAAAAAAAAACGAAGTACCACTTACTTCGCCATTCCTGATGGCGGCTGCCAATTCGCATGCACTCTTCAGCAGCACAGGGTTGGTCACCGGCGGCACTCGACGGGTGTCACGAGCTCGCAACCAGAAGAGCGGTGCCAGCAGGAAGTTCAGCAGACGGAGTATTATGCCCACCAGCTGCACGCCTACCTCCATCCTGCGGAGGAAGATTAAAATATTTTGGTTAAGTTGGCAACGAGTGTTTTTAATCACACCTGTATTTCCTGAAGGCTTATCTGCCTGTGATGTACACTTCACTGATGGCGTTGTTAAGTAATTAAAGCCGGGAACTACGGGATGATCCTGAGAATTTTAGACCAGAATTACCCAATAACACTGCCTTATCTGGGTATTGAATCCAGGATCACTCTCAGCAGCCGCACTTGCAACTATCTTAGGACTGTCACATCGCATAAGCTTCCTCGTTATGCCTCTAGTTTAGAAAAGATTAAAGCACCCAACAGGCTTGTAACGTCCAACGCAACTCCTATGCTAATAGAGCACGTTTTATCTCAGGACAGTTGTGACCGATAATCACGTGTCATCATGTCAAGTCGTGGGTTGCAAATGTGTTTCTGATGGGCAGTCTATTTGAACGCCAATAACATCGAGAGTACAAGTTGCTTCTCATCTACGATAAAAACTGTGCCAAATTGCCTACAGCTGTCCCATTTGCCTATGTTACCACCCAAATTGTGGCAGTGACATATCACGTTGCTTTATACAACTAAATCCAGTAATAAGGTAAATTCTCGGCAGATGTCTACTTATTTAGTGTAACTCAATTCTTCTGAAGGTCCTTACAGTGAATACCTCGTTATTTTTCCTGTTCAAACACATTGAGGTTGTTGCTTCCGAATTAATCTTAGCTCTGCTCAGATGTCCGTGAATTATAAACAAATATCTCATCGGTTATGCATAATTGCGATGTTAATATGCGTCCGCTCGGGACAATTTATTAATTTTTACTGATAAAGATTTTTCTAGAGACGAGGTTATAGGTCAGATCCGATTTTCGCCCCCGACAACCATTATAAGTGTTAAAAATTTCATCGAAATCGTTAGTTATATAAATACTTTTTTATTTGGGTTTTATCTGTATGAAAATTCTCAGTAGCATTACGGAATCTGGAACTGTGCCCGGTAGATGGCAATAGGCTCGCTCTCTATTACATGGGACTCAATAACGGCACCGGCGAAATGTGGGTGTACTGTACACCACTCACCTCGTGATGCTATGTTATATTTTTCTTTTTAAGTATCTATTTGAGCGACCGAGCATTACAAACATATATATAAATATTGGTCTTATAAAAGTTTAACATATAATACGTTTTATTATATTCGAAAATCATCAAGCCATTGATTTAAGCACTCTACCTAGTTAGTCGATGCCTGAGGGCCTTACAGTTGTGCCTAGAGATACCATTATTCCTTAAGCTAAAATGTACGAATCAATATCTCCCTGTAATTGGGTCAGACAGACTAACGATTTCGACTATTCTAAATATTGGGTTTTGGCGTATTTACAGGGTTACTATAAAGTCTCAGATTACTTGATTGACAAAACTGCTTGGGATTAAGCTGCCCTAATGAAGGTGTGTACATACATACCACGTACAGGCTATCTGGACAATTGATTAAGATGTTATCAAGCTATAGTATTTACTCTTATATTTTAATTGACACTATTATTTTATAATATTTTTTAATGAATTGATTATTTTCTTTTATTTCCATTTTCGTTTCGTTATTGTTTTCTTTTTTTGAGTGGAATATTTTTAAATCTCTCATTTTGTACACAAATACCTAATATAAAATAAAAATTTACTTGTGTAATGTAAGGACATTGAAGGGTATATATGCTATAGAAAAATAATTCTTATTGTCTGACGGTTTGAGTATTCTATGGGGCCTTCTCGAATGTCCCGCGGATCTGGTGGTGTCCTGCGTCGGGTCGTTGAGCTCCCTAAAATAGGGTTGAGCTACACGGTTACTGATGCATGCGTCCCGTCTGTGGGGACAAGTCCGCTCAAATCTGTCATGGCACTGGTACTTTCTTCCAAAGGCCAGTCCAGACATTGACCTACATTGTTCTTACACGTCTTCCATGTACTATGTCATAAACCATATTTTAAAAGAGTAACCATGGAGATTCTTACTGGTTCTTCTCCATGGAATGACAATTTGAACCAGCTAAACGATTTGTAAGTGCCTTTTACGGCCTACACGAATAAAAAAGTTTGAGTTTGGGACCGAAATATTCGTGCATAGGGGATAGTACTTCGAAAGAGAACATTTAAATCTTATGGAAACAGACTACGATTTACGTAGGATTAATATGTTCGTGCGCAGAGTACAGAGATAGCTGTCACACCTCGTAAAAGATTGCCGTTTCATTCAGGGCTAGAGTAGAATGCCCTAGCATAATCGGGGATAGGCTAGGCTAGTGAAGATCTAACTAATATATCGGTACCTCTATCTTCAAATCATTGTCTAATGTAGTAATCCTTGCAACTGTTCCATTTTGACTTGACAAACAGCTCATTGGAAATTATAATTTAACCGATGCTCCGAATAGATAGCACTTCAATTCCCATGTGTTACGAATTAAGATTCCAACGGTATTGTTTACGTTTCAATAATCTTGTTCATTTTGTTGTTATTGCTCTTCCATTGTTGTGAAATTGTTCATTCTGTTTTGACATTCTGCAGTCGTGTCACGATTCGCAAATGACTATAGACCATCGAGAATGGGAACACTCGGAACACCAAAAAGGTGGAGAGAGTGGTTGTGTTACTGGTTCAGTAGCACAGACATTTGAAACATTAGGTTCGTCTTGTCTAACGGGATGTACAGAAGGGCATTTTTTGAATAAAGTCCGCTTTAAATTCTGTGTATCTATAATTAACCCATCAAGTGATAGGTCGAGACTGTTTCTTGTCGTCTGGTGAATTTATAATTTTTGTTCATCTTATTTCCAGGTTCCTAAGATACTACTCTCACAGATTACAAAACAAGCTCTAAATATTTTTTCTGTTCTATACAAAAGTTACAGACTAGAGACAAAGTAAATGCATTGAAGTTTAGCGTCCCTCATACCTTGTTGACTGACCCGTAATTTATGGATGGCTCCAAGTTCTATGTTCGATTGCCGGGTTGGACAATGTTACATAGCATCCCGTAGTTTAGAATATACCCGGTAGGTGGGCTCGCCCCCTATTACATTAGTATCAATTATACCGTCTGTAAATGTGGGTATACAACAATACATATACCTATATCTGTATAACCCTACCTACACTACAGGCATGACGCTATGATATGTGTTCACCATCAACTCCAGGCATAGTGTCAATTTTAATGCCACCAAACGACCAAAACAACCTTGGGTATAACAAATATTGTGTATGTCAAGTTCATAGTCGCATTTGCATTAACAATTACATCATTTTGTGTCATTTGTAAAGTACTTGGAGTTTATGTATCTTTTATTTTATACATGGCATAACCGAGTGCTAACACAAATGCGGTCCTCGAGAAATATTATAGGTATATCTATTGATGGCGGCACGGTAGGCGTCGTGATGATGCGATAGGCCAGCCATGTCAAACTCAAAGTCACTGGTGGGCCAAAAGCATGAAGACCGTAGACTAGATAGGCCGTAAAACCTAATCTTGAGGAAGACAGAATACTGAAAATCTTAACGAAAAAAAGTACAATTATAGGACAAATATATTTATTGAATTTACAATAAAAAATACATTTTCAAAAACGCATTATCCACTGGAAAACATATTTGCATGGATTACACAGTTTTTCTGTTTCTGGATATTTAAAATGATAATTTTTTATGAAGAATTTAAGAATGAGATAAGAATATGCTCTGTTTCTTGTGTGTATGTGATGTCTACTGGGTACTCTTGGGGACACGCCTGTATCAAGCGGGGTACTTGATAGATTGATCGAGATACTGCCTCACTGGTCGAGTGGCGCGGCTGCTGACCGTGTCTTGGGTATAATATTATGAGAAAAAATATCATCAGGACCAGTCCGTAGTTTGGAATCGTGGCAGGAATCTCGGCACTTAGCAATAAGTTCGCCTCTTATTTCAAAACTCAAAACTTTTTTATTCGTGTAGGCCGTAAAAGGCACTTACAAATCGTTTAGCTGGTTCAAATTGTCATTCCATGGAGAAGAACCAGCAAGAAACTCCATGGTTACTCTTTTATTATACACAATAATGTCCTACAGGACATATAATGTGGGAGTAGAATAGTACGAATCTCTCCAAGTCTAGGCATACAGGTGTAATTATGTTCATTAATTAAAATAAAAAGGTAGGTACATGCTTAAAGCTATCTAGTAACCTACCTTATTAATGAAAGTATCATGTATGTATAATATAATTTAAGATACTCGAAAAAAACTTAGAAATAAATTTCTTAACAGAACATAACTTCAATATCAGCCTCAAACACAAGTCGAAAGATTAAGCGACAATTTCACATCTAATTTGCTTTCAGATCCAGGAGAACCCTTAGCAATAGAATTTCCATTTTACTGCATTGAATGGAGTCACGGAAACCTTATGAATAACTTTAATGATTGCCTAGTACTCCTAGATACTTATCACTTGTTATACGTTAAGTAAGTAACGACTGAAGGCATATTTTGTTGGGTAACAAGAATAAACCTATTTCAGATTCTAAAGTAGTCTTGAATCACGGTCAGGACAAAAAGTCACAAGCAGCACGTCATAAGCATGACTTAAGGAGCAGCCTAAAGGAAGATTATTTTTTAGGTGGTGGATTTGCTCTCGCTGAAGACAACAAACCCACTGGGTTGTCGGTAATGATCGGCTCATCTCTGGAGGGTCTGTTTTTTACTTCAGCTAAAGGTCGGATTATGATATTATAGATAACGCTTTCCTTTTATTTAGATGATAACGAAACCATGACACGTCATTACGACAATTAAATGCACTATCAAAAGAAGATAGGTATAACAGACTCACGGGAAGGGACAACTTAAGTAATTAGAAAACAAAATAAGGATAAGTAAAAGCTAGTTTATTGGCTATGGTAAAAGTTTGGATACTTGGTGAAGATGAAATAAATACGATAGGTTTTAAAGTAAGTATATAATTCCTTCAGGCGTTTATGAATCAAGAAGATCGTTTTTTTTTATAGTAGCTCCTTACATTCCTGTATCGTAAGTTTGTTTACAAACACAAATATCCACATGCACAAACATCCAGACCCGATACAACTATCTGTAGGTCATACAAACACTTATTCCGTGCGAGAATCAACCCAAGACACGTAACGTAGCAGTCATTCGTTCAACCACAGCGTCAACCGTGCCGTCAAAAATTAATAAATGAGCTGGATACGATACAAAATTGATGATGATGGTCTCTGGTATCATTTAAATATCTATATATGTTTGTGTTGAATCCGGATTGTCCGTTGAAGGTAATGCGACCTCTGTTGATCAGTAGCGTACGTGACACTTACTACCAATGGCGTTATTACCCCAGATTGCATATTCTTGAATAATTATTCAGTTATTTCACATGCCTTTTATTGGTCTAGTGGCGCAAGCGCAACTGCTGAGAGTGAGATCTTGGGTTAGATTCCGGAGTTGAGTGTTACTGGGCTATTTCTGTGTTGAAATTCTCAGTAGCAGCACGATGTTTGGAACTGTGCCCGGTAGATGGCAATATGCTAGCCTCCTTTTACATGATACTCAATAACGGCGCTTGCAAAATGCGGGTGTATAACAGTACACCTCTGCGAAACATCACCTTTGAGGAATACAGGCAATTATGCTATGTTAAAATGAGAAATTGAGTTGCTGTGCTTTGATCTTATACTTAGTCCAGGCAAGATGCTTATTGTTCTATATCCACAAGTTAGGCTACTATGCTAAATCACAAATTATTGAAGAGGAGAGTCTGGTGTCACAGCAGATATGTGCAGGTCGTGAGTGAAGGGCCTCTTAATTAACGCTACACCTTTTCCCAAAAATATCGTTTAAGGGCAATTCAGTCTCTATGCGAAGAACCAGAACTTTAGCAGTCTTGTATTAGAACTGGTAATAATCTTGGCGTCTTCTTTTTTCGTGTCGATTGCTAATTTTAAATTTATCCGGCCCAAAATATGGCCAGCTCGACGGCTCTTTGATTGGCCTTATTTAAGGTCAGACCAGTTATGGCGCGAACATGAGGTGCTCCATTGTCTGTGTAGTGTGTCTTAGCCGCCACGAGAGTAATTTCTAGTCATACTGCACTGAATAATTTAAAAAAAAACAATGAATATGCTTTAAATTAAACACGAAGTTTCGAAGGCTGAACATCTGTTACCTTTGCCTCACCTCAACACGACCTATCAACAAAACTTTCGCCGGTTTAATATCGTTCTGTCTAGGCATTCCCTCTAGGTCTAGTAAAGCAACAAGTATGATCAATACGATGTCGTCAACCTTCCATGGAGTAGACGGCCATGTTTACCTTACAGGCCATTCGCCTCTCTTTCTCGCCGACTGATGGAAAACGTAGTCTGAAGTGTATTAAAACTGTCAAAGGCTATGCTGGGATTTTCAGGAATTGACTCAGAAGTTGACTCAGAATAGTTTGAACATGTATTAACCATTTTGTCGTTTTGAAGAAAGGTTTTAATGGGCTTTTGAAGTAGAAGCGAAGCCGGAGCGTTACGACGACGAAGTCAAAGAATTTTATATGTTTTTCGAAAGTTTTGAAATTTAATTTTTAGTTCGTAATATTAGTTTTGGTCTGGACATTTTCGTATTTTCGAACTCAAGTTAGCAAAAGGTGGACTATGGCAAACATTGTTTTGACAAACGGTACCTTCCTTTGTTTCGGACCCCTGTATTGCGACGAAGCTAAGAATTTGTATTGGAAATAACAAACAATTGAGCCACCCCTAAGCTGCCTTTGTTTGCTGGGACAACGCCAACGATATTATCTGCTTACATTCATCAGCCAGAGGCCAACACGCTACTAATATTCAGAGTCAGCGGTGCGTGAGGACCAGCAGACCAACTATATAAGTTCAAATAAGTTGGTTTAGAAAATATGAACACCTCTGTGCACAGTGCCAGATTAAGCAAGCGCGGGGCCCGTAGAAAATTCTATCAGGCCCTTGATCTGCTATAGGCTCTTAAGTATAAAGTGACTTTTTGTAGAACTTGCGTTTACCGTACGAAATCTTGTGTTTTATTTTCGCCAATAAAATAATCGGTTACTGATTGTCTGACGACTATTAGACGTCTTAGTCGGAAAACAGTTGTAACGTTTCACGTTTTTGTGACATCAAGTAAATTCAATATACCACGTGTTAATAAGTTTCACTTAAAAAATTACGTCAGGAGGTAGGTTTGGATACAAGGGGCCCGTAGCAATTGCTACTCTTGCTACCTGATTAATCCGGTACTGCCTGTGCAGTTGCAATTCGTGGTTAATCTAATTATTATCTGAACAATTCTTTGATCCTTCTTGGGTAATGCAAGATATTTGTTTGTATTATAATTAGTTACGAAGAACGAACACTGTGTAGCTTGCTAATCGTTTATGTAAAATAATGATGTGTTTGTCGTAATGCATTGTTGTTGTTGTTGAATTTGAGACTGCAAATAGTTTTTTACTGAGTTAATCGACCTTGTCGTTGACTTTTAGAAGCCTCGTGTAAGACGTGCCATTGCACTACAGTTTTGCAAAATGTTGACAGCATGATGGCTCAACGATTAGCTTTCTGAGCGTATTCGCGTATTCTGGCATGGAACAAATATTTGTATGATCTACAGATAGATGTTTCGGGTATGAGTGTGTGTGCACATGTATATTTGTAAACTGTACCCACGATGCAGGAGAAATTCTAGTGTAGGGCAACGTTTAAAAAAGAACCATACAGATTGTATCAATAACACGATTGTGCACTAAAAAAAAGATTAAGTACAAACATAGTTCTTTCACAGATTTTCACCATTTCGTGTGTAGAGGGAGGCTGAGGTTGTTTCGGAGGATCAAAGGGGTAAGGATAAAATATTGAACTTTATACCCATTGTATTAATTTTACAAAATTATCTGAGTAAAATTTATTTTACTACTTCACGATTTGACCCATATTTAAAGACAAAATATACTTTTCACCGACTAGTTTACGAAGAAAGAATACGAAAATGCACGGGTCATTACATATGCTATCAGTGAAATAACTGCATTAGGAAACAGTAAATCGACTGTTAGATTTTTCATCGCACGAAATGCAGACTTATACAATACGGCTAAGGCAGAAAATCCAGTGAGAGTAAGCGAAATATAATAACATTAGCTATCTAGCATAATTAAGGCTGTGGACCGTGTTATCTTAAAAACCATAACGAGGGTATTTAGCAGGTAACCTACCCTTTAGAAGGGTGTGTGGTAGGTTGAATACTTAGAGGGGAAATTAACTTTTGAAGCTTTACGTTTGCGTGCACCTGCTGAGCTGTTTTTTTTTTGCATTGATTTCACTTTCTCGTGGAGCTCTTCCAAAAAATTAAAGCAATGCCTGTTTCGCACAATCGCACGACTGTCTCAGATATTGTCGATTCCGTTCTCGTACGTATCCTATGGAGGATATCAGAAATACTACAAAGAAGTCGCCTGTCATGAGAAAATAAAGTCAACATTCTGTCCTTTTTAAAATACGTTGAGTTTTTCTGTATGGTAGCAGTTTACCAACATACGTACATCTCATAAGCAAAAACAGCCAGCACCAAAACAAGCATCAGTGGATCATATAAATCGAACCCGCAAAATTAGCACAGAAAGCTTATCGCTTAGCCCAAAGCTGCTCTAATTATTTTCTTTTTCCCTATTGCATTTTGGAGGACACAGGATGATACACAATCCTCTTTACAATCTTGGGCACTAAGTCCAAGCAAAGGTAGACGACGAATATCTAAGTTTCACCTGCAGCGATTCAAAAGGTACTGAATACCTAAAGGCACTTAAAGTCAAATAAACGCTCAACGAAGCCATAGTGATGTATCAGGTGCAAAAAATCACACCTCTTAATTATATTAGAACATCGGTATTACCACAGAATACACAATAACACTACCGATGGCCTATCATACGATAATTTAAAACATAGGTATTATACAAAGGTGTTGTAAATGAGATCTACATACACGAAAGTATATCTGGACTTCCGCTCGGGATAAAATCAATATTTTATTACTGATTACTAATTTTTCCAGGAATGAGTCCTAGCTTGATAGATTTTTCGCCCCCGAAAACCACTATATTGTAAATTTCATCGAAATCGTTAGAGTTGTTTTCGAGAACGCGATTACAAAAAAATATAATATTATGTAAATATTACTTGTACCTATGGATTTTTTCTTTTTGGCTGGCCTAAGATGCCGATTCCGCCAACATTTAAAGAAAGACAGTTAACTGTTATTTGGTGTGAAGCACTGAACCGTGAAGTCAAGTGTAGCTGAATATCTGCATGTACCGCGCATGCAGATATTCAGCCACACTTGGCTAGGCTTGAAGACGATGATGTTCTCCTAGTTTTTTTACACACGAAAATATCGAGATTCTCAAGTCGACGCGTATAATATATACTCGTACATATTTTTTCAGGTAACGATCATTCGGTTACTTTAAAGTAATAATCAAAACGAAACTACATAAAAATGCAACCGGAAAACTGCTTATTTATTTCTATGGCGCCGACTGAAAATTAGTTACTTACTTATAATATTCAGGAGCTTAGTTATTACGACTAAAAGGACTATTTCATTTTCGCTTTTTCAATTTTGTTGAAAAGTTTTTATATCTAACCCTGTCGCGTCGATCCCAAGACGTATCCCATTAGCAAGTCATGATAATATTTTTAAATATTTCCCTTCTCTATTTTAACAAATTGAATTCGAATAGTAATATTCTTTATTACATATAACTTCGTTTTAACAAAACCATAACGCCAGTCTCATACCAGGGAGGCATAATAACAAAGCTTTGCTTCCGACGCGACGCCGAAAGGTCGGAACTTCCGACCGAGATCGCACTTTCCATTACGATTTCGGTTCTGATTATTCTGTACCGGAGGTTTTACTGTATATTCGAACTGCATAGCGCTTGGCCAAAGCTTGCTAGTTTACAGATATATATGAACATCGACTCTAAAAGCTTACCAAACAACTACACTTGAATAAGGACCGAAAATATTAATAACTCAAAATAGTCGATGTCCTTGTTATTTACGGAATAATAGGGGTAGCTACTGAATACACATTGATAGCACGCCTATCTAATTACAAATATTTTGATTTCTGTCCTTATAAAAATATATTTCGAAATTCAATAGCACACAAAAAATACCTACCTTTGAAAATATTTGATGTCTACCAAAATTATACATCGGTTACATAATAAAAAATGCTCTTAAATCTAGGCATTATTATTAATTATTACCTATTTAGTTACTTCCTACTCCTAAAACTCTTTAAAAGAAAATAATCGATGAGACTTGGTCATGTAGAAATGAAAATAATAATTTATAATATCACGTGGCCGTCAATGGGTTAAATACGAGCATGTAGACAAATATAAAAAAAGGCTTTCTTAATCATAACAAGTGAATAACTATGGTGACGTTTACAATGAATACAATCTTTAATTGTACTAATTAATCAAGTCCCGTCAAAGGCATTCTGGTACGCATGGAAAGTATTTTGAGATATGCTGATACGTTTTTTCTTTGTAGCATAATTATTGTGCCATATTTAAAAAATTCCCTTTTGCGATAGGAGAATCGAGTTGCTATTCCAAGAATATTAATTGGATGTTCGTTCACTTTATTTATAGAACACATTTTTCCAATACTGCAACACAGAATTTTATAGGTGGGACAGAACAATGAATTTTCCCGGAAAAGTGGTATTATATTAGAGAGAGACTAAGAAAATAAGAATATTTCAAGTCAGACCTTAGGGGCAAACCACATTAGCGTATAAGCGTGCAATCTCAAAAGCGGTGGTCTAAAACTTATGTGAAAAAAGAAATACCAGTTTTTACGAACGATTAATTATCGCTTCACGTTTTCCTGGATAAGCAACGTTTTTGAACTTGTCAACTGCCTGAATCGATTTCATGAAATAATTCCGATATTGCAAAAAATACATTGTTTCTATATCAAGCTATAATATGACATAGCGTACGCCTGTATTCCCCGAAGCGAAACGTTAGGAATCGGTGTATTACTGTACACCCAAATTTCGCCAATGCCGTGTCCCATATAATACGGAGCGAAACCCCGGACTGCTACTGAGTTTGTATCAGAAAATCTAAGCGACACTTTGTATTTCAAGCAGTTTAAGTAAATGACACACACAAATATAATATTTTGAAAGGTCTTCGGTAAGCTAATTATTATCAACAACCACACACTGTTGAGTATAGGCCCTTCCCTTTTAGCCTACAAATAGGCACATTATTTAGGTACAATCTGACCTTTGCGAACGTGTATGTAAAATGCCAAGCTAAGTAAAGAGCTTCTATAATATAAAAAGGCTTCGAGTCCTATTTCCCGATTTCCTCTAATACTTCTAGAGGTAGCGATGGAGTTGCCTGCGTAAAATATGAAGTGCAATTGGAAAGGAAACGCTAAGTGTCGACTGCACTGATGAGTGGTTTTAAAAGAACTAAAGTTTAAAAAGTCAACTTTTTTTAGCCTCAGTATGTTTCTTTCTAACAAATAATATGACAAAAAGGACGTATGATATCCCATCAAATTATACATAATTAACATATACAAATAAATAAAATTGAAGTGTCTGTTTGTAATGTCGAAATAACAGCTTTTTACTAAATGCATATGAAAGTGTATACGGTACAAATATCTTCTCTTCTTTGTTTGTTTCGGCTAATCTCCGAAAAGGTTGGACCGATTTTGACGGGACTCACTTATAGATAGTTGATGTTATAAGGAGTAACTTAGGTTACTTGTATTTTGGAAAAAGAATTAGGGTTCCGCGTAAAAAAATGCACGGGTTCGTAATCCACGCGAGCGGAAGCTAGTAATCAAATATTTTTATCTTTGTAATATTTTGTATTAAACTAAATCCTGCAACCGATTTGCTTATCCCGAAACAAAAATGACACAGATGCCTCAGGGGAAGATGATAGGATAATACAATACTTTATCACATAACTGTCAAAATAAACGCACCAACAAGTTGAAATGAACAATGTTTGGGCGGCGAATACTAAAGTAATCAAGGCCTTTTGGGAGATACGGGGGAAATGTTTGTCCCCATGCGGCCATGTAGACAGGTGTATGAATTTGGGGATTGTTTAATATTGTTTTGCACTCGGTATCATTGTGACACTTTGATGCTATCTAATGTGTTAAAAGGTCAACTTCGAGCCAATAATAACAAAATGGCGACGGATAAAATTTCAAAAACATCAATGGTAGGTATTTGTGAACTTAATGGAATGTCATAAAATTCAAAATCGTTTATTCTGTTATTTTTTCAACTGTTACGATATAAGTACCTACTTTAATAACAGCTAATAAGATTACGAGTCTTGTTCCGCCATATTTGAATACTTTTGACTGCCTTTTAGTGATCGCAATTGCGACTGCTGAACATGAGGTCTTGGGTTAATTCCCGGGACGGAACGTGTTATTGGGTTTTTTGTAAGGAAATCCTCAATGGCAACAGAATCTGGAACTGTACCCGATAGATGGCAATAGGCTCGCCCCCTGTCACTCAATAAAAGCATCGGCGAAATATGCGTGTACAATAGTGCACCTCTGCCCAACCCTTGGGGAAATATAGGTGTGATGCAGTGTTGAATACTTTTGTTGAACCAAAGATAATGAGGATTCAAAATGTAATGCTCTATTTACACTATTAAAGGTGTGTAGTGTTTTTACGCCGACAGTATTTATGTCAGTATTTAAAAAACACTGTTAAGTATAATAAGATATATAAAATTCTTCCTTCAGTTGATAATAATGTCTAGGATTAGTATATAAATAAACATTTTCTTATTGTTTTTAAATTACGTGAAGTTGGTATAGTTTTTTTTTTATTATAATATGCACTGCATACATACATAATATTAATTAGAATGCCAAATAGCAGGAATATATTTTAATGTACATTAAATAAATCACATTTCAGCGCCCGAGTTCACAAAAAGAAATAGTTTATGATATCACGTAGATGGGTTAGATTATTACACACAATTCATTCCTCTTGACACGGGAGGAACAGAACAGCGTCATCTGCGTATATGAGGCCTGTTATTACCGAAAACTACTTGTCCTTAAGAATCCATTGACGTTACATGAGGGTCTATGATCTGAACACCGACCATTCACTTTTCTTTGCTGTCAAGGGCTGCGCAAATTATATTTTCTGTCACTTTTGTCAGACATTTAACAAGCAGCAGTCAACGTTTTGCAGTTCACGTCATGACGTCGGATTCAGCGCCTATCACTCTCACAGTGACGATGAAATATGTTATTCCTTGGATGGGTGACCATTTTTCACATATCGAGACATCTCTGTACCTTGGAAAGCACGTTAAGCAGTTGGTCCCGGGTGTCATAATATGAAGACCTATTTATTACAGTCGTTAAGGAGATGTTAGTAGCCCAAAAAGTCTGACAACCAGTCTAACTTTAGAGAACCAGTGTCTCTCAGTAATTGGGTGGCGGAGCTCAGAAGGAGGTCGTTCCGTAGAAAATACTGATATTCAGCCTCAACTAGTTCGATGGGAAGCCAACCCTAGTGTAGTTGAGCAAAGGCTAGGCAGATGATGATGATTACAGTACTCTCCGTGGTCCCATCGTCTGAGGGTCTTAGTCCAGCACGCAATCCTGGTACAACACATCATCGACCATTTTTTGGAGGACTCTAAAATGTACTGTTTTCTTCACAATTTGTGCAAGTGATAATAAAACTCCGATTTGCACGTGAATTCTAAGAGGTGCGTAACGGTCTCCATCTTCAAACTGGTAGAATACGGGACGAATATATAATATATATGCAACACCCAAACCATGTTCGATAGATGGCCAAAGACCTTTTAGTTATCAGTAAATTATAGGCCGTCTATCTCGCTATACATGAATGTTGCGCTGTCTGTTTGATTGTAAACAATAATGTTGTTTGCATAATTTACATATCAATTGAATAATTTATCATGATTCATCCATGGGACACGTATGAATCATTATGAAAAGTAATGGAAAATGGGTTGAGTGGAGATCGGCGAACTTTGGATATGCAGACTTCGAAACAAACTTCAAATAGGTATTATTTTTGTTTTGCTTTTGTTTCTGTGTAATTTGAATTGTTTTTTACTTTGAATCTGGACTACACCATTCCTCATCTACAGAGCTTGTTTGTTTTTGTTGTTTTTTTTTTTTTAAAAACTTTGCCCCACACTAGGAATAATTCATGTATCGTGGGTGCGTTTACAAACACATATATTCACATACACACAAACATCCAGACCCGAAACAATTATCTATAGATCATACAAATATTTGTTCCGTGCAGGGATCGAACCCGCGACACTTAGCGCAGAAAGCTAATCGCTTAGCCACTACGCCAACAGTGTCTTACAGTATAAAAAGAGTATAAAAAGAGGAACATAAAAGATGGAACTGCTTGCTATTAAGTTATATCTATCTGCCTAATTGGTCTATTGACCGCCAGTCTAGCTGCTGACGGTGAAGTTTGTTAGAAAAATTCTTAGTCCGTAATTTTGAAGTGAGCCTTGACTGCAATAGGCTCTCCCTTATTAAATGGGACAAAGTACACCTCTGTCTAACTCTTCGGAGAATACAGGCGTGATGTGATGCTACGTGTTATACTAATACATCTACGAGTAGGTATCTGAGTCTCAGACTCTCAGTAACCCCATCCACTTATACAGTGTTGTGATATTAACAATGCACGATCAAATCGTCGTCCGTTTCGGTTCAATTTGTTGCTCGAGATAATCGAGATCCTTGTGAATGCTTTGACCTATATGTATCAAATATTAACAGTACACAGTTTAAATTATCTTCCACTGTATAGATTAGTACCTACAGCTTATACAGTAGGGAAAACTAAAATTGTAACATATCGGTAAATGCTTTCACGCTTCAAGCTATACACGCTAATCATTTTAACATAGGTAGCATCTTGTTTGTATCTCCCGAAAGGTTAAAATACTTTGTATTATTATTTTAAGAATACTAACATTTAAACACTTTTGTATGTTCGCTAAGCGACGAATTACAAAGGGGAAATTTACAATATAAATCGATATTTATACAACCAAAATAATATCTAAAATCCATACTTTTAGATTTTACGTGTGAATATGTGACATTTAATTAGGGTCTAATGTTTTGACTGAATTGTGTCATTGAGGGAATAAGTTATTGTTAAGTATAAACGTTATTATCAAGTGCATAAAAATAATAATGAAGATTTACAACTTGACATTGACTCTTTGGCCAATAACGATTGATTCAGATGCATTTGTAAACATTATGAAATCGAATCATTTCGACAGACGCTTTGATTGGAGAATATTTGACGTATTCTGTGATTTCGTTGTATGCATCGGGATTTCTCGAAATCTCTCGTTTTTAACACCTAGTAAATATTAAAACAGATTTATTCGTATTAACATAACGTCATACAAACGCAACTCTGAAATAGACAGCATTTTTAAATTTATTGGGTTATTTTGTGTAGTGAATAAATTGTCAGAATCTGTCACATTAAGTAGAAATAAGATGTCACTTCTATTAGTCTCTTAGGTATGTGATAATCTTGCATTGCACATCATAGGAAAAATGTTCTAGCACACCGCAGATCTCTGTTTATAATATATAAACTAAACGAACAAGCTAAATGGTCAGTTTTCTGTTTACATATGCAGTTTCCGATGATCTCATTAGATAGGTACATCACAATAGCACAATGGAGCAATAACCCTAGCCGGCCACGTTGTGACATCTCATCCGGAATACATCATTCCTTAACCGGATTTCGGAAGCACAAATTATCACTGATTTATGTATACTTATATCAACTCAACGCAGACGAGTGGATTCTGGGCTTGTATTGGTGTCCATGGCCACAATTCCATTAACTAAACTGCAATCGAAACACATCGATCAACGACTTGGACGATTTTCTTATCTTAAAACTTTTTAAAAGTCGATCGGCTAGCGGAATTGGTCCCCATGGGGCCATGAGTGAGATACAACTTCTCATAAATTACCCAAGTACACGAGACAAATCAAGATCGATCCTTAAAAAATTACTTGCTCATCTTAAAATCTAAATTATTGAATTCCATACTTACTACATTAAATGGTAAGACTAATCCACGCTATTATAAATGCGAAAGTAACTGTGTTTGTTTATTACCGCATCATAACTAAACCGTTGAGCGGATCGTAATGTATTTTATTTAAAGGTATCCTGGGAACTAAAGAAGGATATAGCATTATTTTTACTATTGCAGCAAAACAATAATTACATAACAACACTAATAAATACAAAATACACGCAAACGAAGTCGCGGGCAACAGCCACACGTAACATACTTGACTTTTTAATACTTTTCAAATGATTTTTATTCCATGTCATTTCATTAGCACTTGTAAAATTTCATAAAAATTATAGATCAAAACAACCAAACAATTACTTAGGTAGCCAAGTACTTACTTGTATCAAAAAATTAACGCACTGCACGACGCAAAAATTTATACTGAAATCAGCACGTAGCAGTAATGAAACGAAAATTTTCGATTACAAGAGAGAAAATCCAATAAATAATTTTACGCGGTTATTTTATTACGGAAAGCGCGGGAATGCGCGCGCAAGCGTTCGCGGGTTACCTGCACGGTAGCCGGGCGAAGACTAACGGCCATTCTGCCTCTCGCAGAGCTAGAGGTTACAAATTGAAACTGATTGGAAAACTCCAGGGAAAATGCTCGCTCGCTAACAAGAAGACTAAAATTATTATTATTATTACGCTTAAACTATTTTGATTGAGTTGTTTGTTGTATTGTATTTTTTAGTTCTTTCAGTTTTTCTTTTTGTGCCTTAGTATAGCTTTTTTGAACCTAAGTAAGTTTTTGTACCTATACGTAAATACTGTACGCAATCATGGGCAACCTTTGGCAAGGATGATGCAGTCTAACAGTAACAATAAGAATTTTCTACGTTAGGAAGGAAACAAGGTTTTACTAGAAACGTCAAACAGCATGTAGGAACTTAGGACCAATCTAAGTCCTAGAAACATTTTCTACGGAATTGAATATTTCATTTCCTACAATCCTGTTACTTAAATAATATTAGCACATGTCTATGACATAACTGTTGTTTAACTTCAATTTTTATTATTTGCTCTTTTCATTAACTCAGATCTCCGACGATAATCGTCCTAATGTTCGCATAAAGTTCTTGGCCATACTTCTTTATTACCTGTTAAATGCCCGACTGGGTGGGTAAGGTGCTTTGTTAAGATGCATCCACACCGCAGTTACTTTTTGTAGACCAACGTTTCCAAGTGTTACTGAGCAACATTTGATAGCAAGAAGTTATTTATTGTTAGGATATGTTGCCGTGTTATAATACGTTAAGTAAAGTTGCCTAACTTTTAACATGGAAACAGTCAACATGTAATAAAAATTGATACCTAACATTGTTAGAGAATGTTACCTCAACACGGCAAATCGAGCGTCGTGTTTACTTTTTCTTCTTATTTAAAATGATAAAACATGCTGTCGCTATAATCAGTTCTTCATCTTCCATGCTGACACAAATGAGACACGTCCGTTGTCTACAGAAGTTTGAGAACATATGCCGTACAACTCGCTTGTTGCTGAAAGTTACTCTTTGTTATATTTTGTTAATTTATGTTATTGGCGGTATGGACGCGATGAGTAACATTCAACAAAAGTTACAGATAGTTACCTAAAGTTACCGTGTTGCACAGTGTTGCTCCACAAAAGTTAACTGCGGTGTGGATGCACCTTTAGTCTATTTTTAGCGCAACAAATAACGCTTATTCCTGACTAGTAATAATAATGTCCTCCTGACCGAATTTCGGTCACGGTGGCCAATCTCACCGGAGATTAGCCAACTACGCAGGAGATATTATAGAGCACAAGTGTGTGCGCAAACACAGGTGCACTCTCTATTCCTTCACTCTCATAATCCGATGGGATGGCAATCCGACGCGACCGGAGAGAAATCAGGGGCAGGACCAACGGCTTTACGTGCTTTCCGAGGCACGGTGTGTATTCACATACACAAAGACCCAAACCTGAATCAAACGTTTTCTCCGGCGATTGTAGACTGTCTGAGATACTGTTTATGTCTTTCTACTAACAACCTAATAACATTCTTCTTCTATCGACTCAGCACGAGCTATTTAACCAGAAACGCTCATGGCGTATTGGAAAATTGGCCAGTCAGCAATTTTTCTTTTTAACTCTATATTTCGTAACAAAGTCGGCTGTCTTCAGATCTTATGTTTCGTCACTTGTGGAGGCTCTTTGCACCGCATTACATTGATCTAAACATTCACATATTCTTAAAAATGTAGACTAAGTATATTTTTCTTTTTCACCACATCTAAATACTAGTATGCCTTTCGGAATATTCCTGAGGCCCTAGTGTAAGTTTCTTTCGACAAACTTGATTTAACGCATCGAACGCGTTCGGCGCTCCGATTGGTCCGTTTCGTGCTATCCACCAATTGGAGCGCCGAACGCGTTCGATGCGTTAAATCGAGTTTGTCGAAAGAAACTTACACTAGGGCCTCTAGATAATAAAAACAATGTGAACGTTGTTTGAATAAATAAAAAATACAAGTTCCATATATAGTAGTCTAGGTTAGAATTCATAATTGTTCCGGACCCAATAACTTCCAATCATTCCAACAATATTTCCAGCCTATCGATATTTATTAATCGAATGCTTCCATCAGCGTCGGTATGAGATCAAAAACGAACGATGCAGTATCGATTAGGACTTCCACATTTTAGTTTGAGCCAAATAAACGTATTTTCTTTCTTTCACATAAAATAATCACACACATTTTAATTTTGTCTAGTTCTACACGCAGGATAAAAAAGGGTTTGTAACGATGCCCGCTCTAAGTGGAGCTTCTGTACGATACAGGATTTTGTGAAGATGCATGCAAATAGTATATTGACATTGGACAACAACAAAGGCCATTAGACTAGAGGGCCAGTTCCAGTAACTAAACTGCAATCAAAAATCATCCGATCGATGAATTTGAATCGTTTTTTCATCTAAAAACTGTCCAAAACTCGATGAGACTGGGGGCCAATTCAAATGCCGCCTGCATTCTCAGATCATCACAGAAAAATCTATCTTTTTCTTCCGTCTTGTGGTGTCGCTTACTACGAAAAAGTACTTATTCGCCGTGTGTCTCAGATGAGAAGCAAAAGGGTGTGATCATCAACAATTCCCATGTCGATTTAGAAAGATATAACATACAGAAATAAATATACAACAGGTATTACGGTTTGCAACAATTGAGATGTTTACATTGTGTTCAATTGGAATTCATAATAGGAGAAAATTGGTCACGGAGCAATTTAATAAAGTAAGGTTTCATGCTTGAGCGTGATTATGCCGGACAACCACTGCTGACTGTCTGGTCTCTTGACGTAACACAAGAGATAACTGGGTGATATTATCTTGCTTTTAAATCTAAATATTTGATTTAAAAGTCAAAGCATTTGCACAAAATGAGCATGCTTTTTGTATAGAGTTTTAGAACTGTAAATACTTTCTTTAGATGCTTGTTCGTGTTTGCCAAATTGTGCAATTGAGAAGGAAAGGCTATGAAGCAACTATAGAATACTTTACTAAGCAAATAATAGATATTTATTTACAGAACTACCTAACTAGAAATATGTATGTTAGTTAATGAAAATTATACATGGCCAAGAAAATAAATTACCATGTTTATAAACAAGTAATGCATATTTAACGATGTATAATTACGTATTAAGTTTTGTTATAATGTACCTTCTATTGAAAACTAACAAAGCGGGAAGAAATAAAATTCACTCTATGTAAATTTAATTTTCAATAATGTTACGTACCTTTTTGTTTACCATAAGACATACTCTTTTGAATGCCTACACTTAAAAGAGTATTTATGCATATTCAAACTTCAGAACGACTATTCTGTTTTTATCGATTATCACATCGCGGTCCTTGCTGAATAAGGACACAATAAAATTGTAGTAGTACAAACAAGGAGTACTAAGTGAATGAGGAGGAAAATCTATCGCTAAGACTAAAACATTAACATCCCCCGCAAGGGTAAAACAGGGTATTTCAGCTGGCTGGGGCAAGTTCGTTGGTTAACTCGCCATCTAGCGGTCGTCGGAGTTTCGACGACCAAAGGCCACGGTAAGAAGCAGTATCATCTTACAAATTTATCTATTACGCATTAAATACAATAAAATTCACAGCGTATAAAGGAATTAAAGTTATTACGTTTATTTTCTGTAACATTTACAGAATACGTTTAGCTAGAGTCGACAAAGGAAGGCAGTGCTTACTGTTTGTACCTTCCTAAGCTAATAGTAATTATAAACTTGCTTGTTATATGCCTTCTAATTAACTTAATTACACTGATAAAGGGGAAGGAAAATATTTTCTTTTGCTTGTGGCTTTTTTATTTTATCGACTACTGAAAAGCGTAAGGCGGGTTGAGATTTTGATTAATATTGTTTGTAAAGCAATAAATATATCAAATAAGTAAGTGTCTATATTCATCTATACATATAAATAAAATTGGAGTGTCTGTTTGTAATATTGAAATAACCGTTTTTTACTACATGCATATGAATATATATACGGTACATACACCAAAATAACATTTTTTACAATTTTTGTCTGTCTGTCTGTCTGTTTGTATAGGCTAATCTCTGAAATGGCTGGACCGATTTTGACGGGACTTTTATTGGCAGGTAGCTGATGTAATAAGGAGTAACTTAGGCTACTTTTATTTTAGAAAAAATCTTTTATTTTAGAAAAAAATAGGGTTAAGTGCATTTGGTCTCAATAAAAAATACATTGTTAAGATCCGAAATCCACGCGAACGAAGTCGCGGGCACAGCTTATTCATATAATACATAGATATCATAAAAATTATTAAGGATTAGAACATAAATCGTTGAAGCGTCATTTAGGTACAGTGGTCTTTGAATACATTTAATTTTAAAACAACGACACGGTTGGCGCAGTGGCTACCCGATTAACTTTCTGCACTACGTGTCGCGGTTTTAATGCCTTATCTACAGATAGTTGTTTCGGGTCTGGTTGTGTGTGCATGTGACATATATGTTTGTAAACTGTACCCACGATACAGGAGAAATCCTAGGGTGGGGCAAAGTTATTTTAAAATAAAAACAAGGTATTATATCGTTACAAGAGCACACACCGGGGAATTTGTCCGAAATCCGAAGGCCTCGTCACACAAAAGGTAATGCATCCTTTGCCCATTTGCAACGGTAGACTGAACAATACCAATAGTTTAATATTTTTACACCCAAAACAAAGGTTCATAGAACCCATTCTCTCCTTTTGCCTCTTTGTATAAACTGCACACTGATAAGATTTAGCACGTCTAGGTCTAGGCGCAAGACAGTAATTTCGAGAGTGCAACGTACCAAGGCTGGGGTAACGTCCTATTCGCACCTGGCTGGAACCCAGACAGAATAGACGGGTGAGGTCGCCACACGAGTACATTATAATGTCGGATAAAATTCTTGACGTTTGAATTTGACGAATAATATTTTTACTCGGATTTATACAAAGTGGTAAAGACATTTGGGATGGTTAAAAGTACATAATTCTACTATCCTATCCTACTATTATAATATTATAAAGCGTAAGTTTGTGGGGATGTATGGATGTAGGTATGTTTGTTACTCTTTCACGCAAAAATTACTGAACCGATTTGGTTGAAATTTGGAATGGAGGTAGCTTACACCCTAGATTAAGACATAGGCTATCTTTTATCCCGAAAAGACACTGTTACCGCGGGATGATCAGCGACACTTTAAACCGCAGGTAACACCGCAGGGTACAGCTATCTATACTAATATTATAAAGCTGAAGACATTGTTTGTTTGCGTACAACGCGATCAACTCTGGAATAGCCAGTCCGTTTTAAAAAATTATATTTGCATGTTATCGCATATTTATTCCAGGATTTCAAATGAAAACCTAATTATATCCACACACACATGTTGGTTGTGGATCGCACCTTGTTAAGCTATCGCTTCACATAAAGGGGTTCCTAATTAGTTTCATGCAGCAGCTTTTTAAACCCGTCCAGAAAATTCCAGACGTTTGGCGATCCTAGGGGGGTGAAAAACATGAACTGTTTGAACTTATGTGTTGCAAACGTATTTGTAAAGTTCAAATGTTTGACATTTTATTATTTTTGGCGTAAGTCCAAGAGGCATTTTACTTCGTCTGTAGTCCCCGAAAGTAGATATTATATATTTGTTTGTAAACAGAGTTAACTATCCTCATTTATTGGGTGTACAATACTGTATGTACTGTATGTATAGTAACATCCAATTGAAATTAGTACGCTCGTATTAGTAGGTTCCAATTATAGAAACACTAAAAGGCGATTCGCAAAATGACTCAACATAAGTATATATACATACATAGTAGATTATCAAAAGGACAGAAACGCATGATGACAAGAATAGCATTCAAATAATACGGTAAGAATTAAGATCCGCTGGCGGTTGATGCCACGGCCAGTTCAAGATACGTATTTGGCTTTATTGAAACCATCATCGTATGGAAATATATGATGAACAATGTTAACCAAGGCTTTCCTTAGAGATCGATAAACGGTCGTAGTTCTAGACAAGTATTTTGTTATAATTACGATGAATGCCTGGATTTGAGCGCAATATCAGGTGTATTGCGATAACATAACCAGACGTGATAATTTTAAGGTCTTTTTTCCACTCATCCATTTTCGATTAAGTCACCTACCTACTACTAGGTAAAATACTTTTTTAAAACCACTGCAAGGACAGTATAAAATTAAGATCTTATTGACGTAAAACCAACATAAATTCGTCGTAACAATGGCCTATATTTAAATATATTACGTTACGTACGTCACATGCATGTTTCGAAGATAATAGGCAGTCATCAGCCTGGCTTAACTATAATACAGTTTACGGGCAACGTTGAAATTAGTAATTAACGTCGTATTAGTATGCTTATGCACTCCGAAATAACAGAAGTGCAGTGAACTAGACATAGACTTAGAATTTCGGAACTAGATGACTAGACTATATCTGCCTACTATGACTATGTCAACTTACCGTACCCTCAGAAATTGACCTAAGTCAAAAACATGAAATTTGTGGAAAATGAGCAAGTAACTTCAAGAAAGTCTTCAAAAAAGTATAGAATTTAATACATTTAAATGTATCTCCCCCGTGTTTCATCGGAAATGGTTGATTTTTTGCGGATTTATATATTGATTGATTATGTACAGATTGGTAACATCATATTAAATTTAAATGTATTTTAAATATTTATTTTGACATTGGATATAAAGCGACCGACGTTTATTTCTCTATTTTTTTTTTACTTATAGTTCGGTTTCTTTCCCTTCACAGGGATTTAGAGTAGGCTTTTTAAGGTCAGTTTATAAAAAATAATTAGTTATTTTTTTTAAGGTCTCTTTCATTCTATGGGTGCGCTATGTACAATGAAATTAGCATAGGTTAAAAGCCTAGGTAATATAAAAAACCACTTCGGTATAATAAAAGAGAGTGCTTCCTAACCGTAAGTCTGTGTGAAGGTTAATTTAGAAGAGCATTGGATAAGTTTTAATATAATTTTCATCCTTTTGGGTAGGTTAGTCCCATGTTTTGAATGTCACGAAGGCTTTCTCTTCATCCGAGAGAGATACTAAAGACATGGAAATCCATCAAGCAGGCCCAGTGCTGATTGCTGGAGACAATACGGTTTAGCCTTAGGGCCAAGTGGATATTATGGAAATCCGGACCATGATGTTATTTGACCTATGATCCCATCGTATTCGGCTGCCAATGTTGGAGGGAAAAGCCGGATGGAGTATGTTTTCGCACACTTTCAGGCCGAACTGCTAAAGTTTCGATTGACTTGCCAACTGTTGCTGACTTAGCCGAAACTCTTAGAAACGCATATTGGCAGCACGGCACTTAAACATCAATGACAGGATTGATATCGGTGAAAATGTTACCTTTCCTTGACATGGTGTGCTACTGCATGGCATTGGGTATTGCCTGTCAACAATATCACACAATGTAACGATCTAGGTAGCGGCTGACGGTGACAACGGTCAATCCATTGTAGTGCCGTCTATCTGTAACCCCATAGAAAAAAGATATGCTAGCTTAACCTTTTCTGAAATTAATACGAATTAAACATAGGTATGTGAATTTGAATATCACTTATGTTAATGTTCAAGAAAAGTCCACTGTGAGGAAACCTAAACACCTGCATGCCCCATTTCTGCCCACTGGACAGAAATGGGCTGAATATTATTAACTCGAATAACGAAACCGAGATTTCTAATGTTCTGGTCGAAGGATGTCCGTGTATATTGAATGCTATCTGTTATGTACTCAAGTGAGGTTACATTAAGAAACTTTAATATACAGGTGTCAAACTAGCTAGAGGACTTGAGTCTCTAAAATAAGAGCATTTTGTGAGTTCTATTGATTTGAGTAACTATTGATTTGAGTTTAGCGTTAGTCCCGAATCATAAGATATAATTTTTAAATCGAAAAAAATCGAAATCAAACTTAGTACCATCTGGATCAGTACACTCTGTGAGTATTACCAACTATCTATAAATATCCTCAAAAGCTTTCAAAATGTATCAACAGAACTTTATTTTCTTGCAATGGAAAATATGACCATGCCAGAATACTCAATGTAGCTCTTTCAAAAACTAAAACACATGGTAGATAAAAGTTTGAAGCTCAAAACTCAACAGCCTCAACTTCATAGTTCTATTGAATGAATAACTTTTAGTTTGCTATGTGTGCCAGAATATTCTAGGTAAAGCTAGAAACTTTAGTTTACACTAGTTTACAAAGCAAAATTTGTATAGAAATGTGTATATTTCCATAATTTAAAAAGTCAATGATTTGTAAAATAATCGCTAAAATATTTTTGAGAATAATTTTGAATACCAATATACAACTGATTTGTTTTTAATTATATATTTATCCGTCTATAATTTTATCAAAGTAACATAAAATATGATTAAACATTAAAGTCATCAAGTAACACAATATAAAAACAATTTTTGTCTATTGCTGGTCACCAGCTGTGGTTTTATTAATTTTACAACATAGTGCCACACCTGTTTTTCCCGAAGGGTTAGGCAGAAGTGTACTTTTTGTACATCCTCATTTCTCTGATGCTGTTATTAAGTCCCATGAAATAAGAGCGAGCCTATTGCCATCTACTAGGCACAATTCCAAATTCTGGGCTGCTACTGAAGATTTCAGAAAATGGGAATCAAAACCGGCACTCTTTGCCCAGCAGCCACTCGTGCTACCACTGAACCAATGAGGCAGTTTATTTATCATTAATTTAACTTGAAATATTTAGTTAATTCCTCTGTCTATGTTGTGTAAGCTATTGTCTATTCATAATTTTACTTACCTCATTCAGTAAATTCTTTTTTACTTTCTTCTTTATCATGGAGATTTAATAACAAATCAACTATAATTAGTATTATTTCCAAATTCTAATTAATTAGAACTTGGTAATGAAATAAATTATAAGGAAAGATACCATCACAGCAGGTTGCAATTTGTAGTATGTACTCACTGTCATTGGAAAATGGCATAATTTTAAGTAATAAGTAGAGATAAAATAAATTTCAATAAACCCGAAATCTATACTAATATTATAAAGGGATAAAATTTGTTTGTATGTAGGCAGGAATCTCCAGAACTAAAGATCTGATTCAAAAAAATCTTTGACTGATAGAAAGCTACATTATTCCTGAGCACTATAGGCTATAAATTATATATAGCTAGCTTGTAGCTTACGCGGACGACGTCACGGGCAAAAGCTAGTATTAAATAAAGCAGGTCCTATAAGGACTAATTTACTAAAATATACCTAAAAAGAAATGAATATATAAAAAGGACTTACAATAAATAATGATTTCTTCTTGGCCATTTTTCCAAGGCGCAGCTAAAGCCTGTACGAATAAGAAATAAAAAATAAAAACAAACAACAAAAATGTGCGGGTATATAATTTATGCGGTGTAGGTAAATAAATAACAGAAAACTATAAAAACAAATTGTAACAGCACATATGTATTTCATTACAATGTTTAACTCACCTTACGGATTATGAGGGATATTATTAAACTTTCAGTACCTGAAAAGCACCAAATGATTTTGATAAACAACAATTTCACTGAAGGTAAGGACGGCGTTCCCTATTATTGCGTGTTTTCTTACTTTGTCCAACAGCAACATTTCTAGGTAGCTACCGAACAACTAGAACCACATCTCGGCACATTTTCAACACATATTTCAAATTAAAACACATCTTTTTTGGCTACACAATATTCCCTCGCAGATTTTATTTTAATGAGTCCGTCAATCAATCGTATAATAACGCTCCGTTTCAGATAGAATGTCTTCATTTCGTAAAACATGTTTCATAGTGTCAATTTCCAACATCGATCGCCTGCGTGAAATGTATCGCGCGCGTGACAGTAGAAGGTTCGTTCGGAAATTGTGGTTAAAATTTAGAATTAGCACGCAAAGGTGATAAAATTTTAACTTTATTTCTCGGAGACCCTCAAAGCATTATTACAGAGTATGGTATTTTTCTAATTGAATCATATATTCAAAGTCAAAGTCATTTATTCACATCAACAGATCACTTCACCGAATCCATATTGTTGGTAGAATTTACCAACAAATGCAGATTTTTATTGCGGTTTCTACTGGATTAGAACCAGTGGGTCTGCCGTGTAACTAATACTAATGTGTATATACAGGATTAGGTAATGGAAACTCGACGTATTCCTGAGAAGAAATGATAGGGAAGCAAAAATGCTACAATTTTAACCGGAAAATCAATAGGTTTCGAGAAATTTAAATTTTAAAGGTTTTTCTTTGGTAGCCCAGAATTTGACATCCAAGTGCAAAACGACCTATCTAGTTTAAACCAACTATTATTATTATTAGACCTATCTAGTTTTTACCATGTTTAAAGCAAATAAAGACTTATCTTATCTTAGTGAATGGGCATCCGTTTAATTTATTTTCGTAGCTATTTTAAGCATGCTTATGAGACTATAAAAAGTACAAAACGTATTCAAAATTTAAAATTCAAAGCCATTTTTATTTTTATTTACGTTTCCTCTCAAAAAAGTATTATGGCAGTAAGCGTACAAATATAAAACTGAATATATTAGGTATTTAATTTTATACAAAATTAATATAAAATGATTCAAGAGAATATGTAAGAATGACGATTAGCATAAAACTATGGCAAAAACTTTTCAGTTTTATGGCTCTCTAAAATGGCACACTAGGTGACTTTTTTCCCTATAAAAAGTGCAAAAGGCCTTCCTAATTGTTTGTAAGTTTTTCATGCATGCTGTTGAAATTACTTTCACCAGTTACTTGCAGCGCTTAGCCTACAGTGTGCTTTAGACTTAGACATAATAGTCACAAGGGCAGTGGCGGTCAGAGGGCGTCGGATCGCACGGGTCATGACTCCAATAAGATACTGTCAAAATTTCAAGTTAAGACCTTCAACGGTTTAAGCTGTGCGTTGATAGATCAGTCAGTCAAGACAAGTCTTTATAGATTTTGTTTTAGGTAAGTAACAAGGGAAAATTAAAGCCAAAGAATTTTCGAAATATTTTATTTTCCACTTGTAAAAACTGTACAAGTCCTAACAAACTTATAAATTAACATTACATATGGACATTGCATGGCACTGACGATAAAGCCACAATTTTCAACATGTCGGGTTGTACTCCTACACAATATAGCAACATTTCAACACTTGCCTACTAAAAACTTCAGTCGTTCGTTATAATTGATATTATAAAACATGATAAGGTCTTTCAAAAATTTGTATAAACGTTGATCGTCCTAATGATTGATTAAGGCGGAGCTACATTCTTTGAGCAGCTATAAAATTGCTGGCAATATGTTAAAGTGGCCCGTCATATTATAAGAACATTGTTAAATAAAACTAGTTTACATATTTTTTTCATATTTCCACACACAAGGAGCACGACTTATCGAGTTTCCTTACTCACAAAGTTAAAATGATCAAATATTTTAATCGTCAGTGTTGCCTAACTATTTGTATAATGTTGGCAACAGGAAATATTCTGGGTAGATGATTTTTCAAAATGGAACACAATTCAAACCTTATTCTAAAAATATGGGATTAAAAAGTAAAATATATAAATTATGTACACTTTCAAAGCACCTCATTTGACACCGGTGATAATATCAATGTTTGTTCTGGGCACATAGACTGTTATCTTTAAATATATTTCCAACCTGAAGATATTTATTAAACTAAGCAAATAAATATGTTTTCGAGGCTTCTATTCTTTTTAATTGGAGATAAATAAAAAAATGTCGTCGTTGTGCAACATTTCTTGTTTTTTTAAACACCTTCAGTTGGAAAACCCCTTTTCGTTAATCATAAGCACTATTTTTAGTTAGTATCTGGTTCTAATACAGTTAAATTTAACAAAATATATAAACCTACTTAAACAAAAAAAAAATGTTTATTCAAAAGCATATTATATTCGATTGATTTAGTCCCTATGATATATTAACAATACGGTAATATGGGATCAACAAAAAAAAACAAAAAATAATTTTATATACATTAAAACTTAACCTTTTTAGAATGATTATGTGTTAAGACTTGGCTTTGAAAATGCAATTGTGAATTAAACGTGAAATGCGTTGTCGGAAATGTAAAATAAGAAATATTGGAAGGCAAAATGATGGTATAAAAGCAACTTGAAAATGCTGCAAAGTCTTAATTGTTTAATCTCATACAATTTGATAGAAATACTAAAGCGATGCTGTATTTTCGCTGGATATTACGAGAAAGCGTCAATTATAAACTCGTAAACACGTTACAAGAATAAATACATATTATAAAAGTCCAAGAAAAAATGTAGGTATATATAATATTAAAAAGGCCGGATAATAATAAAAATTGAAACAATAAATAATACTGAATAAATAATTATTTTGATTAAAAAAATATCAATTCAAATTGTTCGTCAATAATTTTTATTTATTTAATAAATTTTAAGGTCACTTTATAATGTAAAATATTTTTTATTACAAATGAGCAATTTCGATTCTTTTTTACAATTTAATAATCGTGGAAGATTATTGTCATAGATATTTGTAGAATAACGATTAGCAGGAAACACTTGATACCCTTTTAAAATGTCAATAACCATGATAAATATTTTGCATAGCTATTTCTGCTGATATTAATATAACGCCAATAGGTATTTTATTCACTGCAATGTTTCCTACTAAAATAAAAATGTTGCATGGAATATTCAATAAGTTAAATATGTTAACCCTTCACCAAGCAGTGACTAAATGTTGATACGAAGTTATTCATACATTGTATACACAAACTGTTAAACGGTTACGATTTATCATAATTCGTTGTATTACAACACAAAAAATAATAATAAATAATATATAATCTATTAACATTCAACAACTAGACTAAGTTATAAACATAGTTTTGAATCGTTAACTAAAGAAACGAAATGTTGATTAATGATTATAATAAAATCAAAATCATACTGTGTCAGAAAGTTCGTGAGAAATCGGTTTTATACCTAGACTAAGATGAGTTAGGTCGCGGTCGCGTCACACGGGTGCTGCGGTGTAGCGGTGCTGCGGTGCTGCGGTGTAGCGGTGCTGCGGTGCTGCGGTGCTGCGGCGCGCTGCTGGCGGCTCATATGGGCCGCGTGAAGTTCGCGGGGAACATTCCCTTCTCATTGGTTGATTCCTTTATGCCCATCAGCCATCCTTCCTCCTGGAAATAGAGACGGAGTTGTTACACATAGGATTATTTCTTCGTAATTTTTTTTTTTCACTCTTATTCTATTAAAGTTGTTGTAAATGAGCTTATAGCTACATAGCTAGCGCACAGATCACACAATCTGCACGATTAAGCAGCGCTTGCTACGGTCAGTCCTTGGATGGGCGACCGTTTTTTACACATCGAGACCCCTCTGCAGTTGGTCCCGGGTGTCGAAAATATCCATGACAGTCGTTACAGGTGTCAGCAGCCCAAAAAGTCTAACCGTAGAGTATCAGTGTCTCCCAGTAACTGGGTGGCGAAGGTCAGATGGCAGTCGCTCCGGGTACATACTGATATACAGCCGCAATTGGTAAGACCCGGAGCCAAACCCTATTTATTTAGGAAAGGGCTAGACAGATGACGAAGTTAATGAAGTTATTAAAACTACTAAGTACTATTTAGGTATCTATCGAAGATGCTTTTCATAATTTACGTTTCTTGACTTCTATGGAGTATAGCCGGAGCTATACGTGTTCAGATACCCATACCTACTTGACAGGTAATTCCACGCTATACAGGGTGGTTATTTAGTCACCTGCATTATTTAAGGAAGTGAATTACATGATTTCCTAGTTAATTCAACAAAAATATTACTTTATTTTTTACTGTAGTTTAAATCTTTAACAGTCCTTTGACTGTTGACCCCGATCATTATGATCGTATTATAGTTATAGTAAGAACATAGGTAACGAATATTCGCATATGCATTCATGTTTTTTTTAATATTCGCATTCGTAATGAAAAGTGAAAATAATTTATAAAATAATAATGCAACTGATTAAAGGACAAGGAACAAAATTGGTCCAAATGTCCACCACTAACGAAGCCTATCTAACCGGATAGTACACTTTATATATAATATATATTCACATTCGCGAATGTTGGGTTGGATATTCGCATTCGCATTTGTAGAACATTGAACATGCGAATGCGAATATTCGTTACATCACTAGTAGGTAGGAGGTAGGTAGTCTTATTTTAGCTAATAAGCATTCCAATTTATATTAAAACTTTATTCCATTGAAGTAATGCAGGTGACTAAAGAAGAAGAGCTTTGACTAGTAGTAGAGCAGGCTTAGTATGAAAGAGGTACTAACTACCTGTTCGTCTGGGTCGTCGTACTCGACCACGCGGATGAGCTCGCCCACGTCGAAGGAGAGCTCGTCGGAGTCCTCGCGCGTGTAGCGGTACGTGGCGCGCACGCGGTACAGCGTGCCGGCCGGCAGCCCCGCCAGCGTCGCCCCTGTGCACACAACCTGTTGCTCAACCTAGCCTTGGGAGACGAGAATCTCCCCAAAGTACGGAACTAAGGCCCATTTTCTGATACATCCTACCCCAATGAAATCTAATGGGTTTTGAAAGCACGGGCTATTGTTATTTAATAAATAATATTTTTTACACCATCTCGGGTTACACCATCATAAACCTTTACGATGTGTAGGTCCATTTCCCCGTCTAAGACAGTCAGACAGATTCAAGTTTAATCAAACAGTTCTTAGAATCTTATTTCTAAAAAATCTGTTTATTATGTAATTAAAATCAAATTATCTACTCCCTGTTTAATAACTACGCGGAAAAAATACTCATAATACATAGACCTTTTATACATATAAAAAACTATTTATTTTAATTTTAAATATACATTGTAACTACATTAAATTATTTTTTATGTCTACTAGTCACTAAAAGGGCGTTCATTCTTTAAAATATATATATTTGAGACAAGATGCAGAAAACGGGCCTAATTGTGGCATTCTCCTTTGAGTAATATAACAGAAAATATTATGTTTGAAATTATTACCATCTGATAAGATTGGAATCATACTGAGCCAGTATAGAGGGGATCGCTAAAGAATTTAATTTAGGTAATAACAGTTTCCCATTATAAACTTAACTGATGCATACAAAATATTTATAAAAATACTGAAAGCTGTATTAATAGTTAACAAAAAAAAAACAGGTAAAACAACTAAAAAGCGAAATAATTTGCATACAAAACCAAAAATACAAAAGCCATACATACGTAAATATATACATACGATTATAATCAGCTGATATTCCTACGGAGCGATGGCAAAAAAAAAAAAAAAAAAAACAACATTTAATATACATCTAAAACGTTCGGAAGTTGACAAAAATATTGCTGCACTGCTCTTTCGTGGGTTTGCTTAGCGCATTGGCTTGCATTGCATTAAATATTGTACTACACAACTGCTATTTCACTCCGTCTAAAATACTGATATTCAGTGGCAGCCGGTTAGATTGGAAGCCGACCCCAATGTAGTTGGGAAAAGGCTAGGCAGATGATGAACTTCTATTTCAATAGAGTATTCTCACGGCGTTTCTTGCCGATTTCTTCTCCATAGGATATACCCCTATTTTGGAACCAACCATCTAGAATCACGATTTAAAAGGGCGTACGAAGGCCTAGTTGAAATAAAAATATTGGGGAGTTTGACTTGAAATGAATAGCAGCACTTTCAATGCAGCACTTTCATTTTTAACCGACTTCAAAAAAGGAGGAGGCTTACTTTGCACCGACTTCAATATTCTTCAACTACTATATTGAATAACAAAACATTTACTTTTTGCTTTTTAGTTGGTTTTGTTTTTGAATGTTTTGAAGTCGGTTTTTAATTATTGTTTAAAAAAATTAATGTATTTATTAAATCTTAATGCCATTCTACCCACATTTATAAAACTGAAATAGTTGACTAAATATATTTTATTCAAGTAAAATAATGGTTTTGGTTCAACAACGGTTTTTTTTAAAATTATCTATCGACTACAAATTAATGTATTATTCTATTATAATGTTATAACTTACGATATACAAGCGATGAACTGTTATGCCCCCACCGATGAACTTTATTACTAATACGACGACCTATTCACACTAGTACTATCAAGCATTTTTTCTTTACAAAAAAAAAAGTGTTGCAAGAATTCTAAAACCAATAAACATGCGAAGATAGCCATGGTATCTACAATGTTGAAATATATATCGACAATTTGTAAAAAGTCGTCATGAATATCAAAGAAAATTTTGGTACATAATAAAATTGACAGGAAACCTGTTAATGCAATAGTGTGAACAGGCTTTTTTCGAGTTTATCTTGGAACTAAAAACGACTGACATTTTACATGTTTTTACTGATAATTTTCTGTTATTTATTCATTGGAAAAATCGTTTTCATAGATTTCAATAGAACTTTACTGATTGGTAGGTAGTTTTAATATTTTTCAATGAGCTTATTTTTGTTGCTACCATTACCTTTGCCTTTTGCATACAAAAACCATAATCGATCGTTTATAGTTCCTCAGACCGTCACTTACCAACAGGTATGTCGTACACATCCTCGTTCTTGTTCTCATTGTCATTCTCCTTCCCTTTCTCGCCTTTTGGTTCTACATCTACTTGTTTCTTTTCCTCCGAGTTATTATTTGACTTCTCCGGTGGTACGGGCGTCCCTGAGAGAATTGTGGACTTTCTATTTTGCTACTGGTACATGCCTAACTGTGGTGCATTATTTTGCAGTGGACTAATGATTGAGTGAATGGTAGTGTTGAACTACTGATTATAATTGCTCTGTGACTTCAATCACCAGTGTCATAATTGAAGTAAAAGTGACGTAACTGATTTAATTATACTGTGGCACAGCTTACTGTGAGGGGTGTCAGTTTTGAAAATATTTCAGTGCAAACAATTTATAAGTACTTAATATTAAGAGTAAAATATTGAGTTGTAGTGTTCTAATACAGAAAATTAAAGAATAATTTAAATTTTGAGTAGCTTTAGCCATGCGTCTATCTACCACGACATTAAAATTAGTACCATTTATCTGATACCTTCGTTTAACTGCTAACGTGACAACTTACCATATTTCGGTAACAAGCTTGAAGATTAAACAATTTCATACAATACAAGGATGAAATATTCTTAAATAGCTTGCAGGATAAATGTAAATCACCACAAGGCAGATTGGTGATCATCAAGAGTGATTATTGAGCCGTTTGAATGAATAAACAATTTTGGAGGCAAGTGACCGATTAGCGGTTACCCTTTGGGATTTATAACAGCACGCGTAGAGAAGCGATTGTCGTATTGTAGTACTTTCTTATCTGCTTATCGCCATTCAGGCATATTGAAGACGTACCGCGGAGAGTACCAGGCAGCGCACTTACCGACGGGTATGTCGTACAGTTCCTGCAGCTTGCTGTCGCCGTGCTCGTCCACGTTGTTGTTGTCGGGTGTGGCGAGCTTGTCGTGCGTGTCGTGCGTGTCGGGCGTGTCGGGCGTGTCGCGCGTGTCGGGCGGGGCGCGCGCGGGCGTGACGTCACGTGGCGGCGGCGCCGGCGTGACGTCACCCGGGGGGGACGCGCCGTTCAGTGCGGGGGAGGGGGGCGCTACGCGAGGACACACATGCCGTACAGTCACACTAATGCTATAACGATGATCGGACGTCTTTGTATGTCGTGAGCGTAAACACTCTCATATAGATTTTCTTATGAAAATAATCATGAAATGAATACGAAGATGCCCAATCGATATTATACAATTAGTTGTACTGTACACTTGTTAATATATAGTTGAGAGAGGCCAAAAAATAAACCTAACTTGTACTCAATTTAAAAAAAAAAAAAACGGATACTGTATCAAATTCTCAATGAACCTCAAAGTCATATGAAAATTATTATTAATTATCACCAACTCATTATAGACTTAAGATCTTTGAAAATTATTTTGTCACCTCTCAACGAATTAGAATAACACTCCAGCCATAAATTATTTATAAACAAATATTTTAGAAAGCTATCACTCAAAACAGTTCAATCAAGTTATTTACTTGAACACAACACACAAGCGAAACGGTTGCTATTATATTTATTTATATAATTCAAATTGTTTTATTTATTTTTAAATTATTTCAAAGTTGTACTGTCTCATCAATTTTTATAACGAAACATTGTAAACGGAAATAGAGCAGCCTAGATCGATATTGACGGAACTTAAGTTTCCCCAATATATGTATTACCCTAATAATATATATTATATAACATCTTTTACCATATCATAAAAACCTTCAAAAGCTCCCTATATCTCATAATGTTTTTAATTTTATACTCAAACTAGCTTCGCTGGATATATTTATATTAAATAAACTCCTTTGAAAAACGCCGATATACGTATACATTTATTTCTAAACAGAAGCAGGTATATGAAATTTCGTGCTTCTTATTTTGAAAATGATGGACTTCCATACAACCTTTCATCCCTTATTTTACCACCTTAGGGGTGGAATTTCCAAAAATAAAATGTTTACATAATCAAATACATCAACTAGCAAAATTTTAAGGCTGTAGACCCAGCGCTTTAGGCTCTGCGTTGATGAATCAGTCAGTCAGGACAAGTAATTATATATATATATATATATAGATAAAATCACACCATGACCACAGCTTTAAACAGTTATTCTAATCTAATAACATATCCTAAATAGTTCTTCGTTATCTTTATATATATGATTCTTATGTACGCGTGTATGTCACTGAACTCCTAAACGGCTAGACTGATTTTGATGAAATTTTTAGTGTGTGTTTGAGTGGGTCCCTGGATGGTTTAGATTAACAATTGGACCCGGTAAGTGGCGCTGCGATCGGAACTCGAATTTATTTATTATTGTTTTTAGAATCGGGCAGTATAACGTATATTATATTATCATATCAATCTATATCACATCCCTTCTTTCTTTCTCCACTATGTTGTCCTGTTTCGTATATCCTATTCACTGTGAAGTATTTGACAGACACTATCACTTAATTTCATCTTCAATCAATATGACCCATTGCCGCGTTATATATTTTTTCATCTCCGTGATTTCCTTTCTTACTACACTTCGTTTGACAGACAGTACAACTAGAGTTTCATCACATAATACGTGTCTCCGTACAATTCCAAGGTCGTACTCACTCTGTACGGTGTCGGTGGGTGAAGCAGGCTTTCCGTTGTGCGTGTTGAGCGTCGCGTTGGGGGAGGAGGGCGGGGAGATGTTGTTCATGTTGATCGATGCCTTCTTACTGTACGAGCCGCGCTGGCAGTCCGTGGCAAGCTTGTCCGTTATCGCTTCTAGTTCCCCGAATACCTGCAATGAAGGTAGAAGAATTAAATATGGAGTCATACCATTTAACTGAACAACAGATTGCTGACATTAATTGACACTTTTTGACTTAAACATGTTTGGAGTCTCCCAGGGTTGTGTTTTGGGTCCCTTAACGATCTTACTTAATTGTGTAAAAGAAATAGTGTATTTTCTATTACCTTGTGACTTTCCGAATGAAACAGTTGCTCGGCCGAAAAGAGTGTTTGCAGATTGTTGACGTAGAATAAGACCCGGGAATCGTATAGCGCTGGCAGTTCGTCGTGTAGTTCAGAGTTGAGCACTTCGTATGTGCGTTTAGCTTCTTCCAATTGTTCCCTGCCTCTGGTTACCTATAATGAAGACACATTGAGGATTAATAAGATGTCTTGGATATAAAAACGGTTGAAAGTGTTTTTTCCATATAGCACTTGTGAATGGCCTTTGGCAGGACAGTTCCTTGTTTGGTATGTGAATTATTGATCACAAGCGGAGTAGTTCGAGCGAAAGCTTCAACCACGGATATTCTCATAATATAACACTTGGCTCCGACGACCTTCAGAGTTAGAATCGAGATAATCTAGAAGGTATTTTAATATAATCTACATTAACATAAAATATAACAATAGACATAAAAGCCAAAAAGGATTTGTATGGAGATAAACAACGTGATTGCTTCTAGCAGGGATACATCACAGTGTCACATTGAAGAAAAGGTTCAAACCACATTCGTGTCTTTGTGGGGCCGTTTTGTCTATAGCTATAATAAAAGTAGTAACAAAGAGTAACAATACGGGAACACGAAAATTAATAATGGCACAGAACTTTTGTAAGAATAATAAACTGTTTACAAATTAAATGATATTGAACGTACCTTGACATCGTCCCTTCTCTTCGCCGCGTTCGACTGCAGGTTTTGGAAGCTGTGCCTTTGACCGTCGTAGTCTACCAACTTGCGACCACGTTTCTCGATTTTTTTCTGTAATTTTAAACAGTCATCGTATAACACATTTTATAATATGATCATCACCTTTTGTAGTGTCAGTAGTTACGAAGCTACTGTAGCTACAGGGGAAATTATTCCAATGATGGCACGAGCAATTAACGTAATAAAAAAAGACACGTTTAGGATCAGACATAGTCTAGCAGTTGAACGCTGTCTTACACGCAGGAGAGGTTCAAAACTGGCCCGCACCTTTGACTTTTCGGAATCATGTGCGGATCAGAATTTGATTCACGCTTGCGTTAACGGTGAAGGAATACATCGTGAGGAAACCTGCACACCTGAGAGGGCTTCATAAAGTTCTCGATGGAGAGTGTAGTCCACCAACCCGCACTAGGCTAGCATGGTGGACCTAAAGCCTTCTCATATGAGAAGAGGCCCTTGCCCAGCAGTGGGACAGTAATGGGCTGAATTTATTTATTATTTATTAATTTAAGGATCCTTCGGTCCTTACTAATCAACAATGTGATACAATTTAATTTATTGTACACCAGAAATATTCAAAACATAGATAAAACATGAACAATAGACTTGCGTCTTATCTCTAAAAGCGATGTCTTCCAGACAACCTTTGGAAGGAAATGACTCAGAAGACATTAGTAGTTTGCGGTGTACTTACTAACTACTATAATACATATAGTTTAGACAACATAACGTGTGGCGTTGAATATCTTCTGCACATGTGGCTTCCCTGGTTATCCATTGTGTCTACTAATTCTATTTTATATTAGATTCACTTTACATATCTGGACATTCTTGATGTTTCAATATTTTCTATTCTTTTTTGTATTTTTTTATTTCTGTTTTATCCGCTTTGATCTGTTTATCCCGTTTTTAGTTTATATTCGAAACAATTGTTTAACTCATGTTGTATTGCCTCATTGTGTAAGTAGCATTCTATTAAGTTTGTATTTTTTCTTATATAATGCATGTTAATTTAAGATTTTAATTGTAAATTAACTTTTTGTTTTTGAAAAGAGTATCCATGGAGTTTCTTGCCGGTCTCTTCTCCATAGGACCTACCCCCTTTGGAACCGTGCGCCTAGAGTCTCGACTTTTTAAAAGTGCCTGAAAAGGCCTACTTGAAATAAAAAACTTTGACTTTTGACTTTTTTTTGATAACATAACAACACGCCTGTATTCCCCGAAGGCTTAAGCAGAGGTATACTATTGTACACCCACACTTCGCCGATGCTGTTATGTAATAGGCGGCGAGCATATTGCCATCTACCGGGCACAGTTTCAGATTCTGTGCTGCTATTGAGAATATCCATAAAGAAGATCTAATAACACCGCCCGACCCAGGAATTGAACCTAGGACATCACGCTCAGCAGTCGTTCTTGCAACCACTATACCAACGAGCAGTCTATAGATAAATAAATAATATACAAACATTGAATAATGAAATTAATACATTGAAATTGAAGGCCTAATTAATGTTTGGAATCAAGCGAATTACACACTCAAAATGTCGCGTAATTTTATTAATTAATAACATTATTAGTCAACTCGTGCTTTCATAATTAGCTTTATCACCAGATCAATTAAATATGACTCACTGGTTATTTTGACAGTTTCTCATTATGATTTCAAACAGAAATGTCAATTTATCTAAACGCCTTACCCTGACTTCAGGAAACTGGTTGGTGTACGTGTTGAGCGGTATGAGCACTTGGTCTCCAAGCTTGTGCGAGAAGTCCTGCCATAACATCTCCAGGTTCTGAGCCTGCACGTACAGCAGGTCGTGACCAGACCACCCACTCTCGTAGACCTCCGTGATCGCCTCCATCAGGGTTTTGGAGGCCGTTTGCACCGCTGCGGAAATTAGAGACGTAAATGAAAGATTTTATATTTTGAACTGTAGTAAGAAAAGACTGGAAAGGTGAGTTACTTTGGCACACTTCTCTAATAAGGACTAAACAGTTTTCCGCAAAAGAGTAGATCACGAATCACGACCACTGCTTTGCTTAAAGAGGGAGAAGAATGACGTCAAGTAGGAAAGGATTAAGGGAAATGTCAAAAGGTGATTGGGCTCCTTTGTGATAATAGCAATATCCTACGATCAAAAATCCGTTTGCCAAACGCGCAATATGGGAATGTTTTCTTATTGTATCCCGCTTTTACTTATAGGTATGCAGGTTTGTGGTGAATCAAAGCAACATTGGGTATGGTATTTTTTCTAAATAAGAACACATATAACAGGCAGTATTCAAAAGAAACCACACGCATGTATGTGTGTGGGTAGCAGCGTTACCGCCTAAAGACCTTGGTCACCATGTTTTGAGTTTCGGTGTATAGATATATTTTGCCATTTCGAGCCCACACAGATGAGTCGTTATTCTTTTTGTTCTCGAAAGAAATTCGCTGTCAATATCTATCGCGAACGCGAATAGTCACAACCTATCCAGGAAGACCAATTTGCAACCCAAATGCTGCTTCTTTGTGCTTATACAATGGCACAAAAGATGTTAAGATGAAATGATCAGCTACGTCCTGCGTTCCAGAGATACAGCTAGGTAAAACTGCTTAATACTATGAGAAAACTAGCAGTTCGGGTTACACTATTGTAGACCAAATCTCTAACGATTTTTAAAATCAGGCTAGCAGTTTTCTAGAGTAGTAAATTTTTAACAACAGCTTTTCTCAATTTGTTTATCTCCGCATAGACGTGGACGACTCATGACATCTTGAGAAATTGATGGATGGAAAAGTGACTGACAAAGAGCGAGTCGAAGCAATTCAAAGACATCAACCAAGAAGACCGATGAGGAACTGCTTATTTACATAGATCTAGTCTTGCAAAAATATTTGTCCCAATGTGGGAATCAAGGCGCGCGTTGATCATCATTCACCATTAATGTTAACGTCGATAAATAAATAATCAGATCTTTACCTCGTATACATCTTATGTAGTTGTTGAACTCCTTCTGAAGCCTGGTCGCCTGCTGGTGTTGCCTGTTGAAGTTCTGCAGGTGCTCTTCGAATATGTCGTCGAGAGTCCTGTCTACCTTGCCCAGGTTTTGAAGGAGCTGGAGACAAAGAAAAGAACGACATTAGATTTATTGCACGCGAGAACAGATAAAATTAAATGGGATGTTTTGTAACAAAACTTGTTTATTAGGTCGTCAATAATATCAACAAGATGTTAACATATAATTCTTACGCTGCATGTCTTAAATTGATTAGTCCAATTATCGTCAATGATACAATTAGTTTCCTAAGACGCTACGAAATCCACAGTTTTACATATAACCTGGGTAAGATTATAGGGAAGTAGGTCGATCCCTAATTGATAACACTGAAAACATCGAGATATGTTTTTTTTTTACAGAACGACCCTGCCAATTGGAATCTGCTAGTAACCCTCACCAGTGTCCCTATTCTATCTTATTATTTTTCATTCAAGTTTAGTTACACACGAAAATGTTCCACATTCCATAATATCGCGTAACCCTACACTCGTTGGTGCAAGGATATCTAGGTTTAGTTCGCCGCAGGAATGAGTGCAGCAATTATTATTTAATCTATTACCATTCCAACTCTATTGCTTTGTTCCTGTACCTAGCTATACTCTGAACGTTTTGTAATATTCCATTACTATTCATAGTGCTGTTTGATGGACTATAGCATTACGTTTTGAGAGGATTGAATTAAATCCTATTGTTGTGTAGTAATTAATAAATATTTAGGAGGTGCAGTGGATCTGGAGATAAACTGTACTGAATCATGACTCGACTACAAATTATGCGTTTTGTTACCGACCCCAAATATGGTCGGTTGCTGGCCACAATCCCTAGATACATAGATCCATTAAGTTTGCAGATACTTATTTTTATTAAACGGAGATCTCTGTCGCGACAGTAATATTGAGGTCACCGAAATTAGGTTTGAATAACTACAAAAGGCAGGCAAATGTGTGTAGAGAAAAAATATGATCTTTAGAATTTCAACGTGAAATCTAAAACCTTATGAATATTTGGCCCGCAAACATATAGATAAAAAAAGGGTAATAGACTACCTCCAATACCCAATCAATCGACTCATATCCCTACCTGATAACTAATTGTATTACTCGGGTGGCGTGACGAAAGTCATTTGTCTGCATTAATGTAATGCAAATCAAGTGTGACATCCAAACAACATTCAGCGATAGTTGTCACACCTACATCAACTACGCATTATATCTATTTGTTTAATTTTATAGAACTATGACGCAACATATGAGGATCATAGAAAAAGGTGGAACGTAAATTGCTGGTCTGTATTTTATTATGTTTGCATAAGATGACGTCAGGCGTATGTCAATTGCGGGGGAATTAGGTAACGAGGCTTGAAGTAGAATGCTTGGTACAAAGATACATATGATTTGATTATACACAGTCTAGTTGATAATACACTTTGTATAATCCTAACTTTTATAATATTATAAATGCGAAAGTAAGTTTGTTTGTTTGTTTGTTACCTTTTCACGCCTAAACCACAGAACGGATCATCATGAAATTTTGCATATACTTTTCATTGCCAAAAGGAGCCAGTTCCAGTTATCCCCAACTTTCCGAGGTGCATCCATACCCGTTACCGACCGCCTAACGCTTTTGGGCATGGAGTTGTCGGCCGACCTCAACTTCGGCTCAACCATCGAGTCAAAAGCTCAGACTGCTGCCAAAAAGCTCGGCATCCTAAATAAGGTGAGGCGATACTTCACATCTGGACAGCTTCTAAGCTTGTATAAAGCTCAAGTGCGCTCCTGTATGGAGTATTGCAGCCACTTATGGGAAGGCTCTGCAAAATACCAGCTTGCCGCCCTTGACTCGGTGGAGCGCAGAGCAAAAAGGCTCATAGGCGACGAAACAATGGTGGCTAAGCTTCACAGCCTGGCTCATCGGCGTAATATTGCTTGCTTGTCGGTCTTCTACAGACTGTACTTCGGAGAGTGTGCGCAGGAGCTCCATGAACTGATTCCACCATCGCCCTTTTACTACCGGACTACCAGACGCACTGCAGGGTACCATACTTGGTTGATATTCCGACCAGTCGTACTCAGCGCTTCTCCTCCACATTTATTATACGCACAGCCAAGTTGTGGAACTCTTTGCCTACGTCTGTGTTCCCTTCCACATTCAACCCGTCTACCTTCAAAAACAGAGTTAACAGGCATTTTCTGGGCACGCTCGATCCATCATAGACCTCATCAGTCGCTTGTCATCAGGCGTGATCGAGGTCAAGAGCAGGCCCATATAATAATAAAAAAAAAAAAAAAAAAAAATACTTTTTCAGGGGTACAGAAAAGTACATAGGGTACCTTTCATCCAGAAAAAAGTACTGTTTTTGAGGGAAAGAACAGTAACTTTCGACAATCACAATTGCTTTAGGACGCTAGATGGCGCTATATGTGATCCAAAAATATGCACTGGTTCGTAATCAATGCGGGCGAAGCCGCGGGCAAAGCTAGTCATGTATAATATGTATCTTTAGAGAAACAACAAACACTCTGTTGTATCTAAAGAAATGTTATATAAATTCATTAAGATGTCACGTGAAAGTACTAACAGGTCCGACACCCAGAACAGTGTCTAATAAAATGATAGGCTTTTGTCATCCACTTTGATGGAAGCAATCCGTAACGACTTGACACTGTATACGATAGAACACCTGTTCTGACCACAGGTGTTACACTTGATAGAGACGATTGTTCAATAACCCTTCGTATCTCAAAACAAAAATGATAAATCATTGCAAGCATTGAAGACGAGACTCCGTTTCATAAGAGCACACATCCTATCAGTTATATCGTGACCTTGTCACATCAGTGCTATTGTTTGCAAAACATGCATACATTACACCTGTAAGCTATGATTCGTTCTGTTGCGCTGATACAAGGCTGTTGCAGAAAAGAAGGATTGCATAGTTTTGTTTAATTTTCTTTTGCACAATCACTAAGTTTGGCAAGTTGTTTTAGTACACAGATGGGTACTGCTATTAATTCTTATGACAAATCATTCTTTCACAGCTTTTCATCATACTCTAAGCATCTAAATGAAAAGTTTTTTTTTTTTAATATACATGTCTCATCCACGTGATGAGAATATGGAAGGAGAGTAATATCAACGACGGCACGGATGGCGCAGTGGTTGAGAAATCGACTGCTACACTACGTATCGCGGATTCGATTCCCGCACGGATCAAATATTTGTATGATCTACAGATAGTTGTTTCGGGTCTGGGTATTTGTGTATTTGAATATACATATATGTGTTTGTAAACTCACCCACAATACAGGAATTATTCCAAGTATGGGGCATCGTATTTTAAAGAAAAAAAATGGGTATAAATACTATGGATATGGTAATATCCGCTCGATCGCCCTTTTTGGCTCGGACGATTGGACATCCCAGGTACCGCTGGAATGATGAGGCCTAGAAAGACCTGAGTGCACTACAAAGAGCCGATTTGCGAATAGTTGGAAAAAAAGGGAATAGGGGGCGGCTTTTTGTTCAGAGACAAACTTTTGGGATCACAGTTTTTTGGCCAGCGCAGTAAGTGTACACGGCTTGGCTGCAGCTACTAATTGATCTTCAAAATATATTCTTATACGTCAGTTTATGCTTCACAATTAAATCCAGTTAGTTAAAACCATGACCAGTCGAACATGCCCAACAAGCAAATATGAAACCAGTCCTCACAAACGTCATAATTTTAAGCTCCGCGACACACAACTGGTAATCCATTGGACATACAATACGTCTTAATGTCATCGACCGGCCACTACTCCCATTGTTTCCACGTAATGCCACGCAATACTTTGAAATAGGTGAAACTAATTACATAATTATATATTAAAAAAAAAAAAAAAAAAAAAATGATTGGAATTTGTCCTGATTTCACAATGACCCGTTTTCTTCTGTCTGAATTTAGTTAGGAAACGGACCTTTTTGCAGTACGAGAATCTAGACGAAAATACAAATCCTCATCACTTTCTAGACTTTAACCCTGCTTTTATTATTTAGTACTCAAGTAACATTTTCGGAAGTGACAATCAGGTGAGCAGTTACCTCGGTTACGTCCGTCGTTCATCGTGACTCGTGACGTCACATCCGCGGCCGCTTCCTTTCGGTTTCGATTGTCTTTGACCGAGGCCTCTAATTACGATCATTGTGCGTATGCGGCGAATGTTGGTATTGTTATATTTTGAACCTGATTGACATTGGAATAAGGTTTATTGACAGTCATGTCTGTACTGATTGATTTACCGCTAAAAATGTTTTTTCTTCGGTAATTAATTAATAACCATTGTCATGTTTTTAAGATTTCTCGAAGAGTTTCATTGTTAGAGGATTAATTAAATTCCACTTTAATACTGTAATGAGTTAATGACAGCTCAAGAAATGCCTATATATTAATACGGTAATTACTGCATTACTAATTGCAATAAAGTTATTAGAACTTCATTCTACCAATACTTTGTCATGTCTTGTGCTGACGATCCTTAAATTGTCTAATAATTTCAACCAGTTTGATAAAGAATGACTCCACGTCTTCTGGCACAATCTGGGAGTGCTATTCCAGAAGTGGGTTGGCATATTCTCAATGTAGTTGATGTGTTTATAAGCCTACTAATTACTTTGATGGACGTTTTGTATATGTATGATAGATTCTAATATAATGTTAAAAGAAACGCGTCAGATGATATAAATTTAGCTCATAAGAATAACGTGAAAATTGAACTCAGGGCTACATATGCCGTTGTAGCAAAAAGTATATTAATTGTCACGCTGATTCCAAAGCAAACAGGTAGAATGATACAGCAGCTTTTTTCTGCTGCGTAAGAGTCAATTGAGGAGAATAGGTTACCATCACGCTTATAAACGGTAAGTGATCAACCAATCAAACCGATTGCAATTCTTAAACCGTTATAGACGATTGTCGTTTTGTTAAAGAGAAAAAGGTTAAGGCTCCAGACAGAGATGTACAAATAGTTGAAGACTACGAAGCGCGTAACAATCGAACATCAGTTAAGTATCTAGTAAAGAAGACCTGTGATCTTCAGTCAACTCGGAAAGCTTTATGCGGAGTTGGATTATATTAAATTGAAGTTGATAGTGCTATGCATTTGTCTTTACTCCAGCGCAAAAGTATGGTTTCGTTTGGATGTCAACAAGACGGACGTCATCCAATCTATAAAGTGAAAATGAGTTATTGTTCTATTATGACTAAATGAATTATAAACATTCGAAGATATATGCTTTACTATACTTACCCAGCTAACTAGCCAGATTTTTAAGTCTATGGAGTCTAAGCTGGAAAATTCCAATTCGGTCGAAGAATGAATTCGATCTTATTCTTAACACGAATTTAAATATGTTTTCACACGTGCAAAACGAATGAATTATCCCATTACTATCAAAAAGTGTGTTGAAGAAAATATATGCAGTAATTAGGTCTGTTTGTGTTGCATATTACACTCATATTTATTTAACTAATATTAAAATTAATACATTTTATGAACATAATACCCATAACAGTATCAAAACTGGTCAAAATGATGTATAAAATTGCAACATTGCATCATCGACATTGGCATCTTCCAGGAAACTGATACAATTTCCGAAACCAACGTTATGCATCAATGAGTTAGAGGTTTTTTAGCATCCTTATCTGGTATAAATGTCTAAACCGAATCCTATTGTGAAAATATTGCACTAACAAATACAAGTACGAAATCTAGCCATTAATTTTATTTCGATGTGAAAATTATCTAGAAGAACAAAACAGTTCTAAAATATCTATTGCACAATGTTAGTCAGGAAACGTTTAATAATGAAGAGACTTTTAAAATAAACCGGTTCCACGAAGCATCCTGGAGAGATCCCGCTATAACAAGCAGCATAAAACAATTCATAAGTATTACTATTAAACGCTGTCTAGGGAACGATAATACTAAAACTATAAAGGCGAAATAGCCCTTTGAAATTAATTCTATTCAGATTCTCATCTTACATTCGCATATTGGTTTCTTCAAGCGCATACGCAAACAAGCTGTAAATAACGGTCCGCCGTCAAACTTGAGTATTTGATTGTAAATCAAATGTTTCTCAGTTTTACTGAGAAACATTTTAATATAAGTATATAATGTATACAGCGTGTTCGATCAGATATTTTGATAATCTTTGAATGAAGTATTGTAGCGTTAAGTATTTCTTTATCAGTACATATACAATTGGTATTATTTTTCTAATTTTATGTTTCACAGCAATGATGATATCAATACCGTATATTATTATTTTAACATTTTACATAAAATTATTAAACGAATTGAAATTTACAGCTTAAGCCGAAACTCAGTCATCATCATACGATCTCTTATTTTTATTTATATCTTATAAGTTCAGTTCAATATTAATACGATGTGTTGCTTCTATTTCCGTAACACTAACATACACTTTTTTAGCCAACTGCCGACGGAGGATAAAATTTTTATTTTACTTTTTAGGTTTTATGAAATATTTCATAAGTTCGAACAAGCAATGTCTGCTAGTAAAGCAGAGTTTTAAAATTAGCAAAACGAGAACAAGATATTCTACACATATCACTTATCGTTCTAGTTTGAAGAAGAACAAGTCTAATAAACTCCTGACTAATAAATTGAACGAAACTCCTAGACGGGCGGACGACAATATGAATATATAAAGTGCACGAGACCGGCCCCGTCCAACATGTGCCGTCTAAAAATAAGCGTCGATAAGTCTGCTTTGTTTGCTTGCATAACTTATATGTTTAAACGGTTTTCACTGGAAACTATTTTGTTGGTGTAGTAAACATTATTTCTCGGTTCATAATGTTTTTGCAATATTGCTTTAGCTAGTAGTATATACGTTCGGCGGTTATGTATATTAATACGCACCTTTAGTTTTACTAGGGGAAATCCGGTGCTGTTCGTGTATGTAGTTTTATTTGGAAGTACTGAATTTCAAGGTTTGTTTATTTTTATTACTGTAGATATTTTATTATTTAACTGTTTATTACGTTTTTTATATCACATAATTCTGCCACATGGCAACTGAACAAGATTATTTTAATTATTCGCATTTGCATATTTATCAAGCCCATTCATCTTCGACGATATAAAAAATAAAAATCTGCAGCGGTATTTGGAATGCCTTAATTCAATATACAGTTCTTATCGTTCGTGGTTTCTGCTTTCTCTCCTTCGTTTTGTTGGACTTTAGACAAGCCTGTACTAGTTTCCATTTTAGCATCAAGTATCTAATCTCCATTTTTTAACTTTAGCTCATGTTTAGGAACAGGTGTGTGGAGAAATTTCTTGTTGTAATCTCTATCAAATGCCTGATTCCATCCGTATTAATTTTATGCAAATTGTTTTGAACAACACCATGATTTTTTTACTTGAATTGAAATTGAAAAAACAATGGAACAATTGCTTGCATAAGTTATCTTACAGATTTCATATATAAAATCTATATCTAATCTGGTGAGGGATTTCTGGCTCATCTTCAAACGGTACGCAGCAGTTTCAAGTAAACAAGTTCGAGTAAATAAGAACAAGCTAATACGAGGCTGCATTCATGAATCCGCAGGATCGAGACGCCGCCGCGCCTGTAACCAGTGACAATCACCTATGTAGCTAGTGGATTTATAATTTTAAGCTAAGAACTTGAATGCATCAATCAATAAATATATGAGTTTTATTATCTAATCATTAATGAGTACAAAATTGTTAAAGGAAAGAAATAAACTAAGGCTTCCTTCGGGCAATTTAACGGCATTACGTGTGAAATCGACTGATACCATATGCAATAATACATAATCACCATTTCCTCACTTAACGCTGCACACTTATCTATCAGTAGGTTTGATTTCATATAGTTTTAAAGTCACACCAAGAACTTATAAAAATTCCAAGTTCTCATGGCTCAATCATGAATATCTTTGGAATACGAGGACATTAAAACCTGCGGGTTTTCAATTATTAATTCTCATACAATCAGTGGCATACTCTGCGTTCATGCTGAGATTTCCGTGCAGAAATATTTGCAATAACAAAGCAGTTAGTCGAGCAAAGGTTAACTGAATACGCCACGGTCGAAGCAACAATATAATTGGTGTTCCCAAGATGACAGCCGACGACAATCATGCAATAAAAACCTGAGATGAACGTAGCGGCCTATGAAGTACTCCCTATTACGCGCAACGTGAATGAGACTATTTTACGTCGCGAACTAAGTGATTGAGAAGAGGTTAGATATAATTGTGTTCATTGTTCTGTCTAGACCTTTCTGAATATATGAATACAGAAAAGCACTGATGAATCCCCATCAAGGAATAACTCTGTCGTTTTTCTAAAAATCTTTATCATTGCAATGAAGACCCAGGACGAAGTGAATATCTTATACGCTATACTCAGATTATTCCGAATAAGCTTACGAACTGTTGAATTTTTGTTAAAATCAGATGTTATTTCTTTTTAATGTTTAAAAGACAAAAACGCCGATGCCGAACCCAGTATGAGTTTGAATATGTTTCGTGTCGTGGTAGTTAGTCACACCTGACACTATACCTTTTATAGGGTTAAATCTGTGCGAACCGTAATATCGCTATTAAAATAAATTCTTCGCATTTATGTCTGGATTAACATTAATATAAACGAATATTTTTATTTCTGAATTTGAAATTAACTGCAGCACCAGTATTGACCTCAGAACATCAACAAGTCAATGTCATTACCTTTTAATCGCGTACACATCACGTCTAGTCACTTCTGTACTTTAAGGTGCCCTATCTATTTCCTATAGGTATTCTATAATAGAATTCCTTAATCACTCTTAACTTTTACGATGATGATTACCAGCAAACGATCATTTTCTAAGACATCAAGCCTTTCTTGCTCCTAATTGTGAGGAAGCTATATCATCAAATCATTCCGTTACAATAGGTACACCGGTTAAACTATCGCAAAGATCCTTCAAGTCTTGACTGATGGCTGTATTGTCAGGCTAACAATGGACAGGCCGTTCGTTCCACTGGTCGAGACATACGAAACATCATTGCTTTGTTTGATTCGCATTCGTGTTTTTCAAGTAGTGCTGCGAAACATGGAGAACCTTTTAGATGAGCCCCTTTTGTTTTAACTTTCACTAAGCTTTAACATATTCTATGCATTTTAGAATTTTGAGCTAGGCTTTCTCCTTAAAACAGGTTAGTAAAAAGATTTTCAAATAATTTAAATCGTTAAAAAGTCTACGAATGGTGTCATATTTATCAGTTTGACTACAATTACTACTCCATTAATCGTGGTAAATCTGTTATTTTTTTGACTTATCATAATCTAATACACGTTTTCAATACTTAATATTCGTTATAAAATATTTTTTCTACATAATAGGTATCTACAAGTTCACAAAATCACTTTCGTTAATAAGTTACAGTGTGATCATTAAAACCGTGACACTTCCAAACAGCATTTACGCTATAAAGTTTTGATACCAGCTTTGTATCTTCAATTCATTTGCTTTCGACATCAAGGCTTCTGTTACAACTGTTTGCGGTTTACTGTTCATACACTTGTATCCTATGATCTAGAAATATCTAGCCCTTGTTATGAAACCTAGCCGACCGTTGGTCACGTTTGCTGGTAGCTATTTATTTTAGACCGTTGTTTGTGTAACGGACATAACATACTTAGTGAAGTCATTATATCGGAAATCTTTGAAACGGTTACATGTGGAAAACTAGGTAACAATTTTGCTGTCACGTCGTTGCAAATAAAACATTTTTCCGTATCAATGATTTCTGTTATTACTCTGATTATTTTTATTGTAACTGTGTCCTTGGAATATTATTATAGTTATGTAGGTTTGTTGTGTACTACGACTTGATAATATCGAGTTGGCAGGTTGTGCATAGTTTAGAGAGAGAAAGTCTGACGTTGCGTGTCGAATAGATGCAGATCAATAAGCTCAGATCAAAGTAGACGAGATTGACCGCTGACGAAATACAGATGCTAAATGCATCGAACGTTAAAAGTAAAGTAAAAAGTAAACTATAGTTAAATTCGTCTTTAGAAATGTTGCGTACATAGTCATTGGGATTACCATATCTCTTATCTTTCTGAGATAAAATCGAAACATTCAGCTTCATACATTTTCATAAATATGTTGAAATAATGGCCACGTACGTGCCCTGTCTCATAACCGCAATATAATTTCTTTTGTTAAGAAAATCAGGCTCATAAAATCGAACGGGAAAAGCGCCAAAGTTATTAAGTTTAGGATAAAGTAGAGTCTCAAAAGCTTCATTGAGTTTGTACAGATTACATACACAAAGTAGTCTTATGACCTGATTACTAAATACAGGTTCAGTAATAGGTTTGTAACATTGCATCGTGAATAGGCGGAAGATTTGCAACGAAGCCAAATAATTATCAACAACACTAAAACATTTATAGAATAGTAAAAATACAGTTGTAAATAATGATTGTCACTGAGTAAGTAGATTACGTGTGCGTAATGGGATTTGCTCATATATTGAGAATGATCGAAACAAGACTAGCAAATGTGAGGAAGAATCAACGGAAAGGCTACTTATAGCGTTGTATAAAATCAAGTACCAAGAAGACTCCGCACTTGACGCCCTTAAAGATGTTGTCGTTTTCGAACTCGAAGAAACAAACGAAACAATCCTCCAACCCAATGAATTTGAAGATTAAAAAAAATGTAATATTGGCAATGTTCCGAGTTTGTGCTCCACGTAACGCACTAGATTAGCTGTCAAGTGTTCCCGTTTGATATTTAGAACATGGATCAAACAAATTTTATCGGCGCGCTCTGGAGAGGACTTGATTTCTGGAGTAGTAGCGCTGGATTTGCAAGGTTGTTACCAATGGAACAACTCAACTACCAAGCACCGGGTATAGCAAGAGAAGAATTGTGTGTGATACTTGTAGGCAGTAAATCTACCTGCATCTGCTTGCTGAAGACAATGTTTCTCAGTAATTATAAACTAGGTCTGGCATTTAAGCAGCGAGTGAATCTAGGCAAGCGTGATTCATCGCAGCTAAACATCAAGTATCAAACGCAAGCGTATCCGATATATTAAATAACCCTGTCTTTGCTATCACGCGTAAACGGGTAAAAATTATACACTAGTCTGATTCTTAGTTTCCTACATCGCCAGTCTATCTATTAAATCGTTTTGATTAAGAGCAAGAATTCTTGCAGCTGTTTTTGAGGGAACCCCATGTTTACCAGTAGATATTTACAAATACGATTACGAGGTGAAATCATACAAGGAACAATAGCGAGGCACATTGACCTGTGCTAATTCGGTAAGTGTCATAATTACTCGTAATCTGTTCATGAAACGTCCAAAATTGTGTGATAATGTAGTACTCGTAATTTACTCGCTTGTTGTAAAGTTTTATAATATATTATTTATAGTTGACGATGTTGATTTATTTGTTATCGATTTTATTTGCCCAAAGTAAACCTTGGGAACAGGCTTGGGAATAGACATTGAGGATTTATTTTAGAAGTCAAGCTTCTAAAATTGTGATTCTAAACAGGATTTACCTTTGAAGTCACAATGTGGTAAATGCCACCCATTTCTTCTGAATAATCCATTATCTTTTTCCAACGATACCTAAACTTCATGAAAGTTCAGTTATTCTCAGGAAATAACATTTGGTAACCATATAACCCAATTTTCAGCCAGCCAGTTTAGCACAGTAACGAATCCCACATTCCCGAAATATGTATTCGTAACTGGTAGCGCCGCATTTATGCACATTATACACTAACACATACACGCTAACGATGTCATTGGCTCACACAACCAGGGAGATTTTACGTCACGATGCGTAGCAACAAACAATTGGGTCGCCGGCTCACGCACACTATTGTAACCGTGGTTATGTATACGATATTGCAGTAAGTGCATCAGAATTGCTTGTTCGCTGTCATCGTGATGTGTCTATTTCTGAGATATTTAGCTAAGATAAAACATAAACAAATGAGTCAGTTCACAATGAGTTGTTTTACTTCTTGCTCTTAAACTGCAAACGATAAGAGTTAGGTAGATTTGAATAGTGTATTTTTTGCAGATTATCTTAAAAAAATTCCTAATGCATCATCTCATAAAGATACATGGGTACATATTAGCTGTTAACAAGGTTTGAAATTATTTGTATTTGTATATTTGCTTTCCTCCGTCTTACCTAACACATACATAATCTCAGAATCATTCACAATCTAAGTTTGTCCACGTGATTCAAAGGTTTTGCCCCAGTCGCGTGCATCCATATCTAAACGTGTGATGCATGAACCGGTCGACCTTGCTGCTATGGGTGTCTTAATTGTATGTAATTTAGTACACAATGTATCCAATGTACTTGTATACTGGACCTGCCCAAACGGCCTTTTAATAGTGCCATATCACTTTCCAGTTGCGTTTTATTGTATTGCTGTCATGTGAGATCAGAAATCACAGTATGACGAAGGAGGCCAATTTTTAACTGCCACGAGAGTTATTTTTCGTTCTTAGCAAATACAGGCACGAACGTGTGATATTTTTGTAATGCAAGGCTCCCTACGATGACAATCCGACCCTACGTCGACCTGAGGGTTGCAGAGGTCAGATGCAGTCATAAAATCTGATCGTAAAATCGTTGATGAGCGTAGGATCGAAACTGTTTATTTATCCTTGCAATATAGCAGGAACATGTTAAGTGGAGGAGATTTCAAACAATCTTACAAAACATGTTGTATAGCCGGCACCAAAGAGTCTGTTTAATAAGCGCTGAATAGACGTCTTATCGTGACTTAGACAGACAGAATACTCACAAATGTCCGTCTCCTTGACGGTTTACGGCTCTTAACGATCCAAAGCAGGATCCATATATCTTTGTGTTATGTTACTTTATAGCAGTACCGTAATGAAATACAATTCATTCATATGGATACTATCACGTCCATAATACCTAACGGGTTGAGCAGTTACCGGTACTAATTCGCTAGTTGAAACAAGGTTTTGCATAGATATGATGGGTTAGAGGTTACTAGAATTGCATAATGTGTATATGTTCTGTGAATTGATCACTAATTGCCAGTGTCTAACAGTAACCCTTTTCATTGGACGACTGGCTTTCTGATCCACAACCAGTCTGCTCAGCGTGGTGCCTATTTCCCTTAATGTGATGTTAAAGGGTCCATTAGATTGGAGCCATTTGAAATCTGTCCTCCATTTTCCTTTACTCTCAAAGCCTTCTAGAAGCAATCTCTATCACACTATACCTATCTTATAAATTAAACAAACAACAACATTCATTTCTGGATATAGATATTGTAACATGGTCCTGCGTAGCCGGCCATTCACCTGCAGTTGGATGCCGTAAGCAGTCGGGTGACCTTCATACCGATGCAATTCATTCAAATTCTTATTGAATCTACTTAAGTCGCATACTGATCCAAGAATGCTCAAGTAAATAAGATAAACTTTTGTAAGTAAAAACAAGGGAGAGAAGATGAATAAGAATAGAATGGATTCATAATATTAAGTTAGCAAATTAACACGTTGAAAAATGATGAGAGGTATGGTTGGGTCAAAACAGTCTGCCATTTGAATTATATCCTTTAACGGCATCGCTCCTCAACTTAATCTGCGACCTCAGTTTAACGTATATTGATGAATGAGACACCGAATAAAATGTGTGTACTATGGAGCCTTTGCACACAAAACTTATTTTTTCCTTTACCGTGGACTTTGAGAATATGACGAGACACATTTAGCAGTGTATTAACGATAATATTTTCAATCAGAAGCATAACTCATAATCGAAATTATCAGATTGACGTTACAGACATACATTAGCTGCTATATTTATAACTAGTTCTTACCCGTGTAATTGCCGGGCGCTAAAGATAAATGTGATTGTAAACACTGGTTATAATAAAAGCAAATTGGTAATAAGATCCAGACACAAGGACGAGAGCAACGAGGCCGCTCTCTATACCAGTGATACTAGCATAGAACAGGTAAATAAAACAGATAAATAAAATAAGCAAATAACAGTAGATGCAGTCGAAGACGGTCTCATCGGAGGCGATAGTATAGAAAAGAAAAAAGAAAGAAATCATTCTTTAAAGAACTAGCTGTTGCCCGCGACTTCATCTGCGTGTATTTTGTATTATTTTATTATCTAACTAGCGACCCGTCCCGGCATCGCGCGGGTGCAATTTACTAATGGAGAAAATCAAAAATTTCATACAAAAATACCATCCAAATTTCTGACGTTTCCGGTGGATTTTCCATTAATTTTCTTACATAAAAACCTTGTCTTGACAATTACAAACACAACAAAAAAAGAATTATCCAAATTTTCAAGTTTTGCGCTTAGCAACACATTCGACGATTCATTTTTATCTATACATATAAATAAAATTGGAGTGTCTGTTTGTAATATTGAAATAACCGTTTTTTACTACATGCATATGAATATATATACGGTACATACACCAAAATAACATTTTTTACAATTATTGTCTGTCTGTCTGTCTGTCTGTTCGTATAGGCTAATCTCTGAAATGGCTGGACCGATTTTGACGGGACTTTTATTGGCAGGTAGCTGATGTAATAAGGAGTAACTTAGGCTACTTTTATTTTAGAAAAAAATCTTTTATTTTAGAAAAAAATAGGGTTAAGTGCATTTGGTCTCACTAAAAAATACATTGTTAAGTTCCGACATCCACGCGAACGAAGTCGCGGGCACAGCTAGTTTATATATAAGATTAGCGTTTTCACGTAACACTAAAAACAAGCGTATCTCCTACTCCAGGTCTCAAACTAAATATTTGTAAAATTTGATGACTATCGGATCAATGTTTAAGTCGTGACGAGGAAACAAACATACAGACAGAGTTACTTTTTATAATACTGTGGAAAGATCTGATGAATCAGGAGACGTTAATAATACCACAGTTCTAGAATCTAGGTTACAATCTTGGTTTGATGATATTGATCTTATAAAAGGAACTAAATATTGAAACGAATACTGACGCAGACATTTAACAATTAATGCACCGGCCTTAGATGACAATATGACATTAAACTAAACGGCGTATACAACGACCCATTAGTTACAGAATACGAAACTAGGATAGCCTGCGCAATGCCATGTAAATGTGGAAACACTGATTAATTTTACGACCAACAAACAGCCAATGTGATTACTTAACAATACGAAACTATTTTTGTATTTCATATTAACTGAGCATTGACCAGGAATTTGACTTTCCTGGGGTTTTTTCCTCATTAATAACAGCCTGTATCCGTCAATGAAACAGTTCTGACTGTATTATTATATATATAGTATTATATATTACGTAAATCAAGAATTTTCTCTTTATACAATTAGGTAGTAGGTAGGTACCTACTATTTTCTTAATAGGTATTAATAAAATATCTTATTCAGAAAAGAGGTTTTTTAAATTATTTTATGTCACACAAAACTACGGGTTGGAATTTCACTCAATATATCAGAAAAAAATCTATAGAACCTCATAATCCGCTATAAAAAGGTGGAAACTATTGGGACCGCTACAAAAGATAGTTAGTATAGGCATTACCTTTATCGGCACATTTGCAATAGCAATTGAATTATAATAGAAACCGCAGTATAATGTTGTTAGTACACTAGGGGATATTGACTGTACTGATAATCCTTTACTGACTCCTGCTTAGAACTTTTCTTATGAAAAGCAACCTTATTCGTAATCCAGACAAGATGCTTTTCTATTAACTGTCATGTTTTCCTCCCTTACGGAATGCAGAATGAAATAATGAAATTCCATTTTCAAGCAGTAATATTTTAAAGCCTAATAAACTCAGCCGGTGACTAGCAAATGTACGGTGCTGTCTCATTTGAAACTGCTTTAAACAGGAGAAGTATAGATATGTCTTGTGCAGTTATAGGTCGTTGTGACACAGCGATACAAATATTTCTTGAGAAAAAAAAAGATGATACCATGCTGAACTAAAACCTTACATTACCTGTCAATAGCTATTAAGATGAAGCACTAAAACAAGAATTCGGAGGAATGGAATGTAAAAGTAATTACAATATAACGATGTAATAGTATTCATTGCGACAGAAGCAAGGTGCAACAAGATACTAGACGGCTCATGTTTGCATCACGCATCCCTACAAATGCAATACCCAATGTACGATATACAAAGAACACTAGCTTAGTAACAAATAACAATTTTATGAATAGTTTCGCTAGTAAAACAAGTCTAGGAAAGTGGGAGCTACTTCAAGCTAAATTCATATCAAATGTTGCTCAATCCGTATGAAATGCATTATTTTGTCTTTGTTTTTTAATTACTCATTAGTCCTAGGTTCGATTCCCGGGTCGAGCAAAGTGTTATTGGGTTTTATCCGCTTTGAACTTTTTGTGCCATTTTTATTTTTTATTCGAAAAACCTTTATAATTCATATTATATTACCTCATTATGTGAGTAACGTTTTAATAAGTTTGTATTTTTCTTATATAATGCATGTTAATTTAAGAAGAAAAAAGAGTTTTTATAAAGCAGCTTCATTTAAAGCATTACACTCTTTTTCAGGATGTTGATTTCGGAATGACACTAAACTGCCTTAAATGTCTTCTTCCTAGCGTTTTCCCGGTCTATTACTAGCTTCCGCTTTGCTAAAAGAATTGGTCATGCTCTGAACAGCGTCCACGTCTGTCGTGTCTGTCTTCATCTGTTAGGTATTTGAAGAGTTTCTGGTTCCACGCGGATCAACTTCCGTATGTCCTCGAAACCTTTTATCAAACTAGGTTTTCGCATCATCCATGTTAACAACATATATATTGTATAATCTAGTAATGTATCACCTACTATTTTCTACAAAACATGTTAGCCTTTCGTGATTTGTGACGACCTAAAAGTCTAAGCCTAAGAAAGGATAAGTGGCACTTACATTACCATGTTACTTTGTAGAATACACGGAGGCCTCGATACACAATGTGGACACAGACACAGCTAGGCTGATGCAAAAACATGACCCTGATTGAAATGCAGATCAGCCAACGCACTTATTACGATCTTGACTTTCACAATCAAGTTCAACCCGTTCATTAAAAATCGTTGACCAGTGCGGAAACCTGTCAGTGACTGCGAATACTGCAAAACTGCATTATGCAATCTCAGTTTTTTCATTCAGTGATTTCTGTCTGAGGGAGGGCAAACTGTGTGCTTAAAATTGTTCAATATAAAAGTGCCTCGGTTTCCCGTTTTCGATTGGAATACATACAAATCATTAACAGTAGTTGATGCACAATTACATGGAGATTCCAAAGGACTCGGTTGTGTAGTGACGGCAACATATTTTTGTCTAACCATCTCATTCCATACACCATACAAAACTTCAATACTGACGTCAGTTGTCATGTTACGTGCGTCGTTTCTGTGAACTAGATCGAGATGTCCAGTGACACTAGGCTATTTCGAGCTTATTGTTGAAGCTGACTGTTATTCAGGACTGACGGATCACGAAGCATGAATTTACAAACGTTCGGAATATATTTTCACCTTTGTATCCAGATATTATTTGTAGTAAACCCCACCAGGGCTTCTTGAGACAGGCTCGACCTAGTTTGGAGGCTTCAAGCGAAACATTTTAAATTTTTGTTGCGTTATTTATTAATTTAAATTGTTTTTGGTAATACCGTATTATTTCGTTGAGAGAAAAGAAGGCCAAAATCGAGAGATCTTGAGTTTGTTTGAGTAAAGGCCTGGACATTCTAACTCCAATTCTAATTAACTTATCACACAAGCGACGTACCATAGTGGACCTATTTTAGCTGATGTGATAATGATTCAGAGGACGTTAAAATGTGTCCATAATCGGCAACATAAAATATAAGATGTAGACTTGTTTGTATATGGAGGTCAGCCACACTATAGTAAGCTTTACGATAACTGTCTCAATTTTACCGATTTTAGTCAGGGTGTCCATTGGTGCTACAGTACTTACAGTACTACAGATTTTTTGGTATAAAAAACCTATTTATATTAAGTAATTACAAGTTTTAAAGACCTAAAATACTTGTATCGTTCAGTTTCACCTCACTCGTCAGGCTGCATTAAAATGGAAAAGAAGTAGCTTTTGAATTTAAAATGATTTATTCAGGGCTTCAATTTCAGAGACATCAATGAACATTTTAATCTATTCATCAGAAATAGAGTTGCGCCGGGTTTAATTACACTGTGAAGGGCATCTAGGGAATAGAGGAGCGCACAATTTATTTGAATGGAACGCTGCCTAGACGATAAAGCAGATTTATATATATTTTTTTTTAACTATTGTCTTGGGGACAAAATTAAACAAGATTGAATGTTCATATTTTTCAGTACACTCACTAATTTAATATATGCATTTTAAATGATGTAATTCTCTATACGGTGACAGATATTTAAATCGGTAGGACTGATTAAACCAGGGTGTATTTGCTTTTGCGTCCTTCTTTTTTAAACTTAGGTACTCGTTCAAATATTTTAAAAATATTTTTCGAAGGGATCATGTGTGCTCATGTCTATCAGTTGTAGACTATCGTGAAAGGACTGTAGTTATACTACCTATGACCTAAAAAATACCACATTTCGAAATATGATAATGTGTAGAGTAACGTGTTCCCGGAAATGGAGTAAAATAATATAGTGCAACATATTTCCCAACGCAATGCAACTAAGTTGTACAATACAAACGATACATAATTACACAGGGTGGAAATGGAAACGATAAATGTTTGGAGGTTATTATCTTGTTATTAAAGATATCAAAAAACATGAAGCTGATAAAATTGTTTACAAAAATATATTACTTAATGAAGTTAATATTTTTTTTCCTGCTTTCGTACATTTTTAACCAGCAATTATTTCCTTATTTGAAAGCTTTATACTGATGAGGAAACAACGTTTATAGTGAACAAATCACATCATACAAAATCCACTCGATATGTCTTAAAATTAGATTTTATTGCTTTCCTGTAATTTTACACTGATTATACTTTACTGGAAACTGATTAACAAAGACCAGTTGTCGAACTGTTCACATACAACGCTCCAATAAATATGTCGAAACAAACCCTTCAGTACGACCTGTATACTTATTCACCCGTGAAGTACAACCAAAGTTTGTCAATATATTCCGAACTACAATGACGCTTTTAAATTCATTCAGTTGCAAGTTGTATCTCATTTATGTGGATTGGGAATGAATCAATAATGGGAGGACGCAAAAAGAGCATATTGCAGAACCTGAAGTACAAGCCATCCAATTCATAACGACGAATTGTAATACACCTTGTATAATCAAGCAAGAAACTTTTCTATATAGGGTAATAAAAAATTCATTAATTGAAGGTGTCCCCAAGGGTAGCTAGGCAGTATTTCGATTTGACTGAAACTCATCACACTTATTACGGTCAATGGAACTTGTTGTCCGCTCGGTTATTACTGAACGACAAAGTACATCCTAACCGTACTAGTCTGGAAAACGCTAAGATGATTACGAGGAAATGGATTATTGTAGGAGTCTTCGACGACCTGCTCCTCTGCACACACTATTATCATCTTCAATCCAGCTATTACTGATAACGGTCGCTCTCAAGGAGGCCATTACAAATAATTATTCAGTGAACTTCATACAACTTCCTCTACTCAAAGGAACGAGCATGAATGCAGTTATCCGTGAGATCCATTTATCGTGGTGCAAAAAATTTGCGATAATCAATCTACGATAAGCATCAACAAAATATTTCTGATAACACAAACGATAAGCTACTCGCTTTCGATAGATTAGCTGCGATAAGTCTATTAAAGTATCAAAGTCAATCACGCACGACTTTACAAGGCATCCCACCCAGAAGCTGCAGATGTGATAAATGACTATAAATGTTCAAACAAACGTTCCTCAACGAAACTCTAGCAATTAAAAATAATCTTATAGGTATAAGATTCACATACACTAAAAACAAATCGAGTGCGACAGGCGAAAATAGAAAGCAATGGACGGAAGATGTGTGTCGCGACTCCGGCGCAGGTGGACGCGAGGGTGGGGGCAGGCGAGACGAAGACGGCAATATACACGGAACTAATTTTACGCAAAAAGAAAAGGGACAGGGCGGACCGGCCAGTTTAACAACATCCACACATAGCAACATCTGGCTTTCGAAGCAACTAGAGAAATGTTATATTGATGGTCCGAGCAATTAGAAACACGATAACTTTTGACTTGAAATAACATTCTTAGAAACACTGTGAAATAGTGACGGACTTGGTGGTTACAAATCCATAGAACATACGGGCTGTATGCGATAACAGCTAAACAAACAAGACAAGGACGCAACATTGATTATAAAATGAAGCTAATGGCTTACAAGCTGCAAATATTATCTCAGCTGACGCACGTATAATTTAAACAATCGGATCGAAATGTACGCATGGTGTGTGAAAACTAAATTAACAACGCAGTTTCGTCATCTCTGTAGGCGGGTGATCACGCTTTTGCTTCCATGACATTTGGCGCATAGCTGAGCGAGGCAAAGGCAACGTTCCGGGGATGCCTCGGGCTCGACTCTTTGGACGTTCACTCGCCGCATTCCAACAAAACAGACATCGCGTTGCGAAAATTTGAAACAATCTTGAGTAAACAGTGTTGTTTTACGATCTGAGAATGCAAGTAGAAATTGCTGTTTATTTTTCTTAAAATCAACTCTCAACAACAAAAAGTGGTTGTTATACGGATAATGATAATAAATCTTCAATCAAAATAGAACACTAATACTTGAATTTGTCTGTTTTTAAAGGAAAAACGAATAATTTGATTACAGTAACGTTAATTCATAAAGCAACGTAAGGCGCAACGATAGATTTTCATTGTCTCTACTTTACCCTGCTTAAAGAGTCAAAACTGATAAACGTCCACAATAACCGATTGTGTCGCTTCAAAAAGTCAACGACACAGCTGATAAAGGTTGGAACAAAACTTAATAGAACATCATTTATAAATAATACGAACAGTAGTCATAAAGTCATAACTCATAACCCTGTAAACGAGTTAGAGGCTGTTATGAAAAAAAAAAATATCTTCAGTTAAGTTTAATCTTGACCTCATTTTTCTTCTATAGCGAGCGAATACGTCAACCGAAATGCGCCGTCTTTAGAGCTCTATTAAAATTATATGCTACGATCCCAATTCCAATTTTATGAGGATGAATGTTGTGGTTAAGGCTACTAAAGAAATTATATACAGTGTTATAATTTCTTCATTGGTTTTTAAAAAGCTGACCTTGCAATATTCGGTCCTCAATTTGGTAATGATGTTAGTGAATTGGTGTTCTTGCAGCTTAAAGCATCAATGTTTAGTCATAAGATTGAAGCTATTACCCTTTCCCTATATTCGTTACGATAGGAAGTGATGTTCTATTTCTAGACGACCACACATTAACCGAAGCATTTTCTTTTCCATAAAGGAAACGACTGCTGTGACACACGCATACAAACAAATCTTTTAATAATTTCATGTGTCTAGCTAGCAAAGCTGACAGACCACAAATTAATTTCCCTGGACAACTCTCAGATTTCGCTCATTAAAATTCAAATGAGCACGTGAGTCAAATTACCATGGAAAATTAGATATACGATTTCAGAGCAAGTGAATCAGATTAGTACAGTAGTAGCAAATATAGCCCAAATATTTAGCGGCTGTGACGACCTTGTTTTCATTTTCGTTCACCATCGCTCTAAACCGTCACGCTCATTGGGCGATACAAATATAAATAACACAATGAAGTAAAATTATGTAAAATACGCCCAAAATATTGGTGACTCATCTTGAATTATAACATGAGTTGCTCCTGATTTAAAAATATTTCGTGGTTTACTTTTATTTTTACTTCTTAAAGAACAGTCTTTACAAGCATGGCAAAATTTCGAAAAGATAATAAATATGCACATATTTATGAAACGTTCATGTTAATCCTAATAATTTCAAAGAGATTAACATCTGTAGGTTCTTCTTCATATTTCATATATTTACGGTTAGCGCAATGAAATAACATGACGAAAGTGGAGCGCTGTTTCATTGCTGACGGTAACTTAAAATAGGCGAGGGACGTCGTAAAACCTATGATATTGGACGTTTACTTATCATTTTTGATATAAAACACGAGGTTAAAGATATAAAGCAGACAATTTGCAATGTACTAATAAATTTTTGAAGATGAAACAGTGAAGACACCAAACATATTTAATTGAGCATGTAATTCGTAAGGCGTGTAGCTATCGAGACCGGATTCCACCGATCGGATCGTATAGAATGCATTGGAAAACGCATTATGTATGTAAGTGTACACAAATGGTACAAAACTTGCTTGGGTAGAGCAAGCGCCGTGTTGACTTTAACATAGACAGGTTCCACGGCGCGCTTTTTGTTCAACAGGCTATAGCAATATCAATAAACTCGTTTATCTTGTGAAAGATAGCTCTCCTTTAACGGCGTTAGACTCATTAGAAAGGTATATTCAATCGATTTTAGTGTGTTGACTATAAAAGACTTGAATATTGACTTTGACTATGGTAATGAACATTAGACTTAAAATATTACTGAAATGATGTCACCATTATTCATTATACAAATTAATAAATCAATACATAATAAGACGTCAACAAAAATGATTGCCAAATATGTGCTTACACATGCCCATATAAATCACAACTAAGTATTAATGGGCTGTGCTTTAGCGCCAAAACACAATTCAATTAATGACGCATAACGATCGTGTTACACTTGTTGCGCCGTCTAAACATTACAATGAGTTACTAATTACTGCGCTGCTGACAATCGAGGCACGTGCATTCCATGACGACACGATTTGCTAAGCTGCTCAAATAAATATTGTAATACATAAGTATACGACGACTTTAAAGGTCCAGCGACATCGGTAGACAATAAAACGGCGCCAGAATTGAATGACACGTGCCAAAAAGAAGTTCGCATGCCATCGGACACAGAATCCAGCTTACTAGACGGGAATAGTCACACCCTGGCCTGGCGGCCGTCCATACGCGAAGCCGCTCTAACATGTCCTAACTCTACCGACGCCTTATTGCAATTTTCAATCTTACTCGCAAGTATTTAGGTAGCTTTTACTATGAACTGTTTGTGGATATAGGTCGGGACGCTGATCACGGGACGGATATAAGTTGCGTCTGCGCCGGTTCTTACGTAATTTTTGGTTGACGATGAACTCAATACGTCACAACGGTGTTTCCGGAAGACGGATGGCCGAATTTGTGTGTCCCTATTGAAAACGAAATGTACAAAAGGTGCGGTTGAAGCGACCTTGTGAGCACGAATTGTGGTATTTATATTTAGACAGCACCATTAGATGGAGTCCATTAGTTTGATGTATTGGCTGTTTTCACGGCACTTGAACTTCACGTGAAGCGTTTGATTAAAGAAAGCATCGTTGTGGTTCAAATCGGTCTAGGTGTTTATAGATAAACATTGCACGGCAATCAAAACGTATGAAAGCCATCCTTCGGGTAAACGGGCAGGCGGAATATTATATTTTCTTTGAAAACACAGCTAGATTTTATACTGCCCGCCAACGATGCCATGACATATTTCTTGGGAAATCATATATTTTACTGTTGACGCGCCTGGGTTTCGATTTTATAAATAAAAACTGAGTCAATATCAAACAGCTACGTATCGTTCATACAAATGAGTTTAGACACCGAAATGAATCTGTGACATATGAATTGGTTGTTATATTTTTAAGTAATTGTGTCGGTGCGGTAGAAGCCAATTAAGAAAGAGAGTTATAGCGGAAGCTTTTAGGATTTTAATGAGTCAAACTAACGACACATGAAGTTGTTGGAAAATGAAGGAACTTAAAAAAATATTTTGTCTTATAAAACAAGAAGGCGAAACATTTTTAAGGTTTTAATCAAAATATTTAGACGCAAGGTTTCATAACGTATTAGCACATGGCAGCTAAGAGTTACCTGATACTATGGCCTTTTTAGTCAGTGGAACTATCGTGATCGCTCTATTTGGAAGTGAGGACATGAGTGAACGAGACTTGGGTATTTAGCAAGTTACGATGAAATGACGAAACTTTACATTTTATATAATATATGTGAATAAGCATTTTTTTGGTATTGAAATAACTATTTTTTTTATCAGCGAAACCTTCAGATTCTTACTATAAACTAAACTCAACCCATTGCTGTTCCACTGCTGGGCAAGGGTCTCTTCTCAGAACGAGAAGGGGTTAGGCTTTAGTCCACCACGCTGGCCCAGTGCGGGTTGGCGGACTACACACACCGTCAAGAACTTTATGGAGCCCTCTCAGGTGTGCAGGTTTCCTCACGATGTTTTCCTTCACCGTAAGCGCAAGTGATAATCAAATTCTGATCCGCACATGATTCCGAAAAGTCAGAGGTGCGGGCCGGGTTCGAACTCAGACCCTCCTGCATGAAAGGCAAACGTTCAACCGCTAGGCTATCACTGCTTTAGGCTATCACTGCCTTGCCTTCTTACTAAAAAAACGCAAAATAGTATTCTGTAGAGTCCTTCGCTACTTAAAAAGAAAAGAGACAATTAGCTGTTGATTATACATTTTACATATGCATATTTCTGAGAAATCAATTTAGCAAATGTAAATCAAAACAAATTATTATCATAATCTCAAAAAAGAAAATAGACACCTACTGACGTAACCTCCACAGTCAAAAAAGGACTCTACCCAATAAAGCGTTGAACAAAAAGAGATAGAACACACTAGAATATGCTTCACATGTAGCGATTAAATTATTTACGTCAAAGCATTTACACCATCGATGGAGGTACGACGTAAAAAGTTGAAAATGTTGATATGAAGGATTCAGAATCGAGTCACGTAGCTGCATATGGCATATCAACGCCTAAGGACCTTGATCCTGAGCAAGGTTTAGTAATAATGACCATAAAAGAAAAGGCCGGGGGAAGGGATTCAACAGACGCCATTTAAGTTAGTGTTTAGTGTCATTTTGGCAGTGCGTGGGAATTAAGGCCGTTCACCTGTGGACCCTGACTAACACGAACGTATTTGGATCTTCTCCGAAAACAGTAAGTTGATCATTCTTGGTATGGGGACATACTTATCGATCATCACTGCGTCAAAACCATTAAATGTTTGTGGATTGTTTTCTAGGACATTTCTTCGAAGTTTTTTTGATGATGATATTCTTTAATGTATCTTTTTAAGTCATGTGTAGTAGATGGTGCTTAAGAATAAACATCTACAGAAGTATAAGTAAAATACGCTAGAGAATTAAACTTAGCAAATAAATTAAATATTAATAGCCAAGTTTCCTGTACCGAAGCAGAAATACATCGCAATAGTTATGATCGTTTAGACCCAAATGGCAGACTAAAACATAACACAGAAAACAATGAAGCAAATGTATGCAGCGATAGTGAATACGAACAAAGTGAAACACCCGAACGTAATAATATAGAAAAATGAAAAACAGACACAGATCAACAAATGGTGCGATAAGAAAGAGCAGATAGTGGTATCGGCAGTGAACAGCAATGTGCAAATACATGATGTCGGCAAATATTTAGTTGATCATACACGCGATGCTTTGCAAACGTATTTTTTGTGGCAGTTTCTTGTAGTTGCTGGTATGAATTACAAGTGAATATTAAAAAAGAAAGCTGTAGAACGATAAGCTGAAAAAACATCATCGACAAGATTGCCAATAGATTCGAAATCTAAGTATGTGTTCTCTAAATTCACTATTACAATTCTGAATCACGTAAACCTTTCAGAATTCAAGTCAATTAGATGTCTTTATTTTTAAGTCAAGGCCATACGAAGAAAGAAGAAAATATAAAACCAGATATCTCATAAATATATATCTTATTATGTTGTGACATGTCATTATTTGATTATAACATAATAAATATATAGGATATCGAAGATTTTCGTTGGATTGAATGCGAGCTATAGGAAATACTAGATCACAGTTATCAGAAGTAGATGAACACTTAATATTTTACAGAGTTGTGTCTGCAACGCGCTTAAGATTTGCAAATGTCCATTTATTGATAATCTTATATCTGGTAGCAAAGGTTATAGTAGTCAGAGCTGCGATTTATGTAAGGATTTTACTTGGAGATTTGCGGTATCTAGGCAATTTATACTAAGTCTTAATATTATTAGAGTTTACAGTTCAAAGAATGTGTTGCAAATTATAAAGATAATAGGTGTTTTTCAGGTCCAAGAACTTGTACTTAAATGACTTCGTGTAATGTGTGAAATCTCACCGCAATGAAAACAAAGCGAATTTATAATGTGACTATATTGATGTTTGTGCTAAAGACTGATAACGTATATCGATGAAACTAATTTGTGATATTGATAGTGTCAATTGTGTCAAAACTAAGCATTTGTAGAGGGTTATAAAAAGTGAACAGTTTAGAAAATATACACGAAAGGGTGAAACCGAAAAACCTATAGCAACACTAGTGTTTCACGTCAATACTGAATTGTATCATATTAAAATAAGACGTAGGTGTAACCACACTATTACTAAATGCGTAGGAAACGATAAAACACCGCGTATTTTTATAGACATTAATTATATTCATAATTATTATTGTTGCTGATTTAATAATATTGTCTTGCTCATATCTGCAAGGAAATCTGGTCATGAGTGAGCGAAAATATCATTAAATAAGATTGCAGTAGTTTCTTTAATTACTTACTTACGTAAAACCTTGTGATGGAAAAGAACGTCTCATTGAGATGTCAGTGTTATCTGATAAAATGACAAGGAAAAATGTATGTGCGATGATACTACGATACGTCAAACAAGTAAACACATAGAAAGAGGGCAAACTAAAAACGTTATTTTGTTCAAGAAATCTACAAGGTATAAAAGTTATGAATATAACCGTCACGAATGATCGTTACGAAGAGGAAGAATGTCGTGCATGATACACAGTTACGTAATAATGGCATTAAATCCAATCTGTTAGGACACGAGCCATCGTCACAGCCCAAATCCATCCAGGGATTTTCCTTAAGAACTATTTATTTTCCCGATCTGGGAACAGTAATGTTGGGCATATCTTTAATATTTACAATGTAAAAACGTTTAGTTCTTACTTACGCATTATTTACATGAAGATTATTTTGAGGACATACCTGTGAACAAAAAGATTAAAGAAGATATAAAGAAAGAATGGCACAAAGTCACATAGTAGTTAGGGAGGGACATTATTTTATTCTAGGTTCAGATTAAATTTTAGTGGACAGTTGAAAACGTTTAGTACATATTTTATCTTATGCACAATACAGACATAGAAATAACTAATTAACAAAAGGCTATGTAGAATTACGTATTGTAGATATTAATAATCACTTGATTCTTTTCAAACTCATCAACATCCAATCATCTTAAAATGCAACTAAACATAAAATATGCACAACTTGAACATGAAATACACATCAGCTTTTAGTAATCTTCATAAAACAAAGGTTTTATAATAAACATCTGTACTCGCACTATGCAAAGGTATGTGAGAAAAAATACGAACAGCTAATTTTCCTTGATGTATATCATCATTTAATGCTCTAATAAATTATTGAATCCAGAACAATACTCAACTGTCAATCGGAACAATCCATCGGGCATCTACTAAAGATTACAAAACAGAATAATCCAACGTCAGTAGGTCGTCTCGTTGAAAATGTCCACGCAAATACTGCGTCGCGAATTCAGTGTTACCACAAACACGCACCTGGGGCTACGTGCCGACTCGAGAAAGTACAAGTAAGAGAAGAAAGTGCGTGGACGCAAAAACAAGCGTCCGACTGTTGGATCGGAATCCAGCACAGACCACCGTGTGAACAAAATATTAGGATTGTTGAGAATGATATGGAAGAAACCATCTTTCATCTACAACATAGTGGAAACATGGGAATTTTTGATTCGAATCAACGACATTAGATTAAAAAATAAGACTATGTTCAGTATATGTTAGTAGCTTAGTAAGACATGTTTGTAAACTTGAGCTGTGAAGTGCTGTGGCCGTTTATTATTTACCTTGACACAAATAAGGTCCTAGTGATCGAAGAATGACAAAAACAACAATACAGAAAATGTTTCACTACGCAGGATTTGTTTAATTAGAACTTTCCAGATATCGATTTGAATATTGTATGAGCTTGGTATTTATGTTGTCCCTAAATCCGTATCGTCTGTTCGTGGCCTTCGAAGACCCTAACTTCGAGAAAAAGGAATTTCTAATAATCCCAAGGAAGAGCCGTATTAGAAAAGGAAGGATAAAGGAAATATAGGACACGAACTCAATGGAAGTTTTCCGGATGATACCTATTGAGTTTTGACTCCCGGATTCTTTAGATATTTTACCATTAATTTGCCGTTACTAGTTGCCTTTCCAAGTTGATGATTATGAGATGATTATATCTACATATCAAAAAAACTTATTCTTGCTTCTCACAAGATACTTCAAGTGATCACCAAGTCGTAAACAATATATTCTAGTTGTTTATTTTTCTAGAAAACTGCGATCCTCATAAAGTCGAGGAAAATGTTGAGGGTATTATGTAACGCTTTATGTTAATTTATAACACAACACTGAGACGAGCAGATAGTACTGGAAAATCGTTTAAAATAACTGTGCTAAAAATTCCAACTAAACTTCATAGTGCTTGAATAACATTTTGATCCAATGTTCGTATATTAAAGTCTAGATGTAAGAATATAAAAGGAATGCAGTTTGCTGAACAAGTAAGGTGTCACGATCAAATCATATGAATGTTTTATGAAGGTGAGCAAGATGTCTTTATGAATGCTTGCATGGTATATTACGGAAGCAGTAAAAGTACAAAACTCCATAAGTATTAACCACTCATTGACTATCTTTGCTTAAAATTAATACTTTTTTTTAAGTATTTTGAAAATCATCGATTGTTCTGTCAACCCGCGACACGGTTGGCGCAGTGGTTGAGCGACTGGCTGCTGCAATACGTGTCGCGAGTTCGATTCCCGCACGGAAAAAATATTTGTCTGATCTACAAATAGTTGTTTCAGCTCTAGGTGTATGTCCATGTGAATATTTGTGTTAGTAAACGCACCCACGATACAGGAATAATTCCTAGTCTTGGGCAACGTTTTTTAAACAAATATTTAAAAAACCCTGGATGAACCCTGGACTCAAGGATAGATAAACCTACATACAGAGGGAAAACAAATTTCCTAAAGCAATAAAACTCTGTGCTGTGACTGTATTTCCAGGTCGGATTCCAATCTCCACCTTTAATGTGTTAAATCTAAAATGTGTTTAATGGGATGAGTCAGACTTCGTAGTAGCAAAATATACAATATTTAAGGATTTTTTCTTCCTACTTCTTGATCTTAAAACTTTCGTGTTATTAATCATTACACTTAATTTTAAAATTATTGTTTAATATTCTGGATGGGTAAACTTTTTAGACTCAAAACTACATTGACTCCAAATTTCTTGTTTAGTTTTTTATCTCTTGATTTTAGTTCGGAACTGAAATCTAGCTTTAACAATGTCTAACTACGTTTCTAGTACGACAAACCTTTTAGAGTGCCATAGCCTTGAGCTGTTAAGCATTAATTTGATTATGCAAACTGATCTTCTAGTGCCCCAGTTTCAGTTTGAACTATAGTAGCACTGTTGGAAGTAACACTTTCGACTTCAGCGATGATTGTTACATAATTGTTTGATCCAGTTCAGCATTGTTTTGGTCATGTCATTGTTCTATTATGGCATTTGGACTGTTGAGACTGGCTGAGTCACTAGTTGCCACTACTACATGATGAATTGCTGTACTTTTAGTCCGAGTTTTGAGAGTGATACATTTCAGATCTACATTTGTGTCTCTAGAAATAAAATGAGTAACTTGATCCTCAAGAAATGGAATCTCTTGAATACCGCCATACTGTCTCTATACCGTTTGCACTATGAACGGAGAACACGAATGGTCGCTAACTTTGTATCATTTAATAATAGCTCGAAACGCGTACATTTCTATATCGATACTAGTGTAACAATTGGCAACACCCATAGGAAGTGGGCGACCGTGGTGAAATATGTGCCATAGTTTTTTAACACCAGATTTTATGTTTGTGGTCGATAAAACCGATTGCAGTAATTTGATGTTTTGTAATACGGTATCGAATTTGATTGGAATTTTACCAATAATAGTAATGGGGTAGGAATCGATCGATTTTTAAAGTAAATGTATGTCGGTAAGTCATGTGAAATGGTCAAGTCTGGTAGATTGTCACTGATCACTGAATTTTGACCAGTCTCATGTATCTTCACATATGTTCTATTATCGATATAAAGGTAAAGAGCGACGGCCAACGGATTACCTCATTCGATGAGTCACACCAGAATAGACATTATTTCTTTCACAGTCACAAGTTAAGGGCTAAAGTAAACACTAGATAAGAAACGTCATGTTTTTCTTTTACTACAAAAACACGACAATCGAGTAGAATTGAAGAGGATATAAAAATAGCTGATAATACACCACAAGATTTAACTGTAGGGTTTAGATAACCTTGCAGGTTTCAAGATAAAATTGACTATGAGCGATATACTGAGATTACTCCTAAAGACAGAATCACAATATTAAACTCCAGTACGAGCTTTCCCTAAAGAGAGTCCAAAGGCAGAAATGGTGGATTATTCTATGGCAGATCGTTTTCCCAACATAAATCTAAGTATTAAGCAATAAGATTAAACGAAAGTGCTTGCTGATAGTAGGCGGAGCGTGGGATAGACGCAGCCTATGTGGGTGCAGTGATATCAAGGAGAACACCTACAATTCAGTGACGAACTAATATGTTAATGTAAAAACAGCGAAATCGGACTTATAATGATGTCACCGTGGGCTCTCGGAATGTCGTATTAAAGTTTAAACATCTTCAAACACGAGTAGCCCTAAACATATTGAAAGTTTTAAGTCTTTTAGAGATACACAGGAAATGTTTTTTGATTAACAAACACATCGATATACAAGTGTTAATTTGTTCTTAAAGTTTTTCTTTCTAGTGCAGTCAGCATTAAATTATGTATACACGTAGCAAAATTCAAACGCTAATCCTTGAAAGCTACGGTTAAAATTATAACATTTAAAAGACTATATACTTTTATGTATCCGCACATACTACGTGTAAAATTGTTCAAGATTTCTATTACTATTTCCTCAAAAAATCGGTTTTGAATTTTATTAAGTGTCCTTTACACACATATTTCTGTCATATTTCCTGAGTTGTGACTTCCTAAAACCAGTAGAGGAGAATAGATATAGTGAATCACAATAAAAATGAAAAAATTATAAAACACATCATCGCTTTTTTTCAATATAGAAGGTCAACACAGCAAAAATAACTCGGATATGCAAATCAAAAAGAGAGTGAAGCTATTACATCTGACGTAATACCATTGGGATCTGTGTAAACTGGAGCATCTAAATATAAGCCATATTCATATTGTTTTCCAAACACCTGTTCGCAACATAACTGCATCGTAATATAACATTGTTTGGCCTTGATTTACAGCGCACGATCCGAACATAATGAGTGTCGACAAGCTTGTTGACCAAACAAAAAATGACCCGGCCAATGGCAACGACTAATCGCCACATTAAAGACAAAAGACGCAACACAGATTAGAAAATCCAGTTGTACATTCAATTGCAGCTTGGAGCGGTTAAATTACCATATGTGGGGTATTTGTTCAATTGACAGTCGCGTCTCGTCGACATCGGGGGCAAAGAAAGTTCCCCATCTTGACAAAGCTGAAATTGTTCATACACATATTGTTTAGGTACATATTTGCATTACAAATATTGGAATATAACTATTAGAATGCTCACTTTCAACATGACATTATTTGGTAACCTTCCAAACGTATCAAAAACTATTTGGCTGCGGTTGAAAACGAAATTGAATATCAGAAATTTTTGGAACAAGATACCTCTGGTTTCGAGGATAATGTTAACTAGAAACCTACTAAAATAATTGATGCAGGAAAATGGTCGCTGTTTGACGTACAATATTATATTCGTACTAATAAAGCTAACAATAATAAAATAAATACAATAGTCTGACGAATAGTTTCTGTTCTGCTGCAAAGATGTAAAGATCGCTTCTATACTATAAAAATGCTCTCACCCATTTGATGTTATCTCAAAACTCTCACTCGTATAAATTCCAACAAACCTACTAAAATGTCTCCAGCAGACAAAGCTATGACTTGTGGGCGTCGGCGTGCGTTCCCATGACGACTGCACAGTTCACAGTTAACCCAACTGTTAGCATTAAGCATTGTCACGTATCGACCTTTGCAAAACACGGTTACTCGGTAGCATCTACCAATTTAGGCCCTATATCAACGGAATAAAGGATACGGAGGAAGTAAAGATCATTATGCATGATATGTTTCAAGTTATTGGAATAGTAAAGGGCTTGTGACTTCCTCATGATGGTTGCAAGCGGAATGTATGAATAGATGATGATGATAGAAACTTTCTCATGGCTGGCTTTGTAAGATAAAGACTGTGGAGACTTACGAGCTGTTTTCCGTAGTTAAAAGAAAAAATAAAAGTATATTTTATACCCTATAAAAGATCACAGAATGATGACCTAGGAAGTAACGCTTGAAAAATGTTATATTAAACTTTTAGTTTAACCTTGGTATATTTTATGAGACATTTATTTCTGTTTATTTCAAATTCATCAAAGTTTTCTACGTTTACAACTATTGATTCTGTGCTTGTTATCATTTCAACATCATTTCCAGTTAATTATGTTTAATCAGAATCCAAACTATCTTCCTAAATATGGTTTGCAGATTTTTTTAACGAGGTTTACACAAACACGAAAGAAAATCTAATTAACCAAACGCACCAACATATTTTAACTTCAAGTCTTGAAAACTCCTACATGTTGTCTCAGCAAGCTGACAGACGATTAATTCGATGAAATCATAAGCCTGCTTGGTTCAACCGGGGTCAGACGTAGTGTTCATGTTATCGATCATTTTAAAGTAAATTCAATACCCCACAAATGGAACCTCTATTGCCTATTTCTCTTCTGCCCAAGTATTTGGTGTAACGGTCTAATATTACATGAAGATTGGCAATTTCGCGTCTATTGTGCGTCCATGACAGAATGCCAAGTTTTTTTGTTTCTTTGGTCCAGACGGCAAAACCTTTTTAGACTGACGTGTATGGGTCTATTGTCTGCGTAGCCAGATCAATACTGCGCTTTTTTACATTCTATAAATTCAGTATCAGAACTGCATTTTTAGCTTTTTAAAATTCTGTCACGTTTACTTAGTGATCAAAAGTAGTTTTTGCTATGTTTATCGAAAACATGTCTAGTTTGAACAATTTAGATAGCACCTGAATTTTCTAACGTCTTCGTACTGAATAGTTATTAAAATATTTATCCACTCCTGTCGTATAAATTATTTTGGTAGGACCCGATTTAACTGACATTTAACTTCCTCGTTAATTTAATGAAATCGACTTCAATTGCTATTGAAATTGCATAATTACAGGCTGAAAGCCCGCACAATGTCTCTATTTAGCTGACATTTAGGACTACAATCGACCCAGCCTTGGGATCAAACACAATTAATATCAGCGGACAACCAGCCTATTTTTAAAAACCAATGACCCTTAATTCTGACGTTAGAGCGTCGGAAAATCCCGCCAGATTACATAAATCTGGCATAATATAGAGCTGTTATCTCAATGGCGTGCGTAACGTGATAAATAGGTTTTAATTACTCCAAGCAATTCTCAATATGGGAAGTGAGAAGGCAAATTGCATTTTATCATGGCAGACCTTACTTAATATTGAACTTTTTTGGGGTATCAGGGTCAGATTTTTGTTTTCGAAAAAGAGAAAGCCGAGGGAAATAAATGTGAGACTTGTCGTACAGGTTTAGTGAATTACGGGACTTAGGTACCAATGATTGTAAAACTAGTCTTGATAATCATGGAAATATAATTTTATCGAGTTAAATTCCTGAAATCATAGAATTTATTGAATACCTGATTAGTGATTACACAGGCAATTTATCCCCGAGAATAAAATGTTTATCTAAAACCATAACCATTAATACCACAAACTATATTAATCGTAAACTATTAAATGATCAGATTGCTTCTAATTGAGACTTCACCCATTTTCATTTCTCATGCAAAATATTTCAATTTACTACCTATGTTCTTAAACAATCGAGAGACAAGTCCACAACAACATTTAAAAAGGGTCCAAATCATAAAGGTTCGATCACACACCAACAGCACAATTATATTACTGAAGCTAAGAATGAACTAAAGGGCAGAGCAAAACCGGTTGATAGTAAAATGCCCAGATTGCCGAATACCTTTGGGGCACGTTTTACACGTTTTATGTGGCTATGCGGTTGGTGTTCCGCCGTTAATTTGTAAATTATCGTTTATATCACAGGAATTTTATGCTGCGATGGCTAATAACGTGGTTAAGAGGTTTACGCAGGCGAGGCACAGGTTTTAGGGGAATATTTTCTAGAAAACTTTGGTATACTTATTTGATAGCCAAATTTTCACCAGTCTCTCAGAACGACACTCGGCAGTGTCTTCTACTTAAACGGCGTTTGAGTGAGGATGTATTGTATATGAAATGACAAACTCAAATTTGTGTTGAAGTAGAGATCCTTACTGAACGTCATTCTGTAATACAGACCTAAATGTTTTAAGAACTCCTAATTGAGTTTTAACTGACGATAATCCTTGAATGTCTAGGCTTAACTTAGCTTTAATATAGATTAATTGTATCGTATTTCAGTTATCGAGGCAAGTTCCATTAACACTGGATAACTATTAACACACAGAGACAGGAAAGGGACAAATTGAAGATTCGATCATAAATCACATGATAAAGGTTTTACAGTTTTATAAACGCGTTGTTTGGACTTTTCTAAGCTCTCTCGACGGATGCAAGTGCGTTTTGCAACCTACTCAAGCTGCATACAAGTACGCTCGGCTCAAGATCGTTCTGGCTACTTGATCTACTTATATGGCCGGTGGTGGTTCAAGCGTGCTCGAATCTTGTCGTTAGACGCAAGTGCTCTCCGGTCGAGCTTCTCTTAGTCCAACGCTGATGGTAAATCATAACTTCGTAAGCGCTTCATGGTCAATGGTGATTGTTTGTTCACGTTGGTTATCTCTCAAACAGTCTGATGAGGCTGGTTTGAATCACTAGGTTCAGTCTATCGTATCAAATGGAATACGATTCGGTTTGGGCTCATGTAGCTTCAGTCTATAATTCATGAAGCTTGCCGGCGACAATATTTATTCACCCGATACGGGGTGGACTCGTAGACTCGCTAGCTGTAGGTATCGACATACTAACTAATGGGCGATGAAGGTATGACCAATTAGGGGTGAGTATCGAGAAGTGACGTCATTAGGGCTTTCCATAATGATAGATTAGGTCGCATACATTACCATAATTTGATACAAATTTAGTTTTACTATTCAAAATGAGCTTATGTTTAAAGACCATCGACCTAAAGGTGAAAATACATGAGCGCAATGAACTTCTTATTTACGACTTTTATGACTAACTACCGTGATTGGCCAACGATTGATAAGCGTGGAGTGTTGTTTATGCCATTCAATTAAAATGTAATTAATATTACATTAATAAACAGTTAATTATCAAGTTTTATATGTCTGGTGAGTCCATGACCTACATAATATATTTTTACAAATATATGCTTTTAAGTTACTGTTTATTTAGCACAAACGAACAGAATGACAGATTCATAGAGGAACTGTCATTCTGAAGGTCTGATCAAATCCAGTGAATCAGCTCTCGATTGACAATTGAGATTTGATTAGTTTTATGAACTAGGTATACAGTGTACATAGGTATATTTTTATATTTTACATGATTTGGTAATAATATATCAGGAATCAGGATGGGCTATTGAATCTGTCACTGAAACTGTAAAAATTTGACCCATTGACATCAAAATTTTTAATTAGTGATTTGGTAGATTCTGTGCAAAAAGTAGATAATTTTTAGAGAGATTTTTATGAATAAAAAAATTGCCCTAATTATTATTACAAAATAGCATAACTTTTTCGACTAGTGTAATGGTTAGTTATGAATAATAATTAGCCATGCTGATAAATTAATTTCAAATTTCACTATAGTTTTTGTACTTAATTCACTGACTGTACCAACATTATTGATCTCATTAGATTCATTATAACTGCAATTAAAAAATCTTCTTAAAAGAGATTTTATTAGAAATATTTATAACCAGTAAATTGTCACAAATGCATAATCAATTAAGTAATTTTTAAATAATCTACAATTTAGAACAAAATTAACATTGACATTGAAATAACATGTTATATTAACCTCCATCAAAATAATTATGCAGAAATAAAATATTAAAAAGTTACCGATTTCTCTTCAACCTGTTTATTTATTAACATACTCATCTTCATAAATTGCAGCTAATGGCAATATTAAAAGAAAGTGCTTAACTCCATAGGAATTTCTCAATCAGGTTTAAAACTATGTATTTTATTATTAGGAATTGCAAAAGTAAAACTAGTAAATGTCTAATTGTTGGCGTTAATTCCATAGTAAATGATGATAGTTGTGGGCCATTTGCCAGACTGGGTCAATAACCGACTCTTGTTGTCTATGCTGGGTGAATCAATTTTTTTTCTAGGCAATGAGATGAACTTTACTGATCTCTTTTTATAAGAAAGTGGGAAGCCAAAAAATTGTGCTTACTAGAAATAAAGAGCAAAGAAGGTTTTTAAGATAAAAGTAAGTCGAAATATTTAAAAGAAAATACTAGTTTTTTTAATTTATTAAATATGAACTTAATGACACATGTTTATTTATGCATATAAATGATGAATTAATATTGAGGTCAAATCATTACTCAGGTTTTCACATTATATAGAAATTCTGAAATAATATTACAGAGCGATTTCAAGCCACTAGTTACAATTCTAATTCACAGAACTACAGATACAGCGAGACAGTCCACATAAAAATAGATGAGTTGAAATATCCACATTATTTTTGCGAAACCAGCACGACAGATCGGCTGTCTCCGTCTGTTCCCATCTCACAGTGTTATTTTTAAAACGGTCCCAATTCCCTAGAACTGTCTTGTGTAATAAATGGGATTAATATATTAATGTGCACCAATCAACTGTGGGGTTAGCAAAATGAATGTAGAGTATTGTATTCTAACTGTCCAATCCAAAATTATCACAACTGCTCAGCACTATTTATAGAACATTAAATACCCTGGAAATGATAATACTGCAATTCTGCGACTACTGTCTGCTATAGCAATACGTATGTGTACATGTACGTACGTAAACAAATAATTATGAGGAATAACACAGGTGCTTCAATATCGTATAGCCATCAGGCGAGCAACAGGTGAAATCCGATGCACAAGGAAATCGGCTCAACACCTAGCCACAAGAAACCTGTCCCGGCGAGCCGCCGATCTTCTCAAAAACATACTTTCACAATACATCAGTAGCTAAATACATTAAAAAAGTTCACCGTCACCTACTAACATCACTCTCTACACGTAAGGTGAATAAAACAATAAATACCTTTTCCTTCGCACGTCCGGCATGTTTTTGCACTGTTTTCGCGATCAACGCACCTTTACTTTCAGCCATTTCAATCACTGTTTCATTACAAACCGTCTTTATTTCGATACACTATCAATCTGCAACCGAATTTGGCTGCAGCTGTTTGCTGTCACACGTCAAAATCCAAATGCGTGCTGTCGCAGTTTTGTACTGCCGCGAATGAGAGAAAATTGTCACCCTAGCGCCTCGCTGGACACGATATACATTGTAACATTCTGTAATTAGTTACTAGTAGTTACGATAGATGGCGTACTATGCAAAGATAATACAGTTTTTTAAGACATTTTTATTAATACTAATTATTTAGATAATTAATGTTACTTCTGTAGAAATTTAATACCTAATACATTAATGTGATTTACAAATAGGTATTTAACCTATTTGTACGTAAAAATACTGAATACTAGTACTAGCTATTAAAAGCAGTAGACAATGCCATCTAGTAATTTTTTTATGTACTATTTAAGTCCATAAAAAAACGAAAACATAGATTATTAGAAGATGGCGTGCATACAACTCCTGAAAATTAAAAAAATATCGTTATTTGTTTACTCATTTCTGTGTAAAATTAAAAAAAAAAGCTAAAGGCAAGCAAGAAATTATTTTTGAAATCAGAACATACCAGTTTGACTTTGACGTGTCTAATGACACTGACAGCTTAAATAAATAAAGAAACGAATTTTCAGTATTTTAAAAGTGATTGTCGTTTACGAATTTTGTTGTTTCTAATTCAATTTATAGCTTTTGACTATTTGTTTTTTTCTAAATCATGGTAAAAATAATACTAAACATCCGAAACTTGAGTATTAATACTTTCGTCCGTGAGTAAAGATAATTCGCGTGTTACAGGAGCCGAAAACAGAACTCCAGAGGAATGCCCTTGTTGATGCTCGTCGTAAAGAGTTGGATGTGTACCAGCGCGCCTTGGACTTGGAATGGCTGAACAGTCGCATGGAGGACGGCAGGATGGGCCGCTGTCTAGCGCTTATACAGCGGGAGGCTGAGATGGAAAAGGATTTTCAGGAGGTATGTAGTTTAATATCTGGCTAGGCACACAAGTCAGGCCCTTTTTTTGCTATTAGTCAAGTAGAATTTGGTCTTGAACCCATTACAATGAATATGCTTGTTAAAGGTTACTATTTGTTATTACATGCAAATAGAAGTTTTCTAGCAGTAGATATGAGATGACATAGTAACAAGGGTCCCTGGATAAACAACAGTATAATTATTTTCTCTTGTGTCTTAATACTTTTGCTGCATGACAATATAAAAATACTAAGTGTACTATGCTTTATTACAAAAGCAACAATAATTTTTAATATGTATGTTTTGTGGTCAAATAAAGTTTAAAGTACCTAATATTTATGTTCAATATTCTAGAGAACAGACCATGCAGCTATTGTAAATGCCAGAGCTGAAAGAGAAACCGCACTTGGCATTGAAATAGCCAAAGTGAGACGTGAGGAAGATTGCCAACTACTCCGTAGACATTACCTGAGGGAACGGGACCCCAGTCTCAGGGAACTGGCGCTGAAACTGAAAGCTGGCTATGTCTGCAGAGATTTACAGCAGCAGATCCTACATAATGAATACAAGAGGTTACAGGAGAAGGTACTTTCTAAATAAGTAGTTAAGTAGTTGTAATGCTAGCATAAAAGTAAGTGTTGCAATATTGATCAATCTAAATCTTAAACTCATTTTATCATAATCAAAGCATCACACCTGTATTCCCTGAAGGGTTAGGTAGAGGTGTACTGTTGTATTTTTTGTTATAAAAACATTTACCCACACTAGGAAGTAATTCCTGTATCGTGGATGCAAACATATATATTCACATACATAAAGATCCAGACCCGGAACAACTATCTGTAGATCATACAAATATTTGTTTCGTGCGGGAATCGAAAGCACGACACGCAGCGCAGCAGGCAATCTCTCAACCACTGTGCCAACTGTGCTAACGTATATCCAGATTTCATAGATGACTCATTTCAGTTGTGACTCTATTAAAATTGTGAATGTAAATTTCAATCAGAGTTTAGTGAGATACAATGTATCTGTCATTCATACAACATAGAGATTACCCTGTGCTGTAAGCATAGTGCATACAACAAGCCTCTGCCAAATAGTACACAATCAACATAATAATTTCTCAATAACTCTTAGGCTGAAGAAAAACGCGCCAACGACATTCTCCTGCATGCTCTATCTGATGACCTAAATGCAAAAAATTTGGAAGAGAAAGAGAAAATGGAGCGCACCACTCAATACTGCAAGGAATTGCAGCAACAGCTAGTAAACAGGCAGCTGCAGAAGCAGTGCCAGTATGAGGACACACTGATCGAGAAGAAGATGCTTGAAGACATTATTCGGACTATGTCAGATGAGGATATGAGGTCAGTTTATGTTGTACATAATACTTTTTGAAGTTTGTTTATGGTAATGTTATTACCAGTAATGTTTTGTTTATGAGTTGTAAGTTATTTCATGATCTACGAAACCCTATTCTGACATAGGCAATGTTTTATTTCTTTTAATTTGAATGGTAAAAATTCAAAAACCATGGACATACTTTGATTACAAGTCAGTAATACATAAATAATCTGAATAATTACTTACTACACTACTACTTAGTAGGGATATACTTTTTAATACCTATGTTGGCACAAGTATTTTATCATAATAAAATGTTCCTTTAATTCCAGGGAGCTCAAACAGAAACGCGATCTGACTGAGAAGATGCGCAACGAGATGAAGACATTCCAGCAAGCGCGCGACGCCTGGAGAGAGAAGCAGAAGCAGATGGTCATCATTGAGGAGCGTCAGATCGAGGAGCAGAACAAGATGGCGGCCGACAGGAGCTCTGCTATGTAAGATTATGATTCTTCTTTTTGTCGCGAGTTGATGGAAAATTCTGATTCAACAGTCGCCGCAAATTGTTCAATGTCACACAATTCAACACAAGCCAAAAGGTTTCTTCAGCTAACTTCATCACAGCCGAATTTGACCGATTGACATGAGAATACAGTCACTATGCCACAAAATTTCTAGTATTGTGTCTAAGTTACATTATGTTTTCATTTTGCAGTGTGGCAGAGCGGGAGCGCAGAATGCGTATCAAAGAAGAGTTAAATGACCGAATCGCTGCTAATATATTGGCCGATGAGGTAACGAAATACATTATTAAACATCCGACATTACACTTCATTAGTATTTTTAATTTCAAGTGAAGGCAAGGCATTGAGTAAAAAAAAAATTAAATATTCGCGTCAAGAGCTGTCGAACTTAGATTTCTAAATTATGAGAAACAACTCGGAAATTAAATCGAGATGTCAATTTATCAATAATTTTCCTTGCAAATCGTACTTTTTAAGTGACAGTTGACGGGTCTTTGACTTTCCCATTCTTATCTTGATTGCATTAGGTGACTTGCCTTGTAGAATCGGCCACACTATAACAAGATTGGATTATCTAAACAAACTACTCATCTTCATCATCATAATCTTCTGTAACAGGCGGAACGCCAAGAAAGAGAAAACATAATAAAACTTCTTCAAGAGCAAGAATACCTAGAGAAAAACGTTCAAAACGACATCGCAGAGAGAGAGAAGTTGGAACAAGTAAGAAAAGACACCAAGGAGGCCCTCACCGCACAGATGGACGAGCGCAAGAGAGCTGAGAAGGACCGCAGAGACAAGGAGGCCGACTACAGGAAGAAGGTGAGTTGGAGACATGTATCTGTCATAAAAAAAAAACCAGCATTAATATCCTTTTATTCTTTCTTTAAGATGATAGGAAGGCAACTTCTGTAATTATGTAGTGATGACTGTTTCAGAGTTCATCTAATCAGAAAAAAAAGTTGTTTTGGACTATTGTAGAAAATTTTTAAGCAAAACCATTCAGACAAAATTTCAATATAAAATTTACTCTAAACTATTTTTGAATGTATTTGAAACTAGAAGTAAGTCACCTAAAGATTAAATAAATAATTGTCAAATTGTAGACCGAAGAAAAAATGGCCGAAGACGAAGCAAAGGCTCGCGAAAAACACCAACAAAAGAAGGAACAAGGGAAACTGTACTCGCAACAGTTGCTGCAACAGATACAAGACAACGCTCGCAGGAGGAAGGCCGACCACGAGATAGAAGTAAACCGAGCGGTGTATGTGCGGGAGTGCGATAGGAAGTGGTGAGTTACCTTCATTATGTTGTAGCAACTGTTGCTGCAACAAGAATAAATATAAGACTTTATAGTAAAAGTAGAGTAATAAAGTATCTCGATACCAACATGATCTCCACGCAGCAAATCCCGCAGTGGTTAAGCGATTAGCTTTCTGTGCTATTTGTTGCGGATCCGATTTCCGTACGGAACAAATATTTGTATGATCTACTGGTTAGTTGTTTTGGGTTTACTGTACCCACGTTTTTAGTATGAATTCGTCATAATTCCTCCGTGCAACTTGACATAAAAGCTGAACAATATATGTTTTGTTCCAGGCGTGCGGAAGTTTCTCAAGAACGCAAGAAGATGATAGAAGAGCACGTGCCACAGCTGCTGGGCTACCTGCAGGCGGGCGTGGTGCAGCCGCAGGACCTGCCCGGCGTGCGCGCGGCCGCCCGGCGCAGCCCAGCGCTGGGCCAGCTGGACATCGGCGGCATGACGCGCGCCAACCGACCGCACCGGTACTCCAAGTGCAACGCGCAGTGCCGCGTGCTCAGGGAGTATTAGTTGTGATTCATTATTATTCTTCCAAATTAATGTATTGACTTTGCTACGTAACAGATTTTTTACCTTGATGATTTTTAATCACTTTAAAATACATCGGAGTACTTAAATGTGGCGTAGATATTCAAAATATGGCTTGTACCTCGGTCACATGAAGTGAATTTGCAGCAAACTATTCCACGAAGCCCTGATTTTTCAAGAAATTTGAAGAGTTTTTGTATGGACTTATCAGAAGTTTATCCAGCTGTTGAAAAATCAGCCCTTAGTCTCATCGAATAGCTTGTCACACCAAAGTGTTTGCTCACGACGAGTACCCCCTTCGTGTGACACATAGTACTAAAATTGTGGAAATTATGAAAATTCGTACTATTATCATCATTTTACCCATTATCTCAACACACTACTGAGATTAGGCCGTTTAAAACTAAATGTTTTTTGTACTTTCTGCATCTCCCAAGGACAACTAGATTTATTTTTATCCTGTAATGTTTAAAACAAGAATGAAATGGAAGATATTTGAAGTTGATATTTAGCTACATATTTTTTTCTGACTTGTTATTAGCGAGGTGTCGTTTATATTTTTATATGAATGTTTTATTTAGTCCAAATTCGATGGATTTAAAACGTTTCGCTCTCATTCTTATTTTATATGTTAGATAAAGACGAAAATATGATTTAGTCGACTTACTCGTACAGTATTTAGTTTAGTTTGTGTCATTCATCTTAAAATGTATCAACTTTGCTAAATAACAATTATTCTTTGTAGATCTTGCACTATGTTAACTCCTTATAAATGAAGTACTTCTTTTATATAATATGAACTGAATGATTAACGATTGCATAAATCCCTTAAAACCATCACCTGCAGCAACCTTACTTTTTATATTAGACTGAGAGCCGTCCCCAACAGAGTAGGGAAAAGGCAGATCATGATGCCACCATAGTGTAACTGAACACGCACTACTAATGACTGAACAAAGATGAAACATGCTCTAAATAATGTGTGGTAATTGTTAAGACTTCCAACTAATATATATACTCTAGTGTCCTACACTGTTAAGTCGTACTTGCTACTTTCTCGACAAAAGTGTAAAACGAAACATACGAGTGATGGCAATAAAAATATAGCTGTATTTAATGTACTTTTACAAGTATACGATAAAATTACACTAAATATATTTGGCTATAATTCAGATGTTGAAATATCGAACACTTTTGTTTAAAGTAATTAACATTATTAATGAATAAACGAAGTGGTAAAACTTATTTATGTAGGATGCTCAGAAGTTAATAAAATCCAGTTCTTAAAGTCTAGGTTGCAAGGTTGAAAATCCAGATTTCACAAATCAATTCTAAAATATTGTTTATACAAGCACAATACACTATTGTGGTATGGTCAGCAATGAAAACTGACTTACAGTTTCTGCTATCGATGTTTGAAAAATAATTATTAGATACTTCGTTATTTAAGATATTTAAACAATTATTAAAGCTGTACCTTGGCTCTATAACAATCACTGAACAAATTCTGTTTTTTACTACATATATTTAAAATAGCCAGACTTTTAAAAATCTCTTTGTGTTAAAGTAATTTTGTTACTGACTGTGCTTACATATTCCGTCCGCTAGTTTTTATATTGTTTTGTGTATTACTATTGTTACCAGTAATAAATGAATAAATTCCAAAATTTCACATTTTTTTACGTACTAATGTTATAATATCTTTATCTAAATGACTGACTAATATTAATGTGTTTAGCTTTAAATATTTGATAACAATCTAAAAGACTGACCATGTGATTTACCTATTTTTGTAATTCTATGACTAATGAAATAAATTATTTCAAATATATAATTATAATTGTATTTATTTTGTTGGTAAAACTAAATTAAATTCTCTAGATAGAGTAGAATATTGAGACGAGAATGTGAATAAACACGATTGACAACAAAAGAGGAATGATGATAGGCCATCTTATCATCTTATCCATCTTAGACAGTTTCTTTAAAAACATAATTGAAGGAAAGATAGAAGGAACGAGAGGGAGAGGAAGACCAAGGTCAAGTTACATAAGAAGTAAAGGAGACTGCACTAGATAAAAAAATGAAGACAGAAAAATGGTAAGAACTTCATCAGCTATACCGACAAGAGCAAGGCTCTTAAATAAGAAGATAAGAGTAGAATATGCGAGTTCGTAATATCCTAGTCTGACCAAGGGTCAGGAGTTTGAAATACGCTTATGCGTCCGGAGTAGGCGATCAGGCTGGAATAAACACATCTGAAAAGAGTCTGATCTAAAATTCTGACCATCATTATATTAAGCGGTGACAAGCGAGTTCTAGACCCGATAGTTAATTCAGTATATCATCATCATGGATTATTTCTCCAGTGTTCATCATCATCTCATCAAATATAATGAAATCAAATAGATGAAAATAGTTAATATGAATCCTCCCTATTCATTTTCATAAAAAATCCCAATATTAGTAATATAAAAAGTTGGCAAAAACCCGAATGTAAACAGTTGCTAACTAGAAGTGATATTCAAACAATAATTACTGGGCACTGCGGTCGGCCAGAATATATTTAATCGACTCAAATTAATTCCAAATACACCGCTTGAATATTAAAAGGGTGGATTGTAGGGTGGCCATGTGGTTGTCATTTTACAGACAGGTTAAGGTTATTGAATGATTTTTTTGCATTGGTAATCTTTGAGGTAATTGTGGCGAAATAGTTTTCGCGCGTTTAAATCACAGGGTAATCGGCAACATTGGGGTTGGTTAAATATGGAAGGCGAAAGACCGAATGAATGAAAAAGGCTCATGTTCAGTAGTGAACACATTAACCCACCGATCGTATGGGCTGCAACATCCTATTACGATGGATTGAGCATGTAAAGTATTGAGTCATGTCAAATGAAACCACTGCAGTTAAATTCAGAATGTGTATCTATTCGTTATTTACATTAGCTCCAATCTTTAAAATACCTATGACAGTCGCTACAAAACAGAACACTGAAAACGAACCCCACTGAGCTATTTTGAATATGCAGCACTTTCCTTCAAACCCCTTCATTACACAGTCACCCTACACTCACAGTGAAAGTTAGCATTTTTGTGCAATAAAGAAATAAAATCCGCTGCATCAGCGCTCCTCGGAACACGTTATGTTGAGATAAACATCAGGCCCGTAATATCGACACCAGCCCCTTATTTGCTCACCCACTCTTATCTTTGCAACGCAGAATAAAAATCGTGTTTATTCTGCGCCAAATTGCTGGCTTAGTGATGTTTTTAATTTAGCGTTATGAATGTTGTGTGCTTTCGGTTTATGGTGGATGGTTATGTGGGGTTTTATGATGATTTGAATAGGTATTAATGGTAAATTGCATAGGGTATCTACCTATACATGACAAAGGATGATAGCAGATGCGGTAGAAATCGTTGATTAATTAAAACTCTGAATGTCCGTTTATAGTTAATGCTTCGGAAAAGAGGCAAAAATTTAAAAATGCTACACTGGTAAAATGATTTTCATTAATGTATCCTGGTGATCAGGAGTTGGTATCCCCTAAAACTACTGTTAGGGACTTATGTAAGTAAACCATTTCAGGCTTTGCTACTGAGCACATTATGCCGATGCCGTGATTAAGTCCCACTTTTAAGGCATTATTCCCAACTCCGTGCTGCTACCCATCGTCAGCAGCCGCGCTTTCGGCCACTAAACTAATTCAGTTTTTGACATAGTACCATGCACGTAAATCGTCTCGAGAACTACTTATTTAGTAATAATAAGAACTCAGTGTTTCAATTTTCAAATACCACCTTATCAGAGCCCTGTGTGACTAGCAGTAGCGCTACCCGATGCAGACTTAGCCTTTTTCTTGTTCTTCGCTGCGTACTTCTCCGTTGCAGCCTTGAATGCTCTCTGGTCTTCAAAGTGCTGCTTCTCTTTCTTACCAACTGTCGTCTTCTCTGTGTACCATTTGAGGTACTGGTCGTATTCCTGTAAGAAAGTGCTTGTTACTTGCATGTAATGTGGTTTCAGGCAAAATGAATGGCGATGGCGAAGGCGATGCTGATGATCTCTTTTGGTGTGTGTAATATGTGTGCATAAATGGCGACTTTGGGATTATAATCAAAAGGGGGGTAGAAGGTGATGAAACATGCTGATTAGAAAATACGATTGCCAATGATGATGATTATAGCAATATTCTTTCATGACTATTCATTGTAGCGATCAATAGAGGTCATTTTTATGAGTTGTTTGTCAGTCATAAAAAAGGCCTCTGGATAAAAGCACAAATATTGACCTTAATAATAGTGAACAGGGTAATATTCTTTATAAGGAGCTGTGAGCTTTACATCTATACGAGTTTGCACTGAAAGCAGAAGCGAACTTGTTGAAATAGAGCGTATTTTACGTGCACTCACACAAATGCTAAGCTTATGTTACGTCACAGGGACTGTATCTTTGCAAAAGCTTTACAACATTATTTCCCAAAGTGGTCCAGGTGGACCCCCAGGGGTCCACGGGAGACTCGACGGGGGTCTACGTTGGCGTGACAAAAAATGTGGGTTTTTAATTCAATTTACAATATGGTAGAAATGTAGCTTCAGGGGGTCCACCGGAACCAGCTAAATTTTGAAAGTAGTCTATGAGAAAAAACGTCTGGGAAGCTCTGCTATATAAGCCAAATGATCTAATTCTTATGAGAAATTACTAACAACTTGTGCTCCATTTTCATCGTCTAATATGAAATTATACACACACAAAGGTGTGAGACCGAAAGCTGCTATACTGCAAAACAAAACATTGTTATTAATAAGTAACTAGTCCCTACTTATAGAAGACACATTTTTCTCATCGATCAAAATATCGATCCTTACTTGGCAATCCTTTCAGCTGACATAAACTTATCCAGAGCTTCTGTTAAATACCCAAAGCTGTAACCTTGAAGCATATGAGCCAAGTTGCTGACGTTGAAGTTTACTGGGATTACATTGTACCTGGAAGAGAAGAAAAGGCTATATGAGATTAAAATTTATTTTTAAAGAATAACTTGCCTGTCTCTTTTGTCTAGAAGAAGCAAGCGTGGGGTCCTACGTTCGGGCTTTAGAGATTTAACCCACGATTCGGCCCACTACAATTCAATGGCATTTTAATACCATAGAATACTTCACACTTAGTTTAAAATCGTATCGTTATCGGTTACTGTGAACAACCATCCCTACATTTAAGCCTAGTCCTTTAGGAATCTAGGCGAGTTGTTAACCAAGAAGGGAAACAAGAGACACTAGAATGAATCTACTCTACACTTTGCCTTAATGTTAGATTTATAGAAGTCTTACTTAACGACCCATTCCTTCAACAACTGTACGACCATGGAGTATGTGTTGTCCGGCAGTAGCAGTACAACAGGAAATTGTTTCAACATCGTACTGCTTTTCGCCAACCATGGATCCGAGCAGGTGCCTGTACAGAGGAAAATGCTTGACTACTATCAGTATTGTTTGTTTGTCATCTATTTGTATGCAATAAACCTCATCGTGACGATAGATGTCGGTTGTCCCACGGCGAGATGGGCGGACAGTATTTTTGCCGTCGGGGGTTGAACATGGGTGAGACTGTTGCAGGAGTGTAGAAATTGACAATTTCAAACAGAGGCCTAAGCCCAGCAGTGGGCCTAGGGTTGAATACGGATGAGACTGGCGTAAGAGCGTAGAAACTGGCAATTTTAAAAGAGGCCCACCCTTGGACATAGTTGGGCTGGGGACGATGATTCCCCACCGCCCTGGGGAAGGCGACGGGTGATGTCGGACTTTTACCGACTAAAACCACACGGTGTTCTGTAGCGCTGGAGACACGGGATTCGCTCGCGCATTCACCGCACCCCCGGCAGACTCGACAAAGATCATGGGACCTTTTCCTTCTGACGATTAGAAGTAGTACACGCATTAGCAAGCCCACAACGAACATTGCATAATGATATCCCTGAATATAAACAAAGAATTAGTATAGAAAAGAAATATCTTACCTATAACAGTTATATTATCAGTCTTGCTCATTTTCTTCATCAATTTCTGAATAAAGAAAGTCTTTATGACACCTAGATTCATTTCTGCTTCTTCTGGCGGTGTCTGTAATTTAATAATATGGTTCGTAATACTGTTGTATGGAATCAATTAGTGCCAACAACTCTACTTACTGCTGCTAGGAGTATTTCATCAAGTTAGTACTACAAGACCTTTGACGGCACAGTTGGGGCAGTGGTTGAGAGATCGACTGCTGAGCTACGTGTCACGGATTCGATTCCCGCACGGTACAAATATTTGTATGATCTACAGATAGTTGTTTCGGGTCTGGGTCTTTGTGTATGTGAAAACACACCGTGCCTCGGAAAGCACGTAAAGCCGTTGGTCCTGCGCCTGATCTCTCTCCGGTCGTGTCGGATTGCCGTCTCATCGGACTATGAGAGTAAAGGAATAGAGAGACCACCTGTGTTTGCGCACACACTTGAGCTCTATAATATCTCCTGCTTAGTTGGTTAATCTCCACTGAGATTGGCCGCCGTGACCGAAATCGATCAGGAGGACATCATTCTTACTACAATACCTATCCTTGGTGGTCTACTAATAATATTATTTCTTAGACGAAGAAAGTTAAATTTACCTTGGTATAAAAAAGTTTCTGAACGAATTTGATGTGTATGACCGAAGGCTGCAACACTTTGGCGCATGCGACCACGTCATTTATCAACAGTTTTAACGAAGACGCTGATGATAACTCGCCTTCTTGTACTTTGAATGGGTCTAATTCAAATAGCACTGCATCTAAAATCAAAGTTATACCTATAGTTACTCTTGAGATTTGCCAGTTGGTTTACTTTTTGTTCCTATTTACTCCACTTTGTGCTACGTGCGTCTTTAGTACCTAGTTCGATTGTAACTCGGATTGTTGACTCTCAGAATTAACACAAACTTAAATCTTTAGACTTGTTCAACATACATCATTATTCTTTTTATTTTAATCTAGATTATAGGTTCTGTTCATGCTAGTAACTATTGTGGTATATTAGACGCTATCGTAAAGTTTTCATATACATATGAACTGAAGATGTATTTGTACATATGTATATCTATTACCATTAGTAGATGCTAATGCTTGGACTAGTGTAGTCTTTCCACTACCGTCTGGTCCAACCAACAATATTCTGTGGAATCCATGACTGACTTCGCGACATCTCTCCCACCAATATGCTCGAATTTCAAAGTTGAATGGATATGCAGGCCTAGAAACAATTATACATGTCCTTTTAGTAATTTTTCCTGTCTACGTGGACTCCGTATGATATACAGAGGCTTCGAAGAATCGCAACCGTTTGTAAATAACTAGGTACACAAACTGAAACCGATATTCCATAAGGTTTTTGGAGAGTTTATATTTAATCCAATTAGCCAACATTCAGTTGCAAAATAATTAGCTTTATTTGTAGTGAAGAACATTGTAGCTATGAGTAACATAATTATAGAATTTACACTTACTGAATTTGGGCGCGTAGATCCTCTCCTCCAAAATTTGAATCTCCGATAAAGTCTTCTATTTTTGTTGTAGGATATTCCACTATAAACCCGTGTACGGCCAAGTTCTGTTGATTATATAGATAAGTACTTACTTACCCCTTATTTTTATTATGAGTCCAAGGTAAACCATATTTATTACAATTGTATCCTGCATTACGTACTGAAGTTTGAACCTTATTCAATACAATCATAAAAAATATTATATGTTTGTTTTCTGGTTTAGTCAGAAACTTAAGATTTCGCTTATTTACTAATGTATTTACTACGTTGAACTGAGATCACTCAGCCTTCTAACTTATGATTTTTTCAAAATAATAGGTTACCTCAATCTTTTCAGCCATTTCTTCACTTAAAATAGGGTTCACTTTCTTATTTTTCTTTTCTCCTTTAATAGGCTTTGTCATGACTACTGGCATTTCCTCTTCGTTCCTTCTGTAGTCTTCTTTCAAAGCTTGTTTTAACTGGTGAAGTTCTTTCCTTAAATTAAACATGAAAATTAGTGACAATATGAAACGACTTTATTTGAAAATGTGGTAAAGGTACTTGAAATATCCCAAAATTTTAAAATATGTTAGTCGCTATTTTAATGGTCTCTAAGTAGTAAAATTCCTACTCGAATATCTGGAATGGAATATCTCAGCAATTGCTGATAATTACTACTACAGACTGATTTCGTGGAGGCGGTGGAGGAGGGAAAGATCCAAGTAAAGGGAGCTACACTAGTAAGAATGGTATTAACAATAAACTATTAATTTGACACAGATTTAAAGTATCTAACTCATGCTCGGCTGCTGAGGATGAGGTCCTGGATTGAGTTCTCAGGTCGGGAAAAGATCTATTGTGATTTTCTGAAATTCTCAGTAGCAGCTTTGAATTTCTCTTGTGCCCGGTAGATGGCAAAAAGTTTGCCTTCTGTTGCATTTGACTTAAGAACGGCATCGGTGATATGTGGGTATAGTATGTTGTAGTTGTTCTAATGTATAAAGATCTCATCTTGTACCTCATTTGCTCATCTACTTCAGGTAAGACTTCCAGCTTCGCTTCCATTACTGCATCCTCTACATTAACTTTATGAACATATGTTTCTTTCACATCCAATGTCTCTCTTTCATCATACATATTCCAAAATGTGTGGTACTGATTGATTACCTTTAAAAATACTTGTATTAATCAAACTTCATAAATAATGGCATGATGTGCAATATTATGAAACGACGTTGCGGTGAATTGTATAGAATTTCTTTTTCTTATTAATAAATAACATTAATTTTTAACAAAAGTCTTTATTACGCCTAAAAGGTTGTCAGTCCTTTTCGAAAGGGGGTAATTAAACCCAGGGTGCATTGTTGGATTTTTCATCATCTTTTTTAACAAAAGTGCTTCCCCCTTCGTCTTCATTTGTTCTTCCTTTTTTAACAGCATTGCTTGCCTCTTTGCTTCTTGTTTCTCAAATTTCAGCTGTAATATAAAATATAATTATAAATAAGTAATATAATTATAAAGAAAATCACCTTTTTCTCATCTTTGTGGCCCAATGTGCCTTCTTGCCTCTCCAAATTTCGCCAAAATCATCTACATAGAACCTAAGTAAAAGCTATAAAATCCTTGGGAATACAGTATAGTATAGGATTGAATGTATATTAGACCCGGGTACGTCTTAAAACTGCGGCCAGACACCGGAGGACGGGCAGCAGCATCCTCTCACTAATCGGTGAACCACTGCGATCCCCAAGCCGCCTGCCAAGCGTGGGGATCATGGCAACCCCCCCCCCCCCCCCCCCTTGGGGGAGGCTTTCGTTTAGCAGTGGACGTTTTCTGGCTGATGATGAATGTATATTCTTACATCCTGGGGACTTTTCTTTTTGTTCGCTTCTTTTTGTAATAATAGAGCTTTATTTTCTTCAAGCCATTCATTAGGATCGGGAACTTCCCCTTTGAAGATCGCTGCAGATCCATCTTTAGGTATATCATGGAAAAATTGTATGGATTCAAACCTTAAAAAATTATAATAATATATTATACTAATGTATAATTACTACTAGATCGTCTAGCGCACCGTGGACAGTAAGCATCGATACCTTCATTGCTGACTGGCTAATCTTTCCACTATCCACTACGATACTAGCGATTTTCATGTGCTCGTGCCGACACGACAGAAGAAGAACGAGAAGATTACTAGTAGAAGTATAGTACCTTTTAAACGTCGAGCTCACGGAGAAGATTAATATCACGCCCGTTTCTACTGCTTTACTTATATACTTCCACATCAGACCGTTTGCATACTAACCAATTAGCACTTAATAGTTAATATCGGTGATCCCATTACCAGTCCACAAACCACTCCCTGATTTGATCACGACACTCCTCCAACAGCTGCTCTTTTCTAGTCTTTAGAAAATTGGCTTTTAGATCCTCCTTTCGTATTAAGCATTCTTTTTCGTACTTTTGATGCAATTTCGAACGATTATGAAGCATCTGAATATGAGCCAATATTGATGTAGTTTTCATTCAATAATCATCACCGAAGAACAGGGAAACTTTAAGATGAGGAAATTGTTGTAATATATTAAAGATTAGCCCACTACTTCATCCGCGTGTATTTTGTAATTATCTCCTTCGCCAGGATCCCGGCTACCTCTTTATAAAATTTAATAACTACCTATCGGTTGAGTGGTTTAGTCGTGATGAGGTAACAAACAGAGTTATTTCCCGTTTATAATAGTGTGTATTACCTCTTCAGCATTTCTTCTTTGCTTATCTTTTTTTGTTTTTACACAAATATTCAATCCCAATAGTTCATCACGCTTGCAGGTTTTTATATGTTCACGTTTTATTTCAAAGTATGCTCTGAAAAAGAAAGGATATTTCACTTTTTTATTAGTATGTATCATACACGTGATTACTTTTTATACTTATTATTCTACTGGCTCATTGGTCTAGTGATCCTGGGTTTGATTTCCGAGTCGGGAAAAGTTTATCGGGCAAAAGTTTTTCAATAAAGAAATTCTTAGTACCAGCATGGAGTTTGGAACTGTGTCCGGTTGATGACAATAGGTTCTTCACCTATTGGGATTTGGATTCATGGGACAGCATCGGCGAAATGTGGGTTATATTACTTAGCTTTCTTACCTGAATACTTCTTGTATGAGTTTAGCACCTTTCTTTCTGATTTCATATCTAGCTGGTTGCAATTCTCCTGTCAGTTCTTTTTCCCAGTGTATTCTTTTAAGCTTATTTACTAACAGCAGTCTCGTCACTTGTCTGTAATGACCGTTAGGTTAGGTAAGAAACATGGTGTATGGAATTTACAATGGGGATATGGCTTTATTGTGCCTATTACTGTAGTCCATTAATATATTAAAATTTGAATCTACCTAGTCTTTTCATGTGCCAGTATCAAAGTCAAATATTCCCTCGTCTTTAGAATTTCTTCTGGTATTTCAACTTTTTTATCAGTCTTGACTTCTCGGTTCTCCGCTGCCTCTGCCTCTGATGTTTCTTCTGTATCTTCACCTGAATTCTCTAAAACATCATTGTCATTATAATAAGTTACCTACCGTATTTTTGTTATAAATTCAGTTTCATTAATGCTGTCATTGCTGTTTTTAACTATAATCATATAAAAACATGTAAAAAAAAAAGATTTTGAGCAAAACTTTTCTCCGGGATTATAAGGTTACATTATTTAGATATATTTTTTATCATGAAATTAGCATGTACTTTTTATCTAACCAATTATTTCCAAAGTTGCTTTCTTTTCCCTTGCTCTGGCTAATATATCTTTGAGATCATTTTGTATGTGTTCCGGCCTTCCTGCTCCCAATGGTATTGCTGTCATTTCAATATCATATATTGTATGATGGACTTCAATTAACCCATGACCGATAAATTGAAAGTTGGTGCCTTCTAACTTCGCTAGTTCAGCTTTGAGTTCTAATATTCTGAAAATTGTGTTTGTTTATGACTGATAAATATCTTTTAAGATATTACGTGCCTGTTAAGATTTCATTACATTTGAGCTCAATTTAATCTTCTATTTTGACACTATAGACGTATCTATATCGTATATCTTCTAAGCTCATTAAATTTAGAACAATTTCTTGTAGCCTTATAGTTGATATAGAATTTACGTTCCTAAAATTTTGTATGTGATTAAAACATATTATCTTATACCGTACCGAGAAACTATAGCATTAACAATGTTGTCCTGGAACACAGTTTTCTGTACTTGCAGATTCTGTTGAGCACATTCTATGACTTCGTTATACTTGAGAATGTACTTTCCCAGCATTGCTGACAATCTATGGACTGCTTGGGGCAGTGTTGGATCATGGGCTTTGGAAACCTGAAAGAGAACGAACGACTTCTTAATTGAGTGTTAAGTAACCTACCTGTTTAATTTTATTTAAAATAAATCATTATGTAATCCTCATTCTCTGTCTATCGCTGCTGATAGTGCTGGATCTAATAATAATGATATTTCATCAGCTTAGTCATCAGAGTAAGATTGTAAATTTACCTGCAATTCAACATCAGTATTTACTAATACTTTCAAATGTTTGAGAGTTTCCTTCCACTTATTGAAATAAAAATCCCTGGACATTGTGAATTTTGGGAAATAATTTTAAAAGAAATATTTTAATGCACTTAAAATTATAATCAAAAATAAGTTCAATTATAACCTAAAGCTTAACATTTCAATTCCAGATGGTCATGGGACTTATACTCCCCAGTACGTAGAATAACCATCTTCCGAGGCATATTATTAAGAGCCTCTAAAAGCTTATGTAAGATGGATGGGCAGCAACAATCACCATTCACCTGCCAGCTGTAGTAATTAAGGCATTATTCTGCCAAGATCGTTAGTTATATTTGTTTACTTGCTTGTCTATGTTCAGCACACATCTAGAGGATATTATTGGTGATATTATTGACACGGACCTGCAAACTAATTGTCTATTGTTTCGACTTTGCGTCGTTTGGAGTATCCTGTGTTGACTTTTCATAATACTAGCAATTCCTACTGTGATTCTTTAATGGCTGCTGATTTAAGAATAAATATTAAACTGAAGATTGCCTCATTGGTCTAGTGGTAGCAAGCGCGACTGCTGAGCGTAAGGTCCTGGGTTCAATCGCCGCGTCGGGCAAAGTGTTATTGGGGTTTTCTATGTTGAAATTCTCAGTAGCAGCGCGGAGATCGAAACCGTCGGCGGTCAAGTCAAAGTCAAAGTCAAAGTTTTTTATTTCAAGTAGGCCTTTTCAGGCACTTTTAAAAAGTCGAGACTCTAGGCGCACGGTTCCAAAGGGGGTAGGTCCTATGGAGAAGAGACCGGCAAGAAACTCCATGGATACTCTTTTCAAAAACAAAAAGTTAATTTACAATTAAAATCTTAAATTAACATGCATTATATAAGAAAAAAAATACAAACTTAATAGAATGCTACTTACACAATGAGGCAATACAACATGAGTTAAACAATTGTTTCGAATATAAACTAAAAACGGGATAAACAGATCAAAGCGGATAAAACAGAAATAAAAAAAATACAAAAAAGAATACAAAATATTGAAACATCAAGAATGTCCAGATATGTAAAGTGAATCTAATATAAAATAGAATTAGTAGACACAATGGATAACCAGGGAAGCCACATGTGCAGAAGATATTCAACGCCACACGTCTCTATCGTCAACATAGTCTTTGATCCTATAATATGCTTATATGGTAGATAGACTTGCCCCGAATTACATGGGACTCGATAACGACATCAGCGAAATGTGACACGATGCGTCGAAAAGGTAAATAATAGATATATACCAATCAAGCCTCCAAATCAGCTTGTGTTCATTATAAAATATTTAATCCACATTAATTATTTTTTCTATCATATTCACCAAGATACTGCAAATAAGACACAGATGTTTCCTAGTTTTTGAAATAAAATCTCTTTGGAGTACTTCTGTTGCATGTTCCCTGTACCTATAAATGCAGATTATTTCAACGAGTTAGTCACCGAGCAGTAACCATGAAGTCACAAAGGCTCTGTGCCCTATGAAAGGGCAAACGATACCATTACACGTTATCGTCACGCCGGAAAACTTACATCATCTTCAATGCGGGAAATAAGCGATCGCACTTGACGGCAACACGCTTACTTATTGCCTTCCTTTGTTATACGAAAAGGACGTAAACACAAATTTATCATAAACGAACATGGACTGTATTACGAAGGTGTTGAGGTAGGTTTTTGAATGGTGATCCAGTTGTAGTTGTGTTGTTTTTATTTAAGAGTTTTATCGTGTTTTTGGGCTCTCCCGCCGCAGTTTCCGGCTGCTCTGAACGCTCGGCCATCTTGTCACCGGAAGTAGTAAAGTCTTCCGCAGCGCCGTCTGTCGGCGGGTGGTGGAAACGTTCTTTTTTGTTGGAACACTTTTTTTTGTTGGGGAAAGGTATTGTGGATGTATTCACCCTTTAATGTTGTTAATGATCGTTTGGATGGTGTCGTTTTGGGTTACCTTTGGGGTGATATGGATGCGCAGTTCGAGCGCTTTGAAAAAAATAATAATGACTTCTTATGTAACGTATAAAGTGCCGTCACAATATGTAGAGCATCTAAAGCATAGTGTTTTCTGTGGTACAGGATTTTCAGAGATAACTATAATATAAGGAATATCTGCTTACGTTAATTAATTTCACATACAATGATTTAATTAGTTAGAGTCAATTCTCAAATGATTTCAACGCTACAATCATCGGTCGATAGTATAACATACAGTATTCTCTTTAATAACTACCACGCCATCGTTTTTAATGTTTCGTTGGCAAAATGATCAAATAACGATGTAGCTATAAACATAAATTGCAATTGAAAAGTCGATTACAAATGATGAAAAACCAAAAGCGAATATTTTCATAGGGCAAGCGGAGTCAGGAAAAAAAATATTCAAGCTTCTTAACTACATAAAACTTAAAACCACACAATTTTCAACTCACAAGATAAGATTCCCAGTACGGCAGCCTCGTTTCGATGCTGTCATCATATTTTTTGGCAATATCGCATTATTAGTACCGTAGGGAGATATATCGGTATCCGATACTTCGGCTCTTGGCTCTTAGCGTGTCATGCTCGTGTCATGTGCTTTATAAAAAGTCATGTGACTGGATATTGGTGTTGTGTGGGTTTCCAGTTTGTCAAGTGGGACATGTTACTGCAGTATTGTGTAAAATATCCACTGCTGAATTACATTAGAAATGCTTACATGAAATATTACATTAATCATTACTTCAAACCAGCCATACTCAACCTTTTTTCCATAAGGGCCACAAAAACGTATTATTTAAGATGCCGCGGGCCACAACACAAAATTTAGGTGTTAATAAAAAACGTTATAGGTATTTAAATACCGTAAAACAATTTAAAAAAACCAAAAAAAATGAAACATTTTTCACAATTCATCTGGATGATTATCCGACAGAGGACCGGTGTAATTGACATAGCCCATAAGATTAGTCGGCTGAAGTGGCAGTGGGCTGGTCACATAATCCGAAGAACCGACAATCGTTGGGGTAGGCGAGTTCTCGAGTGGAGACCGCGAATAGGCAAACGTAGTGTAGGGCGCCCACCAGCCAGATGGAGTGATGACTTGCGTAAGGTGGCTGGTAGAAAGTGGATGCGGAGAGCCGAAGATCGGGCTCAGTGGCGCTTACTGGGAGAGGCCTATGTCCAGCAGTGGACGAATATGGGCTGATGATGATGATGATCTGGATGATCTTAGGATATCACGCAGCCACATGCGATCTTGACAAAATTTTGAAAGAGCTTTCACAATCCAAAACTTTACTTTTAATGAGATCTTTGAATCCCTCTATCACTCACCGCAACGCAATGCGCGGTAAGGTTATCTAGGTACCTATTGTACACCGCGCGCCCACACCTTCTCTGGATCTGTGCGAAATTTAAAGTGGTTGACAACTTGACTACTATGCCAGGTGGGCCACTCACAATAGCTCGACGAGCCGCATGCGGGCAGAGGGCCGCAGGTTGAATATGACGGCTTCAAACGGTCGGGATTCGTTGTTAAAGAGCACATATGATCGAGAGGCAAAATTCTTTATGCTACTGCCTTAATTACTGAATAATTTTGATTCATCCATTGGTCGACGAAATAAATAATATAAATTAAGAAAAACTACTTCATTTCCACATACCTGTGATGACGAAGAAAACGACTGATGTACGTTTTCTTCTTTAATTCAAGAGCTTAACTCTTGTCGGTGGAGCAATCACCGCTCTCTGTTTACTGTCTTCGTTTTGACCTCTTGATAAGATTTATGTGTGAAAATTTTGTTAGGTATTCATTATAAACTGACAGACTGCGGTTTAATTATAAAAGCTGATAGACTCATTATAAGACATATATAAATAAGACTCAGCAAAAAGACTAGGTAAACACATGTTAATGTTCTCTGGCTTTAAGTTACAATAAAAAATATATTTTGTTAAACTGTCGTTCTGTCTAAGTGCAGCATTATTTTAGAATATTGACCATACAACTTATGCTCCGGTCGTGTATAAAATCTTACGTGATTTTATATATGCTGTGCATCTTGGAGATACGTTTTGAGCTCGCGATTGAAATCGATTGATGGAGGTGTTGTCGTAGATATTTGAATAATTACTTTTTAATAAATTGTGTGTATTCTAGATCAGTAATGTCACGTTCTATTTCAATTTAATATTGATTGCAGAAAATCATAATTGGGGTCAATTGTTGTAACTTCAAAACTGTTTATGATAGGCAGATAATGAAACGATAGTGTATAAGTTTTTATGAGTTGCTGCGTCTCTGTGAGATGCACTTGTATGGTCTGTGTCCAACAGCAGCTTGTGATAAATACACATATATCATCATGCCTGTATACTGTGAAGGGTTAGGCAGAAGTGTACTATTGTATCATCAATGCCTTTATTGAGTCCCATGTAATAGGGGCGAGCCTATTGCCATATATCGGGCATAGTTCCGAACTCGGTGCTGCTACAAGATTTTCATATAGAAAAACTCAATAAAACTTTGCACGACCCGGGAATTGACCCCAAAAAATTACACTCAGCAGTCTAATGAGACAGTCTCTGATAGACTGCGTTGATTAATGCTTTTTCTTACTTGAAGTCAACTAAAATCTACTCCAATATTTTTATCATCTAATAGTTAATACTTATCAATCTGTGTTTACATTGGAATTATTTATCTCCTGATCGCCTCAACGTTTTATTTTCTTTATCGATAACATCAAAGCCAAATTCACTTAAATCCATCGTCAAGCCAATATTCTCGGTACGAACATTGACATATTGAATATTTTTAACAACAAACAACATGTCAAAGGCTGAAGGTAATAAATTCAAATCAAATTCAATCATATTGTATCATCTCCAATATTCTTTTTTGGCATCGAAATATCAGTAACACTTTCACCTTTTTCCATTAGCCACATCATTCATAACTCTTAAGTTTCGAACAACAGAGTTCAAAATCACATGATATTTTGGTTCGAAATGTATTTTCAAGTTGGTTTTATTACACGAACATGTCGTTTCATCACGTGTCTATTCTTTTAGAATGTTTGATGTGTAAAATAGTTTATTTTTCTATCTTCTGCAACATTCCCTTTGAGACGTATCGTATTTTTGTATACAGTTTTAAGGGGTGACAACTAGGTCCATTAGAGTGTCAGTTACCAGAGTCTACGGGGAATAGAAAACAAATTTAATTTTTTCATAAAACTTTTTTAAGGTTATGTTGACGCGGCACACATTTTGTGTAATAATTCGAATTTAGAATTCCTTGTATACTTATTAAAAGGGTGTTGTTATTTGTAAACTGTAAGTTATCTGTGCATAGTTTTGCCCAAGTAGGTACGATGTTGATGAGAAAATGCAAAATGCTTATTTTCTTAATTCTTCTTCTATGGTGTCGGCACGAGGTATCACATGGAAGTCGCTTATGAAGTAGTGGAACGATTACCCAGTCTGCATTGGTGCTATCGAGACTGAATGCCCCGGCGCGCCAGACAATTTTTTTTACTACTAATTTGAGTGCCTTTCGTAGCACTTCACCCGATGGTGAGTGACAATGCTGCCGAAGCAGGATCACGTAAGCTCAAATAATGCCTATTCACTCTCGCCTTGAAGATTCCGAAGTTATACGAATCGGGGAATATAGACGCAGAGAATTCAATTCCCTAGCCGTTCGCATGAGAAAAGATGAAGCAAAACGCTTAGTGCGTATAAAAGGAATATCAACGACATACGGATGGAAATCCCATCCACGACTGGTCATGCGATGGTGGAATGGAGAAGGTGGTATGAGGTCGTGAAGTTCCTGGGATGATTTCATGATTCTCCGCTCGTGGAGGCTCTTTCTTTGCACCTCAAAATTGACATTCCTTCACGTCATAATCTTCTGATGTATCTTAGGAGAATTTCTCATAGCATCACGCTTGTATTCCTCACAGGGTTAAGCAGAGATGTATGTAGATGTGAGTTGTAATACCCACAATTCACTAAAGCCGACGTTAAGACAATAAATTATAAAAGTTTCTGCGTTTCTTGGAAAATATGAGAAAACCCAACAATAATCATAAAACTGTAGTAATCATAATAAACGTATACAGCTATAATATGTCACAGAATACAACGTAATTTAGGAAATGTAGGCGACAATTTATCGGCGACGCAAACAAGTTGCAAATTGGTCCGCTGGAACGACGTTTTCGCTAAATACCTATAAAAATGTCCGTTTGCCGTGAAATATTGTAACTAGCTGGTTGGTGGAAGATGTGCGCTTCAGCGATTTAGAATATTCATGGTTATGATCAAATGGAGTCTGAATCGTAAGTTTTATCTGTAAAATATGTACTTAGGTAGGTATAAAATATGCATGTGTCAAAAAATGTATGAAAACTACATGCGCGCGTACTTTATATAAGTTTTGGACAATCTTACCATTTTACTACTTCTTACTACTATTATAAATGCGAAAGTTTGGATAGATGAATGTTTGTTAATCAATTACGCTAGAACGGCTGAACGGATCTGGATGAAATTTGGCACAGAGATAAATTATATTATAGTTTGGAATAGGACATAGGCTACTTTTTATCCCAGAAAATGGACGGGGTAAAAACCACCTGGGCGAAGCTGTGGGTGGGAGCTAGTACTACATAGTTTATTTCAGTATAGGTATGAACGTGCTGTATCCTCAAGTTCACGTCCAGAGCGCTTATTTGACGTAGGTGTGAAAATAAATACTTGTCTATTCGATCCACCGCGGTTCCTCTAGAAATGCCGGCAAACGCCTGAGGTTGTCGCCAATTTCTCGGAGGGTACCTTAGTTTCCGAAGTACCGTGAGTGGCCGTTTCTTCTGTCTTCATGCATGCTCTACGCAGAGGACTGCCTGTGACTATTATAACGAAAAGATTGTTGAAGGAGCTATGTCCAGTGGACGTCACTGACTTTACGAAGATGTTGCTTCAAAAATCGGAGATTCGATAGTTTATGTACGGTGGTTAGCCTGGCGGGCTGAAGCCCGACGGATGATGTTGGACATTTGTATATGTCTTAGAATCGTTGTAAACTCTCATAGTGCGATTCAGGACTTTCTGTTGAGGGCGTTTCATTTTTTGTCATGTTGCTAGTAATAGTCACTACAGGTGATAATAGATATCCATTCTGCCAATTAATTGAAAGACGAAATTAAGAGCCCTAAGTAAAAGTTACCGCGTATTTTCCCTGGTGATGAGGACTACACCCGAACTCGTTACGCTATAGATTCGTTGTTCCAAAATGGGGAGACAATAATGCCGACTGATAGTACAATTTGTCATGATGGCACTATGAATAAGATTTGCAAGCTACTATTCATGTCATAGTGAAGTAGGCTTTCCTTGCAAGGGATTTCTGTTACCAAATGCTGGTATGAATCAGGTATTTCAACCTCTCGATTAATTCTTATTATTCTAAATCATCTCCAATTTATAAATCTTGCCACAGAGAAGACATCTACACAGATATGCTACCAATATGATTAATTTGACAAATCCAACCTTCCTCCAAACATTCTTTTTGTTACCTCTGACTTCTGATGTTCTTTTCGCAGTATTTCTCAGATTTCATTCAACGCCAGAAAAATATGTTCAAAAGCTCAGTGCACCTAAGTTAAATTTAAGCACACTCTCCAGCTACGCTCCTGCTTTGGACCACTGAAAAAGAACTCTAAATTGTAGAACTCCCCGAGTCGGGATGGCTCATTTCGGCTGGTTGTAGCAAAGATACTTTATCGCTGAAATGTAAATTATCTCCCTCTTATCTGTTTTATTAGCTGCGAACGACCTCTGCGTCGCTTGCCTTCCCCTTACTCATATTTTGTTTATCTCTGGCTCTAGTTATAGTGGCTCAGAGTGTTTTAGAGGGTTTGATCAGATTTTCTGGAGTGGGAACCAAGAAATATGGGGTTTGGAAGTTAGCATACGGTGGAAACAAAGAACTGCTTTGGAAAAAAATAAATATAATATATTTTCTTTGGCATATATTATCTATACTAGCAATTGTACATCGTGGATTTTTAAAGGTTTCAGGCATTAACTTTATGCTTTTTAGTATTCAGATATGATTGGTTCCTTAGTGCAGTTCAGACTATGGAAACATAAAGGCGTATGTCAGTAGTCCAGAACCTACATTTCTGCGCAGTCTACAATATCTTCATGAATCACAGGCACTACCACATTTTATTCCCTTCAAAGCAAATCTTCAAACAATCAACTTAGTAAGCTATCCCCTACACCAACCTCCAAAAAGCGTATCAATCATCGTACATCACTTCCAGAGTCCGCAAACCGTCGGCTAATCTCCTCTCCTGCTCAGCGGCCATATATCAGAGCAGGACGACGTTTTTACGATCTCTTAATCAAGAAATATACGATTGCGCGCGATTAAGCGTTGGCTTGGCGTTGCTAATGCAGTATGGTATGATGCATTGGTACGGACTACGATTACGGTTCCGTTTGAGGGGTTTTATTGTTTCAGGAGCGGAAAACTCTAGATATGCGTCAGTTCTTAACAACCTTTGTGAGCGGTTCTTAGAATAATGCTTGAAGGAAAGAAAAATATTATCTACTATCGATCAAAAGTCATTCTGATCGTGGTAATATCCAACAGGTTCTTTTTCAAGCAGTATCAAGCGATGCCGGAGCAAGTAATTATTGTTAGTGTATGTATGATCATGAAGGAGGAAAGGCAGGAAAGAGCATCCTCAAGGAATTAATTCTGATTTCCGTCCATGATAATTGTAATTTCTATATCTGTTTCTGAATAACTTTGTGGTGTTCAATAAAGTGTATATCTATCTATGTATCTATATATCTGAATGTCTTTGGCACATCCTAAACAGACAGCCTCGATATGTGAATGCTAATTAGCTAATCTTTCTACTAGGGCATGAGCAGTGTCCAAGGAATATGTAGCCTGTGCCGTCACGACAGAAGAATAAAATGGAAGGTTATAATGGAACGGTAGATATATTACAGGTACATATTATTTCACAAAGTTACGACCTCTTTAAAAACGACGACACCGTTGGCGCAGTAGCTAAGTGATTAGCTTTCTGCGCTAGGTGGCGCGGGCTCGATTCCCGCACGGAACAAATATTTGTATGATCTACAGATAATTGTTTCGGGGCTGGTTGTGTGTGTATGTGACATAGGTATATGTTTGTAAACTGTACTCAAGATACAGGAGAAATTCTAGTGTGGGGCTATGTTTAAAAAAAAAAACTATTGTATACTATTAGTGTGATTATCCTCAAAACGTGTACAGACAACCAAAAAGTAACACATCTCCCACTAACACGTATTTGTCGTGAAGGTGATTCTGTAGTGACGAATCGTTGGCCCCGCCCGACATATTTCAACCCCGCGCTGCCGGGTCCTTTCCACCGCTGTCTGCAAGATTTACGAGCTCAGTGACGGAAAAAATGTGGACTCTCTAAAGATTTCACTGGTTTTTATTCGTGCCATATATTATTAGAGAAATGACGCGTTGTGAGCTCGATGACTCGCGATTTATATGGCTGATTTCCTGATAGTTTTTATTAAAGTGGCCAAAGGAAAATTGGTCAAATGGTTGCTGAATTCAGGACTTAACAGTGCCTTTTTTCGACGTGTTACCACTCAAGGTCTATGTTGCTCTGGTACTTTTTTCTAGTATAACATGAAAAGTGACTCGGTATATTATATTTTCTCTTTTTTTGGAGGTGCAAAGATATTATGAGTGTTATTCTCATGAACCACGAGGTAGGCAAATAAGAAAAAGTAATTAAAAATACTTTTTTACTCGTTAAACTTTCGCGGTTTCACTTTTTTATTATGACAAATGGCTACAATTTCCGCTTTACTTTAAGTACAATTTCAGTAGGTAATATAAATGAGGAGTATATTTTTTTTCCTGGAATTACATTATTTACTGAGGGTAAAGGACATTAGGTATATTTCAGTTTTTAATTTCTTAAAGATGTTTTAATTTTTCTTTAGATGACGCCTGTTGCTGGATATACGGCTTTCTTGTTTGCTATAATGAATGGCCAAATATTATTTTTCATTTTAAAACGTCTATGATGACGTCAAAAAATACAATTTCTTTTTTTATTATATAATCATCTCTACTATAGACCGTGTTCCACCGAGGGTTGTCACACATAAATTGCGTGTATAAATAAAAATAAGTTTTCAGTAGAAAAACAAGGCGTGTACGCGATGTGTCAGCGGGCTGGCCGTATTTTATGAAGGAAGTTGTTCATCGCACTATAAATCAGACGGACGCCTTCGGATGAGGCGGCACAGGATAGTGGGTCACCGGGAAATGTTGAGGAGTTTGTATCCGGCCCGAAAGTACCGTACTTTTGTAACCAGTGGAGTAAATGGGGTTTTTTTCTCGTTTAATTTGACTGCCTGAAGGAGTCTTCAACTGGACACTTCCATGCAAAATGTTCACATAAGAGGATAGTCACAATACACTTATTTCAATTAATTTGGCATTGGTAGTGTTCGTCATTGGCGAGGTTCATTCCTTCTTACTTTCGTCCACCTAATGTCCAAAAAATCATAAATAATTTAACATAACTTCAACCCTTTACAATTCCTTCAGCAACAACTGTATTCAACCCAAAGACACAAATCAAAACAGAAAAAAACCTTTCTAAATATTAAATCGCATACAATATTAAGGTTGCTCGCACATTGTGCCGTATTACCCGCCCGGGTGATATATAGCCGGGAGGGCCTCTAGGAATCACACGCTGACAAATTCATTCTCCACTTGACACCTTGCTCTGTATATTTTCTCCCCCACAAGTGGGGGGATTGTGTGCTAATCTCCGTAACAGGATGAATTTTTCGTGCGTAATGTGCGTCTCAGCTTTTTGTGACGTAGTGGCGTTCCTTTTCTGTTTTTCTTGTTTTGTTTTTTATAGGACGTAATTGCCGGGATTTGATCTGATATTTTTTATAACATAACTTAAACATAGCATCACGCCCGTATCGCGAAGGGTTAGGCAGAGGTGTCTATTCTGCACCAAGATTTCGCTGATGCTTCTATTACTCCGAGTTGCTACTGAGAATGTCTATACAGAAAAACCCAATAACACTTTGCCCGACCCGAAAATCAAATCCAGGACCTCACGCTCAAGAGTCGCGCTTGCCACCACTAGACCACTGAGGCATATTTCTTATCTTGAGATAATAATTATTATGTTTGATTCATTTATATATCTAGGTACAAATTCCTGCCTATGAGAATAAGGCGCATAGTCGGCGCCCAAAGTTGGTTGCTTGATAAGAATGAAACGACGGTTCCAGAATGATAAGTGTAATATATATCTACACTTGGCACATTTAACATAAGGTGATCACATAGGAAAATAGTTGCAGTTTTTCACTATCGATAGAAAGCTACTTAATATGTCTCTACTTAACAAAACAATCAAAAAACCATAGAGTCCCCGGTCTAGAGATTAAAATCAGTGTTGTCAGTTTATAATCTGGCGACCACTGGTGACATTTAAATATAGTGGTTCGCCACAAGAACAATAGGCTTTAACTGGCAATGATACTGACTGTACGTCTTCTCTTCTTTCACATTTATATATAGTTCAAATATAGAGTGTCACTAAAGGAACTAGGTGTGTAGGTATAGGTACTTTTGCGCTTTAAACAAGAGCAAGATCGGTTCTTATAATTGAGGTCGTGTAACTCTCGGTGTCTTTAGGGAACTCAGGTCTTCGAATGTTTTCAGTAAACAATTAGTGAAAGCTCTCCATCCGAAAAAAGCAATATTATTTATAATACTGATAGAAAATGAAAATACAGCAGTTGAGTAATAATAATGATAATAATTCGGCTCATTACTTCCCCACTGTTGGGCATGGGCATTTTCCACTGACCTGGTGTCGGTTGATGGATTATATACACCATTGAGAACTTGACGGCACGGTTGGTTCAGTGGCTAAGCAATTACTTTAATTCTCAGACGAAACAAATATTTGTATGATCTATATATAGTTGTTTCGGGTCTGGGTAGTGTGCATGTGATATGTATGTTTGTAAACTGTGCTCACGATACAGGAGAAATCCTAGAGCAAAGCAACAATTTTTTTAAATTGCTATAATTTACAAAATACAGCCAAGTTTGAACTCAGACCTCCAAGCATTAAAGATATACGTTCAATCGCTAGGTTATAACTGAATGCTATAACAGGAAAACTAAAGAGAAATCATTTCAAAAGCAATACAGTTTCCACAAAATCCTTGATAAAAACGAAAGCATATCAGTTCACGAAAGAAAGACTTAAAAAAAACCTGCCAGTATTTCAGCGAAACAACCTTCTTTATCATCCGGGCTCCGTATTTATGATCGCATAAATTCACTTTTATCTTTATGAATATTCAGTCGCGCTAACGGCGGCGACTCTTTGTTGTTTTCTTTTGTTAGTTATCTGTGGAATATGGTTTAGGGGTAAGCAGGTTAAACGTTCTACTTCGTTTTAGTTGTTTTTTTGTACTGAAATATCGATATGTTCAATTTTGTATACTGTATGATAAAGTACGATGTAAGGAGCTTTCTTGGATATAGGTTGTTCGGTGACTTCGCTAAATCACTGTTAGTTAATGCATGATAGAGTACCTACTGCTACTCCAAATGAGTAAAATAGTCTCTGAAGCTAATGTTTTATCACCTTCACAGTAGAGTCTTTGTATCCACTTTCGCAAAATTACCTAAATACCATGATTTGGCAATCGTCAATAGATATTTGACGGCGTGGTTCCCGCAGTGTCGATGTTCCGATTCCTACACGGAACAAATATTTGTATAACCTACATATAGTTGTTTTGAGTCAGGGTATTTGTATTAGTAAACGAAACGATACAGGAATTATTCCTAGTGTGGGGTAAAGGTTAAAAAATATAACTAACTTATACTTCACATTTTAATTGCCAACAGTTAAATATATTAACTGTTTAATCAACACACCCATAGCACTCATCTCTTAAACAGAGCAACCGTAAAAAAAAATACCTTAAAAATTACGACGTAACTTAATCCAACCATTCAAACTTTGAATATAAAAAAAACCAACCTGAGAAAAAAAACTCGCAAAAATCACGCAAAGGAAAACTTTAGCGGGCATTAACAAGCCAAGTCTATGTTAGAGTAATCCTCCTCCACCCCAAGTGATGTATTGCCGACCCCTGCCTCTGGCCCTCCGACCTAACCCCATAACTCACCCTGAAAAGTAACCTCTGCGAGTGTTTTATTACCTGATGAAATGGCCCGGCCCTGAGAGCTGGGCCTTTGTGAATTGGACAGTTTTGGACTGGGCCTGGTGGTGAGATAGTTTAGATGGCTTGAGATATGTATGGCATGGCATGAGGTCCAATGGTTGATTCCCGGTTCGGGCAATGTGTTATTGAGTTTTTCTATATGAAAATTCTCGGTAGCATCACGAAGTTTAGAACTGTGCGCGTTAGAAGGCTAAAGGCTCGTCCCCTATTATTAACTCACGGACTCAATAACGGCACCGGAGAAACGTGGATGTACAATGAAATAAAATGAAAGCCTAACCCTTCGGGGAATACAGATGTAATGCTATTTTATCTTGTTTGTGTTTGTCTTTTCTAAATATATTGACGACTTCAGCGATAGGTATGTCACGTCATTAATACATTTTTGTTCAATGTATAGAGAATTAATTTAGAAGCATTCATCTACAAACAATAAACAACAACAATGTTTACTTGAAGTCCCATTATAAGAGCATTATAATGATAACGCCTGTTAATTTTCACTTAGCAACACTGTAATACATTAAACGCCTGCGAAAAGGAAGTAGCAATAACTTGACGTTTATCGCGGTGCTATCACTTTGAAAATGACTTTTTCGTTTAAGTTTACGAATAAATAAAGATGCGTAGTGGGATAACGATGTTCAAAATTATTCTAACATAACATAGCATCACGCTTATATTCCCCAAAGGGTAAGGCAGAGGTGTACTATTGTATACCCACTTTTCGCTGATGCTGTTATAGAGTCACATGTAATAGGGCGCGAGTCTATTGCCATGTACCGGGCACAGTTCCAAACTCCGTGCTGCCACTGAGAATTTCCATACAGAAAAACCCAATAACACTTTGCCCGACCCGGGAATCGAACTCAGGACCTCACGCTCAGCAGTCGTGCTTGCGACCACTAGACCAGTGAGACAGTCTTATAACACATAACACGTTTATGTTAATTCAGTTCCTTCATTATCTACTTGTCTTTTAATTCGTCTATCACATATTAAAATATGAATTAATAAATTGACAATTATCTTCAATACACTCGCCTTTCATTAAACTTAATTAAGACATAATAATGAGAAATTAACTTTAAGTACTGATACGGGGAAATAATACACTTCGAACGATCAGTTCTGTTATTATTTTAACGATATATTAAGCTCAAGTTCTTTAGGGCTTACTTTTATGGGCGTCATTTTAGTAGCCTTTTTGAATAGACACAGGGTATTTACCAGTATCACCACGTTTGGTAATTTTAGTATAGTCAGCGATAAACGTCGCTAATCATTGTACAGATTTACAAAAGTTATTTTATGTCTGAAAACTTTCAAATTTTATTCCGTAACTATATCGACTAGTGAGATGGTTATTCAAGAGCAATAATTATCTTCTTTAATAAATCTATTTCAAAATTACGCAAGGTACTGTACTGACTGTACTTACCTACTACGTTATTATTAACATCACTGAAAACGCTAGGGGTGCAACAAAAGAGGTTCCACGAGTGTTGAAACCTGAGATCGTCTTGTTATAGGACTCAGGTATGGAAAAGAGGTGACTTTTCACTTCTACTCTGGGCAAGTAACGTGACGCAATCACTTATCTCTACTTCTCAAGATACTCAAAAAAACAGACAAATCTGTCGAAACCTCACCCTGTATAATGTCCTCCTGACCGAATTTCGGTCACGGCGGCCAATCTCACCGGAGATTAGCCAACTACGCAGGAGATATTATAGTGCACAAGTGTGCGCGCAAACACAGGTGCACTCTCTATTCCTTCACTCTCATAGTCCGATGGGACGGCAATCCGACACGACCGGAGAGAGATCAGGCGCAGGAACAACGGCTTTACGTGCTTTCCGAGGCACGGTTTGTATTTACATACACGAAGACCCAGACCCGAAACAAATATCTGTAGATCATACAAATATTTGTTCCGTGCGGGAATCGAACCCGCGACACGCAGCTCAGCAGTCGATCTCTCAACCACTGCGCCAATCTTGTTGTCAACCCTGTATAGTGAACAATCGATTTTATAATTTGTAGTGATAATTTGACGGTTGTTAGTGACAAAAGGAACATCTATATTCCTATACTGTAATTACAAGTAGCTTTGACATGCTGTGTCATGTCAGTAATTAGTTTTTAATGGTATACCATGGAAGTAATAACAGTTCTAGTTCGACTGAAATGTATTAGTTTATGTATGTACTGTGGGCGATAGTATTAGGTTTGGGGAACCCTGGGGAAGGCGGTGATGTCGGACTTTTACCGACTAAAACCACACGGTGTTCCTGCGGCATACCTTTAGTGCAGGAGATACGGGATTCGCTCGCGCATTCACCGCACCCCTGGTAGGCATCGGCCCGCTAGAGGATGACCTGGCAGGCTCTGTCCCATTGTGTAGCTAATCTATAGCTGCACATCTTCCTATTAAAGCGCGCATGGAATACACTCGCGCCGCCGTTTAGGCCTGCTGCTGCTCGAGTGACAGGCGGCCCCGAATCCGCCACCGCAAACCTCCATGCCTGGGCGGGCTCCAAAAAGTTCTTGGTTGTGTGGTGAGTCCGCCTGCAGTGGGCCAGCGTGGTGGACTACCCTTAAACCTTTTAAATCCAAGAAGCCCGTGTCCAGCTGTGGGTCAGTAATGGGCTGAATTTATGTTTTTATTTATAATGGTGATATTCTTTCACGTATTAGATACTATTATTTTATTTCTAGAAGATTAGTCATTACTTCTTATAAGTTTAAGTCATTTAAAGATGTAGTAATCTTGGTAACAATACTAGTACTTCCTGTTAATTGGTGCTAAAACTGGTTCAAGTAAATAATTCGTCATAAAGACTTTAAACAAATGATTTTAACTATCAGTTATATCGAAGATGCTAGTATTAAATAATAGTAAATCTACCGAAATATAGCAAAGTAATTGCCCTACCGATTTCGTAACTCAACTCATAGATACCTTACCTTCATCCTGGCAAAGGCAATGAGACAATGGGACTCTTACTGACTCAATGGACACGGTGTCCATTTGGACAACCTATGGCTAGGGGTGCCGGATTCACTCATGCATTCGCTGAACAGCGGCGGCAGCACCCACTCTGTAGCCCTACTACTCAAGGATCTTGGAGTCTGATGCCATCATTTAAGAAGCCTGAGTTATACAAGCTCATAAGAAAAAGTCTACCCCTTCAAAGAAGACCACACGCCTTTTCACAAAAAATATATGCATAATATATTCGTTTGATAACAAAGCCCCATTTAACAGCAACCGAATAAAATAAGCATAAAATGAATGCCACAAAAACATCTCCCGTTGCTTAGTGATTCAGAACAAACGATACGAACAAAACGTAATGGATAATGGTAAATAATGGTAATCCTAACTAATCCTAACCATCCTAATAGAAAATAATATGTAATGTCTGTATGTCTCTTCGTATATCAATAAGATAACTTGGGATGAACTGATTTTTGACCCGGGTACGTCTTAAAACTGCGAACAGACACCGGAGGACGGGCAGCAGCGTCCTCTCACTAATCGGTGAGCCACTGCGATCCCCTGCGATGCGTGGGGATTATGGCAAACCCCCCCGCTTGGGGGAGGCCTTCGTTCAGCAGTGGACGTCTTCTGGCTGATGATGATGATGATGATGAACTGATTTTAGGACAAGTATTATTTAAAGAAATATAAAAATGAATGTGTGTATGTATGTCCCCCTATGGACTCCAAAACGGCTAGAGCGATTTTAATTAAACTTTTAGGTAATCTTCAGATTAACGGCTGATCCTGTGAAGTTTGGTAGCGATCCGATCAACAAACATTTTTTTTGGTTTTTTGGCCTAGTTATAGATAATTTATCTACCCGCTACCCGTGCTACCCGTGCGAAAATGGGGCGGGTCGCTAGTTTTTTAAATAAATTATTATCAGTATGTGTTTAAAGTTACTAGTTTACCCAAATGTAAGCGTCCATGTATCCGTTTAACCCCGCTGATATTGGCTTGGTGAACTTCTGACGAATATGTTACAATTTAACTTAAGTCAAACTTTTTTATTTCAACTGGGCCTTTGCAAGTACTTTTAAAAAGTCAAAACTCGAAGTGCACGGCACTTTTAGTAATACCTCAGACGCTAGTGACGGATACTCTAAAAGAAGCCTACCTATCAATTTCAAGTTTCTAGGCTACAGAATATAGCATCACTCCTGTATTCCCCAAAGGGATAGACAGATCTGTACCATTGTACACAAAAATTTCGCCGATGCCGTTATGGAGTCCCGTGCAATAGTGATTAGCACAGTTCCAATTGCCATGCTGCTATTTAGAACTTCAATACAGAAAAGCACAATAATATTTTGCCTGACCTTGTCCTCAAACTTAGGACCTAACGCTCAGTAGTCGCACCTGCAAACACTAGGCTAAGAGGCTGTCAAAAGTTTGTAGGCTTTATATTTCCTGAGATTTCGTGATTTACTCAGTGAGTAAATTTCGCTTTAAATATATATTTGTACCATGATATTTGTAAGCAGACGAAGCCGGAGGCAGACACTAATATAAAATAATGGTAATTATACATAATTTATAGCTAAAATATACCATCAGTCTGGCTGCCTGTCCGTCAAGATTGATGTGCTCTTGTGGTGGTATTACCATATAGTTTGTGGTACTTTGCATGCGGGACTGCTCTTAATTGGTACTTGATGGTATGTTCGCAAGGCTACGTGTGTTTTTGTGGAGCAACACACGTACAGTCACGCGCTTTTGTTCGGCTGTGTACAAGAATGCCAAAGCACTACTTAAAAGTTTGGTATTAGGTAACAGATTGATTTGGACATTGATGGGATTGATATACCGATTGATGGTAATAGAGTCAAGCTTTTTGGTATTTATGTGGATCAATCTAATCAACTTATTGCACTGCAATATCTCATCCAAATTCGGCTACAAAATCTTATGATGATGTTGGAACCAGAAATGTCTAATTTAAATTAAGGTTTGAGTAATTGACTAATATGGCAAAGGCCCAGGCAAAACAGCTCACGCTAAAAGTTTAAAGGACAGTATGTCGAAGAGGAGAACGAAGATAGCTTAAGGATTTTTGGAAAATTTGGGCCTAAAGGGGGATAAACACACCGCTAATCCTATCCTACTACTATTATAAATGCGAAAGTTTGTGAGGATGGATGGATGGATGTTTGTTACTCTTTTACGCAAAAACTACTGAACGGATTTGGATGAAACTTGGCACACAGACAGACCAGTCGATCTCTCAACCACTGCGCCAACCGTGTCGTCAAACATATAGGATACTATTTATTCGAATACATGGAGTAGTTCCTCTAGGATGCGGGTGAAACCACAGGCAACAGCTAGTCTGATATAATTCCTTAATAGCCCCGACGAAACAGGAAACACTTATTGATCCTAAAAAATCAAACGTATCAAAGTATTAAACTTCATATCCAATGTTCACTAACTATAAGTAGAAAGCTGTTAATCCATTTATCAAATAAAAGTCCAACACTGAGCGCAAATATCTTCACACTACAGAAATCATAATGAATGAAGTCTTTGTCAGAAATCAATTTCACGCATCACCTATTAGATTTAAACAGTTGATAACAAATTAGATTATCAAGTTAGTTCACAACCAAGGATCACAATGGTTCTTTGGAGCGTGGATTTAAAAAGTTGTGTAGGGCTTCTATAATAGCGGAGTTCACGAGCGTAGCGTGCGTAGCAGTTTGCTACGGGCTGTAAGTACTGCGCCTACGCACCAAGTTGACATCGAGTGATAAAGAGCATTTTATTTATTGTATACTATGTGTTTTATTCTATACAAGCTATTGCCCGCGACTTCGTGTGCGTATATTTTGTATTTCAACATCAGCCAGAAAACGTCCACTGCTGAACGAAGGCCTCCTCCAAGGGAGGGATTTGCCATAATCCCCACGCATGGCAGGCGGCTTGGGGATCGCAGTGGCTCACCGATTAGTGAGAGGACGCTGCTGCCCATCCTCCGGTGTCTGGCCGCAGTTTTAGGACGTACCCGGGTCATTTTGTATTTATTTCTATCTAATTAGTGTTTTGCTGCAATAGTAAAAATAAGCCTGTGTTCTTCTTCAAAATTTCATCACGACCGGCTTAGTGGTTTGTTCGTGTTGAGATAACGAACAAACAGACAAAATTACTTTCGCATTCACAATAATATGGATTTGATTAATATTGTATCGTATTTTTTTCTAACCATTTATTACGTCAGTCAAAAGTGTCTGTCTTTTAAATTTGTTAGGGAACATTCATTTAATATTATCAGTCAGTCATTTTCGTTCAAGGACCCTATGTTTTATTTACATCTACTTATATAAAAAAATGCTTATACTTACAAATCCGGGGGTGTGACGGCGCTTTTGAAGTGACACAAAGTTACCACAATCTTCTCCTAAATTAATCCTTGCCTGGTTTCGCTTGTAGCTGCCGCGCTAATCGCTAATCCTATGGCCTCTCAATCCCTCCATTGTCCGTTTAGCAGTTAGTAAGTGGAAACCTTGTACTATTGTGTGTAGTTGATAACATCTCGGTGCTTCAAACACGTTTGTATGAAAGGGCAGGATATGTCGTATTATAGGCTGTTTGCCGTTCTGACATTTGTGTTAGCATTTTGGGGTTTGAACAGCCTTAAATACTGTTTAAATGTTTGCGCTGGTGACGTGCCATATCACGTAAAGCCACAGCTGAAGTAACTGCTACAATGAATGGTCCAAGGTATTGCCAAAAATATTATGCTTGGTAGCTGTTTTGGTGAAGATATATGCTATTAGCACATGAGAGGACGCTACTGCCTATCCTCGTGATGTAATTAAGATGATTCATTCGAACTAATTGTGCAATTAGACTGCCTCATTGGACTAGTGGTGTCAAGCGCGCCTGCTAAGAGGTTCTGGATTCGATTCCCGAATCGGGCAAAGTGTTATTGGGTTTTTCCGTATGGAAATTCTCAGTAGCAGCACGCAGTCTGGAACTGGTAGATGGCAATAGGCTCGCCCCCTATTAAATGGGACTCAATAACAACATCGGCGAAATGTGTGTATAGTTGTGTACAATAGTACACCTCTGCCTAACCCTTCGGGGATTACAGGCGTTGTGCTATGTTAATGTTAATTGTGCAACTAAAGGATGCTATTAAAGCTCTTCATGAAAAGTATCCCTCATAAACAGTGCCGGATATTACACTTGATGTCCTAAGGCATTAAAAGCCTTTGGGTTCAGTGCTTCATCTTGACCTGAACGTTTTGTCCGTGGGGGCTGAGGTGGGGGGTGTTCTTACACGACTTTACCATATGGGTTTGATACTTAGGCTCCATAATGGCTGAGGAAGACTTAAGCTTTAATTTTGATTTTGCTGCTCCCCGAAGTTTATTTTTTAAAACGTTCCCACACTATGATTTCTCCTGTCTCGTGGGTACATTTTTAAAATTCTGATATTTAACCAACTACGTAATGTATTTACTTACTAAACAAACAGTTATGGCTAAATACTTGTGTATATATCAAGGCTGTGGAAATGTATTAAAACAGTGGAGCTTTAAGTTAAAAACAAAATGATTTCAATAAAAAGTTTTGTAAGCTTTTCGGAATATCTGTTCCTAAAGTTAAAATCCTAATAATATAATAAATGTGAAACTTTGTAAAAATGGATGGATATTTGTTACTCAATCACTCCAGAACGGCTGAACGGATCTGGATGAAATTTGGCACAGAAATAGATTATAGTCTGGTTTTTATCCCGGGTTATTTATTAAAATGTACGGTTTCGTAAACAACGCGGGCTAAGCCGCGGGCAGAAGCTAGTGTAGTTTTCACTAGCGGTGGGCAGTAGCATCTTTTTTGGATAACGAAACGCAACTGTCTATCGGATATCAATAGCGGTTATTAAAACGCGCTATCCTGCTATTGGTCGCTATTTGTCATATCATGAGCAACACGTAATATGATAGTGAAGTTTTGATGAGTTTTTTTTTTTTTTTTTTAGCTTTCACTGATGCTGAAAATGCTCAAATTTCGGGAATTGTCGGTTGTCCCAACATAACCAAGAATGAATGGATTTTGGTGGCCCCGTCAAATTTTGATGAGCTTTTTTTTTTTTTTTTTTTTTAGTTTTTTTAGCTTCATTGATGCACTTCCATTTCATTGGATAACGAAACGCAACTGTCTATCGGATTCTTTGGATGTTAGCTACTTTAACGTTAGCATGTTAGCAGGTTAGCACGTTAGCAGGTTATCACGTTTTTCAAATAACCTGCTAACCGTTATTGTGACGATAGCTCGTTTCAATAACGTGTTTAAGTTGCGCAACGACCACCGCTATTAGCTACTTTAGCGTTAGCATGTTAGCAGGTTAGCAGGTTTTTCAAATAACCTGCTAACCGTTATTATGACGATAGCTCGTTTCAATAACGTTTAAGTTGCGCAACGATCACCGCTAGTTTTCACCAGTCTCTAGTGTTGATTGTTCACTAACACATATATACTGCAAATCATTTAGAACCCTCTTGCAGTAAAGGGGTTAGTAGGTAAAAGGGGTGTAAGGGCTGTACGCACTTAAGGTTGCATTTAGTACTTGATGCCCTGAAAGCTTCACAAGTCCCAAGATGAGAGGTTTTAAGTTTAGCTTGTCTTTATGACTATGTAGTACATTGCCTTATGTATTATAAAAATGTACGCTTGTCAAGTAACTTAGGTACTGTGTACTATGTGTATTGTTAGGTATTCTTTATTGTACACTAAGTCTATGACTGCTTCATTCAAGCGTGACTGTTGAGTGTGAGGTCCTTCGATTCCCTGTTTGGGCAAAGTGCTATTATATGGGGCTCAATAACGGCATCAGTAAAATGTCGGGTCATACAAATTTGATAATTTGTATGTATCATCATCTGTCTCATCTGTCTAGCTTTTTCACAACGACATTGGGGTCGGCTTCCAATCTAACCGGTTGCGGCTGAATATCAGTATTTTACACAGAGCTGCCTTCTAACCTCCGCCACCCAATTACTGGGAGATACTGATACTCTAAGGTTAGACGGGTTGTGAGACTTTTTGGGCTACTGACACCAGTAACGACTGTCATAGATCTTCATATGACACCCGGGACCAACTGCTTAACATGCTTTCCGAGGCACGGAGGGGTCTCGATGTGTGAAATATGGTCACCGATCCAAGGACTGACCGCGGCAAGCGCTACTTAACCTCACAGATCGACCAATCTGCGCGGTAGCTATGTAGCTACGGGCTCCTCATATACATACTATGTATGTATATTTTTTTTTATATAATCTGACTGATTTACACATGTGTAATTTTCTTGTAAAATGTTCAATATTTGGCATAATGATAATAATTATTATGGTTATTTCTATTAAAACCCAGTAACCGAAATTAAATGATTATTTTAATGATAACATCAGACACCCCAATAGAATAACACATTATTGTACAACCGGATTCTTTTCTGCTGATCCTCAACAAAAATTGAACCCAACGTAGCTGTATAAACACAACACCCTCCTTTCAAAACGCGGATTAGGGGTGCTTCACAATGCCATGTATTGTAAAAGAAATCTTTTCGCCGTTGACGAGTGATAATTACGCGGCTGAATGCCGCTTGACAAGCTGGTGACATGTACGAGACTTTGTTATTGTTACTTAGTCGACAACCTTGATTTTGCTACCCAAATATATTAAACATCAACCTTATCGCAAAGAATTAAGGTTGAAATTTCGATGGGAGTTAGTTTGAGAAATGCACGGCTAGGGTTGTTCGGTCCGAAATACGCTTGTTTGGTTATCGGTTCCGATCTTGCCCGCAACTGATTTAATCGCACTAATTTATAAACGCGATATATTTTTTTTATTGACGCGTTTTTGTTTTCATGTTAAGTTATAGTAGTAGGGTTGTACGTGAGCGATGATAAGCTATGTGATGCTATAATTTGGGAAATTATAATATTCTGAATCGCACGACAAATCAAGTCCTATGTTGCCTGCTGCTATTTATGATTTATTAATCTTATCATCCAATGTTAATTCGATGAGTGACGATACCCTGGAGAGTAATCCTTGTTACCACTACCACTGACTGGCTTTCCACTATGGCATGAGCGATTTTCATACAGCTCAATGCCAACTCGATGGGGTAAGAAGATTAGATACAGTATTTCCTTCATTCTGAAATAGTCTCTTCTATACCCAACTTTGACTGAAATATCACTTCGTAACGCGTTTTGATTGGTGTTCAAAAATATTATACTATCGCTCGCCGTCGCTTCGCTTTCGTGAGACACCGTATAAAAAGCTCGCATGTCACCAATATGGCACTAAAAGTCGCAATGAAGGGAATATAAATGTTGTAATTAATAAAACGGCATAACTCACGAATGTTTTATATTAGTGTGTTAGTTAAACTGTAATACTACACAATTACTTTCTTTCTTTTATTCCTAAAAATGTCAATGAAAACTTGACTGAAAATATTAATCATCTGAAAGTTCTTACAAGAGCTGACTGCCATATTGGTCTACAGATCGCAAACGTGACTGCTGAATTTGAGATTCTAGGTTCGATATCCAGGTTGGGTGTAGTGTTATTTCGTTTTTTTGTATGGAAATAGTAGCAGTACAGAGTTTGGAATTGTGCCTGGTAAATGTCGATAAGCTCACCGCCTGGAACATGCAAAATAGTAAACTCAAAACAATTGATCCCTCAACATGAACGTTTTTTTAATCTTAACATAATTAACCATTAAAATATGTGACATTATATTTTTGTTAATTTTAGAAATTATCATAGAAATCGTCTTCAAGTTAAACTTTACAACTCTCAAGCTTTTTGCATTCAAAACACAATACCATCAACTGAGCATTTAAATCTGTGGCATTTCTATTAAAATCGGGTGTTCAGATAACACACAATAATACACTTCATTTTGCCTTTCATCAAATTGACAGAAAATCACAAAAAAATCATTGCACAAGTACGTACCTAAAAGCCAGAAAAAATCCCTATTATGTCACAGGCTTATTAGAAGCCGGAAAATCCTATTTGTAAACACGTAATCTGAGCGTATCGGCTCAAATGACCATCATGGGCTGTCCACCGGCTTATAGCATTACCAAATTACATTTACCAACCACCAAAAGTAAAAAAAATCACACGTCTATACCAGGTTATATCCAATATGGGCGATATTAGATTAGCAAAAGGTATTTTAGAGGCAAATGTAAGTTTGTTTTTGAAGAATAAATGCCATGTCAAGTAATCTGTGTTGAGTGACAATGCGAGAGTCGTATGACGTCACTGTATTGATATGGGGTGAGTTGTATAATAGGGTGTTTAGTGGCTAAAATGGAGTATGCTTATTGTATGAGTGTTAGTAAAATATCAACTATTGGATACTTTTTTTGCGGGGTTTGTGTTGTACGCGTTGCTATAGCTATGCTATAATTTTTAGCTGATAGCAGTACTGCGAAAAATCGCTAAGCTAAAGTGGGATTAGTGGGGTATTGTGGGTGCGTTTACAAAAATATATATTCACATACACAAACACCCAGACCCGAAACAATTATTTGTAGATTATACAAATATTTGTTGCGTGCGGGGTTCGAATCCGCGACACGTAGCGCAGAAAGCTAATCGCCTAGCCACTGCGCCAAACGTGTCGTCAACTGGTCATTTTTGGAACAAAACAGAACAGCTTGGAAATAAAAAACGTGGGCCTTTGCTCAGCAGTGGGATGTAAGGTTAGCAGAAGCAGTAGTAACAATAACCAGTATTTCATTCAATAAACAAGGTCTTCTTTTAAAAATCCTTGTCCTCTTGTTGTCTAGATGGGAAAGTGCGTAACCATACTGTATTTTGTAAGGACACAGAATAGTTAACAGCTGGTACTATTACAGATAGAGTTATATTTTTGGATCCCTCTTTTCTTTCAAGATCATTGGTTCTAGCTACGGTTAGGTAGCTAGTTTTACTAATATATATTTTTATAGACAAATACAATACTAGCTCTTGCTCGCGACTTCGTACACGTGGAATTGAGAATCTGATATTTTCCTGAAATAAAATGGAGCCTATATTTTAAGTTAAACATCTAGCAATACATCGGTGAAAACTGCATTCAATTCCATGCAGTAATTTTTGCGTGATGCGTGTACAAACATACAGACGGACAGCCAAAAATTCTAAAAACTGTTGTTTTGGCTTCTGTTGCTCTAATAAAAACCAGTTTTTCTCATTAGTTTTTCTCCAATATCTATAATGTACAGGCATCGGCATGTTATATATATATGTATAGAAGATGATTGTACACTTTTGAATGTACATTTAACTGTCCTTCAATATCAAATCTCTCTATAGGTCTAAGGTTTGCTGTAAGAGAACTCATGTCTGAGTTAAGCTCGCCTTTGTGCATAAACTTTCCATCTAAAAAATGTAAGTATATATATTTCTTGTGTACAATAAAGAATAATAATGATTGTATGATTTATTAGTTTTTGTTATAATTGCAACTGCATTTCCTAATATAAAATATTATCATCTATACATATAAATAAAATTGGAGTGTCTGTTTGTAATATTGAGATAACTGTTTTTTACTACATGCATATGAATATACATACGGTACATACACCAAAATAACATTTTTTACAATTTTTGTCTGTCTGTCTGTTTGTATAGGCTAATCTCTGAAATGGCTGGACCGATTTTGACGGGACTTTTATTGGCAGGTAGCTGATGTAATAAGGAGTAACTTAGAGTAACCTAACTTACATTTAATTTAGAAAAATTCTTTTATTTTAGAAAAAAATAGGGTTAAATGCATTTGGTCTCACTAAAAAATACATTGTTAAGTTCCGACATCCACGCGAACGAAGTCGCGGGCACAGTTAGTACAACATATATTCTCCGAATCCCACTCTATAATAATGGTTCTACTACATTTTGTTTCTCAGTAATAAACCCATTAAACCTATCATCATGATACCTGTAATTTGAATAACATAACTTTTTGAGTCCTCTGTCAAATTATAAAATATTCTGGTGTAGCATTAAACCTATCATCATGATACCTGTAATTTGAATAACATAACTTTTTGAGTCCTCTGTCAAATTATAAAATATTCTGGTGTAGTTCTAACTTTAAACGGAAATATTAGTCATACCTATTTATTACAGACACGCAATATGTAAATCAACATAAAATGACCTTATGTTGGGGAAACGGTACTATGAACCAACATAGCATCACGCTTGTATTCCCCGAAGGGTTAGGCAGAGCGTTAATTGTTAGCCTTTTATTAAAAACCATTTTTTTAAAGTATTTTTTATATGTGTGGTAAAATAAATCGTTTATTGACTCGTATATAAACTTGTAATGCTGTTTTTATATTATAACTAGCTGTGCCCGCGACTTCGTTCGCGTGGATGTCGGAGCTTAACAATGTATTTTTTAGTGAGACCAAATGCACTTAACCCTATTTTTTTCTAAAACAAAATAATTTTTCTAAAATAAAAGTAAGCCTAAGTTACTCCTTATTACATCAGCTACCTGCCAATAAAAGTCCCGTCAAAATCGGTCCAGCCATTTCAGAGATTAGACTATACAAACAGACAGACAGACAGACAAAAATTGTAAAAAATGTTATTTTGGTGTATGTACCGTATATATATTCATATGCATGTAGTAAAAAGCGGTTATTTCAATATTACAAACAGACACTCCAATTTTATTTATATGTATAGATAATATCAAGGACTACCTCATTGATCTAGTAGTCGCAAGCGCTGCTTAGCGTGAGATCCTAGGTTCGATTCTCGGGTGGGCAATTGGCTCGCTCCTTTATATTATTATATTTATATTATATGGGACTCAATAACGACATCGGCGAGAAGTGGGCGTACAATCGTACACTTCCGTCTAACCCTTCGCGGAGTACAGACGTGATGCTATGTGCTATATTTAATCGCCTCTCTAACACTATGGTACACCGCCCGATTTTTGTTAAACCAACATTGTCCAAATGTCTCCTTCGATCCCTTTGTTCAGCAGTCGCAACAGTCGCCACGCTAACCTTTTGAGTGTATGTTATTGGCAGCATAATACTCATTTGAAATACTACACTCATGTTTGAGGGCGTTACTCAGAACTTTATTACAGTTTGAAATGAATGGAAATGTGAGTGCTGATTGAAACGGGTCTGATGTGCGGAGAAATTGGCTTTGTGAGATTGAAGCAGATGTTATGTGTTGTATTGAAATGTAAAACCACAGAATTGTAGTGACGTTTGTATTGTAGGTGGGAGTTTATAAAATGATGACACATGAGAGCACAAAGTTTGGGTGTGATGCAGAAATAATGAATGTCAAGGATGAATGTTAACAAAGTAGAGAGACTTGACGTTTTACTTGTATGATAAAACTTTAATTAACTAGCCTCCGCTCGCGGGTTCGCCCGCGTGGATTACGAACACGTGCATTTTTTTGCGCTGAACCTTAATTCTTGTTCTAAAATAAAAATATGCTTAAATTATTCCTTATAACAGCTATCTGCCAGTGAAAGTTCCGTCAAAATCAGTCCAGTCGTTTAGGGTTATATTATTGCAATTTTCGTAGGGATGTCCAATTTTTTTGAAAATAAATTGCAGCCCATTTTACTCGCTGATAATGTAGCTTTTTATAGGTGAAAGAATTTATAAAATCGGTTTTGTAGTTTTTGAGTTTATCCATTACAAACAAATAAACAAAAAATCTAATCTTTTCTCTTTATAATATTAGTTTAGATTGAGTATTAGCTCTTACTACGATCGAAAAACAGTAGGTTATACATAACTCTAAATTAAAAAAAGAATATATATGAAGAATTTAAATCTTAATGCAACATAGACGAAATATAACCCCATATTTCCCCATCTAGAATAGATAGTTACTATTATTCAATATAAAATTATTGCTGTAAACATTAAAATAAAAACCCGACAAAATACACCACAATGATGAATAGTTACGACCACTGATTGGCCCCAATCACTCAAAACAAGGACAAAAAACAAAGAAATCGATCAAAAATTATTATAACAAGCCGTTTTATGGGTCTAGGCACATATTAAAAGTATACCCAGCGTTTAGCGATGTTCGCCGTGTTATTTAGACCCATTTTAATTGCGTTTAATGTAGACCGTTTACAAATAACAGTGGGTAGTTAGGCGGAGGAAAAAACTAGGAAATTATAGCCTGTATGTAGGTTAAGGTGCAATGGTCTGTGGCGCCGATTTTGATGGATGTTATTTAGAATAAATAGTTCTAAGTGTAATGTTTTGTTGATTGGCTCATTGGTGTAATGATCGCAGTGCTTGAGATCCTGGGATCGATTTCCGGATCGGGCAAAATGTTATTGTGGTTTTTTGTATGGAAATTTTCGGTTGCTTAAGTATGGTATTGTGCCCAGTACCGTTTGAGGAAATTTGAATGTGTAATAGTAGGTACACCTCTGCCTAACGCCTTTGGAATTACGAGCGTGATGCTATTATGTTTTTATAACAAAAACTTATAAGACGATTTAATAAAGTACATAAATACATCTAGGAATAACACTCGCCATTATGACACACTAGCTACCGCGCGCGGCTTCGCCCGCGTGGTTTACGAATCCGTACATTTTTCCGGGATAAAACACATCATTTTTATTTGGCAGCTCGTATCAAGATAGCAGAATGTTTGTACACACTATTGTAAATGCGAAAGTAACTCTGTCTGTTTGTTACTTCATCACAATTAAACCACTGAACCGATTGCTATGAAATTTTACAAAGAGGTACCCTGGTTCCTGGTGAATGACATAGGCTTATTTTTTCTATTGCAACAAAATACTAATTAGATAATAATATACATAACAAGCTTCCACCCGCGGCTTCGTCCGCGTGGTTTACGAAGTCGTATATTTTTCCGGGATAAAAAGTAGCCCATGTGCTATTCCAGACTATAATCTACCTCTGTGCCAAATTTCATCCAGATCCGTTCAGCCGTTCTGGCGTGAAAGAGTAACAAAGATCCATCCATCCATCCATCCTCACAAACTTTCACATTTATAATATTAGTAGGATAGGATAGATACGTACAACAACGAAAGGGTTGACACAAAGTGATAAATCCTCTAGCTATATATTTCTACGGGCTATTTTATACAGTACCCAAAGACTCCCTCACTGTCACAACAGTTTACACGATTGCACCTAATTTGCAATGAAAACCAATCGATGCTGTGCTGGGGGCAATTTTTTGCAAGTCAAATTGGATGGTGGTTAGAGGCGACTCCGGCGAGTGATTTTATGCTAATATCTCACGTTTATTATGCAAAACTGGGATGCTGGGAGGGATGGGAGGGCTAGTTATCGATAGTATGACAAGTTTTTTTTATGTAAGTTTTATTTCTATAGTCATACAGAGAAAAGTGTATAGGATCGCCGTAAACATAATCAAGTATTCTGTAGAAATATAGATTTTTGTAAATAAGCTAGTTTAACATAGTTCAACTGTCTTTTTACTAAATAAAGTATTCCTATCTGTCTGTTAACTTTCTATCTATGGATATATATATTTTTGGTGGAGTGTACTAAGCTTTATACTTTTTCTGTACAGTACCAAAAGTTACAATACGAAATTCAACCCATTACTGTACCAATGCTGGGCAAGGGTCTCTTTTCAGAATGAGAAAGGTTAGACCTTAGGCACGGTGTCCTGGTGCGGTGTGGCGGACTACACACACAATCAAGAAGTTTATGCAGCTCTCTCAGGTGTGCAGGTTTCCGATGTTTTCCTTCACCGTAAACGCAAATGATAATCAAATTTTGATCCGCAAATGAGTACAAAAGGTCTGAGGTGCGGGCCAGGTTTCAACTCAGGCCGTTTTGCATGGAAATCATCATCATCATCATCAGCTAGAAGACGTCCACTGCTGGACGAAGGCCTCCCTGAATTGCCATAATCATGGTTTGCCATAATCCCCACGTTTGGCAGGCGGCGGTTTCAAATAGTCACCGAAATAAAAACATTCAAAGCAAAAAGAGTAAAAAGCAGTCATTACGCGTCACTGAAACATTACCCGGGAAATAGACACAAGAGAACTTTATGGAAAAAGAGACAATGTCAATACAAAGATGAAAAAGATGTTCTACATATTGTAGTGTCAATTTTAACCAATATATCGATAATCTATGGCAATTTCCCATCCCTACCGTACGGCAGGGTGCTTGCGGTCGCCAATTTGCGTTTTAATTAAGTGTTCACATAACAGCTATGTTTTTGTTACAAATTGTTTTCTCGCCGAATCTGCGGTTGTTCAGCGTAATGGATAATTAATGTGGTTGGTTTTGGGGTAATTTTGTCATTAGTGTTATTTTAATTATTTATGAATTATAGTGGTATGTTTCGTGTTAAATTATTTATAAACTCACTCGCCGAGATAGTTCACTGTTAGAGACAACGTGACTTAAAAAATAATTATTTGCAAAATAATTAACATAAACTGTTTGTCTATACTTTTTCTTATTTATAAATTATGTAGAGGTTCAGGCAATCTAAGGTATGGTCATAGACAACAAAAGATAGTTGTCGAAAAAGTCGGATACTAAAGATTCTTTTGAAAACTATATCGCATCCTTAGAATGAAAGTGATCTAACTCAAAATTCCTGAACACAAACAAAACTGACCTTAAAAAGTATAGTTTTTTGAAGACTTTCTTGCTCATTTCCCACAAATTACATTTTTTATTAAGATCACTTTCATTCTTAGTGTGCGATATTGCTATCTGCACTTGCTATTTACACTAGTTTCTCAATAGAAAACAATAAATAATCCTAAAAGATTCTATTTTCTTTTTCAAATAACGTTTACACGTTTTATGAGAACTAAAATAAGACTGCCTCAATGGTCTAGTGGTCGTAAGCGCGACTGCTGAGCGTGAGGTCCTGGGTTCGATTCCCGGGTCGGGCAAAGTGTTATTGGATTTTTCTGTATTGAAATTCTCAGTAGAAGCACGGAGTCTGGAACTGTGCCCGGAAGATGGCAATAGGCTCGCCCCCTATTACATGGGACTCAATAACAGCATCGGCGAAATGTGGGTGTATAATAATATACCTCTGCCTAACCCTTCGGGGAATACAGGCGTGATGCTATGTTATGTTATGTAAAATAAGACTATGATGCTTTAAATATTAATTGGTTTAGAAAAAAACGAAACAGCCATCAGTTGGTGTGAAGTGTTTGCTTAATTACAAAGACTTAGAAATAATGTCTGGCAAGTATTTGTTAGTCATTAACTCATACTTCAGACTAGTATTATTATCTAAAGAATGCAAAGTGTGTTGTCAGTATGTTTTAATGTGTGGTTCTCGGCAAAGACACTGAGGTTAGGCACATACATATATGGGGGAGATCTCTTGGGGTGACCCAAAAGGTCATTTATCTCCTATATCTATATTATATATATAATAAATCTGTAGAAAGGTCAATTCTGTACATGAAATATATTTTCAAAATAAATATCAGGGGGTGATTAGTGATCGATACTGATGCCAAAAATGCAATCAGTAAAATTTTTGTCTGTCTGTCTGTATGTTCCTTATAGAAACAAAAACTACTCGACGGTTATAGTATACTTTTCATCACGCTACAAAACGGGAGAAGTTACTCCATTTTTTAAGCTTCCGTCGCGTGCGCGCCCTTAATGGTTAAAGCTACATAGAAATCATATACGAAAGTTAATCTGTCTGTTACATCAAAACCATTGAACCGTGAGGAAGGACATACGCTACTTTTTTTACGAAAAACGACTGAAACGCGGACGAAGTCGCGGGCAAAAGCTAATCATATAATAAATTAAACAAATGATCAAACCTTAGGGTGTCACCTCACCACCTATCAGTATCTACAGCAATACATGGCAGGGGTCAGAATAGAATAGAATAAATCTTTATTTCATTTAAACCAAGTTCAGGAATCACGGTTCCAAATAGTAGGTCCTATGGAGAAGAACCGGCGAAAAACTCCATGGAAACTCTTTTAAAATAATCTATCTTACATACTTGTTTAGTACATGCCATTCGGTCCGTGCAGAATACTGATATTTCGCCACGTCTGGTTAGAATAACCCGCGCTAACAAACTTGGGAAAAGGCTGTGTAGATGATGATTAGATAATGAAAATACTACTTCTCTTTTCGTGCGAAAGAAGATTATGCCAAGAAGATGGGCAGCAACTTCTTTAAGTTTTGTTGTCTGTGCATGTGACATGTATGTTTGTAAACTGTACCCACGATACAGGAGAAATCCTAGTGTGGGGCAACGTTTTTAAAAAAAAGAAAAAGAAAGAACCTTTTTATAAAAGAAAAGCTAAGAAACCTATTTTATTACCTTTTGTATTACAGTTGAAATAATTTATGATGATAAAGACGTTTGACGTGTACAACTAGTTCACCGTTTAGCTAAAAGTTTTCATACGAAATGCGTTATAGATGCGAATTATATGTTACAGACACAAGTAAAAACTAGGTTGTCACGTTTTTGTTTTTATTAATATTGTTTATAGATTGAGAAATAATTACACCCACAAAATGCGTTTTTTTAACTAAAAATCTTCTTTATACTTACCTCGCGATTATTGATTTATTAAATTAATGAAAATTTTGAAAAAAAAAAAAATATCTCTCGACCTATTTTACAATCTGACAAAGCGATAGAAAATTTCCATGTAAGAAATGTTAACGCCCAAACACCTATATTGCACGTATTTCAAGGCAATTTTGTCAGAAGCCGGCAGCTAAACGATACTCTTAAAGACAAAAGTCTTTCAGCAAAAAAATAACAATAGCCCAACGATTAACAGAAGGCCCTACCGCTTGCACCCATTCCGATACCAAGTTACACCCATTACCCTCAAACCCCAACCTGGCATTACGCCAGGGTCCTCAAAATGTGGAACTAGCAGGTCCGTTCTTGTTGCAGCAACACTTTGGCCGCAATACGTTACAAGTTAACGACAAAAAGCTGGACCATTTAACGTGATATACCGCGGTGGGGCGGCTTTTCATAAAAGTTAAGGCTTGCTTGATACATCGCTGGTTACAGATTAGAGAATAGAGGCAGATGAGTTGTTACATCGTTGTTATGTGACTGATTTTAGAAATATTTTTGTGGTTAGTTTTAGTTGTAAGCTTAGTTTGACGATACGGTTGGCGCAGCGGCTAAGCGATTATCTTTCTGCGTTACGTGTCGCGGGTTCGATCAACGCACGGAACAAATATTTGTGTGATCTGCAGATAGTTGTTTCAGGTCTGGTTGTGTACGCATGTGACATGTATGTTTGTTAAAATGTACCCACGATACAGGAGAAATACTAGTTTGGGAAAAAGTAAAAAAAAAATGAAGAATTTAAATATTTTTGTAATAACTCTGAGTTGTCAGCGTAATTGTTGGTCTAATTCTGCATGCTGTGATCTCCTATAATTGAAGGATTACACTAGACTGATACATAATGTTAGATTTGTGAATTAGTGTATATATCTTTAGTTAGAGATCCATAAATACAATATAATTAAAAAGGTGAAGATTTCGTACACACAAAATATCTTTTAAGTATCTCTGTCTTCTACTTAACACTAAACTGTTGGCATGAATTTAGCACTCTGTGCTACGTGTTGTGGGTTCGATACTTGCCCCGAGCAAATATCGGTATGACCTTCACATAGTACATTTACAATAGTATCGCACAATATCTTTTGATTAATTATTCAAGCTACTGTATTCCACTACTCGATGTAGACTTCTCTAAAACTGAACTCACCACCCTGAGCCATCGTGCTAGTGGAAACAGGGCCACTCATAAGAGTGGTGGTGGTAGCGTTAGCCGATTTGGGCAAGCAAGATCGTCATACCCTCGTTCAGTCACTGGAAATCACCGTTTAAAACAGTTTTTGACAGAACACAATACGATTATACGCTTAGTATCTATATGCCAATTTTGAGCATATTAGGACTTCGAATGGTCACAGTTCTTTGTTTCTGTAATCCGAGCCAAAGGTATTATGGTACTGCGGTTTTGTTTTGGTTTTTGGACGTAATATTTTAGACTGTGGGCTAGTTTTGACACTGTTGTTATTACTTTGTTCTGATTCTATTATTTTTGATGTATGTCGTCGTTTTTAATTTAGTGCAAGACAACCAACGTCGGCCTACCTTTACGTTTTTTCTATAAATTTTGGGACTTTTTCGTATCATTATTGAATATCTAGTATATCTCGTATAGGACCTCCATATGATAACGTAAATCTGACAATTGGTACCATTAATGCACCTTGTTCCGTATTTTCAGGAAAAATATCTGACATACTAATTTTGTTGGTCGTTGTGACTGTCGGCTTGTTCTTATGTAATCAAGGCACAGGTCTTATTTTCTCATAGATGTTACCCGTTATTTAATCTGCATGTATCCTATTCTACTAATATTATAAAAGTGAAAGTTTGTGAGGAAGGATGGATCTTTGTTACTCTTTCACGCTAGAACGGCTGAACGGATCTGGGTGAAATTTGGCACAGAGATAGATTATAGTCTGGAATAGCACATCGACTACTTTTTATCCTGAAAAAATGTACGACTTCGTAAAGCACGCGGACGAAGCCGCGGGCGGAAGCTTGTTATGTATATTATTATCTAATTAGTATTTTGTTGCAATAGAAAAAATAAGTATATGTCTTTTTCCAGGAACCAAGCTACCTCTTTGTAAAATTTCATAGCGATCGGTTCAGTGGTTTAATTGTGATGAAGTAACAAACAGACAGAGTTACTTTCGCATTTATAGTAGTGAGTACAACCATGATGCTATCTTGATGCGAGCTGCCAAATAAAAATGACGTAGAGCATCGTAGATTAAATGTAACGTTGATATTATTGTTATAAAAAAGGACCATGACCTCAAAAATATCCAGACCATAAGAAAGATAACCTTGGTTCGAAAGTCGAGACCTACCAAACTCCATATCAGCCCCAATGAGATCGGATCTCCCGAACTAACTCCGGACTCCAACTTCTTGGATATCATTAGTAATAAAACATTTGAAATCACAGTTGGGCGAGTATTTTTATGAAATCTGTCGCGGAGGGTCGTAACTCAAGTTAAATGGAGCAGTCTTCGGACGATATTCCTGAGTTATGGCCGCCAAATAAACTCGATGAATGCGGGAGAATTTATTTTATGATTTTTTTTGGGAGGTTCTCTTAACGGTCTTGTAAGGAATGGGTAGGAGTGATGTAGCGATGTTTTAGCTGGGAGTTTTTCTCTTTTAGAAATTAAATTTTATTTTTTTGGTTACCGGAATTTGTATGGCATATATACATACATATACATTATGTATAATAAATAAGGATGATCAAGAGTATCTCTGCGAAACTTCATAAAAGAACAAACAAAATAGTTTTTATTTTGTTTGTCTAATGAGGTATTGTTTTCTGTTTTGTGAACACAACGCGATCATCGAATTCTACTCGACATAATGACTGCAAGAAACAAAAAAGAGAGAGAAAAGAGAAAAGCACTTTTCTCCTGGAATTCTGCGTATAATATAATATTTCGTACACACACACACCCAGATCCGTGAATCTATCTGAAGATTATATAAATATTTATTCCGTGCGGGAGTCAAACCAGCGACACGTAGCGCAGTAAGCTAATCGCTTAGCCACGCAAACCACAGTACCGTGAACTTTCTCAGCTCAATAATAATTTCTTCCTGACCGATTTCGGTCACGGCGGCCAATCTCACCGGAGATTAGCCAACTACGCAGGAAATATTATAGAGCACAAATGTGTGCGCAAACACAGGTGCTCTCTCTATTCCTTCACTCTCATAGTCCGATGGGACGGCAATCCGACACGACCGGAGAGAGATCAGGAGCAGGACCAACGGCTTTACGTGCTTTCCGGGGCACGGTTTGTATTCACATACACAAATACCCAGACCCGAAACAACTATCTGTAGATTATACAAATATTTGTTCCGTGCGGAAATCGAACCCGCGACACGTAGCACAGCAGTCGATCTCGCAACCACTGCGCCAACCATGCCGTCAACAGAACAACGAATACATAATCGAGCTTATGCTTCCACTCACAAGGAGTCTTTTGGCTTGCAGTCTATAGTTTAGATCCTACATACAATTATATTGTGACTAGTAATTTAACTGTGAATATAGGCGCTGTGAAATTACTAGTTGCCGGCAGGATATCCCGGTGTTGAAGACATATGTACAACTGAACAAAGAAATAGGTATACAGTCATCAGATATGAATGAAGAAGAAATAAAACTTTGTGTAAAAGGCAAAATCAAAGATTTTTATTTCAAATGGGACTTTATAGGTGCTTTTAAAATATTGTGATTCTAGTTGCTATCCTACTATCCTTCTTCCTACTTAATATTATGAATGTGAAAGTTTGTGAGGATGGATCGATGGGTGGATGTATATTTGTTACTTAATCACGCCAGAACGGCTGAAAGGATCTGGATGAAATTTGGCACAGAGATAAATTATAGTCTGGAATAGCACATATGCTTTTATCCCGGAAAAACGTACGGATTCGTAAACCACGCGGGCGAAGCCGCGGGCAGAAGCTAGTATAATATACATAGTTGAAAGACAAATATGTAAAACTCCATTTCAAAAATTCATGATGACTTCGAATATTTCATCTTTATAGTTATGGTGACACCGTATACAAATCGTTTTGTTCGACTGTACACGCGGTCACTGCTAACGGTTTAGAGGCGGTCCTAACTAAGGCAGCGTGACGATAAATGGGCGGTAGTCCTTATATTTTTCTTTCAATCAAACTACTGTTGATGTGTTATTACGCAATATAATGTATAGTATTTAGTATGTATGTGATATTTATATAGGACTGCCTCATTGGCCGAAAGCAGGACTTTTGAGCGTGAGTTTCTCTTCAGGGAAATTTTCAGTAGCAGCACGGAGTCTGGAATTGTGCTTGGTGGATAGCAATAGGCTCACACCCAGCGGCGTGCACAGAGCTTTTAGACAGGGTGGGCAGAAAATCGTAAAGCTTACTTACCAATAATACCTACTGCATGTTGGTATTGGTTCGTCGTGTTGTCGATTAAATAATGATGTATGTGATTTGCCACCTCAAATATCTTACAATAAATATTTATCTGAGTTATGTAGGGTAGGAAGTGTCTTTTTATCTTTTTTTTTTTTTTTTTTTTTTTTTATGTCATAGGCGGCAAACGAGCATACGGATCGCCTGATGGTAAGCGATTAACGTCCCCCATGGACACCCGCAACACCGGAGGAGTCACAAGTGCGTTGCCGGCCTTTTAAAAAGGAGTACGCTCTTTTCTTGAAGGTTTGAAGGTCGTATTGGTCCGGAAATACCGCAGGCGACAGTTCATTCCACAGTTTTGTTGTGCGAGGCAGAAAGTTTCTAGAGAAACGCACAGTTGTGGACTGCCAACCATCTAAATGATGGTGATGGAACTGCTGTCGCGTAGAACGATGGCGGAAAGAGGCGGCAGGGATCAGTCCGAACAATTCCTCGGAGCACTCCCCATAGTATAGGCGATAAAAGATGCATAGAGAGGCCACATCTCTACGCAGCGCCAAGGGGTCAAGCCTGTTTGAAATATCCTGGCTGTCGACGATTCGAATTGCTCTCCGTTGGATCCGGTCCAGAGGGAGAAGCTGGTACTGGGGTGCCCCTGCCCAGAGATGAGAACAGTATTCCATATGGGGTCGGACCTGCGCCTTGTAAAGTAGTAGGCGGTGGGTCGGAGTGAAATACCGTCTCGATCTATTGAGCACGCCAAGCTTCTTCGAGGCTAACTTAGCCTTACCCTCTAAATGGCCGCGGAACTGGACTTCGCTCGATATGTCGACACCAAGTATTCCAATATTGGCTGACGTGGTTAAGGGGGTGCTTTCAAAACGAGGAGATACGACCAACGGTAGTTTTTTTGCGGTGAATACGCAAACTTGTGTCTTTGTGGGGTTAAATTGGACCAAATTAAGTCTACCCCAATTTGAGACTTTCTCCAAAGAGGTCTCAATTTCAGACACAAGTTTGTTTCGGCTCTCGATGACGTTTTCCCGAGAAATGTTAGCGCGGCCGGTATAGAAAGCATCGCCTGTGCTGTCATCCGCATAACAATGAGTGCCGCTGATTTGCAACATGTCATTGATATGGAGGAGGAACAGAGTAGGCGATAGCACACAGCCTTGAGGGACACCAGCATTTACAAACATGGAGTCAGAGCATTCGCCGTCGACTACGACCTTTATGCTTCTGTCTGCAAGAAAGCTGGTGACCCATTCGCATAGTTTCTCGGGAAGCCCATAAGAGGGGAGTTTTGAAAGAAGCGCTTTGTGCCAGACCCGATCGAAGGCCTTCGCTATGTCCAAACTGACCGCCAAGGCTTCCCCCTTAGTCTCGATCGCCTGTGCCCAACGATGTGTCAGGTATACTAGAAGATCACCAGCTGACCGACCCTTACGAAAGCCGTACTGCTGGTCACTAAGCAGCTGACGATCCTCTAAGAACCGAAGGAGCTGGCAGTTGATAATGGACTCCATTATCTTCGAGAAAAGGGAGATTATGGCTATTGGTCTGTAGTTGGACGGATTTGAGCGGTCGCCTTTTTTAGGGATCGGGTGGACCAATGCTGTCTTCCATGATGTCGGGACTACGCCAGAAGAGTAAGAGAGCCGAAAAAGACGTGTTAAAACTGGTGCCAACTCTGGAGCGCACATCTTCAACACAATAGAAGGGATTCCATCAGGCCCACTCGACTTATGGATATCAAGGGATAGAAGGGCTAAACGCACTGAGCGTTGGTGGAACCGGATATCCGGCATACAGCCCTCGAACCGCGGTATGGTAGGCGGCTCTTGTCCCCCGTCATCCAAGGTCGAGTTGGACGCAAAGAGTTTGCCCAGAAGATCGGCTTTCTCCTTTGCGTCGTGGGCCAACGAATCATTTCCCATGTGTAGAGGTGGAAAGGATGGCTTACAGAAATTCCCTTCGATAGCTTTGGCAAGTGACCAGAACGCACGAGTTCCCGAAGGAAGGCGCTCAAGCCTCTCGCCAATTCTACCGATGTGCTTCGACTTGGCCCTTGCAATGTCTCTTTTGAAGGACCTGGAGGCAAAGTTATACTCCTTTTTTAATGCGCTGGTATTTTCATCCCGTGACGCCACCGCATCAGCCCAGGCTTGATAAGCTTCCTGCTTCCTGCGAGAAGCCTTTTTGGAAGATGAATCAAACCAAGGCCGAAATTTGCCACTAAAGGGGACCACAGAGGATGGAATGAAAAGCTCCATACCCTGCAGCACCACATCAGCAACAGAATCAGCAGCGGCGTTGGGAACATCCGGCGAGAAGCATACCTGTCTCCAAGGGTAGGACGCAAAAAACGACCGCATCCCATCCCAATCTGCTGACTTGTAGTGCCACACACGGCGGCTGCGTGCAACTCGCGATCGCAGCGAGCATGTGAGAGGCACCGTACTCCGGACAAGGCAATGGTCCGAGGAACCAAGTGGGGCGCCTACGGATACATGGTAACCGTCCGGATGAGAAGTCAGCAGAAGGTCCAACAGTGAAGGCTTCTGACTCACCACATCTGGGATACGCGTAGGCGTGGTAACCAGTTGTGTCAAGCCATATGCCAAGGCGAAGTCGTGAACAGATCTCCCCGCATGATCAGTCTTACTGGAACCGAGCCAGTCGGCATGGTGGGCGTTAAAATCGCCAAGTAAGACGATCTCTGCTGACGGGATCTGCTGCTGCACAAAGTCCGAAGCCATTTGGATGTGCTCAATGAGTCGGTCAGTTTCGGTATCACCGCTATGGGACCTGTAAAGGCAAGCATAGACGCGGGGATGGTCGTTGCTATCTATACGGAGCCATAAGGTGGAGAGGTCCCTACCTTCAAGATTTCTGAGGTGACGAGAACTGATATCGTCTCTGACGTACACGCACACTCCGGCCTTGGACAAAAAGGAGTGTTCAAGTCCGTACCCAGGGTAGGTGAGGTAGGATGTGTCCGTTGGAGACGATATCTGCGTCTCAGTCAAGAAGAGCAAGGCCGGCTTTGCTGTCTCGAGGTGGTGGTGAACAGCATTCAGATTAGATCTTTATGAACCGCACGCCACTGCTCGTAGAAATGTGAGTGTACTATTAACAGTACACAGGAATACTCGGGACGCTCGTGTTCTTCCCGTATAAATCACAATATTTGACTAATACATTGTATGTTGACCCTTCTTTTGTGACAAGTCATGTTTCTTGCATGATTTTTGGTTTTGTGGTCGCAATCGCGGCTGTTGAACGTGAGGTGGTCAATTCAATTCCCTGGTCGGGCAGTTTTTATGGGTTTTTCTTCTCGGTAGCAGCTAGGAAGATGGCAATACATAGGACTTAATAACGGCATCGCCTTAATGTATATACCTCTGGCTAACCCTTCGGGGAATACAGGCGCGATGCTATGTCATATTCATTCAAGTATTCTAAGTTAACGTATCTCAATTCCACGAGTAATGTATGTATTTTATTTGATTTGTTACGATTTTATAATTTCAACTAAATTCTGTTAATCTTTTAATGTAAATTTAATGTTTCATTTATTTTAAAATTATGTATTAAGTTGTGATGACCCGGGTACGTCTTAAAACTGCGGCCAGACACCGGAGGACGGGCAGCAGCGTCCTCTCACTAATCGGTGAGCCACTGCGATCCCCAAGCCGCCTGACAAGCGTGGGGATTATGGCAAACCCCCCCTTGAGGGAGGCCTTCGTCCAGCAGTGGACGTCTTATGGCTGATGATGATGATGATGATTAAGTTGTGGTTACCTGTAATTGCGTGTACACTACGGGACATTTAACAACCTAATATATTTGTATCCTCAATAATATAAAAAATAAATATTGTAACTCTACTTAACCCTTTACTATCAAAGCGTATGCCTATGTCAAACGCAATCAAACACGTAACATAACAAAAACTATTTCACAACATTTTTCTATACATAAATCAAATGTATTTTTATCAATATTCTGTATGAAATAAATCAAATATTATCACCGAAACGTATGACATCTAGTGTGAATGGTTGTACTATCATCGCGCCATGATTTATGGCGTCGGGCAGGCATAATAAAGTAGTATTTTTGGGCGTTATCTGTTTATTACTAAATTATAATATATGTGACATGATATTTTTGTAAATATAGGGTATTGATAATGGATGTTTTGTAATGTTTTTGTGGCGGAAGGAAACTATTAAATTGATAATATTTTATGTCAGTTATATTTACATCATCACTTCCTCCGGAATCTATACGAACAAAGAAGGAAAGCAACAAATGAAGATCTAGAACCTCTCTGCCGCGCTTTACACCCACTTTAGACGGACACTGAAGTGTTAAGTAATAATTTAATAATAATAATGTCCTCCTGACTGATTTCGGTCACGGCGGCCAATCTCATCGGAGATTAGCCAACTACGCAGGAGATATTATAGAGCACAAGTGTATGCGCAAACACAGGTGCTCTCTCTGTTCCTTCAATCTCATAGTCCGATGGGACGGCAATCCGACACGACCGGAGAGAGATCAGGCGCAGGACCAACGGCTTTACGTGCTTTTCGAGGCACAGTGTGTATTCACATACACGAAGACCCAGACCCGAGACAACTATCTCATGCAGATCTCATGTAGATCATGCAAATATTTGTTCCGGGCGGGAATCGAACCCGCGACACGTAGCGCAGCAGTCGATCTCTAAACCACTGCGCCAACCGTGCCGTCAAATAAATAATATAATATAATAATATAAAATAATAATTTAAAAAACACACATGGAAATCCCACTCTTACTTTTTCTTCTTACACTTCGCAACAACAGATAAACAGTATCCAATCAGGCGCGAGACGGAGAGGACAATAAAATTAATAAAATTGAAGGGGAAGCTTTCATTTTAGGTACTGAAAAACTTATAAGTTATGTTTGTACTGAAAAGTCATTAATTACCAACTAGAAAGCTGTCGTTTTAGAAGTATTGAAATATGTCTTGTCGCTGTTAACAACGCTGTATAATTCAAATGTATGTTTAGTTTCATAATACTTAAAAACAGTGAGGAACACTTTCAAATCTTTCTGTTTTTCCTTCGCTCGGTCTGCACCCAGCCTTGCGCATTGACATGACAGTAAGATTAATGCATCCCACCATTAATTTGTAATAATAACTCCAAACTCAACAATTGGAAGCAACAGCTGTTTTTCAACGTTAAAAAATAACATTAAAAATAACGGGTGTTATTAATCACGTTATATTTGCATTAAGAGACGGCGCTTGTTAATTTGTTAGGGAGATGAAAAATTAAGCTATTAAAGTGGATACCTCCCTGAGTTTTTTTACGTGTAACAAATAGCGGCCTATAAGTATTAATTTTATATGAAAACGTGCATGTTCGCCGATTTTAGGGTTGAAGGTGAGATGTAAGTTTGATTCTAGATATAGTCAAAAATAAGACGAAATTGTTGATACGTTAATACGTATGTAGTTCATTGTTGAGATGATCGTGCCTGTGATACTTTTTTCATAATAATCATACACTTGGCAAATAGATAAAGTTATTATAGTATTTTGTCATATTATATTTGCACATAGAAAAATTCTGCTGCCCCCTCTCCTGCACTCTTGTCTTGATAACATACTCATTTTACACTATTATCATTTATCATCTGCTTTAGCCTTTTCTGGACAATGTTGGGGTCGGCTCCCTGTCTTCTCAGATGCGGCTAAATATCAGTATTTTACACGGAGCAACTGCCATTTATGCTTCGTCACCCAAATATTAGGAGACACTGATACTTTAAGGTAAGACCGGTTGTGAGAATGAAGTGTCATAAAATGTTAAAAAACTACTGAAAAAGTTTCTTAAATATGTTTTACTTGTCAACGCACACTACAGTACCGCTGTCCGCAATCATGAGATTTTTTACTATTTACTTTCAAAGTAAAGTAAATTTTCATGATAGCGATTTTAGTGCTTAACTTAGTTACATTAGGGATTAGAGTCGCTAATGTGACATCTCTAGTCATAGTAAAGATTTTATTTACTATTTTATAGAGATATCATGTTAGCGACTTTAATCCCTAATGTAACCAAGTTGAGAACTACAATCGCTATCATGAAAATTTACTTAGTAAAGGTAATTTGTCAATTTAGAACTATCTATTTACATAAATTGCAGTATTCAACCAATACAGGTTTTCTGCTTAACCCATTTAGGCATATTCAAAAAGACTGACTTTCTGCGTTTGCCATTTTTAGTAATGGTACTTCTGTCGTCGGCTTTCTGCCCTACGTATCGTGGATTTAATCCTCGTACTGAATAAATCTATGGATTTAAGATAGTTGTTTCTGGTCTAGTTTGTGCGTAAACTGTACCTAACCACGGTACAGGAGAGATACTAAAGAAGAGTACTTTACTAATCATCTCCACTCGACGCAACTCAAGTGAAGATACTAGCTTTAAAAATTAATTTCAAAGCGCAACGCAAAATCGTTATTCATTGTCATAACGCAACGGTTTGAGCCATCGTTATTTTAATTAGCCTTTGATGTTACAGCCACTCGTTTGTTTCTTTTATATCTCTGAGTATTTTAATTTTGATTTGTTTGCCTTGATAATTTGTTGAGACGGGTTATTAATAACAATTCTTTTGTTTTCTAAATGAAATATTGCTGTGTTTTGTTAAAATATGTGAGATGATGATTGATTTTTTTGTGGTTTCCCCTTTTATAATTTTAGTTGTACATTATTTTGTATGAAGGTATTTTTAACTATAATTTTTTTAAGTGGAAATTATTTATATGATTTATGTGAACTGAGGTATAATTTTTATTAAAAGACAAACTAATTTTTTTAGGTATTTTTGTTTGTTTCTTTTTTATGACGACAGTTTTTCATCGAGGTCGAAGTCAGTTTTTTATTTCAACAGGCTCTTTTAAAAAGTCACGATGGCCTTATAATAATAATAATAATAATTTATTCTCAGGCGTCGATGGCCCATAGATATATACCTTATACACTAACATATATAAATTAAATACAACATTTTATTAGTAAATATTTGATATTGGATATATTATAATTGGATTGGCCTATTGGCCTATACAGAAGAGTCCGAATAAAACTCTGTAGATATTCTTGTAGAATAATTGTATGTTCAGGCAATATTTCTAGACAATCAATTGTTTATGAGCAACAAACACGCTGCAAACATAACAAGCCACAGCGAACTGTCCACAGCACGAGATATTTACGAACGTGTCGCGTTATCTCTACTATAGACACCTTGAGAGACCATTTAACAGTTATAACGCAGTAAATATTAACGTTATTGTTTAAACCGACTGTTAGAATTAACGGTTATTGTGCATGATAGACGCGGAGGACTGATAACTTGAGAAGAGGAGCCATGTGGAATAGATGCGGTGGTTTCAGATGAGAAGAGACTTATTATAGGTCGTAAACGTATACGAGTATATAAGGATGTTGCATATGATTTTTCACAGCTTGGTCTAAGACTAAAGAATTTATTGAACTTAAGACATCGCATAATTTACTTTTGAAGTACGCCTCCTCCATTTACACCCAGTGAACTTTATTACGGCAGCTCACAGTCGCATTGGTAAGTTACCTCTTAACAGTAATACCTTCACAAAAGTGATTCCTGGGGTGAAAGGGCCTCTATGAGTGATGGTATCTGTGATCGATTGGCGTACCTTGAACAGTGACCTTTTGCAACATTCATCTTTTTATTTCAGCGTGAGGGATTCCCGACACGAATAAGAAGAACAAGAGAGTAATTCCTGTCTATCTCTATTTTAGTCGCGTGTATCTTCTTCTTTCTTGAATTTCAATATAAGTTGCCTAGAGGAGTTTTCTGTCATATCATAGACAGAATAAAATAAAAAGATTTTGCTTTAAAATTTTGCATTAGATTCGCTTCACATGTCTAGACATTCTTGATGTTTCAATATTTAGTATTTTTTTGTATTTTTTTTTTCTGTTTCATCCACTTTGGTCTATTTATGCCGTTTTTATTTTATATTCGAAACACTTGTTTAACTCATATTTTATTGCCTCATTATGTAAGTAGCGTTCTATTAAGTTTGTATTTTTCTTATATAATGCATGTTAATTTAGGATTTTAATTGTAAATTAACTTTTTGTTTTTGGAAAGAGTATCCATGGAGTTTGCCGGTCTCTTCTCCATAGGATCATACAAATATTTGTTCCCTATGGAACCGTGCACCTATAGACACGAATTTTTAAAAGTGCCTGGATAGGCCTACTTGAAATAAAAAACTCAGACTTTGAAAAAAGCATACCCAACATGAAAGTTTCAGAGCACCTCAACTGTGCTCTCTCCGTTATATCTTTCAAGACTCCTGTCCATTCATTATCAGCATGTCGTAGGAAGATTTCAAAGAGTACGTCTGCAAGATACGGAGGAGTTATGGCGCCAATCAGTTGCGATACCAAAGTGGAATGGCTTTGTTTACAAAGCAGTAATGGTTATTACTGAACGACATTATATCGTTATGTTTCTTGATTGTGATAGGTAGGAAAGCTGCGTATCTAGCAAAATTTCTTAGATCTTTATTACCTGCCTAACTGCGTCGTTGGTCTTGTGGTCGTGCGTGACTGCTGAGCGTGAGGTACTGGTATTGATTCCTGTGTAGGGCAGTGTTTATGGGTTTGTCTGTATGAAAATTCTCAGTAGCAGCATGGAGTCTGGAACTGTGCCCGGTAGATGGCAATAGGCTCACCCTCTATTATATGGGACTCTCGACGAAATGTTGCTGTACAGTACACCTCTGTTTAACCCTTCGGGGAGTACAGGCGTGATGCTGTTTTGTTGTTTGTTATTGCGCCACTGGTTGGTCTTTATTCATCCACCATCATACAAAAAAACGTGTCACGGTCAGCGTGAATTAAATCATCCAATTCGTTTTATGATCCGCTGTTAACCTGTATGTTAACTCGATGAGTTCATTTTATAGTTGTATGTACCTTTATAATAATAAGGCAGAGGTGTAATATTGTACACCCACATTTCGCCGGTGCCATTATGGTCTCTAATATAATAGGGGGGGGGGGACGTAATACCATCTACCGACTCGAGAATCAAACCCAGGACCTCGTGCTCAGCAGTCGTGCTCGCGATCATTAGACTCGCCTCCTATTACATAGGATGAGTACTATATGACATCGGCGAAATGTGGGTGTACAGTAGTACACCTCTGTCTAGCCCTTCGTGGAATACAGGCGTGATGCTATGTTATTTTTCACTCAGTCATTAGACTTTCACCAAAAAAACATCCAAATACAAAAAAAAAAAAAAAAGAAATAAGAAAACGAAAATTCTAAATTCAAAAATCAAACAATCCAGTATTCAGGGTCGCACGACACGTCACGTGACTATTTATGACAGTCACGTCTACGCCAGCCGACGCCATTTATAAAACTCAATTACCGCCGTCTCCGTTGCTTCGCTCCCTAATAATGATAATTGATGACGAAATTTGCGAGCTTTTTGCGGGGATCCTCCGACGGCGATATTTCTTATTTCGCGTCGGTGTCCACTGTTTTGTACGGAACGGGATTTTACTATTTTTCATGTTCTTCATTCTTCTTTTGTTTTTCCGTCGGTCGGACGGTCAAACAGAACTGCCTGCCTATGGTGTTTCGAAGTACATGTATTTACTTGAATATCGTACAAGAATGCCGAATGGTCTAGTGGTGGGGCAAAGTGTAATTGGGTTTTTATGTATGGAAATTATCAGTAACAGCACGGCCAGTCCGTTAGATGGCAATATGACTCGCTCCTTATTATATGGGACTCAATAATGGTATGAGCGAAAAATGGGGTTTACAGTATTGTACATTTCTGCCTAACCCTTTGGGGAATACAGGCTTAATGGTATGGTATGTTATATTACTACACAAGAAATCAGCCTATAAATATTCAATGAACATAACTAAACACAGCCCTTTTTGGAGGCAGGACTTTGTATGGTGGGTTGTCTTTAATCACGACCGTAGCCTGCAACCATGTTATCCCACGACCCTTCAACCCTCAAAAATTAACTATCATCCTATTTCAACTATCGCTAAATAAAAATAGTTACAAAACAAAACATTCATCTGCATTTCTAGAGCAAATGGAAACGCACATTCACAGCTTGCGATATTTCTTCATAACACGGCCCCTGTTTAATTTGTAAATCGCTTGACGACTGATTAAAAACTCTTCTCTGAAATATTTACGACGGACGGGACGGGACGAAAGAATTCTCGCCGTAGCCTCGCCACTTCAACGAGTAAATTAAAAAAATCATTCACAGAGATAAATGTGAATGCGTCTAGAGTCTATTCGATTGCGGAGTCGATTTTTAAATGAAATTTTAAATTGGGAATGTTTATTGATTGTTATGTTTATAATTGTAAAAATATTTTGTTTGAAATTTTTCTGTGTTATGGTATATTTATATTGATGACACTTCTATAATGTATGTTATCATGTTTTGCTTGATATACAGAGTGATTGATAAATTTATCACATTTTTTGGCGAAAGTAAGAAATTTTTTAAAATTTGCAATACTTATCTCTATAACCTCTTAATCCTTGGTCAATGGAGTCTTTGTTGTTTATTGTCTCTGGTATTTCATAAATTTGGTCCAATTACCAATTTACGGATGATTTCTGATGGGTTTTAAACTACCATTATAATTGCGGTTTATCAATTTAAATTCTATTATATTTTCGTTATAATTAAATAACGGTTTAATTGCGCTGGTTTTGCAGCGATGGGTTAAGTTAAAATACATTAACTGTACTGTTACTGTACTGTAGCTACTAATACTACAACACTCATTGCATGTCTGAATAGATTTAATAGTGAACAATTGGTCAGATCTATGCTGCAAAAAATAATTCTATGCCACTGGCTGAATTTTGACAAAACCCGGACATCATAAAATTTTATGACGAAAAAACAAAACTCCCATTCCAAATTCAAAAACCATCCAACAAAATTAGTGTTGTGCAGATAACGAGCGGTTAGGCCGCAAACAGTCCACTTTACGGCCAAAGCAAATCGGAGGCATTCCCATCAATTTGCCATGGACTGATATTACGTTGTGACGTGACGGCGCGTCGGATCACGGTAATGACCGGCGACCGTGGCTCCAGGGGGCTATAAATCTGAGGCCGTAAGTGGCCGGTATACTAGAGGTGCGCTTAGAATTTAGTAAGGAGGTATCGATTTGATTTGAAGTCGAAGTGTAATAATCGATTATAGATGGTTAAGTAGAATTTTCATATCGATACTGTGTCTCATTCATGCTCAATGTCGTTTTAAAAATGCTAGTAAATTATTGTCGGACTTCACAGTATCGTTTAACCTCCAAAATGTTTTCCTGTCCTGAACTAATAGGCATAAAAATATAGTTGTAAGACCCAAATAAAGAGTTTATTTTTTGTGAATTCGCTATGCTTATAGTTGGATAATATTGTAATTGAAGTTACGATGTTATTTATATTGGGTATCTGAATCTATTAGAATCGATTTCAAACCACAAGGACTTACTCGATAAATTCTGATACTTATTCAAACTCTATAAAGACTCGCGATTAGACATCTCGCGTCCAAAGCTGCGGTTAGGTTGAACATTATACGCGATAACCATTAGTTAGGCTGAAACGTTCGTCAGGATTGCGACGCTGATGATGTAGAGGCACACAGTTTGTGTGGTCAGGCTGTGAAGGGCTGCAGTTTCGTAACACGGAAAGATGTTAGGCAGTTATTACATGAAGTCTTGTTTACTTAGAAATTACTTTAAATGGGAGAGTGTAGGTTTAGATAAGATTACACCTTTACATAAGGTATATAACATAACAGCACGCCTAACTTAACGGGTTAGGCAGGGTACTAATAGTACAAGTTATTATGTTGTATGTAAAAAGTTGTCAGTCCATTGCCATTTACCTGGGTCAATTCAAAATGCCACTATTGAGATTTTTGGACATAAGAATCCAGAACTTAACTCACAGCAGTTGAACTTCCGATTAGTAGGTGAATGAGTCGATTATACAGAGTGAATTTTTCAAGTGGGCGTGGATGGCTAAATCCTATGAGGAATAGCGAAAAATACTCAAGTCTCGAGCTCAAATTTGATGAAAATAAAAACTGCATAAGATTTTTGAAAAACAATATTCCTAGCCAGGAATCGAACTAGTTGATTTTGAAATAAGCACAAACTGTGGTACACCATCCGACAGTGTCGATAATAAGGATCAAATTCTGGGAAGTAACGATATATGGCAAACTAAAGGAAAATGTTATATTTTAATTTGGCCATGCACGCCCACTTGAAAAATTCACCCTGTATAATATAATACCAAAGAAGTGTGTATGGGATACGTATCAGGAGATCTGTAGGTAAACTTATGTAGCAATAAACTGTGAACTTATATTTAAATGAATTACCTATCAGAATCTTTCACTGTGGCCATCTATGAAGATCAATATTCACATATTGCTTGTAACTGACATAAAAAATGCAGCTGTTACCCATTGTTGTGTAAAACAAAAACAAAACAATAAAACTGCAATTCTCGCCTTAAATTTCTTCCAATTGACATAACTAGTAAAGAATTCAATAACCCCATACTTGAAATAGTCACAAAATTATACACCTCAGCCATGTCGTCACAATACACTTTTGTTTTCAAAAAGTTTACGACACAATTACATGAAATTATATAACGTTTCGAGTGGCGGCTCGTAAGTAACCGCTTCACTCGGCGTTTACTTGATTGAGTGACTCGAAAGTGCCTTAAATTACAGGCTTGCAGCCACCGATGTGTTATTATATGTGCCTCCAACATGTTTAACTTAACGAGGAACGTTTTAACCCTCGTATGAATTCTGAAGACTTATTTTTAAAGGGCTATCGGGTTTCCAATCTTGGGATGGGAACTGTAGGTTGTACTTGTTTGTCTTTATATAACAAGATGCAATAGGTAACCAATAGTATAAGTAAATGAACATGAACACAACATAACATACCGACGTGTTTGTATTCCCCGAAGGATTAGGCATAGGTGTACTATTATAAGGCCACATTTCGCCGATACCATTATTAAGTCTCATGTAATATGGGGCGAGTTTAATACTATTATAGTGACTACTACTCGCAACATGGCATAAAGTAAAGCGCCATCTACCGGAGTGAAGGTACAACAGCAAACCCTGAATCGCACGAATGTCCGACACCAATCGTCGGGCTTCGGCCCGCCAGGCTAACCAACTTGCCTGGTCCGAGGATCCTACCTTTTCAATGGAGGAACACCATACCATGTTCCCCCATACTATCTTCCGGCCACAATTTGAGGCTGCTACTGAAAAATATTGTAACACAAAAACACAAATCGAGCCAGTTATCGAGCACAGTTTTATCGAACCCAGGATTTCATAATTTGCAGCCTTGATTGCAACCGCCACACCAATGATTAGTTAGATTAAGAGATTCACCAAATCTATTTATAGCAAAATTAGTATTCCGCCTATTAGATAGCATAGACACATTTCACATTGATAATAGCCGCAATAACTAAGAAATGAAGTTCTTAAAAATGTAATAAAAAATATTAACTGCCCTAATTATGGTGTTCAGAGAAGAAAACCGTCTACATCATTTAATCCTACAACAATAATAATGCCAAGACATATTAATTTTTACGACAGAACTTATGATAAATCGTCTTGTCATGATCATAATAATAAAGTGTAGAAACCTAATTATATACAATATCAAAATATTTTTACGAGCCAACAGGCAATAATTCAGAATTCTTTTCAGTGCCAAGACATTTGCTGACAATATGAAGTATACAATAAATTATGACACAAATACTGTCGAAGATAAACATGAAGAAAAGGATATAAAATCTGGTTTCGAAGATGATTATGTGGTCAAGTCAATAGGTGCTTTTGGTCTCTGGCAAGCTTGAGGTTGTATAATAATGTCTTTAAGCAGACTCATAGTAATATCGAATATTTTATCAGTTTTATTTCTAACACCTACTTCAGAATTTGTATGCAAGAAATTCAAAAATAATGCCACAGTTGTAATTAAAAATTCGACTTTTAGTAATTACTGTTTGGAGTATGAGTTTTCTGAAGATATATTTGAGAAGACGTTAATTTTAGATTTCGGTTTAATTTGTGATAAAGCATGGATGGCAAGTTTTACGCAAAGTGTTCTCATGTTTGGATTGGTGGTCGACGTTTCTACTTTCGAATGGCTTTCTGACAGGTCCGAAATATCTTTAGACTTAGAATACCGAAGAAAAAAAGAAAAACAATATTTAGTCCAAATTCTTTACTTATAAGCTTGACTTTCATAAATTCAGTCATTTAACTGAATGAACAAACATATTTTAGTCCAGGTATTTAATCAAAGGATATAGTTTAAAGTTCCCATGTGTAACAATATCGTTCTTTTTCTGATTTCAGATTTGGTCGCAGCAAAGCAGTGTGATTCTATCCGCAATCATCGCTGTTTTATTTATGTTTGGCTCTTCATTCGCTCCAAACTACTGGACGTTCACCGCACTAAGGTTCTTTGTAGGAATAGCCAGTGGAGGAATCATGTCAATCACGACAGTATTTACTTTAGAGACCGTAGGACCACAATATAGGGACCTGTTCAAAACAAAGCGTTTGTCTATGATTACCATGTCATCTTGCACCGTGTGGTTTATGACTGGAGTCTGTTATTTCGGTATAAATCAATATATTACAGTGCTTAGATCGAATGTGTATGTTGTTATTGCTGTGGTAGGCATTATGCAGGTCAGTTGAATTGCAAATGTTTTACGTGTCAAATTTTAACTGTCTTTCGGAGTAAATTGTGAAGCCTTTTTACCGATAGTGTAGCCCATATTTCTATTATTCCTTATTCCGTACCTAGTTTGCATGTTATTAGTTTTACAGTACTTTATGCTTAGACTTAAATACATATGTATAACAGTATTTTATGCTTAGACAAATAAAATTGAAATAATGAGAATATTTATAAAATCCATTATCTTTTTCTATAAAATTACGGTGTACGTGTAATCGTAATTCCTCCTAAACGGCTTGATCGATATTGATGATTTTTTTACGAACACGCAGATGAAGGTGTGGGCTAGCTATACTAATATAAAACCTTAATTACCATTTTATGCTGAGTTATTATTAGGAATGTTATTAGATTTGATATCACAATTAGTTCTAAGTTACGTTAATATATGTTTTGATTATTATAAAGTTACAATCATATGTTTAATAAATGTACTTTTTTAATTTCAAATTCCTGCATATCCAGTAGCAACGATAATCACGAAAGTGTATGGAAGAAAAGCATCGACAATGAGCTCTTACACCATAATCGAAGTGACAATGATCTTACTACTCTTTGTTCTAAGTGGCACATGGATGTCAACTACGTTTGGCATGATTGTTGTGTGTTTAATCTTCTCCGTTTTATACTTGTATAAGAAACATGGGCTTCTTTCTAAGCTTATCAGGATCAAAATTAGGAGCAATGTTAGCTCCTTTTATAGCTAATATAAATTCACAGTGGATAGCATCCCTGATTTTTGGAGTATTCTCGTTCATTGCTGCGGCAATTTGTTTTTTGTTACCAGAGACCAAGGGAAAAAAATTACGTGACACTTTGGACGAATGATAGCGTTAAAAACAGGTGTTGCAACAAATGGGCTTAAAATGATAATGAAGACAGTGTCAGCAAGCCATTAACTTGTAAGGTTATGTAAAATGGATTTAAGGATACCTATTCTTATGAAACTCAATGGAGCTGGACTGAAGTTAGTCGAAGAAAGTGTGTTAGTATTTTGAAGAAAGTGTTACTATTGATTTTCATCAGCCCTGCAATCTATGGGATATTGTACTCAAAATGAAACTTGACAAAAGTAAAAGGGACAGCCACTAAGAAATACTATCAAAATCTCCTTAAAGATTTCCGAAAAATATACAAGTGCATAATTTACCAATCTCCATCATTAAAATACTTAACAAGTATCAACGTAAGTGAAAAGTGGCGGCGAGCAATATTCTTGTATTAAAAAATAATCATCGGAACCAAAATTACGCAAATAATAACGTGTTTTCTACAGAGAAAATGTTAAGTACATTGAAAATACATCTTTCGTGTACATGATTACATAATTGAGCGAACCCAAATTGGGCCAAATTACACGTTACACTACCAAACAGATATTATATCGGTCGTCATCTTTTAAAGATACTCTCTGTAATTTTAGTCCTGACTCATCGTTAACTTAAGTATCGAGATTAATAATTTTTAAATGATAGGTTTTAAGTTTCGAATTATCTTGGAAATATAGATTTTAAAGGTAATCGCTTTGAGTTTTAACCTCTCTGTTAATAGGTTTAACTTTAAGTACATTTTGGAGGTTGATTTAATTCCTTTAGCAAAAATATTAAAATAACAAATACAAGTATGTGAAACAATAAACCAAGCTGCTAATAAAACTTCTGTAACACAGTTTGTTAAAATTAAGTCTGAAAAGGAATAATAAATGATGCCAATCCATTTCTAGTGAAAGAACTTTTCTGACTAAACGAGTATTGATTGATTTCTAATAACTACTTTGACATACTTGTAATTTGTATTGATAAAGCAATCAATGTCCAAGAATATTGGACAACGTGATCTACTTAAATTCAAGACAATGTGACCTATTTGAATTTCAAAACCATTTCAGTGAATTGAACTATATTGTATGAATTAATTCGATATTCAAATTTCCCCAAAATCTAACAACACTCAAGAATCTAACGCCGAAATCTTTCAGAAATTTTAACGACTTTAAAAATACCACAACCTTGTCATCTTTGTTATTGAAGTAGATATAATTATCAAATATCCTTATTTCAAGAGCCTATCAATCAACAGCAGATAAAACGAGGATTTAGTTTAAGCTTCTGATAAGATTTAATAGGTGATTTGTGTTAATGTTTTCTATAATCTGGGGGTCATCGGTAAGGGTACCCTAGAGGGGTCAGTCAGGTTAAATCCTTGTAAGGGTTGAGTTTACAACAGCCAAATTTTCGAACGTAAACATAACGTGCTTGGCGATCGATGATGGGGTTCCATTATTTGACGAAAAGGCACCGGCAAAAGCACACGCTCCGACCTGCCATCTAAACGAAAATAGACGTGAATTCTGGTGATGCAAATGTAGTTCCAGTGTACAAGCGACGAGACCCAATGAACATTCACAAACCAAACTTGAAAATACAGTACTAAGTATTTTGATCGTGAGTATGTTGCACATGACCCGGGTACGTCTTAAAACTGCGACCAGACACCGGAGGACGGGCAGCAGTGTCCTCTCGCTAATCGGTGAGCCACTGCGATCCTCAAGCCGCCTGCCAAGCGTGGGGATTACGGCAAACCCCCCCTTGAGGGAGGCCTTCGTTCAGCTGTGGACGTCTTCTGGCTGATGATGATGATGATGATGATGATGTTGCACAACTAAACAGCTGATTCTCCAGAGTGAAAAGCGCTTCCTTTTTTTGGGAAAACTTTGTATCCCCAACAAAATTAACACAACTATCTAATTAAGTATTGGAGTCATAAGTTAAAATAATAAAAAAAACAGCTGGCGTTCCCGGTAACAGAATTAAGGTCTTATATTTCTCAACAGACCACACCGCTCATATGATTACGCGCAAATACATCAAAAAACATCCGCCGTCGCGTTAAAAATCACACTTACCACATCAGTAAGTTATCAGGATGACAATCTTCTCATTGACCATCGGTGCTTTGATCTGAGGTCTGTCATCGTCGCTAGGGGGCGGCACCTTTGACCGCAGATATGCTGAATGGAATCGGATGGTGTCTGTTTCATTATGTTATGTTAAAAGTGCTTTGATGTTACCGATTGCGAAAGTAACTTCTTCCTGTGGTTATTCTTTTCCGTTATGACAATCATTTTATTGTGATAGTGACAGATTTATTATATTTTACCATACAAGCCTTCATAGTTCAAAAGGGATCGCAGTATGATTATATCTATACTTTACTAGCGACCCGCCCCGGCTTCACACGGATGCAATTTACTAATGAACAAAATTAGAAGCGTGCTTACTGTCTCTTACTGACTGCTAGGCGTGAGGTCCTGGGTTCGATTCCCAGGTCGGGCAGTGTTATTGAGTTTTTCTGTATGGAAATTCTCAGTAGCAGCACGGAGTCTGGAACTGTGCTCGGTAAATGCCAATAGGCTAGCTCCTTATTACATGGGATTCAATAATATCATGGGCGAAATGTGTGCGTATAACATTACACCCCTGTCTAACCCTTCGGGGAGTACAGGCGTGATGCTTTGTTATGTTAAAACCCAAAAAATCACCGAAATTCATGAAAACCATTACAATTAAGCTCTGTGTCCACTCCCTGAGGCGGAATTGGGGCGAAAATACCTATCTCAACTGAAGAGCTTGAAAAACGTGATGCAGTTGCAACCAGACCTGTAGTTAGTAGTCGATAAAACGTGCTATTTGGTTTATTTGACGTCATTTTACTCTCGCGGAGACTTAAGGCAATACACACACACATGCATTGATATTACGATGAGATAGAGTTGAATGATGTCCATTGATTGTTACTAAAGGTTGAAAGGATTTCTTTTGAGCAATGGAAATACTTGTAATTTATTAAGAAGCCAATGATCTTTTACATAAGAGACGACAATGCAATTTGGAGGTGGTTCAAAACTTGGTCTCTTAATGGTAGAAGACAGCAAGCACTCCGTGTAAAACTATCACAGTACTTTAATAAAAATAGAAAATATAGATGAGGAAGTGTTCATGCCGTTGAGGAAAGAATGTTTCTTTCTTTTCTTCTTTCTTTTTTAAAAAACGTTGCCCCACACTAGGATTTCTCCTGTGTCGTGGGTACAGTTTACAAACATACATGTCACAAACACACACAACCAGACCCGAAACAACTATCTGTAGATCATACAAATATTTGTTCCGTGCGGGGATCGAACCCGCGACACTTAGCGCAGAAAGCTAATCGCTTAACCACTGCGCCAATCGTGTCGTCTATTTTAGTCTATTTTAGTTTACGTAGTGGTTCCAAATTAATTACTCAAATAATTAACAAATACATTAATTGCACTCGATAACCAACATCTTCCATATTAAAACCTAAGATAACACTATTAATACATCGCCACTCCACCACTTAAAACTAATCAACTGAAACAACAAAACACCCATCGATGTACGTCATCCAAGCCGGTAAGACCGCATGCGCAGGATACCACATCTATTATAATGATTGATGGGACCACCGGTAGGGGGCGGGCGATCACTTTATCTGCCATCTTTATAGCATCGCTGGTATCAGTAACCATTGTTTTAGCTGTGATTTATGCTATGAAATGTATCCTTTCATATTGGGAATGTAGTTTTTGATTTGCACTCTTACTTAGACCACCCTATGGTTTGTGGGCGTAAGAGAAAAGGTTTGTAGCAAGATTGGCACCATCTACTTAAAGATTAATTAATTAAGAGTTAGAAGTTAAGTCTTATATAATTGGGGTGAGCCATTGTAGACTACAGGGCACAAATGCTCCGAACTCCTGCTGCGAATTTCTTAATAGAAAACCTAATACCTCTTTGCCTTACCTGAAAATTTAATCCAGGACCTCACCAACCACAACCACTGCATCAAGCAGTCTCCAGTTGAAAAAAGGTAGCATCACGCCGGTATTCCCCGTAGGTTTAGGTAGAGGTGTACCTACTATTGTGCACCCACATTTCGCCGATGCTGTTATTGATTCCCATGTAATAGGGGGCGAGCCTATTGCCATCTACCGGGAACAGTTCCAAACTCCGTCCTGTTACTGAGCATTTCTTAACCGAAAACCTAATAACTCTTTGCTTTACCTGAAAATTGAATCCAGGACCTCACGCTCAGCAGTCGCGCTTGAAACCTCTACACCAAGCAGTTTCCAGTTCAAAAAATATGAAATACAATATTTAGGCTTTTGCCGTTTTATAGTCAGTTGTTCTGTCTGCTAATAAATACTTTGCAATAGGAGAAAAAGAGAGCAATGTATTAACTGAATATCTTCTGAAGCCAGTTCCATGTAAAATTAAGAAATCGATTAAAGAGACATTGATGTTAAAGTTGTGAACAAGGTATGCGAAGTTTCTTCCACAGAAACAACGAATCGAAAGATCATAAAATATGGACTGTACTAAATCACTAAATTCCCTATCCCCACTATTTCATAGAATTTATTGTACATACACACATAAACTTGCAGTGATATGAATCATAGAATGTTATCTTTGTCCATCTCATTCATAATTATATCATTCATAATCGTGGATTATTAACACGTAGTTCCTACAGTAAGGTCCCAGGAGGTGGCGGCGTGAGGTCTGAGATCCGTATCTCTTCCGTTCGTGTGTGGTCTTCATTCAGTATGGAGGTGCAAGGATTAAGGTTGTGCTTCCAACTCCACTTGGAATTCTGTGAGGAATATATTTAAAGCTACACTTAGGATGGACCTTGCGCTGAGAAGTTCTTATAAACGAATTTTCAGGAATTCTTACTTCTTGTTTAGGGCGCAGTCTGCTTCTGTTCTTCTATTGCTTCCACACATTTAACCCAACTTTTTAAAAATTGTTTTTTTTTGCTTGTATAACTGGTTAAAGACATAAGTACATAAATTATACTGGATTACTATAGCCATAACATTGTAACTTATTTAACTTTATTTTATTTACTATAAATAAAGAATCTTTATTAACCCGAATTGGGTCTTGAATGTATTCTAATTCTTGATACTTTTACTTATAAAACTTTAGAGCAAATCATAGATCATCATCTTTATTTTTCTTTGAAACTTGCTAGCTTGGTGTAAAGGGTCTGCTAACAGATCTTCTAACAATTGATATACTGTAATACTCCATAATATAGATGCTGCAGGAGCAAAACAATATGCAAATGAACGAGAAACAAGCAGTGCATCCCATTTACAAGGCAAACCAAAGAGGAGGACCTTTCCTAGTTTTAATAATAAATTAATGAAAGGCGATGTTCTATTGTCCAATATTGTCGAATGCTTCAGGTGATTCTCAATTGAATTTGTCAACATTTCTAAAAGGAATTTATAACCTTCCTTGCCCATGTATCCATAATCTATGTATTCACTATTGACTTAGTCACCCTTAAGACTGAAAGGACATAAAGTTGTGACGTTGAGTATATCGAATAATAATTTATTAATGTCTGCTGTTATAAATGTTTCCTTCAGTTTCAGATAGAAGTCGGACTACCCTACAAAAAATGACTTCCAGTAGTTATTAATAATGATACCTATCGGATCGATGAGAAATTGATCAGTTGTTAAACCGCTCGTTGAGGCCAATCAGTGGAAACGATTCTACAACTTTATAGTTTTTGCGTTTGTAAAAGTCCGCTTGCTAATAGAGATCTTTTTTGTTCACTCGATGTTACCACATATATAATAGAACCAGGGACCATTTTAGTTACCCATTGAAAGGGTTTTCGATAGGGTTTTTGGAAAGGGTTGTTAGAGAAACCACTTCGTATGTGTTACCCTTTTTTAAGGATAACCCACTTCAATGGATAACCTCTTCAAAACCCGTTCGTTTGGGTTACCCGTTCAAAGGATTAACCCTTTCAAAGGGTTACACTATAGAACGGTAACCCATTCCGAACGGGTTACCCCTTCAACTGTTGTAACAGGGTAACACTTTCCGAGTCCGAGCACTGTAATATGATCTCTCGTAGCTTCACATTAAGTGTAAAATAGCATGAATTTGGACAGAACGTGTCTAGTCGCCATTGCGCCATTTAGGTAGAGCTCCGTCACTCGCTCAAGGTCGCGCGTTATATGCCTACCGGCTAGCGTACTCCCGCGAGTAAGAATCAGTGGAGTGCACACGCAAATTTAAAGAAAAATGCCGAAATTACGATTTGATTTCTGTGCAGCGCATGGATGTAAAAACATAACTACGCAAACTTTGATGTCCTGTTACAGGAGAAACCTAATTTTGAAGAAACCGAACTATACAGTCACTTTAAAAAACTTATATTATAATAAAGATTCATCATTTTATGGTGGATCGAAAGTCCCAACAGAGACCTTTAACAATTATATCGAAGAACTAGCTGTGCCCGCGACTTCATTCGCGTGGATGTCGGAACTTAACAATGTATTTTTTAGTGAGACCAAATGCACTTAACCCAATTTTTTTCTAATATAAAAGAATTTTTCTAAAATAAAAGTAGCCTAAGTTACTCCTTATTACATCAGCTACCTGCCAATAAAAGTACCGTCAAAATCGGTCCAGCCATTTCAGAGATTAGCCTATACAAACAGACAGGCAGACAGACAAAATTTAAAAAAAATGTTATTTTGGTGTATGTACCGTATATATATTCATATGCATGTAGTAAAAAACGGTTATTTCAATATTACAAACAGACACTCCAATTTTATTTATATGTATAGATTAGAAAAAGCATTCTTAAATAATTTTGACAGTGTTTTGATGAATCGGCCGGGAAGTACCTACAATTAACGATATGTTGAAATTAATTGATTTTCGTTTACTCCGCTCGTGTTTTCCATATGAATATTTATTATTTATTTAATTATTAAAATTATTTACCAGATTCAGAACGATGTTCAGAATGTCGACGAATAAATTAAAAAATATCTACCTATTTTTGATTTAATTGTTTATACTTTAGGCAGGAATTTAACGATTTGTTTAAAATTTTCGTAAATTGACTATTTTTAGAAGGTTTGTAAATTGACGTGTCGTGTACCCAATAGTACACTATTGGGTACACGATCACGATCCGCCCCTGGGACCGCCACTGAGTGCATGTGCGAATATAAACAAAATGGCGGTCGTAAAAATACAGAGTGTGTTGCACACCCCCGAAACGTTTGATCTTTATAAGATCGAATGTTTTGAGGTTTCTCGGGGTGCTGTAACACGAAATGAAACTTATAAGACATTCATTTTCAAATCCTAGATGGCGGACTAGTATTTTTGTTTTGATAAATATAGATATGGGTGTCATTTTCGAGGTTTCTTAGGGTGATGATTATTAAAATGACATCCATTTTGAAATCAAAGATGGCGGCCATACATTTTTGATAAATATAGATATGGGTATCGTTTCCAAGGTTTCTTGGGGTGATGATTATAAAAATGACATCCGTTTTGAAATCCAAGATGGCGGAAAAGCATTTTTTTAATATTGATATGGGTATCCTTTTGAAAATCGACTTTTATGTCTTCCGTGCGTCCTTTCCTTTTTCCGTACGAATACGTTGAATTGACGACTTTGGTATTATTGGAAATTCATCAATATTATATCCAAGTGTTTCAATAGTAGCTTCAAGAATGGACAAAGAATCTCTCATACTCAGTTGACACCTATCTAACGCTACTACTAATTTTGGCGTAGTAAAATCTTACCGCATAGATGTTTTACTTATTTCGTGTTGTGTATTCTCCATTAAAGTAGACAAACCCTCCTGTAACCCCCATCTTTCTGGTAGCTGTCGGATACCACGTCAGAAGAACTCTTCATCTTTTGAGGCTATCCACGAATCGAGCCAATATTTTGTATCTTTGTATGATGTAAAGCGCTGCTCAGACAGATCATGTGTCATCGACCGGAATAAATGAAAATCGGAAGGAGCAATATCTGGTGAATATGTCGGGTGAGGTAGGACTTTCCCAGGTAAGTGTTTTTAAATAGGTTTTGACTGGCGCCGCAACATGCGGACAAGCATAATCATGTAAGAGAATAATTTTGTCGTGTCTGGAGTGGTAATGGGTGCGTTTTTCTTTCATTGCTCGACTCAGTCTCATTAATTGTGTTCGGTAGACAGCTCCAGTAATGGTTTCGCACGGTTTGAGCACCTGATAATATATGACACTAAGTTGATCCCACTAAATGCACAGCATGACTTTTTTTTCATGAATATTTGGTTTGGCTGTTGATGTAGAAGGATTTCCAGGTGGTACCCATGGTTTTCTCTTCTTTGGATTATCGTAGTATATCCATTTTTCATCACCAGTGACAATACGACGCAAAAAATGACGAAAGCAACATAGATCCAGTAACTCAGTGTGCTAGTGCAGATCGCAGATGCATGTTTTTATTAGAATCAGATGATCAGTCGTTTTGTAACGGTTTATAAGATGATGACGAAGTAATTGGTGATTAAGTGAAGCACTCTGTCGCTGCAAAAAGATTCTATCTTCATTTATTTTCATTAACTGAAACGCATTTGATATTGCATAAATATTGATGTATGCAATATCACAAAAATTATCTAAGGTTTCGACAAACTCTTTTTGGCATTGCTTAAATACTTCTTGCGTTTTTTGTGATCTTTTTTGCAAATCCCTCCAAACTTGATGTAAGTTCACAAATTTGTTCACACAATTAAATAAAGCTTTGGTAGATATTCGTGCCTTTTTCTAATATATAAAGCACTCGATGGCATTATTGAGTCCGATGAAAATGAAACAGGGGCGAGCCATACCATCTACCGGGCACAGGTCTAGACGCCATGCTGCTACTGAGAATTTCCATACAGAAAAACCCAATAATACTTTGACCGACCCGGGAATCGAACTCAGAACATCACGCTCAGCAGTCGCGCTTGCAACCACTATACCAATGAAGCAGACCAAAAACGCGCCATCCATAAATTGCGAAAGCGACGCGACGACGCGGTTTGGTGATAGGTATAAAGATTTTGCTACGCCGCGGCCCTTCGCAATATAGGTACGATGTAGGTATTATTGAAACGCAAAGGAATTTGTAATCTTTTCTAGATCATTTGAAAGGACATACAAGCAGGTAGGTGTACTAAGCACGTTGTTTCATAAGTTGCATAATGCAACTTAAAAGCAGTGCAATAAGAGCCACTTTACGAGTAAAAGTGTTGAAAAATAATACTTATTATAATATTTTGGCTTCAAGGTTAGCAACAATGACAGATCTTGTGAACCTTAAGCGTCGGACAATAAGAGTTATTTTTGAATGACGTAATGTGGGACGCGCGGCCCATCGTCGGCTTACGCTGTACCTATGGGTAGATCGGGTAAATGTCGTATTTCATGAACGCACGTCAATCATTCCAATTTATACCTTATCACAATGATATAAGTGTCAAATGATGCGCGATCTTGAATTGCAAGAATTGTACAAAACACTCGAGTTAAAAAAAATGTTAGTATTTTAAGCATGTTCAAACACATGTATAGTTAGATAACTTTGAGATTATATCCTAACATGACCTATAAGTGATTGAAAAATCCTAATTGCAATAATAAATAATTTAATTTCATGAGTCCATGTCAAACACCCAACCAAACCGTAAACAAAACAAAAGTCTTAAGAATGTACTAGGTTATTCAATTCAAATCCGTCAAAGCTCCGTAGAGTCCGGAATATTACAAACGATTTAGCAAACAAATACCTACGCACGCAAACACTGCACAGTAAAATACACACTAACGTGACCAGTGCCTGCACGCACACACTAGCATTCAAAATGTATGCCTCCTCTATGCGGCCTCTTAAAAGAATAACCATACGGTTACCCTGTAAAACCCCTTCAAGAGAATAACCTCTTCAATTGGGTATCTCAAAAGAAGGGGTAACCCCTTGCAACTGGTTATTCATTGAAAGGGTTACCCTATCACTGGTGTTAGGAAAGGGTTTACACGACCAAGAGGTTACATCATCCATAGGGTAACCGAATGAACGGGTAACCCTTTCGAATGAATTAACCCATAAAGGGGGTTGTACGGTCCCTGAATAGAACTATTAAAAAAATACACCATCCACCTAACCCTGTTGCAAACTCAAATAAATTGCAATCACGAAGCGACATCGCTGTAGGTGACGCAAAAAACATGCACTTAGCATTCACAGTGTCAACTCTCGGCCGGTGGTCGGCCGTTTGTATTCATACCGTCACGCGGATCGTAGGACCGCAATTATAATTTATATAGACAGTTTTAAAACTACGACTGTTAATTAGATAATGTTAGTTTGATTGTTATTTGAGGCAGGTACTTGGATATTTAGGGACATCGGAACCGCTATTTTATTAAGTCGAGTTCCGATTTGACGTGTATGGAGTAAGTTTTTGGATGGGCCACAATTGTTAAGTTGATGATAGGTGCAAGAATACAGTGGATGTTACAAAATTTCCAGTTTGAAGGCCAAGAAGAGAAGAATTGCTGTTTTATCTTAATTACCTATTAACATAAAGCTTTTGTAAGTACCTATATAATTGTATCGATATTGCATCACGAAACAATTACAGCTTGCCACCGTGGCTGTCAATAAGAGTTACTATTAATTCCCCAGGAGCCGGAACTTTAAGTCGTTACCTTCACTGACACAACCAAAACAATGTTGAGGTCTCTACCACGTTGTTCAACGATCAATATATCTATGCTTACTACGGAATTTTCCTTTCCCAAACACAAGGATACAAGCAATCAATATTCATTGTAACACGGTAAACAGAGAACCAAATCTCCAGCCCAACGCCTGGTCACGAAGGTCCGCCAGTAAAAATTCACAAAACGTAGGCTGACGACTTACCCACTCGATTATTGGGCCCCTTACACCCAGCCCGAATAGGAACTGGCTGATTATCCGGCCCGTTGAGAAACGAACATTGTGTAATAGGCCCGTTACTAGATAGGAGTCAAACCTTGTAACAGTTGGTAATAACGATTGGTATCTCTCGGTTTTAATCGGATAGGATTGAGGACTGCCGATTGAGGACTGGATTTTGCAGTTAGTTAAAGCTGTGGGAAGGTGCTCGGGTTGTTAAAGGCCTAAGCTTTGTTGAATATTCGATTGTTTTGAAAGTATCCAAAAATGCATGTAGACTGGATTTTGGTGAATACTGTAGGAGGAAATGAGGAATGAAAGATGGAGAATATTATAATCACCATTTAATTGTATGTGAGTTTAATGACGAGGAAAGGCTTTCAACTTTCCTGCTGAGGTGTGCAGGTTTGACTTCTACATAAAGAGAAGTATACGTAGGACCCTAAGAAGTATAAGTATTAAATCAGGATGTTTTTTGGTGACTAGTTTAAAATGCCATAAATAGACCGTGTTACCTATCCATCTGGTAACAAACATACGAATACCATATTACCTGTAACAAACCTGACTTATTTTCAGTCATAACATAACTAAATTATTATTTGTTTAAAAAATCTGTTGAATGAAATCAACCAAAATTACTCTTAAAAGCTTTCACTAATTAAACAAATTAATTATTCACAACGCTTCTATTTTTCTCACACCAAAACTAGATGTCGCCACTCAATTTGCGTTAAAAGCGGGCGGCTCCGTGATATTTTACGCTCAGTAATTAACGAGCGGCGTCGGCGATAAAGATATGTATGTTATGTTCGCAATCTTCTGTACTTGAACACTTTATTACTTCTCAGATCTCTTTGATTTTATTGCTTTTAAATGTGCACTTCTGAGCGCTGTTTTGAAGAGAAATTTTATGTCTCTTGAATTATGGCCCGGATTAATTCGTGAGATATGGTTATGTTTTAATGCGTGCGAGTTCTGATGTATGAAGGTTGGTTTTAAGATGTGCTTTTAATGTCAGTCTTTTTGTAAAGGAGATTGATGTGTTTAGATTATGTGTTCTTCGTGCTGTTCGCGTGTTGTGCTTTGGTCATTATAATTATAGGTACCTAAAGAAGTGTGACGTGTGGGCGATGTGTTTATACAAAATATTCTCAGTAAAACAGTGAATAAATACTTTTGCGAATAATAGTGCGTTTAATGGTAAAAGGAATATGATATTATATGGTAATGCATAAGTAAGGCATAGTGCATACATTACAATACGATTTAGAGCTGTTTAAAAGGGAATTTGGGATGTATTTTGAAGGCACGTGGCATCAATTTATATCGTACCTACATTGTATCTAAGGTATTGGTCCAATATGAAGCCAATGCTTCAAATCGCAATAGGTACTGAGTATGTCATTAACGATAGTATAAATTTCTGCAGATCTATGAACAGAACTAAACTCTAAAATTTACAAGGACACGCGGACACTCATCGTGTCAAACACATTAGTAAACATCCGTAAATTAAAGTTTTAAATGACAATAAAATAAATTAACGTGTACTGTCAGCATTGACGTGTTTATGTGTGCGATAAAACGCGGCTGCGCCCGCGCCGATCGCGGGGATTTTATTGTTAGCGACCGATTTGTTTGTACACACGGATCGATTGTTTCAGCTAATCCCCAGATGATTGTTATATGCATCTCTTTTCTGCCTAATATATTCCGAAGTGTCACTTGCAAACTACGGCCGAAACCCATTGCTGAAATAGGGCCAATGCTAATAGCATATGTAATTTCTTTCAACTGAGGCCACTGCAAACGTCAGATATATGGCACATTTGATTCTATTGCAACAAAAGGTTCCAGATTACACTAGCATGTGAATTGTCAGTATCGCATATTCATAATAAAGTATCTTATAAAACGTACATTAAATATTCTTATTAAAACTATTGACATTTAAAAACTTGAATGGGTACACAGGGAGCCATTAAAAGTGCAATATAATCCATAAAAGTAGAACACTTTGTGCAAATGTCATCTTGATTAAGGCAGAAAACTTACGTTTAAAATCAAGAAGCCGTTGATAATATCTCCCCGTGCGTCCGACCCCATGTAACCCAACGCCGAATCAACACGAGTAGTCAATAAAACAGCAGTTAAAATCAACGCCTGATTTTACATCGGACATAAACCGAGACATCGCCAGTTTATTGTAACAGACGCGTTTTATATTTATTTGTTAGTTTCCAGTTACCTTTGGTTTAGTAATACTGAGGTTGGAATTGTGTGGGGATTAGGCGATTATTTTGGTGCTGTCCACTGCTTATAGGAGTGGTGGGCTATTCGATGTTGTGGCAATAGAGAATTAATTAGCAAGTAAATTAATTACAAGTCAGCAGGAAATAGGATGGGTGAGTATTGAGTAATTTGATGATGAGTCAACTGAATTTAAAGCATTACAAAGTAAGTGAGATGAAAATAGTCTATTTGTCTCCAAGGACCAGTATCATCCACTGGTGATTACAGTAACATTAAAGCAAACGAGACTAAAGATGTACTCATAGAAATAGAAAAGTAATTGTAGGTACCTAGCCTAGCTCGAAACTGACGACTTATAAATTGGTTATTCAGTTCATTAGTCTGTTGAGCGTAAGTTCCTGGCTATGACTCCCGGATCAAGCAAAGGGTCACTGGATTTTTTCTGTTAAAAAGTCAAGTGACCCTTCAGTCAGTAGCAGTTCGGAGTTTGAAATTTTGCCCGATAGCTGGCAATAGATTCAAATTTCCAAAGCTCAAAATCTGACTATGTACGTCCTCACTTATGTTGATATTTTACTGCTGAGACCTGTTAGCAATTTTTATTGTCAATTAATAATAAGTGCCTATTTATAACACTCAAGTCTTCAAGTCATGTATTGTGTTGTGGCATTGCTGGCGTGAATAAGTAGATATTGTTTAACCATCCCAGACGACCATTTGTCAACTTGACAATACACCACATTAAACTTTCACAAATTGTTGCGCAATTATATTCCGAGTATTAATCTTTTATTCTCACACCATTAATAACGTACATCCTAACATATTCCTAAACATGTTAATTTGACATTCAGACATAGTGCGATTCCCGTCTATTCCTATGGGAAAACTTGGTAATATAAAGAGTACTCCACAGTGTCGCGTCGTCGCCGCCACCGGCCGTATAATTTTCACATTCAATCAAACGTGAAACCCACTTCTCGCAACGCCGTCTATTCATAGTGCTGCCTGTCTGTTGCAATTTCTGTCGCCTGAAAAGTCGACGGTTGCTTTATTTTTACTATCTTTTAGGTTTGTGTGTTTTACGGTGTTTTGTTTTTGGTTATCATATCAGTATTCTAGGTGATGTGTGCTGAGTACCTTAAAATATACAGAGGTGGTAATAGGACCACTTCTAATATCACTTTTTTATATCTTGGGTCTTTAACGACGCTAAACTAACTGTTAGTAAAGTGAACTTTGTTTAATCTAAGAAATAGCAAGTTCCTAGCCTATCTTAAGATACAGACATGAAGAAATGAATTTAATTTCTAGATTTCACAAAATAGGTCCAGTAATTAATCAAATCAATTAAGAAAAAGTGAATCGGCATCTTGGTGAACGTGTTACATGGCCATTTTTTTTTTAAGGATACGTGTTTTCTGATTAGAAACGAATTATCATTTATACTCTTACGTCGTCGTATGAAAAACGATCAAAATATACACAACATAAAAAAAAAAACACGAAACCGGTTAAAATTTCATGTATTTAAACATTTTACTTAGTGACCCATATCTGTCATCGCGTATCAACCCTGGGTCGACCTGTTGACTGAGCTGTACCATTTCGTGGTGTCAACAACTTGTCAGGCTAGACCTCCAAGGGTTGATGAGTTTTGAATATAATGTTTTTTGATTAAGTTAAACTTGTCATACTTATTTTTAGACTTAGAAGTTACAAGCGTGATATTATATAAAACTCCGAAAAATATACACTGAAAAACAAATCCTTGTTAAAAGATAAAACGCAAACTATGAATACGGTCTTAAATAGCAGATTAACTTGCGCGAGCGCACGACGCGTACCTCACATTTATTTCTTTATTTATCCGCGGCCAATAAGGCCTACATTCAAATAGTTCATTAGGCATAGCAGTGACATTTCCAGCCCTTTATATGCGAAGCCCGTGTGTTTGGTTTATTTGACTGGCTGTTGATGAAAACGGACGGGACATACGGATGGTCAGTTCGTTGAATACTGTGAATATTAATGGAGGCTCTAGATCTGGGAATGGAAAAATACCAAATGACTTGTTTACTAGTTTGTAGAATTGATGCAGTGGAGTGTGTGAGGTCTTGGGTTTGATTTCCGGGTAGGTCAAATTGATATTGGGTTTGTTTGTATGGAGTTTGGAATTGTGCCCCGTAGATTGCAACAGTATTGCCCCTTATTACATGGTATTCAATAAGTGGCAATAGCAAAATTTGAGTGTACACTTATACCTAACCCTTTCGGAAATACTTCATATCGTTCAATACTTCGTATCGGCAATAATAATTGAACAAAATGTTACTAACTCTAAGTACTTAATACTTAGATTTTTCAACCATTCACGTCAAAATAACCCTGTTCAATGTGTCATTTTCTATGAAAGTTTTTGAAACATAATAATAAACGGCCTTAGACTTAAAACTGTTCAATTATTTATCAGTAACTCAAGATGATTTTATAGTACTCTATCTGTAGGTCCGTATGTATCACTAGTTAAGCTGCAAATCACTGCGTGAGGTGGTTATATACGAGCGGCTGCAATGGGAACGGAAAATGATAGCACGTTGCGTACGCAAGGCTCCGATGTAAGAGCTGGTTGGTCTTTCGTGATTGCTACATATGTTAGAGTTGTAATACATGTTCGAACTTTGTGTGGGACTGAATACAGACGGTTGTTTACTCTAGAAGGCCGAAGACATGTTGATTTAAAGGAAAATATTGTATGTTCAGTAGCAGTTGATTGAGTTGCATAAGATCTCAGGCTGTCAATTGATTCGTGGCACAGAAGGTGTGGTCTGAGGATGGCCATGCAGGGATTATGGTGTAGAGGACGGATAGTAGAAACCTCCATTGTAATAAATAAGGTGACTGCTGTTGTGTATCTATTAAGTACCCCAGTCAGCAAAAGTGATAAAGACACGGACTACACATGCTGCGCCCGACGATCCAAGGAATCGTCACTCATGGAGGTGCTTTCCTTACATTCCAATGTAATGTTCCAACTGCATTCAGACCGAAGAAAAGAAAAGATTGGACCTTCTAAAATTAATTTCACAATGTTACGTTTGAAAAACATCCAGCGTCTTTTAAAAATAGCGCTAAAAAAACAAGCACTAAATCCATCACACGACTGATGACGGAACATATCACCCGTCATCATCTAAGACGATCACAATAACTCTTGCTGATATTTATTACGCTATAACACCGCTTAATATTCCAGTCGTGAGCAGACGTCAAGAATTATTGCCTATTTTGCAATTTGTATGTACTTGGTTATCGTTGCAGGTTAGTGGTTGTGTGGTTGAGTTTTGAATTGATGTTTAGTTTCGTTTCGTCACTGTCCACATTATACATATATGATGTTTTTGAGACTTTTGGTTCGATTTTTAGTTCAACTAGATGATGTTGATAAAATATACAATTTATTATAAGAAACTAAGCGAAGCATTGTAATGTGTCATCAGTGTAGTTGTTACTGCGATCGTAAACCCAAGTGCAGTGATTACGGTTCCCATCGTACACCTATGGGTTATACTTAATTACATAATGGCATTATTGGAAGTGATTGTTGGTGGTATTCCGCGGACTCCGCGGATACTAGGACTATTTAGTATATTGTCCTTTTTTTAAAATTTATTTGATCTTCCTGATCTTCGGATCTTCTTTATTGGATACTCATGCTCGGTTTAAAATTGTTTTTTTTTTTATATTCAATATGCAGCTGTTTTCGTAGACTAGTGACCGTAATCTGACACTATCCGTACTATATTGGGATCGGCAACCAGGCGTAGACCGGTGGTACGCTAGACTGATGATGATGATGATCATAATGATAAGTAGGATATACTGGCATATCGACACAATTAGTCTCAACACCCTATTACAAAAAAATACATAATTTTAATTAAAAACAAACATAATTATATACATTTATATAAAACCCAATTTACTTGTAAATAATACGCCGGCAATACGTTCAGTGCCGAGTCTATCACTCAACCCGTAGTGATGGGCATTGGCGTTAAAAATAATGTCGATAAATCGCGCCGAAGATCAAAGCACGAACAAATCGGTTGGGCGCGCCATCGGGGAGGAGCGAATGGATGGAATTGGATGGATGTGGCGCGTTTTATCGCCAATTTTATTACAACACTTTCTTTATTGAAATCAATTTTAAGAACTTTTTTTTTTCCTTGAATAACGTAGATGAGTACTCAACATGTTCTTATTTAATTGTAAAATTATAAAACAAAATTAATTGTGTGCCGTATCCGCGATCAAGTTTAGATTGCTTGACTGATTAATTAAATGGTTTAGATCATAATAATTATAATGTATTTAATTTAGAAATACGCGAATCATTTGATATTCAATGACGAAAATGTTTTTCTATACATTAATTCAGAATTGTAGCAAATAATAGAATAGAATCATTTATTTGTAAAACATAGGTGTCAATTATACAAAATCTTAAATAATTAAATGCGCTATGCTTTGCCATTAATGACATACAAATAGATAGATTAGGTTAGATAGAATATCTGTACTTAGTAGATTAGGTTAGATAGAATATCTGTACTTAGTACCTACTTACTCATGTAAGTAGGTACTAAGTACAGATATTCTATCAAATAAATCTTATACATCATAATATAATATTTAAAAACAAAAAAAAAAAAACTACGAAATCTTTTTAGTACGTTTTAGATATTGATGGCCGACTCTGAAAAACTTTGTCACAAGAAAAAGATAAAATAAAAATAAGTCAATTACATCGGTTGTCAAACATCGTGATAACCGCAAAATATTGCATGGACAAAAATACTTGTAAATGCAAATTCAGTTCCACAAATTCACCGCTTCCACAGTTTCCCACGTCGCTGGTTCCGCGTGATTTACTCTGTGCGCGCGGGCGCGGGGCGGGCGAGGAGAGCGGGGGGAGGGGCGCACTCGACTAATAAAAAACACCCCGACGCCCTCGTGACTGATGCGACAATTAATTTAATCCCATTTCTCTGCGTCTTTCAAGCCGCCAGGGCTGACTGAGGTTCAAAAAATTTGGGAGTTACTTGTTGGTAATATAGAAATTCTTATATTGGGAGATAGGCTTGTGAATCTCTATTTGATTGTATCGGTTACCTATATTGATTACTTTACCAATGTAAATGCATTAAACTAAAAAGGTGTGTTCGGAATTAAGGACCGTACTACAAAAATCCATCTCAACTTTCCCTTTTGACTGGAATTATTGATACCTAGGGTCCATATTCCTGCTGTATCTAATGTAATTTACTAGTCTTGTACTTCCACCATAATCAGTTGGTTTTATAAGGTTCTTAGTAAACATTTATGATAGAACATGATTATATCGTACCCGACAAACATCGAACAGCGCAATCTTAACAAAATAGCGCGCAATATTTCATTTACATTATGAGCAAAAACCACAATGGCAAGTGCATATGCATTGTGCAACAGCTCGGTCGCCTGTTTACCACTTTTGTCTATCTGTCACCTGTCAGTCTGTCTGCCTGTCTGTCAGTTAAGAGGTCAGACGTCGCGACGATGATGGAACGTTTCTTTTATTAACTTCTTTAGTGAAATGGTAAATAGTCTGTATTTGGTTTGGTTAGTGGAAATGTTATTGTTTTTTGAAGTGCTTGTCAAGGCTAGTTTGAAATTAGATTGACAGTTTTGAATTTGGCAACCGTGTCAAGTATAACTGAAAAAGTTTGTTTTCAATTTCCGTGTTTTTATAGTATTTTTTGAATAGCCAAGATCTTTAGCAAACTATTCACTAACATTTTCATGCATTAATTTATTCAAAAGCAGGTTTGCAATTTTTATGTTAACGTTACTAACCGAACAATAGATTAAAACAGTTTTTTGGGTATATAATGTATGAGCAACTCCATTTTAAACACTCATTTTTCATTTTGTAACACCTAGTTTTTTCTATGTTAATTTTAACATATCCCAAGAAACTCTCACATGATCTAAATTAATATGCTGCATTACCAGAAACCTAAAAATACAATACACAATGAGCTCCCAAAATAAGATCCTTCGATCCGCGACAGCCCTGTGAGGCGCTAGAAGCAGACATCAGCGGAGCAGGCGGCTATTAAACAAGACTAATTGAGCGATAAATTCACGAGACGAGAGGCCGATATAAAAACGAACGAGAAACGAGAAAAATCTTAGATGAGGGAATATTGAAAGCGGTCCACGCGAAATTGATTACTGTCAATTAGGGACACGTCGGTGTCTGCGCCAGATGCTAACTCGATTCTATTAGGAGCGTTTCTTTGATCGCTGTTTGTTTACCCTTGTTGTGCAATACGTGTACCGATAGTGAGGCTGAGGTTCTTTCGATTGTTGAACGCGATCACAATCAAATCTCCCACTTGATTGTGATTGTGTTTGCTGTTATTGGAATTGACAGCGTAATTCTGAAGACTTCTTTCATTTCAACTTATTATCTGCACGCAATACTGTCTGAGATTATTATCTTTGCTTGTAAAAGCGAAAAATAGGTTCGATTAAAATATCTGTGTTAAAAGAAAGATTCTTTGTTCAACAAGATCTTATTTGCTGTCCACTGTTAATACATATCGACGACACGGTTGGCGCAGTGGTTAAGCGATTAGCTTTCTGCGCTATGTGTCGCGGGTTCGATCCCCGCACGGAACAAATATTTGTATGATCTACAGATAGTTGTTTCGGGTCTGGTTGTGTGTGGATGTGACATGTATGTTTGTAAACTGTACCCACGACACAGGAGAAATCCTAGTGGGGGGCAAGGTTTTAAAAAAAAAAAAAACTAAAATGTAGAAATTATCCCAACATGGAATTTACAGACAGGTTATTCTGTACCAGATATTAAATGGATAGATAGAGTATTATTTATTGTATACCAAAAGAAATAGTACAAAGTAAAATTAAAGTTTCACCTAGTCACATAGTAGTATAAAAAAACACTGAGTACAAATGACAGTCTTATGGCTAAAAGACATTTCTTGCAGACAACCAAATTTAAAACGATCTCGATTCTGTAACTAGTGTCTTTGATATGTGTTTATTTACGTGTTATGGTTGTATAAAGAGGTTTTTAGATTATTTTATGTTTGATTATGATAGTGGATCGATAATTATACGGTCATTGAAACAATGAAAGAATAAAGCTTTATCTTGAAAAAATAAAGGTTAAAATATAAATGCAATGAATCTCACAATCTGTTTGGAAGGTTATTTAGTGCAACTACAGACAGACAAGCGTGGAAATGGAGACTAAAATAACATCTGATTTTAGTAGAAACTTTGGGACCAGATGTTTAGCATAATTTTGGCTTTTTCCTTCACAATTCTCCAAAAAGTAATTAACTCAAATCAAATATAAATATTATAATAATTTCTGATTTACATCACATCATTAACTGAAACTTTTGAAACTAAACATCACACGTTTCCCACACCATTACCACCACATGAAAAATATGAGCCTATCCCCAAAATTTATAGCTCTACTAACGCAGCTTCTAATTCCCCCGACACACATTAAAATATCCGTTGCAACCGCCTTATTACACTCGACGTTGACTTATTTCCATGAATAATAACACACTTTCATCCTAACAGAACGTATTATACGGATCATTATACGCACAGACGTTCGCGAAGCCGCAACAATGGCTTTTCAACCTCATTTTTGAATGAACATGACTGATTGCCCGCTGCTTCGAACAAAAGCCGCTAACATAAACATTCTACACGATAATTTGTCTGCGTTGTCAAATGAACAGCGCTACAATCTTTAGTGACTGCATCCATTACCGCTTTAATTGCATAAATATAAATAAAACGTCAAACATAGGCGTTAATGGATGGCAAAAATAGCGATGTAAACGAGTGCTTTTAGTTTGCGATGTAACGTAGTGATGGGGCCCATGTGTCCGGGAGTCATGTCGATTAATAAAGTTTACAAGATGAAAGCCGTTGAGCTGTTAGGCGCGATGCGTTCCAGAAATAAAAAGCAGCTTTAAACTCGGCTGGGGATACTTACAGCGTGTAGTGTCGCCATGTTTTTAATGGAAGGATAAAGTGTCTGTTAAGATCTTAAAGTTATGGGTGATATTGTTTAAAATTTAATGTTAAAACTTGAATTGCACATGAATAATATGATTACGTGCTCTTAAAGTGCCATTTTATTAATTGCACATACGTTTTATATTGTGCTTATGATGATGAAATACATGTCGGATTCTATTATGCACTATGAATGAATAGATTTACTACTATTATCCTCATACAACTTAGTTTATTCTTAAGGCAACGACAGAGCACATTTATAAAGAAGTAGTAAAAAATGTCCTAAGTCTTTCTTGATAACATAAAAAATATACTCAGGGATTTAATTTTATTTTTATCTCATACACATGGCTTTTAACAATAATGTTGTTTATAAAACAACAATATTTCTTATAAAAGAAACATAAAATAGCCAATATTTAATTAACTAAAAACCACTCTCCCAAATTTACAACAGACAATAAAAAGAGAACTCCCTAACTGTCTATCACCAATAAAATATGCCTACAACTGTTATAAAACGCATTGTATAAACGACAGCAATAATTGTCGCCCTACACGGCCGCATGAATTATACTGCGTGCAACTAATAGGTGGGACGGGTGTTAAGGAGCGCATAAATTAGCCGATGTTGTGACGGCCGCGACGGCCAGCCATCTGTTTGTCGATATGTCACGGCACAGCACTACGTATTTATATAGAGATGTTTATTTAATTCGGAGAATAATGTGACGTATTACATTTTTTACGATTTTTTTTGTGTTTCGTTCATCGTGCACCTGTTGTTGTCGGTGAATTAAATATATTATTTTCCTTGTTTTTTTATTAGGTATACGTAATTCTATATTTTATTGCTAGGTAGGTAAATAGGATGTTGGGCTTAGCGTGTCTATTAATTTGTAGTGGCTAGTAAATTTGTTTGAATTATGAGTAATATGAAATTAGAATTCACTGGTAGTGTTAGAGCTAATGAGAAATATGATTAATGATTCACAGCAGTATCTAGATTATGCATATTAAAATTTGTGACGTCGCTTCTCATACGCGAATAGTTTATTACATGTAAACACATAATACAGAATATGAAACCGTAAAATATTTTGCGTTGGCACACTCTAGACGTAAATAAATTTAACTAAATAAATTAAAATATGATAATCTGAAACTAATTTATGTAACAAAAGCTACTCTAGGTAATAAACGTGCCTATTAAAAATAAAATACACAAGTCTATTCATTTAAGAAGCTCAACAGAGAATTCTCAAGAGTGACGTACTAACAGCTCGATGTGATGTCCTAATCCCATAAGTAAGTATTATTTCTGATCTCCGGCCCCATGCGATGATGGTCGGCGACATTTGCTCACGCATGCTTTCGTTTTTTCAGCTTCTTAATTGCTATACACATTTTAACGTCAGTGTAAGGGCGAGGTTAGATGTGGTTCATGTTTAAGATATAAATATTTCGAAGAATTTATTTAATTACTAGCTTCCGCCCGCGGCTTCGCCCGCGTGGTTTACCAACCCGTACATTTTTCGGGATAAAAAGTAGCCTATGTGCTATTCCAAACTATAATCTATCTCTGTGCTAATTTTCATCCAGATCCGTTCAGCCGTTGTGGCGTGAAAGAGTAACAAACACCCATACTTACTCACAAACTTTCGCACTTATAATATTAGTGGATGAATAGATAGGATGATTAAAGTAAATGTAAAAAGAAAATTGTTGCCATCGGGGGTCGAAGATGGATGAGACTGGCGCAGGAGTGTAGAAACTGGCACTTTCGAAGAGAGGCCTATGCCCAGCAGTGGGCGAAGTCGGGCTGTGGATGATGATGATGATGATGAAAAAGAGAAAAGTTACAGTTGAATTGATTGTTTCGGGTCACCTTGAAAAGTTGTGTAAGGATATCTTGTGTGTGATTTTCTAGAGCGTGCAGAAAAGAAGTAATTTCTCTTCTTTCGGGTGAGAAAACGTCTGTCTGTCTTTATTCAAAACTAGAACATAACATAGCATCACGCCTGTATTCCCCTAAGAGTTAAGCTGAGAAGTAGTATCATAAACCCAAATTTCGCTGATGCTTTTATTAAGTCCAATGGAAGCGAGCCCATTGCCATTTACCGGACGCAATCCCAAAATTCAGACTGTTAATGAGAATTTTGTTACAGAAAATATCTAAACTTTTTGTCCGAGGATCGAACCGAAAACCTCAGGTTCAGCAGCCGTGCTTGCAACCACTAGAGTAAAATATAATATCTGCTAAATAAGAATTATAAATAAATGACACTTACAAATGATTGATTTTAATGGTGACTAATCTGAGGAAATATACAGTTCTTAGTTGAAATTTTTATTTACTTGACGTCTACCGCAAATTAAAATTGATTAAATAATATTCGCACGTCGAAATAATTACAAATTTACGTAATCACACGATTTCCTAATTGCTATCATCTGTATATTAATATATGTAATATATTTACATTTAAATATATCTTTGCAACACTTAAATTCATATAAATTCAACTCACACATTTGCGCAGTTCTTAAAATCGTTATGAATCGATGGGACCAATTTAACCGCATTAACACAACGTGTCTGCCAAGATTGTCACGTATGTTAAAGATGTATGTTAAAGATCTTGGGTCAGTAGTGCCCAATCTGCGGCGAGTGAGTCGGCTGACTATAGAGCGAGATAGAGACTATATTAGGGTATTATATCTGGCTTTAAGTTTAACTTGTAATTTTTCACCGTATAAGTATCACTATCATGGATTTATCTTCAACATCTCAACCAAAGATTTTTTAGATACTCTTATACAAGCTCATGACATTATATGACAGAAAAAAACAGAAGAGTTTGCGTTAGCTTAACAAAATCACTGTCATTATGCGGCTCCGAAAATAAAGGTTGAATGCCACTGCAATAATCCCACTGTTCTTAACAAAACAGTAGTAGAAACGATAATGGACGTCTTGAAAAATTGTCTTACGGCCATAAACTAGTTAATTTACACTCTGTCACACGATAAATAAAGTGTTGGCCGCATCTAATAGTGCACACGTGTGGGACAATGTGTTATTGTCAAGTAATTTAAGAAATAGTGGATTAAACTTTATAAACAATTTGTAACATATTTTAGAGTTCAGGATTGTTTATTTTGAACGTAAGGAGTTGTAAATTATGTTTTTATTGTGTGTTGGCGTGGGCCTTGAGTTTGATGACTTGTTTTAAGAGTGAAGTGTGGTTGCCCCGCTAGCACGTCAATGTAGTAAAAAATATCGTACCGTCAAAGCTCGGTTACTTTTAATACTTTATAAATAATAAAATATAACTGGTCTTTAAAAAGCCCGTTTATAGCCTCGTATGTTCCCAAAAATTAGTATGCAACTTCTCAAGTTCTCACTTCTCATGAGTCAGATGTCTCAGAAGTTGAAAGAATCTGGAAATAAAACAAGTAGCACCATCCCCACTCGTATACGTTTACATTATTTAAAACTAAATCACTATCAAAACGTAAACCACTAAACAGTATTCAAGCGCCAAAAATAAACGAAGCCGTTCTAAAATTAGTCCACAACAAATCACCAATCCATTAACAATGTGGAAGACAAGACAAACGGCTTGTCAGCAATGAGGTAACAATTATCCCGGGCTCGTCCCGGTCTCGACACGTCCCGGGATGTCCCGGGGGACATCGCGCCGAGAAATACGGTCGCCCTATTCGATCGATGTTTTTTTTTTCAGCTTTTTGATGGAAAATGTGCACTCACTCGAACTTAAAATTAAAATATTTTTTCAGTATTACACATGAGTTTATGGATTTAAGTTAATTTCAGTTATTATTGATAATTGACTTTTTATTTTATGTTGGTAACGTCACGATGCCAAATTGTTTATTTTTCATTAATAGAAAAATAAAACATTTTGATTTTTTTCTAAAAAGTTAAAAAAAAATGCTGCGATTCCTGTTCAAGCTCTTATGTCCTTCTTAGGAGCCTAGACTAACAGACCACCCTAGAAAAAAAAAAATAGGGAGAACGTTTTTTAAACATTGATCCTAACTCGTAGTTTACATAGTGCATTCTCCAAACTACTTCACTTCGTCACAGACTGTATATTTTTAGATATAATCTAAATTATACACCATGAAGATCATTCCTCTCAAAAATAACTCCTTACATCCTACTAATTCGCATGCCCCACTTTAACGCACATTAAACAGAGATGGTCAACATCAATGTTATGTCAGAATGACACTGCGCAGTCCGCATGATGGCCGCCGCCGTCATCGGTGTCAATTTAAATGAAACTGTAAACGTCGACGGCACGTCGAGGGCTCCACAAAAAATAATTAATGGCCCGACTAATGAATATAAGTACGGCTGGCAGAACAAGTTGGTGGTGGGTTATGGGTAGGTTGAAGACTTATGGGTGGCGGTGGGGTGGGTTGTATTTTCTGTTTCATATAATGGAGTTTTATGTTAAATATAAGATATAAGTAGGTATGGTATATTAAATTAAATTGATATTGTAAAGGTGATTGGAGTGAGTTTCAGAAGAAGCCGATAAATGAAATAAACAAAGAATGAGTTTTTGAAACAATAAAAATACAACTTCAAGTTTCCTGTAATTTAATTAACGATATTATTTAGAAAAAAATCTCATAAAAATAGGTATTTTTCAGGAAGAAACCTTCATGTTTCTTTGGTGATGCTTTTCTCCATTCCGCTATTTACATAATAAAAAATATTAATTACACTGGTCAAAAAATATTACTAGGACCCAAAAATGAAGCTGCTACAACGCAATGTTTTTGCGGTCTCTACCGCCCTCCCCCGGGTAGAGTTAAACTTGATTTATTCACCTCATTTCCGCTCCTTGTGGCTGGTGGCCGACCGGGGGCGAATTAACCAACGATTCATATGACCTTACAAATGTTCATTTGATAATGTGGTATTTTATTGACAACCGAGTCGTTTGGCTCCGAAAATATGGACGGTACTGAAGGTTTATGATTATAGGTTTTAGAATTAACTAGCTGAAGTTACGTTCTGGTGTTGGCATTCGAAGGATTATGAAGAGGTTTTGAAGAAATAATACGGTATACAGATGATATAAAAAAGGTGACCTGGGGCCTTGAAAATTGATTATTAGGTCAGATTAGTTAATTGGTAGCTTTTGATAAACACATTCCTGCCTCGTTGGTCGTAGGTCCGATTCTCGGGTCGGAAGCAGCACGAAAATTGAAACTGTTTCTGGTAGATGGCTATAGGCTCGGCTTTTAAATGGAGGCACCGCTAAAAGGTGGGTAGTAGTTCACCTCTGCCGTATCCTCCGGGAAAACATGCGTGATGGTCGCTAGTAAAATAGGTATGTTTGTTTTGTAAGTATTTTAGTTACTGTAGTATGTAGTGGTGGGTCTAGTATCCAAAAAGGCAAAAGCTATTATTGCTATCAATAACTATACTACAATTTCATACGTAATCAAGGCGCAGGTTAAAGTATTTTTTTCACTGAAGAATAATGCACACATAAAACACCTGAATAGACAATGCAAAAATAAAATCACAAGAAACTACAAAAATTTACGTAAAATGCTAAATGTTTTTGCGGCTGCTACATCCCAGTGGAGTTAAATCTGATTTATTCGCGACGTTTCCGCTCCTTGCGGCCGTGAGCCGACTGTATGAATTAAATAATCCACGCATTATACCATTACAGATGAACGGATCTTTAATTGAGGATCGTGGGGATGTAGATATTGTTCCGAAAAAAGAAGCTGTATTAAAGATAGTTAATAAGAACATACATGAATTGGTGAAAGCAGTTGACACAACGAATTTTCTTTATGATGCTATATTAAATCTATCATTATAACAATTTCATGAACTTTGATTTGCTTTCATTATATGAATTTTGAAACCTAGATAAAAAGGTCTAAATTCGTTTGTATAGGATAACCCCAAGACACGTGTGCAAAAGTAAATTCATGAAAAATTGCAATACCCATAACAGGCAACAGAAACTGAAGTAATGCTTGTGATAAAGTAGATAGAACAACGCCTCAACGTAAAAAATCTTAATGCAAAACATTTTTCATGTCCCCATAAAACTGCTCACGATAAGGAAAAAATTAACGCATTTACACGCAAAAACACATGCCATAACGCGACACCATAACTTGTCTATCTATTCCATTTTTTGCACGTTTCCTCCATAAAATGCCCATAAAATGACACATTGGACAAACATTGAGTTTGCGTGCGCAAGCGCAACACAGCGTGTTATTTATCGCTTCCTCAAATAAAGGAAGATACCACTTAAGTTTTGAAGGCACTTGGCTATAAACCAGTTTAGAGTCATATGTTCGTATGCAAAAAGGCAAGCTTTTAAATAAATTAATGATTCAATGTTAGATACGTAATACGTAAATTATGGCCGAGCTTTTCGGGCATATCTTTTTAAATATTTTTACCCATGACAGGATACTAAACAGCTGAAAGATTATCAGTTACATTACATTTCAAGAGCATATGTTTTTAAACTTAAATTATCTTAAAAATAATCAATTTCTTGGCATTAAATTCCTATATAGAGCCAACCGCTTTTACTAGCTACAAAATCTACAACAACATTTTTATTTACACCAATCCCACAAAACCCAACATAAAATTCCAAGTCAAACTTGTCAAAACAGCGAGTTAACACCCGAAATCGTCGCATCCTGAACCGCTAACAAGCAACAAACGGGCTGAACAAACATCCATCTGAAATATCGCATCGGACCCTCTAACTACCGCACAAATTGTGCCTTTGTACGCAAAACTAACACCACCAACCACATATCTAGACCCTTCAGCCATGCAAATTTGAACCTTATTAAATTCACTTAAGGTTTTAATAGTCTGCATTTGTCTGGCAAGATATTCCTAAATGTTTGTAATCCAAAGAAAGCCGAGATCCATCACGCCTGATTCTGTTTGTCTTGTATCGAGATTTGAGAGCTGTCAGAGTCGTAAATATGGAGGTAATCTTTTAATGTTTTCAACGTGGTTTCAGAATGGCAATGGCGGGAAGACTTGTATAAATATAATATTAAGCACGGAACTTCTGTTTTCTTAGCCACCCTATCGCTTCCTGGCGGTTTCGTGTGAGGTGACTAAGAAATTATATCAGTAGAATTATTAGTATCCTTTTTTATTAGACGGGCTTTCATTAAACGTAATATAAATGGCAGAAGGCCCGAAGATCGACCCTTGGGGCATTCTATGGGGACGCAAATAAGTAACACTTTCATTACATTCTTAAAATCATGTTTAATAAAATAAAAAACTAAAATTAGTCTCAGACGTCTGTATACGCACACAAGTATAAGTATTTATAATGTTAAGCAAAAAGTAAAAATCGGTTACATGCAACAATTTGATTTGGCTCAAGCACATCGCAGCAAGTTATTTATCACTTCCTTCCAATCGTGAAAAACGTGACATCTGAAACACTTATCATCGCCAGGATATAAACACATTGGGCAGATGGCGAATTCATTTCAGACAAAAAAAAAAAACAGTCTAAATAAATCTTTACTTTGACAAACATTTCTTTCGCCATCCTTTGGACACCCCAGTGGGCAGGTGACGAGAGCTCTTGCCAAAAACAGTTGTTAGTTTTGGACGAAAAAAAAACCCTGCAATTTGTTTGTAACCTGATGCTTGACATAACGCCGGCGCCAAAGTTTTCGTTGACCATAAAATTTTATCAAGCAAAAAAATCGTTTTTACTACAGCATTTGCATGTGATTTTTATAGGCAACAGTAGGTTATAAAAGTTTATATTATGCTTTTAGTTTAACGAAACATGTGTGTCATTTATGTCAATTCAGAGAATTTTCAGTTTTATCTATGCGTTTAAAAAGTAAAAAAAAAAAGTCTTCCAAAGCACATATATACGTACAAGTTTATACATTATACTTTTACACTGAATTGTTTTATAATGACGATTTCTCAAATTTAGATCATTGGTTTTTAGAAATATCCCAACGTCATATGAAATGCATGCATAATAAATCGGGTCAATGGCAAATATTAAAGAAAAATCCCATGAATTTATCTTCAAGAAAAGATGGTTAAAAATATTGTATTAAACGCTAAAAGGATTATCAGTGCAAAACAGTATCAACACTAGATATATTAATACTGATTCCAACCACGTGTAGTATAATATATTATTATATTATTAATAATATATTGGGTGCGAGAATTGCGATACTATTGAAATAATTGTATACAGATTTCTGATATCTATTATAAATTGCACTGTAACACTATTTGATTAAGGTTATAGTTTAATTCACAGCATTGCAATTATTATTCGAGCAAATACCTTCTAAATCAACGTGTAATGGAACTGTTGTTGATCCTTGCAATTAATCTGTCATATTATTTGTTTGTAGTGTATCGTGGGTGCGGTTAAAAACACGAAATATCAACTATCTGTAGATATACATATAATATTTGTTCTGAAAGGGAATCGAAGGAATGTAGCGCAGTAGTCGAGCGCTCAACCACTGCGTCAGCGTCATACCATCAAAGAGTTTAGGTATGTACCTAGAAATATACCATATTTTTATGTTATATATAATATCTTAATACTTTGACTTTGACTTTGTCAATAATTCATATCTTTTTTTAATGAGCGGACAAACAGAAGTACCTACATTTGATGTTGACAAAAGACCAAAAGAAATGGGCGCTCCGGTAGTCTGCCCTACAGAAAATACTATGTTTCTGAGCCCAGTAGACGGATACGAAGTGAACCGAATTATTAAAAACCTACAAAACAAAAGAAGCCATGGTATTGATGAACTACCCCCATTGCTAATTAAACAATGCGCCGACGAACTTACACTACCCTTTTACCTTTTAATCAACCAATCATTTCAAGAAGGAGTATTCCCTAAAGAACTAAAAATAGCTTTAATAAAACCTATCCATAAAAAAAACGACAAAACAGACCCCAGTAACTACCGCCCTATAGCGCTACTACCTACGGCATCAAAAATTTTTGAGAAGGCAATGTGCAACCGTGTATACTGTTTTTGCGAAAAATATAAAATATTGGACGATTGTCAAAACGGTTTCCGGAAAAATAGATCCACAACTTTAGCCGTCTACAAATATGTACAAGAAGCCCTAAATATGATAAACAATAGAAATTATGCAATAGGTATACTTCTTGACATGTCTAAAGCCTACGATAAGGTGCAATTTAAAATACTTTTAAATAAATTATACGGGATCGGGATACGGGGAAATGCCCTAAAATGGTTCGAGTCTTACTTGAAAGATAGAGAACAAATTATAGAAATAGAATATTTTAATAAAAACAATAACGAAATACAACAAATCAGATCAAACCGTAAAGCAGTTAACGCGTCTATTCCGCAAGGGAGCGTCATAGGATGCCTTCTATTTATAATTTACATTAACGACCTTCCCAAAACAATAAACGGACCATGTGTGTTATTTGCAGATGATGTCTGTATACTCACCTCGTGCGAAAAAATTGAGAATATAAACGCAAAACTCAATTTTCTTCTTACTTCAACATTAAACTGGATGGAAAACCATAACTTAGAAATAAACTTCTCAAAAACTAAATTAATTACCTTCCACCCCCACCAAAAAGCCCCGATAAAATTAAACTACTCCTACAATAACACAAAACTAGAACATGTTAACGAATTCACACTCCTTGGTTTAACAATAGATACATATGTAAATTGGAAAGCACATATACAAAAAATTCGAGCAAAACTTTCAAAATTTTCATACGCCTTACGCGAAATTAAAAAGACCACCAACCTGCAAACAACACTTATTACATACTATGCCTACGCCCAAGCGTGGCTTAGCTATGGCATCATATTGTGGGGGAATAGTACTGATTCGCATACCATTTTTACCTTGCAAAAGAAACTCATCCGGATAATAACCAATATTGAACAAACAGACAGCTGCAAACCACATTTCCAAAAACACAAAATTCTCACACTTACCTGTTTATACATCCTAGAAGTATGCAAATTCGTCCGACATCATCCTGAATTCTACACTATCCGACAAGATATTCAAAATAAATATAGTCTACGACACAAGAATAGATTAAATCTACCTACATCCAACCTAAAAATACATTCTTCCGGTCCGCTAATCATGTCAATAAAAATATATAACAATCTACCTAAAACGATCAAAGATGAAACAAAAACGACTGTGTTTATAAGCAAATTAAAGAATTTTTTACACTTAAAATGCTACTATACATTACTAGAGTATATGGACGATAAATCAATAAATAAAAAATAATGCACATACTCCTAAAACCCCATACCAATAAATACCAATACAAACACACACACACGCACACGCACACGCGCACACACACTCACACACACACGCACACACGCACACACACACACACACACACACACACACACACACACACACACACACACACACACACACACACAACAAGAAAAGAATATAATATGTTATTACACTTATGTTTTAGTGATAAGCATAGATTTTAGTACTATACTAGGTAATAAGATAATATTATGTACTGCAAACCTCTCCATCCTCTTTATGCTGTGCCCTACCGGGTCCATATTGTTTCGAATATATTGTTTTAACTTTATAAGATGCCAACTGTATAACATATGGAACGCAAATAAAGAATTGAATTGAATTGAATTGACCTCGAGGATGACAAAGCCAAATCAACATGGAACAACTTCAAACTTCTGTAACACCGTCTCAATTCTCAAAACCAACAACCATCGGATATATCAATAACAAAAGCTTTCATACAAATCAGGCTGGTAATAAATAATTTATGTGGCTATATGTGAAAGGGCGTGCCGAGCGACGTTTACACAAAGAATGAAAAATGACGCCTGCCAAGCTTGCCATAGACCGTCAGACACACGCTGGATTAGTGGGCTTGAATAGTGTCGTGCTGTTGGATGACTGTCCGAAGTGTTATTTTTGTGGCCAAGTAGCTAAGTCATGTTTATAATGCGTTCTTAGAAGTGAATGGGGGATTACATATTGCTTTAGGTTTGAACTTTTGAAGTTGGTTTTGTGTATTGGTGTGGGTCTGTTCTTAATGAGTATTGATGACTTAGCGTGTGGCGTTTTAAGAATATCTTAGATGTTTGGCGGATCGTTAGCAGTAAAACTAGTGTACTAGATTATATGTCGCTGCGAAATATTGTTTTTTACAAGGTTGTGGAATTTAAATGGTAGAATTCCATTAAAAAATCAGAAACAGAGTAAAAAGCTATTAATATTATCATTTGCTCGAAAAAACTATTTATAAGAATCTTTTTGGTTAATGTTTATAACCAGTATATCTCGGATATTTACCGCACGCACCACATAACCTGAAAACATTTTGCAATTTTAACCACTCTGACCATTCCCTTTTTACAAACAAATGGCAATAAAAAACTGCGTTTTCGTATGCAATCAGTGTGCGTACATTAATCAGCAAGCGGTCAGTACTGTCAATCAGGACCCACTGCGCTGTCGTTGCGAACAAGTGACGTTTTCTGCGTGTACAATTTACGAAACATTTTGTTGCGATCGAATTGTTTTTTGTTCTAATTTTTTGGAGCTTTGGCGCACTGGGTATTTGTTGTTTGAAATTGGTGTGTTTGTATTTTAAGGGATACAGAACTGTTGAAGTCTGTAATGTAAAGTTTGGGGTATCTACTTTGAGTTTTGTTGATATTTTAGGAGTGCCGTTACATTTGTGATGTTTGGTGGTTACTGGTAGCGATTAGGCTATTACCTCTCTTCATGTGGGCAGCAGTACCAATAATAGAACACTGCAATCACATAACCAAGAGTTCCAGTCGCCGGTCGCAATGATCGAAAAAAGAAACGATGGCGAAAGCTACTTTTCTATTGATAAATATTACAGACTAGATTTAACTTGTGAGATGCAATTCGACATACCCTGTCATTGATTTTCAGCGTGACAAATTTGTACGACGGATAGTCTTTTGAGTGGAAAATTATAATTTAGAGAGAAACTATATAAGCACTTAAGCCGGGTCCCATCGCCTGAGAACGTCATATTGACCTTATTCCCTCAGTGCAAGACGATAACCATCTCCACATTCATGTATAATTTTATTGCCAGCTCGGTTAGAAAACTTATTTATTAAAAGCATGGAAATTACTTATTTTCCTTCACGTTATTTTCTTTTATTACTTTATTTGGCTACGATATGTTACAATAAAGCGACAAGTTTATCGTAATGTAATAAATAGTGGCGTAAGCATTTTTAGGGTTGACAAGAATGGGTTTTTGTAATGCACAACAGACACAATTTCTAATGTGACGGACTGGGTGTTGATTATTGTGAAAGAGTAATGATAATAATTCAGTTCAATAAAGTCCCACTGTTGGGTATGTGCCTGGGAGGGGCTCGTAGCTACATAGGTACCCCGCAGATCGATAGATCTGCTAGGTTAAGCAACGTTTGTGTCGGTCAGTCCTTGGATGGGTGGTCATTTTTCACATATCGAGACCTCTGTGCCTCGGAAAGCACGTTAAGCAGTTAGTCCCGGGTATCATTATGAAGACCTAAGACAGTCTTTACGGGTGTCAGTAGCCCAAAAAGTCTGACAACCAGTCTAATCTTACAGTGTCTCCCAGTAATTGGGTGGTGGAGGTCAGAACCCAGGCGCTCCGTGTAAAATATTGATATTCAGCTGCAACCGGTTAGATTGGAAGACAACCCCAATGTAGTTGGGAAAAGGCTAGGCAGATGATGATGTCGGTTATGTGCCTTTTTCGGAATGAGACGGATGGCAAGAATTTAATGGAAGTCCTTCAGGCATGCAGGTTTCCTCACGATTATTTTCCTTCACCGTTAACGCAAGTGATGATGAATTCAAGAAGTCAGAGGTTCGGATCGGATTTGAACTCAGACCTTCCTGCATGAAAGGCAAGCGTTAGACATAAGTTGTTTTTTATACTATTGTTTAGACTTTAATGTTTATAAAAACATGTTTCAGTGGGAACACACAGTAAAAAAAAAAATCAAAAACCGAAATTTAAAAAGCCAAACACTACACAATTTTCAGGGAAAATGAAATCCCTAACCAAGTTACGCGTAACGCAATGCAATTGAGTTTCCCATAAAGACAACTCAGTCTGCTTATCTATATTTTATTCTATGGCAGTGTATCAGAAAGATCTATCTTGCTCTTGCGACTGTCAAACGCTGTCAACGCGACTCTAGCATAACGTTTTAAATTGTGCCATTTATTGTATTATTTATATTTTGTTTTTTATTCATATCTTACATAAATACATGATATTTAAGCTCATAAATTGTAATGAGGTGAGCAGAGTTGCTATTGGAGATTTATAGCTGAGAGCCAGCTGTACTTCAGTTCACGTCTAGCTATAAATATCATTATTTATATCATTTCTAGGACACGATCTGAACATATGATCCCTAGTAACTGCTACCATGAATAGTCTTCGAGATTGACAGCACGATTGGTGCAGTGGCTAAGCGATTGGTTTTCTGCGCTAAGTGTCGTGGATTCTATTGCCGGACGGAACAAATATTTGTCCTCTACAGATAATTCTTTTTTTATAAATCTTTGCCCCACGGAATTAGGAATAATTCCTGTATTGTGTGTACGTTTATAAACATATATATTCACATACACAAAGACTCAGACCCGGAACATCTATCTGTAGATCATACAAATATTTGTACCTTGCGGGATAGATAGAACCCGCGACACGTAGCGCACCAGTCAATCTCCCAACCACTGCGCCAGCGATGCCGTCAATTGTTCCGGGGCTCAGAGTAATATGCTGTGAGATTTGCGAAGATTTTGTGAAGAGCTTGACATAGTAGAACTATGCTGTCTATCATCTACATCAGCTGTACTTAAAGTGTGCTCCGCGAAGCCCTAGGGGTCTGCAAAGTCTCTGTGGGGGCTCCGCGAAAATATTGGTCACTCGATCACAGTCGACTCTGTTCTATCAAGCCTTACATCAAAGAATTGAAAAGTAAAAAAACATGATTACAAATAATATGATTATTAATAAACGATACACATAAACTACTTAGGGTTCCGTCAAATATTTTTTTTTTCCATAAGGGTTCCGTCGCCAAAAAAGTTTGAGAACCGCTGATCTAGATAAACTACTTGGTTACTCCTTACAAAACTCACGGTTGGAGTGGAGTCTACGTTTTATCAAAACAGATAAATTTAATACGCATTCTAACATGGAGAGTTAACAGTTGAATTCCATTGTTTATATTTGAACTCTGCCCTTTTTATACCCTTGACGAAGATTTGTTCATATAATTTATGCAAAACTAGCTGTTATCCGCGACTTTACTCGTCTGAAATGAGAAATTAAATATTTAAATGCGCAGCAATGCCATCTGTCGGAAGGAAAATAAAATGTTTGGTTATTCTCATGGGGTTCGCTCAATTTTCCGGTTGGTTGTGTTAATGTAGCGATGTTTTTTAAACTATTTGATGTGGAACTCTTTTCTCGAGTTTAGGAAATGTAAACAGCTTAAAAGTTATTCAAATATAAGGCCTTTTTTTTTAAGCTTTGCCCCACACTATGAATAATTCCTTTATCGTGGGTGCGTTTACAAACATATATTTCACGTACACAAAATCCTAGTCCCGAAACAACTATCTGGAGACCATACAAATATTTGTTCCGTGCGGGAATTGAATCCGCGACACGCAGCGCAGCAGTCGATCACTCAACCACTGCGCCAACCGTGCTGTCACTACTACTACGTCATTATTAATACTATAGCTTGATTTTACTGTTAAGATAAATATTATACTGAATAGAAAAATCAGTTAGAGACAGTCGTATTGACACGTCTAGCCTACAGTCACAGGATGATAAATATTTTAGAAAATCATAAAACGACTAAACCTGCTTCATTCGTCTAGTGGTCGCAAATGCGACTGCTGTGCGTGTGGTCCTGTGTTCGATTTCGGGGTCGGGCAAAATATTATTGAGTTTTTTTTTTCATATCGAAATTCTTAATATCAGCACGGAGCCTAGTAGATGGTAATAGGCTCGCCTCCTATTACGTCGGCATCGACATGGGCTAAATGTGGGTGTAAAATTGTACACTTCTTCCTAAACCTTCGGAGATTACAGGCGTGATGTTATGTAAAATACTCAAAACAAATTCTTCTCTCTTTCATCAGCCCCTAATAACTTTCAACCTACCAAACCATATTCACCAATAAATCCTTATTACAAACGATCTCCAAAATAAAAGTTACAAAACTCCCGAAAGAGCATTGGCCAATAACTCAAGCTCACGGGCCACAGAGAGCCACTAAATTTTTATTCACAAAAAGGGAAACGGTTATGTTCTGAGTGAATTTGGCGGAAACGAGTCGCCGCGGGGTCGGTCTGCCCCTTGTAAATTTCTCATAAACTTTAGACTGAACATTTTGAGGGACCTCTTATACTCGTTTGTACTAGTCTGCATTACTTTCCTAGTTTACGCGTATCTCAGATTTCAGTTTAAAAAATTGTCCAATATTAAATTGTTTAAAATCTTAGTGGTGGCCACATAGATTAAAGGTACCGCAGCAGGATACTGTGATAGGAAGGTAAAGACGAGTGAAGACATATGTATTTGACTTTAATTTTTTAACTTAAGTTTATAGAAGACACATGAAATGAAATGAAATTATTTATTTTGCAATTAGGATTTTTCAGTCTCTTTTACACGTCTTTTTTAAACTATGTAGATGGCGTCGGCATAGAAGAAGGGAAGGAAATAATATGTAAAGTAAATTGTAAATATATACTCGTATAGTATAAGATATCAAAAAGAATGAGAAGGCAGATGCAGTGACATATAGAGAAATTAAGGAGCTATAACCAAAACAAAATAGAAAATTCTACACCGACAAGTGCCTAGCAATTAAATTGAAGAAGATCAGATATTATGACAATTTAGAAAAATATGATTATACATTCCTATACTTATAACACTGCTACAAATCTTAACTCAAAGACCATCAAACCCAACATTGAACAACCGAACTCATCCCGAACCACTCCATAATCTCCCATATTATTAAATCGACCAAACTTACGAGTATTACGGCCATAACATAAAACAGCCCTAAACAATTACGTTGCACCCGTCGGGGCATAAAGCGGTAAGTGGGGGTATTACAGGGTCTGGCACGGTAGGGTTAATACTGGATACATTAACGTCGCCGTATCAGCGGTATTAATAGAGTATCATCGAGATAGGATATATACCGCTTATGACTTAGAAACGGAGCGTACGATGATAAATTTTATGCGTAATATTCAATGTATGGGCTTTTTATCGGCGGAGGGGGGTTAATTTTTGTTATGTTGTTGTTATTAAAGGTGAATGATGGTTATGTGGTTTTATATTATGAATAATCTTCAGCCTAATGTATGCTATGCTCAAAATTTTGTGTGTTACAGTGTTTTAAGGTACAAGTCTAGTTAGATATATGAAAAGTTTCTGGAACAGTGCTAAGTATTTACTTTTTTTCCTTAATTATTCTTCCTGATGTTTTTAAAACATTCGGCCCCAGTATTGAGCCCTGAGGAACACCCTTTTCACATGTAAGCTAGACAATATTCTTTGCCTGTTTATAAATTGTTTATGAGCTATGACTGATAAAACAATAAATGCTGTTAACTAGTATTGCTATTAGCCTTATTGTTTATTTAAGAAACCCCATCAACATCTATAGAGCCCTTCTTTAATTAACCCTCTATTGTCAAGGTGTTCATATTAATACGTTATTTATTCACTCCATCATGTAAATCAACACTAACCTGAACACTAACGGGAAATGACACAACAGAATTCAAATTAAAATTACCGACACACGACACGACAAGCTTTTTTAATTGTCACTTACCACTTTTATGTAAATCCGCGGTGACGGCTCCCACTGGGTGTCAGGCCGTCTGACAGTCTGACAGCGCTGACAACTGACAACCGACAGGTCGCCGTTCACCGGGCAATTTGCGACCGAGCGGCTGCAACGAGAGAAATATTATTTTGCTTGTTTTTTTAACAGTTGCGGGACAGTGTGCGTCCTGTCAATGTCATTTGGTTGGTGTTAATTTCATTAGAGGTTATATGTATATTTTAATGAACTTGGCATGTTTGTTTGTGGTTACTGAAGGTCTGTCTGGAGTATGAAAATGTGAACCAAGGTTTGGGGATTGCTGGTGAGGGTGAAGTTGGAAATGGTGTCAGCAACTTGCTTTTTGCAAGTACTATAAAGAATGGCTATTTCTTTGATGACATTTCGATAGACTTAGTTGCCGTTATCAGGAACTCTACCATCTCTGACGAGCTTTCCTTTACATTTTGCACGAGGACTGGAGCTTCTGAGGTCTCGTCCTTAATTTTGATGACAGAATGGGCACAGCATAGACTTCTACTTAGAACCATTTAGTAGCCTTGAAGCAGCATAATAAAATGATTTTCCGAATAAGCCTATTTCCTGATTCAGTTACTAGAAAGCCTTTGAATTCAACATCTAAATACCTATAATTTCTTTGAATATTTATCCTAACAAATTCTTAAGAAAACACTGTATACAACCCATTAAGCACTAAACCTTCCCTATCTAAACTAACACACAATACGGGGCTTTCACACAGGCGCATTCCGGTATCTCAAACGGTTACGTCGGAACGGCCGTCTCTCGCGGCGTCTTTCATATTTTGAATACTTACTCGAGTTATAAGAATTTACGCGACGCTTACTCGAGGGTAATGGGTCGCATAAAATCTTATGACCACTCAACTCTTGTGTATTGACTTTTACAGCGGCGCCATTACCCAGTATATTTTAAGAGGGGTAGCAATTCGCATTTTGCGGGAGCGGTGTGTCTGTTATTTGCGAAATAATTTTCATTTTTTTACTGTTATCCGTTTTCTGTTAATGTTTTTGCGTTTCCAGAATTTGTTCCGTGGGTCGGCTTAATGATGGTAACTCGTAGGATGGGGAATTTTAATTCAGAAAAGAAGCAATTATGTGGTTTCTGGGTAAAATTTAGATATTTAACTGTAATTCTGATTAAATCATAATTGTCTGCCTGCTATCACGAATCTATCTCCCGCACTTAATGGTAAAGTAATTTGGTCAATTCATTGGCCAAGTAAAGTCAAGCGTTAAGTAAATCATGATGACATTTTGCTTAATCTTGGTTCTATTATAGCATCATTTGATTCTTAGAGTGGTATCGCCTCACATGAAGTAGTTTATTCCTTAAAAAACATTTAGAGAATCGTAAAAATTATATTTATCAAATAATAAAATTCCTCGCTCTCCGCCTCAACTGGGACCGAACCCCACACGTGTTTACATGTCGCCATAACAATAAGTTAAATAAACGCCCTTTACGCTTTCGTGACGACTGTTCTGTTTGAATTGCATTATGTTATGACTCGTACACTGTGGAGACTCCCTCTGTGTAGGAATGTTGTTTTATATTATTGATTTGAGAGAGAAATGTTATAATATCATCATTGTAGGAGTCAATTCACACTATAAAGCTGATAACTTTCCGATCGTTATAGTTATTCCTATAGTAAAAGAGAAAGGGCACAAGTAATAGCAGCTTAATATAGTACAATGCAATCCATTGTTTGCAACAGGAGAATTTCTCGAGGCTAATATAATAATATATAATGATGATGAATAGTATTTAATCAGAGCAATCTCTATTAAGGTTATTGAATCTATTAAGCCCTAATATATTTCACGTAAGACCGTCGAATATCCCTTATCGGACTACTGCTTTTCAACAGTAAAAATCTAGGGCCTTACTTTAAGACTTTTATTGATGAAAAGTCACAGTAAGTCATAATCATTACATGATCCATTTGCTAAGCATATAGTAATTGCAGTGAGGATTGTTAAGTACGCTGCCCAACCTCGTGTCTTAAATTCTTATTTGACTTTTACGTGATCCACTGTGAGAGTCGTAGAGGGCTACTTTTTGCTGAGATACCAGACGGCACATCAAACCAAAATAGTATCTCTAAAATAGAACACAACACGGAACAGATAACAAACATTCACAATTAACAAATCACCACATAAAATAACCAATAAACACAACAAATAAAACAAATAATAAACGTGGAATCTATTAACAATAAATCATATCGTTCGCTAGAACGCAACGATTGAGCAATAAATATCAATGAGTTTAATGTTCGGGCGTACACGCGATAACTGTCAACCGCCATGTTGGACGCCATCTTGATTTATGACATTTTATTGTAAACTGTCAATAGATATCGTGGAGCTATGAAAGGAGGAACTAATTGTTTTTGATAGGAATAGTTTGATTTTGTGAATGGAAGATAATTATGATTACAATAATTTATGGTTGGTTCTATGAACTTGTGGAGGATTGTTATTAACTGCAACAGAAATCTAAGTATCAAGACTGTTCGTCCCACTTAAATTTTATGGTTGATTTGAAATTATTAGGTCTTCCACTACACCATGCATATAATTTCTTAATAAAAAAATAAGCAATACTGAAGCATATACATATATTCATTAAATAAATTAGCTATCGAAGCTGTCCAAGATTTTTGTCGACAAGAAATTATGCTTTTCCAGCTAATTTAATAGATTCATCATTTGCCTAACCTTTTTCCAACTACATTGGGATCGGCTCGCATTCAAGCGGTTGCTTCTGAATATCAGTATTTTACACAAAGCTATTGGCATCTGACCGCCATCCAATCTCTGGGAGATATCGATATTCTAACGTTAGGCTGGTTGTCAGACTTTTTGGGCTGCTGATACCAGTAATGACTATGATAGTTCTTCGTATTACACCGAAGAGCGACTGCTTAACGTGGAATCTGAGGCACGGAGGGGTATGTGTGAAAAATGGTCACCCATCTTAGCAAGTGTTGCTTAACCTCACAGATCGACCAATCTACATGGTAACTATGTAGCTACGAGCCCCTCAGCTAAATCGAGTATCAAGAATAAATAGTATGATATTACAAGGAAATGGAAATATATTTTAGTTAACGATGTTTCCTATCTAGACAATGACAGCAAAAACGTGTTGGATCAAAGATCATATTAGTTATTCAAACGTAAGTGACAAGCCGTCAAGTCATCCGCAGTTTACCTATAACTTATATACAAATGTTGTTTTACAACGTTTGTGTAAATATATTACTATTTAATCCATACTAACTGGCAGTTTCATTAACATAAGAATATAATTTTGTAGTAAGGTCTTGTGGAAGTTAGGGGGAGTCCCAGTGAGTTATTACAAGGTTTTTTGAGAAGATCAGAATCAGCATCTTCGGATACATTAAAAACTACATCTCACTGAATACGTTATTCATCCCCGTCGTCAATGTTTCTCGGTATTGCCATAATCACATCATCTTGTTGAATTTATTTGTGTAATGAAAGCACTAATGTTTATCAGAGCACCTCATATAGGTTCTAGTATTAGAGTTTTCCCCATTTACTATATTGAAACGTTTTTTAATGCGGTGATTGGGCTTTCCTATGTTCTACTATTAATTCGTTAGACTAATAGAATAGCTTTTTATTTCATACTCATTGTGCGGTCAAAGTCGCAGGCCTTCATTGGGTTAGATTTCGCTCGTGAAATTGATTAGTTAAAAGAGATTTATTTCTCAAAGAACAGTTAAAGAGAAACTTCGACGATACGGTTGGCACAGTGGCTAAGCGATTAGCTTTTTGCGCTACGTGTCGCGGGTTCGATCGCCGCACGGAACAAATATTTTTATGATCTATAGATAGTTGTTTCGGGTCTGGTTGTGTGTTTATGTGATATGTATGTTTATAAACTGTACCCACGATACAAGAGAAATCCAAGCGTGGTGCAAAGCACAAAAAAAACTTAAGTAATAAACATACAAAAGTATTTAAATTAAGGCGTTTAAGCAACATAAATTAAAAATAACGACGCAAATATTAAGATAGGGTAACAATAAAAATAAAAGCATAGGTTCTGTGTTGAAGTTATACTAAGTAGATATATCATCATCATCATCAGCCAGAAGACGTCCACTGCAATATATATGTTATATATATTTACTTATAAAATAGTGACAGGCGCTTGGGAAATGTCAAAACTTTAGTACATTCTTAGATTAGAGGTATCATTACTATATTTTTGTCATAATTCAATTTGGGAGGAACTAGTGCTCAGAGTGAACTACGTTAGACTAAGTTAGAACAATATTACATAGCATCACGCCTGTATTCCCCGAAGGATTAGGCAGAGGGGTACTATTCTATACCCACATTTCGCCGATACCGTTATTGAGTCCCATGTACTAGGGGGCGAGTCTATTGCCATCTAACGAGCACAGTTCCAAACTCCGTGGTGTTACTGAGAATTTCCATACAGAAAAATCCAATTACACTTTGCCCCACCCGGGAATCGAACCCAGGACCTCACGCTCAGCAGTCGCTTGCGACCACTTGACCAGTAACGCAGTCCAATAGTAATGTAATATATTAAAGACTAACAGAACAATATTATTGACCCGGGTATGTCTTAAAACTGCGGCCAGACACCGGAGGACGGGCAGCAGCGTCCGCTCACTAATCGGTGAGCCACTGCGATTCCCAAGCCGCCTGCCAGGCGTGGGGATTATGGCAAACCCCTCCTTGAGGGAGGCCTTCGTTCAGCAGTGGACGTCTTCTTCGCTGATGATGATAATGATGATGAACAATATTATAAAACCAAAATGGAATACTATTCAATATAATTTGTAGCTCCATGTTCCTGTGAGTGATTACACAACACATGAACAACTAGCCAGCGATGGCGCAGTCAATACCAATTGACACAATAGCTTTTCTATAAACAATCTGTTGAGTTTCAACTGGTGGTGATGAAGATTACCTTTGTGTGTTAATAGGTCAGTGTTGTTAGTATGGTGTCAACATCGAGCCTGTTTACTCTGTGTTGACAGAGTCAGTCAAAGTCAAATGTTTTTATTTCAAATGGGCCTTTACGGGCGCTTTTAAAACGTTATGATTCTAGTTGCGTGGTTCCAAAAGTGGGTTGGTCCTATGGAGAAGAGACCGGCAAGAAACTCCATGGATACTCTTTTCAAAACAGAGGCGCTGTTCTCAAAGTTCTATATAATAGGGGGCGCAATCATAGACCTCATCAATCGCTTTTCATCAGGCGTGATCGAGGTAAAGAGCAGGCCCAATTAGTAATAAAAAAAAAAACTTGTATCACGTTTTTTATTATTGACGCTAAGTTTGTTGCGACTCAGTTCTTCACCGAATAAGAATTCAAACTCAAGGGTGCTAAAAATATACTTTTAGACCAAAGATAAGGTTACTGAAAAAGTAACAAGTTTCGTTAGACCTAAGCACTTATACCAAACGATTTTAATATCAACTGAGACTAGATTAGGCTAGATTTTAGGTGTATGGTTCCCTAAGGGAGACTAAACTATAAAAGAAGAGACCGGCTTCTGTGGTATAGAAAATATTTACGTCATGTATATTTTATTTTCCTAAGTATATTTTTTGTTTATATTATATTTTATATAATATTATAAAGAGGTAAAATTTGTATTAAGTTGTATGTAAGATGTAATCTCCGAAACTAATGATCCGATTCTAAAAATTATTTTACAGGTAGTAAGCTATGTTATTCCTGAGTGCTATAGGCTATAAATTATTTATTTCACGTAGGATACGCGAACGAAGTCGCGGGCACAAGCTAGTTGATTATATTTTGGGGAATTCTGACACAGACAAAAAAATATACTATCGTATAACGTCGAATGTCGAAAGGAATAATTATATGTTTTTAATGATATAATGTAGGTATAAGGCCGTGGTATCACTGGTATAAATGGAACGTAATAAATTATTAAACGATTTATTGTATAATATTATTAAATGCATTTCATTCATACAAAATTCTGCGTAATTTCTGTTTGTATACTGAACTTCATATTATTTAAGGCCGAGAACCAACTAATTTTTTGACGACACGGTTGGCGCAGTGGTTAAGCGATTAGCTTTCTGCGCTATGTGTCGCGGGTTCGATCCCCGCACGTAACAAATATTGGTATGATCTACAGATAGTTGTTTCTGGTCTGGTTGTGTGTGTGTGTTACATGTATGTTTGTAAACTGTACCCACGACACAGGAGAAATCCTAGCTAGGGTGGGGCAACGTTTTTTAAAAAGAAAAAAACTATTCACTTTAGATAGTCCCCTGGGAAAAGCTAAAGCAGTCATTATTACTTTATTATAAGAACTTTGACTGGAGACTAGCTATGATGAACGCAGTGTAGTTTGTCAAATCACTTGATTGGAAAAGAAAGAAAAAGAAAACAGTTTTATTTCTTGTTGGTAAACATAATACCTATTCCATATTTATGATAATATTGTTGTCCATCCAAAGGTTGTATAGAATAGATCGTTAATATCTGATAAGACAGCCCGGCAGCCTAATTACGCATCCTAATTATGTAAAAAAGCGATAGCAACGCGACAGCAACGCGACAGCAATCTCACTGTCAGTAAATACATTATATGACACACAAATGACGTTTGACAGAAGGTATTGCGCGATCTACGCCTGTCGCTACATCGGTAATTAGGCTAACGTAAAAATAGGGACAGCAACGCGACAGCCACACGATAGCAGCCTCACCATTGGCCAATAGTACATACATATGTGACACAAAATTGACGTTTGACAGTAGTTATCGCGCGATCTACGCCTGTCGCAAACTGATTGCTACATCGGTAATTAGGCTGCAGGTTACATTTCATCTACCTATATAACTAGGATTTAAAACGTTTGTATAAATTTCATAAACCTAAGTGGTTAATATTTTCAGTTTCTCAAATAACGTGTCAGTCAAGCGAATTTATTTCATCGTGCATGATCAAGCTTACGCCACAGCTAAGAACTTTAGCAGAATCTTGGATTATTATCATCATCATCTCAGCCGAAAGACGTCCACTGCTGGACATCGGTCTGGTCAGTCACTGGTCCTGTGCTACCCGCATCCATCACCAGGTGATCGGTCCACCTTGGGGGCTTTCCCACGTTGTGCCTTCCGGTACGCGGCCGCCATTCCTGAACCTTATGGACCCCATCGACCATCCGTTCTGCATACCATATGCCCCGGCCATTGCCAATCTTGGATATTATGTAGGTAAAGTCGAAGGTACGAACTAGTTTTAATTAAAAAATAATCATACCAGTTTTAATATTATCAATTCCAATGAGCTTAATAAAATAATGAGATGCCAAGGCTCGATATATCATTGTAATAAATTAACAGCAATAAAACTATTAATTATTGCTTTATGCTCTTTTTATTATTAATAATATTATATTTCATTGTTCTGATATTGTGTAATAATTATTTATTTATCATTGTTTGCATTGCAGTTAATAATTTATTAAAAATATGGGCACGGATTTATTTATAACGATGTTATAATGTTATATTTTTACAAAACTACCAAGACTGGCTGATGATGATGATGATAGCGTGTGATGATGTATGATGACGAATGACTGAATTACTGATAATTTAATTAAATGTACTAAACCTGACAAACGTTAGACTTTCGGCATAGTTTCGTCTAAGGGATAGTTATAGGAAATGCAAATGAAAAAGAGGTGTAAAAGTGATTGAAAAATCCTTATTGCAAAATAAATCGTTTCATTTTATTTCAATACTTTAAGAGCGGATCACCAACTAAGATACGAGCTATTTTCTGTAAGTTTTATTTATCTATCAAAACCTCATTAAATATTTACCTAAGCCGTATGCTGAGATCTATTGTGCATATTTTGACTTTGCTTAGACTTTAAGTTAAACTTTGCTAAGCTTATACTTAACTAATAGGTACTTGGTAAAATTTGACGTCACGGCTAGAGCAGTGGTTGAGTAATCGACTGTTGCACTGTGTCACGGGTTCGATTCTCACACGATATAAATATTTGTATGATCTACAGTTAGTCGTTCCGGGTAGGAGTCTGTGTGAATAGGTATTTGTGTTTGTAAACACAACCACCATATAAGATTTTTTTTTTTTTTTTTTTTTTTTTTTTTTTTTTTTTTTTTAAATTATTCCTAAGATTCCCATTCTTGGATTTCTTCTGTATCATAGGTGCAGTTTACAAACACACAAGTCACACGCATACACGACCAGCTCCGAAAAAACTATCTGTAGATCATACAAAGATTTGTTCCGTACGAGAGTGAAACTCGCGACACGAAGTACAGAAACCAAAAGCCACTGCGTCAACCGTGTCGTCAGACTCGATTCAATTTTGTCCACAATCCCACTCAATATCGTTACTATCACTGCTGATTACATGACTAGTTTACCACGAGTTCAGCAATTCTCATCATCATCATCTGCCTAGCCTTTTTCCCAACTACATTGGGTTGGGGTCGATTTCCAATCTAATCGGTTGCGGCTGACTATAAGTATTTTACAACGGAGCGACTGCCTTCTGACCTCCACCACCCAATTACTGGGAGACACCGATACTCTAAGGTTAGACTGGATTAGACTTTTTCGGTTACTGACACTCGTAACGACTGTCATAGGTCTTCTTATGACACCCGAGACCAACTGCTTAACGTGCTTTCCGAGGCACGGAGGAGTCTCGATAAGTCAAAAAATGGTCATCCATCCAAGAACTGACCGCGTCAAGCGCTGCTTAACCTCGCAAATCGACCCCCTCACGAGTTCAGCAATTCTAAAGTCATGAAAAGAGGAAGACGGAAAATAGAAGCTGAATGAGCTAGGTACAATGTTCAGCTATCGCAGTAATGAGTCGGTCTCCTCTGTAAGTCATATCTCAGTGTTTATTACGACTATTTATGTACCACGATATGTTCCTTCACCTTTAGAACAAGCGGTAACGAGCTGGATCGCTAATAAATCGTGCGTTTCTCGATACGCCTCAATTTATTGATGTTGGTTCGTTCACTAATATAATTGCGCAGCGCCTTGATTGATGCGTTCGTTCAAGTTGGTCGTAATTCATACAGAATGGCTGCAGTGAATGTGGCTGGGTTATTACATTGTGGAGGTTTAGATATTAAATGATTATGATGGAGAATTGCGTTGTTTGTATAGTTGACGCAAAAGAGACTCATGTTGGTACAGTATTGTTAAAATTGCAAAACATATCTTTAAATATTTTTAAAATGCAGTGATAGCCTATCGGTTGAACGCTTGCTTTCCATGCGGGAAGGTCTGAGTTCAAACCCAGCTTGCACCTCTGACTTTTCGGAATCACGTGGGAATAATAATTTGTATCATTTGCGTTAACGGTAAAGGAAAACATCGTGAGGAAACCTGCACACCTGAGAGGGCTCCATAAAGTAACTGATGGTGTGTATAGTCCGCCAACCCGCACATGGGCAGCGTGGTGGACTAAGACCTAACCCTTTTCATTCTGAGAAGAGACTTGTCTAGCAGTGGGATAGTGTATAAGTATTTAGATCGGGGTCATTTTTTTTTTTCAACAATTTATTTTTTAAAACATTGCATATGCTTCCGGATCATTATTAACTGCCTCAAAACCGTGACTGCGCAAAATGCCAATAGGTAACTAATCCATCGCGCCAAAATTGTCGTATTATTTTATATAATAAGCTACCATTGGTGAAAGAATTTTTAAAATCGGTTTAGTGGATTAGGCGTGAAAGCGTAACAAATAAACAAACAAACAAACTCACTTTCGAATTTATAATATTGGTTTGGATATACGATACGACGAACATTTACAGATTTATTTAATCACGTGCCCAGTAGATGTGTTGTTCATGCCATTGACCAACTGGTTGTTTCTAGATTACGAAGAACCACATCGATACAAAAATCCAAATCTATATTAACATAAACAAAGCCATTTCTACCCTTCACTTTCAGAATATTAAATTTTAAACTGTCACCAAGAGCTGACTTCGTCAAAAGTTTTTCTATTAGATTTTTCATTAGGATTTGACAGAACATTCATAATGTTCACGACCGTGATGAATGGGGCGCGGCTGTCACGCCGGGATACCGGCTAATGATATTTGCTTGAAGCTTTTGATGTATTAATGTTAATGTGTGGTTAAGGCGAAGCGAGGTCTGGATAAGGATGGGTGAGATGTTTTAGAAATGATTTAAGTAAACAGATGCATTGATGCTTTTTGTTGTCACTACAAGTAATTTTATTATATATAGACTACCCTCTTGTTCTAAAAAAACTCTGTCAAAGGAAGAAGATAGGTTAACGTTACCCTAATAGAAATGTGAAAGTAACTTTGTCTGTTTGTTTGTTATCTCATCACGACTAAACCACTGAACCGATCACTATGAAATTTTTCAGAGATGTAGCCTGGGTTCTGGAGAAGGACATAAGCTAATTTTTACTATTGCAGCAAAACACAAATTAGATGATAAATACGCAAACGTAGTCGCTGGCACCAACTAGCACCTAATAAAATTAATTCTGAAATTAAACTTTGGCTAGTATTATATAAGTCACTATGAGTAATAATAATAATTAACAATCTTTATATATATAATTCTTTTTATATGTGTATGTCACTGAACTCCTCGTAAACGGCTGGACCGATTTGGATGAAATTTTGTGTGCATATTTCAATGGGTTCCTGGATGGTTTGAAAACAATTGGACACGGTAGGTGGCGCTGTGATCGAGTTATAGGATTATATTTTTTGATTCGGGCAGGACAACGTTTGTCGGATCCGCTAGTACATATATATAATTCTTCTGTACGTGTGTATGTCACTGAATTCCTCCTAAACGGCTGGACCGATATTGATGATTTTTTTTTGTGGGTTTGAATAGATCCCAGGGAAGGTTTACATTCACAATTGGAAACAGTAGGTGGCGCTGCGATCGAGTTCTAGGTTCGAGCGTCTAATTTCCACCTCACAACATAGAATAATTAAAAATATCTAATTTCCACCTCACAACAATTTATAACCCACATAAAAATTTGTTACTATATTGCAAGTATTTTTTATGTAAGTTACATAAAAATTACATGCAGTACAGAGTCACAAAGTGTCTGCAATAAAGGGTATAACAGACCGATTTAAACAGGCAATAGCGATAACAATCAGCCTTTATAAAATGCAATTTCATCACCATATTATGCGAAAACAATTTTTTTACCCATTATGGAGAATAAGCGTGACGTATGCCAAGTATGCCATCATAGATATACAACATAACGGCCCCTGTTTCGCAATATGGAAATAGCTGATAAACTTCTTGATAAATATTGCTATAAAAAGCTAAATTATTCGGTGTAGGAGCAAAAAGTATGCATAGCTATTACCCGTAACATAATAACTGTCTTCGTGTAGTTAATTTGCAACTACGTTGATACGGTTAACGTGTTTGAAATTATACTGTTAATTGATGTTTGACAGGCGTTTTTTTTTAACTTGGAGACATAACATAGCATCACGCCTGTACCCCAAAGGGTTATGCAAAGGTGTACAATTGTACAACCACATTTCATATGTAATAGAGGGCGAGCCTATTGCCATCAACCGCGCACTGTTCGAAATTTCGTACTGGTACTGAGAATTTCTATACAGAAAAACCACATAACACTTTGCCTGTCCAGGGAATCGAACCCAGGATGTCAAGCTCAGCAGTAGCCCTTGCGACCATTAGACAAATGAGGCAATTAAACTTGGAGGTTTGTACAAATCGATGTGTTTAAACTAGGTAATAAAAATAATTTCAGTTTAAATAAAAATCGCTATTGAAAAGTCACATTCTTAAGTAATTGTAATTAAAGAGTTGATTTTAGCTGTTTAATAAAAAAACTTTTCTGAAGAATAAGATACGAGAGTACCTATATGAGACTTCATAATATTGTCCACTGCCGGACCCCTTCCATTAAGCGCCACTGAGCCCTGTTTTCGGTTCTTCGCATCCACTTTCTGCCAGCCATCTTACGCAAGTTATTGCTCCATCTGGCTGGGTGGCGCCCTACACTACGTTTGATTTCATAACGGTGGTGGTGGTGGTGGTGGAATATGGGATCTACTACTGATATTAAGATCTAGTTTACCATAGCATTAACAGCTCACAATCAGGCTTCCATAGTCACCACGTAAGCAATTTGAAGACGATAGACCTAAACCTCAAGACCTCAACTAACCGAAGACCTATCATCGTTTTTTAGCGTTCCGTACCCAAAGGGTAAAAACGGGACCCAATACTAGACTTCGCTGTCTGTCCGTCGGTCCGTCTGTCTGTCACCAGGTTGTATCTCAAGAACCGCGATAGCTAGACAGTTGAAATTTTCACAAATTATGTATTTCTGTTGCCGCTATAACAACAAATACTAAAAACAAAATAAAATAAATATTTAAGGGGGGCTCCCATACAACAAACGTGATTTTGCCCTTTTTGCTCGATATCAATAATGGCAACAGGTAGGAACTTGAAATATTCACAAAATACTCAGTTGTATTTTTACTTTAATAATAAATACCTACTGTTGTTTACCTAGTCAATGGTACGGAACCCTTCGTGCGCGAGTCCGACTCGCACTTGGCCGGGTTTTTAATATACTTTCTCTACCAATATCTATCTCCAAATTCAACACACATCTGCACATGGTAACACACACATAAACAAATGCTACATCAAAAATACAGTGGAGCGGGCGACGGGAACAATAAAGTCACATTTAATACAATTACCTACAAAATATATTAGTGTTTATTTTGTAAGTCGGCGCGAATGCTTGCTACGACTGTACCGGGAGGTGGTGTAAGTCATAGGCGGTAGCGTTTTGAGGATTTTCGTATTGTTCTAAATAATTCTCTTTGGATCGTAACTACATAAATCATGGCTCCCATTTTGACGTTAAAGGTAATATCTTTAAGATTGAAAATAAAATGTATAGAAAGCAAGAAAATATATTACAATATAATTATAGAATTATGTGAACAATGTGATCAGTTTGTCTCCAATAATAAGTTGAAATGGTGACGCAATTAAAAGTATTATGAAAATCAGAGTAATTTGAAGGATACAAAATAAAAAGTAGCTAAAATAGAACCAGAAACAATTGGCATCTGTAATGAAATGCTCCCATCGGCACTCCCCGGCACAAGTGATTATCATGGCACCTATGCGAGAAAATGGCCAATTACTACGATCCGCAGCAACGTCATTTTAGGAAGAATAAAAAAAAACCAATGTACAATAACTACGTGTGTACATCATGTAAATATTACTGCAAACAAACCTTCCGCTCTCTCTCCACCCTCGCCCCCTCCACAACTTACACACGCTAGCTATAAACATACATCAATGATATTTATGGGAGTCATTCGCTAAAGCGTGTAACACAACGATTACTAAGAACCAAACGTTAAGGCAGCGACGATTTGTGACGAACTTACAGCAACAATTCTTTTTTTAGTAGACAAAATAACGTAATTTAGTAGTAAACGATGCCACTTTTGGTAGTTCGCGTTTTTTATGTTCGGTAAAGTTGCTGCTAAATGGTGGAATAAAGCATGTGCTATGCTGCAGGGTGATATTTTAGGGTGTCAGATTAAGGGAAGTAGTTTCTTTCATGTATGTATATTGGGATGTCTGTCTGACGTGTTGAGTGGTACATTTGGCGTTGGAAGCAACCGGACGTTTAAATTTAAAACGCATTATTTGGATTTATGATTGCCAACTAGTGTGATTTAAATAGGCCAAGTACACTATACATTTTCCATATGAGACCATGTCTTCTTGCCATCTTAAATGTGTGACCATGATAATTAAGAATGACATTATATGAATATAATAGTAGTTCCACGTAAAACAAAAAACTTTCAATATGGAACTCACGTGTACCTACTGTACAGTATTTCTGTTAACCGCTCCAAAACAAGATTTAACATGCTGTAAAAACAATGGGTTTTAAATTATTCAAGTAAATAATATTCTCTTTCATTGCTTCATTTAAAACCTGTCACTTAAACTAACTAAGCTCGCATTTTTACTCTAATTTAACCACCAAGAAGAATTCCTTACATTTAGCACTCACAAACTGAATGCCAGCGCCAACCGCCACCATTAGTTCCCTGTCACATCTGTCGACTGTCGCGTCGCGTCACAAAAACGCGCGTTGTCGCGACGAACGCGCCCGACATGTTTACGATCGCGACGACAAAAATATCGCAAGCAGCGATTGTCCGTCGATTGAGTTACCGTGCACCCTGGTCCCGACTAATTTATCGAGTCGTTAACTGAAAGTAACGCGAGTTACATGTCTTAGAAATAAAATTGTCGCGCTGTTTGTTTTTGGGGTTTATTACATTTTTGTGACTGAATTAAATGATAATTTTGTAAGGCGGGTGGTAATTGATGTTGTTGATCGTTTTATGCGGTGAAGTAATTACTGAAAGAATTTATGTTTTGAGAAAGATTGTTTAAACAATGGAAATAGGTTAGTGTGCAGTTTGCGGTGGCTCGAAATTAAGAAAGATTAATTATGTTTAGCGTTTTTGCATTTTACTTTACGTAAACGTTTGAATGTCAAGTTGTACTAATGCACTCGATTAAAACATCTAGATAAGTTAAGGTAAAAGATAATTAATCTCCAACCAAACTTAATATAAGGCATATGTACCTATAGCCTCTACAAAACATAAAGGTTAGGTTAAGTTTTGGGCGGTATGGTAAAAGTATAAAACTACTGATGAACTTTGATTTTCAGTCCCTTTAATTAAACACTGCATTTAAAATGGTAATTAGAGAAAATTGCAATAATCACCACTTGACTGGACGATAAATGAAATTCTCTAGACGAACTTAAAGAATTAATTGTAAACTTGTGAAATTCCCAACGTTTGCGTTGTGGCTAAAAGGATTACAGCTGCCTTTTCATTCTTAGTGCAACCAAGAATCTTTTCCGTTTCACAAAGTTTAGATTTATTTCTTTCCTTTCAAACACTGGATCTTGATTCCTGAACTTTCTTATCTTTTTCTTTAGAAGTAGCATTAATCAGGTTATCCAACAGTTATTTTGGTAGTACATTAATATATAGATAAATAATAGTATACGCAACCCTTGTAACAACAGAATTCAATCAGGATATCGACACGAGCTACATAGACGCGTCAGTGCGACTGCGCTGCCGTCGACACCCGTCACTTGTTACTGCACCTCTAACAAGCCGCCGCCTGTCGACTAGTGTGGATACAGCCTTTTTTATGTATATTTATTTTGATGCATCTTTCGTCCGATGCTTCAAGGCTTAATGTCATGAGTACGTTATGAAACATCTGTTCTTGTTTGTTGATTTGGAAGTGAAATTAAATATAACTGTATCTTTAGTATTTTTTTTTTCTGAAATTATATAACGCTAGTTTCATTTCCCCCGAGAAGGGACTAAAAGAACTCTTGCAATTTCTGTTCTTAAAGATACCAAAAAAGACCGACGGTAATGATGATTTGTACTGTCGTGTACGATAAAGAATTCTCTATCTTTCTACCTTTAATCTGGAAGTTGACTCTTTCATACTACCAAGGGTTAATTTATGATACTGATGCATTTATTACCAGAAAAACTACGTAAAAACTTTTAGTCCACAAAACGTTTCTTGCGAGCCATCTCCATACTATCTCGAACCCGTCTCAAAGCTAAGACGCTTGTTACTCCAAGTTTGCATTCAACCCCGAGCTCACCCCCCTGGGGGATCAATGGACAATGTGGGTGATTCGTTGGGTGACACCTGCGTAATAGGATCCCATTTGTATGGGATATGACGGAAACATACATAATATGATGCAGATGTAGAGTTGATGTATTGTGGCGAAACTGGAACAATGGATTGAGGAAAGGAAGAATGGCATATCGACTGTGAACTAGCAACTGGTACTATCTCATTTTTGACAACATTACAGGATTAAGAAGAAACTATCGATGTTAGTACAAATTGAATTAATTCGATTTTGGCGTCTAATTTTGATTGAAGTAAAATATGCTTGTTGCAGCGCTTCCGGGTATGAAATAGTTTAGAATAGTATAACCAAGTAAAATCCTCATAAAATCGAAATAGAACGTGTTGCCAATTCACAGTCGATATGCAGATTATAATAGAATATTTTTTTGCCTATGTACAAGTAATATATGGCTATATACGCTATTATATGCATGTGATACTGACTGAAATAGCCTCCACGAAGGACAAAACCTGAGATTATTTGATTGGATCTCAGGTTTTGATTTGGCCTCGATAGTACATCGCTGACTCGAATCTTTCCGATGCTACCAACCGAACAGAAGACCGATTTGCAGCAACTTAGCTGAAAATTTTGAGATTAATCCGTGATTCTGAATTTCGTGAATTTAAATGATGATTAGTATCATCTTGTTTGAAGATAACAACAACACTGTGTGTTGACCACAAACCCACAACCCTGACATGATGGCACCGCATTGGGGTCCTAGTTTCAGCAGTAGGCTGGAACTGTGCCCGGTAGATGGCTATAGGCTTGCTCCCTACTACATGGGATTCAATTACGGCATCGGTGAAATGTAGTTGTACAATGGTATAACTCTGCCTAACTCTTGGAGGAATATAGGCGTGATGATATCTATGTTATGTTGTTCCTATAATGGACAGACAACTGCATTCAAATGAATTATGTGCGACAGTGTCAACAAGGAAGTATTTAAGCCAAAATGAATATTTAACAACTTTTACAATGTGTTCAAGTGTTAAATATACCTAAAGAGAAATATATATTTATATTATCTTCTTCCATTTGTGCTCATTTGCAGACACAGTTCTAATAAAGATATTATTATTTTGCAGGCCGATGGAGAAACGCCCTATCGGTCGACCCCGATATTGTTAGAGCCATTCAATGGAGGCAGATCTTCGGGAGCTTCGAGCTACTGCCAAAGATCGAACCATGGCGTTCTCTCGTATAGAAGAAATACATTTCGAGTGGCTGAGCCAACGGAGTAAACCCTTTTGTCGTGTCAGCACGTACATTGGAGTCGCTCATGCCGTGGTGGCAAGATTAGCCAGTCAGGCAGCTTGTGGAGGCTTTTTTCTTGTGCACTCAGTTAGAGTAAGTCCGACAAGATATAAAAAGGATCAAGCATTCCTGTTTCTAAGAAAACAAAATCCTTTACCAATATATTGGAGATCTCCTAACGTCTCAGTAACAATGTTTACAATACCACATGTGCTCAAACTAATAAGATAAACAAAACGTGCTGGTGTTTTGCAAAAAACGTGTTTCTGTAACGACGGCTCAGTGTCAGTCACCTTTGGGGATCAGTGTAACATGCCTTGGAGTGTAAGACCTTCAGAAGTTAGCAAGGGAAAACTGACAATACGTAATATTTTGGGGTAAAGGTGAAAAATTACAAGACAGTATAATTAAGATTCAAGAACTGCTTCATTGGTCTAGCTGACTAAGGATTCCTGTGTTTCCGTCGGGAAAGCCTTCAGGCTTGTGTCAAGCGTTCACATCTCTTCATAACGACAAAGACTGAGACTGCCTCAATAGTTCAGTGTGCGTAAACAGGGTCCTATCCTGGTGTCGGGCAAGGTATTACTTGGGTTTTTTTGTCAGAAAATTGTCAGTATCAGTTCGGAATTTTGAATCCTCTACAGAAGATAGTAATAGGCTCGCTCCATATTACATATTTGGATGTAAAAGCGTGATACTATATAATTAGTTTTGTGTCTTTAAACAGTACATATCTCCTTAACCCTTACAACAATAGCTTCTTCTTACCAGAAACAACATAAAATAAGTAGATGGCCAATTTAATTTACATTCTTGTCACTTTAACAACTTAATACCAGAACATTTCATTCAACAGCAATTGTATGTAAGTATTTTACAATGTTATCGCCTAGCCATTTAAAGTAGATCTCTAATTGAACCAGCTGCCTCGGAATTTACGACCATCTTATCTAGACGTGTTTTAAGTGCCACTAATTTGATTATTGATACTTTTATTACCTGCTTGTTGACGTCTGTTGGAACTCCAAGTATTTAAAAAATAAAATGTTTTTGTGAATTATTTATTTCAATTAATTATTTGTGAGTGCTGGTCCTGAGTTCTATCCCCGTCAGCGAAAGCGTTACTGTGTTTTTTCAGGAAGTTCTCAGTAGTAGTGACGAATCCTGAATATCGTTTGGCGCACTATGGGCAGTCAGCCACGATACCATCAAAGCTCACTGGCCAATCTTTCCACTATGTAGTAGCTTGTGCCGATACGACAGAAGCCGTCTGGCAGCAGTCTGGAGTTTGGGATGTGTGCCTGGTAATAGGTTCGATCTACGCGACAGAAGTAGTAGCAGTGTGAAGTTAGGAATGCGTGCCCGATAGATGGCAATGGGCTTGCTCTGCATGGGACCTAATAACTGGGGAAATCAGGTGTGATGCTAAGTATGTATGCTACGTATATATAAGAGTTGAGGAACGAGGTATTATGTTTCTCCATTGAAAAGGGAGGATCGTCTGACCACGTAAGGTAGTTAACCTGGGGGGCCTAAGCCTGTCGGTTGATGTCAGACATTCGTATATGTGATAGAATCGTTGTGTCTAATAATGCGATTTAGGACTTTTTGTTGTTGCTTCACACCGATAGATAGCGCTTTATTTTTTGCCATGTTGCTAGTAGTTAGTCGCTACAGAAGTATGTTTAATTACGTATAAGCATTTTAAGTATCACATGTGGCCTGACGGCTTAAGCAATTCTCAATACATCAATATCGCATTTCTGACACCTATCCTAAACCACAGCAGCTGCGGTAGGTTACCACAGCTCCTAAAATATTAGCAGCCATGACATACTTAAGTTAATAATATGATCGATGTGCCCAAGTGTACCAGTGCTGGGCAAAGGTCTCCCCAAGTTCTTCTCCTCCAACTTTCATGTATGTGTTACTTATGCCCACTCGAATCAGACCTTCTGGTATGGGTCTAGTTCATCCAGGCACGTCTTTCTGAGCTAGTCTCGGCGATGGGCAACGTCCATCCTTAGGCACCCATTGTGTTGGATTTGCCTGTTGAGAATACGTGGACGTGACACGTGCAGTCCCATTTGAGCCTGGCAGTCTTATTGTCTACGTCTAATAAGCCTGTTTTTGAACGCAATATGGTGTTATGTGTTTTGTCTGTTCTTTTTATAGAGAGAACGAGGAGCTCCATTGCTTTTTTAAAAAAGTCTAAGGTGGTAATTCTCCGACACGGTGAGGTACCACATTTGAGCACCGTAGGTTATGAGAAGTTGATTTTTAAATTTTATTTTTCCAGCTTCTTCTTTGAACTGACAATCCGCAAACTCGACTGCTGAGCGTAAGGTCCCGGGTTCGATTCTCGAGTCGGGAAAATTGTTATTGAATTTTTCTGTATGGGAATTCTCAGTAGTGGCACGGAATTTGGAACTGTGCCCGGTTGATGGCTCATACTCTACTATATAGGACTTAATAACAGCATCGACGAAATGCGGGTGCACAGTGGTACACCTATGTCTAACCCTTCGGGACTACAGGCGTGATGCTATGTTATATTTTTCATACTATTGTTTCTTTTAAACGTTTAACAATTTAAGTAATTGTTTGTGATATCCTGTGAATTGTAACTTTATTTCTTAGTAATCGCTCATTTCCCGTACTTAAGCTTCAATTAAAACGTTTGGAGTGACGATAAAGAGTCTATTGGTTTAGGAAACATATTTTATATGGTAAATTAGTGTCTTTTGTTTAAATGCTTGTTTTTACGAAGTTTTTAGATACCGTAGTAGAATGTAGCGGTAAATGTTACCGCCTCATAGTCTTGTATTCGCAAGCGCAGCGACTGAGCGTGAAGCTGGGCAACCAACAGTGTAATATCAGTTTCAAAAAGCATAGCTTCGTGTCTATCTTCCTCGAAGGGACTTCTGTTCATCCACATAATTTAGTTGTTGAGTCCCATTTAATAGGTCCTCGCTTTTGCCAAAAACCGGACACAAATAGCTATTAGAATTTATACAAAATGAATTCCAATAACAGTCTTTGATCAACCCGGGCATTGATTCCAGAACGTCTCGTTCAGCAGTCACGTTTGCGAGCAAGGATGTACTTTTATTGAAATGAAATGTAATAGATGATTGCATCTAAAATAAATTCTGAAATCATCTTTGGTAAATAATTTTCCTTCTACAAACTCAGTTAAACTTAATGTCTTGTTTATCTTTGGCGATTTCAGTTTTTAATTTATCAAAATCACACAATAAGTTGTATGTAAATGGCAATGCAAAACTATGACGTCACGCATTTTTTTTATGGCAACTGAACCTATACCGACTATTCTGCCAGTGTCGAGAGAGACGGTTTTGTTTTCCAAACATTTTTAGAAAATAATGTCGTTTTTGGCAGTTTATAAGAAGTAACTCAGATGACTAAGAGTCATCAACTGCATTTATTTGATTTTATGTACATATATATGTATTATATTCATACTCAATACTCAATACTCAATACTTTATTTGCGTATCAATATATATCATGCTCTTATAGTAATTATGTACATATATAGATACCAACATTGTTGTATTTATAATATCATACATTACGCTGAATGACCCATTTTCGTTACAAATTATAATATTACAATGTAAATATGCTAACAAAATGTAAGACACAACATTAACGAGACATAATAATTTTGCATTTGAGACACAAAATAATATCACAAATTAAACCGACGATATAAATCAAATTGTCAAGTTATGTCCAATAAATAACGACAAACGGGTTTAACCGTAGTTCCGCGCATGCGTCTGACCATTAGATAGTAGATTTTATGCGCCTGCACATCTATAATTTATGAGAAAAACATTGTAACTCGATTCTCGTTGAAAGACAAAAAGTTACAAGCTACCATGCTGCTCTCCACAGCCCATGAAAGTCTATGTGGCTTTAAAAATACTATGATATAGAGTTACAAAGAATAAGATTATGAACAATATATTTATGAAAGCTAAAGAATATAGTACCCGACATGTCTTCAAGTTCTTGATAATTGTAAACTTTTGACTTCCAAGTTTCTTAAAGAGTAAGGTGCTGAAACATATTCCAGGTTAAATAAAATATGAAACAGTATTGTAATTTTGAGACGAAAAATTTTTTGCAGCCCTGGATTTTTAACACTGACAATGGGCTTTCTTTTATCGTATGGGTCAATATACCTGAACATGAAGTTGATTAAGGATTTTTTAAATGCATATGGCATACAACATTATTGGAATTCAATCATTTAAAATCCAGGAAAGAAATAACTGAATCATTACAAATTGAATGAGCAATGTTCTGCATTCAAAGTACGCTTTGACACAATTTATTTGTAACCAAATTCGAGCTGCTAGTATCAGCTATTCGGCACTATGGCTCTATAATCAGCAATGAGCGTAATGCCCAAAGTAGTTGTCAGTAACGTATTGGCTGTACAGATTCCGATAGAGCTATTTATGTTGTCTGCCATTGGCTGCAAACTTTAGAATATTGTGGACTACCGTGGTCCATAGATCAGTTGCGAAACGAGGCAATAATATTTTTAAAGATTTAATATGATTGCTGAGCGTGACATCTTGGGTTCGATTCCCGGGTCGGGCAGTGTTATTGGGTTATTCTGTAGGAACATTCTCAGTAGCAGCACGGAGTCTGGAACTGTACCCGGTAGATGGTAGATGGCAATATACTCGCCCCTATTACATGGGACTTAATAACAGCATCGGCGAAATGTGGGTGCCTCTACCTAACCCTTCGGGAATTATAGGCGTGATGCTATGTTATGTTAATACTTACATCACCTTTTCTGTCTCATCAGGGAGCAATTTTCTAGAGCAATTAGTCTTTGTTGGGTATAGGAAGAATTGCGAAAATCTCGACCGCGTATGACCACTATTTATCTATCAAGTGCTTAAAGTAAATTGAAGAGATTATAGTTTATAGCTTTACATCTTTGGAAGCAGAATTTGTGGCGATATCAACGTGATAGTTAGTACTGACACGACAGAAGACGAAGCAAAATTTGTATCACTGAGTATTCAAATCGTTAGGTTTAGTTTCAATGATCTGGATTTGTATTTAAAGGATTTCTGAAATTAGCAAAGGCCCAAAAAGGTAAAAGAAGGGAAAGGAAGCCTTTACCCTGTGTTAAGACTCTTTAAGCTTGCAAGAATCACTACATCACTACATATAATAAAACAAAGTCCCCCATCGCGTCTGTCTGTCTGTTTGTTGGCGATAAACTCAAAAACTACTGAACGGATTTTCATACGGTTTTCACAAATAGACAAAGTGATTAATGAGGAAGGTTTAAGTGTATAATTCGTTAAGGTTTTGTATAAATTCGCTGAAATATGACGATGACTTGAAGATGTCGGAAAAAATCATGCCGACTGGGAGCTTCAATGGCGTGCGCCGCGTAAACCAATAGAATTATACTTATATCCGTATCATTGAAGAAGGTTGTAGGCTGTTTTTTGACTCGAAAAAATGCACGGATGCCTAATCCACGTGGGCGAAACCGCGGGCGGAAGCTAGTAATAATAAGTCTAAGCCCAACGCCCATATGTTTTTCGTAGTAAGTACAATCTTACTGTACAAGTCTCAACTCAACTCTAGCGAGTTGGTACTTACAACAGTAAGCTGTTACTAACAGTTGTCTGCAGTTTTTATGACTTGCACGGCATGAAGCAGCTGATCCTTGTACAGTCAACGACGTAAGTAGATAATTTTTTTAAATTATTTTTTATTCGAATAAAATATTATTTTTCACCAACCATTTTAGGGTTCGATAAATTTGCAATATACTCTGTATTCATGAAAATTTGCATGCATCCTATCCTAACTGATATTATAAATGTGAAAGTAAGTTTGTTTGTTTGTTTGTTACCTTTTCACGTCTAAACCACTGAACCTATCATCCTGAAATTTTGCATATACGTTGTCAGGTGTACAGAAATGGACATAGGGTAACTTTCATCTCGAAAAAAGCACTGTTCCCGAGGAAAACAACAATAACGTTCTTATGATAATAGATGGCGCCACGTGTCTTTCGCAAGCAGAGTACAACCCGAATTGATTGTCAAATTCTAAATTAACACGAGCGAAAGCCGCGGGCAAAAGCTAGTTAAATTATAAAATCACTTATTAAAACTCAACACAAATTTTTCGCTGATTGTACAGTCCCTTTTACTTTAAAAACAACGCTTTGTTTATTATTGTTAATGAGTACCGAAATATTTAATGAAGAAAAATTTCATGTTCACATTTTCTTACTTTCGTGAGTAGTTTTTAACCGTTTCGTTTCCATTACTCCTCTTGTTTGTTTTAATGTAAAGAAACTGAATGGACTCATTAGTAAACAAACAAAAATAATAACAAGATTTTGCTGTATACGATGATGGCTGGGTATGTACTATAAATGATTCCTTATTTCAACAACACGATAGACAATTCCTATTAATTTATCGTTCTGTACCTATCCTCTAAGATCCTAAATCCAAATAGGTACAAAACCCCTCACAATTGCATACTCTATGCCAAGACAGCGGCGTTGCCATTCAGTTAGATTTACAGCAACAGTGACGTTTTAACGATAATGCGTATTTACGACTATTTACGCGTATTTACGCGTATTTACTGCCGGCGAGAAAGCCCGCCGGTTTAATTGTCGAATAAAATTGAAATTTACAACCGTTGATTTACGGCAATGCTGTACCGGCGATACGTTTTACGCGTTTTTATGAGTTACGTATCAGAATGGGGATGAATGACTTGTTTGACGGATTAAACGGATGACTTACGGTAGTCACGTGGTCTTAACATGTGGGATTGGTTATAATTTTTAGCGTCACACAAGACACCCTGCTCTCCTGATGTGTAAAGGTAAATAGCATCATAATATGTAGTAGCATTACGACTATATTCCTCGAAGAGTTAGGCAGAGTTGTACTACTGTACAACCACCGCGCCGATGCCGTTATTGAGTCCCATGTAATAGGGAGAACCTATTGCCATCTACCAGGCACAGTTTCAGACCAGAGTTAGGTGTAGGTTCGGTACTGTACTATGGGGGAACGAGGTATGGTGTTCCTCTATTGAAAAGGGAGGATCCTCCGACCAGACAAGGTGGTTAGCCTCGCGGGCCGAAGCCCAAAGATTGATGTGAATGAAACATTCGTATATGTATAGCATCGATGTAAACTCTCATAGTGCGATTCAGGGTTTGTTACTGTAGCTTCGCTCAGATAGATGGCGCTTTACTTTTTAACATGTTACGAGTAGTTGTCGCTACAGTACCAACCTATTATAGTGCACCCATATTTCGATACGAAGATACGAACACAATTCCGAATTCTGGGCAGCTACTGATATTTTTTCTAATAAAAAAGTACCCAAAAACGCTTTGCCCCACCCAGGGATCGGACCCAAGCACTCTGCCACGGTTGCGACAGTTGAAGCAGTAGGAACAAACCAAATTTCCAAAACAATTCATTCGTCACTGCTGTTTAATCATCTCAAATGACGAGCGATGTCAGATTAAATTATTATGATGTGCTAATTGACACCTAGCATTAATACTGGCTTTAAAGGTTGCATCGCTGTGGTGACGGTTGGCCCACTGCCGACAGTCGTGGTAGAACAACGCCAGCAATTTTTATGGCTGAATCAAAGGTTAGATGCTGACATAATTACTTTTAATTTCCATTGTTTTATCTGTTTATACAGGATGTGATAAGAAATACAGCTTGATTTTTTTTTTATATGAGACTGTCCGGCATTTGAATTTTGCATTTATCTTGAGTACAGTATAAAGTTAAAATAATTAAGAAAACATGAATAAGTTCAATGTAAACCTTTCTCCTCTTCAAGGTAATTTTTTAATGTGCAGGTATGATTTATTCAATAACAAAAAAATCATTTCCAATTTTAAAAGTCAATGAAAAGTAATTGTAACTAATTTAATGCTTGCAGTCTTAACGCTAGGATGGGGGACTTGGGACCTATGTATGCATTTGACCCACCTATTTCGTAATGGAAAGATTAACCAGTCAGCAATCGAGACTGACAACCTAGGGTGCGCCAGACGATATCAAGTTACTCCTGTCGGCACTCCTTCTTGTATAAAAGTTTTTGGAAAATTGCATAAGTTATTCGGAGAAGGTTGCCGTCATCTATACTAATATAATAAAGAGGTAAAATTGTTTGTTTGTAAACTAATGATCCGAATCTGAAAAATCTTTTACCGATAGACAGCTACATTATCTTCGAGTGCTATAGGCTACAAATTATATAACTATGTAGATCACGCGGACGCAGTTGCGGACTGAAGCTAGTGTCGTATCAAGAGGTAAAGAAGACTGCACTAGAGGAAGAAAAATTGTAAGAAATTCATCAGCTATACTAACAAGAGCAAGGCACTTAAATAAGAAGGTATAAGTTATTTCCACTTATGTTCTTCAGTGGACATAATCCTTAGTCATTAATTGATACTTTTTATACCGCTGCTATAAACTAAAACAAACAAAATATTACCCGTACCTACGATCCTATCGTAATATTCCATTAATTTAAAACGATAATAAAGTTCAATTGTTACGAGACCATAAAAATATTCACGCTAACAACTATAATAATAAAAATGTTGAACTAATAAACCTATTTTCAATGACACAATTTTATTACGAAACGTTCAATGTTTTGATATTGATCGGTGTGTAGTAATACTTCAACGTTTTATTCTTTTATTATGATTTATTAACTGTGATCGAGAGCTATTAATATAACCAAGCGTATGAACGCAAGATATTGGCAAACGGAGAAGACTAATTTAAGAGTTTTCCGGTTTCCACTGACCATTTTATTGTGCATTTATGAAATGTCGATGAATCAAGATGATATAAAATGGGTATATGTAAGGATAAGAAGGTATAATAATATGTTTAATAATACTTACCTAATTTGAAAGAGAGGTGAAATTAAATAAAAATGTAAGACCGATTTTTGTCATGCGGGATACAAGATACTTAGATCTCTCCCATTATAATAACTTAACCATCTGGGTTTTTATCGATCTCATGTTGACACTACATGAAAAGAATCAGATGTCTCTCTGTACTTTTGATGCTTCTGTACAATTACGATGCGCTATCAAAAAAAAAAGAAACCTTTGAGTTTGTTTCGGCGTTTCTTCTCAGAGGCAGTCAGTAGGAAACGCCGGCACCACCTAGATCTAAAAAAGACTTGTGAAAGCTTCCTATACGGAATTATTTACAGAAAATAAATCATTATTTCATTATCATAAGACATCATAATAACACTGCAAAATCTGACAATGGAACTCAGGATGCAGTGTTCTCATTACAATCTCGTTTGTCCACTTTCTCACCCGATGGTGAGCGATGACGTGACCAAAGAAGGTGCAGGAGTAACCTATTCACTCGACACCTGAAGACTCCCATACAAAAATAGTTGCAGCGTCATATGACGGCGGCATAAATGGTGAATGCATTCTGGTAGTTTTCTACGCATTGTCTAGTAACTGCGCAAGATATAGAAACATAATTACTTCAGAACAAATAGTTGTTAACAATTACATATTGACAGTCAATTTAATAAATAACTAGACAAGTTATTTCAGTAAGTTATATAACAATTGCATTCGCGTTAACCATTGTTTAAATGTATGCACTCAATTACGAGTATGTGTTGTTGAAATGACGTTGTTTGACTATGAATAGAACATATTGTCACAAGCAGTAGTATAATAAGAAAATAATCTATGTTCTAATGACTTCAAATATATCTGCTAATACCTGGCTACAATATTTTACCAAACTTTAAATGATTTTACGAAAGACATGTGCAACGAAGTCAGACGAAAGAAAGAAGAAGTAAAAAGACAATGTTATATAAGAGCAGTTTCTAGACTAAGGTCTGATTTTTCAATTACTGGATAAACCTCACATTAGTTGTTTCTCTGATATGTCCCTATAGCTATCTGAGGTTTATCTAGCTTTTGATAAACCTAACATAGAATAGCATCACGCCTGTATCCCCGAAGGATTAGGCAGAGATGTACTATGGTGCACCCACATTTCGCCGATGCTGTTATTATTATGAGTGCCCATTGCCATCAACCGACCATTATTGATAAATCAACCCTCAGTTATCATCTTTTATCCTCTCTTATACGAATTCAAACATAAATACTATATTTTATTAACAGCATGAGTGCAAAAAGATGCATTCCACAAGTAACAAAACCTATGCCCGTTTGAGGCACATGCTCAGCCTCGATACCGCCATTGTTGACTGGCTAATCGTTCCACTATAAGCGATTCCCATCATAAGCTTGAGCTATCTCGACAGACGAACAGCTAAGTTATTATTAATTCAAACATCTAAGATGTTTGTTGTTCTTTACTAAAACATTATATCGACTGTGAACTGGCAACTGGTACTATCTCATTTTTGACAGGATTAAGAAGAAACTGTCGACCGCGTTGTGCATACAACTCGGTCATCATCAGCCAGAAAACGTCCACTGCTGAACGAAAGCCTCCCCCAAGGGGGGCGTTTGCCATAATCTCCACGCTTGGCAGGCGGCTTGGGGATCGCAGTGGCACACCGATTCGTGAGAGGACGCTGCTGCCCGTCCTTCGGTGTCTGGCCGCAGTTTTAAGACATACCCGGGTCACAACTCGGTCAATGTTAGTAAAATATGCTTTTTGCAGCGCTGCCGGGCATGAAATAATTTAGAATGGTATAACCAAGTAAAATCCTCATAAAATCGAGATAGGACATGTTGCCAGTTCACAGTCCATATAATTGTTTAATAGAATCATTTCCAAACAGTTCATTTCACCAAATAAAGTGAGACGTAAATATCAAATCTATCAGTCATCAAAATAGATCCTGTTTCAGCACATTCAGTTCACGTGGAACCTCGATATTATCATATAAACAGTCACTACACACCATTAGGTTTCTAAAGGCTTTATTGCAGGAATATGTATAAATGTAAAACCTACTTTAAACGGTGAATGGCGCTCATATATCGCGGTGTCCGTGGTTCAGGTGTGGATTGTGGTAGGTTTTGGATGTGGTAGATTCTCTTGATAAGCTTGAGCTGTGTATGCCTTGTGCTGTAGTATGGTTTCAACGTAGATATTATTAATAGACGAGTACTTTTTGGTATATAACGTTAGAATGGAAATCAAAGGGGAGGCCTTTTGATTACTACCTGTATTATCTATTGCTATCTTACGCCGCAGATACTTTGTATTTGTTTGAAGGCAATAACTCCAGTTTAATATACGTACGACTACACTGATCAAACTTCAAATTATAAAAAAAAAAAACACTTGTGAATAATGTGTTCAAGTATCTTCATTAAAATCATCAAAGAAAGCTAATGTTGTTCAGTTTGTGGACATAATTTCGACGTATCTATTATATATACTAGTGCCGCATCCATTTTTCTATGCGCGCCACCTCGACATGCGGTGGCCGACATGTTTGAACGCCGCTATTTTAATTGATATGTCTCCGCCTGTTCGCAGCCAATACCAATTACACGTAGGGCTGTGCCGTGTACCTAAATTAAATTATGAATTGCTGTCGTACTGAGATTAATGTACTGAGCTTTATAAGTAATACTGATGTTTAGTAGCGTTTTAGTGATGAAAAGTCTCACGTTTAGAAAAGAGCTTGGATGTAGAATAAATTGAGGGACAAACTAGGAAAATAGCAAATAATAAAATTTGTTCGTTGACGAAAGCCCATTATTTTAGTACTAATCTGCAGAGCGTAATGATTAGGAGTCAGGTTTAAATTCCTAAAATTGATCTCCTTTAACAAATATTCTGATTGTCACTAAAATTAGAGACGAGATAATGAGACATGAAAGTGTTCAGAATCTGACGTAACTTCTTGACGTAATTATTCTGGTATTGGAAAAGAAAATTCATAACTATATACCTAATTGTACGGAAAGAAAACATTAGGCAAATCTCTTCTAACCACAATTGTCACTATATCGTAACGATTTCTAAATCGTCAGAGAAATTGGTACGTGCATGAAGGCATGTAGAAACTTATGTGCATATTGCTAACGCCATTTTGGACTATCTGTATGCAATCTGGATAGTTCGACTTATTCCTGCCATCTATTTTACGATATAAGCAGATTGAAAGGTTCAGAAAGCTTTTAAAATCATTATTCATGGCACTGTAGAGTTGACGGGCCTTATGTATTGTGATAATGGAAATGCTTTTGTTGCAAAAAGGTTTCCATGCTGAATCCATAATTTTGAGAGATGGTAGGTTACCATTTCTTCCTTCGGCCATTGGTGCGAATATCTGAAACAAATTTAGTACCGAAAGATATACAGTGATATTTTTTACATTTACTTTTTTTTACTTTGTTTCAAAGTGGCTAAAATGTGCAGCCTTGTTTCAAACTAATAAATACCAATAGAAACAAATTTCTTAAGCCCAAAAAATATTTTTATTCGTCAAACAATTTCTGTTAACCGTAACTCAATAATATTTATGAATTCAATAAAATACTTATACAAGAGTGCCAACACAGTGTAACGATTCGAGCAACGCGCCATGAAAAATGCAGTATTATTCTGACATAACATGCGTTTGATATAAAAACAAACTGCGATGTATGCGTACGAGTGTATGTTGCGACACGCACAAACGTCTATACACGAACCAACATAAATATTTTCGAAAAAAATATGTTGCACATAAATATGTCCTTATCCGTCAACGATGTGCGGTTTGACTTACGGCGATGTGCTAATCTAGATCTTAGCTGGCTTATATTTTGGTACATTTCCCGAAGCGTTATGGGAATAGTGATATTTTCTTTATTCTATTCCTTTTGGTGTATTCTATAGAGACTACCATGAACGAAACTTGGAAGAACAGTGCCGATATTTGCTAAAAATTTGCTAAAAACTGAGAGCCAGCATTTTTATTTTGAGTTAAAGAATACATAGTTGATTTTCTTGTAATAATTTCCATTTTGTAAACAAATTTGTACCCCATCGTTTACGACTGAGCCATGTGTTTAATAGTTACGTTGTAAATGAGTAATTAAAGTTTCTAAAAACAAGGTAGTAACACCGATAAGTGATAATTACCTATGATTACGACTTCCGCTGCATAACCCCTTGTCATTAAGTATGAATTAATTCCTTTTTATTTATTCGTTTCATTTGTAACCCGCTCCTCGCGGTAAGTGGGGCCACGCCTCCAGAATGCCGCCTGCGCCCGTCACGTTATAATTATCATTTAAATTGTGCCCACCGCGCTACCGCTCGACACTTGACAAATGTAATGACGATAGACCGTCGCTTCAAGAATTTTTATACGCTCATATCCACCGTTTTATATGATCGTGTCAGATCCCCTTTATATGTATGCAACTTTATTTCTTACACCTCGCGTTATATCAGCGGACTTTATAGCCCAACATATAAGGCTGAAAGTTGAGTAGAGTTTTCTTGTAGACAGGAAAAGTTAAGCTTGTAGATATAAACAGAAAAACTAAAATAGGTTGCTTGATGAATACGGAACAATGCGAGCTTAACGCACTGTGTTAAAGTTGAGAATTGTTTAAACAATTGTTTTATTAGTCATTACATTGTGGTAATGATAAGTAGCGTAGTCAATGTTTTACTCGTAAAAAGCGCGATACTATGCGCATAGATGACGTTCTATTTAATTTCCATTTGATTTGAAGTCAGTTTTTGTGTCGTAGCGTTGACATTTTTATTTTTATTAATTTGTTTGATATTATGGCGGGGAGCGATTAAGTTCTCGTTGTATGGTCGACGAGCGTCAATTTATTTTTATTGTTGTTAGTTGTAATAAAAACTATATCGTGCTGCGTTTGTTTTAGACTTTTAACTTGGTTGTGCTAAAGATTTTTAAAGGTCTTTGCTAAAATTCAAAGAATGCTTCTTTTATAAGAAAATCGTCAGTTTCGTATCGAATAGCTTACTCAACATAATAACAGCAAGCATCTTCTGTTAATGCATATGTATTTTTATACTGTTAATCTCTGTAGAAATCGATCAGACACGAGCAGTACTGATTACTTTCACTATATTCCTCCGAGACGGATGCGCCCTGTCCCTAAGCACCAATTACTGTTATATTATCTATAGCTTCGTTTTTCTTTAATTTCTAAATATATATAGCTTATAAACAAAATTTAATCAGCCATGTAAAGAACCTATGTATCTATAATATAAATCTTATTACTTCACACGCTTTCAAAAGCGATTAAAATTTTATTGCGAAACGAAAAATTTATTAGGCTCAAAATATTTTAAGATAAAGTTTAATACCTAATAAAAATACTTATTCAAATGTTATAGTTATTCAAAGTGGAAATGAGTGTGTCAACGCGAGTGCTTCCTTTTATCGATCAAATTATTCCAAATTATTCGATGTATGAGATGCTATCGGCATCATTCTCTCACCATTAAAAACTCGAAAACTATACAAGTTGTGTCGTGTAACTCGACACCTCAGGTGTTTTAAGGAAGGTTGGGGATACAGTGAGTGAGCGGTATAATTTTTTTGTGAAGTAATCTTCAGACATCTCACCTGATCGCTCTTTGGTTAACATTGTCTTGATCGCGAGCTTCATTAGAACAACAGTAACATCAATGTCTATGATCATATTGGTTTCATTTTTTAGAAGACATTTCACATCGGAGATTTTTTCTGCACAGAATCATTGGTCTTCAGATTTTTCTTTAGTTATCTTATAATACTGAAGTATTGGATTATTTGAAACACTCTACGATAGAAATATATTATTATATGTTAGTACAATATGTCGTTATTTCTATGTATTATTTTTTATTCATTTAAATTTGTATTGGATGTTTTCAAACATTCTATATACATTTGCTTTGCAACTGGATCGTCTGAAGGTTTGAAATCTAAAATTATGATTGTACAAGTTCCAACAACAATTAAACTATTCATGTTATTTATCTACAATGTAGTCCAAGGAAAACAGATCTTGAATTCTGTGTCAGTTCAATGTTAATCGGAGATGATGAATAAGATAAGGTTTAATCAGCTGATTGTCATTCGAAGCTGGTTGCAAACAATGTACTGGAGCAAATAAATTGTTCTACCAGTGATTGATCATTTTGTTGTATTGTATTTACTGTTGCTACTGAGTTGATTGCGTCAGTACCTTTAAGTTCAGTAATAAGTGCTGTTTAAAGGTATTTCGACTAGCTTCTACAAAAATGGACCTAGAATAGACCCCTGCGGTACCGAATAACTGATCTCGTTTTCAGGAAAAGTCCAAACAGACAGTTCTGATCTGAACAGTCCCGACTCATGTGAAGATAAATATGATTCGAACTGAGCAGGCAAAGGCGTTGAAAGTGTCCTTAAAACTGAAAGTAATCTAACCAAACCTATTCGTAAAGTTTAATAATAAGTAAGCTCCCGTTGAGAGAATTCTCTCACTCAGTGTGTCTCCCCAAGACGACACACAACAAATAGTGTCGATAGTAATCGCCGGTTGTGAGTGTAAATATCGCCGCGATCCGGGCGATAACGCGCGGCTACCGTCTCCTGTTTTATGTACGAGTTGTGATCGAGATAATATTACGATTTATACCCATGGTACGGCTACTTGAGATGTTTTACGTGATTATGTTGGAGATGTCACAGTTCTTACTGGTTATGAAGATGCACTGGTTAGTAGATATAGTAGATATATTTATGTGAGGAAAAGTTTCTTCCTGAATATGTAGTTGATTGCAGATAGCCTGTACTATTTGTATCATTGTAATTGATAAGAAAGTAGTATCGTCTTTATCTGTGTATGAGTAGATGCCAAATTTATTTTTTGTGATTAAATTTCTAATTATATAACGTTTAAATTATCTGAACGAGTGTCCTGATGCTAATCTGCATTATTTTCCTCAGAAATCGTATCAGACATTTTAACTCAAATTTAATACAAATTTAACTCAAAAAATGAGGAAACTCTCCTCAAAAATACTCAATTTATTTTTAATTTATAATCCAGTACTAAAACTAAAAAAACATTAACAGACCATCTGTTTACATAACCCGCTTAATCTTTGGCACATAACAAGTTGAAAAATTTGTATGTTGATAGGCAAATGAAAATAGACATCTGATATATGAGCCACTGATGCGCGTAAACACCATTCAAGCGTTTGGATTTATGAATAACCGCTAGATATACTGACTGCAGTCAATGGAAACATTGTAAATTGTAATAAACCATCGCAGTGGAAGAGTTACCGGCTCTCGTAAAATATTCGTTTTATAGTCGAGTTATAACGAAATATGTATGGCGGAAACGTAAACGTGAGTAAAAATAATGGTTTACGATTTCTTTATAATAATTTATAACGTACGTAAGTGCTTGGATTATGTGGTGGGTTTTGAGCAGAGGGTTGGAAATGAATTATTTGCATAAAGAACATCAAAAGAAGTAGAGAAAATCATCTAAATGAATAGTTCAAAAAAAAAATTCAACGCCTTCTTTTATAAATTAACATGTAAAACCTACATAATAATTACTACAAATCAACCATCAACAAACAGATTTAAATGGTATAAAAATTAGATTATTATTAGCGTAATGTTTTGGGTTCTCTAGGTAAAGACGAATTTCCTTAACTGCTAGTCTAAATCCCGATGCCGATCTGTTCCAGTCATTAAGTACTAAAATAGGCTAAGTAAAAATTGCCAGTAACCTTGTGAACGCCATTTTGTTGTCTGAATAATAAACTTTTGATTTGATAAATCATTTTCTTTAAATTTTATCATGATTACTTACCAAGATTTTCACCCAATATTTCTTATCAAATTAAATTAATATGCAATGGTTCGAACTGTCTTATTTTGGTTATTTCTACTATTTTCCGAAATCAACGACAGTTAATGTCATATCTACCAAATAAAATTAACAACATAACATCATCATCATCATCATCAGCCAGAAGACGTCCACTGCTGAACGAAGGCCTCCCCCAAGGGGGGGTTTGCCATAATCCCCACGCTTGGCAGGCGGCTTGGGGATCGCAGTGGCTCACCGATTAGTGAGAGGACGCTGCTGCCCGTCCTCCGGTGTCTGGCCGCAGTTTTAAGACGTACCCGGGTCATACCGGGCCGTACCGGGTCAACAACATAACATGTTAGGTTTCTTCGTGACGCTATAAGGACGGACTAATTACCTTTAGAATTTATTTAAGTCTCCCTACTGGGGTAAACTAAGGGATGAACGGTTGTATGGAAGTCTGTCATTTTCAAAGTAAGAAGCACGAGACATTAACGGTTGGGGTTTTTGGAAAATAGTAGAAAGAACCTGGATAAGACAGTTGATGTTTTAAATAGAATATTTATTATATCAAGCGTTTGATAGTACTGAAGCAATGAATTACATAAAAATGTACCTAACGAAAAAATAATCAGTATCATTTGCCTAGACTTTAAAATGGATCAAAATAATCTCTTTATTACCGCTAAATGCGTACACGTCCATACAAAACATGAAAACGCGCATACGTCGTCACAAAAGCTATAATCGCATCGTATTTTCAAGATTTTTAGCAAATGAGAGGCTTTATTTCGTTAATGTAGCATCTGCGGGACACAATGATGACATGAATGATTAAGATATGCTATTTTTAACTTACTTAACTTATTACTGTTGGTATAAAAAGCATCTTAAGAATTTGGCATCAAGTGTCAATTCGTAATTAAAAAAGAGGTATTTTTAGATAAATATAGTATGTCTTTCATTGTCTTCTGTGGGATATTGGTCTTTCCTAAAAAGCTAGGCCAATAGAAAATGATCTAGCTTTCTCCAAATCTGTTGCTTTGATGTTGTTTAGCTTTAGATGGTTCATGAGTGAATTGCGAAGCTTGCCTCATCAGCTCATTAGTTTGAATATCTAAAAATGTGGCATATCTACATTAATCCAACTCTAAACATTCAACAATGATCCACAGACAGACACCTTGTTTGTTTTACATACAATATTTACGATACCAATTAGGAGCCTAGCTTATTAACTACAAGACAAATTTATGTTACAAAATAACGGTTAACCAACGCTCTGTTTGTTTTAATAGCTATACTGTGACTTACTATATTTAACAAAGAGTAGACCGCATGTGTTTTAAATCTGGAAGCCGTTAAATATTTGTATTACAAACTTAAAACAGGATTAATTGTACATATTTTTTGATAATTATCATCATCATTTATCTAGCGTTTTCCAAGTATGTTGGAGTTGCCTCCTAGTCTAACCAGATGCTACCGAATATCGGAGTTTTACACGGAACGACTGCCATCTGACCTCAGCCACCCAATTAGTGAAAGTCACTAATATAAGCATAAACTAAGACCTAAGTTTAGATTAGTTGTTAGATTATTTGGGCTACTGACTTCCATAACGATTGACATAGCTATACGTATGATATCTGGATTAACTGTTTAATGTGCTTTCCAAGTCACGGAGGGGTCTCGTTGTTTGAAAAATGGTCACCCACGCAAAGACTGTACTCAGTAGACGCTGCTTAATCTCACAGATCATTTGAGCTATGTGGTGGCTCCTTCACATATTTTTCGATAATTATCTATGTTATTGTGGTGTTTAGTAAAAATATTATTATTCATCAAGTTTAAGTTTCCTGGGCACAAAATTTTGTTTCTACTTTAAGTTAATTGAAAAGTGCAAAATATTTAAAGTACTTATTAAGTAAGAGCACTGTACTACAGTGCTCGTACCTAATAAGTACTTTAACTAGCTAACTTAGGAAATTACTTAATATTATTGAAAGTATCTACTGTTCGTAAAATTCAATTCGGATATAAAGTAGTGCAGTGGGTTCTCTATGGAATAGAAAGCATGTTTGCTTAATTTTGACGTACGAAAAATCAATGTAATTGCACTTGGGAAGTTTGACAACGGAATGTAGAAATTAGTAGTTTTGCGCACATTGGCTTGCATTGTACTCGCATAGTTTTTACCGTTAAAGATTGTAACCAGTTTAAAACTATTATTTTAAAAGAGTATCTATGGAGTTTCTTGCCGGTTTCTTCTCCATAGGACCTACCCCTACTTTGGAACCGTGCGCCTAGAATCACAACGTTTTGAAAGAGCCTGTAAAGGCCTACTCGAAATAAAAATATTTCACTTTGACTTTGACTTTGAATGTAGCAAATTGTGGTTCATTAGTCTAACACCCATCCAAAAAGGCATCAGACTTATAACATTGCTCTCTTTAATTAAATGTGTAAAGGTCGATCGCTCGGTCTATATATGACGCAAAAATGACGTTTGACAGTAGTTATTGCGCGATCTACGCCTTTCGTGTTTGTAGAACACCTGGGAGTTACTGATTAATATGCTTTGCGAGGCATGGCGGGGTCTCGATGTGTGAAGAACGGTCATCCATCCAAGGCCTGACCGCAGCAAGCGCTACTCAACTTCGCAGACTGAACTGCGCGGTAGCTCTGTCGCTACGAGCCCCTCCTCTTACACAATCATGATTAAAAAAACACCACCATATATAAACAAACTCTTTTCACAGCACTCTGTCTACCTTGACATATCACCTCTTCCGACTGCACCGGAAGTACGACAGGATCCTTCCATAGACTATCAGACACAATGCCGTGTTATCAGAAGGGGTGAACTCGTAAACAGGGGATGTTTATGGCGGCGCCGACTTCCGGTGACGTCATTCCGTTTTTTGTGAAAGTAATAGTGTACTTATCTGTGTTTGTTCTCACTGGGGGTTCTATATTACATAAAGGTTCTTTTAGATAATAGGTTCCTCGGATGTGTTTGTTAAAATGGCACTAATTTCAAAGAAACGTTGCAACATCGAAGATAAAATCAATGATAAAATAAGTTATAACTTCATTTTCAGACCTTTAACTTTGTCTAAATGGAGCTAGATGGAAAATAGACTTGAAGAAGGGAGCCGATTTAAAGGGATGGACACATGGATGGATACAGATTTAAATCTGAGAACCGATAGTTGTAACGCAAGGGATTGGTCTTTGTCCATTGGTTCAAATGTGGACAAGCAATATAAATTTCATTATTTCCTCTTCCGTCAAGTCGGGACGACCTATCATTACATACCTACATGACAATCGCTCATGCTATAGTGGAAAGTTTAGCCAGTCAGTCGCCCAGGGTGGACCAGACGGTTTCAGGTTTCGTCACTTGTGGACTCTTTCTTCTAGACCATAAATAATGAGAAGCAATGAGCCCCGTCGGCATTGGCCCACGTCGTCTTGTACTAAATACATTAACAAATTACTTTACTAAAACACATAAGTCAAAGCACTTGAATAAACAATTACAGTCGGTGTCATCAAAGAATTTGGCCTGTCAATGTCAATCAGCAGCCGTCCTTTTATCTTCGCCGCTGGTAAAAATAGAGCGAGAAACAGATTCAGTACGCCCCAGCTGATTTTAGTGTTCCGTATCGTAAACGATAGATGAAATGAAGAATTAATTCGATTACCGTGGCTTAAGAGCTTTTAATCTGTCAGGTGATGCAAAGTAGATACAATAGAAAATCTATTGTTTTTCGGTCTCCTGTGTCCGAATACGGATTCATGAATCAACCTGTCTTTCTTCTTTAATTATTTCGGCATAAAATTACACTTAGAAATTGCTTATAGCATGGTGGCATTCATTATAATCCATCAGTACTGTTGTTAACTTTCTGTCCAATGCATTGAAAGTCTTATGTCGTGATTGAGAATCTGCATACCTTAAGATATCCCCTTTAAGAGCAGTCAGCAGTCTGTGTGAAGGAAGACCGCACAACTATTATCGTAGAATTGTTATAATCAGTCCAGAATCGTACACTGTTAGACATGAGGCTTTTCAGCTACTGCTCAATCAAGAGCCTTTGCAGACGGATCGGTAATTGCAGTCTGTTCTTATGAGCAGTGAATTTAGTAAATGCCTTTACTAAAACTAACAGGTAATAAGGAGGTGTCCTTCTCTTTGCTGGAAACCACAGAACATTTAATGATACCTGACTGGAGATAAGACTGTCAAAAGCTCACAACAAAATTACAAACAAATTCTTCGTTAAAATTCTCTCAACAGAATTTTTAAAATATTCCTCTCGGTTCCTCCTCGCCCCCTAATAACGCCAGCTCTTGTTTGTCAATCTGTCTGTGAACATTAAAGCTCGTCTTCATCTAATGGATTTTAACGTCTGAAATGTTTACATATCAAACTCTCGGCCACATTATTTTTTCCTTTACACATTTAATTAAAACTGTTTGACTTTCCTCGGTATAAATTGATATGTTTATTTTGGATGTGAAAACAGAAGGGTTTTTAATGGTTTTATGTTTAAGTACGTGTCGTGAATCTCTTTACTGACACTGTGTTTTTTTTTATGGGTCTTATTTTTTGTTTCTTGGTGTGCATGCGATGTTCGTGGAAATATCCTTTCTGGGGTGTTGCTTACACGATTAACTCACTCTCTGAATAATGACCAAATCTCATGAACTATAAAGCACGAACTTGTGAGATTATTGCATATTCCTTTATATAACCCAGTTGAATGTTAAATTACAATATATACTTCTTATAAGTTAGATCGGTACTTATATTCATGTAAAATATTTTTCTAAGTTGTGCCTTTTCGAGGCAAGGCGAGGTATTTTTTTTCGACTTTTCCATTTATTACTTAATTTCTGATACAAATTTAATTTATTTAATTTAATTCGTGTGTCTAAATAATTGAGCCTAAAGTAGCTAACAGCTTGATAAATTCATAGCATGAAATTTGTATTCCCCAAAGAGTTAGGCAGGCAGAAGGGGGCAAGCCTACTGTCTGTGGACGCAGTCCCAAATTCTGGGCTACTACTGAGAAGTTTCTAACAGAATACCCAACAAACAGAACAATGAAGCAGTCTATGAGCATAATAATTATTACAAGAAAACTAGATCAGTCTGGACGTTACTAAGACTGATTGAATAATTATTCAAAGTGCGGATCGTTTTCTCTTTGCATAGTTTCCATGCTACTAGGAATGGAGTATATTAATTTACAGGTACATTTCTTTACACCCTGCACGTATAACTGAATCTTCTTTTTTGTCTTCTGCTGTCGTATTAGCGTGGCACTTACGCAGTTCCATAAGAGTTCCTCGTGTGGTAAATAGATAAGCTACCAGCTATGGTAGTATACGATGGTCTGGTTGTACTATAGTATAACTCAGGGAGCCTCTAGCAGCTTTATTGTTTCGAAAGATGTCTGCGGTCACCCATCCAAGCGACACCAAACGCGGTTGCTGAGCGTAAGGTACTGGGTTCGATTCCTAGGTCGGGTAAAGTACATACCTATTATTGATTTTCTGAAATTAGTACAAGTCAGTAGCAGCTAGTCGTTTGCAATTGTGGTAGATGGCAGATCGCTCTTTATTGGCATTGGTGAAATGTATGTGTATAGTACAAATCTGCCTAACCCTTCACGAATTGGAAGCGTGATCTGCTTGTTATTCCTGTAAAGCTTGTGATTTAACAATACATTCATAGTAATACCAGAAAATCACTTTATAGCAGTTGTATGAATATGTCTACAACTAACATTTTCTAGGCGATTCATCCACCGATACAAAACACTAGTTCCAAGAACAGTTTTCATCCCAATCACTTCCCAAAACAAGAACAAAGCGAAACTAAGTAAATAACGATTTGTTCCACCGAGGTAACATCGCCAACAAAAAGGTTAAACAAAAAAAAAAAAAACTAAGCTAGACGTGCGAGTTCAGTAGCGGATGTTAATCTGAGCTGACAACGCGCAGCGGCTTCAAAGTGGCGGGGCTACGTTAATCACTCTTCCACTCGACTGTACGATGCTTATCTGCCTATTGCCTTACCACTTCAGATTATTGACTTTGACTGTACTACCATACTACTCACGTTTCATGGAAAAAATATGGATATCTTTATGCAATGTAAATCGGGTGAGTACAGTCGTGAAGACAAGGCTTAGCGTAAGCTTAACGCTAATGTAATTTTGTAATATTGACTAGCTTCTGCTCGCGGCTCCGCCCGCGTTTTCCCGGGATAAAATGTAGCCTATGTGCTGTTCCAGACTATAATCTATTTGTGTACCAAATTTCATCCAGATCCTTTTAGTAGTTTTTGCGTGAAAGAGTAACAAATATCCGTCCATCCATCCATCCTCACAAACTTTCATGTTTATAATATTAGTAGGATTGGTAAGTTATAGGACTACAGATATCACGAACTATTCAGTACAGCCTTATCTTATTGGAAACTTGAGTATTTTTTCATTACAAAAAACAATAATCATATACTCGTTGCTCTAGTGATCATTAGTTAAGTGGTGTGACGACACGGTTGAGCGATTGACTGCTGCGCTGCGTGTTGCGGGTTGGATTCCCGCGCGGAAAAAATACTTGTATGATCTACAGATAGTTTAAGGTCTGGGTGTATGTCCATGTGAATATTTGTGTTTGTAAACGCACCCACGATACAGGAATGACATTTAATGTGTGGCAATGTATTTAAAAAAAAAAAGAAAATGAAAGAAAAGTGCTTTACATGGGGTCCTGGGTCAGGTTAAGTGTTATTTTTTCTCTATGAAAATTGTAAGTAGCAGTACGGAGTTTTGAAATAAGTAGTCATCTACTGGGCGTATTTCAAATATGCAACTAAAATATGTAATAGGGGGCGAACTTATGGTGGCATAAGTTCCTATGTATTATGGAATACAATAACGACACCATCGAAATGTAGATATACAATTAAATAGTACATCTCTGCCTAACCCTTCGGGTAATACAGGCGTTGTGTTATGTTATATAATGAAATACACGTATGATGTTTGTCTTAACTTTCTTCAGATCGTCAATTCAGAACTCAACAAACACAAAACAACAAATTTTTTGCCATCATCATACATTACACATACTCCGTCAATTATCGCTCTCATTACTCAACTCGCCATACATCAAAATCATTCACACCTACAATGACAGCTCGTCACTTTTTTAACAGCAAAACCACTGAGGCTAGAACCAGACAGCCTAAATAGCGTGCCGCCAACCAGATAATTTGTCACGGAATAATAAGCAAATAAAACAATCATCTGCCAGCGCTCTGCGTGATCGAAATTCTCGCAAATACTGTGTATGTTGCGGCGAAAATCGCTAAACAGAGAAACGGCGAATGAAGCTTCATAAGACTTTAAAGAACTCGAAGAAATTTGAATTATTCTACTAGTGCGATATCACAAGCAGAACAAAACACGAGACGTATCAGCTGATAAAAATTTATTACATTATAGTCATTTCGTGCGTTTCACTTATTTCAAGAAGAAGAAAGATCTAAGGGAAAAATATACACAGAATAGTAAATAAATGAAGTAGCACTTCACTTCATTTATTTACTATTCTGTGGTCATTTGTAGCGCGGAAGTTAATCACGGCCGGTGCAATGACCGCTTCTGCGTTATGTCAATTTATTTTATTTGCTAGACTTGCTAATGTTTTGTAAAAGTTAGTTACAGGAACATAATTTGGTATAGTGCATAGCTGGAAGCGATGTTTTGCTTTAATATACATTTTTGATCATTTTGTAAAAGAAAATCTTCTGTGATTTTTTTTCTGAACATAAGTTTCTATATTTATGTTTGATAACTTAACATATCAAACCGTTTATTGCTAAGTATAAGATTTTACACTATACTGGCACTAGGGGCTGTGGTCTCTGCGCTGAGCAGTCCTCTCTCACCAATAGCGTTGCTGCTCCTCATTGTGATGAATACCTCGTCAGTAGTCCCGGAATGCAAGGAAAGAGCCTCCGTGAGTGATGAATCATGAGTTCGCCTAGCGCACCAGCAACCATACGACCGTTGCTGACTGGCTAATCTTTCCACTACGGCATGAGCGACCTCCATGTGATAGCTCGTGCCTACTCGATAGAAGAAGAAGCAGTCCCGGAAACAGGAGAAATAATTAATCTTCGCAAAGAGTGTTCAGCCGTGTTCTCCAACAATATAACAGGCGTTAAAAGCCCGTTTAAAACCGTTCGTGTTAAACGAATGATTTTTTATGAAACGAATCAGTGCTTCCTGATACTCAAACACTACGGATTTACAAGATTTGACGTCATTATTGGTTTGCCTTCGGTATGGTGACATAATATCACATAATACAGAGTAAGCTGCACTGTCAAAAGTAAAAAAGCAGCGTGAATTTAATTGTTTCTCTTATTGCGATCACGTGACTTTTATTGACATTACATAGCGATTAAGGGCTTTCCTCCAATTTATTCTTATACCATAACACCATGCGTGGTGTGACGAGTAACCGCTACTTGTCCATATCGGCACAGAAAAAATGTGGAGTCGTAACTTATTTATTTAACTCCATACGGAAAAGAAAACGAAAGGTGAAGGTAATTATATACTCATTAAGATAATAATTACTTTTTACGTAATTACACTTCCTTCTGTGGCGTACCAAACAATATAATTGTTTAGTCTAAGAGTTATGAATAATAAAAATAGATGTTCAGAATACAAAGAGCCATTTGAGTACGTATACAATAATTTTGCTATACCTAATATATGAATATTTTGTGTACAGTTAGAAATTCAAACACATCTTGCAAAAGTATTAATTGTCTTTGTACTCAAAATGTCTATTTTAAATTTCACTAAATTTATCCTTTTTTATAACTGACTAAATCCTAATAATGACAATAAAATTGACTATTATAAGGCAATAATACAAATTAAAATAAAGACAGTTTTCTTTTTCATAGTGCATTTTATAATGTTATTTACTAATTATGCATCTAGACTTAAAGAGGGTGCTATTGTCTTTGCTGTCTATATCAATACATCGATGTCTTTGTTATATTTCGAGAGAACTACATACTTTTCATAAAGAGATTAAAGGTAACAGATCATATAAAACAATTTGAAATTGGAAAAATAATCTCAGAGATTTCTTTTCAATTTTTTTCTAAATGTCTGCGTAGGTGTACCACTATGAAACATTTAAGATATCTTTAAAGGCCAATCTATTTAGTTCCAATTAGCTAGCTCCATGATACCCAGTAACATATTAGTCTACATAAATTTTCCAAACTACTGCATATTATTTTTTAACGAAACATTCGACATTTAAACATTTCCTCATCAACTGAAGTAATTGCCATCACCAAACTCGTATTTACGTAAACGCTAATTACTCTGACATTATTGCCAATAATTTTAGCGTCAATAAAAATTAAGTTTTCAAAAAGTTTTGCACTTTTTTACGCGAGTGTACAAAGTGTCATGGCGTCGGGTGAGCGGCGAGATCAAAGCGGTCGGCGCCTTTGAACCGCCGCGTGTATCAACACTGCCGTGCCGTAAACGACACGTAGAGGAATGAGTGGTACGGTCTGCAGCGGAAATTAGCTGGGCGTCTGTTGAACGCCATTTTTTTTAATACAAATTACTTGCTATTAGCGGTGGGTCGAATAAATGAGACGTATTTACATGGCAGTAAAATAAGATCACTTAGAATTCCAGGGGGATTTTATTTAAGTTTATAGTTTCGAAACGTACCATGAAGTTTATTAAAGGTAGAACAAGAAAATAAACTCAGAATTTATTGATACCAGTATTTTAGTGGTCATGATTCTGCTAAGTTTAAAAATATACGTATAATAATGGTATGTATGTATTCTCAATGATGTGCCTGTATTCTCCGAAGGGTTAGGCAGAAAGCGGTAAAAAAAAATATATATTTAAAATAATTTACTTAATTCCTAGTAATATTTTGTACCTAATTATTTGATGTTAATTTCTGGCACATAAAAAATATTAATACTCCTTATCATTATATCAACGAAACCAATAACCTATTTTTCCATTAACACCTTACCAAGTACCGTTACCAAAAAAAAATACCAACAGCTTAATTAAAGTAAATTAATTTGCTGTCTCTACTTCATTCCCTGCAATCTATCAAAACCGACGGCTCGTAGTTCAAACTGTATGTAGTATGTAAATTAGACAGGCTGACCCCGTTGGCTGCGTGCTACACCTGCCACAGAGTTCCGGGTTCGATCCGGGTGTAAATACATTAGTACATACCTTTTATAAAAATATTTACTCAGTTACTCATAAAAAGGTTGACATGTTAATCGCTTGATAAGGCTTACTTGACATCGTTATTTTTCTTTAATTAATACTCGACAGGAATTATTAATTTTTTAAACTTAACTTTATGATTCAGTAAGTACTTACAGCTACTAGTTTACATGCTTCTCGTGAATGCCTTCACAATACAGTACAAGTACTAAAGTTCTTGTCTGCAGTTCAGCTGTTTCACATGCTCTCATATTTAAATCAAGGAGCAAAATTCCTTCATTTAAATATTCTTAGGATGAGACTTTCAGCTTCTCAATACCTAACGTTTGTTGTTATAGCAACTGCAAGTGTGGTAACCGAGATGCATTTTCAAATAAAACAGAAGTGCAATTGTTGTTAGACTCAATATTCAGGGTAATAAATTATTATACTACTCGTATTTAGAGCTTGTTAGCGCGGAACCTATTAAAGACACATTTTTGAACCAAACTAGCTTCTTTTCAACTGAATATAAACTTCTTAATGTTATGTTAAACTATCTGTATTTTTTAAAATCGACTAAACTGACTTATCGATCATTGATACCGATTATATGGCAACACCAAACGCTGACGTTTGGAAAGTTTAAAGTAGTCTACGCTCAGGGACTCGGGTCAGTTTAGTTTGGAACGAGTTAGGAGTCGGACGAACCGATATATTTGTGTGTCTATCCCTATTATAGTTTATATGCGATAGTTATGTAAGTGTGGTGTGATTTATGATCTGATTATATAAAAATAAATATAATTATTACCTACTCAAGGAATTTTATTACATTACTTACCCACAGCCTCGATATCACCATTGCTGACTAGCTAATATTTACAGTACAGCACGAGCAATCACGCACCAGAAAATAAGACTAGAAAATTCCAAAATCATCAGTCTGCCCCCGCGAATAGGCTGTATAATGTTTTAGAACATATGAAGACGCTGCTGGCAATCCGTAGGACATGTATTCAGATAGGTATCAGTGACCAAAAAATAAACGATTTTCCAGTTTTTCTACTTTTCGTGCTCGCGTGAAGATCAGTCTGATTATACAAATCATAGATGCTTTTGAACTTACACGTGTATAATTAACAACATAATATATCATTATGTATATAATGAGACCTTTCTCTTCACAAAAGCTTCATCAAAGTACATGTAGTTGGTAATGAAGCGATACAATCCAGTGGCCGGCAACCACGTGCAACAAAGACATTAGCTGACATTACTGCGTCACCTCACGTCAGGTACAATCGCACACAAAACTGTAATCCTTACTATTAATAATAATACGAGTTGCTATTAAAAATAATAAATCACCAACGACATCCGCCGACGTGGCGTCGCAAGAAATCTAATTAATTTATTAAAATGAAACATGTATATTCATTTTGAAATTATATTGTATGACAAATTGATGGCTATGTTAATATGTGCTGGTTTCCGACGCTTTATCGCCTGTGATTTGCAAGCGAATAATCTGATTTTGGTGTCAAAGGATTAGTTATTCGAATTATGATATTTTATTGGTTGAATAGAATATTTTAGTTATCGAACAGAAGGTTGATATTCAGTTAAACTTAAGATTCGTCAGCTTTTCAGAAATACTGGCCCTTAAGTGCCAAAATTACCAAAATTATGAGCGTACAAGACAATAACATGATTCTTGAGTTTGTTTAATAATTTACATATTAGATGACTTTGATGATCGATAATTGCTATTCACGACCATTCCTTTTTGGTTTCAAATTCTTATCAAATGGCAATATATCTATAAAATCTACATTAGATAAAAATTTAATAGTGTCCATTCATGATTAAAAATAATAACGTTTAAAAATTTGAGACGTTGAAAATTATCAACTACATTTGATAAATTTTTATTATTTTTAATATCTGCTGGGCCTGAATGTAGTACATTTAATATAGCTAATAAAAACTGAATAAAAAAAAAACTCGAACCGAATTTGGCTTCCACGTTTCAAAAGAGCATTCCAAAACACATTGAAGCTACGTTACGTTAAAACGTGAAACATAAATAATCTATGTATAATTAACTTCAGTGTACGCAGTGTTTCAACATCTTATTAATTCAATATCTGGCGAGATGTATCATAAGTCTGCGCTCGTAGCTCTAGGGTGGAAGATGCGATCATCGGACAGAAGTATCTTTGATATATTATTTTGTTTGATTTATTTTTCCTTTAAGATCTTTTGAAGATATTACAAGCCTAGGACAGTATAACAGAAGAAAAATATTGTATATTATATGTCTATGTCATTACGGAAGTCAGTACTTCAAAAAGTCTGATAACCAGTTTTACCTTAGCGTATTAGTTTCTTCCAGTAATTGGATAGTGGAGATCAGAAGACAGTCGCTTCGTATAAGATATTGATTTTCGGCTGCATCAGGTCAGACTGGGACCCGACTCCATCATAGTTGGGAAAAAGGCTAGACTAATGATGAATTTTGCTAGCTGAATATGATAAATAATTTTAAAATTATGATGTTAGTGTGTAAATAATTGGATGCTAATTAGAAATTATAGTATTTGAAACTGTCGCTGGTTGATAAATTGGCGAATATTGTTTTATAATTTTTTTAGAGACGTGGAATATTTAAAATATAGTCTATTAAATTTGGCATTGTATAATGTTTTTTTCATAAATCTATATTGTTTGCACGAACACTTAAATTATGACCTGCTTTTTAACTATAATATGAATTTATGGCTTTTTGTTTATACAACCATAGTTTTGGCAATAAAATGAGTGAAACAAAGACATATTAATATACTCGTTTACGACACTAATGATTATAATAATGCGAGAATTATACTTTAAATATGTTTTATTATTTCAATGTGCTTCTTGGCATATATATTTCGAAATCAGCAGGAAACTATAAACTTTTATTATTCAAAAGTATACATAAATACATACTAACATTGTTTTTGTAACCAGCATTAGTTATAAATGAAATTAATGGCGCTATTTAAATTTTATATAATGAATTTTATGTTTATTATGTTTAGCGTCTGTAACGGTGTTTAGTATGTTATTAATATTAATATTTTAATTTTTACTAGCTAACTAGAATTTTAACGAGATTTTTTTAGAAACGCCTTTAATTATTTCAGCGATACTCATCTATGCGCATGGTGAACAGTGAGAAAAACTATGTCACTAAAGTATTAAACAGAGACATCCGTAAAGAGTTTTAACTCAAATAAAAAATCAATTTGCCAGATAAATAAACAACAACAACCCAACCTGACTGCATAATAAATTACAAACTAAAAATCATTTCACACGATCATAATGTAACATTTAAAGATAATGCCGAGTCCGTACGGCTAACAAATGGTGCGTCCACCATGCACATTGGTCATAATATTTCAACGCTAGTAAATGCAGCACAGTTCGTGATGTATGGCGACAGACAGACAGATAAATTGCTTATAATTTATTGTAGTGGAAGCCGCAACAGTCCTAATTACGTACGACGTTTGAGTCATGCGTTCAGAAAAATATCGTTTATTAGTTTTGCTGTTGCATCATGTGAGTGGGATGTGGTTGTTTCTTTTTGCAGTTAGTCTTCTCCATTCGTATTAACTTCTTCTTTTTATAGCCTATTGTTAAAATTTACTTTGCTCAGAAGATTTCTAGTCATGCCATTATTTAGCACACGTGTTGTTCCTGCAATATTATTGGGTACCTAGATACTGACTGCCTTCTGTTGGTAATTACATAATTGACCGCTTAGCGGACTAACGTTTTTTAAAAACATGTTCTTTGTTTTCGGTGATCTGTTTGATATTTGTTTTGTTGCTCTGTCATTTGGAAATGAAATTGTTTGTATTGAAACGATCAAATGCTTTGTTTCTCCATTTGTTTAAATTCCTCCTACTTTCGGATGTTTGTAAACGTGTAGGTATTGTTATGTGTAGAGGAATAAATTACTAAATACATACATTTTCACTATCGCAATGCTTGATGATTGAAGATATTTTTCGGGAAATTTAGTTTGTTTTGCTGGATTTCCGTCAGCATACTGCGACCACAATTGGTTACAACTAGTTGAAATGTCAAGCGATACAAAGGTAAATTCGCGTTAAATTCCAGTAAAATATCTTTAATTAACACATTATGTCTATATCTATCGCCTGAAAACTGACTTGAGGGTAAGCGTCGTACGTCGTGACGTCGTAATCCAGCAGTTCGCAGAGAAGAATCTATAAGTATAGGATAATATTTGTTTTTCTATAAAAATCCAGCGTTACTTTTACACTGATCCAGAAATCGAATGCAGGATTTCGACTTTCCCAGCTACACTTGCTGCCACTAAAAGAACCGAGGACAATGACAAATGTGTGAAATGAAAAATCGATTCAAATTTTTCTTCTCTCTTATGAACATTAATTATTCATAACTTCTTTTTTGTATGTCAGTCTGAATGAATAATTTCATAAATTACAATTTCTTCAAGTCATTAAAAAACATCTTTGATTTTTTTTTCACCCTTTGTTTATCGAGTAGACTCATTGTTGAAAATCGGGAACAAAGGCATTTGTTTTATATATGCTATATGCATTTACAGTGTCATTTTTGGAATTTGAAGAAAGTTTGAAATATTATATCATTTTACAGTACGGGGAATCAGAAATCAAAGTCGAAAGTTTCAAATTAAATATTTACGTATATTTTTTTTCGCTTTATGCCCTTTATAACAACAAATTTTTATTTCAACAGTTATCAGTTGCAAGTATTACAGTGTCCATTATTTTATTCATTATGTTGTACACGCATTCCGCTTTCACACTAAATTATTTGTGTCATAATTAAACATTCTGACAGTGTACTATGTAAACATTAATTTATAGTTACACATAAAAATATAACGTGCCAGTTTTGCAAGCATTAGAATGTAAATTTTAAAAGTAAAGTGTGTTTCGTGAGTTTCATCTAAGATCTTATCATTTTGAAAACTGAAAGTAGCAATTATATAAATAAAATGAGAAATAGTTGCGGTAACATTTTATCTGTAAGAATGTATTCGGACTACCATGCGTCTACGAGAACCTTCAGTCATAACGCACATTAAATTACAAAGATATGTGATAGATCAATGTATCGCCAAATTATTAAACATTTTCCATTTAAAAAAAATATAAACACAATTAACAACCCTCACTAATTAATTGCAACAACTTATACTAAACAAAATCAATTTAGATTACAATCTATAGATTTGGTACATAAAAATTTCGTTAGTCTAACTAGAAATTAAAATCCGCGCACGCGGTTACGACAAAGCGTTCAGTGCACTAATTATAATGATTACGAGTTAGAGATCACAGCTGTCGCGACCCCCGGAGTCGGGGGCTTACACTTCCGTCGATGATATGAGCCGACTAGAAACCCGAAGAACACTAAATTATATATACACATACTTCGGTTCCGAATGTCCTTTTGGCATGGGCGTTAGCGGTCGGCGCCCCCCTTCTTGTGTCCGTGGAGCGCCGATGGTCCTCAAGGGTGCAGGGGCCGCGGCCCAAACAGTGGGTACGGCGGGAAGTAGGCCGCCAGCGAGGGATGAGGCGGCAGCGGGAACGGCAGCGGCGGCGATGACACCAGGTGTGACGGCTTGCTGTACGGGTGGAACCGAGGAGTCAGCGGCGACAGCGGAGGCGTCGGGTATGTGCGTTGCAGCAAGGGATGCGTCGCACTTAGCATGGACAGGCTCGGGCTTGACTCGCCACTTGCAGTGTGCGATCTCAGGTGCTGCAGCAATTCCTCTGAAGTTGCGAACCGCTTGCCGCAGTACGCAGAGTCTCCTGCCATCCAACTGCACACATATGGTAGTTGTGAAGCCGCTGCTAAAGCGGCTAACTGCGCGTGAGCATACGCAGCCGCAGCGGGGTGATTAGTAGGTAACTGAAAGGGACTTTTAGCGTGATCGCATTGAGCACACCCCGCCGGACACACGGCAGATTTGAGCAAATGTGAGCTTAACGAGCAACCAGTGCAGTATGGATCTCTGCAAATGCCTAGATCACTTCCAGGCGCCTTCATTCTGGCATACGCGAGATACGGATTCAACCCATTTTTTAAAGCGTGATGCTGTGCCGCCATTAAGCTACTAGTCATTAGGTCCATTGGTAAAGGAAATCCACTATGATGCAGACCCCCGAGGAAGGCGGAAGATGAAACAGGTACACTGGGCTTGAAGCTCGAATGTTCTTTGGTGTCTACGTTGGACGATAAAGAGGTGGGCGTGTACGGTAACTTGGATGCAGATGAGCTGCTGATCGTTTCTGAGTTAGACTTTGCTGGGATGGGCGAGCCATGGAGAGGGCTAGACCTCTCATCTGACTTCTCTGACGGTGTTTTCCGGTGAGCAGGTGGAGGAGTCCTTTGTGACGAGGAGCTCTGATTACTGGAGCAGCGTGCTTGCACCGGTGTGGTGGACGCGCTGCCTTTCGAAGACAATGGCGTCTTCGATGAAGCGTTAACGGACCCTCTGTCGTCAGGTGTTCTAGTCTTTTCTCTCGCTGTTAGGCACGATTCGTAAGGCTTAAAGCTGGGTTTGTTGTCAGGTATGTGCGATTTCTCATCGTACTTCTTGCTAGCTTTTTCGGCGGCGGAGATCAGCTTGGGGTTGGGCGAGTCCGCGCCGATAGCGCTGCAGGTTTGCGCTAACAGCGCCAGCGGGCTCTTTTTCGCGTCGAGCTGCAACAAAGAGAGGCAGTTTATGAAATGAAACGTCGGGTCGAGGTTGCGAGTGACGGGCATACAAAGGGACCGCGGGGGTGCGGGGTGGGGGAGGCGGGCGTCCAATCACGCGGCCGACGCGCCATTATCCGCGCGTCTGGCAGCCGTCGGCTCCGCTTGACATTTCACTCGGCTCCCGCATGATGTAATCTCGCAGTGAAAAGGGCAATTTGTGCCGCTGAATTTGCGGCACGCCTGAACTTGTGGCGTGTTGTCACGTCTATTGCCGCCGCTCAACCGTCGCAATGTGTTGGGAATATGTTTTCTGTTTTACGCTCCTTTGTCAAAGTTTATTTTAGCGACGATATGAATCTTATTAGAGTCTAGTTCGAAATGCTAATTGCTTGTTTGTAAGCACTTGAAAGATGATTGTTGTTTTAATGTGGTAATTATGACGACTTTGAAATGAACAGGCGACGACGCTTAAGAAATAATTTTGAACACAATGAAAATTTAATAGAATTCGTCTGAAATGCAAAGCATTGCATTTAAATGTTTTAACTATTTGTATGGTAATAATTAACGACATAAATACAAAAACAAAGAAACTACTAATTAACCTTGGATAGCATGAAAGTTTTACTGACAATAATTTACAAGTAGAACAGAAACAATTATTTGTAAAAATCTTTATTAATATAGGAGAAACTTTACTAAAAGTTTATAAAATTGTTAAAATTTCTTTTGCTGATATTTTTAGGTTAAGTTTTTATTGGTGTATTTATTTTCAGTAAGGTTACTTCGGGAGTTATATTTAATGAATTGGAGCGACGGCATTCTATTCCCGATTTTTAGTTATTATATTCATTGGCAGTTGTTCTAATGTTCTTAATACTTTTCCATTTCAAGCTAAACATTTTATGAATTAGATTATTTAGAGCGAAGCCTATATTAAGAGTATGATTTATATTTTCTTCAGCATTAAATTTCCGTTTCACATCTGTTCTCAAATTATTTATTGTTATTTTTATAGTCCATTGTCGTAAAGCAACAGTTTACGTTCTAGTGATGTCTTTTCACAGAATGATTGTTCAGTTTAGCAAACTTTACGGGATTTTGTTTCATCATCTTCTGAAGTTATGGTTGCGTAAAAAGTTTATTCATTTTTCTTTAGTGACTGGTGTTCTTTTACGTTGTCGTTCTTTAGTTTTATTATAATAACTTTGTTTTGCTTTTCCTTTTATTATTATTTCATTTATTTGTATGAATATTTAAGTAGGTTGATGCTTGTTATATTTGTAAGCTATGTAGTTTGCATTTGTAAGACTGGAGTTCCTTTATTAAGCTTTGCCCGATTGTAAATAAATGGTTATTTCTTTCGAGTTAAAAAAATTATCAAATGATCCTGTTCAATTAGGTTTCCTCAAAAATATCTTGTTGTAAACCAAAAATATTCAGTTTAATATTTTACAACATTCCCTTTTACTACAATCGTCAGTCTCCCCCAACGCTAATGGAAAGTAAATTATACCTAACGTAAACGCGAGGATAAGAAAACACGAGTTTGTCATCATCAATCAAACTTACCGTTGTCGGAAGCGGCGACAGGTAATCCGGTCGCAAATACTGATTGCTTGACGTGAGCATGTTGCTCCACAGTCCGATATCCTTTTCCAGCTTAAAAAAATATAATCAATCCACAACACAGAACAATATCACTTCACAAAATCCAAGGCTTGGTGTCAGCACATGATACACAAGTCACTAGTCGCGGCGTGTGTAAGGGAGCGTGACGAAGCGTGCGGTTGCCGCGACGGACGGCACTGAACTGAGGTTCGCGGTGTGACGTGCCCCCCTCCTGACACCTTGTCACTAGTCGCCTCGCCATTTTTGCATTCTGTGTGCTCTGCGGGAGCTTTGGCGTCTTATCCCCACCGCTGTTTGACACCCCGTTTGTCAGCGGCTTCCTTCTCGCTCGCTCGCGAGAATTACTAAAAGCGCTTTCCGCGAACTCGACGTTTTGATGAAAGGATTATATAAAATATGCATCGCGCAGTCAAAGGAGTGGATGCGACGACTGAGATGCATAGCATGGGAAATTGAATAGCTGCGAAGCTGGTAAACGGCGGCTTAGTAATAATTTAGTTTTAGTGTCGTCTCGACGTGGGCGGACCTTTGTAGCTTAATGTGGGTCAAGAGATTTTTCTGAACGATTTTTTGTTGCGTTTTGTTATTTACTTTATGTATTATGACTATTTTATGTGATGTTTTCGTATTAATACTGGTATGATATTATACATGTGAATTTATGAGTCAACACTTTCTTTTGTAGAAAAATTCTCCTCATGTTAATTTTATAGCTCTGTTGGAGAGTTATTAAAGTTTCTAATACCGTTGCATAATCTCAGGTAAAACGTGAGTTTACTTTTTAACCCCAAAGTTTTATGGGTGGGGGACCACCCACTAGTTTTACGATTGTAAAAACGCATTCTCATTGTTTAGTTTTCATAAACAAATGGCTTAGTCATCGCAATTTCTATAATCTTTCCAAATCTTTTGTAGTTTAACAGTGGGTACTAAAACGATACTTTTACTAGATTCTGACAATAGTTTGTTAATTCTGAAGCTTATCTTCATATTATGAACAAAGTTTAGTGTTTTAAGTACTTCATTGCGAGGTTTTTAGAAAAGAGGATTACTCTGTAGTAAAGAATGAATGAATAAAAAAGAAGTTGTTGCTAGAAGTTTTACAATTGACGTTTCTGACTAAAAAATTATTCGCAGAAAAAAAATAACATTTATTTATTTACCATGTTTATCATCAAGTGCATCAAAACAAGTGAATCGTAAATTCTATTAGAACATCAAGATATTGTTTGATTTTAGTCTCGATATTTTTTTCTTTTTATTTTTCTTTAAATGTTCTTGTATGTATATATAACTATTAGAGACATAGGTACATCGATCATACTTGATTACTATAGCTATAAAATTGTAACTTTTTAACCTTATATTTATACGTAAGTGAACTTTGTTCTTTTGGATAAATAAAGAATCATAAACCCAAAAAATATAGGTATAACCACAGAATACCAAACAACATTGATTACAAAATAAACTAACAACAAGTAAACCGAACCTCCCACACAAAACACATTGTCATCACATATTTCCGTGACATGTCATGACAGCCGTGACAGGATCAATGATACCGACCTCTAACGATAGCGCCCGACACTGCCCGACTGCGCCCGAGCGTGACGTGATGGTACCCATTATCTCATGATTTGACGTGTCACGATCGAGCTACCTAATGGCTTTTATTAGATACACTATTCCTTTTTTGAGTTTTTGAGTATCGAGTTTTTGAGTTTCGTTTTTATGTTCAAGTCGGTAATCGTTTGGCAGTGTAGTGTTGCCGGATGAAACAAGGTTTGTTTGTTATTTATATGATCCTGGTGGACTAAATAGGGCTGGCAGTTTTTCTGCAGAACATAGACAAACGAATCTCTATTCCGTCAACATTCCTTGCTACCTCAAAAATAATTTTCCAAAGAAATACGGCGTAACAAAATTCGTTTTATGTTTACCAAGAAACTATTCAAGAGAAGAAGCTAGAATCAGTTCAGACAATTATAACAAGACAAGACATTGTCCTAGTTGTGTCTTAGTCTAAACGTAGCTTTAGTTGCAGCAAAGGAACATCAAACCGCTTGCATTAAAACGTTAACATAACACTTTGAATGCATTACACAATCTGGGCGTTAATCTGGGCCGAAGATTAGTTTTGGCATCGCTGCGTTTGAGCAGACTTGAGCCAGCCCCGAGACTCGAGCTCAGCTAATCCCCAAGACTGGAGCCAGATAAGAACGATAACATAACTAGAATTTGCATACGTTTGTTTTAACGAGGTTTCTGAGGGTTTTGGTATGTAGAACAGTTGACGCAAGAGTGGAGAAAAATGTGTTTTCTAAGGTAACTAAATAAAAACACCACAAGAACAAGACACTGAACTGTGAAAAGGGAAACATTCAATACAGTATGACATTGCTATTATAAAAACGGATTAAGATGACGGCTTAAATATTTCACAGTGGTATCACAATAATAATAAAATAAAAATAATTATTAAAGCTTTTATTTAAATGTAAAGAACTTAACGTGACAAAACTAATAAAAGAGTTGTATAATAAAATGGGCTACTTGTTAACCAATAACTTGCCAGTAGAACGCTATTGACATTGCCAATTGAAGAATCATAAAGAAACAACCGCTGACAGACTTCAAACAAACAAATATCTGCTATTGTGTGGTATTTGATAAATAAGCAAATACAGCGCTGTATATGTCACCGCGTCCGACAAGCACTTAGTGGCCGAGTTGCTTCAAGCGCTGGAAGATAGACTTCGAAGAACTGAGAGAAGAATGTTTGAAATTGGAAGTAATTTCATATTGCGGAAAAATATTTTATCCATTGTTTAGTGTTGGTGTTGTAGCCGCTTGAAGAAAAAGCTGCATCTTTTTTATGGTTTTATGTATCTACTTTTATTATATTTATAACATAGCTAAAGTATGCTAGCCAGAAATTTAGAAATTTAACAAGAATAATGCATGTTTGGCACAAATAAGGCTTTATTTAGAAGTAGCTGAATCTATTATGAATCTATTAAGGACGATGATAAAAGGCACATCTAGATGGTTAAAGTGGCTTTCTGGGAGTCTTGGGCACTGTTGAATGGGGGTAAACACAGACATAGGGCTGGATGCCCATTTGTCAGAAGAAATAAGGACATACTGGTAACCTAGGTGCGAAAAGTGGAGAAAAGGTCTTAGCGGTGCACCTTGGGGTATCCCAACATTGTTGAATTAACAGCTCTTCTTATAATGATGAAAAGATAGCTCAATTTTTATTTATATACAATAGGTCAGCAATACTACTTCAATTAAAATGTTGAGATGATGACTGTAGCATTTCATTTTCACCTTTAAATATCTTTTAAATGGTTTTGCCAATTCTGTCCGTTATCAAGTCTATTTCAGTAACAGATCTGAAAGCGACCGTGTGACTTCCGTCGACGCAAGTGCATCGCATGAACAAGATGTTTGGCTTTGCGCTGTCTATGTATATGGAAGCGTAAAGCGTACGTATTTATTTGTTGTACTCGATTCTTGTATGTAATAAAGAGGAATGAGAATATGGGAAGAAATCTTACATTTTCTTTTTTTCTTTGGTGGAAATGATAAAAATCTTTATATAGGGTAGGTTTTTGAGGTGAGGCAGTAAATGCAAGTACATTTACCGTTGTAGTTTAAGGATAACGCTCTTAGGAGACTGTCCTTAACTTTTGGAGATATTTTGACCTATATTTTGAGCAACATAATATTTTTTTGCGATTTCAATATTTCTGTTAAGAGCAGGTGTCCTTACTGCTCAGTTTCAATAATACGCTCTGTATATGCCTTGATGAGTGTTGAATCCTAGTTTACATTGTATTTTGATTATTACTATAAATTAAGGAAGAAAAGAAGTAAGCGATCGTTACACGGCGTAGCCTTTTAATAATAAGAAAGAATATATTTTTTGGAAAATCTTCTCTTGCCTGTTTGTGTAGATTTAACAAATTCAACAAATTCTTTTTAAAAATCTCTTGTCTCTTTCGTCGAAACATAGACTGGCAAAGTTATGTATTTTTTACATTATAATGTTAACTTTCCCTCACAAATCAAACCTAGGCACCAGTAACACACACATCTATCCCCAAAGACATACAATATTTGCACAGCACTGGAATGATGGATTGCCGTGATTTATACGGAGCCATCAGCCGGCCCCTATTTATGCACTTATTGTTGAGGAAAGCGATCATAATTCATAATGGGTGAGGACCAAATGAGAGCAGACAGCGAATTGTTCTTGCAGACAATCTACGTGTGATTCTTTTCCATAATTTGCAGATATTTTGATATGTTTAAACATTGTTATTTGCAGAATAGGAGTTCTTTTTCGTTAATTCTTTGTTATTATAAAATACACGGCTGTCTATAGCTAAAACTATAACTACTGGAACTGGGCTTTCATAAGTTGATATTGTTAATACACATACAGAATATCAAATAACAAGTGACATTATTAGTCGTTAAAAATTATATTGTTTCCCAAAAAAAGATATCTTGAATAGAAGTAAATCGTTTACGTCCTGTTTTTGTTCTTCTTTATAATTCTCTTAATCGCTATCCACTCTCAACTTGACCCAACCCAATAAGACTGCCGAAGCTCATTAGCCGACAGATAATCAATCATAAAGAATTACCGGCTGACGCGACGGCAGCCGATCGCCCGTCACTGGCTTCACTGCCGCCCTTGTTACGTAAGTAGCGTGAATCGTGTTGTAAGTTCTGACATCAGAGGCTATGGTGAGGTGTAGTGGAGCAATGTACTGGGCAAATGTAATTTTTTTTTTTAAAACTTTGCCCCACACTTGTATTTCTCCTGTCTCGTGGGTACAGTTTACAAACATACATGTCACATGCACACACCAGACCCGAAACAACTATCTGTAGATCATAAAAATATTTGTTCCGTGCGGGAAATCGAACCTGCGACACCTAGCGCTAATCACTTAGCCACTGCGCCAACCGTGTCGTCAAACTATGTGTATTACTGAAGAGTAGAAGACACAGCTGATGAATTAGAAGCAAAAGGGAAAGTACTTGATGTGAATCCGGTCACGGATAGCAAAATATAGCCAGCTCATGGAAAAAAGAAAGAAAGAGGAGACACAGATTATTTTTTAATCCTGGTGAAAGCTTTTATTCTAACATGATGATTGTGAGTTGGATGTAAAAGGCGGAGTATCGGTTGGTGTGATACAATTTGGGAAAAGTTCATATCTAATAGAAGAAAGCGATTGGCTAGCTTTAATATTCAGCTTTGACGGAGATACTCCTAAATGAATAAATTAAGTCAGTCATACGCCTGGTTATTTCTCCAATTAACCTGACATATCCATTTCCACATTAAACATCTTCCACATATCTTCTACCATTTTTATTTTTTTTCTTAACCCCAAAACATATTAATAAGACAATCTCAATCCGTATTAACACGTCGGAACATGTAACGAGCAATTAGGCCGGACACACACGGCCGACACGCGATATTAAACGCGACCCCACTTTGTAATGAAAGAAACAATTGCGTTATATTTGCGCAGAAATTGTGGATCTTGCGACTAACGCGTGCGTCAAATTGCTGTGTTTGGATGTTGTTAGGTGTCGTGATGGACGATAGCCGAAGATTTCTATGTGATAAAATATGAATTCACTCCGCCAAAATTATTATCATCTCAATATGACGTAAGAAAGTAAATATTATCATTCCTTTCAGATGAACGTTTCAGTTACTTATCCAACTTTTCCATTTTAAGTACTTTTAGGGACCGAAACGTAGGCACTAGAACTGCAAAAGTCAGCCAACCTTCATAAGTGCCTAAAAGTGTTTTTCTTAAAGAGCATAGTCAGAATACTGTAAGCTTAATAACATAAAATGAGTTTGAAATATACAACTGCAGCTGATTGGAAACATCAATACAAAATTGCTTATATGCAATGTACAGCAAATTATACTGAACTTTTATTTCTCTCGAATATTCTAAATTAAAAAGCAATAGCAATAGACATATTGTAGACATATCGTACACGTAATCCTTACCAAGCAAGTGGGCAGAATGTTTGTCCACGATATTCTAACATCGGGAGATATGAGCGAATGAAATGAAAACAGTATTCTGTCCCAAATTGGTATGTTTGTCATATTGTCTCGTTTGTAGTGACATTACGTTGTTATAACTTATTCACTCTGTATTGCTTGTTTTGCAGAATAGTGTTCAGAATTTATCGAGTATGATTATGAAGGTTGCTAAATAGAAATATTGTCATATTTTTTCTGCATTTTCGGTGACCTTTTTCTGTTCTTCTAATTCATATATACTCAGTCTTATAGACATAATATGGCAAATCTCAGTTCTAGTTTTACTTATTCTTCTTTCAAATAGTAGTTTTCGTTGTAGATAATTATTCTGTATACTTATGGAAAACGCATGTCCGTTTCAGATACATTGATCATGTATATCTCTCTCTAATTTAAGAGCTTAGCTCTTATCGGTGGAGCGATCGCCACTGCTCTCTATTTTCTGCATTCGCTTTGACCTCTTGATACGACTCTACCCCTACTTTCTCCTTTACTTGTTGTGCAAAGCTACGTCTAGGTCTTCACCTTCCTATATACTCTGTGAGAAATTAATTGAATAGAACTAAGAAAGATATAGGTGATCATCTATTACTCAATTCTTAAAATCTTCCTAAAACTAGATTTACAATGAAAACAGAAGGCGCTGTACCTATTCAAGGAACAATGGCAAGTATTATTGAAGTACAATAGAACAAAACTCCCAAAACCGCAGTAGTACATAACATTCTCTTGAACATTATACTCATTGAAAATGCATCAACAGAAAACACCATGACGTTAAAAAATTAAACAGTAGCAACCAATATTCCGATACACAAAAACTTTACAACAATGAATTTAAAAGGAAATAATGCGTTATTACATTGTCAGTCACAACAAAGGAAGTCAACAGAAGAAAACATGGTGCATTCAATGAAATATCGTAAATTAATACCTTTGCTTCGCTGACGTGACGTTGAAATGACCCCTTTGGTTGGTTTCGCTATATTTCGAACACGCCCGGCAATGCCTGCGGGGTGTTTTTTCGGTGAGAGTAATTCTGAAGTGTCTGTTTGATGTTTTAAATGGTTTTGAGTATGTACGTATAATATTGCTTTTGATGTATGTTGGTTTGGGTTACTTACGGGTACAACGAAAAGGCTTCTATAACTAGATATAGGATTACTATGTCCGGCATCAAGTCAGTCAGAAACAATTGTGTATTCAGTCTGTTCTGAGTTTAAAATAAGTAGTGGTCTTTTTATATATATTTATTTATTTCCTGTATCGACGTTTTTCCTGACAATTTAGAGTTAAAAACAAAAGTTACTTTAGCACCATTACTTTTATTTCAATTTGGATAAATTATTACAATATAATCTTCAACAAACAGACAGAAACTTATTCCTATACAAATATCGAATAGTAATCCATCATAGGTATTGAATGCGCGTAATATATTTTACGCAAACATATCATTTCATGGTTGGCTGGTCGCATGATTACAATGTTAATGATATGAGTCTTGTCCTGTGCCTTGTTAGAGTTGTTGGTGCAACATGAAGGGGAGTCAAGGCACTAGAGTTGATTACTGTAGTTATGTTAATAAGAAAGCAAGGAATTAAAAATGTTGATTTCCAATAATTGGTATTAAATTTGTACTATTTCATATTTTCATAGCACAAACACAGCAGTACGAATGCTTATTAACTAAAGAACATATTTTATCAGGTGAGCTTAATAACTTTTAACTAAAGGTTTTACTTTAGGCCAGCAAACTTTCGAATAATTAAAATCAAATTAAGCCGATTTGTAATATTGTTTTATCAGAAGTAGAGCTACACTCTTATTATTGTATTTTTTGGGTTTAAGTTAAATGTATCAAAAAATATAAGGACTGCAGGTAAATAAATACGGGTCTGATATTTTTCTTACGAAGAGCCCTGGGCGCCACTAAAACCGATTTATATCAGTTTATTCAAACAACTCACACGACATGACAGGTGTCAGACACAATATTCTTCAATTCTTTGGAATTGGTCCACGACGAAACGTTTATCCATTTGAATTTAGAACCGAATTAAAATTCAAAATTCACGCCATCTCATAAATTAAACATGAATTAAATCACTCAATTACCAAGTACCGACAGCTCCCCGACTATTTCCAAACGACGACATAGATGGATGGGGATCCCTTCAACGCGTCAATTGTCAAAAGGAAATGATCCAGTTTTTTACTTTCAAAACACTATACCTTTTCATATTTGCTGAACCTTATTAGACGTTAAATAAAAGTTATATTCGCTTGATGATATCAATGTTTTCTTCCACTAATTTGTATAAGAATAGCCCGGGGTGATTCATGAAAGCTCAGCCGACCGTGACGTTATTAAGTGCTATTGTGTTAAACTGAATTTAGCGACGAGCGTGTGATTGATCGGGTTAACGATGACAGCACAATGATTACATGCATGTGTGAATTTTGATAAAGGTTTTTTGTTTAGTATATCACGGTTAAGATCGCTGATGGGTTTAGCAGTAACAATGACTCAAAGATTTACCTTGAGATCACGTTTTATATTAATATGGTCGGTTCAATCAAATGGTACAATACGTGCCCCTGGTTTATCAGTTGTAACAGTACCCTCTTAAGTAAAATTAATTAATGATGTACTTTCATAGGTAGGTAAAACTACTGTTCGCTCATGACTGAATTAATTCTTATTTGATTAGAAGCAGGCTTATTGTAGCATTTATCGAGCAACATTTCATTCCACCCTGTAACCTGTTTCTGTCAAATAAATATATTTCAATTTTCAATAGATTACCCTGAAGACAAAAAGGTAACATTAAAAAAAAATGGTCGGTTACTTCACTTGCGTTTGGAATTCGGTTCTTTAAAACTGCGGCCGTGCTTACAATACCAGCGAGTTCTCCAGGTTATTAAAAATAATAAGTAAAAAACACCACATCTATCCTCTCTGAATGCCAACTTTTATTATCTCAATATCTTACTCGATTTAACGGATCGTAACAAAGAATTAAACACTAAAACAAACAGACATGAGTCTTCTTCATGACTTTACTCCCCTCGTGCTAAGGCATGATAACGGTAATCCTCCACGTTTGATCCTAGTCACGTATAGGGGTGCAATAGTAGGTATTTGTAATAAGTACTACTTATAACTTTCTTGAGTAAAAATTATGAGAAAGCTGTTAAAAAATAATTAGTAGATTGCAAAGCCAAACAGAGTTCAAGAATCAATGTTTGTTTTAAAAAAATAATTGTATCATTCTACTTCCTATCCTACTAATATAATAAATGTGAAAGTTTGTGAGGATGGATGGATGGATCTTTGTTACACTTTCACGCAAAAACTACTGAAAGGATCTGCATGAAATTTGGCACAGAGATAGATTATAGACTGGAATAGCACATAGGCTATTTTTTATCCCGGAAAAATGTACGGGTTTGTAAACCACGACGGCGAAGCCGCGAGCGGAAGCTAGTAATTATATAAATTAGAAGAATAGTTAAATAGTCTCATTGCTTAATGTTTATGTTTAAATAATGGTATATCTCTAACAGGTATAATATATTTATAATCAGACTTAGCATAAATTAAAGATGCGACTTATCTTAGCTCTGAAAACATAGTATTATTTAGTTTTAAAACCTGCTTTTGAAACTGTCGAGTCTTTACTACTAAAAATTAATGGTTCACCTACGGCCATATATATTTTTAATAGCCTTCAGGTGAGCAATGAAAACGGCACGTTTTATAGGCGGTATCATTGCGGTGACTATCAAAACGGTACGTGACTGTTTGACTGGTCAGGTGTCAGTTTACTGGAGCCATCGGGAATAGGAGTCGATGGATGGTCCAGATTTTTTAGGGGTAAACAGAAAAAGGGTTATTTTTAAGGTGCTACGACGTGCGATGTAGTATGCGACTGTATTAGCGTCTACGTGCATTGCTACGCACGTAGCCACGCATCTACGCGTATCATCAGTGTCACATTGTCACATATAAGGTAATGATAGCCATAGTGGCCTAACTACTTCAATCAATTTCAACTGTAAGGAATAAACTCAGTATTGTAAAAAATGTAGTTAGGCCACTATGGTTCTCATGGCCTCATATTATTTACTGTTTTGTGAGATCTACGCATAGGACTTTCATCAATGCACGTAAACGCGTAACTGCTAAATGTATTAATAAGAGGAAGAAAAAAAAATGGAATTATAAGAAAAAAGTTCGCCATAATTTTACAACAACAGATTTGTACATCGATTTTTGCAATTGGTGTAATACATATGTAAAACAGTATACGTTTTTCTCCCAGATTAGCATGAACACAATAAAAAGTGAATATGCAAATTAATAGCGTTGGTAAATGAATTGGATATAAAATGAACTTAATAATGTGGGACCGATGCATGTGTTGCAAAAGTAATTTCCTCTAGTCGACCTTCGAGTAATGTGCAATTTACTTGGAAAGGTAATATTGGCATTTAACTTTATTATGGTTTTTTAATTATTTATATTCTAGAACCTCAAGGGTGTGGATATTGCTTATTACGCATTACCACCGTTCATCACGCTGAAGAAGAAGAAACAATGCATATAATTCATGTACCGCAAATCCGCAAATCCGTCCGCGCTGAATTCGGACGCTCGAATTCTGTTTATGAAAATACATGTTTCCAAAATTTTCCCATAAAGGTTCCCTTGAGAGTTATTTTTCAAAAAAACTCATACGTATGTATATTATATTTCAAAATTATTAACGTAAATATTGATTTATCTCTAACTTCTAAATCATTGGGCTTTAAACAACCTTCCAACCCCCATTTCACTTGCTTAGGAGTGGATTTTCATAAAATCCTTTTTAGTGGAACGCTTATGTCTTATAAGCATTGTATTCACTGCTAGTTTTTGTGCTTCTCTGTTAAATTATTCTGTGCTTTCCGTTGAATTTGTGAACATAGCTCATTTTAACTGTTTTTTTTTTAACCTGTATCTTTAACATAATTCTATGGCGTTATCTAACATTTTGATTTATTGTTAAGTTCTCTGATAGTGCTGTGCACATCGGTAAGTGACGAATTCACTATGCCTAAAACTAAATGTGATTTGTTTGTGTATGTTTTAGTGAGTAAGTCGTTGAAGTGCCTTATTAATCAATAAATAAGGAAGTAATCTGTCAAATTTCACGTTATAAGGTAGTGAGTGAGTGAGTAATAAATTCAATTTTATGTGTATAGATATTAGATATATTATATTGTAGAATAGACTAATATCGTAATGACTAAAAATAATATTAGGTAGATATACTACGAAAACATGATTTCCCTTAGGGATACGACGCCAGTTTGCAGTTGCAATGTACACCAGCAATACATCATTTCATGGATGAAGGAATTGATGTGGCACTTACAGAAGCTCGTGTTCAATTTTGGTATTCAGTCGCATTTAGTTGGATTAGAAGCTGTACCAACATAGATGTGAGATTGGGTGTGTATCCGAATGAGATATAAAGTGTAAGATAATTGTGTGAACGTATCCGAACAGATTGGTTGAGTAAGAATGAATAGGAGACGTTACTCGCTAAGATATTTGTTCTATTTCAAGTAAAATCTGCTGTTCAAGGTGAATCCGCGTTACTTGCTAGGAAAAGCTTGCTTGATTTATAAGTTATGCCACTACTGCATAATTTCTTTAAGCTGTGCCCTACTGGGTCCATATCGAGACTAATCCCTTAAATGTACCACCTTTCTGTTTACATATGGAATGCCAATAAAGAATTTGAATTTGAATTTGAATTCTGTACAGGAAGGTCTGAATTGATAACCAGCCTACATCTTTGACATATAAAGTTCATGTGCGGTTCATTATTTTATCGGCACACGTGCGAAGGTTTCCAAATTTTGACAATAGTGTGTGTAAGCGGTTAGAAATTCAGAGTCATTTTTTTTGTTGAAAGTATATAGGTCGATATAGCTTTTTAAAACAATTGCCAATCAACATTTACCTATGTACAATATTTCATACATATCCATTGTTTTACTCTAAAACTAATTACTTATTCGCTATACCGAAAGCGCCCCAAGCCCCGAGGATAGGGGCGGTTTTCGGGGATCTCGAAGCAATTTCCGAGCCCGGGGCGCTTGTTACAAAATCACTGGATGTAACGAGTAGGAGGTTCGTCTGTCGCTTTGATGCCTATAATGCGATTTTGGGTTATTGCATTGACTTGTACGTGTAGATATGTGTATTTAAGCCTCTGGTTTTAAACAGTATTTTGTTTGAATTGTTCGTAGTTGATGAGGTTTGGTAGTGGGTAATATTGAGGTTTAGGTTTGATTTTAAGGTCACGAAAATGAACCTCTTAAATGCCGTAATATAATTTCCATTATGACTCCGTATGGCTATGTATCGCCATTGATCCGCAGTTTTTAATCGGACATTTTGCCATCAGTCTGTTAAAGGTAAACCGAGCAAAACGATATAATACTACCACCAATATATCAGATAGCGGTCTGGCCATTTTACAAATCTGTTGGTTTCGTTGAGGGATCATTATCGTAAAAATAATTATACACCGAATGTATTTATTAAACTTATTTCAAGCTCGTTTCCGGACCTACGTACTTAACCATGTAAATATTTGCAATCGTTTTTCTCGTCTGACTTTTACAACTCACTCTACAAACGATCAGTAAATTCTCTCCATTTTATTTGTATTTCTTTTATGCCCACATCTGCTCAGTAACAGTGAACAGTTCAACTAGAAAGCCATTGAAACCTCAATTTATTTACATTATTTATCTTCGAACATAACAACAAACATACTTAACATCACAAGTTAACCCGTTTAATTAAAAACCAGTCCAATACTTGGTTATCTGGGTAAGAAATTCATAAATCGTACATTTAATCGCTTCAGTAGCGTTAAACTTACCATTGTGTATGTACACGTCCAATTTGAATAAAAAATATATCTATTGTAACCCAAATGAGTATTATCGGGAACCGGTATTAAGACGAAAAACATACATGTTACTTGTTCACCAAACTCGATGTTAACCCTCGTAAGACGCGGGGTCTAACGCGTACATTCCCATTGTGAACGGTCGCCGCGACCCGAGTAATGATCTCACGTCCCGCGTGCGTGTCCCGATAAAGGGTTAAGTACACACTAACAACCTGACGTGAGTCACAAATCCACCATTATTATGTTATTGTGGGAGCCGTGTCGCACCGGCCGCCATTTACATACAATTTAACATGAAATGTGGGCAATAATTCATGGCGGCTGTTGCGTTATTATTTCTATTATAAAGTGTTCAACTTGACGTTTTTCGTGTTGCCGTCTGGCGTGTTACCTTTTTTTCACTGTAAATGCTTTTCGTTTATATGTTAACGGCCCGCCATTAAAGTCCAGTTTCGCTATCTCGCGAGCTTGAATAATGATCGCTGTTTTGCATGAAATTCATAACGTGCCTATTTTTTCTATTATACCAACTCGTATAGTTGAAATAACCCGTATAATTAATTCCGTGCGAGTGAGTTTAACGATATTCGAGCATTAAGACGCTCAAAACAAATTAATCAAGAATAATCGGCGATTAATTCGTACCATGCCGCGAAGTAATATACGCGTTTACTTTTTTATTGTTCAACGACAACAGAACAAAAATAAACCCTTTCAATAGATCGCCCGTCGACAAATCGACGTACAGCATTATCTACGCGTCGCTTAATTCGAATTCAAATGAAGGCATTCAGTGTTTAAAATATTAATCGATGCGAGAAGCTTATTGAATATTTTTACGACGATTTATGCCCAATTAGCAGCCGGTGCGTGAATTGAATTGTTTGTGCCCGAAATCTGAATAAATACCACAATATTTACGATAATGTCCGGCCGTTTGAATAGGCGGCACCGCGGGCTCGCCACGGGAGAGAAGCGACCCGAGTAGTTTATTATGCGGCGGCGAAGGGTTACCTCTTTGTATGACGTTTTCATGTTAATTTACGCGCTAGCTGACAAGGTGGTCTGTCCGACCTGCGGCGCGCATTACGATGCGGGATTTAAAAAATGATATTTTAGTGTTAAAGCTATCGTTGAATGCGATTCGCTTGGGTATTAAATATTTATTTACGAGACGTTGGGTTGGTACGATGGTTTTTACTACTTAGGTTGGTATGGCTAGTGTTGTGTTCAGTGATTATTTCCGAGCGGTTAAACTTTTCATAATAGCTCATTATTGCCGTTATTTAATTAGGAGTAACGTTTGTTCGGCTCAGTCGGTTTAATTAGTATGAAACAAGCGGGCTCCGTGATCAAAGCTTTGTAGACGCGATCGCGCGGATATAAATCGTTTTGTAGATGGTTAGTCAAGCGGTCGCGTTGCCTAAATATAGCTCGACTTACATTTGTATATGATATTCGTTGTCAGTTGATTATTTCATGAGATATAGTCGTTTTCAAACCAATATCTGCTACGTGCACACATTTTGACCATTATGTATAGTTTACTAACCAAATTTTCATTTAAAAAGACTGCTATGTGGATTTAAGCTCTATATGATGAAATGTGGTCGATAAAAAAATGTGCTATGTGCATCAGCCAGAATATTGTCAAATATGAACTGCTATGTGACAAAAAGTCGAAATCTCCAAAAAGTGCACATAGCAGATATTTTTTTGACAACGACGATATTCTATTTATTTTAAAGGTGATATTAAACTAGGTTTTATGTAGCATGTTGCAACTAATAGTGACCTTTATTTACTGCTTTTAAAATATCGACGTGATTTTCATAATCCTGCACTTTGCAGTCTTTCCAAATTACGTTGGGGGTCGATTACCAGAGCGAATGGCATTTTATTTCTATAAATACTGGGGGATACTGATATTTATGTGTGGTTAGACCAATGAACGAAAAGTTACTTGTATGAGAACCAACAAACCTAGGACATGACGCTTAATGTTTTCTCCAAAAGGCTCGGAGTAGTCTTCAAAATTCAACTCTATGTATTTAGTTTAGAATACATAGCTTCACGCCGGTATTTACGAAGGGTTGGACAGAAGTGTACCATTACATACCCGCATTCCTCCGATGTCGTTTAAAAGTCCCATGTAATAAGGGATAAGCGTACTGCCATCTATCGAGCACAGTTTCAAACTCGGAGCTGCTACAGAGTGAAAGAAAAACCTATTAACACTTTGTTCAACCCAGAAATCGAATCCAACACCTCACGTTTAGCAGTCGTGTAGTCACGACCTTTGAAATATCAGGGTGCTATAAAAAACTCATTCAAATTAAATAGGTGTCCAACAAACTCATTCAAATTAATAATTCATACATCAGAATTTCAACTCAATTAAAGTTGATACCTACCATAAATACTGCGCAACTAGTTAGTGGCCTAGCTCAAGCTGGAAACTGTTGGATAAGGGTTTAGACGTAATTTATCGTTGCGCTTAGAGATAAAAGGAGCTGGCAGATTTGTTTTGTATTTATATACTGATGCTTTATGAGCGACAGGTGCAAGGGATAGTGATGTGGTTGTATCGATGTCGGTGGGATAAAAATGTCGATAGATTTTAGGAATTACAAAATAATATTAAACCTGTAAACGTATGAATAGTGTTGTATGGTTGAAATATATTAATATTGTAATTTTAAGGTTCAGAAAATTGTGCTACAATTCAAACTTAAAGCTTTCGAAAGATAAATAAATGAAGCTTGATCTTTGTGGAGTTAAACACAAAATGTATACAATATATTGAAATGACTTCAACAGGGAATCTTAACATTAACACGCAATTTACTTTAAATAGGTATTTCCGTTCCATTCAGTTTTGTGCTTTAGATTATACTATTAAACTAAGTTCTCTTTTATTTTGTAAGAACATTACATGAAAGAATTAAGCACGAGTCTAATCCAAAAATTCATAACCATTTTATTTATGCAACCAAAAAAAAAATTGCCGAAATTGTCTTAATGTCGTTACATCCCTAGGCACTATTTCCACATGCCATAACTCAGGGCTGCCCCTTATTAATGCATCTGTATCAAAGCGCGATGACATATTTACTCGAATAACTCACAAAGCTAGGGTTATTCTCTGAACTCAAACTGTTGAGAACGGTCCAGTAAATCCGTACCAGTTTGGGATCATTTTAAGTGAAGTGAGTGATTCTATAAAGGAAAAGTTAACTGGATTAGTACTGTGAAGTTTGTAGCGGAAACTTGTCATATTAATGTCAATCGTTTTATCAATTCACTGTGCAGTACATGTTTGCTAAGAACACTAAAAATTTTGCAAATTGTACCTTAATATCTGCTTTTAGCATCCAGTTTCTTCTAGCCGTTTTCTTTAACACTATCTTACTTAATCCGTCAAGTACCGTGGTCGTAAAGTGATCACAATGGAAAATCTATTATTGGTTGGTCACCAGCGTCCGACTGTGAATTCATGAATTATTAGCATCTAACGCCACATCATCGATTTGTTCTACTCTAAAAGTATCGTCTGCTCCAATTGCTTATATGTCTACTTGGAGATCATCTTCCATTTTGCGATGCATTTCTAGTTTATCTATATCGCTGGTCCACCTAAATATTCTTACATTCCAAAAACTATATCCTTGTAGCCAAAGTATAATTATATTTCAGTTGATCATGACAGATTTAAGTTCCATCCTCTTTACTACTTTTTACGATTAAATGAAAGATAATTGTACTAATTATTGCAATTTATTGCGATTACTTACTTGATCACATTATTTATAAATTGAAATATCTTTGACTAGAATTTATTAGAGGTCTATCTAATTATATTGCTAAACTATACGATAAAATGTTTATTTTAACTATCTTAATGGAAATCTTACGGTCTTTTGCTAAACCAGGTTATATTTGTAATTAGAAGTTCCGACAAAACTCATCATATTTGTACATTTCATAAATATATCCTTAAATGTATATATAATTATAGAAATTGTTAAAAAAGTATGACTAATAATATTGGTGATTGGTGATACTTCGAAATAAAAGCGATTCAAGTTTGCTCGATAGTTACATTCACATTATACAAGACCAATTTCATTGAACAAAGCAAATTCAGACAAAATATAGAAAACACAAGAAAATTAACAAGAAAGCTATTTTGAAACTGTAGCGTATTCATCCAGCTATCTTATTTAAATAAAAGCTCCAGAATCTAGAACACTACATAATAACCTATTTCCATTCGAGCTAGGCTTATACTTGAACACAACATGACTGAACATAAAAAAAATAAAAACATAAAAAGTGTCATTACCATAAAAACTCAATTAGATTCAATGACAGCACAAAGTAGAAAAATTATTTCATAAAAGCTAAATTATATAGTGCAGACAATAATTTCCATAGAATTATAGGATCGTAATTATTGGGTATTGCATTGATACAATGTTTCTGAGGTATTGGTAGTTCGAAACACGATAATTTTGTAGTAATTTGTGGGTTTTGACTTGGCTTTGTTAATTTTATATCAGTTCTTAGTATTAAACTTTTGTTAGATTGGTATAGATTAGACAAAGGAATGTTTTTCAATAACATAGTAGATATGCATTTTTGTTTGATGTTCCTGCCAATGGTATTGGCTGAATTATTGGAAAAATTAAGGTTTACACACTAGAATTTTTATATATTTTGAAAAAGCCATAATCAAGAATGACACAGAAAATCACCAAAAATGCATACATTTCAGGTAGGCAGGTGAAATTAAACAATTAATTTACAGGATTAGGTATATTTTTAGCTGTAGTAACAAAAGACATACTCAACAAAAACTAATATAAATAATCTTTCAAAAAAAGAAAAATATGATTTATACATAATATATTATACCTATTTCAATCAAATTAACGTTCACATAACGAGCGAGTTGATATAGAGTATAGCCACGTATATGACGCAAATAGTCATATAGCATGCGAAATGTGCATTGAAAACTTTGCATAAATAGATTTATATCAGGTTATCCATTAGAGCAGACGATGATTTATGGTGGGTGAGCACGCTTGGTGTATCATAAAAGTGTTTGTTCTATTTTATTAGAGGAGACTAGTTTGATATGTGGGTTTACTCTTTTGTCGGTTCAAATTTTCGTATCGTGAGTTCGTGGCCAGCGCCATTTTTTGCAAACTAGTCTGTATTTTGAGAGCAGACTTTAAAAGCATTGAAGCTGCACATTGCAATTGAAACTAATTAATTTTAACTGCGACTGCAGGGACATTTTGTAATATATATTGAATAGAATCCGAAAAATATACAAGATGGCGTTTTTAAATAATGTTGTTAATAAAAAGTGAAGTACTGTAACTGATCAATATTGCAATTATTTTGTTTTATCACTAAAAAGGTTATAATAAAGAAAAACAATATATATCTACTAGCTTTAAGTTCATTACGGTTGTTTATTATTAATATATTTATACATAATGCAGTGCCTTCAGTTTTAATAGCTCTACGATAGTCATATAATATGATAATTATAGTAGTGGACTGGTCGATATTGAATAGTTACCTTCACTGGCAATTATGACTGGTATGTGAAGTATCAAAGACCTAGAGGATGTTTTAAATGATATAATTAAACGTAACATCACGCCTGCATCCTCGAAGGGTAAGGCAGATGTGTACAATTTTAATTTTGCGTTAGATAAGGTTTAAGTTGTGATCCCTTATGTGGCGGTAGCTCGAGTAACTGATCTTAACAAACAAACTCTATAATATACAAATTAAGATTAAATTGATTGATTGAAGAAGTGAATCTGGCTTTCTAATAAACCATCTTGCAAATTCTGAGAGCTATGTCGGATTTGCAAGTTGAAGTGGCAATAAGCAGGCCACATCGTTCGAAGAACGGACAACCGTTGGGGCAGAAAGGTTCTCGAGTGGCGACCACAAACTGGAAGACGCAGCATAGGAAGGCCTCCTCGTAGATGGACGGACAATATTGTGAAAGTCGCGGGCAACCGATGAATGCAAGTGGCGGAATGTCGTTCGATATGGTGGTCTAAGGGGGAGGCCTTCGTTCAGCAGTGGACGTCTTCTGGCTGATGACAATGATGATGAATAAACCATCATTACCCAGTAATAACTATATCATTCTTTATGAAATTCGTACAGCAACCACTAAACCACGAAGAAGAGTGATTATGGTTATTGATGAGCAGAACAAATAACTGAACACAGAAATACGAGATGTTGATGAAGCAGTCTTTTGAATTAAACATATTTGTTTATTTGCTTATACAACGATATATATGTTAGTAAACATGTTTATGATATGACTAGATTTTGTTAGTTGATTTTTCATCACTTAACATAACACAACAGCATCCCACCTGTATTCCACGAAGATTTAGGCAGAGGTGTACCATTGTACACCCACATTTCGGTGATGCCATTGTTGAGTACCATGTTTTGTCCCATTGGGGGCGAGCCTATTGCCATCTACCGGGCACAGTTCCAGACTCCGTGCTGCTACTGAGGATTTGCACACAAAAAAACCCAGTAACACTTTGCCAGACCCGGCAATCGAACCCTTTGTTGGATGGATGAGTATCGCGTAAGAGATGAAAAAGTTCGGAGTTTCAGTTGGATTTATAAATATGTATGACTAGATTCCGCGCGCGGCTTCGCCCGCGTGGTTTACGAACTCGTACATTTTTCCGGGATAAAAAGTAGCCTATATGCTATTAATTTCATTTCATTTCATTTCCTATATGCTATTCCAGACTATAATCTATCTTTGTGCCAAATTTCATTCAGATCCGTTCAACCGTTCTGGCGTGAAAGAGTAACAAAGATCCGTCCATCCATACATCCATCCTCACAAACTTTCACATTTATAATATTATAAAGCAGGATGATGTATCTTTAATACATGGATCGTTAAATTGTACGCAGAAACAGAAATTAGGGTGACATCTGACCAATTTTTATTTCACTCTCATATCACTGTCACACACGGGAAGCAGGCGACACACTTTATGGCTTCCTTACCAACTAACACTATAATTTCGAACCCCATGAACATACCATCGCAATTTATTAAAATAACGTCCCGTATAAATATCAATTATTTGTTCGAAAACATAAATTTGTTCGTTGGACATCGCGTGCATGTCAACTCCGTGTCATGAGGCAATCATTACCGCGTCACAAGGCGATGTCACACCGCCCACCGTAATGATACCAACGATACTCCCCGGTGACGTTAAACGTCATAATTGAAAAGTATTAAGGTGATTATAAAGAAACGGGAACGATATACAGTTGACGGTAATGACACTTTTCAAGACATGTGGGTCTTTAATCTATTTTATTTTAATAATGTCTTGTGAAATCGCTTGCTTGCTGGACTATGAATATGATAATAAATGTTTGCGGGTATTCTCGGAGCCTATTATGTCTTTCAACTTATTTTCACAATTTATGGGGCATTAAAACCAACGTGCACTTATCTGTTTTCGACATCAGCACGAACAATGTTCTATTTGAACAAATAAACTGCACAAACAAAGCGAGTATCGTTAAGAAACAATACATTTTAACTAAGGGAGCCTGACGTGTACTGCCATTCGCCGAAACCAAACATTGCCAGCGTATCAGCCGTATAGACACGATCCAATCAACCTTTACTTCACAGAAGCATGCCGCAGACGTCTCTCGATTCAATCGAAACTGCAACTGCATTTCCAGTTGGCAGTCCTTTGATACGTCCATCGCTTGTCTGTCCAAACGATTGTGCGACATGTCCAAACTAACTAGAAACCTCGTTTCATTACCATTCACCCCTTATACTTCCCCAACCAAAGGTTTACAACTAGCGAGGGAGCTCAACTTACGCCGGTCAAACGTCAGCCTCCTTTGAATACAGAATACACCATCATTTCAATTGTCAAGCCGTAACTCGTAAACAGGGGAGGTGATAAATTAATGCACTAGTACATTAGACGCCCGTGATAATAAAACACGCATTAAAATGTAATTGCTGACAACCGTCCCACCCTCATGGAAACTATCCTTTCTGCACCATTCATCGACGGTTTTATCAGAGACTCGCGCAACGATAGTCTGTATCACGCCGCAATGGTTTTGTAGTACATCGATGTAGTTGTGTAACGTTGAGGGTGAATGTTCATATTGCAGGGCACCTAACAGCAGAACCCACTCTGGAGGGTAATCGCGCACGAAAGCGTCTAGTAATAAAAGTGATCGTAAAATTGTAAGGTTACGAGCCGTGAGAGAGGAGAGTGCACTCGGATGGCACACTGATACGTTTTTCGGGTTCAGTCGTTACCACTTGAACTAGTGTAATTTATATGATTTATATCCTCGTGTTATTGATGGGTCGTATCGCCAGTTATGTTTATTGCTTTTTCTATGACTGTTACTGCGAGTATGTTGCTGTTAAATAAATTTAATCAAGTACGAATCGGCACTTAACTAAGAAGAAGAATTAACATAACAACTCTTTTTGTATAAATCATCATCGACTGATAAGTTAAAAAGAAGAGAATTTGATAAAAATATACTTAATACTTATGAAAATACATCATAATTACACTGACAAATTAAAAAAGTATAATTACACCTTATGTCTTTTTCAGCCGTTTTTTACAGCTTAGTACAACACAAAAACTACAGGAAGGCGATACTCCCGATGAGAGATCACGTCGAAAAACAAAACGTGGGTGATATTGTTCGCTTACTTGAATGGAGTGATTAAAATTAAAGCCAGTCATAAGTAACGACTTAGACGTCCAAAACTGTATTTGTGTTTAATATGGTCTGTTAGAATACCTAACAATTCTGAAAATATACATATATTTTTTTAATTGCATCTCAGTCTTCTAACACCTCTGTCACTCTGAATGTCAATCTGTTTTTGGCTTAACTGCCATACGCAACGGTTTTAGCTAGATGTAATTTACAAAGCTCACTCAAACTCTGTGCAGGTTGAAATCGACATGAAGAGAATGTCGATAACATGTTTTCATCAAAAGCTTGACATATCTTCCTATCTATTGCAAGCAATATTCTGTGAGATAGATCCCACGTACTACACTAACGAACTCACTGACGTTATAGACACAACAATTTATGACAAGTACGCAGTAGAAACTATCTATGATGATTTTGAAATAATCATGCCTGAATTAGAATATCTTTATGATCTTAGACATAACTTCAAAAGGATCAAAGAAAAACAATTGAAGCTGAATTCATCCAAAATTAAAACGCAATATTCTACTCTAAAACACCCTCCAAATTGTCTCAGTGTCGAGAAAAATTTGCTCCCGCCAATAGACTGCAAGATTAACTCCCTCGTATCAGACGGCAACGTTTCATGGGTTTTATCTCGCGCGGTAATTGGTCGTAAGATTCGGGCTTTACAGTCGACGGTGGCGTATTTCGTAGGAGCTTTTGTGCTCGCTTGTACGTGATTGCTACCGAAATGATTATTGAATGCCCCGATAAGGCTCGTTCCAGATTTATTGTTGTGAGTTTTGATCGTGTTTCAACTGGTGTTGGTGTGGTTTAGATTTGATAATACGGTTATGAATATGTGTATACAAGTGGTATATTCTTTAAAATAAAATTGTGTTTGTATCGTTTTCCCAAACGCAATTCACTTCGAACAAAAAAGCTGAAGGATTGGAGCTGTAAATGAACCGATTTCTTATGCATTAATTAAGATCGTTATTAAACCAATTTGACAACAAGTTCTGAAATTATTTATCCAATTAGGTACTTGGAATATAAATGTTTTAAAACAAGTCGTTTAGCCCAATTAACTTTCATAACCTTCACGAAATGACAAACAGCATATTTCACGTAAATGAACGCAAATGTCACAAAAATTAAAAATTATTACGAATATAATTTGTATAAATTACCTCAGTCGTTTTCATTTAAGAAATAAATTATATTCACACAAACCGTAAAGGGTAGTTTACGTATAACTTTAAAACTTTAAGTTTGAAAAGCGAAAATTATAAAATGGTTCTTCTCGAGTTTTCACTAAGCACGGTAATGAGGCGACCGGTACACTTGACCCCATCTCACCCTTTTAACTTCCCTGCTTTGTTCCGTTCCACGAAATAGGGAGGAGGGGAGAGAGGTCATTGAAACTGGTGGTTGTTGAAAATATTTTTAATTTATTACACCGCCGTGTATTTTTCGGCCATCTCTTGTGAAATATTGTCCATGAAGCTTTGTGAGCTGAATATGTTTTTACCGAGCGCAAAATGGCCAGTTGTACTTTTTAATGGTGAAAAATGTGGCCGATTACATAAACAACAAATAATTCTAATAAAAAATGCAGTTTATTTGTTTGATCTATAGGAAATTAAAGAAAAATATGTGAGAATTGAAATACTCGTTGTATACTTGTTGTAACAGCGAATATTGCGTTGTGTTCATTATAAAGTCACACACATAAATACATTATATCTATAGCCTTTGATTTATCGTTACGAGATATCGTAAGACTAATGGATTTCCTTGACGATAGTCTAACCTGTTGCCAATTCTACGTTTCTATTACGTCTTGAAAGCGCGCTGAGACCATTCCATATTTATTCATTCCTTGAAGCCGAAAAAATATCAAAACATGTCGCAATAACACTTTATCAAACAAATAATATCACAAAAAGGCCCATCTGTGAACACGTGTTGCTATTCAAACTAATACGCACAAACTGACCATTAACACGAACAAATTTAAAAAGATCTTTATACCGTCCTTTTCACGCAAACTCCCTTCCAAGCATAACGCGACGTCCCTAATGACGTGTGAAAGATTGATCGACCTAACCTTGAAGCGGCGGGCACAATTATTCTTTTATAATGTATTTTAACTAGACATTTTCGTGGGTGTACGATTTATGAACGTTCAACTTTGTTTTATGACGTTAAATTATAGTATGTTGATGGCAGTTGACAATGTAGGCGGACTCGATGGATAATCTGTTATTTACGATTATTCGCAATGTCGTTAAAATTTAAGAGTCTATTAATGTTTGTGATAAAGAAATCTTGTTGGTGTCGCGTTGCGTTTAATCGCGGTTGATGAGCGGTGATTAAGTGTCGTGAATTTTGTCAATTTAGATTATTTTGTTTGAACATGATTGTGAAATTTATTTTTCTTTAGTACATTTCTGTTTTGGGATGTTCCTAGGGCAATTTTTGTGGTAGATTTATATTTTTAGATATATGTATAATTATCCAGTTTTTGTTAAATGCAGCCTGATCATCACATTTTTGCTGAAGGTCCCTGACCATTATTGGAAAAGATATTAAATTAACAGATGAAAACAATGCATTGTTATTTTCAGAACCAGAAATATGTCTGTGTACAGTAATTGTATGTGAGTCTAAATGTCTCAATGTTAACTATGTAACTGTTCTACATATTTTTCTCGTACATTTCTTTGAAATAGAGAAATGTACGAAAAAGAGGAGGGGCTCGTAGTTACATAGCTGCGCAGATTAGCCAATCTGTGAGGTTAAGCAGCGCTTGCTGCGGTCAGTCCTTGGATGGGTGACTATTTTTCACACATCGAGATCCCTCCGTGCCTCGGAAAGCACGTTAAACAGTTGGTCCCGGGTGTCATATGAAGACCTATGACCGTCCTTACGGGTGTCAGCAGCCCAAAAAGTCTGACAACCAGTCTAACCTTAGAGTATCAGTATCTCCCAGTAATTGGGTGGCGGAGTTCAGATGGCAGTCGCTCCGCGTAAAATACTGATAGTCAGCCGCAACCGGTTAGACTGGAAGCCGACCCCAATGTAGTTGGGAAAAGGCTAGACATATGATGATTTCTTTGGAAAAGAGCACTGAGAAAAATTAAAATTGTGACATAGTTGTACACTCGAATGATCAAAACTTTAGCATCTCCAAATAGTATCCTCTTTATTCGTTCAAATAAAAGTTGCAACATAGTAATCAGGCGCTTGTTTTCAAAAGCAAATAATGCAGGAGTAGTAACCCTTTTAACTTAGGAGTACAAAGCTGACCCATTTTCTTTAGGTAGCACAACGACTTCTCCGAGATAAGCTGATGATACCTTGTAAAGTTATTTTCGCTAAGAACTAGATACTGAGTCGCTCAATAGATTTGTAGATAAGTATCTTTTGAAATTAGTTTGCTGTTTCATTGGTTTAGTGGTTACATGCGCAGCTGCTGAGTATGTGGCCTTTGGGTATGATTTCCAGATCAGGTAGTGTGATTGAGATTTTCTGAAAATCTCGGTAGCAGCTCGGAGTTTGGGACTGTGCCCGGTAGAAGGCAAGAGGCTCACCTCTTATTACATGGAACAATAATGGCATCGGTGAAATGTGGGTGTACAATTATTGTGTGTATTATTATTATAAATCTTCGCTTAGGTAACAATACTGCGCAAGTAAAATTTGATAAGTTTCAGAAGAGACATAAAATTGACGGCTCTGTCGCAAAATATCTATAGGTCGCAAAATGTCCGTTTCTCAGAATGTCTCTCGCAGAATGTCTCTTTCGCAAAATGTCCCCTTTTTCAAATTGTTTGTCATCAGTAAAATTTTGCATTTTTTCTCCAGACAGATTCTTCTGTATATATCTATATAATAATCATCTCTGAAAAATTATATCTGTGAGGGGTAACGATACGATATTTTGCCGTTCAACACGTCTATGTCACATCCACATGCCGTAGATAATTGTCCATTTAAATTATGACGTGTAGTCTCATTTGTATGAAATATCATGAAAGTGACAAAGTTTGGACAAAAATCCGTCTCGAACATTTTTCCCACAATATATTTTCTCCGGTATCGTGGATATAGTTTACATACATACACGTCACATGCACATACAACGAGATCCGAAATAACTATCATACATACATATATCATACATTTGTTCCGTGCGGGGATCAAACTCACGATACGTAGCGCAGAAAACTAATCACTTAGCTACTGCGCCAACTGTGTAATTTTACATGGTCTATGTGCATGTAAAAAGTTTGTCTCATTGCCTATTCTTATAAGCCGAACTATAAACTACACGACTTACTGTTCTAGACAGCTATCTACTTAGTAATTGATGTCCAAATTCTGTCTGCGACACAATTACTTTCAATCCGCACATTAATAGCTGTTCTCATTAGTTGCCTTTCAAAAGGGACAGACAATGATTAACGTCCTCACACACGTCTGTTGTCACTCTTACGACTTGTCTACATGTCTATGTAGTAAGGGCTCATGTAGACGAACACAACGACTTAAATTGTCTCATTCAAGTAGTGGTTGAAAGGGCTGTTGAGCGTGAGGACCTGACTTCGATACTTGATTCGGGTAATGCTTTACTGGCTTTTACTGTTAGGTAATGCCCTGGGAAAGAAAGGTTCTACTACGATATAAGTTAAAAAACTCGTGTCTATAATTTTCTTATATTATTCTAAAGATATGATGTTTATATTCGAGCGTTTTTAGCAAAGATGAAATATAGCGGAATAACACACAAGTGCTTCATCCTCTTGCTACTTAATCTTCTGTCACCATTAACTCAAAGGGGATCTGGCAAGGAACTGAACATAGACAGTGTGAATGATAATATCAGCCACACAGAGACAATGATTTAGCAGTAGCACTGACTCACACAAACCTACGTAAAGTATGAGGTATACTTAATTATATTAGTTTCGGAGCAATATGAATAAATTGAGCATAGATATGTCTTTCAACAAATTAATTTTCAAATACGTGTTTAAATGATGGCTTTACTTGCTTGAACAATTTTTATTAGTTTATTTCTGATCATTCCTCGTTGTGACTATAACACAAATTGCGGTACAATTTTAAAAGCAGTTTGCTGATAATTCAAAAAGGAATAAATGCGATATTAATAAAGTATGTAGTATCAGGCGAGATTTTCTCTGTATTCCATATCAATAGTCGACCGTATAAAATCCAACAGAGTGTATAAAATACATCAACTTTACTAGGATGTAAAGTTTTGACTCGGTAGGTATGCAAGTACATATTTTATAAAATGACCTATTCTTCTAGTCCATAGGTTCCATTTCCAGGAAAACCAGTTCAAAAGTCTTTTGGCTTCAGCAATCAGATAAATTAAGCTTAAACGACACTTTGGCATCCATCTTTAATTTGCCTTTCGACACAAGTTTACATCAAAATGTTCCGACTGCTTTGCCAAAAAAACTTTGAAACACTCGTACAAATTCAATACAAACATATTGCTTCATAAATCCTCATAAATAACGATATTTGGCACGATACAGTGTTGCTAGTGTTATAAATTTACGGATTTGCACACAATTTATATGTTTAATGTGTAAAGCCATTGTGTTTTTAGAGTTCAATGCTAGGAAGGTTTTGCGGAGAAATAAAAATATTATATTTATTATTTTATCTAGTTTTATTGCTTCTATTAAATAGCACTATATTTTGTTTTCTTCGATGCTTTCATCGTTGGCAATATGTAAATATTTCATTTTATTATATTTATTCCAGCCATCCTTTTTAACTTTTCAGGGTGAGATTATGCTAGCTAAAACGGTATTACACTATGTTCACCAATATCTTTAGTGTACTCATTAATTATATGCCCTTAAATATAGCGTTTCAGTAGATGGCTCCTTAACTGTAGGACTTCGGAATGTTTAAATTCTTAATCATCTTTTACTTAGGGCTTCTAGTGATAAATTTTCTTTATTTCTTTCTACAGGTCTCAAATAAAAAATAACTGGACCAACTATCAGTCACATTCCAACATCGGTAAAAGCTAATTGATTGAATCATTCACGTGGATAAGCCCCCATATTGATTGCACATCAGTTAGTGTGAATGTTTGGCACTGAATGAATTCACGTACTGCCCTACACGCCAAGTTTGGATACTATTTTCAGATATTGCTTTAAAATGTGAATTATTCATGTTTTCATCTACCTACGATAGAACAGTAGTCCAAATATTTTGTTCAAATATATTATCTAGTTGAATGATTTATAAATGCTGTTAACGATGTTTTTGGTATAAAAAGAGATGTTTTGATTTCGGTATCATTTGAAGGAGAATGGGTTGCAGAAGATTAAGCAAGTATATTTCAAAATTCTGTTTTGTTTTTAGAGTTAGTTCTAGTGTAGGATAGGTAGAAACGGTTCTCTATGGAGGACATTTTTACATATGTATTACTTGAGATGTATAGGATTTATTTGTTTATATGTAGCTTTGATAATTATAAGTACGGAACTCATCATGCCCCAGGCAAATACTCCTGACTTTTTTGTTGCCTAATTCAGGTATTCGCGTGTCGCGAGCCCACAATACTCTTTTGAAATTCAATTGTTCCTGTCACTGCTTTTTGTAGCTAATCCTCGCCCATACAGCTTTCAAATACCAACATATTTATTAAAGCCATAACAGAATTTATTTCAGGGCTCTAAAGTTCAATATTCTTTGATTCATATGACCGAAAAATTACGAATGAATTCTAAAGTGTTTGCAAATCTCAAAGTCTTTGAAATTTCCGGTTGCAGAACAAATGATATGGTGCTGTTAAATCTGACTTTTGGTGATGAAAATAAGGTTTAATTTGGCGTGTGTCTCCGTGATTTTAGAGTTGAATTGATGTGTTTAATGTTGTCACAGTTGCGCTGACAAATAGTTTTAGTCATTGAGGTTAAATTGACGGTAGCTAATATTGATTTACTGCCTAAATGCTACTGTGGGCGTTCAATATGTTTGAGAACTATGAATCACGGTGATGTGTGAGGAAATTAATGTGTTAGATGGATTTAGCGAATCTTGTATCTGTGCTAAAATAATTATATTAAAGTGTTACCTATACTACATTCACTACTTTTTGCTATTCATTTTATTTTGTTAAACGCTCCAAAGTTGGCATAATTCCTCTGTCGTTTGCAAACACAAATATTCACATGCACTCAGACCCGAAACATGTATCAGTAGGTTATACAAACATTTGTTCTGTGCGAGAATTGTACCGGCATGCGGCAATACGTAGCGTAGCAGTTGATCGCTCAACCAATTCGCTAACTTTGATGTCAAATTGAGATTCTCATGATGGTTGCGAGTAATGTCTAAGTTTTGTAAGGACATACATACAGCTGAATTGCGTTCACCAATCAATCTGCCAATCTGCTTGATGCCTTGAAGACACGGTTGGTGCAGTGACTAAGCGATTAGCTTCCTACACTAAGTGTCGCGGGTTCGCTCCTCGCACGGAACAAATATTTATTTTATTATTATCCGGGTGGGGAAAAGTTAAAAAAAAAAACTGGTTATGGCTCTTTGCCCATTGTTGTGGTGGCTAATAAGAGGAGTATAGATGTGTAGAAAATAAAATAAAAAAACGACCGGGTTCAACCATTACTTAAAGATGAAATTTTGGAGAATTAGAAAAACGTTAGATGCTGGATAAAGGCAATATTTTTTCAATATACAATTGTATATGTGGATACGCTACTATTGCAAAAGTGATGTGTGATAATAGACATTAAACATAAGCGACGATAAATTAAGAATTCACGTTACATATTAAATGTAAAATAAATTGCACAAGGAGTTCAATTAAAAAACAAGGCGATATCAACGTTATGGTGAATGGTATTTAATAAACAATTTAAGGCTCACTTTGCCTAGGACAGTACGGAGCTATTTTTTCCCAACATTGTTTTTAAATTCCCTTAAATCGTTAAGCACCACCTGCTCGTTGCTACCAATTTGAATTGCTAAACTGAATTCAATTGTACCACATAAAAATATGAAGTACAGTAGATCCACTTCACACGACTTACGAATAACTCTACTTTTAAGCAAGCGGACTTGATTGTACCTGAAAATCATCGCTGTATATTGCTTTTGAATACAGAGTGTTGTTACACTTACTAGTATTTATTTGGATTTAACGTAGTATAGATTTTAGGCACGCAAAGGAAGAGAGTGGTTAGCTTATTTGGCAGCAGATTAACCAATCGGAGCGCCGAACGCGTTCGATGTGGTAGATCGAATTTGTCAAAAGAAACTTACACTAGGGGTACTGTTATTTCTGTGATGATGAGAAAATAAATACTTTATTATTATTATATTATTAATTATATGTTTGCTTATTTTAGAAGGTATCCGTTATGGCTCTTTCATTGGTCTAGTAGCCGCAAGTGCAATTGCTAAGCGTGAGGTTCTGCTTTCGATTCTCGGTAAAAACATTATTGGGTTTTCTGTATGGAAATACTCAGTCGCAGCATGGAGTGGAACTGTGCCCGATATATGGCAATAGAGTCACACCCTATTACATGGCACTCAATAACGGCATCGGTGAAATATGGGTCTACAATACACCTTTAGGGGAATACAGGCGTGATGCTATGTATAAGTTATCTTAGCTCTAACTAAAATTAATCTTACTATAATCATTAATTTGAGTTGTACTTCTGTGATTATTTGGATCATGTACCTTTATGGTCAATTAACTTGAACTTAATTGCTTCATACTTGATACCCAATTGTTTTATAAAGTTGTCTATATTTACTTTACATTGTGGCATTTTTGTGCTAAATTAATTGTTGTTTTAAGTTTATAGGAAATTAAATAGTCAGTGGAATTTTTATTAGCTGATAGTAGAACACGAATTCTATTTATCTACGTGCAATACCTCGTATCGAAAAAAATATTAAATCTTTTTTCTTTTTTCTTTTAAAAAACTTTGCCCCACACTAGGAATTATTCCTGTATCGTGGGTGCCTTTACAAACACATATATTCACATTCACAAAGACCCAGACCCGAAACAACTATCTGTAGATCATACAAATATTTGTTCCGTGCGGGAATCGAACCCGCGACACGTAGCGTAGCAGTCGATCTCTCAACGACTGCGCCAACCGTGCCGTCAATTAAATGGAACCAACGTGAACCAGCTCTGGGCTTACTTATAACTTAACCTGATCCAGGAATCAAACTGTTATGTACGAAAAAGTGACTTTCACTTCGTGTCTCGTATGTACATACAACTATGATTGTTCGTGATCGTCGATCACTATAAGTACAAAGTTCAGAAATGAAAAATTTTAATCAAACATTATTTTTAGACGATATACAGGCTGAATTTTTCAAGTGGTCGTAGATTGTCTAATGCGAAACTATAAGGAATACCGAAAAGTACTCAAAGGAGACTAGATCCCGATTTTGATGAGAATTAAAACTGCATCATTGGATTTTTGAAAATATAATATTCCTAGCCAGGAATTGACGCTGTTGATTTTGGAAATAAACACACGCTGTATTATTACACCATCTGATAGTGTGGATTCGATACTGGATTTGGCCAATCACGCCGACTAGAAAAATTCACCCTGTATTATTTTGGTAGAGGATTTGACACATAAACATAAACAGTCCAATATAAATAAACAACAATTCTAACGCCTCGATTTCACCACGCTTAGTCCTACATACCCACATTTCACCCTATACAAAGCACTCGCGTTCTTGCTAATGGTTTTGAAGTATTGGCTTTGTGTCCCGCATCCCTTTGCTCTTTGTACCGCGTTATTTATGTGGCGAACCTATTAATACTCATTATTATAACAGCTGTGAATCCCCCCGTATGTATATCAACAACTGGGACGCTTACCCTGTCACAGAATAAAATATTTACTTACGAAAATGTATTGTACTGCCATTTTTCAAAATTAGAATGTTGGGAATTTTATTACACTGTGTGAGTATATGGGGTATAAGAGCCTGTTATGCGATATGTCATAAGCCATTTTGTAGAAGCAGAAATATCGGCTTTGTTGCACAAAGTGCCGTCGAGGTGGCGTGAGTGATGTTTTTACCTTTTGTGTCGCGGCACACATTGCTCATGTTAATGTCTTCTGAGAGCTCTAAATTATTTATTTAATGGTGGTCATAAGTTACGTTAAGATATTTTGAGGAGATGAAATGTGTGAATTAAAAAAATGATATTTCACACACCGCATACTTAAATTTTGCTTTTTCTTAAAAGAGATTCTTAAAAGATTCCACTGTTCGTTTTCTATTTAAAATTCTGTGCAATTCTTCAACATTTTAATTATAGTCTTGTGAGACTCTGCTAAATTACATTGCATTGACCAGTAAAACCTTTAAATTCAACTGTTACTACTAAACCGTCTTTATAATTTAGATGCTACGTCAACAAATGGAAGAACAAAAATAACTTACAAAAAACTACACTTGAACTTCGATACATTTGACATTAACCAAGCAATAGATCATATCACGTCATAAATACCCTCCAAACCACCCCCTTAACCCACATAAAGCGTGAGGATATTCAGAGTCCAATATCGCGGGCAATAAGCGCCCGACTGCGCTCGTCACACGTAATCGCACATATAAATCAGCCATTATCTCGCCTCTCGAAGGCAACAGTACAAAACGGTGACGCCAACAAATGACGGCCATTTTTCCCCAGCAGCCGTGGCGGAGGACTCTGTCAATATATCCGTGAGGTACGTTCAAGTGGGAGCGGCGAGCGGACGTGAATTGGCGTTTTCACCTTAATATGTCGAAACAGTGTAAAAATATTACTCGTTAAAATTTTTAGCTTTGGCAGTGAGGTGACATTTTACTTACTGATGGTTTTATGCTTTTGAAAATAATAAGTAATTGTTTATGATATTTTGATGCTGCTGACTTGTGCTGCACATAATTGTAGCTAATGATCATAATTTACGAAGAGATGACTGTTGAATGATTATTTGGCAAATGGCGGACAATAATACGCTGTCACCGAAATGTGTCTTTGTCGTTTCGAACTGCGTAGTTGTCACCCAGACAATTTATCTTATTTAGAGAAAAATATAAAATAAAAATATTATGTCAGGAATAAAGGTATCTGTTACTGCTACAGTACCTAATATAGGTTTTAGGTACCACTAGGTACAATAAATAACAGTGCGGTTAATGTAGACTAGTATTTTTTAAAAATGAACAAAAGAGTAACGCCATACCTAGGCAACTTAGGTATTACTCGAGCTTTATACTCGTTTTGTTTAGGTATTTAACTAAAGGTAAACAATCTTGATGTGTCTTTTTAATATTTTTTGTTTAAAAACTCAGTTTAAAAATAAAACGCGACTAAAAACTAATGTAAAACAACAATAACGATTACCAAATCAATTGAACCACTAGTTTAAGCAGTAGTTTATTTGTTTAATATGTGTTTGTGTAAAAAGTCACATCAAGATTGTTTACCTTTATTTAAATACCTAAACAAATCGAGTATAGGTATGGCCATGAAAGCAAAATTTTCCCGCTCCCCGCTCCCCGCTGCCACTCCAGCCCCTCCCCGTCTCTCCCCATCTGCCGCCCTAACCACTGTTATATTTTATTTGCGCAATAAATTACATTTTATTACACATATTTTGTCGTGTTATAATAACTAATGTACTCTCTCAATTCGCGTGTAATGCTGCGTAGCGATATTTTTTTTTGTTTTTTATTTCTGCTTTTTATTGCTTTCACCCTCCGTTTGGATGATCGACGGTTAGAAAGGACATTGAAATTATTTGATTTGTTTTTATTTTGATTTAATAGTACTAGGGGAAACTAGCAAACAACAGAAGCCTTCAAACAAAGCACTGGACAAATGAAACGCTGACATTTAGCGAGCGATGACTTTACAACATTACATACTCCAGTACGATAACGGGTACCAGTGTACACAGCTGATAGGGGTTCGGCTCATCGGTAACCGCTTGCTAAACGTGGGCAAGGAGCATCAACTCTAGCGCTGCTGCTAAGCCTGAGGTCCAGGATTCGATCCCTGAGTCTTCTTCCCTGAGATTCTGTTAGAATATTTTCAGTAGCAGCCCGAAATTTGTTATTCTGCCCGGTAGATGGCAATAGGCTCGCTTTCTATTACATGGGACTTCATTAATTCAGTATCTAATATAGTACTCCTCTGAGTAACTCGGGGAATCCCGGCGTGATGGTACGTGTCTTCTTGGGAGCCTATCTTCAAGCATTCCTTAAGTTTAGTTTGAGAAACATATAAAAAAAATATGGTTTTTACTGTATTCTATTTATAGATAGCCACCATTTTTGAGGCATTTTTATTTTTATTTTCTTTAGTAAATTGCACTTTATTCACCCCTAAGACAAGAAAAACATAAAGATGTCTACTAAAGTAAAGTAACCAATAAAGGGAACAAGCACAATGCCTATACAAAAGCTTATACAAATAAACATAAAAACGATACTGAACTTTAAACTAAGAATCCTATAAGCCACGACCCCCAATGTTCAAACAGTTCCAAAACATAATAAGAAAGCACAGAAGGTTCACTGAAGTAACCCATAGGGAAGCCGCTCTTAAGGTTTACGTAAAATAGAACAATTTCGTAAAATTCTTGAAAAGTTAAAAGGCAACAAGGATATTGTATAAAAATAGTTTTTTTTTTTTTGGTAAACTTTCATTTTATTGTTGTAGTTATGTGTTTTTGTATGCCTAAGTTTTTTATCGCATCTCATAAAAGTTTCGTCCAAACAAATTAAATGTTACCTACTTGTATTAAACTGAGAGACTACGCAGACACGCTGGAAGATCGCCAGATAACCAAATAACTTGACCACCCTTAATACTTGCTACTTTTATACAATCGTCAGTATTAGCTTACTTCGCACATTTAGACCTTTTGTGCTCATTTATCTCGTGGTACGAAGGCTCTATTCTCGGAGGCATGATCGTTGTTGTTCAATACGTCTCGCTCGCATCCGCATTATGTTCGCGGCCGCTCGTAAAACTTCGACAAATTCAAATACTGATAGTGTTGGGTAGGATCAAAAAACTGATGTCGATAAAACAACTATAAAATTGTTTTCATAGTTGTTTTATCGACATCAGTTTTTTCTCCATCTTGGATTTTAATATCACCTCAATAGTCTACAAAAACTATTTGGAATTAACTGTCTTTTAAACGATCCACTGGACCATCGTCTTTAAATTTTAGGGGCACGTAACTGAATTTCTATTGACTACCTCGTAGACTGCAATAGCCCTTAACAGATCTTGAATGTAGCCCATATCAGACCTTGAATGTCCATTCGTAACACACGGACACTATAAGTAAGCAGTTGCATAGGATTGTCTTATAGTTATGTAGCACGCCAAATTCTGACAACCAGTATATCTTTAGGGAATCAGTATTTCCTAGTAATAAACTAAAAAATAAGATTTTTCTATTTTTCTTTAATATGTAGATTTAGACTATTTCAAGCAACTGATTTCAATATTTTTCTTTTTTAAGGAGAAGTTAATCTTAGATAATTATTCCCAACATGTTTATTTAGTAAATAAATGATTTTTTTTTTGCAACTATCAATTTATATTGTTTATAAAATACTGTATTTTAGATGTTGTGGTCGTCAAAATCTTTAGACTAAATATGGTAAGACTGGGATCCAAACGTAATAAAATTCAAAAAAGGCATAATATGAATCGATGCATATTCCGTCATAATGTTTGTGTACTACGTAGCACTTATTGTTCTTTAAATGATACAACCATTAATAACATGTACTCAGTATCAAAATTGCGCTCTAAAAAAATATGAAAAATGATCTTTATCAACGATGTTATTATAATCATCGTTACGTCAAAATATTATTCTTAAATTTATTTTGTTATGAGTCACGATACATTTAACCCGAACATTAATCGTGTCATAATTGCTGTACATAATAACATTAATCATAATATGAGTGGGTACATTAATCACATTTGTAATGGCAGTCTCATCGAAATTCATCATTTTTAAATGTTATTCGCCAAAGTTTAATATAGGGACAATATTTTATAAGGTTGATGCATCAAATGCTTATGGAAGGTCTCAGAGTTATCTTTTTGAGTCTTTCTCTCTTATAAATAGAGTATTTTTGGAAATTCTTATTTCTTTTCAAAGAACGTTGACCAACACTTAAATTTCAAAAAATGAAAATATTTGCCTTAGTAACCATGCTTGGTAAGTGAATAAGGATTATACTATTATCAGTATCACAGTCACCTTTTCCAAAACAATTAAAGGCAAAAGTATTTTACACAAAGCTAATGAACAAATTTATCGATAAAAAAAAATATTCGCACTTCACTAGTGAAAAGAAAAATACTGTTATTGCGATGGTCGGTGAAAAGAGTTCATACGTTTTAAAATGTAGTGAAAATTTAGTATTACGGTAATGGCTTTTATTGTATTGGGGCATATAAATAAAGAAGAGAGTTCTTTGGTGAATATTTCTTGGCTAGTCTTATATCTATCTATCTCTATATAGAGATATTCTTCGGAAGGTCGCCTTTTGTGTATATAATATAACGCTGTATGCTACAATATACAAATAATTTCTTGTATAGTAATGATACAGGCAATTTTATTGTTTTAAGCTAGTCGAAGAGGCACGTAATTGGGCATTTTTAAGAGTCCCAGCAATAGTTTATCTCGGATCGCTGTGGAGTCTATAATGTTAACGGTTTTATTTATTATTAAGTAATGTATTATATATCGTATTATTAGTAACTCATCAAATTGCTTTATTTCTTATATTGTAGAACAATTTTTAACAGTCAATTATTCATTCTGCTTGTTTCACTTTTGTCGGTCACTTAAGGGTTAGCACTGAAAACCAGCGATGTGTTAAAGCTCACGTCAGAACACAACATCATGCTGAGTGTTAGTATTGTTGTTTCAGCTACGGCGTGCAATGATATATTCTTTTGGTAATGGATTGGCTAATTATCATAAGTTTAAATTTATTTTATTACCTACCTATTTATTGTTTTTTACGCTAGTCCTGTGGCAATAAAATACTTTTTTCTTTTCTTTTCTTTTAGAGAAATGTTACAGTGTAACGAATAAATAATAGACATAGCTTCTGATGATGATAGTACACTTATAATTGCTGCTAAATCATTGCATTCAATCACGTTTACCATAAATAAGCTGCTATTAAGAGTAGATAAGATCGCAGTATGCACTATCAGACGACCATCTAGTCCAGTAGCAGCTTCAGGCATAAAGTTGCTACTGCTAATGGCATCAACACTTACCTCATTACCACTGGAATTAAACGAGACACCTTTATCGGCGAAACCTTTGCCAGTATCAATACAAATATTTCCCACTTAACCACATTTATTACCAGCTCCTCAAAGTTCCGCCGATACGTAAATAAATTGAAATGATGCGGAGTACGGGCGTCGGGACAGGATGATATGTGTGGCGTGCCAGTTTAATGGCTCCCATACATCTAGTGGCAACTCAGAGGGGACGAGAGTGATTTTTCATCGGGACACCGGCGTAATGCATGAACTTAAAACTTTTGCGTTGATGTTCTCGTGTGCTTTGTGTGCTCCAAGATTTTTTGGGACACATAATTTATAAGTTTATTTATCCTAATGTTGGATTTTATTGACTTAAGTTACGTTACGTTACTGACGAGCCAAGATTCAGAAATTAATGGACGAAAGAAGCACATAATATGCCGGTCGTATGGTTCCTAATGAGCAATCACAGTAATTTTATTCATGATAGGGCAATATATTGGTCAGAAACATTTCTTTTAATCGGCGGATGGCGGACCTTAGGATTATATTATTAAGAAGCATAACTAATTTGAAGGATCATGAAAAGGAGTGGAGGAAACAGTAATATTTACTTCTCTATAATTGTAAAATTACAGAGAAAATCAATCCACGAAATAACATTCTCAAAAGAAAATATATCATTTAACTAGCTATCGGCAATAACGTAAATCTGAGGCACAAATCAAATTTAATTCATACAAATCGCTACAGGGCTAACAGTAGGGACATGTGCAAACGCAAATAAATCGCAACGATTTATTAGTCGCAATCCGCGAGCGATATAAATAATGATAATAACGGATGAAAAAATATAACATGCGTTTGTAACGAAAAGAAAACCATTTTAGATGTAACCGTGATTTATCGTAATTGGGGATTTTTTTAAAAGCTCTAGTTTGTGATTATGTTTTGTTAGTAGTATTTTTGCAAGGAATTATATGGTTTATTTGTAATAAAGATTGGTTTTATTTGTAGTTTATTTTTTTATACTTGCTAAACAATTTATTAGTGTCAAAGAAAAACTCGTTTTTTTATATTTAAGCTCTAAACATTTATAATATGGTGTTAAGTGTCATTTTTTTCGTCCTCACTGTCATTTTTCAAATATAATTTCATATCTGAGTCATTCGTAGACCATAATCAAAGGGTAACAAGAAAAAAATCAATTACAAACATAAAAACATAGCAAACGTAATCACATCTAGTTCAGAACTGTATTTCTATCAAAACAATGATATAAACTTCAAGATAAGAATCGACAGTAAAACGACACTGTCGGTATAATAAGCAATAATAAATCAATCAATCCACATTTCAACGATTAAAACTGTCAGCAAAACAAGAAAGTAATTGACGTAATTATGCGACGACCTCAGAATACATAAATCGTTTGACCTTAGAACTGAACCTGAGACCTTGTTTAAGTTGTTTGACGTCATTATTCCAAGTGTCGCTGTATCAAACATTAAAGACACTCATGAATATTGAATGCGTTTGATTGTATGATTGTTTTCATTTAGATTGCACAGGTGTGCCTAAGAGATTTATAATATTTGGAGACTGTACCAATCACACGGGAGAAATGTTGTTTCGAGTGATTGAGCAAACGCAGTCCTTCAGCCTGGATCAGTCAGTTTGCTGGGTCATTCTGGATGAGGAGTGTAGAGAACAGGTGTTTCAGAACTGACTGCAGAAGGTTGAGTTAATTAACTATTTACGTGAATAAGTAAAAAAATTGGATGGGTAGGTAAATGTATCCAGTGACGAACACTTACTTACTTCTTTTTAAGACATCCATGGCTATATAAAAGATAGAATAAGTAAAATATTGATAATACATAAGAATAGATTCAAACAAATGGTTTCACATAAACAGTATCAGTTTTCTAAAACAAATGTGATATCCATTTCCCTCCCAAATAAAACCACGTGTAACAGCCAGACATTTATTCAAATGTCCATCAATAAAATTTTACTGCGACATAAAAATATCAAATGCTAGGGTGTCGTGATGGATGGCGCGGACATAATTGGCCGTCCCCCACATGTTAATGAATCGTGCGTAATGAAAAATGATTGTGCAACCGTGTCGGGACATGTCCGGTCGCCACGTGATGTATGGTCACACTATTTCGTGTAACGAATCGAGTTACAAATGGCCGTGTTTGAAGTGTTTTTGTTGGTGACAAGAGGATAGGGTTGTTTGATGATGGCACTTATTTGAAGTACATTAAAGTGGACACAGATGCACTAATTTTGTGCCCGTCTAATGTAGCAGGGGTCTGTAGGATTGGACCGCTGTCCAAAATCCGAAAACCTAGAATTGTATGGTAACCGGTAGGCGCTTTGCTCGGAAGCTGTCTACAGACGGAATAGTTATGTTGAAGTCTAATATTTTGTTTAAAAATTGACTTGTTATTGAACAAGCGGAAAGGGAATAAATCATAGTATAAAAATCCATTTTTACACAAACGATCACGGGGACTTTTGAACCTAAGAGCACTACATGCTAACACTTACCGAATGGAATTTAAAGATTGAAGACAATTGTCATTATAATACAACAGCAATATATTACAAACCGATCCTATTTTATTTACAATAAGCCCATTTCTCTTCGCAAAAACCGTTAAAAATTAACGCACGATTTCCACTCTCATAAATATTCTACTACATTTAAAACTAGTCATATATTTTGCATGATAGTACAGATAGCGATGACCATAGGCCCCATAAAGCGTGTGATGACAAAGTGCCACCATAACGAGGGATCCCCCGATATTTTTACGTGCCGTCGCATTTTACGCCTCTTTTATTAGGTGGGGTATGGGAGAGAAGCGTCTAGCGGTTGAATTCAGACAGAGATATTCGCAGTGAGGAGCTGCTACATACCCTATCTTAAAATAAAAACTATCAAAGATGATTTTAAGGATATATACAAGCAACTTTGCAAATGTTTCAATCTGGATTTAGGTACAAGTTCCATCCAGGTGCATTTGCACCTGCCTAGCTGTCCACGAAAAGGGGAGGATTTGCCATGTAACGCGGTAACATAACACGTGATTTCATAAGAAAGTGTCAGTTTTTTTTATTTATTTATTATTAGTAACTTATTTGATTAATTAAAATAACGTGCACCTAACATACAGATAATTCTAGAGGTCTTTAAATAGAAGCTGTCCAATTTTTACCTCAAAAGGACTGAAAGTAAAAGAGTATACTATTGTTAATAGAATCATTCATTTTTTTTTATAGTCAAGACTTTGTTGAATAAACATTCTAACCAAAAAAAGAAATCCTTTTATTTTTGGCTTACATCTGTTGGACTGCCAAATTATATTATTATAGTTTAGAATTATGTAGGTATATAAAGATACAAGTAATTCTCGGTGCAAGCATCGCTTTCGCTTATAACTTAACCCTGATGGGCTACTGTCAAATTTGGCAATAAAAATAGCTTTTATTTATAATGCCCATTTATACCGCCATTCAAACATAGTGGTGAGCAAAATTTGAATTATGGATGCTGGGGACGTATTTATTACTGCGTTTTATGGTGATAGTGCATAGATTAGTAGTGGACAACGTTTTGTGGACACATCGGTAGTTTGGACCCGGGTAAAGCAAATTATGTAGACGTTTTTTACTTAAATCGCTTTCATAATTATTATGAACAACCTTATTGATCTTTTAGTCACAAATATGGTTACGAAAGTGTGTTCCTGGGTGAGACTGACTTTAAGCAAAGCATTATTGTATTTTTATCCTAGAATATTCTTAGTAGCATTTTAAGATTTGCTATTGCGCCAGGCATGGACAATATATCCTTCTATTTTTCTAACATATACTTTCCCACAGCTGGGCAAAAGTCTCGCTCATATCTTTCACACCTCCCGCTTGATCTGGAGAGTCTCTTATCATAAAATAAAGTTGAAAATAGTCATTTTAGAAATGTGAGTATCAACAGCATACCCCTGCTTATCCCTTGAGGGAATCAGTCATGATATTATACATAAAGAAACATTTATTTCACTTCCCACATAAACATAATGAACACGCCTCATAGAGTCGAACTACAATACGATTCAATCGAACAACACTTAACAATCGCATACATAACTCATACATTCTGTTAAGCTTTCGACAATTTTATCGATACGCCTGGGGATAATGTTAATTTATATATCGATGTTTGTCGGCGCTCCGTGTTAAATGATGCTCGATTAATTTTATCGAGTTTTGAATCGATTATAAAATGTGAAAGCGCATCTGTCGTACAGGGTGTGTTTGTTAGTATTTATGATAATGTGTTTATTTGTGTTGTGTAGTTTTTTAATGTTAGATTGAATGTAATGTCAAAGAAGCAAACTTATGTTCCGAAGAGAGCACGTTCCGAGAGCAGTTCATTTTTGATGTAATATCTCAAAAATGTCATGTTTCAATTCCTGTAGACGAATACAGTTTGTTAATTAAGTTGCGACATAATAGTATGTCAGTATCCTAGTGTTAAACCAAAAAGTCTATGTAATAATATATTACGAAAAGATATTCTAATTGTTATTCGCATGTGAACGATTGTAGAGCACAATCAGTTTTTATAAACATAGACCAATCATCATCTGTTTCGATGTCAATCATAATCTGAAGGCCTAAAAAGGCCACTTCATAAATTGTCAATTCAGTGGACATTGGATTTGAATGGTCATTGAATAACATTGGACTCTATTGGAAAAAATGGGATCCGTGATATTCCGTTTTAATGAAATAACAAGCTCTTATTTGACTCTCTCATTCTGCTTCTGTCACAAGCGTGACTGCTAAGCGTGAGGTCCTGGTTTAGTTCATGGGTCGAGCAAAGCGTTATTGGAGTCACGGAGTCTGGAACTGTGCCCGGTAGGTGGTAATAGGCTCGCCCCCTATTACATGGGACTCAATAAAGGCATCGGCGAAATGTGGGTGTATAATAGTACACCTCTGCCTGACCCTTCGGGGAATACAGGCATGATGCTATGTTAACAAGCTCCTATAACAATACATTTTACTGACACACCAGAAACCGTACATCACAAATGTTAAAAATCAATGTACAGTCAATAACCTTGTTACGAGTCGTCTGTCGAAATGTAACAACATTAGGGCCCCCTTATTTTCGTATCCAATTCGTTCGCATCAAACGGCCCGACAAAAAGCTAATTCGAACGACTGTTTGACATAACAAAATCTGAAAGGAGAAAATTCAAATTGGATCACGTCACTTACTCGAAGACGTAACACTGGCAATATCGCTGTCTCTCTCCAACAGAATTAATGACTAAAGCCGGGTTCAGCTGCGACGTTTTTTTCGGCGAAATCTTGGCGCTTGGCGAAAGGGTGGTCATTAACACGTTTGCCTCATGAAAGTTAAATTATTAGTTAAGTGGAATTGGAGTTTTTATCGCTTGATGTTTGCTCTTTTTAAATTATAGCGTGACGGAATCTCTTTAACGGATTCAGAAGTAGGCTTTGCTCTGTCTTAAGCAATCTTAAATAATTCAGTCCATTTCTATCCCACTATCTGGCCTTTTCTCTCATAATGAGAAGGGCCAAGTTCTTAGTTCACCTCGCTGACCTCTTGCGGGTTGGTGGACTAATCACACTGCAATTTTAATAAATGAATTCGTTCGGACACTGGTGATCTAGAATCCATTGGTTCGTACTATATCTACATACATTGCGTCCGCTAATGAGTCATAGACAATAATAATGTCCTCCTGACCGATGTCGGTCACGGCGACCAATCTCACCGGAGATTAGCCAACTACGCAGGATATATTAAAGAGCACAAGTGTGTGCGCAAACACAGGTGCTCTCTCTGTTCCTTCACTCTCATAGTCCGATGGGACGGCAATCCGACACTGCGCCAACCGTGTCGTTATAGACAATAAATTCATACACAACAGTAATAATTGGTAAAGATAGCTGTAAGATCAAGGGCGGATCCAGCTTTCAAGTCGGGGGGTCACATAGTTGAAGTCTAGTCAGGACAGACATTCGATTACAATAATAAATCTAATTAAAATGAAATATTATTTTTATACAAAGTATTTATTTTATTAAATTTATCAATGCGACTAGAAAAATTATCAGTGGTCGACCTAGACTCAGTCCAGGGGGGGTCATGACCCCAATGACCCCCCCTTGGATCCGCCCTTGTGTAAGATATTATAGAGCTCAAGTGTGTGCGCAAACAGTCCGATAGGGCGGCAATATGACACGACCTGAGAAAGATCAGGCGCTGGACCAACGGCTTTCCGTGTTTTCCATGGAACGGAGTGTATTCACATACACAAAGACCCAGACCCGAAACAAATATCTGTAGATCATACAAATATTTGTTCCGTGCGGGAATCGAACCAACGACACGTAGCGCAACAGTCGATCTCAACCACTGCTCAAACTCGGACCTGCTACTGAGAATATTCTAGCAGAAAAATCCATCACCCCAAATGAGACAGTATTATAACCGACTTTTATACCAAAAATGCTGCATTTGACATGCAGCATTTTTCGCTCCCCGTCTTCCTAATCTTACCGTATTACTTGTGTTGTTCACAGTTTAAAAACAAGATAAAAGCTTTCCTCCATTGATTAGACTTAAAATTAATTCGATACTTCTTTCCATCCGTACCCACCCTTATCCGGGCAATAAGATTATTATATTTGACAGGGTAATTCAGCGACACAGGCAGTGTCACGCCAATCTTATTAGTCATGTAAATGAATATAGAATGAATCCATTATTTCCCAAACAAGCGTCGGGTTGGGGGTGATCATAATTCAGGGAATGGGCGAGCGGGATTTATATAGAGCCGTTGATACTTTGTTTGTCAACAACAAAGTTTTATGCGAGTTGCTTGGATTAATTTGATTTTTTTTAAAGGGAATTTACAGTTCTTTTTGGTCACTGTTGGTACGGTGAATATTCTGCTCTTTGTTCAGAGACGTGGGTTAGATTCCTTCATTGGTTATAAGTCTGAAAGTGAGTACAATTTCGCGTAAAATAATGAAGTTTAAGATATTATGCGACTGTTGAAAGACTTGCCAAAGACAGACTAGACTAGAGGACTGCCTAGTATAGTGGACGCACGCGTGTCTACCGAGCGTGAGGCCCTAGGTTCCATCCTAGGGTCGGGCAGCTCGGACTTCGGAATTTGGCCCGGTATATGGCAAGGTTCGTATTACATAAAAACTCGGTGCAAAATAATAAAACTTTGCCTAACCCTTCGAGGAATAGCGTGATGAATTGTTACATAAATTATCGCTATCTTGGCTTGAGAGAAAAAATCTCCTGAATTAAAACTAGCTCTTAGTAACTGGTAAAAACCACTCCGTACGACACTGAACCATTAGGCCACGGCTATAATAAATGCGTTACCATATTTTCGGGTGTATTACGTGTTATTTATTGGCTTAAAATTGTACTCATCGCGTATATTATGTATGCTGGTAATTACCCTGCTAGCGTTCCCTTATTACCTTGTTCATATTGTGAGATTTGGCCACAGAGTAGGGAAATGCAGTTGAACAATATTTTTGGAAGTATGTATATAAAATAATTGCTGTTGTTAAAAAATGGCACTTGATAATTTGTTTATACTTATATAAGGCAGATGGGCTACTCTTTATTAAAAATAAATAAAATGGTTGACATCTATATGAATTATAAGCTATGTAAAAACTTAGGAGCATAAGACTGATGATAACTTTATGTCATTAAGTAGTATTAATCTCCTGACCTCCTAAACCCCGATAGGATTCCCGTGATAATGAGATAACAAAGCCACAAAATATACTTAAAACCAAAAAGAAAAATGAAACTCACAAAGCAATGTAAAAAAAAATAGTTGTTTAATTTTTAACTGATATTTCTATGCTATGTCTCGTAAAATTTGAATACACAAGTTAGAACACGTCTCAGCGCCCTCTTTCGGGCTCGATGACACTTCACTTTGTTGACAGCCGAGTGATTAATTCATATTTCGAGGGTAGACGTAGAATATTTATGCGCCATGATATTTATAGTGCTGGGGCTAGTAAAAAGCGGTGAATATGATTAAATTTTAATATCATTTGCGATGGGCCCTTGTTTTTGGGGTAATGTTTTAATAAGAATAATATGTTTGGCGTGCTGACATGACTGTTTGAAACATAACGCACTTTGGGGGTATTAGAAATTATAGGTAAAAGACTAAAGACTCTTTGTTGAATTTTGTGTGTATTGATCTATCTAGAAATCAATAGGGTATTATATGTACTGTTGTTGTATCAAAATATCAGGTGGATAAAGGCATCAATCATCTGCCTATGAATAACTAGCTTCCACTCGCGACTTCGCCCGCGTGGTTTACGAATCCGTATATTTTCCCGGGATAAAAAGCCTATGTGCTATTCCAGAGTATAATCTACATCTGTGCCAAATTTCATCCAGATCCGTTCAGCCGTTCTGTCGCGAAAGAGTAACAAAGATCCATCCATCCATCCTCACAAACTTACACATTTATAATATTAGTAGGATAACAACTTACATAAAAAGTTTTACTGGAAGTACCCAAAAATCCCAATATCCCTAATCCCCTCCTATACATATTTTATCTAAACTTTCGAAAAGACTTTGTTAGTTATCCAAAGCTGGGTTGAAAAAAAATCTACTATTCCTTCAACCAACAATCCAAAAACCTAAGACTACCAACAGCCATCTCGGAACATTCCCACCCCGTCACAACACAAACAATTAACCGCAACACATGTACACAAAGTCTACAAGACAAGCGTCGTACCGCGATTACTCGCTATTAACCCATAGCTAGCCCGCCGTTTAATTTAATTAACACGGAACCGTACCCCGTCCCTCTTTAACCCACCAGAAATTCATATTTCCATCTCTCTCGCACGGTAATCTGCACACAGCCTTGCGGTCACCCAAGGCAGTTAACATGCTAGCCATTGTTTCGGAGATTTCAGTGGGCCACAAGGATAAACTTGCTGGATTAGTACATTTGTCGTGGTTGGGGTGAGAATACGTTGGGGTTGGCTCGGATAAGTCCTGTTCAAGGTAGCGGAAAATTGTTGATGGAGTAGGAAGTAGGATTTGGTTGGACTGGAAGACTATTATCATGTTTTTGCAAGTCTTCGTCTGTTAATAGCTTCAATTATGTAACCGAAAATGTTTCTCGCTTTCATAGATCGTTTAAATAAAGATGGCAATAGCTGATATTAAAGCCATATTACAGCATAACTTTATCCGGATACTAACAGGTACTCTCGTATAGCAATCTAAGCTGGATCACCATTAGCCGGTAGGCCAATGCCTTTCAGTATTGGCCTTTCACGTCATGTCACGCTTAGATCGCTTCAAAATACCATCGGGCGGAAATATTGCCATGACAGCTTGGCAAAGCGATTAGTGATCTAACTTTATTGCTATCAAAGCATTCAAGCAGCTACCATACATCATATTACCATAATCTTTTTAAGACAATTCTTCGCAAAGATTATTATTGAGGGCATATAAAACAGCTACAGCCCTGAGCTAGAGGCTAGTTGGTATCAAATCAAAAATATCAAGTCTCCCCAAAATTCTTGGGGTTCCTACCGTGCGGAAGGCTATGCGGTTGGGTCCTAATGTGGGCCGTATTAAATTCTGTGTGTAACAGTTGTGGTTCCACCATGTTAATTTGAGACCTCTGTGTTACCTACTAATATTGTCTGCTTAGTTTATGATACCTGGAATAAAGATCTTAGGTCTTTGGGGTTTTAATTTTGTGTTATAGGATCTCTTTTGTGACGTTAAAAAGATATAAGTTCTCCTTTATGTTCTGGGTATCTTGCACGCTATACTGTCAGGATGGTATTGCTTGAGGGTTGCTCAATAACCAATTCTGTAGACTTCACGCAAGCGTCATATTTTATGATAACTTACTAGAAAATGGTATGCTTTTCGACGAATCGATGGTCCTCAACGAGGCTTTGAATGATTTCTGCAATTCTCTTGTCTCGTGTATCTCATTAGCCAGATACTCAACGACTCGGATAGTTGCTGAGTGAACCGACCGTTGAAGACAAACGACCTAGTTTTAGGGTAAAATCACATCTTTCAATGTAGGAAAATAGCCATTTACAATAGATAAAATGCTAATCGATACTGACAGGTGTGTAATAACACATCTATAATATCTTTCATAATAGGTACCTTATGTGATCGCTATCTACAAGCAGACTGCAAGGCTATGTGATATTGGCTACAGGTAAAAAAGTAACATTAGTTAGTACCTAAACAACATAAAATAACATAGCATCACGCCTATATTCGCCGAAGGGTTATTCAGAAGTGTATATAATGTACACCCAAATTTCGCCGATTTCGTTATTGATTTCTATGTAATAGGGGGCGAGTCTATTGCCATCTACCAGGAACAGTTCCAAGCTCCGTGCTACTACTGAGAACTTTCCATATAGAAATATCCAGTAACACGTTGCCCGAACCGGGAATCAAAACCAGGAACTCAAGCTCAGTAGTCGAGCTTGCGACCACTGGCTATTTAATAGTATTATTAGGAGAGATTTCATTCTCCTTGATTAAAAATGAATACTGAACGAATCAATTACTAAGGGACTGAAAAACTATCCCAACTCCACAGTCCAGTACCCCTAACCACAGATTCACTCCCGCTCCAAAACCAGCAAATCAACCGAAACAAACCCGGGCCAAATCCCTTTAATTTCCCCTCGTAACCTCATAGAGCTGACCACGAGATTTATAGTTTTAATAGTAGGCCAATATACGGTCGCAATTTATCTGGACTGGACTGCATTAAAGGGATCTGAGAGCCTTTAACGGGTTTTAAATTTGACCAGGACTGTTCTGGATTTAGGTTTGAGTGTAAATTGGTGTTGGATATTTCGTTCGACACCTAGATGTGAAAGGTGTTTTGATGCAACATTTGAGCGGCGCATATCTAGCAAGTGCAAGTTAAAGGGGCATTAAGCAACCATGTTATTTGAAGAACCAAAGGCCTCTGTAATGAGATTGAGAAACGAAAACAGTGTTGTGGGACACCCTCACCTAGATGGATAGACAGCTTGCAGAAGATAGATGGGATGGACTGGATACGGAAAGCAGAGGAACGAGTGTTATTGCGAAATTTGGGAGAGTCCTTCCAGCAGTGGAAACAGATAGGATATTGATTGAATGCTACATTAGAGAACCTTACAAACAATATTTACTTAGGATATTATTTAAGCACGGTCACTAAGCATGAAGTCTTGATTTTGACCCCCGGACCAGCCTGTGTTATTGAGTTTTCTTGTTAGAAAATTTCTCAGTAGCAGCCCGAAATTGTAGGGTCAGTAAAATGCGGGTGTATAATAGTACACCTCTGTCTAATCCTTTGGAAACTACAAACATGTTACTATGTTATTTATAATTTAAAATAAAACTCTCATCAGAAACTTTGTTCTACTTTCGCCAATTCCCGCTGTCTCATTCACGTAGTCTTAACAAAGTGACGATAAAATGTCTGAAACATGTTACAGTCTACCGCACTTAAGTCGCCAACACTACGCCGGACGAGCACGCTGGAAATTATTGTTGACGATTTAGAAATATTTATGGTAGACTTTATTTCGTCTGAGGACGAGATATATGAAGTTTTGAGAAACGTTTAAAAGAATGGTCGTAAACTCAAGTCTAGTGAAAATGGTGGTGGGGCATGGCATAAGAGCTGGACTAGGGCTGATAAAGATGATGAACATCTATAATCTGGGAGTTAAGGAGAAACAAAAGATAGTATGGTACCTTTACTTACTAGATGAGAATTCATACCAACTCTTAAGCCATCTATTCGTTCTAAGTCTTGAGTTCAAGAGGCCGTAAATTTAATATACAGTCAAAATAAACGACGATATTATAATGACTGTCGAAATCTAAACAACTACTTTAGGAAACTTTACGGCTAATTCAAGCTCAGTCACTTTATACGATGTACTAATACATTATACAAATATTTAAGAAATCACAAACAGAATTATATGTAGATATTATATCTACATAGTTTTGAGGCTTACGATTAACTTATTTTGTACAATGAGCAATTAATTTTATTGGTACTCATATTTGCACTAGAATGCTATTCAAAACACGAATAGAATATTTTTAATACCATGGAGACAAACACTTTTCATTCTCATCAAACCATAAAGGCTGTACACCTAAAAGAGACTTCTAAAAATATGAACTCCGTCCAGAATTCTCAATTTCTCTTGCGTCATAAGCCTCGTTCATTTCTCGCTCAGCTCCGCTCCTCTAAAGGACTGAGAATGTGAAAATCACAGACGTTGTTACCCAGCGTGCATTAGCCGGGAGATTTGTGCGGGATTGAAGCGGTGAGTTAGTGTTGGTCTTGCGGCCAGTGCTGGGATTTCACGGGATTCCGGGATTTTGGAATCTGGGTCGAATTTAGTAGTCACCTGGTCGGCTATTAAGGGCGTCATTAGTTTTGATTGTTTATTATAGTTGTTATAATTTTGAGATTTTACAGTAGCAAATTGCCTTATAATTCTCTCTAAAAAGAGCTCACCATTCCTTTAATGTTTATCCTAGGATTTTGATATCTGAAAAGGGAGGATCCTCCGATCAGGTAAATTGGCCTGGCGGGCCGAAGGCCTACGATTGATGTCGGACATTTGTATATATATTGGTATGGTTGTAAACTCTCATCGTCCGATTCAGGATTATCTGTTGTTGCTTCACTCTGATAGATTGGGCTTTACTTTTTGCCATGTTGCGAATAGTAATCGCTTCACTCAGCATTATGTTAACATTAATAGCTGATGATGCGCATCTGCCTGGAAAAATTGTTATGCTCATGGCCGACACCTACGAAACTCTTCTATTCTTAAGCCATATAACCGTTTATAACATAACCAAAACATACCGACTTAATACACCTGCTCATACATAGCATCACACCTGTATTCTCTGAAGGGTTAGGCAGAGATAGAAACTTAAAACAGGAGGCGAGTCTGTTGCCATCTACAATGCACAATCCAAACTGCTGTTGTTGAGACATTCATCATTATCATTCAGAAAAACCCAGTACATCCGCAACCTAATTACCAATCTAGATTGCACGATAGCCACTGTCAAACGTCATTTTGGTGTCAAATAATATGTATTGGCCAACAGTGAGGCTGCTGTCGTGTGGCTATGGTATTGCTGCCACTATTTTTACGTAATTAGGCTGCTGATCCAGCCGAGCGAACGATAACGCTCAGCAATTGCGCTTGTGACCATAACACCAGGCAGTCAACCAGTGGCGTCCAGTGCATAAAGACAAAAAGACACTGCCTACCCTACATAACTCAGATAAATATTTATTACAAGATATTTGAGGTGGCAAATCACATACATCATTATTTAATCGACAAGACGACAAACCAATCCGAACATGTAGTAGGTTTTTCTGGTAAGTAAGCTTTTAAAATTTTCTGCCTACCGTGTCTAAAAACTCTGTGCACGCCGCTGCAGTCAACCTAACATGCCTCACTATTGAATAGAAAATCCCCATAAATTCTAACAACATTCAATTCCCAACTAATACCGGTGGCCAATTCGTAATTTCCGTCAAAATAGCACCGTAACATAATTACAAAGCTATTTTAGTACGCCGCGTAATCTGAGGCTTTCATAGCCAACATGATGTTTGAACACGTTGGCCGGATTATACCAACTATCAAATATGATTAGCATACTAACTAGAGCTTTTTAACTCACGGATAAGTTTAGAGGTCCGTATGGGTCAGGGATTTGTCGGATTATACCGTTTGTTTGTGGTAACTGATGGTTTGTTGTATGTTAGAATTAAGGTTTGGTGTGGACTATTTTTAATGTCAGAATATAATAAACGATTGTGTCTCTAATATTGGTTTAAGGCCTGTCTAATATTTGTTCAATGCTCGGATAAAATTTATCTAGCTGTTAATTTAAAATCAGAATAGTTTTTGTTAGGACTTATCAGAGGAATAGCTTATCTGAGCTTTATTGAGCTATTTAAAAGACAGACCTTAGAAGAGAAAAGTAACACATCGAGAGTCAGCCTAGATTTGTTTTCTGGGCAACCTTCCCATTTTTCCCATAAACATCTTATTTGAACAATTTCAAACATATTAAAAAGAAAAAATAGTCAATTCGATCCACCCGTTATCAACTGATGCGCTTACCAATGAATAGCATTTCATTTTAATATATATAGATTACTATAAATTCCTTTCAATAACCAAAACTCCATTCCATTAGCCGAAAAGTAAATAACGCCTCATAAAAATTGGAGCCACACATAAAAACGAGTATTTTAACAGTGAAAAATTTACTCCACAATGAATAAGGTCAGTAAAAATGTGTAGAGTAAAGGTCCATTTCTATGTAAATGTTATTGGGGGCATCCGTTTAATCCTACGCTTTCCCCCGTTCCCGGGCGTGTATCTGGTTTAAACCGGATTAGGGCTGCCACTAAGTTAATATACTGTGTTAACTAAAACTCTGATGGGTTTTCGGGCATTATTTTCGGGTTAGTTAATGTATTCAGGATATGTTTTAGATGGGTATTAGTTTTGGCATATTTTCATATTAAACAAAATTCAATTTACATTGAAATTCACAAAAATCTCAATAAACTTCAAATTCCGCATTTACCTTACACTAGATAATTATAAGCTTTTTGGTTAATTTCTAGACATAATCCTATTTATGAAGCCTAAATGAATTTATTTCCATTCATCCTTATTTGAATTATTGAATTAAAGAACAGAATTATTTCTACTGCAATACAAAATATAATATACTTAGCACTTTTCATCCTTTTACGGAGTATTTGAGTACTATAATACTAATTTTTCATATTTAAAATTGTAATTTAAATAATATTTTTCGTTTTATTTTGCCACCCCTATGCACTAGATCTCTGAGCAGATTTTCTGTTTATCTGATAGTTTGGCAACTCTGTTAATGTTCGTACAGATACATATTTTGTTGAGGCCGGCGACTTAGATGCCTTATCTTATTATACAAGGTTACTTTTCTAGGTGAGGGTTAGATTTTAGTTTTCTTTAGTGTTACTTTGTTAAAGGCCTGTTTCGCCACTTACGGTAAAAGCATCCTGTAGAAAGCAAACTTATAAGATAGCGTCGGGTGCACAGTTAAAGCATTCCCCAGTTAAAGTAGCTTAATACATCTGGTGCTCCTTTGGCAGTCAGACCCCGAGTCAGAATCTGGTTGACTAATATTTTCATTACGGCATGAACGATTTCCATATCAATAATTTGGACAATAATTTGGCCGAAGCGATTGGACTAAGTGTTGTCTGACTTCGAGACTTAAGACTTTGAGGACAATTACTATCAAGGTATCATGTATTGTTAAATTTAAAGGCGAGTATTTGAACTCCTGTCAATTTTTACTTATTGAAAGGCCTTTATAAGCTGAAAAGAAAATGCCTTCACCACAATAATAAGCTTCTTTCCTTTTCAAAAATAATCTATTCCTATCCAAGAATATTCGATATCCATGAATTATAAAAACGTGCTCCACTCAACAATAAACGTAAAAAAGATACTGTTGGACATCCACGGAGCAGGAACAACTTAATAGAGCCTTATTCGTTCTAATAACCACCTTCACGGCTTTATCTTTATCGATAATGGCGATTGCTCTAACACTATCGCTATTGGTTGGAAATATATGGAAGGTAACGAGGTGCTGACGCGAGCGTGTTTATTAGTAGCATATTGTGTCCCTGAAATCTCATGAATTTCTTAGTAGTGAAAAGAATCTCTTAAAGATCCTATCTATTATAATATTTGTTTTACTGAATTTCTGAATGACCCTCATCTTTTTCTTAATGTAAAATATTTTCAATCAGACCGTGTTGCCAGTTTTTAAGTTACCTACTCAAAAACTGGCAACCCTTGAGTTAACAATGATTATGTGGCAATGTTATGATGAATGAATTTTTGGATGTTCACTTATAGTTACATTTTAATTTCAAGATTATTTTATACAAACGCTCAAAATTTCTGTTTGTATATTTTCACACAACACCTTACGATCTAAGTCTTGCAACTTTACTATTTTTATTCCATTCTCAACTCTCCCCTCTTCACTTTAGGTTTATTTTTATAAAATTCTTTAAAAATTGAATGGCCAGACTACGAGAAGGTTGTATCTTGTTAACTATAGTCGCAAATTGGAACTATGCGACACTCAGCGTTGTTATTCGCTTTGCATTCAACGAGCGTTACTATCAACTCGGCCATAGGGGATCAGGTATCGAATAGGCTCACATACAGATACAATTGAAATCGTTAGAATCGAATAAAGTATTGATCGCAGTATCCTTAGAAGGGTTTTTAAATTACTTGTAGTTCTTATGTTTTTATCGATTTAAATTAAGAATAAGGTGTGATTGAAATTATTAGATGTAAGTTGAACAAGGCATTTCACTTGTTAATGTAAAACTGGAGCGCTTGAACACACTTTATCTAAGAAAACCGCTCTCCTCAAACGTTATAATGTTAATTCCTGGAAATAAATGTTAATGAGTTATTTAACCAGTTTTACTGCAAAAGTTTGCGGTCCCATTTTTGTTTAGTTAATCGTATTCCATATTTCTATTCTTGCTTTATAGCTACAGCTTTTCAGATGTATAGGCTTGAAAATCCTTAAAACAACTTACGCGATTTAACAGACACCCTGTATTATTACTTATTTGTGACTTCGTTTTATAAACTATAAGTTTATCTACCAAACTCTTCCCTCTCCACAATTATATTTTTAAAACAGTTCCGCTTCTAATTCATTTCTATTTAAACGACTTAAGATTAGCTGTTTGATTTCCTTTATTTTTTTCTAAAATCGAAATACAAGTGTGTCTCCACCCTAAACACTAAAGCGAAACCACTTTTTGTCGGCTGTCTGCAAACGCCACTACACTAGATCTATGCTCTTCGTCGTCCACATTTTTATCTTACAAAGTGCTTGGATAGACACCGGAGGAAGTTTGTGGGAAATTCATCACGGTGACTGCCTTCAAACGATGCAAGATACACTTAAACTTCAATAGAAATTGAACTCTATAATTTTGACAATAAGGTTGGTTTTTGTTTGTGTGTGTCCGTGTTTTAAGGTGGTGTTCGATTAACTCGAGGCTTGTTGAGCACGAGAGCCACGTATAAATGTATAAAGGTACATTAATCCAAACAGACGCGTTTCTTTGTGGGGGCAGAGTTGAAATGGCGTGAAAATATGACTCGTTATTTATGTTCCGAGTACACGCTCCGTTTTGTACTGACTGATTCACTTTTGTGTGGGGGTTTTAATTTATTTATGACTGTTGATATTATTAATATGGGTAGGAAGTAATAGACAGTATTAGTTATACTTATGCTGTGTAGATTATAGTATGAAACAGGATTTCTTTCAATAACTTACAATATGGCATAGCATTACGCTTGTATACCCTATAGATTAGACAGAGGTGCATTAATATACACCCACATTTCGCTGCTGTTATTGAGTCCCATGTAATAGGGAGCGAGCTTATTGTCTCCAACCGGGTACAGTTCTAAACTCCGTGCTGTTATTGAGAATTTCCATACAGAAAAATCCAATAACACTTTGTTCAACCCGGTAACCGAACCCAGGACCAGTTCAATAAGGCAGTTCTGATGATTTCAATTTGTGTCGAAAAGATCAGTAAAGCTTCCTGCACCATTTATACTCTTCATTCAGGTGGTGCTTATATCTGGACCAGGAATAGAAGGATATTCCTCTGGGAAAACTATATACATAATAGCCTATGGCTATTGGTAAAGGTGACCCGGGTACGTCTTAAAACTGCGGCCAGACACCGGAGGACGGGCAGCAGCGTCCTCTCACTAACCGGTGAGCCACTGCGATCCCCAAGCCGCCTGCCAAGCGTGGGGATTATGGCAACCCCCCCCCCCCTTGAGGGAGGCCTTCGTTCAGCAGTGGACGTCTTCTGGCTGATGATGATGATGATGATTGGTAAAGGTAATACACATAACTTATGACATTTTAACTTCCAATCAGCTGGTCATGTAATGATTGGTACTGGTGCTCTAATGGGGGATATTAACTTAACATTTAGTCATGATAGTCATAATTATGGTCGAAAATGTTCGTATCAAAGAAAATTTTTAAAGTATAAATTTTCGCTACCAACGTGCTTCGGAGCGTACTGTCCTCGGTGATAAATTAAAAGAGGGTGTTCAAAACCACTAAATAGAGTCCTGATACGTCGAGAAGGCGTCACGACAGACTACGAAGGAGATGGCGGGATGAGCTTGACAAATTAAATAAAGAATGTCCACAATGTCTCTAGACTGAAATGTCTGGAAATCATGGGGGAAGCCTTTGCTCAGCAGTCGGATGATGCAGGCTAACAGTACCAGTAAATTTTCGGTGAGAGCTGCTCCATTGCAGTGAGGCTACGTTACAGCTGGAGAATCTAATCACTAATCTAATAAAACCACCCAAACCAAAACGTCCGACAAAATCCTCCAACATTATTGTAACAGATACTCGTATCTCACGCATCGCTTAAAGCGATCCGTTCGAGCATCTTCCAATGCTAATACATAACAAGAATCCTAAAATAAAAAGCCGCTTGAAGCGCTGTCGGATCGCGATCACACGAGTTATGACGTCATTACCCGCGAGCTCAGTGCTGCAGCTTTTTCCAGCGCGGCTTTACTCCCAAATTTATTTGACAATTATTAAGGTGTCCGCATTAAAGGAGCATTACTGGCTCGGTGCTGGTGGAAATTCATGTTTTTCTTGGGATGTTTTCACCAGTAACTCAGTATAAAGACCGACACGTGCGAACTATTAGCCTCCCGACGTTCGGATTAGAAAATAATTCACCACTCTGAATGTTATTATGGAGGGAAGTCGGATTTATTTTATTGCTCCGCGAGATATATGTTGGTCTTTCGGCTTTATCCGTACGTTTCTCCAGTTTGTTTATTGAGAAAGCTCGAGATAAACGCGTGTAGCAAATTTTATAGAGAGGGGAGTTTGGGCTGGCTGTTTAGGCGTAAACCTTGTTAATGTGCCGTGTTCAGTAATTATTGCTGTATGCGCTTGAGTAACTCGCGTTCTACATGTTATTGAATGTTCCTATAAAATATTATTGATTGCCGCCAATAAAACGTTATTTATGTCGGTTCTGTGTTTTTTATATTTTTCTCTTTCACTATCCATTTGTGTGTCTATTTCTGTTTCGAGGTCGCGTATTTTTTCCGGTGCTATTATTTTGGCTGTTGTTGGTTGTCTAAATGGGTGAAGACTAATACTAGAGAAGTTTGCATCTACATATAAGATGTTTAAATACACAAACCGTTCGCTGTTACTATCTACTGCACTAATTTATGTTTAATTACGTGTTTGTTTAATACGACACGATAAATCACGGTCTGTTCATTACATACCTTTCTACCTCTAATTCAGCTCACCCACCAAACCACGTACAAGGCCCCACAAAACACAATCTAATTACAGCCGTCACTAACAGTTTCTGCTATTTTTCACCTTCGTACATTTTCAGCAACCATTACCCGTGTAATTGCGCAGGTGCTCGTAAATAATACCTCTGCCGGCCCCCAGACTAGCTGGCGTGAGGATATATTGCGGATGCACCGACTGCATTACCCTGTGGGCAGTCTCTGTTTTATTTCTGTTAATGGTCGCTGTATTTCATGTAGGTCATTTTGGAGTTTTGTTCTTGTTTTGCGGGTGGCTGTGAATGGGCACACTATGTTCATTAAATAGTCTGTTTATAAAGATATCTGCGTTGTTATATTACTAGGCGTAAGCCCGCGGTGTCACTTGCATTTAAGAGGTCTACTATGTCTATCTAGAATATGGCGACAATCTTATATACATATTTTCATACACGAAAAGGACGTTACGAGTTATACGCACCTGCCCTTTTGGAATGGTATCACTAATAGTCCTGTCCTATCCTATTATAGTCTTTTTAAGGCTTTACTTTACCTCATTGGTCTAGCAGTCGCTAGTGGGACTGCTGAGAGTGAGATCAGCAGCCTAATTACCGATGTAGCGACGGGCGTAGATCGCGCGAAAACTTCTGTCAAACGTCATTTTTGTGACATATATGTAATGGCTGACGGTGAGATTGCTGTCGCGTGGCTATCGCGGTGCTGTCGCTTTTTTTCGTAACTAGGCTGCCGGGGTTCCATTCTGGGGTCGGGAACAGTGTTGTTGGCTTTTTCAGTAGCATTGCAGTCGAAGATTTTCAGTAGCAGTACCATGATAACAATAGGCTGTCCCATAGCAATAGGCTTCTATTACAAGAAACTCAATGAAGAGAAAATAAAAAATTAGGATACAACAATTCTGCCGTACAAAATACAGCCATGATGCTGTTAACCTAAGGTTTAATTCTCATTAACATTGACATGACATCTAATGTAATCTAAATAGCTTTTTCACTGGGCAGGCCTCCATAAATTTTGCGTAAGTTCTCATAAGCCATTACTACAATAACTTGGCTGCCTCATAATCCGTTGAGGCCATACTTTAGTTTTACGGCCTAGTGGACGGGCGGGCGCGAGTAACTAGCCTAATCTATTTTCGTTAGTGTCCTACGGGTGCTGTTATGACTGCTTTCACGGGAGCTTGAAAAAGTATAGCTCTAATGTAAGCAAGGTACAGTTCAGCAAAATAAACTGTGACTAGATATAGATGATTATAATCAAACAACCAACCAAAAGGCATTTGATGTTTGGGGAAATTGGCATTAAGTTCTCTCTTCAGTCAGCGAAGAAAGCTGACCATTGTATATATGTTTTATTAGTTTTTTTAATTCATTATTATAGAAAAGGGTAACTTTATCGAGTTAATAGTTATTTAAGAAACATTTTATTTCAAAATACTATAATTATTTGACTAACTGCACTTGTTTATATACACAAAAATAAATGGATAAGAAAATTCAAATTGAACTAACAATCCAATAGCAACTCTATTTATCAAGTCTTTGTTAAATTTTTTGTATATTACGTGATCATGATTTTATTCACCGAACCTGTCATGCTCCCCAGGTACGATAATACAGGTTAAAAGCCAGGCCATTACTAAAACTTCGCTCAACATATCTCAATCAACGCTAAGCATACGAAATCACAGTGCCCGGGTGTTTCAACAAATAAGCGCTTGAAGCGATTTATTCGAGCGATAAGAGCCCTAAGTGCTGCACGGTGCAAATATTTCGCGTCTAAGTCTTCCTTGCGTTAGTTAGCGCTTACTTACACTCGCTTACGGCGGAGTTTCGCGTGATATATGTGGGAGGATGGTGTGGAGGACAAGAGGTGAGCGAGAAATAACTTTTATGTAGGGAAACGTACTACAGCTTTGATGTCCATTGGCTCACCATCCATCCTGCTCTGCGTGCCCTACCAATTGCAGGCGGGAGGAATTAAATTGTAGTCCATGTGGCAGAATACTAGGCCACAAAATATAAAAAAATTAATGTGCCATCGTGATGCTAAGCTCCTATTCAGCTTGCTAATTTGAACAAACGTACCTGTTATGCAGTTGTATTGCTACTGGACGATAGAGGTAGAGGTTATCACAAGCGATGAAATCTAATGTGAGAAGTAGTACCTACTCTGTTTTTTTCTACAAAACGAAGTTATTGCTGCATGTTACAGTTGTCGAGCTGAGCAAGAAAGTTGGTACCCAAACAACGAGTCTTTTTTAACCCAAAACTTTTAAAACAACACAGCATAATGTATGTGATGTAATAATCTTAAATGTGAAGATCTGAACCCGTCCTCTGGCATACCATGCCATCGTTTTAACTAAACTATTGTGTCTCTGAATCTAAAATATAAAACTTGAATTTGGTTGATAAGGGTCAACTAAATTCAGGCTTAAAAAAAAGAAGAAGAATGAAATTCAAGGTTTTTATTTTATATCCTCTTTTGGGACGGTGGCGACATCTATTAGAAATATTTCGAAGTCCTCACTTTTTTAGAACAGCATTAATTCTGTAGTAGGCCGGATGAAATCATTATGGAGCTCACTCAGATGTAGAGGTTTTCTCAAGGCGTTTTCCTTTACAATATATAGTGATAGTCAAATTAAGTTTGCGTTAGGAGAAAAATTAATTTATCGCTGTTATTTCATGACTTGCACCCCCGTAGCGCACCTCTGTCAGTCTTAACTGGGTTGCTTACGATTTACGTACAACGTTACCCGAGTATCGTAGGCACTTATTAACATCTATTTTAGTTAAACGCGATCCTTACTTAGCTTACAGTTAATAGCCAAGTAATGATGGAGGTAAATTACAACTGATAGGGAGTTGATGTCGATGTGGGAATTAAATTGAAGCTCGTATGACTTTTCAACTTCAAACTAAGTATTAAGTTAACGTTTTCTTTATATATCGACTGTGAACTATGTCGATTTTATGAGGATTTTACTTGGTTATACCATTCTAAACTATTTCATACCCGGCAGCGCTGCAAAAAGCATATTTTACTTCAATCAAAATTAGACGCCAAAATCGAATTCATTCAATTTGTACTAACATCGACCGCGTTGTATGCACAATACGGTCGATAGTTTCTTCTTAATTCTGTAATATTGTCAAAAATGAGATAGTACCAGTTGCCAGTTCACAGTCGATATTTCGTATAAGGTACCTACGAATAATATTATATACTTCAGATATTTAAAAAAAAATCAGTAAGACACTAAGAACTATAGACAAAGAAATTGGGCTCGCTCTGAACTTTAAAACGTAGTTACTACGCCAATATTTCCTAAAGCAATAGCTTTGAAAATGGACATCAAAGATATGTCATACAAAACTCTGCAGAATAAGTATTTTGAATTCGAGGGGGCCACAACAGGGCAGCTATAATAAATAAACCGATATAAAACTAGCAACTTCAAACGAGAATGAACAATAACAATGGGACTATTGCGTTATTACCACTAATACAAAAAATCAAAAGTTAAGTAGGTACTAATAAAAAAGGACGGACAGACGGACAGACGTACCTTGCGGCGTTGGCAACATATAATTTAATATGAAAACCACGGAGGCTATTACGAAGGGAACTTTGTGATTATTACAAAGTTATTATTATGGAAAATTGGTCTGTCGGTGTGTGTGTTCATGATAATCGTGGTTATGAATCAATTTTTGCCGACGGTGATAGTGTAAAGGAGATGTACGCAGTTATATCTAATGTACTTCAAAAATACGCGAATGATAAAGTTAGATAGAAACTTCTCACTTCTGCTTAAAAATTTGATTCGGAAAGAGAAGTGCAGATATGTACAAGTGCATAATTGATAGCCTCTAGAAACTCGAAGAAAATTTGAGGTGTGTACTTATCCATAAGTCTGTGACTGCCTCACTGGTCTATTAGTCTTAAATGCGACTGCTGAGCGTTAAGACGGGCAAAGTGTTATTGTGAGTAATTATATGAAAATTCTCAGTAGCAGTACAAGGCTGGCTCCCTATTATATAGGACTCAATAATAGCATTGGCAAAAAGTGGGTGTACAATGGTACACCTTTGCCTAACCCTTCGGGAAATATGGGCGTGATGCTATGTTATGTTAAAACGTTATTCCAGGCTAAGTTGTTAAGTGAAACTGAAATAAGAATTTTTACAAAAATAGTATTATTGTTTTTATGGAACAAACATGTATACGATTTTCAGCAAGAAAAACACTATCAAAGAAAACCTCAATCAGCTTAAATTTATAGCCAAAAATCTGTATTAAGCAGGCATATTTTTAGATTTGAAACATCAACATTATATTGCAGTAAAAAAACGTTTATTCCTAAGAATACCACAATATAATTTCTCGTTTCAAATGTCTATTTTATTATTAACATGAAGCAGTTTTCTGTTCAACTAAATTCCATCTAACAATTTAAACCTTCTTTAAATAACTACAGACTGTCACCGTCGCACCGTTATCCAATTACGTAGACACAATAATCGATCCACGAACAAAGCGATGCATCGATTTCTTTTATCTGTCAATCAAAATCGATTGTTACGACCGATCGAAGCGAACACATTTTTAAATTTACTCCCAAAATCTTTCGCTTCAACTTTTGAATGTTGAACGTAAGGTTGATAATCCAGTTTGAGGGAAGCAAATATAAGTTTGTTTGAAAACTAGTGACGTGATGTAGATTGATTGGCGGCAGATCAAGATAACTCAAGCTTTGGATATGCGGCTACCGGTCAGATAGCGAGGCAAATAAAAGAGGAACATTTGTAGACAATGGTGATATTAATTCTGGATACGACAATCATACGGAGTAATAAATGTTCAGGAGTTATGGTCGTTGGGAAGACTTGCGTGAAATGTGAAATGGCATGTGAGACAACAATGGTTTCGCTCGTCACAATAAATTTTTCAGCTGTTTTTTGTAAAATATTTCGTGAATTTAATTTTAGGATTGTTTTCACTTGCTGAAAGGCAGTGACAGTGAATGCAAAGTCAAGTGAAAATATAAGTAAAAGTTGGAGCCAGCTGCGACTGATCATTAAATTAACATATGTAAAGTACGTTATATTGGATGGTGATGCTGTACGAAATTATACATTCAGCTTTTTGAGTACGCTGTGGTCAACAACCAGCTAACCCAGCAATTCTTTCCTTTTTACGGGGTACCTATTTCATCTAGGTTAATGCTGAGAAGCCTATTTCATTATAATTGTTATAAACTAACATAGCTGTTAAGTTTTTTGAATTCATAAATGACCCTCGTGAGATCAAACTCTATTTTATTATTTTATACAATTTATAATCTTCTACACATTTACAAAAAAAAAAGGTAGTAATCACCATTATTCTTTCAGAACAAATTACTTTAACATCAAACCAAATCAATTACGTCCACGTAAGAGTAAAAAAAGTGAGACAGAAGCTGTAACGTCGATAAAATGCGCTCGTATATAACATTCATTACGATAGCATTAAAATGATGGCGGGTGATTCGTTAAATTTTATCCGGTAGCCGATTGTGGAGCTTGTACCGACAGAAGAAAAATCTGTCAGAGGTGAAAAAAATGTTCTTTAATTAACTGGTATAGACATGTAAGCAGTAGAAAGAATTATAACGATAATAACGAATATAAGACGTGAAATATATAAATTGCAATTAATAGAAGATTCCAAGCAAAATATGGCTTTGAATGATTCTTAAGAGAAATGAATGCATCATTTCATCAAATAAGTCAGTACAAGCAACAGGCGTTTATGTTTGAAACGATGTATGAATGAAGTAAAAGGGTTATGCAAGTATTGAAGCACGCGGCGTTTTGTAGTTTCTGTCTATAAGTCAGTTATCAATTGTCAAATCTATTACACAAACTATTCATTCACGGATTTTTTTTTTCTACAGATGAAAATATGTAGGAAGATAGAATCTATTGTCTTCTGACGATCACCCCCCACCATCCTCGCTTCCTTCGTTTAATTTGATTATTATATAATAATAGATTTTCTCGCGATATTTTCCATTAATCCTTGCCATAATAGCAGTTTTATGATCAATAAACTATAAAACGTCGATATAAACGCTGTTGCAATTTTCTTACTAATATTTTGCCATACAAGCCATCGTTTTATTGCTCAGTAATGAAACTATAGGTTAATTACACTATAATTACTTTAATACATTATGTGCAGAGGGATTATGACATGCCATGTTTGGTGAGGTGGCCATAACTTGTCATTATAAAAAAGTAATAAGTGGTTTTCTTGTGTTAGACAAAATTGTTTAATTGAATGTTAGAAGCCATAGCTATAATCGTTCGATTATATTTTGACACGTTTCATAAAAAATATACTTGTTTTTCCCATTTAAGGTTTCCTTTATAGTGACATTCTATTATTTGACTGATGGCGACCGTCAGCCCATTGACGTCAGCCTCATGACTGCCTCATTTGTCTAGGGTCACAGGCGCGACTGCTGAGCGTGAGATCCTGGGTTCGATCATTCGGTCGGGGAAAATATTACTGGAATTTGCTGAAATTCTCTGTAACCGCCCTGAGTTTAGAATTGTGCCCGGCAGATGGCAATAGTCTCAATTTAATAATAGCATCAGTGAAATGTGGGTATACAAAAAAGAACATCCCTGCCTTACCCTTCGGGGAATACAGGCTTGGTACTATGTTATGTTATTTTATATCAGTCCGTATAGGTCCCATTAATAATTTAGTTTTTAATACCTACCTTACCCTCTACAGCCTTAATCACCTCACCTGGTTTGGTGATAACGGTATTGTACCACATAAGAAGATATTCGCTGCCCATTCACATGACTCTCTCACGATTGTTTGTGCCTATTTTATAAAATCATCGAACAACTTTTCTGCCAACCGTATATCCAAGTATATCAGCCGATCGACGTCGACCGCAACCGGTCGCCGACTGTCCAAATGATATACTTTTGACAGCATAGATACAGTCATGATAACACTGACAGCGGCAATCCGCTCACAATGCGAGCCGATAAAAACTAATGTATTGTCGCTTAATGAAAGTAGCTAGATGAAGTTAGATATAGAGGCAGGTTTGTGCGGGTACGTCGGGATGAGAAAGGATTTGGAATTAATTAGAAAGACGGATGTCCAAAGGCGCCATGGATATGTAGCGTAGGTTTTGTATATGGATGGGATTTACGCAATACCGAGCTAAGTGTACAAGAAAAGATAAGTCTGTACTTGGCTATGGATAAGCTCATAATGAAGATTTATCAATACCAAGGCCTAAACGAGGAAAGTGTGGAAGACTGGTTGAGGAAGGTGAAAATTTTAGTACTGTTACGCAAATCAGAAGAGCAATGGACGCAGACACAACTCTCTCTCAAAAAGTTACGCTGCATCGGTAACCCAGGGAGCGATTCTCGAGCTATTAAAGATAGTGTCAAAATTGAGATACATTAAAAAAACATCGCAGATTATATCACATAAGAGATATCTTTACCTTTTAAGGCTCGATATACAACTAATGCTCAGATGCGGTATATATTTTAGCATTTTTTTCTATATAAAGAGAGACTCTCTCCAATTCAAATTACGGAGAAAGAATTGCCTCCATGCAACTTTAAGCTTAGTCTGATAAACTAGAAGGTTATCCTGCAATTTTCCGGTCATTTAGAATTTCTTTATCCCACCGATTCTATCTATTAAGTTGATTTGTTTTAATATAATGATTTTACAGGAAACGTCTTAGATAATACAAGTTACCGATTATTTTATTACATACAAACTTCACTCAACTTATTTAACCTTACAATCGTGTACCAAACAATCATTTACAAAATAACATATCATAAGCTGTCAGATTAAAACACAGCTGTGTCCTACATATAAATAAAATTCCAAATTTAATATAGCCTTTAAAATTCATTCGTTCAACCTTAGTATCTAGTAATAAGGACTATTTCATAGATGATAACAGTTTGATAGAAGCAGCATATAAGTTGGTATTGTACATGGAACTAATATATGAATTAATCAGCCATGTAATAGATCAAAGTAGTGCAGGAAGTACTCAATAACACTGACAACTTCAAGTAAACTGCATAATAATGCTGTTTTCTATACTGATCTGGATATATAAGATAAGGCAAATTAGTTTTTTATTAAGGTAAACATCTTAACGACGATTGAATGATAATATTTGACTTTAACTTACAAAGTCAACGTCATTTACAGGCAGTGCATTTTGTGTTCATAGGTGAGGCTTTACAATAGTAAAAGCTTTAAAATAGTCAGTAAAAATTGAGACTTTTGAGCCTGGCAGTTATGTATGACTGCCAGGCTCAAAAGTCTCAATTTTTCAAGTCTCAGTTTTTGCTTGCTTGCTAGCTTGTGTTTAAATTAAATGAAAAAGCACATTGCAACATAGCTTTTTGACATTTACATATACAAATATTCAAACGCACAAACATTAACATTGACTGAAGAATTTTATAGTTTAAGTAAAAACATGGAAATAACTTTTCCGATCCACACACGTCACCACACTCCGAACTTTCTTCTATAAAGAACATTTTATATCCCCGCTTTGTTCGAAAGATTTTAAATTGAATAAGAAATAAATCTTGTCAATGTTTTTTATGGGATACAGTGACGGCGTCTTCGTGTCGCCCGTCAGTCTTTCCATGGTTTATCTTTGTTTATTCGTCCGGGAATCACAAAAAATGTCACCATGACTAATAGGTATATTATGCGTTTCTGTAATCAGGTACTGTTTTCTGATAAACAGGAAAATAGAGGCATATGTTGTTTGTCGAAGATTGGGAAATCCATTTTAAAATTATCAGTTAACTGTCTAACTCAAATTATTCAGCCATCCGTATGCCAAAAAATGAATTGTCTTTCGCTTCGACCAGTCATCATTTTGATCTGTTCGCATGTCCTGTTAAATAGTCTATGAAAAAGAGTGCAAACATTTTTCTATATCTAGCGAGATGTGAAACCCTAGAATATTTTAATCACATTAAAGGATTATGATATCGTGACCGGAAATAATCAGACAGGTGACAATAGCTTGTTTACAGTAAATACCAAGGCTACAGTTAATAATAAACACTAATTAGGTACAAATATGGGTAAGGATGGGTAACACATTAAATGTCTAGTGATGTGCTACGATGACTCATTCTTGCGAATATTTGCGGCCAACAGAAAACGCCTATTTTTATTTGTCGTATTCGGTCAACGTCATAACTAGCTCCTTGAAAGAACAACCCCATCATATTCATCATACCTAATCTGCCTAGCCTTTTCCCAACTAAACATGGGGTCGGCTTCCAATCTAACCGGTTGCTGCCGAATATCAGTATTTTACATGGAGCGACTGCCACCTGACCTCCGCTAACCAATTACTGAGAGACACTAATATCTTCTCTAAAGTTAGACTGGCTGTCAGACTTTTCGGGCTGCTGATACTCGTAACGACTCTTATAGATTTTCGTATGATATTCGAGACCAACTGCTGAACGTGCTTTCAAAGGCACGAGAATTATCTCGTGCATTTTCCGATTCCCAAATGTAGATGATAAAAAACCAAAAAATCGTCATAATAAAATTCAACCTTGAAAATTTAGGAAACCGTATTAGGATCTATGTGTAAATTGGTGGTTTCTGTAAAATTCTAAAAGGTCTATCATGTGGCGAATTATTGGGAGTTCAATGCTGATCAGTGAACGTTTACGTAATAAAGAAACAAGGTGACTTCACAAGATCAGCAAGCAACAACACTATCTTTTCAAGTTTAATTACTTCTGATCTAATATATTGATAGTAATTGTAGAGTCCCTAACCTCTAATGTGGTTGTATAGTGAAACCCATTAACCCAATTAAAAAAATATAAAATAACATCACTCAACAAATTGTGTTTAGTTGCGAAAACATTGTGAAAGTGAAAGGACCGGAAAAAAGTGGAAATTAGTCAGATAAAATGGAGTAAGTACATATACTGTAATCCTTCAAAAGATAATGATTTGAACCTTGACTGAGAATACCTTAAGTTCCGTTAGGAGTGATTAATGGTTATAAATTTTACGAATTAAGAAAAAGAAAAAAAAACATTAGAAAAAATAAAAGAAAGAAAATATGTTTATTTGGCCTAAACTAAACTAAAGTCATTAGTTAGTCAAGATCGTGTTGCTAGAATTAATAAGTGTTTGATTTAAATTTCAAATGGACTGCAAACAAAGCTGTATTAAGTAAAATTAAATGTATAGGACCCCAGATTTTAATAACAGTCTTTAAAGATATTTTAAATAAAACGTATTTGCGTTAACCGCAAAACAATAATTATTATCTAGTGACCAATTTGCTCTAGTTACGAGACTCAATAAGAGAGTATTCGTGAAGATTTTTTTCTATTTTTTTAATGTTCTTTTTAAACTTCTTTCTGATATTTTATTAATCTGTTGATTCCGTATGCTTTTTTTCATTGTGTTGTGTCTAAATAAATGTTTATTCTATCATATTATTAGGGAAGAAAACGACGTCGTTATCGTTACCAACGTGTATGGTGATTTTTGTCTTCGTAAAGCAAGAAGGAAACGCCAGAAGCTGTTGGTTCGGGAACTGTTCTTAGACTATGCGAATAACACCACGCTTCACGGTCTCCCGTACATTACTAGGAAAGGAGTGTCTATGATCGAAAAGTAAGACTTTTTATTTAGATTATTTTTTATTTAATTATAAATAATAAATAAAATATTATTTTATTTATGTAGACCAGTCAAAGGCATTTATGAATATTCAAACTCTAGTTGCCATGTTCCACAGTTTTTTTTTTCCTATGGAGAAGAACGGGCAAGAAACTCCATGGTCACTCTTTTAAATTATGATTGTTTAACATTTCATATTTATGAATACATTGTCTCCTCAACGTTATATGTAGAAAATGTAGTACTAGGTCTAGACTAAACAAACTATATATTATATTTCATAAAACTACAACCTACACTGGACCATGCCTTTCACAAGAATTGTCTTGCTATTCCGTATTCAAAACAATATCTCACTAGGCGATATTTTGACGATGAATTATTTAGTTCTTTTTGAAGCGCATTTTAGTACTTTGCCCATGAGTTGTTGACTGATAATTGTCGGTCAATGGCATTTTTATTAAACAGAACTTGCACATCTTTGCTACTAGCTAGGCTTTATTTACCATTGCTGCTTTCTTTTGTCTGACGTCTCTGGTAACGATTCCTATACCATAGGCGTCTCTTATCTCATTGTGATCACGTTGTGATCACGATCACGTTCTATTCCTTTTTCAGAATATTTTGGCTGATAACCTTCATTGCTAGCACGTGCATGTGCCTCTACTTGATCAGTAAAGTGTGGTTCAAATGGCAGACCAGTCCGGTCATAGTTACTGTTAGTGAGCAGCTGCTACCAGTCGCTATGGTAAGCTTTACTTTAGAGTTACGGTTATGCAGGAACTGTTCTGTGATTGGTTACTCTAATATCACTACCGTTCATCGGTCCTTCCTGTACGTAATAAGGAAAGGAGCCTCTATAAGCCACAACTAAAACACTGCTAAGAGTTTAGAATAAAAGTTAAGAATTTTTATTTTCGAACAAGACATTCATTTCTTTGGAGGTGAAGAGCTGAATCATCGTGATTCTATTATCGAAGGAAGGCGAATAAACGTTAATGAACTTATGAGACACGATAATAAGACAACGAGTTTGCATCTAGAGATTCAACATAGTATGAAGCTTTTATAAACTTTAACGATCAAATTAATATGAGCTGAAATTCTGCTTGAAAAAATTGTTCAAAAGTTATTCGAGCCCTGGTATAACAACTGGAGTAAAGTTAAAAATATTTATTCCCAGGTTCCGTTCCCATCAGTAACAATTTGCCCGCAGTCAAAATGCAAATCATCCATCTACAACTATACCGCTGAAGAAATTAATATTGATAATTTTTTTTCGAATGAGAATAGTACATATAACTCGACGTAAGTTTTTCATTCTTAATGTATTAACTATATATTACTCTTATATTATACGATGGCCTCATATCTAGCAGGATAAAATTCGGATGTTGACTTCAGACGGGTCTATAGAATCATAGACGTATGTGCACCGTTTACTCTCTTAAGGTTATGAGCATATTTTTTCTCTACCAGCATAGAACATAATATTGCATAGTTAAGTACTTGATGGGTCTCAGTGTCTGATGGTAATGATCGGACAGTGGATTTAAAAACGCTACTTGGATGAATCAAAGTAGCATTTTCCTTCCCCCATAGACTTCAACGTCGAAAGACAGTTACAAGTTCACAGTACACAAGTAGACAGTTGAAGCGTTTACATTTGACGAATTCCTGTGAACGTGACTGGTCCGTTCATACAATAGGGAACCGTCCTATACTCAGTTTTCTGATCCGAGTCTGGTCGAAATTTAAACGTGCTATACTTATTGCAGTAGTCGATCATTTGTATTGAAAAGATTAAAATGTTTACAGATTTCTTTCTAATTTTCAGACTGAAAGAACAATTTGCGAGGTATTCAGATATATCACAAGTATGCGGGGTTTTCGGTTCGTTTTATAGTTTAGGGGATGTTTTCCCGAACCGACATTCCAATGCTTCTGTCTTTGAACATATTTCTGAAGTAAGTTTTTAATTTTATTATTTGATTGTAATTAGTTTGCACATAGTCACTACAATTTTATAAATTACTAGCTTTTGCCCGCGACTTCGTACGCGTGGAATTTAGCATATGATTTTTTCTGCGGTAACATGGAGCCTATATTTTAAGTTAGACCTCTAGCAATATATAGGTGAAAACTGCATTCAATTCCATGCAGTAGTTTTTGCGTGATACGTGTACAAACATACAGACAGACAGACAGACAAACAAAAATCCTAAAAACTGGTATTTTGCTCTAATAAAGATATTAGTTTTTCTCTAATATCTATAATGTACAAACATCGGCCTGTTGTAATTTTATCATATGTATAGATTAGGCTCATAATCAGACCAGTTAAGATTGTTGATGATGCTAGTATATCGGGAACTGCCTATCGGGTCTATCTCGCTTAGATACGGTAACATTTTAGTTTCCATAGGATACTGTCGGCCAAATTGTGCCAGCCCACGGGTCTATCGCGTTACACCAGTGGTAATAGATACCCATTACTCATTCTGTTAATGCATTTCAAGACGAAATTAAGAGCTATCGTGTAAAATTGTTCCTGATTATAACGAAAAATCTCGAACGACGTGATTAGGAAAATAACATTTAAATTCGATTTTAAGCGTCTCATTGGTCTTGTGGTCGCAAGCGCAACTGCTGAGCGTGAGGTTCCCAGTTCGATTCCTGGGTCGGGCAAAGTGTTATTGGATTTTTCTGCATGGAAATTCTGAGTAGCACGGAGTTAGGAACTGTGCCCGGTAGCTGGCAATAGGCTCGCCCCTTTTATATGGTACTCCATAACAATATCGGCGAAATGTGGGTGTACAATAGTACACCTTTGGCGCGGCATGTTGGTACTTATACCATGATGCATGATGCCGTAAGATGGCAGTTTTATAAATATTTATATTCATATCTTCTGAACCCTGCAAGATATCGAAATAAAACATACACGAAAATTTAAGTTGAAATTCCTGTTCTAATGTCTAAAATTTTCATATAAATCCGTTAAGCTATTTCGAAGTCTATTCGACACAGACTTTCAGATGGACAAACAGACAAAAATTCAGAAATAGGTAATTAATGATTAGGCATCCTATAAATAGCAGTTTTTACTTCAATTAAGGAATTTATTTTGAAACCGCAGATAGACGTTTCAATTTTATTTATTGGTATAGATACCTAATTGCATGATCAGTCCTTCATTATGTTCCAGGTGGCTCCGACCCACGATGATATATTTTACTATTGCATCCTTCGTGGTGTATGGGTGAGATGTAAAGAACTCTTCAGTAAAGTTGTCACCAGTGAAGGGATTTGCTACAATATTAATTCACTGGCAGCTGATGAGATTTTTCGGATGGAGAAGTAATAAATATTGAGTGTTATTTATATTTGAACGCTTTAATATTAATAAAGGATTTTTAGGACCAAATGCCACTAATCTAGTGTTACTGGGGTTTCTGTATGGCAATTCTCAGTAGCACCACGTTGTGGAACTGTTCTCGGTAGATGGCAATAGGCTCGCCTACTATTACATGGGAGTCAATAACGGCATCATCAAAATGTAGGTGTACATTAAATACACCTCTTACCCTAAGAGGCGTCAACGGCACGGTTGGCGCAGTGGTTGAGAGATCGACTGCTGGTCTACGTGCCGCGGGTTCGAATCTCGCATGGAACAAATATTTGGATGATCTACAGATAGTTGTTTCGGGTCTGGGTCTTTGTGTATGTGAATACACACCGTGCTTCGGAATGCACGTAAAGCCGTTGGTCCTGCGCCTGATCTCTCTCCGGTCGTGTCGGATTGTCGTCCCGTCGGACTATGAGAGTGAAGGAATAGAGAGTGCACCTGTGTTTGCGCGCACACTTGTGCACTATAATATCTCCTGCGTAGTTGGCTAATCTCCGGTGAGATTGGCCGCCGTGACGGAAATTCGGTCATGAGGACATTATTATTACCTAAGAGGAATACAGGTGTGAAATCTTTTTTTTAGCATACAGCAAGACTACCAGTATTTGTATGCGAACAAACCCAGGCAAGGATGGTCAATGGAACATGGCTACAGTGACCGGAATGATCTGTATCCCAATTCGTCTTATTATCCTGCCCCAGGAGCGGTGAGTTTTAATAATTAATTCTTCTTTCCTCTCTTCTCATTATTAGTAGCGTTTGGCTTTAGTCTACCACGATGGCCTGGTGCGAGTTGGTGGTTTACACTCACCATCAAGAATTTTATGGAGTTCTCTCAGTTTTCCTCACGATATTTTTCCTTCACCTTTAGCACGTGATAATCAAATTTTAATCCGCCGCACATTAATTCGTAAAAATCCTTTGGCCTGGTTTGAATTGAGACCCTCAGGCTTGTATGGAAGGCAGTTATCACTGGCATTTTCTTTCATTGAGGATTAATCGACGAGCTTCCAGAAAACTGTTTGCTAGGTCGCCGCTAGTATGCTCATCGAGGGTCAAATATAGCTAACCATCACAAAGAAGGTGATGCCGATGATGGTCATCTGATGATGAGGAACTTGGGCGTCGAGGAACTTAGTACCTCTATTTTTACCTATATTTTACTTTTATTCGAACTTGTAAAAAATCATTACCTAGCCCTGTAGTTCTTATCTTCTATTCTATGTATATAATATATTTATTTATTTATTATGTATAAGTAGGTAAATGTATATTTATTATATTGAGATATTTGTTTCTATAAATGTTTATTTATGAGTTCATATTCGTACACCGACCATTATCCTCTATATTTTCTTCCATGATTCTTTCCATGCACTGGTTGTCTGGAAGATATTGCTTTTAGTGATAAGACCGCCATTTGTACCCTATGTGTAAAATGTATTTTCGCTTTGTACTTTTTCCTTTGGTGTACAATAAAGAATGCTCTATCTATCTATAAGTAGCGTTCTACTTTCATTTAGACTTGTTAGAACTTCAATTATGTTTTAGGAAAATGGTGCGACCCCGGATTTGGAGGTCATATTAAAAGAATTTGTTCATGAACGCGACCATCTATGCAACGGCCTAAACACTGGTTTTAAAGTAAGTTATGAAAGTGATTTTTCTATTAATTCATAAATACAAAGACGGACACACCCCGATTTTTATTGTATCTACTTGGCGTCTATTAACGGTGTAATTAATGCCCAATATCCATATATATATTAAATACCTGTCTAATTAGTCTAGTGATCACAAGCGAGGCTACTGAGCATGACGTGTTGGGTTCGATTCCCCCGGGCCGGGGAAACTATAATTAGGACTTATTTGCAATTTGGAGCCTGGAATTATGAGGTCAATAGGCTCGCATCCGTGAAATCTGTTTTTACATCTTGTTTATTCATCATCTTGTTTATTTCATTCATGGTCATTAAAAGTGTTATAAGCTGTATTACAAATCTTTATAAATAAAAATCAATTGTGATATGTATGACGGAACATTACTTGAGATCGGCTCGGTCAATTTGGCTATTTTTTTTTATGTGATCGTAATTGTCAGGACAAGGTTTGCATGTAAGATTTTTTTGGAAAATCCTTCGGGAACGTCGGAAATTAGCATGGTATTTTTGTATGAAAATCTGCATAAAAATAAAATGTGACTTTCAGTTTGTAAATTGCACCCGTGGGGCCAGTCGTTAGTTACTGTATGAATTCCAGGTGTACGTCCAGCACCCAGCGGACCTGCCTCAGTCTTCCCTGTACTACTACGCTGTGCTAAATGGTCAAGTCTCATCGATGGCTCTCAGTTTCAGCGCACTCAATACATCCGAAACCTTAAGGCATTACGATGCTGAAATGTGAGTTTCAGATACGACATTTTACCATATCTCCTCCTGCAAGGTATTATTCAAAATATCGACGAATTGTGAATGTAAAATAGTACTCTGCCTAACCCTTAGGGGAATACAGACGTGATACTCTGTCTTTACCGTTAAAGATTGTAACCAGTTTAAAACTATCATTTTAAAAGAGTATCCATGGAGTTTCTTGCCGGTCTCTCCTCCATAGGACCTACCCCCACTTTGGAACCGTGCACCTAGAATCACAACGTTTTGAAAGAGCCTGTAAAGGCCTATTCGAAATAAAAATATTTGACTTTGACTTATGTTATACAGAAAATAATTTAACGCCAGAAATTTTCATCAACATTTTCTGCTTTATTAACTTGATAGACAATTGCGACAGCGGTTATATTCGACAGGTTAATAGATTTCAATAGGTTATTGTTCTTAAAACTAAGTTGATCACTTACAACTACTTTTCAGGCGCTCTTACTACCTTAAGTACATTCAATAAAGTCGCCCAGTGGTCGAAGTGCCATATTTAGAATTTTACTGGTATTATATTGGCAGTATGAACGTAAACACTTGATGTTTTATTTTAGTTGTTGTATTTCAAACGCTATTAAATATAATTTTTAGCTTTCTGCACTCCTTTGTTTAAACTTTAACTATGCCAAATCTCACACTTATATGCGCAATATGATTAAATAGGGGTACAAAGTTTTTTCTTCAAGTATAAATATTTAAAGATGAGTATTTCGGGTATTTCCGTCGATCGTCTTTTGCGTCTGCGCGAACGAAGATTCACGACGCGCCTTATATTTTGTGGCGTCCTATCCCTTCAATTGAAATGGCGTGGATGAGTCAATGTGGATGTATTGTAAAGATAAACTTTTGTTGCAGACGTCAATGCTTTTTCCCTGACGAGCGGTACTTGAGATATTTTAATATATACACGGCCAGCAATTGCAGGTTGGAATGTTTGTCTAACATTACATTTGAAACTTGTGGCTGTGTTGCATTCTATATGCCTCGTAAGTACTTCAATTAATCGATTTAAGGTTAGGTTAAGCAATACTTGGCTTTGTGCGCCACGTGTCGCTGGTTCGATTTCCGCACGGATCTTAATACTGATTTATCCTAAATATAGATGCTATGTATTTTGTAGCGACATTTAAACATAATCTTTAGACAAATAATATTATTCTAGACTCTTTCTGTTGTATTGTTTTTTTTTTTTTTCAGATAACAGCAGCGACACCATTTGCAGTACAGAAAATGAATTATGTGTCTTATCAGCATTAGGTAAGTGCACCTATTATTTACATAACTCTTTGTACCTGTCATCAATTCATACAAACACTAAAGCTATAATGTTACAGATAATCTACTACGCCAAGAATCAAGTCTGGCAACCATAAAATGCCACTGCCTACCCTCGTGTAACAGCGTGGATTACGAAGCTGAAATACTGAAAACTGAGTACAATTTGAAGCATTATCTTAAAATGTATCGTAAAATTTATAAATTTGACGGCGAAGACGGACAAGATCATGGGTGAGCGGTATTATTTTCATCGTCATGATCCTAGCCTGTTTGATGGCCCATTTGGCCCAGTGCTGTGCAGACTACTGCGTTACCTATCGCGGGTTCCTTTCCCTAATGTTAATCCGGATTTGGGTGTTTATGTTTTTAAACTTACATATCTACGATACAAGAATTATGCATAGAGGAAAAAAGTTTAAAACTAAATATAAAAGCACAACTATCCTGCCAAAAAACGGACTATTAAAAAGTAAAAAACAAGTTATATTAGTTAATCCGTTTAGACAAAATGAAAGATCACTCATTTACTCGCTGACTAAACAGATAAATAAAATTGACATTGCCTTCGGGGGACCGTTCTGTGGAACACTTTTTAATCTAAGAGGACCCCTGACTGCAATGACAATAATTTTTTTTTTCAGATTTTATAGCCAATGTCACTTGGAATGATGTAAGGATTCTAACGATACGCCATACATCTAAATCTGTTCAGGCATTTAAAAGTTATGGTGGAACAAAGAAACTCACATACATTCGTACATGAACACTAATAATAAAAAATAAAAAAAAAACTTTACACTCCTTTTTTGGGCAGTCGTGTAAAAATTAATCTTTTCTTGGTATATTTCAGGATGAACTATTCCAAGCTAGAGATGTACTTCAAGAGGCCGAGCTTCATATCGATGCGTCGATCGGAACTGTTCGGTGTGACCGACTTCCTCGCAAACTGCGGTGGTCTTTTGGGCTTGTTCTTAGGCTTCTCATTTTTGAGCCTCGTTGAGATCTTCTATTTCCTCACTCTAAGGTAATTTCCATTATATCAAGTGATCGAGCCGAACAATGTTACATATGTTATATTTATGTGACACCGTGAACTACCCTTCTCTTTTTACTTGCTCTTCTGTCCATCCTAAGGTTGTTTGGGAGAAATCGCCAAGTGCTTAAGACCACCCCTTGTACGTCTCTATTGGTTTCCATTTTTGTATATTATTTTCTGTTTTTGTGTATTGTATTGTAATGTAGGCGAAATCTTATTCTTGCTCCGTATTTTTTTTTGAACTGGGCTTCTGGAACAGGTTCAGTATATGATGAGTCACATCGAAGCTCATGAGGTCAAACTTTTACCTGGTTTTGAACTGAGTATTCTGCATCGAAGGCAAACGCTAGGTTATCACTGGTGATATTAATAACTTTCTTTCATATTCATATAGACTCACACGGTAGAAAGAGGGACTCGTAGCTACATAACTACTTACGTACTAGGTGAAGCAACGCTTGACGCGGTCAGTTCTTGGACGGGTGACCATTTTTCACCTCCGTGCCTCGGAAAGCCCGTTAAGCAGTTGGTCCCGGATGTCATACGAAGACCTATAACAGTCGTTACGAATGTCAATAGCCCAAAAAGTCTGATAACCTCTACCCTAAGAGTATCAGTGTCTCCCAGTAATTGGGTGGCGGGGGTCAGAAGGCAGTCGCTCCCTGTGCAGTACTGATTTCAGTCGCTACTGGTTAGATTGGAAGCCGACCCCAATGTAGTTGGCGAAAGGCTAGGCAGATGATGATACATATAAATCCAGAGGGTGGTCTTTACCCAATAATAGGCTTCACAGGACTAAATATACAATGTATAATAATCTCTCTCTTCAATTTAAAAGGCACTTGTCGGTGTAGCATTTTCCATTTTGTTCTGTCCAAAGCTAACTCCTTCACTTCTTTATATGCCACTATATATGGCATCTGCCTTCTCCTTCAGTTGGTCTATATACTTCATTCTCGGCCTTCCTCTGTTTCGTTTTGCCTCCAGTTTTCCTTCTATTATGTTTGTTATAAATTTATCATGTCTTATATAATATAATATAGTAATATAATTAATTATTTATTTATTTATATTACTTTGTTTTCAGGCTTTGCTGTACGTTAAAGAAGGACTTAGAAGAAGAAAAATCGCAAACACAAATGGATACTAAATCTAAATAGAGAAATATTAATATATGTAGGTAAATGGCAATACCTTGAAGTTTTAATGAATTATTTCGTAGTGCTTGTGAGATATTTGTACAGTTTTAATATCTGTTATGTGTAAATCATGTTATTTCAAATATTTTTTCTAAGATTATATCTATTAACGCCTGTGTAGTTAATACATTTCTTGTTGTTTATATACCTACTTAAGTAATATGTAAGTATGACGATGTGACACATAGGTATGTTATATATATAATTTAATACAAGTAAACGTATTTGTTTAATATAATTATTATAAAAAAAATTGTAAAAAAATTAAATACGATGTAAATTCCGATTCTCGCGTTCACCAACTGTAGCAATATTAGCGTAAACTGGTCGTTAGTTAGCTTAATGCGCAGGCGCATTGGATCAAAGCGCGATTTATGGGCCGTCGGATTACATCGATTTATAGCGTGCTAACGAACGCACGTGGTCAGGCACCGATTATAAAGAGATCTAGATATTGACTAAAAATAAAACTCGATACAACCGTGTGTTGGATGGCTTTTGAACAAATGCGGTAATGTCCTCCTGACCGAATTTCGGTCACGGCGGCCAATCTCACCGGAGATTAGCCAACTACGCAGGAGATAGTAGTTATAGTGTACAAGTGTGCGCGCAAACACAGGTGCACTCTCTATTCCTTCACTCACATAGTCCGATGGGACGGCAATCCGACACGACCGGAGAGAGATCAGGCGCAGGACCAACGGCTTTACATGCTTTCCGAGGTGTGGGAATCGAACCCGCGACACGTAGACCAGCAGTCGATCTCTCAACCACTGCGCCAACCGAGTAACAAATGCGGTACCCAGCTGTCGTCAACATTATTAACCCAAATGTCTACTATCGATGACTGATCCATGCTTGCCCTCTGTTGCGACAGGTCAGCTCAAATAGCTATGGCACTTTCTTCAAAAGGCCATTTCACCCTATATTTGTCTCACATAAATCCTTACTATAATCCGCCTAGACTTTAAAATAGACCTTGACCCCTGAGTTTGTTTCGGTGTTTCTTCTCAAGGATAGTCATAGGAACTGCCGACGCCATCTAGTTTAAAAAAGACGTGTAAAAGTGAGGCCCGAAACAGTAAATTGATTGCATATTTCTAATATGAATTAAAGGTCCTTTACATGAAAAGAGCCTCTTGAGTGAGACAGGTGAACATAGGTACGTGCAAGCCCCGTTACGAATCGTATTGACTGGCAAATATTCCCTGTACGGCATGAGCCACATCATTGAGAAACCTCAGCGTCAGCAGAAATCTGAAATTAGAACCTATGAAACATTGTACGTAATAATTTAACATCACTATAAAGCAATAAACACGACTATTGACGAATAGCCAACACACTTGTCTCGTAAAGCGAAACACTCGAAGATCAAAGGATGCCCATGCGCAGGAAACGCGCAATCGTCTATCACAGATACAGAGCCGGCTTTCAGTGCCACTTGAGGGTTAAGTGGGGCAAAAAAGTGACGTCACTGATTCTGTGTTTTATCAAAAGATATTAGGCGCCCGCCAGCGGCTTCGCACTTATAAAGAAACATCAAAACGTTTATTGAAGCTGTCTGACAACCGATCTATTCAAGGATATGTATACATAAGTATAGATTGGGAAGGAACACTACCAGTCTGTCTCTTTAATCTAATGGCAGGTCAGATGACAGTCGCTTCATATGATGCCTAATATCCCCGAAAGGTCAATCAAAGGTGTACAATTGTACACGCCTATGCTGTTTTTGAGATACCTACAGTAAATAGATATATACTTTTCACAAGTTAATTCAGATGCATAGATATGGAAATTGAAATCGGTTGGCCTTATCGCAATCAGCGATCTCTTCCAGGCAACCATTGATTCTGTTGTAATAGGGGCGAGCCGATCTATCTACCAGGCACACTTCATTCATACTGAAATACTCAGTAAATTTCGCGACCAGGAAAAGATCCTAGGACGTCACGCTCAGCAGCCGCGCAAAGTCGCGCAAAGTCGGCAACTTTGTGCACCAGACTAAGATCCCCAGTTTTTCTATGTATTTTAAAGTTTCATGTCAAAGGCGTTGTTCTTTTGAATGGTTAGCTATCAATCAGTCCTTAGAGTATCGTCTTCACCAGCCTTCAAATTACACATACCTTAGATTTACATCCTGGACCTAAAATCTTAACACGATAGTCCCAAATGGCGTCACAAATTAGCACTACCATACAATTAGCGATCAATTCTGCCGGGTCCCCTGCGGCTAAAGGATAATGCAAGGGCAACAATTTAGTGCGGTGGCCATTACGACGTTTGTCGGGTTAATGGGTAATCAAAAAACAGACGGTAAGTGGCCAGCTCTTTGTTCCGCTTGGGTATTGTAATTGGTAAACTTAGGGTTATATGGCGCGAGTATTCTGGAAGGCAGTGTCATTATGGTAAAATATTTTGAACACTCTCCATGTAGCTGTCGCTGGACCAGAGAAAGTCACTAAAAAAGGAGGACCCTCCGACCACGCAAGGTGGTTAGCCTGGCGGGCCGAAGTCCGTCGATTGATGTTGAACATTCGTATATTTGTTAGAATCATTGTAAACTTTCATAGTGCGATTCAATGTTTGATGTTGTAGCTTCACTCTGATAGATGGCACTTTATTTTTTGCCATATTGCGAGTAATAGTCGCTACATTGTAGTGTAGTAGAAAATATTCGAACAACTTCGTTGAATCATGGCCCCCTTTGGCTGCACAATGAGCTTTTTAAGAACGATACCGTCTAACGAGCAGCTAATCGGTTAAATTTAGAGCACCTAAAATTCGCCGAACGTATTATGTACTAACGTCCTAATATGACCATACAAGACCAAGAGGTTTGTGTTAGGACACATGAGAACTAGTTGCATCTTGATTGTTTTTGGGTGAAGTATTTAAACGTATATTGTGTTAGTAGAACCTCAGATGCTTTTGGTTAGGCAAGGAGCTGGGACGGGAATCAATTCAACTTACTACGCTAGCTCAAAGTCATAAGAACATCTTGGTCTGAGCAATAACATTTGAGAAAAATCTAAGAAGAGTATGGCCAATGACCACACAACGTTACTATTCATTACGACATGTAAACCAATCTTGCGCAACCTTCTTACTTTACTATATGATTAATTTTTTCTTCGACGTTTTTGCGTCATTCCTGTTGAAATTACTGATGATTCGGATCTCCATCATTGTGGAGATGATTGATTATATCTTCTTATGTAATAAGAGGCCACTGTTCGGGTATGTCTTTGTTTAATGAAGTACTTTAGAAGGTGTAAGTCGCAGCGCATCATTATAAATGATTAATTTTTACTTGAAAACACGGGCATTTTCTGTGTTGTAAGACACTCTCAGAGTGATGATACTGAATTGCGCCGGCGCACCTTGGGCAGTCAGTTCTGTTACGAAACTTACTGTAAAATTACTTATCATCAACTACCAGACACAGTTCCAAACTCCATACTGTTATTGAGAATATTCATACAGAAAAATCTAATAACACTGCACAACCCAGAAATCAAACCTAGGACCTCACAGTAGTCACATTAGACCACAAGACCAATGAGGCAGTAATAATCCTATCCTATCCTACTATCCTACTAATCCTACTAATATTATAAATGTGATAGTTTGTGAGGATGGATGGATGGTTGGATGGATCTTTGTTACTCTTTCACGCCAGAACGGCTGAACCGATCTGGATGAAATTTGGCACAGAGATATATTATAGTCTGGAATAGCACAAAGGCTACTTTTTATCCCGAGAAAATGTACGGGTTCGTAAACAACGCGGGCGAAGCCCCGGGCGGACGCTAGTACAAAATATAAGGTAACGTTCCACTTTTCTAACGGTGTCAAACAAGCATTAGTGCTTCTATCCCAGAACGCCCTACTTATGTGACACAAAAGAAAAAATATAAAACCCCTCGTATCCTATTCAATACGCCTCCAGATTCCAGAAAATACAATGATAAACCTGCCTTTGTATCAAAGGACTATTGTATGTCTAATGCGTTCTATTTTCTTGTGAAACTAGATTCTTCTCTAAAGCTGTCAATATGTAGGTGGTGAAATATAGGTCTTTTGTGGCCGAGAGGGCGAAGATGAAGTGAGGAAAGTGAGGTAAAACTCGCCTAAGAATAGTAAAATGGGCAGGAGTATTTTTAATGTGATCTTATGATTTTTATTAAATTGAAACTTGTTTATGTATTTTGTCATTTCTAAAAGGTAAGACTAGAACTGGTTATAGATATATACCAAATAAGACCTAAATATTTATTATATGTATACGTATTTATATATAATACCATATGGTAGAGTGCAACAGTGGCTCGACATTTAAAATTAAATTAAAAGAATTTTTACTCCAACATCAGAGACAGTACGAGAATGTTCGATTTAGCTCATCCGCTATATAGGTGCAAGTAGGTGTATCAGTTCCGTGCGATTGCGCAGGCTTGGCATTGCCCTTGGTATGACTTATAGCTTTATTATTATTTCCTTTATTCATTTTTATTATTATTTCTTATTTATGCATATTATCATACCAGATGTTCATTATAATTGAAATAGAACGGAACTCTATTATACTTATTAGTTATAAGTTTCGAGCGTATAGCACTCGTGGGTTGCAGCTGAAAACCAGCGTTAGGTGGCCAGTATTGCTGCTACCTAACTTATGCTGAGCTGTGGCCCTTTTGGCACTACGGCACCTTTTTTCTTATTTTTTTTTCTTATTCTGTTTCAATAAACACATTTTCTTTCTTTTCTTTCTAGAGTCTCTGAATAATTCTGTATAGATATTATTATTTTATTTTTTATTGATTTGTTATACTCGTCTAAATATATGTCAACGGTAGATCTGAATATCCTACTTCCTACTAATATTATATTGTGAAAGTTTGTGAGGACGGATGGATGGATATTTGTTACTCAATCACGACCGACCGGCTGAACGGATCTGGATGGAATTTGGCACAGAGATAGATTATAGTCTGGAATAAGCTACTTTTTATCCCGGAAAAATGTACGGGTTCGTAAACCACGCGGGCGAAGCCGGGGGCGGAAGCTAGTCTTCTATATTGCAATTGATATTAATTTATATATATATGAATAAAAATAAATTGCCACATGTATGACGGAGCATCACTTGAGAAGGGCTTGACCGGTTTGGCTGTTTTTTTTTTTGTTTTCGTAATTGTCAAGACAAGATTTGTATGCAAGTTTTTTTTGGAAAATCCACTGGAAAAGTCGGAAATTTCGAAGGTATTTTTGTATGACAATATGAATAAAAAGTAAACTGCATTAGTGCGAAGCCGAGGCGGGTCGCTAGTATTAAATATATAACTAAATACATACCTATTAAAAAAACAAAAATTAAATCAGGAAACTGCGATATTGAAGATTGATAAACATTTCCTAAAAAATAATTATTTTGAATACATTTATTTTCAATAGTCTTCAGCCATCGCCTTAAAATGATCTTTAAAAGCGCCATATTAGAACCCCATCAGATTATTACATCGACAGAATTTCAACTGTCAAACATTCCGTGAAGTGTTTACACTGCTGCAGTCACTTGAACGAGTCAACTCGACCGCTCGACGGTAGCGAGTGTTTTGTTTACTCTGCTGTGCCAACACCAATTTTGAGAGCAAGTGAATAATTGTGCGCTATTGTTGGAACTGGATAGGGATGGGATAGGGGTGGTGTGAAGTGATTTGTTTATCGACGTGTAATAATATGTTTTATCGTGTGGATCGTGCTTTTATATTCTGAAGGTACCGTTCTTAAGGAACGGTAATGTATAAATGGAGTTAAAACAAAAATATATAAGCTGGTAATTTTATTGATATTCGTGACATTAACAATTGCTGTGACTCGTGAATATTATTGTGCAATATTGGAGACTCTCTAAGCCATATTATATTTTATTTTAATCATATTATATTTTAAGTACAAAGCTGCTGATTTGAAGCACTTTGCAATTTTAACAAATAACCAAGCAGGTAAGTAACTTCATTTTTTAATTAATGACAATTATTTTCTTATTAGTCTGATTTTATATAATTCAATCCTATTGATAATATACATTTAAAAAACAATTTCAAAATGAAACTGCAATTGAATAATATCAGCAGTTACATCAAAGTAATAAATATTTCGATAAAAAATAACATGATAGGTACCATCACTAAACCATAACGAACAAAAACACTCGATAGTGAGCAAAGTTTTGTATGATCGATGATCGGAACGAGACTCGCGTCCAGTTAATCGTGTTTACACACTCAACACTCGATATCGACATTTTAAAAATCCGCGGGTGGTCAGCTACTGTTTGCTTTTTACCTATGATTTGAACGCTCCTTCAAAATTAAACATATTTATTTTTGACAAGCAATCTAATTTGAACTTTAGTCAATTGTAATAAGGTTAGTTTTCGGTTTGCAACTTTGGCTAGAACAAAGAACTCAAGTCACGCGTGGGCTTATTTGGTGAAACAATAACTTTGGTAAATACTAAGAAATAATATTGAGCCTTGTAAGTATAATTAAGAAACCACAGAAAGCTTTCAAGTTAAATGATAAACAAATGTTATTCACACACTGGAAGTACTTACGAGAATTAAATGCTACTTGTCGTAAATTAAAGTAATTTAAACCGTTTTAAAATGTGTTTTAATGTTAAATGACTTAATTACGCCACGAAAAATAATCCTTAAACATCCGTTTAGTATTAAAAGCATGGTTTGCTGGTAGGGTGACTAATTGAATGACGCTTTTAGAAACTGTCCCATTAATAACAAGCTTGATGACGATGATAAAATTGTTTTAAAGGGTTAATGTAGATAAGTAGCTTGTAAATTAACGTCCCTAACTATTTTATCATGTATTTATGTTTTTGTAAACATTCTCCCATTCATAATTAGGAAAGAAAATGTATGTAACTTGACGATAACTTCATTTATTTTGACAATAATTTTTTGTGTGAAAAATGCTAAACAATTTTTTGACAGATAAAACTCCGCCTATTTCGTATAAGTAGTTAAAAACCACAGAATAAAAAAAAAAATGTCCTGCATTAAATATAATCCAGGGCAAGGTTGTCCTGCCAACATGTACTTATTGTAACTTTAAACGTTTCACCCACTGTCCTTGCCAATCACAGTTTCAAGAGTGTCACTTGATATTTAAACCTATTTTTATAACTGATTAAAAAAATAAAGATCAAAGGCATATTCTGTTAAAAAAATATTTTTAAATTGCTGTGAAATCAATCCAGTTTATTTAAAAGGAAAAATCGTAAGGTACAGTTAGCAAAACCATGAACGTTGAAATCTCTGCATACAACACAAACCGCCAATTCATAAAATATCCAACCGATCGACAAGGCTTGATCCAACATTTAGAGCAAAATGCGGATCAAGGTTTTGAGATTGTGTTATGTTTAAATAAATGTTGGAATCTGCTTACGAGATTACTATAAAACATTTAAACACAACTTAAAATAATTACTGAGGAAGAGATACTGTCACTCTGCTCGCAACACGTAAAAACTAATCGACTTATTTGAACGGGATTTAAACTTACATAAGTAGGTTCTAAAGTAAACTATGGAATAATTTTTACCCAAACTAGCCGATAAAACCACGGGCAAAAACTAGTCCAAATAAATTCTAAATTATATGCATATTTATGAATAACCAACTAACAGAAAAGAGGTGTAACATGTTCCACGACGTGTGACATGATTAATGTACAGGAAATAATGAGAACCACTATAATTATACGTAATTGTATGTTCAATAAAGCTCGCCATTTTGCTTGTTTACCGTCAAGAATTATTTATCGTGTTTAATATGCATGAGAGGTTATGAATGGTCAGAGAAAAAAGGATGAAGGTCGTGTTTTTACGTTTTAATTATGCATTTGTTTAAGGAATTGGAAATATTATGTAAATGATTAGTAAAATGACATATTGATATGTAAGTGAATAGACATAACCCACAATGCAACATGATGTTCATGAATATGTAAATAAAATAATATTTCTGTTACATTTCTATTTCTTTGCACATTTTTATAGAATGTTTTGAATATATCTTTAATTGCAATCTTGATTGCAAATGTAAGCTGAGTAGATTAAATCACTAATGAAGAAGTTCTGAGGAGGATTAATTAGAGGAGAATAAACCATTGAAAAAAAAAAGAGGAAAATGATAGGCCATCTTATGCAATAGGATAGTTTCATTAAAAATATAATTGAAAGAAAGTTAGAACGAAGGAAAGAGAGAGGAAAAGCAAGGATAAGTTACATGAGTCAAATAAAGGAAAACCCTAATAAAAATCCTGACTCGGGAATGGAACCCTGGACCTCACGCTCAGCAGTCGTGTTTGCAACCACTAGACCAATGAGACAGATATATGTAAGTAGTTTGATAGTTTAGTCTCCATATCATTAACACCATTGCTATTATATTGTAGCGGTTGCCAGTGAGTCTATCGAGTATAAGTCCGAAGTTCGATTCGCAGTAGATTGCTCGGTAAAGAACCATAGTCTAGCACTCTGAATCTTAACGATGCGATCGGTTAATTGAGTACTAAAATTAGTACCAGCATTGCCCAGGAGACATCTTAGATTCCAATGAAAAAACAGCATTACATAATGAAGAAGATATTATTATTTATAAGTATAAATTTATATGTATCTATCATTATAGTAAAATAAACGTGGTTACCGCAAGGAATGGTAATCATATTTAATTTAGTAATTTACTACAACAGTAATCACTTAATAACATAAAGGTCACGCCATTCTTCACCTTCATGTTAAAGAGTGATTAACTCATTAAAAAATAGTAAATAACTGAAAGGAAAAAGTAATAACAATTATTTTCTTCTAGTGAAATGAGTTTTCATTTGAAAATTATAAAAGGATGCATGGAAAGATCCTGGCCGAATGAAAAAGTACTCAAAGCATTAAGTGCTCAGTACCCCTAGTGTAAGTTTATTTTGATAAATTCGATTTACTACATCGAACGCGTTCGATTGATCGAATTGATCCGTTTCGTGCTCTTCACCAATCGGAGCGCCGAACGCGTTCGATGTACTAAATCGAATTTGTCAAAAGAAATTTACACTAGGGGTTCTGGTAACTGGCTGATCTTTTTACAACAGAATGAGTAAATTCTATTACTTTCATTGAAACAAACATTTATATTCAGAGCTACTACAAGTTTTCTTTCATCGTTCAATCTAGTGATAACAAATTCTAATCCGCACTTGAACTTGATACGGCCGAGGTGCGCTCTGGTTTCGAACTGAGACCCTCCTACATGGAAGACAAGCATTTAACCGCTAGGATATCGAAAGAATAATTTAGTGATATTTCCCGAAATAAATTCAACATCATTGCTACCCTAAATATCGCGCCTTGTAAGATCAATTAAAAATCTTAAAATTTCCCAAAGATAACACTTACAAAGGAGCTTTCAAGAGATAAGTTTGAGACTCATAATTAAAAAAGCTCTCAGTAAGAGCCTGCCGTTATGTTAAATTTCTAAATTTAAGTTTAAATTTTATCGAAATGTCGACACATGCTCCAATGGCGGCGCTTTGTCGATACCGATAAGTTTAATCGATAAAAAATTATGTCGACCACATTATTTTGAGAATTAACTACCGGCGTTTGCGTTTTAAGTTTATAACGGATTTTTAAGTGTTAATTTAAGGAATAAAGGTGAAACATATTTTAGGCATCGTTAAGCCAACTAATAAAGTGTTCAGGAAACCTTTTGAAGTAAATCGAAAAATCCTTCTTATATCTCATTTATGTCATGACTGTTAATTGTTATTATTTAAAGTGGGGCAATGTTTTTTAAAAAAAAGAAAGAAAGAAAAAAGATAGGCCATCTATCCCCAATCCTTCATAATTGAAGGATTGGGGATTGACTTTAGCGAAAATTATTGGCGTATCCATTTCCAATATTTTGTGATTATGATAAAAAAAAATTGCGTTCGTATTCGTAGCCTCGCCGGTTTTTATTTTACATTACCCCACACTGAGTTTCAATCCTGTATCGTGTGTGCGATTGTGAACACAAATATCCACATGGACAATACAGCCAGTCCGATACAAATATCTGTATATCAAACAAATATTTGTTCCGTGCTGGAATCTAGCCCGCGACACGTAGTTCAGCAGTCGATCATTCACGAATAACCTAGGTTAAGTGGATTTATGAACCGTGCACCTGTATTATTTATATATATACTTATTTGTAGGTATCTAGATTATCTTTCATCTATGTTTGCCTCATTTTTAATACAAATACCAACAAAGCACGTATTTATCACATATACAGAAAATAGGATAGACTTAAAAAAAATTGTAAAACACTCACCGAAGCTGCTCACTTACTGCAGGATCCACAAGGGACTACTAACACTAAACTTCACAATCACATTCTTGTCACCCACCACAAAATAATCACACATACACATAGTAGTTCACAAAACTATATTTTTTACCAATCACGACAGGATTGTTTCCCAATCATCATATTACTCATTACATTTTCATCACCACATATATCTTGTAAGGTATCACCTTAATATTTCACAATATGATATAAATTAGATTTTTCATCACATGACAGATATCACCTTCACTTATTCACTCGTGGCACGATTGTCAATTGTCACCCAGAACGAATTATTCCACTAATCACTGTTTTCACCATCACATTAACATAACACATGGGTAGGCATCACCTTAACATTTAACCACACTGGTTTTTAGTTAATTTTTTACACTCAAAAAACGATTGTCATCACTAACTCCGCGGGTCATGCGCAACCGAAAAGTCCGCGAGATATAATTTTACAACAAGCGCGGGCGCAATTACTTAATTAATTATGACAATAAAACACCGACCGCGTCATGCTCAGAGAACGACGCATTTACTATGTCAATCGATGTGCAGCCTATCCGACTAAAATAATCAAGATGATGCGGGTAGATCAAAAAAATAATGTGAATACTTGCTTATACCACGCATAACACATTCTACATAACTTGTTCAAGAAATATCCGAGAGATGGCACTAGACAACAGAAGCTTTGAAGGCAATAGTTGTGCTAGGTAGGTAGGTTCCTTGTACTGATTGGCTGGTGGCTAATTAATAATTCCATTACGGTATTAGCAATTACTAAGCTCATGGCGATACGTCACAAGAAGAAAAATAAACGAAATCAATGCGTAATTAATCTGATTCATTTTTGTTGGAAAACCATATACAAAATAAATACCATATTTTTTTGAATTATTTTAATAATTTAGGAAACCGCCATCTATTGACAAAAAATTAAAAAGTCTTACACGAAGAATTACGATTCAGATATCATAAATTATACAATTATACAATATACTGCAAAATGGATTAATTCTTACTTTGAAAAATACTGACATCATAGCATCACGACTTATTCCCCGAAAGGCTAGGCAGAGATCTACCTTTCGTCAATGCTGTCAAATCCCAATTGCGAGCCGATTGCCATCTACTGGGCATAGTTCCAGACTCCATCCTGCTACTGAGAATTTCCATAAGTACATAATGAAATGAAATGAAATAATGATTTATTTTCTGTAAATAATTCCGTATAGGAAGCTTTCACAAGTCTTTTTTAGATCTAGGTGGTGCCGGCGTTTCCTACTGACTGCCTCTGAGAAGAAACGCCGAAACAAACTCAAAGGTTTCTGTTTTAAAGTCCAGACATTTATTTTAGATTATGTGAGAACATGTAGGGGTCTGGAATAGCCTTTTGAGGATAAAGCCATACAGTTTTGAGTTGACCTGACATAACACTGCCCAACCCGGAATTTGAACTTAGGACCTCACGATCAGCAGTCGCGCTTGCGACTTGATTTGCGTTTTGATTTCTGATTTTATAATCAAACATACCTACAATAAGTACATACATCCAACTGCCTCGATACTTCTCTATAAAAATGTTTTCCACATTAATAAATCCCTTAAAAAGACATAAATCAACCCGTTTCCTCTTCAATAAACCGCATCGAACCCACGGTCTTTATTATAAAAAGCCGCGCATATTAACTTCTGCGCGTAACCGTCCTCTCGCTACATGCTGTCTATCATCGTCACAGATGATTGATATCACTTTTTCAGTCACCACTGCATTGTGCGAATATGTGGATCGAGTATTCGCCTTAACAAACTCACTGACGACATTTCATTTTCAACCCTATACTTTCAGCTTTAAAGTTGAAATTCAAATGACAATTCTTTGACACATAATTTCGGATACATTCAAGCGAAATTGAATCTTGGTGGAAGGAACTTAAGGTTGGTTTTTTATGTTCTAAGAGTTACTTAAGGGGTCGTTTGCCGCGCACTTAGCACACAATGAAACGCACATTGAAGCGTTTTTGCGATATTGATGGATAGAAGTCCGCTGCTAATATTGTATTGATCATTTAGATAGGCGCGGCGAAGAAAACATTGTAATTGGATACAATTATGATTCTTTGATAATATAAGTATGTTTGTGGTGTTTTTTAAAAGAAATATGGAGTCTTTTAACTGGTTGAAGTTCGTGTATGGAGCAGACACCGCAGTATTCACTCTGGTTTTTTTTATGTAGGCAAACAAATATGTCGCCTGATGGTAATCGACGATGATCACCGCCCATATTACATGAGCATTTTCTGATGCGTTGCAAATCTTTTGTTTCCTTCCCAAATGCAGGTTGGGCTTTCGATACTCGTCACTAACCGCACAAAACACGAATTACAAGCATTTATGTAGTCAACTTACTACTGGCTATAGCTATGAAAGAACTAAGGTATCAGAGGCATCTTGTCGGGACTGGAAATCGACTCATATATTGTTTAAGATACCTCATTAATTTAACACCTTACCCGACCAAATTCAGCATTCGAATGCGCATCATGATTCCACGCGCGTTCACAAAGCCTGCTCCAAAAGCTCAGTTTGCAAATAAATGCGCAACGCGTACTGATGCAAAAAACTGCCCGCGAGCTGCGCCGGACACGTCAGCCGGCGCGATGACACGCCGTCAGCTGACAGAAAAACGATTGACGCGCGGTTAGAAACTTGGGAAGAAAGAGATGTGCCTGTAGTGAATTAATCAGTGAATGAATTAAACCTGTAGTCATTGATCTGGGTTCTGCAAGTCCGGTTTCTCTCGACATTTAGTTTGATCCCAAGACAGGAGGTGTAATTGTAGTTAGGCTTTGGGCTGGCGTATTGCTTGATAAAAGAACAGCTCCTTCTTTAGCAATATCCGCTAATTAATCTACAATTTAATTTCTTAGACTTTCACAAAGTGGATCCAGTTTGAAGTTCAGTCCCAAAATGTGATATCAATGGTGTGTCTTAGTGGTTGTCCACTCATTTGCATCAAGGGAGCGTGGTTGGCTAGGATCTCCACGCTATTAGTTCTGAGAAGAGGCCCGTGCCTAGCAATGCGAATACAATGAGCGGAATCATAAATATATAATATAAATATACTAGCATTACGAAACCCTTTCCAAGTATAATATTTATCATAAAACCTATAAGAAATCGTTTATTAAACTGATATTATGCCTATAAGCGAAGGCCAGACTAGTCATTACGTTAACTAGTGTTTGTTTTGTAGTTAGTTAGTTATTACAACTACATAAATAATTGGTACAGCCTGGCTCTGGTTGTTTCCAAAAAATCAATGTGATGAAGTGCCCTAAATATTATCACAGAGGTCAGTCACAAAAAAACTCTGGCGAAACGCGCCGGCCGCGATACGTTGACATGCCATCATTCAACGCAAACGAAATGTGTGACGCATAGCAAATTCTGCCAATGTACTCGTTTCATGTTGATCTTTTGATAAATGTACAACTTACCAGTGAAATAAAATTTAATATTCAAATTGTTATGCTGATTATAATAATTTTGGGATGAACAACCTCGCGTTAATCGAAAAGGAAACTTATTATAATGGAAAGAATGTTGATATTACGAGTAGACACCCCGTATTTTAATTCAGTTCGGCTATGGCAATTTACCCCAGTGTTGTGACTAGTCACATGTGCAGGGTAAGAAGATGTGTTTGGTGTGCAAGTACCAATTTACCTTTAAAGAATAAGGAAACGACCTCCACTTATGACGAAAAATGAGATCATCAGGCACATCTTGGGCAATCAGTTTCGATACCACACCATTGCTGACTGTTTAATCTTTCCTTAAGACATGAACGACTCCACGTTACAGCTCGAGCCGACTCTACAGAAAAAAAATCTTTAAATGAACAGAATCGAAACTTTATAAAGCGATATTTTTCACACACATCTTGATACCGTAGATGACAACGTGATTACTCAGTAATTAACTTGGCAATACGTAACGATTGATTCCAATTATGTCACCGATGTTGGTGATATAACGATTCTTTATGTGCACATAATTCAACTAAGAGTCTCTGTTATACCATATCTGCTCTGAGGTATTTACTTACATCTACCTTGCCTTCTCGTGTAAAGCCAAGCATCACTTTTAAGACGGCATAAGAAGAAGATAAAATCAAGAAGATAGGCAAAACATTCGATCATGTGCGACCCATCGTGGATCCTTAAAATATGGCGTGGACTGTTGTGACGTCGATAATCATCACGCTTCGCCAAAGGATACTCAATAGTCCTTAGCTACAAGACCCTCCTCTGTTAAAAATGACTTCAAACATTCCTTGTTTATTCACAGCCTACAGCTTTGTGAACAAAATTTCACTTTAACTTTACAATAGAATTATAACCCTACAATGCGGGCGGTCTAATTAGAGTTCCATTTACCGCTCGGGGACGCAATGAAATATGCATGCAATGATTTGCATCACCGACGGATAAACCGAGACGATTCGCATCAATCAATACGGGAGGGATTGTGGAGCTGATGATTTGAATATTTTGATGACGTGAGGGAGCTATTTTTGGAGATGTATTGTTCTGATTTAGATGCAGTTAGGTACGGAGAATTGAATCATTTAAATTAAATCATACGTTACTAACAAATTGAAGTGTGATAAAAATTAAGAGTTCGTTTAATTTATTGATGCTCACGTGGCCAGAAAATATCATGAAGATCCTAATTTCATACGTAAACACTCCATGACTCCGTGTTGTTTTATTTTGCCTACATATTGCCCTATTACTTTAGATAAATCGGTAATTTGTTAGTGCACAGTTCTTTCATCCATGATAAAGTATAATTTGTGCGGATCTTACTGACACAAATCTTTTCAACCGTAGCGTAATAAAAATTCAGATATTTTTCAGTTGCACATTCTGTTTTAAAATTCTATTGAAGTGACTGCGACCCGCTACTAACATATACTTTATTTTTAAACAATCTTATATTTTAAACCAGAATAAGACAATAGAATTGTGCATCGCATAAATCTCTCAACTTTCCCAACAACGGATGATTAAGATTGACAAAAGAAACGGTCTCTGCTAGAGAAATTCACGAATTCCACCATCTATGGCCACCGAAATTCCCGAGAATCGATTTAGCGGTAAAAGAAGTGCCGCCCGAATAAATAATAGGACAAAACACGTCGGAAATATTCGCCGATACCGCCGACAGGCTTGCCGCCACGTCCAAAAATGTCAACTTCGCGTTCCGAACTCTTCATGGGTGGAGAGCCGCAAAAAATCGAGCATACCTAAGTCTGCTTCAGCGCTCGACGCCTAATTTCGAATGCTGCAAGCGCTTCGATCCCGAGCCCTCTATTATTATTTCAATCAACGATAATTGGACACTTGTCACCGTAAAAAGCGCTGGAATCGCTGATTGGTAACCGCGAGTCACGAGCGCGCGGCGCTTTTGATTTTAGAGTCGATTCGTTTGAAATTCAAATCGTTTGAAGACGTTCGGGCGTTGTCGGCCGCGTTCGGTTGAATAGAAGTTGAACGTGCGTTTGAAAGTTCAATAAGGGGACTTTAGCGACAACTCGCGTCTCTATTGAGCTTTAATTAAATTTACTGTTTGCGTTCAAAGATATTATGGATGTTCCAAATAATGGAATGGTCAGTTTTACAGAATATTTGTGTGAACAAGTTCATTTGGTTAGAATGCTAGAACAAATCTTTTCTTCGGTTAAAATACTAATACCTGATTAGAAAGAGTTTGACAAAAAGCCTTGTTTATGATTATGATATTGTTTTTGCGACGATTGTATGTACCTACTTACAAAAGTCATTATGCTTAATTATTTTTACATTTCAGCTAAAATAGTACGTAATACTTTTATCTGATTACAAAGAATAGAAGCAATAATGCCAGGTTAAAACAACTTTCCTTTAACAAAAAAAGCAGTAAGTAGATAATCTTTTTAAAATGGATAAAAGTAATTCTACTTATTCGGCTTCAACACAAATAGTAAATAGTAAAATGCCCGTAGTTAACCCGAACAAAGGTCTTATCGTTTTACTGACGCCTACACTCATAATTAGCTCCCCAAAAAAGGAAAGAAAGAAGTCATAAAAACCACTTTCATTCATAAGTTCTACCACCCAAGTTGTTACCGAAATTACATTTTAAATACACAAAGATCTCAGGTAATAATTAGTACCTTGTTCCGGCGCCACCACCAACATGGCGCCAATATCCACAGAACTTAAAATTGTTTACGAAACCATTCGTCAAACATTTGACACAAAAATTTGGCAAATTCTCGCCTTAATAACTCCTGATGAATGGGTTGGGCCAACATCACGCGAGTACTGATTAAGCGACCAATTTTCGACGAACATCTGTAATTTTGTGATCGCCGCAAAGAATTAGCTTCTCTAATTGGTAACGTGAAATGGCAGCGTGATTGTCTGTCTGTGGTTTGGTTAAATTACATGTTATTTGGTTGGGGCCGAAAGCCGAAAGCCGAATGTTGGCGCCTTGTTGGACGACTGGTCATTATGTTATTGAGGGTCTGTCGAATCATGACTGGTGGACAGAGCCGGATTGGGCGGGAGATTTATTAATGGAATTATGTCTGGCTTTTGCGGTGTAGCGAAATAATGGATATTGCCCGTCTTAACAAAACTTGTTATTATACAAATAGGTTCAGTGATGTAGGTTAATTTCTTATCAAAGCGGAGCTTACATGTATCAATAATTTTATAACATAGTCACCGTACCATGACGGTTTAAGTATTTAAAAATATATTCTTATCAATATATATACTGGAGGTATTTACTCCTTTCCACTTTTCCCTAAATAACTGCGACTGAAAATTTTATATAAATATCTAACCAAGTTAAGTTTCATAATGAGGTTAAGATAGTTATAATTAGTGCCAAAGCACGGCCTGAAAGCACGCTTAGCATAATATGCTATGGCGACGTAAAATGGTACCAAACTGTTACAGTCTAGCAACAGATATCGTTTCTGTTTTTTTTTTTATGTTCATTAGCAGCAATATTACCGCGTAACTCTGTTGGTAATGGATATGAATTCTGGAATTTAGATCCGCAGCCTCTTTACCCATGTAGCAATCAGTATGCGACAGGCGTAGATCGCGCGGTAGCTGCTGTCAAACGTCATTTTTGTGTCATACATGTATTGGCCAACGGCGAGGCTGCTGTCATGTGGCTGTCACGTTGCTGTCGCTATTTTTACGTAATTAGGCTGCCGTTGGTCTATTCGTAATTTTATCTTCGAAAATATTGTGGGACCAAGTGAAATTAACTTAATTCTTTCTTCTTCTTTCTTTTAATTAAACGTTGCCCCACACTAGGAATAATTCCTGTATCGTGGGTGCGTTTACAAACACATATATTCACATACACAAACGCCCAGACCCGAAACAATTATCTGTAGATCATACAAATATTTGTTCCGTGCGGGGATCGAACCCGCGACACTTAGTGCAGAAAGCTAATCGCTTAGCCACTACGCCAACCGTGTCGTCAATTATATTAGTAATGTCAAGTGACTCTACGAGTTTGTTTCCATGTCTCGAAATAATTATTCAAATTATTAAATTAGTGATCTTTTTTTAATATTAATATAACTTGCTGAATTTTCCCTTCTTTCTCACAAACAACTGATCCCTGAAGTGACAGTATTAACATATATATAAAGAAAGAAGCTTTCGTACAACACCTATACAAGGAAAGAGCTTCCACGAGTGACGAAAGCTACGATCAGCATTCCTTCTCGATACCACCACTGCCGTTTGGCTAATTTTTCTACGGTATGAGCGATTCTGCTGTAAATAGCTCTTGCAAGTGTCAATTCGACAGAAGAGAAGATATCTACAATACAAAAATCATCAAAAACAAGATCTAAATCCTTACCTGTTTTCAATCGGCTGCCATAATAACAAGGAATTACGTGATTAAGTCCAGCATTCGGTTAGGTAGGTATTTTTACTTGTTCGTAATGGCGCCGGTTAGGCCTCTATTGCCGCAAACCATACGTTAGATAAGTAGGAGACAGCTAGGCTATAATATTACAGGTATTAGTGGAAAATTTATAACTTAGAGTTAAGTCATTTGGATAAGGCCTATCTTCTAAAGTTCGGTTAAAAGAAAAAAAAAAATGTTAATTGTTTTGTGGAGTACCTATTTTAATTTTTTAGTTCTGTGTTTTTTTTTTTTTTGTGGCATATTCGGCAAACGAATAAACGGTTCGCCTGATGGTAAGGGATTAACGTCGCCCATGAACACCCGCAACACCGGAGGAGTCACAAGTGCGTTGCCGGCCTTTTAAAAAGGAGTACGCGCTTTTCCTGAAGGTTTGAAGGTCGTATCGGTCCGGAAATATCGGAGGCGACAGTTCATTCGACAGTTTTGTTGTGCGAGGCAGAAAGTTTCATCATTTATATCATCTACTGTATCTTTTCAAGAGGAGTCTTGAATCTTTATGTTCGTAGTAACCATATTATACTCAATTTCAATTAACGAACATAGGCAATTACGGCCCATTTGTTTTCAACGTTTTTGCTGTGAATGTATGCCCGCCATCATATTAAGGTCTTCCACTTTCTGGAAAGATGCCTAGCCCATCCATAGTACTGTGACGGACCGAATTACTATAAATAATAGACATTATTTATAAGGCAAGGTAAACCCATGGTAACTCTGTTAAGCCCAGAAGAAAGGCGTTTAATACACAGTCCAAGCTTACAATATTAGCTTTTGAATGTCTATCTAGTAACTGCAATATAAGATTCTGAACTATGATTAATTGGCGCTTGAATCCAAAATAAATAAAATCCCAATCTGAACATCTGTCTGTGTCTGCCTCACAAAACGCGAACACAAACGGTGCGGAGGTTGAGCGTGCAGTTGCAAGTGCAGGCGGCCATGTTGGCGCATGACGTCATTGGGCGGGGCGCCCGTGTGCCCGCCCCCGGCGCCCGCCTCGCGCGTTTTTATAGCGGCAAGTTTATACGAAAGTTTAAAGCACAATATTTTATTTTAAAGTTACGGATTTTTATTGATGACGTTTTTTAATTTATTTATTTGAGTGCTGATATAATTTTAAAATAAAAAATTGACATTTAATTATGTTTTGAGTTTTATTTAATTTGATAAACGTTGGGCTTCCTTTAATAGTTTTAGATTTATAAATCATAAAAATGGATGGCATTTTTTCTGAGGCGACATGTATTACAGTTTTAAGCTTTAATTTACTTTAGGACTAATATAAATGTCTTTATATAATCCTTTATCATTATGTTTGTAATACTAAATATAATGGAACTTTTACTTCAAAAACCCATATTATCATTAAATTTTTAAACGATTATATAAGTTTTTATTGTGGCTGAATAAATTATCTTTATAAAATATAAAAAAGTTTATGCATCGTCGTGCCACGCTTGGCAAACAAATTAGTAAAGGTATTACTAATTTGTGTTCCAAGTAATGATTACGACTTACATGGGTACAATGAAAGTTGTGACTTTGTGAGTGAACATTACCATACCATTTATTCAATAAAGTTCAGTATCGTGTTCGAAGATCTCGATATTTTGCATATAGTTTGTAGTTCCCATGCTTTTGCTTTATGCTTCCTATGGTTGCATTAGTATTTGTCCTTGTAAGACAATTTTCGGGCTTTTGACTGTCTGTGAGAATGACACAATATCATTTTAGACGGTCGCAAAGCTCGCAGTTTTACTCTTCAGTGGTAATACCGTTTTTGGAACAAGTATCTTGATTCAATGAAGAAGTTAAAAAGGTCATATTGATATGCTTTATACATTGCAATAGTTTTTTTAAAAAAGTACTTTAAACTTGCTTTAAAAATTCATTCTAAGCACGTCATGCCATAATCTACAAATCACCAACTCATTAACGTTTAAAAACACAAATCACGGTTACGGACAGTTACCAAAAAGTTAGCGTAACCCGGCAGTTTGAGACGCATCAAACATGTCGGCAATAAGTCAGAGGGGCAAAAACTGTGGCGGCAAGATCAAAGCCGGCGGCTCGCTCAGACGCCCGACGAAATGACTTGTTTCTCAGTTAGGTTAGTGTAAACACACCGCTACATCAAAAGCGCCGGTCGGGGTTAACGGGTGGTGATGGTGAAGCGATGTTTTTTTCGTAACGGTTTTCGATGGTGTCGAATTTCTTTCGACAAGGAGGATTGTGACATTGGTTCCTCTTAATAGGTCTGAACTGTAGTCGATTTGAAATTTTGATAATGATAAAATTGCATACGTAATATTACGTAAAAGCAAAATTATGGTTTTCAGAGAACAACACCTTTGCAAAATTAAAAAGAAAAAAAACTATAATGCACATCTACGGGCTTTATTCGTCATGAAAACATTATTTTAATATAAAACGTTACATGCACCACAAGTTCCAATATTCGCCAACCGTTACTAATCATCGACAGTCACCCTTTTCGATTCGACAGCACCTTTCTCCGCCCGTCCTATTTCCAGACAGAGGGGGCTCTAAATTTTTTTACGGCTTCTTCCGTCAATTTGCCAGCAATACAATATTTATTCAACGCCGGAGGCCTGTTATTATTTTAATGAGACGCCGAAAACTATCAATTAAGTGGCGCCTGCCGGTACCTCAAAGCACGGGATGAATATATGGGTCTTTTGATGTGGTCAGCTAAATGGTACGGTTTAATGTAGGTAATGATATAGTCTACGTGAGCTAAGGATGTGATTATATCGATAGTGATCTATTTTGTGAGTATCGATGACAGATCGAAGCCGACCGATAACGCTGTATTAGTTATTAATAATAATAATGTCCTCCTGATCCATTTCGGTCACGGCGGCCAATCTCACCGGAGATTAGCCAACTACGCAGGAGATATTATAGAGCACAAGTGTGTGCGCAAACGCGGGTGCTCTCTCTGCTCCTTCACTCTCATAGTCCGATGAGACGGCAATCCGCCACGACCAGAGAGAGACCAGGCACAGGACCAACGGCTTTACCTGCTTTCCGAGGCACGGAGTGCCTTGACATGCACACAACCAGACCCGAAACAACTATCTGTAGATCATACAAATATTTGTTCCGTACGGGAATCGAACCCGCGACACGTAGCTCAGCAGTCGATCTCTCAACTACTACCGCCGTGCCGTCATCACGTAGTTTTATTTATAGTAACAATGAAAGAGTAAGTGTGTTCACAGAGATTTAGGATATGGTAAAAGATTATACATAATAAATTATTATCAAGAAAAATATTCGATAAACTGTAGGTATCGCTATCATGAGTTTTCTTACTATTTACTATCAAAGTAAAGTAAATTTTCATGATAGCGATTTTAGTTCTTAACTTGGTTACATTAGGGATTAGAGTCGCTAACATGACATCTCTATAAAATAGTAAATCAAATCTTTACTATGACTAGATGTTACACTAGCGACTCTAATCCCTAATGTAACCAAGTTAAGAACTAAAATCGCTATCATGAAAATTTACTTTACTTTGATAGTAAATAGTTAGAAAACTCGCGATAGCGGTACTGATTAATTAATACTAAATTAAGATTAATTAAAACTTGAAGCTTTAACTATAAACTAGTTCCGTAGTCCATACAGGATATCCTAGGGTAATAGTTATTATCGACTATTTTTATCGACTAAAATATTTAAGCTGTTAAGTTAAAGGACAAGAAAATACATCACTATGATTCATATTCATAATTTATATTTAATTTTACACCATTTTACGGTCAGTTTCAAGTGGTTATGGCCATTTCCGGTGCTTTAGTGATTTGTGGTGAAAAACGATCGTTTTTATGACCATAGATTTTGGAATTATGACTGCGAAATTATTTAATTATATACAAGTTCAAATGGGTTTGGGTCTAGAGGCAAGAAATAGCTTTTCTTGCCTTATTTTTTATAGAATATATAGTGTTAAGAATTGGTGGTAGCAGAGTGAAGTAAAGCGCATAACAATATATTTTTATTTAACAAATTTTACCCCGCTCTTAGATTTTCTGCCCAATCGTTGGTGTTCTTACAGATATAAATTGCACATGCAGCCAGACAAGGAACAACTCTGTGTAGGATTAACAAAATTTGCTCGGTTCGGGAATCTAACTTAGCGTTGAAAGCCATTCGCTTACCCTCTGCACCAGTCGTGACGTGAATATCCTGGGTTATAGAAGTTCTATTGTATTGAAATTATCTTATAATTACACCACCAAATCTACCTCATAATTAACTAATTCCTTTACTACGAAATTTCTTAAATAAAAATATACAAAAGCTATAACAGCTTCCTTCTTAAGACGTGCAATTTTACATATAAATGACACATAACATAGCATCACGAAAGTGTACTATTGCACACGCACAATTCGCCAATACCGTAATTGAGTGCTATGTAATAGGGGGCGAGTCTATTGCCATCCAATCTGTTCTGGACTCCTTGCTGCTACTGAGAATTTCCATACAGAAAAATGCCATAGATCTGGGAATCGAACCAAATAGCCCGCTCAGTAGTCGAACATCACTGGAACTGTACCTTCATTCTTCTATATCTTATCCTTTCATTATTATCTTTAGATATTTTTATCAATCCAGTGTTGCCATGTCCAAAAACTGTCGCGTGTTAAGTTCACATAAAACATACGTTCGTGTACAACATTGTTGAACACATGCCCTTGATAAATTTGATTAATGTGCTGTTGAAATGCCATAGTGTTACCATAACTGCGTGATTAATAAATAATGGGGATATTATCGGCTAGGTGATATTTTGAAACATGTGTGTTTGAAAAATTGTTTTTATAAAATAGATAAGATATGATACATAATTGGAATCATTAACATTAAAAGTAGCAGATACCAATCAGATATGATAAAATGGTAGAAAACTACACGATCGGTGATAGAATAATTACGACGTGCACAGTGGTTGAGCGAACGACTGCTGAGCTATGTGTGGCGGGTTCGAATCTCGCACGAAACAAATGTGTTGTATGATCTACAAATAGTTGTTTCGGGTCCGGGTGTATATCCATGTGAATATTTGTGTTTGTAAACGCACCAACGATGCAGGAATTATTCCTAGTGTGGGGCAAAGTTTTTTAAACAAAAACATAATTGAAAACTAAGGGCATTACGGATGCGTGAGAAGCCATAAGTCGCGCTTTTTCTTCTTAAAATGTTCAATACTTTTCGTCATTCAAAAATTAAGGTGGACTAAAACGAAGAATACACCTGCATTTACCTGATGATGGTGTGGTAGTACGCCATAATTGACCAATGAGCATAGAAATATTAAATAGGCAGCCTATACCACGTTAGGTGGTATCTGCTTCTTCTCAAAATAGTGATAAAGCAGGCCGACTGTTCAAGTCCGCTCCACTTAACCTCGTCAGCATGTAATTGCCATGATCCAGAGCGACGGACCATCGACTGTCACCTATACGTGACACAGACATTACACGAAGACTGGTTCTCGTCAGCCTTCATACTTTTGGAGGAGCGGGTAAGCAGGGAGCGCGGATTCTTATGTGGTTCTGTAGATAGAATTGATTGGAGTTGTTACGAAGGTATTTTTAAGTAGGTAGGTACTTTTCATGAAGAACTCTTGTTTAGAAACATTATTAGTTCGTTGTTCATTGAGTTCATAGATCAGAAACAATTTATTACGAAATTATGCCTGAAAAAATATGGCCAGGAAAAAATAAACATATAAACGTTATTTATTATAAATCGTCTTCCACTTAATGCAGATAATTTAATTTAAATTTATTTTAAGTAAAATAAGAAAAAATAAATTCAAAAATGGAACCATTAACACTAAAACGCGCACGGTACCCAAAGTCCCAAAGAGCGTTACAAAAATACCCGGTAATACCCGCGGAGATCAAAGTTGTGTACAATTAGGTTGCAACACGATACGGCTTCAAAGTGGCGGCGTTACTACTAATTTCTTTGGTCCGTCGTAACGTGTCAAACCCTTTTAATGGTAAGAACACGCGTCAGCCACCCGCGACGTTAGGGCTGACAATACTATATTTTCTTGACAGGAGCAATTATTTTTGACAGGATTATTTTTGAGAATACTTTTATTTTTTTATGAAATATATGTATATATTTTAACTGGAGACAATTATGTATCTTATAATTAAGGGATAAATCTTAAATATCTTCTTTACTGAACTTTTTTCTTAGACGTAGCAAGAAGGTGACGTAAAAATTACATTTTCATATCTGAAAAGTTCGTTTTTCGTCTCGAGTTTAACCTTCATAGCTATAATTTTGTTGCTTAAAGAGATCGTATTTTAGTTTTCTGAAGCAAACAAATTATAAATTAATAATTTTTGGATATTTGTAAAATCTGTTATCATAAAACAGTCCAATTAAATACCGCCAATAACAAAACAACTCAAATATCCATACTCTAACCAGTCTACTAATTAAATCTTATAACCGCTCAACCTGCAACACCATAATTAATAATTCCAACCTCCCCGAATTAATTTGACAGCGTCAACCCTGTCGGTGCGGACAAAGGTTGGCGCTAACTACGCTTGCCGTGAAACGCGCCTAATTGAAAAACGCTCGGCGATTACCCACCACAATGCAACGGCTTGGTAGCGGCGATGAGAATTTTAATTGCTCTCTCTTGGCCCTTTTTATCTGACGGTGCTGTAGGCGTAGTGCATTTTTGATGTTGGCTTAGAATATTAAAGATATTCTAGGTGAAGGTTTTATGAGTGGTCAAAGAATAATAAAGAATGGTTTTATTTTTAATGAGTTTGCTTTTGCATACATCTTGTCTGATAAGTTCTTCGTTAAATTCCTAGAATATTTAGAATCAAATCAACATCAACACTTCCTAGGACTTATGGCGAAAATTGTTCTTCTTCGAAATAATAAACTTCATTACAAATGTGCGCAATTATATTTATATACAGTTATATTAGCTGTTTATCTATAGTAGTCGATGAAATATTCAGAAATTACACATACGTGATTAAAAAATACTTTGATACCCATATACTTTTGAGATAACTTCCTTGGATTTTATTTACTCCTTTATATTTAAAAACACGAATAAAAATGGACTATTAGTTACGACATAACATTTAGTGACAAATACTAAAGTCCATTTCATATTCATTCAATAAAAATATTACGATTTTCTACTTAATCCAGGTCAAACAGGGTTCCAATGAGGTCACATGTCATTGAAACAATTTTCGCGGAAAATAAAATACTTAACATTTCGTACATTGCTGGGATGACTTAAACGCTCGTGACACGCATTATTACGTGTCCACGTCGTTGTAGGGTTAAAATGTTAAAAGCTCAATAAAAATAATTTAAAAGATATTTCAGACGTTGCATTCTTACTGAATTTAAGGAGAAGATATTCTTTAAAATTTTATTTTTCTATTTTGCTCTATTCTTTGTTCAGATCCTGAGTCTATGGTACGTTCAGTGTCATAAGATGACTAAGGTAGGTCCATTATTTACTGCGAAATGAGTAGTCGAATATGGTCACTGAAAAATGTTTTCGTTGCAAATTTAAAAGGATAAGTCTGTGTATAAATGGCCTAGATACAAAAGGCATTAAAAACACCATTTTGAACGATTTATTAACGAATCTCCATATTAATTGACAAATTGATGATTTGTAATATGTACCTCCCGAGAATGATATTAAGAGTAGTGAAATATGTGAATATTTTTTACATTTGTAATGTGGAACATATTCAGATTCACGTGAAGCGAGAGAGGTCTTACACCGCAACATAAAATTAAAAGAGTTGTCATCAGTTCTTCGGCTCTTGCACAATATAATAACGAAATAATAATTACAGTTAAAACTGTCTACATCTTTTATTCAATTAACAGAACGCATTAAATAAAAATCGCAATAACTTAAAACACGGTACCATACAAATTATTATAGTAAATATTTATAAACTGTACACACTACACATTCTTTATTGCAAAATCAACTCGATTTACAATAAAAATTGAGCTGTAATACAATTAGTTAAGGACTGTTTTAAATTACAATTATCATTTGTAGCGTTTTGAGGTAGCAGTCAAAAATGAATTGCATACAATGCCATTTTAATTGGCAACTTCTCGATACCTGCCAGTCGTGGCTGACGTTTTGGCATTCCTGGTGTGTATAGCAAGAAATTGATTGTGAGGAATGTGGGGCTATTACGCCATGTTTTTCGCGACACTCCTTTTAATTATTAATTTATATGAGAGTTATTTCCACGTCGCCATTTTGAGTAATACTAAATGAAATTCCACGGTTTGTTCACGTGCGACGATTGTTTTAAACGCTGTGTGGTCGTCAGTGGTCGCAAGAAATTACTACTGTGTCTCATCACTTTATTTAAGATGATTAGAAATTTATCAGAAGGACAAAATATGAGATCGTCTGGCGCACCCTGAGGTTCGATATCACCATTGTTGACTGCCTAATCTTTTCTACTAAAGACATGAGCGATTCCTATGTGAAGAAATCACATTCAAAGAATGATATCAAAGAACAAAGTGTGTGAACAAAACTTATGTCTTAGAATTAACTTCATAATGCGATGTAAGTTCGCAATTGTCGCTATCATGTTTATGTAACACATTTTAAAAAAAACGATATTAAATATCTATCAGTGACCAATAAAGATTAATCTGGAAGTTTAAAAAATGCTTTCATTTGTAGCCATATTTTGATGTCATAATCATTACCATTGGCAACAAAATGTTAATTATTATCGATTCTTACTCGTATTATTACATATGGTAATGTTGATGTCCGCGGTTGAATTAGCCTCTAGAGTCTAGAGAACGGTGTCAAAATGAATGATGATGAATTGGCGATCACCGTCGTCAGATACAGTTCACAGATGAAAATAAATATTACAGTCCTAAGAAAAAGGGGAGAAGCGCCCCTCACTACCGTACTTATTAAATAACTATAAGGTACTAGGAACCGCTTCGACCGTGTGGTTTACGAACCTGTACATTTTTCCGGGATGAAAAGTAGCCTATTTGCTATTCAAGACTATAATGTATCTCTGTGCCAAATTTCATCCTGATCCGTTCAGCCGTTCTAATGTGATTGAGTAACAAACATCCATCCATCCATCCTCAAAAACTTTCACATTTATAATATTAATATAAAATATAATATTATATTATAGTAAGACAGTAGGATTATACCTTTATAATCCTACTATCCTACTATATGGATACTATACTTACTATACAAACATCCATATATATATATGTAGTATACTACATATATATATATGGATGTTTGTTACTCAATCACGCCAGAACGGCTGAACGGATCTGGATTAAATTTGGCACAGAGATAGATTATAGTTTGGAATAGCACATAGGCTAGGTACATAACTATACAGAGTATCAAACAGCGGACCCACTCGCGCTTTACAATATTTTTACTAACACCACGTAAAGTGCAATCAAGTAATAAAATGATTACCATTTTAGTGAAACACATTGTAAGTAAAAAAGTATGTGGCCTCAGTGTATTGTTAGGTATAAAGATGTCAGTTTACTTCTTGCCAAACATAAAAAATGTTATTGAAGTGTATGAGTCTATATTGAAAGTGTACCGCTTATAGGCCTTTATAAGGATTTTATTGTTTTTACAATCCTAACCATACAAGTGAAGTTATATGTTAATGCTAAATGGAAGATAATTTGATGTATATTTCAACGATAAAAGTAACACTTGTGATGTCTGAAGATAGGCAGAGGTGATCGTAAGCCTTTAATAGAATGCCGATGGCTGTATTTGGTGTCATTTCATAGTTCTCGTGTGTCGCCATTTTCTTTATCTCGAATTAAATAGGTATGCAACTAAGATATATATATATTTTTTTAATAACATAGCATTATTCGTGTTTTCCCTGAGGGTAAGGCAGAGCTGTACGTCGGCATCAAAAATATGTATACACGTAGCGAAATTCAAAAGCGAGCTTTAGAGGAAATTGTGATTGAAATCTTGACCAATCTCATATATAGTATCTACGGATACATAAAAATACATGGTCATTAAAATTTTATGATTTTAACCAATACCTTTCTAAGAATAAGCGATTTAATTTCGCTACGTGCATACATATTCTTGATGCTGACTGTATGTACTAGGTATCGCATTTATAATTATATTTTAAAATATATTTATTTCGTAACATTATGTTAACAGGTGTAATTAATGAATCAATCTTGATCTTTTTTTTGAGTTTAATTAGTTTTTGCTTTAAATTCTACTTAACGCTTCAGAGCGTCTAGATTTCGTTATAGTGTCTAATCTGCGATTAAATTTAATTAATCAGACATGGCTTTAACTCATCAAGTGATGCAAATTAGACACAAAAGAAAAGCTATTATTTCTCGTTGCTGACTGCAGCTTATCTTAATAAGATATGGTAATTGTAATGAAATTGGATCACACCTGTACTCCCCAAAGGGTTACACAAAGGTGTACTATTGTACACCCACATTTCGCCGATACCGTTATTGAGTCCCGTATAATAGGAGCAAGTCTATTACAATCTTTCGAGCAGAGTTCCTGTGATGCTACTGATGCTTCCTATGATGCTCCGACTCTGTGATGCTACTGAGAATATCCATACAGAAATCCGGCAATCGAACCCACGTTCAGCAGTTCCGCTTGCGGACATTAGACCAATAAGGCAGTCTGTAGCAGGCAGTCAGAGATTATTATAAATCAACGTATTAAGTATGATACCAGAGCTTTGACAGTGCCTTCAGTTTTTATGTCATTGCCATACAAAATTATTAAACAATGACTAATTCTTCATTCAATAATCATTAACTATTTATGAAACATATTAAAACTTTAAGACATAAATCATTAAGGCCCATTTTTGATTAGCAGCTGTCGAGTGAAAAATAGTCTCTATAACAATTAATTCTCGTTGAACGGTTCATCAAAAATAATTAATAATTAATGTACGCTTACGTTCATTTCATGTATAAACCATGCATTTTATAAAAAAACTGACTATTCATGAATATACTCTTGGTAGTAAAGTGCAAAACAATTATATTGTCGTCTGGTCTGTGCTACGTCTTAATTATGAAGAGTTCATGTTATGAATTATGCCTCCGGTATATGGCATGCTAGGGTGACTGGACTCTGAGTTTCTGTTTCTTAATATCAAATACTCAAAGCTAACTTGTAAGTGAATCTGTTGCGATATAAATTCTTATACAGGGTGGAAATTTGAGATAGGGCAGCAAAGGCAGCTAGCTTAACTGTTGTAGCTACAGGATAAAAACTCTTAGAAGACCATTTATATTTTCAAAATACGTTCATCTATTATTACTATTTAAATGTATGTATGTATGTGTTTGTTTGTAATCGCGTTCTCGAAAACGGCTCTAACGATTTCGGTCTTGTCACTAGGCAGGCATTTTTAAATTCGAGACTCTAGGTGCAATGTTCCAAAATGGAGTAGGTCCTATAGAGAAGAGACCGGCAAGAAACTCCATCAACATCTTGGTCTCATAGCAGGCAAAATTCGTTAACAGTAAAAAAAAAAACGATTTTGTCCCGAGCGGATCTCGAGCTCGATCATCCAGATATTGTATATTGAATCAGAACCATGAAAATAATAATAAGTAATTGTTTGTTATATTTACGCCTGAACCGAAACAAACAACAATATTTCAGTAAACTAGCAACCCTAAATAGCTTTAATGAAGTATGTAAGGTATTCATCAAATTCATCAACGCGTGTTTCTTATTCATCATGCGTCCTTGCTCTTTAGGTTTTAAAACAAAGATAAAAATAAGCGACATGTGTCAAATATCGCTTTGAGGTATACAGGAATAATAAATGTGAAGACTATTAATATTGATAGCGATAATAATATGTGCATGATAAGTGATCGGTCGGGAATATCAGAGAATGTAATGGATTCATTAAACTTTATTGCAAACTAGCTGCGTATTCTCATATGCGTCGCTATATGAGTTGCCGCCGGACTCAATTGTACTTTATAAGAAGAGAGATAGAATTATTTTTTTGCACAGGCCTCCTAACTGAGAATTAAAAATAAAAAAAGCCGAAAAGCTTAATGACCAAATGACCAAAATATGGTCATTTTCTTGTTAAAATCAGTCGTTACCGGGTGCCAGAACGTGGTCAAACCTTAAATTAACACTTTCTCCCAGTCATTGGATGTGAGAGGTTTGATGGCAAAATACTGACATTCAGTCGACTCTAACACAGTTGGGGAAAAAAATAGGCTGATGATGAAAGAGAAATTAGTGAAATAACACCAAGAAAACTTCAGAATCAAATTTAAGAATTACCTGAAATAGTTACTTAACTGCCTATATATTATTTATTAATACACAACCAAGTACAAATTATAACAAGATTGCGTGATTAAAAAGTTGATTTATAAGGCTGACTTTTTAATTTTCTTACTATCTAGTAAACACCTGTTAGGAAAACAGGTAAAAAGTAATTTATTTAGGGACTTAAGTTGACAGCCTAACAAGAAAAACTCGTAACGTAAGTAATAGTTTTCAATTTTCATCAATATATTAAAATTATTATCGTTCATCAACTAAATGGGTGGACAGACAGACAAATTACCGGTTGACGGCGTAATGTTAATGTCCATCGATGTAACAGCTTTTTTGCTGAAGATACAAGTAACTTGGAAGTGAAGTGGTCTGGTTTTTGTTATGCAAATAGGGTTAGCAATTTGTAATGTTTTTGTAACATCTCTAAGGCATGTATTATTTAATATTAAAGATACAAGAAGAATGATTAATGAAACTGTAGCCAAGATCGTCGATATTAACCCCAAGAAGTTTAATAAAAAACCTAATAATACGTATAAATTTGACAACTCTAGAGAAAGCTTTATTAACTTAAATGTAAACCTTGTTCAAAATCAATTCAAAAATTATGCTTGATGCATCAGTTAACTACTAATGCTAAAATACAAGATATTTAAAAAGAAACAAAGGTGTTTCTCATTATACCTATGAACGATTAAATTTTCATTTTCAGTATCTATTGTATGGTCGGTGAACATAGCCTTAAGTCACCTTACAGAAGTACGTAATGTATCGCTTATAGCATCATTTTGTTACATTATATCTTCCTCATAAATAGCAGGCCTTATATCCATATTTTTTCCTACATCAGTAACTACATAACTATTAGCTTCTTCAGCTAACACCAATATGTTTTCCATATATAACTTCACAAACTGATAAGACAACCAGCTGTGGTTTTTTATTTCCAAATTAAGATAAGTACGTGTTGGTATTTATTCGCCGTAATATGAGTCTTTAATTATTCACGAGTGAATATTTTTTGACGCTTACCTTTTAAGTGAAGTTGTCAACTAATTAAAGTAGTATTATATGGTAAGACCTGGACAGGTTCGTTGAGGATGTTGTTAAGAACTTTGCACATGACACGACTAAATATGTAGATAATGTTGTGAATGCTTTTGGGTTTTAAGGTGAGAAAAATTTAAATATAATTAATTTACAGAAATATAAATTGAAATTATATGAAGTTGAAGTAGCTTAAATGTTCTTTTTTTTTAAATATTTCAGGGTATTTCTCTAAAAATATTATATTCTTGGGGACACAACATTCTTGGGGAATATTATATTGTGTAATCAAATTCGTCTTCTATCAGTATCACCCATCAGATAGATGGACTCAAAAGATGAGAAGACATGTTATCCTATAGTTTCCTCGCTTTGTTTACTGCTTTTTCGGGTTCGATTCTAAGTTAATCAGCAAAGCACTCCTCCCTTATTACTGATTCCATATCTTGATCGGAATCCGATTAATGAAAATCAATCTAATCATGTGTCTTCTCTTAAGTAGGACTTAAAATTTTACACCCGCTTCAAACATCTACACCATCATACCATAACAACAACGTGTTCCCAAGATTAGCGACGATGACATGGCAGTATTTCATAACCGTATCGTTATGCAATGGAAAAAGTTATTCAAGGAATTCATCTTATTCTTTATCAAAAGCATAGATACGACAATTTCCAACATTCCTTTCACGGAAAAGTAGAAATCATCATTCAAGCATCAAGAAATAAAGTATGAGAAAATACCGACTTCACAGATATAAAGATCGGTTATGCGGATGGTTGATGTGTTTGTGACGTAAAAAATGTAGCAACAATCCCCCCTGGTATGTGTGAATGGGCCATTAATGAGTTCTAAATAACGAGACAAGTGGAATTTCCTTAGTCTTACAGATGGTGCTAATGAATATATACCCGTGTTGCGGTGTATGGATTGAAAAATAGAATTTTAGTATGGACGAAGAGTAACAATATGCTCGAAAACAGAGTCTTTACTAACTTTTCTGTTACCATATTAACATATGCATATGTGTCTCTGTAAACACTAAATTTCACAATGTAGTTGATGTTACAAGACGCTTGTGACAGTTCCCTATTTCATGGTACGATACTGTCGTGTTCATTAAATTGTCTTCTATACTTCAGACTTTTACGAGTATGTTGAATTGTGTTTCTTGTGCATCATTGTACTCAATTTGTACTGCTTGTAGTTCTTTTATGTTTTTTATAGTTTATGTAGAATTAAAGTCATCGACCAGCAACCAGCAACGTAGCCTGGCGTGCATTCATATGTGTTAAAACCGTTGTAAACTTACACAGTGAGATTCAGGATTGTATGTTGTTGCTTCACTCCGATGCTGTACTTTTTGTTATGTTGCCAGTAATCTCTACAATGGTTTTTATATCCTAAACAACTTTTTTCTATTCTTCTACTGGATCTAATTGAGTCGTTATCGAAGTGTTAGTCATTCATCGATAACTTCGCTTTACCATTATAACTGCAACATCGATACATTGTTTTCTTTTTATTGCACACTGTATAAAACCGTTGAGCGATCGTTTTTATACGATTCATAGAACCAGTAGCATGAGGCAGTTTTAATTAATTAATTATTTATTTATTAAGTCATATATCACGCATATATTATGCACATTACTATTCTTGCAAATGGAAAAGGAATAATCTTGTACTTAGTCGTCAGTCGTTCTGACAACTCTTTTGATGTTAAATAAATGTAGTCCATTTTTTGTAGAATTAAGGCAGGCCAAGGAAAATAGGTATGAATTGATTGTGATGGCGTTTGATGTAGATGATTTGAAGAAGATAACCCAAGCTTGAGATAAAGTCAGTTGGATGGTGATGATAATTTTGTGGGATCACATTCTAGTGACGGCGACTCTAATGTCACAAAAACCAGAAATTAGGAGACAATAGATGCAATTTCAGCTAATCAGTTTCTAAAAATATATATAGAAAAGCCTAGAAAAAAAAGTAAATAATCGTGAGTCTATATTATATCTCAAGTAAAAAAATGTTAATTTATTATCGATATTGATTATTGAATAATCTCATTACCATCAACAGTCATCACCAATAACCTCACATTTTAACACAACGCAGTCACCAATTAAAATAAGGTTCCACATACTACGCTCGAAAGTTGCAGTAATTAACCTACACTGAAGAGAGAAATACTGTCCTGTCAAGGTATGGTAATGATAATTATTATAATCGACGGTTTGACACGCCTAAGTAATTGCCTGTAGGTTTAAACATACTAGCTTTTCACGCGGCTTCGTTTGAAGTATCACGCGACGTAATTTATAGTGACTTGTTTCGGTGCTTGTAAGATTTTAAGTGTTTATTACTTTACTTACTTTGTGGGTTTATTTTGAATGTTGTTTTAGAAAACAAAATAGAGACAATTTTCCAAAGTTTTTAGAGTTGTTATCGATTATGCTTTAAATCTTCAAGGGATTTTATTTTATTAATACACATACTTCAGGTTGATAAAACTTGGAAAGACTGAAGGTTTCTTTAAGAAAGACAATGAACGACGAATGCTCGACGAAGTGGCTAAGCGATTGGCTTTCTGCGCTACGAGTTGCGGCTTTGACTCCCACATGGAATAAATATTTGTACGACGTTCCAGATAATTGTTGAAAAACTGGGTATGTTTTTCTGTTTTTGTGTCCAAAAATGCAGCCACAATACAGGCCAAAGTTTATAAAAAAAAATCTATCTACTGAAGAATCAGTAATCGTCTAGATTGCCAAACATTTAAAACAACTTAATCATTTAGGCAGCTATAAGTAAAGATTAATCAAAAATCTGAATGCAAATCTGCAATTTTCAAATGCTAGACGCGAGGTCACTGTAGGTATCACTTATAAATCAAATGCGACAGGTAATAAATCTAACGAGCCTATTGAAATTAGGTATGTTATGAAGGCTAGCGATCTTGTAAGCAAACATGTTAATGTACCATTTATTATTCATAAACATAATAGAGAGGTAAATAATGGTTTACATAAACTAGACTGTGTCAGTCGCACGACTATTGAACGTGAGGTTCTGGCTTCAATTTCCTGGCCAGGTAAAGTATTATTAGGCTTCTTTATGGTGTGCAAGGAGAGTTAAACAGGTTGAAAGGAAAGAGCCTTCATGAGTGACGAAACCTGAGATCGTCTGGCGCACCCTGGGCAGTCAGCCTCGTTGGTATCATTGCTGATTGGGTAACCATTCCGCAATTTCCATTCCAGTTCGTACCGAGTCGATAAAAGTCGATAGAAGTCTGCATGATAATTCTCAATACCAGAATATAGGTATATAGATGGTAATAAGTTCACTCCCTATTACGTGGGATTTAAAATCGGTGATATGTCAGTGTAAAATAGCACAGCTTTTCGTAACCTTTCGTGCAACACAAGCGTGGTTCAAAGTTATGTTTATCCTTATATGTACGTCCTAAGAAAATGTTGAACTTCCTAGAATCTATAGCTATCATCATAATATGCGCTAATTCTTCCATGACAGTTCTCCTACGATCAAGCGCACATTGTACTTGTATTGTCACTCGTAAATCAAACGCGTCACGTTGTAAATCTTAAGCGTCGATTGCGCAAAAACGATGCGCGGTGATTGTACGGTGATGTGAACTGAAGAGCATGTTGGCGGATATGTTGGGTTAGGTTTAAGTATGTTAGACGATGAAACAGCCTTGTCATATATTTTGATACTTGTGATAATCAGATTCGCTGCTAAATATAGGCTTCAAACTATCGGCCAGGTCAGGTCAAGGAAATGGATAAAGAAGACTGGAAAAAAAATAAGGGGTTCTGAGAATTGAAAAAAATGGAGGTAGGCCTTTGCCCCGGACTGGGACAGCATAGATTGATAATAATAATAATAAAGGTCAGTAGGCCTAGCACGAATGATTCGAAGTTTGGTATCGTTAACGTGTGTTAATTTTGAATTGAAAATACTCGTTTCAAATGTAATATGTTTTTTTTTAAATTGAATACATATATAAAAATCGAACTAATCTTACAGTACAGTTAAATTTTCGATTAAACATTTACTAAAATTAACTCTACGGTTACGTTTCAAGACATCAAAAAATTTTTGTGCTGGGCCTACAGAAATGATCTCTATAGTTTTAATAAAGAAAAAAGGGGAAAGGGAACGTGTTTTACTATGATATAGACTCGCCTAAAAAGGGTCTGGATGATGACACAGACATTGTGAAGGTTGTGACCGGTTATATAAAGATAATACTAGACTTAGATATATTTAGGTTTGTCGATGTTCCATGCATCTTACAGCTTGATGTTACAATTGCAAAGAAACTACATAAAAGCAATCGCAAAATAATCGCTAATGGCGTAATCTAATTCTACTTACAAAAAACTTGTGAAGGCTTATTATACTGAATAATTTACTACAGCAAAAGCATTATTTCTTGCTTGGCCTGTCAATTTGTTCGCCACAATCCCAACCCGTATAAAACCGAACTAAAAACGAAAATTACGTACACCCATTCTGTTGACGCTAAGGCGGCGCGCACACTAGCATTCAATCGCAGATTTATTGCAGATCACGATAAAATTATAATCGTTATTTATCGCCGCGTCTCAAAGCGTGTACTTGCATTATTCATCCGATCGCTTGTTGCGATGTCTTGCATCGATTTACTATGCATTGTGGAGTATTTCAGACGCGATTTTCACACGACATTTTAGTATGACGAAACGTGGGTTGCCCGGCGATTCTTAGTAGTGCAAAATGGTTATGGTGTGCTATGGAATATATAGTTGTTTCATTATTTGCTGGTCCTGTTGTACATGACATTATTTTCATAGTGATAGGTATGTTATCTATAAAGCAACTTAAATTTACAGGTCATAATCATAAGTGCCTGGTTGTTCAATATTCTGTTCAAGTTTTAGTCATTTGTAGGTAAATGGGTAATTGTGGTACCTGAGTTACTAGCTGATTGCTTTTGTTTGACTGTGTGGTTTCTGATGAAGAATGGATTTATTTTGTCCTTCCCATTGCCTATGTCGTCCATGTCCAACCAAATATGACTAAGGGTTTATGTAGAGAAGATGAGAAGTAATATCCTCATAATCATGTACTGATAACTTAATGAGTACCTCCTGCGATCACTGATTGGTATCCCAATCGAGATGGTAGGGACCCAGCAGATTAAGGGCTATTCATCATTTGGCATAATATGACTTCTGTACCCACGGAAAATATTACATATACCCGAGGATCCGTAAAAGGAATAAAAAGGAATTTGTTCCCTTAAGATAATTGTAAAACAGAGGCGTCAATTTTATACTACACACCTAACAAAAAACATCATCGGTTTAATCCATAAAAGGCTATACATGTGCTAGGGTAATTTTATTTGTCGTACATCGCGGGTAATCAAGTCGTCCGCAGTGATAGACAGCGTGTTAGCGCTATCGCGAGCAATGTAAGTATAGCAAGCGGTTTGCACGCTCAAGAAGCAAATGTTTAAAGAGGGGAATTGTTTGGTTGGACTAGTTTGAGGGCAAACGTGTTTAGTAAACTAGGAGAGGTAGAAAAGTTATAAATGAAGCATTCTTTCGTAGAACTAACGTTCAGAAGCTGTTCTTTACGCATTTCATAATTTAGTGCAAAAAAGTGGGAGCGGCGCGAGGACGGAATCCGTAAGCGAGTGTTGTAAACACATAATTACTCCTTTTGATTATGAATATAGTGACACAAGAGCGCGTGCGCGGAATCCACCGCGGACAAGCGATTTGCGTTTACATCTTTTACTGAGGACTTAATTAGCGTTTCGCTGAGATGTCGCGAAAATACTGTGATTTACAAGTAAGTATAATATTTGCGTTCCGCTTGTCCCGCAGTTCACTCCCGGAGTCCATGCCTCTCATGCTGTGTGTAAGCTAGGTTTGGACGTTTGTCAATCAAGAGGTTAAATCGTATATAAAAATATAAATACATAGATGACATCCACTCTATTCAATAGCTAAGAAGACAGAAGAGTAAAATATTTCGAATTTAGACGACACGGTTGGCGCAGTGGCTAAGCGATTAGCTTTCTGAGTTACGTATATATAACTGAGTTACCTATATATAAATATTAAACTGTACCCACGATACTGGAGAAATTCAAGGGTGGGGGAATTTGATAAAAAAAAACTACGAAAAAAATTGAAGTAGTAGGAAATGTTTTAAGGTATGTTGATAATTACAATATATTACATAATTATACATTAATTCTTGATTCTATAAAACACGGTCGTTTCAGTCTCAACAAGTAATAAGTGCATAGTCTCACATGCTCTGACACCTAATTATTACAGCAATGTTTCCCGTAGTTAAGTCATTATATTTGTACACAAAGATTAGCCGTTGACAACCTGTGTTTATGGTTCATTATTGTGTGAGAATGGCATAAGTTTCAATGTAGTTATACACGTAAGTATGCGTCACGCGTGTGATCTACAGAGAAACGCAAAAAGATGAGTACCTACAACCTTACATAAACATTACGTTATAAAGTTCATTGCGGTAGAGACTCATCAATACTTGAATTGTTCATATACACACGGCAAAAGAGATTGTGAAAACATCTAGAATAGAATAGAATAGAATACTCTTTATTGTACACCGATAAAAATTTGGATACAACTTGTTTATATATAAAAAATCATTACGCATCAAAATACTTATTTATTTAAAGATATGTACAAAGGGCGGTCTTATCGCAGTCGGCGATCTCTACCAGACAACCTTAAATCTATGTAATTTATGTAATTCGCCGTCATTGTAAGTGGACAGAAGAAATCCTTTTACGAGTATTCCGAGTCCACAACCGTTGACTTTCCTCGGGCTGTTATATACGGCTCGTTTTATAATTCAATCAGTATCGCGGAGAAAAAAATACATAATTATTTCAATGACAATTTGACCGGCAACGCACTTGTGACTCCTCCGGTGTTGCGGGTGTCCATGGGCGACGGTAATCGCTTACTATCAGGCAATCCGTCTGCTCGTTTGCCGCCTATACTATAAAAAAAGACTAATAATAATCGTGTTTTTATATCAGTCATATTTTTTCGTCCAGTTAAAATACATATAACTGTCTATATTAATTAAGGTTGACGAAGAAAAAACTTGGTCGCAAAAGAGGTCCAACCAGAATTCTGTCACGGTTCATCAAACAAAGGAGGGAGCTAATTGTCGAACTAATTAACGGACACCTTGAGGCTATCCATCAATGTAATGAAAAAAAATCTGGGGCAGTTTGATACTGGTCGTTAATGGCGGATGGATAACGGTTTTTTGGCTTATGAAGTGATACGTTTGTTGGTTTTCGGATTGGTTGGTGTCTTATTACAGCGAGGTAGGAAGGTTAAGGAAGGTTTTAAAATATAATAAAATATCTGTTACTGCCAGCCCACATTACTCTACAGCTGGACAAAAGCCTAATGGTTCCGCTTATCTTCCTCCTAATTAATAAATAAATAATAAAATATATTTCTATTCATGCAGTCCACTTAAAGACACTTATGAATAGTCAGACTCTAGTTGCCACGTTCCAAAATGTTGTTTTCCTATGGAGAAGAACGGGCAAGAAGCTCCATGGTTACTCTTATATATTCTGATTGTTTACATTTCATACTTATGAATACATTGTTCCCTCAATGTTGTGTGAGCACATACAGATACAAATGTAGTACTAGGTCTAGACGAAATTAATAATTTAGAAATATATTAATATTAATAAACTAGGTTATTAAAGCAAGGTCGATTTGTTGTAAGTGATATTGAATATAAAATAAAGGAAATAATTAGTGCGTGATATGGATCCTGTTGCTTTACAAATAAAAGCTGACTTACGTTAAAGGCCTCAAAGAGGACATGGAATTGCAATAGAACTATCTATACAAAATTGTAGAATACAATTTTTGTGGACAAACTGCATAAAACATCTTAAATAACTCAAAAGATGCTAGTACAGATAATACCTAGTTATAATCCAATACAGAAGAAATGCAAGGAGCCTTTCACAAAAAAAAAAATGAGCTAGAACTTCCATCCACGACAAAAACCTATCAAGAAAATAATAAACCTCGAAACAAACACTCAAAACACTATACATGAAATTTAAAATACGAAGTTGAAACTATTCGTGCATTATGCAGCGGTGACCCGATGTCGAGACGTTTACATTATGCGTAAAAACTGCAGATCGCTGTCTGGGCCATCCATCATGGACAGTCGCTGAATCCGTGATGTTCACGTGGCTAAGATATTGGCAGAAAAAATAATAGGGTTTAAATTATAGTCGACACGGATGGTGATGTCATTTGTAAAGTAAGATGCAGTACTACTAGTAGGTAGGTAAGTATCATAAGCAGCGAATTAGAATAGTTATAGAACGAAGCCGAGCAGTTAAACTGTGTCACTCACCATAATTGTGTCGATGCTAACCTTTCTGTAAATGAAGCAAATCAGTTAGTACTGCTCATTCAGTATAACTTCAGTGACTGCACTATGCAGGACTGGGGTCGTGTGTTCTTCTGTAGTATCAGGCCAAAGACAGGTTATAACGTCAAAGTAAGGTTAAATTAATTGAAGAGTCATACCGTCATTAATGAAGGAATAGATTTTGTATTTGTTGAGAACCAAGCTCCTGTTACTGAAAACGTCATTATGATACCATTTGAAATGTTATGATCGTGAATGTTTAAGAACTCACCAAACTATATTTAAGGAACATCGTTCCTCACAATAATATATGAAATGATGACATAAAGAAAATAATATTTAATTTGATGGCATCGTTTACCCTGTGGGGTTTCTGTCCGATATGAATAATTAAGTTGTAAATATTGTGGTTCATTTCCATATATATTTCTTTTAAGAAATCTTAATAATCTGTCGTTACTTTTATATTGCTTGTTTTTGTATTATTATGTTCTATAACAGCGTTCCATGTTCTTAAACTAAGTTTCTTTATGACAGTACCTTAATAAATACGGTATCATAATTTATTCCCATTAATTATTTACATATTATCCATAATTATATTAATTTTTCATAAGTCTTTCAAGTTACGCTGCATTACCGAATTATCTTCATTTAATAGTCACGATTAATTTTCCTGTTAAATCGAATCGTGTTTCTGCCGCTGGCACTGGTTGGCAGTCAGTTCCGTTTTCTGTCTGCAACTGCAATCCACTACCAAAGGTGTCTCAGCCATGATTTCGGCTGAAGGTATCCCAAATTTTGTATTTCCTGCGCGTCCAAAGAGACTAGTAACCTTCTGGGTCGAAGTAGTTTATACTATTCATCTGGAGGGTCACATTTCAAACGTCTCTGTTTCCTGGGATCTTCCATAATACATGTTTTTGAATCATAATCCAAAAATCACATATACAAAATATCACTTAGTATGCCCGTGACCTGGAGTCTTAAATGTCCAAATTATGCTTATCACAAGCTGCAGACAACTGCATATAAACCCGGTACTGCCGCCATTAATCAAGCATCTGTTGACGAGACATCTATTCCGGTGTCAAATGAATTATGCATACTTCATACGAGGCTTCTGTATGTTCATGGTATAATATTATCATTAATAAACCCCAAGGTTTTTCTGATATCTTTGTAAATTTTTGAGCTCCTTTTTTAAGATTTTTTTGGGAACCTTGATTTTATTTTCCTGGTGACATATAAATAGTAATGGCTGTTTATTTTATTATTGAGGTCATCTTTGCTCTTACAAAAAACAGCAGGTCTACTGATAAAATTACCATCTATCATGCTGTAATTATATCTAAACCTTTCACAAGCATTAGATGAAGAGTTGTGTGGAGAATAAATCATGAGAAAAAAGAATGTACTCAACGTACATTCCCCAACTGCAAAACCTGCCCACGTTACATTATGCTACACCCTCCTGCTAACCAATGAGGCTCTGACGTCACTTTTATCAAAGGATTAGCTCGGTCAAAAATATTAAGTTTTTTATATTGCAAATGGTATCTACGTCAACCTTGAGTTATGATTATTTTGATTCAAAAATTATCTCCTTAGTTCCTTGATTAATACTGAATGTATGTACCATTCATTATTAATCGGTATTAGTAATGTATCCGGATGACGTGATTTACTTCGTATTTGTAACTTGTTGCTAAGTCTTTCAGCATATCATTCAGTAGCAACTGCATCAGTTTCCTGAATATAACATGATCTCCAACGCCGATCAATCTTAGCACCGAACATTTTGGATTTAACATTTTTTAATACATATTTTCAATAAAATTACCATAAGATACGGCGGTATTGGAAGCCGTGTCGGTAAAAATATGTGTCTGGCACTGAGTGTCTGTATTATACTTGACAGTGACACTAAAGAGTGCAACGTCTGGATCATTTGTCAAGTGCTGACATTAATGTTTCATGTGTCTGACTTTTTTGTTGACGGTATTATATTAAATGCGGATTTTTTTTTTATCGAATGTATTTTAAAGTTAGGTTGTTGATTTAGGTTTGTGGTATCACTATGTTAACCAATTTGTAATTGATCATTGCTATATTATACTGTGTGTGAAATCTAATGCATCCTGCACTCACTACCTTCTTGATTCTATTTATAATTTGATTTCGATTACGTGTCGACAGCCTCAAGTATTTTAGATTCTTTAACTTGTCCATTAACTTCAAACTTGTTCTCAACTACAATTCGGGAACCGTCACTTGTTATTTCATTCCAATACTGATGACTCTGTTTTTTAGAGGACGTCTCAATATCCACCTTTTTATAATTAATGTCATACTTCAACCATCCATCGTTATAGTTATCAGTCATAATTATGGCAATATCTTTAGGAATTTCCATTTTAGCTATATGTATGAAACCCCATATTTGACATTTACTGTCTGTTATGACATAAAGACATCGAAATAAAAACGTAACAATAAAAACATACCAGAAAAATAGATATGAAAATACCATATAACTGCAAAATCCCATAAAAAATACCCAATATAGTATCCAAACAATTTGAACTTCACCTCACGTCATACACTGCTGTGCAATAAAAAGTGGTCGCATAAAATAACCATCGTCATAAACCGAGTACAGTTGTGACTAAATTTGTACTTCTTAAAGTACTTTAAGCCTTATAGTCTTATCTCAATCGGCTTAGCAAAGCGGTTTTTGCCGATAACCGATAAATTATGTTGGTTAGTATCTCTGCACTTATGTGTAATGCAGGGTAATCGAATATTAATCGATGTATTAATTTTATGTCAAACTAGTACTTAACCCGTGTTTTAGATAGTAAAGAAAGGTTGTAAATGGAGTCTACAAACATGCTGCAGGCTGGTTTTGTATCTTGATCAGGAGAAGAAGACTGAACTAGATTGTGAAAATTTCGGAATTCCAAAGTCGCAAGATTGAACTAGTGATAAAGCTCCCTCTATAGAACAATCGACAAACTAAAGAAGGTGTTCCCTTTACACGAATTTGTTGGCTGTTTATGGAAGTTCTATTTGCCGAAAAATTCAACCGTCATACACATTATGGAATCAAATGTATATTTTAATATAAAAGATTATTCATGTTGCAGAGTAGGCAACTAAAAGCTTGGCTAATAGATAAGAGGTTTTATAAAATAGAGGGATTATTTATTCATATTAAATACTATTACATATATACTTTGTTTTACTGAATTTGACTTAAGATATCTTGACATTTCAATATTTTATTGTGTTACAAACGATATTCATATCGTTATATGGTTAATGAAATTTGGAATGTTGATTATTAATTTAAATATTTGTACACTTTCACATGTCTTCTACGGTAAAATAGACTGGACTAATTATACTATAAAAACCTATGTAACTCTATTTTAAGTGAAATAAAGATTATTATTATATTATTATTATTATATCAATTATCCTGCAATCAGCTTATACAGGTAGTAAGGTATAAAAACTCGACATTCAACTAATTCTTGCACTTACAGTTGGTCAATGCAGACGGTATTTACCTACAACAGTTTTACGAGCAGTATAACTATAATAGTAGCAGTAACTAGTATCGTTATCTTTATCGGCTTATCAAAATAGCTTTTACTTAGATGGCAGATAATGTTTGCAGTCAGTAATATGAGCAAAGTGCTGATAGCCTTTCGGTTATGTATTGGACTGAGATGTCGTGAGTTTGTTTCCAAATGGTGTTAATTTTCAAATATATGACCATGATTTTGTTTATAGTTAGTATATAGTAGTTATAATAAAAATAGCTATAACTTAATTGGTTGAGGTAAAATGCAATTTGTAAAAGAAACAAATTTAAGGAGAACTTGAAAAGCAAGGAAGGATGTTATCTGGTTAAGAAAGTCTTTATCCAACTGTGGGATGAGATGATGATGGTTAAAGCTGCACCACTATCGTGAGTTTTCTTACTATTTACCTTCAATAAATTCCCGCATGGATCAAATATATGTATGGTCTACAGATAGTTGTTTCGGGTCTGGTTGTGTGTGCATGTGACATGTATATTTGTAAGCTGTAACCACGATACGGGAGAAATCCTAGTGTAGGGCAAAGCATTATAAAAAAAATCTTCTTTACAAGAACTCAGAATAAATTATGCATTAAAATATTATATTTTTCCTTATATATTTTATAGATTGTTTTTATATTTTGAAGAGAATATATAATTAAGTATTTATTTATATTGTATTGACTTGTGTCGTGAGATTATATTTTTATGTTCTATGAACTCGCTAATTGTACAATAATATAAGTTTAAGTTTGTATGGATATAATCTAGCTATAGGTTCGTTTTGTTGAAGAATACACGGTCGATCGTAATTATAGGAAATGTGATCAGTTAATGAGCATTTCATATAATTGCTTTTACAACATCCTCCAACATCCTCCATCATCAACAATGTTTAGACACAAAATAAATAAGTACAGAAGGTCGGCTCCATACAATGAGCGAAAACAGACGCGTGCACTGACGCGTATGTACCAAACGAATGCTTTCCGCGATTGACCAGGCTCAGAGGCCCTAGTGTAAGTTTCTTTCGATAAACTCGATTTAACGCATCGAACGCGTTCGGCGCTCCAATTTGTGGAGAGCACGAAACTGATCAATCGGAGCGCCGAACACGTTCGATGTGTTAAATCGAGTTTGACGAAATAAACTTACACTAGGGCCTCAGGCGTAAGTACACGTCTATATGTGCGTGCGTTTTTGCTCGCTATAAGGAGCGACCCTTCGGCACCTATTTATTTTGTGGCTTATTTAACATTAATTTCCATTACCAATTTTACAAACTTTCGAAACTATACGAAAACGGCTTAAATCTTTAGAATAAGGAATAATTATAACCTAACGAAAGACATCAACACCACAACTGATTATGCTTGAATATGAATAGTTGGAAACTTATACAGAAAATTAGTTAATCGACCTCCTAATAATGGCAAGCGACGCCGCGGGGCGTCGTTTCTTTGCCAGATGGTAGTTATAATATCATGTAATGTATTACTTTTGGGTTCAGTGTTAGTATTGGAAAAGACTCGATTATTTTCGGTTTAAATGACGTTGAACTATGTATATTGGCCGTAGTTTATCTTCAGAAAAGTGTCGTCATGCTAGCTTGAGAAATTGGTCTCAAATGGAACGTAGCGCCATTATTTTCCTACTGGTGACGCCGCTACCTCTTCGTTCAATATCGGACAGTCGAGTAGCTCTGATTTAGTTGAACAACACCCTAAATATTTTTTTTTTCAGGTTATCTCTTTCTTGCAAACATTATTTAAAAAGGACTTTAAATTAATTAGTCAAAGTAGTTTATGTCATCGTTCCTTACGGGTAATTAGACGTAACGTGACATAAGGCGATGGCTTAATTTAGGTTTACAAGCAACTTCCATCCATTTTTCATGTTTTTTTTTTTTAAGATAGCAAGAGACAGTGAGGCATACATAAGTATAATTTACAAACAACGGGATCAGCACCTGTTAAAAACACATGCTCAGATACTTCAAGTAGCTTCGACGATCATCATTTAAGCTTGTGCTGTTAAAAGTCACCCTATTATGAGCAGTCAGTACTGTTAACGTTGGAGTAAAAGACGAAACGTGAAATCTACTGGCGCACTCTCGCACACGCCAGTCAACATCGATACCACCATTCCTGACTGGCTAATCTTTCCACTACGGCATGAGCGATACCTGCGTAATAGATCGTGCCAACCACGATCAGATCGAGCAAGTCCTCTCTTGTCTGTCCCCCAGAGACGCCCTAAACCCAGGTTCGAGTCCCACTATGGGACGTCCTTAGCGGTGTTGCTTAATATTATTTAATTTGCTCGGCTGGAGGCCCACCGCAGTAAAAGTTCCCTGAGAAAATTTCGAGAGGTATTTAGCAAAAAAAGTTCTTGCCAACTCCAAATAAGAAGACTCTTAACGATCGCGACAGAAGAAAATTTACGAGATTAAAGTGATTAAGCAAAACTGTCCCGCCAAAACACTAGGAAGATAAATTCATCACAGATTTACTAGCTACTAAGACAATGATGATATACGGGACATAACATAGCCACAAAGTTTCCTCTTGCCCATTAAGTATCTAGGTAACACGAACGTCTGAGTCTCACATAACGATCGTACGCTCGTAAACGTATAATTTACGATTATTGTACGACTTTAAAATGTTATTGAAGCTTAATTTTCGCGTTTTATTGTCGTTTCGTGCTTATTTAATAAATATTTTTATTTGTTATCGCCAGTCGTAAATGGTAATTTGTTTTGTATTGAAATGGTTTACGCATTGAATATGTAATGAGGTTACAAGACGTTTATGAGGTTTAATAGAAAGGTAAAGAAGGTTAACAGCTGTTTAACATCTGCTAACTAAATGCGGTAAAGAATTTCACACATTAACATCGATGCTACGCTTGGGATAGACGAAACAGTCTCAAATCACTGCAGTCGTATGTAGATTTCTTAAGTTTCAGTGATATTTTCGCTTCTTATTTTGGAGTCAAAATACATACTATCGCTGTTTTGGAGGTAAGATAAAAATTGATTATATTGATTAATTGATATCATGGATGGTTTTTGTCCGTCTGTCTCTTCAGCGGTAGATTTTTTAACAAGAACATTATTCTATTTGCCAATTATATTTCCTATGGCAATACAAAGATACTCTTCAAGATCGTTAACTATAGCGATTTGGTCATATATTTTCTGTTAAGCACCATATTCACGTGCGGTTTCGATGAAAAAAATACGTCTATATCTGAGGTTGTTATCACGGATAGTTTAAAGTAGAACTTTTGCTCTTATCTATGATGTGTTAATAACTTGATGGAGTTACGACTCTCCTTGTTACAGCTTGTTACAACAGCTTGTTTGAGTAAATACGTTTACCCATGACTCCACGAGCTGTTCGCGATAAATATTTTATTTATTGGATTGGTTTTATAGCATGATTGCTTCCTGTGATATGGGGAAAACTATGTCAGCTGCTCGAGTGAAGTTACTTGTAGATATTTCGATAAGGCAACAGAAAGATAGTGTTATAATAGTGATGGTCAGTGAACTTTACCAAGCTGTAATACTGCATGAAGAAAAAGTTTTTTATGCTGTTGTAATACATGAAATGAATACAGTCTGTTTAAAATTTATCAGTCATTGGCATACTAAACCGAAAACATGAAAGTGTCAGATATTTTTGGATACTCTATTAATGGTATGTCATAGCTGATTTTGTAGATTTTAGCGCTAAAACTATAGACCATAATTAACATGACTTGGGCAATAAAAAAAACAGTTATTTTCTTACGGCCTCAAAAATATAAATTAAAATAAATAATTCATTCATTGGTTCATTTATAATTCGATGACTGGGATGTCCTGTCCATACCTAATATTACATATAATAATAAAATTAAAACAGGCTGATGTCTGTATATGATAGATATTGGAGAAAAACTAATATGGGAGGTCTTTATTAGAGCAACAGAAGCCAAAACAACAGTTTTTAGCATTTTTGTCTGTCTGTCTGTATGTTTGTACACTCATCACGCAAAAACTACTGTATGGAATTGAATGCAGTTTTTACCGATGTATTGCTAGAGATCTAACTTAAAATATAGGCTATTCTATCCATCTATTTTACCGGAGGAAAATATCAGATTCTAAATTTCACGCGTACGAAGTCGCGGGCAATAGCTAGTATTCTAATATAAAAGCAAATATTTTGCAAATTCATGGTCTTAGTTCAATTCCCGTTTGGAACTACTAGGTACTTGTATGACCTACAGATAATTGTTCCGAGTCTACTCGGGTGATTGTGTTTATGTGAATTGTATTTTTAAACGCACCCACGATACAGGAGCTCTGTTAGTGTGTAACACTTAATATTCTTATACTTCTAGAATTACTTATAATAATATCTGAGTATCTAATTAACTCTCAATCTCAAAACTAATGGGTCTCAATTAAAATTTAAACGCTCATTCATAAAGATTATATTGACAATAATGTGACGGCCCAAATACATTTGACTAAATGGCGGTAATCGGGCATGTTGTAAATTATTTGCCAAGTCTGATGTGAATTTATGAATTAAACTGATTTCGTTTTTATAATTTGGTAGAAAGATTAATTCACATAGTTAACAAAAAATACACTATTAGCGTTATTTGATTTTTAGGCCTGATGCCCAAGAACGTACAGAATGAAGAAGATTTATAATGAAATAAGCAGTAGCAATGCTAGCAAATGAAGTCGTAAATAGAAGCAAGTTGTACGTTTCACTTTACTTAGAAAATTCGGCAGCCATTAGATCTTTAGATGTGTCAATGGCCAACATCAAAAGTCATTGTACAAAATTTCCAGAAACTCAAATATTTAGACACGATCACCACATTTAATATTACTGTAATATTATTATCAAAGGCTAGAGATTACATAAATCAAACAACTTAATAATCAACACAATATACATATATTTAAGTCGCAACATATCTCCTTAATTGTCGCTGACAGAAAATTAATAACCGAGTGTAAAAGGTCACTAATATACATTCTAAATGAATAGTGTTGTAGTAATATACATTCTAAATGAATAGTGCTGTGCTCTGTCACTCGATTATCGATTGTTTATCAAATATGCTAATATTGTAATAGTGTTTTAATGGGACAACCGGTTGGAGATTTAAATATTGATATTAATATATTCTTGCTGTCGCTGGTAGGTGTTGCAGGATAGAAAAATGAATGGAGTTGATGAATATTGTTTTTTTTTTTTGCATATTGATATATTGATACTCAGTAAAAAGATGTTTCTTTGATTTTTTTATGAAACGATTATATAGGAATGTTACGATATCCTGATAGGCAAAAGTTGCCATTTTTTTCATTCTCTATCGTCGTTTCTATTCTGAAAAGTGACAGTTATTTTTAATTTATTTCTTGTTCTATAGATTAATAATCATACTTATCATTTACTAAGTTGTTGAAAACTTATTGTTCTATTCAATTTTAAGGTAAGAAATCATCTATAGCTGACTGCGATAATACCACGAATTATACGATCGTAATATAATTTTTTTTTTGTTTCGACTAACCAACAGTAAACCTTATTTTTATGTATATCTAATGTATTAACCGCTATGCAGTACCAAATACTCACTTTCCAAAAACGGTAGTATTCCAGTCACAAAAATAATAAACATGTTACAATGAGAAGTCTCCACAGCTCCCTCTGTGCCAACACTTGTCGTGTAAATAATGTCACCGTGTAATTCGGTGTGTATATTAAAATTACGAAACTTGTCGATTTACGCGACATGTCTGTCTGTTTGATTGCTCGTTTGTCGATAGTTACGTAACTAAGTAAACGTGGCTAGATAAGTGTCTAACATTTCATTTAGTTGTTTGTTAATGTCTGTGTTTATGTGTTTGTCTTTTATTGACATTAGTAAAACTTATCTTGGTGCAACTACTTGGCCATTAGAGTGCGATTCACTAGAGTAAATACTAGTTACTGAGTCTTGACTTAGTAAAAACAAGTCTGCTTTATAAACCGTCTTAAGACACAATATTAAGTACATTCGATTATTTCGCTTTTTTAAATTTGATGATAGTCTCCGAAGGCCCGAAGAAAATGTTCGTATAGTTAGATTTTTTTTTCTTATTGTTTATCTTCAAATGGTTCACCTCACTTGTCGCCAGGTGTCATCAGTGACTAATAGTTTGTAACTAAACTCACAGTAGCTTTCAGTTATCTGTTAATAATATCAGGACCGTTTTAATTTAATTAAAGCTATTACTTCACCTGCAAAGTTTTATACAAATTTAATTTAGCTTTCAATAAAAATGTAAAACGATATGTTGCTATTAAAAATATAATCTTGTGTCGTAATCAAATAATACTTAGACACAAACTAAATAAAACCAATACCCAAAAAAAGCAGTTTACGAATTGTCATTTTTTTAAACGTCAATATTAATGCTAAAGGTTAACATTATAATTTAAAATGCAATTAAGAAGACGGGTGGTAATAAATTAAGAAAAAAGATAATGACCCACTGTTATTTATCGATACAATTAATATTAGACACCATTTTTTAGAAATTTTTAATTTATAGCACACAAAAAATACTCAAAAAATAGGGTCATCACGTCTCCGGGTTTTGTTTTAAAAACGACCTTTGAAATCATTCGATATTTTCATTTTCAGTGAGACGGACAGGTCCCTAAGTGGTGTTTAAGGTCAATAAAGCGAAAAGGGGTTTGACTTATAGATTGCTAAATTTTTTGACAGGCATAGCAATTACCCTTTTATTAATGGTAAGAATCGCGTGCGAAATAGCAGCTGATGTTAAATATTTGTAATTGTTTTCCAATTTTCTGCTCAAAAAGGTAACACTTAACCTAAAGTTAAACCGACACATCTCAAAATATTAAGTTACAGTTACTTATAATTTCTGAAGTTTACCTAATATAGGTAAATGTCAATATTTTAGAAATGGCACTCAAAAGCAATGTATTATGAATGAATAGGTGAAGTAACAGGATCTATTAAAGAGTAAGCTTAAAATGTACCGTTACTGACTATTAAAGTGCCTCTATCGTTAACAGTAAAAAAAATAAAGACGTCACTACTTTAGACCTTTACCTACGTAAACAAAACACGACAGTAAGTACACATATCCATTTTTTATTAGCATTGAAGCAGGAAGAAACTAATGAGGGCTTCCTTGTACCAAATGTGATTGTCTGGAACACCCTGGACATTCGATAGCTCGTGCCGATTCGATGGAAGAAAATCAGCAAGCTAAATACTACACCTCAGTCCATGTCCTTTAAAATTATAGGTGTGACAATTAATTATGTATGTTAACTAGTTGATACATTTATCTTTACGTAAATTTTCGCATATCATCTATTTATTTCTTTATGTAAATTCGTTTTTATCTCTATCTTGAATCAGATATTTATTTGACAGTGCCTGCCACTGTTAAAAGCTGGACATGTATCGTTTAAAGGTCACACATAAACTTAAATTTTATTTAGTGTGACTCGTAGTTTTAGTACCGATGGCTATAATAATATATGAATATAGAAAACATGATGTGTGCCCGATATACTCGAGACGATTTTCTAAAAGCTTGGCATGTAGAAGGTTTAATGAACGGGTCCAATTGTAAAATTTTGTTATTTGGTTCTTTATTTATGCCTATATTTACGAAATTCAGGATAAACAGAATATGACTTCATTATAAAATGTAGAAAATAGAAATCAACCGCCACTTGGTAAAATGTTAGTCTTAGTTTCAATCGAGCAAATGTTTTTGAGTTTTTCATTTAGTAAATTCTCAGTGGTAGCCCGGAGTTTGGAACTATGTCCGAATACTGGCGAAATGAAGTTTCACGATTAGTACACTTCTGTCTAATCTTACAAGAAATATAGGCAGGCGGGATTCAAAATAAATAAAAAATAATTTTAAAAAGATTCCTTGTAAATTTGAAATTCTTTTAAATTTGAAGTTGTACCGATGAACTAAATGGCCAGGTCTGGAAATTAAATGCCTAACAGTGGCTTTATAATTATCTCCCACACCACCATTCTATCTAAACATAATTCTATCCTACAGCACCTACACAAAAACAGTTTATTACACAATTAATTTGACATCCGCAACGGTGTATGCCGTGGAAACGCGATCCTTAATGCTAATGAATGTATAACGATTGTCGATTATCGTTGTGTCATCATCAGATGCGGTATCTATTTGCATTTTATTGATTGTAAAATTTTACGACCATGTCGTGCTAAGGTGGTATCGACTCTCAAATTGATATTTTATCGATATACTACTCGGACAACACTAAATGCGAGAGCGGCGGACTTTAAATATAGAGTTTAATATTTATAAAGTTAGCTTATAATTTTATTTTGAATTTATTAATATGTTTTGGGATTAGCTGTATAGGGTAGAGCTATAACTATTATACGATGGAATTTATGATTTTTATAAGGTTTCGTGTCAATAGGGGATATATTTGTCAAATTATTGCTTAAGAGATTTAAAAATATTGCGTTGGCATAAAGTTTTTATGACGAGAAGTGGGAATGACTGTAAATTATGCTTAATAGACTAATTCAGGGACTTAGTAAGTCATAACTGTCGGCCATTTTGATCAGTAATGGTTGTGTATGAATTGTTAAGGTTTTATGTATTTTTGCCTTTATGGGATAAAGGGTACCGATCTGAACCCATACAAGCGATGCTTGTGGGAGTATTGGACACACTGAAACAACAATGTAATTATTAGTTTTGACTTTTTAGATTTTCAATTACTAAAACAAATAAACGCATACAAATTTTTCGAAACAGAAAAAAAATGGCCCACAAAAATTTCAAGTATTTTATCTTTGAAGAACTAAAACCTCTTAAATCCCAATGGCTAATAAAAGTAATTAAAAACTTTATTTCATATTACACTATCATAACTGCAAGTGCTAAAAAGCTAAAATTCCCAGGAGTTTTTCACCAAGTCTGACGTGACGCCAGCTTGACAAATACTCGAGCATTCGTCTCGTTGGCGGAGAGTGATCGCGGCAGCGGCGAGCGTGACACTCGCATTTGTCACTTCACGGTACGTGTTAGCGAAGTATTGTCTCAGGTCTGGGACATTCAAATATTCTGTCCCAGTTTTAGTTCCCGTCCAACAAAATAGTCCACTCCTACAAATTTTCATTCGTAGTTCTATTGAACAGATTATTTGATGACTCTGATTTGATGAGACGCTACTTTAACTGTTGTCTTAAGTCTTAAGTCATTATTGATGCCTTGGACTGTATACTGTTTGTGGATATTTAGTTTTTGCTGGATAAATTTCCCTCAAAATATAATGGTATGAAAAATCTAGGCAATGACGAGAAAACTGTGCCTATATGCTTCGTCAAAGACATTCATTATACCAAATTGAGCTCTCAGTTAAATCTCCTTTTTAGCAGGACGTCCTTCTTGTGGAACATTATAATTAATATGGCAGTATATTCTCCCTAGTTACATCATAGTATCACTAAGAAAAGTAGGCGTTGTTATATCAGAGTGTTAACACGTCGGAAGCTACGCCAGTTATAAAGTGAGGGTATTTGTCGACACTCGCTTGCTGACAGACTTGCTTTATCAACTGAATTTTTATTCCAAAAGGAAGAATGATGAACTGGACCCCTATTACTTTTTTCTTATTAGATATTAAAGAAGAATATACCTCCCTCTCTCTTCTTGTGGGTATCGAGGGAGATAGGGAAAGGATTGGTTTTGTATAGTCAGCGTTGGATAGATACTGGAACAGGGTTGTTTCTTGATGTAAGGACCACTTTAGCAATGTCTTGTTATATCAAGTCAACAGCATCCAAACCAGAGGTATATCCTGCAATACAGCAGCGGCAGGTGCAGGAATTGCACATACAATAAAACTAAAAGTTTCGTCAAAACAACAGTTTTTATTAGAATTTTTGTCTGTCTGTCTGTATGTTCGTACACGCATCACGCAAAAACTACTGCATGGAATTGAATGAAGTTTTTACCGATTTATTACTAGAGGTCTAACTTAAAATATAGGCTCCATTTTACCGCTGGAAAATATCAGATTCTAAATTCCACATTAACATTTGGTTCTTTTATTTTTTATACTGACGAACGACGAACTAACGCTTTATGCGTCAGTTCAGCAAAAGTGAACACACTGAACAGTTCAACACCTATGCTTTATCTAAAGCTATCTATCTATCTGACTAAATGCTGGTGATAGCATAGCTTCAATCAATATTGGTGAGCGTGGATGCACTAAAATAGACTGGATGTTTAAATATGGCCTGAGGATAAATAACATTATAAACGGCACAGTGAATTTACATAGACACTCTATATAAATACATTTAGTACGGCATCGCATCGCAATATAAACTGGTTTTACAATTTCGATCCCCATTCTGAGCCCGACATTTATTGTGGCAACCGCTGCAGAGATTCACTTTAGCGTCATCAAAGGGTGCACGAAAACAAACGGGCTAACCAAAAAACAAGCTTCAAACGCTTTTAATACGGCACGCGTTTATTGCGGCTGACTGTACGGGGGCCAGATAAGAGGGGGAAAGAGAGACAGTCTCGAGATTTTTCATAGTCAAATACTTATTGGGACAGTATGACATATAATTTTAGAGTAGTTTCAAGGAGGTTTCACGGCATTTCAAAATAGGTTAAGATAAGACAGTATTGAATTACTGAATGTGGAAGCTGACGACACGGTTGGCGCAGTGGCTAAGCGATTAGCTTTCTGCGCTACGTGTCGCGGGTTCGATCCCCGCACGGAACAAATATTTGTATGATCTACAGATAGTTATTTCGGGTCAGGTTGTTTGTACATGTGAAATCATAGTGTGGGGCAATGTTTAAAAAAAAAAAAATGATAGTATAGAACTGCTTTATTGATCTAGTGGTTGCAAGCGCGACTGCTGAGCGTGAGGTGCTGAGTTCGATTTCCGAGTCAGCCAAAGTGTTACTGGATTTTTCTGTATGAAAATCCTCAGTAGCAGCACGGAGTTTGGATGTAGATGTAGATGGTAGATGGCAAAAGGCTCGCCTCCTATTACATGGGACTTTATAACGACATCGGTAAAATGTGGGTGTACAATAGTTTCACACCTGTGACTAACCCTTCGGGGAGTACAGGCATGATGCTATGTTATGCTATGGTTATGAAGCTTAGTATGTAATCAAATTTGTCAGCGTCGATTTGCATTTAGATATAGATAAAGTTGAATATACGAAGGAGATTGATGCATACTTTTCTTTCCCAAAATTTCTATCCCGATTTTTTATTTCCCCAGTGCACCCACCCTACCTGATGAGAGAACGTATCGCAAGGTTCATTTTGTCGGGTTCTTGCGCCCGGGGGCGACACCGTCGTTTCCGGGGGAAGCCGACAGAGGGCGCGGGCAAACACGAGCTCCATTTCCGGCGCGGAAGAGCGCCCCGACGTCGCTTCCGGCGGCCGACTGATTGGGCCTTTATTAAAAACTGACACCTGGGGCGATTCACCGGTTTTTGTTTTCGCGAATTTTTCTTTTTGCTAAAGGTTGGTTATGACAAGTGCTTTTTAATGTTCCACAGTGTAGTTTGTTGCCGCTGTGTAGATTAAATTGTGGGTTAAGCTGTTGGGAAGATATGGGGGTGATATTTTAATTGAATTTTTTATGCTTGCTGTACGCTTTGTAGTATTGTAGTATTTAATACTCAATACTTTATTTGCGTTCCACAATGTAGTACTTAGGTGGTAGGCTTAAAACTATGAAATCGAATTGTGGACCCTGTCGGGCACAGCAAAAGTAGGAGAGAGGAAGAGAACTCGTGTTTTTAAACATATATTAATTTGACTAAAAATATCTTATGAATCTTAATATTATAACCATTATTATTTTAGTAATTTAATTTATTGAACGGAAATTTATTATGGAATCTCATTTGTATATCCTGAAGAGACAATTAAATATAATGTGTTTCTTTACTTAGGCCGTTGAACATTGCATTTGTCTGGCCGTCTGGCATTTTCGTTACTTTACACTGAACCTATTTGGTCCCACACAAGCTATAGGTATCTATAGCATACATTTAATCAAACACCATCATAGACGCAAATACATTTGCTGTAACATATAAAAAATATAATATATTCACACCCCTACATCCAACTTCTATGTTCAGGCAAAGAGTCAGAGTTGTCGTCGTACCATGAAAAGTATCATGTCGGTACAAATCCGACGCCTTGTTACATGAACACAGGATAAGCTGACGGATAGTGATGTGCCGATATCGATGTCGATAAAATTATTTTTATTTACCAACGTTTTATGATTTCTGTCACTCTTCGAATATGCTTTGTTATAGCTTAGGTCCTTATGGAATTATTTTTAAATGTCTTTGAAACTTTTAGCGGGAATTCTTAGGACAGGTGTAATTTCATGTTCAAAAGAAGTTCTAAAAACATTGTGATATATGATATTTTCTGACATTGTCTATGAGATAGTATATCGACTGTGAACTGGTAACTGGTACTATCTAATTTTTGACAACATTACAGGATTAAGAAGAAACTATTTTGTACGCATAACGCGGTCGATGTTAGTACAAATTGAATTAATTCGATTTTGGCGTCTAATTACGGCGCTGCCGGGTATGAAATAGTTTAGAATGGTATAACCAAGTAAAATCTTCATAAAATCGAGATAGGACATGTTGCCAGTTCACAGTCGATAAACGTACTTTTTTATATTTATTTACTTAATAAAGAACGTTTTTGATTTTACGATTTCTATCGTCTCATTAACATTTTAAGATTTTTTTTTTTTAAACTTTGCCGCACACTAGTATTTCTCCTGTGTCGTGGGTAGAGTTTACAAACATACATGTCACATACACACACAACCAGACCCGAAACAACTATCTGTAGATCATACAAATATTTGTTCCGTGCGGGGATCGAACCCGCGACACATAGCGCAGAAAGCTAATCGCTTAACCACTGCGCCAACCGTGTCGTCAATTTTGTTGCTTAAGTATACAATTATAGATGAGATAATTTTTTACCCTCTTCATGTGTTAATCTTTCATTAAGCTTTACACCAAATATAACAATCTAATATCGCATCTACTGTGCCATCAATAACACTACAAAGATATATGTTATATGACGACACGGTTGGCTAAGCGATTAGCTTTCTATGTTACATGTCGTTGGTTCGATTCCTGCACGGAACAAATATTTGTATGATCTACAGATAGCTGTTTCGGGTCTGGTTGTGTGTGCATGTGACATGTATGTTTGTAAACTGTACCCACGATTCAGGAGAAATCCTAGTGTCCTAAAAAGAAAAAACAAATGATAGGTATACAAAAATTAATTGGTAATGATTGACGATGAATTAATTTTGCAGCATCTCTAATTTTTTTCCCAATTTAAGCTTGTATACATTTTTTATAATACAAATCTTTTTGTCATCTTTATGTAATCGGACGTGGCCATAAACAATGTTTGGCAGTTTAATATAGTAGTTCGAACAGAATATACCTATATCAGAATTCTGCAGCGCCACACTATCCGCTCCCTATCTTGTCCTTCCCTGCAATTGAATTGGTTTCAACCCTTAATCCTATAACCGAAAGGACGAAATAGTCTGACGTGTACTGCACTAACCCTTTAGTACCCGTAAATAGTATTAACAAGATACTGCTAGGAAAACTAGAAGACTATGTAATTCAGATAAAATCCAAAGATATCTCATAGTCAATTTTAAATTTAACTTAATTTAAACATACCATAGCATCACGCCTGTATTCCCTGAGGAGTTAGGCAGAGGTGTACTATTGTACACTTACATTTCGCCGATATTGTAATTGGATTCGATAACGGCATCGGCGAAATGTGTCTGAGGTTATTACATGGCACAACATGTAACAGGGGGTAAGCCTATTGCCATCTACCGGGCACAGTTCCAGACTGCGTGCTGTTACTGAGAATTTCCATACAGAAAACTCGATACCACTTTGCCCGACCCGGGAATTGAATCCAGGACCTCACGCTCAGCAATCGTGCTTGCGAACCAATGAGGCAGTCAATATTCAGGCTTATATTTTGAATACTTAAAATATAATCCTAAAAATGTATGCCCCATTGTTTCGCAAATACAATCTCAGAAGTTGAGCCTGTCAGGGATCGATTTTGAGGCCAAACAAAACTATACTGATTCAGAAATTTTCTTTTGCAGGCTTGGTTGAGTGTGGGTGTACAATAATAGTGTTCTTCTGCTAAATCCTTCGCGAAATAAATTATCAATATTTCTATATTACTTAAATCAATAAATAAATATGTAATAGATCAAAGAAAATTCTAAAAAGTCCCACTATCTACGTGATAAAATTTGCCAAAACAGTGAACCCATCCGTCTTTATGTGTGCAGAACCCTAAAAATATCTACCCAAGTAAACTGGCTACCTTATCCGTGGCCATACAACTCCGAGAGCGATAAATCGAAAACACACGAAATCTGAACAATAAATTGCAGACAATATTTTCAGCAACATCGTTCGCCGTAAATATCGTTGAAACTATAACTGAGTTCTTCCGGCGTAGGGGTGGCACGTACAGAGTTTTTTGTTTAAAAGTTTGTTATGGAATAGATAGCTAGTTTTGTAAGTAATTCTGAACGCCTTTTTGTTGTTTAATTTATATGTATGCTGCTTCTGTTGTTTACAAACTAAACTAATTTAATCTCACTATGTCTCTTTCTAACAAAATACATGAATAAAGGATGGAATGTACTAAGTCCTGTCAAATCTGTCCACTTGTTTATTACACACGTAAATTTAGTCTCCATCGCCAAAAATCGCGTCTAACTTGTAAATGACAAGGGCGTTCACAAATTTGACAGTTCTCATTATTTTTTTGTTCTTTTTCAATTATGTTTTTAAGACAAAGATAAAGAGTAGCAGAATCATCTCTATAATTTCCATTAAATAGTGAAACGGTTAGTTTTCGTTTGACAATCGCTTCACCAACTTGTTTGACAATCAAGAATAGCCTGGAATGTGTTTAAAACAATTATATTTGCATGGAATATGTAAAAATGGTTGCTATAACACACGATTGTATTACTATTTAACTTAGTATCATATTTTAGGTGACATCAAAAATAACCGATACTTAAACAAATATATAAACAAAACTCCAACTAAACAACCCTACGCGACTATAGAGTCGTAAAAACGTATTTTATTCGGAATGGTCAATGCAGTGGCTCCCATGCGGCCAGTTATATGTCGTTCGAATGTGCTGCCTTCTATACGATCAGTCTTTTTACGTGTCTCCACCGGTCACGTCGGACACGTGGCGGAGTCGTTTAGAGTGGAAATGTCAGCCTTTTCAGGTTGTCTAAGGGCTTAGAGTTGACACCTCCAGGTAATATAGATATTCTTTTAGTGAGTGAGTGAGAGTGTAGGCTTTATTCAAAAGATACTCGTTACTTGTTGATAAAGTTTCTGGTTATGATTCTTGGTAATGGCACCGAAACATCATGATTATTTTTAATATAACATAGCATCACGCCTGTAATCCCCGAAAGGTTAGGCCGAGATGTACTTTAGTACACCCACATTTCGCCAGTGCTGTTACTGAGTCCCATGTCATAAGGGCCAAGCCCCTAGCAATCTACAGGGCACAGTTCCAGACCCCATGCTGATACTCAGAATTTCCCAAAAGGAAATGAAAAAGAGAAACCCAGGAACACTTTTCCTGGGTTCGGGAATCGAACGAATGACGTCACGCTTGCGACCATTAGGCAAACGAAACAGTACAACAATATAAATATTATTTATTGTAAATATCCCAACGTACTGAAAGATTTACAAATTCATTGAGTTGATAATATATCATAATGCAGTTCCTTATCATAATAAATAAATAAAAAATAAAAAGCCTTTTATTTCTTGCAACCTTAATTAGTTTACAGAAAATCTTAATCTAAGTGTAAATAATGAAAAAGATTTTTTTTCGTATCTTGTTTTTATATTACTAAGTATTATTGTTATAGTTATTTCTAATTATGTTTATTTATTCTGCAAGTTCCTTATTATACATAATAATAATTATAGTAGTAACAGTCTCTTGTGAGAGCAGCATAATTTTATAGAAATACAACATCCAAAAAGTTTCCATTAAATAAATCATCTCCATAAAGACAAAAGTTATTTGTATTAATAGCCAATAAATATAGGAAGGTTTCAATTGAAGACCTTTACAGATGTCATTTCAAGTGTCGATTTATATCCAACATGACTTTTGATCTCCCCCTCGATCTGATAGTGAACAAAATTGAAACTCGTCAAAGACATCAAATAAGGTCACAAAGACATCGACGTCCTCAATTTTATGATGTCACAAAATGACTGTCTCCAAAACTGGCTAAGTTTAATCGATTTCGGGACTCTCATGTTACTCTTGTAGTTTTCGTTGCAGACCCTCTTTTAAGTTCTTCGATTTTATTGCTTTTACTTTAATCGTTTTTTTTTGGAACATAATAAAAATCTTGTATGAGCTTGTGTGTAATCGTTTTATGATTGTTTGAAAATACGTTTTTGTTTTTGTGCGTCTTTTGTTTTTTGATTTGACCGATTTGTTTTATTATGTGCTTTTTAATATATATTAACAACAGAATAACTATGTGTATACATTTTTCAAGTCTTATTATTAGATTTCAAATACATTCTCTATTTAGAAATTTCATTTTTGCATTGGCACGTATTGCAGATTCATTTGTTAATGTTTTTACCAATCAAATTTTGTCTTTACTGAGACAAGATAAAGTTCACATTTAAGATGCGATAGAATATTTAGAAATTCCTCAGTGCCGAGGCGTTAAATTGAAGAACAAACAACACGTTTAGGCGTATTAATAAATTATCGGTCGGCAACTTTATTTGTTCACACATTTTAGTGTACTTATGTTAATCAAAAAAGAAACTTGGCGTTAAGTTGTCGACAAACACCGTGTGTGTGTGTTTGTTTGTGAATTATGTACGCAACGGATCACATATTGATGAGGTTATTTATTGGGGAGATAGTTTTAATGCCTCTAGGATTTTCACTTAAAAAAATATTTTGTTTACGGCGACATTGTGGTGTGGTGAGCCAACATTCAAATAAAATTCATCATAGCATCGAAGCATCACGTCTGTATTCCCCAAAGGGTTGGGCAGAGGTGTACTATTGTACACCCACATTTCGCCTCTGCCGCTATTGAGTTGAGTCCCATATAATAGGGGGCGAGCTTATTGCCGTCTACCGGTCACAGTTCCAAACTCGGTGGTGTTACTGAGAATTTCCATACAGAAAAACCCAATAAAACTTTGCCGAACCCCGGAACCGAATCCAGGACCTCATGCTGAGCAGTCGCACTTGCGACCACTAGACCAACGAGTCACAGTCACAGTTCAAATAAAATTATAGCAATTAATTTTATCATGACGCTTTAACAGTTACCCTTGACAAATTGCAATCAACAATAGCTACAGGATCAAAGTCAAAGTCAAAGTCAAAGTTTTTTATTTCAAGTAGGCCTTTTCAGGCACTTTTAAAAAGTCGAGACTCTAGGCGCACGGTTCCAAAGGGGGTAGGTCCTATGGAGAAGAGACCGGCAAGAAACTCCATGGATACTCTTTTCAAAAACAAAAAGTTAATTTACAATTAAAATCTTAAATTAACATGCATTATATAAGAAAAAATACAAACTTAATAGAATGCTACTTACACAATGAGGCAATACAACATGAGTTAAACAATTGTTTCGAATATAAACTAAAAACGGGATAAACAGATCAAAGCGGATAAAACAGAAATAAAAAAATACAAAAAAGAATACAAAATATTGAAACATCAAGAATGTCCAGACATGTAAAGTGAATCTAATATAAAATAGAATTAGTAGACACAATGGATAACCAGGGAAGCCACATGTGCAGAAGATATTCAACGCCACACGTCTCTATCGTCAACATAGTCTTTGATCCTATAATATGCTTTCTTTGTGAGAACAGATTTAACGTGGATTTTAAATTTCTTACCGGTAAGATCGGTTACAGTTTTCGGTAGCTTGTTATAGAAGCGTACACCGTGTCCTAAAAATGATTTATTTGTTTTAGTCAATCTAAATTTTGGCACCACTATTTTGTGTTTATTTCTAGTATTAATGTTGTGAACGTCGCTATTGATACTAAACATGTGAAGGTTCTTCCGAACGAACATTATATTTTCTAGAATGTAGAGAGACGGTAGTGTTAAAATATCGATTTCTTTAAAAAAATCCCGTAGAGACTCGCGTGGGCCCATGTTATAGATCGCACGGATAGAATGATATACACAGAATGCCCACAAAATGAATGGGATCTGGGGGCACGGTAGTGCCCCCGGCAAAACGAGCCAAACCAAGTTTGGCCATTTCGTTATTACAAGAACTATTGTATAACAGAAAAGTAATGAAGAGTGAATAAATTTTTCAGCTTACGCCCAAGTGACGGTAGCGAAACGGCCAAGCCACATATTTTGACTAAGGTGTAGAGTTTGTGAAGTTAGGGCTTAGGTTAGAAGCTTGGCTCTATATAAGATCTGATAACTTTTTGACAGTGCGAACCATATGGTCTCGTCTTGGCAACATTTTACATGAAAATGTTTTCAGTGGTATTAACATTTACGAAATATATTCTATTTAATACCTTATAACAATTTCGGTGCTTCTATACTATATTTGTAATTTGTGTTCTTGTCTTGTACGGAAAGGTAAAGCGCGTCAGCATCTTAATAATTGTACAAGAAAGTTTTGGTAGTCCTTAGATTAAATTCAGCTCAGCAGTATTCTCGACCATTAATATTATGAATGTTATAATGTTTCGCGACGATCAGATTATTCTTTTAAAGGACACAGAGTGAGAAGTTGTTGACAGTTGATCGTTTTGTTTTATTTCCCACATTAATATGGGTATTCATTAACTTCATTATATCTGGGTTATTGTGTTATAACCGAATTATATTGTAGTGTATTACCGATTATAGTCTTCATAAGATCGTAGAGAAGTTACAAATGTCACGTGGTTTTCGTATCCATGTCTAAAAATACAGTAGGAAAGCTGTTCCCGAAATCATATTTACCACTAAAGAATTTCTATATTTACCATCAAACTTCGGACAAAAGCAACAAAAATAGTAGCTGCAAACACGAAATTTAAACCTTTCCATAGAATTACAAATGTGATTAGAGCTCCGTAGCATAAATAAATAAATATTTATTTTTCTTTGCCGACGTCAACCGACGTCGATCTTTAGCGTGGATATGTTAAAATCGCGTTTGCTTTCGCTCCACACACGTTCCCAGAAGGACAATCTGTCAATATGACGACGTTCTAAAAATCGAATTTCAAATTTGTTATACAAACCGTTCGTGTTCGGTCGGCTCGTATCGGACCGTCACGAAGCAAAAGGAACAATGCGATTGGTCGATTTAGTATTAGCTCGCTAATGTGTATAGGACGACAAAGATACCGACTATGCTAACAAGTGTCATATTTCGGTTTCGTGACATTTTTACGCGGCGAAACAAATATTTACTAGTTGTATGTCCTGCCTACTTATTATTATTTTTCTTCATCAGTTCAAAAGTCTAGAAAAAAAAAACTTAAGTGGCCTAACCCTTCTCATTCTGAGAAGAGACCCTTGCCCAGCAGTGGGACAGTAATGGATTGAATTTATTTATTATTATTCTTTATTATTAAAATAAAAAAAATGTTTGGTTAATAAGTATATTTGTTTGAATTTTAGAATGTTAGAAGGGTTGACATGTACAAAAATAAATTTCGTATGTTGTTTCATAAAACAGAGCACTAACTTCTTATCTTTATGTAAAGTATCCCTTTAAAATGACAAACAAACAAAAAACAATTTGTTTTCAAACACGCTCAGAATAAAGAATTGTCTAGATAAAACTTTGTAAGTAACCGAAAATATAAAATGTACTGATAACGATATACTTTCATAAAATTCAACAACAACAACACGAAATATGTTGTGTAAACACGAATTATATTTTACCAACTTTATTGAAGTTCTGGTTCGTGCAGCTTTCATCCAGCTTAGGTCTTCTCTACCTGGAAGCGAACACTATCTAGTGTTCGCTTCTGGGTCGGGATAAGTGTTATCGGGTTTTTCTGTATGGAAATTCCAAATGGTAACTTGGTTGAGCTGGCATGTACATGGTATTAATATAATGGCATGGTACATCTTTGCGTAACTGGAATACAGGCATAATTTTATGATATGTATGGTTAGAATCAGCTTTGATTGAACAAGAAGCCGTTGCTGACATTGCTAACATCACAATACCAGACAGTTTAGTTATACCTAACACTCAATACTTTTAAGTAATAGAAGTAGGTAAAGAATACTTAAGAAATCTCTTCTCAAAAATTTCAAATCCAATCAAAAACTTACATTTGAAATAACAGAAAACGGTCACAAAATAAACCGGGATGCTTGTCTCAAATAACACGATGTGAGCCGGACCCGGGTATCGGGCTGGGTAAATTGGATCGGCATCGTCGAGTCGATCGCGGGGATTATCCGGGGATCGTTATGGAGCAACGTTAACGTAGCCGCTTCTGATTGTCTCTTTACTCTATGTGCACTGTGGGTTTATACGATTTTTAGGGGACAAAATTCACATTATTTTTAGATAGCCGAGCTCAATTAAGATTTGAATGTTTCACCAAATCATCCTATCGCATTGTAAGCCTGAACAAAGGTCTGGAGTAATGTATTAAACCAGTGGGAACTCTCCTTTTCTAACACCTGAGAATTTTCTTATAAATGAAACCTGTATTTCAGGAAATAATAAGTATACAAGAAGTAATCAACCCACCCAAGAACAAGATCTGTTGACGAAATAATAAATACCTATTGTCTCCAGGTCTACCGGAATCGAGCGACAAATGAAATCCTCTATAAAAGTTTACATCGTATTTAACAGATGACGAATGTCTGAAATTATTGGGCTTTGACCCGGAAGGTACAATACCTCGCCTGGTCGGAGAATCCTACCTTTTAAATGAAACAATTAGATTAAAAAATATTATGTCATCAACGATATTTAGCAATTTGCTGCCTTTTTAATCACAAAAACTAATCGAAGTTATATAATTGCCTAAAGTAAACAAATAGAAAGAAGAAATTTTATTTACACTACATTCTACCCAGTGTGCAGATCCCGCCCACAAGTTCAGCTGGCTATCGCAGATCTCCGCTCGTTTGTAACGACGTCTCGTGTCCGACGTAACGACTCGATCCAGCTTTTTATTTCTTTGCCCACCTGGTTTTTGCTGAGTGCCCACTGTGCATTTTAGTAATGGAGATTTTCGGGTGGTTTATAGAGCTTTATAAATATTGAATAAAGTATGAAAAGTGATTTATTACAAATATCAAAACTATACTAATAAATGTTTTTTGTAGTAATTTGTTATAAAAGGACAAGAGCAGGTCCCGGCGTCAAAAAAAAAATTGAACGTCGACTTTACTTTATGAACAAAAAGCAAGTGAAAAATTGAAACCGTTTTCTCAAAACTACCAGTGAATATCAGTCGACAAATAAACGTCAAAATTCAATATTTTGAGATATGTTAATTATTCCGAATCACGATTCAAATTAAGTACATTTTAGCAACTACACATTTAAATGAACTAATCAATTTGATACACAGAACACAAAACATCCAGTTACAACAGTCACCTAGAAACTTGCTAACAGACAGACAAACAGTCCATCAAACACGATAACTGATGTGTGTCCGAGTTGAGATGCTAATTTTGAGTATAACTGCGTTTTAGCGGGTTGTAAACTAGCTTGAAAGTACGGTATGTTGATACCAAATTATTGAAAAAATATGAAATTATATTAGAAATTAAATTATAATACACATATATTTTTGTAACTCGCTCATACTGCCTCATTGGCCTAGTGGTCGAAAGCGCGGCGGCAAGACAGCTGGGCAAAGGCCTCCATGATTTCCAAGCGATTCTGTTCTGTGCCAAAGCAGTTCTATGTAGAAAGAAATAAATGCCATACTTTCCAGTTGAAATGAGTATAAATATATTATATTTTTGCAGAACGTGACAACCCTACCAAAGATGTTGCAACTCCTATCCTCAATTATGATTCATTTGCTTCTATTACTTTGTCACAGCCAATATTTCACATATTATCGTCACTCGCCGACCACACAAGTGAAATTCAAATTTCAAAACCTCTCAACAAGTCTTGTAAATAACATACCGATGTTAATACAACCAAATTGATATAACTATCGTTGGTATGGAATACCAAACAAAGTGCGCACGAGTTGAACAAGCTGAGTAACAACGATAATTGATTTGGCCAATTTACGAAACTTAGTGTTTTATTTGAGCAAACAAACGGGAGAATGTAACGTTTGTTGACATACTAAGTGATTTGAGTAGTTCTGTTTGATTTGTTGAAGGTCTGTCGGAAGTTAATATGGAGAAAGATTCTAAGGAATTGGAAGAAAAAACAGTTACAAATCATGACGAGAAATAATGTTTCTTATGCTTTTCCTTGATCTTTAGTAGGAAACTTGTCAAAGATAATACTTTATGTTGAGGTACTAATATGGAAGCTTATATTTTATACAGTTAGGAGACAATCTATTCACATAAAACATCTCCACTTCGCCTCTGTAAGTTAGTTTAGTAAGATTTACGCGGCTTTTAACTTGACGTTAGTTGAGATTATTAGTCCAAGGGCGCTTTCTTGTTGACCTTGACTGAACCTACCCAATAATTACACTTTATACTTAGATTAACACTGTTCGAGAATTTATGTGTCTTCTGGGCATTAAGAGTTTTAAGTAAGCATACTATTATCGCTAAGGGCGAATTATAAGTTCATTAAACTGTACTTTGTAGTAAAACCGACAATTTATGGCTTATTTTGTAGAATAAAATTATTTTGAAATATGTGCAACTCTTATAAAAAATGGAAAGCAAAATATCAGCGTAAAAGATACACAACTACGGTGTAATTCAGGAAAAAAGTAAAAAAAAAAGCAAAGTAAGGCAAATACTAAGAATACGTTGAATCCTTAAAGTACTAAATCTAAATACTGCCATCAATCAATCCCTGAGCGTTTCACTTATCGAACCTGTCTACATGTAAGAGAAATTCGTTCACCGTTTACAAAACCCGAAAGAAATCAAGCGATCGATCAATTAAAGTAAAACAACTTATCATTCCAACCGAAAAAGAACCACGAATCCATTATACAAGGGCATTAACAAACAAATGTTCACACTTAACCTTTCTTTCTGGCTTGCGATATACATCTCTCGACGAAGTCTCATTATTACTGACCAGCAAACTTCCTAAAAAATCCACTGCAACTCTTATGCCATCGTAATAAAGTTCACAATTGACAGGCTCATCGATAAATGGAATGTAGTCGGGGCTCTTAACACAAGGGGGGTATCTCAGGTGTCGTGGAAAACTTAATTTATGTTAAACTCGTCTGCACCGCGATTATTTAACTGGCGGCGATGGAACGATAAGGAAGATTAATTGGGCTGGGCGTCGGATAAAAAATGCGAGGACAAGCAACCCGTGTGGTTCCGTCCGCCGAAATAACGATACGAACAAAGGCGGTTCTGGGAGGTTTATTTATGGAAACGCGTCGGACACGACGAAGAGTCTCATTTAAGCTGTATAAATTGGATAATGTACTTATTAGGAGGAATTCTTTTCATATTCAGGTCTCAGTAAAAATCAAAAATACTTATGTACAAGTTGGGAATTACGCATAAATAACTTTAATCGTAATTAACCTAAAATAGTGTAATATATTGTGTCAATGACACATCTTAATCCATGACCTACAACAATTAAACGTTCGTTGCTTCGAAATTACACCACTGACTGATAAGTTAATAATTATAGTCAAAATAACATTTTCACAGATAAATATTATTTTCTTCTAGATACATTTGGTATGATTGCTAATTTCAATAACAATGCGTGTAAGCAAATTAGTTTCGCGTCAATAACGTAACAGTGAAGACAATTATAATTTAACTAACCAAAAAAATATTTTTTTTTTCAATGTTAAATTTTAACAATAAATGTCGCTAAGAATTCATACTCATAGTCTCAAAAATCATGTAACTGCATCAGATCTTCTTGTTGATTCAATAAAAATAACAATGGGGAGTGAAATAAGAAGAAGCATTAGTACGGAGGATCTCATTGAAAGTGAATTTGACGATGATTATGTGGTTAAATCTATTGGTGCATTTGGTGTATGGCAAGCCATAGTTTGTGTTTCAGCGGCTATAGTTAGATCTGCAGCAATATGGAACATGCTTTCAATCATTTTTCTAACTCCCACAACAGAATTTTCATGCAAGAAATTCAATAATAATATTACAGTTGATGTGAAAAATTCAACGTGTTATAACAACTGTATGGAATATGAGTTTTATGAAGATGTGTTTGAAAAGACTTTGATATCAGAATTTGGACTAATTTGTGAAGATTCATGGAAAGCTAGTTTTACACAGTCTATGTTGATGTTCGGATTTTTGGTCGGAGTATCGTTATTTGGATGGATCTCAGATAGGTAAAGTAATATTTAAACAACTTTTTCTTATTCTCTGATACTAAATTGATTAGGTATTGACATTTACGTAAATTGATGCTTTTCACAACTGTCACAAAGGCTTTTGATCCCTAACAATATAATTATTTTTTACAGATTTGGTCGCCGCATTGGATTAATAATATCTTCATTGCTGAACATCGCATTTATGTTAGCTGTTCCATTTTCTCCAAGCTACTGGATATTCAGTGGCCTAAGATTCTTTATAGGAATGGCTTCTGGTGGCACCATGATCATCAGCCTAGTATATATTATAGAAATTGTTGGACCACAATACAGGGAAGCCGCTGGAAGTCTAGGAATAATGCCTGATGGACTGGCTCAAGCACTATTGTCAGTATTTGCTTATTTTTCGGTAGATTGGAGAATGTACCTGTTAGAATATGCTGCAGTATCTATTTTCATTTACATATGTATTGTGTGCTTACCTGAATCACCCAGATGGTTGATAGCTAAAGCCAATGCTGAGAAAGCACTTGATGTTATGACAAGAGCTGCAAAGAGGTGAGACGCTACGTTATTTTAAAATTTGATAGATAATCAAATATAAACCATAGAAACCAAACATCAACTATCATCATTTTTTTTCAGAAATAAACTAAATACATCAGAGATACGAGAAAACATTGCAATCGTTTTAGACGAAATGATGGTGAATGACAAAGAGATACGCAAGTCTACATACTTAGATCTATTCAAAACTAAAAAATTAGCGTGTAAAACGATATCTTCTGTAATCATATGGATCTGCGCTGGAGCATGCTATTTTGGCATAAATCAATACATTACATTTATTGGATCTAATATTTATGTCACCGTTATTCTATTAGGATCTATTCAGGTTAGTGTACTTTACCTTACATTTTCTTCGCAATATTTTTTGTTAATCTTAGAGCACTTTAATATTATTATTATGAGTAAATTAGATATGGATATACTACTCGTATAATTGTTAACTTTTGAAATATAACAAAAAAATAGCAGACAAAATAACGTCATTGCCTTTATGTTATTTCAGATTCCAACATGTCCTTTAGCTATGATGCTCAACAAAACATTTGGAAGGAAAGTGTCTACTATAAGTACTCTATCCGCTATTGGCATCACAATGATAACCCTCTTCTTCATACCACCAGGGCATACCGGCTGCACAGTCTTAGGCATAATTGGATTTGCAGCCACTTGCACCACATTTGGTGTCTTATGCGTGTACGCTTCCGAATTGTTCCCTACTCCATTGAGGACTATGGCCTTCGGTTTGTGTTCAGGTGGCGCTAAGATAGGAGCAATGGTTGCCCCATTTATCGCTACGATACACCCGCATTGGATACCTTCGTTGATTTTTGCAGTCCTACCATTTATTGCTTCGATTTTTTGTATTATGCTACCGGAAACTAAAGGAAGGAAGTTACAAGATATGTACTAAGATTTGACAAAAAAATTGTACTAAATCCTCCTAATTAATAATATATTTATTTTGTTGATATACATATAATAAATCATTTTCTCTTCTTTAATTGTAGTTTCATCAAACTATTTATACCAAATATTATCCAGATTTATATTAAATATGATAATAATATATATAACGAATATATAAAAATATTATAAATTCCTTAACATGTTTCAAATATTACAAAGATTTATGTAATAAACATGTGAACAGTGGAATTTAGAAATAAATCAAACTCAACAATCACGAAAACGTATCACGTTTTGTATAATAAATAGATTTGATCATACCACAAAAATATATGAAATAGAAATACGAATCCATACAACTTTTCATCGTCAGGGAAAGTGCCCCGAGGTAGGTACAATCGGTACATTATCTGATCCCCCTAGAATTTATCATATAATTTCTAGGGGGATCAGGTAATGTAGGGCACCGACTGTACTACAGTAGTAATAGCATTGCATATTGGTGCAATTTGTGGGGACCTATACATTTATAAGTGGACTAATCCACATAAATAAATATTATCTTCATAAAAAACTGTTTAATAGTGCAATTAGAGTTTCTGTAATATCGGCTTATTTGAAATAAAAACAATTGCTATTCTGTACTTAAAACTGAGACAATTATGAAGAAAAATGATTATGAAACGAATATATCTTTAAACCAAATTAAACTGCGAGGGTAAATGTAGGTATTATGCTTGGTTTAATCGATTCAATAGCAACTTTAAGTGACATTCTTACGAGTAGCCTTTGGTGGTACTTCTGTTCTTATTTCGCTATTATTATGGACGTTGATACTCATATTTAAGATAAACTTGTCCGCACAAGGTTGCCTCGTAATTTGTAAATAATTGATAACATTGGATGCATTCAGTAGAATTGTGTTCATAAATAAATATATATTATTATTTATTGGAGGACGTAACGCTTGTAGTAGAGGTGATAAATTTATGATCTAGATGGACCCTAATGGACACGCTGATAAAGGTAGGCTTATGGACTCATAGCAATATGAATCTTTGGACTTTTTAATAGAATTTAATTTTTACGTAAAGAGGGGCTAGCTAAAAGCATCGTCCGCACCGTTTCTAAGTAGAATTGCATAAAAAGAATATTAATATGAAAAAATCGTGTCATGCCTGTGTGCTGTTTAATTTTTAAGGGAAAACCATTTCTTTTTTAATTCATTGTAATATTAATCAAAACCCTATATCTGCACTTCACACAAGATCTACCAACCCGTAAAACAAACGCCATAGAACAACCGCAGACAACCATTAATTATGGCGTAAATAATTCAGAAATAGCCATAATAGCGACAATTAGCCGCTGGCTGGCTTCTCCCATAAACTGATGGTGTTTGTGGTTTATGGGGAACAGACACGCGATGCGACCGTAAGGATGCGCCTGGGCATCGCAGTAATTAATTGCGCATGATACCATATCAGGTTGGTGCTAGTATTTTATGAAGAGTTGTGGATTATAATTAGGGGAGTGAGTTTGGTCTCTTGGGTAAAATTGGATACGTAATTTACAGTTGGTTAGGTTTATTGATGGTTTATAAGGTACGAGGTATAAAATACTACTGCAACATATAATTTCATTAAAGGAACTAGATATATTAAACGCTATATTAAAGTTCTATGACCCACCTATGTTTTACTAACATACAGAAAATGAGGAGGGGCTCGAAGCTACACATGTACCGCGCGGATTTGTCGATCTGTGAGGTGCGCTTGCCGCGGTCAGTCCTTGGATGGGTGAACATTTTTCGCACAGACCCCTCCATGCCTCGAAAAGCACGTTAAACAGTTGGTCTCGGGTGTCATATAAATACCCAAGGACAGTCGTTACGGGTGTCAACAGCCCAAAAGTCTGACAACCAGTCTAACCTTAGATTATCAGTATCTCCTAGTAATTGGGTGGCAGAGGTCAGATGGCAGTGGCTCCGTGCAAAATACTGATATTCAAGCGCAAACTATTAAATTCGAAGCCGACCCCAGTGTAGTTGGGATAGAACTAGGTAGATGATGATGACAGAAATTAGGTCGACGCTGCTTCTCAGCCACGTAATAATAATCCTTATGTTACATTAAGTACTATGATCAATGCTTCGTCTCACGCAGATACGCTGATTGCTTAGAAGACACCAATACATAGTAGGGTTCATAGAGAAATAAAGAAAAATAAAGCTGTATCAAATTACTCTTTAAAAACAGCGACGTCATGTTTACACCAAACATTTCAATAATCGAATAATACCGAGAAAAACTTGACATATTTCATATGTAAAGAAGAATCGCACAACATGCGACGATAAACGACACAGTCGTGTCGCGTTATTGTAAATGCCGTTACTCGCATAAATTTTACTTTTGCAACGTCGAAAATATTGATTGTGTAAACGTACACTTGCGACAAAACTTTGAAAGAATATTTATTAGAGCATTAATAATTGTACTAACTGTTGTCTGTGATTGCGTCGGAGTGTATTTTGAATTTATTATCGTACTAGTGTTTTGCTGTAATAGTTAAAATAAGTCTATGTCCTTCTCTAGAATCCAGGCTATCTCTGTGTAAAATTTCATAATGATCGGTTCAGTGGTTTAGTCGTGATGAGGTAACAAACAGACAAATAGAGTTACTTTTGCATTTATAATAGTGTGGATGATGTGGCTTCTCACTGATAATCTCGCAATATTAATAATCGATAAGAGAGTTCAATTTTCTTATCTATTGAATTAATTATTAAGTAATTAGGTCACTGACTGACTTTGATAAAATACAGAGGTCTTGTAGAAGTCTAATTTTAAATTTATCACCTTGGGTAACATGACTCACAATAAAAATAAATACTCAGATAAAGCACATACTCAGATTTACTAAACTGATCATTGATCATTGATCTAGTGGATGCAAGAGTGACTGCTGATCGTGAGGTCTTGGGTTCGATTGCCGGGTCCGGAAAAGTGTTATTGGGTTTTATGCATGGAAATTCTCAGTGGCTGCTCAGAGCCTGAAATTGTGCCCTGTAGATGGCAATAAGCTCGCCTTCAAATACATGGGACTTAGAAACGGCATCGGCGAAATGTGGGTGAACTGTACAATAGCCCTACGTCTCTGACTAACCATTCGGGACTTACGGTCGTGATGCCTATATTAAGTTATGTCAGCTTTAGCTCGAATCTATAATAAAAATGTTGAAACAGTGTAACTAAGCTGCAATCTATGCTACATATTCGCGTGATAGAAGAAAATAACAAACCTAATAACAACATAACAAAAATTAAGCTTCAAGGCAAAATGACAAAACGCAAATGCGACAAAATAGTCACAAGCCTGCACCCCAACAACATATCTCATCGAACAGATGAATAACGAGCGAGCTGCCAATTACACTAAAAAATGTCCATAGGCGCCAATTAAAATGATTTACATATCAATAAATCGACGCCATGTTGGTCGTTGCGAGTTTTTCTACGATATCGCATAGCCGGCAGTGGGTCGCGGGATGAAATATTTCTGTTGGTAGCGGGACAATGGATTTTAACTGATTGTGTTTGATAAATCTTTTAGTGCAAGTGAGGTTGAAAATGTATTTTTGTATTTGTGTATATATTTTTAAAACCGAAATGTGATTTAGACTGCTCATTAGTCTAGGGGTGGCAAGCGCGACTGTTGATCTTGAGATTCTAGGTTTTATTCCCGGGACGCACAGTATTATTGGGTTTTCTTGTATGGAAATTCTCAGTAGCAGCACGGAGTCTGAAACTGTGCCCGGTTGATGCCAATAGCACAGCGAAATGTAGGAGTAGGTACAATAAGTAAAGCAATGGTAACGGGGGAACCTCTGTACAGTGTCCCCCGGGATGTGCACGAGGGGGTGGCCTCTTTACAGGCATCCCCTTCGGGAAGTGCCTTTCGGAATAGCACCATGGTGGGCTTCGGTGCGGTCTTCTAACAGTTCCCGAGGCCCACCTTAAGGTGGCGAGACGGACGGCCCGCGCCCTGGTGAATTAAGCCGGTATGAGTCCAGCACCCATCCGTCCCCACCAGGCGGAGGATAGCACATGATGGGTTCTCAAAGCGCAAATAAAAAAAGGTACAATAAGTAAATCTTTCGCTAACCCTTCGGGGAATACAGGCGTTATGATGCCATGCAATTTAATTAAAACTACCGCTGCTTCTAAAGATCTACCTTGGAAAGTAAATTTTAAATGCAGTAAAAGTATTTATTGCAGACATAACATTTCCGCACTTCAGTTCTAAGGTACCAACTTACAAAGTAACAACTAAAATAAAGAAATAAATACTACAATGTTGCATGTGACAAGTCAAAATTGAGCTAATGAGTGCCATTGTTGACAATACATCGCATGTCAAAATGTAATATAAATCAACCTACCACAAACTTCTGTCATAACTCACAAACTAAACACAATCTAATTCAAACTTTAACAGTAAAACATAAGGTCGAATTTCAAATGTATAATACTGACGATTTGTAATCTAAAAAGTACAGTCGACGAATAAAATTGTATAATTAAAGGCAATGTAGATATATTATCATGATGAGACAGGAACGATGTAATGAAGGAGATTATTGCTATTGCCATCGCTGTAATGATAATAGACATATGAAAAAGTTAACCCTGGGCATATTAAATGACATATAGTAATGTTAGTTTTATTATGTTTGATGGAGATTAAAGTGTAATCAAGTTGCGTCTTGTCATCTGATTGCCAACGCTTAATAAGCTTAGGACATGCATCTGAATGATGTAAAATTTGAGATGTTTGATGCGTCAAATGTTTAGCGCATCTAGAATTCGTCTAAATACCTGTCTTTTCTGTGGTTGGCTTGTGAAATGGATTTTAAAAGTATTTCATAACATAACATAGCCTCACGACTGTATAGAATAGGCCGACCTGTACTTTTGTTCACCTACATGTCGCCAAAGTCGTTATTAAGCCCCATGTAATAAGCTCATAGACAGAAAAAAAACTAATACAACTGCTAAACTCCGTGCTGCTAAAAAAAGAAAATCCAATAACATTGGCCGACACGGGAATCAAACGCTAGACCTCACACGGTCAGTAGCACAAGAGAGAAAGAATTGAGATAGTATTTAAAAAAAAATCACAAGGGGCAGTTTATATCACCTGTAAACAATAAAATAATAGAAAGATGCCTTCGTTAGTGCGCTGACGACAAAAGAGATAATTTTAGAAGACTTCAAAGTGGTACTGCTCATGCCGTTTTAATTGGCATGAACGATTAAAGTTTCACTCCGCAAAAAAGGGTTAAAATCTACAAGTAAACTAGATAATTTTTTTTCTTGACTGTACTACATACTTACACATCCGACCAGTTTTATTGATACAACATTTAACACAAATCACTTGTTGATTGAACGTGCGTGCTTTACACTGCGTTGCAATTAATCGTGCGTCGCAACTTGTTTACACGACTTTGAGTGCACGCGAGTGTACGATACACTTTACGTTCGACGTTTGACGTTTTTATGTTGATAATGGGTGCGTTATAGTGGCCTGCAGTTTATTTTAATTAATGCGCTATAAATATTTTTTGATGTGAAATGGAAAAATAATATAGTGTGGACGCTTGTTGTGTAATTGTATTGCAAGTCGAGAGATTATAAAGGTTTTTTTTTTATGATCTTTGTGGCATGCAACAGTACGGCTAGTCCATAAAATCAGTCAAACATCTATGTTTAAGTTTTTTACTGTTATTGGGATTGTGTTGACATGCCCGGTTACACTTGAACAGTTTTCGAAGTCTCACTAGCGCCACATTTGTTGAATTTTGAAGGAATTCGTGGATATTTACTGAATTAAAAGACATTGGAATTGGGTTGAAATTAAAACCTCAGGAGAGTTTGCATTTTGCGTTTTATTTTGAACTAGCTGTTATCTGCGACTTCATCTGCATGTAAAATAGTAAAAATAATCCTACAATATACTTTTCCAGGTTCCAGGCTACCTCTATGTAATTTTCCATATTAATAGGTTCAGTGGTTTACTTGTGATGAAGTAACAAACATACAGACAGAGTTACTTTCCGATTTATAGTAGTGTGGATAATAGACATGCTTACTTGAATTATATTTTCATAAAATCTTATCTCAAAGCCTGTATCCTGTCCTGTATGTATCTCTTATATAAAACTGTGACTACGAGATTTTGCCAATAAAATATATTCACATACATATCCTCTACGACCATTATTTCTTCTGTTCAACTTTCTACTTCGAACTAAAGCCTAACCCAACACCACCAATCACTTATATTATTTCTCCATGATAAATTATTATCAGCTTTAATTTCCCAAAACACTTTAAAAGTCGATTAATTATGCGTTGATTAAATACAGGGTGTCGTAAAAAGAACCGATATGACGTCGTCATTAAAATACGGTGTTCCAAATGACATTATTAGTATTCAACATATGTATGATAATGTCCAAACTTCACATTACCTCCTACGGATAGTGTGTTTTTGTAAAAGGATGAAGGAGTAGCTGCAATTTTGAAATATGACTCTTTTTGAGAATTAAAAATGTGTTCATTTGCTTGAATAAAACTTACTGATTCGGTTCATCGCACGTTAAGGTTTCGTTGACTTTATACCTCCATATGATCAGAGGTGTAGAGTCATAGACAATTTATGATCAAACGGGTTGGTGGCCACAGAGTAATAAGTCTTCCTGCTCCTATAACAATACTAACAATATTCACGGTCTTCAATATCAAGAGTAGTATAGCAAATACTAGCAACATAGCTAAAAGTAAGCGACAACTGCAAACAATAAGCACAAATTCTCTATCTCGCTACAAGAGGCTGCATTAATTAGAGGAGGAACATTATACTTCGTTCCTCTGTAGTAGCATGTTTAAATGCTATTTGAAGGCGATTAAATTTTTGTCAGGAGTAAATAAGCCAAGTATATTATATCCTTAATACCAACTCAGAAGTCACATCGGCAAATTTCGTAAAACCGATCACTTCCGAACTGAGTGCGACTACAAGATCGCAAATGTATTTTAGTAGGTATAGCAATAAAAAAAAAAAGATTATGCATCAACCATTAAATTATAAATATTGTAAAGTAACGACTGCCATTGGTTATTTAACCAAGTACATTGTATGTTGTATTAATACTTTCTCATATATTTTATGTTACCTGACAAGTCAAAAAAACACATATAGGCATTTTTCCACACCCACCGTGGACGTCCCAATTCCGACTGCATAATATTAACATAAATTACATTGGCGAAATCGATTGCTAATTAAAACCAAACATATTTTAACGATGCCGTCAGTAAATTTATAACAATATTAATTTATTGGCAGTCAACTTTTTATGTCGGCTCTTGAATATTAATGAGACTTTATTTATTACCCGCTTAACGCTTGATATAACATGTTTTTTTTTTAATATTTTAATATTAAATACTGGTTTTATTGAGTTTTCAGATTAGCCTCTGTTATTGGTGGGATTAGGGACGGTGTTATATAGAAGGTTTGATTAATGAATTTTATTGTTAATGACGGTAGTCAAATTACTTTATACCTATTCATGTTAGGAATGTCTGTATGGGTTTTAATAGATTTTGACTATTAGTCAGCGCTGGTGAGATAAGCCCTGACTTTGTGTTCTGTGACCTCATACAGACCACTCGTCTATATAACTTACTTAGAGTTGCTATTAGGAGTTGCACTTTATTTGACCGGGTTCTCAAACCCAGGACTTTACCTTGTAGTTAGTACACTTTTTTCCATACAGAAAAACCCAATAACACTTTGCTCGACCCGGGAATCGAACCCAGAACCTCATGCTCGGCAGTCGCGCTGGCGAACACTAGACCAATGAGATAATACAATTCAATAAAATATTGCTCTATTTGTCTTAAAAACACAAGACTGTGACGCCATTAATTCTGTCCCATAGCTAACTCTGCTAATACCGTCCAAGCAGCATTTCTTAAGATTATAATCTCACATCCTGCCCACAGATCAACATTGTATGTAAATGCCAGTAGATGGTTTGATTACATCGATTGTAAATCATGTTCTAAGTAACATGTTAATGTGTTGTTATCTGGGACAATTTTATCAGTTACAACTATTTGTTGATTGTAAATGGGCATTGTTTTCTGCTCTGATTTATCTTCGTGATGTTATGATAAACGCTTCAACGAAAATGTAGTGTACTTGTGTGGCCATAGTGAATTTCTGTTTAGTACATCTTGTATGGCGATTTTGATCAAAAATTGTTTGTGTTTAAGAGATCCATGGATCTAAAATAGAAGCTATAGATGAATCACAAATCATGCACATTATGAATATCCACGTAATTCGCGCGATGACGATCTTCTTAACTTGAAAAATCCATAATTTTATATTAATTATATGTGCAACAGCTATTCGGCGAGGCATATTATACCCATTTTTGGGGCCATTTTTACGATGCAAGTCAGGCAGCAGACCGGAGGCATTAAATTGTATTGTCAGTAAAATAATATTATAAAAAACATTTCCATTCCACGTAAAGTAAACAGACACGTTCCCAATATTTTCAGATTCCCACCGTAAAAAAAGAAAATTAACATCAATATTATGTAAATAAATAAATAAATTACACAAAATATCAATCGATATCGTTTTCATTACAACTGTTTTGATAATTAACATTTAAATAAATGTCGTGTTTCATAATTAATGAAAAAAATATAGCAAGCACTTTCCACTAACGAACCAAATGTAAATATATAATCTTGTAATTTATAACCGTATAATACTATGCATGATGATTTGATTAGGTTTAATCGCATTATTCATAACTATGTATTATAAAATATTAGCATATTTTATGCATTCTGGAAATGAGTAAAAAGTGTGTTGTGGGAACGCCATAAAATAAAATGGATGGTGTTATGAATAATTAGCAAGTCAATAAAAAACGAAGTGGTTGGCAATTTATTACTTACCCACTGATAAAATTGTAAGGAAACAATGCCATTGTGATTTAATTTAGAAAAATATCGGCACTCGTGAATCCCTTAGGCATAATCCGTACCTATGTTCTTATGTTTTCAGTAATACCTAGGGAGGAAGATGATGAATATTCTCCAATATAAATATTTACCGATTAAAATCAAACTAAAAAAAAGCATACCCTATGGATTCAGTAGGTTATCATTATTTTTTAAACTAGTGTGTAACTAGTATTCGTTATTTTTCTTATTTCCCCACGATGCTACATGCTGGATAAGAAATCTGTACTCAAAACTTTAACCACTCTGTATAGAGGCTGTTGGCCCAAGATCCGGGCATTAAGGTGTCACAACAAGAATCGCAGATTTAACGCCCGTCACCGGACGCACAGCTCACAGAGCTTACTGCGATGTCCATGACGAACGAGATGAGCTGTGTCAACATGCTCGTAGGCATTATCTAGAGACGTGTCTGTGTTTCGTTTTTAGTCTTTGGCTGTCTGATGCAAATTTAGAGGACTATTCTTTTATATGTTGCTACTAAAATGAATTTGTTGAAAGATCAGCTTGGCTAGAGGTAATAAAATGCGCATAAATGGATCTAAACTTTAGAAATTTACAGAGAAAGCGTATAAGTTCTTGTTTGCGGTATATCTTCTTTGAGATAACAAATCTTACTTCATACTTTAGATATGCCAGGCTAGTTATGGGGAGCATTACGACAAATACAAGAGAGCTGACTCTGCTGTGACTTTAGCCGTCTCGGATGGATTAAAGATAGTAATTAAGGATAAGATTTTTGTTGCCTTATAAATTATTGTAGTGAGAAAATATTTAAAAAAGAAGCATATCTAAAACCATTACGTTACTATACAAATAACAGTGGTGTGGAATCACCACAGTTGTTAACTAATTAGAAATTGGCACAAGAAAATTTAGCTGCCCATCGGCACGGTTGGTGCAGTGGTTAAGCGATCGATTGGTGCGCTACGTGCAAAGATTTCGATTCTCGCACTGAAAAACCACGGTTGGCGCAGTGGCTAAGCGATTAGCTTTCTGCGCTACGTGTCGCGGGTTCGATCCCCGCACGGAACAAATATTTGTATGATCTACAGATAGTTGTTTCGGGTCTGGTTGTGTGTGCATGTGACATGTATGTTTGTAAACTGTACCCACGATACAGGAGAAATCCTAGTGTGGGGAAACGTTTTAAAAAAAAAAAATGTGTGACTTACAGATAGTTGTTTCGGGTCTAGGTATTTGTGCATGTGAATATTAGTGTTTGTAAACGCACCTATGATAAAGGAATTACTCCTAGAATGGGGCAAGATTTAAATAATAATAAAAAAGAGACTGACATGAATTCTTAATCACCAACAACATCATTCTACCATAAAGCAAACTACTACCACAGTAATACATGCATACATTACCACAGAACATGAAAACTGATGGACGTTAAAATGAATAGTAAATTATAATGTTCCGGCATCAGGATAATGTTAATTAAACAGCTTCATTTGCGCCATTTTGTGGGCCGCTGTATTACCAAAGCGTTTAATTGCAAATGAATTATGAATATTTACTGGTGTCATTTCGATGTCGATGGTGATTGGTGTGAGGAAGAAGCTAAAAGCGTTGAATAATTAAATGAAATCAAAACAACTGTAGTAGCCAACAGAATAGCTTTTGGAGACGTGCCACACAATGTACAGATAGAATAAGTATTGAATATTATAAAAGAACTGAAATATGCAATAGTCTTTCTTCTGATGAGTGTACCAGATTAACTTTTGCTGCAAGAACGATCATTTTCAAAATTTGAGCCGATGCTGATTTTGAAAGAGCGCCGGACTCCCGCTTCATAATCTTCTACTTATACATTATAAAAAGACTTGTCCACTGACTGACTGATCTATCAATGCGCAGTCTAAACTACTGCGGCTAGAAACTTGAAATTTTGACAGTAGGTTCTTAGGTACCCATCAAGAAGGGATTCCTGAAAATCCTACTACTAATGAGGCATAACTGATGATAGAAGTTTGTATAAAATACGACTTTCACGCAAGCAAAGCAGCGAGCTAAGCTACTTCAGTATATGGTCACAAACTACCCTGATGCCAATGCTAGCATGAGTACATAGTAACTTAAGTCTACGTCTAATATGAAGTTCATAATCACTTATTATTTATGATTGAATACTCAAAGAAATCTAAATAATTTTACCGTTATTTCAATTACTTTCTGAAATAAACTAAGAAAACGGCAAAAAGGAGAAATTGAATAGAGTTGTATTAAAATCGTCTATTTCAAATTTATCCTTACCAAATCGCTTCATCTCCCACCTCGCATCCAAAGCAACAGTTGTTCCACTCACCTCGATACACCAGATACATTGATTCAGAGCGAGATTGTAAACGTCAATTAGCAACACTGATGTATGTATGTATTTACAAGGAGATTTATTGGCCAACAGTGTTCACGGACCAGTGACAATGCTCAGATGTTTTATATGCAAAGTCATTTCTGGTTTGTTCAGTGAATTGAATGTATAGACGAACAATAAGAATATACTTGTGAGTTGTACAACGTGAATTCTCTTACTCTACTATTTATACATAAACTTAATTTAAAAATTACCATATCCTATTATACTATCCCCTATGACCCGGGTACGTCTTAAAACTGCGGCCAGACACCGGAGGACGGGCAGCAGCGTCCTCTCACTAATCGGTGAGCCACTGCGATCCCCAAGCCGCCTGCCAAGCGTGGGGATTATGGCAAACCCCCCCTTGAGGGAGGCCTTCGTTCAGCAGTGGACGTCTTCTGGCTGATGATGATGATGATGATGATGATGATTATCCTATTCTACTTATCCTACTTCCTACTAATATTATAAATGCGAAAGTTTGTGAGGATGGATGGATGGATGTTTGTTACTTTTTCACGCAAAAATTACTGAACGGATTTGGATGAAACTTGACACACAGACAGATTATGTCCTGGATTAACGCATAGGATACTATTTATTCGAATACATGAAGTAGTTCCCCTAGAATGCGGGTGAAACCCTGGGAAACGGCTAGTTATGTATAATTCTAAGTATTTATTGAATAAAGGTAGTGTGTTTTTAAATAAACAAGGCACACAAGTACCTATATGTTGCTAGAAGTGCAGTCTTAAAAGGTGTTTTGCTTTATTTCTAAACCAATTATTGTAGATACGAGACAATTACAACAAAATTGGCAGGAATTAACAAGAAAAAGGCTAAGTATTTTATATCCGGTCTACCCAGAAGACTTAAATAATAAACTGTACTATTTTCTTATAAATATAACGTTAACTTTTAATTGAAAAAGGCAGATTGTAATTGCTTGTAGTACAACCATAATTGGGCATATCATTAATGAAGGACGACGTATAATTGCTAAATTATTCAAAGTTACTCAAACTCCAATTAAAAACCAATTATCTTAACACGAAATAAGTTCATCTATTACACACGTACGTAAATCAATTAACAACAATCAATAGTAGGCAAGTCCATACATTATGTATGAAAAAAACTATACAATATTAATGTTCGCACATACAGCTCGCAAGAAATATGTAATTACATAGTTAATTAAGTGTAATATGTATAATGATTTACACATGGACTGAATGTGGCTGCAAAAACGTGATAAGAACATATATAGCAGTAAAAAATTACCTTCTGCGCAAGAGTGGTTGCTTATTGTGGAGAACAATGTGTTCGTATGTTTGTTGTATGGAAAGAATTTTAAGATGCAATTTAATGTACAGTTATAAATTCATGTAATGTATGGAATTTAAACCGATATGGGGTTGAGTAAGTTAATACATTATAATAGACAATGTAATGAACTTTGTCGTAACCATTTTATTTTCTGGTCACCTCTTCCCAAATGTTAGAATCATTCTTTAGAGTTAAAAAACTAATTAAATAGTAAAGTAATAAATATACCCCGCAGTTCTAGATACTTATCAAGGTGTCTTGAACTTCACAAATGAGAATATTTAATTTATCCTTATTAATAGATTAATTTACATGAACGTTGGATTGACAAATTAATACGGAAGTGAAACCGCGTGTTTTTGCTAGTAATATAAAATTGCTTGTGAATTTTATTGTGCGCAGCAGTGTGACGGTTAGTATACTAACGATGATTAGAATTGGCGCGAGGCAAGAAAAATAAGAAATAAAATGAGACGCAAACACAAATGCAATCTGTTCTAGTTATCATAAAGTTTGAATATAGTATAGTAATATAGTAAGTATATCTGTCTGTTCGAAACTTTATTATGACTAGAACAGAATACTTGAAGGTGAGCGATAAATATAGTCAAGTAAAGAAGTTATATCAGTATATTAACAACATACAAAAATATTAAAACAAATACTTAATGGGATCACAAATTCGTTTAACCAACTTTGCAGTGTAGGCTTCATTCTCTATCTAAATGGCCCATGATCAACAGTGGAAGTGTCCTATAACAGTGAGGAAAGAAAAAGAGATTAATCTTTAGTTACCAATTCACAACAACACTACTACTAAACCCGCGAACACTAACTCTTTATAATCACACATACACTCATACACATCTATATAATTATTCTTTTGAGTTATTACGCTCGTTAAACCGTCTAGCAGCTGTTGCTATTATGACGTCACTATACTTAGTTTTTATAAGACAGAGACAATAAAATAGATAAAGACAGAAGTTTTATTTCATACAATATGCGGTAAGAGACTTGCGCTTACATAAACACTGAACGAAACGCAAATAGTGCTAGAGAGACTTCTAATTGAGACTGCAGTAGTTTGAGATTGTTCTTTATAATCTATACATATAATAAAATTATAACACGCCGATATCTGTACATTATAGATCTTGAAGAAAAACTAATATGGGGGGTCTTTATTAGAGCAAAAGAAGCCAAAACAACAGTTTTTAGAATATTTTTCTGTCTGTCTGTATGTTTGTACACGCATCACGCAAAAACGACTGCATGGAATTGAATGCAGTTTTCACCGATGTATTGCTAGAGGTGTAACTTAAAATATAGGCTCCATTTTACCGCAGGAAAATATCTGATTCTAAATTCCACGCGTACAAAGTCGCGGGCAAAACCTACACTATAATATTGTGATTATTTTTTACTGTTCCTGAAAAAGTAAGCCTTCTCCGCTTTTTGTAAAACAACACATAAAATAGCATGACGCCTGTATCCCCAGATGGGTTAGGCAGAGGCTAGGTTAGGAGAGATAGTATGCCTGAAATGTCGTAAAAACTAACACACATTCGAAACTTCTAAAGATTTTGGAAATCAGACAACTAACTAAAGAACTTGGGACATCATACATGACGAAACTGTTTGTAAGCTTGCTTACGCGCATAAGTACTTCAATTGAGAAAAGCAGACTGACAACAAGCTAGAAAACAAAAATGATGAATAAAAAAAAATACAAGGAGGAATATAAAATTGTTAAGTAAAAAACCAATCATTTATTTAATGTTTTATAACAAACATAAGCGAGCTAGCCATAACGTTTTCTCTTCACGAGATCAACCCTATAAGGGATAATATCGGAATATCTATTGAAGCAGTAAACATTACTTTTCTTTTACAAGCAGAACATATATTTCTTAAGTAAAAAATAAATGGATTACGAAAGTTGTCTTCATATAAATGTAAACACAACTATAATTTGTAGGTACCACTAGTGGCCTTTCTACAGGCAAAAACCTAGTTAATAGGCTTGTTGAGAGCATCAAAACTTAATTCTGAAATCTTGTTTGGTAAATAGTTTTCCTTCTTAAAACTCAGTAAAACTTAATCTCTTGCTCATCTTTGGCGTTTTCGATTTTTAATTTATCAAAATCATACAATAAGTACGTCTATGGCAATGAAAAACTATGACGTCACGCCTTGCTATTCCAAACATTTTAGAGCAAAATGTGGTTTTTGACAGTTCATAAAAAGTAACTCAGATGACTAGTAGTCAACTACCGTATTATAAGACAGTCGTAGAGGAAATATATTTTCAAGACAACATTTTTCTTTATTCATATATCTCTTAAATATTTTTTTTTACTGATTGCCTCATTGGTCTAGTGGGCGTAAGAGCGATTGCTGAGCGTGCGGTCTTGGGTTCGATTCCCGGGTCGGGTAGTGTTATTGGGTTTTTCTGTATGGAGATTCTCAGTAGCAGCACGGAGTCTGGAACTGTGCCCGGCAGGTGGCAATAGGCTCGACCCCTATTACATGGGACTCGGTAACGGCATCGGCGAAATGTGTGTGTACATATGTATATAGTACACCTCTGCCTAACCTTTCGGGGAATGCAAGCGTGATGCTATGTTATGTTATAATTTTTTTATCTATAAATATAATTAATTAATTAACAATAAAAATCATTGTTATTGTTAACATTAGATTTGATAGAAAAGCGAATCTAAACAGCACATCATGTAAACGAGGGTACAATATTGCAATTGGTAGAAAAAGGAAACTCCACAATAATGTACGGAATCAATCTAAGTATTATACGAACATTAAAAAAAAATACAGATGATGGATTTTTCTCAATATGATTTTAAATGAATAGGCATAGTTTAATTGTCTATTAATTAACTACTTGAATTCATCCATAATTTCCTGATAAAACTTATTTTGTACATACGGTACGGCTATCACGAGTTTTTTTACTATTTACTATCATAGTAAAGTAAATTTTTATGACAGCGATTTTAGTTCTTAACTTGGTTACTTTTAGGGATTAGAGTCGCTTATATGACATGTGTCATATTAAAGTTCTGATTTACTATATCATAGAGATGTTTACATTTACTATGAAAGCAAATAGTAAAAAAATCCTAGTAGAGGTACCTACTGATTATTGTCCGACTTTACATAATAAAATTATTTCAGATGCTCACTATTATGGCACAGAGATGGCAGCATACATAACATATTCCGTTATACAAATGCACTTCATTTCTTTCGTTCCGCAACCCATAATATCTACAAATATGTGCGTCTGCGCTTACATGGATATCGCCTATAAAAATTCTACAAAATCCTGCCACGCCGGAGTTTCGCCGAGTATTCGTCGGTATGTGTAATTGGTGCAAAAAGTATCAAACACTGTTGGAATACTGTATGTTGGCTGACATTTTTATGCGCAAGAAAAAGAGTGATGTGAATTTATTTGGTATATGGATGTGGTTACTGGGTTTGCTTGTTTGGGGATGGCTGGTGGTTGGTTTCAGCTGAGATTGGACTAGAATGCAGTTAGGCATTATGGAATAGATACATAGATAGGTATAATTGTTTTTATTTCAAATAAACCTAATACAGGCACTTATAAGGACCCTTATAGGACTTTGGTTGCACGGTTCCAAAAAGTTGGTCCTATAGTGGAAGATAAGTGAGATAATTTGTCTGTGATATCAAAACAGTTTATAGCTTGTTATAGTTGTACGTGGCAATACCTTTGAGATTAAGTTTAAATGACTTTTTATTTGATTTCATTTATATAGTAATAAAATAAAAAGGGCTCGTGTGAGGTTCGCACATAAAAAAAATCATACCTTATTGCAACGACTTTGCAGGCAGTAATTACAATCATTCTCCTGCCGTCATCCCATTCTACCTGGAGTCTTCACAAAATGTCCTCTTCATCTTGATTGGACATCATTTCTAAATTCACCTTCTTGACAATCATGTCATATTTCACACAATCTAGTCATCAAGTTCATCTTTGGTCGACTTTGGTCTGCCTCTCTTCTTCAGATGACATAAATATTAGGTACTTACATAAATAATAATATGTACCGAGCAACGTAAATGCTTACCTTGAGAACAACTAAGCCTTGATATTAAACTCTGTATCAAGATTGTGTGGACATACAAACTTTGTGAAGGTATTACATTCTCGTACAAAAAAAAACATTTCTCTCCTACATGAACACTTCATACATTGGCAAACTAATAACAGTAATGCCTTAAACAGAATGTTATGTCCGTCTCTCTGGTGCAAACATCGCTGGAATACCGGACACATGTGTCGCAAATGTATGAGTGTATTATTACAAGTACATGGAGAAGTACTATCGAGAATCAATAGAATCAGAAGTCAGTTGCGTTATGGGTAAGTCCCTCTCTTTTCTGTCCTCCAGCAACGCCCTAAGCCGAATTTCGAGTCCCATTATGGGACGCCCTTATGAGTTGCTTAATTTTATATTTTATTTGCTTGGCTGCAGGCCCGTCTCGAGAGAAGGGCCTCTAGCCGCTTAAGCAGTAACAGTTCCTTGAGCTGACTGCACACCTTCAACTACATAAGCTGCTCGATTGCTCAACGCCAACGTGGTGGACTAAAGCCTCACTTTTCTCATGCTAAGAAGATAGCCGTGGACATAATTTGTAACAGCTCTCTCAAGTGTGCAGGTTTCCTCACAATATTTTTCTTCCCCATAAACGCCGTAAAGCAGCTAGTATTCATAGAAATTTCGTAGCAATTCTGGTTCTAAGATAAAAAGTCAACTATAAATAAATTTTATGTCTCCATTTAACTTTTCTGTGTATTTCCCATAGCATACACACACGTTTAGATAGAACACTAATAGACTCATTTTCTAGTAGACGTGTTTCAATTATTTATAGAAATTGACGTATTTTCCAACTTTTTTCAACAAATTATGGTACCTATGTGGTAATTTTCTATGTAATGATGGCAACAAGTTATCAGACTATCAGCTGTAATGATGCGAATTACCTTGCCATACTATATTGTAAAAGAATATTCCCATAAGAAGAATAATATTGCAGCTTAAAAAACCTGTTTGAAAAACTAATATAGGCAGTTAGGCACTTGAGAAAAGTAAAAAAAAAGAGAAAAATTAAATGTTTTTGCAAGAGTTGGGTTTAAATAATGATGACCAAAAATCTGATTATAACTAATAATACTATGAATGTAGAAAATGGTAAATTTAGTTTAATGCACGTTAATAATAAACGGTTGGCGCAGTGGCGAAGTGATTGGTTTTCTGCTCTAGGTGTCGCGGGTTCGATTCCCGCACGGAATAAATATTGGTATGATCTACAGATAGTTGTTTCGGCAGCCTAATTACCGATGTAGCGACTGGCGTAGATCGCGCGATAACTTCTGTCAAACGTCATTTTTGTGACACATAATGTATTGGCTGACAGTGAGATTGCTGTCGCGTGGCTATCGCGATGCTGTCGCTTTTTTACGTAACTAGATTGCGGTCTGATTGTGTGTGTATGTGCCGTAAACTGTACCCACAACACAGGAGAAATCCTAGTGTGGGACAATGTTTAAAAAAAAAAAAAAAAAAAAACTATATATATCATAGCAGTTGACTTTAAATGCATTTAAAGTTACTTAAATTAAAGCTATGCCTGCTGCTTAAATTTTCAAGTCCGCAACTTAAACTGCACTTAACATAAAAATCCTTTAAATCCGAGGTCGTGTACAGTCAGCTACCAAATTACACTATCGACACACTTAAATCCATTAAAAATAACGCACACCGACTCAACATTATCTTATCTATAGAGATATCGTAAAAACTCGATTAAATCGATACAAAATCGGGATCGCCGATTTTATATCGAGAAACGAATACGATGTTGGTGTTAAAAACATGTTATGTGAATTTAACACTTATTGCATAGTCATAAAAGTTTAAATACCGCCGTTAAATATGTTACTTGTATTTTGTGCAAATTAACGTATTTTTTTTTGCGACGCCGACAATTTAATTGTGCTATATAAAGGGGTTTTAATAAATTATTTTTAAAGATAAAATTATACGGACCTGATGCTATTAAATTATATAAGTTCGTTTACTTTGTTTTAGTACGTGATTTCAGTTACGGGTTATAATTTTGGGCTGTAAAAAGGGGGTTGAAATTTATGCTTAACTATAGGTGTAAAAATAGCCTCTTAAGATGGTAATGATGTACTTATAACTTTTGGTTCTGTAAGTAAAACGCTTCAAATAAAATTTTTTTTACAAACAAACCTTTCGTTCAATAGCACACCGATTTTTGTTCTAGTTTCAAGAGTGGCTACAGAGAGTGACGTCCTGGGTATGATTTCGGGATCGGGCAAAGCGTTATTGGATTTTACTATTATATTTATGTAGCAGCCAGGAGTGATATGGTATCTGGTAGATGGCAAAAGGCTCGCCCTCTTATAGGTGTTATAACATTTATGGCAATTGTGTAATGTGGACAAACATAAACCTGTGCTGAACCCTCCGGGGAATACAGGCAGTGGTGTGCAGTTCATAAAAACAAAAAGACACTGCCTACTCTACATAACTTAGATAAATATTTACTACAAGATATTTAAGGTGGCAAATCACATACAACATTATTTAATCGACAAGACGAAGAACCAAAACCAACATGCAGTAGGTATTTTTGGTAAGTAAGCTTTTAAAATTGTCTGCTTACCCTGTCTAAAAACTCTGTGCACGCCGCTGAATACAGGCGTGATGTTATGTTAGCATACTAATGTCATTTAAATAAGGTCGTTAGTGTAATTTTAAATTACCGGTAGTCTTTTAATTGGGCAACTGTAACGCTATGTTCTTTTCACATATGGTCATGTAAATTTTAATCGTAATTAACTAAAATAATAATTATTGTATATCTACATTAAATTTAAATATTTTTGTAATATAATGTTGAGTACGAAGATAATGTTAATTTTAATCGTGTCCTACAAAATCTTAATTACTTACTTTTTTAATTTTGTTTAATCAAATGCTTTTAATATTAGTTAGTTATCCGGTTTATTATAATTATTAAATATTTATAATTAACAAAAAGGAACGTTAATGAATACAATGTTAACCCAAATATCTAGAATACTTACAATATAATACAGATAGTGGAATCAACGAAGACGCGCCCCACTCTTCTTCCTAATTGCTTACAGTACAAGTGTGCAACCTTCCGCTAGTGTTTTAGTTCTGTCGATACACACTAATTATCTATGAGTGCACACGCACACTACGAAATATTAACTGATCATGAAAGAGCATTACGGTCAGCTGGAAAACCTCGGCCAAAAATAGTGCGGTGCGTCTTCGTGGATGGCACTATCTATACTTGTACCTAATTATATTGAAAATAAACATACGACGGTATTTTATTTAAGTCTCATTGATACTAATTACAATTGAGGAGCTCGTAGCTATCTTTTTTTCAGTTTTGTCAGTCCTTGGATGGTCACCATTATTCACACATAGGCAGGCTGATTACCGATGTGGACAGGCGTAGATCGCGCGATAGCTTCTGTCAAACGTCATTTTTGTGTCATATAATGTATTGGCTGACAGTGAGATTGCTGTCGCGTGGCTGTCGCGTTGCTATAGCTTTTTTACGTAATTAGGCTGCGGGACCCCTCCGTGCCTCGGAAAGAACGTTAATCAGTTGGTCCTAGGTGTCATACAAAGACCTATGACAGTCGTTACGGGTGTCAGCAGCCAGTCTAACCTTAGAGTATCAGTCCCTCCCAGTGATTGGGTGGCGGAATTCAGATGGCAGTCTCTCCGTGTAAAATACTGATATTCAGCCGCAATTATACTGGAAGCCGACCCCAATGTAGTTGGGAAAAGGCAGGCAGATGATATGATACTAATTACAAAAATAATGCCGAAGGATTGCTCGCAATAAAAAAAATCGTCGGCTCTGAAAACTGCCAGCGTTCTAGGCGTCTTTTAATTCTTACAGTTGAAGAACTCATTGGTCTAGCGAAAAAAGTGACTGCTCAGCGTGAGGTCCTTGAATTTTCAGAATGGAATTTGTCACTAACAGGCCAGATTGTGTATTGTGTTCGGTGTACGGCAACAGGCTCACCCCCTATTAAATAAGCCTCAAAAATGGCATAAGAAAGTAAGTAATGTCCTCCTGACCGAATTTCGGTCACGGCGCCCAATCTCACCGGAGATTAGCCATCTTCGCAGGAGATATTATAGAGCACAAGTGTGCGCGCAAACACAGGTGCTCTCTCTATTCCTTCACTCTCATAGTCCGATGGGACGGCAATCCGACACGACCGGAGAGAGATTAGGCGCAGGACCAACGACTTTACGTGCTTTCCGAGGCATGGTGTGTATTCACATACACAAAGGCCCAGCCCCGAAATAACTATCTGTAGATCATACAAATATTTGTTCCGTGCGGGAATCGAACCCGCGACACGTAGACCAACAGTCGATCTCTCAACCACTGCGCCAACCGTGCCGTCATAAGAAAATTGCGGATGTAAAGCAGTACACCTCTGCCTAACCCTTTGAGCAATATAAGCATTATATTACCGATGTTATGTGTAACAGCCCCAGAAGAAATAAAACCCACGGTCAAATAAATTAAAACGAGTCCAAAAAAATCCGATCATTGGACACAAAATGGACGTAAACAAAGTAATTGATTTCCATTTCTAAGATTACTTATCGCCAAGTTTTTATTGGCCGGCTAGATCGTAAATTAGCCGTTTATCGCTTTATTCGCCACTCATTAAGGTTTTATATTAGAATTATGCGTTATTAATTTTAGAAAACGGCAGTTAAATTTATGATCCGCCTCGGGTGTTGCTGTTTTATGTTTCTTATTTCAAACATAGATTATGGTTGCAGACTGTACACACCGTTATTTAATTTGTCATGGTCTTGAGTCACGATTTTGGGATATATTGCTAGTATTTGATAAGTGTAGCAAAAATGTCTATGATTATTTGATTATATGTAGGCTGGCCTCTTCGTTGGTCAAAGAATCAGCGTTGCCATACAGCATGGCAATGCTGTCAGTTTTCTGGGCACAATGCCGGTTGACAGCGATGTGAAGGAGTATTTTGACGTGTAGGTAATGTTTTTATATTTTTAAATCTTTAATCTGTACCGCTATCATGAGTTTTTTACTATTTACTTTCAAAGTAAAAGTAAATTTTCATGATAGCGATTTTAGTTTTTAACTTGGTTACATTAGGGATTAGAGTCGCTAATGTGACATCTAGTCAGAGTAAAGATTTGATTTAGTATTTAATATATATGTCATGTTAGCGACTCTAAATAGTAAAAAACCCATGATAGCGGTACTGTTTAGTAGTTACTAATAAGTAGTTAGTAAAATTAAATTGTATTACACCTATTTTAATGTGTTTATAAAGTTTATGTACCATTAAAAAAGGCATCGCTGGCGCTGTTGTTAGATATCATAGTGACTTCCAGAATAGTGTACGCGCACGAATAATATACGCGTGAACCGGAATAATAACTATTATATCATAAAAGGAAGCATACATATTAAGTAGGTACGTAGTTACGTTAATCGATTTAAAGTCCTGCTGCCAAAATTTTAATTTTATCCCAAAACCTAGATATTCTTTTTTTTTCCGCATTAAATCTCTCATCGCTTAATAGGTAAATGAAAAAAGACATACATTTGCATTCGGAAGATTATTTGGTTTTCCAAGAACCGAAGATGCTGTAAATTTTAATAATGCACATTATTCAATACAAAAATACACGAAATACTCATTCATCCCTCAGCCCCAATACACATAAAACACAAACAACATACGTCATTATTTTCCGTAAAAATCGACACAACTGTTCTATGTACCAAAAGTAGTCTTAAAAGACTTGTAGGCATTAATCCTTAGATATCTTTTTAATATCACATCTTTCGACATAATCTTTGGCAATAGAAACGGGTCTGTTATACCATAAGATTTAAGACGGGTGTCAATTGCCAACGTATTAATACATACTATTTGTATGTAAATGTATGTACTTAGCTCTCTGACACGAATACAGTAGTTTACATAAAGTCGGATTGCATCACATCGAAGATTCTGTTGATAAATTATATGATTATTGGTTTTTGATGTGGTTTGAGCTTGGGAAAATTTGCAGTGTGGTCCCGGGAGGGATTTATTTTCCCAGTGAAAGGAATGAATATGAATAGATAGGGAGAGTCCTGGATCTGCACTATCCAATCCACTTTCCCAGGTGGTTACCTCAGGTAAGTCCTTCCTATTTAAAAAATCTTCTTTAAGTATATCTCGTTGTCGTAAGCAAATAAAGACGATAAAAATGTATGAATGTTTCACCACAAACTGAAACACTAGACAAACAAAACAATATCCGTTCCAAGAAAACTAAATAAAAACAGTTCTCAAACTCAATATAAAACAAGATGTAGCAATTATTTAAAAGATTCTGTTTACGAAACTGACGCTGGTGAACAATAAAATAGCCTGGCTCGCCTCCTGTCATCACACAGATCTTGAACAAACAAACAGCAGTAGAAATCACAATAAACAGGGGAAATACATTAATTTCCACAAAAAAGTCGTAAAAATGTGGCCGAGTTTAATGCTTGCTTCACTCTGGCTTAATGAGTTCCGTATAGCATTTATTTTTTATTTTTTGGTCATCTAAATGGTTTTAATTATAATTTTTAGCATCTGACGTTATTGTTGTATATGTATCATTGTTTCAATGATCAGTATCAGTACTAAAGGCAGTAATTTAGACTCTGCATTAACATTGCCAAAGGACCCCTTGCGTTTATTTAGACTTTCAACCCTTTTTGAGGTCAGACCCTTAATCTGACTCATACAGATAAAAACGGGTAGAACTAGAGATTCTCGTTTAGGTAAATTGGGGGATATAAACATTGAAGATTTACGTTGCTAATGGAACCCTAAAAATGAAGCTATAAAACGGATGCGTGGGCGCAACCGTGCGCTCGATCATTATTTATGAAGACATTTAATGGTAAATTAATGAAATATGTTTATTGTATATTTTCTATGCGTTTCACTAATGGTTATTATCATTATGTTTTGACACCTACTTATGATAATTTTAAGGAAAATATTATTATGACTTTTGGGAAGTTTGGCGCTATATAGATTGAGAGAAAAAATAGTCAATATTAACGGAATCAGACAAGATGACTAGTGAAATTATAGAGCAAAAAACATCCAAGAGAAAACCAGTTGATCAAAGCGTAGAACAGATATACTGAGTCGGTACCTATAGAAGAAATATTCTACCCAGCCCCTAGGCAACAAGCAGCTGTAGCTACTGACACTTAGGGTCTATTTTATTTTTGTTTTTTTTATAAAAAGCGTTGCCCCACTCTAGGAATAATTCCTGTATCGTGGGTGCGTTAAAAAACACAAATATTCACATTCACAAATACCGAGATCCGGAACAACTATCTGTCGGTCAACAAATATTTGTTCCGTGCGGGTCTCGAACACGTAGCGCAGCAGCCGATCGCTCAAACACTGCGCCAACCATGCCGTCAATGTTTCTACTTAATCAAAATTAAAACGGCGCAATATTATCGTGGTGACTATTTCAGATCCTGTACTGTAGAAGTATCAACATGGCATTAATGTAATCAATTCCGATTATACTCGTAACAACTCGCTTTTATTCTGTTAAGGAAAATTTCATCATCATCATCAGCCAGAAAACGTCCACTGCTGAACGAAGCCCTCACAAGGGGGGGTTTGCTATAATCCCCACACTTGGTAGGCGGCTTGGGGATCGCAGTGGCTCACCGATTAGTGAGAGGACGCTGCTGCCCGTCCTTCGGTGTCTGGCCGCAGTTTTGAGACGTACCCAGGTCCGTCGTGGAGTATTTAGATGCACGTAAATTTTAAATAAACTTAATTTTGTATACCAATTTTAGTTAAATGTGTGGCTACTTACTGTAATCTCGTAAAAATTCTCTTAACCCATATTTATAGCAAATAAATATTTTGATTTGATTTGAACAGGTCGTAAAATTTATATACATAGTCACTATTATAATTTTATTACAGTAAGTAACGTGGCTTCACGCCTGTATACCCCAAAGGGTTAGGCAGAGATGTACCATTGACATGTATACCCACATTTCGCCAAAGCTGTTTTTGAATTCCATGTAAGCAAGCGCCAATCACATCCACTGGGCTCAGTTCCAGACTCCGCGCTACTACTGAGAATTCCCATACAGGAGACCCAATAACACTGCCCGACCTGGAATCGAACCTAAAACAGCATTCAGGAGTCGCGCTTACAGCCACTAGACCAGTGCCAGGCAATATTATTACAGATTACAGTTTTATAGCCCGCCATATTTCTGTCAAGTAATACTCAATTCATTTATTCATAATTACGTAATGAATATACAAGATTATTCGTAACATTAGTATTAATTAAATCGTGTATAAGCAGACAAATGAAAAATAGCTTGTACTGCGAATTAATCCTTCTGTGCGATATTAAGTATTCGTATTTTACACAATCGTATTGATATCATAATTCATTCGATGCAATTGTCTCGTCACAAACAATCGATTTATTCATGAATCGATGTAATCTTGCTTTTTATTCATTAATACTGTAAGTAAAGGTTGTTTTGTTTGTTTGCACGAAGAATATTTTCCATAGTAACGGAAAGAAAAACAATGTTGTTTTTCATTAGTTACTCTATTTATCACACTATGTTAATTTATTGTAATTGGTTTATGCAAAACTGTCGTATATTTTTCTACTATGCTAATTCCTGCACCTAATTATGATATTCAAGGAACTAATATGAATTGCGCCAGCGCACGTAATGTTGACACCCCCTACAACTTAACTCGTAGCAAAAATCGAGATAGTTAAAAAACGAATATATTCCTATATTTTTTCTAGTTTTCTAAGCAAAACCCGTGGTAAAACCTAGTAATTATACATACAAGTTGTGCATGCAACCATCAATTATACAGACTGTTGTTTTTTCGCCTTCCGATTTGTTTTGCGTTCGATAATGTCCGAGCGAATTATACGAGTGCACCAAGAGGTAATTAGTGATGGTATCATGCACAAACATACACACAATTTACATTAAGATTTTATGGAGCTAAAAGCCTGGAAAGCAATTAAGATTGTTTAACACAGATTTTGGAAATAGTTGCTGAGTGAACGGAAATGTTCAACTTTTTAATGCTTTACAAAAATGTGTTATGACGTTTGAAAAACAATAAAATAGGCTAGCTATGCCATTACCAAACGTCCGTTACTGTTTAATGACTCAATTTCCTGCGATACTGTCACTTCTGGTAAGGTAATTAGTGATTGCTCTATGACGTCATAAGCAGAGATCACAAAAGCATTAGTTTACAAATAGCATTATACTAATTGCCCCGGGTACGTCTTAAAACTGCGGCCAGACACTGGAGGATGGGCAGCAGCGTCCTCTCACCAATCGGTGAGCCACTGCGATCCCCAAGCCGCCTGCTAAGCGTGGGGATTATGGCAAACCCCCCCTTGGGGGAGGCCTTCGTTCAGCAGTGGACGTCTTCTGGCTGATGATGATGATGATTATACTAATTGTTACATAACATTTAATTTAATCATTAGTCTTATCGTAGTAATTATTAATTTTTGCCTTTCTTGATGTATTTATTTTTTATTAAATAACTTTTCTTCCAAATGAAGAGTCTATCTATCAATTCACCAATTACTACAGCTGTACCTTAGTCCTCGCGCTTTCATGTCATGTTATTTTTTTGTGAATCCTAAGGTTTTTAGAAGGTCGTGTTCCCACTGCGTTAGTTACTAAATATCGTCATAAAATAGTGCGCTATTTTTTTATTTATGTCTCTCGCAGTCAGCAGTCGTTCTGCGCGTTTTCGGCTTTAAGTAAATCCATTTACCTGTCATGCCACATCTGTAACAAAGCAAACACTGCATTAATTATTTTAACAATTAACAATATAACATAATTCGCTGATGCCGTTATTTGTCCCATGAAATAGGGGGCGAGCATATTGCCACCTATCGGGTACTTCCAAGCTCCGTGCCGGTATTGAGAATTTATATACAGAAAAACTCAGTAACACTTTGTCCGACCCGGGAATCGAACCCAGGACCTCTCAGCAGTCGCGCTTGCGAGTGACCAATGAGACAGTCGACACAATTAATCCACACATAAAATTGATAAGAAACATGAAGTACCAGCGTAAAATATAATGATACTGCTTATTTTTATGAACAAGAGCTGCGAAAGAGTTTAAAAAGAAGAAATAGACACAGTGACGTTTAGTAAGTAAATAATTCTACTTCTTACTATAATATTATAAATGTGAAAGTTTGTGAGGATGGATGGATGGATGTTTGTTACTCTTTAACGCAAAAACTACTGAAAGGATATGGATGAAATTTTGCACACAGGTAGATTATAGTCTGGAACAGCACATAGGCTACATTTTATCCCGGAAAAATGTACGGGTTCGTAAACCACGCGGGCGAAGCCGCGAGCGGAAGCGAGTAATAATATAAATGTGAAAGTTTGTGAGGATGGATGGGTGGATGTTTGTTACTCTTTCACACAAAAACTACTGAAAGGATCTGGATGAAATTTTGCATACAGGTAGATTATAGTCTGGAACAGCACATAGGCTACATTTTATCCCAGGAAAACGCGGACGGAGCCGCGGGCAGAAGCTAGTTTTTATATAATTAAATGGTACCCAAAATAAATATAATACATAACATATACATGTATTTAAAATCCAATTCATTTCAAGCTAATTTCTAAGCCAACCTCCTCTCAACATAAAATTATTGGTTGTTAACTTATACCCATAACATTTATATAGCTCAACTAGAGCGGCATAAAACCAGTGGTTTCAAACCTTCGGCCACGTCTAATTATGCCACAATAAAATCAAATGTAAAATGGTGGTTAATTGGTGTAATATAGCCTTGTTATCGGTGGAGGTTCTGAATTAGTCTAATGGTACGCTCCGCTTAGCACCTGCCATTCTTGATTTATTTTATGGATATTCAAGTGTGTTGGTTTTTTAAAGTTTTTTTCGATTTTTAATAGGTAGATAGTTTTTTGTCTTTTTTAATTTGCAGATTTCGGACTAAAAGGTAAAAGTTTGCAGTATTATGACTTCGTGTTGAGATTTTTTTGCATTTCTATTTTTTTGTGGGTCTATTTAAAAAAGCGATACCGCTTCTTAAGTAAAAGCGGTGACTAATGAATTAATCTTAATATTCGGTAAATTAGCTGCAAAATCGTCTACCACGCTGCCGATTACGTCATACTACGATAACGTTTTCTGAAGTTATACAATCATAATAATTTAAACATTAATTTATATTAAGATAAACATCTTCAAAGGCAAAACTGTATGAAAATTCTTACTTATATGGAACAAACTCACGTTAACTAAGCGGAATAAACCGCCCAAATCTGTTATTTATGTTCGGTTGTTATACGAATGATGAATAACCATCGTATACCTCTTTTTTGGAACACCACATAACAAAAAAACCCAATCAATGAAAAATCTACTCTATATTTGCAGCAATAAAGTGTACACTGTCCGCATAACATGGCTTGTTCGGTTCTTTCAAAAGCTATTGTGAATGTTTTTATGAGTCCGAAGGCGTGTAATAGTAATTAATTACGTATGAAGAAATATCTGGGAGTTGTTAATTAAATCTTGGTGAGTTGGTGTCAGAATATACTTACAAGCACATGCTGATTATATATTTCATACAACAACCGTTACCGTGCCGTCTATATAATTAAATCTAAAACACGACTGACTAAAGAAATATTGGTAATTTTACTTTTTCTTGATAACTACCGACCGATTGAAACTAAACAGTTCATAAGAATGTAATTAATTAATAAATAATACCTACGTTAACATTGTCATCAATATATTACACTTTTTAATTAACTTCAAGTATTAAGACATTGTTTAATGTGAGTGCGTGATATGAAACAATATCATCGTTTATAAAATAATAAAATTGAAACGTGCCAATCAATCCCACCGCTAATTTGTTGAGAACCTATGACAATTTAATTGACGTTTCAACTTTTTTCGTATATCACGCAATAAATATCTACAGTTTGGAATAATATTAATTAATAATATTGACTTTTATAGCTATTCTTCGAAACATAAAATATATTTTAATATGTATAACTAAAATCGATTTGATACACACATTTTGGGATTTATAAAATACGTAAATTAACCCGGAGAATAATTTAGTGTCGAAATTCGATATGTATCGATGTCGAATATATTAAAAAAATAATAAAACATAAATTATATCGTTCGTATTTACTTTTATCGATTTAATATGGCCAATAATTACAATATGTCATTTGATATTTTTATATTAATAGCGAAAGTATTGTATGACGCATGTGTTTAGAGAAAGCTTTTCTTGCGAAAACTAATTTAAAGTTCATAGTTTGTTGTTCTGTGGTTTGCGAATGAGAATATGTATATGTGTTATACGTGGGTTCAAACCCTGGTCGTGTTTCAATTTGTTTTTAAACATAAATCTTTGGTATTCAATTTATTTCTAGTATAACACGAAGGAAATTCAATTTTCATGATATATATATGTATGTATGTCTTTTCTGGCGGTTTGAGCTTGTCATGCTCACTCAAATGTCCTGCTGATGGTGGCGGTGTGTGTCGGGTCATTTGTTTCCCTGCAATATGGTTGAGCTGAGTGACGCTGACACATACGTCATACTCGTGAACGGGTGCCGTCTGCTGGGACTGGTCAGCTCATAGCCGTCATGGCAGTACTGTCAGAAATTTTCAGTTATCAGTTTGTTGTTGTTGTTGAGGAAATAATGTATTCGTCAATATATTGAATGTTAAATAATCAGAATTTAAAAGAGTAATCATGGAGTTTCTTGCCCGTTCTTCTCCATAGGAAAACAACACTTTGGAACGTGGCAACTAGAGTCTGAATATTCATAAGTGCCTTTAACTGGTCTACATGAATAAAAAATATTTTATTTTATTTTTTATTATTTATTGAAAGATTCATTATTATTTTGTATATTATGTATACATACATGCTGAAGACACATTTACGCCTAAAACATATGTAAAAAATATTATTACAGTAGGTAGGTACTTAGTTTTATTATATTTTATGTTAGTTTTTGTGAGAAAGGATATTCTCATGAAAAAAAAAAGGTTCTCAACCTTTAACCCAACAAAATAAATTAACAACATAATTTATATAACAAATAAAAAAGTTGTACGCGAATAAAACAAACGGCAGGAAGCTATCAAAGCTTCCTTCCTTCTGCTACAAATTTATAACGTGTTTTGTCAAAATATAATGGCATATCACAAATTTGGCACAGTGACAACCCTGAATTATGATTTTTATAGCTCCGACTGAGTCATAGTCTGTAGAATAAAAATAAAGTCGCTCTCTCGACCCATAAAATAAATTATCACCCTAAATTTGTACGGATTTATAGCTAAGCTAACGTTTGAATGTGATCGCTAAATTATTATAGAAAAATATATTACGGAAAAAAATATTTTGTGAGAGCAATAAAACTGTCGGTGTGAGACAATATTTTCTTTTAAATAACTTATTTATGTGTTTGATAATCTTTTTGCGTTGATGAAAAGCAGTTTCAAGGGATAATAAAATGTATTTGCGTATAGTTTACTGTTGCATTACGTGTCGCTGGTTCGGATCCCGCACGGTACAAATATTTGTATATCTCAATGTTTCATCTAAAACCTGGATTCATATAAGACTAGCCTTTTCATTCAACAGAATATCTATATCCTAACATTTCACATACTCGTATGTATAAAAATAATACTCTGTGTTTCGATTTAATTGCGAGATGGAATTGTAAGATCACGTCTATTATTTATCGTACTATGATTTAACAGAAACCGAGTTTTAAACCCCCATATAACCGATTTTTGTGTTTATCTTCCATATATTTTTCTGTCATCGTCTTCTGTTGAGTCATGATGGAAAGATAATACCCAGGCATTCGTAACGGGGATGAATGCCCAGGGTACGCCGTACATAGGCATCGTTACTCACTTAGGCTCTTTATATGCATAACTTAAACGTTATAGTTCTTATGATATATTGGCACTCACATTCTCACTATCACTTCGTCTGACGACACGGTTGGTGCAGTGGCTAAATGATTGGCTTTCTACACTTCGTGTTGCGGGTTCAATTCCCGCACGGAATAAATATTTGTATGGTCTACAGATAGTTGTTTCAGGTCTGGTTGTGTGTGCATGTGACATGTGCATATGTTTGTAAACTATACCCACGATACAGGAGATATCCTAGTGTGATCAATGATTAAAAAAAATATTATCTAAATGTTATATTAAAGGATTAGATAATTCAATAACATCATTTGTCGTGGTATGGACATGTCATGAGGAGGGATGAGAAACATGTCACTAGAAGGGTTATCAGTATGAATGTGGATGGATGCAAGGGAAGAGGTAGACCCAAGAAAAGATGGATGGATTGTGTGAAAAGTGACATGGTGTACAAGAAAGTAAACTCTGAGATGACGTCTGATAGAGATGAATGGAAGAAAAAGACATATTGCGCCGACCCCATATGGGATAAGCCCATATTATTTAGTAAAACGCGGCAATTTTTAAATCAAATAGAAACAAGAAGCGGCAAAATGATTGGGCATTTAATAAGACATGACCAATTTATAACAAACATAATAGAAGGAAAACTGGAGGCAAAACGATAGAGAAGACGGCCAAGAATGAAGTATATAGACCAACTGAAGGAGAAGGCAAATGCAGTGACATATAAAGAAGTGAAGGAGTTAGCTTTGGACAGAACAAAATGGAAAATGCTACACCGACAAGTGCCTCGCACTTAAATTGAAGAGAAAAGCCCATATTATTTGGGGTCATGACAATGATGATTAAAGGATTAATTTACGTATGTTTGTTTGCCGTTCAAGTATCAGTGTATTAATAATCCGCCATTTCCTTTCATCGACATTTCCGCATTGAAATAAACAGAAAGATTAATTAGTATTTAAATTACTAATGTTATTTTTAATATCTTAAAGTCGCGAAACGATATTTTTGTGACATTTGAAGATGACGGAAGCTTTAAACTGTGACAAATCGGGTCACAAATATTTTAATAATTTATTTTACCAACTCAAAATACTTTAACACTAAAATACAGCAGTAATAGGGAAGTTTTAAGATTAGGTTAAGCTTCATTGTTTATTTTTAACGAAGGGAATAGAATTATTACTTAACATAACATTGAGTTGATGCGAAAGATTTGTTCCAATTTTTGGCCAATATTTTAAAATATGTTAAAAAGTTTTATGAAATTGGTTAAGGGTAGGATGGGACTGACATACGTTATGCGTAAAAGTCCCTTTAAATAAAGCTAGAATAAAAAAAAAAACATTGCATCACTCCTGTATTCCTCGAAGGTTTAGGCAGAGGTGTACTTTTAGTGCACGCTCATTTAGCCGATGCCATTATTATTTCCCATATCAAGGAGCGAGCCTATTTTCATCTACCAGGCACAATTCTAAACTCGGAGCTGCTACTGGAAATTTCAGAAAATTCTGATAACAGTTTGCCCGACCTGGGAATCGAGAAAAGAGTAGCATCATGCTAACACTAGACCAATGAGGTCTTATAAAATAATTAATAATATCAAAATGTATGTTTGACTACTTAATTTAAAAGACGTCATCGAAAGTTAAACAATTAATTTATGGAACAGAATCCACCATCCACCAACCCACTTCTATAACGCGCACATTGTTATTAAGACAATAATTGGAGGTGCTAACAAGAATATAAGTAATTAAAACCAGACGTAATTAACTTCTATAATTTTTTTATTATTATATTACTACGAGCATAAAAATAATTAAACCCACTGTATCATTATTATCCCTGGTACAATCACCAATCTAATTCGGTTTTACATCAAACGTATATCAAATAACGTAATCTATCTGTTAATTTATACGCCATCCAATTAAAACAAGATTAATGGGAAAAAGAACGGCTACTTGTTACTCCCGATACATGATTAAGTTATAAATTGTGAGCGGCCGAAAACAGGCGTCCCAATCATTAACCCACGAATGACAGTAGCAATATTTCTCGCAATGATTAAGTGGGGATTTTGAATAGATGCGACAATACGTAGAATGGGTTCAGTAGTGTATGACTATGAGATATAGTACTCCTCCATTAAAAAGGGAGGATCCTTCGACCACGCAAGGTGGTTAGCCTGGCGGGCCGGAGCCCGACGGTTGATGTCGGACATTCGTATATGTGTTAGAATCGTTGTAAACTCTTATAGTGCGATTCAGGGTATTCTGTTGTCGCCTCACTCCAATAGATGGCGCTTTATTTTTTACTAAGTTGCGACGAAAGTCGCTACAAATTCGATCATCCAGGAACATGCTGGAGGGACTACAGTGTCACGTTGGTCCCATTAATTGCCTAAAGATGTTATGAATGTTTTATTCAACTTGAATGACATCAAGCCTAATTTAGTACAAAAACGAAAGTAGTTTAGTGTATTCTTAAATTTATAATTAGGTTACTTAACTAATTTAACAAGATATAAAAAAAAATATATATATATATATATATATGTATTATCATTCCACAACAAAGAACAACGCTCAGAGTTTTCATTAGAAAACTGCAATTTTCGCATATTGTAACGAGTTGCACGCTATGTCACGTCTGCAATATTTAAAATATTAATCTCAGCGGCAATATTTCAGCTTGTAGTGGCGTAACACCTGCAAGCGGCATACGTGGCTGATTTATTGAGCCGTTTGTTTCCCCTCCCTCTGTAGTCATCCCCCACCAACCCCCGGTGTCATCCTCCTGTCATCCTCTGCGAAACACAGAGCTATGATTGGTGATGTGTCGCTTAAAATTTTGATGAACCGTGTGAGTTTCAGATGGATTTTTGTTTTTATGCTATCAATTGAGTGACATGACGTCACTTGATGTCAGTGGCTCGTGTTATAACAGTATTACATTAGGGCTTAACGTAACTTGAAATTGAAAAACTACATTTTTACGTCAAAATGTTTAACAGACCTATCAATTAAGAACTTTGTTTCTTTGATCGTGTGATAAAGTTTGATAAAATTGGGTTGTAATTTAGATTATCAAGAATTACCTTAATATACGCCATCTAGTTTAAAAAAGACGTGTAAAAGTGATTGAAAAATCCTAATTGCAAAATAAATAATTTCATTTCATTTCATTTCATTTCATACCCTCCCAATTTAAAGTAGGATTTTTAGTACTTGTAAAGTTGGGTTTGTAAATAATGCATCAAAACTTCGGACACATTTACAGTTGCTTAAGTAAACTGGCATCGTCTTACACCGATTAAAGTAAGCACATAATTATTCGCTACCAACCGATATTTGGAACTTGTACTAACTTGCCGTAATGCCATCTATAACTATTAATTATACAGGCATCAAGTTCTCAAAACCGCTTAAGGCTAATCGAAGTGCCATGGATGTGTGGTATCTTTATAATAACACCGCAAGGTGTTTCGGTACTTCTTAGTGTCACGTACAATCGTAAACATGAATTTTATAGGTTCCTAGTACTGAATATAAATGTAATTGATGCCTTAAGCATCCAATAAATACATTAAAGCATCATAATCTACGCACATTTAATGAATTACTAAATAACGAACGGCGTAAAAAAAAATGCATGCCTCAGTATAAAAACTGCATATACCAACTGCATATGCATAAGAAAACAGTTGCATTTTTAAGTATTGAGCAATATGTTTTGATGTGTTATTTAATACGTATCTCGTGATTCAAATTACATCATGGCAGATCATTTAAGATATATAACATCTAAAATCTAAAGATTTCACAGCGCATTATGTTTGAATTTAGTACACCACGCAACACAGAATGCATAACAATAAATTATAACACAAATAATCTTCACTCATATTGTCTGCCTATTAACATAATAAAATGTTTAGCACCACTGAAATTTACGCACACGCATGCGTTTGAAAATAAGCTTACAAAACTTAGATATAAAGCTGAATTTTGATTGGTGGATGTTACGTTTCGCAACCGCATCTCCAGGGGCCCATAACTCTGGGTCGCGTGCGCCGGCGGCGTATTATTTTTAAATTATTAACGCTGTAATGGAATAATTCCGATATGCTAATGCTGCGACGAACGGGCACTGATCACGATATCGCCACAGGTTACGATTAACAGTAGGGCAAAAATTCAATTTTCGTTTAATTTTGTTTGCGTATTTTGTGATGCAAATGATTGAGTACGTGGTTATCTGTTTTGAAAGGGGTTACATATATGAATTATTTATAGAATCCAATATTAGTCTATGGCGCATTGTTTTTCGAAAGAAGCATTTATGCATTGTAGCTTCAGGAAACAACATACTTGCGTTTATTGTAGACGCAATAATAAAATAACAGGCAATAAAATCGAGTTATACGATAAACAATATGGCGGATTGCGATTTGCAAGTTGACATCATATATTTTAATGGCAGTGACAGAGGTTCAGGGGTTACGGCACCAAATGACTTGACAATTTATCTGTGCGAAGTTTATAAATATCACATGAATGAGGTCGAATGAATTACAAAATATCTGTTATGACATTTATAAGTATGTAAGTTATGTCATTGTGTCTAGCTTATCGTGAAGTTTTTATGATCTATGAAACATCAAAAAATTGTATTTCGGTCTTAAATTTTTTAGTGCCAGTCAAAGTCCAGTCCAGTTTTTTATTTCAAACAGGCCTTTGCAGGCACTTTTAAAACGTCATAAATCTAGGTGCAGGGATTTAAGAACATGAATGGTTAAAATCAGATGCTTCTCTTTCGTATGGCTCTTCGGTTATTCGTTTTTTTTTTTTTTTTATGCGATATGCGGCAAACGAGCAGACGGATCGCCTGATGTGATTAACGTCGCCCATGGACACCCGCAACACCGGAGGAGTCACAAGTTGCGTTGCCGGCCTTTTAAAAAGGAGTACGCTCTTTTCTTGAAGGTCGTATCGGTCCGGAAATACCGCAGGCGACAGTTCATTCCACAGTTTTGTTGTGCGAGGCAGAAAGTTTCGCGAGAAACGCACAGTTGTGGACTGCCAACCATCTAAATGATGGTGATGAAACTGCTGTCGCGTAGAACGATGGCGGAAAGAGGCGGCAGGGATCAGTCCGAACAATTCCTCGGAGCACTCTTATTATAAAAACTATAAACTCGAGCTACTAAATGAGTTGAATTGAGAAAATAAAGTAACTAAACCAATAACCCAATCCACACTTTCAATCCAGACCATTTTTTTAATTCCTCTTCTGTTGCATCGAGATTCATTTTGAAGATAAAAACAACTATTGCAGGTATACCCGCTGGGTATCATCACTGCGCCATGACGCTGACTGGTAACTCAGTTCTGGACATCTCGCAAGATTTCCTCCAACTTAACACACTGCTTTAATTACACTACGGTCAAGCCGTTAGAACTACCTCCCAGCTAATTGCTAGTGCTTGCAATTTGTACGCTAAGCCAGTTTGTAGAGTGTCGGGTTTCTTTACAAATAATGGATAGGCTGTGGCCTATCTCTGCACTTCATTTGGCCGTTCACTATCTGATGTAGTGATGGGGAGCAGTGTAAATAGGCTGAGTTTAAATTGAGCTCTGTGGGGAGTTGAGTATGCCCTTTTCAAAGTTTTTCTTTTTCTCAGATTTCGAAGTTATAGAAATATAAACATACCTATGATGAACATTTTTCATTACTTTCATCGTTATGACTGAGGCGAAAGTGGGTTAACTTGCACTATATACATACTTATCAAATTTTTCAATATTTTGTATTTTTTTTTCTGTTTTATCCGCTTAGATCTGTTCATGCCGTTTTTATTTTATATTCGAAACACTTGTTAAACTCATATTGTATTGCCTCATTATGTAAGTAGCGTTCTATTAAGTTAGTATTTTTCTTATGTAATGCATGTTAATTTAAGATTTTAATTTTAAATTAACTTTTTGTTTTTAAAAAGAGTATCCATGGAGTTTCTTGCCGGTCTCTTCTCCATAGGACCTACCCGTGGAACCGTGCGCCTAGAGTCTCGAATTTTTAAAAGTGCCTGATATGGCCTACTTGAAATAAAAAACTTTGACTTTGACTTTCAATATATTTCTTCTACTTACTGGGTAGGCACGAGCTATCACGTGAAGGTTGCTTATGCCGTAGCAGAATGATTAGCCAGTCGCAATGGTGGTATCGAGTCTGACTGCCCAGGGTGCGCCAGGCGATCTCATGATTCATCACTCGTGGAGGCTCTCTCCTTACAATCAATATTTGAACAACATAATAGGTTCACAAAGAGATTTGTTTCATCAATATGTGAAATACATACATATCTATTGAAAATCTGTTAGTAGATGGTTGTTGAACGTATGAACACGTTCTTAAACCTAAGGAATATGTAGATACTTAACTCTTTAACGTTGGTGTCATCAAACCTTTTCAATTTGGATTTTAAATATATATTATTTTGTTTTGATTAAGTTTGAAAAACCTTTAAAATATCTCAGGTACAGGAATTATTTGATGATAAAATCATAGTTAACTTAAAAGCAATATCCAAATCTAATCTAAATGTGGATACTTACAAGAAAGAACTGATTTCTGAAATTTTATTTTAATATTAATTAAATTTTATTTAAATTAAAAAAAGGAAAAAGAAAGCAAAATTGACTTCCTTTAGTCGTTAACCAATTTGGTGCCGTTTATCGCCTAATTGCAACAATCTTGTTTATAATATCGCAATCAAGCCGATCCTACCTTAAAACATTATAATAAATCATTTTTTCCAATTAATATAAACTGGTGCCAGCTGCAAGTAGTATGTAAAATTTCACTTTAGTTTATTAAGTAATATAGTATCACGCCTGTATTCCCCGAAGGGTTAGGCAAAAGAGTACTATTGTACACCCACATTTTGCCAAGGTCGTTATCGAGTCCCATGTAATAGAGGTCGAGCCTATTACCATCTACCGGGCACAGTTGCAGACTCCGTGCTGCTACTGATGATTTTCATACAGAAGAACCTAATAAAACTTTGCTCGACCTGGGAATTGAATCCAGGAACACGCTCAGCAGTCGGACTTGCGACCGATAGACCCATGAAGCAGTCAGTTTATTATGTATTGGTAAGAATTTTTTTTTTATCTACAACTCTCTATGACTTATAAATAACAATTACTTTTTCTAATCTAAACCTAACATTAGAAGGTGCTAATTTTGTTGTTTAGTTATTCTGAACCAAGTAACCCTCAACTGCCGCGCTTAAGATCACTAAACCAATGAGGTCTCATAACAGTATGATGTAATTTATAACAGTAAAACCACATTGCGCATACGCCGTTCAGATCGCGAGATAGCAAATAACCATGATTTATTCGCTATTTATTATAACTTCCTTTAGTTGTGAAATAACTATGTATTACCACGCCTATTAACTTTAACGTGGCCAGCAGATATGCAGTAACGTTATGTTTATGAATAACGTAGCCATTTATTTAGTAATTAGTTTTTATGTCTCAATTTCAGGTGCGGAGAGAGTTTCTACGAGACTCTTAGGTTTTTTAACACACACACACATATGGACTTATTCATGTCGTTATGAGATTTTTTTTGTTCGCTTCAATGTTTATAAAAAAAAAAAATCTATGATCTGTCTGGATCTCACCCCCTGATTTTGTTTCGGCGTTTCTTCTCAGAGATAGTCACAGGAAATGCCGATGCCATCTAGTTACAAAAATACGTATAAATCTGATTGAAAAATCCTAATTGCGAAATAAATCATTCATTTAACTGCAGGTGTCAGCACCATGGTGTTGCCGCCAAAAATTTAAATAAACTAGATTTGAAAATATTCCTGAATATCTCGTCCTCAACTTCTAATGTAGACGCTTTAGAACAGTTGTCGTTACCGTCAGCACTTTTCTGAAACTAGACGTTGGGAAAACTAATTTCTACATATTTCGGGAAACCTGTTTAGGTGGGGATCTGTAGAGGAATCCAACTTAATGTGTGACTGCGGTACGGTCCCGCAGACGATGATGCATTTAATATCATGCCCGGCGTGTCCCCACATCTGCACGCCGGAAGAATTAATGGATGCCACTGATAGCGCAGTCCTAGTAGCTAACTTCTGGGCTGGAACTATCTAGATTGCCATCGACTCGCTAAGAAGAAGACATATTTTGTTCATAGTCTCGAACGCAGTAGATTTAGGACTATGCATGTGCGACAATTCTGGATTCAGCCAGAAGACTGTCCAAGGAATTCTTGTCTTGTCTTCATCAGCATCGTAATGCCTAATTACCATCACCCACCAAAGCCCTAGACTTAATTTCTATAATCAAACGAAACAAAAAACTCTTTCTTCGTGTTTACCGCGCATTGCGTACTGCTTGGCTCAAGCTCTCCACTAATCGGATTTCTAACCGCTCAGAGACTAACGTCAGAGCTCTTCAATAAACAACGATAAACTCTTCAATAAAAACTTACAATTGCAGTATAGGTATACTGGACAATCAACCCCGTTAGAAATGTCGCTGAATACCTAACCTTAGTGACACGACAAGCTATTTTCAATAATTACTGTAACGTGAATTGTCAACAAAAAGAACTATTGGCGAACTAAAGGCTATCTATCTAGACCAAAATTCATCTTCTGCCTTGCCTTTTCCCAACTACATTGGGGTCGCCTTCTAATCTAACCGGTTGCGGCTGAATATCAGTATTTTACACGGATCGACTGCCTTCTGACCTCCGTCACCCAGTAACTGGGAGACACTGATACTTTAAGGGTAACCTGGTTGTCAGACTTTTTGGGCTACTGACACCGTTATTGGTCTTCGTATGACACCCGGGACCAACTGATTAACGTGCTTTCCGAGGCACGGAGGGGTCTCAATATGTGAAAAATGGTCACTCATCTAAGGACTGACCGCGTCAAGAACTGCTTAACCTCGCAGTTCGACCCATCTGCGCGGTTGCTATGTAGCTACGAGCCCCTCAAGATCAACATTATCATATTATTTAATGTAAGGCTGTCCTGTTCCGTCAGGTAGGCTGTTATTCAACAGCCTACCTGACGGAAGCAACATTTCAACACACATACCCACCAATTACATAATAAATTATGTTTAATTTAATTAAAAAAAGAGGTGCCATAATAATTGTTATTACCGGATTTAATTAATGTAAATTACTGGCGCATTATTATGTATCTATCCCACCATTAAATGGAGTTAATGTTGTATATTTAAAGTAGTTAAAAACTAAGTACGCTTGTAGTAAGTATAATTGCAATGGTTGTTCCGTTTGAATCATATTATTATTAGAAGGTTACGTTGTAAACTTCTGATAACTAATATTGCTTTAAAATCTGTTGTTATCTCTATCTATTTGAATGAAAATGACAGTGACAGGAGTATTTTATAAAGCGTCCATATTACGTACGGTTTCAAATACAATACTGAAGTGCTGCGGTCACCCATGTCATTTCACCGTCCATCATCAATATTTACTTGTTTTATTCAACCTTGACATTGATAAAATCATCGTTGCACCTCGATGGAGCCACTACATTAAAATTGGAATTGAAACGTAAGGTTTTTGAAAGGTTAATTTTTACCGAAATGGTATAATTATTATTTCACTTTTGACGACACGGTTGGCGCATTGGCTAAGCGATTAGCTTTCTGCGCTACGTGTCGCGGCATCGATCCCCGCACGGAACAAATATTTGTATGATCTACAGATAGTTGTTTCGGGTCTGGTTGTCTGTGCATGTGACATGTATGTTTGTAAACTGTACCCACGATACAGGAGAAATCCTAGTGTAGTGTGGTACTTCATATGAGACCCGCTACCATAAAATTCGTTAGTAATACGATCCATACCTCAGTGTTGTACAAAAAGAGGTTTTTTTATGGCGTATAAAAGATTCATAAAAGCTGCGCAAGTTTGGCTGCAATTTAAACTGAATTAATTAGTCTCTATTAATGACTATACCGTTGCCAAAGGAATTCGTAAAGTACCCACAGTGGTTGTCTAACTTCTATTCTAGGCCAAGCTATGCGAACTATCAAATCTGTCCTTTTTAAGGCTAGGCTCATAATAAGAAAACTAAATTGCAGGTAAATCAAAGTAAAAGATATTTAATTTAACAGGCACTTAAACACAGTTCCAAAAGCGGCTTCGTTCTATGGAGAAGAAACAAGCAAGAAACTTCATGGGCAGCTACATTTTTCAAATATCTGTTTTACAATATTATTCAGATTACTATTTATCCAAACAAAACACACAAAAAATACAAAATAACATTAAAAGAAATAACAGTTATGGAACAAAAATACAGACCATTATTTTTGCCAACTTGGGATTTCTTGCAGGTCTCTCCATAGCCAAACTGACATATTTTTAAAGGCCCACTTGAAGTTGAACTGATACTAATTATATTCATTTTTAAGACAATGTTATCTATAAATAGCGATAAAGGAAGAGAATTATCGCGATTTTACGATACTGATCTTTAAACATCAAGACATTCATTATTGATATATAGCTTCAAAAGATGCCAATTAACACCAATTAAAATACTTGTCTCTGATGAGAAAATACGTGGAAAATAAATTTAATAACACGGTTTTCGCGATGGATAAGCTATTGTCTTTCTGCACTACGTGTACAGGGTTCGATTACATTTAACACACATTTCACAATAGCCAAACAATAAATAATTGTTTGGCTATTGTGAAATGTGTATTTATTAACTGCACCGTTAATATTTAATTAGAGGAGTGATCCTAGTGTGAAGGAACATTGTTTTTAAATGTTTGTTCTAACTACTTTATAGAAAAAACATTAAAAAGATCTCTGTTATAACTGTGACAAAAGTTTTGAAATTAGCAGGTACTTATTCAATACAGATTTTTCTGAAAATTAATCCAATAGAAGTCAAATAGAATATAATTTCCACTTCAAACATCACTTATCATTAAAGCAACTCTTTGCATTTCACAATATTTCAACATTTCAAAGGGCGTATTATCATCTCAATGTTTATCTCGTCTCGGTTGCATCGTGAAAGGCGTCGTGAAAGATTTATAATTTAATTAGCCGCTGTAAATAGACAGACGGTTACTGGCTGTTGAGGAGCTGTTGATCTGTGATTCCAGACCAGACGGAAGGTAAAATGTTGATAGATGGACTGGGTTCTGTACATAACAATTTCTTTGAGAATATTTTGAGGTTATATCAGCAATCTAGGCGCGCGAAAGATCCTGAGATCAGTAAAGTATTGATGGGTTTTTGAGATAGAAAATTGCCAGTACCAGCGTAAAGTTTCAAATTTTCTCCGGGGATGGAATAATAATAATACAAATACATCTCTGCGTTACCCTTTGGGGAATACAAGGTTGATCTTAATTAAGTAACGGATTGTTAATTAAAATATCCATATTTAAATCGCATTAATGAATTATGATAAGGTGATAATCATTATAAATCATTGCTTATGATTATCCTATCCTACTATTTCCTATTCCTACTAATATTATAAATGCGAAAGTTTGTGAAGATGGATGGATTGATGAATGTATCTTTGTTACTCTTTCACGCCAGAACGACTGAACGGATCTGGATGAAATTTGGCACAGAGATAGATTATAGTCTGGAATAGGACATAGGCTACTTTTTATCTCGGAAAATGTACGGGTTCGTAAACCACGCGGGCGAAGCCGCGCGCATAAGCTAGTATATAATATATCATTACTTTTACACAACTGCACATAACTTATGCACATCGCGGTATATTATTACTCAAAACAACTACATGTGCAAATGACTTATAAATTCATTCCTGTGTCTTATAAAACAAGCTATATTTTCTGGTCCATGAACGATAGCTTGTATCGTAGTGTATAGACAGTTATAAGGCTACTCCATGTAAAGGCTCTCTTGGTAAAATGTTTGACCTATAGAACAGCATTGACATATCTGTCATAATTATCTACTCTGTAATTCCCAACGAACTTTTATAGCTCAAAATTCTTCCATTAAAATGCAACTGGCGGTCATTTAATAAAGTACAATTATGAATCGTAAAATCGTTCCCGTAGTTGCTTTTATGAGTGTTCGCTTGTTATCGCCTCCATCTTGATTTACGATGCGCAGGAGTGGCGTTGCGTCCGGTGGATGCGGCATGTTTGATGTGTAATTTCGTATTGATTTTGAGCGGACTGAATTGTAATGTAGGTGGAAGGTATATTTATTTCGTTAGTGTCGCGATGACGTGCCGATAGAGGAAGTGTGTGCAAATTAAATATTGTGAATTTATGATAGAGGTTTTATTGAATGTAGGTATGGTATGACACAAGACAGAAGTTACATCGGCTAATTCTGCCACAGTCGAACTTTATCGAAATGTTAGTAGAATGTAGTTTAGCGTAAAACTGATATTTTGTTTACTGGCATTAGGAAATCGCCGCCAAATTCTGGTCGCATGATGATTAACAAAATTCGGTACTGACGAAATTAGCCGATATACCTACCTACTGTATTGGATTTGGTCTCAACCGCTTAACCGATTATTATACCATTAAATAAAACTAGGTATTACATAGGAAGCGCTCATGGCTTAGTGGAAAGATAAGCTAATGAACAACAGTGGTATCGAGACTGCGTGAGAGATGCGAGATGGTGAGCTAGATGAGGCTCTTTCCATGCACCTCAAAATAATACTACTACTAAGTACATTTGAAATCTATACTCGGCACTAAGTAAATTTCATTAATCATCAATCTTCACGGTAATAAATTCAACTCATTACTGTACCACTACTGGGCAAGGGTCTCTTCTCAGAATGAGAAGGGTTAGGCCTTAGCCTACACGCTGGCCCGTTACAGGTTGGCGGACTACACACACCGTCAAGAACTTTATGGAGCCCTCTAAGGTGTGCAGGTTTCCTCATGATGTTTTCCTTCACCGTAAACACAAGAGATAATAAAATTCTGATTCGCACATGATTCCGAAAAGTCAGAAGTGCAAGCCAGGTTTGAACTCAGGCCCTCCTGCATGGAAGTCAAACGTTCAAATGGCTATCACTGCTTTTTACACAATATGTAAGGAATATAAAGTACTAAGTCCTGTCCAACCGTTTGTATAAATAATATTCTTGTTAAAAAACCAGTACATCCACCGCATCCGCTCTTCATTAGCAGTGTTGCGACACATTGTCACGTTCGCGACAATCGTCTTGTCGCGATAACATACCACCAGCTTCTTGCTACCGATTTAACACACCACTGTAAGTATAATTAGGTATGTCATTTTTGTTAATTATTGCATGTATTCATGTTGTTGAGCGATGAAAATATGCGGTTACTTTGTTCTGTATGAATTATGAGTCGTGCGTGTATGATTTTAGTCGATTTAAGATCCTTGTTAACTCACTGGAGCCATGTTGTTCGTAGGATATTAAATGAAACGAGTCTTCTCTCTAAACCTTACTTAGGCAACGATGATATATTGTAATAGCATCAATTGTCACCGATTGTTCTACTCTAAGGCTTTGCATTTTAGTAGGTGGTCTAACGAAATTATTTTTTTAAGATTTATTGTGTATTTATTTTTGTTTGCTCTGATTTGTATTAATTAATTTAATAGACAAAATATCAGGTGATAAGATTTTTTGTTTCTTCTTATTCATACATTACTCTCTGTTCACGACCCTAAAAACTTCAACCAAAAATTAATTATGGTATATGCGAGCAAGAACAACACTATCGGTAATATTTTATGTATGCCCCAAATGTGTTACTAGTGATGCTCATAAATATCGATAAAATATTAGTCTATCGATACTAAATCATACGCAGTTTATAATTCACACGGACACGGAGAAACTTCCTCCATATTCGTGTTGATGAATGTTGTTTTATATCTTGGTTTTCATCATCAGCATTTGTAGGAAATAATTTGGTGATCGGTGAGTGACGGGAGATCGTGACGTCAGATAAGGGGATATTGTCATGGTGTTTTATAGGTAATCTGTCATTTTTCACTAAAAGTATAATTTTGGCAGTTTTGAGTGATGTTGAAACGCTTAACTACGATTGATTTGTTGAAGTGACTATAAGGAGGCCTATGTTCGGCAATAGACGTACTATATTTTTGTTTGTTTTTGTACTATGACGGCACGGTTGGCGCAGTGGTTGAGAAATCGACTGCTGTGTTACGTGTAGCGGGTTCGATTCCCGCACGGTACAAATATTTGTATGATCTACAGATAGTTGTTTCGGGTCTGGGTCTTTGTGTATGTGAATACACACCGTGCCTCGGAAAGCACGTAAAGCCCTTGGTCCTGCCTCCTGATCTCTCTCCGGTCGTGTCGGATTGCCGTCCCATCGGACTATGAGAGTGAAGGAATAGAGAGTGCACCTGTGTTTGCGCACACTCTTGTGCTCTATAATATTTCCTGCGTAGTTGGCTAATCTCCGGTGAGATTGGCCGCCGTGACCGAAATTCGGTCAGGAGGACATTATTATTTATTATTATTATTATATTTTTGTTGATAATAGTCGTCTTATTTCCGAAACACAACTCTTATCCAAGATGATACTTTTTTTTTTGGTTATGTGAACTTATATCATTTACACTTTGGAAGGAAAGAACCTCCACGAGCGATGGAAGTTGAGATCATTTCATCAAGACCTTGGGCTAGCTTTGATGCCAGCATTGCCGACTAATCTTTCTTCAACGGCATGAGCCCTTTCCATTTGATATCTCGTGGTAGCTCGACAGATGGAGAAGATGAAAATTAGCAATTCACACATAAGTGAACTACATTAACTATTATACAGAACATTAACTATAAGAGGCAAATGTGGTCCATCGAGGCACAAATACCTTTTGCACAATTTTTTCAAGTTAACTATCAGCTCTTCTTGATTGACCGTTATGCATTAGATTGTAAATCCTTTCCGAAAGTAGATTATCATTTCTAAACCGTACCCTACAGTATTGAGTTTTATTTTTAATATTATTTATAATAAATGAAGCACAGAAGTTCACGGTTTAACTACGTGAAGCCGCGTAGCTTTACACAAGTCATACATCACTAAAATATCCGCCTTTATCTGTCAACATATTTGGAAGCCAACATGTCATAAATTATTCGTACGATTTTATTATTCAATTGTATCTAGAAATAGTCTATCAAGATCTATATCAATAAATATTCATTATCATTGAATCGCGGAAGTAAACGCCATTCATATACGCGTGAAGCGTACTAATTGATTTATTTGTATGACAGTGATGAACGGCTTTTTGTATGGGTGAGATCTAGATGTAGGCAAAAAGGTTGCACGTGATTATAGTTTTAATTTTGAAAGTAAATGTACAGTAATACATCACTATTCAATTTATTTCGGCGACTTAAATAAATTAAATTTTCGTAGTTCTGAAATTAAATATTTAAGATAAATATTGATCTTAATTTACAATAACACTGGATACTGTTACGATATGCTATAATAATTAATTACGAAAAATAACAGAGTTAGCTATCTACCTATAAAATGTTTGTATTGTATATTTAATTTGGTATCAAAAATCATCTCGCGTCAACGTCATACATTTACGTCACGTCTATGGTTGCAACTGTCTATCGCTGTAAACAAGCTGTCTCTCCATAAATTCAACTAAGTAGGTACACTAATTCAAGCTGTCTCTCCATAAATTCAACTAAGTAGGTACACTAATTATTATGAAAACAGTTTCGGTAATTAACAACTAAGTATTTATGATTCCAGTTAATTAATTAGGCATGATAATCTAGACACTAACATGCGCCTGATGCTGTTCAAAACTTAAAATGTAAATCAGATCACGTTTAAGCTTTGAATACTAAATTCAACTAAATAAATAAGATAGTACATATATTATATTTAGGTAGATATACATAGGTATGTGTATTTTTGCAGCAAAGTACTTAAAATTTCGACATCTACTAAGATATTGGTGCAAGTGCATTTAATATCATAATATAGAATCCTTTACCAAATATTTAGCTGTTATTTCTCAACGCTAGACGCTGATTCATGGAAATTATTCACACCTCTTAGTCATGGTAATTAGCAAAAACTACCAACACTTTTACCGGCAAAATACCGCTAATTGCGGTTTCCGCTTCTCACATAATTACATTCACTCCCGCCAAATTATTACGTAAAAATGTACAGATAAATCTTCGACATGTCGCCTAAAGTGGGACACGTCCGGGCTCAAACTTATCGATATGTTGTGCAAGAATTTATCGGTAAACTTAATTAATTTTTATCGACTGTTACCGTTTTTTGTTGCCGCGTTAACGAGTAATGTAATATCCAACAGGTATTGTGTGATAATGTGGATTTTTAATTATGGATGAAGAAAATGAATGTGTCAAAAAAGTGGATGAGATTTTTATATTTTTGTTGGCAGCTTGGGAAAATGTATACAGTACTGTGTGGTCCATCTTCTCTTCCTGTGAAATTGGTAAATTGTTGGCACTACCAGTTCACGATGGAGCCAATGTGATGCATATTGCTCTTAAATAAATTAATCACAGTACCCACAGTACCCATGTCTCTTTCTTGAAAAAAATAATTCTAAAGGATACAAAATACCTATTTAAAATTTAAAGAACTGCCAAATTGATCGCTACCATGGTCTTGCGAAATTACTCAAAATTTTGTTACAAAACAAAATCACCAGCTTTTAGCCTTCTGTTCAGTCAACGTGGAAGTATTCAATAATAAAACAGTATTCAAAAATTGACCGAAAAAGTGACCCGGGTACGTCCTGTGAGCCGGGTACGTCTAAAACTGCGGCCAGACACCGGAGGATGGGCAGCAGCGTCCTCTCACTAAACGGTGAGCCACTGCGATCCCCAATCCGCCAGCCAAGCGTGGGGATTATGGCAAATCCCTACCTTGGAGGAGGCTTTCGTTCACGCAGTGGAAGTTTTCTGGCTGATGATGATGATGATTCAAAAATTTGTTGGTAATGCTGAGGGATGCTGGGCTCATGTCCAACGACCACATAACCGAGCAATTTTGTCTTAAACGTCTGTTATATTGTTAGTGCACTTGGGCTTAAGTAAATAGAAAGGTAATTTTGAACACTTGTCATCGCATTTAAATTCAGTACCGTAATATAAATTCAAGTGCGTATCTGAAAGATATATCACACGTTTAAACGTTAACAAGAACGATTAGTATATAGTATCCAATAATCTACAACAAGAATTACACAGTGGACTGTCCATTAATTCACCTAATCAAGTTGTCCTCAATCCAATCTAACTCTATCTTAGCGTCGCACGAGCTTAGTCCGAGGATAACGGGTGTCGACATAAAGTTACCGATTTTATCCCACAGTTACAGCTGTAAAGAACGCCGATATGTGGCTGGATAACCACTGGGAAATTGGAGTAATTTGGTAAGGTTTGGGGCTAAGTCTAGACGTATTTTAAGTTGCCTCAATTTGGCTGTAAGATTTTTGAAGGCTGTTATAAAATGTAAGATATAGTGCATATCGATTTTAAAAATCAACTACCTAATAAGCAAGTAAAGTATCATGGCATTAAATATATAATGAAAACCATTTCATACAGGTTACGGAAATAAGATGTCAGCAGTTCCTAGAAAAACTGTTGAGGAACTGGTCGCGCTATAACACAAGATTTTATGGCCAATTTTTGTAGCATACTCTACCTTATCATAGTGGCTGGTTGAAACAACTAGGAGAGAGAAAGGAGATATTGGAAAGTCAAAATGTTGGAAGACTGGTAACGTCAATGTTGAGTCTACATTACACCATCCAAGTTCCACATGCATAATTAAAACTAATTAGCACCCACTAATACCTGCCTTCGTAATTATTCCTCACACACCAATAGACTAATTAACCTGGCGGCCATTTACCGTGTACATTGCACACACTGGCGTGTCAATATAATTTAGTTTATCAATATTTACCATCAATATTACGACAACAAGCCAATTTGCTGCTATTTAAGCGAATCGAGATCACATGTTCGAAGTGTCATTGGGCCGTTTACCTTAAATTGGACGTTTAGTGAAGAGCGTTTTAATATCGATAAAAATATGAAATTTTAAAGTGTATACTTTTAAAATAAAAAATATAATTTCGGTATACGAACCCTATTGCTATCTTCTTCCTCCTTTCTCCATTAGATTATAATTAAACTGTGTCAATACATCTAGGTACTTCTAACATGGCAACCGTATACGTTAAAATAGCTAAAAGTAGCAACGCCTTAAGAAAACTCATAAAAACAGCCACTTAAATGCAATCCCTACTTAAGACAAAATCACCAGTCACAACTCCACTTTACCAGACGAACCATAAAAGATATTGACGTACTCAAAATACAAGTTAAGGCTTATCTCAACGGCGCCGCTAATTACAAATGAAAATCGCTTCCCGCCATTCCCTGTCACAGATAACTGCACGTCGTAACTCCTATAATCTATGCTCACTTGGTATCTTAATTACACCAAGCCGCCGAAGGAATAAATTTTTAATTGAGCCACCTTATCTTGCCGATTACATGACAAATGCATCTTGTCCACCACTATTTTAATTTAGATATTTTTATCGATGTTTTTTTATCGCTGTGCTACTGACGACACTAGTGTTAAGGTCTGTTCACATTAGCACGCTATACTCGTTTTCAGCACGAACTGTTTGACATTTTGCGTTGTTAACGAGATTACAGTGTTTAACACGTACACCTCTCACATTTAAATACCTGAATAAGGAGTTTGTTTATTGTAAGTAGTTAATTGTATTGTAAATATAAAGAACCACCAGCTATCATGAAAATCTTCACGTTTCATTCGTAAATAGAAATCACGGTTCAAACAATACAAAAACATGCAACGTTTTCAAAAAGCCTTTAGTTTCCATTACAGTTAATGATTTATTTTTATCTACGATATTGACGTACCGAATAAATCTAATCTTTCATAAATGTCGCTACTCAGAACAAATAACAATTTACCGTCACGTGAGGCATACACTGAACTCATTGATATATGATGTTGCTTATGAATAGCTTTTATTCTTCCCTGCTGTAATCAATCTAAATCATTAGAATGGGCCGTTAAAGTCATTTTAGAGCATTAATGATACGATTACGCTCTTTGTAGGAGCATTACGTAAATCATTGTGAGAAACGGGGCGCACAAAAAGAGCAATTAGTGTTGTGCCAACGTCGATAGTTTAGCGGATGTCGATAGCATTCCGCGCGGTGCGACGTGACTGCACACTGAAATGCAGCCAAGTTTATATCGCCCTTAATTTAATCTATTTTGAACTTTATGCTTTAGAACGCAAGGCTTTTTAATGTGTGGTTTGCTTTTGTCGTTGCACAGAGACGTGAGTTCGATTAAAAAATGTGATTTGTGGCTGCCACTCCGCACGTGTTTTATTTTGCGAGTTATGTTCCTGACAGGCTCATCAAGGGGCCACGATAAAAAAGACGCTGAACGTTAGAGCTTTTAAACGCTTGAAATGATTTCACCGTTGAAATGTTTTAAAAACATTTTAAAACCACGAAGCAGCAGACGTAGGTATAATCTCTCAGCAGAATACAATTTGCATTGAATCGAAAAAGTATTGCATTTTTTCTTAAAACTACTTACTAATGTTTTGTTAGCGGTGTAAGAAAAATAAACGGTTTTCAATGTACCAAAAACAAAACTATTATCTTCAAAGAAAACGGTGGAGCTCTTTGGTGATTGCGATTGTCAGTCTACGTGCGTCTAGTCAGCCATCATTCACACCTGTCTGTCAAGGCCTTTGAACGGCACAGACAGGCGGAGACGGGCCGCAACGACTAGTCGACGGCGATTTGTATGGCGCGAGTAAATCACTTTTGAAGTAATTTATGTCTGAACGCTGTTAGTGATGCACATTGTCGAGTATAGTTGTCGATGTTTTCAATAAAATTTGTTATCTTTTTTTCTTAAATAAACATTTGGAACGGATCGTGGCGAATACTCAAGAAATAGATAATATAATCAATCTAATTGATATTAAATAAATAAAAATTGATAAATTCGATTCGATACATCCTTCGCTCGCACCGCATGGAAAATAATATTCATTATCCAAAACATGTCTGCGTGAAAACATATTGTACTAACTTTTCAATACATCTCAATATCGACATTCACGTCACGACACAAACGCGTTTGACAGCTTTTGTGTTGACAAAAAGGAATAAAAACAAAAACGGCCGAATAATCAGTTCGTCTATTAATCATACAGGGGCTGTCACATCTGACAGTTGACGTATGGTGACAGGGCCCGACAAGCGACGTATGTGACAAGTGATGTGGCGTTCTTTGATGTGTCAGGTCTGGCGCTAATGAGCGAAGACTCAAAGGCCAATTGCAACGGTTTTCTTTGAACCGACGATTGATGTGGTGTGATTATTAACTTTAATGTCCTACTGTTAAGAGGATGGTAGACTGTGTTGATTTTTTTAATGTTATATGGTCGTGTTTGAAATTTGTGAGAGATTTTAGTAACGGAAATGCTTTTTCGAGAATGGTTTGAGTGGTTGTGCAATAAATAAAAGATTCTAAGATGCTGATGATAGATTTGTGTATAAAAATAATAAAAAAGAAAATAAATTATTGTTAAATAAGACACTGTTTATGAGAATGTTTGAAAGAATCGTGAACTTTATTTTTTAACGTAAAAAGGTGTCAGTTATATCTTTTTAAAAAAGCTATTTAAACTTTAAATGCATTTAGCTTCAAATGCATCGTAATGAAATATTTATTGCCATCAACCCAAATGTCTGAATCATGACAGCATTAAATGTCATCAAATATTTTTCCAGCGTGGGTTGCTATAGTACTAAAAGAAGTGCTGGCAACTTTTCATACATTTTATGTCTCTTTTTCAACTGTCTAAACATTGTCCGTATAACAATCTTCGCCTTCTAGCTTAATATGACTCGACTTTGCTAGGTGTGACCCGGGTACGTCCTAAAATTGCGGGCAGACACCGGAGGACAGCAGCGTCCTCTCACTAATCGGTGAGCCACTGCGATCCCCAAGCCGCCTGCCAAGCGTGGGGATTATGGCAAACCCCTTGGGGGAGGCCTACGTTCAGTAGTGGATGTCTTCTGGCTGATGATTGCCAGGTGTTCACCATTTTCGAAGCTCTCATGTTGCTTCCAACATGCAGGATAATTTATTAATTTTAGCTCATCATTGCTCTCTGCCTCTTGCTAACTAAGCTTACTGTATTTTATGTCAGTTAAGCCATGTGATAGTAATGATAGTAGTATTCGTTACTTGCTGAATTTGTCATAAACCTGACGGTATCGGAACTGGGCTGCAAATCACAATTATGTTCCGTGCTACTGAGTCCTACCCGAATAATTAACAACTACACCCAAGAAATCAAGTTTGTTGGTTCCACGTTATAGACTTTGCAGTTTCTTTGAATTTGATGTCAGCTAATAAGACATGCGAATTAATAATTAAATTTTATCTCTCTGCTACTTTCATAGAAGATAGTGATTAATGTTGGACTTTTGCGATCAAACCTCTTCAAACATTCATGCGATTACTTGAATAGCAGTCATAGTCTGAAAAACCAAAAACCATTTCTTGTTGGAGATGGGGAAGTGCCAACAACGAACAGATTTTACACGGACTCATTTGGTCATTTTTTTCTGGGCTACAAATCAGTATCCTGGCTATACTTTCATTCTAACGCATTTCAATATATTTTTACACAGGTTTATTACGGTCTTACCTACCATCATTTAACAAACTGAAGGGCCTTTAAAGATGTCATTAATATGCACGACACTAAATCTTTCTTTAGCTTTATTAATCAGTTACTTGAAAATACTTAATATTTTCCTGCCATCAAGTGTATAGTCTTCATTTCGCTCAACAGTGTTGTGCAGTCGTTTGGGCTGCAGTAAATCACGCGGGCCGCAGCACTTGGACGCTGTTCGTTTTGTACATAGTACAAAATAAATGGGGAAAGAAGGTTTAGTTCATACAACACATTAAAACGACCAAGCACATCTTAAAGCTGAAAGAAAAAATATTACTGAAGCAGGTCCAACAGCGACTGCAGTAGTCATAGAATGTTCCGTATTATCGATTAAGCAATTAACTGTTTCTGCGTAAGCTTATTTTTTTGGCTCTCGTTTTTGGCCTTCTGTGAGTTATATTTGTTACCGGATGCTGTTCGTTTTGTACGTATAATTGATGGGTGCGCGTGCACATGATATGTGTGACGCTTGCCGTCCGCAAGCGACAGATGGCGCTATTATAAATTTTCAGCTAAAGCGGATTTGCGCTGGATTATGTGCTATATTTTGTACCTAGTTTTAATTTAATGAACCTGGAAGGCGATTGATTGGACCATACACCTACATTACTATGACATTTAGGTACCGAATGGTGGAGAGTAAGTCTCCTATAATACAGTATTGTACCATAAAATTAATAAAAGTGTAAAATCTAACCTACATTTTTTATAAATAACTTGGGAAATATTATATTATTTTTAACAGTAAATTGAGTACTAACCCCGCTTTACTGGTAATATGAAAATAGACCACAAAATGTTGCAGTATTTTATTTTACCCAAAATCGCAAGAACGCCTAGGCCACACATAAAGAAGCATGAGCAAAAACTATCAGAGAGTCATCACCATACTCATTTACTTTCACTTGAGCGTGTTTATCACGACATAAATCTCCGGCGAAATAAATACCTTTTATAAAAGTAGCAAGGACATCAAAAAACGTGGCACCCCGCAATCAGTATTCGTCTGAGCTGGCAATAAAATTAATATGTGCATACGCCGAAGCGCTAACTCCATTTGCAGTAAAACAAACGGCCGGCCGACGCCATTTTGCATTGTTTTTTTAAGGTTCCGTAATTGAAAAGGGTGAACGTTGTAGGTTGTAATTGTAAGTTAATGTGGTTTGAAATATAGGTTTTGGAGAGATTGGCGTTTTAGAAATTATTTTCTCTGGTACAGGTAGGTATTTAAATTTTCAAAGACAAGCCGGCTAAAATTTCGAATGAATATAATATTGGAACAAACGCTTAATGTATAGAAGTGTTTCGTACCTTTATAAGTTCTTTATAGGGATCAAAGTTTGTTATGGTTTCAATGCATAGAATCACTAATTTCTTTGGTGATTTTGCTTATTTAATATTGGGTTTTCAAATACTTGCATCATTAATTTTGTGAGTTCAGTGTTCCAATGAGGTTTCTTTAGATTTCTTAATATCTGTATTTCTTTCATTTATCATGTCACTTTCTTCATTTCAATTTGTTTTAGTGAGAAATGTACTGAGGACAGTATTTTTGGATTTTCACTTTTCAGTTTCATACGGAACATGTCACTTACGAACGGGACTCACGATCGATGTTTTTATTTCTGCATTGTTTCTTTTGCCCGTCTGATTTATGCGGAGTCACGTAAATATCGCATAATGTCCCTGGGGTTGAGAGCACATCGTCTGCACCTATACATCCTATTTTGGCGACATTCTAATTCAAAGGTGTCAACTTTGAAGTATTGTCGGGCATATAATTTATGACGTCATATCATAAATTTGTTCAAAGTAGTATATCAATATCTTTAGTTTCTTATGAATCATGATTCAACTCATCTTCTTTTATGATACATTTAAGACTTTTATAGAATACTTTGTGCCTTTTTGATTGATTGAGATGGATAAAAACCTATAGGACGAATCGACCACATAAACGCTTACCATCAGGTAAGATAATGGGCAAACACCAATCGATCAAAATATAAAAAAATAATGTGTATTTGAAATTTCTTAAAAATGCAATAGCCTCTACCGCTAAATGACAAGCAGCTGCTACTAAATACCCGGATCTCACATAAAATAATTAAGATAGAAAAACCTACCTCTAATGTCATTACGGTAATAAATCAACTTGTCAATTAGTGTCAACAATAACATTTTTTAAATGCCCATAATTTATTCTCCACATAAATAGCCCATTATAACGGGCTACCGAATAGACGTATGTTAAAAACGCCTAATAATAAATTAAGTCTAATTATTTCTCACCCTAAATGTATTGCGTAATGGTTACATATTCCCCTATAAAAGTCCCCGTGTTTATCTGATAATGACGGCTATTATGTTGATGCTCATGGTATATTCACGGGTTTCTCGTCGGGGATTAAAACCGTACTCTAACTTATTCCTGTGATGTTTCTGGCTGGCCCTTTTACAGTTTTACACATGTACAATATTTTTTTACACAGAATTCCTACTGAAAATAAACTTCTCTGTGACTGCTATACTGTGATGTGTGAAAATATTTTCGATGTATATGTTTTGCATTCGTATCGGTGACTAATAAAATAAGATCTTATTAAGATACAGGAAGATGCTATTGTATTTTCTCTGGATTCATCTTCTTACAATGCACATGAGACTACGAATTGCTTTGTTACTTACATTTTTTTCTCTAAGGACATTAACATTTCAACTGTACAAGACATTGTTAATATCACTTAAAGTTCAGCCCACCTCATAAAACAAAAAGAGCATGACGATAAACTGAAGCTCATAAACGAACAGCGTTTATAGAATAATGGCTCCTGTCCTACTCGTCACTGTCGGTTAATTTCCACCATAAAAGGCGCTATCGTAGATTTCTTTATAATTTTGAACGACGTGAATTTATATAATTATACAATTATAATTAGTCGCTCAGACAGCCAGTGTTGGTGAAATTATACTTAGCTTACGCTACGAGTAACTGTATAGCGATAAAACAGCTGTCAGAATCAATTATAAAAATATTGTTTTTCATAATTGAGTTAGTTTAATTTTTTACTAGCAGTATTGTGATGATTGTTTTAATTAAATATTTTATGTTAATTACATCATACTGAAATGGTTTAATTGAGCAAGATTTTATTTACCTTGCCAGCTGTAAGGGCCAATTCAGTAAAATTAGATTTTACGGCTCTTTAAGTATGGGTTAGATTAATTGCTTGTAAAGCCAATGTGTATTCCAGCCACTTAAGTTTTAATTTTATGTATCTAACTTATCACCATAACTTTGAAGCCTACCATGAAATCTCATTTATTATTTAGCCGTTCATTGTTACTTTAACACATCCGATGCATAGTCTGTTTTTTGTTTACCGAAACGGTTGAAACAAGTTTAATACTCACGAAAATGTCACAACCATTTATCTTGCTAGCAACAAGTGTGGCCCAAATACGTCACAAACATCTTGCAACGTAAGCTGAGTATATTTCTGACTTTCCCCTCATAATTGTCTTGAACCTTGATACCGAAATGTGGGCTTGCATTGTTAGCTTCTAAGCTGTATTAATTAACGCCATCTTGTTTTCTAACTAATAGCTTAATTTCCCCTTTTTGTGGAACAGTTGAAATTTTTAATCATATATTAAAGTGTTTATTATAGAAGCTTTACGTTAATTGGATAATTTACTTGTCTTATTGAAACGTAGTTAATGTTGTGGTGATTTCTTAAGCAGCTTGAATAATGCTGGAAGGGTTTGTCGAAGACTTTGATTAATTGCGCTAACTTTAAAGGCTTTCTCGGTAGTTGAATATTGTTAAATTGTACGTGAAACTTTGATAAGATTTTAATGTCTTTATTACGTACTGTATGTTTGAGCATGTGGGCGCGTTATACATTGTGCGTATACAAGCTTTTAATGGCATAATCGATTCAATTTCACGGGCGAATGAGTTTCTGTTAGGGCAATGTCACGATTGTGCATTTGTAGCGGTCTGAACATTGTCCTCCTTGTATATACGAGGTGAACAAAATCAGAAGTTAATGATTACAAGCTAGGCTGGAAATAATTATTGTTGCTGAATTTTTAAAATACTATCAGTACTACAGTCTGTCTGGGGTGGTTAAAATAAAATGTTGAGTTTACTGTACATGGAGCGACAACTACTCGCAACATGGCAAAAAGTAAAAGCGCCATCTTTCAGAGTGAAGCTACAACAACAAACCCTGAATCGCACTATGAAAGTTTACAACGATTCTAACACATATTCGAATATCCGACATCAACTGTCGGGCTTCGGCCCACCAGGCTAACTACCTTGTCTGGTCGGAGGATCCTCCCTTTTCAATGGAGGAACACCATACCTCGTTCTTCCATATACATATACCACGACGAAAAAAAGGGGATTTTGGTAGATATTTTTAAATCATTGCGCAAAGGATAAGCTATAACATTATTGAATATTTCCATTTCTGTCACTTGTGGATAGTACTGGTTATATTCTTGCTCCTTAATGGTAATATTTCACAGAGATGGTCTTATTTTATTCGCAGTTACCACAAGATACATCACTAACAATAAAGCTATGGCACAACCATTTCTCGTGACTAGATAAAGGTAAAATTTACGACTATATTCTTGAATAATTTAATAACTCGTTTTTATTACACATAATAACAGTAATAATTATGTTTTATTATACTAGTCTGTGTTATTGCTAGTTTACCAGTTTATTTATTAAAGTCGTTTATATTTTCATATATTTCAATAAATATTTTAATTGACTTTTTTCAGATATTGTTTTAAATTACACGGACGGTTTCGAGAGATTTAAGCTTTTTTGTTAAGTGAAAATTGAGTTGGTGCATGCGCATTCTCTTTAACAAAGTAAGACTTTAAGATAAGAGATGTTAAGATTCGTAATGACAGTCTTAAAAAGTTTGTCGTTACGAATACTGTTATCGATAATCAGTCGGCCCTCTACAGCCCTTACTGGCTATTGGTATTCAAGAAACACCATAAACAGGTAAACTAAAAACAAACGCAGTTTCAAAGTAGTCGTATACCTAGAATTATATGAAATTATACACGATGAGACCTATCAATTTGTAGTCGCTGCATTAATGAAAGAACTTGGCGAAGTAGGGTAAATTACTGCGTTTTGTTGCATTAAAAATTCATCACTTAATGAAGACATTATGCTTTATTACGGGCGAATGGACGAGTTGTGGACGGTAAGGGGGCGATTCGCACACATTATACCTACGCAAAAAAAAAATGTGCAAATCTTGCACTTTAAGTAAATATTAACTTGGGAATAATGGATTTGCGCCACTTTTACTCACAGGTATTTACATTAATTAGTACTTATTAGTTACATATTTTTTATTTAACTATAAACTTTCAAAGCTAATTATTGATTTTAATATAAATATTCATGATAGTATTTGAAACTTGATATTTATTAAATATTTATGTAGCTTAGCAACCTAATAACTTTTTTGCATGAATGTCCCTGTTCTGCTTGACTGCTTCATTGGTTTAGTGGTGAGCGTGAGGTGCTGGCTTCGACTCCCGCGTCGAGTGTTATTGGGATTTTTTGTATTGAAATTCTCAGTAGCAGCACGGAGTCTGGTAGCGTGTCCGGTAGATGGCAACAGGGTCGAATACGAATTTTGTGTGCGAATTGTACTCTAAGCTGGTGCATAAACACGTATTGAAATATTAAGTAAATTGAGCAATGCAATTAAGTTGCATTTTATCGCAAAAGTTGAACTGTTAACCATATTTGGAGGATGTTCTACGTATGTTGATGTAGCTGGAATATAGCTGAACGAATTTCAAGACAAATCTTGCGTATTATAGGCGAATTACGACAGGCAGAGCAGTCAATGAATTTTTATATTTTTTCTTCTGCTAACTGTCCTAACCGCGACTATTGAGCTTAAGGTCCAGGGTTCGATTCCCAGGTCCGGTAAAATGTTATAAGGTTTCTCTGTATGCAAATTCTCGACACCAGACCGGTAGATTGTAATTGTATACAACTTACAAACAGAACATCTCTGCCTTACTCTTTGTGGAATACTGGCGTGATAATATGTTTCATCAATTAATCAACCTTCGTTAAGCGGAACCAATTAGAACCTTTTGTACTTTTACAATGACTTCTAATCGTATGAGAAAAAACCGTACCATCAGTGAAGTATGGAGTTTCTTGCCGGTCTCTTCTCCATAGGACCAACCCACTTTGGAACCCTGCACCCCCTTGATTCATAAGGTTATTGAAAGTACTTGATAAGGCCCATTTGAAATAAAAAACTTTGACTTTGAAGTACAGTAGTATAACCCGTATTTTGCTCATTAACAGTAGATATTTTAATAAGAAAACTGACGCCTTTTTCAAGACCTTTGAGCAATTTTAATTACCCCAAGACTATAAAAGCTATGGCACGATTGACATTTGACGTGCCAATAAAGTTTCATAATTATTAAAACGCAATTCTGAGTCGACAAATACGGTACTTGATGGCCTATCAAATATTGCATTTGCATATTAGGAATAGACACTTAATAATTACGATAGTTTATGAGCATGCGAAATGTTAGCATGTTGTTGGATGACCGTTTAAGGAATATGATTAGTATTTAGATATATATCTAAATACCAGCGCTTGACGCGGTCATTCCTTGGATGGGTGACCATTTTTCACATATCGAGACCCCTCCGTGCTTCAGAAAGCACGTTAAGCAGTTGATCCCGGGTGTCATACGAAGACCTATGACAGTCGTTACGGGTGTCAGTAGGCCAAAAAGTCTGACAACCAGTCTAACCTTAGAGTATCAGTGTCTCCCCGTAATTAGGTGGTGGAGGTCAGAAGGCAGTCGCTCCGTGTAAAATACTGATATTCAGCCGCAACCGGTTAGATTGGAAGCTGACCCCAATGTAGTTGGGAAAAGGCTAGACGGATGATATACATAGTATGGCTCTTTTATGTTGTAAAATCATGTAAGACATAGTTTAATAGCTACGGAAGAATGTATTACTTTGATGAGACTTTCAGACTGTGTCAGCAGATGAATCTTTTTAAAATACACCAGTCTACATATTTGGAGCCAAGTTATCAGCTTATTTGTAGAAGGTTGTGCCTATCCTCATCAGAATCAAGATGTTTTTTTATATACTCCGAATTATATAACATAAAAACTTCACGCCTATATTCCCCACAGAGTTAGCCAGAGTTGTACTATTGTACACCCACATTTTGTCGATGCCGTTATTGAGTCCCATGTATCCCAGTCTATGCCATGTACTGGGCACAGTACCTAACTCGGCTGCTACTGAGAATTTCCAAAAAAAAATCACAATAAATCTTTGCTAGACCCGGGAATCGAACACAAGACCTCACACTCGCTTGCAATCACAAGATCACTGAGGTAGAAAAAAATACCAAAATTAAAAATTCTCACATTCAAAAATAACCATTGGTCATTATGACATGCCATCACCGTGATACGTGACCGTTGTGACAAGATGACATACAACACAATGAGGCTGTCGATGTAAAGTGTCACGACGATTTGACGAGCTATTTGTGTGATTCGTTTGTGTGGCAGTAACTTCTTTTCTACTGCAGTAAAGTTTCTCTAAAGGCTCGTGTTGTAGACTATAAGACAATATGTGTAGGTATACAATTAAGGTGTATATGTAATAAGATACGAAAGAGATTATAATGTATGAACTTTATTTTGTCCATCTACTCTTAATTATCAGTAATAATTTGAAGGTCGGATTAATTTGTTCAATAGCACTGGCAACTCACTTTAGAGACCATATAATTACTTATTTTATGTCCTGAAGAAGAAGAAAATTCCTACATAGAATCACGACTGTATTCCGCAAAGAGTTAGGCAGGGATGTTACCATTATTCTATATCGAATTTTGTTAATGGCGTTAAGTCTCAAGGAATAGAGGACGAGTCGTTACCCATCTGCCATGCACAGTTCCAAACGCCAACCTGCTAATGAGAATTATAGAAAATCCCAATAATATTATGCCGGACCTGGGTATCGAACTTAAAACTTCATGCAACCACAAGACCAATGAGAATGTGATGGCAAACGCTTACATTTTCACTCTGACAACAGAAGTAACAAAGCAGCATCTAGATAAAAACATAAAAAGGATGAGAACGAAGGAGTTCAAATACCTAAGTATTCTGCTCTCCTCTTATTACAAGACTAGCGTGATATAGCCAGCCAGCTAATTAACGAATATAACACGTCCCCACTACATGTAATAAACGTAAAACAGTAGTTCGTGCGCCAATAAACTCGGTGCCCTTAATTTTACGCCGTAAACTAATAATTATAACTAGCGATATATTACTCGCGTATTAAATGCCATTAAATATATTTAGGGCTGGCTAACACGTCAAGGTATTATAAGTTATCGTTATGATATACTACTAACTACTTTTCCTTAGGACTCAACTGCTAAAGTTTTGCGAAATGAAATGGGCTAATGTTATGTCAATACTTATTATCGAACCTTTTCAAAATCTTTCTGATTTTAATTTTTATCTCGTTCTATAGAATACTCTTAGGAAAATTGAGAGTAGCGTGATTCTGCTGCCAAATAATTTTATTGAAAGCAACACACCTTCATGAAATAAGTGAAGAGTACTGGAAACTAAAAGAATCCGACGAGGAACACATTTTAGCATCTTCTGTTCTCAAATTGGTCACATATATCACATAGAAATGCCGTGGTGGAAGGAATAGCCAGGTCACAAATGGTGGCATGAATGACCAAAGTGTGTCAGTTGGTGTAAAGTTTCGTCGGAAGGGCACGTTATTGTAACTGACAACCCTACCATGTAGTATATTAAAGTCTATAGTGAACCTTTTGCTGACGGCGTTTTTTATTATACCGTACTTAACGCTTCAGTTAATTACTCTCAATTTATTGTGCATTAATTACTGAGACTTTTGAGGGTTGAGTTTTGTTAACAATCTGTAAATTAAGAAAATATATACTTCTGCGTCTGAAGGATATCGTTAGGAATCATTACGTCTGGATGAATAATGGTTGATAACAATCTTACGGTACTGCTTACGGTTTAGTGGTCAGAAACGCTTTTCAATTCCTGGGTAGGGCAAAACCTTATCACGTTTTTCCATACAATATTCTTAGAAGGAGCCCGGGGTTTCTAATTACAATCCTTCCTACTAATATTATAAATGTGAAAGTTTATGAGGATGGATGGAATTTTGTTACTCTTTCACGCCAGAACGGCTGAACGGATCTGGATGAAATTTGGCACAGAGATAGATTATAGTCTGAACTAGCACATAAGTTAATTTTTATCCCGGAAAAATGAACGGGTTCGTAAACCACACGGGCGAAGCCACGGGCGGAAGCTAGTTGCTTCATATAATAAGCTTCGTCCTTGTGCCATAGGACTTAATAAGAGCATTAGTAATATTTTTGTGTACATCAGTACACATATGCCTAACTCCTCGGGCATTTGAGGCATTATGCTGATATTATGTGCCCTAGGTTTAACTAAGTTTCAGAGGGATACAACGAGAATATAACCAGGTGTCACAGAAATCAGGCATAACATCATCGCTAATTATTATCAAAAATATTATTATCGCTTAAAATCACACTCTACCTTTATCGGGAAACAAGCCATGTACATAATATTAACGACTTCAATTAATGTGTCCACTATAATTTAATGATCCCAGTAGACCACTCACGGGTTTAAATAATTATAATTATTAATTATTCTTTTAAACTGACAATGATATTGGCTGTGATAATGTTTCCAGTGATAAATGTTGGGGACCTCTGACAACTGCATTTTATTGGATATCATAAAGATATATTTCTAGAAATCCTTGTAATGACAAATATTTAAGTTGTAATAGAAGTGTAAATTAGAATAACTAATGGTTGTAATAAAATGTACTTAAATTATTGAATACTGGTTTGGTGACTTTACAGAGGCTGAACTGTGAACTGCTTTAAATAACGAGCGTATACAATCTACTATCCTACTTCCTACTAATATTATAAATGTGAAAGTTTGTGAGGATGAATGGACGGATATTTGTTAGTCAATCACGCCAGAACGACTAAAACGGATCTAGATGAAATTTGGCAGAAAGATAGATTATAGTCTGGAATAGCACATATGCTACTTTTTATCCCGAAAAAATGTACGAGTTCGTAACCCACGCGGGCAAAGCCGCGGGCGGAAGCTAGTCTTCATATATTTTTGGTTTGTTTGTTTCGTGGAGGTCAAGAAAAACTAGCTAACTCGCTTCTAACTTAGGGTAAAAATCATGTTTAGGACTAAAAACGACTTAATACCGTAATCCGGCAGACTAATTACGTAAAAATAGCGACAACAACGCGACAGCCACGCGACATCAGCCTCACTGTTGGCCAATACATATATGACACAAAATTGACGTTTGACAGTAGCTATCGTTTGATCTACGCCTGTCGCAAACTGATTGCTACATCGGTAATTGGGCTGCGGATATGCTATTTAGGTTCATTTTCCTAAATCGATGTGGAGGCATTAACTTTCTACGTTACATTAATCCCAAAATGAAATGAGTTTATAACCAATGAAGATTAATGTCCTCGCGGCCTTTCTACATCATTTATCGATTTCAAAGCAGTAAATCATAAGTAATTGCAGGCTACAAGACCTATGAGAAGCAATCTTATGACCTATTAACAGCATCTACACTATAATTACGGCGTATGTTACCGGATGAGAAAAGGCCATCCTTTTAGATTAGTGTCAAAATAGTTGACTTGGGTAAACTGGAATATCCTATTTTTTATTCGTCTTCAAAAGGTTTTTCTTCTATCGTGGATAGATACATCAAGACCAGACATCACAATATAGACTCCGTGCGGCAATGGATACCCTGACTCGTATTGCAGAAAGTCAAACGCATAGCCACTGCACCAATCGTATCATCCTACTACTATAAGTGGGATGATGATAGTGCACGAAAAGAGCCTCCACGAATGACGAATCATAATATCATCTGGCGCACCCTGGGCAGTCAGCCTCGACCACCAGGTGACTGACTAATCTTTCCATTACGGCATGAGCGACTTCTATGTGATAGCTCCTGCCGACTCGATGGAAGAAGAAGACTACTGTAAGTTGACTCGGCAATAGTATCGATTGTCTATGTAGTCCATTAATGACAGCATCAAGAATCCGCCTGCCAATCATACAATGCATGGTAATTATGGCTAGAATCGGAGTCGAAAAAGAGAAGGTCGATATGGACGGATGAACACTATAATTTTATTCAATAAACATCATTAAGAACAATCACAGCGTATATTCAAATTGCCAAGCATACGTTTATTAATAACATCTATTAATTAAGCGGTAATAAATGCCGTCACAAACATAAAAAACGTTGAATTATTACCGCCAATAAATATAGACGTTAATTAATACATGAACGAGTAATTATTTTAACATAAACCCATCTAAAACATAGATGTACAATCGTAAAAACGAATCGATTAAAAAATACAATTTCTAAAATTGAACATCACTATATTTCAAATTCACGATGCATCGAAGACAAAAAAAGAATCATAAAATTCGAAAATGGAACGCCATAACATAATTCACAGCGATCTATTCACGAAGAATCGTTACTTCGAATCGATTCATCGGATGTTTACAATCTATCGGTATTATTGCTATCGATGATCGGTATGGGCATTATTCTCGAGATTTATGGAGGCTATTTGAGTACAAATGTGATGTAATTGGTGGAGGCGCGTTGAATAATTACCTGATCGTGTGCGTCTTATTACATTTAGTGGTAGAGGTAATTAACTGTTAAATCGACTTTTGGATACGGGAATCGAGTACTTTGGCGATTTAATGAAAATGTATTTCTAATGCTAGATACTCGTTTTTATGTAACTTTCGTATTTTTTAATGTGGTAATTTCTGAAATGTTTACTACCACATTTATTTCTATGTGTGTGGACGGATTAGAAGTTTTTTAGGGAAATCAAGGTGATGATGCAGTACTGGGTCGATAACCATAATTATCCTGTCAAACCTGCCTATACACAATATAAAACCTTAGCAACATTTAAGGTCAGCGGATTTTCCACTAACGAAATAATGAAATCATTGATTGATCATACTAAATTTGATGATCATGGAAATATCCGTCTATCCAAATAAATATACTAAATATGTACATATAAAACATTTCATTGATGATCATAAAAACTTAAATTAATTGACTTGTATTCAAGAACAAACAAATTAATGATTATAAAAAATATTCAGATTCATAAATGGTTAATGATAGGTGTTTCAGTGGATTATATGAATAATAATACTGGACATCAATAATCAAACTTGGTTTTATTACGTTCTAAAGTATTACATGAATTACATCTAATGTGGTGAGGACGCCATCTTGGCTGCCCGCTTTCTTATTAACTAGTGACGTTACATCACACTAGTGACGTTACTTACTCATAACATCCTCCTTATTTAGAAAAAGTTAAATTATTATAATTTTACAGCTTGAGACAGTTTACAACAATTGACTAAACTCTCAACAATAACTTTTAACAACAAAAACTGTTTAAGTAACTTAAAATAACACAGTTTGTTGAACCAAGTCTCTTTCTATATATATTCTAGACTTTAACTAAATCAATCCATCCTTCACAGTCATTACTAAAATCTTTGCTCAGTTAACAAAATAACAACTCTTATAAATCTAACCGTCTTGGTGGTCTTATGACTCTTCCACACCTAGTGCGCATTTCAACTGGAGATGTACGCTCTTCAATAGACGGTGCCACTGTATGAGAATTAGGAGATGTCTTGATATTTGGACTTTTTCGTAGCATATCTTGAGATATCGTTTGAGGTGATTGCGGAGGCTTCAAAATATGCTGTCTGTTTCTCCTTCCTATAAATCCATCTGAACCTTCAACAGTATAAGACCTAGGCTGATCACATTTGGACCTTACTGTGCCTGTAATCCATGGAGAATCTGGCATTTTCTTAAAATAGACTTCATCTCCTTCTTGTAGTTCTGGTAATGTTTTAGTCTTTCGGTCATAGTAATCCTTCATTTTATTTTTATTTTCTTCCTTAGTTTTTACATATTTTTGAAAATTGACTGTTCTTGGTATTAAGTTTTTTGTGATTGTTGGTAATTGTGTTCTAAGTGAACGTGACATTAATAATTGTGCCGGAGATGGTAGATTTCCTCTGGGTGTATTCCTGAATTGAAGCAAAGCCAGATATGGATCTGTTCCTGATTCCTCTGACTTGGTAAGAAAACGTTTACATATCTTTACTGCCGACTCTACCAACCCATTTGACCTTGGTATGTAGGGACTTGACGTATTATGATGTATTCCCCATTCCCAAATAAAATTCTTAAACTCTGCCGAATTAAACGGTGGCCCATTGTCAGAGAATAACTCAACTGGAATACCATGTCTGCTAAAGATACTTTTAAGACAAACAATTACTGTTTTGGCGTTAGTACTTGCCACTGTCATTAATTCAATATAATTTGAGTAATAATCTTGTACTACTATATATTTTATAGATTTATAATCCATAAAATCAACACCAACTTTTTCCCACGGAAATAATGTAACATCATGTGGAAGAAGTGGTTCTGGAGCATTTGAGCTTCTATGTGACAAGCAAATATGACACGTTTGAACAATGTTTTTTATATCAGTTGACATAAATGGCCAAAACACATGTCCTCTAGCAAACGCTTTTGACCTCTCAATTCCCAGATGACCACTGTGTATTATTTTCAAAATATCTGGCCTTAATTTTTTAGGTATGACTATACTGTTACTTCTGAATAGTAAATCATTTTCTGTATGTAAATCAAATCTATACTGCCAATACTCATGCACATCTTTGTGAATTTGAGTTTTACTTGACGGCCATCCCTCTATACAGTATTTTTTCAAAATCTGTAGACCTTCATCTTCATTAGTACCTCTGATTAACCACTGCAGACGTTCTGATGAGACTGGTAATGACTTAATCAGTAAATTTACGTGAACAATGATATCATCATCTAATTCATCTGAACTTGATTCAGAGAGTGCTGCTCTTGACAAGGCATCAGCAATGTACATGTGACTACCTTTCTTGTAAACTACATTTAGACTATAGGGTTGTATTTTCAACATCATTCTTTGGAGACGTGTTGGAACCTCGACCAAAGACTTTTTAAACAATGTTATTAAAGGAGCATGGTCTGTCTCTACAGTTACAGTTTGTCCATATATGAATTGATGAAACTTAATGCAGGCAAAAACTATTGAATAGAGTTCTTTCTCTATCTGAGCCATTTTCTGTTGTGTATCTGTTAAAGTTTTTGAAGCATAATATACTGGATGTTGATTTTGTAACAACACTGCTCCGACAGCACTCTTACTAGCATCACTTTGTAGGACAATGGGATCATGAACATTAAAATGTGACAACACTGGAACTTGACATATTAATTGCTTCAGACGACAAAATGTTGTTTCATGATTGGCAGTCCACTGCCAATCAGTAGATTTTTTTAATAATTGGCGTAGAATTTCTGTCTCGCCTGCCATATTTTTAATAAAAGGACTTAAATAATTAAGTATGCCTAGAAATCTTTGTAAATCCTTTAGACAGATAGGAGAGGGCATCTCTTTGATCGCTCTGACTTTGTCCGGATCAACTGTGATTCCGTCCGCTGAAAAAATATGACCCAGATATTTAATACTCTCCTTGGTGAATGAACATTTTTCTTTATTAAACTTGACATTATATTCCTTTGCTCTTTTAAATACGATATTAAGACGCTCATTATGCTCTTGTAATGTTTGACCGCTTACTAAAATATCATCACTGTATACTGCCACGCCTGGTATGTCACCAAACATTTCAGTCATAATTCTGTGAAAATACTCAGGAGCACAGCTGACTCCATATGGAAGACGTTTAAAGCGGTATGGGCCAAAAGGTGTATTAAAAGTGGTGAGGTAAGAACTCTTCTCACTCAATTTACACATCCAAAATCCACTACTTACATCTAAGGTGGAGAAAATTCTTGCACCAGCCACCTTGGCACGGACCATGTCTACTGATGGAATAGGATAATGAGTCCTCTTAATTGCCTGATTTAAATTACGGGGGTCTAGACATACCCTTAATTGACCATTTTTCTTTTCTATTAAGATTAAAGAACTCACCCATACAGTAGGCTCTGTGACCTTGGTAATGACATCCATTTTTTCCATCTTCTCAAGTTCTTGTTGAAGTCTATGATGTAATGCAAATGGTACCTTCCTCGGAGCATCAACTTTTGGCTGGACCTCAGGATTTGTACTTATGTGACACTCACCAGGAAGACAACCAAGACCGGTAAAAACAGAATTATTACATTCAACAAGTTTATTTAAATTTATATTTTGTGACTTACTTGACTGTAATGGAAATGACTGTGATTGACTTTTTGTGACTTCAGGACATATTATTTGACTTGAATTTGATTCATTTTGACTTATTTCAGTAAACAATTGACTAATATTACTTTCTGATGTTTGCATGCTTGTAGTCTCTACACAGAAAATTCTTTTAATTAGTCCAATTTCTGAGCAAGTAAGTTTACCTAATACAGTTGGAGAATTCACATTCGCAATAATAAAATTAATTTGTTTTGTCATATAGAGGTCATTGAATTGAAATTTACACTCCAAGTTTTGTTGACCTAGTACCTCTAGACTATTACCAGTATATGACTTAATTTTTACATCAGTTTTAGACAATAAATTTTTTGTATTAAGTGAATCATAAACTCCTTTTGACATAATATTGACATCACTGCCAGTATCAATAATACAATTTATTTGTGAATTATTTATATATAAATTAATTGTCCATTCACTTGACAATGACTTGGATGACTGAATATGACCTATAAACAATTCATCTTGTTCTGACTGTACCTGTTGCATATTACTATCTGACTGTACATATCTTATTGACTTGGACTGAAATGACCGACAACAGACTGCAAAATGACCAACTTTTTCACATTTTTTGCACTTTACACCTAATGCTGGACACTTATAACGATGCACCTGACCACACCTTGTACAAACTTCCTGTCTTGACTGCTGACTATATTGACTGACGTTCCTTGAGTTAGACTTTGATCTTGAGCGTGACTGACTCATATTATACAAGACTGAACTTTGTTCTGCTGTCAATTCATCCGTTTGATGTCTGGAAGCAAGCATGGCTTTTGCCATCTCTAAGGCCTTATCAAGATCCAGCTTATCTTCAAGCAATAATTTTTCTCTGATATAGTTGTATTTTTGATGCATGTTACATATAAACATTATTTTGATTAGGCGTTCTTGCAGCTGTCCTAGCTCACAGTTTTGTGACCTTAATTTTAATGTGCAAGCAAAATCGTCTAAGGTTTCATTTTCACCTTGTTTGTATGTGAAAAAATTATGACATTCATAAGTGATGTTAGCCTTTGGGGCAAAGTGATTTTGAAATATCTTTATAAGCTCGTCGTATGTAATATTATCCTCGTCTTTTCCAAATGTATTGAATACATCCACGCCCCTTTCACCAATGACATGTAGAAATAAAGCTACTTTTCTGCCATCACTCTCTTCATCCAAGCCAGACGCACGTAAATAAAATTTAAATGACTGCACCCATTTTTTCCATTGTTGAGCCAAGTTACCATTCATCACCATGGGCTGCGGACTGGACATTCCAGAAAGTTTCTTGGGTTTTTCCTTTTCATCAGACATGACGCCGACTTTTCACAATGACTCAAGGTGCACTGACTATACGACACATAGATTACGATCCCACTTCTGACACCATGTTTCAGTGGATTATATGAATAATAATACTGGACATCAATAATCAAACTTGGTTTTATTACGTTCTAAAGTATTACATGAATTACATCTAATGTGGTGAGGACGCCATCTTGGCTGCCCGCTTTCTTATTAACTAGTGACGTTACATCACACCAGTGACGTTACTTACTCATAACAATAGGTATGTTTTATTTCCTTTTTATATTTAAAATGCAACGTCACGTCATAGGTACATGTACAGTTATTATTATATAAAAATAAAGATAATTTTTATATTATAATTAACATAGGTAAGTTATTTCGCATTTTAATAAAAACTCTTCAAGATTCATTGGAATCTTCATTAACGGTATCACCGTTGCCTTTCTATCTTCATCAATTTAAGCGTTTCTCTATCGAATGGAGCATTTATAGATTTTAAACAAGGATTTTTTCTCAGGATTTTACTTCACACAATTTATAATGGAGATCTTTCTTTAGATTTGATAATCAGATGCAATAGTCATCGCCATGTTTTTCATTCACATAAAAGCATCATGCATCAACACAACAGGATGACATTGCTATACTTATTAAAGTTCAAACTCCAAACCCGACTTTCCACCCTAACCGCAAGCCATCATCTCAGAAATTATATGTGCTCTGTTAATGCCTCCGAAGGTACAATCAACGTTCATTATAATCGTGATTAGTATGGGCAAAGCACCGAACCCTAGCATTATGGGTGGTTAGTGCACATTATGTGCCAGAATGGAGCCTGTTGTTCAGTTTTGATTGGTACAGGGTGAGCAGAGGTCTAAGCCATACAAGGATCTTGGCGTAGAAAACATATTTCAAAGTAAAGACTGATGCTCAAGTCAATATAATTTTGGGGGAAACTTTCTTCTTGTCGAATTTGATGGAATCACGTTTACGTATTGAATTTGAAGGCTTATTCATTTTGATAGTCAATCTAAGATAAAATTATACATATATAATATTATCTAAGTTTCATAAAAAATAAAACATAACTAAATTTGTTAATTTTGGATTAGCTAGTAATGATATATAAAATATAACTAATGATATATTTAAATTATTACGTAGCCTTAAAGAATAAACAGAATTCTTTACATTGAAAAGTCACACGCGAAACCTAGTACACTACAATCACAAAGCCGACACACACGTTTCGTAAGAAGTTGCTAAATAATAAGTGAATATGTTCGAGTGAGCTTTGATTACAGACTAGACTCAGACCAAATAACATAGTGTGTAGTAACAAATGGTTTTAAAGCTTTAGTAATATTAGCAGGTACACTTGAATTATAGAAATACTAAATACTGCCGGCGGCTCTAACCGTAAGTATTGAATTAAAATTTATGATGCATCAACATCCTTTGTAAAGTATGGGCCAGAACAAAAACTGTTTAAAAGCAGGCTTAATGTGGATACTAAAACTGGTCATAAGTTTTATTTTATGTTTTGTACGACCAGACGTCATAGCCTGGTTGAACGTTTGTCTTCCATCTTCTCCATGAAAGGACTGAGCTTTGAAATTTAGTTTTTTTTTATTGCTGAACCAAATAGACCAAAGGGAACGTCATAAGCATGATATAGATTTTAACTGCTAAACGTGAGCTCTTAAACTTGTACAACATAAATTAGGCCGATAAAACTTTTGCTGCTCAGTAATAACTTAATGTACTGTTGATAACTATCTACTTGATAAATTGACTAGTAAAAAACCTATAGAAAATAAAGTACTTATTTTTATCTTATTTTTATCAAAGTGGAAATGTTGCACAGCTGAATTTAAGCATTAAGTTTTTAATGCCACTGATACATCTAATGGTGGTACCCCCTGGAAAGATGTAACCCTTCAAGAGAAGGAAGAATACTGTAGAATTATCGACAAATCCATTCTTGCACACTCAATAAACTCAGTAAGACCCGCTGCAAATATTTATTCGAACGCTCCTATTGTTTTGACAAAACAAATGCAAAGCGACTCCGTTGGAATAGAACAATTTAATGGTCTATCGAATTTAAGTCCATTCTAAATATTTGATGAAGTTTTTTGTTGGAAAGCAAAATATTTATTTTTTCTTGTTCGATCTTAATGGAGTGTAAATTGCATTCGTATATTTACCATACATTTTAATAATTGCTTTGTTTTTGTGTTCGTTGACTTTTTCATTCGTAGGGTGAGATCACCTGTGATTTGCATTGTTTTTTTATTTGTTTGGTTGAGTCTAATATTTAATCATTTCTTGATTTTATATAATTGATTGAATATTACCCCTTTAAGCACACATTGGTGATTCTCAATAGAATATTGGTAATCATTATTGATTTCTAAGCGTCTGCTTCGGTAAGTTACGGACATAGAGAAGTAATTGGTTTAACTATATTTATTTTAGCAGATTTTTCTATTTATAGAATCAAAACTAAGTTTGTCCCGTGGTAAGACTTTAATTTAGGTCAAAAAGTGTATAATTATAAACACTTGTCACACAAATTCTCCAGTTAACGCTGGAAATCGTAAGGAGAAAAAGTCTAACATAATAAAATCAATTCAAATCCGCAATAATTTACTTTTTATGTGTCAGAAACAAATTAAGATTATTAATTAAAAGTTAATAGCTACTTATAACATTAAATAATTATTCAAAGTTGAAGTAATGGTTCTCTCACCCTAAATTAAGAGAAAGCCACAAAATATTTTTGGCAGAAAGTATTCATTTAATTTGTTGCGATAGAAATCACAGTATATAAGATGAAGTCATTATGTTTATTATGTTGCTAATAAAATATTTTAGCTTTAGTTTTCTTAGGCTTTTAGATAAGAAGAATATAGAATTTCTGATAAAATAGAATGATAGTTTATTTATGCTAAACAAGTAGATATGAATCGCGATAAAGGACACATCCTGTAGAAAGCTATTAGTAAAATACTTTTTTATAATGGTCTATTAATAAATGGTTTGCAATTTAGACTGTATATAGAGGAGTAGAATCCCAAGGAGGTCCTAGTTACATAGCTACGTTACGGATGTCAGCAGACCAAAAAGTCCGAAAACCCGCCTAATCTAGGCTATCATTTCTCACAGTAATTGAGTGGTGGAGGCAAAATAGCAGTCACTCTGTTTAAAAGTACTGGGATACAGGCGCATCTGATTATAAATCCAACCCATAAGTTAAGCACAGGCAATCTTAGTTTAAAACTTCTACAATTTCTTATGAAAGGAGATTATTTCCATCCTAGTGATTTTACATACAATTCTATATTTTCGGAATAAAACTACAGTTAGAATGCACACTTCATTATTCTTCATAGTTTCACCTTATTTGCTTCATAAACATTAAAGTATCCTTCACTTTACAAAATTTCATACCTTTTATTAGATTATTAAACTCCACAAAGTTAAAAAAATAAAAACAACAAACCCTCCCTTTGATATTTATTTTATTCGAACGCAGATTTTATGCAAAAAATCATGACTCACTGAAAAACATACTGAATAATTCGTTTCATAATTCAGCTGAAACTCTTCAAAGGGATGTCGAATGAAACAAACAAGCGGAATCGTCTATCGTGGTACTTTCGTTTTTTTGTTTTAATAATTGTGTATTTTTCACGAAGCTACAGTTTGATCTTCTTTTTTTTCTTTTTAATTGGAGTGTTTGTTTGACGAGGAATGTTTGTATAAAAACTGCAAGTGGTAAGTACAATGTCGAGTGGCTGGATTAAAACGAAAGTGCACCACATATTGTTGCATGAACGAGTCCTCATCTGCAATAGATGGATGGAAAATATGTCCATCGTCAACCTGTGTAATCAGTATGAAAATACTAGGTACTGACTATATTTACTATTATCGAAAACATTTCATTGCTACATTACCTATATCTAAATTTGGTTCCTATCATTGAATATGTTTCATAAACACGTATATAAAACAATATGCACGAACTTTTCAACGGAAGCAAATCCAGTGGAGTAAGAAAATCCTATTAATGTTCTAGAAGTCGCGACAGGAAAGTATAATTCTAGCTTTGAAATATAGTTTCCGCTTAAATCAAATGCTATTTATCAAAAATGAAATTGATTTTCTGTTCAAAATATCTGCGCAATAATCTAAAAGAATAATCTTGTATCATAAATATCTATAAATCCTTGTCTTCATCTCCAGATGAAACACCTTCCACCCACAATTACCACACAGATAGAAACATTGTAAATTACCATCGAAATCACTTCAACGTCATCCATTTCCTTGATTATTTCATCAAATAGTTTTAGTTCCATGAATTTATTGCTACAGATGAACGGTTCTGATGATTTGTAAATAAGCGAGAATAAACTATTACCCTGCTTTACATTTATAGTCTACATTACAGTGTTTCTTTGATGTCACTTTTTTCTTTGCAATAAATTTTTCAACGTAACATAAAGAGAGCTCCACGCCTTATTAGACATGAAAATCGTTTTGTGACACACGGACGGTAAGGTTTGGGGCACCCAACAAATTAAAACAAAGTATAAAAAAATCAAAATCACGTGCTTGTACTTCCTTTGTTTAAGTCAAGTGACACAAACAAACTAAGTTTTAAAGTATTCTAGAAAAGATAAATGTTGGATTGTTGAACAGACTACAACTGTCATAATAATTCTAGTGCAGTAAAAAGAAAAATAGAAATACAATGTAAAACAATACACTTCCAAGAAGTTAGACCATAAATTCAAGTCCAGTTAGACAAAACATTTCGCTTAATAAAACACACAAAACATAAACTTCACGCAGACAACAATTTGTCATGAAATTCACGATGCGTTTGAAGTTTGTTCACTCACCAATGCGTCCGTGCGTCTCTTCGCCTTCACACGTCGCCTCTTCAAGTATAAATCTGCCTTTACAACTGCATAAATTTGTCGATGGAGAGATTTTCGTATCCGGTCCGACTTTATTCGCCTCGCATCCTGTTTGCTGTGTAACAACAATTTTCTAGGAAACTTTGGTATCGATAAATAAAACTGAACTCTATTTCGCTCGTAAAAAGTCAATACTATCAATTGAAGTTCCACGATTCGAATGATCGATATTGGAGTTGCTTTCAAATGTATCGGGCGCCTTTGAGGATTGATGTTCTGTGTTTGATGGCTCGAATTTGAGTATCTTTCCGAAATGAGTTTTGTATGGTTAGATGATCAGAATTGGTTTTTATTGAGTATAAATGAGATCGTTTTAAGAATGTTTAGCATTTAAGTAGTTTTATGACAGTCTTTAACACATACCTTTCGTAATCTTCATAGATTTTTACCGGGGACGTCTTGGAGCACATTGTCCTTATTTATATGGTTAGCGGATTTATTGGCAAATGCAGAAAGATGCAATGAGCTCACTACTTTTCTTTCAGTCGTAACAAAGTTAATAAATAATATCGTTTGTAAAAATATGCTTATTTAGTAAGAAACATACTTGATAACGAAGTATCGGCAGAATTAATCATACTAATAACTCAATGCACCTAAAACATCATACATCAAAATGACATCTTATTTTGACACGCCATTCACAGAAATTCCTGAGTCATTATCACACTGTACGGAGCACATAACTTGCAGTAACTCTAATCGGATTAGACGTGACAGTGATCGGTTTGTCGTAGAGGGTAGAACAGAGGTGGAAACTGATCCTATTATAGCAATAAGAGGTGAGAATAGCGTGAGGAGAAGATGGATAAGATTTTGTAAGGGACAAGTTAGAAAAGCGAATCAGAAGCTAATCTTGCCAAGAAAGAAAAAAGATTGCAGAATATCTAAATTTAATCTTCGTCTATATAAAAATGATTATAAACAGAGGTCTAAAAGAAAATAAAATGCAACATGCTATAATTTTAAATAAAGATGTAATACAATTCTGTTTTTACTAACTAAAACAATATTAACTGCTTTATTCCCAAAATTGTCCTTACCAGAATACCCAATGCGATCTCTTTTGTTTAAAAGCTACGAAAAAAACTTTACTACATTGTTTTGCAAAGCTTTTAAATATAAAATCAGCCGAACCACCTCCAAAAATTTCCACGCTCTTTCACCTTGACGTCATAGACATTTTTTGATTAACGATCCGTCTCGGGTCAGATCTCCATTGTGCCCCCTTTGAAATTCCGACACTCATTTATCAAGCTTACTGTTCCGTTCTGAAAATTAATGCGCTGGTACAATTTATAGACTCCTGATGTAGGACATGACTTTGTTATTAATATTTGGGGATGTATCAATCATGTTGACTTTATATTAAGTCATTTTTGACATCAAGAAGTAAGCAATAAGTCGATTTTGGATTTGAGAATCACAAGCTTTATCAATAAATAGTTTCATTTCTTAAATACATAAAGGTTTTAAATCTACACAATTTAATACAAATTTTTAAGAGGTGTAGTAATGTAATAAACATTTGAACTTTTTATAAATATATAATGAAAGTTGATGAGACAATTAACATAAAATTATCCGTTACAACAAAAATAAATAACTCATTATTGTTTCGAAGTACATTACGTGTTAATGTAGGTCATTAACAATCTTAAGGCAATTGGGGTTACCACCTTTGATGTGGTTATAAAGGCAAATTATAGTTGTCTACACGTTATTACTCATATATGTCCTAGACTTGTGGAGTTTAACCTCATTTCATTAATAACACAGGTGGGTCGAAGTGACATTAATGACTATTCGTTTTGGGAGGTTTTGTTAACAAAGTATGATTAAGTATTTTTTGTTTAAATTTTATCATATCTAGTTGTATTCATGTTGTCTCTGTCTAGGTTCCACAGATTTTTGTTAGTTCATTAGTTGAGTTTATCCAATGGAAAATTGCTATGTTCCGTATATCTTAAATGTCTTAGAAACCAAACTCGCTGTTCTCTCAGCTGTGAGTCGATAACTTAGAGCTTCCTTGAATGGTGTGCGACGTCGAGCGAAATTTACGCGAACACTGATTTTGACGTATCGCCTTATGGGGTGGTTTTTATGAAAAATGATTTACCGGTTCCAGGGAGAATTTTGTTCATGATTTTTGAAAAAGAGCTGCGAATACTTTAGTAATTATCACCGAGATTCGATTTTAAAACTATTCATTTGGTTCTTGGTTTTAGGTGTTGATAATTGGTTGGATACGTTGCTATAATTTTTAAAACATTTTCCAGCTAATTTGGAAGTAGTATTATTCGTAATGAGTTTATTAATATTTATCTCAATAACCTACATAACTACATAAATCTTGAAGTCACGTACTTTATTATTTATTGTGATATCGATTTACATATTTGCAATACTCCACACCGGTATTCTGAATAATGCTACATAATAAATTGAACTAAACTTAATTTCTTTGAAAATCTTGGAAACTCTAACTTACCTTTAACAATAAACGCTTGCATAGTCTTTATTTGTTTGAAAACCACACATCTAAATGTCCATCCAACTTCAAAGTAAAGTCTATCAGAACATGTGTCCATTCATTACCCGTCGACTCCCAAGGCACGAGAAACATCGAAGGCAGGTCAGGCCTGAATTAATCAACTCACGCTTTGCTCCATGTCACTTGACAACCGGCTGTCCAGACCAACAACGAGAGGAAATACTTGATAAGAACCTTGAAGCTATGAAAATAAGACCTGTTTTTGATCGGGTTTCAGGGCAGGAGCTGGTTGTACTCAATGTGTACTGTCACGGAAATGTTGGGTAGCATGTTAGTAAACAATTGCATGAGACAGTTGCGCTTGATTGATATAGTGTACGCTATATGGAAATTTGTTTTTGGCTTTAATGTTTAGGGAACTTATACATGTCTTCTTCGTTGATGAAGAAAAAGGACATTCTTCATGAGGAAAAGTTTCTCATCACACTCATTATACATTTCATAGAAAATTTACCAAGAAAAAAATATACTAGAACTAAATAGCTGGCAGTAAATTACTCACGATCAATTCCTATTAAAAATACAACCAAAATCTAATAACCACCGCTGCCATTAAAGTAATCAACCCGCAATGACAACGCTAAAACTCACCCCCGAAGTGTTCGCATTACGAGCCCGTCTCAAAATAAACCAAACAGTATTAATCATACTTCCCCCCTCTCCTACTCCTAGCGCGTACACGATAATGATATATGCGATATTTGATGATAAACAATCAGGGTCATTTATTATCTGTCCGTTATTTGACAGGCGGTAGGCAGATGTCATTTGTCATTTTCCACGATCCGTGGGTCCCTTCGTTACGCCGCCGCCGCCTCCGACAGTGGTTAGCTACCAACAGATATAGTACACCAACTCGTAAGCGAAAATGACACCTAAAGCAATAGTACTAGAGTCAGAAATACAATGGAAAAAAAATCAATCTTGATTGTTTTCAGCATGAACGATTATGATAGATGAAAGAGTTAGCGCACACACAAAGCCGATGAAACTGTATCGACTGTTGAACTTTAGGTTATTGACGATAAGGTTGAATTTTGTAAAAACAATCAACATGTACACCATGCCTCAGAGAAACGTGTTATTGAAGATGAAACAGTAATGGATGGGGATACGGAATGCGTGAACGCTGTCGGAGATGTATTGTTATCTGCCTTGTTTATCGCTATACGAAGATCGTTTCTTTAAATAATTACCTTTTAAAAAGTATATCCCGTCCGTGCTACTGGTAATATATTCATTATATCTGACATCTTACAAAGCGCCATTGAAATAAATAAAAATATTTTATAGCTGGACAGAGATCACGATAGGATCGTTTCTTTAAGAAGACATATTTGGAATTGTGACTGAATCATTAACGTCTGAATCATTAAGGATCGTTTTAATTTGTTGTCGAAAACATTCTGAGGTTTTATGGCTTGCTCCTCGACCCACGCTTGCGGTAAATATTCTCGCGTAAATACCAATTAAGATTTTAAATATAGTGTTAAAGGTGGCATAAAATGTTTTGACAAGACTTGCGAGATTCAGTGGCCAATAACTCAGACAGTTTCGTAATGCGAAATGCTTGTTGAACATTTTTAAAGGCAAATGTACGTGAATAAATTTAGGGTCATTCCCACGGGATGTCACGTCGTCTGCGGATGTGTCTAGTAAATCAAATGTTTAATTTCCACAGTGAAACAACGAGCATTGTGCGGTTCACCCCTTTTTAAAAGGATGTTCGCTCGTTCATGTGTTTAGTCTTTCCGTTTTATATATTGCGGCGAAAATTTTTATTACCCTTGCTTAACCAAAATTTATCGTTCAACTTTTTGAATTTGTAAGTAGATTCTTTTTGTTTTTAACACAAGTGATTTATTTTAAAAGACGACTTGACTACCAATTTCTTTGTGTTTATAGTTGTTTTTTCGAATAAATTTTAAGATACATATCAATTATTTGATTTTATACAAATACAGTTTATATAAATATGTTGCTTTTTGCTAAACTTTATGATTCTTAATAACATCATCAATATCAGTCAAAGTAACCCAAAATCCATTATTTGCATTACTAAAAAATCTATTATGTAAAGCGGCTTCTTCCATATCGCCAATTCTAGGCCCTAATTCCCAAAACGGGTGCGCTCTTTTAAAATATTCAATAGAATGTACTGTGGATCCTACTTCGCTGTCAAACGCATTATTTACTTCATTACTCTCACCTTGACGGGCCTGTTAATCTTTCATTGTGTTTGGATAAAAAGAAGCTTAAACGTGTTTTGTATTGAATTTTTTTTAAAGCTCTTCTTTAATGGAATTGTGTGAGTTGCGCGTTTGTATTGATGGGGAAGACGTTCCTTTTGTTACGTTAAGCCTTGTAATAAGTTAGTGGTAGATAATGAAATAGTTAATCACTTTGAAAGCTGATAAAAGGCAGTATGATACAATGAAAGGACTCGGTGAAGATAGTGTAGAAATTATGACTGATATTGAGCTTGTTGTTACATTATCTCTTATTACATTAGATAGAAATATAAGTATTTACCTATATGACAGACTTTCAAGAAAAATAATTAATAATAGCATAAAATAAGCTTTGATTGATTCAAAGTATTTTATTTAAACATGTAAGAAGTTTTAAAATGGAAATACAATTATATAAGAACATCTTCCTCTCTTTTAGCATCTTCGTCAGAGGTAATCTAGTTCCTTCAACAAATACAGTAAAGGGCTCGAAATGCGCAGGCAATTTTTCGTAAGCACCTGACAGTGTCGATCCATCGTACAGAGGCTGTATAAAAACGTCAGCCAATGCCGACACTGACTATGATCAAGTATGTCTGTTTACTACTAGGGTTAGCCGAAGATGGTTATTTTTATCCAGATTTCATTTCTAAAAGTAATGGGACGTCTTGTTCACTTTTTAAAGGTAAAAGTAGATTAAGATTTTAATAAGAAGAAAGAATGGATATCTTATGTCCATAAAAATATTGTCTGTTTGAAGTAGAGGTCTTAACTATTTTCTTATTATCTTCCTTTCATATTCTGTTGATACTTAAACACTGATCATTATAATTATGAAGATTTAGTACCCAATCAAGAACTTTACACTGTAACTGTTTCTATATCAATAAATTATAACATTTTAATTTATCCGAAGCAATTTTGCACACAAACATAAATTATTCAACATCATTAACATTATCTATAAAAACACGAAACTTTACAACTGAATATTAACAAAATTTCTATATCCAAATGATAAATGCATCAAATAAATTATGATGAAATTTAAATAATGTCTGTTGATTCTTTAATAGGATGGAAACGTGTAATTAATTAACAGTGTCGCTAACAAATTTTGTCTCCAGTCGACAGTCGGACAAAAACGGGGCATAATTTATGTGTGTAGCAGCCCTGGTATCCCCCCCCCCCGCTCCTCCCCTCGCCGGCAGGTTGAAAGAGTCACGGAGCGTGATTGATGACGGCCCCTCCCCGCCCACGCGCCCTAACAACCGCCTAGAACTGACAAACTATCGCATTGTTGGCCGCAGGAAATCATAAGGCGATTGGCTTCGAATTTATTGCCTTGTTGGTACCACGCTTTTAGTTACGACCGTTAAGCGAACGAGCAGATCATAATCTCGATTAACATAATGATTACTCTTATTTTAAAATAAATATTAATTAAATAGAAGATATATTGAAATCGGTGAACGTGGAGAAGTCCAAATTACATCTGTTAAGTTTAATAACACACGGTGATCAAATCTGGTCTAATGCTTCTAAATGCTACAGCGACACCCTAATAGAAAACAGTGCAATGACGAGCATGTTTTGTGTCAAATCATCGCATAATGAAAAATATGAATTCGTCGAGGGTCCCGACCACATTAATCTCGGCTTGTCCACATGAAATTCGTTTCTAGACATTTAAATACAAAGGTCGATAGAGTGATAAATTATGAATGAAATAACAATTCAAATTTCAATAGCATCAGTTCGTGTTTGGAGTTTAACAACAAAAAGCGCTTGTGTGTACAACAATAGAACTATAAATATGGGTTTCTGTTGCGTTGTAAGCTCGGTTCGCCTTCCGCTCGATACGGCTCAACGACGTTTTTATCTTCATTGTTATCGAGAAATATATTAATTGCTGTTGCTGTCTAAGCCGGTACAACCCTGAGTGAAATTTCACCGAGAGCAATAATTTATGCATTTGAAGCGGACTCAGGCACGCCGCCAGCAAGCGATAGACCGCTCCGCGTTATATCTCTAAATGCATCTGACACAGTTAATCCATATAAAGTTATTATTGCCTCGCCTTTCAACCGACTTAATTGGCCGCTACCGGCTAGTGTAAACTCATGTGTTAACGATAAAGTAACTGAATAAATTGTGGTTTTAAATACTGTTCACGTTCGTTGCTCACGAATGCGAATTGCACGCCCGCTTGTTTTTATTGCCCTCGTGTTTACCTAAACGATTTTTCCTTCGCAACGCTCGTAAATATGGAATACAAAGGACGCACGTTCTTTATGCGATCTTGATAATATTGTTCTCGGGTTCTCGAGTTGAAATTTTAATTTGTCAGAAAATTTTAAGCCAAGTTTAATCTTCTTACGTCGGGGTGCCGTCCGATGTCCCGAATTAGCCCGTCGAGGCGTGTAGGCCATAGATTAAGACGGATCTCGCCGCGAGACCGTTGCCAACGTCTCAATAAGCCGCTCTACATTTTTACGGCCCCTATATCCGTTTCGCTGCGTAAATACACTTAATGACCGACATTTCGTGAACGCTTTTATTGTGAAGTTTTTATTATCGAGAAAATCATTTGTTTAGTCTACATACGGTTATTGCGAGGCAGCTCAGTGCGTTTCGGGGTTTATTAGGGTTACTTTATTACCCCTTTTATACTCCGTCTTTAATACAGAAACATAGCCTGCAAGCTTTATAACGTATGACCGGCCGGATGGTGATAATTAAATTTGATTTTGATCTGCGAATATGATTACATGTTCCGTTATTACGTTGCTGTCCCGAAAGCCTTTTTTTACATCCAAAAAGAGTTACGACCGAATCATGAATGTTGATGGCTGATTATTTCCGTAATGGTTATCGATTAGGTTTTTTTATTGGTTACGTAGTTAGAAACATCTAACTAGCTACATCGATCGATCGATCTAAACGCGTGAAACTAAATCTCTGTAATTTAACCCATGGAATTTCCGTCCAATACACAAATTAATGTATTCGAGCAAAAAGTCAACACCGTAATCTTGCCGGCCATAAAGCAGTGTCAGACCACTATAATAATTTTGAAACAGTCTATTAAGTGAATCTTTATGATAATGTCGGAACAGAAGTCGCGGCCGCGAACGGGCTGCCTGTTATTTTGATACATTATCATATTTAAACAATTCAGATGATAATAGACACGTCGGGCGAAACCCTTTGGTAATATAAATGGTTGTATTATTATTTATTTATGGGTTTCCTTCCTCTGGGCCGGGGGCGATGTGGCATATTTCATTGAGCGAAAAAATGCTTCGAAGTCGTGAGTTTATACTGGCTGGGATCCGGTTTGAGTACCTGAAACGACTGACTATAAGCTTGTTGCCGCAATAATAAAGATTTATGCGACATTCGGCGGTAGCGTGTTTTGTTCTGTTACGAGCCGATTCGCTTTCTGAAAGATCAATAGCGCTCTTTATTGTATGCGGTGAATTATCGTCATCGACCGTTCTTTTAGCTTCGACTATAAATTCTTTGGCCGCATTCGATATCTTATTATCGCCTCTTACATCTTCACCGTCTTTACGATTGGCGTTTTGTTTCACTTCAATAGCGTTAAGTTCATGTTTTACGACTGTTACTTCTTAATAGTTCTTGTCTTTTATCTTATATTTGTTTTTGATTGCGAAATTGGTGAAGGCTATCTGAGATAATCTTAGTCTTTAGGTTATTGTGTGTTAATTCGCATAATTCTTCTTCGATTGGAAAAGTCTATTTGCACTTAATTGTTATTTTGACGCTATTCCAATAATTTTCTTTCTTTTGTATATTTTTCTATAATGATACTATAATTACACCGGCAGTTTCAAACGTTTATCTATTATGCAATCAACTACCAATTCTGAAAATCCCAACTACATAAATACGTCAAAATCCGCACATAGAAATAAACAATTAGATTTGCATGCAACATCCAACAATTACGCGCAATAAAAGTATCATCAGCATTGTAAACGTCTAGACTTTATCATTCCCATCTTGGCTAGCGAGCACACTGTAATTTTTTCGAGTAATCTCATTATTACGTACTACACCGCTGCACGGTGATTAACCACTTGATTTATGGCACATGCAATTTGCATCGGAGTCGATGCTATGGCTTTTTGCTCCGAAGCCGATGATTATCGTTCGTATCGTGTCGGTCTTAATGATAGTTATTTCATGACCCGCCAAGCTTGCTCGGGGACGTTTCATTAAAACCCTTTACATACATTATTTCGACGAATGTGTCTGATTATGTTAATGCCTTCCTTTGGTCGGTATCTTGTAATGGATTGTTTGGTTTTTGTGTAATTTTGCTTAAGGATTTATTTATTGTGTGTATTGCCCGTAGCCTTTCTGTTTTATAAGGTCTGGTACAATCCGATATATCAACAAGTGAAGCATTGGTAATGCATGAGACCACGTGACACCAGCGTGTTTGTTGCAAAGATATTGTGTAAGTAGAGACAGTGTAATAACTGATTATATGGGTACTGACATGACAGCTCGTTTCCTAAGTTGACGTGCAACTTCCAGTAGGTAGCAATCAGCTGTTGCACTTAAGGTTTACCTTTTTGTTGTTTTAGTCTGAAGTATGACAGGTATATTATGCATTATCTGACACATAATGATAAATGGAACATGAATTGATAATGTTTCATTCTACATATTTTTTGTGTTTGATGTGTTAGTTACATGAAAATAACAATATCTATAATGAATATCGGTTTGATGATTCTTCTATAAGACACACGCGATACATTCACCTCAAATGACCTCATATTGCTAACAACGACTTGGTCTTGACTATTACAAATATTTTAAACGTCTTCAAGAATGGACAATTAACCAGAACAAGATTTCCTCTCGTAGTCTTGCAACGTGTTACAGAACATGTGTTAGCTTGAAGCGTGACAAGTTCGGTGCGTGCACATAGATAATATCGTACATAAAACAAAACGGCGCGCCGCTAAATTTATGAATCGGCCGGAGCTGCCTTCCACACAAAAGTTGTTTATTACAAGCTAGGGTTGCGAGACTTTTTATTTTACGACTGTACTGAGCGTTTACGCTTGTCCAGCGGTGGGTTAATAGAATTTTATATTTATCATAGGTACCTCGATGTACAATTGTAGAGTAATAGTCTCTTCTCTGATACGTCAATCCTGTGCTCTCAATATCGTCGACCTCTACAGCTTTACACTATTTATCCGTCAATTCCCTATTTGTTCCGTCAATCATTTCCTTGTATTTCATATTAATGGGTATCAAAATTTAGCTGTATTTTTGGTGCTCTATCTAAAACTAAGTACATATATCCAGTTCTCCATATTAACTATGAATGAAAAAGATTTCTTAATAAACACGTGATAAATAAATAATGGAGCACCTTTACATCATTAGTACAGTACCTGTTCAGTCAGTTCTGAGCGTGTAGTAATTTTCTGCTCGATACCCTCGCCATATGTTTATTGGTTCTCTACAACGGACATCATAATTTACTTTATATTATTAGAGCAAGAGCTTTAATGGCGTTATGAATTATATGGAAAAAAGTACCCCGTAGCGACCGCAGTCAATTTAATCGCTATTATTTATATCGTTTATACCGATACAATCGATTTAAATCGACTAAACGCAACATCGACATAAAATCTTCATCGTTCCTGTGATGATTAATTGATATTTTAGTTAATTTCATTCGTGATCTTTTTAAATTTCGAATGTGTTATCGTGACTAGTTGTAATGATTTTATCGATTGATATTCAAGTTATATCGATGTAGGATCGATCAATCATAAGTAAATATTATTAATGATAACTGTCATGTGTTAAGCTTTGTATCGATCATCGTGAGTTGCCTGGGCGCATTAATTTTGGTTCGGACATGATTTGTGTTTAATTTATTTATAAGATGTGTTCAGTTGTTGATTTATCAATGTATGCCACCTACAGAGTGTGGGCTGATTTCCCTACAGGGCGGGCAGGGGTTTGAGTTACATATTGCAATGAATTAGACCCAACGAAGACATGTTTATACTCCATGTTAGACAATTAATCAGTTGAAGGAGAGGAGTCCTTAAGCGGAACCTCTGAACCGGTGAAGATGTACAGAGTAATGTTCCAAAGCAAGCAACAAAGCTAGTGTTGTGGTTTAGCTATGGATAAAAGGTCTATATTCAGGTTTAGATTTTGATAATTTTAAACTGTTTTCCTCCCATCTTTTATATAAAACCAGAGCATAACAGCCCTTGGCGAGTCATGAATATCTGTTAACTTACTAACAATTTAACTGTAAAATATAATAACTACCAGATCGTCCATTCATTATTTCCAAACTTAGCATAAAAAGTACGACTGAATGCGTATGCTTTATTTTTTCTAAATATTTCTAACGTCAGATTAATCAAGATAAAATATCAGCATCCTACTTACACTTTATCGTGTTAAGCTCCTGTGTAATTTCTTAATCAAATGACAGATATCGTGATAAATCACTTGACATATCATATGTACAGACAAATAAATTGATTTGTGAGAGAGTTCCACGTTAAAAACGTTTGCTTTAAAGTTCTTTGACAAGCGGTGTATCTTAATAATAATATTTTATTTAACTGCAGATATTTGTCTTCAAATAATTGAAGTTTAACCAGCTCTGTTTGATTACCTTTATTACCTACCCGAAGAGGGCTGAGCTGTCGTACTAAAATCTAGAAATAGTCTTAAATCTGACAAACCAATTTCTGAATTAGATAGGCCATCTATTTTTCAGGTATCAACCCTACGAGTACTGCCCAATGGAACTGACTAGAAAACTGTCACAATCTACATATTGACACCACATCGACAACATCGCAATTGGTTAAACCTTTCAGATTGAATTTAATACCATACAAGGCTAAACTCGTGCTTGTTAACACTCCACCGATAAGGCTATTAACTTCGTAAGCAAACCCACGTTGATTCCAAACCCTCCTTCGATCAAGTGTGGGTGTCATCACGATGTTAATCTCAACTGCAATATCTTCAATAAATTATCCTATATGTATTCAAATTAATACGAAAGTTTCTAATCGTCTTAAATAATCTCATTAAGCACAATTTTTATCTAATCTACTGGCAATGTGTCTGCGTCAGATAATTATAAATCTTCAATCAAATACGATTTCACTGTAATTAATATAAATAATGTTTTGAACTTCTGACATCACCGTATGAGGTAAATATGTTTAGGTTATCTGTTTTCATGCATGATTAATGAATCGATTTTGATAGGATATTGCAAAATGAAAGTCTTTATTTCTATAATAACGCTCTTTCTCAATTCCTTCAAGCAATAAAGTAGCCTCAATAGAAAATCTTTCGTTTTTTGGGTACATTACGTAGTTTGATGAATCTTCTTCTTGTTCTACTGGTTCTACTCTATCTCAAGGAATAAAGTAGTATGTATATTCTTTTATTCAGTCATTTAATGAGTGTTCAACATTTATTTCTTTCTTTCTCTTTTACAAGAACAGTTTTAACTAATCACACAAATAAATGAAAGTTTCAGTTTTTCTTTTTTGCACGTTGCATAACTATTCTGTACCTCAAAATTAGATTAGTATTTATTTAAAAAACAGGAAGAAGCGTCAGGGTGGATGTTTTTTTTTGGATTTAATGATTTAATGTATTTTTAATGCCATTTATTTATTTCTATCTAAAAGTAATAAAATTTTGATACAATATAATTTTATGCAGAAAATAATACTTAAAGATGCAGAAAGATTTTATCGATAAACAAAATATGATGCTGATGCTCGATTTTATAGTTGCATTTGAATATTTCTACCATTAATTTAATTATTTAAAATAAATTAACATTTTTGCACAAACATTCAAATGATTTACTAATCATTAAAGCATTGACGCATCTACGTGCTATTAACATATATTTCAGATTATGCATTTGCAAGATAATTTTGCAATTAATACTATTAACACAGATTAAAAATAGCGATTTATTTAAAATTAAAAATGTCACACAAATAACTACATTTGCATTTTGATTGTAGATATTCACAGAAAGAGAGAAACGTCATATGCAGCCTCATGACATTGACGTTCATAGAATAAATAACAAAACAAATGACAATTTATTTGACATCTACTATTGGCATGGTGTTTTTAATCTCTTGCAGGGCTGCTTGGAGCGATTTATTTTTTAAATAACGCAACGCTTAATCGTTTCCTTTGGTTACACTTTCTGTGTGTACACAAACTGTTACATAAATAAAAAATAAAGACCTAGAGTTCTTCAGGTGAACAAGTTTCAAGGATAAGAAAATTCAAAAGCCTTAACCTCAGATGATATGAGTACCACTAAGATATCAAATGTCACCGTAATAAATTTGCCATCCCTACTTTTTCAATATCCGAACAAAATAAACGACTAAAACTCTGAATACACCCCGTTCAACCCTGCGGCCGGCGGCAAGACATTAATACAAGTTGAAATATGGCCCACTAAAGACTATATAACGTAAAATTTACAATTCATAAAACAGAATGATATATGCGGTGGGGCAGAGCTGTTGTACTGAAGTTTACAGCGGGCCTTAGTTAACGCCGACTATTTCAGTGTTGATAAACTTATTGCATTTCTGCGAGGTTATTTTGCTTTTCGTGATTTAAGAATTGGAAGATACTTTAATACTAGTGAACAGAAGTATTGTGAGTAGTAATATATTCATCCATGTAGTTGAGTCTAATTAAAATATGTAAGATTGCTAGAATTAATAAAACAACTAAAACTTATACATTATATAAAAGACTATAAGATCTTGGAACTGCTCCGGAAATATAAGTTTTTGAACAATCATTTATTATCCAAAATAACTGTTAACTTAAGCCCACCACAAAATTTTAACGGATCCAGTTTAAAGTAATCGATTTTTTTACAAACAAAAATGCATTGAAAACATTAATTAATGGATTATTAACTTCCTGCTTCACGATTTTCAGTAAGTACACACAAATGTACCGATAAATTAATGTTTTAGTTTATCACCAAACATTAATTCTATTGAAAATGATGCCAAGTAGGTATTAAAAATCATGTTTTAAAAAGTTAAAAGTACTTTACTTTGCTAGAAAAGTAACAGCACTTGTACACGACATGTGTTCAAGCAAAAACCAATCATCAACAGACACATAATATCATGACTAACACATTAAGTAGACAGACGCGATCTTTATCTAGATTAAACCAGCGACAACTAATGAGTCGCAGCGTGGCGCGTCGCGTCGCCGTCCGCGTCGCTCTCAAATCAAGGAAAACTAACGACACGACACGCTGTACCGACAGACGACATTGGGAACGTTCTTACACCTGCATCAGATGGGTTAAGTACTGAGAGCAAATAACTTTACCGAGATAAAATATTATTTTTCTTTTTATTCATATTTACAATATGTTGTATCTCGCGTAACATCTTGGATCGAGAAAAGTGTTACACGTTTTTTTTTAATGGAAATTCTCAGTATCAGCCAGAAGTTTGGAACTGTGCTCGGTACAAAACAATAGGCTCACCTCCTATCATTTAACACTGAATAACGGCATTGGCGATATATGCTTATACCTCTGCCTAATCTTTAGAGGATTACAGGCGTGATGCGTTGGTCTCGTTTTAGGTGATAGTGCTGTAATCATTACATTTGACAAGATTGTAACTGCAGAAGTAGCTCCTGCAGTTACACAACACGTATAAGTCATGCTAATCGTGTAAAAAACATGAAAAAGTATATTACTTCATAAAATATTGATCGTGTATAATTGATGAAAATAAAGCATTTAACGTATAATGTAACAATTATCAAATAACTAATTATGTCTATTACAATTATTAAGAATTTGACGAAAAAAGCTATTAGGACGGAAAGAGATTTATACCTCATTATCTAATTACAAATATGTTATGTTACTTCATTTATCTATATAACAGTAAATCTACACATACAGGTTAAAGGTCATACATAAGAATAACACATTAATTACATAAATACAATGACATTGCAACTAAATTATTTCACTCACAGAGTGTCTTGGGAGTGTCTCCAATAGGGAATATGCATGTATTTTTTTTTTATTTGCTCAATAAAATATTTATAATCTCTACCAAATAATGGTGAAAGAATTTTTAAAATATCTTCATAAGCGATAAAGTTATAAAGCATTGAAGTGACGAATTAGAAGGAGAGGTCCGACGTGTTATCTGACGTGAAATGACGATATGATTTCAATAATGGTATGATATTTATGTATTTTTTTCGATTAACTGGTTAGATTACACATTTTTTTTTTCATGCATATTCCCTATTGTCCAATTGTCTCAACGTAATGACTTGCTGCAGCCAGAAATCACGGTTCCATTTTCGTAGCCACATCCAAGGATTCATCATATTAAAATAAAATATTATTGATGTGTGTTATTAAAGATGCGCTATATTACCACTTACAAAATAAAACGGAAAGTTGATCATCAACACTGGCCCTTAATTGCCTCATGGCCTAGTAGTTACTGTTATAAGTTCAACCACATAATTACTGCAGTAATCACATATTTCTATAAGGAGCGTAGCGTGAAAATATGTGTGTATGTATGTAATTATTTCTATGGCGTCGATGTGGGAATGTAAAAAAACTATATCAACTAATAGTAATGGCTGAGATCATTAGAAGAGCTGTTGGCTACTAAATATTTAACAGCTAGTTGTGCATTGTAAACTGGCTCATCATCATCATCATCATTGTTGAACGTCAGTTTACTGCTAAATACTGGATTAAAAAAGCCATTATAGTTTTTCTTCACCTGCTGAACAAAGTCAATGCCCTAATACGATGTCCTAATTTTCCAGATGCCTTTCCAGACCAATCCTATAGTTAAGGTTCCTGCTAGTTTGAACTATAATGTTCTGCGAGTTCGGGTTAGGAATTTGAATATAGAGACACAAGGAATCAAGCACCAGGTATTGCTAGAGCAACTCTCTACACCTTCTCGAAAATAACATGAAAATATTTCAGCATCTTTTTGTATTCATCTTTCTTTTTGTGACTGCTTCTTTGGTCTAGTGGTCGCAAGAGCGACTGCTGAGCGTAAGGTCATGGGTTCGATTCCCGGGTCGGGCAGTGTTATTGGGTTTTGTGTGGAAATTCTCAGTAGCAGCATGGAGTCTGGAACTGTGCCTGGTAGATGGTAATATGGATGCTATCGAGGGCCAACCCAAAACACGGTCCTCCCACAGGAGAGACAGGGCAGTCGGGGCACAAAATTAGGTGGTCTTGAGATTACAGCAGCTCTATTACACATGACCTAACCGACGTGATAGGTAAATGGTACTTTTCAACAAAAGTACCAAGTACCAAACGTCTTAAATAAAACTGAGTACGTGCAGCACAAAAACCAACCACCTCCAAAAAGACACCATTGACACACCATACTACTTCTATAATTTCGACGTCGCTGCTGTCTGTACCCGGGTGGGCAAGGAGAGGGGGGGTGGGGCTCGGAAGTAATAAATCAGGTGGTAACGTCGACGCGGCACGCCATCACTCATACTGCTGACAACCGTTCGGTCACGTCATGCAACGGTACCTATAGGGTTGGTAGATTTGTTTTAATGTTGGTTTAAGTGTTCGCTGGTGGCTGTTCGTGCGATTTCTTTGGATGCGTCATCGTTTTGTTGTACAGATTTAAATAATAACAATACCGATACCTAGATCCTAATAACATAGCATCACGACTGTATTACCCGAAGGGTTAGGCAGAGGTTTATTATTGTACATCAACATTTCGTCGATGCCATTATTAAGTACCACGAAATAGGGGGCGAACCTAATGCCATCTACCGGGCACAGTTCCAGACTCCGTGCTGCTACTGAGAATTTCCATACAGAAAAACCCAATAACACTTTGCCCGACCTAGGAATCGAACCTAGGACCTCAGGCTCGGTAGTCACGCTTGGGAACACTAGACCAATAAGACAGTCCCAGATCCTCATTATATTTAAATTCAATAAAATTATATTTTATTCTTGTTTATCTAACAAACTACAGAGTTCGTTACTCTATTACTTTATTATTTTGAGTCGCGTTTATAATTCTTACTCTATCTCTCTCTGCAATAGACTCTGTAGCCTACATAAAACCAAGATGAATGAAATTCATTTAATCCCTGTCCCTAATATTTTTCACGATGCTAAAAGTTATCTAGTCGTCGAATTTAAAAACACAGCAATACAAATTTAACAAATTAAAATCAAAGCAAAAAGCTCCAATTGGTTATATGGCAAATAATAAAAAAATGCACTAATCCAGAAAAATACATGACCTAGATAGAAAAGTGTCATAAACGATCTAAATATTTAAATAAAAATAAAACTACTTTTGTTAAACTGACAACCCTATCTTCACCGTAACTAGTGTGAATCATGAACTCAAAAAAGGAGTGGACCTGCCTTTGATAGAATAGCCGACGACATGACAAGTCTGTACATTCATGTTTAATTAGTTGGCTTGAAGAAATGATACATAAACATCAGCTACTAATTGGTGTGGTGGCCATGAGATGATGGTAATACGGACCAAGTAGAGACTGCGTTTTGAATTAATACTGTAGTAGGATAAGGAATGTTTGTAGAATTTCTACTAGAGGTGGTCTTATTTCCTTAAGGGGTTATTATCAAGTGTTCGTATAAGATTTTTTTTTAAATATACTTTGCGAAATGAGGAGTTAGGAATGTGGGAACTAATTTGAATTTTCAGCAGTGTTTATGGTGTTTTGACGTTATTTTTCTATAGAAAAAGCTGTAAATAGATCTCGCCTATGAAGTATAGTGACAAAGTTTTGTTAGGGATGTAAATGTCGGGTATAATTTAGATTTTAATTCCAATCATTCTTTGAAAATGTTACAGACTTAGAAATCAAACCCTCAACTCAACTCCGTACTGCTATTAGAACACTAGTACTGCTACAAGGAAAACTTTTGAGTTACAATATTTTTTTAATATTTTTTAGCAAATACACAAACATTCACACAACGCGACAAACCAAATATGAAACTCCTAAAATACAATAACCCGAATTTTTCGTCACACAACGTCACTCCGTGTCACGTGATCACGCGACGGCGTGACAGCCGCTGTCACGGCAACACGTTGCGTGACGCGTTAAATTATTTATCCGTCCGCCGACCAACTAATTGGTCACATTAATAACTGCGGATGTACTCGTTTATTGTACTGATAATGATCTTGTGGATTTGGTCCTGATTGATACTGATTGTTATCTCATTTTAATAATGCATTTTTGCCTCTACTTATTGATTGCTTACTTCAAGTTAAAATTCACTCACGTTGCAAAGCAGAAGATGATGTTCAATTTTTTATTGATGACAGCCTGATGTACCCCTGATGGTGTTGGGAATATCTTGTTCCCTAATTAAATAGGATTCCTCTTTTTTTTTCTTTTTTGGACAACGTTTTATTGCATTTCAATAGAGTTTATAGTTCTTGGTGTGATTGCACATTTAGTAAAATATACGTATTGACTGACTTGCATTTCTTGCAGTAGGTATATAGGACAGTTGATTTGGCATTGATGTAAAATGCCAAAATAAATGAATTAAGAAACAGGTACGTCGATAAATAATAAATTTTAATTGTGAAGATTATGACCACTTTATAAACCTTGGATTTCAAGTCGAGATTTCGAGTCATAATAATTTCAAGAATATTATAATAACATTATGACCACAATAAATTATTAATGAAGGAAAATGTTACTTAGAAAATAACGCTAATATTTTTAATTCATTTTAATAACAGATGAGTTACGATAAACAAAAATAATAATACAAATTCTAATTCATTGTTAAGCTATGCAAAAATATAATTTAATTATTTTAAATCGACTGAGCATTTGATTTTTTTTAAACTAGCTTGTACTTTCTCATTGCTGCCGCAGAATAAATAATATTGTGTAATTGCAGAAAGTGGCGGAATGTCGTTCGATGTGGTGGTCTAAGGGGGAGGCCTTCGTTCAGCAGTGGACGTCTTCTGGCTGATGATGATGATGATGATAATGAATTGCAGAAATGCTAAATTGCAGAAATACATAATTTGCCAATTGCCGACACGCGCGCCACGTACTATAAGTCGATTGTACTATGCCTATAACCTTCGCGCAAGTGCAAGCAATAAGTTGACCAAGTTTTATCCCAATCAGATGAACGGTATGGCAGCGTATAAAATACGAACAAACAATCATTGATTTGTATATTTTAGAAGATAAGATATTAGAAATATTAGTCTGTACTTTTGGTGTGATTAATTATTTGTTATCATAAAACTTGAATAGCAATTAATATAAATTACGTAGAATGAATAAAATTTAGAATACATAATTTAAGTAGTCATCAGTTAACACACCATTGAGGTAGCGATTGGCTTTCTGAACTTACAGGTCGCGGGTCCGATTGCCACACGAAACAAAAAGATTTGTATGAGTTTAAGATAGCTACTCCAAGTCCTAAACACAGTCACGACACAGAAGAAGATTCGAGTGAGAACCGAAAAAAAAATGAATTTTCTTATTTACTTACCGACACAGGCATCTAGCTAAGGACTGCACGTTCGGCTGCCATACTGTCACCATTATGCCAGTCACCAATGAGTATGACTTATGGGAATTTCAGTAAACACGCCTATACCAATTATGGGCAATCAACGTCGATAAATTAAACTACCAATCATTATTCAATGACAAAAACGTTTCGTGTAATAAGCATAAAGACATGCAATAGATCTATTACTAATTAAAATTATAACACGCAAGTGTGTTAATTCGGGGAAACGTCAGTATTGATTGTAGAAAATGAATGTGTTATGTAGCTATTAATTGTTGCAATTAGCAATCTTAAAATATGGCTTTTGTTTCGTCCGTTTGTTACTTTCGTGTCGGTATTTATTTGATGATTGAACACTGTATGGAAACACGTACACCTGTCTACCTATTTTTTTAAAGTAGATAGGTAAACTTCTACAGTAGGTACTTGACAATATGGCTAAGAGGACCTGCGCCTTAATTATTTTATTTTATTATCCTATATAGTACCTAGTCCTTGTATGTCACATAATGTAATATTGCATTGTAATTTTTTTTTTGTAAACTAATATTTTATAGAGTATCCATGCAGTTTCTCGCAGGTCTCTTCTCCATAGGTTCCAAACCACTTTGGAACCGTGCACCTGGATTCATAACGTTTTGAAAGCGCCTGCAAAGGCCCATTTGAAATAAAAACCGTTAACTTTGACTGATCACATAAGAAAAATCTGACAGCCACTGCTGAAGTGAATCATACAAATATTTGTTCCGTGTGGGAATCAAATCCGGGACACGTTGAATAGAAAACCCCACGTCAAATAGTAATAATTGCTTACAGAGGCTAGTGCTCCCCAACTTGAACACTGCAAGCTAAGACATGCGAAACAATACAAAATACGGAAACATTTTATTATATAAACGAACACCTGGAAATTGTTCTCCCATACTTTTTCCACGTTATTTTCATGGCAAGATTGTTAAAAGAGACTTTAAAAGAGTTTCTTGCCGGTTCTTCTCCATAGGATCGACTTTTTGGAACCGCGCAACTAGAGTCCTATAACGTTTCATAAGTGCCTGTATTAGGTTTATTTGAAATAAAAACAATTCTATCTTCTTCTTCTATCTGCTATCACATTACATAAAATCTAAAATATTTGATACGAAGCCACACACATTGGCTCCAACGTTGGCCCAACTAGGTCGTCGTCACGTCACCGTGACAGCTGACAAGCGTGACACTTGTGACAGATTGCGGCCGCGCGCAGATTATGTCACGCCACAAATGCGATGATAAAAAGTTAATCCGGACCGTGTGTGGAGGGCTCATTGTGTTGTGAGCGCTAATTAGCTGATTACAAAGGTGGGGCTTTAGGCTGTCTACATTATTTCCGGTAGGTTTGAATGGTGATGTAATGGTTTTGTTTTAATTGGTGTTGCGTTTTCTATATTGCAATGCATACCATACTTGTTCATTTTCAGAATAACTCAATTCTAAAAATGTAAGGTTTTAGACTGACCTAAATCGAATAACATAATAAATTATAAGTGGTTTATGACAAAATAGACTACAGCAAAAAATAAAATATTTAATAATTCGATATAGATACGACGGTATTATGTTGTCTTTCGTCTCTTTCACTACATAATTATTTGAATGACAACATATTTACACTTAAAAAGTAAGACACCCTCATCAACATCTCACCATTGACGACAGAATCGTTCACCGCAAAAACCAAACGCATTAAAGCAACGTTACACAATTGTCTCCAACAAAAGGTCAAACCATAAAAAGCGTCCCAAAAACCGATAATAATCCACCGTTTCCAGTTTCACGGATTACACTGTCATTCGAGAGCGAAAAAGGTGAAAAAAGAACGAGAAAAAATCCTTGTGAAGCCGCCGCACCGCGGTAGGCGCACTCATGCGTCATGATTTTGACAGGCGGCTTGACGTCAGTCTCCAGCAAACTTGACATGCCGCCTGACAGCCACGCTAACGCTCCGCCGGATTATAGAGCTTGATAGATTAATTTGTGTACTATCTGTATTCACTTTGGTGCGCATAGATTTTAATCAAAATATGATGAGGTATCTATAGATTTAATGTTGGAACATGGGAGGTTATCTTTCTAATGGGTGTTAAGTGGATATAGAATGTATAACTGTTTCTGTATAATAATATATTACGTCGAAAATGAATTCTTTGTACTCGGAACGATTAAATATATATTGTACACCCATATTTCGCCGATGACGTTATTGAGTACTATATACAACAAGTGCAAAATCTGGGCTACTACTTTTATTTTTCTAAATCGTTTCTCTGTGACACCCTCTTTACCCGACCTGGAAATCAAACTTAAGAGCTCACGGTTAGCAGCTGCGTGTGCGATCACTAGATCTATAAGGCAGTCCTTAATTATTTATTGATTGTGTTATTATAGAATTAGCCGTATCAGACACACTTGAACATAATTGCGTACGAACAAGTAATGTTGGTATTTTGCTTAATATCCTCTTATTTATGGGCTCGAATTACATGCATTGCCAAAGCAGTTATAAATTGTTAACATTTTACTATAAACTATATTGAGCCATTTCCTTCTAATAGCTCTATAATAGGTTTATTTTATTGTATCATAAAATCATTAGATATGCTTGCTATTTTACTAAAGATACTTGTACCAAACGGCCGTCAAAGAAAGTATTTCACTCCTCTTAATAAAGGCACTTGGATTATTTTGAAAGTTACGTCATTACGTATACATGGCATCACGCCTGTATACCCTGAAGGTTTGGTAGAGATGTACTGAAAATTCACATTTTGGCCAATGCTTTTATGAAGCCCCATCTAAAAAGCGGACAAGCCTGTATTCCGACCTCTCTACTACTGTTACTAAGAATTCCCAAAAAGGTAAACCCAATGACGCTTTACCTGATCCGAGAAATGGACCTCACACTCAACTGTCACCCTCGCGACCACTAAAATGATGATGACGATGATGATGAGCAGACGATTAATTTGCTACACCCATAAACAAATGACTGTTTTCTGGGTTTCCAAACAAAATGCGAAAACATTAGTGATCAATTCTAATTACAACACTTGAATCAAAAATTTTCGCACAACCATAAAATACACAGCAAATGTCGTAACTGATTAATTTAAACTCACCGACTTATGAAATTTGCCAATTAATGTTCAAACGTTCTATTAGCAGCCTGCTTGATTACCCTGTGATTTATAGCAGTGAATTACACAACGTATTTAAATGCACGCCTACAAAAGAAATTAAAGTCAATCAATTAGAATTAAAATAGATTGTTTTTTTTTCGGATAATTGAACGAATTTTTTTACGCGGATTTTTAAAGTTTGATAATGTAGGTTTGACGTCTTGGAAAGTTATGTAGATCAGTTTGAAATGACTTCATAATTATTTATTTGAAATGAAAATATTCTACTGAGAACATCTCTGCTATAAAATATAGATCCAATTTTGCACTTTTGTGGACTCCATAATTTACTGCCCTTAATAAGAGTAACATTATCATCACTGACAAAAAAAAAATCCTATTCCATCCCATTCCCAGACAAACAAAACATGCCCCAGTTTTCACAAACACCAGACTAAAACATAGAATCTATTTGTATTCATTATCCATGTCATTAGCATACAAAATTGCTATCGCCATTAACAATCCAAAAACACACTGTAACGGTCTCTATGCCCACGCAAAACATCACAATAATTCATGTCTAACAAAATGTTCAGTTAGCCACCACAATAAGGCTTTGTGCCTACAATGGGCACAAAAGTTTCCAATTTCGCATCAACCGTTTAATTTTTAAACTCCAATTTTATGCTTGTCAGTTCATAATGATGGAGACTGATTGTTATTGCTTGTCTGGCCTGAATGCACACGTAATAAAGCAGGTAATGGTTTAATTTATCAAATGTTCAAAGGATTTTTTTTTATACTAAAGCTTAGTGTGCTTTGGATTGCGAAAATTGTGTAACGCTATAACTTACGTTTTTTAAAGTGAACAGCCCACCTTGTAGTTCTATTATGACTTTGGGTTCGAGTTTGAAACTGGCAAAATGTTACACATTTGCACAGATATCAAATTCTCAAAATTGTTTTATTTTTCAATAATTAACATGACTTGCCTAGTAATTATGATGCAAAACCGTTACATCTTATATTTTTTGTACGCCTCCCGACTAATCACTACATGTCAATTATATTTTCCACAGTGGATCTTAAAATGTTGATTTTATACGATTGTGTACATACTGCTATGATTTCTCTTTGATTCCCACATTACACACTGTACCAACATTCCCAATCGATTGTTTCCGCGGCTAACGAACAAATTGGTTGACATTCCGAGACGCTGCCGCTGCTGCAGTGAATATTGAACAAATTGACATACCGGGATAAGTAAATCTAAATACCAACTTAAACTATGTATGCGAGACCAATAAACGAGTAGTTTACAAAACGTTCACACGAAATTTCATGTGAACCTTTTATAAATTGCTTGTTTTGCTATCAAGTCGCAGAGAAAATACGATAAATACTACTTTCTTGTATGAATATGTAATATATTTTATATTTTAATATTAGACTTCATACTATCGAGACAGAAGAATACTAGCATTGCACAAAATTTCCGTAGTATGCTATGTTTGTTATACACAATTTATTCCAAAGAAACATTCACACAGGTCCACAAATAACTATCGATATTTTCAATCGATTGTTTCCGCTACTATCAAACAAATTGGTTGACAGTCCGAGACGGGCACCAGCCCGGCGGCGCCTTTATCGATGTCCAAGTAATGTAAATCGATTCTGATACATCGATACCGAGACAAATCGTATAGATCTCTGGTTACCGTCGTTTGCTGTGATATTGGATACGTCATTATCTTTAATATAGTTTATAGATTTATAACAAGTATAAATTGATTCCGATGCATCCATACATAGAAGAATCGAATATAACTCTAGTTAACGTATCTTCCAATAATGTTGGGAATTTTTCTGAGTGGATACAGTGTTAATTAATATTAGTTTATTAAAGACTATTTTTGGAAAATTACTATTAGAACATCAATTTTGTCAGATGCATCGATACTGAGGCGAATTGAATAGCTCTTAGGGTACTGGAACATTTAGTAAAGAACTATGCGCTACTTTTTGTTTAATTTGCACAATATATACTAATAATGTTTCTTGTAATTCCATACAAAGTAAATTGACAACAAAAAAAATTATTTACATAACCAGTAGCTTTCACAATGTTCAGACTGTATCCTAAAATAATAAATATTGTAGACTTACCAGTGTAAACATTCAGTTTTTGGCACTATCCTATATAAACATTCGTCGAACACGAAACCGTAAATTGTTTAAACAAATATAAGTTTTTGTAGCAACAAAACAAACGAATGACTCAACGAAATGCCGCTGAGAAAATGTATATTCAGTGGAAACCATTAACAATATTCTTTTACATCATCATCCATTATCATCTATTTATTAATATTCTCTCTGCTGGAAGAACAGTTGGCTCTGTTTTTAAATCAATAAATAGACAATTAGGATATTATTATTTGTCTGATATAGAATCTTTGATACCCAAACTTGTTTATATTAATAGTTTATACCAAGCCTCTTACATTAAATATTTTCTTATCAAAATAGAATTGCAGCTCTCCAAATCTCCCCATCTCTACAAATTTTCCCATTTTCAACCTTAATTTAACTTTAATTAACTTAACCTTAATTTTCCAAAGATTTGCAGCTGTTACTTTTAATTAAAATTACCTCAATTGCGGTAAGTAGGTCAATGATACTAAAAACTTTTACTCGACAAAATAGTATCTAGATTTATGGCAAAATGAGTAACACTAAAGATCCAGTAACACAGGTGCACAAGCCACACGGTTACTCCACCCATAAGAAAGCGGTGTCAATGAATAATGGATGCAGACAGTCCGCGCCGGATTCAGCTTGCGGTTTTTAGACGATTCTATTTTGGACGCACTTGGTGATATTTTTAAAGTTATAATTTTGCGTTTTCTATATATTTTATAAAATAGCTTATATGAAGAGGGAGAGAGGTCAAGGGGTCTATATTCAATACACTGTGATAAGTTGAGTGAACTTGATAGTCGAATTAGTTTGGAAACAGTCCAATCTTCCTGTCGCCTTTGGATTTAAGAAGTGACTAAAACATAATGTCTGGTGTATCTTTAAAAAATTTGCATCGTAAGAAACCCTATAACAAATTTTCATATAAATTTACCATCCTAGAATCATAAAGGTATATTCCGTACTTCAGGTTCACAAATATACAGTTATATATGACCACTTACACTTTATTACGCCATACAGTTTAATATATCGCAATAATTTTGCCTTAGTACCTATTATCATACCATCTGAATAATTGAATTAATTTCACTAAAACGTTTCATACATTGTAATAATTGCCCTCCAGATAGAACCGAAACCTGTCCACCATTGAAATTTTATTTTACATCACCCGATACTCAAACATTCCCCACAAACTATCAATTTGCAATATTGTCGTATGCATACATACGACCATATAAAATTTTACGACACCATTTTGAAAGTACGAGCTAGGTGTTTTAGTTTAAAAATTCATAAGCGTGGGCACTGAAAGGATCTAAATTGTCTTATTTACATTTTAATATGAGCTAAAATAGCGTCCGTTGAGTAGTTAATTTATTCAACTCATTAATTCTAATGAGATAATCAGTAGTCGTGTTGACTGGATGGCCAACTGACCCCTGTTTGTTAACCATGAGATGAGCATCTAAGCGTGGGTGTCGACAAGGTGCAGTAAAAAGGAGGTTTGGGTGTAACGAGTTTTTACTTAGGTGAGAACCGGTAGCTGATATACTTGACTTGGTGCTGTTAATGATTCCTCTATATAACGGGCTGCACTTTTATATGCTTAATTAAAATTGAGATCCATAAAAGAAGCTTAACATCAATCAAAATTTGGGCAGCATTGAGATCGACTTTAAGCTGACCACTCGAGATAGACCACTCGAGATAGGCCATCTACTTTATGAAAACAATAGTAGAGGTATCGCAAAGGTACACAAAGGAGTTCTACATAGAGCTATAGATGAAGAATGATAAACATGATTTAAAATCTTTACTGGTCCCAATAAATTGCATTCAATTTCTTATGTTGACACTCAATGTCAATCAATACAAGAAGCCAATCAGACAGCAAAGCAGCAGTCGAAGCAACAATGAAGCTACCGTCAGGCATTGTGCACAGAAGCCACGCGTGGTTCCATGCCAATTAGATGATGAAAGAAAAATATAAAGGGTCAATAGTTGCTTGTCATCCGACACCGGGATTCAAAAGGCAAATAAAATAAATGGATTTTTTGCCCTTGCGGTTCCTGCTGATGGGTTTTAAAGTAAAAAATTAAAAGACGGCCAATCCTTTGAACAAATAAATATTTATAAATCTGAACAGCAGCTAACAGCAGTGTAAGATCTATTTCTATTACCATCACTTTTGCATCCATTGAAATAAATTACACATTTGAAATTCTAAAACTGAAGAATAGACTGGTGAATATTATGTCCCATTCATGTTTTTCTTTTTATTTTCCTTCAAACGTTAAGCATGTAATCTCAAATGTGTCATATATCCGGCATATAAAAGAAGTTTTGACGTTAACATGTGGGTCGTATCGATCATTTCGTTTCCTCAACTGTTTAATTTTTACAAGATCATTCGTAACACAGGAAGCCATAATCTCTACTAACGCGAACCCCGGTTCCCTATCAAGATTTATTATTTTTTATACTATATCAAATGAATCGGCACATAAATTTCAACATCATAAACGTTCAGTAAAATATATTGCGCTATTTTGAATGTGAAAACAGTTTTATTTCTCAATTCCATCTTTTCATTCCTTTCTGTTTCTGTGTCGTAAATTTTACTGCCGACACTGTACATGCGTTCACATAAATTCGCGGCTGATTTCCGATCGAGAAAATTAAAACGCATTCAGCCAAAGACAAGAAATGTGCGAATTAACATTAAATGCGCGTGAAATGACAGGCGAAACATAAAAATTTCTCCTTTTAAAATGCGGCTTTTGAGACCGTTCTCACCTTGAGCAGGTTCAGTTTATTGAGCGACTCGATTAAAGTGTGGCGAATCGGGCTGTTAAACTACCAACGTGAATGACGCTAGCAATGGCTTATGTAACATTTTACATTCTAACAACAATGAACTTAAAGGTTCTAAAAATAAATTTCAAAATACCAAGGTACATCATGCTGTGTAAGGCTGTTTCATATTTGTGGTTGTCGTGCCGCTTGGGTGAGCATTTTGTACGTTGATTGGCATTTTGCCGCGCGAAAAGCAACACCTTTGCGGCCATGACATGTCGTCTGATTGATTGTATAATTAATTTTGTTTTAAATTCAAAACGCCAAGCAATACGTGTCAGCTGTATGAGCTGTCAATTAATTTGACAGTTCTTGATGAAGGTAACCCATAACGAGGTGTTTTGTAAGATCCGTTTTTTTGTGGTTGGTCATTATAACTAGTTGTCTTGCTTTTAAAGGATAAGTTGACAGGTATAAAGTGCGAATGTTTATTTTCGTATTTTTTGTTTGTATCTAATTTGTTATGTAACGAAATAATAAAATGTTAGAAGATTTAAGAGCTACTATACTAATAAATCTTTAGATAAAATATATTTCCTTTAGTTCAATGACGCAATGCTGCATAAAATAATATTAGTTAAATACGTAATTTTTTTCAGAAAGTAAAGTAAATGCTTCTTGTTCAAAGTCAACATTTTAGCGTATGTATGTATTTTACGTCTTTTATCACTTCAATGAATAATGGAATGACACATAGTATATACTTTATAAAAACGATTTTTACCAAGAAAAAAAATGTATCCGAAAACTCCAATATCCAAACAACGTCTCACTTCCACAAATATTCCTCCGCTAAAGAAACAAAGGCCGCATGATAAATGGTTCTTGCCCGCCATACATCATCCCGGCCGCGATTGCCACTAATGATGAATAATTAGCACCGTTTGTCTCGCCACACTCCCTTTGTGTAGCCACAATGGTTCGTCTGACGTCTACCAGTTATTGTGTTACAGTGACATTAATATCTTATCTCTTCTGCACTGGTTTCGGAAGGATTTCAGCTGCTACATCACGAATATCGCTTGTAGATCCAAGTCTGTTAGCTAAACTTACCATGTTGTAACTTCACATGGGTTTTATAAGGAGTAACTTGGTCATATCAGGTTAATAAGCAACATCAACAAGAACTTGGTTAACGTCATTCTGTGAAAATCTGGTTTTGCCCTCGTAGGCTATAGCTTAGCAAGTTGTCGCTACTTAGCCTTAAGTTCAGAGGTAATTTATTGCTTGTGGTTTCAAGACAAGTACATAAATCTTACGAGTTCGACTTTGTTGCAAAAAGAAATAGAACAGTACCACAGTTGGTTTTAAAATAATATCCGTATTTATTTATAGTTATTGCGCTTGAGCCGTTTATAAATAAACATAAAATAATATTCCTTAAATTGAACCGTGTAAAATTTCGTGATATATTTTTATTTGCTTTTGTACCCATATCAACATGTGAATACAATCATATTACTCGTATTATTTCTTTATTTACTCAACCCTAACCCGCAAGTACGCGCAACATTTCATTTCACTCAAATTGCCAACAATATCCATCCATCTCCGGTTACAATTCAAACGAATCGTAAATATACTTTATAATCCATTCAAAGCCAATGGAGTTGAAACGTCGGCAACAAATAAGAAGCGGTTTCACAATCAATCGTCGACAATGAACGCTGTTCACCTCACCAGTGCATAAAAGTGCTATTCATTACCATCCATCAACTATGACGAACGAGCTCTGACTACTTTGGTATAAGTTATGAGCAATATTCTTGGGTGAAAGTAATTAATAAGTAGCTCTTAGAGAAATATTGTTATATTCCATTATTCATTGTTATGTATATGATATTCCTGTCATTCTGACCATCTAAACTACGCTGGGCGGTGTAATACATTATATTTTCCCATAACAGTGGATTCATCTGTTGAAGAGTTAGCATAAAGCTACAATTAACGGTAGTAGAGTCGAGATTTTTGTGTGATTCACTTTATTTGTGGTAGAGCATAGGAAGATGTAACTTGAACAACACCTACCCGAAGAGACATAATCGTTTACTCTTTGCTTAGAACCACTAAGTGAAATTAAAGTTACCATTCCACAAAAGTCTAGTTTCAACCTTACTGTACAAGTTCAAGACCTATCTTACTAGACTGACACTCACTGGTACATCGGATTCATGGAAACAAAAGTAGATGTTGAAATAAAATGATGATTGACAATGCAATTGGCTTACGTGTACTTAACAGTCTATCAATCAAAAAGTCACGAACTGAATCATATTGTACTTACATTGTATTGCGTGGCAAGGGTTATAATGTTCGTTAATTGTCTACAGTATTACTGCAAATAAAATTTAATTTAATAATATCTATATTACAATAATTATGATATCCCAACTACCAATAACTAATATATTTATATTTATTCCTAAGGTATCATTAAGTGATACAGATAAAATACTTGTCAAAACATAATTAATGATATACATAGATTACGGAGCATTTGGTGAATATATTATTTTAATCTGTTTATACAATATAGTTGGATATACCTTGATTCATTTCACATTATCACTTTAATCATTGTCATCCATTAGTGATGTATTACTATGAATTATCCTATCCTAATCAATATCCGTTGATTCACTTTATCTAGTTATTTTGATCGCTACATCTCGTCGCGTGCGTCGTTTCTCCTCTCATTTTTCCTCTCCCTTCAATCTAGCCTCAGCTTGTTTATCTACACAATACCTCGGACAATTTGTCTTCGCCGTTTCTAAATATCCCTCATTGTCTTTGAGTAATTTTGTTAATAAATTCCACCAGTCAAAACCCTCAAGCGTTTCTTGAGCAATTTTCTTTTGTTTATCGAATATTCTCAGACGGAATGATTTATGTTCGCCCGTTCTTTTTATATCAACATCTAGACTTTGACGTGTATTAATTAATAAATCTCTCTGAAATATTGCGTTGTTTAATACAAACAAATATGATGTGTAGTGAATTTTAGTTTTATTGCATTTATATCTGGATGTTTTTGCCGGCTAAGAAGGCATTCGTTTTATTTTATGTAGATTTTAATCTGACGGATGATTGGATCGATCGCGCTTTCGGATCTTTTTAGTTTTTTGTTTAATATCAGTGATTAAGACTTGGGCCATTATGTTTTTTCTCAAGATCTTAAATTAATTCTGCACGTATGTTTGTAACGTCTTACTTACCCGTATGTGCAAAATGAGTTAATATTATTATTACACTTTTCTGACGGGATTACGAATATAATATCAAACAAAGTAATCGATATTACGACCTTCAAACCTTCAAGAAAAGAGCGTACTCCTTTTTAAAAGGCCGGCAACGCACATGTGACTCCTCCGGTGTTGCGGGTGTCCATGGGCGACGGTAATCGCTTACCATCAGGCGACCCGTCTGCTCGCTTGCCGCCTATCGCATAAATATATATATACATATATATATATATATATAAAATGCTTTATGTTTTCGACATGATAGCAAAAGAGACAACGGTTTACTAGTACTTGTATCAAGTACTGGCATTGAACAATTCAATCAGTATTGATTAAATTACATACTAAACCATATTGTTAAAAAAAGACGAATATAAAGATACCTAAATTACTAAATTCCATTTCCTCAATGGAACAGAAATATAATTTATAAAAAAAAATGTTATTATTCTTGAGATTGTATATTATACATAGGTACATTATATATTAATGTATATTCTAGTGACGTTAACCCTCGGGATGCTTGACATGGTCAAAGATTAAGACGAGCTTAAACATCAGCTATCATATTTAATTTATAATATAAAAACGGACACGCTAAGTAGGAACTAATAAACTTAGCATAAATTATGTAAACTAATATTATTAACAATAAAAACTTAACATATTTGGAAATGTTTATTAAAATGTTGAAACGATTCTATGATTTCAATCTGTTTATGTAATTTATTTGAGAATTAGATTTAAATCTACTTTACTAAAATGATGCGGATCTTAAATTTATTATCAGTTTTTTTTTTATATGTATGTGTTTCACTATTTTTCCACCAATATTGTATAAGAATTAACCGATAAGTGGTGGATACAAAATGTTGTAAAAATGTACCCACCGCGAATGTTTGCCGTTTTACCAATAGAACCATTAGAATTTTAATAACTACTGTCTTAAAAGGATGCATATAGTAATGTATCACACGCTATAGTCCAATCATTATAGATACGCCCAAAATAAATTCCAAGAAAAGGCGTCCAGCTCTCTCATTACAGATAACTAAAAAACTGGCCGTAAAATATTATAAGTGATTGTTACCTCTCAATGACACAGCAGCCTCACAAACAACTTATAATCAACACGATGACTATAGAAATCTTCTTACACCAAAGTAATGAGACTACCGATTATGATTAACACCGAATAGGGGCCCATAATGAATAAGTAGATGATATTCAAGATCTGGCCCAAGACCGGCGCCGCAGTAAATGTTGATGTACAAAATTAAGGCAAACGTCCAATCAAGCAAAAATATACTCTATTAAAAAGGTATAGAGATTTAGAAAGAGCTGGTCGTAACTTTGTTGGTGTGTAAGCGAAGCCGACAGCCGTCAATCAGACGGTAAAAACCGGTAGCCGTCGAGTCAGACATTACGGGCTAACAAATGGCGTGGAGTGGTTATTACGTCGGTATATTATTTCCGTAATGCGACGTGATTTAGAGATACTGATTGATTTGTACGGTTCCATTTTGATTGCTTCCGTTGTTAAGGACAGTTATATTTATAATAGATTTGCATGAAAGCTAGAGTAAGGTCAACGCCTAATTGTTTTTCTTGCAATAATTTTTACGTTACACTTTAGGGTATAAGTATATAATTGTAGATATATTAAAAATATTCCGTCTCCATTTTGATATTATAAATAATTCTTTAAAATTCTAAGCTCTACTGCATGATAAATATGTATCAAAGGTAAAAACGATGAACCAACACAAACAGTAGCTGACACCACTCTCCACACGGCAGTAGTCGAACATTTTTATCCCAACACGACCGGCGACTTGACAGCACGAGGATTATACAACGCACCGCAAGAACAAAAAGTTCCCAAATAAATTACTGTAGAGGGCAAACAAAAAACATCTTGAAGATAGAATAACAATATCACAGATAGGCTTTGATATAATGAAAATAATACAAAAGGATCAAGATGAACTTTGAGCGGCGTAAACGTTGGAAATGAAGCTTCTACTTAGCTTCTTGTTGGAGATATTACATCTCGGACGACGGCTTCGAGATTATATCGTTTAATTTTTTTTTCTAAATTCTTGTTAATAATTTTAGAAAGTAAATTCGGAAGATATTGGATCCTTTTGAAATTAATAAGATTATAAAAATATATTCTATTAATGAACTGTACTTATAAAAAAATCTAGCCTATTGCTTACAATGTAAGCCGATATAGTCGGGCTTTGATTGTAATCAGAATCTCAATTGAAGAGATACCAATTGACATTTACTGATAGAGAAACCATCAATTAAAATTGATTCTGATTATAATCGACGTCAGACATTTGATCTCTTAACAACATCGGCCTCGGTTCCTAAACATTATATATGACCGTCAAAATCCCATATTTTCCCAAACATTTCAAATTATCAAAACGTATTACATCACAAATCAATTAGTTTCAATAAAGTGTTGGTTGAACAATAAGTGATTAATGTACACTGACTTTGAAGGTCGGAACTTAGTCGGTCCCGTGATTTATAACAATTTGTTTTTATTTAATAATGCTCGTTGGTTCAATGTCGAAATTTACATTTTTATTATGGATTGCGATGTTTATTTATATGCCATATAAGAATGACGCAAAAAATCTGACAAGAGTGTATATCTCTTAATTTATTGTTGTTATAAAATAAATATGATTTTGGAAGGATAATGCTATCCTAATACTACTAAAATGCCAAGCAGGAAGGACAGATAGATCTACATTCATGGACGTAACGTTAAACAAGTACTACTACCAACTTAAATCGGAGACACAACTTTAATTTACAGACACCTTTTATCATCCCATTTCTTATACAATACATTATCTAGCGTCCTTGGTTGAGAATGACATGAAAAGGGCTACACATCATGAATTAATAGATAGGCACTGAATAGACCTTGTAAATCTGTCTGGGATTTGACATATCATGTTGTTCATGTATCAACATTATGTACTACAAGTAAATTACTGTCAGTTATTTTCATGTATGACCCATAATCAAGGGTTTCAGGGATACGTGGAAATTTATATTTGTCTTCTCCTTTGGGACGACCATGTTTAGTAAACCTTGTAGTGAAGATGAAAGAGCAGTTACAAACTTTTATAGTTCAATTTGTCTGCTTCCATTCTTGGAGCAGATTTAAATCATCATTTGAACATTACAAGTCTTTTGGGATGATGAAATTTAGCAACGTACCACCGACACGAAGAAGAAGAAGATATATATGTCGATCCTATAGACACTTGTGATATACTCGAACTATTATACAGAGTATCAAAATACTCATACAACTGCAATATCAAAGAAAGGGTAACACGATAATTCAAACAAAATAACACGATCACTTTTTTAAAATTCTTATAACAAAGATGAATCAAATATTTTCCGTCAATGGAATCCTAACTACTAGCAACAATACGGAGGATGTCGTTTCAAGCATATCAGGTATCATTTGAATTCTAGTCCGACGCAATTCAGATAGTCTATTGATATCTGACAAACATCCATTTCGGATCAGATGCAAATTCCGAAAATAACTATCGTCGTGAGAAAAAACGCCTTAAGCTAACACATGAGGGTTGAAAATCGGTTGATTGTGTTTTCTATTCATTCAAACATGGTAAGGAGACTTACAGATTTATAACAACAGTATAATTGTCTCTGTCTACTTGAAATACAGTTTTGTTGATGAGGTCAGATTATTTTATGTAGATTGACTTAATTGTTATGTATGTTTTAGTCTCGAAGATTTTAGATTCAAATTTGAGGGTATTTATACTGGTCCTTGTCATTGCCAATATGTTTTAAAATGCACGAACAGGTGTCCTTTTATACGGTATACCCAGATTTGGGGCGAGTCTATTAATCTTTACGGGGTATAGTTCCTATTGCAGGGCTGCTACCATGAAATATCTAAAATATAAACCGAATAGCATATCAGAGGAGATTTCACAAAATTTGTTCTCAACAAAAACTTCAAGAATTAATTTAACGAGAAATGTAAGTCCGTATACACTGCAAAATTATGTAAATCCCTTCATAGAAGACTAAGAATCCAGGATTGAAGTTCCTCCATACCATGGTATTAATTTCTTGACATTTACAATCCCACTATTAGTTATCAACGAAAACATAATTATTTTCTCTAATTGATAACTAAATTGAAAGACTTAATTATAAATAGCTTTCGTATAAATAATTAAAAAAGAAGTCATTAATTTGAATAAAATTTAAATGAACGTTCTAGATTATTTAATTTATGGTTTAAAAGATAAATAGCTTTAAATAAAACAGTGATGTCCTTAATTATAAAAATGTAACCAGATAATGGCGGCATTTTAAAAAATTAACATAAATTTCAAATTTTTCATTATAAAAATTCCGATTTAAAACTTTAAGTATAAATTAATGCTAAAATTAACCCGAAATTTCAATATTAATTATAGTTATTAGTATATAATTATACAAAGCGTTGGTTTTGCAACAACTGCGAATATTTAATTATTTCTTAATTTCATGCATTATATGTTCCATATTATAATAATTATAGCAATAAAGAATTTTTTTTTTCTTGCATTCACATTATAAGCATTCCCTGAACACCAAAAAGTATTCCGATACCGGGAATCGAACCCGAGCCTCCTGGGTGAGAGCCAGGTATCCTAGCCACTAGACCATATCGGATGATGAGATGTAGGTTGAAATGGCTGATCCATTTCTACAAAGAGAGATATTTTGCTCGATTTCTAAATAATATAAATGGAAACTTATGCCTATCTTAATTGTGTGCGTTGGGTAGGATAGTAAGAGCTAAGAGTAATAATGTGCGTGACGTCACGATCTCTATTTTATTAATAATAATGCGTAAGTTAAAATTCCATCCTCTGCTTAGTCTATTATAATAAAAATAAAAGCTATTTAAAAAAAAATTCGCATGCATATATTAATTATTTATATTATATATGTATTTAGTATAACTTCAACATAAAACGTATGCTTTTATTGTTACAGTGGGCTAATGTGTGCATACATTTTTTTAATTTATATTAAAAGCCTTATTTAAAGACTTATATGTTTATTAGTTAAGTTTCTCTATAAGTACACAATGTAATGTTCTTCAATAAAATAAATACACATATTTAAATTGAACGTTTCAGAGAAGCATTTATCTAATTGTAGAAATTGTCTGTGCCCAACACTATAATGAGCGCAGACAAATCCGAATTTCAAAATCGAAACCCAACAAAATCCGAAATAGAATTTATTTGAATAAAAACTACATTCCAAATTCAAACCCGAACCGCCATTCCACTTTGTTAATACGCGACTTATTATATGGTAAACAGTGCCATTAGCATGTCTCGCTGCACTGCATACCTGTCGCCAAAGGCTGTCGATCAACGTCACTCAATCGCGTCGGCTGCCGACTTCAGCCGACGACGCCCGACATTTGCCGACATCCCACGATCTACTATCCCGATGTTATCCCTTCGGAGCTTTGTCTGTCCTTAAACGGCAGCTGCATTGAATAGCTTTTGTTGATGAGAGACAATAACTTCGTTTTTTCTCAAAGAAACCCGATGTAAAAGGTATTAATTATCATAAATGTAAGGGTTTGTGATGTAAATAGTTTTAAAGGTAATATTAGATGCGGACGTGCTTTGGTCAAATAATGAAACTTGTTTTTAATAATGGTCGATAATTTTTTCCAAGGGGGAATAATTTGAGCTACTGTGCTGAGTTGTGGTATACAATTTTCTTGTACTAATAATGCTTGTATTATTAATATTACAAAGGAACGCTGTAGCGATGTTATTAGGCGATAATTATGTTCGTAACTTATAATTAAGGGCATGTATGTAGGTAGGTAGTTTACTTAATCAATAAGTGGATACAATGTTTCATCGCCCGTGTTGTTAATAGGATCACGAACACACGATTGTATATTTGTAGATATAACAGGTAATTAAATAAGAAAAACAGCAAATACACACGAATATACATTGAAAATACATAACACGGCAGCTGTAAAAAACCTTGTTATCTTCATGCAATCAGATAACAATTATACACAGATTAAAGCAGCTGAAACGAATTATAACTTCATATTTTCACAGCTCATGTATTACCTACTCAATTTAAGCAATTAATGATAACGGATTACAAAGAACACATGAAGAAAATCTACCACGAACCACACGTTAGGTGCTAACTAGTCAATTAAGTCACGAATTAAACATAAAAAGGTTTTAAATTATTACACTATCGTCACGACAACATGTAGGCGTCAGTGACAGAGGCCTTGTCATGAGGCTGATCACGATTTGTTGTCTGAATGCATTGTCACGCCTCTGCCCTTTGTGTGACGTACAGTCTGACAATTGACACATAATGATTGACAAGCAATTAATATCTAAAAGTTTGTCGTGGTATGGTTGTTATTACAGTGGTAGGTTACATGGATATGTAAGCTGGTAGGCGATAAGATGACAGGCTAAAAGAAACGCAAAATAAATTAATAAAAATGCACGATATATTTACCAAAACATAAAATAATAATCCTACTAATATTATGAATGCAAAAGTTTGTGAGGATGGATGGATGGATGGATCTTTGTTACTCTTTCACGCCAGAACGGCTGAACAGATCTGGATGAAATTAGGCACAAAGATAGATTATAATCTGGAATAGCTATTTTTTACTACTTTTTATTCTTTTTTTGCTACTTTTTATCCCGAAAAAATGCACAGATTCGTAAAGCGCTAGTAAGCGCGCGTAAAGAAGCTAGTAGGATTATAAAATATAGACATAGACAAAGTTACCATTTGCAGGAAAACTTCTGCATTGCCCATAGTGTTAACTCTCTGATTTTGGGCATAAATAATAAGATCACCTAGAAAGTTCAGAAGCAGAATGTTGTAATATGATTGTTAAATGCTAGAAATAAAGTTTCGAATAATAAAATATCTGACGCTATTCATGTTTTCATTCAAACTCAAACTATGCACGACAACAAAAACTAGTACGAGCACAAACAAAATCGTTTAGCAATTCACACGTGCACAGTGTGCCGCAACCAAAAAACGTAGCCAAAAAATATTAAATTTATTCTGTTGCCGTGTGTGATCGCGTACATCAAGTGCCTGGGTCGCACAGTGACAACATAGGGTTGTGTTGCCAGAATTTTGTTTGACATGTGACGCCTGTCAAAACACTGTCACACACACGTCGGATTTCGATTTTATCGAGTATTATAGCATTGAATATTATTCTATGATTACCATAAAGTATTTGGTTTATTGTATTGGATTTTTTGTTGAGGGCGATTCAATTAGGTTGCTGTACTGAATTAGTTTTATTTATTTTTAATTATAAATTATACTGTATTGGATATGTATTGTTTGTAGAAAAATTAAATGAAACAAAATACATTTAGCAAATGATTATATTGACCATTAACATCAAGCGACAACGAATCAACTTGTGATAGACTGTAGTTTTCCAAATCAAGCATTACTCACAGTCTCATTTTATAGTAATGTATTATCACGTTGACGTGTTACTCTGAGGAGTGTAATTTATCGTAAACATAAGAGTAAATTAAAACAATATTCTGTTGTGGGTTTGACGCAAGTGAAAACCACAAAAACTATAAATATTATTAATGTTATTATTATTGATTTAATTAAACCATAGTAATAAGTAACCTGAACACTGAAGCTGTGGGAAAACCTTTTTTAAATAAATAAATAAATAACGTTCCACTAGTTTTTTGTTATGCAAATAAATATTTTCACAGCAGCAGCTATAACTAATTTGGTAACCCTGTCGTCGGTTGGTGACATATTTGTATGCAATACAGATCGTTGCAAGCGTACGCGAATTTATGTTCTATGCTTTTGTTTCTACGAAGCCCTGGGTTGGCGCAGTGGGTGGGCTCATCGTCAGGTGTTTGGCTGATGACTTTATGTCGCGTTGTGTAAAGGAGTTAATTAAGTGAAATTTATTATAATATACCTTTGATGTCAAACAAATTATAGCGTATGGTTCTGGAATTGTGTCAGTAACTAAAAGTATTTGTAATTCGTTATTTCCACTAGTTTTCTGTGTTAAACAAACCATGCTCAGTTTACGTTAGTTAAAGCAGCATTTCCGAGTCTTAGAAAATGCTGTACGAAGTAGGACAGGATGTATTTAGTTTACATACAGTGGTGAGTAGATGAATACATAGGGAGGCAAGATGAATATCTTTGCAAGATATTATCAACGGAATGAATAGCTACTTTGTATATTAACGAAGTCCCACTCTATTAAAGAATATTCTGGGAACGCACACAATATTCGCTCGACGATGAAGGAACCAGTTAAACTGCATTATATTCGTAATCTGACACGTCGAGGGGACAATCAGGAATTAAGTTTAGCGAGAACCGCACATTGTGTTGTCGAATAGACTCTGTATTCAATTACTACGTGAATTAAACCCACGGCGTCGGGGCGCACTCCAGCTAATCTTCCAACCAACAATGGCCCGATTTATACTAAACCCCATTGTCACAGCCAACAAAGATCTTGTCAATTATAATCTCCACGAAATCTTTCATCGCCGAGCCGTCAAACGGTAGCGCACGGTGAGCCAACTGCCACAGAACGATGGCCAAAAAAACTTTTTAATAAATTATTTGCAAAACTTGTTTGGAACCCTTCTCAAAGGGCGGCGAGGAAGCGAAACCGATTGCTCGTGACGTGACGGCCTTTGTGACCGTCGAGTATTATGTTGTCAAAATACACGGGGATTTTGTTATTATTTTTGTGTTTGCGAGCACACTTAGCACCCTTTTGTGTTGCGTGGACCTTCTCGGAAGAGGGGATGTGTGAGCTATAAACCGAGCGTCGTAACTCCAATCTTTCCATGAAAGAAGTCCATGTGAATGGAATAGTAATAACGCATCGGTTAAGCGGTTCACGAAAACAATGCGTAATCTCGTATTATCTCTCATCGCTTAAAGAATGACGATTCAAAGGCAAGAAGTACGCCTAAAAATGGAAATCTTATTTTGTATGTTCAGCTACGTGCCCTTAAAAGTTAATAACATTTTTGTGTACGAAGACGTCGACTCGAGTTACGCGATCTGTGCCAACTGTAACTGCCAAATTACACCATCACAACACATAAACACGCGTGGCTGAGCCCGCTTTTTGTCACGTCACACGTATGGGAGTCTCCTTGATATTTATTCAAATTATTATTCCTCGTCGCCCTCTTGTTATGTTCCGAATGAATTTTTCATGCACACGTCGCCCCGAGGCTCGGTAATTTCACTTTGAGTTTGCTCCACGCCAACGAAAATGAGTTTATTTATGTTGATATTTTTTTTCCAACACGTCTACGGTTTAATGACATTGGGCGTTGCGCCACAGCCTTCGAGATATTGGAGGTGTAAATATTTAAGCACGATAATTTGTTCATGAAACACATTATACCTAAAGCGTAGATTTTATGGCACCTACTCATACTTTTGTGTAAATAGTTTAGAAATTAAGACAGAGACGAGAGAGAGAGAAATAGTTTAGAAATTAAGACAGAGACTTAAGACAAGCTGATACGTGCTTATCACATAATATATTAAATTAAATTTGCACATTATTCATATCCTGCTGTATGTGTGTAAATTATGTATTCAATTAAATTAAATGTATGAAAATACATTACATGATGGAATATTTTTATATTATAATGTTACGTGAATTCTTGTAATTATAAATATTACTTATTTTTTACATAAGATTATTGTATAAGGTTGGAATTTTTTAAAAATACAAATCCAACTTCAGATTTCCTTCATAATTATGTTGAACATATATTGTAGAATAGAAAATTTAATATCTAAATCTCATTTTAAAAGTTTAAAACCAAATCAAGGAAGTAAAACAGAAAGGAAAGTGATGAACAAGGACAAGTACATATTTTAGTATAATTAACAAGAAAATATTATAATTTTCTTGGTAATTGTTTATCTATGTTGGTGTACCTAGCAATAAATTCTACCAAATCTTATAATTTACATAACACCAAGGTACTAAAACATAACAAACTTGTCAACGTTATCAGACGTAACAAAGCCACCGCAGTCGTACGCACTCAAAACATTTTATAATCCAACTGCAGCCCTGACTAGTCTCTAATACCTCTGCTATACCAGTGTTTGTTGGGCCTTGATGATACGCTGATCCGTCATTAATCAAACTGTCGAAAGTGCTTTCTTACGTCACGTCATGCCCAACCTCCACTTATCATCATCTAACTTGAAAAATATTTCTTCTCCCATACTTCTGATACGTTTGTTTTATTCGTCATCCATTTCACTTTTTGTATCATCTTTATTATCATCACCATCTTCAAAAACCTCAGTAGAAGTTGCATCAAAATATTCAACGGCAAACAACTATTTGTCTAGGTCTCCGGCAATGGATTCACAGCAATAAATTTCGACGAGTCTGTTGACACACGACACATAATATTTGCTAACATTATTTCACGACAAACAGAGTTGTCACTGAACAAATTTGTTGTGTTTTATTTCGATAGCGTTGTTTAATTAAATTATGTGCGGTGCGATTAAATTATTTATTTAAAGCTAATGGCGTTCGGGTATTTGTTCGACTTGATAACACATTCTTATTTGTGTTTGATAAGAAGGATTTTATTTGGGACAGAAATGAGGAACACGTTTTCTATTCTTCCGTGTTTTATGTGGGTACTTGAAGACTGTCATAGCCGACATCTTGTATTAGTGAATCATGCTTATTACATGAATATAAACCAATGATCAGTCATTACGCCGACAACTTCATCAGAAAAAGTACATAATACGATGTGAAACTTCAATAAGCTCTCACTTAATTACACAACATTATTAAAGGCATTTTATCATATTTTATATGTGAGAAACCGAATAATATAAATTACATGTAATTTATTTGATGGAATAATGATGATGTGGAATATTACGATGTACTCAATTTTACACGGTAATTTATCTTATAATTTTTAAATTCTACTCATAAATTAATGTTTACAAAAAAAAAAAACATTTTTAATATTTTTTACTGAACATCAGGCGTCATGTGTGAGCCCACGAGCAACTAGTAACACATTTAAAACATAAACATGTCACGGTGCTACGAACATTACGGAGCCGACCATTTTTTAGAACCCATTCGTTATTATTAGCGTCTGTCGTAATGTCTGTCATTTTAGTGTTACCGTCTATCTGAGACCTCCCATAAACCACCCCCTTAATCTAAATATCGCCCTTTTATCTGTCTTTAACAATTTCGTAAACTCTCACTAAACCGTAGCTGGAATATAAATTACATCGATGCAACATCACATTGTCATTTACTCAAAATTTCGTGCACTTGATTATGGACCTTATTTTAAGTATCTTAAAGATTTTAAGAATGTTGGTCTGTTGTTTGTCAAGTGTTGTTATAAATTTGTCAAACTGGTAGAATACATCGTCTCAAATTGCCCCCTGCCAATAAAAAAGGGGAATGAACCACAGGGCTGAATTTTGTTTATCGCTATCTTTATGGTGGGCACAGTTTATTTATACTGTATTCATGCGTGTACGACATGTAATATAATACGTTTTGGAATAAACGAAGAGTTAAGGGCGAGTTATTGTCGGTTATTGGAGTGTGAAGGATTCTCTTTAATTCTTTGAATATAATAGATGATCGTCTTTGGGAACTCGATTCATATTTGCTAATATGGTTCTCATAATTCTTTTATAAGTATTTTCTTTTTAAATTCTGACACAATTGAGAATTGTTATGCTAATAGAATTCATCTATATTAAATATGAAATATCATGGCTGTTAATCTATAATACGAATACATATATAGTTACTACACAGTTACACATTTCCCGTGCAGAGCAAACAAATAATATTATAGCATAATAGGCGGCTTAACGCAGTAAGGTGAGGAACTTTTTTTGTATGTATAACAATTTCAAAACTTTGTTTTTAAAGGAAAATCTGTTAATAGTAACTGCTCTAGCTGGAATGATAAGAACTAAAGTAAGTCGATGATCTTATTTTATATTAAATTTATCTTAATACATGTTCCACAGAAGCCAGTCTTAAGTCGAAGAAATTTCCTGATTGAATAATCCAAGTTGTTAGATCAAAATTTGATAAAATCCTTTATTCCATTTCAAGTATAGCCCATTGTTTTAATCGTTGAGACAACCGATTAAGTTTTGTCATCCTTCGAAACAGATAAGATTCAAATTTAATCCAAGCTCAATTTTCCTTTCAAATAACAAGGATTAGATAAGAAAACGTAAGGACAAAGAATCTGGATTAGAAGAGGCACTCATTTCACTAATCTTGGATTATAGATTATGAATTAACGTTTATCAGTTAATTTGGTTTAGCAGATTTTAGGTTGTTGAAGACTTTTGGATTATTTGCGATTATCTTTATTTCTAAATACTTTTGAAGTAATGAAATCTCAGCTCTGTTAGGATTCATTTATCTTTAGTCTTAAGTAAGTTTTAGTAGTTTTTTATTTTATTTTTCTATGAAACTCGAGTTTTTTCCTTCTTCTATTTTCAGTTTCTTAGATTCTTGATTAACATGGCTATGTTATTAGTGTCTAATAACCTTCCCTTTAACCCCTTAATACAAAACTATTTTGAGTTAACATGAACTGAATTTTTGTCACCCTTTCATTATAACATTTTAAAGCTATATCATTTTTATGACCAAAATCGTGAACTGCAACCCACTGCAACAAACTTCAAACTGCATCTGAAGTTTGTATTTTATTACTCTTCTCTTTATAAATAAGACTGACTGTTAAATTTTCGATGGCAAATGTAAGTTTGTCAATGCATTTCTAAGAATGTGTAAAAGTAGTTATTTATTATGCGCATGCGGTCCGTTCGGTCGTGTTTACATATTTTAATGTTTTGTTACGCGTCCGCTACTGGTGTTTCTGTTACTTATAATCGTGAAATATTTATTCAGTAAACGATTTCGTTTTATATTTATCGGCCTGTGAGGTCTCAAGTGTGTGTTTTGGGTTTCATGGTTCGAGTACGCGGTATTTAAAAGTTCGGGAAAGAGAATATTAAATTGTTCAATAATAAGTATACTTTCATAGTATACATTCTATTCTTGAAACTAAACATTACATACTAAGGTCAAAAAGAACATTCTCCGCTTTTTACCTGCCTCAAAATAACTGTTATCACTTTCTTCAACGCAAGTAAACATACCTTTTGCAAAAAGAAATTAACCTTGAATCGAAATTGGCAACAATTATACCATTCTGACCATTCTTGTGGGCCATAAACCATTGGGTTGTTTACCGTAGCGCCATGCACAAAGTTGCTAACAGCCGAAATCTCACAATACGTAATGATTACAGCCGTAGTTAAAGTATTGTCTTGTCGCCTTTGAGATTCGCCGACTTCGGCGAGGCTTTGAAGTTAGCGACCGTCAATTAGGTTGAGAGTTTCAAATAGTTTTAAAAGGACTAAATGTTCTGTTCGAGTTAGGAATAGTTTACGACTGATTTAATTCAAGTCACGTAAAAAATAACTATGTGTTTCGTTCAAGTATATAAGTTTCTGAGAAAAAAATCAAAGGTAAAAAATACTCGTAATGTGCAAACTTAATAAGAAAATCTAAACTGTAATTAGAAACAGATGCTAAATCATAACGACACAATGAATGTTGTATGTCACCTAATTCTTTTCTTAGCTTTGAGTTATATTACTTACCCTGCAACATATATGTATTACAATAATAAAATAATGCGTTGGACTATCATAAATTCATAAAAAAGTAAAGCCTTTTAATACCACGTGATTTTATTTTATAAAATATTAATTAAGATAAGATTAGTTTTACTTAAGTCAAATAAAATATTATGAACAGAGAAACTGAGTGCGTGAATGCCGATGGCTGAATTGTATTGCAATAGGTAAAAATCCGGGTTTTGTAACACACATCTCCAAGTCTAGCTCAATTCTACATGCATATTTAAAATTAATCCTAACGAGCAGAGCTTAAAACTTAACAGAAGACAAGTCTTGTATAAGAAAGAAGATGAAAATAACAAAAAGCATATTCTTAAGAAGTCTCCGACTCTCCACAAATCCGCTCTCGCCTTCAGTGGATCCTTTCCCGCTGCTTTAACACCCAGACTTAACAAGTGTTACAAGGCGACTTGCGCACAACGAAATTATTTACAACACGCGGCGTTTCACAAAAGCTTGCCTGTTTATTGCCACCATAAATACTAATACAACTCGGGAAAATTTATTTTACCTCACCTTTTATTTATAACTATAGTGCAGTGGCTCGGTTTTTCCGTGCGCCAGTTTTTTTTTTTCGATTTCGTAATCAAGGATCTGTTTTACAATGAATGTATGAATGGATACAAAGGCTTGTTGTTGGCGTGTCCAAATATTGTGACTGTTTTATCTTTTGTCGTTGTTCTAGAATTTTCGGGATCTATACCGTCGGTTTCTTTGTCGTGTTAATAGTGCACTTGAACTAATTGAACCACTGGGGTTTTACATGATACAAAATGATCTTCTCCTATGTTTTTTGAATGCTTATTACGTAGTTTAACAATTTCAATACTACATTAAGCCATTAAGTTGGGCTGTACATATTCTCTGTGCTGTAATAATGTAAGCATGAGAAATACTTAACATGTTCTTCGAGTTAGTTCCAACAAATGACTCACCTACATTTATTTATGCCAATCCTTCAGCTGTACTGTTTTCCATTAAGATAACAGTCAATTTTATGATCTCTACATCAGCCTCACAAAATATTCTAATCTAAATATCTAGATTAGCAACAAATCTGCAGGCGTTGAAGATAATTATTGTAAATTACATTGATATATCTGAACCATTTTCCAGAAAACCGATACCTTTAGCATTTGTCTGTATTTAGTCATTGTTTACAATCAGATATCCTAAACTAGAATGTAGGTAACCGGCTGAAGTTTATTGTACAGATAAAGGCAAAGGCAGACGTTTGAAATCTTTATCTTTAGTTCGTTTTAATGCACAGATAAGCGTTTACTGCGGCAATAAATATCGCAATTAGGGGTTGGAGGACCGAATTGTTTTATGACCGGCATAGTTCTTAACGACTTGCCGGTGGGAGGTCCCGGCTTGTATTTGGCGTAAAATTTTGTGTATTACTACATTTACATAATAATGGAGGAATAAAAGAAGAGTAACTGGCGCTGTTTATTGCGTTGAATGGAATACTGTAGAAAATACTGGCAAACATAACAAATGATCTGATATTGAAGATACATTAGATTGGGCTGCAATAACTTATAACGAGGATCCAATCAAAAAGGATAAGGACTGTAATTATTTATCAATAATAATATTTTATGATATTGAATTCTTCAATCTATGACTCCATAAAACAATTTTACCATTTCTCCACCCAGTTAACTATAAACTAAAGTCTAATTTCCATCTCACGCCTCACATCACATCATCAACATACACAATACAGAATTATCCACGTCCCTTACAATAATTTAAAAGCACTCTAGTGTATATCGATGACTCATTAACAGGTTCGTGATCATAACAGAACATCAAAGAGATTGAAACCGAAGCAAGTCGGTGTGGGACCCGTCAAGCTTTTTACACCGTTTGTAAACAGTAATTTGGTACTGACGGTTCAGGGCGGCAAACGCTTTGATCTTGCCGCATCCGCTGCGCACAATGACTGTCTATCTGGAGGCACAGTCGGTGATTTCACAGTAGAGCAAGTTTGAGAGTACTTTGGTAGTTGAGCGGATTACGGTGCAATTTGATTTTTGTGTTCTTCTTTTAGGATTGGCCAGATGTATTTGCCTATGTTAATAAATGTAAAACGAAATAAATGTTGGATTTATAACCAACTAAACATGATGACAGTCAGAGACTACATTCTAAACCATCACGGGTGGCCTTAATAAACCTTTTTATTATTTTATACTGTTTCTCTATATTTAACAAGTACATTTTTTATAAGTTTTAAACAACTAGCTTCCGCCCGCGGCTTCAGCCGTGCATTTTTTAGCGCCATCTAGCGTCCTAAAGCAATTGTGACCGTCGAAAGTTATTGTTCTCTCCCTCGGGAACAGTACTTTTTTCAGTGGATAAAAGATACCTCATGTCCATTTCTGTACCCCTGACAATGTATATGCAAGGTTCAGTAGTTTAGGCGTGAAAAGGTAACAAACAAACAAACTTACTTTCGCATTTATAATATTAGTTAGGAAGTTAAATGTTAAAATCCAGGCCATAAAAAATCACAAAAGTATTTAAAATTATCATAATTTTACTATAAATATATATCATGTATGATGTTTCATAACCTAATTAAATAGTTTTATGGCGTCTCTATAAAATGTAAACTGTCACATGATTGATAAAAATCTTTAAATAACATATTATGATGTAATGTAATGTAATGCAATCAATCAAGAACTTTTCGTAATCATTCGTGAAAACATTTTGATTGACAGTGTACGTAACTAGTTTTTATGCAATCAACTAAGTATGATTAAATAGAAAATGAAATGAACAAAATTTTGCGAAGTCACCTTAATACAATAAGGTTAAATTATTACTTCTGTATAAAATTTGATTCCATTGAAGTACTTTATATTTCTGATGTATTCCTAATATCATAAAATACTTTACAAATTGGTATTGCACAATTTGCACATGAATAATTTATTGTAACATAAACAACCTCTCAGGTATGTCACAGCTGTCACAGGAAAATAGATTTTATGTTTTACAATTATTTTTTTCATTTTAAGTATTCTTATTTCAGTTTCTGAACAAAAGCGATCGATTTTTCATATTATGAATATCATACTGAAAAATCGATCGCGTTTAAAATTATTCATATATTTTTAGGATTTGTCAATCGTGACTTTATAAAATTTGAATAACATGAAGAAGTTCAAAGAAACCTTTATTAATTATATTTTTTCAAGTATTAAACCATTATTCATTACTTTTATTATGAACCACAAGAATCACCTTTTTATCCTCAATCGATCTTCAAATCAAAAGACAAACCAATCTTGTTATTTTTTTCCCACAACGCACTAGATTCGATTCCCATCTAGTTAACCGAACTTTTTGCGTCACGCCCGAATCTGTCATCATAATTGTGGCTGTTTACACTCCACTGGATTTCCACGTAGCTATAATTGAGCCAGGAAATTGTTTTCAAAATCTCTTTACTGGCTGCTCGTGCGTTCAATGTTTTGTGTTCTTCTTAAGAAATTCTACAAAGGCCGTTTGGAGATTTGTGGTATGCTATATTGAAAGATGTGTAGTTTTTTTATGTAAGTATCCTGTTCAGTAATGCAATTATTTTTTCTTATGTTAGCTGTAGCGTAATGATCACGCTTATGTAGTATTTGTATGTATTTGAATACAAGACATTACTTGTAGTTCTGTTAAAATTGTAAATGGAATGATGTCGTATTAAACCCCGTTTTATTTTATTTTTTAATGAGATCCTACGATATAAGTTATAACACTTCAGATACAGTAAAAGTAATATAACAAATAATATTATTTGAACTGTCTACCTTTATTAATATATCAAAATAAAACATCAAAGTTAGGTACCTAACGTCTTTCTAAACATCTCTCAAACACATGTCAACATCCCATTAGTGCGTGCAATGACTCTTAGACAAGCAAAGCCTAGCCGTAACTTGTTCTCGTACAACTCTCCTAAACAAACACTCAAACGGCCGCGTGCCTAATTTATAGAACAACATCGGCCGACACCGGCCCGATCTCGCAATAAACATGTTTTTTGTTTCGCATGTCCGCGCACTGTCAAATATATTACAGCCCGCCGGGTTATTTACGACCTCTGTCGTCCGCCCATACGTTATACTTAGTATCTTTGTTTGGACACAATAAGCAATATTTCTAAAGGGCCCCGCCGCCGTCTCTCGCAGCTGTTGATATGGGTTCCCAAATTGACATATTTAATTTGATCGCAACGGAGGGTCCGAACTCGCCCGCTTGACAGGTTTTAGTGTCGGATTAACATTAACGTTATGGACTTAGCGATGTCGATAAACTGAAATATCGCCTTTTGTTACGCTCAATGTTTATCGATTTACATGTAAACAGCTAAAGTTAGCGCGTGTTGACACATCAAACGGTTTCACGGAAAGCTCCCGTCTCGAGGAACAGATCAATTTTCCCTTTTGAACCGGCACCGATGCATCCCAGAACAAAGCGGGCTCGTAAAAGAGTAAGTAGTTTCGAATGTGTCAGCAGTAAAGTGCGATGACGCCGGCGAAAGAATGAAGCTGCGCCGTCGTCGGGGGCGTAATAAAAGTGGCGTGAAACAAAAAGCTGAGGAGCGCGATGGTGCGGGCGGGCGCGCGCTCAGCCGCTCAGGTAGAGGCGCAGTCACGCTCGCGGCGGCGGCTCAAAGCGCTGCCCGTCATGGGTGGCGAGCCACCAACACCATCGCACGTCTCAATCCGCACCCGGCTGCCGACCATACCGCCTTTCCTTTTTCCCCTACCGCAATGCAGCTATGTGTCGTTTCCGCTTTATTTTTTATGGCCGAGCGCTGCAGCGGTGAGACATAGCGCTCTCCCTCTAATGTAGACTTGAGATATCGCTATCCTTGTCTCGCGCGGCGCAGGGTGAGGGGGCCGTAGCTCGTTGGCGGCTGGTGGGGTCCGGTCTCTCATAGTTGTCTCGACCGCCGCCACTAACGCACGCGTCTCTGTTCTTAGTTCCGCGTACCGGTGACATAGAGTAGATATTGCCAGAAGCGTTTCGTGACCGCGCTGTGTAGTTTACAAGTGATCGTAAAAGTTATCTCCCAAATGGTGGTGCTTGAAGACGGTGGAATGATGACTACAAACCCTAATCAATATTTACAACCTGATTATTTGACTCCTCTTCCGTCCTCTGTAAGTATAAATATTATTTAATTCAGAAAAAAACCTCTTCTAATATTTTCTTATGGTTCAACACTTTTTATTTATACAACCGTACTTATTTTTGATTTCTTTTGTTGCAGTTGGATTCGAAGAAAAGCCCTCTTGCGCTTTTAGCGCAAACTTGCAGTCAAATCGGTGTGGATTCTACTCCATCCAAACCGCTGCTGCCGCCGCTAGATAAGAAGAAAGTGAATAGTGTTAACAGTGATACAATGAGTCGTTCTTCACCTACTAATACCGCGATTAAACCAGACAAGCCGCGCTCTACGCCAGAGCACAACAAACACTTGGCGTTCAAACCTTATGAAACAAATGTTGTTTCGAAGAAACCATCGGAAGAAAGGCCTTCTTCTAAAGCCAGCTCTGACAGCTCGGATGATAAGAAATCCGGAAAAAGTACGCCTGGACGCAAGTCCACGCCGCCTTCAACAGAAACTGGCAAAAGCAGCCCTTCAAATGAACCAAAATCTTCTCCCGCGGGATCTTCTGGAACAAGCCCAATTATTCGCTCAGGATTAGAAGTTTTAGGACATGGCAAAGACCATCTTGGAGCGTTTAAGAATTTGCCTGGATTACCCGGATTCAATCCACTTGCCGGACTTTGCTGCCCGCCAGGAATGGAACAACATGCCAACCCGGCATTCAGACCACCTTACGCTGGCGCACCATTCAGTGCTCATCACGCTGCAATGCTAGCGGCAGCTGCTGGCTTCCCTGGATCTTCTCCAAACCCATACCTTGGATATGCGCGAGTAAAGACACCTGCCGGCGGTGAAACCCTTGTGCCAGTTTGCAAGGACCCCTACTGCACTGGATGCCAATTTTCAGTTAACAATCACCATCTGTTAATGAGCAATGGATCATGTCCCGCTGGTTGCACACAATGCGAACACCAAAAGTACAACCTAGCGATGGCAATGGCTCTTTCGCAGCAAGGGGCCGCAGCCGGCGGTATCCCATACCCGCAACTAAGTCGCCCTTACGTTTGCAATTGGATTGTGGGTGAATCCTACTGCGGAAAGAGATTCGGCAATTCTGAGGAGCTCCTTCAGCACTTGAGAAGTCATACGACGGACGGTTCTACTCCTGCATCTGTGGCGTCTACGCAAGCTTCTATGTTGAATTCTCTGAACCCGTTATTTACGACGGCGGGTCTGCGCAGCGCGTACCCGACGGCACCGCTGAGCCCGCTGTCTGCCAGTCGGTACCATCCTTACTCAAAGGCTGGTCTCCCAGCGAGCCTTGGAGGATCTCCTTACGGTGCTTTCAATCCGGCACTAGGACCTTTCTATTCGCCGTACGCGATGTACGGCCAGCGGCTCGGAGCCGCCGCCGTTCACCAGTAAACCTTGTGAAGTGCAAACCTGGACTGATCGTCTATGTTGTATTGTCCAATTTTCTTCTGTGATATCGATAGACTATTCATGTTCTAAGGCGCCATCCGCCATGACAAATTTAGTGATTAGTGCAATCTAAGTATAGTTATTTATATTAAGTGGACACGCCGACGGCGTTGCGATAAGTGATGTTGAATACGGACTGTACAGCCAAATGTTTTGTGTAAATAATCTCTATGTTTAATATTAAATGAATTATTTCAAATATAATATCTACCTACCAATCATAAAACGTTTTTTCTTTATTTTTCTCACACATTAATAAACGCTTAACACAAAGCGAAACTAAAAACTGAAATTATCAAGACAAGTGTCAGATTTCTTTGAATACAAACATATTTCTCACAGATTTACTAGTAAATAGAAAGTGAATAACGATTAATATCAAATGTTATAAATATTACTACTAATCAACATCGTCAGAGAGCTGCTATACGATCTTGCGGCGCAGTAACTTATGGCATTGGTTAATTAATGTTCAAACAAACATTAAAGCCGTCAATCTATACAACAAAACAAGACTGCAATCACGCGAACACACCTCCCATAGCGTAAAAAGACCAACAAAATAATTTATTACATTGAAAATGTATACCAAGGAGGTCGGCGAACACCGTCATTAATAATGAAACCGTGAGCTGTCGGCTTTAATGTCAAGTTTTTTTTTTAATAAATGCTATTTTGATTAGTCCCACGTCATGTTGGAAATTCAACTGTCAAAAGGCGTAATTGGTCGGACGGTCCGGAGTAACATGAAACAGAGGCGACGCGACGCGACGGACCAACAAAAAATTAACTAGCTAACATCGAACAGGTTAACGCTTTTATTTTATTAATATTAATTTTCACTTTCAATCCGAATTTGTTATTAAAATCATCCTTTATTATGTTAATATAAAATTAGATTTTTATGTTACAATCCTATGAATATTATACTTTCGTTTTTACGATCGAAATTTTTTACACTTTTGGTTATGGCTATAAAATAAATTCATACATCTCAGATTTGCATATAAATATGTAGCAATTTTAATACTTTTCTGAGTGATAAAGAATCAGATTGAATTTTAATTGACATCTCTCACCTATTAAAATCTATTAGATTGTATGACATTTTTCACTAATTTAATAGGGTTGTTCAAAAAACTGTGACGTCAGTTTTACTTTTTCTGAGGTACTTCTATTAACATAGAATACTACAATAAAACAAACGAAAAACCATAACTTTTTTTGATTAAAGAATGAAATTGCAACATAATATTCCAGAAAACTCTTTACTGATCTCATTTTAAAGTAATAAATATTCTCTTATTTTAATCTTAATATTTGAATAATATAAGACTTTAAAAAATATATATAACACAATGTTGAGAAACACAGTATTCCGATTTAAGCTGCAACCAATACCAATGCAAATAATTAATAGTATTTCCTATTGGTCAATAGTGATAATGCTATTAAGAATTCTGCTCACCCAATTAAGCAAAAATAGTGTGAATAACATAAATCAAATAAATTAAACCCAGAACCGTATTGACACAGTCCATGAATATAAATCAGCTATTGCATTAGATACCAGTTTCATAATTAACTTCAGCTATTGGAATTGATTGATAGTGACATTTATATCCGCTCCGATTTGATTCAATAAATCATTGATATTTTATAACGTGTCATTTAGATATGACACGGCTTTGACATAGTTTTGTTGTGCAGTTTTTAGAATGAGTGTAGTAACGCCATCTGTTGGTGAAGCGTTGAACTGTTGATGTTCGAGTAAAAGTTTTTGTTACGGTTGTACCGCTTGTTCTTCTGTTCGAAGTGATTTATCTTGGCTGTTGTCAAGTCCGCCTTCCACCTGCTTGGTTCCACAGGTTCTCAAACGTTTTCTTTTGTGTCTTTATCATATAATTCATAGTTACTTTGGCTATCATTGTCAAGCTTCTCTTTAGCTTGAGTTTTGTCATTATTATTTATTAAAGTTTTATACCTTAAAAGTTACCTTTAAAGTTCAAGATCTTATTTGGATTGTTAGTACAAATCTTAATAACTACTTAGCTAAATTAAGTTTATTTTTCACTAAAAAAGCTTTCAAGAATAATTCAGGTTATAAGTTATGTGCGTGTTATGCCACTATAATAATTATACATATATAATTGGCTACTGTTTTACTTATAATTAATAGTAAATTATTACAACAATATTTTATATTATTATGCTAAAAGGTTAATTAAGTAATACTTATGTATCGTGAATACTACTGTGAGATAAGACGCGTTTATAATTGTTTACAGTATTATTATGTATGTTAATTGTTATAAAGCCATTTTGAATCCCGTGTAAATATAATTATTGCATTCAATTTGCCGTAGCATTGCATTACATTTTCTATACAGAAACGTTGCAATAGATATACATAGTATTATTTCTGAAAATATGATTAGTAGGCTGGTACCTACTGTACAGAAAAAGGTTGAGAACCGCACGATAAATCAATGCCACAATGGACTGCCTCATTAGTCAAGAGGTCGCAAGCGTACTTACTGATATGAGGTCCTGAGTTCGATACCCAGGTCATGCAAAATAATATTAAGTTTTAAGTAGCCCGGAGTTTGGAACTATGCACGGTAGATGGCTCGCCTATTGGCTAGCCCTCTATTCCACGTGACGTGCGTGACTTAATAACAGTACTTGCGAAATGTTAGTACACTTACCTACATGTTTTCCTGACGCTTCTAGGAACACAGGGGTGAAGCTATGATATGTATATGTGCATAAATAAATTACTGCTTTGCATTCACAACATTCCTTAGACTTCTACTATTGAACATGGTCCACCTTATATGACTTCAATTAACGGTCTTCAGGAAATATTGACATTATCACCGCACTCAGCAAACGAATTAGTATTACTTGCATTATTCAATGCTAATGGTCTAAGATTTATTTAATACTAAGCAAGCAAACGCTGACAAAACGATTAATCTATAGACAATATCATTACAATGTCACTTAATAATTAACCCCCCAAGCGATAGGTGTGTTTGAAAATGTCAATCTGTCAAATACGCATAAAATTTATACCCCACGAACTCTGTTTTTACACATTCAACTTGATTAATTGTCACATTAAAAAGTTTTAAAGGGGACGTATAAATCTTGAGATATTAATTGAGATAATAATGTAGATTTTATTAATGCCGCCAGGGCACGCCTTGAAATATCACTACGAGTCTCTATATAAATGACCTCTCACGGTGGGATTAACTTTGACAGATGCGTAGCGAAGATTGATGCCTTACAGCGCTGTAATCCGTGCAGTGAAATAACCAATTACGATTAGCATAAACATAAGGTGGAGTAAATTAACATATTATCAACGGATGAATAATGCATGCCGCAGTATTATGTACCCGCACATCAAATTAGAGGGTTATGTTACCCTTCAACGCGATGTATTGTCAAAATCGGTTCAGACGGTCCTCGTTATTATGTTAATTCCATGTTTTTGTACCTGAATTTAGTTTATTCATGCATTATACATCAGTTCTCTATTTTGAAAACCTAATGTCAATACAACCGATTTTATTGGTCCGCTTTTTTCTGTCGAATGCATTGTAACCCTCAAATGTAGCGTAAGGGTATTTGACGGTGACGCGTGAACGACAGGAAATTTGACAATGCGTGACCGAGTGAGCGATCGGTTCATTTGATAATAAAACTTCGCGTTTAGAATATTAAAAGCTTAAATGATATTTTATTGTGATACGAGTCGTGACAGCGTTGGGGTTTTATTTTTTATTGTTTCGTTTTTATGTGAGAATTACTTGTAAGTAATGTAATAGGATGCGGATTGAGACTATTCGGCTTTTAATAGCTTTTCATTGTAAGGACTTACGAACGTCGAGAAAGATTACTTGCATGGATAACAACGATGTATTACAAAATACATTTTTTATGATTTTCTCAACATCAAAAGAGAACATTGCAAACTGCGCAGGCTTAATACACTTTATGAGTTGAAACATAATATAATGTTGGAAATTTATTATGCGGTCGTATATTTTTATGAATTATGTTGAGTTGGCGTGCTATTTACGAATTATAGTGGAATAATAAGCAAACACTAGCAGCTGTGTAAGGCAAACAGATGAGTGATCTATCAAGAGGGAAGTCGGAAGGGAGTGATGGAACACATCCAGGCTATTATTTATTGCGCCACTAGGCTAGATAACGAACTTGTATGGATAAGTTGTTGGTTTGTTGACTGTGTTAGAGACAAAGTATTGTTAAACTTCGGCTGGGTTTTCTAAATCATTCTCATTGTTTACTTTTACGACTTTCATACGATAATACGTGCAGTATTAGCTGTTTACAATTCGATCATATCCAGAAAATTAAAAGTATGTGCCATACATTGCCTAGGATAAAATAAGGTCGTTGAACTCGAGCAACTTTTACGTCCTTAATTAAAGTTTAAAAATTAATAACTAACATAAAGAATTTTATAATCCGTACTATTTATTTTATTATGAAATATAATAGTTAAAAGTGTGGTTCTGCAACAAACGGGTTATAATAACCGTCTGTTGCGTGACATCATACAATAAATAAAAGTCCGCGCAAAGTAATTAAAAGTGCATAAATTCGAGTATATTTCATGGAAACAATAAATGGAGACCGTATACTCGAACTATTATTTATAATTATAAGGTTTCGTGATAAGTTTTATTACTTTAATTTTAATTAACACTAAAATTATTCTTAATTGTTTAAATATTGTGAAATAGAGAAACTTTAATTCGACCAAAAAATATAAAATAAATATTCATCAAAATTCACATAATGTTAAGCTTATAAATTATATGTAATTAAGGGATAATAAAAAACTTACATATTATAAAATTAAATAAATATTAATTATTATAATGCAGTCGCATAATAATAGATAAATTGGTGCGATATAAGTTTATTTAAATTTTGTCATTTATCTTGAAGTGCATGATGATTTTATACTTAATTTTGTATAATTTGAGTTCAAATTACTTTAAAAAAATATAATAATTATTAAAATTTATTCAGTTTTTTTTTCATAACAAATTTGATTGGCTAATTAGTTACCTTCCTAATATCACAGATAATATAATATTATGCTAATATTAAAACATTTTGCTATGCACATTAAGTTCAGCAATATAATTATTATAGAAGTAATAAAAACTTTATTGTAGGTATTATTAAAATCCACATCCTGTTTTGCGTAGAATATAAATACTTTAGGTGTATTAGGTATTCACCTAAAGTATCGTAAAGTATATATTTTTTTCTAATTGTATGTATACAATGATAAAAAAAAATATTTACTACTTATTACATAAAATTACGTACCATATTTACACATTAAACAGAAATATCAGAAATAACAGACAATCATCTCAGAATACTCCTCCGTATCACTGTCAACCGGCATCGGCAGTGTGCCCAGAAGACCGGCAGTGTTGCCACGCTGTATGGCAATACTGATTCTTTGCCCAAAGAATAGGCCAGCCTTCTGGTCATGTGTAAAGTCGACTAATTGCTTTGCCAAATGTTTAAACGACAATACATAATATCCTGTTTGAATCAACAATTCCGGTTTATAATAAGACCGTAGATCTTAGACATTTAAAATGAATATCAACATCCAACAATGCAATATTTATTTTTAATCGATCCAAACAAACGTCAGCAAAATCACTTATGAAAAAGACGAGAAAATAATTAATTACAACAATGTAATATTTTTCTATAGCTTCCTGTTATATATCGGTACCACAGATTGTTGTTTCAGATATAATGGAAAGAGAAACTTAATTACACGACATGTGACATGGTCCATAGTGGGACAAATTACAAGGTTAGGTTAACTTTGGTTTAAGTTAGGAGAGACTAGTGTCATCGTTCATAAGGATAAAAGTTGAGAAGGAATAATAACAGCTAAGGGAAGCCCCTCGAAGAAGCTGCGCTTGAGTTTGACTGAAGATTTATTTATAAGATATACAACTAGAATATTTAGTTTTAATTCCGCTAAACTACTGCAAGTTTGGGTGCATGCACAGCACCCGCCCGCAAATATATGCACATGCAGAAGGTGTGATAGAAATTTATATTAATTTCTATCACACCTTCTGCATTCAAACTAAATATTCTAGTTGTATATCTTATATATCATGGATTTCCGCAAAGTAACGCCTGATTCCATTAATTATCTGAAGATTTATTTTCAACATAACATAACTGTTAGGCAGAACTGTACTATTGTACACCCAAATTTCGTCGATGCTATTATTAAGTCCCATGTAATAGGAGCCTATTCCCATTAACTGGGCACTGTTCCGAACTCCGTGCTGCTCGTGATAATTTAATAAAAAATACATAAAATAAAAGTAACTAATGTCATCAATGGATTTGAATTTTGCTTAAAACGCACACACAAATAATAAAGTCACGAATAAGAAACACGAACTATTGTGTGATGTTAGTTACTTTACAAAAGCTCTACCTTCCCTTACCGCTGCCACTTCCAACTCGTACCAACACAACGCTATAGTTTAATTGGTCGCCAAGCTGTCACATACGAAGGTCCACAAAACGTAATTATAAAGAACCAAATTGTAAGCCTCACTAGTCACGCCCCGTGGAACCGTTCATTTATGAAATTACACTTCGAATATTGGCCAATTATGGTATGACATTGATCTGCGAGGGTAAGAAATTAAAAGTATGAAATGTAGCAGCTGGGTCTCACGCAATAGTACTTACAGAGTAATTTGTTTTAAATATGATGTGCTTTTACAATCGTGGATAAGTATTCAGCTAATTAGCTCACAATAAAAGAAAGCATTTTTTAGACCACTATAGTTGTAGCAAAACTGAAAGTGAAATTTCTGGAGGGACCTTTATTAATAAATTAGTGATAATCAAATATGAATGAATTAAGCCAATTTAATTTAAAAGGACATACTGTAAACCGCTTTAAAAAGCTATAGTACTTTACAGTACCTTAATCTAAATAATAAATAAGAGCGTTTGAAATTTTGCAGAGCTGCAAGCAGAGAGATTTTGTAATCACTGAAGTTTAGTAAAACCTCATTAATGAACAAACATTTGATTATTTTATATGTAATATTACCAACACTAACGAAAACATGATAGATAAACACATACAACATAGTGCTAATGAAATTCCTGCAACTGCCTGTAATGACGAAACAGAATATCAAACAGCACCAGTTATTAACTCCGACACTATCAGAAGCATATCACCAGTCACTGTTCCTATCGATCCAATATTAATTGAATACTTATCTATGTTATAAGTGGTATGGATTGAAAAATGTATTAGAACATAAACTCGTTTTGAAACGTGATTGAGTTTGCGGGTTAGACGGAATTGAATTGTTGCACCTGCAGTAGGTTCCTGGTATAAAGGATATGCCAATTGCTATTTATTTCATTTATAAAGTTACAAGTAGTACCAGCAATATTCTTATAACCAATTTTGATATATAATAATTGCTCTTGCAAATAGAACCTGTATAAGATACAAGTAATGAAGAAATAATTAATAAACTAACTTTTTTACGCGTAACATTTTTTTTTTATTTACAATTTTTGCCATTAATTATAATATTTTTTACTTCATTATTTTGATATTGTAATGTCGTTTAAATTGAAATTATTTCTTATATATAACCGCTATACATTGCAAATGTGAGTGAGATCTAGGCTGAACGCTCTTAATTTCATTAATTCTCACGATAACTGATGCATGCTTGCACTCTGTTGCGACAGGTTAGCTCAAATAGTTATGGCACTTTCTCCAAAAGGCTATTCCACCCTATATTTGTCTCACATAAACCCTTACATCATTACAATCTGTCTGGACTTTAAAATAGACTTTGACCCCTGAGTTTGTTTCGGCGTTTCTTCTCAGGGATAGTCATAGGAAATGCCGACGCCATCTAGTTTAAAAAAGACGTGTAAAAGTGATTGAAAAATCTTAATTGCAAAATAAATATTTTCATTTCATTTCATTTTATAAAGAACAAATTCTTTCATTAACATTTTTAAATCGTAGGGAACGAAGAACACCTGACATAGTTATTTTACTCACAAATCATGAAATTCTCAAAATAACAAGAATAGCGCATTTGTCATTTTAATTAACTTAAAACACAAAAGGAATATTTTGAATAGTTTTATCACTGGCCATAATAAACGTTCACATGCAACCCATTGTCGAATTAATAAGTGTCCTACTTACAGACATTTGTTGTTAAATAAGTAATTATAACGTTTTGACAACACATTGTCTCTGTAATTACTTTGGGAATGATAAACCATTGTGTTGCGAAAGTTTCTTTATGTCCAAGGTAAGAATCAACAATTAGTTTTTATTTATTTAATGTGGAGTGGAAGTTGTTGGGGTCGTTTAATAAAAAAAAAAAATTAGAGTAAGTACACAATGCTAGTAATTATGAGAAAACAAAAAAATATTAAGTTTTTTTGCAGTTTTTATAAATATCCACAGAATTTTAGAAGTCTTATATTTCATTCAAGAATCGTATATAGAAAATTCTGAAAAAGAGACTACATTTGATATTCAGACGATTAGATACTCGTAGATAAAACATTTATGTATCTACAATTACGTATTTTTTTAAATGGGTGGTAAAATTTATCTGATTCTTCAACACACATTCCCCAAACATTTAACCATCTCATCCTCACCAAGGTTCCACAATTCCATTAAAGCACTGTTTTATCACCAGCTTTCCCTGAACATTCCTTACTCCCGGTCACATGTCACCAAAGCCTAGAAAACATTGTTCGTTGCTACTAATCGGAACAAAGTGCTGTTCGCAAACATCACTCACGGATGTCGCAGAGGACAAACGAGATAAGTGGGTTTGTTCTAATATTATACTGCTGTACTATAATAATGTTTGAAGATCAATATAGAATAGAAGAAAAGCGCTTTAACTGACCTCATACAAATCGAATGATTTTTTTGACAAAATGTCGTCTTCATCTGTTTTTTCTTCTATTATTTCAATTAAGAGCATTCTGCAATTACGTCTAAATTTACGACAAAGAAACAACTAATAATTTACAACTTTAAATCCAGCTTGCTGCTAGCTAGTTAGTAGTGTCCATTTACCGAACAGCAAAACATGATCATACTTAATTTTATCACTGAACACTTAATCTCCTTTAGCAGAATCCATAAAATCTGCCCACACCTTCAACGCCTATTAATTTCCCGACGGACAAAGTGCAGAGTCCGAAACAACGACAAAGACAGAGCATTGCAATATCTTCATCTGCCGTTTCACACGGTGCATTACAAAGATTAATGGGGCAATAGAGGCAGCACAATTTGAACCCGGCTCCCGCTCGCGCAGGATACAATATTTTATGTTGACAGACATAACAGCGCTTATACGACCGCTTATTCTTTGTGCCCCGTATTTTATTCGCTTTATGACGGTCCCTGACAACCTTGTCATCTACAATCCTCAAATTATTCTCCACTCAAGTTTAGTCTTTATTTTTATGTTCTTAGAGTTGTGTATAGTTTTTGGTGGCAGCAAAATCATTTGTGGCTTTATAGTAATGGTCGTGGATGCCGGTTGAATGTTTGTTAGTATTTTATTTCGGGGCGTTCTCGCGTCATAAAATAATAGCGTAATGCAGTGTTGTAAATCAATTTTCCTTTTGAACGATGACGTTTATAATGAAGGTCGGTAGTTTGAATTAGTATAAAATATTTTTTATAAACGAGCGTGATTATTATCAATGTGGTTTTATTAATGGATGTAGAATCCGGCGGCTGTCGAGGCGTTCTTTCATTAGATGTCAGTACAACTATAAATAGATTGTGGAAGATTAATGTATTTGTATAGATAACGAATTATTGCTGATGATTCAAGCAATACCAAATAATTGAATAAAAATCATCCTAAAACCTTTAACAGTATACATAATTATGTTATTATTACTATCATTTCAAACCACAAGTATACCTACAGTCGCTCGCAAAATTAGTTTTGTTCAATAGACTCTTACGACTCTTGACTAAATTGATAAACAGCTCCAGCATTGAGCACCAGACCATAAAATAATAGTAAAGTATATGAATTTACATGTAGATAAACATATCGACATATAAATTCATGTAAGACGTATTCACATGAAAAAAAAAACTGTTTTCCGAAACAGTTATAATAAAAATAAAATAAATCGAGTGTGAACTCATTAAATAACAATAAACTGGACTGTTTTAAATATTTCAATCATAATTTGAATAAAGCCAACAAGGAAGCGACAGAAGGCGTGACAAATAAAATAAACATTCGAAAAGCATCCCCTACGAATGGAAATTGAAATAAAAATGCATGAATGCTTATCCAAGCATCGGTTTGTGAATAAAACAATACACATCCGACGTCGGCAAACGACTTGGATCAGTATGCTTAGGAGGATTGCGTTTTTTAAAGGGGACTGCAATTCTTTACCTGTAGAACTTAGAGATCTGCTTCAAAAAGAAAAAAGGAGGTGATAATGACGGATGTATAAAGAGATTAGATTTTTGATGTGTTAAATACAAATTTTATTGTAATTGAACACTGATCAAAATGATAATTTATACAACGAGGCAGAGCTCTTCTGGAGAAGTAGTTGTGCTGTTGTAAGAGTATTATTTGAGACGGCCATTTGACATTACATTGAAAGTATGCCAGTACCGTAGAGAGAATTGCTTTGACTCTTGGCAGTACACTGGATTTCTGTGAGTAATTGATCTCATTGTATTTTTGTTTTTGGTATAGTGCTGTTTTTATGTAAACCTTATTTGAATTGTTTTGGTATACAAAATTGTCTGCTATTAAACCTAGAGTTAATACCACTATGATGCCTTTTTCCTGACCTTTGACTGCATACGGTTTATCTTATTTCTAGAAGAAAATAATCTAATAAATAAAATCAAATAAATCTAAAATCATCCTTCAATAACCCACAAATCACTTACTCCTGCATCCTAAAATCCTTCAACAGCATCAGAATACTCCACAATATTCAACACCAAGGGTGGCAACACTGACAACCCGGCTCATCCAGTCCTCGCTCACGACATGACGCGGCTTATCCCGCCTGTCGGGCATAAATACGTAATGAGAGGATCCGACGTGCCCGCTACTATGGACTGCTGACACACTTCAACATTAACATAGGATCGTTGAGAAGATTTACTAATAAAGGGGGTTTTCCATAGGTATCTGAATTTTTGGTGTTAATTTATTTTTATGAATTTATCAAATTCCGTATACTTACTATTTAATGTGTTAATGTGATATTACGTGCAAAAATTGTTTTTGAATTGAACTGATAATACTTGTACATATAATAAATTCTTCTAGAAAACAGCCTTTACTTTCATAATAAGGTTGTAGACGTATTTCCTTTTCAATACGTGTTTTGTCCATCCCAAGATGTCAGTGTCAAGTGAAAGAGCAATAAAAAGATTCCTACTAGTTGATACCATAACTAAGTATGGTAACGAAGAACAAGTTTTTATTCAGATAGCGAATGTGGCCAGGCGAAATCGTATGTAAGCTTATTTAACATATTCTAGTTGGAAATTATAAGGCACAAGAAATTAAATGGAGAGAAAAGGGAATTAAGATTCAAAGGAAAACAAACATGCAGAAATAAATTAGATGAAATATAAGAACTTCAATACGAAACTAAATAAGGACTAACACGTTTCATATAAACAACTAAAAGTCGTAAAATGCACTAGAATCAGGAATTAGGTTAGCATCAGTAAATCACGAAAATTCGAATGTTAGTGTAACATAAACAATATTTGTTTTGTTACCAGAATTACATAAACGTGCACAGGAAATAAACACAGGAAAGATAAACTCGTGTTTTAAACTTTGCCATAAAATTATTAACAAAGTAGAAAATTGTATGTGGCTTCGACTGAACCGTAGTACCGGGTTGTTCATAAATCTTCATTGCGTCCCGATGACACGCCGCGACACGTCTCTCTGCTACCGCGCTACCAGCAATCGCTACAGTACTAACAGCTTACAACACCTCACTGGCACCATTCAATTTCCAGCTCTAACTAACCGTGCTAAAGTTTATTTCTCCTTGATCCTACTTACCTGGAACTAAGTCACATTTCCCAACACGAATAACTCGACAAAATTTATCGTTCCAAAGAATTTTGAAGCAACGGCTAAAGCAATACGGTTCTGTTTAAACTGTGCAATATACTGTAGTACTTTGTTCTTTTCGTTAGAATTCTTGTTGCTTGGAATAAGAATGTCGTTAGCAGCACTGACTTCACTACTGAAAATTTTACTCTAGGTGAAAGGGTTAAAGTTGAATTTGGAATATTTCAGGATATTTGGTGTGGCAACAACATTATCCCTCTGTGACAAGCAACGTCAGGCTGTCGATCATTATAATATATGTGCCTGGCTGTCAGCTGTCTTAGCGCATGAATGATTCACTCCGTGATAAATTTTAGCTTATGATTACCTTTCAGACGTACGTCAATATGTCTGTTTACGTAATTACAACTTCTATATTTAAAGGCTTTCAGACTGTTTTATGGAGGGACATGGCGGAAGGCGTACTCGTTTGACGTGTGTATATATGGCCCTAAGTATTTGTGAATGAGTATGATTTATCACCGTAACGGTTCGAATGATAAATCGTGCTCGAATTCATGGACTGTAAATATAGAAAGGTGGTCGTTTATTTTCTTTACATGATCATCAATTTTCGAACTGTCGATTGTGAGATCATCAATTTTGAAAATTGTTTAGTATCAATCTTGAGTTTGTTATTAAGAACTAAGTGAAATGAAAATGCTATTACTCATGCCTGATGGATTGAGTTTAGGAGGTCAGTTCTGTCTGTTTGATAAAAATGCTAATACACACGTTGGTATTGATTATCGTAAGGTGGTAAGCAGAGCTTTATGCGCCGAAGATTAATGTTCGTAAGAAGTAAGAGTTATCGTCTTCAATCACATATAAATACTTTTCTCGAGGATTAATTCAAACGCTCTGCGTTAAATCGGCACCATTCTTTATTTTTTACTGTGAGATCGGTTTAAAATCTTTATTGTACGTATATATCATTGCGATTAAGCCTTATCGAGCTGGAGTGAGTAACAATCTCTGTATACCCGACATTTTTTATTGAACATATTAAGACGGCAATGTCCAGCTAATATTGCACATTTATCATACAGGGATTACGTATTAATCATTTAAGTCCACATAACTATTGAGAAAAAATCAAGATTGTGATGTTAATCTTATTATAAAACGCATGTAACACGCTGACATCATTACTAATGATATATACCTAATAAGAATCATTTACTGTAGTAAAGACTTATATAAATGAACAACCAAGCATACATACTTGCCGTGAAATAAAACTATTAGGTGTAATGAATTCTATTTAAAATTTATAAACTTAATGTATGAATATTATTATAAATACCTGTCGTTACACAATAATAGTAGAATAATGTTTTGGATTGTAATTTAAACTAGAGGTAGGAAATTAAAAATAGTCACAAACTGATGAAAATCATTAAAAATAAATTACTTTAAAAAATAAATAGGTTTGAAAATACCACAGAGATTACAAGTAGCTAAAAAAAATTATAAGTAGTGAACGTCGTAAAACTTTCTTCAGATGATTTTACAATTTACATTTGGGTACAAACAACAGATTCTATTCTCTCTCTTACTTTCAGATCGGTATGAAAATGTATATTTCCGACGTTGAATTATGCTCCATTACAATGTTATAAAACATGTTGATGTCAAAAGTCATGGTATTTGTTTGACGTTGCGCCAAGCGAGGGCGTGACACATCACGTCGGTGTAATAACATCGTCTGCCTGTTAGAGTTGATAGGGGAATTAATGTGATAGTGATTCATTATGAAATGTTGTTAGTCTTTAAATGATTGTGTAGGAAATGAATGATTTTTAAATGTACTTTTCATGTTCGTGTGGTCTCGTCTATGACAAGACGTGGGTGCAAGCAACGATTATAAGATGAGAAGTAGATAATATATCAGAAGGTTCTCTCAGTAATAGCATTGTTGAGTTATACCTACAACGTATGTACTACGATCAGTGGACTACAACTCTTAACTGATTTATATCAAAACTGTTTGATATGTATACTGGAATAGTATTAAATATAAAGAAACAACTAAAAAAAAACAATGCTTAATAGTAATGTCCAAAAAAATCTATATGATTTGAAATTATAACAAAGTCCAAAACAGATTTTAAATCAATTACTTATTTATCTTACAAATCAAGCTGTTTCATTTCTAACGTTAGTCAGGAATTAATCCTACGTACGCTGAAGGCACACTATTTACATGAAACAGTAGACAACATAGAAAGGACTCCCTCGCAACTCAAACTAGTTCGGTAGCGACAGACAGACGTACGCTTATTGAAACGGCTGCAGACGTATATCAAGATGCGGCGCATACATCAAAGTCAGGAGTCTTATCTTGAACGTTGAACGCGTTCACACAGAGACGGGGCAAATGTTCCTCTTTGATCTTAAGTGTTGGCTTTATGACTTGTGAATCTGTTTTCTGTTAAGAGAGTAGTTTTTGTAGGTAAGAGGGATGTTTTAGATTCTTGATGTTGTCATCTATACAAGATGGTGATTCCACTTGGAGGTGTAAAGTGGAGACTCAATAAAATTTCCTCTTTCCTTTACTGGAAGTCATGATTAAGAGAGACTGTTTTGGGAAAGAGTAACAATACATATTAAATATAATAAACTGTTTGATTATAAAAAATACAACGCTATATTGAGATTGGTATTCGATGAAAGAATGCAATTGAAAACAATGACACAAAGTAATTTACAAAGATATTTTTTACTACGTTCCGATGCTCGCTTCTGTAGTAAATGCACGTTCGGCAGCAACAGAAGCTGAGATGAGGAATGCGATACAACGTGATGCGAGCATTGTCTGAGCTCATGACTACCGATCAGATGCCTCCGCACTCACATCCAACACGACACACAAAAACTATCGAGCCAAATAAAACTTTAAAGACTCCACGAACGCTCAGACAGATACAGTGATAAACGCATTTCTATTCGCGGAAAAATAAATTATATACACCCAACAAAGCAATATACCATGTTTATTTTGTTAGCGCTACAAGAAAAACCAAACAAACCAGATTAATACTCTAATACCGCGAGGTTAAAACGCCTAACAAATCAACGGAACAACAAATGTACCGATAAAAGAACAAATGACGCCGATATAAAATACTATCCCAATTATTTGGGACAATTCATTAGAGAGCCCCTCGACGCTTTCCGATTGCCGCGATCCGTCACACCGCTCGCGACAGATGGGGATCTATTCCGTATGGAGTGTCAGGAAGAAATGGGCACAGTAAATCAACCGTCGGCCGACAATCTCGCGCAGTCGCCGTCGATACATCAACTGTAATGCCTCGGATACCGCAGCCAGATAATCGAATGTGAGCATCGACTCGTTACGCTGGAAATAAGATGAGGTTTGTGACTCTATGTCAGCGGTAACGACGTAACTCGATCACGATTTTAACGGACTATAGTCATTATTGAGTGCAGCTGTTTTGCTGGAGGCACATTAATTTCCTCGAGAGTCGTTCGATGGACAGTAACAGATGGTTGTATGGCGCGGCGCAACTAAGGTCGGTTTTGGTACGCGCGCGTGAGTCGCTTGTCCCCGACGAGCTGGCGCTGATAGATCTGTAAAGTTTGCCGCGGACAGGAATATATCGAGTGGTTGCCTCCGTTCGGCTTTATTTATACATAACATCTGTTTGAAGTTGAATCTACCGGCGCGGACGGGGAGCGCATTACCGGAGATTTATTCCGCGTCTTAATTGTGAATCGATGGGTTAATGAAGATAAAACCCGCGGCTGTGTTGTAAATTAGCTCGCGTGTCGACTCGTGGCTCCGATAAAGGCCTTCTTTATTGCTTTGTTTGTTTTCTCGGGCCGTACTTCAAAGGGTACGGAGATAAACTCGAGTTTTATGCGAATGTATTTATTGGCGAGCTTTTAAAGTTACGCCTTTACTCAGAAACGGACGTCAGGTGGAAATAGGAAGCCGACGCGAATGACAGCCGAGAGATAAATGGGAGCCGAAGAGAAATTAACGATGCGTCGACGCCCGCAGTAATTAACTAGGCTACTTATAAATCAGCTCTAACCTCGGCCGTCTGTAACAATAGCCGCAAAGTAAGATAAATCGACAGGACAGCTCGGCTCATACAAGTCGATATTGACAAGCGCGGTATTCCCTTAACCCGTGTTCAGATTAGACGACACTTTAGAAATATCCGGTGCCACATCTAAAATAACTCATCCAACTTTATTTTTGTCAACTGGTCCTTTTGGATTTCTATCCTATAGCGTTTCACCAGTCTGTGTCAGTTCGGTAAAGTGACGTAGCAGAGTTTGGACGAGGTTAACCCCACGCGGTCACACACTCTCGTCTAATGGCCGTGATTCGACAAGTACAAATGGCCTCTGTGACAAATGGCCTGCGGAAGACCCCGTGTCGAATGTTGCGTCGTAAGTTCAAGTTGCGCACAAGCGAATTTAGAACTTATTGCTTTGATTTTGAATATTTTAAAATACTGATAGATTCTAATTAAACTTCAAGATTTAATGAAGTAAAGACAAAAATAGATAAATATAATCATCTTTGGTTGCTGACTCAAAAATGAATATTAATAACGAGGAAAATCAAATGATCGATCACCGAATTAAATAATTTAATATACTTTTTTAAGGTCCAAAATTGGTTATAAAAAAGGAATGTTTGCGATAAATGATAAGTGAATACGGAAAGTGTCGATAGCTTTCTCAGTTCACCCTCTGATACCGATCAAAGGTCTTATCCAGTGTGGACCCGCGAAAAACACTCTTATAGTGCACATTTAGAGGAAATGTCGGATGTTTTTCGAATGGCGATTTCCCTTTTGCTAGTTCATGTAGTGTCGGTTCCGTTGGGGGAGATCTCTTATGAACCACTTGATTTATGACTCGTATTGCTTCCAATGTTGCTTTGGGTTCTCCAATATCATTTCTAACAGTTTTGACGTGCGTTTCAGTGATGACGTAACCGCCGCGATATTAGTTTTGGGAATTATTTATAGTTTTGCGTGTAAGTGCGGATGGATTGTTATCTTTTGTATCCATCAGAGTAGTTAGTTATTACAGTAGTATTTGTTGCTTACATGAATTATTATCTTCTCAATGTGGGTCAATATGTATTAACTACAGTTAAATTGGTGTATCTGGTTAAATTAGTCTAACAATAGCCAACTATGTCATTCATTAATTAATTGTTTGTCAAAATGTTATTGATTATGTGATTATTTTATTCAACGCACTTCTTCTGGTTTCCTTTGAGGGTTTATTATTTACATCATAAAAGCTATCCTCCATTTAAATACTAAAATTTTCTTTGGAATTCTTCGAATTAAGTATAGGTTTATTCTCACAAATCGCTTATCTTTCCACCCTAACCACAAACCTATAACCATTACACAATTAAACGGCACCACAATAAATAACGCTGTAGATGCAGACCATCCATCTTGTAATGAAGAAAAGTGCGCTCCAGCGATGCTTTATCGCCGATCTGTGTAATTAAAACGTTACCCGTAGGAAATGTGAGGTAATAACAATAAATCTAAGGCGCTCGTAACTCTTGAGGCGAGTAGATGCTGTAATTGCGCCGTTTGTGAATGGGACCGGAATCTCTTGAATATTTGATGGAGTCGTGAATCAACGGTCGGATTTCGATGGTCAGTCAAGTTGGGTTGGTCGTATTTCATAACAGGTCGTTAATGTCCGCTGTGGGACATAGACCTATTTAAAGACCGCTATAAAGTCTTGAGGGACCTTGAATAGTATTACCTACATTTGTCAGGAGATTTAGATGGCAGTTACGTTACATAAAGGTGGATGTAACTGCTTAACAAATAATTATTTACCAAATGACTTCATTGTTTTTATAGAGATTGTCACGCATAAAATACTTTTCAAACAGTTTTTCAATCGTGATGTCTCCAGAAATATACCTAGATAGGGCCCATCTGACCAACTGATTACTATATCTTATCTAGCGACACCCTTGGGACGAACTCAGGTAAATAGTTGGTTGGAGATGTAGAAACACATCTTGACGCAAGATTTCTTATAGGTTTGGGAGATATATAAAACCAGAAAGGCTCTTCAAGCCTTGCACAGTAAATTCTCTTGCTTTCTCCGCTGTAATGTTTTTTTTTTTATACATAAAAGAAGAGTTTAGCGATTTCTCTTCTGTGTGTACGTTTCAGTATAAAACTTGTCTGAAGTGTGATGCGAGAAATAAAATAAGTGTATTCTAAATAATCTCATAATCTTACAGAAAAGCAGACACAAAATAAAAATGTAAACTATTCGAAAATATTGGACTGTCTCTTTGGTCTTGTGGTAGCAAGCGCGAAAACTGAGCGGGAGGTCCTGGGTTCGATTCCCGCGTCGGACAGTGATAATGGGTTTTTCTGTATGGAAATTCTCAGTAGCAGCACGGAGTCTGGAACTGCGCCCAGTAGATGGCAATAGGCTCACTCCGTATTATATCGTTCTTACATTTATATGCAATAGTACAGTTCTGCCTAACACTTCAGGGAATACAGGCGTGATGATATATTATGTGTCGAAAATATTGATAGTGCATTTCGATAAGTTGACAATCAATTACTCAAAATAAAAAAAACAGCTCTCAAACAAATTGTAAGATAAACACATTAAGTCATTAATTTATCCAGGAAAACATACATAGTTATACCAATATTTGTAAATTTACGTCTAAAGTTCTAACTGTACAGTCTAAACAACATATGTTACACAATATTGTACTGTCTGTGTAAGGCTAGACTCAGATGTAATTAGCATAACTTTGCATACACACTGTACCCGAGTGCCAAACACAGGTTTTACCTTTGTCTACAGACGTTTGAATATTCAATACATGTAATGATTAATATTTTACATACAAACCAATACTTTCGAATTGTTTATTGAAAACAGAATTTAAACTCACTTTCCTATTTGGTTTTACTATGTTTAATAGAAATTATACCTAATTTTTATTAGTAAAATTTTTTTTTTTGTATACATACTCTTTGTAATTGTATGTTGCATGTTATTTTCTGGATGAATAGAATAGAATAGAATATATCTTTATTTTATATAAACCAAGTTCTGGCACTTATGAAATGTCGAGACTCTAGGCGCACGGTTCCTAAGAGTATGGTCCTATGGAGAAGAGCCGGCAAGAAATTCCATGAAAAAATAAATTCATATTCAATAATCATGTTTCTGTTGTGGTAAGAGAATACGAGAATGAATGTAGTTTAATGTGTAAAAATAATAATACTAGCAAAACCAAAACACAATAAGATTGCCTCTGAATGAGATTGCCATGGCAGTTACAATATCATGATAGTGTCAGAATCAATCTTTTATGAGCCAATTTCATAATATGCTTGTTCGGCAGCCTAATTACATAAAAAAGCGATAGCAACGCGACAAAAATCTCACTGTCAGCCATACATACATTATATGACACAAAAATGACATTTGACAGAAGGTATTGCGCGATCTACGCCTGTCACTACATCGGTAATTAGGCTGCCGATTTTCTAATCTCCATATACAATTACTTACCGAACTATTCATTTGAAATAAGAACAGTTCTCGCATTAATTACAAACTAAATTATCTGAGGGTTTGTCCTGCTATAAGAATATAGGGAGAGAGACAAAGAGAGAGCAGACCGATTCTACTGAATCTAACAAGAAATATATTTATAGTAACTCCGTCAAATACCGTCATGTTATCGCTACAAAAGAACACAGCAATAAATTGTTGTCATCATTATTATCATCTAAGTAAGCAATAGTCGTTGCATTTACAACGGGATATAGAACAATAAAGATATGCAAAAGACACTTTATAATATTACCGTTAAATGTGGGTGTGGTTTATAGTTCTGTTTATCATTTTTTATAGACGGGATATTGAAGAAAATATGTTTGATAATAGTACTGACTGAGTCTCGATCGGCGCTTTAGAGGGCCTAGTGTAAGTTTCTTTCGACAAATTCAATTTACTATATCGAACGTGTTCGGCGCTCCGATTGGTCCGTTTAGTGCTTTCCACCAATCGGAGCACCAAATCGAGTTTGTCGAAAGAAACTTACACTAGGGCCTCAGGAATCTTTAGTTAGGCTTAGTGATGGTTTAAAAACGATTTAGTGGATCAATTTTCTCGGATCATCGCCATTGCATAGTGGCTTTATATCAAACAATGTAATATCTTCAGTTATGCTCACTGTGCTCCAACATCTGGACGTTGGCCGACCTCTACACTGCTACTAATATCATCATCATCATCATCAGCCAGAAGACGTCCACTGCTGAACGAAGGCCTCCCCCAAACGGGGGGTTTGCCATAATCCCCACGCTTGGCAGGCGGCTTGGGGATCGCAGTGGCTCACCGATTAGTTAAAGGACGCTGCTGCCCGTCCTCCTGTGTCTGGCCGCAGTTTTAAGACGTACCCGGGTCTACTACTAACTACTGCTACTGCTACTAATAACGTCGAAGATATCGCAAAATTCTGAGAATATGATTTAGCGATATATTATGTAACATCGTAACAAAAAGTTTTTATATATTGTTACCAAAATGAGACAAGAAATATACAGCAATTATGATTGGTCTATGCAGTCTCAGGATTGGAGATAATTATCTTCAATTATCGTTTGTAAGATACTTATCTTGTTCGATTGAGTCAGGCATGCTTGATGGTACATTATCATCATCTGCCTAGCGTTTCGACTGGATTCCGAGCCTAACCAAATGCTACGAAATATCAGTACTAATACACGGCGCGACTGCCATCTGACTTCTAATCTCGACCAGTCTAATTGTCAGGCCAGTAACGACTGTCATCTGGTATCTGAATGATACCTAGAACTGCCTTGAATAGCACTGGCACGAAAGACCACGTCTCAATGTATGAAGAACGGTAACTGATACCAGGAGTGACCATAGCCAGTTTGACTTAATATCGCAGATTGACTGATCGATGCGATAGCGTTATGATTATTTCGTTTTTTTTTTTTTCAATTTTGGTCCTTTGCTACGAGTCCGCCATAGTAGTCTTTGTGGCAGTTGGTAGTGGTTCATTCAGAAGACAGAAATTACAATATTTGTCTCATAAACAACTCAAATCACACTTCACATATCTTCCACTCTAAAACACAATAGTAACAAAATAAATCCTTAATCAAGAAGGCTCCTAATTCGAGTACAGTTAGAAACAGCGGGCAAACTATTAGTTAATCTATTCGTTGGAGTGTACGCGATTGTACGAGCAATCGCGAGGTTTGTTGCTGTCCGCAACTGTACCGCGTTAATTAGTTGTCAACATGTTTTAAGTTGTTGCTTTTAGTTGCTATAGCCACATTAGGGTTTATATTGATTTTAATTAGTTTCTCATAATCGTTGCACCAGATTGCTGCTATATCACAAAAATATCACAAGTTTCTAATAGTATATAGGTGAGACAGTTAACAATCAATGATGTTGTCAAAAGCATTCTATGTATTTCTATCACTAAAATTAAAATATCACTCTTTACGACTTCTGATAAGACTGAGTGCCGGTCGTTCAGAAGTAGGTAGCTACGGTTCAGAAGTACGGTTCTAAAGTCGGTTATGAAGGACGGAATGCCGTGTATTCGCCTACAATGATGGTGTGGATTATTTATTTGAAGTAACTATAGTTAGGGCCTTGAAATCTTTAAAAATCTATAGCAACAACGATGTTTTTATCGGAAATGTAAATTGTGTATACTGCTTTCCATCTATTCCTTATAATGCCTAAGTCTCTTTTAATGACACTCACGGGACGAGATACGATCTATTCAACAACGGGAACTTCTGCTATAACAGTTTGTGTCACAACCCTCTCATACTCCGTAACACGACAACACATACTTTTTAAGCCATTTTTATCTAAGGCCATCAATTCTAACACTACGGTAACAAAGATGTCATTCACCTCGCAGATGCCATTTATCCAGGAAAGTACCCACTAAACTAGGTACATAAATTATTTTGTCTGCTTCGCCAAGTGTAAGGAACTCCTGGGGAATTTATCACGCGTGTCCCGGTGAAAGGAAGAAGTGGGAGCGGAAGAAGGGGATTTTTACAACGTCGTGCCCTGTGAATTATCTTCTATGATAATTAGGTGCAGTTTACAACTGGACATTTTACATGCACACACAGCTAGAGAACCATCACCCGAAGGTATGTCTTCGGGTGTGAGTTCTCTGTCTGTCTAAACGAATCATTTGTTACCGGCGAACTCACGACTCGTAGCACAATAAGCCAATCGCTTAGCTACTGTGCCTTAATATGAAAAGAGAAAACTATTTGCTTGTATCAGACTTATGTTTGCGCAATAACTGAAAAGCTTTTAAATAATCCTAGCAAACCACTACAGATAGATTGAAATGTATTTTACAATTTCAGGTTACAATTTCATTGTAGGTCGAACGTTTTATCGTTGAGTTACTGGTAATATTCTAAGAAATAAAATATAAATCTAAGCGCGGACCACGATTAGTTCTTCTGGGGTTAAAACGTTTTATCGTTGAGTTACTGGTAATATTCTAAGAAATAAAATATAAATCTAAGCGCGGACCACGATTAGTTCTTCTGGGGTTAAAACGTTTTATCGTTGAGTTACTGGTAATATTCTAAGAAATAAAATATAAATCTAAGCGCGGACCACGATTAGTTCTTCTGGGGTTAAATCGAGGTATGATATATTAGCAATAATATGGGCGGTATTCTGTTTCAAACAGTAAAAGTTCCTTACTTATTATAAGTCTTTCTTACAACGTGGACAAGACAGGTGTGGCAGGATATGTGAACAAATTTTTGCCCAACTGTGGATATTCAGACAAAATATTTTTATAACTTTTTCTATAACTTATCCTTTGACACTTTCTTGTTCTTACAACTTGGGCCACCCCTTGTAGGAAAAATAGTAGCGAGTGCCGACAGCCATTTTGTATAAAGCAAGGGGGTGGTTTAAAATATTATGCATCGTAAGGAAATGTATTTTTTGTAGGGGGTGCTCCGTTTATTTAGGCACGGATGATAAGTCTAATTTATAATGCTGAAGTCAGCTATATGTTTATTTGAGAGGTGCGGGATAGATTGCCTTAGTTTGATTTAAATAGAGTATCATATCACAGCTTACTGCGAAAAGTTTTGGATGGGTGTAAAGGTCAGAAGTCAAGCTTTTTGTAAGTCGGTAATATATTAGATATGAACCAAACATTAGCTACCAACACAGAGATGGAGGGCAAGGAGGCTTAGCTGGTTTCCTTGGAGTTTCTAAATTATTTTAAAAATAATCAATTCCTAATCGTCCTGATATTTCCGTTTGTGAGTATTCAACCTTATTCCCAGTAAATTACATAACATAGAAACACACCTGTTTTCCCCAAAGGGTTAGGCAGAGGTGTACTATTGTACACCCACATTTCGCCAATGCTGTCAATTCAGTCCCATGTAATAAAGAGCTAGCCTATAGCTATCTTAACAGAGAAATTTATATAAATATAACCGGCATAATGCTTGCAATACAATCAGCTGATTTAACTAGAATACAATAAATACAGGTATTTAATTTCTCTAAATTAAATAGAAAAACAAAAAATATTCATGTCCTTTTCAGAAAACAAGCTGTTTTTCTCTGTAAGTTCGAGATAAGGGTTGTAAACAATGAATAATGGATGTGCTATCAAGTTTTTGTGGAAAACAAAGTCAGTACAGTTAATTTGAGCAGATGGGTAATAAGGGCAGCAGGATCTTCATAAACATGAAGATATCATATTAATCCACCATAATAATATTTCATAAAAATCATGGATAAAGTAGGTCTTCCATTATACCATCATATTACGATGGTATAATGGAAGACCTACTTTATCCATGATTTTTATGAAATAAGATCCGATCGATCGATCCCACTCCGATATCGCTTAAAATCCTTTCCTGATTTTTCAGTTTCATAACTAGTGAGCATTTTTCCAGTCAATGTTTCAGTTCCTAATCTTTTCATGATCCACTAAAAAGACTCACAAAAGAGACTTTCAATGGACATCTTACAAAACGCTCTCCCATAACACAAAATGAAATCGTACGCCGCGTACGTTATCCTGAGCCCCGTTTAATAAAACGCGTACCTATGACAAGTATCGTGAATACGGAGCGCCCATAAATCCGCCAGATCGCATAAATATCGCGGGACGCCGCCGAATCACTTTGGCGGAGATAAGGTGAGGTTGCTCCTGGCTTTTTGTTATAAGGCTCATAATTTGATATGTACTTGTGATTAAATATCTGTGGTGAAATTGGGAGATTTTCCTGGATGCTATTTTGATACATTATTTTTGTGGACCAACATATCACATTTTGCTAAGTATATCGGATTAAAAATTAAGTCGCCAATTTTTTTTTTATCTTTCCAAATTATATTTTACGCTAATAATATATTTGTGTATTTTATCATAGTTAAACGTAATGGCAGTTAATAAATAAGACAACACAAGACATCGAATACATTAATTTTCAGCGTCACATTTAATTTAAATTGCAAGAATATTCCTCTTCGACGTACATAACAAATTAGTCTTGAAATTTTTAACGACACCACATATTTATATCTCAAATACGTCATCACACAATTCAACATTTTGAATATAAGACCGTAAATTTTCAGTAACAAGTCGCCGTTTCGCGTACCGTGCAGCACATATCTCAAAGTTATTTCCCTTGGATGAAATATGTGGCAATTTCTTTGAATAATACATGGGCCATATTTCAGCCGTAGCGCTACGAGCGTAGGCCGTAGCTTCGTAGCGCTACGTAACGATATATTGTACTAGGAAGTGTCAGTGATGTTTCGACATTGTTTTATCTTGTTGTTGCTGATTGGTCACGTGGCGGAGTTTTGAAACAATATTTATGGCAAAGAAAAAGTAGAGATATTCATATTTATAGAAACAGTTTTCCAAATAAGATAAAATTAACATTATCTCGAATCCTAAGCGGGTTCTTGCGCTATTACAAGGTCGATTTACACTAAACCAGAAACTCAAAGCTGTTTTTGTGTAAAGATCAAATGAGGGCTTGTCTGGTGCTGGAATAAAACTGGCACAACCCAATTTTAGGAAAATATCAAAATGGAAGAAAATATTAAAAGAAAATGACGGTTAAAATTATTCTACCTACCATGCTTAAAAAACAACATAAATATAATTTATGCCACGCTGGTCACCATTTATTCACCCCACACTATCAACTTAATCGCTCAAAAACGATCAACAATCAAAATTTCACACAACTTATATCAAAGTGCCATCAATCCACCATAAATTAACGTGCCAACTTACCACCTGCCAGTTTTTGCCATACGCCAGAGCCAACAAAGATGCCAACGAACAATTTATCACGTTACACTTCTTTGGAGACATATAATATATTGGAACATTAGAACATAATGAACGGCTCTCTAGATCGTTTGTCATGTTTTTGTGTAACTACAAAAAAATGCCGTCATTAGGGTCCTTATTTTCTTTGCGCTAAAAACTATTTTTGTATGCCTCCTTCTCTTACAAAATTGGTAAGTCTTTCACCGGTGTATCAATTCAGAAACGCGTGTTCTTTGATTCTGTGATTTTTGAGAAGTTTTTCAACAATCATAGATTTAGTGTGAAAAGGCAGGGGATTGTCATACACCATTATGTTATGTGATTAATGGTTGGTTTGTTTTGAGGCTAAGTATGGATCACATCTGGAAATTGAACAGCTGAATAAAAAATATGTATTTTATTTGTCATCTTTATCAGTTGCAATAGAACCAACACATGTTTTCATTGCTACTTCATTGGTCTAGTGTTCAGAAACGCGGCTGCTAGGCGTGAGATCCTGGGCTCGATTCCCGAGTCGGAAAAAGTAAATAATAAAAGAAATAAATCCAGCCCAGTACTGTCCCACTGCTGGGCCAGGGGTAAGGTATTAGTCTATCACGTTGGCCTGGTGCGGGTTGGCGAACTACACACACCATCAAGAACTTTATGGAGCCCTTTCAGGTGTGCAGGTTTCCTCACGATATGTTATCCTTCACCGTTAACGCAAATGATAATCAAATTCTGATCCGCACATGATTCCGAAAAGTCAGAGGTGCGGGCTGGGTTTGAACTCGGACTCTCTTGCATGGAAGGCAAACGTTCAACCACTAGGCTATCACTGCTACAAATACAAAAAGGTTATTGGACAAAGTATTATTAGCTTTTTATGGATGAAAATTTAGCAGCACGGAGGTTTCAATTGTGCCCGGTAGATGGTAATACGGTATCCACAAAATGTGGGTGTCCAATAACCTCTGCATTACCCTTCGAGGAATACAGGCGTGAGGCTACATGTTTTTATTTAAAAAAAAAGCATTCACAGAACTAAATTCAAAAATCGAAATTTTTTAAGCGAAAATTTATTTATCCTGGACAAATAAACCTATCGTAAAACAAAATTAGCTCACGATGGCACACGCAAAAACCAAACATGCACATCATTAAAACCATAACCCGTAACGCCTATCAAATAACGACGTACTCGTGGTACCCCGAACAAATCATCACCGCGTTGTCATTCCGCTCTCACACCATCATCCCCCCGTCCCTCGAGTACTACTCTTAAAACTCGTAAAAGGCGCGCCATAAGTTTGAATTATCGTCGCACTGAGCCCCGGTAATGAATATAGCCGACTGTATATTTCAATTTAGGTCGCAACTGTGAGCAATGTGTTACGTTTTTACGACCGCCACGGTTTTGGGAGCACCTTTTTGAATTTTTAGAAGGGATGCTTTTGTTTTTAATTAAGGTGTTAATTAACTATTCATTGCTGGAGTTTGATCCGTTAGAAGCTAGTGGCTGACCAAGAAATTATTATTATATTATATAGAAAATAATACGATAAACAATAAGAGGGGACTCGGTAGTTACATACCTACCGCGGTGATCGATCGATCTGCGAGTTTACGCAGCGTTTGCCGCGGTCAGTCCTTGGATGGACGACATTTTTCATTCATCGAGACCTCTCCGTGCCTCGGAAAAGACGTTAAGTTGGTGCCAGGTGTCATATTAAGACCTGTGACAGTCGTTACAGGTGTCAGCAGCCCAAAAAAGTTTGACAACCAGTCTAACCTTAGAGTATCAATGTCTCCCAGTAATTGGGTGGCGGAGGTCAGATGGCAGTCGCTCTGTGTAAAATACTGATATTTAACCCCAACCGGTTAGACTAGAATCCGATCCCAGATGCAGTTCAGAAAAGGCTAGGCATATGATGAGATATAGACCATAAATACTCCAATCTCAATACCGTTATTATGTAGTTATCATCAGATCGTTTACTCAGCTTGGCGATATTTCTTCGTGATTACTCATTAAGGTTTATTTCGATTGCTATTTGGATATTCAGCGTTGGACTTTGAAAGACTGGTATAATAATAACAGTGTCTCGTGCCTTATAAACTTGGATAAATAAGTCGTTTATAACATACACAACAGCCTGTGTAGTAAAAGCTAATTTTGCAGTACAATTCAACCTCAGAATTCAGTTTGAATTGTGACACAAATAAATAAATACTTGTGGACTTGAAAACACATTCTGCATAATATAAAGGTTTTGCTTCTCTCAAAATGTTAAGTTTATTGTATGTAATAACATTTTGTCATAGTGAACATACTTTGGTGCAGATTTTGTTACAAATCGTATTTCAATTACAGTAGGTATATCTCTTTCTAAAAACAATTAGAATTAGACAAAAAATAATTAATTAATACGGTCTATGCAATGGCGTCAAAGTTTTCATTATTAGCAAGTATGTGAACTATTTTGCAAGGACTAAAAATTCTACCATAATTTTCTTATATTTCTTTATGAGAGAAAAAGCGCGAGTTAATTTCACTTGACAGAGATTTATTTGAGTTCTGCATAATCAGCGCCGTTCTCTAAATCAAATAAACCCATTATGTATCCTACCCCACAATTTTTACTAAAAAACTCTATTATCCGCATCTATAGCAACATTATATCATACTAAGCCATACATTGCGAGAAAGGCTAATTTAGCGGGACCATTTAGCCTCGAAGCGAGGTTGGAATTGTGATATACAGGGTGTTTCATTACGCTCGTACGCGCCGTAACCGAGTAATAATTCAAAATTATAGCCCGCTTTACGACTCCAGCCGACGTCAGACGGTGCTACACAAGTTTTAAATCGTGTTGCAGTGCGGATGTTTAAGTGAAATGTCCGAAAGTAGTGAAGGGGAGGAATGTCTTATGTTTATTAAGTTACTGGTACTATCTAGATCTAGAGGGTGGTTTTTGGTTTCAAGATAAAGAATGCCCCGCAATTTCGTGTTGATCAGACATGGACTATAAAGTTAGTCGAAATAATGTTTGTATCATATCTATTCCACTGTTGGGCTTCCAGTCCACTGTTGGACGTAAATAACGTACCTCTAACAAGTTTAGCCATTGTTCAGCTCAACGCTTGCCGTACACTCGATCTACTCCAGTCGCTTTCTAAAATAAACTGACACTATCAGATTCTCCTGTAAATGATGTAAAGATAAATGAGCAAATATGTAGCTTAAAAAGACAACAAAAATTATAATTTAATTTATTACCTATTGTGTAATTTAAATCGTAAAAAAATAAACACTACTATAAATCAGAGTGACCGTGCTAATCGTCGAACCTCGAATTCTCCGTTAATGCAAAATCATTTATAATACTTTTATCCCGACAATTCTATTGTTAATAACAATTTCGAGCAATAAATTCTACCTCCGGCGTATCGGATCCCCCGGAATCACACAACAAAGAAAAGCACTAGATCATCGACATACAAAAAAAAACCGTACACACCACGACACCGCTTATTTATTTATGAGTTCAGTTCAAACTCAAAACCCTCCTCTACAAGCATAATATTGAGCGATCGATATCAGCTCATTTCGGGCACCACACCGAGTTGACACAAAGGGACGCGTCAAAAAAAACCGGTCTAAGTGTCATCTTTCTTGTGACAGACGACAGCTGCGGGGAACATGACAATACGAGCGATATCGATTCATCACATCGACGACAATGCCGCTCATTGGGGTGTCTACCCTACGCCGCGAGCCACAGAGTAAAATTATGCTACACACTGGATTTACTAACTGTATTTCATTGCATGTGTCGATGTGATACTTGTTTAGTCTGTACAGAGTGAAGTTGACAGTAATCGGTGGCAGTGTGAAACGGATAGACAGCCGTGGTAAATCGACAATGGTAGTGATTTAAAAGGGAAATAAATAGGGTAAAAGCCGTGAAGATAGCAATAACAAACATACATTTCACGGTTGGGGATTTGCTAAGGTTGTAGCACATTTGATATGGGTGTCGAAAGTATAGGAAGACATTCATTTGTTTAAATTCTGGATTTTAAAATACAATCAACTGTGTGATATGTACACAATAATAAATGAGGTTTTGACGTCGCATTACAAGACGGATGTCAGTTTTTGTTGCTAATAGGAAGAAAATATATTGAACTAAAATCGATAATATATTTTTGATGGTTAATTATTTTTAGATCAATTTAGGTTTACTAGTGCTGTAAGAGTCTACTTAATCATTAATAAATCGACAATTTGGTGAAGTTGCTCCCACTTGTTTAATAATGAAAAGAATGTAAACGAGAACTGTGGTCGTATGCGCGACTGCTGAGCGTGAGGTCCTGGGTTTGATGCCCAGGTCGGGCAAACAGTTACTGGGTTTGTCTGTATAGAAATTCTCAGTAGCAGCATAGAGTCTGGAACTGTGCCCGGTTGATGGCTAAAGGATCGCCCCCTATTATATGGGACTCAACAACAGCAACGGTGAAATGTAGTTGTATTAGTACACCACTGCCTATGCCTGCCTAAAGAACTATTAATTATTGGAATTCCATATAAAAAACCGCTTACATAATTATCAGTTGCAATTAGCCCACCCAACAGACGATGACTGAAAATAATCACATATTATTTAATCACAAACTTGTATCTATGGCTTCATTCATAATTCCACGGATGATGGTACAAAAAGTATAAATCCATTGGACCGTGATAAGCATTAATGAGAAATTTAAACCCCATGGGAACACCTGTCAATCAGAATTAAACCTTAAAGGGATGTTATTATACTTTCCTTTGATACAACATGTTTATTGGTGTAACGTAGCAGCTGATAGCTATCAGAAACATGTTTGGATGGGATTTTGGGTAACTTTATTTTTGTGATTTTATTTAAACAATATTTGTTGTGATTGTAAAAAAATGTTCCATTACTCGTACATTTCTATAATGTCAAACAAACATGAAATTACGATTTTTTCTTTTAATTGCTAACTGTTTCATTTGTCACAAGTGCTACTGCAAAGCGTAAGGTCCTGCTTGATTGCTCGATTCCCCAGGCAGATTAAGTGTTTTTGGGTATAGGAATTCTCAGTACCAGTATAGAGTCTGGAACTGTGCCCGGTGGATGGCAATAGGCTCGTCCCCTATTACCTTCATGGGACTTAATATCGATCAAATGGTCAAAATGTGGGTGCCCGATTAGTACACTTCTGCCTAACCCTTCGGGGACTACAAGCGTGATGTTATGTTCTTTTTGTTGATAGGCACAAACTACTGAAACCACATTCTACGATCCATAGAGTGATATTTTAAACAGCTTATCTTTTTGACATCTGCTCATCTCAGAATTTAATAAAACGTAACTAGATACGAGTTCTTATTTACTTAGTATAAAAAATAATATATTCCATGGGTGGTAACACACACCGTTCCAACATCTACTTTCTAAAGGAAACAATAACTCACGCGTATTAAAACATAAAAAATCCACACACTTATCTGCCTACAAACCATCCCCGCGTTAATAAATTATACGAACGACATTGTTCAAAGTAAATCGCGCCGTACCCGTCAACCTCACACCGCGTTTATGTGCCCGTCATTCCCGTCAACAATAGCTACGTGTTCACGTCACTGTCCCATTGTCGTCCACAATCGTGACAGACAAACAGAATGTACCGTCCGAGCTTCCTGCGCTTTCAAAACGGCGGAATTGTGTAAACACCACTATATTGTAAGTGCATTTTTCCGTGGTGGTAATGACGCAAAAGTCATTTCTGTGACGAATAATTTTCAACTGTAATGTTGGTATTATAAAGTTGGTTTTTCGTTTCTTTCAAGTGGAGATGAGGTTGTTTATACTTGTGCTGTAGAAGTGTGTGCGGGTAATGGATTGGCCGATTGTCGGCCGTCGGTCGAGTGGCGGTGGGTGGTCATTTCACGTCGGCAGCTTTACATCATCGTTTGAAAAGAACACAAAGGGCGAATATTAAATGAACGCTCGTAATGTACGTCGTTTTTTATTGTAACGTGCGATGTTCAGTTTGAATACTTAAGTAATGGACTTGAGATACTTGGTGCATGGTTCTAAGAAGTTTTCGGTAGTATTAAAAATAAAAAAAGAATTGATACCAATGCCTTTTTTTCGTACGTGTTACATGCACAATAAATATCATGTTCCGAACAATCTGAACACAACATTTCTATAATATATGAATATGCTTATGAAAATACATACTTCGCATAATAACACAACATAGCATCACGCCTAAGGGTTAGGCATTAGGCAGAGACACCCACATTTCTCCGATACCGATATTGAGTCCCAAGTAGGTAATAGGCGGCGAGCCTAGTGCCATCTACCGGGCATAGTTCCAGACTACATGCTGCTACTGAGAATTTCCATACCGAAAAATTCAATAACACTACCCGATCCGCGAATCGAAACCATCACGCTCACCAGTCGGGCTTGCGACCGCTAGACCAATGAAAAGCCTGTGTTATAAATATTTTGCATAATATTGTAGTGACAATTAATTATTATTTGTCATTAGTAGGTAATACGCCATTAAGGTCGAACTATGGAAGACGGGGATATCCAATAATTAATTAAGACGCACAATAGATTTTTCATTGTGTCTCATTTGCATCACTTGACGGGTTAATAGCAAAGAGTTATTGTCATTTCTGCAGCGGAATTCTAGATAACAGTCAGGGAGTGCCAGGCAAATAGTAATACACTTTTTTTAAATGGAACTTAATATCGTCATCAACAAATTGCGTCTGTATCAATACATTACCTGTGCCGATAATACGAAAAAGAACATAAAAATGTCCAAGTAAATTCAAAGAAATACTATAAATGGAATATAAAAGATATCTGTATCATGTCGCAATACACAACAATAAAATCTAACTGCTGACGGTTTGAATAAAACTCGTTATTAAAGTAACGACGCAAGAAGCCACATAAAATTTATATATAATACACTTTAAATAAACATTAATGTGTCAACATTACTCCGTTTTCACTGCATTTACGTGTAATATAACCAATTAAGGGCCTGAGTTATGGCCAGGGGCATCATTGCCGACCCACCGACTGTCACGGTAGTAAAAAATAAAATATTCTTATCATTACCGGCCGAGGAACTTAAGCCAGTGTTTGAACATTAATGTGTGACAAATAAAAATGTTGGCACCAACTTTTAAGGTTTTTGTGACAGTTGAAGCACCTTCCTATGTTCTCGTTTTGATGTGACAGGTTCAGTTTGATATTTAATGTCAAAACATGTCACGTCAAAACTCCGGCTAAGTTATGATACTGGGTGTGTTTATGTTGAGATAAATTATGGTAACTGAAGAAAAACTGACGATGATTCAAGATCGATTTTGGAGCAACTCGTCTAAAGTCTTCTTAATGGCTAAATGAAGAACCATCAAGAGTTAACAGACTGAAACACTGATTGGTGATCGAAAGGTCATAAGCTGAATCATTTCTACTCAAACTTATTGACTTACATGGCAGCTTACTTAGCATTTATTTATATAATACGTAGAAAAACATCGCTTGTAACATTTACATATAAAAAAAAACTAACAACTGCATCATAAATTCTGATAAAACAACTTCGAAAAAATCGTGCCAAATATAAATGGCAAAAACATAAAAAATAAAGCCAACTATAAAAACAAAAGTTATTTATGTTTCGTTAAACATTTATCAAGACAAAAAGGTGTACATTACACTAATATCCCAATATGCTGATACACGGCCGTGACAATTTTTATGTGTGGAGATTAACGAAAAAATATGGCGCCCGCTACCCAGCTGTCAGGGCCCTATCTGCCGTCGTAATTCAATGTTTATTTTTTTGATTTGACTTTTTTTAAATGTGCTCTAACAAGAAGCGCCGACATTATCTTTTATGAGTGGTAAATTGAGGTGTTAAATGTCATAGTTACAGTTAAAATGGTGCTTTTAGATGTTATGTAAGAAGTTTTGATAAAATAGACTTCTGTGCATTGCCACTGTGTTTATCGTTAACATTTATTTCCTCATGAAAGCTTTCAAATAAGTACTTGTTGGCCGCTTGTGATAGGTACATAAACTTTACTAAAGTTACCCATATTCTTTATGTGCCTTTTAGAAACCAAGAATATGTCATTTTACATAGGTAAGGGGGTAAAATAGAAGGGAAGAAGAGCATGACTATCTTCCTGGAAACCAATAATTCCAATGATCAACAATCAGCCTGCGATGGCTTAAGTGATTTTCCCCTTTAGACATATTATTTTAAAGGTCTGTGAGAAAAAGGTTAATTAGTGAGTCAGTAGATATCCTATCATAGACCTTATTATTGACGACAAAATAATCTACAAGATAAAATTAATTTTATAGCACAACATCATACGTTGCATATCTCATACGTAAATCAGTTGCAAGGATTAATACTGCGTATTTTCCTTATTTTTAACAACTGGTTTTACACTATACTTAAGTAAGTATGAGTGTATATATATAGCCAATTATATCCACAAAAATATCCACAATATTTAACCTCATAAAACGCGTCCCAACTCAACTAATCTTCAAACCATTTATCTAATCCCCACAAATGCGGCATCAATAAATTATAGCTAAGTGAAACATAAACGATAATGTCAATTGTGTAAACATTCGTCCCCTTTACATTTGTACAAACACTGACCTACTGGTTGTATTAGGGCCAACTAAGCATTATAAATCCTGTATTTCTTCACACCCACTTTCACCCAAGTTTCGACTTTATTTTCTTAGTTATAGAGTTCGAAATTACTCGTGACGAGTGAATGACTTACGGCTTTTGGTATGGTCGTGACTTGAAGAAACAACTTCATCCATCATCGGTAAGTGATCGATGAGGGCTGCCCAAATATTTGAATTATTTGATATGAGAGTACAGGAGCGACTCAGTCACTTGCCACTGTGTTAGAATTATATTTTATTTATGAAAGTATTTTTCTGAGTATGTTTTAAAGGTTCAAATATTTTTGTGGTTAGTTAGTGATGTGAAAACGAGCGTTCGTGTCTTATTTTAACGAATACTACTTGGATTATTATCCCCGTTCTTGTACACTTCTCACCCAACGATGTGTAAGAATGTAAGAATGTAGATGAATCAATTTGACAATCAAACAATACGAAAGATGGAAAAAAAACAATATTTCAGTAATAAATTTATGATTTACGTAGTACGTAACGCATACGTGAACCTTGATATATTTATATTTTATATTTATTTATTTGTTTCGATACAATAAAACGAAATCGACTTAAGGCTTTAGTCTAAGGGATAGCAATAATCTTCTCCAAACTAATAACCACATAATACGGTCACATATACAACTAGGTATTTGTCAAAATATTTGAGGTAATACTCCCTCACGGTATTCATAGTTGCGTAGCGGACTATGAGGAGTAGTATGCGTTGAAACAAGGTAGCAAGACGTAGGGAGAAAGGAGACTTCTAAATCATAGTACCATATATTTGCCCCACATTCACGCTAAAATATCATAAGTATTTAACTAAAGAGTACACAGTTGGTGTAATGTTATGTTAATATTATTTACTCCGCATAATAATACCATGTCGAATGGTACAATGTTTTCAATACAATATAATACCACAACACTTTCCATGCAAATTATATTTGCATGAATTATTTTAACGATACATGCTACATAACATAATAAAGGTAATATATAAGTGTATATATAGCAACTAGTTAGGCACAGATGTACTGCTGTACACCCTCATTTCACCGATATACTGTTATTGAGTAACTTGTAATAGGAAAGGAGCATATTGTCATTTACCGGGCACAGTTCCAATCTCCATGATGCTATAGAGAATTTCTATACAGAGTCGGGAATTGAACGCAATACCTCACTCTCAACAGTCTCTGTCTTACTATATTTATAATTGGAAAATACAGAAAATATTGAAAATTTTGAAAATAACCATATAGCATAGTTCGACGAAACTAAATGTTGTCCATCTTTAGACATAATTATCATCTACCTAGCCTTGTCTCAACTAACTGGTTTGGCAGAATATCACTATTTTACACGTAATTTTCGCCACCCAACTGGGAGACACTGATACTCTAAGGTTAGTCTGCATGTTCTCAAAATAAGAAGCCTAAGCCGAAATCAGATTGCAGACTAATGTTATATAGTCTCCTATAAAATTATTAGCTCCACACCATTGGGGTGGTCTCAGAACACGACAATTATTATCAACCTGTCTGCTAAGCCTAGTCTTAATGTCCCGTGGATTTATACTCACTTTAAAAGGGCGTAAAAGTAAATAACCCGACCAAACCTACGCACCCAAAACCAGGTATTTTACATCAACAATCAAAATAAATTATTTGCATCGTAAATTCTAACCCGCCTTTAATTCGCTCGTATATCTTTCAGTTAGAATATAATTCACAATGTTTGATTAATAGTTACCACATAATATGTTGTATTTATTATTGAAATTCAATGTGGGAGAAGGAAAACAGAATATTTCAATCATGTTTATCATCAGTCGTTAGAATTAATTACGAATCACTATACAGAACTTATTTGGTGCTTTAGATAAGGATAAAATGTGTACTATACATATTTGAGGCCATGATAACCATAGTGGCCTATCTACATTTTTTACAATAGAATTTATGATTTCTTACAGTTAAAATTGATCATTTTGGTTTCTACCAAAATGAACAATCTACTGAATAATTATTGAATCACTTTTAGACCACCCTAGAGAAACCATTTTGGTAGGAACCAAAATAATCAATATTAACTGTAAGAAATCAAAAAATTGTTAGGCCACTATGGTTGTCATGGCCTCAATGAATCCTGGATGTTAAAATAAACAGCAAGTGATGAACAAAAACTGATGTTTACCGTTGACTAATTAAATCGGTTAGTTTAATTAAACTTTCGTCAACTACATTTAACTCATTGTACCTTTTCAAAGGATCACAGTAAAACTTTTGCATGTAAATGTTGATATCACATTAAAATAAGGATTTTATTATTAGACCTTTTAAGTTCTGGATATTTGAAGAAAATACTCAAAATTATCCATAAATTAAAACGCATCAGATTGTACATGATAGGGTCAAATGATTATAAACTTGTCTCTAAGAATCAGAAGGTTGATATTCAGCTGTAAACAAAATTTAACAATTTATCAAAATGATATTTCAATGTCGTTCGCAACGTTTCGTTTAATCTCCCACCTGTCAACTTCGCGCAAACATAGGTTCGTGAGCAAACAAGCTTCGCCCATATTTGTACAGTGTATTTAGTTATCAATTTATTACCTTATTATTAACAGCAAGTAGTTGTAGTCGATGGTACCATTATACTGAAAGGTTTTTAAGTATTTGTGATAGTATTTCTCCGAAATGATAGTAGCAATGTAGGTGCAGCATTTATGATAAAATTTGTAGTATCTGAACACGAATTTTCAAATTTTAAACCAAAAAAATATCTCACCTTATTTGTTTTTGCAGCATACTAATATGTAGAAGTTACTATGTATCTAAGTAGAATGCGACAAAAGAGGTTTCACGAGTGATGAACCCTGAGGTCGATTGGCGTCAGTCATCCTCGATAACACCATTGCCGACCGTCTAATATTGCCAAATTTCAGTCTCAGGAAAATATTTTAATCAACTTCATATATTAATATATTACTTAACTATACATGTTCTTAAAACCATTAACTTAATCACCACGGCAAGTATTAAATCATTCCCTAAGAACCTTGTTTAATGTCCGTCAGCCAGTAATATTTCACTTACAAAATAAATTTTCTATCTAAAAACAATTTGTTCTATTAACACAGAAATTAAAGTGATCAATTTTGAACGATACACAATTCACTTTTAGAGTTCCCCTCCTAGTACACAGAGTAATAGAATCGGCAAGCCAATAGTGTTGAAATAAATCTTAATAATGAAACTTTACACTTAATACAAAAAAACCTCGAAAAGATGCTTTCAACTACATTGTAGAATTTACGTCCACAGACCCAATCCTCTACATTAGTGATGTTGCTTCCCGTCAGTCTGGGCATTTAGCAGACCCCCCTGAAATTTTCACCGTGCAACCTACGGCCATCTTTATGAGAAGTACTACATTTTTTTAAATTTTCAAATAGAAATTTTTCTTTTAGCTTATTATATCCGCCACTCTAAAAATCTTTAAGCTTACTATATCCTCCACTTGTGTTATTATTTATTGTGTGGGTACAATAGATGATGAACGTGGTGCAGTGATTAACGGCTCCTCGTCCATCATACCGTCCCCGTGAGTCCTACACCGTGGTTCCATAACCTATCGTCATAGATCGAGTTAGGCTCGACTAGATTCAGGTTAGTCTACCATATAGACGACACTTCTACAACATCACACATTTTCCAACGAAATCATCACTTTCTTACGCTTGACCCACTGTTTCATCCAGTCTGTGTCGCCAGCCGTCGTGTGGTGACGATGAATGATGAGCGCGGCGCAGTGATTAACGAGTCCCCATCCATCATACCGCCCCTGTAGGTGCTACCCCGACGGCCCGTCGCCGCCCGCGATACTACGGTATTAATTTGATTGACGCGTTTAATATGTTGTTAATATTGGTAGATTAGGATTTTAGGGAGGAAGTCAGGGTGACATCTAGGTTGAGATGTTACCTTACTTGTATATTATTGTGAATGTTGGTTTCTTTAATTGATTAAAATATACCATAACCAGATAATGTTTTTTCATTAAAAAAAAATGTGAAATTCCTAATGCATGTTATGTTAATTTCTTAGAGACCAAATACCATTACTGCGTTGCCAGAGTGCAACAATATAAAGTTAAGAACTATGTTTAGCATGCAATAGCATACGTAGTGGCGTAGTTAATTAAAACTGCATTAAGTAATGATACTGTCAGCCAATTTATTTTCGATTAATCAATATGAAGCATAGCATCAAACTTTCCGAAATATTTTGAACTTAGATTTGCAATGGATCGGTAATCACTGTTGCAAACAAGTAGCCAGCAAGATCGCTTTCCACTAGTATACAAAATAAAGAGGTGGACTATCAGGATATATAATTTTCCAAAGTAAGTTAATTAGAAAATTATTCTCACTTCAAATTCTTCATAAGCATCCACATCATTCTAACATAAGAATTCTAGAAAAATCCATTTCATCTCAATTGGTAGCGTATCTGGAGCCAATTAAACGTCGAGTGGACGTCGGGCGTCATGATGAATTTGCTTCTAGGTCGTTAATCATACTCCCCGCTCCATCAATATACCAGCAGAAGGGTAGGTGCGGAGAACGCTTGGAATGTGGCGTTACATTCAGCTGTCTGATAATTATGTTCTGTAGGTACTCCATTTACAATAGACAAATAAGGCCCATTTTTGCAAAGCAGTGTATGGAAATGATGTTTGCTTCAACAAGGGATTCATCACAGTATAAAGCTTTTATGAACCTTAAAGATCAATCTGTAAGGTGACAGGGCCTGTTATATATTGTTTAAATGGTGCAGTACAACAAAATGCATAATATTGGTGTGTTAAGTTCTAACCTACAAGCAAAGCGAAATTAGTATGTCTTAGTTTCATAGTAGCACGAGTTCTACAGTCTCTGCCTATCTCCTAGATAAAAAGGGGTGTTATTAAATATGTACGCATGTAGTGTGTACTTGCAGGACTGGTTACTTTCACACTCAATCTACGCAACAAGTCCCACATCTCAGACGTCATATATGATGCAAAGACGAGTCATTAGCTGTGAATTAACTTTATATTCAACGACGTACCTACTCTAACAACTTTACTATCATCAGAAGGCATTTATCTTCGGTCAGAAATGTCATAACCCTAATTAAAAATGGTTACACAACAAAATTGACCACCTTTCACTGTGTTCACTTCAAACTCTCAATCATGTCATTGTTCAACCTCATAACTGTCACTAAATGCCGTCCACAAAAACAAACAAACCTAATTACCCATTGTCCAACATGTAATTATATTATCAACCGATCAATCATCGCTTCACTATCGATCAATCAACGCGGCTTAGAAAAATAGAACGGCCACATCATTATCCTTAAATTACGCCAATGTTTCAGCGATAACAATCTAAATGAATCGATTTAATTCATCGATTAAAAATTAACACGAGTTATTACATGACTATCGATATAATGATTGAATTTGAATTAAAATAACCGCGATTGCTTCGGATATTATTTTATTAATACAATTTTTATGTAAGTGTGATGAAATTTGTGTGATAGGTTAACTTTATCTTCTAATAATTTCTTGTATAAATGGATTAAAAAATATATATACGCACTATTTCATCAGATATTGAAGGGTCTAAAAAATCCTCTAACCCTACCAGCCAACTATGGTGGCCAGTAGGACGGTAATGAACTGAATTATTATTACATTAGCGCTCGTCTGTATCAAACTTCATTTAATTTTTAACCGACTTCAAAAAAAGGAGGAGGTTTCAATTCGACTGTATATATATTCTTTATGATATATTAATACATTGTATGTATACTTATAAATATGTTACTTAATTCATTCATTGAAATACCTATTCAACAATTATTTTTTTTACTTTTTTACTTTTAATAACTTATCAAACGAAAATTAACCCACGTACTCAAATAGACTACCTCATTGCTCTAGTGGTGGTAAACGCGACTGCTAAGCGTGAGGTCCTGGGTTCGATTCCCGGGTCGGGCAACGTTATTGGGTTTTTCTGTATGGAAATTCTCAACAGCCACACAGAGTCTAGAACTGTGCCCGGTAGAAGCCAATAAGCTCGCCGTCTATTACATGGGACTCAATAACATCATCGGCGAAATGTGGGTGTACATTAGTACACCGCTGCCTAACCTTTCGGAGAGTACAGGCGTGATGCTTTGTTATGTTATGTACTCATATACAAATTTCGCAAGAATCGCACACTACTCCACAACACCAATGTTGTGGCAACATCCTCCACCGTCCGCCAAATCCACGAACGTCGGATTAAACCAACAATAAATCATAATTAACTCAACATTGATTACGATCAAGATAATGACTATGCACTTAGAAGTCATATTTTTTACCTGATAAAGGTTTTCCGAGTAAATTGCACACACAATTTGCATAATTCGCAATATTTTTGCATTAATTTATTGCCCGTTTTTTATATTAATTGCTGTGCTGTGCTTGAATTTGCGGTATTACGTAAACATGTTGAATATTTAAGCTGTGGTTAAGTATAAATTATTTTTGATACAGTCTATAACTGCTGAATATGACTAATATGCTTGCTTGGACCATGTTGAACTGAAACTCGGTTGAAGTTGCTCGACTTCGATTGAAACAATTAACAAGGCAGCAAGTGATTTTGAGTCTTAACCCCTTCGCGACACGAGTCAGTGACACAAAACAACTCCTACCCAACTATTTCTCATAGATGTGCCAAAAATTTGTTGGTAAAAATTAACTCACTCTAAGGGCGTTTACCCCTCGTATATGTTTACTCTAAGGCGTTTACCCTCAGGCAGTTCCTAGTAAACCTAGATCTGACAATGCCCAATACCAGACTGGTATAGAATCCTTACTATAATATTATAAATGCGAATGTAAGTTTGTTTGTTTGTTACCTTGAACCGATCATCCTGAAATTTTGCATATACGGTGTCAGGTGTACAGAAACGGACATAATAAAGTACTGTTCCCAAGGAAAACAACAATAACGTTCTTATGATAATAGATGGCGCCACGTGTCTTTCGCAAGCAGAGTACAACTCGAATTGATTGTCAAATTCTAAATTAACACGAAAAAAAGCCGTGGGCAAAAGCTAGTAGTTCAATATTTCAAGATCTCTTATTAACTGGGATCCAGAGATCAAATATGGAAATCGCTGTGTAAGAAAAGACTAGACACATGATAAGTATGGAGCAAGTCTAAGTTTAAGAGACGTGCACACCAGACGAGTCGCACCTTGACGCGGCTGGCACAATAGTCGGCTGCGACAGTTGCGTATAGTCTCGACAACTGTTGACGGCGCGCGCCATTACTTCCGTCGCCGCCTTCCGACTGTCAGCTGACGGTACATAGAGGCGACAACCTATAGGTTATCGATAACGAGGAATATAAATTTAACCAGGATAAGACTTCAGCAGCTCCTTTTCAAGTAGACTCTATATAAACGGAACTGTTTATAATGGAAATCGTTTTTTACATTTGGATTATCGAAGCACAGATGGAAGGTTCTAAGTATCAACCAATTTTAATTTAAATGACTGCTCTGTTTTCCTAGCGGTAGCAAGCGTGAGGTTTTGGGTTCGAATCCTGGGACGAGCAAAGTGTTACTGGGTTTTTTTGTATGGAAGTTTTTAGTAGCAGCACGGAGTATACAACGGTGCCCGGTAGATTGTAATAGGCTCGCCCCCTATTACACGGGATTTGATAACTGAATCGGTGAAATATGGGTGTACAATGGTAGAACTTTGCCTAACCCTTCGGGGAATACATGGGTGCAGATATGAATGACTGCAACATTCACAAAAAAAAAAACGCGTTTCGTAAATTGGACTCGGCATGTGTAGAGAAACAGATGCATTTTCTCTACTAAATGCATGGCCGGTTCCTTCATGCAACAGATTGGAACTACGTCATCCATCGATATCCTTAAAACTAATGCTATTAGCCTCCCTACTTCCGTTCCCCGCAGACGTGTCAATTAGAAACGCGGCGGTCGGCGCTGTATCTTGTCAGAGGAAAACGTTCAAACGTTCAACATCTAAGTACGAACAGTGAACCACTTAATTTACAGTTGACTACAGGCGCTTATTGCTGAGTCGAAATGATACTTTTTACCAATTAATACAATAATAAATATAAAAAATAAATCATTCTACATAATATCAATGTACTACCGGGTGACACAAAAGTTATTACCCGATGTGAATTCTCTTTTTTTTTTCTTAGCGTTTCTTATATATAACATTATAGTATTTATATATACAAAAACTCAGCTTTCGTATGTTTGTGTCTGCAAAACTCGAAAAGTTGTCGATGGGTTGACTCGAATTTTTTACATAACCTTGCATTTCTAAATAAAAGTGTTTTTATCCCGAAGTTCCCATGACAACGGGAAAGCGTTTCGCGAGATTTAAATAAAAACAATTATATCTATCTAATTACTATATGTAGCAATAAATAAAAATATTTTTATTTACTTCCCTAATAATACATATCAGACTGAACCACAGTGAAAGGCTGGGCCGAGGCCGGGCTTAGCTAGTATAGCTATATCGAAACTATGGTACGATTCATAATTAAAATTTTAATTGAGAGAAATCCTTTTTTTTCACGATTTCTTTCAAAATTTGATTGTACCTATTACTTAAACTTTGTTTCTGAAAATAAACTTTATTTGAGAGGTTTCTTTCAAAGAAACATTATTTCCGAAACAACAAAACTTTAAAGCCGACATTATGTGACCATAACGTGACTGTTGTTAAAGAGTTTAGAGAAAAGTATCAAGGATGAAACAAATTTGCTTAACGTGTTCAGGAAATAATTGTGTATAATTCAGGCTGTGGCCTCTTCAATGATAAGGGTTAAGGCTTTAATCCACCGCGTTGTCTTGGTGCGGGTTGGTGGACTTCACACACGATCGAGAACTGTTTGATCTTTTCCTTCTTTAACCTTTAGTACAAGTGATAATGAATTTGAAAATTCTTTAGTGCGCGCTTACCAGCTTTCCATCTTAGATATTTCTGCACGGAAGGCAAGTGTTCCACACCAAATGTATAATATATGTATAAACATGCAATTCTCTGTTTCAATTATTTTTACCCCTAATTCCCTAAACACCAGCTCTCAGTTACTAAAATTATAAACATACAAACAAAACGAAACAATAAATCACGCTGGCCGTCAGCCATCACGCCGCCGTGTCACGCGGCCGATCTGTCACGCTGTCACCTGACACGCGGCGTCCGCATTCTACATTGAATTTAGAATTACAATTGCGATGCTTAAACTTTCCTGTGACGCTGGGCTTCCTTACAAAGCCATCGAGAGAGTAGTACGTTATTGTATATTGTACGTTATACGTAGCTTTTTTATCTTGATACTAATATTAATAGTTGTTGTCAGCTTATTAAAATCAGCGTCAGATCAAAAGATCATATATGTAGATTACTCATTATCTTCGATCACTGAAAGTATTCAAAGATAATGAACATAATTATTAGAAGTTACAGTCATACAGTCCACCTCATAATTATGGTAACAGATGGAAAAAGAAACCTATTAGAACTTACAATAAACAAAAATGTACTATCTCACTGTGATGTCCCCATGTTTTCATAAAAAGGATTTGATTTTATGACGGTGGCAATTAGCTAGCGCGGTCGTGCACTCATGCATTTTCGGCAAATAATGATCAATTGCAGTTGTTTCCATGACAACAGAAGCGCAATACTGTATGTCAATATAGCTAAAACAAATAGGCAAATAAATATCCAAGTAAGTGTAGGGTCGGCTTATTTATATTCATACTAATAAACTGTATTAAACGTAGAACTACGTTTTTTGGCAATGATTACTTAATAAAAATAAATATTTTAACAACGGAATTCCATAAGCTATTTGATGAAAGCTTCACGCTGTCTCGTCACGTGGCCGCTTTGTCACGTTGGCGACACTTGACATAATGCGGGCTTTCACGCTGCCATGTGGCTACCGTTTCACACAGAATTTTGAATTAGAATTCACGTGATGAATACGCGGGCGTGTTGGTGGGTAAGTATCTGAGTATACCAAAATTTCATCATTTTCTAAACATTTATAAACTGCCTTCTTCACTTCTACATTTGTTTGTGAGTAATAAGTATAATATTTAAAATAATTACATCATAACCCCTAAGTAAAGTAAAGCAAAAATCTTGACGCATATTATTTCGAAATTTTATGAGATGCACATTCTATAATTTCACTAGCGTCCCTAAAATCATAACAAAGTCAGTTAGTCAACCAATAAAACCCATTCAGCTTATATCAAACCAGTTATTCTCATAACCCCAATCAAACTACGATTTTTAAACAAAAAATTCAACCATCATTCTGGTTTCAATAGCTATCGATGTTGCGTGACAATGAGCAATTAATTGACATTCGTTGACAGCGATCATTGTCAACGGCCAATCAGGGTGAGTTATTGTATTTCGGGACGACAATGGAAATAGTCAATCCTATTTGTATGGACGATTGTGCAATTCCAATTACAATAAGTGCAGAAAAAATAACTGTTAGAATGTTCCAGGACGGATAATTTTATTCACATAATCTAAGCTTGTGTACACTTTAAATGTTTTATAATAGGCAGTAACTCTATGTCAAAGAAAAACATTATTAAGAAGTTACCCAAAAAGTTACCCTTAAATACAGTTCTTATTTCATTGATAAACAATTGCATAACTATTTCAACAACATTCATGTAATCTTTGGTGACCTTTAAAGTTTATAAAATGAGTCCCAACTGTTTTCCTGTGAAATTCCCTTGAAAGTTTTCTTGTGCAATAAATACTACCTTTTATGAAATGCTTACATCACTTCCATATTTCCTTTCTTAATTACTTTTTTCTGACGTCCCCCATTCATTGACACATGACATAAAAATATCGATAAACAAATCCATTCATCTATCAGATGATGCAGGGCGTCAATCAATATGTCAGATTAGCTCATTAAAGGATTTACTGACGCAGTCATAACCACGTCAGTTACCATTGTCTACATATCACAACAAGCGATCAACGTCAAGCCTAAACATACGAAAATAAACTTTATTGCAACGCAATAAGCATCAATCATTGGTAATTCACGCGTTGTTTTAATGAGGCGAAAATTATGAACCTTATTTCGATTTACGACCAAACGACTGATTTTGAACCTTATCTGGTTGCAATAACGTTGTTTATGAGTGCAGTGAAAGTTGTGTCGCAATTAGCTAATTACCGGCGGCCGTCAGCGTGACGGGCCGTCACGTTCGTGGCATGTTGGGCGTCATGACGTGACACGCGGACATGAGAGTGACATAACTTTTCGACGCCGTCCGTTGTCGGTCAGTGATTTGTGGAAAGTGGGAAATTTATTGCCAGTTCTGGCTCGTTTTTTGGCTGATATTTGTACGTTTGTTGATATAAATCAGGACTGGGATGGTGAAGATAAATCGTCACAGGAAATGGAACAGCTTAGATATACAATGTTTGTATATGGCCTCTAGGGAAGTATGCTGAGATTAAAGTTGATATACTCTTAGCTTTTCAAAAAACTAAGAAGTATTTTAGCCTAAACTAGTTAACCTTTATAATTTTATTTCTAGATCTGGGGACGACTACATATTTTCTGATTAGTTTAGGTGTCATATACCTTACATTAGATACGGTTATTGATCATACACACCATGTATACCAACATTACAATATTTACATTTTACAAATAGCCACCAACATGTTATTGCTAGTAGCAATAGTGTTAACATAATTCTCCCAAAATCACTTCTATTCGTCTATTCCAAATTCATGTGTATGTATGTTATTTACAGTTTCCGGATACAATCATATTAAGCATTGGTCCTTCGAGCCGAACGCAACAATTCAGTTCACACCTCCAATACAATATCTTGCCAAACATCCAATTCTTACGCCAACATTAAACAATGGCGACAAATAGTCACTCAATAAATTAATTCGCAAGAAATGGCAGTTTGCCTATCAACGCGGTATCGCGGACGTCAAAACGTTGTGTAGTATTAAACGGGTTGTCGTGTCGCGTCCGACGTTGCATTGCGTTTATTTATAATCTCGACTTGTACACGCGACGCTGCCCGCAACAGATTTATTGCCGATACATAGACTAGGAGTTGGGATTTTGATTCTATTTCTCAGCTTTCTCAGCAACTTGCAAATTTAGTCTTGACATAAACCTCTTAAAATAAAATGCAATGCTTGTAATCAACGTGCTCAGCACACGCTTCGTTTCCAGCGAAATCGTTTCTAAAGCGTTAACCAATCAATATTATTCAATCAGTCATTCGAGTCAATCTGTTTAATTGGATGGGTCGATGCCCAAACGTAAAATACAAATTGGTTATCGTGCCGAACTGAAATTGAAATATTAGGCGATTTTTATTACCTCTTTCATTTTGGAATGGATTGATGGATGTAGGTAGGCATAAGTTGAATTGATTTTGATTCTTAATTTTCCAAAGAAGTAATAATTAAAATACCTCGTAAGTATCATACACCCCGAAACTGAAGGTGTTCCAGGCTGAATGTTTGTGTCAGGCTGAGTTATGATTATTTTATTGTATGTGGTCCCCATATTCATAAAATAATCATCATGATACAAAAAAAACTCATAACTTATCCAGTTAGACATCAAAAGATAAAACAATTAGTTTTTTTTTTATCTTCCTACCTTCTGTACATTAAAAATTTTGCGATTCACAATTACATTTTATCTTAACAAATAAATTTCAATTCAATATTAATAAAAAAAAACTTATTATATTGGCCTTCATAGAATTCAAAAAATTAATTTCTCGGTCTGACTCCCGAGCTTATATTTCAACGGAGATCTCATCGTCGCAGGCGCACGCAATCGTTGCAACGTTGACACTTACACGACACGTTTGATGATGTCTCATTTGTTTGATGGCTTAAATAACAATGGTGTCTTTTATTTTACCTGTGAGACGATAAGTTGTTGATACTCTGTTGTTGGAGATAACCTTCGATGTACATATATAGTTGAACCTTGACTTTTTTGTTGCCCTTCTTAATCGTTCCTTATTTGCTCATTCATCTGTTATGTATGATGACTATTAGTTCTCATTCAGTGAACAGAGACTAGAGAATTATAGTAAAGTATAAATTTGAAAGCCTATGGATTTGTATATTCTATGATTAATTAACCTCAAACGTCGACGAAACATTCACCATAATCCTAACCGATAAACAATGAAAAGGGGCAATTATTAAAAATATTCACTACCAATAAATTAAAACTGTTGTTATCAAAGAACAATATTCTGTTCATATAAATTCCTTACGTGCCAAGGCAAATAGAGCTGGGAAAATGTAAAATGAAAAAAAAAAAAAAATCGACGCTTCTACTTTTCCAGTAAGTATTTATGCTTTGACACCTGATGATTGACGGCCCGCTCCGCGAGCTGGTCACGCGATGGTTTCCGAGATTCACCGTCTATCAGATTTGAAATAATTGCACCAAGCTGTTGTTAGTAATTAGATTCACAGTAATCTAGGTTTTATTACTTACAAGAAGAATAAGTCAAATTACGTGTTTTACTAACGGGATTGTTGTAAGACGTGATGACGAATTGAGGAAAATGACGACGTTGTTTAAACGTTTCTTTGTTTAAATTTCCTTTGACTAAGGTGACAGGTAGTTTAACAAGTACTCGTTAAGTGGTGTCATTATAAGAAACAATGACGGTAATGACTTTATGTTCAGTGGTGCTCGGTAGCTGGTAATTGGCGGTGATTGTTATGTTTTCACAACTTTTCTTTGAGACTCATTAGTCTCTGTAGAGGCAAATTAAATCAGCATATTTTTACGTAACTTTGCTTTATTAGACTGAAATCACTCGTCACGTCTGTGGATCATCAGATGATGATGATGCTGTCTATGGATCTCGCTAGGAATGCAGTTTTTTTTTTTGTTACTTTGCCCCACTCTATGGTTTCTCCCGTATCGTGGGTACATTTTATAAACATACATGTCACATACACACACAGCCAGACCCGAATCAACTATCTGTAGATCATACACATATTTGTCCCGTACAGAAATCCAACTCGCAACATCAGCGTAGAAAGCACTTAGTCGCTGCCCAACCGTACCGACTTTTACTATACTATACTATCTATGTCAGTATACTAACAGTGTAATTCGTACATAACAAAAAATCCCAAACACATTTATATAAGAAAAAGAATTATTATGCATTCACTGTCAATTTGATGTAAACAGAGGCTACAGAATGACAGTTAACAGCGCCTTAATGTTAAAACTCGTTTAAGTATATGGTCGTTAAGGAGGCATGCGTGCTCCTACACCATACGCTAAATCGCAAACAACACATTCCATTAGACCTCAAAACAGTCAAACTAACAAACACTCATCTCAAAAACCGTGTTTACTATGCTAATGGAATCCTCAATACATTATCAACTTTCAGTCAACAAGACAAATATTTCGTAGAAAAAGATTAAAGTGGAATAACATTTTTGTTTGATCATGAGACAAGTTGATTTAAGTTTAGCAGACGTTATTGTCTACTAGACATCCGCCAAGACGTCTTATAAATAAGCTTTCATGCCTCGTTTTTAACTGTACACCAACTTTTTTGTTGGTTGTATTGACCAATGTTTGTGCCAATTCTTTTGAACAAGTTTAAATTTTGGATTTGCTGTTAAAATTCTCGAGGCTTATAAAGTTTTGTTCAAAACAACATTTAGTAAAACGCTTTTTGTTCTGCTGCCCACGTAGAAGGTAGTTTCGACCTTATTGTTTTTACTTCCACAAATGACATCAGAATCGATTCACCCAAGAACAACATGATAATCATGTTTATTACCATCGTACTGGTAGACCACCCAGCCAGATTTTACGACACATGAATATAACTTTACAGAAATATCGACATTACATTGAATCAGCTGTTAAAAGTAGTAAGTTGTAATGCAAAAGTTGAACATAATGTTTAAATGTCCACTCACATGTTTCAACTAATTTAAATCCGTCATTTACATTAATTCATTAATATAGTAATTTATTATTATTAGGTGTGCTTAAATGGATAGACTTTCTCTCATGGCTTTCACCACATGATCTTGTTGGACTTAATCCAACCTTTACGGATGCACCTTTCAGTTGTGTCAAAGCACTAAAAATTCTTCACACGCCAAAAGAAAACAAAAGTGTTATAGAAGAATGTTGGCAAGATAAGCCAACATCTGTCACCAACGTCTCAGCTCCAAACATTGGCCACATGTACCATTAGAGCCACGCCGACAACGCGAATCGTCAATCATCTGCACGCATTAATCTTGTGAAGACAAGTTGATAGATCATCGCGCTGTGAGGCCCGAAGAGTGAGAAACAATTTAGATGGAGAGTGTAATGGATGCGGTATTAATTTTTGATAGAAAAGAGTTTGGATCATTTAGGGATGAAGATAATGAAGTTAATTTTGATGTGAAAGTAAAGACTGTGTCTATAATGGATATTAATCATCTCACGGATGTATTATCGGGACATATAAGTTTCTCTGTATAGAAATTCTCAGTAGGAGCATAAAGTTTGGAACTGTACCCGGTTGATAGCAATAGGCTCGCCCCTATTGCATGGGACTTAATAACAGCATTGGCGAAATGTCGGTATACAATAGTACACCTCTGCCTAACCCTTCGGATACAGGTGTGATGCTTTGTATATGATGATATGAGTTTTTATTAAACTTAAATTTTTTTTTTACTCGTCATTTTTTTTTTAATTTTTGGATTTTCTGAATTTAAGTTATAAATTAAATATATAATATTGAAGTGAAAATTTCGTTAGAAAAAGTAATGATCTATCAAAGCAACATTATTTTTTTAATGTAGCTACCATAGTCATAAATAACTACTACTTCAGATAAAAAATCAAATAAAAAATGTCAGCAAAAAATAGAATTTGAAGTAGCTATTAGTACTGGTTTGAAGGGAAAAGGGGTGAATTCTCGCCTATTGCATAAACCAATACATTTTTTATCAACTTACATTACGCATTAGCCATCGATTAAACTCTCCTTTAACGATCACTGACGCACAAAACACCTGAACCAACTGACCTTTTTAGTTTTCCAAAATTAATGAAGCGTTACATTTTAATTGCTATTCCCTTTGATATTCAGTTATATTTTTATAAGACCACCCGGCTTATATTGGTGATAATATCGTGTGCGCTGGGGACTAGTCATTTCATTTGAAATTGAAATGTTACGTTTTATTGAGTCTACCGGTATGTCACAAGGAATCAATATCAATTGAAGTTTAAATAGAAATAGATTTCGGGGTTAATTGTAAGGTTAATCAAATGTGACTCTAGTACACAAACATTAAATAAAGATTCAAAAGTTTTTTCATATTATTGATTGCTTGTGATTATTAGGAAGGTACATTTTTAATGATTATTTACAGATACAAACAACTAGTTCCCTTGAAATGTCAGAAAATATCGGCTTGCCAAACTGTAAAATCCTGCAAATAGATGAAGTAACTATATGTAGGGCACTTGTTTTAACAGGTTATTGGCAGTAGTCTCTCAGGAATGGATAGTTTATACTGCTAACTTAAAAGTATAACTAAGTTCTCAATGGCTAATGCAGCAAATATCAAAGTACCAACCATACCATTCATACCAAATGACTAGTCCATTTCCACCACAGAGCATCGAGAACTACTTATCGACCCAACGAATATTTACGATCACTTCAAATTATCACCTCATGGCATTATCGCCTCCATCATCTAATAAAAATTCTAGATTCGCAGCGACGGACGTCCAGGCCCTCTCTCGTGGCTTGCAGGTAATAAATCGTGTTAAACAAGTAGGTTGGGGCGTTTTATCAAAGTCAATCGGTATCACGCCGCCGGCCGTGAGTAATTACTTGATACTTCTTCCTTTGATAATCTAATTTATACTCTATTTGATAGTGGTAAGGTTGGAATTTGTGGTGACGGCCTAATGATAGTGTTGTCTGTCTTTTTCTGTCTTCATCTTTTTAGTGTTGGGCTTTTGATGGCTCGGATGTAATAGTGTGTTTTAGAAAATTTCGTTTGTGAGCACTCCATTATGAAATACGAGGGCATCATAAATATTTTTGTTTTATTTGCCACATATTTTTCATCAATTACTTGTACAGATGGCTGCATTAATTGGTTACCCCCACGTGCAATGTTCACTTTGTGTACGTGACCAATTTATGCAGCCGTCCCTATAAATTGCATTAATAACATTTATTATGTTAAAGAATAAAGTACTTTATAATTTAAAGTAAACCTATCACAGACACTTTTAAAACGTTAAATAAGACTACTTACTTCAGGACTTACTCGGAATATTTTCTTAATAGTTATCCCAAATCCTTTAAGAAAAGCAAATAAACTACGAGAGACAATAACTAATCTTGTGCAATCACTGATGGACTGGTTCAGCTCTAGTTCATTTACATCGATTGACGGACCTTCTAACTTTGTTGCAGTGAGTCGTTTGTTCGATCAGAAACTTATTCTGACATGAATAGTAAAGTCGTGATTGCTTACAAGGTACTCCTTTCAACAACTTTTATGTGGATTTCATTCAAATTATGTTAAGCTGTTGTAACTTCCCACGCAGTCGAAAATCGTGATTCTAAAAAGGTTACTTCAGAATCCGATATGGACAGAATAACTAGATACTGTTTACGTAGCATTAACGTTTCATTTAAACAAGAATAAACATACTATAACATAGCATCACGCGTGTTCGCCCCGAAAGGTTAGGTAGGAGTGTATTATTAAGACGATGCGGTTATTAAGCCCCATGTAATAGAAAAGGCCCATTCCCACCCTCCATAGATAATTCAATACTTCTGGCTGCTTAAGAAATTTTTTCAAGGAATGATAAGTTTCCACGTTGAAAATCCCAAATAACACTTGTCCAAGTTCCCGGCCTAATGGAACCTAGGACCTCGTGCTCAGCAACCACGCCTGCGATTACAAGACTAATGAAGCACTTTCCAGGAAAAAATATTCAATAATGTTGTATGTTTTTCAGATGCATTGACTGCCAAAAAAATTTATATCACGCCTCACAATTTGCCACTAGCACAAAATTAAAATAACAGCCACGTTTAATATTCATTGGCATTGGCAAACGCTGAAACGTGGACAATAAAACAGTCATCAATCCAATTGATACTAAATGTCATCGCTTGAAATTAGATCAATTTCAGTCAATTTATCATTATGATTCATTATCATTGCTTTTGTCGGTAATGCATGACCTAATGCATTATCTAGATTAGGTTTTATTAGTACATGTAGGTATGTATGATATTTGCCAATAATTTATGAGTGCGATTTTGGTATGTCTGTGGCTAAAGATAATAATATCCATGCTTTATAAATAGCATGACGTGTTTAGCTAATGGATTATGGTGAAAGTGGTTCCGGAAATCTTTAATTAACACTATAAATGATAACACAGCTTGTGATATTGCACTAAGTAATGATAAAATTACATTCATTCTAGTATTTTTGGATAATGCATGTAAAAGCAGCAATATTGAAAACTACTGTCAGTTTTTTAATATTGGACATAAATACATCACCATCATTGAAAATAGTCGGTAAAATAAATGTCATTGTAATGATGAAGAAAAACGTTACTAAAAAAGTGATAGAGTAGATTATATTTTACACGGTACATGACGTCAACGTGCAATAAATAAGAAGTGTGGATCGCGTGTGAATGTAGTAGGTATATTAGAAAATATAACTTTAATTAGCATACAACCATGTAGATTTATGGATATTGTTCACTTAACATGGCGCACAATATAAGATGTAGATTTAATGTCTATATCTACAATAAAACATTTTAAAATTATTAACGAATTCTTGTTAATTTTTCGCTTTTCCAAGAAATTGTATCTACTAATACATTTTTATCTGACTGATTGTGATGATTATATCAATTGCCCTTGAATTCAATGTTTACGACGAAATGCACAATTCCCAAATATTGATTTTTGTTGACGATTTATGAATAAGGAAAAATTAATGTTAGTTAAGGACACAAATATTTAAAAATACTATCATATGCAGATGAAGACAAGTCAGTTAACATAAGTAATAATAATAATAATAATTTATAACTCAGATATAGCCATGTCTAAGTTTAGTCTCAGCAAATAATAATTCTATTATGAGTTCATAGAAATACTGAAATGAAAAGTAAGTTCACATCTAAAGAACATCTTTAAAATTTAAGGCCACACAATTCTCAGTATCACATTGATATTCTGTCAATGTGTTATTTTGAATTACATATATTACTGTCAGCGCTTATTATCTGCACATCGACACATTTGTTCACAGAAGCGATGAAATATTCAAGTTTCTTGGCATGTGTAAAAGCTATTAATATATCAACGTCATTTTAAGACCATTTCACCTTACAGAATAAGTAGAGTTTGAAGAATCAACACCAATTTTATTGGTAACACTTGAACGCTTTAGAAGATTGTCTTCTTCTTCGCTACTACCATTATTATTTCGAGGTTCGTTATGATCACAATCAATTTTTTCATACAAAATATCAGCTCTTATTTAATATTCCATGAGACACAGCATAATTCTAGATTTTTTATTGGAGGAGTTATTGGTACCAACTGCTTTAAAAAACTAGCAGTAATGTTGAACATAAAATTATGCTCAAAGTTCAAGTACATCAAACTCAGGATAATAAATTGGCAAATTTGAAATTATAAAGTTAGTTGGCACAAGTGAAAGTTCTTATAAATATGAAGACATTTATATTTTTTGATTCTTTTATTGTTGTTGGCCGGGAGTCACTTTGCATTAACATTTTGTTATTTATAAGTTTATGTCTTGTTAACGAGCGTACCAATTGTGTTAATAATACAATATATATATTAATTATTCATATTTATAAACGCTATTTGTGTTATATTTATACTCATAGCATTTATACTTTTTTTCTCGATCATGCAAAAGTATCCACATGCATCCGCCTCATAATGGCAAATACTAAATAAATCGTCATATCATCTCGTTTATCACTATCAAATTCAACTTTCTTACAAGTAATCAATCAATTCAGTCTAAAAGCAATTATATTTCTGCCTCAACACACAAAACTAAAACCACCAGTACTCTTGATCCACCAAATTACTTCAGCAATTAAAACGCAATCCCATCCTTGAGGTTCTCATCCATCAAGCTATTAATCAACAAAAACAACTTGAAAAAACTCACAAAAAGCTTACAAATAAACATTCTTCAAACACATTACGCAATATACCGACCATCATTCTAACCGACTCGGTTGATTGATGACTGCTGCAATCATGAATGCCGAAGGACCAGTAACTAAAACCTCTCTGCGGAACAAAAGGCGAAGGTAGCAGGGGTTTAGTTATGCTGGGCTGGCAAAACGGTGATAAATGAATGTTCGGATAAACATGGCTACTTTATTACAGAGAACGGTTATGATTTATTCATGCTCTTGTCAGATTTGAGAGGTGGTTGCACTTGGCGCCTTGGGAATTGTACCTTTTGTACACGCTCTAGATTTCGTGTTAATTTTGTTTGAGTTTAATAATATATTATTGTACAGTTAAACTATAATCTCATGTGATATTAACCAATTTACATAATTAAAGTTGACATCTGGCGTCGAGATAATAAGAAACAAAAAATACAAAAAATTATTGACATGTTTTGAGACATTTCATAAGATGATGATTTTAAAAAAAGAGTACCTACCTATTTATTTTAACACTTAAAACTTTCCGTTATGCGCAATGACATTGAGATATTTTTATCCTTGTGTATATTTGTGTATAATCCCTACTAGACATTTATATGAGCATTATCGGCGTCGGTTTAACGTTAAATTTATTGCTACAGAGTTAATTTTAGAGGCCTTTGGTAAGGACTGATAAGCGAACGGAATTTGGTTCATATCCGCTGGTATTACTGCCTTGTACATGTTACGTTTGACACACTAATTACTCATATAACAAAACAAAGTTTCTAAACGTTTTGTTTTTAAATTATTAAGTAAGTAGGAATGTGTGTCTGTCCGTTCACTGTACGTTTATTTGAAATGCATATTTTATGTTGATAAAGTAGACATCTCTTGAATAGAGTTATTCTAGATTTCATCAGGAACTAGAGCACTTATTCAAAATTATCGTAAAATTTAGAAATTGAGTCTATACGTCGGTCACAAGTGAATAAAACTCGTTAGAAGCTTCTTTCAATCATTATCTAGTCATGGCATGAGCAATGCGTGCTTGTATTGATGTATACTACTAATGACCGGGCTGTCATTGTATCAGATGCAGATGAGCGAGGAAGAAGCGCGAAATGAGCGCAAATAGCATAATTTTTTTATGCTTACATAAAATATTAATCAAAAAGTCAGTTTCTGACCTCAGTACAGTAAGTTACGGTTAATACTAATATGCTACTATAAACTGGGTGAAATTTAAAGAAGGTTAAGATTTCTAAAAGTCAGTGTATTAAGTACAGTAGAAGAGTTAGTTACATATCCTTTCCCAGTTAACACTGACAACTTTCAATATAATTAACTAGACAATCTTAAAACCGTCGTAGGTTTGATATAAAGAATTCTTTTGTGCCATCTCTGGTTAATTATATATATTATATATAGTATAATTATACTTGCAGTCGTAATGACATAAGTCTCATTACATTGTCATACAAAGTAATTTAAAAGATTTTCAAATATTCAGATTAGATTATTACATGGGTCAGGACCAAATTTTTGACGAATACAGACATACTGTGTTGTCCGACACATAACTGACCAAAAATTGCGTACTAAACATGCCTACAAATAATTTTGGATATTTGCTAAGAATCTCATAACATGATTTTTAAAAGTATAATACATCAAATATCTAATTTCGTTGCTTAATTTCTTAATATAAAACATATTATCAAACGTAGTGTCTTTTTACGCTATGTAAAATACTCATGTCCTTGCCTGACTCCATAAGAATATTTTTGCCGCTTTTTTTTTTAACATAAGCTAGCATTTATAATTTATTAATAACAAACCATCATAAACCCTAGTAATAGTTTTTATAGATAATAGTACAATAATCATCGTTATCATAGTTTTTACAAGTAATAATACATACATCCCAAAATTCTTTCCGTTGTAATACTCCTGTTGTGCGACACCATAATTTCAAAACCTACGAATCTATGATAGAAGTTTTTTGACTTTTTAGTATGGCAACATTGGATTCAAGTACTGGCAATAAAATTTTGGACAAGCCGCCATGTTGACTTTACCGCATTTGAGCATTTTGTTCGTATCACCAGCGCGTGTCGTTAAAATTTTGTGATTTTAGGTGAGTCAAATAAGAATCTCAGGACGATTTAAAAAAAGATATGTTATGTATTTACGTCCTTTTTAAATTGACTGTTAAAAGGAATGTAGAAGTGTTCGATTCGTGGTTAAATCTATGAATTGTTTAAATTTTTAGGTTACGTCGTGAACATTTTTTGTTCCATTGTGCGATTTGTGACACGAAATTGGGCGACGTGTCACAAGGGAAATTTCTAAAGGTATGTTTACAATTATTTGAATCTCATCAATAATATTAATATTTATACATTCTTAAGTTACTGAATTATAAATAAAAACTATTTTTATTTATACATTATTTTTACCCGACTGCGGCGAAACCAATAGGAAGGTAATGTGTTGGTATGTAGTTATGTATTTATGTCTGTCTCTATGTTTCCTCCTAGATACTAAACGAGTGAATCAATTTCAACAAATGAGGTATCCTTATATGCGTTTTAAAATGGCTCAAGTAACACAGGCTATGTGATTTCTCAAAAAAAATAACATGTCGGCTTTTAAACTTCAATGTGTAACTATCGGATTGGTTTTTCTCGATTCTTTTTGTGATGTTAGTTTTTCAAACTCAGCAGTTAGTTTTATTTTTAGAGCGAGTTAATATTTTTTAATAGAAAAAAATAATAATATCGCTTTCATAAAAAAGCCAACTTAAAAGATCCAAACAAGAACTTATAACATCCAGTCATACAATCATAGATTGAACTGCAGTAACTGCCACCGACTAGCACTTCTTATTTTGATCTTGTAAGTCGGTTTTTTACAGTAGTTTACATAATTTGTTTGACTATGTAACTATTATTTATCTTTGTTGCTTTTCAGATGCCTTTATCATCCGCAGAAAGATGTCGCAAGTATCGCGAAAAACTAAAAAAAGAAAATCCAGAAAAATTTGAAGAAATGAAAAAGAAAAATTTGGCTAGAACGAAAGCTAAAAAACAAAAAATAGGCGATATGAGCGAAAATGAAAAACGAGATATGAGAAAACAGTGGAGGGATGCTAAACGTAAAAAAAAAGAAAAAGAAAATATACCAGTGGTAGTCGAAGCTGAAAGGGTACGTCGCCGCTATCGTAGCCAAGTAGGAAGAGAAAATAAAAAACTAAAAGAAAAAGTAGAAATTTTGAATCGAAAAAATGCGAATTTAAGAAAAATATTAACTCGCTCTAGAAAAAAGATACAGACACTAACTACTGAGTTGCACAAGCTTAAATCACAAAAGGAATCTAGAAAAAACATTATAAACCAATCAGAATCAGTAGAAATCGAGGATATTCATTATTTAAATGAACTTACTCCTAAGACTAAATCAAACATTTTCATTGAGAAAGAACTTCCTGATATTTCAGAGGAAGCTAAGGAGAGGGTTAAGCAAAAACTTTTACAACAGCATGTTCTTGAAGAATCCTTAAAAGAAACGTATAAACTAAGTAAAACGTTCCAAGAAAGAAAAATGTTGAAGAAGCTTACAGAAAGTGAAACAGGCAAAAAATACAAGATGAAAACAAATCTGGCAAAATGCTTAGGTATTGAGAGTGGTGTAAAAAGGTACTACACTATTAAACAAAAGAGATTAAAAACAGCAAGTGATTTGAAAAAATTCTTCGAAAGAGATGATGTCAGTCGTATGACCGCAGGAAAGAAAGAGTATGTGACTAAAAATAAAATACAAAAACAAAAACGTTTTTTGCTTGATACGCTATTGAAATTATATAAAAAATATAAAAATGAAGGCGGAATTGTATCTTTTACGACATTCAAACGCTACCGCCCATTTTATATAGTTCCGCCGAATCTAAGTAACCGTAATACGTGTGCTTGCATCAAGCATTCCAATCTGACTTTTAAGGCTGAAGTTTTAAAGAAATTAGGCATTATAAAAACAACAGACCTAACTGATTTAGTATCTGAGATAGTATGCGACGTTAAGTCAAAAATTTGCATGCATTCGGAATGTGAACTGTGCCGTGATAAACAACTTAATATTACTGTATCCCCTGACCAAAACCAAGACATAGAAGTATCTTGGTATGAATTTATTAATAAAAGTCGCGAATATGAAAAAGACGGTGAAAAAAAAATTACTAAAAGAATGGTTAAATTACAAAAAAACGGTTTTCTTCGTAATCTTGTTGAGCTGATTCAACGAGACCTCAAAAGTTTTAAAGCTCATCATTATAACATTTACCATCAATATAAACAATATAAAGAAGCAATAGATAAAGTGGAAGATAACGAAGTTATTCTTCACTGTGACTTTTCAGAGAATTACGTGTGTAAAATGGCAGAAGAAGTGCAGGCCATGCACTTTGGATCTTCAAAAACACAAGTCACATTGCATACTGGCCTATTATATATAAAAAATGAGAAACCCTTATGTTTTTGTACCGTTTCTCCTTCACTCAAGCACGGTCCCGAAGCTATATGGGGTCATTTAAAACCAGTTATAGCTTTTATTAAAGAAAAATTTCCTATGGTTGTTTGTATCCACGTTTGGTCTGATGGACCCACGACGCAATATCGTCAAAAATATAACTTTTTCCTTTTTTGTGAAATAACGCAGAATGAAAGATTCCATCAAGCGACCTGGTCCTTCTTCGAGGCGTCTCATGGTAAAGGTGCCGCAGATGGGGTTGGGGGGGTGGTGAAAAGAACCTTAGATGCAAGAGTAGCTTATGGTGAAGATATAGTCGATGCGAAGTCCGTATTTGAGATATTAACGAAAACAGAAATATCCGTCAAGACATTTTACGTTTCTGAAGAAGATATAGAAAACATTAAAATACCTAACCCCAATAAAATTTTACCAATACCATCCACTATGAAAATTCATCAAGTCATCGTTACTCAAAATAAAAATACTATTAAATACAGAAATCTAAGCTGCTTTTGCATGCGAGGTAGTTGCGAATGTTTTTCCACTAAAACACACGTTCTTATAAAGGAAAACGATGAAAAACCAAGACTTCGAAGAGAAAGATACCGAAAAACATTCATAAATCTAGATTCGTCTTCCGAAGATACGGATGCGGATATTGAATATGCCGAAAGCGATCAATCTGATTGGAATGAAGTTGAATATTTTAGTGATAATGATCCGGAAGAACAGGAAACCTACAGAGGAAAAATAGAGAAAATAATGTTAACGGAAAAAAATATACAGAATAAAACCGAACCAGAGATTGAAAACAATTGCAGAATAGAAAATGTGATATTAAAAACAAATACAGAAGAAAAGGTGTTACAGAAAGAATTACATAGTGTCATGCAAAAAGGATCAGGAAATAAAGGGAAAAAGAAAGGAAACAGTAAAGTAAAAATCCTCGCCGATGTAAGAAATACGCCTGAAAACAGTAGGTATTTCGATTTTAAAACATGTAGAAAGCTCACAGAAATAGGCTTAGACTTTGATGTGAGTTCAGCGAAAAAACCATCATTTACTAATATTAAATCGGAGAAAGAAAATAATGAAAATATATATTTAAATCCTATTCCATCCTATTCTGGAGTTGATTCCGCGATGAAACAAGAAGCGAATGGAGAAAATTATGATATTTTGATAAATGATGCTGTTTTAGTCAGATACTACGTAAGAAAAGTATGGAGGTATTACGTAGGATTTGTTCAGAAAATTCACATTGAAGGTGGTAAGACTTTATTCACGATCTCTTTTCTAAAGACTGTAAAATCTCCTAACTTAAAATTCACTGTACAAAAAAAAGTTGATATCGATATTATTCCAAGCGATTCGCTTGTTAAAAAAGTAAGATTATTGCAAGATTCAAAAGATTATTATTTGGCAGATAATTTTGACGCAGTTTATTTTATTTAGCTGTCAAAATTATTACATTTTCAATATTTTTTCTCACTTTCTACATGTTTTTAGTTTGAAGGGCACAATGAATGTTTTTTTTTTTTTATAAAAGCAATAAGTTAACCAATGACTGATTAGTTTAAGTAAGAATTTTGTTAATTGTTAATGATAAATAAATCTTTTTTTTTAGTTTGTAGGCTACAATGAATATTCTTAATAAAAGCAATGACTGATTAGTTTATTATGTAAGGATTTTATTATTGTTTATTAGTGTAAGAAAAACAAAGTTGTTTTGGAATTCTATTTGAAAGTTTAGGTACCTACTTGGTTTTTTTAATTACATTTATTTGGTTTGTACTACTTATTAAATATTTTTTGCAATATCATGTGAATTTAATTTATTTATTACACTTACCCTAAATCTTCCGACTATTTACACACACCTTAATAATTCTGTTGTGCTACATTTATTTTCCAGTGTGATACATTCCGTTGTGATTTCCGTTGCGCAATTACGTCAAAAATTTGGTCCTGACCCACATATGTATTTTTTATAAGACCAAAAATTGAGATTTGATTATATAACCTCGCGAACCGAATCGCGAATTTTAATATATACTACACATTATTACAATATTAATTATTTATACCCAGACGACATTAAAATAATAATTGACATTATAAAACATGAATTTATGAAATACTTCAAAGAAAACTTGAAATACGTTTGTCATGAGCAACTTTTCAAGTTTTCTTTGTAATATTTCTACGTATTAAAAGTCATGAAATTGCCGTACATATTGTATAAAAACTTTATGAATTAAAGACCTTAATGATAATGAATTATTAAGGTCGAAATGTATTATTAATTTTTCGATCACCATTTCAAATTAAGTGTATACAAGTTTAAATAATGTAGATACTTTAACAAAACCTATAGTGATGTAAACAGCAAACATTAAGATCCGACTAGGTATTTTTGTAATTATTTTATAGATGAGTAAAACTACCGCTCAGATTAAAATTAGGCACCGACAGAAGTATGAAAATTGTTAATGGCCTGATCATAGAGTATTATGTGATGACACCTAATGATTGGGTTTCAATGGTACCATATTTAAAATGTTGGTATTTTACCGCATCTAATAACATTGGAATCCAACATTAACAAATAGGAAATAAGCTAAATAAATTAATCTCATTTATGTTACTTACTTTTATGAACTTTATTGTTATTCCTCTCAAATATTGGCTATGAAAGTGCTTTTACTTTACTAGTTGTGGAACTAAAAATATTTAGTTAATTTTGTCCTAAAACCATACACATCGTAGTCGCACCAGCGACATTAACAAGCCCGCCCGGGGCGCCCTCTGGCAGCAATTTGTCAACGTCAAAACTCATTTTTATTGTAACCAAGTTGTCAACTTGGCCCCTTATATCTTTATAATGACACGTTACCAAGTAGCTTTCTTTAATGTCACTTTGAGACAATCGTTCGTGACATTTGGTTAATGACACTCAACGTGTAATTTTGGTCTTTCGAGCCGAATGAGAATGTAAAAATGTTAAATTACTTCATTCCGAGATCTGCTGGATAGAGGTTTTGATAACCTTTAAGGATAATATCGAGTTGCCAAAATATGGCGGGTTGCATTTTGATCGTTGTTAAGATCTGTCTGATATTTTTTCGTACGGAATTTATGTGGTACTAAAATTGGCTACGTCGAATCGTAAGAGACAAATTGGATTCAAAGGTCAAAATAATTATGCACGAAAGGTATGACAATTTCGTATGTTATAATAAAAGACAAAATATAGATCTGGGAAATAGCGTTCCTTGAGAATCTTAGTGCTGAGTAATAGTTAATTACCGATTGTCTGATTGATTTTGCTGTCGCCGCCTGTTGCTATGTGTTTTGTTCTTATTTGAAAACACCTAATGGTGATTAAGACACTATCTTTCTATATTTTTTATAGATATTGATGACACACACGGCTAGCATTATTTTCACTTACTTTCAACAGTCTTTTATCTTTTCGACCACCTTTTAGATTACAAACAAAAGCTCAAAGATCATCGAAATAATGGGCCATGCAATCATTAACCATAATAAGTACATTAACAATATCTTATCTACCCCATCTATTTACAGGCAATCAATATCTGTCAAAGAAATCATACTAATCTTATTATCTGGTATTAATATGTGATTTATATTGACTAAGCTAGATATACTATTATTTATTGGCAAGTTTACCTCGGTTGTGCGATAAAATGACTTTATGAAGCTTAAATCGTGATCGATCGGTAGATTTCTTATTTTAAATCAGCAATATTGGTAGATGAATATCAGGAGTTTCCATGTCGGTGTCTCGATGGCAATGAAGATAATTAACATGAATACTGCAGCGGTGAAGTCTGATTTCTGTCCTTGAAGTCTCAGGTTTGTATCTCAGTTTGTTTTTTAAATATAATAAAGCTTAGTGGCAACTCAAAAAAGTTCCTTTACAGCTAAAAATAATATTAAATAGTTTTTTTAAGAATTCAACTTTTTATCTTTGTAAGAATAATGAAAACTCACACAGTTCACCAGGTCGTGGTCTTTCTCGTTATTTTTTCAAGCGTCCTTCATAGTATTTCTAAAATAATGTACAAGCTAGATACTACTTGCGCGATATAAATACGGTGTAATGTGCTTAAGTAAGATTAGAACTGCTTCGTTGAGCTGTTAGGTTGCTTTTGATTTAGAATATTTTTTGGATTACATATTCTGGGTTATTGAAGCGATATTAATAATGAATTATTATAGAACTCCTCTGGAGGCTTCAGTCGATTGGCGCAGTTGGTAAGCGATTGGCTTTCTCCACTACGTGTCACGGGTTCAATTCACAGATGAAATAAATATTTTTTGCTTACAGATAGTTGTTTCCAGTCTGGGTGTGTTTACCCATTCATATTTGTAAACTGTACCCACGATAAAGAAGACACCATGATTTGGTATTGTCGTATTAAAAAAATACAAAAAAATATTTAAGAACAATTACTCTAATAGGTACATCAGTTCATTCTGGACCCATACAAGTAATTAAAGCGGCCACAGAATGAAGACGCTAATGGCTTCAAGTCACACGGGAGCGAGATCCTGACAGGATGATGGATCAGCCACTCCTTCTAATGACTGCTTATGTTACAAACTGTAAGTCATCGCGCTTATAAGATTAAATGTTGCCTGATTACTTGTTTTACTGTCTTGTTCGCGCGGCACTGCCAAGTATGACTGCGGAACTTAGGTACAGGATTCAATAACCAAATTAAAAAGTGTTTTTATTAAGTTCTGAATTGAAATATTATGATTCCTTTGAAATGAATAATTTATGTTACACCTACAAGAAGGTATTATTGCCAAGATTATTAAAACTGAAATCGATTGAGCGCTGGGATGTAATATATCTACTAAATATTACTGATTAAAGGCGATGTAAGCAATAAATAAAATCAGTACTCACTATTTATTTTGTTCAATCCAAAAATAGTAAAACAAGAAAGTGTATGTTTAACAGTACCTACTACCTTATATTATAAGTTTACAGGTCTATATTAGTTTCGTCTTTTGACGTGTCGTATGAAAATTGCTCATGCCGTAGTGAAAAGAATAGCGAGTCGTTCTTTTTAGTTTTAGTTTAATCACTGTTATAGGTGCCGTGATTAGTTTCATATTAATATAGGTAATTTGCTAACGTGTATTGTGATTTGTGATTATACACGGTGAATTTGGAATCACAACGTATGTATCAAATTCTATTCGAAGGATACTTATCTAAAAAGATTGATATGATATGCGTGATTGTCTATTTGTAATGTCAGCTAGTAGCGATTGCCCAGGGTGTACCAGAAGATCTCAAAAATCGTAATACGTGGAGACTCTTAACTAAGATAGCATTTTTTATCGTAATGCTGATTACACTGTCGGCCATGTTACGGTTTTTGTCGGAACTAATATTATTATGAGTGATGTCATAATTTCGATATTAGCGACCTCGCCTCATATTGACAACCCGGTTGGCGTAGTGGTTAAGCGATCGACTGCTGCACTACGTGTCGCAAATTCGATTTCCGCACGGAATAAATATTTGTATAATCTATTTATAATTGTTTCGAGTCTGGGTGTAAACGCTCCTACGATACAGAAATAATTACCCAAGGGGCAACGTTTTAAAATTTGCTTAAAATTCCAAGATGAAAATAATACAGAGCCAGCGTTAATAACCGGAGAAAAGGACCATTTTAGACTTAATTTAATTTTGCTATAATTTATATTGCCACCAATATGAAGGATAGCTCTTCAACGCAAAGACCAAATTAAATAATAATACTGTAGCATTTAAACCGTGTCTGTCACCTGCCAGTCGGCATTTTGGCATTTACTACCGGCGCAATGTTCTCCAACTGCCAAGAATGCAACGACGATTGACAATCTATTAAATATCCCTGCTCATGCCAACTAGGTGTGAAAGATGCATAGTTTAGTGGTAATTAAACTAGTGGGTAATATTTTTAGAAATTGTTTAACTGGTGAATAGTTTGTGTTAAAAAAATGAACAATGTAATCATCATTACATCGAACATCATCGGTTTTTCCCAACGAACACTATTACATCAGCTTCCAGTATAAACAGGTGTAAATCTACTTCATTCGTCTAGTGTTTCCTTGGGTCACTCTCTTGGCCAGGCAGTACTACTGGGATTTTCTGCCACGAAGCACAGTAAGGTGGATATCACACTAGAACGTACATCGGTGCGTGTTGTGGGGCTACGGTTTTAGCATTGCTTGTAAGTATCAAAGTTTGTATGAAAACACGCATTATGTAACACACTGACAACGCATCCCCGTACGATCGTGCTCCGTCGAACGCAGATCAGAGCGGGATGAGTTTCAGAGTGATATCCGCCTAACTGGTAGATTCAAATTGTGGCGCTTTAGAAAAATGCACACCACTACCTCACCCAGTAGAGAAAACAGGCACGATAGTGTTTCCAATAGTTTCGTAGTAGTAATTGATATTAAGCCCTATTCCGGTTTTGAAATGGGCTACTACATAATACCGGCAACAAGTTTGAACTTTAGTCAAACAACAAATTAATCTGGCTGAGTTAAAATAAATAGCACCTGGTGTTGTATAACTGACCCAAATGCTAGTAAGCTGCTTTTAAGTCAGTGACTTGGTTATTAACATTGTCTTTAACATATAAATTATTATTTCATGAACATTTTACTTTTGATAATTTGTCTCTATTCTGCATGCGTTCAAACAATCGAAACAATAGGTCATCAAATATAACTTTATTCTACTGGCAGCTGTCATCGAAATTAATAACAATATGTATTCTCCTATCCCTCTTGTTTGATTTCATTTTGATATAGATATTCAACTACAAAATTCATCATCATCATCATCAGCCAGAAGACGTCCACTCAAGGGGGGGTTTGCCATAATCCCCACGCTTGGCAGGCGGCTTGGGGATCGCAGTGGCTCACCGATTAGTGAGAGGACGCTGCTGCCCGTCCTCCGGTGTCTGGCCGCAGTTTTAAGACGTACCCGGGTCACTACAAAATTATCCACATATAAATTACTAACAATAATTAATAGGTATGATCCAGTTTCATTATCGTGCCAGCCCATAGGCACGGTACTTTGACAGCTTTCATGGGAAACAAAACAATATATTATATGAACTATAATATTTATATAATGCCACCTAAGGCACAACTCCGGCCGTAGTTTGCACTCCCAATTCACCCCCTTAGGGATTGAATTTTGGCAAATCTTTTAGCACATGCACAAAATATTTAAACTACCTATCTGCCTTAGTGATTAGTCAGTAACTGATAGATTGGTTTCAAATTAAGATACTTATGAAATGATTTTTGATTATTAAGGCACCTACAACAATATTTATATCGTTGAAGAGGAACAAACGGCTAGCTGTTCCTAACTTCTCTGTTTTGAACTATGGAGAGCCACGTCTTTACCCACGACAACAAATATGAATGGCTTTTATTTTTTCATGTATTTACGGATAATAAGGTGTCTTCCAGTGCGAACGCTGCTAAAATAATTGATACAATTAATAATTCAGAACATATATCGTTGAACTTACAAATGCCCATTACCGGAAAAGGGCGTGCTCTCTCCCACAATACATTTTTCATATCACACGATTCTATTATTATTAGAACATGTCGGAGCACCTCTATAATAACCTCGTCTATAATTTATGATGGGCATTAAAGTTACCAACATGTTAAAGCGCCGCTTGCCCAGCGGGGCACCGTATTATGCCCACTACTGAAATGCTGAGTTCCTTATTGATATCCTTGATGATGGATTGCTTCATGTTAATGTCAGAATTGTGGAGTTTATATATTATTGTTTTTGGTAGGTGTGGTCCTGGGTGAGAAAAAACTATGGTGGTCTCTTCGTTTCCAAAGACCACCTCATTTATTTATGGGGGTATTTAGAATGAGTATATGATATGTAAATAAATAATCCTTTTCAGTTTGTGAGAGTTTTCTCTATAGTCATTCTTATCTATATTACAAGGTCTCTCACTAATAATTATGTATTTTTGAATTTTGGTGTATATTTGGTACTCCCTCGGCGTAGTCGCTAAACTGACTCAAAAAAAACATAGAATCAAGAGAGGAATAAACAAAACCGACTACTTTACATTTCGAAATAATAATAACTTAACACTGTAACACAGGGCAATCCCAATTGTTTCTAAGTATAAACATTACTACAACATTATTGCAGTTACAACGGGGACTGATTGCAAGAATCGTGTCAAATAACTGTTATAATGACACAAAATTATACACCGAATGTAACGACACTCGACATTAGAAATACGCCGAATTGCCGTCGTAGAGATGTTGTCGTTCTCTTTATAAATGTTTATTATGAGAGTATATAAATTGTTTTCTGGAGTTGACTATGATGAAATAGGCGAGGTTCCCAAATTATTCCCAATCGACTATATCGACTAGAACTTGATAATGCCTTTTGATTATACTAACTGTAACCGAAAGACTTCTTATTGAAAACTAAAATGACTAATATGTTTATGATTAAGAATATATCTTCTACACAAAATGAATTTTGCTGCTTTTTCTTCAACCTGGCATAATTTATACCAAATTTTAAGAGGGTCTGCCTTCTTGTTCTTTTTCCTCCACGTTTCCTGATCTTACAATGCCCATAGTCGGTTTGTTAGCTCTCATAACATACTCTTCAACATCTCATATGAGTAGTTAGAGATAAACGTTTCATATTGGACATAAACGACACAAATTAAATCTTAAAATAAAGTTCCCCAACTTATTAAATTCTCTTTACGATGTTGTAAATATACAGCTGAACATTCACCTGATATGCGAGCTACGCCTATCTTTTATTCTACACCACAATTAAACTCGTCGAACAGATAAACGGGGTCCATAAACAAATACATTTAGTTATAAATCGTGGGCATAATAGCTACTCTTTGAGTACGCTTTAACTCAACGGAGTCGGCCGGGCCCTATCGCTTTCGCTTCGAATAATTTATGTGTATTGTCGAAGCGAACGGTGTCGATTATTCATATTTATGCCGCTAGTGTGGGCACGGTGAAATATTGAGTCGAGGAAATTACTTTGCACGCCTGAGGTGCGGTTGGATGGGGCGCCAGATTTAGCGATTGGCGGATGCCATATTTCTTACTCGTTTCGTGATTGCCGACCGGAGGTTTAAATTTACAAGACGATAAGTTTGATTGAGAAAATCATTTGGATGGAAAGAAAACAATCGAGGGAGCGTTCTGGGAGTACAAGCAGAAAAGAACTGGAACAAATGGGTTCAAAGTAAAAAAAGTCAGAAGAACTTTTCAAAATCTTGTATCTTATTCCGAGAAGAGGGCAGTGTGGCAGTATTGTACTTATTTTATTTTATTTTAACTATATCCGTAGAATGAAACTTCTCCTATCAAAGCAAAACAGTAGACCTTAATCTATTTAAGTAGCTTCACACAATTTACCCAGTATTAATCTCTTTGTAGAAATACGGCTTCAACAGAAAAGGCTGGTGATCACAAAATACCATCAGTTCTTATAAACCACGAATCTGATTTATAGTTTGCAGCAATGTTCAGTAATGGCGATTTGTAAGTGTATCGCCTGCGGGCGTCCTTATGAATTTCTAGATGCACGACAATATAATCATATTTTAGTCTTAGGAATGAGAATAGTATTATAGTAATAAGTAACACAGTGCGACAATGTTTCCTGGGTATGAATTATACATACATTGTGAAAGGATAGGTTTGTTTCTAATAAAAATATACTTAATTAATAAATGATAGAGTATCCTTGTTCACGTAATTTTAGAATACTTTGTAATCACTATTGTTTAGTGAATAAAATAAACAATATGTGTAGCCTTTTCTGACGTATAAGAATATGCTTAGGTATTATGAAAAAATATGGATATTCGAAATAGTTTTTTCTTTCATTTTAATATTACTTTTAACTATCCAAATTCCTTTACTTTGACTTTGTTGATTACATCTATGTTTATTTATGAGTTAATTTTCGTACACCGACCATTACCCTCTATATTTTCTTCCATGAATCTTTCCATGCACTGGTTGTCTGGAAGATATTGAAGACCGCCATTTGTACGCTATGTGTAAAATGTACATATTTTCGCTTTGTACTTTTTCCTTTGGTGTACAATAAAGAATACTCTTTCTATCTATCTATCCATTTTTAAAACTATCAAGCAAAGCAAAATCTATTTTTCAAGTAGTTTGTAAAATAGTCTCTTCATTCAAATCAAAACAAACTTTGCAACATCCAGTACCTTAAAGTTCGTTACGTTTTATATGCATCCATACTTTTCTCATTGTACGCGGCTACAAGGACCCCACCAACTCCTTAGCCAATGAATTGTTTCATAATGTTAGTGCTTTAACTGAAAACTTTATGTTAATCGCCACCAGCGTCAGCGTCACGACGTGTTCCACCTAAGTGGACTTTTACGACCTGTGACTGATGACTGACTATTACGAATACTAGCTTACATGGGAATATTATTTTACAAAGCGATTCTGAGTTAAAACTTGTTTTGTGTGGCAAAGTTAAGTATATGGGTTTTGTCAAAGAGTTGTTACTGATTCATGCACAAGAGGCCTTAGGGACGGTACTCACAGGGAGAACTCGTGTGTAATGTATCAGTGTATTGTTAGATTTTCGAGGATTACACTGCAATGGGTGACCATCACGTGAAACCACAACACCACAAGTGGTGGAAGTGAGATGGCTGTCGCTCCGTGTATAATACTAATATTCAGACGCCTCTGGTTAGACTGGGAGCCGACCCCAATATAGGGAAAAGGCTAGGCAGACTGATGATACAATAGTGCGTCTGCTTAACGGACTGATTGACGAGTATTCGGTTCTGTAATCGATATACGTCGAGCAATGCGCTTGATACAAACTACTACTGTAATACTTGCCGTTGGACGAAGTTGTATCATTACAAGAATGCGCACTGTACGAGTAATGTTTGTTTCGACGTTTTCACTGATGTAATGTTCTGACCTGTTACATTACACGCCAACACGTACGCTATCCTATGAGATCATGCCATATAATTCTCATTTACTGATAGAAAAAAGGAGCAGAAAACGGAAGAAATTAATATTGAGATTTCTTTATAAGAGTCCTTTCCTAACCCTCTGAATTAAAATCGTTCTACTTTATTGACACAACATAATTAACAACGTGATTAAATACCGACTGTTGGCCAAGGAGATTAGGAATTCGGATTAATGACTTTAATGATTTCATTACAGAATAATTACATAGAACTTTAATCGCCTCACGACACAGAAAGATGGTGGGTTATTCTAAACACAGGATCACAAAGCACTCTTCATCATTAACATGAAAGTATACCCTAACGACTGTTACATACAATAGAATATTGAAATCTAACAAACATTACCTCCATCAACTCCAAGCATCCTAAAAGCAATCAATCACTCACACATTTCACCACTCACACACACAAATACGTATCAATCACCCACACGTTTCTTTAAACCTCCTTGGTGTACCCGCGACTTTGCCTGCAAAGACTTCGTGATGATTCCTTCTGGAAAATGTATGTTATAAAAAGGGGGATAGGGTATCAATTCATATTCAGAGCCAGGAATCAGAATTGTCAAATGGAGCAGACGAGTCCTTGAATGGAGGCCTCGGATCGGCTAACTTTGTTTAAGACCCCCTCACCATTCATCTGACAAGATGAATGGTAGACGAAGGATTTAGTTAGAATTAAAGAGATGTAGAAATTGGAGGAACGTATAATGTGGTGCAGCTACACCTACGTCCAGTGGATTACGATAAAGATTATGGAAAGGGATAACCATGGTATCTTGCCCCTTCTTCTTCACTGGAAGTTAATACTTTGGAACGTGGCAGCTATGGTCTGACTATTCTTAAGTACCTGTATATGGTCCACATTAATAAAAACATATATTATCTTAGTCTTGTTCTGGACTAAAAAAATATTCTACTAGTTCATTTTCAACAGTTAGTTTAAGTTGCTATTTAGCATATCAAGCATGTGCTACAACTACATTATATCCTAGCAGATAATATTTTCCAAAACTCCACATACAAACAACTTAATTCCAAACTTAATACTACATGTATACCTCCACACGTTCACCCATAACGACGTATCAATCAGATAACCCTGCTGAATGTGGGCGTCACTCTATTGTCTCGGGCCGCACACATCGACGGCACTCTTAAAACAGGAGCATTAATCTTTGGTTCACTACGGCTCATCAATTACATGCCCACGTGGTGAACCCTGATTTGTTGAGGGTTTTAGTTGTCCGCAGGTTTTAAGTTAGGTGTGGAACATTTGTGATTTAATTTTAATTAAGTAGGTATCTCTTTAAGGGGCGAATTGTTGATAGCAATTGGGATACCACTGTCTTTCTTTGAGATTCTTCTTTGACATCACGATTGACGTAATTCTTTAGCAACCGACTGCTTTATTGTATGATCTACAAATTTTGATTTCGGTTTTCCTCATGCAAAAGCATGAGACAGGAATTATTTCTAGTGTGGAACAATGTTTAAAAAAGAAATAAACAAATTTTCTGGGGACATGATATCAATTTTGAGTAAGCTTGAGAACAAACAAAGAATATACGTGCAGTAATTTTAATCTACAGCTAATTGCTACAGCCAATCTGCTAAAATAATTCCTTAGTTGCTTATACGTGTCCCATCTGCATCACTCCGTGAAGAATAAGGATTTCTAATTTACGCTCCAAATTTGAAGTCGCGCTGTAATATCAACTTCAGGTTGTTTGTTGCTGTGGGTTCGAATTCAACATCTAGAAACTATAAAGGAAGAATTTCGGCAGAAGGATACGTGTACAGGTGTTTTCAAAGCAGGTTACGCGACACCACACAGTCAAACATGAAGCGGAGAAAACAGGGGAAGGGCAATGTTTTAACAAAAAAAAAAAAATAAGATACGAGTAAATATTTACATTTTATATTGTATGTAAATTTAATTAAGGATCAAACTAGTTTGAAATAAACTGTTACAAAAAAAAAGAGTGCAATGCATGTGGAGAATGAAGAGGTATTTATGTAGTCTCAAACACTTACCTTAACTGAGAACTCGTAGTGGTCAGCTGCATGCATACCTGGAAAATAAAAAAGGAAGTGATAAAAGTCTAGCTGAAAACATTGTGATGTGAATAGCTCAGTATATCAGAATCGACAAAGTAAAATGCTAATACAACATGAGTCAATGGGAAACCTACAATCTTTATACTCCTATATTTTTCTCACTTTATTCATCCAAGAATCTATAATGAATGGAACTATATTCTACAACTCAAAGTAAGTACATGCTCTGACGATCTACAGTTCTCTTAATGACTCAACTATTATTTCACATTTGTAGGCAGAACGTTAGTTGAGTAGACTCGTGAGACTGTACCTTAATAATCATCAGCGCATTCAACAATCTATTAAGTTCAAATTTAGAATTCACTCAACGTCCCAACGAATGCTTTCAAATGAACAGACTGAGTGAATGATCACTTTCATATCCCGCTTATTAGAATCGAATGAATGGATATGAATTCTTTATTTGAAATTCAAGCTAATGTATTTTGCCGTTTGTCATGTCAAATTAACTTAGGAATTAATTTAATTCTGCATTTCATTATTCTGTTAGGGTGATTGCACACTGGGAAAGTTTAATGTTGGAAAAGTGTCATTCCTTGCCTATATGCAATAAGTGTTTTGAATATTCCAAGATTACAGTTTAAAAGAGCCTCACTGAAAGTACCACAAAGTATGTCGTAAATAAACAAGTTAATGATAAATTATATTTCTTTTTTAGTGCAGGAAATGATAATACCTACCTATGACTAATAAAATATGAAAATAATATCAATGTGTCACATCACATAGCAAAAAAAGTCCCACACAGAACTTCTGAGACATACCGTCATCGATTATGTGTTTCTCACTTCTTACAAAATTCTCTAAAAGAAACAAGGTAACATAATGAAATCTTTACAGTAATCAAGTTACATAATACATGACTGCTGTGTGCCCAACGGGTTAGGCAGCTATATCTATTGTACACCCATATTTCGTGTATGCCGTTATTAAATCTCATTTAATACCCTATTAAGAGCCTATTGCCATCAATCGGGCACAATACCTAGAGATACCGAGAATGTTCCATCTAATCCAGGTTCAAACCAATAAGGTTTAATAAAGTTGTCTAGTCTAAAACCTTATTTATATCTTAGCCGTTGCGTCACAAACCTCTTGCTAATAAATTCAATTTTATGCTCTTCCTTTACACAGATAGAATAGTAATAAGCAATTAAGTTTTACGAGGCTAACACAAGACATAATAGTGTCTGATTAACATTTTAATATGGTCATAATATGGTACAAGTGACGGGCTTGCATCGTAATGTCGCGGTTAGATGACAATCTTGCTAGATTTAGATATGGCGCAGGTTGAATTATAATGATGTTAAGCTTAATGTGTGGGTAAACTGTAGTACAACAATGACACATTTTGTTTATTTTTCAATAGAAATAATATAAAATGTATATAATTTTAAATGAAATGATATTAAGTCATTTTAATTTTTGTGTTAATTAGGAAAAAGATGCTGAAATCGTTTGAGTAAGGACCTAAACACAAATAATAATTAGAAAAAATCGATCATGTAAATGGGTTCTAATAGACACTTTGTTTGTCTTATTAAACTGCCTCAATTGGTCTAGTGGTCGCCAGCGCGACTGCTGAATGTGACGTCCTGGGTTCAATTCGCGGGTCGGGCAAAGTGTTACTGGGTTTTCTGTATAGTAATTCAGCAGCACGGAGTTTGGAACTATGCCCGGTTGATGGCAACAGGCTCGTCCCCTATTACATGGGACGTAGTAACAACATCGGCGAAATGTGGGTGCACATAGTACATCTCTGCCTAAGCCTTCGGGGATACAGGCGTGATGCTATGTTACGTTACGTTCTTTTTATTGCAACGTCACTTACATTAATGTCGACGGTGGGCATTTCGGTATATGAAAGCCTATAAAGACGTGTCAAAATCAACTCAATTTTTAAAAGGCTTTCTGCTTTTGTTATTATTTTCCTTTTATTTTGTGAGGTTTAATGCCGTAGGTATTTTCTCCCACATAACTGCACGATGCAAAGACAATGAAGGTAGATGCACCAAACTTATTTCTATTAGTTACCTATTGTAATAATGACTCGTTTCTGGCATTCATAAATAAGCATTTTTCATGATAAACAGGTTAAGTAGGTTGAAATAAATAAATAATATGCTTCTCTTTTCACATTAACTTGTCACAAGACGTGTCAAGTTGATGTGAAAAGGGACGTATGCTGATGTTTAAATCCAATTTTATTCATATACAAATCTCGAAGAGTTACACCTTACATATATTATTGGTTGAAGTCCTGTGTAGTACATACGCTCTATTGTATTTTATCACTAGGTACTGTTAGATAATAACGTAACATATGCATATTACTGGCGTACCTATGTATTACATCAGATACTCCTCTGACACCGACTATCGCGCTGAATCACACTGTCAACACTAGTATATTGCTATTGTAAGAGTGTCTACAGACGATCCGGATCGCCCGTGCAATATTAGTTTTATATGAGAAATATAAAGATGCAGAATTGGCATACTCGTATGTGATATGCATTACACTAGAGACTTCTCTGACACCGCATTTAGTCACGTCAAGGGTATTTTTACTATGGAGTATGGGTATTTTTACTTAGTCTAGTAAGAAAATAGTATCTAATAAAAGAACGCAGAGGAATGAAGAACATCTGACTTTGAAAATATAATTAAACATGTTATCTTCTCTTTTTTCTCACATCCTACTAATATCATAAATGTGAAAGTTTGTGAGAATGGATGGATATTTGTTACTCAATCACGCCAGAACGGCTGAACGGGTCTGGCACAGAGATAGGTTATAGTTTGGAATAGCACATAGGCAAATTTTTATCCCGGAAAAATGTACGAGTTCGTAAACCACGCGGGCAAAGCCGCGGGCGGAAGCTAGTACATCAATATGTTTATTAAGGTATATAATAAACCATTCATGTCATTAGTGCGACAATCCACGGCTATCGCGCGTCTCGCGTGACGCACCTTTACACGAGCTCCCACACGGGCAGACGCGGCATCGCGACATAAATCTAGACTGTAATCGCGGGCAATCTGACAGCCAGCCTGTTGAAATGAATATTCGTGATAAATCAATGTTAGCCACCGTGTGGGGAGTGGATACTTGCATTTAAACTTTGGTTTTCATGTTTATTGGGACATGAGAGATTTAAATGACGTTTTAGAATATAACCATCACGCATGTAATCTTTGAAGGGTTAGGCTTAGGAGCAACCACAGATACGTACCTGTAAGAACCAATAGTATTTATCGCTTTTTGTTAGGCTCGGCTCAGAGTTTGGAAGCATTTATACGAGAAAAAATAAAAGTAATTGATATGATGAATATATTTTCGTACCTAAAAGTCCGGTGTAGTAGCTTTTGCAAATTGACGCATTAATAAATTGCTTAACATATTATTGGCAATGAAATTGAAAATTGTATAGATAGTACGATAAATAAGATAATTATTAATTTCCTCCCATTCAAGAGAATTTATTATACAACTTCATACAAACGACTCTACACCTTCCTTATTCCGTACGTAATAACATTCTCCGCCCGTTATTATGTCACATTCATTATCATTTTATTACATACAAGACCCGTGTATTGGCACCTCTACTGTTAACATTGTTGCACATTAAAGGCAATTATTGTCATAGTACCTGTAGCATCAAGCCTGTATTTCCCGAAGGGCTAGGTAGAGGTGTACTTTTTGCACACCCACTTTTCACCGATGCAGTTATTAAGTCGAGCGAGCGAGTCGGCGAGCCTGTTGCCACCTATAATCAAACTCCGGGCTGCAACTGAGAATTTCAGAAAATTCCAATATCACTTGCCGTCCTGGGAATCGACCCTAGAACCTCATACTCAGCAGCCACCATCGCGACGACAAGACCATGAGGCAAAGCTTCCTACGCCTTTTTTTATTAGCCTGGAGAGAACCCGACATGGGCTATCCTCCATCTGGGGGGGTGGAGGGGTGTGCCGGACTCCTACCGGCTAAACTCACCCCGGTGGTCCATCTCAAGACCATATTGTGGGCTTCGGGAACTCTTAGAAGACCGCACCGAAGCCCACCACTGTGGCACCATTACTAGGGAGCAAGGTGGTATGGACAAGTAGGGTAGACTTTAAATGAATGGTCGCACATGCACTTATTTAAGAAGATATTTTAATCGTAACTAAAAATATCAGATAACCAGTTTGTCTGTAGCGACTACTACCCGCAACATAGCAAAAAGTAAAGCGCCATCTATCGGAGTGACAACAGAAAATCCTAAATCGCACTATGAGAGTTCACAATGATTCTAACGTCGGACTTCGGTCCGCCTGGCTAACCACATTGCCTGGTCGGAGGATCCTCCGTTTTCAATGGAGAAACACCATAACTCGTTCCCCCATAAATCAATAAATTAAAATAATATGGTGCGTCACCTTACACACTTAGTCACATTAAACTAAACCCTGAGACTACTCCGGAGATCATAAATAAAAAAGGATTTATAATTTAGCTCAACATAAAAATTACTTGATATTAAACATGCAATATAATCAATTTAAAATGACACAAACATAATAAATCACGGTTTATGCACGTACATCCGCGTTGTAAATTAATATTATATATTTATACGTACATGTTATTCATGATTAATCTCTCATTCAAACGGTTGTATGCCACATTTATAATCTGTATAAATTTAATTATAATTATGGTATCTGGCGCGTTTTGGTGAGACTTTCCCGTGATTATTTTTAAAGCTTGAGAGAAAGTTTAGGTTTCAATTTAATGTGAATAGGGTCAAAGTTACTTTTTTTTTATCAACTTTTTTAACATTCGAAAGTGCCTACTTAGTTTATTTCAGGAGTTTGTCTCCTAAATCATAACTTATTTTAACTTTCTTGATTTTCTTCTCTGCATCCTGCTTCCTAAAATTAAAATCAGCCATTCGCAGGTTCATTAAGTAGCGTGAACTTAGACTCTATTTAATTATTGTCATACTTCAGTGAAGTCGTTTTTTTCTATAGGATAGGGATTTTTTCAAAGCGTTTATTCTATGGGTTTTTTGTATGAACAGAAGACCAAGAAGACATGACAACTTCTGTCTGACAAGTCACCTGGTCACTATCTATAGGATACAATTTATTCCTTACTGATTTGCTGATTAATATACAACAATAAATCTCTTAATAATACTGTTAACCTGTTGAATCCCACCATTGGGCAAGTCTTGATGTCCATGATGTTCCATTATGTGCTACATATGTATTATAATATATATTATCATCCTAGTATCTTCTTTTAAACGATTATTATTATCACTAAAGAAATCAAAAATGAAATTAATACTGCACTCGACTTTAAACCATGCACCTATGTATCTAAAGTAACAAATAAATTTTTATTTAATATTTTGTTTAATAAATGTAAGTTGATATCTAAATATAATTTATGTACGATATTGGGGGAATGTTAAATGGACATACATATTAATCAATTAGTATTTAGATAATTATTTTGGTATCTAAGTATTATGAAAATCCCCAATTATTGATTATTTAGTCGCAGAAGGGAAAACCCCAGGATTAATTGCTTATTCATACATTTTAATTTATGGCTATAAAGCATGTGACAAAGATTACGGCTTAATTATAGTCTTGACTTTGTTTACCTAAGGTTTTTTATAGTATTCATTGATATAATTATAGTAAGTATTTATAGTAACATAACATCACGCGTGTATGACCCGGAAGGTTAAATAGAGGTGTACTCTTGTGCTTACGATCACATTTCGATTAAGATCCATAGTATATAGTAGTGAGCAACCTTTTGTCATCTACCAGGCATAATTATAAACACCTGGGTGCTACAGAAACTTCATAAAACTTTAGCCAACCGAAATCCCCCGCCGCAATCTGCAGCCGCGCTGGTACTCAGTAGTTCAGTGAGGTATCCTGAATTGTAATGAAACTTTAAAAAATACCGCCTCATTGATCTAGTGGTGACTGCTGAGCGATTCGATGGGTTCGATTCCCAGATCGGGAAAAGTGTTATTGAGTTTTTCTGTATGGAAATTCTCAGTAGCAGCGCGGATTCTGGTACTGTGCCCGGTAGATGGCAATAGGCTCGCCCCCTATTACATGGGACATAATAATGACATCGGCAAAATGTGGGTGTACAATAGTACACCTCTGTCTAACCTTTCGGAAATACAGGCGTGATGCTATGTTATGTTATGTAAAAAATACTGTTTTCAAATCTCACAGAGGGGTCCAAGCCAACGGCACAATACTCGCAGTATTTAAATTGTTCTACTGTTTATCACCACGTGCAATGCACTATATGGGAGCTATTTACAGCGTGCTACAATTTACATGTTAATTTTTACATGTTTACAATAATTATATTATTACTGTAAAATAGAGTACAGAAAATCCGTCCTGAAAATCCTTACCTAGTGTTCGCGAGCTTACATTATATATATAGGGAGTTGCTCCTGAGACGTTAGCCAGATATCACAAAATACATGAAGATTTTAAAGTACGCAAACCCACACCAGGCTAGCGTAGTGGACTTAGACCTAACCTTCTCATTCGGAAAAGACTAGAATAAAAATGTATAGAAATAGCCTTCAGTATAGATCTATCCAAATATTTAATAAGTTACCTGATTTTATAAAATACAGTAAAACGATAAATATATTTAAAATTAAGTTAAAGAGAATGTTATTAGAGAAATGTTATTATACCATTAAAGAGTTTATGGAAGATTAATTTTAAAGAACTAGCTACAGTATATACCTATTGTTTTATCTTATATAGTTTATATACAAACTAATTGTTATTACTATTTAATTTTAAGCAAAATAAGATGTTATAGCTAGCTCTAAGATAGCAATAAAACAAGTTGCCACACCCTTACGGGGTCGATGTGTGTTTAGGTGAGCTTAATTGTGTACGACATTGTGCCATAACTTAAGGCCCGTACTTATATTTATACATATTAAGGCCGTATCAAGCTGTGGATCATTAATGGTCTGAATTAAACTAATTCCTTAGTCAAAATGCCTATACTTAATCCAAAGTTTTTTTTATTTCATGAAGTCTTTTTTGCCACTTTTCACACTTTTCAGGACCGGCAAGAAAATCCAACTCTCTTCAAAAAATAAAAAGTTAATTTAACATGCATTATATAGGTAAGAAAAAACAAATTTATCAATTCTCCGTTTATTAAAACAATAGAAATAATCGGCCAACTAATTCACGAATATTTTTATAATCATTCGTATTTTAGTAACGTCGTTTTTGATTGACCGCTAAGGTTCAAAAAAGCCTTTTAATAAGAATAATAAATAATAATTATTATTGAATTTCTTTAATGAATGAGGTAGTTACTCTATTATCGTGTATTGTATGAAGTGGGCCTTTTCTAGCTATTCTTTATTTTGTGTAATTATTGTCATAAATCATAGGAAACTATTAATTTTCTATCCATTATGCTTACAATGTATATACAACTAGTTGTTTAGCATGGGAATAGGTGTTGTGTTTCATTATCTTGTTGTAAGCAATTTAACAGTTTAGGATAATCTTATATTGTGAGGTCGTTCTTTCGAGTTAATTATGTAATAGTTTGTGGGGGTTAACTTTTGTATTGGTTATTAATTCGCAGGTTAAATAGATTAATTCTTTATTTATTTAGGAGGACCAACAGCATCCTAACTAGTATCATAAATGCGAAAGTAAGTTTGTTACCTTTTCACGCCTAAACCACCGAGCCGATCATCATGAAATTTTGCATATACTTTTTCAGGGGTACAGAAAAAGACATAGGGTACCTTTCATCCAGAAAAAAGTACTTTTCCCGAGGGAAAGAACAATAACTTTCGACGGTCACAATTGCTTTAGGATGCTAGATGGCGCTTCGTGTGACCCGAAAAGATGCAGGGGTTCGTTATCAATGCGGGCCAAGCCGCGGGCGGAAGCTAGTTTATAATAAATTTGGATGAAAAAATAAGTTGTTTAGTATAATACATCTTTCAAAACTTTTAAATGACGATAGCAACTAAGTTTTCAACAGAAACTTATACGTTATATTTCTAGATAAGCTCAAAATAGCACAAAATATAATGTAAGATTATTTAATATCTTGATGACCTGTGGACTAGGTTATTGTTTGATTTGATTACAATACCGATTTAATCCTTATTATTTCCATCCCCTATAATTACAATTAATTAGATAATTATAATCGAATTAAAAATTACTACTTAGAATTGCTTGTCTTTTTTAGGAATTCCTTTGTTAGATTTGGCTAAGTTAAAACATGCTATAAGGTCGGTTATAGTAGGTGGGCAGAAATGCCAGTACCTACACTAAAAAAAGTTAAGTTTATACTTTTAAAAACTGATTTGGTATATTGATTTATTGTTAAAAAATAAGGGCATAGGATGGAAAAGTGAATTTGGTACTTCAGTGAACCATTTAAGTTGACGAGCAATTCCGTAACTTATCAAAAGTTTATGGTGTAAACAGACCCACGATTAACTCTACCTTTAAACATGTACCAATCACACGCAGCGACTGTAAATATTATTTTTAATTCCCATTTTATTTTGCCAACCGTACAAAACCATCAATAAGTCAAATGAAGCGGTAATCTTGTGCGGTTAACTGCTCATTGTGTTGTCGAATGATTTATTTTACGACCGTACTTTCACTGCGTCCGCAATCGGTTGTTTTGCTGACCGTACCCAGTACTCGTTGTTTACGATTTGGAAATTGCTAGTTTCAGGAATTTGCTGGCGGTACAAGCTATATATGGGACGGTGATGTGGCGGTGCATCACTTAAGTTACAGCCGTTTCTCACGTAAGATCGTGTTGCTCCGAGGATTTATTGAAAATGATTGAAGCGGAACCCTTGCAGGCTGTAATACATGCATCAGCAGCCATCACGGCAACTGGGAGCGATAATAACGGGGCAAACATAAGGAAGGCTTTTCCCATCGACACGCAACTGATAAAAAATAATGAAAAAATTAAAATACACTAGTATTATAAACATATTAATCTTGAACACTGATCTTATATACTTTTAAGCGATTTTAGACCTTACATTGAGGTAATACAGTACGCAAACAAACCCCCACCACGCAGATAAGTGCCGACAACTATATTATATTAGAGTTTTACGAGCTTGACATTTAATTATTAATAATATTGTAAAATTGAACAACATTATTACTCTGCATGGTTACGCTGAGTAATAAGATAGTACGCTTATTGGATAATAAGCCTATCTTTACCGTCCAATCCATCATTCCAATATCTTAATAAAAACATCATCAAAATTGATGGAAAACATTCAATGACCAGTAACCACACGTTATTCGTAATTTAATATTTTATTGCCGTCGGCCGGCAACCGGCAATTATCGGCAATACATCGTGCGGCAACGAGCAACGAAACAATAACGAGTTGGGTCAATTAACTTCGGTGTGTATCGTTTTACGAACAATGGAAGCGGTTATGCGGTAAATATGGGAAATGGAGAAAATTACTATAAGTAAGATACTTTATGTTATTGGTCGAATAAAGTAACCATAAGTTACTTAACAGAAGGATATTACCTGATTTCTGTTTCGTCGTATTATTTCTATCGTATTCGTTATATTTCGTTCGTATTCGTGGAAAAACCATAGACTTAGAATTTCGCTTACGCTAAAAGACCAACAAAGCGTGGAAAAGAGATATCATTTTAATATGAACACTACCCGAGAAAGAAAGAGACAGATGTTAATGTCAGTGTGATACAATTTTTTTTGAAGGATCGGTTTCTATCCGTGCCCTTGCTTTAGTGTCAAATATATTTTATTAATTTATAAAATAATCGTGCAATTATTGGCGATAAGTGATATTTAGGCAGTCATAATGTGTCATGTTCTTTTGCCAATTGTAACGTGACATAGAGAAATAATCCAAATAATTACACGTTTCACAGGTAAATGTAATTTTTTCATCGTCCGTTTTGAAACCATATTTTGTGTACGTACTAGTATTAATTCGCCGAGAAAACAAATTTTACCATAGTATATTAGATTTTCTGCAGATACGTGGTAATATTTTGTAGATAAAACAAGAAATAAATAATATTTAGTGTAAATATTAAAATATATGTTTACGCTAGGGTTGGCTCTAGAAATGACTTCACGAATATCGATAAAAAGTCGATAGATTTATATCTGATTATTAAATAACTAGCTTCCGCCCGCTGCTTCGTCTGCTTGTATTACGAACTCGTGCAATTTTTAGCATGGAGCATAATTCTTTTTCCGAAATAAAAGTAGTCTGCGTTACTCCTTATAACATCAGCTATCTGCCAGTGAAAGCCCCGTCGACATCGGTCTAGCCGTTTCGGAGATTAGCCAGATCAAACAGACAAAAATTAAAAAAATCGTTTTTTTTTGTTGTTTGTTTGTTTGTTGTTTTGTTTTTTAAAAAACGTTGCCCCACATTAGAAATAATTCCTGTATCGTGGGTGCGTTTACAAACACATATATTCACATGCACACAAACACCCAGACCCGAAACAATTATCTGTAGATCATACAAATATTTGTTCCGTGCGGGGATCGAACCCGCGACACTTAGCTCAGAAAGCTATTCGCTTAGACACTATGCTAACCGTGTCGACAAAACGTATGACGTGTGTTTTGTGTTAGGTGCCTACCGTATATATTTTCATATGCGTTTAGTAAAAAGCTGTTATTTTGACATAACAAACAGACACTTCAATTTTATTTATTTGTATGAATTGATTTCGCTTCACCGCCCGTGCTAATTAATTATTAAACTAGCTATCGTAATATCATACATTACTTTACCATTATCAGTGCACAAAACTGTGACTAGTGGATAGCACAAGGTTAAATCTTTGTACCGTAATTATCTGTACAACATCATCTTAAAATTATTATTATATTTTGTAATACCCATTGTATTTTCACAAATAAAATGATTTTATATGTTTATTAATTTATAATAAGAGGATTTAATTAATAGCGTATATAACTCTATACTTTAGGGCAAGATTTAATCTATCGATACTATACTATATTGACAATGCAAATAAACAACCCTATTTTCATCTGACATATCAGTCACTAACACATATGCATTTTATTTTTCGGTATCTCCTACAAGCTGTCATTGTTTATCTTTACATTCTAAATCTATGGGAAAAACAATGTTATTGCTGTAAATTAATAGCAACTAGTTCGTTTCTTGCCGCTTCTGTTCGAACAACGATTGTTTTTATACAAGGCGTTTGCATTATTTTTATTTAATGTTCAGAACAGCTAAGGGATCGTAATTAGTTTGCTTCCAAATCTTGGAATTACATCGGAGCCCCACTATCTCATTTTTTTATGAAGTACTTCAACATTTCTTAATTTGTTCGAGGACATAAATACGTAGTGCCTTTTCCACGAACATATTAATAAAAGGCGCCACAACACAGAATACAGTTATAAAATACCCAGATTTTACGAGCCAATATCATAACACGGAATTTATAACTACGGGAATATAACTGAAAATCAATAAAAACAGCGATACGAAACTCAAAAGGATATCTCGATACTTCGGTACGATAAAAAGTAATGTTTGGCGCAAATCGAGAAACAATAGTGAGTCTGTAAACTGCATATGAATTACGGCAACGAATATTCAACTCTAAATTACATGAATAGGGTTGAAAATCGTATGTTTACGTGAATTCAATAAAGTTTTCCGTGGGCAGTCATAGCCCACGCTGGATCGGATTTATCGACAGTTTGTAAGAGCTATATTGATGACTGAACTCACATAAAACATATGCGTTTGGTTTTGCAACTATGTCACAAAAAATATTTTTATGTTTACCATAGTTTAGACCACTGTTGAACAATCAAAGAGAGGCAAAAGTTTTAAATTCAGCCGAGAAAGAGTAACACGCACCAACTAAAACATATTTTTCAGTATTTCCGTTAAAAGGAGAGTTATGCTCTAATTTACCTATTTAAGGTCATATTATAATTTATGTTCCTAATACTAAAGAATATTTAGATATTTCTTTTTCCCGAAAATTTGTTAACGGGCATCTTTTGGTTTTACCTTCCATCTCATAACTGTGCAGACATGAATAGCATTACAGATACAATTATAGTTCTGGTCTAAATTCACGTAAGAACAGGTTGCAATTTATGTAACCCGTGGTTTAATAGCCTCGTATGCAATTTTACACATGCCCAACAGGATACTCTAGGGCAACTAATCTATTTACAGTATATTGGGGTGGAAAGAAAGAGCCTCCACATGTGACGATACCTGAAATCGTGGCGTAGCTTTGACAGTCAGCCCCGACACCACCACTGCTGACTAGCTAATCTTTCCACTACGGCATGAGCGATTCCCATGTGGCATCTTGTGCCGACACGGTGGAAAAAATGACCATACTACATTATAATATAGCCCGTGTGAGTTCCTACATAAAAGCGCTACTAAGTCATTTAATTACATAAACCTTGCAACTTGGAATAGACGATGGAATGTCTCGATCTGCCGATTATCGATCACCAACCGTGCAGGTGCGTGGTTGATTGATTGATTAATATTAATCGTTAGTAATAATCGATTGATTACGTTTAATTTGTTTGCCCCCAAGTGGTTTATGTCACAGTTTTAGAATTATTGGCGTAGGCAGATACTTGATTATTTTGTCTACGCGTTTATCTGTCAATTCAACTTGAAGTTTGTTTTCGTTTTTATAGCGAACGCTGATATTAACAGGAACAAGAGATTTGTTCTTTATGAAAAATATTGTATATATCATAAATGCCAGGAGAAGATAAGGACATATATGGACCTTATTGGTGATGCCATTCAAAAAGGTCAGATGCGCAGTACCCACAACCGGCGTTCATTTATGAAACGATGCACGAATGTAGATGAAGCAATAGGGTTATGTAAGGATCATAGCACGTCGTGCTCCGTAGTTTCTGTCTACCCCCATGGAAAAAAGCGTAACTTTATGTATGTATGAAAGATGTCTTAAATTTTTTCCCATATTATGCAGACATTGCGCGCCCCCTTATTTGGCCCAAGACCCCACGCAAACCCGAGGCAATCAGATCAAAAGAAGATGCGTTCAATAACTCATTCGTCATTAGTAATGAGAATGAGAATAGAGAAAGTCCTTAATACTAGTCAACAACTACAGCGGGAATTATAACATTACATATATTCCTTTTGTTAAATAATGCACCTTCACCTGGGAAACGAAACGTGGCTTCAGCTGGCCATATTCCATGTTCAGAATATAATACAGTATTGTAGTATTACTTGAGACCGACCACATGTCGTGCTGGACGTAAATTACTGGTAAATCAATAAAATTCATGAGAAACATGGTAATTGGTACCATCAGATTGACCTTCTGTGCCTTCTGAGAAACTAAATGATTATTACTAAAGCAAACTGAACTGTCTCATCGGTCTAGTTGCCACATGTGCATGACCGCTGCTACCGAGCTAGAGGTTGCTAGCTACTGAAGCCAAACAAAATCTTATTGGGATGATAGCCTGAAATTTTCAATAGCATCCCGGAGTTTGAAATCGGGTTTAGCAGATGGCAATAGGGCCGGATTTCATAGGACATATGCGAAAAGAGGCATACCACCTTTTCCCCAATTCTTCGGGGAATACGCGAGATGTTATGCCAAGCCAGTTATAATTACTAGGGTAACTTAAATGAGAACACACTATACTAACTGATGTTCCCTCATCTAGTTAGGATGGAAGCTAATTTGAATGAAAGCCACCACATCCGAGCTGGCTAACGCGAGTCTAACATCCCACCGCAATTTTCTGACCACGTGAGTCCATGTTTTTTATTAGATGACGAGTGATATAAAAGCCCTGTTCATACGGATCTTTACGACCAATATCATCTGGCAAGACATCTATTTGAAGTCAGGACCACACAGTATGCAGTCATCGTTTTAATTACCTCGGATGGCAGAATTATTCTAGTGATTTATTACGGAGTGATTACATCTTTCCATTAAATTTTAACACCTGACTGAGTCATGGCGTCCAACTCATCACTATGGTGTTTATTTTAACCGCAGAACGTGACAAGAAACTGATCTGATTAGTATCGATTCTACCAAATCGATTGTAATCGATAACACTCAAGTACTATGAATACAGATATTATGCTATGTAAATCATTGGGTGTCAATCTTGATTCTTACCGATTTCTTAAGAAGTCTGCGGGCTGTATGTTTAAATAATGTATGTTTTATAAGAAAAGTTGCCACTGCACATGTTTTCACTTGCGTGTGCAGTTTTCTGGATGGATATTAGCAAGTTGATGTACATATACAAGGAAACGGTGGGGTCTATTTTTAGCTAACTAACGATCTAAGGAATGCTATTGATTGGATGCAGAAGACAGAAAATCTTAAATTGGCGTAGGAGACCTGCATGTAGCGAATGTTCAAGTTAACTAATTTATGGAGCTTAGTGTGTTACTTTCTGTGCCCTAATTTCTTCTGATATCTTTCCATATACAGCTTTGTGACAGGCAGTATTAAATACATAACATATACGCAACTTTGGCTCTCCAAGCGCTGCAGCGAAATTAGTTTTACGTTTAAAACGTAATTTTAATGTTTCTTTTCTTTAGGGATCATCAAGAAAGACAACTCAACATCAGCGATAACCTAACGCCTCTACTGCTAGAACTGCTAAATCTTACGGTAGGTACGGGCTAGGTAGTGCTATCTTTTAAACATTTTTATTTGTCTTACATCTGCGTTGTCTGTTCCCTTGGTAGTACAATCGTATTTTTTATCTTAACTAGGAGACATGACACCAGTAGGTGTCTTCCATAGGAAGTATAGGACGGGCACGAGGGGGTGACCTCTTTACAGTCATCCCCTCTGAAAAGTACCCTTCGGCGTGGCACCGAGTTGGGCTTCGGTGCGGTCTTCTAAGAGTTCCCGGGGCTCACCATATGGTGTCGAGGCGGACCACCGTAGTGAGTTTAGCTGGTAGGCCATGATGGGTTCTCTCCACGCTAATAAAAAAAGGTATTGTTTCGAATACCTACAATTCCTATATAATACAGAAATAAAAGCACCTCAGTACCTATTTCTCGGGCCCCCATATTAACGCAAAAACAATTTTTATGGTAAAACATACTAAAAATAACCATAAAATTCGCAAACACGCCCACACTACGGCATATTATAATTAATACGTTTACATTAGCATGCTCGAACAGCACGACTTATGAATTTTAAAATAATATCGATCGTAATTACTGCCTACGATAACAGGCGGTTATAACGCAATAAATTGTTACTCGACTAGTTAATAACTGTGTTTTTTGCATCGTTATTAGCTAGTTTGTTGAAAAGGAAGGAAACTTTAAGCAATTTGTATGTATTGCTGCGATTATAGTTTTTAACTGATATTTAGGTAGATAACGTACTGGCCAGTCAGCTGTATGTTGCCTGGGACGAATACATCCGATTATAATTACCTTTGTTAGATTACATATTGAACCAACTTACTTGCTTACATTTCTTTAGACCGTAATATGCTTATTTAGGTCAAACTGTCGTTTGATACTCGCTTAATTATGGTGAATATTAAGATTTTAGTCATACAACATTTGGGCTATTGTATCAGCTAATTACTGGTATTTCTTTATTATCAAAAAATATTTAACATGATAATCACTGTACGTAAATTGTTTTTTTTTTTATCAATTATCCTTCCCTCATGATCATTCTCCTGCCCGTATCCCATATTATTTGGAGTCAGTACCATGTTTTTTACTCCCATTCATCTCTATCAGACGTCATTTCAAAATTCAGTTTCTTGTCCGCCATGTCATATTTCACACATTTCATCCACATTTTATATGATCTGTCTCTTCCTTTGTATCCATCCACACTCATACTGATAACCCTTCTTGTAACATGTTTTTCATCACTCCTTCCGTAAGTAAAAATGCTGTATATGCTACGCGTCTCCACAGAATAAGCAACTCGTTCATGGGACAATGTATACACTTTTACAATAAACTTCCCAATGATATACGTAATTTAACATACAAGGTGTTGAAAATTGTAATTAAGTCTAACCTTACTATAACATTTCGGACTTCATTTCATTTCATTTCAAATAAGTAATGCTCAATTTAAAGCTAATTTGTCTCCTTTCTTATCTTACAAGGATAAAGTAAGAGCTTTCACAGTGTATGTATGTATAACATGTTATACAATCATTTCATTTAAACATTAAAATACATTAAAAACTCTACTAAAGAAGCAGATGAACAATCAATCTTCATTCCGTTATCAATCTTAAAATAAGCACGTTGAATAAATATTCGGATACCATAAATCTTGGCAGAGCCATACGTTAGCACATCTCAATCGTATATCTGAGCCACAATTAAATTTCCATGCGCCGGAGGCTGAATGCTCAACGCATGTTGTCTGCAGTCTTGCTAGGGTTGAGAAAATGAGAAATATAAAGAGAGCATAATATTTTGAATAATTTTCATTAAGCTTTGGCGCCCCTGGCTAAGATTGGGTCCCCCCGGTTCCTAATCCGTCCACGTCATGTACAGCATGCAATTTAATCAGTGTCGTACAAAAATCGCTTATTTGGAAAGCGCGATCGTGTATTGTTATCGTGTTGCTGTTACTTTCGAACGCGTGCCTATCAAGAATAAAAAAAATATATATATATACTCAATAGTATCCTACCACCCTGGTCGGGAAAAACGTATCGGAATTATAAATTCTCCTGTGAAAAGCGCGATGTTCCGCGGGTTGAATATCAATTCATTTGTGTCAATATGTCTGCCATACAAAACGTTCACCAAAAAATCAGCCAAACAATTTATGTTGAAACGGAGGGTTGTTTCCAATATTCTGTTCGTCTGTAAACAATTTAAAGCCGCTGTCTAGACAAGTGTTTACACTTGGATGGAGCGAGATAAAAATGCGTCTCTCTTGCACCTCAATACTCATGATACAACTGCAAGAAATTTTATGAACGCATGGATGAGTACAGATGGTCTTCATGTAGTCTTTTAGAAGCTCAGGCCTTAAAGACGATAAATCCTCAAAAATCTTCCATGATTATGGAAAAAGGGCCTCTTTAAAAACCGCTACAATAAAAGTTCAGGAGGGAAAATTACAACCAGGCGGCCTAGATCCCGCACGAAGAAGTACAGCCCTTAGACATTTTGAAACACTTCATCAAAACAAATAATCCCGACACTACATTGGGACTAGCAACCCCGGTATCGGTCCACCCATATTGAGATCTAAAGGCGTAACTGAATGTAAATTTACGTGGCGGCGTGGCATAAATAATGTGTGGGGCCATTAAATATGATAATCTTGTTGCTGCATCGGCGGATGAATGGTCTTTGTTCGGCCCTGGGTGAACAGATCCTGATAGCATTGTACGGGTTGAGATTCGCTCATAAATACTACTACTCGAAACTTTGTGTGTTTGTTTGTTGGGTGATTAGCGACGATTTAGGCTTTCAAAGGGTTGTTGTGTGCTGTGCTATTCTGGTAAATAGCAATCAAGACCTTTTTTACGAAAACATAGGGCAGTAACTTCGCAACGGAAAACGGATCACCAATTTTCTTACTGAGCATTTAAATTACGGCAACATGTTTCACGTATGAGGGGATTCTACTTATGGCTTATATTTTATTTAAATACAGATATGTTATTGAGTTATAGAGTATGAAGTTTTACTTCTTTTGTTGCGCTTGATGAAAGTGAATTCTTACGATGCGCACGCACACCGACAGATAAAAGCGACACCATGAAGTTGGCTGGTAAATGACTTTTAAAATTTCTTGGGAATTGATAGCTTTATACAAGGTAGTTATTGAAATATTTGTGCATCTCTTACATGTGTTTCATATCAGTGGAAAGAAAAAAATGTGCGTACAATTTTTTTTGTTTAACAGATATGTATCCGTATCGTTGGTTATTAGAAGTAGAAACGATCATTTTTCTTTAATGAAATTTATGGCACTGAAAGTGAGATGACAGTAATCATATACCTATCTAGTACCATAATGATAAATAATTTTATCGTCAACACCATTGAACATCTTCAAATGTTTTGAAGTTATCTCAATAATAACGTTAAAATCTAAAGAAAATATTTGATGACATGAATTGCCACATCAGCAAGAATTCCTTAGCAAGGGCAGTAATGGATGATGACGAAATATTCTAATCCGTTACAAAACGCACAAATTCCAATCGACATCGAGTCCCAATAGTAGCGGTTGCACTATCACGTCATAATTTATCGCTGAAGGAAGACGTAAATCATGCGCCGGATCACGCCCTCGTAAATCCAATAATATTATCCTGTGCCGTTTGGGGGTCGGCGATAATGTTGCCGTGGTTTATGGTGAGCTAGTGACGTGTTAATGGGGAGTTTGATGGGATCTTATCTATTATGATTGCGGATCGGATGTCTGTGCAAACTCTAGGGCCAATTAGGTCCAGCGGTTAAAAGACAGCTGGCCTTGAGGTTCTGGATCCGATTCCCGGGTCAAGCAAAGAGATTTGGGGTTTTATTTGTATGTGAATTCTTAGTATTTTACCTGGTAGATGGAAATAGACTCGGCCCTTATTACATGACACAATAAATATATATAAAGTAAACCAAATATAAAAGTAATAGAGAAATAAAATGCTCTTTTTTTATAATCTACAATTATTAATGTTTGTGAATGAAAACTTCCACAATCACCACGCTTAGCAAATGCATTGATGTTTTTAGTAATAACATTGACATATAAACATACTAGCTTCCGCTCGCGGCTTCGCCCGCGTGGTTTACGAACCCGTACATTTTCCCGGGATAAAAATAATAGCCTATGTGCTATTCCAGACTATAATCTATCTCTGTGCCAAATTTCTTCCAAATCCGTTCAGCCGTTCTGGCGTGAAAGAGTAACAAAGATCCATCCATCCATCCTCACAAACTTTCACATTTATAATATTAGTAGGATAGGATAGGATAGGATAGGAGAGGCGATTAGACGAATGCTGGTGCCTTTCCCCTTAACTTACTACCTTAGTAGATTTCTAAAACAGCCAAGAAAAATACCTTGCCAGAAACTACAGCTCTTAAATTGTAAACACATGAGGTTATTGATCAATAAGTAATAAGGAAAAATATTAATGTCACATCATCCAGACAGAACCTGCAACATTTCAGCCAACACGACACCACGGTGTCTTCAGATCCCCATAACATAAACATCAACAAAACAATTTAAATTTACACCTTCTTGAAGCACTATCTACAGACAATCCAACTATCTTTGATACGAAAAACATACGCATCTTGAAACCATTGTTACCTCTAACCAAAGTATTACGTAGGAGGCACTTCATTCCCAACACAGGAGAACACCGAGTCTCACAGTGCTCAAAACTTCGAACTAAAGGTGAAGGTGGGGTGAGGAGTGTCTTGTAATAGAAAACCAGTTCAGGAGATAAAATGACGGTATCAAGCGGACCCATTGAGGCTTCAATAGGTATGGAAATAGGCCATCAGTGGTGCACATGCAGTATCGGTTATACGCTATTCCCTATCTGTAATAGCCACTTAAGTGCGAGCCGTGAAGATACCGTATCTGTATGTCTCTATTGCTGGAATGGCTACATTGACTCTATTTTATGAACGTGAGGAAGTTTTTCAATGGAGTTGTGTCGAGTTTTATTGGAGTTGAAGTTTGTGGAGCTGATAGTTTTAAGTTATCGTGATGAGAACTGGTCGAGATTTTACTGCGTCGTGTGTGTTTGGAAATATTTATGTTGAATTTTGATACAGTAGGCAGGATTTTTCACCCATTTTTTAACCCTAGATCTAAACGTCCTAGAATTTAATTTAATTTTGTTCTTAATACTTCTCTTGAGATATTTAGATGTATTCTATCACTGAAATTAAAAATTGCGCCATCGGTATATTATTTTATTGTAGATAGTGTGCCCATTTCGCATGACATTTGAACAATTTGCTTTGTATTAAAATAGAATGGAATATATCTTTATTTCTTGTAAACCAATTTCAGGCACTTCTGAAGCGTTGAGACTCTAGGCGCACGGTTCCAAAAAGTCGGTCCTATGGAGAAGAACCGGCAAGAAGCTCCATGGAAACTTTAAAACTATTTTATATGTATTCATATTTTCCAGGTTCATCTACCATTTTTGTTACAAATTCAATTCAATAAAGTGTATGATAGTTCCAATAAAATTTTTCTTCAAATCTCATATTTATGAATCCCAAAAGTTAAAAAAAAAATCTACAACCAAAATCACCACCATAACTCAACCGCAACATCCAAAAATAACATTAAACAACAACAAAAGACGTCGCTAAACAATAAAAAAGATACACGCGCCAACAAAAAGCCTTAGAAGTTGTACCATAAAGGGGAAAATTATGGCGCTTTCAGCGGCACATTTAAACGGGACATATTTCAAAAGTTTCAGCGTATTAAGCAACATTTATTTTGGCAGTGACTCGGCCATTACGCCAGCGTACGACCCGGGTAGATGTTATGAAAAACATCGACGGTACTACGAGTTTCTCGATGATAGTTGGGATAATTTCTATGTTCTTCGTTGGAAAAACTGCTGAATCTACCTTAGTGATGATTTAATATTTCAAACAAGTAATTTTCATTTTAATTTCGGCAGTTAGACGTCAATCATTTATAGTAAATACAAAACTCAACACTATAGATACATATCGTGAATGGAGAAAATGAATATCAAGAATACATCCCCGCGTTCCTAAACTTGAGGCTTTAAACTGTTAGCACCTTTATGACTTTACACCCACTCCAATTAAAATAGAATTAGTCATCATCATCATCATCAGCCAGAAGACGTCCACTGCTGAACGAAGGCCTCCTCCAAGGGAGGGGTTTGCCATAATCCCCACGCTTGGCAGGCGGATTGGGGATCGCAGTGGCTCACCGATTAGTGAGAGGACGCTGCTGCCCATCCTCCGGTGTCTGGCCGCAGTTTTAGGACGTACCCGGGTCACACATAGAATTAGTATATATTGCTAAAGAACCTCATTTTATGATGATATGATACAAAATAAGAGTCTAAACAAAAAAAAACTCGAAAGCAACACAGCTTCTAAAACCATTGATAGTCAAAGCATCTCAAGCCATAACAGGCTGTCTTGTTCCATTCTAGATTCTTTCCTAGGCTCAACGCCAGCGTTTTATTATTTAGGCTGGCCCCTTTATACCAGCGAGCGTTTCTTCCAAATTATGTCTGCACTTCATCTTAAGACATGGGGATGTATGGCTTTTTTATTAGGGCAAAAATTGAGGTCTTGTTTGGGAAATATCGTAAATATGACTTTATTAGATGGCTATAAGCTATGAACGATGTGGAGAAGTATTTTAATGTGTAGTGTACAGAGATTTGTTTTTGTCTTTTTTTCTTGTTTACTTAGTTTATAAATAATGATAGTTGAATTATTATGTAGTTAGTAAATTCAAGTAATTTGTATTATTAGAATGAGCTGATACATAAGCTACTTCGTACTTTTTCACTTTTATTTACTTAAAATTTGTGTAATATAAACCGTGTTATCGCTTCAACTGTGATTATTTGCGTCTCTAAACGAGTAGGTAAGGTATTAATTAATGCTTCATAAGCAGTGGCGTGCGGTTCATAAAGACAGAAAGACACTGCGTACCCTACATAACTCAGATAAATATTTATTATAAGATATTTGAGGTGGCAAATCACATACATCATTATTTAATCGACAAGATGACGAACCAAAACCAACAGCAGTAGGTATTTTTGGTAAGTAAGCTTTTAAAATTTTCTACCTACCCTGTCTAAAAACTGTGCACACCGCTGTTCATAAGTATATTCTCCTGTTATTTCTAAAATCGGAATATCTTTAGGCCTGTCACAATAAACAAAACCATGAAACAATGTATAAGTTCCCAAAATAAGAAGTTTTTAAAGCTATATTCTTACAAAAATGTCTTTCCAACTTTCGCGCATAGCAATATCGCGGAAAGTAGAAATATTGCAATGATAAAATACCAAGTATGCCGCTTGTATCTCTTGGGAACTGAGTAATACGATCCTTTCAGTTGCTTGTTTGTATGTTTTTATTTCATACTTTGTCTTTACAGATGTAAGTTTCTTTTGAATTGCAGCCAAACCCAGTTTGACGCACTTCACTCATGTGGAAATGTGGTGCCTGCTCGAGTTTTGTTGATAAAGATGTGATTGAACAATATATCTTAATGTTATTTTGCTAAGGTCCAAAAATCGAGTTAAGACTGCAACCCTATTATAAGCTTAGATACTGTTAATTTGAAATTGGAACAGATTTTGTAAAGTATGTTAGGAAAAAAGACGAATTAGCTTACCAGTCAATGAAAGCCTTTGAGCCGCGCATTTTGTATATTATTTATATAATACATGCATACATACACATTTTGCATATAGACGACCATTTCATAACTAAACGGTGCAATGTGGATCGACATCAAAACAATCCAGAAACGAGAGGCGTGGAAGTGTCCCATAACGCTCCAATACTTTTGTATGGAACAGCTATAGGACAACAAGACCCAGACCCGCCTAGCTCTCAACAAATAATACCAATATTTGCCAACAAACACCTTTCAGTACATTCATGACATTCCTCTAAACTACCCCCGACTGCTTTAAACAATGCTATAAACAGCATACATTGAACCGTGTGAATGGTAATGGTACTATTGTGATCGGTAAGGGGCGGCAGTGTATAATTTGTTGAGGAAGGCGGGATGACACGCCCCGTTGACACTCCAGGAAGCCTGTTAAGGGTATTCGCTTCGTGATTAAGGAAGATTTTGATAAGGCATCTATCAGATATCATGAGAATTATTCTTTTAAAATGGCATCTATCTACGTTATGTACACACAACTATCATTTAGTAGTCTGAATAACTTAAAAATCTCATGCATGTTGTATTAAAGGCATTTGGCTGGCAAATAGCAATTCTAGAATGGAATCTGCAGAGGCACCATGAACTTGAGTCGAACTTTCTGACTCACTTTAACTGTCAAAATCCATAAAAAAAAATTTTTTTTTCACTGATTTTCGCACAGTTTAGTTTCCTATTCCAATGTGATAGTTCGAGCCGATACGACAGAAGATGGATTTTTACGGAGAAAGATTGAGATAATGTTCTTGCTATGTAGGCAGGAAGACTGGAGCTTCGAATGAACTGAATGAAGAAGAGTAACGACGCCTATCACCAACGTTAATACAGGCTGAGTTAATTTATAGATATATTTGGGTTGTCAAAAGCCCATATTTTCAGCTGTCGACTTTATTATCACCCTTATACCAGATTATATTCCTGAGTGCCACATCACCTTCTTTTATTAACAAATAACAAACATCAATATTCAAAATAATAATTCTCTTTAAATATATCCTAGTGTTTGCCCCGCCCATGTCTAACGAGCCCCTTGGCACAACGACACTCAACCATTTTACATTTCACTAATAGGTTCAGAACAAACGATCGTTATGTAGTTATTCGTTATTATATTCTGAAGTGTTTATCTTATACAATAACACATAGGTAGGTATATATCTAAGCCCATTTTAGCACTCTACCTTTTTTTTTTCATTCGGTCGGAGGATAGAGATATAATAATAATAAAAACATGTGCAGACCATGACACAGTGGTTTAATGAGATTGCATTACAAATTCATCATCATCATCAGCCAGAAGACGTCCACTGCTGAACGAAGGCCTCCCCCTTAGACCAATTAATCTATACTAATAGTATAAAGAGGTAAAATTTGTTTATTTGTAGGGGGTAATCTCCGGAACTAATGATCGGCATCTGAAAATTCTTTCACCGATATATAGCTACATTATCCCAGAGTGCTAAGGCTATAAATTATTATATAATAATGTAAGTCACGCTGACAAAATCGCGGGCAAAAGCTAGTATTATAATAAAATTCAATGATTTGAATGAAAATGAATAGAAAGATTAATGGCACATTAATTACAAGATAATTATTCCGAAAAATAAAAGTAAATCTCTCCCGAAGCCTATTATTATGGCACAAGTCACATAAGGACCACGCGACTTAAGCAAACCACGCCTACTCCTAACTACGTCGAGCACTCAATATTATTTCAAGTAACCTCTCAGGACTGATCAGCACCAACTTATTTTTTCCTTCATTTATCTTAATTTGAACCTAACTTCACAGAAAACAGGAGTCAAGTGAGGTGCAGATATGATTGGTGCAGAATATGGCGCCTGTTCTTAAGAGTTGCTGTAATTAAAGATTAAGAACCTTTGATACAAAGAGTAAAGAATACGAGTGTAAACAGGTTTATTTAACAAAGGATTTAGTCCGTTTAAAAAAAGGTGAAATTAATCACTATGTTGCCAATTAAACTGTAACTGGAAGAAGATGCCGGTTACGTTACGATAGAAGTTTATATAAGTCGAAAAGTCTGACGCTTCCTGGATCAGCCTCGTTATGAACCCTGCTGATTTGATCACTTAACCATCGCAGCAAGAGTGATTCCGATCTAAACTCTGATAGAAGAATATAATTCTATCTTCTGCACAAATAATGGAAAGCTCACGTACTTCTCAAAAAACGTAGAGAGTAAACCTGACTACCTGTGAGAGTGGTTAAGGCTTGTGTAATCCAGAAATCTGCACCAGAATAGCATGGTGGAGTAAGCCTTAATCTTTTTATTCCTAAGAAGACGCAAAATTATATACCTATAATGATCTTTCAAAAAGCACCTGAGGCTCCCTGTTAAAAACGCTAGGCGTTATATCAGTCCTTGAAAAACGTGTCATATCTATAAAATCATCATCTACCATTAAACAAATCTCTTGGAATGGGCGGAGATTCGAAGCATCCTCGAGGCCTCAACACGACAATTTGGACGCCTATTTGTCAAATTAACAGAACAGAGTACTAAGGGGAGATTCTACCTTCTTAATCACGTACGACTGAACATTTTAATAACGTCATGGTATGTAAATTATGTACTTTGATTCCGATGGGGGATTACGAAGTTGAAGAGGTATTTAGGGGAGGCTTGATGTGCAAATTAATTAGAATTTTGTTTAGAGGATCAAAGTCGGTAGTTAGCGTTTAACGATTTTTGATTTGGCCATTTTGTAATTGTATTTTCGATATGTCGTGTACGGAATTCGAACAAATAAAAACATTTTCTAAATTGCATTCTTTGAACAGTGATATTTGTCGTGATAAATAGCCGATGTTACAGAGGTTTATGGCGACAATTACACTGTATTTCAGTGACAGATCTTCTACTTTTGCAATATCTAAACTTAACCTGCGAAAATGGTGTTTGACGGAATAATTATATAAACACCTGTTGCGAATTGCAGGCTGTTTTATACCTTAGTAGGGATATTAGTGTACACTATATCCTTCAAATATTCCGCAAGGGACCTGTTGCGAAGAATAGTGAATGATTAACTGCCGATTGAAGCAAAGGCAGCAAAACTAGAGACTTAACGGTGGCTGTCGAGCGTTAGGACGTAAGTTAGATTACCAGTTCAGACATAAGTACCATAGGGATTGGGATAATATCCAGTAGAAGGGAACAGGCTCCCGTTTATTAAATGGGACCTAATATGGTCACTGGCGAACTTTATACGGTATATATAACTGATTTCACACCTCTGTCATACAGGGAAATACATAAACATCCACAAACCTTAACCCTTAACAAAATGGTCCCTAGATCTTGGCTTTTACTTTACCAGCCTGTAAATCGAATCTAATTCCACTTTCACATCATAACCTAGCTGCATACCCCGCAGCCCGTAACCATATCATTGCGACGTTAATGGCGTTGTGTCCGGCAGCGCGTGCGCCGATAATCTGCGGTGCGGTAAATCACCGGGTGACCCGCGCTATCGCACATCGGTGTGTAGGGCTGCCACCGGTCTATTGAAAGTGATAGGGGAAAAGGGATTGGCTGTCACTAGGTTATGAATAAATAGTGTTTGCTTATGTAATATTTCAAGTCTGTTCCGAGTTAATCTCAACAGACTCGGGAAGGAACGAGCTAGCATAGTGACACTACCTACATAGTGCAGCGTTAAAAGCATTATGTCGTGTATATGATATAATATATAATTAAAAGCCCTGGCATCGATTGAAGTGAAATTGAATGTCTCTGTTAGCCAATTCTCTATTAGAATTGTGCCCAAAATATGTTAATAGAGCTGCCGGAGCTCCATAACGGAATCAGTAAAATGTGTGTAAGTTTCCATACTGAAAAACCTAATAATAAATCTTCCTGAAGCGGAAATCAAACCTGGAACTTCACGCTCACCAATGAGCTAGCCAAGTATAAACGAACATTTTGATTTAGTATCTGGCCAGCCCTACGCACCTGCGGGTCGTGAGCGTTATTGAATTTAGCATATTTCGCTCATATCGAAACATCGAGTTCGCATTGTCCCGCACTACCGTATGTGTACTAATGTGCATGTTACTACGCATATCCAAAAGTGGTGAATATGAAAAATTAATCAACACCTTATAACAAGCTTTTTTTTTCTTTATTCTGTTTTATATATTATTATTGTGTGCCTTTAGTTTCGGCCAAATAAAAGTATTTTCTCTCTTCTTGCTTTCTTTCAATCAACTGTTGACCCACTTCTTCGAAAATCTCTAATCTCTCTCTCTCTTGAATCATAATTTTCCATACCTAACCTATACGATACGACTAGAGTAATGAGGGGTTTCTTAATAAGCTCAAAATCACTCAACAAGCCATTGCAAGGGATGTGCTGGGTATTCCTCTCCGCGTTAAAATGCAGAACGAAGCAATCCGGAGAACTGATACTGACTGAGATAGCTCTCAGGATTAGCAAATTGAGGCTAACTGATATGATGGTCGTCATAGCCATAAATTTGTTATTGATATAAAGGATTGTATTCAGGTATGAACGATGTTTTATCAGCTTGGTAATGTGCGTCACCGCTACATAAAGACGCAGGAGAGCGCTGCGGCAACTTCATTTGACAGAACCCCTAAATTGACTTGTATGACAGTTGAAAGCCGTCTGGGTGGTCCCACACAGCAAAGATTTTATTGGCACTGTTGGTGAATGCTTCTTCTTTTATCAAGTCGGCACGAGCATCACCTGGGTGTCGCTCACGGCGTAATGGAAAAATTAGACAGTCAGCAAGGGTAGTATCGACGCTGAGCCAAGATCCGCCGATCAGCGTGCCCCGGACGATTTTATGATTCGTAACTTGTGGAGGCTCTTGCGGTTTGTTGCAGTAGCTAAGCTATTGGGTGTCTGCGATACGTACAGCGTGTTCGAACACCGCACGAAACAAATAGTTGTTCTTGGCCAGGACGTGTGCGCATGTGAGATTTCTGTTTGTAAATTGTACCCACGACACAGGAGAAATCCAACGTTTAAAAAATAATTATTTGTTTTGTGCAACATTCACGTTTAGCACATTCACAGCAACATGCACAAATGTTCACTATTGTGTAGACTGTACGTATGCAATCGTGCGTGATTTAGTGCGGTAACAAACGGCTGTGCAAACTGTGTCGGTTGTGCGAATAGTTTGTTCAGTAACCTAATGGTACGGTCATGCGCTGTTTGTGTATGCGTGGAGTAAGCAGGGTTTTAGGTGAGACGAACGTGAACTGGAAACGCTAATTGAGGCGTGGGTTAAGTCCTTTCTGGTGGTGGTTTTCGTGACCAGTGAAGGGCGTAGCTATGGGTACTTTCCGGGTGTGATTTCGCAATATGCTGACTATTTTGTAGTACGAATAAAATAAGAAGGTATACATTATGTAGGTAGTTACTGCTGGCAGCAATATTAGTTAGTGAGGATTAGATCTGCGATCCTGTGATGAATAAACTTACCTACTATAATAACATCTGTTTGGTGATGGCCACTCATCACGCACATTACGTAATAGGTAGTTTAAGAAAGCCTGTGTTATTCTACCGTATTATTATGAGAGGGAAATTAATATGTACCTTAATAATTTTACTAAAGTCATAAAAATAATTTGTTGCGCCACACAAAGTGTGGATAAATCTAAATTATTATTTTACTTTTTTAAATATAACTCGGTATACTAGGTGACTAACAGCATGCATATTATAACTCTTCTATCTCTTTCTTTACCTACCGGCCATTTATCAAAAAAAGATTATTATTATAAAGTAAAAAATAAAAATACGGAAATGCCTTGTTACTCTATTCAACCCGCCAGAAATCAACCTCTATTTTAGATGAATGTATTATTTGACAACATAATCATACGCATACATTATTTCCAAATCACCTCTCATACAATATACCAGTGATTTAAGGCTTGAACACACAATGCGACCGCCACACAAACACATTAGCGGTAATTTATGTGTGATGTCGACAGGTGACATGATTCAGGTGTAATATTAATGATTATTGTGCCGTTGATGATTTCATTTTGGTTGCCATGACTTATTTGAAGTGGCAATATGATTTACGACCCACAGCATCTCAATTGCAAGACTATGACATATGATTATCTGTTAAGATATAGGTATATAGCTTGTCACTTAACGTAGGTGTGATTAGACACTTGTGGTAGTATGCTAATAGTATGATTGACCAGCAACAAAGCTTGTTTTTTCATCTCAGTAGAATACAGTTTATACAGTCACAGAGAAATAAAAACAGAATCAGAATTTCAATAAATCACCACATCACTTCCATTCTATGGCTTAAAGAGCTTTGAAATACTCTGTAGTTCTGATAATTTGACGACTGGATAATTATTGGGTGAACAGTTGAACACACTAACTGCATAAGTCGACCAATATTAATGTTGAGTTGAGCGATGCTGATACATCCGTCATAATCGTGAACGGGTACCGTCTGTTGGATTGCTGCTTCCATAGCGACCTTATCAGCCATAGTTTAGACTTCTTACTAAATTGTCCTCATGTAACCTTTCGAGAACAGTGTCCTATTATAAAATATACATATAATTAATTCTGAATTAAAAAGAGTACATAACCGTGGAGATTCTTGGTCCTTTTTTCAGAACTATGTAACGACCCGTCCAGAGTCCAACTATTCTTAGGAACCTGTATATGGTCAAAATATACACATAATATACAAGATAAGATATTAGTCTCATACACTTAATAGCGACATAGACTGCGGGTAAAAAAACTATACAAAATCTTCATTATGTGCTACCCCATGAAGCAACAAACTTTTACTTATAACTCATAACAAACTAAAAGCGAAATTAAATTTCCATCTTCCAATATATCTAGCGGCAGTAGGCAGTAGCGGGGTGCTCTCACGACCCAATATTTACGAGTACAGCCGCGATACAGAACATTATTTATGTCTCTGTTTCCCCATTTTTGTACCAATATTTATTGTGCAGGAATATATCAAATGTGGAATCTTTAACGGTGGCTTCTGTGCGGTAAAGGTAGGTGGTTTGGACGCAGTTTTTATTAAAAGTCTTTTGAAAGTTTTTCGTGCGGTGTTTTTGTTGATATTATCATAAAGAATGCTGGAAGTATTTTTTTTAAACATTGCCCCACACTACGAATAATTCCTGTACTGTGGGTGCGTTTATACATACAAATATCAAGACGAAGCTACTGTCTGTAGGCCAAACAAATATTTCGTGCGGGAATCAATTGTAATTAGGTATAAGATCTATGTGTTTAGTACGTATAATAGTGTATAATTGATAAATTGATCTGCAAAGTTTGTCATTCAGATCAGAACAGAGCCTTCCGACAATTAATGTATTTTGGAGTAGTGTTGATAGGTATATATTCTTCAACACCAATGGGGGCGTCGAACATCAAAACGATATGTTCACATGTGAGCCATACATTTGTTTAATTCTATGCACTTGACACAGTGGGAGCAAAAGTAGCAGCTACTTGTTACAATGAAGCTGTGATATTGCAGTCACCATCCATACGTAGCATGGGTTCCGAGAGACAAAGCAGTGTTGTATTATTATAGCGTAATATACCACTTTAGTCTGACTAAACTCGCCTTGCTGAAGCTTAAAAACACCATAAGAGATAAAGAACTCCGTGTCAAAATTAATTTATAAATAATACAATTGCCAGTGGCGACACGAACCGAACAGATTTAGAAAACTCCGATCATCTTTGGTACACAACAGATACAGATAGTTCGGAAATGAAGGGTGAGGCCTTTGCCCAGCAGTAGATTGTGATACAGTAAAAGTAACAATGCCAAGTGCCGGAGATTATGATAATATTGCCAAACGACTATTAATTGAGACGGTTTAAGAGAAGGCCCATGGCCAGCAGTGAACATTTTCGAACTGGTATGATGAAGCTTGCAACGCATGGCTCCTTTGTTTTTTTCAAATTATTGTAATCTGTATAAAATGACGCTTTAAAATTATACAAAATCTAAATTCCTGAGCTCTCACTGTACCACGTAACTGCTTACCCGCTGTCGAGCCGCAACGCCTCTTTCATGTTCAGAATCAGATAGGCGCCGATTTATGACCGCCCGCCTTAATTGCGGCCCGATCGGCCAGCCGCATCAATTCAATTTGTTATTATGAACACTTAATGTGAACACGAACGTTTTAGTAGACGCAAAATATTGAAAAAGGCGTAAATAAGGGTTTAAGGTTGTCGTAGCCGGGTAGGGACCAGGAAAGGTCCTGATAAAAAGCAATCTTCAAAACTGCTTTGTAGTTCTAATGGTTGCTATCGTAACTGCTGAGTGTAACCGCGAATGCGTTGACTTGTTAAGGAGAAGAACGAGAGTTTGTTAAGGAGAAGAGAGAGAGTTAGAATTTCTTACAAAATTTTACGAAGTAGTTACTAAATTAACATATTATTTATAGGGTATATAGTTATTTATAGGGGATTTCAAAATTCAATAAGAAATATCTTGAAAAGATTGACACTTATGGCAGCTTTGAGACCACTCCAGAGATTAGACCCTACATGTTATTTATTGTAATTGAATTTAATTTGGTATATCGAATATATCAATTCCATATAATGGAGCAACGTATTAAAAAAAATCAAATGCATTGGTACCAATAATCGAATATATCAAACAGGAATGTAGCAGTTTGTTCCTAAACCTCTGCCGCTGGGGCAGGCTTCAGGGGCTGGTGTGACGGTTTATTGTTTTGTTTATCTTGCTTTACAAGCTGCCCGTGAGGCAGCTGCTAATAGATCTAAGATGTTAAGATGCTTATAGCTGTAGTTCAAATTTATGGGAAACCAGACTTTTCTTACTTCTTCATTTGCATAGATAATGATTTGTTTCGGAGAGTCATATATTAGCCGTACGCCGCCAAATTGCGGTATTACTTCCATTTTATAATACCGCTTCTTTAAATCATTGTTTTCTTATGAAGGAGGATTACTAAACTTGAAAATGCATTTAATCTTCTTCATCTGCATGTGGTATTACCCTGTAAGTAATTGTTGCACTTATAAATGTTTTCAGAAGGAATTTAATGCAAATGTACTGTTTAAACAATTGTAGGCTAACCTAAATAAATAAATAAATCTATTCCGAATGTAAAATTAATTAAATGACATCGATTATAAAGCTGATCCATAAATATAAATAAGTTGAACAAACAAACCTACATTCAGATGTTTACAGCACAAATATCGAATATTAATATACTGGACAAATGAATAAACAATCGTCTAGAAGCGCAATGGTAACCAGTTTCACTTAGCTCAGCTTAACTGCATTGATTGGACTTTCTTTACTGAATAGTTTATGAAGACTAGATGCAGTCATTGATCACGAAATAATCGTCGAATTCTGAAACTGAAGTTTTCTTTCATTCTCAAACTTTTCAGTTCAGCTATAGCAGCATTTAAGAGCGTCTTCAAGTTCCTTCGAGAATTCAGATGTTAATAATGAATTTACGATACCAATCAATTTTCCAGTCTTTCTTAATCTTCATTTGCAAGCACCATTCCTAAACTATTTATAGGAAATATCCTTGGAAATTGGAAAAGTACCTTTGTGTTAAGTGTTACATATAAAACTCTTTGATTTTTTTTTCATTTTTTGATGTACATATCTATATGTCTAATAGATATCTGTCAAAACATGTAGCATTACCGTAGCGATAGAACTCTATCGCTACGCTACTCTATGATACCCCGCGGGCAGGCAGAAGCTAAAACTTTCTCGACCTTTGTAAAATATGTTCGTTTCACCACGAAGCGTGTGGACTAACATTTTTACAGAGCAATAAAGTAGGTAGAGCGCCATTCGCAGACCACCTATCGCAGAGCTATCGCAACAAATTGCACGTGATGTATCGCCCGCTATTATTGCGGAGGATAGCGTTTTGAGGATAGGGGGACAGTCCTGGACGGTTTTCGTTGACGGTAGAAATATATTTGTGAAGAAAATGAAATGATTACCAAAAGATTGGTAAAAACCAACAAGAGAACTACGTATTTAGGTACTTCAACAAAAGACCGTGTAAAATGGAAGAGAAACTTCTTTGTAAGCAGACTCGTCACATTAGCAATATTCGTCATCGATGTTGCCTTATATTGCAATGTTTTTTTTTTATCTTAGATGTAGAATTGCGGTTTTTATACCTACTATCACTGACACATTACAAATTAACCAACCGAAATGTCACAGATTTTTAAGGATCTACTATTTGTGGTTCGGTTGCTATGAATTAGGACATGCCAAGTTTAATGATGACATAGCTACATAAAAGTTGGTCACCAAAGCGAATAATTTGCGTTCAGACTAAAATATAAAAACCGAAACCTATCCCGTTTTATATGAAAAACAAATAGGCACCATCTCCATTACACTCGCCGGCCGCTCGCTTGGCCACCAGCTAGATTTTATCGCTCCTTCGAACCATTAAAACGGCCATAATGAAGTTTCCCCACGGATAATGCACTGGGGCATTACGCCATGATTTACAAGGGCAGCAATAAAAAGAATTTAAGGGATGACCCGGGATAGTAAAAATAGCGGGCTTGGGGCGAATCGACATCATAAAGATGAGGAATGTGCGGGAACCTAGTGTGTTTTATGTTGGCCATTTTATTATATATCATATTACATGGACTGGGTTGATGTAGGCTTTATGGTGTGTGTCGTAAGTAGGGGTCGCGTCAAAGCAAGCGTACGGTTAGAAGTAAACTAAAAAAATATACGTGTCAATTCAATTATATACATTAACATTATTTCAACCCACTTATGGCATTAATTTTATATATTTAATCCATTACAACAGTTTTACAAGAATACATTATATTAAAATGTATGTAGTCAAATTTCGGCTGGGGGTCCTTCTGGTCTCGCCATTAGCCCGGTTAAGCAGTGAAAGCTTCCTGAGCTAACAGCGAGAGACAATTGTCAAAAAAAAAATAGATATATAGTCAAATTGTTTCCAGTCCCGTTGGACCTACTGTGCTCAAAAGCACTTTTAAATCTAACAGTACGAGTAGATCCAAGAGCGATCTTAGGTGTTAGAATATCCTCGAATTTTTACATATTTTAATCATTACAAAATTTCAAGGACCCCTGGGTGTCAAACTCATTCCCTTCACAGTTGCTGTTCAAAATCATAATCATCAGAAAATCATTATAATTCCAAATGGGACTTAATTCGTAAAAAGGATGTTTAAAACCATTGAATACAATTCAATCTTAATAACAAAAGGTTTTGGAACATTTAATACGGCTATTGAACCAAACCAAATTTTGTATCAATTTCAAATCATGCCGGGATTATTTTTGACCGCCTGTTGAGTTAGACCCCTTTCTGTTGAACCCTGAAAGTGGATTCATAGATAATGTAAAAGAGTGTAGATGTGGCACCGACGTCGATTTTAATGCCTATTTTATATGAAATATAGGATGTTACTACGATTGTTTTTATCTATATTTAGGCAGAATTATAATTTTTATGTACGTCTAAGAAACAGCTATTAATTTTCCTAATAAACGGTTACAAAAAATAAACGTTAACCTATATTTTCCAGAAACTTAATTCAAATACTTACGCCGAAAATGGATATTTCTAAAATTAATTCCGATTCGATTTTATAATGCATAAAACATCTCAGACAATATTCCTTTTAGCCATAAAAATTCACTGTTTATGATATATAGGTAGATAGATAGGTAGGTACATAAATATTAAAATGCCTTCTTCATTCTTCTTTCTATACCAGCAACAGAGAAAAATCCTATCTCCCAATAAAGCTTAATCTATGAGCGTAATACCCGGGACCCCTGGACGGCACCCCGCGGGAAACGAACGCGCTACCCGCTGTATTATATTCCGCTGTTACACTCAATATTAGGCGTAATGATGAAGCGGGTTCCTATTACTGATTACATATTGCATGACGAGGGGGTTTACTTTTTTTTTGCTGTCGTTACATTATTTATGACTTTGTACTGGTAATTTATTTTGAACCTTACTGAGAAGGCAATGCGAATAATATGAAATAATTTTTTCATAATACGTATTTTATAAATTATTTTTCTTGGCTGTTTACAGAATTGACTGGAATAATATAAGGAAAAACATTTACTTCTCAGGCAGACCTTGCCAAAGCCGAAATTAATTAAAAAGAGGGCGAAAGACGAGTGATCATAACATATATTTCATAAAACAATGTCTTTCACCAAACGAGTACAATTCCTATTTCCGTCCTATCACTCGCCACCCACAAAACCAATACAACCATACATCACCCGCTAGCGTGTCCGCCGAACATTAGTCAGTTGCCGAATCAATGAGCCATTGTGCCCGGGTTAGTACATTAAATTCGCCGCCATAACTCATGGCGTGCCATAATTTCGTTCACAAAAGACCGCCCGGACGGGAGTGATTAATGCGTGAGCGCAAGACGCTTGAAATGAGATGTCGCGCACGGTGGGGTTTTGTTTCGGGAGTTTTGATATGGGAAATGTTGTTTTACGAAATAATTTCAAGTGTTTAAAAGAGAAAGTAACAATCTCTTCTGTATCACTCAAATTTCAAGCTACATGACAGTTATATCGATAGTTCTTATTTTAATAGTCAAGTGGAGATGTACCCTGTCTTACAAAATTCGCTAGTAATACTAATAAGTTGACAATCCTATCAATATCTAGGTAAATATAAGCATAAAATAAAAATAAAACCAACTTATTTAAATCGCTGATGACTGAGAAGAACCTATTGCTATTTCATCGCACTTCAACTACCCGTCCCAAGCTACGAAAGGCAAGGATGAACATTATACCACAATGAATTTCAACCTGCTGATTTACCAAATAAATCTCTTCCTATTTAGTAGTAGCATAATCTGTCAGCGGCGGGCGTTGCGTCGCGTCGCGGTGATCTGATAGAAAACTAATCACTACGATTCTGTGGGTGGCCACAATGTCGACAGATACACGTGTCGATGACGAGGTGGATATGATTAACAGGCTTTCGAATTACTAATTATATAAGCGATTTAACATGTATTCTTGTTGCCGAAAAGAAAGATAGAAAGTATATTTGTTTTGACAGGTAAATAAATCGTTAACTTAATTTTGACAATTTTGCGGAAAATATGTAGGATAAATATTTAAAAGAAATACCTACATCATGTGACATATGAGAATAAATAAATATAAATTCAGCCCATTAGTGGCCCACAGCTGGGCAAGGGCCTCTTCTCAGAATGAGAAGGATTGGGCCTAAGTCCACCACGCTGGCCTAGTGCGGGATGGCGAACTACACACCATCGAGAACTTTATGGAGCCCTCTCAGGTGTGCAGGCACGATATTATCCTTCACCGTTAACGCAACTGATAATCAAATTCTGATCCGCACATGGTTCCGAAAAGTCAGAGGTGAGGGCCGGGTTTGAACTCAGACCCTCTTGCATAGAAGGCAAGCGTTCAACCAGTAGGCTATCACTACTTATTTTGAGAAAGATCATGTTAAGTAACTAGGCATATACAAAATCTCTATAAGAATAAAAAAAAACACGTAAATTGACGATTAGGGTTGTATTGAGCAGTATCTCCTCCCTACAAGCGCCACCGCCGCCGGGCATTCGTATCACAGTCAGGTGGTCGGACTAGTGGCCGCAGTTTGCGTTCTGGTTGCACCCTTTGTGAACGTGACGCCGACGGCAATGTAAATGGCAGTGTCTATGTAGATGAACTAATACTTAGGTACTTTATGTACACGTTCTGTTTATAGGAGCTTTTATATGTTTAGGTTTAAGAACTGTCTCATTGGTCTGGTCGCATTGGGGCCGCTGCTAAATGTCCTGGGTTCGATCTCCCGGTAATGTGATTGGGGTTTTCTGTTAGCATATTCTCAATATCCAAGTATGCTTTATGCATTAACTTTTCATTGTAGGTTTTATTGTGTTGTCCAAAAAAATGACTTTTTTTTCTTTCTATACAATGTACACACGACTTACCTATCTTTTGACACATATATCAATTAAGTAGGTACCTGATTGAGAAGAAATGAACCAAGTTTTGTCAATTTCAAACAACTGTCACAAGGTCTCATATACTCTATGCCCGCTACCTACTGCAACTAACTCACAGCTCCCGATCACCCATCGTGATGCCTGAGCAGTCGCGCCGCGGTAAGCTTATTCGAAACGATCAGCGGGCCGCCACAGCAGGATACCAAATTGATCACAACTAGGTAATTATAACCGATGGATATTGTGGCGTCAACATTATCAGAAAATATTATCAAATTTTATATAACATAATTTAATTAGCAAATTGCAATGCAAAACATAGACATAGCATCACGCCTGTGCCCAAAGAGTAAGGCAGAGGTATATTTATGTACATCCACACTTCGCCGATGCCGTTATTAAGTCCCATATAATAGGGGGCGAGCCTGTTACTCTCTACAAAAATCTGGGTTGATACTAAGAATTTTCTAACCCTCGATCTCACGATCAATGAGGCTGTTTCCAAGGACATCAAAGCACGGCATTAATTTGCCGATGCTGGTATACATATAGATATATGGGAATGATACAAATGCGGACGCGATTATAGAAATAGATCCTACCTATTTTTTTGTCTATCTAGAAACTATACCACTATTTTGTTATTATAAACATAATCATTGTGTTATGTTTAATTAATTATTAACACCCTAACTGGAAATAGCGACATCTAATGCCAACATTTAACATTGACAACAACTGGCGTTGCAAGACGCTTAGAAAAGATTTTACAATTGATTCATAGATGTCACTACAAGACGGAATATAGTTTCTGAATATATAACATTAACAAAATAAGAATTATCTAATCGAGACAAAAGCTATAGAAAAAAAAATACAAAATAAAAGTGTTCCTGTTCATTTATCACAGTACTAATATGTTACGAGCCTATGCAAATATTTTTTTACAGCGCCATCTATTAGTGTAAAATAAAACCATTAACACGACGGCAAAATTAATGTTCAAACTGACTAATAGATGCCACTATTTAGCACAACTGATGATATTTTGAAGACATCGCGATTACATATTAATTATTAACCACTGTAGCTATACGTATATGTATTCCTACCTACTTACTTTAAAGGCTTTCGCAGAACTGTAAGAAATTACTAACTACAGTAGGTTTACACTAAAGAGGTAGGTATTTATCCTAATCATTAACATACGTACATAATAATGGTGGTGAAGGTGAAAATGTTAATGTTACAAGGTGGTTTTTGTCATGTCAGCACGTACCTAACCTACGCTCACAGTAGCTATGCGCTTGGTTTGTGTTCGCAAACGCAACAACTTTTTTCAACATATTTGTTTTCTAACTAATTTCCTTCTTTGATAAAATTACGTATTAAAAATATGTATTACCTCTTGCGTACAACTTCGGTAAATATTTGATACAACAGTGGATAGTTAATTATCTCCAATAGGTATACGATAGTCAATGATGATGAGGTTAAAAAAATCGATAACGCTGATTCGACAGACCTATGACATAACATTACATTAAACGATCAGAAGATAGATAAAAATGATATACAAACATAGTTAAAAATTAGATTATTTTTACGAAATTTTATAAGGTACATTAAAACCTTATGTAGAAACTCTGAACTAGTTAACTTTCTGTCACTCTTCTCCTTTGTGTTATATATATGTATAACATCTAAATTATTTTTCTTCCAGAAATTTATTATTTATTTATTTTTCGTCCTTTTTGACGGCACGGTTGGCGCAGTGTGTTGAGAGATCGACTGCTGCGCTAGGTGTCGCGGGTTCGATTCCCGCACGGAACAAATATTTGTATGATCTACAGATAGTTGTTTCGGGTCTGGTTGTGTGTGTATGTGACATGTATGTTTGTAAACTGTACCCACGACACAGGAGAAATCCTAGAGTGGGGCAATGTTTAAAAAAAAAAAAAAAAAGAAAGCACAGAAGCAGAAGCATTTGGTTAATTACTCTTTCGAAGGAGATACTTGATTTCCAGCAGTGGGAAACTTAATTCGGCTTGGCTAATGATGACAAACAAACAAACATTTTCTATTTTTAATATTATCAATATTTATCATAAGGAAACATTGTTCATAGATTATTTGTTATCTCTAACTCGTATTAGTTCTGGTGTCACACCTGCATAATTAATATCACTATTTGTAATTGTAATTCACTCATAAGAAATTGCAGATTACTACTATATGTATTGCATAACAATATACAATTACACAGGTGTATAAGTTATACATTAAATATACAAAGTGGTGACCCCTATTGTAAACCCTGTTCCGAGAATCACGTTAATATATTATTTCCTAAACAAAAATTATATATCAAACTCTATTCAAGCGTATAGCCACAGATTTTATTTTATACTTTAATAATTTCTAGTAGCAAGTTCACTCTATTATTCACCATGATGGACACACTAGATTTACCTACATGCGTACCTAATAAAATATGCAGCTCAAAAAGACAATATTGATGCTAGTCAGATTTTGAATTGATTGATTCATTTTAAAGTACATATTTTGATCAAATATTTTCCCTGTGTGTCTACCTATATTGAAATTATTTTTAAAATTACCTCTATATCTAACTAAGCCGTGACTTTTCTAAAAATAACTAAAGTAATAACGAACGCTTCAGTGACGTAGCAGCGTGCCCAAAACACTCGGAGCATTACCACGTTGAATCGCAATCATGGGAAGAGTGCAAGTATGCAAGCAAGACGGGAAAGGACAAGAATATCAACACGTAGGACCCTCAACGGTAAAAATGATATACTGTCTGGTCTCTTGCCATCATAACGTGTACGGCCATTCAGTTATAAAAAGGCTGGCACACCAGCTGTAAAAAGAACACAAATTTAACGTCTTTGATTATGAAGACAGACCATGGTTTCCAAGCAGTCGATAGCTTTACAACAGTGACAATGATATAGAGCACCACAAGGCGCATTTAAGCGCAGTCATGTAGCGAGCAAAAGAGTAATTTCATCCGACATAGCACCTATTGGACGACGAAAGAGAGTTCCTAGAGTCCCGAAATTTAAAAAAAGTATTGCAATTTGTATTGCAATAAATCATTATTATTATGATTCCCCATTCAGTTTAATCAATACCTAATAATAATCAGATAAAATTCTCAGTGTATAAAAATCTGCTATATGAAAGCAGGCTCTTTAGCTGCTTTTGATTTGCAAAAATTCCGCGTCTTTGATTTCATTTGGTGATGATATGAGTGGAAAAAGGACGTGTTTCATGTGGTACTGAAAAAATAAATGAACAGGTGAGACGTGACTATTTCTCGTAATCTACTGTCTTCTCTTCAGAATTTCCATCGCTTTTATTTTGTAAATTGATGATACTATCATGCATTCCTATTTATATAATCTAACTCAAAATATTTATTTCTAATCTAGAATCACGTAGTAACTAAATAATTGAATATAGAATGACGGGGACCGAAGTCAAGCAGAGGTCAGTTAAAGACAATAAAGATGAAGCCAAGACGGAGTTAGTGCAAAAGGAGAAGTCGAAATACAAGGATCCGCTGACAGAGGGGGTAAAATGGATTGAAAAATATGCAGACAATCTGGAAAATTTCTTTGAAAAGATTCCAGAGTTCACCAGTACTTTCATAGCTACATTGGCCATTTTCACGTTTGGAGCTACGCTCAGAGGTATGGGTTGTTGTGTTTTTATTCAGTATGAACATATGAAACTCATAGTGATAAGTTAAAATGTTTTTTAGGTTTTCTGTTACTTGTATATTAGTCGTAAAATCAATTGCCAATTGATGACAATAACTTAAAATGTTAGCTATAATAATCAACTAGATTTTGATTACTAAAACGTTAACGATTACCTATAATTATTCCTAATAATATTTAATCGTGTGCACAGTCTCGGTCGCCATTTCATCAAAGATTTACTCCACCTGTCGTTACATCTAACCGGTATCTGTCAAACGCCACATGAGTTTTATTACACGTACATATATCTACTGATATCCTTCACGTTGAACTTTGAAACTTGTACGTTCAAGGTGATCGTTAACAATCTCATTTTTTGCGCTATTCCTTAACGTCAACGCTTGGACATTATAAATAATTGTCAGGAAGACGAACTGGTGAAAGAAACAGATCAGAAACAGAATACATTCCAAACACAACGTACTGATGATCTCTTCGCGTCTCTGCTCTGCCATATGATAAACAATGTCCATAACGGTAGGCGGTAAACCACCTCAAATATCAACCGTCTATCGTATAATATTGTCTTGGATTACGTTCATCTAAGTTAGAGCTGTACGGAGTCATCTCCAACCTGGAAATGTGCCGAGTAAACACTTTTAATCCTCCAGAATTCAGGCACCTTTAATTTTCCATTGACCTATTTAGGGCATCCTCCAAGAGCCCTGGAGAAAACTTGTGTTGATTAAACTTCTTAGTCGCACTCTTCGTTTAAGTGAAATGCGATAAATATGCATACCTATATAAAGGCACCGCAGTGATTATATTATAAATATATATTTTTATGTATTGCAGGCAAATTTTATTATACCAGGTATCTATTGATAAGAGATTACATGCAGACATTAATAAAAATAGAATAATGCATTTCCAGTATATACTTCTGACCGATAAATCTATTCAGTATAAAACAAAAGCACTGTTTCGATTGTATATAGGAGTAATTAAGTTATTGATACCGTAAACATAACGTAATTATCGTAAAGAAAAATAATTAACGTACCAAGTACGACTATTTCACACACAAAAATGTATTGTTTCATTATCATGTATCTGGAAAAAAATAGTTTGTAGGTAATACCGATGGATACGCGATAAAAAACAACACAGTTGCTCTATAGGTCATACCTCCAACAGTAGCATGAAACTATCATAAAAACGAAAAGTTAACGGAACTAGAATTATAATTTTATAACGAAACATTTTTTTCAAATCATGTTTTTTTAGAAGTAAAATTATGACGGCACTAATTGACTAAAGAATGCTGCGCTACGTGTCATGGAATCGATTAGCGTACGGAGCAAATATTGTGTGTTAGATCAACAGTTCGTTGTTCACATCCTGCTTTATAGTTATTTCATTTGGATGAATATTTTGATACATTTTATTGCATACAAGATAAAAAAAAAAAGATACGAAAATATTTTGATCTCGTAGAGAATTTCAGAATTAGTATAATCACAAATTCAACTTTTTGGATTTTTTTATTTAGTATTTTCTCACACACTTATAAATTGGTTCTTTAATTTCAGGAGAATGGTTGGTAATCTTAGTAACAGCGTTAAAGCAGCTAAGTGGTCACACGCAAAACACCACAAATTTCACGACAAACATAATGGAGCTCTTCACCTCCAGAAACCTTAAATTGGAAAATTTTACAATCTTCTTCTTTGGAGCACACATCGTTTCTTATGGCATATACTTCTTAATCGGAGGCTTCTTACATGTAAGACTATTTATTTAATCTAGATATTATATCTTCTGAAATACTAATTTAACATTCAAACAAACTTATTTCAGTAATTCATAAAGTTTGCAACGCAAAACTAGCTTTCGCAAACCTTATTTGCAAATCCCTATATCAACAGTTTCAAATAAGTTCAGTCTGAATGTTTACGATATAAAACGTTAAATTTGTTGGTTTTGTAGTCTATTGTGGACTGGACGTAAATATTTGCTTTTGGAGCCTTTTATTGTTAAGTTTCAGTTTACTACAATTTTTAATCAACTTATTTAATTACCTAATTGATTTTGCTTGAAGGCGGTTTAAATTATTTCCGAAAGTATTTATGATTTTTTTAGTCTCGAAGTATGCCAAAAATTAAGATTATGTATTTCAGCTGAATTCGATAGAAATATAGGTTGTATTCGCTTTAGCTATAGAAAATTTAATTTGCATTTGTTCATTCTAATTTTCCACAATAAATCACCAATTTTATATTAATGGCCCTTCTAAATATCTGTTTAAAACTCCCCTTTTCCAAAGCAATAATCTTGTAAAAGTTTCAATCCTCATTTCCGTCGATAATTAATTATTGTGACTAATTTATATTTTTGTCTCTGAGATAAATTACAGTCCGCTTGTTATCTGTCGTTTTAAACTTAAACTTTTTTGAAGAATTTGCCAACCGGACTAAGTTCAGATCCGTACTTAGATTATCGAAGTTAGGAACAATATCTACTGATATGACTCAAAGATTGTTTTTGTTAATAATAATTGATAAGTTACATTGATTTTAATTATTGCTTATTAAAAGAATAATAATTATAAATTTACCTTGATAATAGCTTGGGGCAGGTCAGGTATCTTCTGAAATATTTGCACTAACTTTAATATAATAATGTTAATATCTTAACTGTCTGACCCTAGTTTAGAATAGAATATATCTTTATTTCAATTGTAAACCGATTCAGGCACGTTTTAAATATTGGTGAACACTGATTTATTCTAAAATCTCTATTCCCAGTGGTACTTTTACATGAACAGAAAGCATCTCGCCAAAGAATGGAAGACCCAGCCAAACAAGTGGTTGAGTCCAGAACTCGAACGTCACGAGATCATGGTCGGCACCATATCGCTTTTCGTCATCGGCAGTATCACCGCTTTCCTCGCCTGCTACATCTACAACGGCAATCCTTGTACTATCTACTACCAGTTCGACGAATACGGCTGGTGGTGGTTCTTCTTGCAGTTCCCTGTTATCTTCTTATATTCGGTTAGTACAAATATCAGCATCTAAAAATTTTATGTAAGAAATATTATTTTTGCGATACCTAATATTATAATTTTGGTTCAGGTTTTGGTTACAAACTTCTACCATTAATTAAGAATAACCTGCATGTTTTTTAATAGTGAATATTTGAACTTCATTAATTTGAGAATTTCAAGGTCAATTTATCAAGAGATCCTTTGATACATTTTGTTTTCATATAAATACGATGTTGAGAAAAAGCGCCACATAATGTTCCAACAGAGCTGGTCAATGCAGGTATACAACCAAAGTTTAAGCTTTAAGAACTTCTATAATTGTGGTGGTAGGACCACCGTAGGAGCAAAATAACGTTACAACTATTTAGGTATATTTTAAATCTACGTACACGTATATCTTTTCAATTTTCCAGGACTACACTACCTACATCCTTCACCGAATGTACCACACTCCTTGGCTGTACAAGCACTTCCACAAGCTCCATCACAAGTACAAGCAGCCGACTGCCTTCTCCGTAACGGCTGTCCATCCAGTCGAGCTAGTGCACATTCAGCTTACTATGTGCTTGCCTCTGTTTACTGTTCCTGTCCACTGGGGTAAGTTATAGATTTATACTAATGAGTTTTATATTTAATTCGACTAGCTTTGAGGCGCGAAGTCTAGGAAGGCAACGCGAGAGATGCTTCGACTTCTGGCCTTCTTGATGCCGCTTGTTACCTACTTGTGAATAACCGAGCGTCAAATTATCCCTTAGCAAATCGATTTTTTGGAGAAAATCAGAAATAATTAACAAGATTTTTTGGAATATATTTCAACGCTTTTGCATTCATATTCATTTCATTCGGTTTCTATTTCCACACTTTTTATAACATAGTCATATTGCAACCACCTTTATAATTGTTCTTGGGAATGATAATATCGATTTATACAAATATATATATATATATATATCTGTTCATTAAATTTTGGGACAAAAACTCAAAAACAGAACATTTGAATAACGCCATTTGACCAATACTAGGTTGTATTCACAACTATAATTTTTTCGTTATTATTTATATTTTTGTTTTCAGGTCCATTTTACGCGGTCGCCATCTACGTGTACTACCACGGCATCATCGACCACTCCGGTATCAACTTCAAGTCCCAGTGGTGGCAGCCGTGGCAGCCCGATGCGGAGTTCCACGACCAACATCACGAGTTCTTCCACTGCAACTTCGGTTTTAACATGTCTTTGTGGGATAAAGTATGTTTGCAACATTCGATTCGATGGTAGCTTAATATCGAGCTTAAGACTCAGAATCTCAATTAAGTATGTTTAGCTTTTTTAGATATATTTTTATTCCATAGAAAAGTCTTTTACTTCAATATTATTCTTTGCACCAGTATTTTTAATAAGTTATCCCATCGACAACCACACACAGTAGTTTAATAATTGCTATTACTTTCAGTGTTTTCTTTACATGGACATAAAATATGTATGCTCCACAATTCATATAAAGAAAATTACAATTTATTTACATTTATTTCAGTTACACGGAACCATGAGGAAAGTAGATCGTGTCTACACTGAAGAAACCTATCACGGAGAAGCTCCAGCCCTCGACACTGCAGAGGGCAAAGCCATTCTTGCCGAGAAACCCGGTCTAATAGATAGCAAAGTCTTGCAGGCAGAAATTCCTGACATAATTGAAAATATTAAAGGAGATACATCCCAAACTAAACCAAATGCTTCATGATCAATTCAGTCAATATGAGAAACGCGTTCTTTTGTATTAATTATCATCTTGGTTCATAGGTGCAGGAGATACAATGGTTATGTACAGATTAATCTTGTTGATCAAAGTTCCGTCCTAAAAATATGACCACGTTGTGACACAATAATATTCTCTACATATACTTGTGGCGAAATTTTGTTTAAATTATTTTTAACAGAATGCTTCAAATACAAATCCATTCGCTTCATACGAATGAAATTTACTTTCAGCTTGGTTATATTATATTGATATTATGTTCACATTAACACATATATTATTATCTTTTACTTTCTTTCCTTGGTTTCATTTTTGATGGATTAAATAATTTAATAGTCAGTAGATGGTTATGGTAGAAACCTTAATAACTGCAAATGATGATTATGAGGGGTGGGTTGCTTTTGCATTCAATTCAAATAAATAGCAAGTAATTATATTATTTACTGTAACTAGTTTCCACAGAAAAGTGGCCAACTGACCACAATTAAGAGAAAAAGATTATATTATCTAGTCTAAAAAGAAATAAAGATTATATTATCTCCTTTATTTATTTAATAACATATCTTTTTAAATTTATAAATATATATAATAAAAAAATACATTTATAAATATAAAAAATAGGGACCAACCGGTATCGGGAATAGGGTCCAAGCTATTATTATTATTATTATTAAATTATCAGTCTACCTCATTTATAATTAATTTATTACAAGGTATATACATATTTATGTATTATATCTACTTATTATTTAATTTAAAACAAATACTGAGACAGAAACTGCCTCTTCTGGTCTAGTGGCTGTAAGCAGGACTGCAGAACCTGAGGTCCTGGGCTCGATTTCCTGGTTGGACGAAGTGTGTATTGGGTTTTTTGTATTAAAATTCCCAGTAGATGCACGGAGACTAGAACAATGGCCGGTAGATGGCAATAGGGTCGCCCTCTATTAAATTAGACTCGATAACGGTATAGATAGATGTGCCTACAGCTTAATCCTTCGGGGAAAACAGGCGTGATGACGCATTGTTCATCATACTATATATATATATATACACTCTGATATGTAGTAACTGCAACCTGCTAATGGCGACTCCGTGATATTGTACAATCTTAAAAATATAGTTTATTACACATAAATATTTTAATGAGAATGTTTTGAAAAACGTTAGGTGCTTAATGTATACCAAAGTACTTGCTTCGGTACAATAACAATAATATTTAATGCATTAAACAACAACTAAGAATAACTCCTTCGACTAGTAATTTATTTTTAATTTATATATAAAAAGTTAATTTACAATTAAAATATTAAATTAATATGCATTATATAAGAAAAAATACAAACTTAATAGAACGTTACTTACAATGAGGCAATACAACATGAGTTAAACAATTGTTTCGAATATAAAATAAAAACGGCATAAACAGATCAAAGCGGATAAAACAGAAAATAAAAAATACAAAATATTAAAACATCAAGAATGTCCAGACATGTGAAGCGAATCTAATGTAAAATAGAATTAGTAGACAATAGATAACCAGGGAAGCCACATGTGCAGAAGATATTTACCGCCACATGTCTCTATCGTCAACATAGTCTTTGATCCTATAATATGTTTTCTTTGTGAGAACAGATTTAACGTGGATTTTAAACTTCTTACTGGTAAGATCGGTAGCTTTTTATAGAAGCGTACACCGTGTCCTAAAAATGATTTATTTGTTTTAGTCAATCTAAATTTTGGCACCACTATTTTTTGTTTATTTCTAGTATAAATGTGAACGTCGCTATTGATACTAAACATGTGAAGGTTCTTCCGAACGAACATTATATTTTCTTGAGAATTAACTCATAGAGGGGGTTGGACGTTCCCTGTATACGACAAAAGGCGTCGATGCATAGATTTTTATAGTCACGAGCCTAGTTCATGAGTCATTAGTCAAGTAATCATTTTCTTGACTAATTTCAAGTATTTTTATGACTAAACATAAAACTAAAAAAATCATGAATGTACAGATGTGATATTGTAAACGTGCTCTGTTTTACACTGCCGAGCGTACAAATATTATACAACAAAGGCATTCATTAGGGTACATAAGTATTAAACTTATTCATTAATATATTTATATTTAAATAAATCATAGATTTTAACATATTTCTCGGTAGGGTAGACTAGGTACGTTTGAACTGAGGACGGTTGAAACAAAGCGAATATCTCGCGAACCGTGCGTGATGAAGTGAGGGGTACAAGGGGAGTTCGAGGGGGGCGACAATTCGAAACACAAATTTTAGTGTTGCATTGCATCGCTCTTCCCGCGCTGTGCGATGTATAGGGGGCCCCATTGTGTTTTTTGGCGGAAAAGTAAGTATTTTTGTTCGTACGTTTTTGCAATTATTATGGTTTTGATTAAAGTTAGAGTATTGAGAGCTTTATATGTGTGAACCGTTTTATACCTACAACTAGGTCGGGGACAGTTGAAACATTTTTTGTGGTAACGGTTGAAACTGTTTATTTATTTAATTTTCTTTTTTCTTAGATGCCAAAGGTACGCCAAAGGAAGACTACGACTACTACTAGGCCGACTTATCAACATATAAACAAGCCTATGATGATGTAAAAGCGGGATCTTCGTTAGGAACAGCGGCAGAAAAGAATGGACTGAACCACTGTTCCCTGTTGAGGTATGTACGTAAACGAGATGCAACTGGTGGCAATGAAAATCAAGTAATGGGATATAAGGCTCACAACTGAATGTTTAACCAGGAGTGTGAGCTTTCTAAATATTTAATTAGACGTACAGATATATGTATATTTTGGCCTAACTAAAAAGGATGTTATGAAATATGTTTTGTTAGCTGGAGTGCTAAAATCTAGTTTATAATTAACGCTGTTGATGTTTGAGAAATATAATAGCAAGTAGTACACAAATATTACAAAACAAATATCGTCACCAACATCTGATTATTATATAGTTTAAGTTGTACTTAATATAAACATATGAAGGCTGATTAAAAATAATGTTAGATTATAAGTATCGTCAAAAAGTTGAATATTAATAAAAAAAAATTGTGATGTTCAACTGTGCCATTTCGAGTCGTAAAATGTTATGACATGATTAATAAAACATGTTCATTTATTATATTTTGTATTATGACCCCAGGCACTGTTTCAACAGACCCTGGCATGGGGACGGATGAAACATTTTTTTTTTAAATTTGATTTTACTCCTAATTTACAATACAGTGATCTCAAATAAAATTGCCCATTAGTAGACAGATGTACAGCCTTTTATTTAATATATTTTCGTCATCGCTCGCTTAACTAATCCCGATGCTATGGACGATAAACGCTAAAATGTTTCAACCGTACCCAGTCTACCCTAAGCCACGCCGTGTCACATCAGCGGCACACTTGAGCGATTAACTGCTTCGCTACGTGTCGTAGCTTCGATTCCTGTACGAAACAAATATTTTTAATGGACAATAATATGCCTCATTGGTCTTGTGGTCACTAACGCAACTGCTAGGCTTGAGGTCCTAGGTCAGATTCCCGGGTCCGGCAAAGTGTTATTGGAATTTTCTGTATGGAAATTCTCAGTAGCAGCATGGAGTCTGGAACTGTGCCCTGTAGATGGCAATAGGCTCGCCACCTATTTATTACATGGGACTCGACAACGGCATTGCCGAAATGTGACCGTATAATTAATAGTACACTTCTGCTTAACCTATCGGGGACACAGGCGTGATGATGCTTTATTATGATGCCTGTTATGGGTCTGGGTGTTTGTATAAATGTGTTATTCTGTGTTTCTAAACACACCCACGATACAGGAGTTAAAGTGTGGAGCAACGTTGAAAACAAATATATTTTAACTGTATTAAATATTTTAATGATATTATCATTATCAAATAGACATTTTAAGTTTTTTATTAGACATTATCGGTCTAAAAATTTTATTTTTACATATTATGTAATGAAATGATATAGTAGTTGAAGAATATTGAAGTCGGTGCCATGTAAATGCATCACGCAAAAACTACTACTGTGTGGAATTGAATGCAGTTTTCACCGATGTATTGCTAGAGCTCTAACTTAAAATATAGGCTCCATTTTATCGCAGGAAAATATCGGATTCTAAATTTCATGGGTATGAAGTCGCGGGCAAGAGCTAGTCAGTAATAAAAATAACAAAAGCTTTCTACAGCGCCATCTGCTAGTCCAGAGTGTAATCGATAACAAATAGAACTTGCAGGGTGGTAAAAATAATGTTCGAACTGGATAATAGATGTCACCGTCCTGAATTATTTATTGAAATGAATTATTGAGACACTATATATACGCAAATATTTGAAGTTCGTAAGCATACTACCTATTACGTAACCACCGCGACTCGAAAGGCTTTAGCAGAGCTTTAGCCTGTTGGTAGGTACTTAATAAGTAGGTATTACTACACCTAGGTTTAGCGATTAAGATAAATTGTTATCAGATAAATTATTATCTTATCTTCTAACATACATAGGTAGCTAATTAGGCTGCGAGGTGGCGAGCCCGAACGAGGCCCAAAGTTATAAAATACTTTTCAACCGACTTCAAAAAAAGGAGGAGGTTCTCAATTCGGCTGTATTTTTTTTTTTTTTTGTTTGTTACTCGATTTCTCGAAGACGCCTGGACCGATTTCAAAAATTTTTTTTTTTTTTGACAGGGTTTGCTTGTCATTTGGTCCCATTGTCATCAGGTCAGGACCTGATGGTGGAAAACCTGAGAAATCGAGGGCATCTCTTGAAAATTGTAGGCGAGCATGGGGTAAAAACTTGATATTTATATGTATATCTGATGAGACTACAATCCTATGGAGGTTTAGGGCAGACCTGATGATGGAGACGACAGAGGATCGAGGGAACTCCTCAACGGTACATCTTAACTACCTCGTGTTTGGGCTTATTTTATTCGTGTTGACAAAATCTTTACAACGAGATGGGTAATGACTGCCACTGCAAGGTCCGTGATGCAGATGCAGTTCAGTTTAGGGAACTCCTTAATGGTAGATAGCAGCTACATAGTGTTTGGGCTTATTTTATTCGTATTGATGCGCACTTTAAGCCGAGATGGGTAATATTGCAGATTCGATAGTGAAGACAAAAAACAGTTTAAGGGATATCCTAAATGGAGATGTTTTCCGACGTTCAAGTATTGGAAGGAAGATTTCTTAACCTCGTTATTTCTTAATAAATCAAGTGTTGGCGTCTGAAAATCATAATTTCATGATGCTGAGCTGATGATGGACGTCATAGTACTCCTCAACGGTAAGGAGTTAGGGAATAAAACTTCCGGGTTTGGGATCACTCAATATATTTTGATGAGTCAGACCCTCTATACCAAATATACGGGACATTTGGTATAGAGGGTCTGATGATGGAGCCAGGAGATAGATGGTGGAACTCTTCAGTAGCTACTAGTAAACCCCTTAGGTTTGGGCTCATTTTAAACCTCTAAAAGTCAAGACTATCACAGTATTAGTTACAATAGTCGTCTTAATCTTTTCATTTCTCGTAATGCGTTTTCATCATGTGGTCGGCTAAGTAATTTATTTGATTTTAAAATCACATAGTGCAATACCATCTAAGGTTTTCACTCGACTTGGGGCAACATACATTTGACCTTTGTAAAGTTTTTCAAGAGAAGCGTCTTTACTAGGTCTACCCATCACTCAAAATTGTAAAATAATTAAATTTTTTAACAAAAAATAAAAACCGACTCCAAAAAACTCAAAAACAAAACTAATAACTAAAAAGCAAAAAATAAATCTTTTATTAAACAATACAGTAGTTGAAGAATATTGAAGTCGGTGCCAAGTAAAACATGCAATGATAAACCGACACGATTGGCGAAGTGCATTTGTCGTGTCCGACGCGTAATTCGCCTCGCACTCGACAATTTTTACGTGAACTCGTTGTTTCAATGTCGCTATTATAGCAGCAAGGTATATTACTTTTATGTTTTACTTGGCACCGATTTCAATATTCTTCAACTACTGTATTGTTTAATAAAAGATTTATTTTTTGCTTTTTAGTTATTAGTTTTGTTTTTGAGTTTTTTGGAGTCGGTTTTTATATAAATTTATAAAGCCTCAGAAAACAGATTCATTTGGCGTACCTACTGAAAATGTATTTAGGTTTCTAATTTGAGAAATAAAAAGGAACTAAAATGCTGAATTGCTTAGGTAACCGGGTCCCTCCCCTCCCCTCTATTATAAGCCCCTTTGCCCCCATAAAATATATGCAGAAAAAAATGGCGCTTCGATAATATTATAGTACCTAATATGTTATCATACATGCGTCTATGATGATTACCATGAAAGTCACCACATTTTGCCGAGATTCCTTCAAGCGTTTGCTAGCGTAATTCCTATATACTTGCCATTGGCCATAGGGTTGTGTAATTAATTAGCATCTCTGCTGTACATGTATATAAATACCAAAATGAAACCGTCAAGCAACGCAAAGTTGACACAACAGAAAACCTATTGATCGCGACCTCTCGTAATTTAATTAATTAATATTCAGGGTTGATATTCTTTATCAAACTTAGGACTTCAAGCTCAAGCATACAGTATCATTAATGGTAGCCGTGCACAGTTTAATATTAAATTATCTATCTGCATTAGCTGTCTTGTCGTCACGGCGAAAGGCTCCAAGGCTAAAGTTATTACATATTAGGTAAATAAAATGTATATTTTTTTGATAAAATTACACAATATTATCTATTACGGATTACGTACAATTTAAATAATGGCTACATATATAATCCGTAAATCTTACAATTAATCGATAATGCCTGCGAGGTTATCAAAATCGATAATATTGTATAAACATTCAGAAGGTTTACATTGCTAAATAGCGAGAGTTTTTTTTTATATGCTACTAAAGATTCCTAGATTTACCTACATTAAATCAATAAATTCTGTGAGTTTGTTAAGTTACCTTACCTTGGTGTGGAAGGGAAGAGATCGTGTGGCGCACCCTAGGCAGTCAGCCTCGAAACCACCATTGCTGACTGGGTAGTCTTTCAACTATGGCATGAGTGACCTCCATGTGACAGCTCGAGCGGACTCGATAAAACTAGAATCTAACCAAAGCTAGTTATTTATTTATATTTATATTTTCATTGAATATTAATTACTCAAAGAAGGTAGCTGATAAAATTAAATTTGTTTCAATAATCACAGAAGCAAACGAGGACTTGCTTGGACAAACTTTCTCGGTGTAGTTACCCAAGTCCCAACAGTGGGAATCTTAATTCCCTTTGATTACAAAGGGAATTAATATTTATAATTAATATATTTTTAATTAATATTATAATATTAATTATAGATTATCATCGGAATCATTTATTGGACGATACTTATATCTAGTTTCAACTGATCAGAACGTAATAAAATTATGTCTGGTTTCACACCTGCAGATTGGTTATCAATTTCGTAATTCAATCACACGAAGTTAATCATAATAAATTATAGCCATTATTATAAAAAATACAAAGATCTAGCAGTAAATCTGTACATACTTAATATATATACTAAGGCATTTATCACGGAGGTAAAATTTTTAATTTATGACCTGGCCTGCAAAAAATACGATCTAGTAAATATTGTAAAAAAAAAACAAGCAAAAACAATCGATGTAAAGAATTTTAGCTGTAGGATAGTAAGTTCCAGATGCAAGATAGGAACACCCAGTGATATAACCAGGACATGAGGTATATTTCAAGTATAGTTTTAAGTCGGTAACAAATCCGTAATCATTATGTATGTGTCGTTGATCCAATCAACGACAGCGTAGTAATTTGTGTGACAATTAATCAATGCTGAATAAAGTTATAGTTATGACATGAATAAGCTCAGTTCAAGATTATTCATTGTTTATTATTAGAGAAGTACCTATGATTAGACTTACATAACAAAGAAAGAAAGAAAGGAATACATTTATTAGACAGGACCCAAAACCAACTACAACGCAGTTAAATATAATATCAATAGAAATAAGCACACAAAGGGTCACGTCACAAAAAAAAAAGCCTGACTCATACAATAACACTCATCACGTAGATAGGTTACGCGGTATCGCACCTGGCGACACAAGCCGATCAGCCCTATCTGCCCTATCTGACCTGTAGGCTCTTTATCTGCTTTAGATTTGCGTAAATTCAGTATTGTTGATTTCATTTGGTGATGATAATTAGTGCAAAAAAGACGTGTTTCATGTGACATTGAAAAATTAAAACGACAGGTAAGGTGTGAATATTAAATTTTACCCTAATATTATGTTTAAAGACAAGACTGGTTCCAATGCAAACACGTTAAAACATTTGATTATAGGATGACGGGCACCGAAGTCAAGCAGAGGTCAGTTAAAGACAATACAAGTAAGGCCAAGACCGAGACGGTGCAAAAGGAGAAGCCTAAATACAAGGATCCACTGACAGAGGGCGTGAAATGGATTGAGAAATATGCAGACGGTCTGGAGAAATTCTTTGAAAAGATTCCAGAGTTCATCGGTACTTTCATAGCTACATTGGCCATTTTCACATTTGGAGCTACGCTTAGAGGTATGTGTTTAGGGATTTTTGTACAATAACTAAACTTGAAACTGATTTGTGCCTTCATAAACTAAGATGTGTTCGTTTTGTAGGCTTTTTAATAGTTACTCATTATGCAAATGAGATCTGCGTAATTGGATAGTGCATAATAATTTTGTGTGGCTAATATAATATTTTTGGGGTTTAGAAAAACTCCAAAAGTACCAAATTATATTACAACCGTAACTGAAAATTTTCAAAATAAAATATTAGGCTAAAACAATCAACTAGATTTTGATTACTGTCGCTTTTACGATTGTAATTATTATTGTGCACTGTCCAATTATGCAGATCTCATTTGCATAATGTTCGGTTAATTTTGACGATAATTAATTCTGAAACGTCTATATTAAAAATGATCAATAACAAAATAAAATTCATAGCTACACTAAATCCCGTATTTAATATAAATACATTTATGATTATATAAGAAGCGAATGACCGAGATATTTTAAAGGACATGAGTTTAATAATAGTAGTAAGTTTTCAAGAGTCATTGGTTATTTGGTTATTGTGAAGATTGATTTACATTACTTAATTTTGTTTTTATGAAAAATGAAAACCTTTTTATTATTTTACCTTTAATTTAGAAATCGGTAAGAGAAAACTTATCTACTTAGGTATGTTAGGTAATTGTCATAAGAAACACAGACAACCAATAAAGACACTAGATTTGGTATTGTCAGCTCATGACCTTATGTTGCTCGCTCCTGTCCATAATTGCTTAAAGTATCAGCTATTATTGAAAAAAAATTAAAGAAAGAAAAATAAATTAAACCATTCTTTATTTTTTTTTTACTTGTCCAATCTGTGTCCACCGTTTGGAATTTATTCCAAAAAGACTTTTGTTATTATTCTTATATCAATTTTAAATCAGCAGCAGATTAAATTAATAATGGGTATTAAGTATATTTTATAATTTTATGATTTCCTATAGGCAAAAAGAATTAAACAAAGGCGTGAAAAGATGTACCTACAGAAAATAGAATGAATTCATACACCCCTAGAATTTACACTCTCATAAGTCACAATATTATTGTATTTTCCAAATATCCTTGTACCGATATTAGTTGTAATCAAGAATTAAGAATTAGCCATCATAATTACGAATAGATTAATTTGATAATGACATATCATATCTTTGACATTGAATTTGCCTTTAAGCAAACAACAGAAAATAATATCCATGACGACCAATATACTAATAAGTTAGGTATAGGACTTGTCACAAAAATTTGGAAAATAATATCAGTTCTAATAACATATTTTCTATTGTAAGATTTATGAGAACAAAAGACAATAGACATTTTGCTTGTGGATAACGAACCCTACAAGTTTCCTTAATTCAAGTTCCAAACTAATAAACATATAATATATTTTGATGTGTAAACACCATTTATTCTGCCAATTGTACAAATTAAGGAAATTCTTCAAGATCGCTGTAAAAAGCTTGGCGTACGTGGTGCCGCCTTGTCACACATCCCATGTCATTTGAACGCGTCCAATGTCCATATGTAAATGCATTGGCACTAACTCATACATTATAGCAATATTGTCATTAGTTATCTGTTGATTAGTTAAAAGATTACACAGGCATTAATAATAAAAGATTTATTCGATTGTGTGAAATAATAGATATAAGACTTTTGATAAATTGGTTATAGAATAATCAATTATGTAATGATAATTCGTTATCTATCTAAGACAGTTTACAAACTGAATATGTATAGGTTTTGAGTTGTTTCGACTGTAGTAGAAAATTATTCTAAAAGCTAAAGAGCTATTTATTGGCTGTAGGTACTTATTAAAGAGCTTCAGCTCGTTAAATTTATCAGTAATATAGCACAAAAGATAACGAATGGATTGTATTACTAAACTAGAATTTAGGAATGTTTACAGAAACATTCGAATATTTTGCTTTTATGAACGTTTGCAGTTTGTTTTTTAATCGTTATCATTGTGTTTCTCCTGTACCATGGGTATAGTTTAAAACATACATTTCTCATGCACATACAACAGCATTGACTTCGAGTTGGTTTTCAAGAACCAAATCCAAAAATAGTTTCAGTTTCTACAGTTTAACTGCACTTTCTATTGAATATTTATTTCATTTTTCTGAAATAGAAAATCCTAAATGAATAAATATTACTTTATATATTACATTTATATGGCATTTACTCCCATACTTACATATCCTATCTTTAATTTCAGGAGAATGGATGGTAATCTTAGTAACAGCGCTGAAGCAGCTAAGTGGTCACACGCAAAACAACACAAATGTCACGACAAACATAATGGAGCTATTTACCTCCAGAAACCTCAAAATGGAAAACTTTGCTTCCTTCTTTATTGGAGCACACGTCGTCTCGTACAGCGTATATTTTTTAATTGGAGGTTTCTTGCATGTAAGAATATTCATTTATATAATTTAGACGTATATCTGTGATACTAATCCGACATTTAAACAAACAATTTACAATGAAAAAAGTTTGTAACGATAAACTAGCTTCCGTTAAATTTATTTTCTAACTCCATTAATTAATTTCCCTACATGAACATTTTCACACATGTTTGGTCTGAGAACTTTGAGTGTGATACACGATACAAGAACGATAAATCTAGACTACTCCACTACTTGATTATGGTTAGATTACTATAAATTTTCTATTAGAACTATTTATTATTTGGAGTCATTTAATGTGAAGTTATAAAAGCTTATTATATTTTTTTGTATCAATTTCTTTGGTATTAAGGATTTAAGTGTAAAGGGAAATTTATTTAGACTTTGATGTGATTTATATTTTCTTCAATGACGTAATTGAAGTCAGAAAAGGTTTGCGTTATTATGGATAAACATTATTTAAACGCACATTCAAGATTCAAATATTAATTTGCCTATAAAATGGTGTTCATTGATATATAGATACATAATATAATGTAAATTATATTTAGTATCGTGGGCATAGTATACAAATAATGTACGTTTGTATACTATGCCCACGATACAGGAGAAATCCTAGTGTGGGGCAAAGTTTATCATTATAATAAGAGGCTTTTTAATGTAATTAGAATAATCGAATTTGGGAAGAACCGCTGAAATGACTCAAAGATAAGAAGAATTCATGTCTTAGTATAATTTGGTGTTTTATTGCCTTAAACTAATTAGTTTTTTTTTATATTTTATAACTGCACAGTTACTATCGGTGTTCACTTTATGAACGACAACTTATTACAATGTAATTTTTTTTATTTATAATATCCATCTCTGTTTCCAGTGGTATTTCTACATGAACAGAAGGCATCTTGCCAAAGAATGGAAGATCCAGCCTGACAAGTGGCTGTCCCCTGAGCTTGAACGCCACGAGATCATGATCGGCACCATATCGCTTCTCATCATCGGCAGTATCACCGCTTTCCTCGCCTGCTACATCTACAACGGCAATCCTTGTACTGTCTACTACCAGTTCGACGAATACGGCTGGTGGTGGTTCTTCTTGCAGTTCCCTGTTATCTTCTTATATTCGGTTAGTACATTTTTTTGTATCCGATAATTATGTTAAGTGAGAATAACATTTTTGCGATATAAATTATTATTGTAATTTTCTTAGTTTTGAAAAGGCTACGAGATTGTTTCATTCTCAATTTTTATAAAGGAAAAGTTTCTCAGCTGAAATATATAACTATTTACATAGAAATTAACTTCGTCTTTAAAGCACTGAATTTATGCTCAATAATTTCGATAATTAATAAAAGTTAGTTCACTAAGAGATCCTATTTACATTTTTCTTGATACATTTAGTTTTCATTTAAATATTTTCTTGAACGATGAGATCTGTAGCATATACATATACCTAGTGTAAAAAGTATGTGTATATAGTATCTCGATGCAGCTTTAAGTCCAAAATTATGCTCAAATCACTTCTGTTTGTCTCGGCAGGCGCAAAATAATGTTGCAACCATTCAAGTAAAGACCAGTATGTTTCACATCTATTTTCCAGGACTACACTACCTACATCCTTCACCGCATGTACCACACTCCCTGGCTGTACAAGCACTTCCATAAGCTCCATCACAAGTACAAGCAGCCGACTGCCTTCTCCGTCACCGCCATCCACCCAGTCGAGATCGTGCACGTTCAGCTCACCATGTGCTTGCCTCTATTCACTGTTCCTGTCCACTGGTGTAAGTAACAGATTTTTAATCTTGATCTGAGGCACAAGCTCTTAGACTGCTACACGAAGGACGCCTTCAGCCATTATGAATTTCGATGTTCAGCTTCGCATGAACGCAAATAAACCTGTGGCCTGGTATGATGAATATATAATATAAGTAAATGTATTTTGAAAAAACAAAAAGCATTAAAACCGACAGAATAATAACATATTCATAATCTTTGTGTTTGAAATCCCTTATTTATCAATTTACAATGAGAAAGAATTTTAAAATTATCGTGATATTCGCAAAGTTCGATTCGACACTAAAATAAGCCGATTATGGTTTTAACCTTGTTGAAAAAACTAAAGTGCTTGCAGACTGCATCCTCCATTTTGAATGGAATCATATTTATAACAATTACTATTTTTCATTTTCAGTTCCATTCTACGCGGTCGCCATCTACGTGTACTACCACGGTATCATCGACCATTCCGGCATCAACTTTAAGGCCCAGTGGTGGCAGCCGTGGCAGCCCGATGCAGAGTTCCACGACCAACATCACGAGTTCTTCCACTGCAACTTCGGTTTTAACATGTCCGTGTGGGATAAAGTGAGTAGTGAATAAAACTAACTTCACTAAAAATAGGACTGAATAAATATTTCTAGTTATCTAATAAAATATATTTTTGCTAGTCCAAAGCCTAATTTGAAGTATGAATGGAAATCAGATCGAACATTATACTCATATATAAGCAAAGGCTGTTTCGCCAGTTGCAGTCGCAGTTTTGCGAATCCTATTACAATGATTTTATTAAGGTTTTCTTTTTAATTTTCATTCGTTAACAATTTCCTCTTATTGGAATGTTGATTCGGACATGATCTTTGGAGCATGAATTCTTGTGACCTCGTGACTATTTCGGTCGTTTAAAAAGTCAACCTAGTAATAGATCCTATTTATGATGTTTCAAAACTAAACATCTGTTCAATATGGAAAGACAAACTCGGGAATTCTAGATATCACTTCTTATTACGGCTATCAAAGTTGACCATTCTATTTTAAAATTATGTTTTTTTTATTTTATTTCTTAGTCGGTATATAATTCTTTTTTTTTTTTAGATACATGGAACAATGAGGAAAGTAAATCGTGTCTACACTGAAGACACCTATCATGGAGAAGCTCCAACCCTCGACACTGCAGAGGGCAAAACCATTCTTGCTGAGAACCCTGATCTTAGAGATAGCAAAGTCTTATTGGAAGAAATTCCTGACATCATTGAAAACATTAAAGCAGATTCAGCTAAGACAAAGTTGAATGCTTCATAATCAATTAAATATGTAGTTCATAAAGTGAATATATGAAACACGTTTTTTAATAACCATCATCTTAGGAAGTGCAGCACAGTGAGGTTTTATCTAATGTTGATCAAGAAAGTTTTGTCTTGATCGCATGTGATTCCGATATCAAAATGTTGGCTAATATTTTTGACATGTTTTGTTGCCACAATTATATTATGTTTCTTAAATATTTGAGAATATTTTATTTGCTCTTAAGATGAATAATCTGATTTCTATACCCTACCAATATAAATACCAGTACTGATGCATTTTGATATCACTTAAACTTTTAATAGAAAATGGATGACGCCTCTCGGCTAAACAAAGGACATTCACTCGGTAAAGGTTTTTTCCACACTTTGCTAATCGTATTACAATATTATTCGATTAATAAATGTTCTTTTTTTTTTTGTTGCATGCATATCAACGACCTTGAATATGTCTGTCGTTGAACCAGTTTCACCTTTATTCTTTATTATATTTTTTGTACTTCGTCGAAGGTTAGCAGAAACATGTACCAAAAATTATTAATACATTTTGTACTAATAATAATATGCCTGACAACCCATTTGTATTGTCTTTTAATATAACTTGCCTTATTAAATCTTACTACTAATTACTTTTATACCTAACGAAAATAAATTTCTGGTTAGACTGGAGGCTACAAGAAAAAACGGATGCAAAAAAAAACAATAAAGTTACAATTTGGATCACAGTGGATAGGAACATAATATAGTTATATGCAGCCACGTCACAATCCTGATCTTACTCTTCTTGATTTAATTAAGTAAACAATGTAATCTACAAAAAGAAATCTATACTTATAATAAATCTGTAGAGAGGTCAATTCTGTACATGAAATATATTTTCAAAATAACTATCAGGGGGTGATTAGTGATCGATACTGATACCAAAAATGCAATCAGTAAAATTTTTGTCTGTCTGTCTATCTGTATGTTCCTTATAGAAACAAAAACTACTCGACGGATTTTAAAGAAACTTGGTACAATTATTCTTCATACTCCTGGGCAGGTTATAATATACTTTTCATCACGCTACAATCAATAGGAGCAGAGCAGTGAAGGGAAATGTTGGGAAAACGGGAGGAGTTACTCCATTTTTTAAGCTTCCGTCGCGTGTGCAGCCTTAATGGTTAAAGCTACATAGAAATCATATACGAAAGTTAATCTGTCTGTTACATCAAAACCATTGAACCGTGAGGAAGGACATACGCTACTTTTTTACGAAAAACGACTGAAACGCGGACGAAGTCGCGGGCAAAAGCTAGTATAGAATAAATACTATTTTGGACAACTGACTGCTGCCATAATCGAATATGCCAAATTTGAATATGTTTAATAAAAAGATGTTAGACAAAATTAATCAATTACCAAGAAATTTATTGTTGCGCAACGAAAATATGGGATTCAAATATTTTTATAAAATGTATAAATTCACAATTTGTGGAAACGTTCTCAACTTAATGATACGTTGACGTAACATTTTTTGCATTTAAATTTTTTTTGGTTTTTTACAAATAGTTAAACGAGAGAAAACCGCTCTGGTATTTTTGTTTGTTTAACTGTATTTTTTATGTTCATTTGTATTTTGAATGTGTATTATTTGCTCTTTTATATTGTAAATATAATTTTGAGTCTTTGAAGAAATTATTATTATTAATAGCCCGTAATGTCCCACTGCAGGGCAAAGACCTCCCTACTCTCCTTCCACTTCACTCTATCAAGCGCTAATTCGGACCAGCCTTTCCTAAAAGGAGTCAAGTTCATCCCGCAATCACCGTCTGTTTCTGGGTCGTGAGTTTGGCCCATTAGTCGACTGACATGCGACAGATGTGTCCAGCCCAGTTCCATTTTAGCGTGGCAGCTTTCTGAGTGAGATCAGGGAGTTTTTGTTATGGAACAGATTGTTGTATTCCTAACCCGGTCTACAAGTTTGATATAAACCTTGAATCTCTGTTGATTTGTCAAAGACCATGTTTGAGACCCATATATGAGGATGGGAAGAATACACATGTCATCGAGTCTTCTCTTAAGGGATAAAGGAAGATCGCCTTCATGAAATCTTTCATGGCCCAATAGCTCCTCCAAGCATTTTCGGTGCGTCTTGCAACTTCTTTGTTTTGTCTTGCCTCGAAGGAGACTATTTGACCTAGATAGAGATACTCATCGACATATTCAACCTCCTCACCCCATAATGTGATCCTGCGATTTGCGGTGTTGGTCATCAACTTGGTCTTTGACATATTAATTTGAAGTCCGACCTCTAAGCTTGCCTTGCTAAGATTGTCTAGCATCTGAGTCAACTCGGAAGGCGAAAAAAGAACAATATCGTCGGCAAAACGAAGAGTGGATAATCTCTTATGTCTGACCATAATGCCCTTTTCCGCCCAGCCGGCTGCCAGCTTTCTATAGACCTCCTCGAGTACAGCTGTGAATAATTTCAGAGATAGCGGGTCCCCCTACTTGACTCCCTTATTAATATGAAAAGCCGCCGCCATTAAAATCAGTTTCATGATAGGACCTATCATGAAACTTATTTTAATGGCGGCGGTGCTATTTTTGTAGATGTTTTTTAAAAGGTGGATGTATGTGATGTCTATTTTTACATATATGCTTCTCGATAACCTGGTTTATAAAATAGAGGTGGTCAATAGTAGAGAGGCCGCGGCGAAATCCAGCCTGCTCGGGAGGCTGATGTATATCGAGAGATGCTGATATTCTGACCTAAATTACCTTAATAAAGGCTTTGTAAAGGTGCGAAACAAAACTAATAGGGCGATAATTGCTTATGTATTATATGTTTTTTGAGGTCAAAAAATGCGTGTGGTAAAATTCCGGTTGTTAAGATAGTGTTGAAAAAAATTGTAATATGTGGTAAATGAACCGGCTCACCTATTTTTAAGGCGTTTTAACAGCAACCAGTTGAAATAAAAATACTTTGACGTTGAGTTTGACTTTAGATTTGTAAATAATTTGAATGGTTCATTTCATTTACTGATTATTAATTAGTGCTAAAAAGACGTGTTTCATGTGGTGCTAAAAATTTAAGAAAACAGGTGAGCTGTTTGTTTTTGTCTTAATCCTATTTTTTTTTGTCTACAGCATTTCTTTCTCCTTTTTATATCAATACACATGTAATATTTTAAATAAAAGTTTAATATTTATTTTGATTTTCACATCTTTTTAGTTCAACATATTTATTCGAAGCTATTTTTATTATTTACTTTAATATGTATACATTACATTGTCAGATGCTGTGGACTTTTGTGACTGATAGTCTATAGGAAAGAAACATGGGTAAATTCTAGTTTTTTATTGATCAGTGTTATGTAAAATCTTTATTGAAAGATCCTTAAAGCATTAATAAATAAAGGGAGAAGTCATGTTGACTGACTGAATCCTTAACTCAAGGGCGAAACTTTTAAAGCTAGTCAGGTCTAGAGAAAGATTATTGAAAACTACTACTGCGAAAGATTATTAAAAATTCAACCTTTAAGGGGACAAAATAGGGGTGAAAATTTGGGTGTTACTTTATTTGTAAAGTGAAAACATGATGATGAATGATAATGTCAAAAGAAAACTTATACATATCAAATGATAATATTAATTCAACTGAACATTCGATAAAAACAAAATAATTGTCGTAATAATCCAAATTATCCCATAAGACCATTTTTTGCATGAGATTTAAATGACTATACTGGTTTCGTTTTAAAATCCATTTTTTACCCAACTCTGTTTTTTTTTTGTTATCCATTTAAGTATCTGACACGTTCAATCTGTATGAACTAAAAAGCAGTACAAACTGAAGTCAATAATATTGATAGCTGGAAACCCTGCCTTCAATACTGCCCTGATAACATTATTACGATACCAGGATCACGATACGTTAATGATAGTGTAACAGGCTCTAAGCACTGCACTGTCGTCTGGCAGTATACTAATAAAGCTTTTGGTTAGAAAGTAAAAACTATGATTTATTTCCTTGGTTTTGGAAACTAATCGCTTTTGGGATTTTTTGATTTTTATATACCTTTGGTATCAATGGCCATTTGAAGGTTATACTATCTAGACACATCCTTCATCCGCTTTACTCGATAAAAATATTGTATATTATTTTCTAACGACATCGTCAATAGTAGAAACTGAATTATGTCTTGGTAAGAAGGTATTAATTTAAATATGTATGCATAATATTTATTTGTAATTGAAGATTACGTCATAACTTACTAATTTTGGTCAATTGATTGATCATAGGATGACGGCCACCGAAGTCAAGCAGAGGTTAATGAAAGACAATAAAGAAGAAGTGGAAACTAAAGTAGTGGAAAACGAGAAGCTGAAATACAGAGATCCTCTCATAGAGGGCGTGAAATGGATTGAGAAATATTTTAATACTTTGGAGAATTTCTTCGAAAGACTTCCAGAGTTTATTAGTAGTTTCATAGCTACATTGGCCATTTTAACATTTGGAGCTACGCTGAGAGGTATGGTTATTTGTATTAAAACTGATAGATATAAGGTACGACTTGTAGGCACCTTATCAAATAATGATAACCGTTACTAAAATATTCAATTATACTATATTGCTAACTACTAAGTTAGCAATGGTATTAATTAATAATTATTCCTAATAATTATTAACAGGAGAGAAGACTAATCACATGGATACCAAATGTTTATTTACTGTAGACGATAATTAATTCTGCAACGTTAAAATGTCAATACAGAAAAAGAGGATTTGATAATCTATGGCTATGAGAGCCGTAGATTATCAAATCCTGTATTTGAATATTAATATGATGAGATAATTAAAGCAGTCAATGACCGAGCCATTGTAAAGGACACGAGTTCAATAATAATGAGTTGTCATTGCTTGTTAATATTATTCGAAAATATTTAATTGGTTAAATGGGGAGATCCCAGTTGTCTAATCTGTGTGAAATCAGACAAAACACTTCGGGTTAGTCCAACCAAATTGTTTTTTGTGTCAATTACTTTGAAATTTATCTTTTCAAATAATAAGTCTTCTGGGGAAAATAATTTAAAATATAATTTATTCTCATGGTAATGAAGCTAATGGATCGATCGATCTGATCTATCGCATCGTTGACTTTGGATTCCGGTTGAAGGAATCTAGAGAGAGACAAAACAATATGCGTCAGTCGTTTTAAGAATCATATGAGTCCCTATATAAATACTAATAAAATATTAACTGCCGTATCCAGCCTATCAGATTGCATTGAAAATAAGATTATAATTACAATATAAATATGCATAGGTATGACATAAATAAATATTATGTAATTAATAGAAATTTGTAACATATAATATTTATTTATCAAACAAAAAATAATATTTATTAGCATAATTTCAGGAGAATGGGTGGTAATAATAGTAACTGCGCTGAAGCAACTAAATGGTCAAACGCAAGTCAACACAAATGTAACGACAGACATAAAGGAGCTCTTCACCTCAAGAAACCTCAAAATGGAAAACTTCACTCAGTTTTTCATCGGAGCACACGTTGTCTCATTCAGTGTGTACTTCATAATTGGAGGTTTCTTGCATGTAAGAACATTTATTTAATTACTGAATCTAGATCTATACCTATATTCCGAGTTATCAATCGCACATTCTCATACAAAAAATCTTCTTAACACTAATATTTTCAAAAAGCACCATGTGCGATAAAGTTTTCAACGCATAAGTACCTTTAAGTAAGTTTATTTTGAAATCTACTACATTAACCGTTACACAATAACACGTTTAGTCCGAAAACACAAGTAGAACTTTTAGAAAAGAGGCGTTAAATTTTGACTACTTTTTGCAAATTGATTTTGTCTAGAAAAGTTTAGAACTGCTATTGTGTTATTAAAAGTATGAGCCTAAATTGTCAAGTTTCAGTCTAACAAAAAATTCTTGTATCAATTTATTTAAGTTTTATTTGATGACAGTTTAAAATAATTTAAAGGAAAAGGAAAGTTAAATAAAGGAAAGTTTATTTAGACTAGCGTGTTTAACTCAAATTTTTCGCAACGACAGTTGTAATTGACGTTACAAAGGGTCTACATGTTTGGTATGGGTTTCCGCTATTATTGGAAGAAGCTTTTTGGATATACATTTTGCATATAAGCTCCAACTAATGAAACGAGAATGGGCATTTTGTCCACAGTGCTTTATCAAGTTGTGGTTCACTTCACTTTATACGTCATAATAATACCTTTATTTTATTGTATGACACCAACAATTGCACATGTGCAGTGAATTGACTATAAATAACCATAACTTGATACAGCACTGGGAACGGAACCTATATATAGGTGCCCATTGAATTTTATCATTCCATGTTCTTTTATTTCACAAAATCATAGATCTACTTCCTCGATAATTAATTATCATGAATATTTAGAATAATGTTACTTAGATAAGTACGTCATTTTATTGGAAGATCTGTTTGAAGAATTTTTAGACCTATATAATATTGGGAGATAGAGAGATAGAGATCTAAGGCATTCAAATATTCACGACAACTCGTAAGTACTCTTAACACAATTTTCATTTTTTATTTACTATCAGATTTTTTCCAGTGGTACTTCTACATGAACAGAAGGCATCTCGCTAAAGAATGGAAGATCCAACCTAACAAGTGGCTGTCCCCTGAACTCGAACGTCACGAGATCATTGTCAGTACCATCAATCTTTTCGTCATCGGCACCATCACCTCTTTCCTCGCCTGCTACATCTACAACGGTAATCCTTGTACTGTCTACTACCAGTTCGACGAATACGGCTGGTGGTGGTTCTTCTTGCAGTTCCCTGTTATCTTCTTATATATGGTACGTATTGATGTTGGTACCTACTTATCTACATGTTTTTAAAACGAAAGTTACTATTTTTTTATATTTAATGAGGCTATTACCTTCTATGTTTTTATAAATGAAGACTCAAACGTCTAGTATTTTACATATGAACATTATTTTGAAACTTTAAATGTAACAAACACATGTAGTGTACAAATATAGAATACTTCAATACATCCAAACAATCCAGTTGAGGCTCAAAGAACGTTTACACGCAGGGGCAAAAAAAACAAAACAAGCATTCAGGTAAATATCAATTAGTTTCAGTCATTTATATTTTCCAGGACTACACTACCTACATCCTTCACCGCCTGTACCATACTCCCTGGCTGTACAAGCACTTCCACAAGGTCCATCACACGTACAAGCAGCCGACTGCCTTCTCCGTCACCGCCATACACCCAGTCGAAAGTGTACACATGCAACTCACTATGTGCTTACCTCTCTTCACTGTTCCCGTACACTGGGGTAAGTTTTTTAGCAATAGCTTTTATGTTAAACAAGCTTTCATGTACGAATTTGGCTCACCCGTAATTTAAATCTGCGCCGCTAGGGACGCTTTGACCACCAGCCTTTTTTTAAAGCTGTTTGATTACCAGCCTGTGCGAAGTTCAACCTTCAGTTTATCGAGTTCGCGACACACATAAACGGAGTAATGAAAGGCCTCGCTTTAGTTTCAAATCGGTTCATTTTTATAAAATATGAATTGAAACCTTAAAACTAATTGAAATTTCCCGGGAAATATGAGAGTATTCAAAAATACTAATTTCTGAATACCCTCTGTAATTTAGGTATTAAAATGTTATTTAGGATAATTCAACTGGGATCTATTAGTATTCTTATCTATGATTACTTATCGGTTTTAGTTCCATTCTATGCCATCGCCATCTACGTGTACTACCACGGCATCATCGACCACTCCGGCATCAACTTTAAGGCCCAATGGTGGCAGCCGTGGCAGCCTGATGCAGAGTTCCACGACCAACATCACGAGTTCTTCCACTGCAACTTCGGTTTCAACATGTCTTTGTGGGATAAAGTGAGTTGGCTATGCCTTAAAGTCTGGGATAAAACCACCATACTTGAAATGTTAAACAAGCTGTTTATTGCTCGCTAACCCATCATTGAAGAGCTCGTAATTTAATTGAAAATATTTACTTATATTGTATACTCAATAAATTACATCAGTATTAATCATCGAATTATTATCTTACTTTTATCTTACTTTTATTTCAGTTACACGGAACGATGAGGAAGGTAAATCGTGTCTATACAGAAAAAACCTATCACGGAGAAGCCCCAGCCCTCGACACTGCAGAAGGCAAAGCTATTCTTGCTACGAATCCCGACCTGAGAGATAGCAAAGTCTTGCTGGAAGAAATTCCTGACATCATCGAAAACATTAAAGCAGATACATTCAAGACTGAACTGAACGTTTTATAATTAATTAAATCTGTAACAGAATTGTTTCGAAAAAAGATATAATGGCCACACCCGTATTCTCTTGACATAATGAGATATAAGAAACACGTTATATTTTATTATTTATTTATCAACTGAGTTAGAAGGTGCAATGATGATGTACAGATTAGATGTCAATTTTTACCTAAACCTATGGCAATATTCGATTCTGATATCAAAATATTTTTGACATCTTTTGTTTCCACAATAATATTCTTTATCCGTTTAGAAAATCATTGTTTGCTCTCAAGAGGAATATGATATAGAACTTATTGAATTTTATTTATGGAATCTGATTTCTATACCCTATCAATATCAGACGCAGGTTTTGATATAAAAGAAAATACTTATCCATTTGCTTGATAAGGTAATGAATGAAATACATTTTCAGTTTACTGTTAATCTACTAACATTAATAAATAAATATTATAATGTTTTATCTTTTTAGCCGACGGCGTGGTAATAGATGTTGATATTTATTTTAAGTTTATATAATATTAGTATATTCGTGAGAAGTTATATTGTTAATGGTTATTGTGCAGTAAACTATTTTGTTCATTATATCGCGGTTACTTTACTGGTCTCCATTTTTTATTGATTTCAAAATCTAATTAGTCACTACCTATCTATTTATATTTAAACAATCCATTTGAAAAATTATTACTAAAAATTTCCGTGTTTTTAAATAACTCTGGATCAATTGTGATTTCAACTAAGTACATATAATAAAATATTCCAAATGGGCCTTTACAGGACTTTTAAAACGTTAGCCGTTTTATTACTAAAAATGAGTAAAAAGTTTTTACCTTAAGCCTGCTTTTAAAATAATGATTTTCCTTAAACCGAGATGTTTAGCTTAGACTATGCTTAAACCTTGAAAAACTACCTGATATAATCAGAATTTTAGAAAAACATGTTGTGTGGTTTCAATGCGGGGTTGGTCCAAGCAACTCCATGGAAAATATATTCATTCATTTTCAAAATAATGGATAACAATTAATAAAAATTGTATTTCATGTAATTACAACAAAAAAAAAACTCGCATCGAATTACCTCCACACAGTGCAATATTTATATTAAATTAGAGAAGGACTAAGTACTAATAAGATAATAAAATAAATTAAGAGGTCTGAATAAAATATATTGTGACGTATATAATACAATAGTGTATATCAATGTATTTGAGTAATAAAATACAATAAATAATAGAATTCATTGTGCCACAATGTGATTATTAGGTATAAAATGTTAGCGTAAGCGAAATACTAAGTCTATGATAAAAGCTATTTCTCGACAGAGGTATAGGTGGTGTGATGACATATGCAGCGCAAGCATGGTCGTAAGTCGATCAAAATAGAGAAAATTAGAAGTAAAAGGGGAGGCCTTTGGTAGCAGTGAGACACAATACATCCATATACATCCACACATCCATTTGTAACTGTAATGGTAAGTTAACCTGATAATCTCTATAAACTAAATCTTTCCGATATCCTGCACTTAGCTCATAATTTACGTTATAAACTTCTCCAAACACCGTTAATCGTGAAATATTCCTCGGAACGATAATTGCTAGGCACCAGATACCTCTCACTAATGATGGGAAACTAAAAAGGAGTCAGTTAATTTAAAGATTATTATTAATTTTACGTATTATGTAAAATAATTCTACAAAAAATTGAAGTTGGTGGCAGATAATTTTTTTGCAATTACACAGTTTTTATGATAAGTAATCATTCAAAACCTAATTGCCGTTAAATTAAAATATTGAATCATGATCATTCTCCATTACTTTTTCAATGTACTCGTACTTAACTGCAAATACTTAACTCCTATAAGTATTCATAATAGGAATTTTAAATGTTACAAATGAATACCTATGAAATATCTAGAAAAGGCGAGACCCAAACTAATAATGCATGCGGCATGAAATTTTCAACTTTTTATTCTTATAATAATAAAATAAAAACAGGCAGTGACACCAAGTGATTTTTTGGCGTCAATAAATCTCCAAAACTCTTTTGGACTCTTCTTCTACTAATAGGTAATCGATACTTAATACAGACGCAACGCATTTTTGATTAAGCGACACATTTACACGGCAAACTTTTCATCGGGAAATGACGTCTCAAGTCGCATTTCTGCGTCTAGCTACATTTATATTTTCTCGTAAAACAGTATAAAAATGATGCGCGCAGAGTTCAAGGATAGTTTTTACGACGTTTCTTGAAGATTTTAGAACCATAAAGGGAGTTGTATTTCAGTACACAACAATGCTTCCATCTCAGTTATTAGCCTTGCGGGGTCTAAGCTGAGTTACGGCCTGGCCACGATACTCAGGCCTATAAATTCGGTGCCCTAGTACTTATGTCCGCAGCCGTTGTTTATTTATTTTGATATAGAACATTTATCCTCTTACATATCTGAAATATGTTTTTTTGGTATTTGCTTATACGCAGAGTAAATTGTATTTGACCATTAGTAAATACTATCTTATATATAGATTCTTTTAATTAAGTCGAGTTTAAACTTATCAAACCTAACCTAATTTATCTTTTCCTATTAATTCAGTACAGAATAAGAAACATTTCCAGTTTTGTAACTTTCTATCATGAAGATGGTTGTAAGTATGAAGCTTTGATTGTCTGTATGACATCGACAGTAAGGTTCATCCGAAGGTAAGTATTAAAGTTTATGATTTTTATAAAGTTCATAATAATATGGACTCGCTACTACTAGTTGCCATTGGTTTAAGCCAAATCGTCAACATACAACGTAACATACCCGAGGGCCTCTGTTAAGAAGTGGGCTCACTCAAATTACTTTAAGTACAAGGAAATCGCTTGCATCCCTATCGAGCGACCATCATAATAATTCACCGTTCAAAACAGAATTCCGCCTTTTCACGCCAACCATTTATCACTCTCGTGAGAAGGAAAAAATTGCTGTGGCCTTAAGGGGCCAAGTGAAAATAATGTGAGAACAGGGGCCAACTTCATTTGATTTATACCGTCGAAAATATCGCGTTAATTAAGCTTTGGTGTAGCAGACTACGCTGGGACAATGGACCCAGCTGGGAGGAAAGCCGTACGAAGTTATATTTCTTTGTTCTCAGACTTCTGGAGAATTTTGAAGTACTGAAGGCGAATGTTGAATAAATATTTAATATCTGCTATTCTTGAAATAAAAAATACTTCTAGATTTATGGAATCTCTATCATAACAATACGGACCGTTAGCTGCATAATATTCTTGGATGTTATAATAAATAACCTAAATGGGTATATTTTATTAAATAAATAAAGTTAAATAAATAGTACAGTAATACCTACTCCGAACTTACGCAATGGGTGAAATTGAGCAATAACCGCGTAAGTCGAATTCGCGTAAGTCAGGCTATAATTTCGCTATAATTTATTTTGTTTTACCTATGTAAAAATAAATAACACAAAATAAATTACAGCAAATCGTCGATTCCGCGCAACACGTCCGAATATACATTTATAGATTAGATGAACAATAACGGGAGTGAGCATTCGAGTTATGTAGCACTCAAACAAAAGAATCAAATCTACGAGATTTGAAAACCGCGTAACTTCAGGTTCGCGTAAGTCGAGGTAGCGTAAGTCGAGATATTACTGTACAAAATTATATTTATTAAATTAAATATTATAATAATTCTAGTAAGAAACGTAAGATCTTTTGTGCCGTTGATTGAGACAATAATAGTTCTGATATATTTTACCATTAATGTTTATCACACTTTGATAATATAATTGAGTTTTCTGAAGGTTTTCCGCTCAAAAACGTGGAAGAAGGTGGAATCTCTTTCACTGTTCGATACGAACATCAAATCGATATCAAATTGAAGTCAATTCTCACAAATGGCTGAGTAATCACATTTTAGCTTCCAAATATTGCCCCAGATTTTTTATCTGATTGAACTTAAGGCTCTATTAAACTCTATTGAACTCCTGCTATTTAGAATTGAATTTAATTGGACACTCTACCCTTCCAAGAGAAAGGCTTCATTATAATTTTGGTAAAAAAAACTCAGGTCAACTCAGGCTGAGATTTTTTTCAAATTTCAAATCTGAAATTGCTTTCGATTTTTCTAAAAAAGCCCCGTTTGGTTTTTTGCGGATAAAGAAGAATGTGTTATTTATTGAAAACGAACATGATTGGTTTTGGTTCAAATTTATTTGTTCTCCAGGTTCAATATAAAAACTACATCAAAATGTAAAAATGTTTTTTTTGTTTGTATTTCACGCATTCACTACCACTACAGTATTCTCGTATATTTTAATTATGTAGGTACTAGTACTGTGAACTTGAATTTCTCTTATGAGAAAATGCGAGTTTGTCTTATAGGAAGCAACATATACACAAGAGCAACCCACATGTAATTCATCAAGTGATGCAAATGAGACACAATAGAAAATCTGTTGTGCCTCGTTACCGAGGCCGCGTGTGTCTTAATGAATTAAGAACTGAGTACCTAAAATATTTACAAGTTTCACAAAACCAAGTTTTAAGTTCAGGTCTATGGTCCATACGCACATTTGCAGTTCATCAAAGTATCTTCTAAAACGATCTTCTTCTCTCTACGTTTATGACAAAACTTCTGTTATTACAGCCTAAAGCCTCTAGCGCCTCTACAGCGATTACATCTAAAAATAAAATGAAGCTTCGAACTTAAAGTTTAAGTTGGAGGTACTTACGACAATAACAAGCTATGTGAAGCTATGGCTATTTTGCTGTTTCGACATGGCTTAAGATCTAAGAGGTTCGCGAGAGCCTACTTGCATTCCTATTGGTCTTTTCCTTCCTATAATTATAAATTATCTATTATCTAACCTAAAATCCGAATTAATACCTGGCTGCACGTAAAATGTATTAAATCAGTTATCCTTTACTTCATATTAACAACGGCATGTTTTTTAGGCTATTATTGGTGAGCCTGGAGAAAATAACCACTGACAACCACTTTTTACACTGTCGACTAGTCTAGATTTCTTAATGTGATTTTCCATAGACTTCGAACTCTTGCTTTTGTGTCTACTGAAAATTCTCTTTGACTTGGTCCACACTAACAAAAAGAGGCACAGAACAGGGCAGAGGCAAACGCGTCGAAAGCCTCCTGCATAATGCATTGTGACTGCACCAACCTTTGACTTCGTGGATTATACGCCGGGGTTATTTTCCCAATTTTATAGCACCCACATTTTGGAGTCAAAGCTTCGAATGGGGCCATTTATAGTTGATGTTCACGGGTAATATTGAGGATATTAGTGGGTCTTCTGATATCGACTGATGACTCACGTGTAGCTGATTAAATCGTAACGTATAATTCAGTAGTTGATATTTACTTTAGTCCATGCAATTGTTATCATAGTCAAAACTGTCTTTATTCAGACAAGTGTAGCAAAAAAATCTGTTATACCACAGCCGGTCAATTGAGATAGTTTTGAATAGACATGAGACAATTTTTATGTATTAAGACATCTTGTTCCTAGTATCCTACATTGAATTCATACATAGACCGGTAGATTAACAACAAACTTGACTACATACATATATCTATGGTCTTAGTTAAACTCGGTGCTCGTATGGGACTTCGATCTCTTTCTTTCTTTTTTCTGCCAATGGATTTCAATAGATAGACCATCGAAATAATATGTCCTGAATAACCAATAGACGTACCGAGTTGATAAACTGATTGAATAGAATGTCAGATGCCCACTTGTTTCCATATTTTAAGTTGTTGTATTGGAATTATAATATTATTACTTGCTTGATCTAAAATTGTTCAGTAAAATTTAAATGACTATTCATAAATGTAGTTTGAGTATAATATCTGTTTCATTAATATTTAGCATGATTACGTTAACATAACGTATAGTTATAGCAAACCACTAGCACCACACAGAAACTATCTACATAATATTCGCAACCAAAAAGCCTCGATATTCTGAACTTCCAAGACTTAAGTAATACACCGAAGGCGGAGGCACGTATCAACTATAAAGTAGAAAAAAATATTTTATTAAGTTTCCCCCAAGAATATGACACAAAGAACTGAGCCCCAGTTTTCTAGTTGTCGTAAAAAAGACAATAAAACATCGGCGGTCGTTCACCGGACGACGTCGTACGGGTGGAAACTTCTTCGTAGGGGTAGTGAGTCGAACTCACATTTGCCATTGTGGTCCAATGTGTTCTTGTGGTCTAGAAATTATTGACTATTTTCATAATCTTTTTTTTTTGTAAGTATTTTTATTTTTTGCTTTTAATTGTGGTTGAATTTTGTAAATTAAGCAACATTAAAGGTTATAGATGTCTGTAGCTACTGAATAGACTTAGAGTGTAAAATAAAAAAGAAATGAAAAAAAGCTTTAAGGAAACAAAACACCATCACTGCCGAGGGTAGTTATTATAAACACACCTTTAAGAGGCAAAAATTGTGTGATATTTTTATGGTCGTGGTGAATGCAAAGTAGAACGTGTGAGTCGGTTCTAAAACTGATAAAAGTTAAATAAAAACTGTTAGCCGTCGCTTGTTGTATCGCCATTGGACTTGCGTAACGGAGAGTGTTCAATTTATTGGTTGTTCCGAACGTGTTTCTAACATGTCGACAAAAAGTTGCGACTTTATACAACTACGGAACTGGGTAGGGTTATGATTCGGTATTCTTGTGTTGTAAATATGTCGGTGTTGTTGGAGCTAGTCAACAATATTTGGCTTTTAGAGGATGTTTTCGTTTGGAAGTGTAGAAAAGAACAAAAACTGAAGTACTTTTTGTCATTCGCGCTAGATACAAGATAACACTTTTTTAGGATATTGTTTGATGTAATACATACAAGAATAATAAAATACTGTTATATCTATCATCTCTGGCGGGTTCGGTAGACATAATTGTAAGCAGTTCACCAATGTCAGAGTTAGACAATATGGTACTGAAATCGTACGCATTCCGAGGCGACAAGAAACATTTAATTTCATTATGAATGCTTCAATTTCGAATTATTCTCAGAACACACAAATAGACATGCAATATACAGATACCTCAAGTCAATGTCACACATCAACAACTGTTGCTGTCGTATCGTTGATCTATTAGACTTATTATTAGTATATTATACTTAGCCCTAAGTGTAAGCCCCATTGTTGGGCAAAGGCCTCCTCCCGCTCTTCTACGCGGTCACGGTCTCGGTGTCATTTTCCACTTATTGGAGACCATTCTGTGAGTAGTTTGGCTTATTCATGTTAAATATTATTTTGTATCTATTGTATATTTTAATATTAACCCACAATGTAAATACAGAAACCTCTAAATATTTCCTTTATTAATTAATGTTCTTACATAATTCTAATGTTTTTCTACCAAAAATTGCCAAACCAAAAACATCAGCAAACGAATCCCAGATTATAAAATAAAATATTAAAGGCACGAAACAAACATTCCTTAATGAACTCCAAACAAACCATGCAGTTGGTAACAATTGCTGGTCTTAAGCCTCTTAAGGAGTTATTTGTAGAAAACTTCTGTGTTAACTACGTCTCAGTGACCTATATTCAGGTTCGGGTTCATTTAATTTTCATTAAAAGGTCCCGTAGGTTGAGAAGTTGGGAAAAAAATACGTTTTGATTAACATAATGTTGGTAGGTTCAGGAATTATATCTTGGTAGATAAGTTTTTAAATGATTCGTCATTTATTATTATCAACAAAGGCAGCAGTACAGCCGTGGACCGATTTATCATAGATAATTTCAGAAAATCCTAGTACCTACCTCTAGTTTACAAACTATTCTAGACCAAATTCAGTAAAAGAATTGGACCCGCATCATTTGCCTGCCAAAGGTCCCTAAATAACCGCCTACTATTTCACGCTATAATGGGTGTACATTAATGAAGTCTACCAGACAATGGAGGCTCACTAACGAGCGATAACTGTAGACATTACACGACAAACGGCCGCCGCTCGCCAAATTACTGGAAATTTTGTTATAATTTGTATTAATTTGCTATCATTTCTTATGTTTTTATTGCTAATTGCTACGATATTTTAAGTCTTTGATGTGAAAAAAAAATACCTAGTTTGTATGTCAACGAAAGCTGACATTATAGTACGACGGCTACCCAGATATGATCCACGAAGCAAGTGGGGCCGGACGAGCCCTATGATGCTCGCGTGATGAAATGTTTGAGAACATTACTTGGGACGTGACGTATTTTTTCTCAAGCCCTTGTGTATTATGTTATATTAAAATGTTTAAATAAAATTATTGTATCAATTTAAATAATACTCTTATTTGCAAATATAAATAATGGACTCTAAGCCCGCTCCCCGGACGTCTCCTTATGTCTGCATGCCCCTGTAACGTCGCAGGCGTTTTCATATAAAATGTAGTATTTATATAAATTGGAAGCGTTGATTTGTATTTAGCGTGACCATTAAAACCTAAAGAAAAAAAATACAGAGCGTATGTAAATAAGAACCAAAATATCATTCACAATAGAAAATTACTTTTAGTATTGTGGTCTGCTATTGTTTGGGTAACTGTGTCAGTGGAATAAACAGCCGTCTAAATATTTAGAGGTGTAAATTGTTTCTTTTCATTGCTGGAATTTAGTTTAGAATATTCTTTGTAACAAAAAATGCTTCATGTTCATTTCATTATTGTATAGCTAACATACAAATAGATAGATAGAACTTTAACAAATTACACCATATAGAACGCGACGAACTGTAAATGATTTCCTTTTTATAAAGTAGCTCAATTTTTATCTATTATTACGATTTATAGACAGCGTAATAATTACTATACGTTCTACCAGTTCTTGAAATGAAATAAAAATGAAGCTCTCAATAGATAGACAACTAAATTATATTATTTAATACGCTATTGCAAAATTAAGATGATCAGTAACTTATGTTACTTGCGTGTTAGATAAAACTTTCCTCGTTCTCGATGAGAGGAAGTAAGTTTTAATATTCTTTAGTACTCCATAATCATGATATTCTACATTAACTCAACGGTTATGGGCACTAAGGACAAGCTTGGGTCCTTCTAATCAGACAGGACATCAATCCTTTTGTAAAGAACTGAAGACTACTTATGATTGTGTAACCAGTTTTAAAATATATCTACGACTCATCTGTATAAAAAATAAAAAACAAAAGAATATCAAATTGTGATAGAATCCGTTGAAACGATTCCAGTAACTAATGTTAGTTATATTTCAAAATCCGAAACCGTTTAAATCGAATCCTTTTCACGTGTAACAGAATTTACCATCACAGAGATTTCACAAGCCAATCCAATATCTATAAAAATACACATAATTTTGTTACAAAAAATCCTATTATCTCGCCTATATTATCTTCAATCCTGAATCCTTATACAAACGCTTCAGACACGCCGATTTGAATCTAGACAGAAGAGTTTTAGCCAATACAACGTTTACGAAGCAATCTAACTGGATTTAGTGGGATTTCGGTACAAATACCTTAGTATTGGTACCTTTGATTTCAAACGTTACTGTGCGAAACATATAAAATTGTTTTGCGCGTTTCGATGTTACTGCTAAAGCTGTATTGTTTTCAATGTTGAGATTTACTGGCTTCACTGACATCACTTTCGTTTTCATGCTGTATTATTTACACGTGTCTCGACTCTCAGGTATAAACTCGTAGGTATAATAATAAAACTAGGCATGCTGGTGTAATGTATTCGAGCAGAATGTTGAATATAACCGGGATAATACAAAGTCTAATTGTCACTGACCACAAGAAATTACTTTTTATGTTCTGTTGTTCTAACTGATAAATGTGATAGTTTTTTTTCGCCTTGACAAGATTGTTGGTCGTTTTAAAATTATCTGGGTATGTAGTTTGTCCGTAGCATAAATACCAAGACGTGTTTCGGGAAATGGTTTAACCTTTTTTTGTAAATATTTCGTATTATGTCGACGTTTCAGCCATTTCATTTGCGGATATTGGATTCCCACCTGCATATTCTAATACTACTATTGTTACAGGATTTCTTCCAGTCTGAATTATAAATGTTTTTGCTATTCTTACATAAATGTTGGTTACTTGGTTATTGAATAATTAATCTTATAACTATTGGAAAAGGTCTATTATAAAAATCAGAGTATTGTGATTTTTTTCACCTTTAAAGTGTCAATCCTATATGCAGCAGTCCATTAGAACTGGCACAGTTGTCATTTTTCTGCAGGGCAAAGATGAAAATTAACGGCACAATGGGCTAGTGGATGTATGGGCGGGTCCCGGGATCAATTTCCAAATCGGGCGAAGTGGTGTTGGAATTTTCAGAAATTATCTGGCTACGAAATTTGAAAATGTGCCCGGTAAATGGCAATACATTCGCCTCTATTGCTTTTTGCAAAATTAAAAAAATTTGCAAACTAATAATGGAATCGGCTAAAAGTAGGCGGTCAGTCGACCTATGCATACAGACGTGAAGCTATACATATATGTATAACTTAAGAAGATGTTCCTTTGATCACATTTGACCTTATAAAAGCTATCAAATAAAGAACACTTAACTTTCCATTAAAGATTATAGGATAAATAAAATTGTTCCATTTCCTTGCTATTTAGGTGTACGCATGTTGAAACCCTACAAGGGATTCTTTATCCCAACTTAAGTGAGAATATCCGGGGGTACTTTTGGCCCAGTATTTAGGATACAACCTATTTCGTCCAGGTAGTAAGAAAGGAATAAATCACCGAGAATTTACTGGATTCTTATTTTGTTGCTTCATTTGTAAAGTAAATGTTTAGGGTTACCGGCCCTTTTTTACTGAAGATCTATTGCAAAGCATTTATATACAATAAAAAAAGGATTACTAAAGATTTCTAGGTATTAATATAGTTTTTTTTTTTTTACGTTAAATTCCAAATATTCAATCGGATCTAAAATACGAATCTAGAATATGACGTTTTTCTGCAATTAATCCTTGTTCTTTGCTAATCAAGGTCGCCTGTTAAGCAAAATGTTAGGAAGAAAATTACCTTAATACCAAGGTCAGGCTGGAACGAAACCGTCGGTTATCACAACTTGACAACGTCGATTGCGTGGCGATACATTGCCGCCTTTCATCAGGGTGTGCGTGACTTGGGGAAGGAACACGCGACAAGGATATCCTTCTAAATCGGAAATGTATTACGTACAATGCGGGATTATCGTTGCGTGGTAGAATTTATTTTTGTATGCAAGGGCAGAAGGGTCTAATTAAATAATGTTGTTAATGGGTTTTGAAATGTGGTCCAAAACTAAATATAGAATACTGCTTCGGCTTTTCGAATTTGATAAAGGTAGACTGTGCGGTTTTCGTATAGGAAACTCTTTTTTTGGCACAACGATGTTCTAACTGTACGTGCTAGATTTAAATTTCATATTCTTGTTTGCATTTAACAATTATTACCTAATCTCTTTAGACCTAAGAATAACACTTAACTCCGAACTATTGAGATTCTACCTTAATCAGTCTTTCGACTTTATGTTCGCAAAGTCTTTTGTTTCGTCTGATAAACATGTTGTTGAAATGAACAACAAATGAACAATGAACAACAATTAATGGTAAATTATTAATATTCTTACTGATTTTATCAGAATACATGGTATATTTCAACAATTGTCCTTTGAATCACACCAAGCATCAAAACTTTCCACAACGGCTCTTGTGATCGTTCAAACAAAAATAACTTATTGAATGCGAGAGAAACACTTTTTCATTGGCGATTCGATTTATATCACCCACTATATTTACACTTTTCATTTTTACTTCAACTCTTATTATTTTGAAATAAGGTTGAGTTTCGTATGTGCTAAGAATTTTCAATGGTGAAACTGAAGGGATTTTTGGTAAATATGTTAAGTCGTTTGATCTAGACTGTGACGGAGGTCGACCGTTGGGCCCGATAAACCTTATAAAGGGACTGCCACGTTTGATATAATACCTTTGTTGCGATTACTTTCTATTTGTTTTGATACATATTGCTGGTAGCACGACATTGTGTGAATTGATTTTTAACAATTGTTAGAACTGAAAATATGTTTGTCAGAGTGCTTTATTCATTCACAAACCTTAATGACATAATATAACCAAATTAAACTCAAAAGCCAGAAGCGAAGTGAGGGCATATTTTTTTTTCAATCTGAGTTTTCAAGCATGAGAAAGAAGTATTTATAGCCCACTAACAAATGAAATAATACAAATACCTTTTGTTCCTGAAGAACCGAATTCCAGACATTAATATTACATATAAATTTTGCTCTTCTGATCTTCACTATTTCTCATAGCATTACAAAGTTGTCGTTTATCTTTAAGGTCAAAACTGTCACTAAAACGGACAGACAGATTAATTTACCCATTAAATTATATCTACCCTCTTCTTTCTCAATTATAGGGGCAAGTTAATGAATTTTTGTTTTACCAATTTGCTAAAATAAACAAGAAAGGATATTAATTTTATATAATGTTTTGGAAAGCGCTTTTAATGGTTTTCTTGAGTATCTCTCGCAGTTTACTCCTTGGAATTAAAAGCTATAAAGGTTATATTTAAATTTTAATTACGGACCTGTGTACAGGGAACTTCGGGGAACCGTAATGTAATACTTACTATTTCGGTTATTATTAAATTGAATTTTATTAGATGTCGTGTTTCTAATTAGTCTTTTCGTATCATAGTTCTTACAATACAGACAGAATTGACCTGACTATAATATTATGGATACCTATGTTTAAAGGCATCGCTAGTTTAGCAGTGCCTATTTTAAAACTTGACATCTGTTTAGTTTTTTGGAACGTTGTTCAGATTCTGATGGGTATTGTTGACTTTTATTTTTATTGTTAATATTGAGTGTGTTCGACAACACCTCACCTGGTGGACTCTGTCTGGGCAGGACCTTCGTAAACCTTCCAGACTGTAACAGACATGGTTTGAATTTCTTTCTTTACTTTATTATTATTTTAAGGTACTGTACAAAATTAAGAATTATTTCGACGCATATGCATAGTACAGGTCTGTTCATTTACTTTCACACATACAATACTTTCTTTACGCCAATGTTTTTACACAAACTACTTTAATTTACAACAGTTTGTCTCATACAGTATTAATATACATCATTATAACACATGAAAGCAGTTTCTCATGTCGATCATTTCATTTTGTGAGCTCAATCACGCGTGAGAACAAATTTCAGGTTAACTCAACCGTTTTAATTTAATAGGGATCTTGTATTAAACGCATGTACGATTATTTTTCGATGTTTTTCGCTTTTTGGAACGGTTTTCATTTGACCAATAGCGCGCTTTTCTAGTTTTAGACGAGCTTTTTCCGGCAGTCGAAATTAGATTTGAGTTGGATTTTTTGAATTCTTGTTTTTTAGGTGTTTTTGTTTATCCATCAGTAAATACCAAACACATAGCAAAGATGAATTTTATTCATGTTTTGAAGCAGATAAGTGAGTAACGTCACAGATATCACAATATTATAGTCGTTCAGAAAGGCATATTACAGATTGGATTTATAACAAAAGGAAACAGTTACATATAATAGTTGGCATTCATATTTTCAGTCATGTACACACACAAATGTCTCTCAGACATACCATGAATACATACAACAGTATGAACTGTTATGATAATAATTAATACATAACTAACTACTGTAATCAACAAGGGATTATTTCAAGGTTTTTAAAATCACACTAGCGAACTACTGTAAAACCGTACTACACTAGTCCGTAGCTGATACTTTTACAAAACAAAAAACATAAAAACACGACAAAAAGAGCAACAAAGTTACTTCTCTAAGTATTGTAACATAAAGTACAACTCAAGCAGTTTACGACAACGTGTGAACGAAGACATCGCTACTAAAACACGGCTTAAGTTTAGTTGTCGATAGACTGGGGTAGTGATACACTTAGTAAAAAAATTACAATATATTTTACAGGGGCAACAACGCGCGATCTGTGCCCCTGGTGTTACAAGCTGGTTATGGTAACCGCTCACCACCAGGAGGGCCGAAAGCATCTTTGGCACCTTAGAGATATAAAATATCAGTCTTCGTGGAAACAAAATAGTTACGGGTCTTGATTAGACAAAGACACCCATCTTGATATATTTTAATGGAGTTTTTCTGCTACTCACAAAACCAGCTCCAGGTTGTCTACTGCTGAACATACGACTATTCATAGACCGTCACACGCCATACATTCATGAATTATATCAAATAGTGGAATCCTAGGATTTGCCATATACAAATAACTATTTTAAAGTCTGTAAGATTGTAGGTAACATTAGCTACTTTTATTTTCGCACAAGAATGTGTCGTTTCTGTCCATCCCTAAGACTCTTAATCCAAATGAATACGACAGTGACTTTCCTTGAGTAAAATCTTAATCCTAGGCGAGAATTTCTTGTTAAGTACCTACCTAATTCTGTAAGTTATCTTCTGTGTGTAGATACCTGGTTTTCATTCAGAAAGGAATAATTCAATGGGGCCCGCAAATAAACAAATTATCGGGTAGGCTTAGTTCGGCCGCGTTTGCTGTCAAAAAAATTCGGCACTTAACTGATGTGGATACAGCCAGAATAGATTATTTCAGTTATTTTCATAGCGTGATGACTTACGGCATCCTCCTCTGGGGAAACTCTGCAGACATCAATACTATATTCGTCTTGCAGAAAAGGGCTGTCCGAGCTATTTATAATCTTGGGCCAAGGGTGTCGCTGAGACACAGATTTAAGGAAATTAATATTCTAACTGTAGCGTCACAATATATATTTGAAAATTTAATATATGTTTATAAAAATATTTCGAACTTTGTCAAACTGTCTGATACTCATTCTTTGAACACTAGGAATAAACACAACCTTGCTGTACATGCTACGCGCCTCCACAGAATAAGCAACTCGTTCATGGGACAATGTATACGCTTTTACAATAAACTTCCCAATGATATACGTAATTTAACATTAAAGAAGTTCAAAATTGTAATTAAATCTAAACTTTGTAAAAAAGGATACTATAAAATTTCGGACTATTTAGATGACAAAAACGCTTGGGATTGAACCTCTCTTTAGCCTTTCCTTTTTTTTTTATATACAATTTTTGCCATTAATTATTATATTATTTACTTCATTATTTTGATATTGTAATGTCGTTTAAATTGAAATGATTTCTTATATATAACCGCTATACATTGTAAATGTGAGTGAGATCTAGGCTGAGCGCTCTTCATTTCATTAATTCTCACGATAACTGATGCATGCTTGCACTCTGTTGCGACAGGTTAGCTCAAATAGTTATGGCACTTTCTTCAAAAGGCTATTCCACCCTATATTTGTCTCACATAAACCTTTACATAATTACAATCTGTCTGGACTTTAAAATAGACTTTGACCCCTGAGTTTGTTTCGGCGTTTCTTCTCAGGGATAGTCATAGGAAATGCCGACGCCATCTAGTTTAAAAAAGACGTGTAAAAGTGATTGAAAAATCCTAATTGCAAAAATAAATCATTTCATTTCATTTCAATAAAAACATTCTTGAAAAATTACATTAGAAATAATTAAATAAAAGCATAGTTTAATATTACATTGCCTTACCCTCCATGTGTTCCCGGCAGAAACACTCATCCTCAGCGCACGCTCGTTGAAGAACATTTTCATATTTAGCAACACGAACACATAACATGACTATATTGACTCGCTGCAATATACTATGAATATTAAACGCGTTTCTAAGTATTGTGTATTTTATTATTTTATCCGTGTTTGAAGTATACTGTTTTTATGGATAAGCAGGCCGGCTCTGACACTGACGCGCGTTAACGGGTACGCATAAAAAGAATGTACGTACTCACTGATATATTTTTGAGCTCCTGACGGAACGCAGCCCTGCAACGTCCCTGACACGGCATTCATGTAATGATGAGGGCGGATAGACCTATATAAGACGCAGATAAGTATGTAATCCAAAATAAATTGGCGAGCTAGACAGTCGTTTCTTGTAAACTAACTTGGTTGTTTTATTAAGTACCTATATTACGTTTCACTAGAAGCACAACGTAGGTATTCAAAAGGCTTGAAAACAATATAAATTAGAGGATAATCATTAGCATTGTTACTTCTGAGTTAAATGTGCCGTTTTTATATTTATTTGTTTTCTATGAAGGTTTAGGCGGAGGTGTAATACACCCAACCACATTTCACTGATGCTGGTATTAAGTCCTATGTAATAGGGGCGATTGCCGTTTTACGGGCACTATCCAGTCCGGGCTTGCTGCTAAGAATCAGTCAAACGGAAAAAATTATAAACTTTGCCGAACGCGGGAATCCAACCCGGGAATAGACTTCAGGACCTCACGCTAAACAGCGCTAGCGACATACCAAAAAAGAAGTCCAAACTGATCAATCTGAAAATAAAACGTTAGAAGGAAACGCTTTCAAAGGAGAACGCTTTCACAATTTTCAGTGTAAAATTTGTATTTTTCGCCCAAAATCTCTGTTAAAATAGTATACTGGCTCCAGTTATCAAAAGTAAACAACAATATTTACGGCAGCTCAACATTCTGTATCAAAATATCCTCACAATATGTGGTTTGTGTTTAATTTCGACAATTTTGCATAATGGTATAACAAAAGCAAAATCTGTTATCTTGTAGTACGCGCGTCACAACTGATTAGGATCCTTAAATATTTATATATTTAGTCACGACGCAATTTTGCAAGCAGGTAATATCACCTTTTAGTTTAAAACGTAAACCTGAAGGTCACAGGAAATTATAACATTAACCTCTCCCGAAAATTAGCAGGAAGTTTTCACCCAAACTTTGTTTACGTGATTCAAGATTCCCAAATTTCGATATTTCTATACAGCGCTATCTATGAATTCGAATCCAAGTGACATAGGAATAAACTAGCACAACAACTAGCTTATTTCGCTAACATTTCACAGTAAATCCACGCCACCAGGGTTATTCGCTAATAAAACCCTTGCCCAACATAATTACCGCCATTGTTTCAATATTACCCATTTAGCAACCATACAACAGTTACGGACGAACGTAAACAACATTAACATTAAATTAAAAGGCGTTTAATGCAATTATTCGAGGGTAATCAGGGCGAGTGGTCCGAGATGGGGCGAGAAGGTTGAGATAAACCGGATAACCGGGATATTGGGACGAGGGGACGATTCGCGGCGAGTGCGACCCACTGATACCGACGGACGTGTCTCATGAGTTTAACCAAATTACATAGTAAATATTAATTGTGTTATAATTATTTATATAATGTTGTGACCGTAAATATTATGTTAAACTATTTGTTTAGGTACTTCTTTCTTTTTAATCTAATCTCTGAAATGTGGGTGTACGATTTGGTGTGTTGTTCTATTACCATGTGTAAACTCCTCAGGATGAAGCCAAGAATAATAGTCACAGTATACGATTCAGCAGTATTAATGTTTACTTTTATTATCAGATTTTACAATTAATAAAACACGAGACACCGGAATGATCGTCCTCCTTCGACGGTCGGTGTCGGAATATGTCACCGCCGCCGTTATACCCACAAAGAGGCTTTATGCATTTTGTTTATTAATACTTATGTTTTATCAAATAACGTTTTAAATAAGGAAATCAGTACACAAATTAATAGATATAGAAATATTCTTAAAGACTTACTCTTACTAATACTCTTAAAGGCTTTAATGCTAACAGACGGCCATTCTGCTGCGGGGATGTCCCCATCCCCGAATTCAGCTCGGCCATTCGTTAGGTGGGTATGTCCTCAAACCATGTACTGTCCTTATAACTACATCAAGTACCAATAATTAAATTAATGTACAATTGTATCAACTTACTAACTGACAATATAACATTCTAAATTAATTGACTGTAGCTTTGTTTATTATATTATTACATAAAATACTATTCAGTGCCTGGGCAACCAAAGGTATAAGGCGAAGTAGAGATGTCTTATACAAACTATATGATAAAAAGTCTTATACATCGAATAATGATTTTCATGATTATGTTAGGAGATATACTAAAATTATTAAGAAAATTTGTGTTCAGGCTAAAGCCGCTTACATTAGTAATCAGATACAGAAATCGAATAATAAAACCAAAACGACATGGAAAATAATAAATAATGAAACTGGACATCGTAAAGTTTCAGACTTACATAAGTTAGACCCCTTTAAACTACATTGTACTCACATAATTGTTTTTCGAGATCAATGTATAAATAAATATTGTATATACAATTCCGAGTTAATAAAAAGAGTAACCATGGAGTTTCCTGCCCGTTCTTCTCCATTGCAAATCAACACCTTGAAACGTGGCAACCAGAACCCGACCATTCACAAATGCCTGTAAATGGCTTACATGAATTAAAATATATCTGAATTTGAATTTATATACCTTAACTCGCTTCGAGACTGCCGGACTGTCCATGATTCAGCTTTTTTTTGTACAAAATTGTCAATGGTTTGGTCGAATGTGAACAGCTACTTGGACGTATCACGCTGTCGGTTCCATATAAGCTTCCTAGACAGCCAATATCCAGACTTTTTCAGCCACCTACCTGTAGAACTAACGTAAGAAGGCACTCACCAGTTTCTAGGATGTGTATACAGTACAACGAATTTAGCTCTAAATTGCCGGAGCTGGACGTGTCTCCCGGTTCCACTCATAATGTCAGAAAGACATCACGCGACCACCTCGGTGGCCAGTGTCAGACTAAATTTCTATTTTTTTATTTATTATTAATTTTATTTTTGTTTTAGTTTAATTTATATTGTTATAGAATTAAAATTTAACATTTCATATGTTGCTAATAAAATGTCGTGTATACCTGTAATTGGCATACACATCAGCTCCTGTACCTGTAAACTGAATTATGGAATGTATAATGTTTATGCTGTTGGTGTACCTTATATAAATAAATAATATTAATTTTCTTTATTTTTCTTTTCCATAATTATTTAATCATCGATTCATTTCTGCCACGCTAGAGGCCATCACATTACACGTTTTGAATGACCACGCTGGGGGTAAGTACCATACATGCCACACTGCGGGCTACAATTCACAGGTGCACCACACTGGGGGATACATTTTGGCTGAAACATAAAATAATAGTAATTCACACTAGGGAGTTCATACTGCTGTAGATATTCAATTTTCACACTAGGGGCAATCATATTACACGTTTTGAATGACCACACTGGGGGTAAGTACCATACATGCCACACTGGGGGCTACAATTCACAGGTGCACCACACTAGGGGATACATTTTGGTTGAAACACAAAATAACAGTAATTCACACTAGGGAATTTATACTGCTGTAGATATTCAATTTCCACACTAGGGGCAATCACATTACATGTTTTGAATGACCACACTGGGGGTAAGTACCATACATGCCACACTGGGGGCTACAATTCACAGGTGTACCACACTAGGGGATACATTTTGGCTGAAACACAAAATAATAGTAATTCACACTAGGGAATTCATACTACTGTAGATATCTAAAACACAAAATAACAGTAATTCACACTAGGGAATTCATACTGCTGTAGATATCTCAAACACAAAATAATAGTAATTTAGACTAGGGAATTCATACTACTGTAGATATCTGAAACACAAAATAACAGTAATTCACACTAGGGAATTCATACTGCTGTATATATCTCAAACACAAAACAATAGTAATTCACACTAGGAAATTCATACTACTTTAGATATCTGAAACACAAAATAACAGTAATTCACACTAGGGAATTCATACTGCTGTAGATATATCAAACACAAAATAATAGTTATTCACACTAGGGAATTCATACTGCTGTATATACATCAAACACAAAATAACAGTAATTCACACTAGGGAATTCATACTGCTGTAGATATCTGAAACACAAAATAACAGTAATTCACAATAGGGAATTCATACTGCTGTAGAAATATCAAACACAAAATAATAGTTATTCACACTAGGGAATTCATACTACTGTAGATATCTGAAACACAAAATAACAGTAATTCACACTAGGGAATTCATACTGCTGTTGATATCTCAAACACAAAATAATAGTAATTTAGACTAGGGAATTCATACTACTGTAGATATCTGAAACACAAAATAACAGTAATTCACACTAGGGAATTCATACTCCTGTAGATATCTGAAACACAAAATAACAGTTATTCACACTAGGGAATTCATACTGCTGTATATACATCAAACACAAAATAACAGTAATTCACACTAGGGAATTCATACTGCTGTAGATGTATCAAACACAAAATAATAGTTAATCACACTAGGGAATTCATACTGCTGTATATACATCAAACACAAAATAACAGTAATTCACACTAGGGAATTCATACTGCTGTAGATATCTGAAACACAAAATAACAGTTATTCACACTAGGGAATTCATACTGCTGTATATACATCAAACACAAAATAACAGTAATTCACACTAGGGAATTCATACTGCTGTAGATGTATCAAACACAAAATAATAGTTAATCACACCAGGGAATTCATACTGCTGTATATACATCAAACACAAAATAACAGTAATTCACACTAGGGAATTCATACTGCTGTAGATATCTGAAACACAAAATAACAGTAATTCACACTAGGGAATTCATACTGCTGTAGATATATCAAACACAAAATAATAGTTATTCACACTAGGGAATTAATACTACTGTAGATATCTGAAACACAAAATAACAGTAATTCACACTAGGGAATTCATACTGCTGTAGATATCTCAAACACAAAATAATAGTAATTTAGACTAGGGAATTCATACTACTGTAGATATCTGAAACACAAAATAACAGTAATTCACACTAGGGAATTCATACTACTGTAGATATCTGAAACACAAAATAACAGTAATTCACACTAGGGAATTCATACTGCTGTATATATATCAAACACAAAATAATAGTAATTCACACTAGGGAATTCATACTGCTGTAGATATTCAATTTCCACCCTAGGTCATAAATAAGCCAAATCCAATCAGTTGAAGTCGTTCATCATGATAAATTGCAGTGGTACTCTCCACACTAGGAGAAAGCATGGATGGACCGACTGCTCAGTCATCACATTTAAAATAGTCACCTTTGTTCCAACAGGCACCTAGGCTGTATCGTCATCAGTGTCCGAGTTGATGAGTATTCTCAGGAGAAGGTAGATTATTCAGGGCTTGATCTTTCTTAGATTTGGTCTTAACTCACCAGCAGTGATATCATAGCCTAGGAACTCAACACGAGTCGAATCTTTAGTTCACAAGTTTTAAAACGTGTATGAGGGAATCCAACAATAAAAATATGCGATCACTTAAGCAATGATATTAACGATTCTTTGTTCTGAACTTCATTTAAATTATGCATCGATTTAGGTAGGTAACTACAGACGGCAACCGAGTTTTGTTTTGAAAATAAACAAAGATGAACTAGTCGTGTTAATCGTGTAAGCTCGTTTTAAAAAAATTCTGCCAATCGTCACATTGTAAATAATTGTCGGGTAGTACGTGAAATAAAATAGCTAAACTATGACCATCAATGAAAACATCACGAAAAATGTGTTCAGTACAGTCTACGTCTGCACAACCTATATCCTTTATACGAACGTTTGTGTTAAGCACGTTAGCCTATAAAATTACGACTAATACTTTGCTTGACAAGAGAACATTCAGCACCGGAATCAAAACAAACATCATACGACTCACCAGATTGTTGTAACTACCCGGTAACATAAGTTATTGCGCAAGCATCTACGCGTCGCTCGCTCGTCACTTCAGCTACACCAGCGCGACCCGCGCTATTGCTGCAGTCGGCAGAATTCGAGCTGCTCGTGCTGCTGCGACGACAATGCAGTGCTGTGTCCATTCTGGCCACAACGGCAACAAGTCACTTGCTCGGCTCCAGATGACGTAGTCGATGTGGGTTTCATCAAAACCCAAATTTTTCCATTTTCAGCAATACAAATATCAACCGTAGCACACCAAGCACGACGAAAGTGGTGTACAAATGGCCTCGATCAGTTGCAACATGTTCCGCTGTTGTACCTCGTATATACATTGTGCGCCAGTGGGGGGCAGATCCCGATCCCACTTCTGAACTGTTAACTCCTCAGGATGAAGCCAAGAATAATAGTCACAGTATACGATTCAGCAGTATTAATGTTTACTTTTATTATCAGATTTTACAATTAATAAAACACGAGACACCGGAATGATCGTCCTCCTTCGACGGTCGGTGTCGGAATATGTCACCGCCGCCGTTATACCCACAAAGAGGCTTTATGCATTTTGTTTATTAATACTTATGTTTTATCAAATAACGTTTTAAATAAGGAAATCAGTACACAAATTAATAGATATAGAAATATTCTTAAAGACTTACTCTTACTAATACTCTTAAAGGCTTTAATGCTAACACATGTCCATGAGCAATGAAACTGATATGGTGATAGGTGGCTGTTTAGTCATCCTTCGCTACGTTACCAGGTTAAATCGTTGATGAAACATAGATTTATAGGGTGTATCTGCTATGACATTACATTCACATTGCAGCACAATACTTATTTAAGTAAGTCCATTGACAGTAAAAGGTACGATAAGTATTTTCTTCAATCAATTTCGTTTGAAATTCAGTTTGATATGAGACTACGAGTACAAAATGATAAACTAAGATTAAATATAAAAATGCCGATCGTGTGTAATGTTACGCTAATTTGTGATCGCTCTCAGACCCAGAGTATTTGAAGTTCGATCTAATGGAGCGATATATTCAATCGTTTATTTGCTTCAAATGCTGAAATTATTAAGATCACGATTGAGATCCTTTGGATCCGTACTCTTGCATCAAATGACTACAGTATTTAGAAACAAAATATGTGCACTGGTAACGCTGCTGATGGGCTGAAACATGTCGATTTGGAACGTAGAAAGAATTGTTAGAACTTTTACACCTTACAATATCTTCAGTACATATTACACTTTCTTTACTCCTGGCACAACTATAACAATTCTATTGGATTCAAAATATAGTTACAAGTATATTCCCTTATGCGGATGCTCAAACTTGGCTTCCATCGTAATCACGTGGCATCAGTAGTTCTGCGTAGCAAAAAAGCATTAAAATATAAGAGGCGGCATCCGTTCTGTATATTATTTGGTCGCCTGCCAGCAGAATTCATCATGCACTTATCAAATTCTTTTGCACTAAAGTTTAAGTGGAGCTTTGAACTTGGCTGGCTCGTTGCATTTTTCATTTCTTTTGGACAGTATTTCAGTGCAATGTTTATGAAAAGGCGAGGGATAGTGAGCGTGACATCCCCGTAGTCACTACGATTCCAATAGGATTGGGTACTTTTAGTACGTTGATAAAAGTTCACAAAAGCATCATCATAAACGCAGGGCATCTAAATCGAGCCTCGACAACATCAGCTGTTACCAGCCAGCCTGCGAGGACCGTCTCTCCACTTAGCCGGAGGGTGTCCTATTGTCGTAAGTATGCCATAAAAGTATACTTACTCCTTAATGTTTTGTCTATTTTTTTAACTCTGAATTTATAACATTAAAAATTATGTCACCATACTTAAATGGGTATTACCTAAAGTTGTTCGATGTTGTACCTACCTAACAAAAATAAGTATATGAAAACTATCACAATATTCACTGTACAGCCACTCGGTTCACATAGAATATGATCAATCAGCAACTTTTGAATGTCCGATGTCTTTTTGCCTCGTGATTTATTTCAGTTTGCCATCAAGGCCTTACCCCAAACTTGGCTTTCAGGGCGAAAAATTACGGAATTACCTCACAAAGACGAATCCCATCACTTATCTAAGCCACTTCCAAGTCGGCAAACCGAAAGCTCGTTTTGAATTACGATTTATACAACACTTGTTTTTGACCATGGCTCTGTTTGAATAGAAAGTAGTTATATTATCAGTTTAAGACCTAAACATACGGGAAGAAATGTTGCGATAAACCAAAACAGTAAAAAAACAAAGATATAATTACTGAAAAGATCAAAATAATAGCATATCTAATACTTATACTTATATAAAATAATAAATAATAAAAAAATAAAAAATCGCCCAAATATAACCGAAAATCAAACCCACTACAAAATTACACTCATGTGTAAAAACGTTACGAGACTATTTGTGAATTGGTGTAAATGTCAAATAAAATACTATTATTATATTTGTATAATATTTCGATAGGTCATTTTCTTTATCCGTCTGTATTCGAATTATATAGGAATTCCGTTAGTTCGATTCTGAATATTTGTTTCCAAATATCCACATTACCTACAGGTAATTATGTACTAACGTACCCCCTGATCTGTTTAACTGTTTGTACTTACAGATGAATTCTAAACTCCTCAGTTCGCACTGCATTATTAATTTAGATTTTGACATTGATGGCTTCCTGGCTACTAACAATAAATTGAGTTAGCAGGAACTGGGTGGAGGGATGATTTCATGAGATTTTGAAGGAAATTGTTCAGTTAGTTTATTTTACAGTTGGTGTAAATAATGTTCGGATTACTTGATGATCACTGTTTATGTTTAAATAGCCTTTAGGCGTTGGAAACAAGATATTATTCGTAATATGATGTTGGGAACTTGGATTGAGAAGCATTTCAACCGGTTTTATAATAACATGATTTGTTTTGAGTTACCGATCAAGAAAATCACTGTTGAATAATTGAACTAGGTACTTACTTTTCAAGTACAGTCGGAGCAGATCATGGAGGGAAAACTATGGAGAAGACCGACCCAGCAGGAGAACCGAATAGGTTAAACAAGTCTTGAACTAAACTCAACAGTAACTTTTAAATTCATAATTGGATTCCAGTAAGAGAAACATTACAGTACAAGGTAACTCAAAAACATCAGATTAAAACACAACCACAAATTCTTCCGCTTCAAATTCCCAACAAAAACAGCCTGAACGTAACAAACAAACAACAGTCCACAGATAAAACATTAAATCATCACGCTAGGAAATTACCTCTAAACTGGAAATCCTAGTTAAGCTGTGGGTCGTTAGAACGACGTAAATACAACAGTAAATTGTTGCATCGCGTTCAAAATGGACATAATTGCCAGAGGGTGGATATGGAGTTTGTAATTATACTAGACTTGGGCTGGTATTTAACGTCGCTTATAGAATGTCTGGATTTACAGTCTTAATCATGGCACTTGGTAGACCGAATCGACGTTCCTCCACATTTTTGTGGTAATAGACCACAACGACTCCGTTGGTTACCTTGTTTAAAGTCTTCCGGTCGCAAGTGGTTGGCATCTCAGAACCATAGCCAATTTACGTCAGTATTTTGCTCCGTGGCCGACTTGAGAGTTACTACAGATATCTAAATATTATTTACTACAGGGACACGTGTCGCCGGTTGGCAAACGGGTGGTCATACATTCATTTTGCATACACTGTTAATAAATTAAATTCGACGGCACGGTTGGCGCAGTGGTTGAGAGATCGACTGCTGAGCTACGTGTCGCGGGTTCAATTCCCCCACGGAAAAAATATTTGTATGATCTACAGACAGTTGTTTCGGGTCTGGTTCTCTGTGTATCTTGTGTATGTGAATATATGTAGGTGTTTGTAAACCACGTGTGTGTTTGCACCCACGATACAAGAATTACTCTAAGAGAGGGGCAAAGTTAAAAAAAAAAAAAAAACTGCATAGGTACCTATACGTCACATTTTTGCACATTGTTGTTATATTGCGATACATATATTATATTACCTACTCATAATTTGCTCACACGCAGTGACAAGTTCAGGCGCCTTTACGAATCCTCTTCTAGTGTCTTTTTATTTAGATGTCTGATGGTGATACCTATCTCTAGCCGAAGACTACGATCTAATAATAGCAATGGGTAGAATCATCTACCGTAGCCCATAGATCAAAAAAAGCACGATTGGCATAGTGTTTAAACCAGTGTTTTCCAACCTGTGGGTCGCGATCCCCAGGGGGGTCGCCAAATCTTACTCGGGGGGTCGTAGTCGTTAGCCCGGTAAAAATAAAAAGCAAGGGCACTATAGTAAAAATACATTTTCAGTAAGAAGGGCGTGCTTGTTGTTTTTTTCTTTTTTAAACATTATTATATGAATAAACCCTATAATTTTTCTTCTTAGTTTTTATGTTTAACATTTAGGAAAGTTGATCACGGATCTGGAGGGTCCCGATTTCAAGAAAGTTGAAAAACACTGGTTTAAGCAAATAGCTATCTGTTGTACGGGTTGCGGGTTAGAATCACATACAGATAAAATTATTGTAGTGGATATTAATGGACATGCCTAGTTTGTGTTTATGTATATCATGTTGGAGTTAAGTAAACTATACCTACGATACAATACAAATCTTAATGACATTTTTAGCATTATATAGGTATAATATTTTTAATTTCACATTGAACCTGGGGTTAGGGCTTTTTTGTATCATTATGCAGTAACTTCATAGCTAAAAAGACACGTACAAACTTGTTCTTTCAGAGGACTGAATTAGTAAGATGACTTTGTAGCTACTTTCAAATTGGTTAATTAAGGAAGTTACCTAATGAGTTTTTTAATAAAAGTCGGATTTATTTTTACCATGCTGAAAAATTTAAAACACGAAAGAACCTGCTTTACATAATAGTGTAATGGTCGCAAGGGTATTATGCCGAGGTCAGGCAATGCTACTGCAAAATCTATCAGAAAATAATTAGTAGTTATCTAGAATTTTATAAGTTTTTGAAAATTATTTCATCTGTATTCCCCGAAGTTTTAGGCAAAGATGAAGGTAATGTACACTCACAATTTGACAATGTCGATATTGACTACCGGACAATACCAAATTTCCACCTGCAGGAATACCCAGTAACACTTAGCCCGACCCGGGAATCGAAGCGGAACCTCACGCCTAAAAGTTGCGCGAACGACCACTAGTCCAATGAGGTTGTCCTTATTATTTTTAAGATCATAACTTGTAACAGCAAACTAGGAGACCCAAGTTCAGCAGAGGACATAATATAGACACTATAGGTTGATATGATATTGATGGCTTGGCCACAAATAAGGGTAACACTGAACCAAGTAATTTCTTACACATTCTTAATCTTAAAACATCGCACATTTTCTAAGAACAGACTCCCGGGCGTACAATAAGAGGTTTCATGAAAAATGAACTTCAAAATGGCGAGTCACCGTACAGTTATCATTAACGTGAACTACGAGTCATGGTGGAACATAGCTAGATATTAGTTTAGACGCTGGGGTTATACTTCGTTAAATAGGCTAAGTTACTGGTTGGGAGGTCGCCGATCTAGGTACTTTGGTACAGGGAAAATTGACCGCGTAGTGAATGCAAAAAAGGCCTTTCCAGATTTTGTCAAATGTGACAGATATAAAATTCCAACAGATCCCAGAATCCATTAATACTAAATATAACGTCGAAATATTGTCAGTCCATTTGGTTCTCGTTTCAAAAAAATACTTTTAGTTAATGTACACCTCCCAACCTAGTGTGCCTACTAAGTACGTAGGAGTACATACATAAAAATGTACTTACGAACAAAGTTTCATAGCAAAAGAGGTCCCATACAAGTAAAACATCAAAAGAAAAAAACAATATATAAGTCAGTAATAACATTCACGAAAGGATTTTGTTACAAATACGTTTTCGGTTCGTTTGGCCTACTATTTTCGATTTCTACCTTTTGCCCCAAATGGGCCCACGGGGCGAATACGTTACACATCATGTTATTGCCCAGTATTGTGCTAAACCCGACATAATATCCTACAAACATGTTGTGCCCTATGGGAAAACCTCTAGTTTAGTTTCTGATATATAAATAAGTGCAAAGTTAGACTGGCTAATGATGAATTGAGAGTAATAAAATTAAAGTTATGCGAAGTTCATTGGCGATCAATTAAAATCCCATGTCATCATCCGCGTTATTTTTTTTGTCTTATAGTTAGGCAAATATAGAAAACAATGACAGTCATACTGGGTTCCTTCAATTACTGCTGAAGTTTGTAACAATTTCAGTTCACTCCCAAAAAGATAAATGAGCTATAACAAACTTAAATGTATACGTAAGCAAGCAAATAAAGCTAAACCAAACACAAAACTTCTATACAATTTACGAACGATTCGTGGAACCCAAGTAATCAGTCATCCTCACACTAGAGTAACGAGGAAAGTTTTAATTCAATAAACGTGTCCCTGAACGAATGGTCGTGTGTGACAGCCTAACTCTCGGATAATATGAACATAATTGTTGTAAGTATCTATAGATAGACTCATTGGGCAATAATTAGTATTGAAGAATGTAATAATGCCTAAAAAGTAAGTACTTAGGGTGGACATATTTTTATATATTTTATTTAACATACCGCAAAACATTTTTAAGTATCGGATTTTGTTGGCACTTTGGTTGACATAATTTTTAGAGATTATTTATTCTATAAGTATCCTAAATAACTTAATAAGCAGTAGATATTGCAGCACACAGCTCGCAAATTACGGTATTAAGGCGATAACATAACATAGCATCACGCCTGTATTCCCCAAACACTTAGCTCTTTACAGTCTCTTAGCTTAGGTAAGGAGTCCTTACTGGTTCTTAACTAGAGACTATTCGATCCATCAACTTTCAACTGAATACAGCAAAGTTATTCTACTTCTATTTCTGTGGAATATACCTAACAGTAAGTCTTCCCAGACGGGCAACAACCTGAAAATGATTGTTTTTAGGAACTGCAGCAACATTCAGATTCGAGCAATCTTGCAAAAAGTACATTATTACTATTTGAGTCTTTTCGAGCGATCTTTATAAAACAAGCCGAATAAGCTTGCAGCTTATCGTTTTAAATATTATACCAACCAACTTTACAATAAAACAAGATCGTCTGATGCGGTCAGCCTTGATAGGCTAGGTAGGTAAGGTACCACAATTGCTGATTGGCTAATCTTTCCAGTACAGCATGAGTGGTCCCCATGTAATAGCTCGTGCCGACTCGATAGAAGGCTTTAAATTACCCGCGAGGCTATCGAGCGTAAGGTCGAGTTTGACTTTTAGCTAGAAAAAAAATGTTTGGTAGCCACTGAGTTTGTCAGTTTGCTGTCACTAACTTTAGGGCCAAACAAATATTTATTTAAATATTTATTTTACCTACCCAATCTTCACTATGTCCACTGGATTGTAAAAATGTGTAGAAAGGACAGCTATTAAAATACTGAGTTGATCATTCGAGCTGATATGTATACTATTAATTGCATTTCGTGGTGTATGAAGGTATCTTCACATAATTATTTTTTATGAACATCGATCTTTCAACGACCTAACTACGCTCGCTCACTACACCAATGCTGATGTACACAAGCCCGAGGGTTACGTATGTGTGCAATTGCGATTATTGCGAAGAATGCGTGCGCAGATAGCGATAGTAACGGATCCGGGGTTCCCAGGTTATGGGACAGTTTTGCAATATTGAGGAAAATGTATTCATTAGATGTAACTGTGAATATTTATGAAGATTATTTTATCAAGTTATTTACTTTTTCAAAACGGCCATTAAATGTTTGATGGAGCGTGAAAAAAGACTAAAAAGCCTATTTATTATTATTCCCTAAACTAATCGATAAGTAGGTATTAAAATCTTTTATAATAATATTACTATTATAAAATCAATAAACGATAATATAAATATATTTTTGATTGCTTTTTCTTATAAGTAAAATGAATAGATACCTAAGTAATTAATTCATAATTTGACTAGCCTTGTACCAGTTACTTACGCTACGTTATCTGTATGGTGGTCGGCTTCGGCTGAATATCGGTATTTTATATGTAGGTACGGGAGCGAAAGATATCTGACCTTCGTCAACTAATTAACTAGGCACTACTAACTTAGATCTGTTGTCGTTTGTCAGAGAAAGGTAATAATTCATTAATATTTAATATTTTTTCTAGAAGTGTATAACTATGACAGGTATTAAAAATGCATACGGACCAATTTAAAATATTTTTTGATATAGTATAATGTGTAAGTCCATTAATATGGAAGAAAAGATAAATCGATTTTTAAGAAATTAAGTACTTAATTAAAGTTATTTATCATCAAAATCTGGTAGCACTGGACACTCCACCGCTTCAACCGAGCGTCGCGCGCGCTTAGTATTTTAACTAGTTCCGAATACAACCGAAGTGCATCGTACAGAGCCGCCGAACGGCCGAACCACTGGAACAACCACGAGTCCGTGAGCCACGCACACGCAGCGTCCTGTCACACCAGGAGCACACGAACTTTCTTTTGATTTCAATAATACAAATATAGTTACTCACTTTATATACCTTCAATTCGTTCGAAGTATTGGTGTTCCGAGGAGCTGTGTACCTACTTACTGGATTTACTTGCCCGTTCGATTGTAAGTTTTTATTGTTGACATTTTTATAAATTATTAACCTAAGCGCCCCCCATATGACAATGACCCTAAATAAACTTATATTCTGTCTTTAGAAAGACCACCGGCGCCATTAGCTTTTCTGTTGGTTTCTCTAAGATCTATTTTCACTGACGATACCTATAAGACGGTTAAAGCGCAAATCAGCCGTTTGACACGGAATTTTATATGGGTAACTGGCCGTTTTAATTATAAACATCTGTCACAGTTTCGTGTTTGTAATACATACCTAGTTATATTATGTAATCGTTCTGGTTAAACTGCTAGCTTCGGTAACTTAGATACCAACCTGCCATGGTTTATATTGTGAATGATAATGTAATTAGCTAGGTTATATTAATACCTACCTATATTAATCACAACATAAAACATACCTCACAGACTTATAATAATTATAGCTATCATGGCTACCATCAGTTCCGTAGTGCTGTAGTAAACCAGAATTTGGATGGAATTTGGATAACAAGAAATTTTCGTCAGCTCGTTTGCCGCCTGTGCCATAAAAAAAAAGAAAGAAAAAAAGATTTTTGGCGGTTCTGCTATATTTTTATTCTACAAATGACCATACGTGAGATCGTCTGGCGCACCCTGGACAGTCAGCCTCGCTAACACCAATGTAGGTTGATTGACAATTCTTTCTACCTCGGTATGGGCGATTCAAATGTGATAGCTCGTGTCGACACGATAGAAGAGACGAAGATAGTAACGAACCCATAAACATGTTTTGCCGTTCACATATTATGTACTTATTTGTTTCTAACTAAAATTTTGTTTTGACGTATTCGTATCATTACGGCCACGATAACGTACCTATCTAAGCTTAACCAGAATTAAATGCGTTTTTGACTAACCTGAATCTTGTTCCTTCGGTTTAATGCCACCAAAATAGTTTTTACACATTCAGAAACACCGTAGGGTCACATCCACTTTGTAAACACGTTACAACTACACGACACTAGTATAAGCTAAGTTTCGAGAGAACTATGTACGTTTTGCTAGCATACGTAGCCGCTAGATGACACAATCACACTTAATTTGATGTATTTCAAAGTTGATGATCATTCGCGGGAAACAATTATGTTTAACGAAATCCTAGTCTATGGTTTGACTATTGATGGATAACATCGATGTGTGTGTGCCCTCTTTACCCGCTTCAGACTTTTTTTTAAAGTTTTATGATCTTGTAACAAAATTATGCCAAGCAATTTCACTGGAAAATGCGTTCAGATATCCAAATGAAACTAAAGCAATTAATTAAAATATTGATCTGGATAGCCGTATTTTTTCCGAAATTTTAATCTGTTTCATTCCTACCAGGCACATTATCAACAAGTGGTGAAACTGGAACTTGGCCTTAAAAGTTAAATATGTTTGGTAGGTTTTCTATCTATCACCGCATTATAGTAAGTAAATAAATAAATAAATAGTGCAATGGTTGTTGTTTGCACTCATTACATATGGCTCGCCATTCCATTATATTAGCCTATCTTTAAGGGGTATTTCCAATTTATCTGATTATAGGTAGATATTATATTTAGCTACTTATCTTTCTTTTTTCAGATTTGTCACTCTTTCAACCGAGAGCAGACATGGCTGGACAAAAAACCCAACTGGAAAGACTAACGGCGGAAAATGAAGTACTGCATGAACAGATAGAAAAGTTGGAGAAAGAAGTCGCCAAACGAGAATACCATCAAGGACTTAAACAGCGGCCTTTTTGGATTCGTACGCCAAATGTTTGGTTCAGTATTGCTGAATCCGAGTTTAAAGTAGCTGGAGTGGTGGATGATATGACAAAATATAACTATGTTGTTAGTCAGCTAGACAAAGAAATAGTGGAGAAGGTCAAAGACATAACAAGTAAACCTCCAGTAAGAGGAAAGTATCCCAGTTTAAAGCAAGCTTTAATACAACGCCTTGCTGAACCCGAACACGAAAGATTTCGTCAGATGTTTGACGATGAGCTTGAAGACAGAACACCTTCTCAATTCTACCGTCATCTGCAATACCTGGCCGGAGCTAATGTAACTGCTGATAAAATATTACTTCATCTTTGGTTGCGTCGACTGCCGCCACATTGCCAAGAGATACTAGCCAGTCGTCCTGAACAGACTAATTTTAAATTGGCGGAACTTGCAGATAATATCTTGGAAGCAACTAAAGTTTCTCAGGATTTCAAATCGACAAAAAATTCTATGGTGGACAACATACAGCAAAGCGTTGATGAGTTGAGTAAGCAAGTAGTTGCCTTGGGCGTCTCTGTCAAGAGTCAGCAGTCTTGCAGCCAATGTAGTTCTACGAGCGAAACACATTTAGAAAGCGTGATACCAGCGCTGCCAGCCCTTAAATATTGCTGGTATCATACCTCGTGGGGTGCTGAAGCTTATAGATGTATACCACCATGTGACTGGAAGAATCCCGAAAAGAAAGAGGAATAAAATGTTTAAAGAAAAGCGATTGTTCACACGATACAGTGCGCCCAGTATGTCTTACCGATTCAGGGCGGGCGCTGCTTGTACGGTAAAAATTAGCCACTACAGAGTACGTAGCTTTTCTTTAATACAAAGTACCTATTCTGTATTATAGAGGTTAATGATGGCAAAAAATATCTAGGTATGAAGCGTCAAATTAGTTCAAACCCATTCAGTTTTTTATTTTGGCACATGTTAAGACATACTGAGCGCATCGTAGGTATAATCCGTGTACCTTTGGCAATTTCAGTTGGGAAAGTCCATCAAAGCATACTAGCACCGCCAAAAATGTTATTTTTAATTTTTTAATATTATTGATGAACAAACAATTCATGAAATCACTGCTCCGTCAGCTTTTCCTATAAACATTGTTTTATAGTGTTACCAGTAAAACAGGAGATACATAAAATTATATTTTCGTTCGTGTTGTATGTTAATTTTTGTTTTGTTTTCTTTTAATTTATTCGTTTCTATACATTTATTAGCAACCCAGACACTTTCGGTACTTCAAAGCTGTCGTTATTATATAATTCAATATATAGACGTTTAAAATTATATTCGGAAAATAACGTCTTGTATTATGTAAGTCAGAGATCAAAGTAAAATACAGTGTAGTGTGGAGCTATCTTTAAAAAATCTTTATTTTGATAAGTCTTAAGTAGGTATTGCTAGTTATTTTAAGTAATACTTAAGTGATTAGTTCGATCTCAATTTGTTAAATGATATTCAATTCTCTTTTGTGCATTTACTGATTAAATTTAAATAATTAATAAAGTGTTTAAATCTAAAGGGTTTTGATTAATTTATTGACCTTCAGTAGTGAGTTATGAAATCGGTTTTTTAAAAACTTTTATGATAACTTTTTTAATCGGTTTAAAAACAAAAGCTATTAATTTCGACCGTAACAGTTTACATGAGATTTGACGGGTAGGTTTTTGATCAGTATTTGAAAAACATTAATAAGTTTAACTTTTCATTCCGATACATGCTGTACCAAATGTAATAAAACGTCACATTTTCATAAGTACTTAGGTACTTTTTGTGTTCAAATCAAAAGCAATTTCATGTTCCTTATGAACAAAGTACATTCCAATTTGTACATAAAAACAAAGTAAGTTTTAGAAATCACGAATTTCTTTACAGTGAGCTAGTCAAAGAGATTTGTCGATATTAAATTTTTCTCGAGACGTCTTTCGTTTCATAAAATATTGTTCTTACGAGTACCTACATGTTATTCGAATAAGGGTTGTTAATATAATTCTTTATTAGGAATACTTGTCAAGTAAGGTGGGTGATATTATGGTGGGGAGTTTGTTTTTTGATGAGATCAAAATAGTAATATTATAGTAGGCAGCTTGTTATGAAATTGTCTTTAAGCTCTTGTTTAGATGTAGGTTTTTCTTAGAACTAAGGAATTTAAATGTCGTAGGAATTCAGAGAAGTTAGAAAGAGGATAGGTATTAAAATAATTGCAATAATAATTTTGAATAATAATGATTCACGAACTTACAGAAGTAAAGATTGCTTTTGAAGTTTTACTATAGTAAAGTATTTCAAATATAGCTTTTATAATTCTAATATCTTAAAAAATTACAATCGTCATAGTTACCTAAATGTAAACGATGATAAAGGTTGAATAATTAATTGATTTTAATATACAAACTAAACAGTCGTAAACTCAGACCCGAATAATTTATATCCTTTCAATGTACCGTTTAAACTAGCAATTAATTTGAATAAAGGGACAGCCTGCAGACGTTTGATAACGAACTTAGAGACACACGCCAAACCCTTTAAGTTAACGTCAATAAAACAGTATTATTATGTGAGGCTAACCGAAAACGGGATTAGTTTGGTATTCCTGACTCGGCGTTGAACCGTGATGAATTAAATAGTCGATGAGATATTGATTCACAACTTGCTAGCGTAAGATTGTTATGAAGTGTATTCTGATCGTGTTAGTTTTGTGTGTAAAAATGATGTATTGGAGATATTAGTCGCCAATTTCGCTTTAAGCTTCCTTGGATTGTTTTTTGTAATGCTTGCAACATTTTTTTTTTATTCAATTCCGTCGATGAAAATGTGACGAATGTACAAAAAAACGTTTACGATGCTGACTCTATGGATGATGATTATAAATTGCAGCCAGTGTCAAAAGTGTCAATATCAAATTGATAACATACAATTTGTATTTCTCTTTCCCGCGCAAACTTATATTTTTTCAAACCTAAGATATTTTGTAAGTCAGGTAAATCTTCATTATGTACAGATGATGTAATATAAGTTGTTTGTTTAGAATGGAGTAGAATGTTAGTAAGTACCTATATATTAATAAGCATCAGTACCTTACCTACTTAATTATGGATTTTAATTACAATTAATCAAATTCTTTGGTACGTGCATCACTTATTAGTAATTTTTTGTTTGTTTTTTGTTTTCGGTAGCTTTTAAACGTATTACAGAAATTCACCAACTATTATCCAAATAAGCCCGCGTCAATTACCTAGGTTCACAATAACTGGAACAGACTTGGACTTTGCAAAGGGCGATTACCTATAAAAGTTTGATGGGCCATGGAGAGATAAGAAAAATCTCAGCAGTCATTGATTATAACTCGGCAACAATGACAAACTGTAGGTAAGTATAGTCAGACTATGTATAGATAGTGTACATAGGTACCTAAACATTGAAAGATTTTTAGTTTTCATTTTAGGTATGTTATAAGTAATGGATACCTATTTCTACATTTCAGTCATGACATGATGCCAAGTTATACCAACAAGAGAGACAATGTCCCAAATTTATTAAGGGCTTAGAAGCACGATTTATACATATATCTATACAGGCCATGAGTGTGTAATTTGCATTGGTGAAATCTGAGTCTGAAATCAAAAAAGTAAGTGAATAATAAATATTTATGAATACTTATTCTTATAAATTTCAACTCGGCCACCACTTGTCACTTACCCTTAGTTTATGAATTAATTACTTATATAGGGATGAAGCAGTTTTTTGCAAGTTGTGGTATTAATACAATACCATATTATACCTACCTTTATTGATGAATTAATTTTGCAGAAGCTAGTTCAAATAATCTTCCTTTTGATTGTCATAGATATTATAAAATATGTATCTTTTCATAATTATAGAAAATTATCAACAAGAAACTCCATCACTGATTGTTAAGAAGATATATTACTTAAGTTAAAGATTTTAGGGAAATTATAAAATTAAAAGTTAATCTTGGTAAGTAAACTTGTGTTGCTACTGTTGGTAATGCAATTTTCAGCTAATAACATCTGATGATTTAAATTTAAAGCTTTTTTACATATTGGTTGAGTTTGTTATACAATATTACATCCATGGATGGAGAGTATGTGACCTACTCCAGACTAAAGACTGGCGGTTTTGCCAACAAAAAATAGAAAAATGTTCCAAATATGTGATGTAAACTTTTATTTTGAATCACTTATTTGTTCAAATAATATAAATATGTATTATAATTAGGGCATGTATTCCATATGTTTGATTTTGTTTTTTTGTAATATGTGATGGTTGCATCAGAGAAAATGGTAATTTGTTTTAAAAAATTTGCTTGAAGTAAATATAAATATGATATTTTCAAATATTAAGTTACTAATACCTATATGTAGACTTAGATACTGACATACTGAAATTAATTTATTTTAAATTTAATAATTTTGTTGTCATCTCGCACCTTGAAAACAAAAGTGGCGTTATACAAAAATTGACATTTTTCAGTATGACCATTTAACGTTTTTGACGCAGCATTTTGGTCAATATCTTAGCAAATACCTGGAATAAAAGACTGCAATTAATTTCACTTATCAGTTTGACTATCTTATTTTAGTTATGTACTGAAAACATGCCAGTAAATTATGGAGTTATTTAGAAAACATGGTTTTAAAAAAAGTGCCGCATAGTGCCACTTTTATTTTACGTAAACCTACCCGTTTTAGAATAATTACCCAAAGATTAATAATGGGAGTAAGAAAAAAAATCAGAAATAAAACGAAATTATGTCATAAAAAGAGGAAACATTATTTATTTGGCAAAAACAATTAAGTTATAATCAGCACAATCAAGATACACTATAATTATGTAACGTTTTTCATTCAAATGCATGTTTTAGGTATAAATCTCAATGTTTGGGGTTACCATTTAAACCTTACAACTAATAACAATGAAACAAACATTTAACTTAAACATAAAATTACCTTAAAAAAATAAAGTATTTTTCTTAAAATAAAAAATAAACTCTTCTAGAAAATAAACTCATCTAGGTACCTATACTTATACCAATTATTTTAATGAGATCTTCAAAAATACGTAGTTTGTATCAAAATTATCGTTTGGTATCTTAATACTTACTACTGAAATATATTTTCATAGTAGGAGGTATAATAACTGGGAATCAAACCAGCATTAATGAGGCTCCTTACGTCAGTTTTCTTTCTTTCGGATATTTCCAATTTATGGTGATAAAGCGGTTTGAGTTCTGTAGGACGATTATTTCTATTTGTTCTTTTACTCAAATCAAGCTCTTTGAAATCATCGAAATACGATGTTTTATACTGTATTTTAATCTCACTATGTTCATTTTTCTCAATTTTGATAACTTTTATGTCCGACAACTTCACAACTCGGCCATCTACATCTTTATTTAGTCTAGAACCGGTAGTTGCTTTATATCTATGAAATCGCCGTAACCCATTTCATTTACAGTGAAAGGTGTTCCACGTTTTTTAGCACTTCGAATAGCAGAAATATATTGTGAAGGTACGTATATGGGTCCAGATCTAAGACATCGTTTAATTTGTTTCTCAATTACAGAATGTACAGCGTCTCCCTCATTCTGTGTATGGCCACGTATAAGGAACTTATGTGTTATGGACTTAATTTTTAAGTATTGTACTGCGTAAATATACACTCCGATAATAAACTGGTTCTTCTGCTGACCGCAGCAATTATCAGAGTAAAAAACTATGTCGAGATATTCGTCGGCAGAAGACTTTTTTTGCAAATATTTTAATACACAAGTACCTATTTCATTTGCTCCTCGGTGTCCTTGAGATTCATCCCAAAAGAAGCATTCAGTTTTATCAAGTTTAAGTTCAGAGATGGTAAAGTTCAAGCAATTTATTTTAGACTTATAATAAAACGTAGAAATGTCACCATTTGGTACTGACATCACGGCTTGCAAATCATAACATGCGACAATAAAACTAGGCGACACCATTTCTTTATCATTAGCCTTTTCCTCACGACTCTTTTCTTTCTCTGCTAAGTGTTGATCGTGCTTTTCTTTAAGAGCAGCTTTTTCAATACTTTCTGCAAACTTGTATGTAGAGCATTGCTCACATTGGTCCTTTTTTGGAATGAAGAAACCAATGTTAAATTTTTCATTGAAAATTTTTCGGTAGATATGTATCATTACGTAGGATAATCCTTGTTTTATACAGTCTTCTTTATAATCAGAATAAATATCCGTTAAGGTTTTTCCACCGTCTATGTATTCTCTTGTCGTTTGTTGCCGTAAATAATGGCTTTCAATTCTAGGGATACTATTAATATGACATTTAACTCCTTCAATCAAATCTTCAGGTACTTTTTTATGGTGTCCATGCTTACCTCTTTGTTCTCCTTTTAATATACCTGTTATACTATTCTTCTTCTCTATTACAGTTCTAATACATCTGTCTGTTATGTCTAATGTATTCTTAAAAAATGTTTTACATACTTTAGTTCTAGTACCGTTTAAATTAAAATAAAAAGCATTCTTCAACTTTCTATTGGAATCAACTCTCTTGTATTGATACTTAGGTATAATCTCTTCCATATTGCGAGCTATGTATTCTCTTTGCCTTACCAGTGAAGCCATGCCCCAATAATCTTCAAATACTTGTTTCCTCAATTCTTCAGTAATTCTCTCTGAGCATTTTAAACGGCAGGTCGACTCACATGTTTGTTTTAGAAACTTAGCTGGGAAAACCTTTTTTGTTTTGGAGCTTGAAACGTATTCTTTCCGCAATCTTTCAATGTCTTAGAAATATAGGCAACCCTTTGATTCTTTTTCTTCTTCTTTGGTTTTTCGATATTATCTACAGCTGGTGGTATATCCACTGCAATATCGTTATCTTCGTTCCCAGCACTTTGGTTATTAGAATCAACAGTTGGTGTAATATTTACTGCAATATTATTATCTACATCCCCATAACTTTGGTTATTCGAAATCGTTTCCGTACAGTCATTAACAAATTTTAAATTATTGTCACTTATATTGGTACTTTGAGTGGTGGCTTGACAAATATTTGGTGGATCGGGTACAATAGAAGTTGAAGATGAAATAGATGATTTGCTGGAAGATGAAGATGATGATGAAGAGCTCTAAGACGACGATGAACTTGAGCTTGATCTACGGCATGTTTTCTTTGAAGGTGCGTATGTTGTATCATCGTCAGAAGCGGGTGAAAAGTCACCATCATCATCGTCGCAGAGGTTTTCTTTGTCAGCTGGATAGTTATGGTTGCTAGTTGTTGGCAAATTGTTTAAATTGGATGTTGAGGCTTCAGGTTCTGAACAGTTTTCTTGGTTTTGAATTGCTAGTAGTAATATTTTTCTACCCCTATTTCTTGACGGATTCATGTTGATAACCTTAAATAAGGAATGAAAAAACGTTTCACAAATGCAAGAATGACATCCAAATATAGAAAAAAGAATTTTGAAAAACTCTATAAGTATTAAAAAAATATAATTTAGGTTATAATTCGCTATAGTAAAGTCATTACACAAAATTGTAGTACCTATGTTATAATTTTCAAAACAGTGGCAGTATACTCAATATGACGCTTATTTAACAAAATGAAACATCATCATCCTCTTAACTTTATAGTATAACTGGCATTAAGAACAATATGACACTTAAACAATAACTTAAAACATCAACATTTTAATATTTCTTTTTTTTACAACAGACACTAAAAAGAAAATACCATTTTTTATTCACAAAAAAATTGCGATTTGTAATAAATTTAACCAAAAAAATGGCACCATGGTTATAATGCCATTCATGTTTTTATTAGTTCAGAAAATTATTATAGACAATAACGGTAAAAAGGCACTAAACAAAAAAAATGGAATTTTTAAGTTCATCAAATGTAATATTTGAGAGTAACATTAACTACATAAGCGACACTATACATAAAATGTCATTTTTTTATTCATTAGAAAATTTGTTATAGTATTACTTTTACTAAATAAGCGACACTATACTTAAAATGCCATTTTTGTAGTTATTACTTCAGTAGAATATTACCTTGAATTATGTTTAAAACGACACTAAACATAAAATGCCACTTTTTTACTCACCGCAGCGTGTGTCCACTCCGAACGCTTGTCTTCAACTGATATAGTGTCACTTTATGAATGACTACTTCGTCATTTTACCCAGAAGTATAAACTGACACTAGCGGCCTCTAGGGAAAAGTATTGAATCTATGATAATGTCAGTTTTTGCAATAATAGCGCTTTCTTTCAAGGAATCTAGATGTCGTTGTAACTCAATATTGCCATCTTCGGTATAATGCCACTTTTGTTATCAAGGTGCGATCTGTTACATGCCAAATTCATTGTACAATGGGCGACATTGCCGGTGAACCACCTATAAGACTAAAATCGCTTGCACCCAACTTGTGACCACGCCCTCTTAAAACCAGTTTTGTGCAACATACTTCCCGCCAATCTTTTGTTAGAAAATAATTTGTACTTCTTTAGTTGCTATGAATGAAACAGAAAGTTGGTGTGCGAGCGAGAAAGTATTATCCATACGTATTAAATCCACTTCGCCTATTTATACGTAATAAATTGGGAGAAGACAGAGTGATCGGAGTGATTAACTTTGCTAGTTTTATTTATATTAATAGCTAATCGCTGTACCTATAGAATAATAAATTACACTTTATGAAAGAACACTTTATGGAAAAACATAACATAACATAGAAAGCATCACGCCTGGAAAGGCGTATCTACTATTGTGCACCCACATTTCGCCGATGCTGTTATTAAGTCACGTAAGCCATGTAACAGGGGGCGAGCCTGTTGCCATCAACCGGGCTTAACCCCAAACTCGGTGCTGCTACTGAGGATTTCTATACAGAAAAACCCAATAACAATTTCCCCGACCCGGGAACCGAATCCAGAACCTCACGCTCAGCAGTCGCGCTTGCGACCACTACACTATTGAGTCAGTTGTAAAAAATAAAATTTCAGATTTGTGAATTTGAGATTTGGGAATTTGGGAGGTTGATATTTGAGAGTGTGAGAAATTGTGATTTGAGGTTTGAGAATTTGAGAAATGGAAAATTTGAGATTTGAGAATTCGAGATTTGAGTATTCGAGAATTGAGAATTTGAGGTTGATATTTGTGTTTGAGAATTTGAGATTTGAGAATATGTGATTTGAGAAATTGATATTTGAGAATATGAGAGTGAGAATTTGAAATTTAAGAATTTGAGGTTGATATTTGAGTTTGAGAATTTGAGATTTGAGAAATTGTGATTTTGAGAAATTTGAGAAGTTGAGATTTGAGAGGTTGATATTTGAGAGTTTGAGAATTTGAGATCTGAGAATTTGTGAGATTGAAAATTTGTTATTTGATTTGAGAATTTGAGTTTTGAGAAGTTGAGATTTGAGAATTCGAGACATGAGAATTTGAGAACTTTTGATTTGATAATTGAGAAGGTTAGATTTGAGAGGTTGATATTTGAGTTTCAGAAATAGATAATTTTTCATTTGAGACTTGAGAATTTGAGATTTTAGAGGTTGATAATTTGAGATTCGAGATTCCTGAATTTGTGATTTGAGAAGTTGAAATTTGAGATATTTGAGTTTGAGAATTAGAGAATTGAGAATTTGTGATTTGAGATTTGTGACTTAAGCTTTTCATACGTAACATCAGACTGCTCTGACACCCCCCACCACAGCCACCAGATTGACCCTGACACCCCCACCACAAACATTAACTGCTCTGACACCCCTAACACAATCATCAGACTGCTCTGACACCCCCACCACAACCACCCGACTGCTCTGACACCCACACCACAAACATTAGACTGCTCTGACACCACCACCAGAACCCACAGATTGACCATGGCACCACTACGCGCCACAACCACCCGACTGCACTGACACCCCCCGCCACAACCACCCGACTGCGCTGACGCCCCCACCACAAACATCTGACTACTCTGACACCACCCACCACAAACACCTGACTGCTCTGACACTATCCACCACAAACATCTGACTGCTCTGACACCCACACCACAAACATTAGACTGCTCTGACACTCCAAACACTACCACCCGACTGCTCTGACACCCATCCACCACAGCCATCAGACTGCTCTGACACCCCCACCACAACCACCCGACTGCTCTGACACCCCCACCACAACCACCCGACTGCTCTGACACCACCACCACAAACATCTGACTGCTCTGACACCATCCAACACAAACATCTGACTGCTCTGACACCCACATCACAAACATTAGACTGCTCTGACACCCCCAACACTACCACCCGACTGCTCTGACACCACCACCACAACCACCCGACTGCTCTGACATCACCACTACAAACCCCAGATTGAACCTGACACTCCCACCACAACCACAAGTCTGCTCTGACACCCCCACCACAAACATCAGTCTGCTCTGACAACCACACCACAAACATCTGACAGCTCTGACACCACCCACCACAAACATCTGACACCTCTGACACCATACACCACAAACATCTGACACCTCTGACACCGACACCTCAAACGTTAGACTGCTCTGACAGCCCCAACACTACCACCCGACCGCGCTAACACCCCCACCACAAACATCTGACACCTCTGACACCATCCACCACAAACATCTGACACCTCTGAGACCATCCACCACAAACATCTGACTGCTCTGACACCGACACCTCAAACGTTAGACTGCTCTGACAGCCCCAACACTACCACCCGACTGCTCTGTCACCACCCACCACAAACATCTGACACCTCTGACACCATTCACCACAAAAATCTGACACCTCTGACACCGACACCTCAAACATTAGACTGCTCTGACAGCCCCAACACTACCACCCGACTGCTCTGACACCACCACCACAACCACCCGACTGCTCTGACACCACCCAACACAAACATCTGACACCTCTGACACCATCCACCACAAACATCTGACACCTCTGACACCACCCACCACAAACATCTGACACATCTGACACCTCTGACACCATCCACCACAAACATCTGACACCTCTGACACCGACACCTCAAACGTTAGACTGCTCTGACAGCCCCAACACTACAACCCGACTGCGCTGACACCACCACCACAACCACCCGACTGCTCTGACACCACCACCACAAACATTAGACTGCTCTGACAGCCCCAACACTACCACCCGACTGCTCTGACACCACCACCACAAACATCTGACTGCTCTGTCACCACCCACCACAAACATCTGACACCTCTGACACCATCCACCACAAACATCTGACTGCTCTGACACCGACACCTCAAACGTTAGACTGCTCTGACAGCCCCAACACTACCACCCGACTGCTCTGACACCACCACCACAACCACCCAACTGCTCTGACACCACCCACCACAAACATCTGACACCTCTGTCACCACCCACCACAAACATCTGACACCTCTGACACCATCCACCACAAACATCTGACTGCTCTGACACCACCCACCACAAACATCTGACACCTCTGACACCACCCACCACAAACATCTGACACATCTGACACCTCTGACACCATCCACCACAAACATCTGACACCTCTGACACCAACACCTCAAACATTAGACTGCTCTGACACCACCGCCACAAACAACTGACTGCTCGGACACCATCTGCACATCCACCAGATTGACCCCGAGACCACCACTACAAACCCCAGATTGAACCTGACACTCCCACCACTACCACCCGACTGCTCTGACACCACCACCACAAACATCTGACACTCTGACACCTCTGTCATCACCCACCACAAACATCTGACACCTCTGACACCATCCACCACAAACATCTGACACCTCTGACACCGACACCTCAAACATTAGACTCCTCTGACAGCCCCAACACTACCACCCGACTGCTCTGTCACAGTCCAAAGTCAAGTCGAAAGTCGACTGTCGAATGTCAAATCGAATGTCAAGTCGAAAGTCAAGTCGAAAGTTAAGTCGAGTCGCAAGTCAAGTCACGTCGAGTCGAATGTCAAGTCGAGTCGAATGTCAAGTCGAGTCAAATGTCAAGTCGAGTCGAATGTCAAGTCGAGTCGAATGTCAAGTCAAATGTCAAGTCGAATGTCAAGTCAAATGTCAAGTCGAGTCGAAACTCAAGTCGAAAGTCAAGTCAAGTCGAATGTCAAGTCGAATGTCAAGTCAAGTCGAGTCGAATGTCAAGTCAAATGTCAAGTCGAATGTCAAGTCAAATGTCAAGTCAAGTCGAGTCAAAACTCAAGTCGAAAGTCAAGTCGAAAGTCAAGTCAAGTTGAATGTCAAGTCGAATATCAAGTCGAAAGTCAAGTCAAGTCGAATGTCAAGTCGAATATCAAGTCGAAAGTCAAGTCGAGTCGAATGTCAAGTCGAGTCGAAAGTCAAGTCGAGTCAAATGTCGAGTCGAATGTCAAGTCAAATGTCAAGTCGAATGTCAAGTCAAATGTCAAGTCGAGTCGAAACTCAAGTCGAAAGTCAAGTCAAGTCGAATGTCAAGTCAAGTCGAGTCGAATGTCAAATCGAATGTCAAGTCGAATATCAAGTCGAAAGTCAAGTCGAAAGTCAAGTCGAGTCGAAAGTCAAGTCGAGTCGAATGTCAAGTCAAATGTCAAGTCGAATGTCAAGTCGAATGTCAAGTCAAATGTCAAGTCGAGTCGAAAGTCAAGTCGAAAGTGAAGTTGAAAGTCAAGTCGAATGTCAATTCGAATGTCAAGTCGAATGTCAAGTCGAAAGTCAAGTCGAAAGTTAAGTCGGGTCGCAAGTCAAGTCACGTCGAGTCGAAAGTCAAGTCGAGTCGAATGTCAAGTCGAATGTCAAGTCAAGTCGAGACGAAAGTCAAGTCGAATGTCAAGTCGAAAGTCAATCGATTGTCAAGTCGAGTCGAAAGTCAAGTCGAGTCAAATGTCAAGTCGAATGTCAAGTCGAATGTCAAGTCGAATGTCAAGTCAAGTCGAGTCGAAAGTCAAGTCGAGTCAAATGTCAAGTCGAATGTCAAGTCGAATGTCAAGTCAAATGTCAAGTCGAGTCGAAAGTCAAGTCGAGTCGAAAGTCAAGTCGAGTCGAAAGTCAAGTCAAGTCGAAAGTCAAGTCAAGTCGAATGTCAAGTCAAGTCGAGTCGAATGTCAAATCGAATGTCAAGTCGAATATCAAGTCGAAAGTCAAGTCGAGTCGAATGTCAAGTCAAATGTCAAGTCGAATGTCAAGTCAAATGTCAAGTCGAATGTCAAGTCAAGTCGAGACGAAAGTCAAGTCGAATGTCAAGTCGAAAGTCAATCGAATGTCAAGTCGAGTCGAAAGTCAAGTCGAAAGTCAAGTCGAGTCGAAAGTCAAGTCAAGTCAAATGTCAAGTCGAATGTCAAGTCGAATGTCAAGTCGAAAGTCAAATCGAAAGTCAAGTCGAAAGTCAAGTCGAAAGTCAAGTCGAAAGTTAAGTCGAGTCGCAAGTCATGTCACGTCGAGTCGAATGTCAAGTCGAGTCGAATGTCAAGTCGAGTCGAATGTCAAGTCAAATGTCAAGTCAAGTCGAGTCGAAAGTCAAGTCTAAAGTCAAGTCGAAAGTCAAGTCGAAAGTCAAGTCGAAAGTCAAGTCGAAAGTCAAGTCGAAAGTCAAGTCAAGTCGAATGTCAAGTCGAATGTCTAATCAAGTCGAATGTCAAGTCAAGTCGAGTCGAATGTCAAATCGAATGTCAAGTCGAATATCAAGTCGAAAGTCAAGTCGAAAGTCAAGTCGAGTCGAAAGTCAAGTCAAATGTCAAGTCGAATGTCAAGTCAAATGTCAAGTCGAGTCGAAAGTCAAGTTGAAAGTCAAGTCGAATGTCAATTCGAATGTCAAGTCGAATGTCAAGTCGAATGTCAAGTCGAAAGTTAAGTCGAGTCGCAAGTCAAGTCACGTCGAGTCGAAAGTCAAGTCGAGTCGAATGTCAAGTCAATTCGAGACGAAAGTCAAGTCGACTGTCAAGTCGAAAGTCAATCGAATGTCAAGTCGAGTCGAAAGTTAAGTCGAGTCGCAAGTCAAGTCACGTCGAGTCGAATGTCAAGTCGAGTCAAATGTCAAGTCGAGTCGAATGTCAAGTCGAGTCGAAAGTCAAGTCGAAAGTCAAGTCGAATGTCAAGTCAAGTCGAGACGAAAGTCAAGTCGAAAGTCAATCGAATGTCAAGTTGAGTCGAAAGTCAAGTCAAGTCGAAAGTCAAGTCAAGTCGAAAGTCAAGTCGAGTCGAAAGTCAAGTCGAGTCAAATGTCAAGTCGAATGTCAAGTCGAAAGTCAAGTCGAGTCGAAAGTCAAGTCGAGTCAAATGTCAAGTCGAATGTCAAGTCGAAAGTCAAGTCGAAAGTCAAGTCGAAAGTCAAGTCGAGTCCAAAGTCAAGTCGAGTCGAAAATCAAGTCGAAAGTCAAGTCCAAAGTCAAGTCAAGTCGAAAGTCAAGTCGAAAGTCGACTGTTTCAAGTCGAATGTCAAATCGAATGTCAAGTCGAAAGTCAAGTCGCAAGTCGAGTCGAAAGTCAAGTCAAGTCGAGTCGAATGTCAAGTCAAGTCGAAAGTCAAGTCGAATGTCAAGTCAAGTCGAGACGAAAGTCAAGTCGAATGTCAAGTCGAAAGTCAATCGATTGTCAAGTCGAGTCGAAAGTCAAGTCGAGTCAAATGTCAAGTCGAATGTCAAGTCGAATGTCAAGTCGAATGTCAAGTCAAGTCGAGTCGAAAGTCAAGTCGAGTCAAATGTCAAGTCGAATGTCAAGTCGAATGTCAAGTCAAATGTCAAGTCGAGTCGAAAGTCAAGTCGAGTCGAAAGTCAAGTCGAGTCGAAAGTCAAGTCAAGTCGAAAGTCAAGTCAAGTCGAATGTCAAGTCAAGTCGAGTCGAATGTCAAATCGAATGTCAAGTCGAATATCAAGTCGAAAGTCAAGTCGAGTCGAATGTCAAGTCAAATGTCAAGTCGAATGTCAAGTCAAATGTCAAGTCGAATGTCAAGTCAAGTCGAGACGAAAGTCAAGTCGAATGTCAAGTCGAAAGTCAATCGAATGTCAAGTCGAGTCGAAAGTCAAGTCGAAAGTCAAGTCGAGTCGAAAGTCAAGTCAAGTCAAATGTCAAGTCGAATGTCAAGTCGAATGTCAAGTCGAAAGTCAAATCGAAAGTCAAGTCGAAAGTCAAGTCGAAAGTCAAGTCGAAAGTTAAGTCGAGTCGCAAGTCATGTCACGTCGAGTCGAATGTCAAGTCGAGTCGAATGTCAAGTCGAGTCGAATGTCAAGTCAAATGTCAAGTCAAGTCGAGTCGAAAGTCAAGTCTAAAGTCAAGTCGAAAGTCAAGTCGAAAGTCAAGTCGAAAGTCAAGTCGAAAGTCAAGTCGAAAGTCAAGTCAAGTCGAATGTCAAGTCGAATGTCTAATCAAGTCGAATGTCAAGTCAAGTCGAGTCGAATGTCAAATCGAATGTCAAGTCGAATATCAAGTCGAAAGTCAAGTCGAAAGTCAAGTCGAGTCGAAAGTCAAGTCAAATGTCAAGTCGAATGTCAAGTCAAATGTCAAGTCGAGTCGAAAGTCAAGTTGAAAGTCAAGTCGAATGTCAATTCGAATGTCAAGTCGAATGTCAAGTCGAATGTCAAGTCGAAAGTTAAGTCGAGTCGCAAGTCAAGTCACGTCGAGTCGAAAGTCAAGTCGAGTCGAATGTCAAGTCAATTCGAGACGAAAGTCAAGTCGACTGTCAAGTCGAAAGTCAATCGAATGTCAAGTCGAGTCGAAAGTTAAGTCGAGTCGCAAGTCAAGTCACGTCGAGTCGAATGTCAAGTCGAGTCAAATGTCAAGTCGAGTCGAATGTCAAGTCGAGTCGAAAGTCAAGTCGAAAGTCAAGTCGAATGTCAAGTCAAGTCGAGACGAAAGTCAAGTCGAAAGTCAATCGAATGTCAAGTTGAGTCGAAAGTCAAGTCAAGTCGAAAGTCAAGTCAAGTCGAAAGTCAAGTCGAGTCGAAAGTCAAGTCGAGTCAAATGTCAAGTCGAATGTCAAGTCGAAAGTCAAGTCGAGTCGAAAGTCAAGTCGAGTCAAATGTCAAGTCGAATGTCAAGTCGAAAGTCAAGTCGAAAGTCAAGTCGAAAGTCAAGTCGAGTCCAAAGTCAAGTCGAGTCGAAAATCAAGTCGAAAGTCAAGTCCAAAGTCAAGTCAAGTCGAAAGTCAAGTCGAAAGTCGACTGTTTCAAGTCGAATGTCAAATCGAATGTCAAGTCGAAAGTCAAGTCGCAAGTCGAGTCGAAAGTCAAGTCAAGTCGAGTCGAATGTCAAGTCAAGTCGAAAGTCAAGTCAAGTCGAATGTCAAGTCGAATGTCAAGTCGAATGTCAAATCGAATGTCAAGTCGAAAGTCAATCGAATGTCAAGTCGAGTCGAATGTCAAGTCGAAAGTCAAGTCAAGTCGAGTCGAAAGTCAAGTCCAAAGTCAAGTCGAAAGTCGACTGTCGAATGTCAAATCGAATGTCAAGTCGAAAGTCAAGTCGAAAGTTAAGTCGAGTCGCAAGTCAAGTCACGTCGAGTCGAATGTCAAGTCGAGTCGAATGTCAAGTCGAGTCAAATGTCAAGTCGAGTCGAATGTCAAGTCGAGTCGAATGTCAAGTCAAATGTCAAGTCGAATGTCAAGTCAAATGTCAAGTCGAGTCGAAACTCAAGTCGAAAGTCAAGTCGAAAGTCAAGTCGAATGTCAAGTCAAGTCGAGTCGAATGTCAAATCGAATGTCAAGTCGAATATCAAGTCGAAAGTCAAGTCGAAAGTCAAGTCGAGTCGACAGTCAAGTCGAGTCGAATGTCAAGTCAAATGTCAAGTCGAATGTCAAGTCAAATGTCAAGTTGAGTCGAGTCGAAAGTCAAGTCGAAAGTCAAGTTGAAAGTCAAGTCGAATGTCAATTCGAATGTCAAGTCGAATGTCAAGTCGAATGTCAAGTCGAAAGTCAAGTCGAAAGTTATGTCGGGTCGCAAGTCACGTCGAGTTGAAAGTCAAGTCGAGTCGAATGTCAAGTCGAATGTCAAGTCAAGTCGAGACGAAAGTCAAGTCGAATGTCAAGTCGAAAGTCAATCGATTGTCAAGTCGAGTCGAAAGTAAAGTCGAGTCAAATGTCAAGTCGAATGTCAAGTCAAGTCGAGTCGAAAGTCAAGTCGAGTCAAATGTCAAGTCACAAACAACTGACTGCTCGGACACCATCTGCACATCCACCAGATTGACCCCGAGACCACCACTACAAACCCCAGATTGAACCTGACACTCCCACCACTACCACCCGACTGCTCTGACACCATCCACCACAAACATCTGACACCTCTGACACCGACACCTCAAACGTTAGACTGCTCTGACAGCCCCAACACTACCACTCGACTGCGCTGACACCACCACCACAACCACCCGACTGCTCTGACACCACCACCACAAACATTAGACTGCTCTGACAGCCCCAACACTACCACCCGACTGCTCTGACACCACCACCACAACCACCCGACTGCTCTGACACCCACATCACAAACATTAGACTGCTCTGACACCCCCAACACTACCACCCGACTGCTCTGACACCACCACCACAACCACCCGACTGCTCTGACATCACCACTACAAACCCCAGATTGAACCTGACACTCCCACCACAACCACAAGTCTGCTCTGACACCCCCACCACAAACATCAGTCTGCTCTGACAACCACACCACAAACATCTGACAGCTCTGACACCACCCACCACAAACATCTGACACCTCTGACACCATACACCACAAACATCTGACACCTCTGACACCGACACCTCAAACGTTAGACTGCTCTGACAGCCCCAACACTACCACCCGACCGCGCTAACACCCCCACCACAAACATCTGACACCTCTGACACCATCCACCACAAACATCTGACACCTCTGAGACCATCCACCACAAACATCTGACTGCTCTGACACCGACACCTCAAACGTTAGACTGCTCTGACAGCCCCAACACTACCACCCGACTGCTCTGTCACCACCCACCACAAACATCTGACACCTCTGACACCATTCACCACAAAAATCTGACACCTCTGACACCGACACCTCAAACATTAGACTGCTCTGACAGCCCCAACACTACCACCCGACTGCTCTGACACCACCACCACAACCACCCGACTGCTCTGACACCACCCAACACAAACATCTGACACCTCTGACACCATCCACCACAAACATCTGACACCTCTGACACCACCCACCACAAACATCTGACACATCTGACACCTCTGACACCATCCACCACAAACATCTGACACCTCTGACACCGACACCTCAAACGTTAGACTGCTCTGACAGCCCCAACACTACAACCCGACTGCGCTGACACCACCACCACAACCACCCGACTGCTCTGACACCACCACCACAAACATTAGACTGCTCTGACAGCCCCAACACTACCACCCGACTGCTCTGACACCACCACCACAAACATCTGACTGCTCTGTCACCACCCACCACAAACATCTGACACCTCTGACACCATCCACCACAAACATCTGACTGCTCTGACACCGACACCTCAAACGTTAGACTGCTCTGACAGCCCCAACACTACCACCCGACTGCTCTGACACCACCACCACAACCACCCAACTGCTCTGACACCACCCACCACAAACATCTGACACCTCTGTCACCACCCACCACAAACATCTGACACCTCTGACACCATCCACCACAAACATCTGACTGCTCTGACACCATCCACCACAAACATCTGACACCTCTGACACCAACACCTCAAACATTAGACTGCTCTGACACCACCGCCACAAACAACTGACTGCTCGGACACCATCTGCACATCCACCAGATTGACCCCGAGACCACCACTACAAACCCCAGATTGAACCTGACACTCCCACCACTACCACCCGACTGCTCTGACACCACCACCACAAACATCTGACACTCTGACACCTCTGTCATCACCCACCACAAACATCTGACACCTCTGACACCATCCACCACAAACATCTGACACCTCTGACACCGACACCTCAAACATTAGACTCCTCTGACAGCCCCAACACTACCACCCGACTGCTCTGTCACAGTCCAAAGTCAAGTCGAAAGTCGACTGTCGAATGTCAAATCGAATGTCAAGTCGAAAGTCAAGTCGAAAGTTAAGTCGAGTCGCAAGTCAAGTCACGTCGAGTCGAATGTCAAGTCGAGTCGAATGTCAAGTCGAGTCAAATGTCAAGTCGAGTCGAATGTCAAGTCGAGTCGAATGTCAAGTCAAATGTCAAGTCGAATGTCAAGTCAAATGTCAAGTCGAGTCGAAACTCAAGTCGAAAGTCAAGTCAAGTCGAATGTCAAGTCGAATGTCAAGTCAAGTCGAGTCGAATGTCAAGTCAAATGTCAAGTCGAATGTCAAGTCAAATGTCAAGTCAAGTCGAGTCAAAACTCAAGTCGAAAGTCAAGTCGAAAGTCAAGTCAAGTTGAATGTCAAGTCGAATATCAAGTCGAAAGTCAAGTCAAGTCGAATATCAAGTCGAAAGTCAAGTCGAGTCGAATGTCAAGTCGAGTCGAAAGTCAAGTCGAGTCAAATGTCGAGTCGAATGTCAAGTCAAATGTCAAGTCGAATGTCAAGTCAAATGTCAAGTCGAGTCGAAACTCAAGTCGAAAGTCAAGTCGAAAGTCAAGTCAAGTCGAATGTCAAGTCAAGTCGAGTCGAATGTCAAATCGAATGTCAAGTCGAATATCAAGTCGAAAGTCAAGTCGAAAGTCAAGTCGAGTCGAAAGTCAAGTCGAGTCGAATGTCAAGTCAAATGTCAAGTCGAATGTCAAGTCAAATGTCAAGTCGAGTCGAAAGTCAAGTCGAAAGTGAAGTTGAAAGTCAAGTCGAATGTCAATTCGAATGTCAAGTCGAATGTCAAGTCGAAAGTCAAGTCGAAAGTTAAGTCGGGTCGCAAGTCAAGTCACGTCGAGTCGAAAGTCAAGTCGAGTCGAATGTCAAGTCGAATGTCAAGTCAAGTCGAGACGAAAGTCAAGTCGAATGTCAAGTCGAAAGTCAATCGATTGTCAAGTCGAGTCGAAAGTCAAGTCGAGTCAAATGTCAAGTCGAATGTCAAGTCGAATGTCAAGTCGAATGTCAAGTCAAGTCGAGTCGAAAGTCAAGTCGAGTCAAATGTCAAGTCGAATGTCAAGTCGAATGTCAAGTCAAATGTCAAGTCGAGTCGAAAGTCAAGTCGAGTCGAAAGTCAAGTCGAGTCGAAAGTCAAGTCAAGTCGAAAGTCAAGTCAAGTCGAATGTCAAGTCAAGTCGAGTCGAATGTCAAATCGAATGTCAAGTCGAATATCAAGTCGAAAGTCAAGTCGAGTCGAATGTCAAGTCAAATGTCAAGTCGAATGTCAAGTCAAATGTCAAGTCGAATGTCAAGTCAAGTCGAGACGAAAGTCAAGTCGAATGTCAAGTCGAAAGTCAATCGAATGTCAAGTCGAGTCGAAAGTCAAGTCGAAAGTCAAGTCGAGTCGAAAGTCAAGTCAAGTCAAATGTCAAGTCGAATGTCAAGTCGAATGTCAAGTCGAAAGTCAAATCGAAAGTCAAGTCGAAAGTCAAGTCGAAAGTCAAGTCGAAAGTTAAGTCGAGTCGCAAGTCATGTCACGTCGAGTCGAATGTCAAGTCGAGTCGAATGTCAAGTCGAGTCGAATGTCAAGTCAAATGTCAAGTCAAGTCGAGTCGAAAGTCAAGTCTAAAGTCAAGTCGAAAGTCAAGTCGAAAGTCAAGTCGAAAGTCAAGTCGAAAGTCAAGTCGAAAGTCAAGTCGAAAGTCAAGTCGAAAGTCAAGTCGAAAGTCAAGTCAAGTCGAATGTCAAGTCGAATGTCTAATCAAGTCGAATGTCAAGTCAAGTCGAGTCGAATGTCAAATCGAATGTCAAGTCGAATATCAAGTCGAAAGTCAAGTCGAAAGTCAAGTCGAGTCGAAAGTCAAGTCAAATGTCAAGTCGAATGTCAAGTCAAATGTCAAGTCGAGTCGAAAGTCAAGTTGAAAGTCAAGTCGAATGTCAATTCGAATGTCAAGTCGAATGTCAAGTCGAATGTCAAGTCGAAAGTTAAGTCGAGTCGCAAGTCAAGTCACGTCGAGTCGAAAGTCAAGTCGAGTCGAATGTCAAGTCAATTCGAGACGAAAGTCAAGTCGACTGTCAAGTCGAAAGTCAATCGAATGTCAAGTCGAGTCGAAAGTTAAGTCGAGTCGCAAGTCAAGTCACGTCGAGTCGAATGTCAAGTCGAGTCAAATGTCAAGTCGAGTCGAATGTCAAGTCGAGTCGAAAGTCAAGTCGAAAGTCAAGTCGAATGTCAAGTCAAGTCGAGACGAAAGTCAAGTCGAAAGTCAATCGAATGTCAAGTTGAGTCGAAAGTCAAGTCAAGTCGAAAGTCAAGTCAAGTCGAAAGTCAAGTCGAGTCGAAAGTCAAGTCGAGTCAAATGTCAAGTCGAATGTCAAGTCGAAAGTCAAGTCGAGTCGAAAGTCAAGTCGAGTCAAATGTCAAGTCGAATGTCAAGTCGAAAGTCAAGTCGAAAGTCAAGTCGAAAGTCAAGTCGAGTCCAAAGTCAAGTCGAGTCGAAAATCAAGTCGAAAGTCAAGTCCAAAGTCAAGTCAAGTCGAAAGTCAAGTCGAAAGTCGACTGTTTCAAGTCGAATGTCAAATCGAATGTCAAGTCGAAAGTCAAGTCGCAAGTCGAGTCGAAAGTCAAGTCAAGTCGAGTCGAATGTCAAGTCAAGTCGAAAGTCAAGTCAAGTCGAATGTCAAGTCGAATGTCAAGTCGAATGTCAAATCGAATGTCAAGTCGAAAGTCAATCGAATGTCAAGTCGAGTCGAATGTCAAGTCGAAAGTCAAGTCAAGTCGAGTCGAAAGTCAAGTCCAAAGTCAAGTCGAAAGTCGACTGTCGAATGTCAAATCGAATGTCAAGTCGAAAGTCAAGTCGAAAGTTAAGTCGAGTCGCAAGTCAAGTCACGTCGAGTCGAATGTCAAGTCGAGTCGAATGTCAAGTCGAGTCAAATGTCAAGTCGAGTCGAATGTCAAGTCGAGTCGAATGTCAAGTCAAATGTCAAGTCGAATGTCAAGTCAAATGTCAAGTCGAGTCGAAACTCAAGTCGAAAGTCAAGTCGAATGTCAAGTCAAGTCGAGTCGAATGTCAAATCGAATGTCAAGTCGAATATCAAGTCGAAAGTCAAGTCGAAAGTCAAGTCGAGTCGACAGTCAAGTCGAGTCGAATGTCAAGTCAAATGTCAAGTCGAATGTCAAGTCAAATGTCAAGTTGAGTCGAGTCGAAAGTCAAGTCGAAAGTCAAGTTGAAAGTCAAGTCGAATGTCAATTCGAATGTCAAGTCGAATGTCAAGTCGAATGTCAAGTCGAAAGTCAAGTCGAAAGTTATGTCGGGTCGCAAGTCACGTCGAGTTGAAAGTCAAGTCGAGTCGAATGTCAAGTCGAATGTCAAGTCAAGTCGAGACGAAAGTCAAGTCGAATGTCAAGTCGAAAGTCAATCGATTGTCAAGTCGAGTCGAAAGTAAAGTCGAGTCAAATGTCAAGTCGAATGTCAAGTCAAGTCGAGTCGAAAGTCAAGTCGAGTCAAATGTCAAGTCACAAACAACTGACTGCTCGGACACCATCTGCACATCCACCAGATTGACCCCGAGACCACCACTACAAACCCCAGATTGAACCTGACACTCCCACCACTACCACCCGACTGCTCTGACACCATCCACCACAAACATCTGACACCTCTGACACCGACACCTCAAACGTTAGACTGCTCTGACAGCCCCAACACTACCACTCGACTGCGCTGACACCACCACCACAACCACCCGACTGCTCTGACACCACCACCACAAACATTAGACTGCTCTGACAGCCCCAACACTACCACCCGACTGCTCTGACACCACCACCACAACCACCCGACTGCTCTGACACCCACATCACAAACATTAGACTGCTCTGACACCCCCAACACTACCACCCGACTGCTCTGACACCACCACCACAACCACCCGACTGCTCTGACATCACCACTACAAACCCCAGATTGAACCTGACACTCCCACCACAACCACAAGTCTGCTCTGACACCCCCACCACAAACATCAGTCTGCTCTGACAACCACACCACAAACATCTGACAGCTCTGACACCACCCACCACAAACATCTGACACCTCTGACACCATACACCACAAACATCTGACACCTCTGACACCGACACCTCAAACGTTAGACTGCTCTGACAGCCCCAACACTACCACCCGACCGCGCTAACACCCCCACCACAAACATCTGACACCTCTGACACCATCCACCACAAACATCTGACACCTCTGAGACCATCCACCACAAACATCTGACTGCTCTGACACCGACACCTCAAACGTTAGACTGCTCTGACAGCCCCAACACTACCACCCGACTGCTCTGTCACCACCCACCACAAACATCTGACACCTCTGACACCATTCACCACAAAAATCTGACACCTCTGACACCGACACCTCAAACATTAGACTGCTCTGACAGCCCCAACACTACCACCCGACTGCTCTGACACCACCACCACAACCACCCGACTGCTCTGACACCACCCAACACAAACATCTGACACCTCTGACACCATCCACCACAAACATCTGACACCTCTGACACCACCCACCACAAACATCTGACACATCTGACACCTCTGACACCATCCACCACAAACATCTGACACCTCTGACACCGACACCTCAAACGTTAGACTGCTCTGACAGCCCCAACACTACAACCCGACTGCGCTGACACCACCACCACAACCACCCGACTGCTCTGACACCACCACCACAAACATTAGACTGCTCTGACAGCCCCAACACTACCACCCGACTGCTCTGACACCACCACCACAAACATCTGACTGCTCTGTCACCACCCACCACAAACATCTGACACCTCTGACACCATCCACCACAAACATCTGACTGCTCTGACACCGACACCTCAAACGTTAGACTGCTCTGACAGCCCCAACACTACCACCCGACTGCTCTGACACCACCACCACAACCACCCAACTGCTCTGACACCACCCACCACAAACATCTGACACCTCTGTCACCACCCACCACAAACATCTGACACCTCTGACACCATCCACCACAAACATCTGACTGCTCTGACACCGACACCTCAAACGTTAGACTGCTCTGACAGCCCCAACACTACCACCCGACTGCTCTGACACCACCACCACAACCACCCAACTGCTCTGACACCATCCACCACAAACATCTGACTGCTCTGACACCACCCACCACAAACATCTGACACCTCTGACACCACCCACCACAAACATCTGACACATCTGACACCTCTGACACCATCCACCACAAACATCTGACACCTCTGACACCAACACCTCAAACATTAGACTGCTCTGACACCACCGCCACAAACAACTGACTGCTCGGACACCATCTGCACATCCACCAGATTGACCCCGAGACCACCACTACAAACCCCAGATTGAACCTGACACTCCCACCACTACCACCCGACTGCTCTGACACCACCACCACAAACATCTGACACTCTGACACCTCTGTCATCACCCACCACAAACATCTGACACCTCTGACACCATCCACCACAAACATCTGACACCTCTGACACCGACACCTCAAACATTAGACTCCTCTGACAGCCCCAACACTACCACCCGACTGCTCTGTCACAGTCCAAAGTCAAGTCGAAAGTCGACTGTCGAATGTCAAATCGAATGTCAAGTCGAAAGTCAAGTCGAAAGTTAAGTCGAGTCGCAAGTCAAGTCACGTCGAGTCGAATGTCAAGTCGAGTCGAATGTCAAGTCGAGTCAAATGTCAAGTCGAGTCGAATGTCAAGTCGAGTCGAATGTCAAGTCAAATGTCAAGTCGAATGTCAAGTCAAATGTCAAGTCGAGTCGAAACTCAAGTCGAAAGTCAAGTCAAGTCGAATGTCAAGTCGAATGTCAAGTCAAGTCGAGTCGAATGTCAAGTCAAATGTCAAGTCGAATGTCAAGTCAAATGTCAAGTCAAGTCGAGTCAAAACTCAAGTCGAAAGTCAAGTCGAAAGTCAAGTCAAGTTGAATGTCAAGTCGAATATCAAGTCGAAAGTCAAGTCAAGTCGAATATCAAGTCGAAAGTCAAGTCGAGTCGAATGTCAAGTCGAGTCGAAAGTCAAGTCGAGTCAAATGTCGAGTCGAATGTCAAGTCAAATGTCAAGTCGAATGTCAAGTCAAATGTCAAGTCGAGTCGAAACTCAAGTCGAAAGTCAAGTCGAAAGTCAAGTCAAGTCGAATGTCAAGTCAAGTCGAGTCGAATGTCAAATCGAATGTCAAGTCGAATATCAAGTCGAAAGTCAAGTCGAAAGTCAAGTCGAGTCGAAAGTCAAGTCGAGTCGAATGTCAAGTCAAATGTCAAGTCGAATGTCAAGTCGAATGTCAAGTCAAATGTCAAGTCGAGTCGAAAGTCAAGTCGAAAGTGAAGTTGAAAGTCAAGTCGAATGTCAATTCGAATGTCAAGTCGAATGTCAAGTCGAAAGTCAAGTCGAAAGTTAAGTCGGGTCGCAAGTCAAGTCACGTCGAGTCGAAAGTCAAGTCGAGTCGAATGTCAAGTCGAATGTCAAGTCAAGTCGAGACGAAAGTCAAGTCGAATGTCAAGTCGAAAGTCAATCGATTGTCAAGTCGAGTCGAAAGTCAAGTCGAGTCAAATGTCAAGTCGAATGTCAAGTCGAATGTCAAGTCGAATGTCAAGTCAAGTCGAGTCGAAAGTCAAGTCGAGTCAAATGTCAAGTCGAATGTCAAGTCGAATGTCAAGTCAAATGTCAAGTCGAGTCGAAAGTCAAGTCGAGTCGAAAGTCAAGTCGAGTCGAAAGTCAAGTCAAGTCGAAAGTCAAGTCAAGTCGAATGTCAAGTCAAGTCGAGTCGAATGTCAAATCGAATGTCAAGTCGAATATCAAGTCGAAAGTCAAGTCGAGTCGAATGTCAAGTCAAATGTCAAGTCGAATGTCAAGTCAAATGTCAAGTCGAATGTCAAGTCAAGTCGAGACGAAAGTCAAGTCGAATGTCAAGTCGAAAGTCAATCGAATGTCAAGTCGAGTCGAAAGTCAAGTCGAAAGTCAAGTCGAGTCGAAAGTCAAGTCAAGTCAAATGTCAAGTCGAATGTCAAGTCGAATGTCAAGTCGAAAGTCAAATCGAAAGTCAAGTCGAAAGTCAAGTCGAAAGTCAAGTCGAAAGTTAAGTCGAGTCGCAAGTCATGTCACGTCGAGTCGAATGTCAAGTCGAGTCGAATGTCAAGTCGAGTCGAATGTCAAGTCAAATGTCAAGTCAAGTCGAGTCGAAAGTCAAGTCTAAAGTCAAGTCGAAAGTCAAGTCGAAAGTCAAGTCGAAAGTCAAGTCGAAAGTCAAGTCGAAAGTCAAGTCGAAAGTCAAGTCGAAAGTCAAGTCGAAAGTCAAGTCAAGTCGAATGTCAAGTCGAATGTCTAATCAAGTCGAATGTCAAGTCAAGTCGAGTCGAATGTCAAATCGAATGTCAAGTCGAATATCAAGTCGAAAGTCAAGTCGAAAGTCAAGTCGAGTCGAAAGTCAAGTCAAATGTCAAGTCGAATGTCAAGTCAAATGTCAAGTCGAGTCGAAAGTCAAGTTGAAAGTCAAGTCGAATGTCAATTCGAATGTCAAGTCGAATGTCAAGTCGAATGTCAAGTCGAAAGTTAAGTCGAGTCGCAAGTCAAGTCACGTCGAGTCGAAAGTCAAGTCGAGTCGAATGTCAAGTCAATTCGAGACGAAAGTCAAGTCGACTGTCAAGTCGAAAGTCAATCGAATGTCAAGTCGAGTCGAAAGTTAAGTCGAGTCGCAAGTCAAGTCACGTCGAGTCGAATGTCAAGTCGAGTCAAATGTCAAGTCGAGTCGAATGTCAAGTCGAGTCGAAAGTCAAGTCGAAAGTCAAGTCGAATGTCAAGTCAAGTCGAGACGAAAGTCAAGTCGAAAGTCAATCGAATGTCAAGTTGAGTCGAAAGTCAAGTCAAGTCGAAAGTCAAGTCAAGTCGAAAGTCAAGTCGAGTCGAAAGTCAAGTCGAGTCAAATGTCAAGTCGAATGTCAAGTCGAAAGTCAAGTCGAGTCGAAAGTCAAGTCGAGTCAAATGTCAAGTCGAATGTCAAGTCGAAAGTCAAGTCGAAAGTCAAGTCGAAAGTCAAGTCGAGTCCAAAGTCAAGTCGAGTCGAAAATCAAGTCGAAAGTCAAGTCGAAAGTCGACTGTTTCAAGTCGAATGTCAAATCGAATGTCAAGTCGAAAGTCAAGTCGCAAGTCGAGTCGAAAGTCAAGTCAAGTCGAGTCGAATGTCAAGTCAAGTCGAAAGTCAAGTCAAGTCGAATGTCAAGTCGAATGTCAAGTCGAATGTCAAATCGAATGTCAAGTCGAAAGTCAATCGAATGTCAAGTCGAGTCGAATGTCAAGTCGAAAGTCAAGTCAAGTCGAGTCGAAAGTCAAGTCCAAAGTCAAGTCGAAAGTCGACTGTCGAATGTCAAATCGAATGTCAAGTCGAAAGTCAAGTCGAAAGTTAAGTCGAGTCGCAAGTCAAGTCACGTCGAGTCGAATGTCAAGTCGAGTCGAATGTCAAGTCGAGTCAAATGTCAAGTCGAGTCGAATGTCAAGTCGAGTCGAATGTCAAGTCAAATGTCAAGTCGAATGTCAAGTCAAATGTCAAGTCGAGTCGAAACTCAAGTCGAAAGTCAAGTCGAAAGTCAAGTCGAATGTCAAGTCAAGTCGAGTCGAATGTCAAATCGAATGTCAAGTCGAATATCAAGTCGAAAGTCAAGTCGAAAGTCAAGTCGAGTCGACAGTCAAGTCGAGTCGAATGTCAAGTCAAATGTCAAGTCGAATGTCAAGTCAAATGTCAAGTTGAGTCGAGTCGAAAGTCAAGTCGAAAGTCAAGTTGAAAGTCAAGTCGAATGTCAATTCGAATGTCAAGTCGAATGTCAAGTCGAATGTCAAGTCGAAAGTCAAGTCGAAAGTTATGTCGGGTCGCAAGTCACGTCGAGTTGAAAGTCAAGTCGAGTCGAATGTCAAGTCGAATGTCAAGTCAAGTCGAGACGAAAGTCAAGTCGAATGTCAAGTCGAAAGTCAATCGATTGTCAAGTCGAGTCGAAAGTAAAGTCGAGTCAAATGTCAAGTCGAATGTCAAGTCAAGTCGAGTCGAAAGTCAAGTCGAGTCAAATGTCAAGTCACAAACAACTGACTGCTCGGACACCATCTGCACATCCACCAGATTGACCCCGAGACCACCACTACAAACCCCAGATTGAACCTGACACTCCCACCACTACCACCCGACTGCTCTGACACCATCCACCACAAACATCTGACACCTCTGACACCGACACCTCAAACGTTAGACTGCTCTGACAGCCCCAACACTACCACTCGACTGCGCTGACACCACCACCACAACCACCCGACTGCTCTGACACCACCACCACAAACATTAGACTGCTCTGACAGCCCCAACACTACCACCCGACTGCTCTGACACCACCACCACAACCACCCGACTGCTCTGACACCCACATCACAAACATTAGACTGCTCTGACACCCCCAACACTACCACCCGACTGCTCTGACACCACCACCACAACCACCCGACTGCTCTGACATCACCACTACAAACCCCAGATTGAACCTGACACTCCCACCACAACCACAAGTCTGCTCTGACACCCCCACCACAAACATCAGTCTGCTCTGACAACCACACCACAAACATCTGACAGCTCTGACACCACCCACCACAAACATCTGACACCTCTGACACCATACACCACAAACATCTGACACCTCTGACACCGACACCTCAAACGTTAGACTGCTCTGACAGCCCCAACACTACCACCCGACCGCGCTAACACCCCCACCACAAACATCTGACACCTCTGACACCATCCACCACAAACATCTGACACCTCTGAGACCATCCACCACAAACATCTGACTGCTCTGACACCGACACCTCAAACGTTAGACTGCTCTGACAGCCCCAACACTACCACCCGACTGCTCTGTCACCACCCACCACAAACATCTGACACCTCTGACACCATTCACCACAAAAATCTGACACCTCTGACACCGACACCTCAAACATTAGACTGCTCTGACAGCCCCAACACTACCACCCGACTGCTCTGACACCACCACCACAACCACCCGACTGCTCTGACACCACCCAACACAAACATCTGACACCTCTGACACCATCCACCACAAACATCTGACACCTCTGACACCACCCACCACAAACATCTGACACATCTGACACCTCTGACACCATCCACCACAAACATCTGACACCTCTGACACCGACACCTCAAACGTTAGACTGCTCTGACAGCCCCAACACTACAACCCGACTGCGCTGACACCACCACCACAACCACCCGACTGCTCTGACACCACCACCACAAACATTAGACTGCTCTGACAGCCCCAACACTACCACCCGACTGCTCTGACACCACCACCACAAACATCTGACTGCTCTGTCACCACCCACCACAAACATCTGACACCTCTGACACCATCCACCACAAACATCTGACTGCTCTGACACCGACACCTCAAACGTTAGACTGCTCTGACAGCCCCAACACTACCACCCGACTGCTCTGACACCACCACCACAACCACCCAACTGCTCTGACACCACCCACCACAAACATCTGACACCTCTGTCACCACCCACCACAAACATCTGACACCTCTGACACCATCCACCACAAACATCTGACTGCTCTGACACCACCCACCACAAACATCTGACACCTCTGACACCACCCACCACAAACATCTGACACATCTGACACCTCTGACACCATCCACCACAAACATCTGACACCTCTGACACCAACACCTCAAACATTAGACTGCTCTGACACCACCGCCACAAACAACTGACTGCTCGGACACCATCTGCACATCCACCAGATTGACCCCGAGACCACCACTACAAACCCCAGATTGAACCTGACACTCCCACCACTACCACCCGACTGCTCTGACACCACCACCACAAACATCTGACACTCTGACACCTCTGTCATCACCCACCACAAACATCTGACACCTCTGACACCATCCACCACAAACATCTGACACCTCTGACACCGACACCTCAAACATTAGACTCCTCTGACAGCCCCAACACTACCACCCGACTGCTCTGTCACAGTCCAAAGTCAAGTCGAAAGTCGACTGTCGAATGTCAAATCGAATGTCAAGTCGAAAGTCAAGTCGAAAGTTAAGTCGAGTCGCAAGTCAAGTCACGTCGAGTCGAATGTCAAGTCGAGTCGAATGTCAAGTCGAGTCAAATGTCAAGTCGAGTCGAATGTCAAGTCGAGTCGAATGTCAAGTCAAATGTCAAGTCGAATGTCAAGTCAAATGTCAAGTCGAGTCGAAACTCAAGTCGAAAGTCAAGTCAAGTCGAATGTCAAGTCGAATGTCAAGTCAAGTCGAGTCGAATGTCAAGTCAAATGTCAAGTCGAATGTCAAGTCAAATGTCAAGTCAAGTCGAGTCAAAACTCAAGTCGAAAGTCAAGTCGAAAGTCAAGTCAAGTTGAATGTCAAGTCGAATATCAAGTCGAAAGTCAAGTCAAGTCGAATATCAAGTCGAAAGTCAAGTCGAGTCGAATGTCAAGTCGAGTCGAAAGTCAAGTCGAGTCAAATGTCGAGTCGAATGTCAAGTCAAATGTCAAGTCGAATGTCAAGTCAAATGTCAAGTCGAGTCGAAACTCAAGTCGAAAGTCAAGTCGAAAGTCAAGTCAAGTCGAATGTCAAGTCAAGTCGAGTCGAATGTCAAATCGAATGTCAAGTCGAATATCAAGTCGAAAGTCAAGTCGAAAGTCAAGTCGAGTCGAAAGTCAAGTCGAGTCGAATGTCAAGTCAAATGTCAAGTCGAATGTCAAGTCAAATGTCAAGTCGAGTCGAAAGTCAAGTCGAAAGTGAAGTTGAAAGTCAAGTCGAATGTCAATTCGAATGTCAAGTCGAATGTCAAGTCGAAAGTCAAGTCGAAAGTTAAGTCGGGTCGCAAGTCAAGTCACGTCGAGTCGAAAGTCAAGTCGAGTCGAATGTCAAGTCGAATGTCAAGTCAAGTCGAGACGAAAGTCAAGTCGAATGTCAAGTCGAAAGTCAATCGATTGTCAAGTCGAGTCGAAAGTCAAGTCGAGTCAAATGTCAAGTCGAATGTCAAGTCGAATGTCAAGTCGAATGTCAAGTCGAATGTCAAGTCAAGTCGAGTCGAAAGTCAAGTCGAGTCAAATGTCAAGTCGAATGTCAAGTCGAATGTCAAGTCAAATGTCAAGTCGAGTCGAAAGTCAAGTCGAGTCGAAAGTCAAGTCGAGTCGAAAGTCAAGTCAAGTCGAAAGTCAAGTCAAGTCGAATGTCAAGTCAAGTCGAGTCGAATGTCAAATCGAATGTCAAGTCGAATATCAAGTCGAAAGTCAAGTCGAGTCGAATGTCAAGTCAAATGTCAAGTCGAATGTCAAGTCAAATGTCAAGTCGAATGTCAAGTCAAGTCGAGACGAAAGTCAAGTCGAATGTCAAGTCGAAAGTCAATCGAATGTCAAGTCGAGTCGAAAGTCAAGTCGAAAGTCAAGTCGAGTCGAAAGTCAAGTCAAGTCAAATGTCAAGTCGAATGTCAAGTCGAATGTCAAGTCGAAAGTCAAATCGAAAGTCAAGTCGAAAGTCAAGTCGAAAGTCAAGTCGAAAGTTAAGTCGAGTCGCAAGTCATGTCACGTCGAGTCGAATGTCAAGTCGAGTCGAATGTCAAGTCGAGTCGAATGTCAAGTCAAATGTCAAGTCAAGTCGAGTCGAAAGTCAAGTCTAAAGTCAAGTCGAAAGTCAAGTCGAAAGTCAAGTCGAAAGTCAAGTCGAAAGTCAAGTCGAAAGTCAAGTCGAAAGTCAAGTCGAAAGTCAAGTCGAAAGTCAAGTCAAGTCGAATGTCAAGTCGAATGTCTAATCAAGTCGAATGTCAAGTCAAGTCGAGTCGAATGTCAAATCGAATGTCAAGTCGAATATCAAGTCGAAAGTCAAGTCGAAAGTCAAGTCGAGTCGAAAGTCAAGTCAAATGTCAAGTCGAATGTCAAGTCAAATGTCAAGTCGAGTCGAAAGTCAAGTTGAAAGTCAAGTCGAATGTCAATTCGAATGTCAAGTCGAATGTCAAGTCGAATGTCAAGTCGAAAGTTAAGTCGAGTCGCAAGTCAAGTCACGTCGAGTCGAAAGTCAAGTCGAGTCGAATGTCAAGTCAATTCGAGACGAAAGTCAAGTCGACTGTCAAGTCGAAAGTCAATCGAATGTCAAGTCGAGTCGCAAGTTAAGTCGAGTCGCAAGTCAAGTCACGTCGAGTCGAATGTCAAGTCGAGTCAAATGTCAAGTCGAGTCGAATGTCAAGTCGAGTCGAAAGTCAAGTCGAAAGTCAAGTCGAATGTCAAGTCAAGTCGAGACGAAAGTCAAGTCGAATGTCAAGTCGAAAGTCAATCGAATGTCAAGTTGAGTCGAAAGTCAAGTCAAGTCGAAAGTCAAGTCAAGTCGAAAGTCAAGTCGAGTCGAAAGTCAAGTCGAGTCAAATGTCAAGTCGAATGTCAAGTCGAAAGTCAAGTCGAGTCGAAAGTCAAGTCGAGTCAAATGTCAAGTCGAATGTCAAGTCGAAAGTCAAGTCGAAAGTCAAGTCGAAAGTCAAGTCGAGTCCAAAGTCAAGTCGAGTCGAAAATCAAGTCGAAAGTCAAGTCCAAAGTCAAGTCAAGTCGAAAGTCAAGTCGAAAGTCGACTGTTTCAAGTCGAATGTCAAATCGAATGTCAAGTCGAAAGTCAAGTCGCAAGTCGAGTCGAAAGTCAAGTCAAGTCGAGTCGAATGTCAAGTCAAGTCGAAAGTCAAGTCAAGTCGAATGTCAAGTCGAATGTCAAGTCGAATGTCAAATCGAATGTCAAGTCGAAAGTCAATCGAATGTCAAGTCGAGTCGAATGTCAAGTCGAAAGTCAAGTCAAGTCGAGTCGAAAGTCAAGTCCAAAGTCAAGTCGAAAGTCGACTGTCGAATGTCAAATCGAATGTCAAGTCGAAAGTCAAGTCGAAAGTTAAGTCGAGTCGCAAGTCAAGTCACGTCGAGTCGAATGTCAAGTCGAGTCGAATGTCAAGTCGAGTCAAATGTCAAGTCGAGTCGAATGTCAAGTCGAGTCGAATGTCAAGTCAAATGTCAAGTCGAATGTCAAGTCAAATGTCAAGTCGAGTCGAAACTCAAGTCGAAAGTCAAGTCGAAAGTCAAGTCGAATGTCAAGTCAAGTCGAGTCGAATGTCAAATCGAATGTCAAGTCGAATATCAAGTCGAAAGTCAAGTCGAAAGTCAAGTCGAGTCGACAGTCAAGTCGAGTCGAATGTCAAGTCAAATGTCAAGTCGAATGTCAAGTCAAATGTCAAGTCGAATGTCAAGTCAAATGTCAAGTTGAGTCGAGTCGAAAGTCAAGTCGAAAGTCAAGTTGAAAGTCAAGTCGAATGTCAATTCGAATGTCAAGTCGAATGTCAAGTCGAATGTCAAGTCGAAAGTCAAGTCGAAAGTTATGTCGGGTCGCAAGTCACGTCGAGTTGAAAGTCAAGTCGAGTCGAATGTCAAGTCGAATGTCAAGTCAAGTCGAGACGAAAGTCAAGTCGAATGTCAAGTCGAAAGTCAATCGATTGTCAAGTCGAGTCGAAAGTAAAGTCGAGTCAAATGTCAAGTCGAATGTCAAGTCAAGTCGAGTCGAAAGTCAAGTCGAGTCAAATGTCAAGTCACAAACAACTGACTGCTCGGACACCATCTGCACATCCACCAGATTGACCCCGAGACCACCACTACAAACCCCAGATTGAACCTGACACTCCCACCACTACCACCCGACTGCTCTGACACCATCCACCACAAACATCTGACACCTCTGACACCGACACCTCAAACGTTAGACTGCTCTGACAGCCCCAACACTACCACTCGACTGCGCTGACACCACCACCACAACCACCCGACTGCTCTGACACCACCACCACAAACATTAGACTGCTCTGACAGCCCCAACACTACCACCCGACTGCTCTGACACCACCACCACAACCACCCGACTGCTCCGACACCACCCACCACAAACATCTGACACCTCTGACACCACCCACCACAAACATCTGACACATCTGACACCTCGGACACCATCCACCACAAACATCTGACACCTCTGACACCGACACCTCAAACGTTAGACTGCTCTGACAGCCCCAACACTACCACCCGACTGCGCTGACACCACCACCACAACCACCCGACTGCTCTGACACCACCACCACAAACATTAGACTGCTCTGACAGCCCCAACACTACCACCCGACTGCTCTGACACCACCACCACAAACATCTGACACCTCTGACACCATCCACCACAAACATCTGACACCTCTGACACCATCCACCACAAACATCTGACTGCTCTGACACCGACACCTCAAACATCTGACTGCTCTGACACCGACACCTCAAACGTTAGACTGCTCTGACAGCCCCAACACTACCACCCGACTGCGCTGACACCACCACCACAACCACCCGACTGCTCTGACACCACCACCACAAACATTAGACTGCTCTGACAGCCCCAACACTACCACCCGACTGCTCTGACACCACCACCACAAACATCTGACTGCTCTGTCACCACCCACCACAAACATCTGACACCTCTGACACCATCCACCACAAACATCTGACACCTCTGACACCATCCACCACAAACATCTGACACCTCTGTCACCACCCACCACAAACATCTGACACCTCTGACACCATCCACCACAAACATCTGACACCTCTGACACCACCCACCACAAACATCTGACACATCTGACACCTCTGACACCATCCACCACAAACATCTGACACCTCTGACACCAACACCTCAAACATTAGACTGCTCTGACAGCCCCAACACTACCACCCGACTGCTCTGACACCACCACCACAACCACCCGACTGCTCTGACACCACCGCCACAAACAACTGACTGCTCGGACACCATCTGCACATCCACCAGATTGACCCTGAGACCACCACTACAAACCCCAGATTGAACCTGACACTCCCACCACTACCACCCGACTGCTCTGACACCACCACCACAAACATCTGACTGCTCTGTCACCACCCACCACAAACATCTGACACCTCTGACACCATCCACCACAAACATCTGACACCTCTGACACCGACACCTCAAACGTTAGACTGCTCTGACAGCCCCAACACTACCACCCGACTGCGCTGACACCACCACCACAACCACCCGACTGCTCTGACACCACCACCACAAACATCTGACTGCTCTGTCACCACCCACCACAAACATCTGACACCTCTGACACCACCCACCACAAACATCTGACACATCTGACACCTCTGACACCATCCACCACAAACATCTGACACCTCTGACACCAACACCTCAAACATTAGACTGCTCTGACAGCCCCAACACTACCACCCGACTGCTCTGACACCACCACCACAACCACCCGACTGCTCTGACACCACCGCCACAAACAACTGACTGCTAGGACACCATCTGCACATCCACCAGATTGACCCTGAGACCACCACTACAAACCCCAGATTGAACCTGACACTCCCACCACTACCACCCGACTGCTCTGACACCACCACCACAAACATCTGACTGCTCTGTCACCACCCACCACAAACATCTGACACCTCTGACACCATCTTCCACAAACATCTGACACCTCTGTCATCACCCACCACAAACATCTGACACCTCTGACACCATCCACCACAAACATCTGACACCTCTGACACCGACACCTCAAACATTAGACTCCTCTGACAGCCCCAACACTACCACCCGACTGCTCTGTCACCACCCACCACAAACATCTGACACCTCTGACACCATTCACCACAAACATCTGACACCTCTGACACCGACACCTCAAACATTAGACTGCTCTGACACCACCCACCACAAACATCTGACACCTCTGTCACCACCCACCACAAACATCTGACACCTCTGACACCATCCACCACAAACATCTGACTGCTCTGACACCACCCACCACAAACATCTGACACCTCTGACACCGACACCTCAAACGTTAGACTGCTCTGACAGCCCCAACACTACCACCCGACTGCGCTGACACCACCACCACAACCACCCGACTGCTCTGACACCACCACCACAAACATTAGACTGCTCTGACAGCCCCAACACTACCACCCGACTGCTCTGACACCACCACCACAACCACCCGACTGCTCCGACACCACCCACCACAAACATCCGATACCTCTGACACCATCCACCACAAACATTTGACTGCTCTGACACCACCCACCACAAACATCTGACACATCTGACACCTCTGACACCGACACCTCAAACGTTAGACTGCTCTGACAGCCCCAACACTACCACCCGACTGCTCTGACACCACCACCACAAACATCTGACTGCTCTGTCACCACCCACCACAAACATCTGACACCTCTGACAACACCCGCCACAAACATCTGACACCTCTGACACCATCCACCACAAACATCTGACACCTCTGACACCATCCACCACAAACATCTGACTGCTCTGACACCGACACCTCAAACGTTAGACTGCTCTGACAGCCCCAACACTACCACCCGACTGCGCTGACACCACCACCACAACCACCCGACTGCTCTGACACCACCACCACAAACATTAGACTGCTCTGACAGCCCCAACACTACCACCCGACTGCTCTGACACCACCACCACAAACATCTGACTGCTCTGTCACCACCCACCACAAACATCTGACACCTCTGACACCATCCACCACAAACATCTGACACCTCTGACACCATCCACCACAAACATCTGACACCTCTGACACCATCCACCACAAACATCTGACACCTCTGTCACCACCCACCACAAACATCTGACACCTCTGACACCACCCACCACAAACATCTGACACATCTGACACCTCTGACACCATCCACCACAAACATCTGACACCTCTGACACCAACACCTCAAACATTAGACTGCTCTGACAGCCCCAACACTACCACCCGACTGCTCTGACACCACCACCACAACCACCCGACTGCTCTGACACCACCGCCACAAACAACTGACTGCTCGGACACCATTTGCACATCCACCAGATTAACCCTGAGACCACCACTACAAACCCCAGATTGAACCTGACACTCCCACCACTACCACCCGACTGCTCTGACACCACCACCACAAACATCTGACTGCTCTGTCACCACCCACCACAAACATCTGACACCTCTGACACCATCCACCACAAACATCTGACACCTCTGTCACCACCCACCACAAACATCTGACACCTCTGACACCATCCACCACAAACATCTGACACCTCTGACACCACCCACCACAAACATCTGACACATCTGACACCTCTGACACCATCCACCACAAACATCTGACACCTCTGACACCAACACCTCAAACATTAGACTGCTCTGACAGCCCCAACACTACCACCCGACTGCTCTGACACCACCACCACAACCACCCGACTGCTCTGACACCACCGCCACAAACAACTGACTGCTCGGACACCATCTGCACATCCACCAGATTGACCCTGAGACCACCACTACAAACCCCAGATTGAACCTGACACTCCCACCACTACCACCCGACTGCTCTGACACCACCACCACAAACATCTGACTGCTCTGTCACCACCCACCACAAACATCTGACACCTCTGACACCATCCACCACAAACATCTGACACCTCTGACACCGACACCTCAAACGTTAGACTGCTCTGACAGCCCCAACACTACCACCCGACTGCGCTGACACCACCACCACAACCACCCGACTGCTCTGACACCACCACCACAAACATCTGACTGCTCTGTCACCACCCACCACAAACATCTGACACCTCTGACACCACCCACCACAAACATCTGACACATCTGACACCTCTGACACCTCTGACACCATCCACCACAAACATCTGACACCTCTGACACCAACACCTCAAACATTAGACTGCTCTGACAGCCCCAACACTACCACCCGACTGCTCTGACACCACCACCACAACCACCCGACTGCTCTGACACCACCGCCACAAACAACTGACTGCTCGGACACCATCTGCACATCCACCAGATTGACCCTGAGACCACCACTACAAACCCCAGATTGAACCTGACACTCCCACCACTACCACCCGACTGCTCTGACACCACCACCACAAACATCTGACTGCTCTGTCACCACCCACCACAAACATCTGACACCTCTGACACTGACACCTCAAACATTAGACTGCTCTGACACCACCCACCACAAACATCTGACACCTCTGTCACCACCCACCACAAACATCTGACACCTCTGACACCATCCACCACAAACATCTGACTGCTCTGACACCACCCACCACAAACATCTGACACCTCTGACACCGACACCTCAAACGTTAGACTGCTCTGACAGCCCCAATACTACCACCCGACTGCGCTGACACCACCACCACAACCACCCGACTGCTCTGACACCACCACCACAAACATTAGACTGCTCTGACAGCCCCAACACTACCACCCGACTGCTCTGACACCACCACCACAACCACCCGACTGCTCCGACACCACCCACCACAAACATCCGACACCTCTGACACCATCCACCACAAACATTTGACTGCTCTGACACTATCCACCACAAACATCTGACACCTCTGACACCGACACCTCAAACATTAGACTGCTCTGACACCACCCACCACAAACATCTGACACCTCTGTCACCACCCACCACAAACATCTGACACCTCTGACACCACCACCACAAACATTAGACTGCTCTGACAGCCCCAACACTACCACCCGACTGCTCTGACACCACCACCACAACCACCCGACTGTTCCGACACCACCCACCACAAACATCTGACACCTCTGACACCATCCACCACAAACATCTGACTGCTCTGACACCACCCACCACAAACATCTGACACCTCTGACACCATTCACCACAAACATCTGACACCTCTGACACCGACACCTCAAACATTAGACTGCTCTGACACCGACACCTCAAACATTAGACTGCTCTGTCACCACCCACCACAAACATCTGACACCTCTGACACCATCCACCACAAACATCTGACTGCTCTGACACCACCCACCACAAACATCTGACACCTCTGACACCACCCACCACAAACATCTGACACATCTGACACCTCTGACACCATTCACCACAAACATCTGACACCTCTGACACCGACACCTCAAACATTAGACTGCTCTGACACCACCCACCACAAACATCTGACACCTCTGTCACCACCCGCCACAAACATCTGACACCTCTGACACCGACACCTCAAACATTAGACTGCTCTGACAGCCCCAACACTACCACCCGACTGCTCTGACACCACCACCACAACCACCCGACTGCTCCGACACCACCCACCACAAACATCTGACACCTCTGACACCATCCACCACAAACATCTGACTGCTCTGACACCACCCACCACAAACATCTGACACATCTGACACCTCTGACACCGACACCTCAAACGTTAGACTGCTCTGACAGCCCCAACACTACCACCCGACTGCTCTGACACCACCACCACAAACATCTGACACCTCTGACACTATCCACCACAAACATCTGACACCACCACCACAACCACCCGACTGCTCTGACACCACCGCCACAAACATCTGACTGCTCGGACACCATCTGCGCATCCACCAGATTGACCCTGACACCACCACTACAAACCCCAGATTGAACCTGACACTCCCACCACAACCACAAGTCTGCTCTGACAACCACACCACAAACATCTGACTGCTCTGTCACCACCCACCACAAACATCTGACACCTCTGACACCATCCACCACAAACATCTGACACATCTGACACCTCTGACACCATCCACCACAAACATCTGACACCTCTGACACCGACACCTCAAACATTAGACTGCTCTGACAGCCCCAACACTACCACCCGACTGCTCTGACACCACCACCACAACCACCCGACTGCTCTGACACCACCCAACACAAACATCTGACACCTCTGACACCATCCACCACAAACATCTGACACCTCTGACACCATCCACCACAAACATCTGACAGCTCTGACACCACCCACCACAAACATCTGACACCTCTGACACCACCCACCACAAACATCTGACACATCTGACACCTCTGACACCATCCACCACAAACATCTGACACCTCTGACACCGACACCTCAAACGTTAGACTGCTCTGACAGCCCCAACACTACCACCCGACTGCTCTGACACCACCACCACAACCACCCGACTGCTCTGACAGCCCCAACACTACCACCCGACTGCTCTGTCACCACCCACCACAAACATCTGACACCTCTGACACCATCCACCACAAACATCTGACACCTCTGACACCGACACCTCAAACATTAGACTGCTCTGACAGCCCCAACACTACCACCCGACTGCTCTGACACCACCACCACAACCACCCGACTGCTCTGACACCCCCCGCCACAACCATCCGACTGCGCTGACACCCCCACCACAAACATCTGACTGCTCTGACACCATCCACCGCAAACATCTGACACCTCTGACACCGACACCTCAAACATCTGACACATCTGACACCTCTGACACCATCCACCACAAACATCTGACACCTCTGACACCGACACCTCAAACATTAGACTGCTCTGACAGCCCCAACACTACCACCCGACTGCTCTGACACCACCACCACAACCACCCGACTGCTCTGACACCACCCAACACAAACATCTGACACCTCTGACACCATCCACCACAAACATCTGACACCTCTGACACCATCCACCACAAACATCTGACAGCTCTGACACCACCCACCACAAACATCTGACACCTCTGACACCGACACCTCAAACGTTAGACTGCTCTGACAGCCCCAACACTACCACCCGACTGCTCTGTCACCACCCACCACAAACATCTGACACCTCTGACACCATCCACCACAAACATCTGACACCTCTGACACCGACACCTCAAACATTAGACTGCTCTGACAGCCCCAACACTACCACCCGACTGCTCTGACACCACCACCACAACCACCCGACTGCTCTGACACCCCCCGCCACAACCATCCGACTGCGCTGACACCCCCACCACAAACATCTGACTGCTCTGACACCACCCACCACAAACATCTGACTGCTCTGACACCATCCACCGCAAACATCTGACACCTCTGACACCGACACCTCAAACATTAGACTGCTCTGTCACCACCCACCACAAACATCTGACACCTCTGACACCATCCACCACAAACATCTGACTGCTCTGACACCACCCACCACAAACATCTGACACCACCCACCACAAACATCTGACACATCTGACACCTCTGACACCATTCGCCACAAACATCTGACACCTCTGACACCGACACCTCAAACATTAGACTGCTCTGACACCACCCACCACAAACATCTGACACCTCTGACACCACCCACCACAAACATCTGACACATCTGACACCTCTGACACCAACACCTCAAACGTTAGACTGCTCTGACAGCCCCAACACTACCACCCGACTGCTCTGACACCACCACCACAAACATCTGACACCTCTGACACTATCCACCACAAACATCTGACAACACCACCACAACCACCCGACTGCTCTGACACCACCGCCACAAACATCTGACTGCTCGGACACCATCTGCGCATCCACCAGATTGACCCTGACACCACCACTACAAACCCCAGATTGAACCTGACACTCCCACCACAACCACAAGTCTGCTCTGACAACCACACCACAAACATCTGACTGCTCTGTCACCACCCACCACAAACATCTGACACCTCTGACACCATCCACCACAAACATCTGACACATCTGACACCTCTGACACCATCCACCACAAACATCTGACACCTCAAACATTAGACTGCTCTGACAGCCCCAACACTACCACCCGACTGCTCTGACACCACCACCACAACCACCCGACTGCTCTGACACCACCCAACACAAACATCTGACACCTATGACACCATCCACCACAAACATCTGACACCTCTGACACCATCCACCACAAACATCTGACAGCTCTGACACCACCCACCACAAACATCTGACACCTCTGACACCACCCACCACAAACATCTGACACATCTGACACCTCTGACACCATCCACCACAAACATCTGACACCTCTGACACCGACACCTCAAACGTTAGACTGCTCTGACAGCCCCAACACTACCACCCGACTGCTCTGTCACCACCCACCACAAACATCTGACACCTCTGACACCATCCACCACAAACATCTGACACCTCTGACACCGACACCTCAAACATTAGACTGCTCTGACAGCCCCAACACTACCACCCGACTGCTCTGACACCACCACCACAACCACCCGACTGCTCTGACACCACCACCTCAACCACCCGACTGCTCTGACACCACCACCACAGCCATCAGACTGCTTTGACGCCCCCACCACAACCACCCAACTGCTCTGACACCCACACCACAGCCACCAGACTGCTCTGACACCACCATCAGAACCCACAAATTGACCCTGACACCACCACCAAAGCATACCGACTGCTCTGACACCCCCCGCCACAACCATCCGACTGCGCTGACACCCCCACCACAAACATCTGACTGCTCTGACACCACCCACCACAAACATCTGACTGCTCTGACACCATCCACCGCAAACATCTGACACCTCTGACACCGACACCTCAAACATTTGAGAATTTGAGAATTGAGAAGTTGAGATTTTAGAGATTGATAAATTGAGATTCGAGACTTTGAGTTTTGAAAAGTTGAAATTTGAGAGCTTGATATTTGAGTTTGAGAATTTGTGACTTGAGATTTGAGAAGTTGAGATTTGAGAGGTTGATATTTGAAGGTTTGAGAATTGAGAAGTTCAGATTTTAGAGCTTGATAATTGAGAAGTTGAGATTTGACAGCTTAATATTTGAGTGATTGAGAATATAGAGTTTGAGGTTGATATTTGAGTTTGAGAATTTTTGAGTTGAGATTTGTGACTTAAGATTTTGAGAATTTTACATTTGATTATTGAGAAGTTGAGATTTGAGAGTTTGAGATTTGAGAATTTGAGAAATTGAGATTTGAGTGTTTGATATTTGAGATTTGAGAAGTTGAAATTTGAGTTTGAGAATTTTACATTTGATTATTGAGAAGTTGAGATTTGAAAGTTTGAGAGTTTGTGATTTGAGTAATTGATATTTGAGAGTTTGATATTTGAGAGTTTGATATTTGTGATTTGAGATTTGTGACTTAAGATTTTGAGAATTTTACATTTGATTTGAGAATTTGAGATTTGAGAATTTTACATTTGATTTGAGAATTTGAGAAGTTGAGATTTGAGAGTTTGATATTTGAGAGCTTGATAATTTGAGATTCGAGAATTTGTGATTTGAGAATTTGAGATATTTGAGTTTGAGAATTTGAGAATTTGTGATTTGAGAATTTGAGTTTTGAGAAGTTGAAATTTGAGATATTTGAGTTTGAGAATTAGAGAATTTCTGATTTGAGATTCGAGAATTTGAGTTTTAAGAAGTTGAGATTTGGGAATTCGAGACTTGAGAATTTGAGATTTGAGAATTCAGAATTCGAGACTTGAGAATTTGAGATGTTGAGATTTGAGATTTAAGAGGTTGATATTTGATAGTTTGAGATTTGAGAATTTGAGATTTGAGAAGTTGAAATTTGAGAGGTTGATATTTGAGTTTGAGAATTTGTGATTTGAGAAATTGAGATTTGAGAATTTGAGATTTGAGAAGTTGAAATTTGAGAGGTTGATATTTGAGAGTTTTAGATTTGAGAATTTGAGACCTGAGAATTTGTGATTTGAGATTTGAGAAGTTGAAATTTGAGAATTATATAACTTGAGAATTTGAGAATTTTAGACTTGAGAATTTTAGATTTGATAATTGAGAAGTTGAGAATGTATTTTAGAAACAAAACAATAAAAATCGACTTAGTACTTTGTGTTGATAAAACTATATAAATTATAAATTACAAAAAAATAATAGCATGTTTCACTTATATAAATCGACATCGACTGATTTGGCTTCAAAACTTCTAAAATGCATTATACCATTCCATAAACATATTATACATGTAACAATAAATATTCCTGTTCGATTAATTTGTCTCGATGAATCTACTCAAATGATATACTCGTAAGTATACTATTACAAACAAATATTTTACTTACAGCGGTAAAAAATTAATATACTGCGACGGTTTCGTTTGCGATTATTTTCAAATAATTTGGATTATAATAAACTAAACCTGGCCAAACTTCGCTGTGGCTCAGTCTGATATTAATATAAAAAATTATGTTATTTATTTATATTTATTTTTGTTGTTAAAATCTTAATTAATTGACATGCCTATTTTAAAATAATAATATATGTAAAGGAAAACAGTGATACATATAGTCCTTTGTCAGATATACTTTATGCTAGAGCCATAAAGTCAAAGCGTGTCATCAGAATTAGATACGAAAATAAATAATGCATGCGGAAGTTATTACTTCATATTACGTACTCTTACGATTGACATAAGAGTAAGTATGTGCGAAAGAAACAAATCTAAGTTTGTTTGTTTCTATTTCACTTTCTTTTCGAATCCCTGCGCCTGCCCCCGTTAAGCCTACATATGTAGGTCAGTGTGTCGCCGCGGTCCTGTGACGTCGCAAGCGTCATTATTTGACAATTTCGGAAGCGCAGGAGTTTCACCGCCTTTACTGTGATTTTGCGAAATTGGACGCTTTATTTTTATAGGGGCCGGACAGGTAACGTAGCATAGGTAGTTTTAGTGAACAGTTAAGTGAATTGTGCGAAATTGGACGTTTACATTGGACGTTAGAATACATTAAATAGAGTGATTGTGATTAATAATTTGATAAATAATTATGCGAGGGCGACTGTGACTGTGTGTGGTGTGATCGTTTTTATTCAGCATTAATTGCGCCAAAAGATCTTGTCGTAATATGACACCGCGCTGTTGCCGCTCTTATCACAGGTATACTTATATCTGCTCTCATTGGCGGAAGCAAAATATAGGCGTGGTTAGTTCATCGCGAACCGTGCAAAGAATTTTGTTAGTAAAGTGTACTACCGCCAATGTCGCCCATTGTACATTAACCTACATTTCAGACTTATTACATTAGTAGTATTAACGATTTTAAGAATCCTTAAGTAAACCTATGCCTATATTATTGCCATTGTCGATATAAGTACCTACTTAGATTAATTTAATATATGTGCAGCATTAACAACATAATATGCGCAATATCATAATAACAATCGATATAATTAGTGATAATTCGTTCCTTCAGTTTTATATCAAAATGATCTGTGCGGTTCCGGCTACCGCTTCTAACATAATCCTCACAACATTCAGGTGAACAAGTAGGCTCCGTGAGACGTGATCCGACGATAATTGATCCAATGCCGCCGGCTACTGTACTGTATCGTTATAACCACTGCTACTTGTGTCTGTTTACTGCTGACAGAATTTGATAGTCTTGCATATTAGTAATAATGTCGTACGTGATCTGTGTCTGTCTGTCAAACTGCAACATTCTATAGTTAGGTACTTGGTACTTTAGGTACGGCGGACGGTGTCAAGATTCAAAGAGGTTTTTGTATTGTTACACTGGTCGCTGGAAGGTGCTTAACAAAACTAATTGCAGTTAATTTACACATAACAGCATCAAGCTATCATGACGGCTTAAGCAGAGGTGTAAGTTTTTACCCAATGAGGCAATTAAAAAATGTGATAGTATGAATGAAGCAAAGTACAATATACACTTTAAATCGTATTTGCATCATTGCTTGTCATCAAATTTAATATTATTATGACACAGCTATTGCCACGTAGGAGCCTTCCTTCTGCTCCGAATATCAATTAATTATTATCAACCCCTAGGGACCGATTAACTTATCCCCGTCGACAGTCTCGTCAAGCGATATAATGATTTACGACTTCAGACCTCGGATGATTGAATTAAACTTGTGATATCCGGGTAAATTGGTAAATGATACTTACCTAGACTGTTTTTATATGTCATGTGTGTTTATGCTTTTGACTAGGTACTCAAGAGTCTGGCCAATGAGGCATAGGTCCCCCTTTGGATTCCCGGATTCAATTTCCAGGTCTGGTGATGGTTTAGTGTTATTTGGCTTGTTTCAGAGTGCCCGGAGTTATGGGAAATTTTTAATTCCGAGTAGGTATAGAAGTTATAGGACTTACTTATCAACGGCATCGGCGAAATGTAGGTGTACAAGAGTACCTACGCACGAGACTTATACCCTGCCGTTCCGGGAATGCTTTAGGCGTGATGATATTTTTTACTTTCGATGATTTAACGGTAAGTCGAACATAAAATTTTTACTAGATTATTGTACCCAACCTTTGTAACAAAAATTATAACCAGCTGTTGTCAACACCTAATAAAATATGAAAATTATGACATCTAAAATATGCTCACTTCAAAATGTTTGGGACAAAACGGCAACATGACAGAATACCTTTTTCCACCTTTTTGCCTTATGTACTTAAATAATACCTACATCAAGGATTTACAATTTAAGTTTTTGACTAAAATCAACAGGGTTTGCCGAGTCTGATAAATTCAGCACCCACGTCCACATTGATGTCGGAGGCTCCAATAAAGAAGGGAGTGATAGGTGCCGCTGACGCAGCGGGGTCCTCAGTAAACACACCCTCATTTGAGGTCCCAGGTTTTGATTTTGATATGCCGCTTTGTGATTGGATTTTATTTACATGTCATTATGGAACCTCTATGGTCTTGTGGTTGGTAGCCTGCCTTTTGATCGTGAGGTTATCGGTTGGATAAAAAGATATAGACTTGAGGAGCAATTATTATAAAATGGGTATACAGAATTGTCTCTAAATAACGTACAAAACTTACGTTAAGTCCGGATTGGTGGTATAGCATGAAATGGTTGAGTATAATGAGAAACATTGATGTAGGGATTTTGGGGTAGCTATCAATTCCCGAATGCGCGTGAATCAACCGAATTTTAACATTGATCCAAAAGTCACATGACGAATGCTTGTGTATAAGAACTATACCAGCATATCGAGAAAGCAGATCAACAGTATGTATGAACCCTGACGACGTTGGAAAAGTCGGATGGCTTTTCTTTGACAACCTGGTCATCATGACGTTCTCAATGCATTTGTTTCCCTGAGGTATCTTAGTAGCAATGGTATGGAAACCTAATTCTGAAAACAGGACTTTGAAATCATATAGATGAGCAACGCACAACAATAACGTTTATCTCTCGTGTGGTATTATTTTTACATCTCTACCGGAATAAATGAATGAAACATGACCGAATGATACATGAATATTATGTGGTTTTGAGTGTGTGTTTTAGTTGCAAGTGGTTTGATTTATTAAACAGTTAGCCATCACACACAAGGAATACGATAACTGCAAAGTACACAGTATGTAATACTGTTACACGACTGTCACAGAATAAAAATAGCAATTAATTTTTGCATTTATGTACGTCATCTTCAAAACACACCTTGTAGCCTGACCTGTGAGTTATTCAGGTGTCCATTGACAACTCGTCTATAACCCTAAGATGGCATAAGTAACATGATATGCGACTAAAATGGGCACCTACTTACGCTGGTCTGCTCCTGAAGGACTAAACTTTTATTAAACGTAATTGTACATACTCAAGGCGCGTGCGCGAATTTATAAATACGTCATTTATGTTATTAAATTATAAAGAATATAGTGCACAACTGGGAGCCGACCCCAACATAATTGGGAAAAGGCTAGGCAGGTTATCATAGGAACAATCTCTGGGTGTTAATGGGTGTCTGATATCTTGAAAGCATTTTATCATATAGGTAGGAAAATAGTAAGATGTAAATAGATTTGTTAGTATTTCGTATGTATATAGACCAGGTTAAAAGCAGACCTAGATTGAATTTGAAAAAAAAAAAAACATTTGCCTTTATGCCGACTTTACTTTTTCCCGTTTCTTTAAGGTTACGTAACATTTCTTTCATAAAATATGTATAATATTAATTTGGAAGACTTGAGAAGCGACTTAGTATGTAGATTCCTTTCTGAAATAATTTTTCTTCAGTTTTTTGTGAAAACGAATTAATTATGTTAAACATATACTGTTTTAACACATAATGTGTTAAACAGTATAAAGTAAAATATAAACTCTAAATGTTGCAATTAATTTGAAATCCCTTTCGATGCTCGTAATTAAAAAAATATGTTTGTATGATTCGGTCAAATAGAAGTGTGCACAGGTAGGGTGTATATGGTAGGAACTAAACATTAATTAGCTCGAGATTTTAGTTCGACTAGGTTTACAAAAATGAGTCAGTCTAATAAACGTTGGATCAAATGCCGTAATACCTATAAGACAGCCTCGCAGTCTAGCGTGTCGGTTATTTACTAAGATTTCAGATAGCATTGTCGAGTTATCATTGCTTCAGCTACGCAGCAGCACCAGTAAAAAATTTAGAAATACTTCATAGAAAACTTCGAGCGCCTCGAACCAACGAGAGGTTAGGACCTATTGCGGACCATGGCTCGTCCAACTGATCTATCGTTTCTCCGTTCATTTGAATCAATTTCAAGATAGTATCATATTATCAAACAAAGTCCCCCGCCGCGTCTGTCTGTCTGTCTGTTAGCGATAAATTCAAAAACTACGGAACGGATTTTCATGCGGTTTTCACCAAGAGTGATTCATGAGTAAGGTTTAGGTGTATAATTCGTTAAGTTTTTGTGTAAATTGGCTGAAATATGACGATGATAGTTGAAGATGTCGGAAAAAATCATGTCGACTGGGAGCTTTACTGGCGTGCGCCGAGTTAATGCTCAACGTAACAGGCTGATACGACACTTCAACAGAAAAACAATGAAGGTGTATATGCTCTATGCTCTGCTACCCGTGCAAAGCCGGGGCGGGTCGCGTCGCTAGTAATATAATATAATAGGTACTTCCCCTGGTAGACATCGCTAGATTTGCCACTTATAATAGTATTGATTTGTCACACACCTCTGACCCTTTGTTACATAAGCCTTTGTTACCAAGCAAATTGGAATCAATATTATTCGTCAGGCTCTGAATCTTCCAAATTGAATAGGCATAGCAACTAATAGCAAAATCTATTGCCTCCCATCGAGCCCTCACTTAGTACGACCCAATAGGTACATAAGATGACATCCAACGAATAACTCAATTGACCCCAATCGGTTCCTATTACTACAATATGGAACTAACCCTTTGTCTACCGGAGCCGAATTTTATTCACGAAACATGAAAGACTTTGGTTTCTTTGTTATATATTTATTGGAAAGTATTTTCTCGAAAATATTTCTGATATAAAAAGCTTACTAAGTGTTGTACTGCTGTACATATATTAGACTGTTTTTTTTTCCGGCTTCAATATTAAGATCTTGAAGGTTTTCCTTATAGGGGAGCCTGTTGAGGTTCGCTGGTTTCACGTCTGCGATCAGGATATTTTTACCTTTGAATTGGCAGTTTGCTGGTCCAGCGAACACTAAGGAAGATCGGGCAGGAAAGCAAAACATTACTGCGTAAAAAAAAAAGAAATTAAAAATCGCCTTCTTTTCCTGCATGATATTTCTTCAGTTTTCCTATATATTGTCGATATTTCCTGATCCATTTTTGAAACATGACTAAACAAAATAAGCGGACGATGTCGATTTATGTCGCTGAATGGGAAAGAGAGAAAATGAATTTAGTGAGTCTTCTGTTTTATGCCAGTACAACGCGCGCTGGCACCAAAGAAACCACGTGTAACTGAGACATGGAGTTCAGTAAGCACCGAGAATACAGTCAATCGTAGGTATCAAGTTGGCTAATAGAACTAGACGGTAGCTTTGTTAGCCTAAGTCGCCTGACTGCCTTGCGCGTTAGCTTTGCCAACCATATTGCGGTTGTACAGTGGTTTATGTGTACACACCGTAATGTGTGTTGACATGGTAGTGATTGAGACATCCGTTTGGTTCTATGGTTATTATGAAGGATTCAGATGTCATGAATAGATGAATGGTTAGTGTTAAATCTCTAGTACGCCTTAGATTGAACTGTAGGTAGTACCTAGTAACTGAAAAAACAAAACATCAAAGTTTTAACCGTTCTTAAACAGGGATAGGATCTGAGTTAATTATAAATAATTGTGTTATTAGAAATCACACGCTCCTAAATACACGCTGTGTCTTTCCGTGAAGCGCAAAGCACTTGTTTACCTCGAAACCCTTATGTATCTACACTCTTATTTCATCGATCACGGTACCTATAGGTAGAGTACCATTTAGTAGGGGTCGAGTTGATTACGATTTATCAATGACAATTCAATACTCCCAGTTCCTTCTGAGAAAAATCCGATGAGCTCAAGCTCGTATAGTTTTGCGTGCAGTTTACTGTGACACCACAAAACGACACGCCTTCTAAATCACCTACAAACAAAACCAAACGATTCTATAAAAACAAAGCACAGGGTGCATTGTTCTGAATATTTTATATATGAAGACATAACGTGCCACTCCACAGAGCTATGTCAGTCAAAAGCCGCGTCACACGGTCGCAACAAAGGGGAGACGGGCGCACAGCTCTTTGTGACGACGTACACGGAGACTCGTGTGAAGCACCCTTTAGAATATAAAAAGAATTGTTTAGATGGGAAGGAGCGATGTTCTTGTTAATTGTTGGTTTATTAAGGAGATAATGACTTTGTGATGGACGTTTTCTTGTAGCTTTTCAATCTTATCTATGACCAGTGACCACCATGAACGCTATTTTGTTGTTGCTATTTTGCAATTAAAATTTGTTACTACAGATACTTAGTATAACGTAAAATACAAAGGGGCTTTGTATTTTTCCATAATATCCACGTATGACTTTGTTCGGCAGCGTAACATCCTTGGAGGTATCCAATTCGGATGCACCCACCCATGTGTGAGATGCCTCTCGGCTTTGTGCATAAGGCCTTATCAAAAAAGTCGATAACGACAACGTCTGAAAATTTAGGAGACGATAAACGGCGATAACATCAAATCAAATGCGCTTAGTGGAATCAACCTCAAAATAATGTCTTACAATAACCGACAAGGACACGTCGACAGTATAGGAGTAAAGATCAAAACTAAAAAGTCGAAGTGAATGATTACAAGTCCACGTATCGGTTCCGTGCTATGTCGGTGTTGGTGCTGTTTCATGAGAAAATCTATACACCTACTTATTGCGTAACTACATTCTTAAATTGTACTCTTGTCTTGTCAAGTGCTTGTCTAAGATGTTCAAAGATAGTTGTTAGATATTGTTTCATTTTCAACCGACTTCAAAAAAAGGAGGAGGTTCTCAATTGGGCGGTATTTTTTTTTTTTTTTATGTTTTTTACTCGATTTCTCGAAGACGCCTGGACCGATTTCAAAAATTCTTTTTTTATTTGAAAGGGTATGCTTGTCATTTGGTCCCATTGTCATCAGGTCAGGACCTGATGGTGGAAACCCTGAGAAATCGAGGGCATCTCTTGAAAATTGTAGGCGAGCATGGGGTAAAAACTTGATATTTATGTGTATATCTGATGAGACTACAATACTATGGAGGTTTAGGGCAGATCTGATGATGGAGACGACAGAGGATCGAGGGAACTCTTCAACGGTACATCTTAACTACCTCGTGTTTGGGCTTATTTTATTCATGTTGACAAGATCTTTACACCGAGATGGGTAATGACTGCCACTGCAAGGTTCGTGATGCAGGTGCAGTACAGTTTAGGGAACTCCTTAATGGTTGATAGCAGCTACATAGTGTTTGGGCTTATTTTATTCGTATTGATGCGCACATTAAGCCGAGATGGGTAATATTGCAGATTCGATGGTCGGCTAAGTAATTTATTGGATTTTAAAATCACAAAGTGCAATACCGTCTAAGGTTTTCACTCGACTTGGGGTAACATACATTTCACCTTTGTAAAGTTTTTCAAGAGAATCGTCTTTATTAGGTCTACCCATCACTCAAAATTGTAAAATAATTAAATTTTTTAACAAAAAATAAAAACCGACTCCAAAAAACAAAACTAATAACTAAAAAGCAAAAAATAAATCTTTTATTATACAATATAGTAGTTGAAGAATATTGAAGTCGGTGCCAAGTAAAACATGCAATGATAAACCGACACGATTGGCGAAGTGCATTTGTCGTGTCCGACGCATAATTCGCTCCGCACTCGACAATTTCTACGTGCACTCGTTGTTTCAATGTCGCTATTATAGCAGCAAGGTATATTACTTTTATGTTTTACTTGGCACCGATTTCAATATTCTTCAACTACTATATTGTATAATAAAAGATTTATTTTTTGCTTTTTAGTTATTAGTTTTTTTCAAGTCGGTTTTATTTCAAGTATGGTTTAGTGGGCTGCCGAGAATGATACAATACTTTGACAATTTCTTAATAACAACGAAAATAATACATAGTTGACTTTGTGAAATTATACCTACATAGTTACATAGTTTGACACATAAAATGGCTACATCACAATCAATTTTAGGATAATCAACACTCTCTAAAGGGTACTGTTTAAGTCAAGTGTCCAATGGCGGTTTAAAATTATATACGTAAGTTATGTATGCCTGTGTTAAGTCTATCGTATGACTTTGTATTAAGCTAAAAGTACTAAAGTACCTAAGTTTACCGATACATCAAATTTTGTAGTACGACATTTATGCGATTTACTTGATAATTAATATTCCGCATCAGTTTCAAATGGCTGAAACCGCAATTGGATTTCAATATCGCGATATTGCACCAGTATGGAGATAAGCTTAACCTAATACCACCAAATTAATATCAGTAACACTTAGGGATATAATTTTGGGATGCACGGAAATAGGCTCCCTAGTGATGTAGGTACCTATCGTACCGATACCGTATTTCGTCTCGTGGCCATTCTCATTATACTGATTTTGCCGAATGTCTTATCTTTTCATTGTATGAGCAATTTTCATGTCAGAATATAAAAGATAAAGAAGACGAACGCATTTTTACCTTTATTCTATTTGCGTAACAATCACAACAAAAAAAAAACCATTTAGATACTAGTCTTCTGCATGAAATCTTGGTAAAAATACAGTATCAATCCTTATCCCTCAATCCAGAAAACAAATAAGCCCAGAACTTCCAAAGACCATTCAATAAATGGCTAACTCCGATAGTTCTATAGAAGAAAAACGAAAAAAGGATTTTCCGAAAACAGAAGCATGTAGGTAGTGTATCTGGTAGATGACGCGGCGTGATCCCCTGTTCGTCATTCGTGGCTGATGAGTTAGCTACGCAATGATCCATGTGATTACCGGGCTTGCTTGCGACGCGGTGCAAGTTACCAGAATTTGGTCTTTTTTACATTATTTGGCGAGCTTGGGACTCCCTACAGCCCGTAATCTCTAGTGTTGATCACATCGGTATTTTCCCTATGTTACGCCATAACTAATCCTGGGTAAAGTATTTTTCTGTTTTAACTGGATCAGATTTAACAACTCGTACAGTGATGTCACCTTAGACAATTTTTTCTTCTTTCTTCTCTTTCAAAACGACGTGATTTTAGCTGTACGGTTCTAAAGTGGGGGTAGGTTACCTATATATCTTTTTACACTGTCGTTCAAATACCTTATAATACCTGCTAATATTATTTCGCTTTCTCTTGTGATTTAGGGTACTCCGTGATTGCGAACCGTGGCGCTACTGTCAATCATTATTGAAGGTACTTGAATTTATTGTTCATCAATAACGCGAACAATCTCTGTACTGCGGTCTCAGTTCAAATTTATATTGATGACATCATTATATTTGTGAAGATAATTGATTTGCTATCTGGTTAATTATTATAATAATTGGCATGTAGTGTCTTCGATCACCAATATTGATGATCGAAGTGTAGTGTAGTATTTGATTATCTTTAGCAAAGTATATTATGTAATCATTAAAGAATCAGTGGGCGGTTTACGAGTGTATAAGTTTTAAATGATAAAAATGGTGTAGGTATCTTTCTTATTACGGTTTAAACCTAATTCTTAAGTTAACCTAGTTAGTTAACGTTAGTAAGGTTTAAGGTTTTTAAATAATTAGGTACCTACTAATAATAAGTACAAAATACTTATATATTTTTTAAAGGCATGAGTATTTGATTTAAGACGAAAAAATAAATTATCTTGTCTGTTTGAATATAACGGGGAAAGTAGAGAAAGGATTGTAGAAAGAATAATATAAGGAAAATCTGTAGGTGGGTAAAAGGTTCACGAGGATAGAAGATTGAATAAAGATTGTATTCTTAAAAGGCGCAGTTGAGGTTATTGAAATCCGCTTGTGTGGAGAGTGGGATAGATATATCGCTGGAATATTATAGAAGCTACATGCTTCGGGCAAGTAGAGTGACAATTAGTGCCGTATCTTATTTTCTACTTAATCGATATTATTTTTTAATCAGTTTTATAGTGGAGTAAATCTGCCTAAATGTGTGAGTGTGCTTGGATATTTTGAACCTCTTAGCGATCTGATCTCTTACTGTTTAAACTTTCGACTCTCTAAACTCCACTCTGTTAAAGCACATAAAGTCTGATAACCGGTTTGAGTACCTATCAATGTCGCCCAGTAATCAGGTGGAAGAGTTCAGGCAGTCGCTTTATTTATAATACTGATATTCAGCCGCATCTGGTTAGACGAGAAAGTGAAAGCGACCCCAACGAAGTTGAATGGAAAGGCTAGGCAGATGGTCATGATGATGTGTCAGGTCAATCTGATAATTAACCTACGTAAGTCTGCCATTCATTCATTAAGCACATTGAGTCTACACAAAAACAAAAACTAAGCATATGTAAATTGTATCTTATATGCTTAGTTTTTGTTTTTGTGTAGGGCTCGAAATACTAAAACTAAATACTAATACTAGTTCCAAATACTCGTATGTGGTGTCATTTAAATTCATATTGTTGTAGTTACTCTATTTATATCCTTTTACCACTTATAACTGTTTCGCCTATTAGTCTGCATCAGCATGAAAACTAATGACTGCACGAGTACATCCATAAATTCATTAGTGTTCAATCGGCTTTATTTGAAGTAGGTATTTGATTAATTAGTTTGATCTGTTTAATCGCATGTACTTTGCAAATTAAACAAATTGCTTTGCATTTGATCTAGAGTTCGGTTGTTAAATAAATGTTAGAGTATTCTGTTCATTTACCATCTGTGTGTAAAGCTAGGTGTGCTATTTCAAAGGTAGCTTTAATTAACATTCAACTGTAGAAAGGTGATTCCAGGTACATGCGATGTTTATTAATAGTCTTGACTCCGTTGCAATACTGTTCTTCATAATTTGTTTCTATGGACGAATAGAAATGGACGGATAAGCGTTCATTATAATAATTATCTCTGATCTCCGCAACTTAATTACTAGCAGACCTTTTGTGTTGCTGACCTATGACAGTCTTTACAGGTAAGTAGCCATAAATACTAGGTATTTGAATAACAGCCAGTTTCCTTGATAAGGTAAAAAAAATCCTTTGTTGCTTATATATTTTTTCATAACGAGGATACGGAATATCATGTACCTATATTAGTGACAACAACTGTCAGATTTTTCTTACATAATTAGAGAGACGCACCGATTAAATAACAGTCTCCGAAACACGGATTCAAATGATTCGAAGATGATAATCTACAATAACTAGTTAGTAGTTTAACATTATGTATTTATATAATTTAAAAACGCTATAATAACTAGAGTGGTTATTTTAAAATTCAAATTGGCTGGTACTTAGGGGCGGTTTTCACATTCAATTTGATGCCTGCCTACATTTCAGTCTGCGAGTTCACAGATTTCCATATACTTTACATATAATAATGTGCACGGTGTACTTTCGAATAGCGTTCTATCTAAAAATATGTAGCAAGGTAGTAGGAAGTTTCGTATTATGAGATTATATTCACCAACTTCTAAGAAGTTCCTTTTAAGATGGCAGACTGCGGTTTCAAGAACTGGTCTTACTATCTGCTGTTCCTTCATTTCGAATTTCTGAGAAGTTCGTTACTCATAGGAAACTGTTTGTAGCTTAATATTTCTAATAGTGTTTTAGTAGCTACTGATATGCATACTAAACATCTAACACATAGAACTTTACTTAAATTTTTTGGTCTTTTGAGGCGGATCAACCATCAACCATATTATATCCAACAAATTGTGATTTTGAGTCAGTCAGTCAAATTTCCTCAAATCTATTTCAAAAACACAAAATCTGTGTATAAGTGTTAGCTTCCACAATTTATTTATCACACGTAACCGCAGCTACAAACTCCAAATGACAGTCCAAACTTACACACAAACTATTGCCATTTTCCTATCGTATATTTAAACTCGGAATAATTTCGAACTCCGGGCGGAATTAATAATGGAAGTGTTGCAAAACAATCGTATATTTGCGACCATATTCCGATACTGATGAGAAATAATTTGGTACTTTGTTCCCCGGTTTGGCACTAATTTTGGCGTAGTGGAGGATTTCATCGGTAGAATGTGTAATGAGAGTGGAATTAAAGCGGACAGGATTGCGCTGGAGTTTAAATATACTGAGCTATTATTCGTATTTAATTTTGTTTAGTTATAATGCATTTAGAGCTAAAAATCCCCTAGATTGTTCTATAAACTTTAGTCCAGTCAGTTACTTTTCGATAGTATTCGAGTTTTCGTCAGGTCCGATCATGCTAAATCTGTGACGGTAATCACGCCTTTTTTTAAGCCTGAAAATAATTCATGACCTTAATCAATATATCTTTAGGATAGTTATATATTTTTATATATTTTTTTAATATAGGATAAGCAGTGATATCCTAGCGGTTGAACGCTTGCCTTCCATGCAGGAGGGTCTGAGTTCGAACCCGGCCCGCACCTCTGACTTTTCGGAATCATGTGCGGATCAGAATTTGATTATCACTTGCGTTTACGTTGAAGGAAAAAATCGTGAGGAAACCTGCACACCTGAGAGGGCTCCATAAAGTTCTTGACGGTGTGTGTAGTCCGCCAACCCACACTGGGCCAGCGTGGTTGACTAAAGCCTAACCCTTCTCGTTCTGAGAAGAGACCCTTGCCCAGCAGTGGGACAGTAATGGGTTGAATTTATTTATATTATATTTTTTTAATCTGTGTAAATCAAACAGGACGTGAAACTGGCTTTAATTTGATGATTTATATATGTAACAGCCCTTTGTCTTCCATGAGGGCAGATACTACTACTAGTGAATCAATGCGCAAAGATTCCCATAATGGTACTACTTCGTTCACATGCGTGTATCTTTTCATGGATGTACTGTTACGAGTACCGCACACTCGACCTTTCTGGAGAACGCTACCAACATGGTCTAATCCTATTCACGGTATGAACCCCTTTCGTTGATGGTCTCTCACTCATCTATCTATCTCTCACATAACAAAGCCATCTAAGAATTATTATGGATATTTTCGTCACCACATCATTCAAAATGTTTCCCGAATACTTAATACTGTTTGCAAAAAGGTAATATTGTATATCAAAGGCCCGTTTGTAATTACATCAAAATAACACCGTAAAGGTTAAATAAACAGGTAGGGTAGGCATAATATCTTAAGTAATACACCAACATACATGTTTGTTTTCCATTCATGCCGTTGATCAAAGAACGTCTAAAAATAAGCCGTTTTCAACGGTAATTCACTTCTGAAACGAGCACAATAAATGTTATGTAGGTATTATCTACCTACATGCTATACCTAGTCGAAGTTGCCAATGCTAAGAATAGAAAAGCTTTGTCTTTACATCATCGGTGAATAAAGTCTAACTTATAATGGCCCGCAACGCACTGGAGTGGTTGAAACGAAATGATTTGAAAACTTTTAAATTCAAGAAGTGCACTTAAAAATCGCATTTACCCACACCAGACTCGTTAACTGCATATTAATATTGTTTTAAATACTCTGTTGACAACTAAGCCCAGAATATATGTATGGATCGGTATTATGTACCTTCTTTTTTTCTAATGACAATTAGAACCTGTAGAAAAAGAGGAACATATAAGGACACACGGTCGAAATCCACGGCCCTATAAACAAGTATAAAATTAATTTAATAAAATATAATAGTAATAGCGGTCCAAATAGCCGAAATCGGCAAGGGAGTATATATAACGTTACTTTTTATTTATGCAATTTGAGAAACTAGTTTGTCCAGAATTAGTAACAGAACCGATTGTAATAATTTTTATACCATGTTACAATTTACCCAATTTTTATTTTATTTCTTTATCTGAATAAATATTCACCCGCGCGTGCCATCGGCGCATGGCCAAACACGCGACACAGCGGCATGCGCACTCAACCCGCTACCTCACGCCATCCGTCGTCGTCCGGAAACTAGGAATGACCATGTTTGAGGTTTTTATACAGATACTATAATTTTTTTTTTTTAATTTTTTTTTTATGCAGACTATAAACGTGACTATAATGTTGTGTATCGGCTTTCGTATATATTAAAAATAAGGTGTATATATAGACAAACCAGAAAAGACCAGAAGTCAAGAAACGGAAAAGAACCAAGCGTAGATTAAACCAAGAACTACTGCATTCTTCATTTATATTGTAGCATTGCATATTAAAAAATAAAATAAAATTTTAAAACTAAAATATGGCCAATGAAACTAAGAAAATTAAACAACTATATTACTTTACGGAAAGAAGTAATCAGCACTGTGAATAGCACTAGAACTAAAAGCGGTAAAATGAGTTCATACGCTGGAAAAGTTCGACTGGCAACATTGACGGAAAAATGGCGGAACAATTCTGAGCTTTGGTAAGAGATGGTGAAATAATAAGGAACCATCTTTTCGCTAGAACTGAAAAGAAACTCACTCAAGAGGGATAGAGGATTACCGCTGAGTTTAGGCAAACAATGAGGAGGCGATTTGCTTAAAGGTGCCCGTGTTCTTTAGTTGACATTATATTATAATTTATTTGCTCAGCAATAAAATCCTTATAGCTAACTGTAACACAATCAATAGTATCCGCCTTATTTATGATAAGTTATGCAAATGCTTTTTCAACTTAATAATATTACAATATAATGTGTTTTCAAGGCCTTATTTTGATAAGAGTGCTTCAGAAAATTAACAGTAGCAATCCGGAGTTTAAAATTATGCCCGTTAGATGGCATTAAGCTGGACTCCTATTACGTCGGTAAAATGTGGGTGTACAATACACCTTTGCCTAACCCTTAGAAGAACATAGCGTAGTACGTTATGTTAATTTAATAAGGTTAAGACTTCGTGTACTTTGGAAGGTCAATCTATTATCCTTGTTGACCCAGATGTTCATACCTTGCGCCAGAGCATGTATGATTCAAACAGTAACAAACCTTAGTCTTTCTGGGGTTCCTATAATATATTCAACGTATTTGACTCAAACAATTGACGGGCACAAATCAAATGATTACACATAAAATTGGAAAAGTTGGCCCTGAATTTTAAAACCACAAATCCATATCTTGCCTATAATTTACTTGGGATCTCCACTCATCTTTGCTCAACTACATAACCGAAAAACTTTAGGTCATTATTATTTTCAGGCTCGAGGTTTCGACAAAATAATAAAAATTAAAGACCGTAGAAAGGTCAAAGAGGGCCGTACATTAGATTAACTGATCAGATAGGCGGAGTTATTACGTCGAGGATCCGAGTATACAATGATATGTCTTCGGGCGATGTATCACGGAGATAGACCTTTATGTCCCGCAGTCTCGGACGCTGAAATTATCACCTAGGTGAGTTATAGTGTCTTAAGTTTTTCCAAAAAGGAGGATATTAAATTATCAAATAATGAATGGTTTAAAAATAAATTGAATTATTTGAAAAAAAGCAACTGTTGTTCGCACGTAGGAAGGCAGCTAAAAGCTTGATGTCATTAAGCCTACCTATCAAATCCTTTCTTTTACCATATCTATCAGCCTCCATACCTCCAGTCCGCACTAAACTTCACATTTCGATACAAAGAACAGTCATAACGTAATTTGGTACACAACAGTAACAAGCAACTTCTAAAGGGTGTTGTAAAAGGCTGTCAGGGATCAAGTGAAACACTCAGGGCGTATTCCCTCCTTCGCTTATAAATAATTCTGCATTTTCCAATCAATACAATACAATACCACACACGGATTAAACAGAAAAATTATACAAAAATGGAAAACAAATAGAACTGTACAAAGGGGAGACTTAGACAACCTTAGGGTGGACAGAATAGCAGGTCAAAAGAGAACTATTCACGGTGTAACATAAACACAATGTAACATAAATACTATTCACCATATTATATAATATACATGCTTTTATATTTATTTATATAGGTGTACATCGATTATTGTTTAGGGCTATTATAATGTGGCACAATGAAACTGTTATTGGGGCCATTTTCTAATGAATGGATAAGCCGAATGTAATTATTACACCATATAAAACCATAATAATCGATTTCAGTTTGAGCACCAAAAATTTAAATTGTAATTCCTAATATTGAAAGCTATTGAAATTCGATTCACTGACTTAAATTAAAACCGATTGTTTCTAAAGTAAACAGCTGAATTAATTTAGTAATTGTGATATTTGATTTATTTTAGTTTTAGAGATAGCATCGTTAGTTTGACATTTGAAACTGTAATTGAAATGAATACAAAGTCACGATATTACAATTTAATATTCTAGAATCTACCGTCTCTGGGCCAGCCAGAGAAAATACAGTAATGATAGGCAATTCAAGTACATGAGCAATGAAAATACAAAAGAACACAAATTAAAAAAAAAAAAGTATTGGTTAAAATAGTTAGCTAGTTTTATAAATACATTACATAGGTATCTACACTACTGTGTTACGTTAAAACATTTCATTTTCACCGTATTCTCACCTTATTCATTAGGAAGCATATTATCACGAAGTCGTAACCATTTGTTTAAAAAGAACCACAAGTTAAATTCGGATGCAGGCTGCGGTACGAAGATTTTAAAACATTTTCCAAAATGGAATTTGTGGTTTCTATTTTTAAGGACTTAGCTATGCAAATTATCCTATAACATCCCGATTCTTACTGCATTATATACTTAATATCTTATAATTAAAGTTGAAATTCGCTTGTAGAAAAAAACTTATACGTTCGAGGGTACTGAAAAACCTTTCCACTCGAAAACTTTCAACACAAATTCCATTAACGGAATTAAAATTAAAATACCCTCATTAATATGTAAGGGAAGATTAATGAACTAGCTAATAGCACTGCTTCGCCCGGGTTTAGCAAAAAGTCTAAGGACTCCCGCCATTAGCATTGTCAACTATGTCGTCTTATGTAAGTCGATTTAATTTTGGAATAGTTTCTGGTATTTCCTTTGTTTAAAAGTTTCATTTCGAGACCAAAAATGTGGAATGAATGTAGAAAAAGACTTTATTACAATGCTGAATTATGAGATGATGAAATACTTACAGAGTTAAATTCGCGGAACAAAGATAATACATTGAGTAATTTTGACTCTGACTTTGACTAACAGGCAGTTTCAGTTATTGTATATCTGAGTAAGTGGTATCTTAAACAACTAAAGCTCAATAATAGGAATTTTGCAGAAAATTGAATACCTAAGCGTAAAACAAAAACATTAATTATTATTAGACAACCCGACGATAAAATATTAAGTTGACATTCAGTTTTACGAAAAAGATCTTACAGATGATTCAATACTTACGAATTAACTGATATAAAAATATTTTTCATTTGTATCCGAAAAATATCAATAAAATTTCTTTCGAATGAACTTTTTATAAATAAATCTATCTCTCTATCTATTGCCCCCACGTCCGCCCACTGCTGAGTATAGACCTCCTCATTTTTACGTCTTTAAGAAGGATAGAGGTTCAGTTACCTGTATCGTTCAGCTTTAATATATGTATATAATTATTGTTAAATATATAATACTCTATCTATGAAACATTCGCTTAGATCTTGTTCTGTGAGACTGGAATTTTCTGTTTACACAAATTAACTAGTATTAGGTATATAAAAAATATGTTTTTACAAATAATGCTAACTAAGAGTATTCTAAATAGATCGAACTAGTAGAAATTGTATGTTTTCGCAAACTAATCCTCATGAAACTTTGTTATAGCATACATAATAAAGCAAAATCTCGGGAAAGTACTTCGCGTTTCGTATAAATCACTCTTCAAACATATTCTTCCACCAAACACATTATCCCGACTTATTAGATAATAAATAGCTCACCTAACAATGCACGCCATAGGACCGCGTCCAATTTTCTACCTTTTAAAAAAGTTAGTCGCGTAACGTTGAAAACACGCTCGCAACATGTTCCCGATGCGACAATGGACGGAACAAAGCCGCTTTGTTGGTTCATCTATTGTGCGGCGCCCTACTCGCTACGTTGTGTTTATTCCGATAATTTCTACTGAACATGGTGTTTCACTAGTGAAATGATTAGATGGAATTTTTAATGACATTAAAACATGCTAGCCATGCCGTCAATTCTCAAACACAAGACGTTATAGAACTAGTAATGAGACGTAATGAGACGACAACATAACAAAACAGCATCACAGCTGTATTCTCCGAAGGGTTGGGTAGAGGTTTAGGTACTATTGTACACTCAAATTCTACCGATTCCGTTATTAAGTCCCATGTAAAACGGGGAGAGCTTATTGCCATCTACCGGTTCAGTACCAGACTCCGTGCTGTTACTGAAAATTTCAATACAAAAAGAATAACACTTTGTTCTACTCGGGATAGGAACTGAGGACCTCACGCTCAGCAGTCACGGTTGCGACCACTAGACCAATGAGGCAGTAGTGAGAGACCATATGAAAACAATATTTAAGATGTAAATTCTTCATTACGATGTCGAAGCTAATATGTAAAACCATGGCTTATAAAATAAAATAGTTAGAAACGCGTTACGGACGTATGTTGATATTAAATTCTTTAGTACTTCCGTAAGGACATAGATTGCTATAGTGGAATGCTTTAAACGCTTTTGTTCTAAATATTGCTTAGCAGTAGTCTATATCTGAAAAGGTTTTCTTTAATTAGTATGTTGTTTTATATAGGTAAGTGGCTTTGTAATTATTATGAGTTAAATGAACGTCTATCCTTGTAAATAAAAATGTGATTATTATCACCGCATTACCATAGTAGGTACCTATTATCCTAATAATCCTACTAATATTATAAATGTGTAAGTTTGTGAGGATGGATGGATGGATGGATGGATCTTTGTTACTCTTTCACACCAGAACGGCTGAACGGATCTGGATGAAATTTGGCACAGAGATGGATCATAGTCTGGAATAACACATAGGCTTTTTATCCCGGAAAAATGTACGGGTTCGTAAACCACGCGGGCAAAGCCGCGGGCGGAAGCTAGTTGTGTTATAAACTTAAAATGATAAATGTTCTTCTCCATTGGAAATCAACACTTTGGAACGTGGCAATTAGAGCCTGACTATTCATAGGTAAGTGCATGTAAATGGTTTACATGAATAAAAATATATTAGAATATAAAAAAAAAAACAGAAATATTATACTGGTCACTGTTCTTTTGTGATCTAATTTATTACAAGCTATAAAAACATCTTGCGCATAAAAGGATATAACAGGCATTAACTAAAGACGAGCCAGTTTAACCACTGTCAATCCAGACTAAAAAGACGGTTTGCGGAATGCTTTAAAGATAACCCGCAAATTAGAAAAAAATTAAAGGAAGAAAAACGACTTTATATGAATTAATTATTTTCCATAATCTTTATCAACACGTGGATTTCTCAGTTGACTTATAGAGAAGACTGAAAGTTTGTTTTGTGCCTACATAGCTACCGTGCAGATCGGTCGAACTGGGAAGTTAAGTAGCGTTTGCTGCGGTCAGTCCTCGGATGGGTGACCGTTCTTTATAGATTGAGAACGCTCACTCACCACATTGTGTCTCGAAAAGTACGTAAAGCAGTTAGTGTCAGGTTTCTTACCAATATCTGTGAAGGAGGCGGAGGCGGCGGTCAGATGCAGTTGCTCCGTGTAAAATACTGAAATTCAGCTGCATCTGATTAGACTGAAAACCTACAACATAGGTGGGAAAAGGCTAGGGAGATGATGTTAATGAAGAGGCTTTTATGAAAAGTCAGCAGTTACCTACGACTGGTGATTATTTTTGTTATCGAAGTCAATTTGTGTTTAATGGGCTAGACAGTTTTTAGAGTTTCATACCACGTGGTAAAAAAACGGCACCTATGGAACCAACACACGCACCAACCTATAAGGATAATTTTGTTTTCATACATTTAAAGCACTGCAACATTTGGCTAACTTTAGGTTTTTGTTGTTTAAAAACGATCCTTTCAGGTACTTAATCTATTAGGTTCAGTTTGTTGGCCCTTTTTCTCAAAACTAGTAGAAATAGCTTTATACAGCCGTAAAATAGTCAAAATTCTAGTTAGCTTAATGAAATGATAGCAAAGATATTCAATGTGTATTTTCACATTGTCAAAATCAATCAATGAGTGGGACCACTCATTGATTGATCATCTAAATCTATGAAATTTGGTATGAAGGGAGGTCTTTTATTACAAATACGAAAATGAATTAATCTGAAAATCTCCCATAATGAAAAATCACCCAGAACATTATTTTTGTACGACATAACGCGGATCGAAGATGCGAAGTTGTTCATAAAAGTAGCTAATAGCTTAATCACGGCGAGTTTCAAGACACATGTCTATATGTACTATAAAATTTTATTATGATTGTTATATAAGTGGGTATTGTTGTCTATTTGAATAATTTAATTAAATGTCTGCTTTAATTAATTTAATTGATAGATATAATTTATGTAAATTGAACATTTTATATTTGTACGCCATTAAGTATGGTAGAATGTATCGAGCTACTTATAACAATGAAACATCATACTATGTAATACTACATTCTTAGAAATAAATGATTCTGATTCTGAGACCGATGGGTATCGTTAGTCCTAAAACATATTATCAGGTTCACTGTGATTGGGTGTTAGGTCTTATAAAGGTGACACTTCCTTTATAACCATGAATCATCGTATTCTTAAGCCAGTCGTTGGTTAGTCCATATGTGATTATACCCACATGTTCCAAAGGGTCCGGCCAATCCAATTACAGAATATCTTCCAAATATACTGATGCAATATCTTTATCGAGTCCCATCTCTCACCAGACCTAGATATTTATAGTCTTAACCTAGAGTAATTAATAGAAACTTAATTACTTCGGTGTCACCTTCACTACAATCAGATTTTGAGTTTAATATAAATAGTTAATTAGTTAAAAGATCAGATAGCTAGGGATTATTTGAATGGAGTTAAGTATGCCCGATGGCCGATCGAAATTACTAGCAAAGGCTGCGCTATCAAGATCTCTGTTTGAAATAGTTTTGGAAAATTTTGCGGTTATTGTGGTAAAGTTGTTAGTTGCAGTCAAAATAACAGATGCGTTCCTGTTAAATATTTATTTTAAATTATATAAAAATGATATATTTAAAAGATAAGGAAATATGATTTTGAGGGCAAATTTTAAAAGTTAAATATATGTGGAAAATACAGTCTGAATATCGAGCTGAGATCGCGGTAGCTTACAGGCTAGAGAGGCTGGTGTACTGAACCAGAAGGTCGCGGGTTTGATTCTTTATCGTGGTCGAATTTTACTTTGCACAGTTTTTATATTTGGAATTCAATACAATTTGTTCGAGTTTTAATACACGGTTCGCCTCACTAAATGATGTACTTCACCACCCGATAAGAATCTGTTAAATTCTGTAATATACACAATAGGCACACATTAAAACTTCAGAACAGTGCAGCGTGGGTGTAATCGTGTTGGTGGTATTTACTCTTCAGATGTTCTATTATTAGGAAGTCAGAGACCAAAAATTAATATACATGTTCTTGAAAGGTTGAGCAGAAATGTAAGTACTACAGTTATACAGTCAAGGGTGCATATTAAGTCATTTAAGGGTGAGGCTATTGTCATCTGTCCATGGTCTGGAATTTTAATTCTAATCTTGTCAGTGTACACCATCTACAAAAATAACACAAAATAACATAGAATCACGCCTGTATTCTACGTGGAGCTAGGCAGAGATGTACCTACTATTGTACACCCACATTTCGCCTATGCCGTTATTGAGTCCCATGTAATAGGAGCCAATTGCTATCTACCGGGAAAAGTTCCAGATTCCGTGCTGCTACTGAGAATTTCCATACAGAAGAACCCAATAACAGCTTGCATGACCCGGGAATCGATTCCTGTACCTCACGCTTAGAAGTCGCGCTTGCTACCACTAGACCTGTGAAGCAGTCTATAAAAATAAGACATCCAAATATTCAAACGGACATAGGTCAAATTGCGTGAAAAAATTTAATCTTTATTCGTCTTCTCAGTAAATAAAAGAAAAAAAAATGTTACCGATAAAATTTACCATCCCGAATTTTAATCTAAAACCTTTCTTCTTGTCAGTGCCTTCCACGAGTAAGTAGCACTACATAAATACAAATCCTTTCACCTTCGTGTTTGTTTTCTTCCTGTTCCAAACTAAATCCTATCGATTCTCACTAAGAAGAGAATGGGGGGAATCCGATTATACGAATACATTATCGGAATATATGGATACATAGAATACATACATATGTGTTAGCATACGTGAATTTTGTTGCCTCACTTGCTTTGAATTATTCTATTTTCGTGTTAGGGTAGAACGCGTATTATTATCGTGATACTGTATAATATGTGTATTGGGTATGATATAAGAACGAAAGGGTGTTTATAGACATGTATAAAAACAAAATGTAATAATCAAACACGATTGACAGCGCGATTGGCCTTTCGCGCGCGGGAAAAATATTCATTGGATGATGTTTCGACAGATTGTTGTTTCGGATCTGGATGTAGATATGCTTGTGATATGAACTTGTACTTGTAAATCTGTACTCACGATGCAAGAGAAATAATACTGTGTACTAACGTTAAAAACACGCGTAGGGAATAAGGTTTAAACTGAAATTCAGACATTATAAAAATAATACAATGTGACCGTTGGTTGTTGTAATGGTTATCCATCTGTGGACATCTTACAACGTGGATTGATCACAATCAAAGTGGATGTGTTGCCGAATGTAAAGTAGGTATTGCCCTAACTAACTCTTGTAGCACTAGTGTGTGTTTTGTATCATTACTGTCGTAATAGTTGATGGTCTAGTCAGATTTCGTATTAAGTATAGGTACACGAAAGCTGTCTGATTTGGGTAGATTTCAATTATTTTTTTTAACATTGCTCCACACTAGAATTTCTCCTGTATCGTGGGTACAGTTTACAAACATACATGTCACATGCACACACAACCAGACCCGAAACGATTATCAGTAGATCATACAAATATTTGTTTCGTGCGGGGATCGAACCCGCGACACCTAGCGCAGCAGTCGATTTCTCAACCAATGCGCCAACCGTGCCGTCAATATAATAATCCCTTATTTTCTGACTTCCGCACGACATATTAATATTATTGCTACGAATACTTAGATGCCTAGTAGCAAATCGTTCTGGAATCGAGCCAAAAAAAGTTGAATCCAATATTTAGCTCAGTGAGCCTACACAAACAGTCAAATTTATGGACTATAAAATACGATTGTTTAACAGTTTAGCTTTTAGTTCTCTTTTGTTTTTATCTTTACGTTAAATATGACCTGAATTGAGTGTTCAGTGAGCTATGAAGCTAGTTATCAACCGTACAAAACTAAACGTGATCATATGGACAATAGATGGAGTCTGAATGATATACATGGCCTCAACTTGCAAGCTAGCATCAACAGCAAGCTGAAATGGAGTGTTGGGCATAGCTTCCCGATATTTGCTGCGTGGTTGGCTGGTTCGGCGTGCGATGTGTGTTTATCATTGAATCGTACATTTTCAGTGGTATCTACTGTCACAAGACACAGTTAACTAACTCTGTTTCTTCTTTTTCTCAAGCTACACTGATAAATACCTATATTAAGATTTCAAGCTTCTGTCCGCTCGATACAAGTGTGGGTGAAAATATATCACACACTATGTTAAAATATTATCTTCCTAGAAAAACACCTACAGCGGCCACTTTCGTACCATTTTTTCCCCACTAAAGAGAATAAAAGTCCCCGTTATCGCGGACAGGTTGAACTGTATAAATAAACATCAAGTCTTGCCAAGACTTTGCTGGCCGCAATAAATTCTTGTTTCTCCTCATGAATGTCCGCTTTCATATTTTTCTACAGCTTACTCTGTGAAGTTGGTTCGAGTTAATATAAATCGGGGAGCTTGTTGGATATCCAGGGTTATATTATAATTTACTCCTGTGGTGATCAATTTAGATGGTAACTCTGTGTTAGGGACGGTAAATGCAATATTTACTAATGATATTTCTGACGCTGTGCCAGCTTCATACGATTAGCGTCTTGGTTTAAACGTGGCAGTTCAACGCCTGCGGTAAATTCCATTCCCAAACATGAACTCGAACGGCAGGCCGTGCCCTCTAACTAAACAATAAGTTCCTGACAACTGATAGAAGACGGAATGAACATCTAACTCAGTCAGTCTAGTTACTAGAGTCCTCTGGTGAGCTAGTGCTGTCGGTACGAAAAGTCCCCATCCTCGATGGATCTTCTGTCACTAACTTGCTGGGTTGACGTGACCACAGCTAGAAGACCTATTTTCAGAAAAATATACACTCTTTCGCTGCCTTTCAATGTCACCTATACGTTGCTTAATTGAACACGAAATACCTACACAAAGTAAAGCCAAAAATAAATCATTTTGCAAAAAAGGCTATAAATCCCAAATGTGACGCGAAGAAAATTTTATTTAACCTTAATAACGTCGAGTTTCACCGGCCGCCATATTGGAATGTTATCATTTGGTGGTGCTTGCTATATTAAAGTTTTAAATTATATTCACAAAATATCACTGATGTATATATTGCTTATGCTTATTTTCAGCACTGGGATTTAAATGATCTAAAGCAGCTGATACTTATCACCGTGCCGTTTTAGTTTAAGTTATAAGGATAATCCACCTCTCTTTAGATACAAATGGACTATCTAATCAGTTCTTTAATTTTCATTTTGCCCTTGATTAAACCTGTCTGGCTGCTTAACCTCTGATGACCGACATCACGTTAGAGTAACTGTTCGTGTTAGGGAGTTGGCTGAAGTCTTCCTTTTTTAGTGAAGTCTATTAAATCCAACTAGGTATAGGTCTATGATAGTTTATTGAAGTTTTTGGTTGATTGCTCTAGGGGTTTTAAGGATAATATAAGACTAAAACTTTTTCATGTGTGTGTGTCACCTCGAAAAATGCATGCTACTTCGTGACGTCATTTGCATCAAGTTCATTTATTAAACATTAACTAATTCCTGGAAAGCAAGTGTCGAAATTAGTTGACTGATACACCTAAAAATATTCTAGTAATGTCACGAAAATACCTAACAACAATTCTTTATAGCAGGATCCCAACAATGCAACCCCTAATTTTATCGAGCCATTTTAAAACCATCCAACGCGCCCAATACCGCTGCTGTCTACAGACTTTTATTAGTGACGTCCATTAGATGTATATTGGTCTAGATACGGGTTCGGCGTTAAGAAGATTAACAGGCCACCCAACCTTCTATCACGGCGGGACGACGCCTTTCATTATTTTATGGATCTCAAAGTACTTACCTACTTGTAATGTTTGATACTGGGGATTTAAGATTATAAAAAAGCTGGGTTTTGAGAAAGTATTAACATCTAGGATATAATTATGTTATAAGGAGTCGCATTCATATTCTGTGTACTGATTAACTTGGATATCCTGTTTGGTTAATCTCATTTGTCAATTATTTTGCCGCTCGACTAAGCAAGCAGTTGAATGCTGAAACAGCAATTTTTCTTTTATCGTGTCAATGGTTAAACACTAAATTGTTTTGGAAAGGCGTGTGGCCAGTTATATAGCGTTCAGTGTGGCCGCGTTGAAGTCGTCCCTCGTTAAAACCATTGTTCTGGAGATAGGCCTGGGATCCTTAGGCTGGCGAGTTAAAGTTTGATTTTTATCCACAATTTGTCCGTATCATAAAACCTTCGCGATCAGCAGCTTGGTGCACTGCAAATCGACGAGGTTGACGCGTAGAGTTAGTTTTCGCTATTGGGTCAATTGCATGTAAGTCTTCAGATCCTAATGAGATAATATTGAAGGCTTTTCCATGATAAAGCACACTTTCTCATATTGTCCTATAAATAATTGTAAAGAACCAAACATCAAAACATAAGCTACCTATATCTAAACGCTCTATCCGTAATTTCCTTCACTCTCGCATGCTAAATAAAATCCAATTTCAGCCCCTTCACAGCCTAAATATTTTGCATTCCCAACCGAAAACCCAACAAATTAACCGATATAAAGTCCGATTAATTAACTAATGTACCGCATTGCCACAAAACGGGGCTTCATCAAGTTATCCATGTTTTGGCACCAAAACAAACTTTTTTGCGTTGTTTTCACCCGTTATGTTTCTAACAACAGACGGCCAACTGGGCAGGTAAATAAAAGTTGCTAAATTAGTTGGCGTAACTGGGACCCGACATCGGCACCAAGATTACAGGTGTAATTCCATTAAATGAAAAATACTGGGACATTTTTTGGGACCCTAGTTACGGGAGTTCGGAATGGCAGGTGTCAGCCGTTGATTGGGGATCTTAATTGTTATTATGGTAAGATGGGACAGGTAGTGTAATTGGGAGAATTGTTGATATATATTTTTCAGAAGATGTTGAGGGTCTCATATGAAGTGTCAAAGTCCCGGTTGTCATGCCGTCACCTTTGACACGTATGCATTAGCCAGCAGCCCTAAGAGTCTGACAACAGATCCTATCTTTACGCCCAGTTACTTCAATAATTGGGTTATGGAGGACTAAAATATTGTTGCAGAACCGCATTTTGGAGAACAAAGTTAAAAAAAAACCAGCATAGATTTGCTGGGTGGTTTATGTAAGAAAATATACCAGACACCTTCTATATATGTCGTAAAAGTGAAATACTCGGTGGTCTATTAAGCTGTTTAAAGTAGGTACTGATTTTTGGCTGACATTATTAATCTTTGTGTTTATAATTCGAATAACGTAGGTACCTCTATCCCGGGTAACTAGAAATTGGCTACTTTTTACTACTTGAAACGTGTCAAGGGTGAATCGAAATCAAAGTAAAATAGACAAACACTTAAAAGAAATCGGAATACTTAGACAAAAGAAAAAAATATTTATCTAAAAATAGTTTCAGCAAAATTAAATAGCACTAGATTTATGGTTTAGTCCAAATACCTCTCACTAATGGAATTTGTTTCCAATCACAATGATTAACAACGGCAAAAAAATCAATTTTCAGTACACTTACCTAAAAACAACATGACTAAGGACGATAAAAAAACTAAAACTAAATTTACCCGTTTGAAAACCATATAAATCACTAGTTCTGTAAACAATAATTATTCGGTCTAGACCAACGATTGTTTACGTGAAACCAATCCAGGCCTAGAACAAATGTAAATTAGTCTCGCAATAAATCTTTTACTATCAAACTTATGCTTGGCCATCTTTTGTTATTTGGGAGCTTTTCTAGCTTGTTAGTTGGAATGATATTGACCTTGCAACTTAAATTATTGTTTTCCTATCAACTAACGGATTCCTGTTCACTAGATTATTAGTTGTGTTTACAAGTACCCACCTACTCTAGAGAAAGGCGAAATAAAAATGTTTGCTAATGTCGTTACAGAAACAAATCTGGAATTTTTAATCCATATGTGACACATCTTTATGTGTGAATCCCGTACCTAATCCATTTTACAAAACCTCAGAATAAGGCGTAAAAGTATCATCACGCATTCTTACTGAACAGAAAATAATAAGTTTAGTAATATCGGTCTGTTGGAGCTATCAGAAAATAAAATATTTTCTGTTCTGTTGGTCACACGATAACCTTCAACCCGTCTTCATGAAATAATTCATACACGTACAACTTACGTAGGTATTTCCTTGACACCCACTTTCCTCATTCAAAGCATTCTTATTTTAGAAACCGATTCCAATTCCACCTTTTAAGACTTGTTCGTAGAAGGTGATAAATTAGCCTTACTTCGTCGGTTTTTACGGCTTCCACGTTGAATATGTATTAAAGCTCCCAATTAAATGGTACTAAAGGCAGACACGTGCGAATGAAGCACTACAGCACTGCAGATAACGAGAAGCTTTAAGATATAGTGAACACTGCCAAAATACCTAATTTGATAAAATTACGTGACATTAGCGCAAAATCGAACCCTCTGTATTAGTTATGACAACAAGATATGACAAAATCTTTTTTTATTAAGTTTCGAATAGGCAACGAGTTGCGACTTAGGTGGGACACTTTTTGTGCAAGTTACCGTTGTTTGATTTGTGGCTTTATCACATTTGGTCGATTTTGTCGCATTTAATACGATATCGATACTGTCACATAAAAATCACAATTCACAATTTAAATTAGTATGTATCTATATTATTGTTAAACGATCTGTTATATCTATATCTATTGTAGCAAGGAGGAGGAAAGGGCAGCCTTTGCCCTGCAGTGGGACACAGGGCAATGGGGATTCTAGGTTATGACAGCAAAGAAATATCGTAGCTACATATTTGGTGCAGATCGGTCGAATTGTGAGGTTTAACAGCGCTTATTGCGGTCAATCCTTGGATGGTTGACCGTTCTGGAAAGTACGTTGAGTATGCTTTACAGCAGGTTTTAAAAACCCTAAAAGTCTGACAACCGGTCTAGCCTTATAGAATCAGTGCCTCCTCTGTGTGGAGGTCAGGTGGGAGTCGCTCCGTATACCTAATTCAGCCGAATTTAGCTAGAACTGAAACAGAACCTTACCGAAATATTTTTGAAAACAACAACAATGTAGCTGATTAATAAACAATTAAGTAGTGCTCATAAAGACAACTCGCACAAAACATCTTCGATACGAAAAACATATAAAATAAACGTACTATTAACATAGGTAGAATAAATAATAATTATTATTTTACCATTATATTTTCGCCAAATTCATTAACAAATTCTCTTAAAACGAGCATAGGCTAAATAAAAAGTAGGTATATATCTGTACGGAATAAATTAGACATTAATTTATAATGTGATTTTTTTCGGACGGACCGGACGCCAACCGAATTAAGTTTGGTACTGTCCTCTTTAATTAAGATATTTCTTGAGATAGACCTCTCCTGAGCTTTCTCGTGAATTTGCAGCAGTTTTAAAGTTACGAGGCAAAAAATACAAGTATTTATCTGACTGAGCCCTTTGGGTTTAGATTGTTATCAGCTTTCTATGTACCTACTAAAGGACAGCTGTAAAATTTATGGCAAGACCACTACAGAATTGCTCTCTATACCTGTCGGCGCGGACCATGATTCGTGACCGTTAGTCCATTACGTCATCGAAAAAAAAGTAGAATAAAGTGCACGTGCGCGCCGCGTCAACTCATCGCTCGCAAACAACACGTGATGCATCCCCACTACTACTGCAACGGAAGGCATAAAGGCAGCCGTTTCCCCTCCCCGAGCTCAGACGTGAGCGAGTCGCCGTATGAGACGGAACGCTCCTGCGTAATATAACGCTCTGAGTTCTTATTTATCTTTATAAAAATATTTCGTTCTCATTATATTATTAAAAGTGATTCTGTTTTTGTTCAATAAATTAATTATATAAAAACTACAGTGACTATTTAATGATGGCGCCACCTCCAAACCTCGGAAAGGATCTAACATCAGAAGATGGGACACCACGTGATGAGGGCCGCCAGAGTGATGTCATCCAGGTTATGGCAAACACATTTAAAGCTACAATGAATGACATGATGGCTCAATTATCTTACGATCATCGCACTACCTTGGCAGAAATGATGACTATTATGAAATCGGAAGAAAACAAGCGCGTACGTATTTCAGACGTTTACTTTCCAGCATATGATCCCGATACTGGAACCGATGTCCGGGACTGGGTTGATCTCATTACACGCACTCAAACTGAATACGGGCTTCGGGATCATGAAGTCCGACTTAAAGCAGCTAGTGTGTTAAAAGGACGCGCAAAGACATGGGCTGACAGTAGCCTTCTCAGAACAACAACTTGGACAGAGATGCGCGACGATATGCTGCAAACTTTTGAGCCAGAGTCGAGATACTTTGCTGATGTTTTGCGCTATAGAAATTATACCCTAGATGATGCAGAAAATGTTCAAGATTATATCTCGAACGTTTGGAGAATGTTTAAAAGGATCGTCAAACCCAATCCAACGGAACAAGATGCTGTAGAATTCGTGATTGGAAGTATCGGTGATGAAAGAATTCGCACGGAACTTCTAAACAGTAAGTCAAATTCTGTTCCTGAATTGATTGCTATAGCGAAGACTTTTCGCAAACGAAGACATGCACCATCAAAAGATAGCGAGTATCCTAAACGACCTCGTTTGGACGCAAATCGAGATAGACCCAATCTTACCTGTTACGTTTGTGGCAAGACCGGACACTTTGCTCGATATTGCTCGGAGAACGCATTGCGACGTGGGACGTCTTTAGCAACGGTTTCATCAGCGTCTCCTTCGGTAAAAGATGCACCTAGGCAGACCATTAAGGAATGCTCTTACTGCAAGGGTACTCGGCACACTATCGAAACATGTTTCAAGAGGATTGCTGATGAACAGCGTAGTAAAAAAATCAACCTTTGTCAGGACAATGAAATTAAATCGTTCAACACGATAATAATACAAATTGGAAAAAACTCGTTGGAATGTATTTTTGACAGCGGAGCGGACTGTTCTTTAATTCAAGAATCTGTGGCATCACGCATTCCTGGACAAAGAAAGAACATAGCAAAATGTTTGAAAGGAATTGGTCCAGTTCCAGTTTATTCTCATACACAAATAAGAACCGACTGCAAAATAGACGAGATTTTAATTGAAATGGACTTTTGTGTGGTGCTGGATCATCAATTACCCGCAAAGGTTTTGATTGGTAAAGATCTTCTTATGATTCCTGGAATTACAGTGGAGTTATCAATGAAAGGCACTGTTGTTAGCCGCACAACGGAACAAGTCGTTGTTCTTCAACTTAAAGAAATAAATACAACTGAAGTCAACATTAACACAGATCTAAGTAGTGAAGACCACGATACCCTGATGCAAATACTGAACAAATACCAGCATGCCTTCGTTGAAGGTACTTGTTCTAACCGAGTGACTACAGGTGAGCTCAATATCAGACTGAAAAACCCTAACAAAGTTGTGGAACGGCGACCCTACAGGATGGCTCCAGTTGAAAGGGAAAAAGTAAAACAGATTACTCAAGATCTTTTGGACAACGGAATTATACGAGAGAGCAACTCCCCGTTTGCAAGCCCGATAATTCTAGTTAAAAAGAAAAATGGACAAGATCGCCTTTGCGTTGATTATCGTGAGTTAAATGCTAATACAGTTCGAGATCATTATCCTTTACCACTTATCTCAGATCAACTTGATCAGCTAGCTGAGGCAAAATACTTTTGTTGCCTTGACATGGCAGCTGGATTTCACCAAATTCCTGTAGCTGAGGACTCAATCGAGAAAACTGCTTTCATTACCCCTGATGGGCAGTATGAATATTTGTCTATGCCATTTGGATTGACTAACGCCCCATCAGTATACCAAAGATGCATTAACAAGGCACTGGGATCGTTAAGAGGAGATGCAGCTCTTGTTTACATGGATGACGTTCTCGTGCCTGGAAGATCAATTGCTGAGACTCTGGAAAAGCTGGATTTGGTACTAAATGCACTCAGCGACTCAGGTTTCGCGATAAACTTAAAAAAAATGCTCATTCATGAAGAGGTCCATACAATACTTGGGATATGTCATAGCTGATGGACAAGTGAGACCTGATCCTGTAAAGGTAGATGCTTTAGCAAGATCCCCCGTCCCAGAAAATGTCAAGCAACTCAGACAGTTTAATGGATTAGCTGGATACTTCCGACGATTTGTGCCTAATTTCTCCTCAGAAATGGCACCACTGTATGAATTAACCAAAACAGGAACAAAATGGGAGTGGACTGATAGGCACGAAGCCGCAAGAATGAAAATAATCAACTATCTTACAAGTGCACCACTGCTCACTATCTTTCAAGAAGGTTTGCCAATCGAACTTCACACAGATGCAAGTGCATTAGGATTTGGAGGAGTCTTGATTCAAATTAAGGAAGGACGACAACATGTCATTGGATACTTTAGCCAGAGAACAACTAAAGCGGAAGCCAATTATCATTCATATGAGTTAGAAACGCTGGCTGTTGTAAGATCGGTAAAACATTTTCGACACTTTTTATACGGTAGAAAATACACAATCGTCACAGACTGCAATGCCCTGAAAGCATCAAGATATAAACAGGAACTGCTGCCACGTGTCCATCGTTGGTGGTCCTTTTTACAAAATTTTGATTTTGAGGTCGAATATCGCAAAGGAGAGAAACTGAAGCACGCAGACTTCTTTAGCAGAAATCCTGTGGTTCAGAATATCCTGAGTTTGACATCTGATAAAGGCTGGTTAATAATGGAACAACACCGAGACCCCGCTCTAAACAAGATAATTCAAACAATTAAACGAGGTGACTGCAAAGAAGAAGACTATTTGATCAAAGACGAAGTTCTATGCCAAAAAATCAAACTGGAAAGTGGAAACACCAAAATCCTGAAGATAGTACCGCAATCTTACCAATGGAGTATAATAAACCATTACCATGAAGCCTTAAAGCATTTCGGTTGGGAGAAAACTCTCCAAAAGCTCAAAGAACACTTCTGGTTCGAAAAAATGAGTTCGAAAGTTCGAAGCTTCATAGACAATTGTGTGGTGTGTAAAACAATGAAAGGAGCTTCGGGTGCGACACAAGCCGAATTGCATCCCATTGAAAAGATAGCTGAACCCTTTCACACACTTCACATTGACATCACTGGAAAACTTAGTGGGCCATCATCAGAAAAAGAGTACGTTTTCGTAGCGGTTGATGCATTCTCCAAATTTGTCATTTTAAAATATGCTACGAAGAAAAACCAAGAGTCCGCCTTGCAACACCTCAAAGAAGTAATATTTCTCTTCGGAGCTCCCAAAAGGATAATTGTTGATGGCGACGGTGCATTTGTGTCTCAATATGAAAACTTCTGTAAACAGTATGGCATTGAATTGCACCACACTGCAGCCTACACCAGCAGAGCGAATGGACAAGCAGAAAGAGTAATGCGTGTTATCAAAGATGGTCTCACAGTAATTAGCAACATTGAAAAAGACCACTGGGAATGTGCTCTAGGATCTCTACAACTCGCTATTAACTGCACAGTGTCAAAGGCAACTGGAAAAACGCCAATTGAACTTCTCACAGGACAAAAGGGATGCGTCCCTCCAGAACTAGTTTCAATCATCGACAAAGAAAATGAGAGAGTTGAACCTGAATCTTTACGGAAACTAGTTTATGAAAGGCTGGCCGAACAGTCAAATAAATCTAAAGCAAGATTTGACAGCACTAAAGCTAAAGTGAGAAGATTTGAAAAAGGACAATACGTTTTAGTCAAAGAATCTGTTCGACTAGGAACCAAGTTAAGCCAAAAATTTGGAGGTCCTTATGAGGTTAAGAAGGTACTGCCTTATGATCGTTATGAGGTTAAAAAAATAACAGGACGTGGGCGACCAAGAAAAGTAGCTCATGAGAATTTACGGGCTGCTCCAGACTTTGGAAAACAAAATGAAACTGCCGTGTCGGCGGAGGAGGCGTCCTCCGAAACGGAGAACACTTAAGCCGTATAATGTTTGGTGAGACAGATCTTGTACTATTTTTCATGTTTCGTTTGTTACCGCAAGGGAGTTTTCGTGAAGATTATAAAATCATGGAGACCAAATGTTTAAAAGTATAAAAAGGCGTCGAGGCCAAAATGAGAAAGCCAGCGTCGAGGTTTGGTTGTTCAAATTTGAATGGCGTCGAGGCCAAACTGTGAATATCAGCGTTGAGGCTTGGTTGTTCATTTTGAATGGCGTCGAGGTCAAACTCTGAACACCAGCGTTGAGGCTTGGTTGTTAAATTTGAATGGCGTCGAGGCCAAACTGTGAGCACCAGCGTCAAGGCTTGGTTGTTCAATTTTAAAGGAGTTGAGATCAAATTGTGAGCACCAGTGTGGAGACTTAATTGTTTAAATATTAAACATGTTAAAGGTGTAAAGGTCATCCAGTGTCGTTGTACTTTTGATATTACAGAATTGACGCAGAGACGCGTCAAATGCAGTATGGCCGTGTCGGCGCGGACCATGATTCGTGACCGTTAGTCCATTACGTCATCGAAAAAAAAGTAGAATAACGTGCACGTGCGCGCCGCGTCAACTCATCGCTCGCAAACAACACGTGATGCATCCCCACTACTACTGCAACGGAAGGCATAAAGGCAGCCGTTTCCCCTCCCCGAGCTCAGACGTGAGCGAGTCGCCGTATGAGACGGAACGCTCCTGCGTAATATAACGCTCTGAGTTCTTATTTATCTTTATAAAAATATTTCGTTCTCATTATATTATTAAAAGTGATTCTGTTTTTGTTCAATAAATTAATTATATAAAAACTACAGTGACTATTTAATGATGGCGCCACCTCCAAACCTCGGAAAGGATCTAACATACCTACCTACTACTTTGAAGTCCTCGGTGCTTCGAAATAATATCTTGTGAAGATAAGGTCTTGGGGTCTGTTTTCAGTTTAGTAAGATACGGTTGAATATCTAGATTTTACACGGATAGGTTGGTTACCATCGGACCTCACCGCTCGAAATTTAGTGGCAATATTAAAAATCGTTTATTTTCAACGACGTATTACAATGTAGTTTTTTTTTGACAGTCAATCTTATGCTTAATATCATATGGTTTTCTGTCTATTTTTATGTATGTAGTATGTATTCATGATAAACGGTACAGGCGGCGGCGGCGGCTCTTACGCACGAAAGGGTCTCAATATTATGTAAAGAACGTTCATACATCAAATACTTCGCAAGTCGATCGATTTCGGCACGAGAGAGGATCTCAATGATTTGTTAAACCTCTGATATTATATTGTCTGTGCCAGTATTCCAATATGTTTGCATACAATTTGGACTGACACATAGGTTCTTTGACCCATTTCAATATGTTATTGACGTTTAATCAAAAGTTTGTAATACTTCGCTGCCTGCTGCCTACCTACTAAGTTCTCCGTGGATAGATAGAAGAGCCAATAAAGCCGATAACTTTCCAATTATACACGAGCTTATAGATGGTAACATACTCCAGAAATCTGCACCTAGGTAAGTTTTAATCAAAGTTGCGGATTTATACCGATGTTGTACTAGACAAAGTTAGAAGTACTGCGTACTTGTAGGTAGGTACTGATACCTGGGTAACTGGAAATTTGTAAGGTCTTCACCTGATGATAATTTTAGTCCAAAGTGTAGGTATAGTATTGTTTTCTACTGGAAAAATACAAACGTTTTAGATTATGTACCGTTTTTTTAGCGTGGTACCACGTACGTGGAACTTATCATGGGCTATCCTCTGCCTGGAGGGGCGGAGGGGTATGCCGGATTCCTACCGGCTAAACTCACCACGGTGGTCCGCCTCGACACCTCGTCTTCTCTTTCTTATATTCTTCCTTTAAACATGCAAAGGTGAACGGAAACGGAAATCTACGTCTGAAGCATTCTGAGCAGTATGCTCCTTTAAAACCTTTCATTCTTAAACGATATGAGCAATATTCATGTCAGATTTGATATCATCACGACACGAAGAAGCATGTAATATTTGCTGTCGTGCCGTTGTTCACTTAGTATTAATGATGCCGCTATCGTGAGGAAATAAACTAAAGCTTCCAATCTCGTGAAATAAATATTATGGAAATTGAGTTATTTGCATAATTCCTTGCTGTAGGCAATGTGAAATTGTTTTACGAATAATTTGGTTATAATCGGTCGATTTATTAAACTAACAGATTCTGGTAAGGTTGTTTTGCTTGGAGTTACCTTCCTAGCCGGTAACTTTAAACAATACATTACTTTGGTTTCGGATGAAATAATATTGAAAATCTCGTTTGACCTTAAGTTTGAGGGTTTCGCAACTGTGACGTTAGCCCCTACTTAACTAGTAAGTGGGTTTGTTATCCTGTTAATCCGTCGGTCATCGGTGCTACATCGGCTAAGTAGGAGACATGGGTACACCACCCTCAAGTGAAGTTAATGCAGTGCGTAGTTGGGTGTGTTCTTGCAGGTTACGTCTTATATGTGAGGACCGCCATCATTAAGCTAGGTTTTAAAATGAATGAAAACGTCTATACATATAGGTGATAAAAAATATATGACATTTAAGAACACAATATAATTCAAATGTATAAAAGATATGTAAGCCGAAAATTTTGTCTGTCCACATAAAACTCCTGCAAAAACAAAAACACATACAAACATTGTTCTGATTCCCAAATTGATATTAATATGCTTATCATAAATTAATGTTTCAGAACTGGCAGCTATTTATAAAACACGAGTAATTGCAAAAAATGGTACAACTAATTTGTGTTCAAATTATGTTTCGCAGTTTCTATTACTCAGAGTAATACGTAATAGGTATTACGTTGATGTTTTTTAATTTCCATTAGGGAGTTGTTTCATTGGATATAAAACTGTGTACTAAGGGAAATAATCCGTCTAATGGAGTGTATTCGTAATGAACATCTGAATACTTTATTGTTTATGCCCGTTTTAAAGACCAATGTATTCTTAATACAAATGTGACGAGTATTTTACTTAAAAGCTAAGCAGCCAACCTTAATGCGTCCTGGGCATTTTCCTCCCGTTTTCCGCCAGACAATTTAGTTGTTCGGGTGCTAGTCAATTCGTTTTGGGAACAGCAAGAAAACCTATCTGGACTGACAGAAAATTCAGTAGAAAAGACAGTTTATTCCTCTTTCTTTCAAGGGGTACATTTTTTGGGCATAAAACGAATTTTACACTACCTTTTCTTTCGCATTGGATATATAAATGGAAATAACTTTTCATTACTTAACATATTTCTCTTCTTCATGTTTGGTGTAATTAATTCATTACTAGGATTAGAAGATTTCTCATTTAATAAGATGAAAATATTACCTATTATAGTCTGATCCCTATTCATAAATATCGTGGCATATTCTAGGAACCTACACAAAAATCTGATTTCACATGGTCGATGTCAATGCTAAAAGAACATTTTTATTCTTTTGCTTTTCTCTAGTGCCTTCGCAAAAGCTTCCATGTCGCGTCTCTAATTAGTGAAAGTGGCCGGCGGCCTTTCTAATTAGACGAAATAAATGATTAATTATTAATAAAAGACTAGCGTCCTGTCTTGGAAGGCTCGTTTTGTACCTAAATAAGGTACCGCAAATATTATATATAAGTAAATCATTTATAATACATATATCATATTAAATAGGTACAATACTAACTCAGAACGATTGTGGCAGAATATTTTTCTGTAACGATGCAATGGCTTATTTTAGAGGTCTTTTAGGAGACCTCACCTCCGCATTTAAAGTGAGGAGGTTGTAAATATCACAATTACTAGATACGTAGGGCGTTGCCTTCCAGTATTTGAACTCACATACGCGCTATAAATTAAAATGAATATAAAAATAAAAATTCTTATTGCTCACTCTCGTGTAGACGAACTAGATTTAATTCATAATACTTCAACATATTTATCACCAAAGCTCCCAAATCTTTTATAGGCAAACTTAGAACCAAATCAATCAAATGAATAATAGCATGTAAATATAAACACACAGAAGCCCCACTTTTGACATCATTTTTGTACAATGGTTACGAAAATGGTCCAAAGGTGCCACTTTATTTTGAATCATGGCCACTTTATTTGGTTTACTTGCGGCAACATCTTTCTTTGTGTTTAGAACAGTGTAAATAATATATGATGAGTAATTCCAAAGCCAAATAAAACAGTAAAACAGACATATTTAAGTTGGTGACGTTAGTTTTTTTTCGGTATTAAGTTGACGATGAATTGACCTTCTCAGTGATATTTTGTTGAGTGTCAATCGCCTTAGATTTTAGTCCCTCGTTCTTAAGTCTTAAGAACTTAAACCCCGAGGTCAGAGACTGAAAGAAAAGTAAAAGAAAAAGGTTCGATCCATTAGATTAAGAAAAAAACGTCACTGTTGCATTAGGCGTGACGTGTGACGATCAATTACTGATAAAAGTTTGATATGCTTTGTTACAATTTGAAAGACTTATATTGTTGGTCTGAGATTTTAATGAAACAGGTACGTGTTAATGTTTGCGATGTCGTCAACCCTAATGTGTGCTATTAATCACTAGCCCCGTCGTCTAATCTGTAGGTATGTTTGAGATCGACTACAAAGTTCAGTTTTAACCAACGACGTGATACTCATGTTTCATGTGGTTTACATGATGCCATTAAAATTTGATGTGTCTTAGCATCAACTTAACACGTAGTTATAGATGCTATTTCAAGATGATTTTTGTGGAGTCTGGAACTGTGCTCGGTAGATGGTAATCGGCTCGCCCCCTATTACATGGGACTCAATAATGGTATCCGCGGAATTTGGGTGTACAACAGTACACCTTTGCCTAAGCCTTCGGGGAATACAGGCGTGATGTTGTGATTGTTATGTTATGATTGTTTTATATTCAGGGAGTTACAGGTGTGTTGTCTTTGTGAAACTTGGAATTTGCGAACTAACAAATAGCAAATGCGAATAGCAAACTACTTATCGGTATTTCATCGAATATCAGTAAGGTTCATTAAACTTAGCTACTATTACTTAGGCCCGCAGCCTAATTACGTAAAAATGCGAAAGGAATGCGACAGCCACGCGATAGCAATCTCACTGTCAGCCAATACGTATATATGACACAAAAATGACGTTTGACAGAAGATATAGCGCGATCTACACCCGTCGCATACTGATTGCTACATAATGGCAAATAGGCTGCCAATGTTACAATGCGCTGATAAAAAATATCTAGCTGTTTATTTGAAATTGGAACTATTTTATGTTGTATTTGTTATGTTTGTATGTACACCTACATATAAGAGAAATAACTTTTCTAAGGCCTGTCTGTCTATTGAAATATCGGTTCTTAGTCGTTTTCTTTAATCTTATATTTTGCGTTTTATTAATTCAACAATTTTACAAAAAATAATTAAGTAGGTATAGATATAGAAGTTATTTTCTATCCTTTCTATTGATAAAAGTAAGGAAATTGTAATATATTTTTTTTAAAAGAAAACATCTTTATTTTCGTTAATTATTATCATTGTAGACTATCGCCAAGGCTCCTAGCAATGTTATTGGCACATCCTGCGGACTTTGCCCGTAACATAATAATATATCATATTTATTAAATATATCATTTATAACGAAGCGAAGTTATTACAAAGTTAGTCGGCTACAGCAAGTTATAAGTAAATCTGGGTCCGTGCAAAGTTGTTAAAGAATAATTCGCCAGGCACCGGCACGTGCGTGATTGCCTCTGAACTAATCTGCAGCGATGAGTACATGTACTGGGTATCGATTGGATAATATTTTTTAAATAATTAAATTCACTCATAATAAATTATGTCTTAGCTAAAATGATATATTATGCGTTATAGACACATAACAATCCTAGACTAAATTACGTATACATTACGGTAGGATTTTTTTTTTATTTTAAAATTGCTACATGTTCTAAAATAACTTCAATTTATTTATTGTAAACCAACATTTTGAAAAGAGTATCCATGGAGTTTCTTGCCGGTCTCTTCTCCATAGGACCGACCCTCTCTGAAACCATGCACCTAGATTCATAAAGTTATAAAAGTGCCTGCAATGGTCAATTTGAAAAAAGCTTTGACGTTGACTTAGGTATATTTAAGTCTTGTCTACTTCTGTCTCGACTATCTTATGTGAAGTTGCCTCACTTACTATTTACATGACTGTTGAGTGGTCCCGATCCCTATCGCATGAAACATCTGCTGAATATGCTGTGGACTGTTACAGGTACTCGTATCATCCATACAATAATCCAAATCTCATGTACTTATGCTTCTCAGAAATTATGATACAAAGTCGTAGAACTCGTTATTTACACTTTGTATTCATTCATTTGTATACATGCAAAATTAAATAATTAGAAATACTATTGCCAGTACCACTTAAGCAGTCAACGCTTCGTAAACTTCAAGTTGGTAATTTAAACTCAAATTTGAGTCACGTCAACAATTAAAAACTCGGCAAGAAGCAAACTCGTTGCAATTTAAAGTACCGAACAGTTTAAGGTTCCACAAAATTGTGGGGAACAATGTTTAGCAAGTGAGTACATACCCTTCAAAGTTTGTTAACATCGTCCGCGTTGTACGCACAAGTAATCGTGTTAGATCCGCAATAGATCCGCGGATGAGCGCGGATGTTCGAAACAGCGATGAAAATCCGCCACGAGATTGGATCCCTGGTTAAACCATTAAACAGCTAGTGTGCAGAAGGTCCACAGGGTATCTCTCAATGTGTGTAAATCCCGGCTAAGAATCGACCACCAGGCAACAAGAGGCGACCGAGAAGTAGTGTAAATTTTGTCCAGCAGTATCTTGTGATAAATAGCAAAAAAATTGCTTCAATCATCCTATTGCCATGCATGGTGATTACCTATAACAGTATAACTCTGTGTTTCCTTTTGACGACCTATTAGGTGAAAGTGCATTTATCGGGCAGTAGAACTATTGCTTCTATTTTCTTGTTCAACACTTCACATACTGGTTATAGTATCTTGTTGTGGATTCAATTCTAGACGTTGAGTTTGTTGAGCTGCGGCGTGATAAGTTTGAAGACTAGGATTTATCTATCTAAAACAAGATGGAATATTGATGGCAATTGGGGAATTTGTGTCTAGATAGTTCTCTGTATCTAAATGAGGTTGTTATGAAATTGTACGCTGCAGGCAGATGTTTTTCATATTCAGACCTATTATAGTAATCATTTATAGGTATACTATAGTAACGGATAGGTACTTCGAGAAGTTCCAAGATATCAGTATACTCTTTGGAGATAAGTATGTGATACATATAGATATATGCATCTGGTTAATTTGAAAGTCAACCACAATAAATAAATCAAGCAACGTGAACTTTGTACGCACACAGCGGGAGAATGTGTTGTCCAAATATAATTTTAGAAAAAAATAAATAGAATTAAAAAAAAATACATGTATTTTATGATAAAATGTATTGGTGTCTGAGGAATAAAATTTTCCAATTGATCACTTGCAAAACTGTCTCGACTGGTTGCCGAGACGAGTCAAAGAACCGATCAGTGGTGCAATTTTGCTGAAACTGAACGATTCTTCCACATAAATCACACGCAAACTTGTAGCAAAACATGTAATAAAATTGTTCACATATAGCGCGGGAGATAACTGAAGTTTATAGGCGACGCAGACACGCGGGCGGCGACCGAAAAATATTGCCAACCGCTGTCACTAACGTTGAAGTGATATTTCACTTGCTATAGGAATTTGGTGAAAGGCAGTGCCCACATCCACACAATACGTATAATGAACACGCAAACGTGTGACGTGTGGATGCGCAGTCGGGGGCCGCCTTACGAGTACGAGGCTTTAAATATACGCGCGCGAAGAAGTGGATTTCTTTAACAATGAAGGAAATCATCTTGAGAAGAAAGTATGTCCTACATCAAAACATCGAAGACTGTCTATTTTTCTATATTTCATGCGTCCCACTCGTGGTCCTGGCGTGACGCATCCTGAAAGTGCTCAAAAACGGGACATCTGGTAACTGCGCTCCCATGGTGGGTACGTCACCGTAGAAGTCTCTTTCCGAGAAGAGGCCTGAAGAATCCTAGAAGTAGGATCATTATTAAGCTCATGACGTTTGGGTACATAATACAGCATCACGTTTGTACTCCCCGTAGACTTAGGCGGATGTGTACATCAACAGTATATAGGCGAATCTAAGGCTAAGCTGACCTATCGTCATCTACCGGTAATAGTCCCAAACTGGCTTCCAAACAAGTTGCTACTGAAAATTTCCATACAGAAAAACCCAATAATAAATATTTTGCCTGTCCCGGATTCTTGAACACATGACTTCAAGCTCAGCAGTTGCCCTTGCGACCACTGAGCAATGAGGTGGTACCACACACATAACTATTCAGTTACAACTAGCATAAAACTTTCTACTATACCACAAAACTTAGATTTTTTCAATGTGTGAATAATTCGATTCGATAAATGCTTCCTTTTATAATTCAGATAATTCTTTACTATTTTCTTCGCGCTAACATAAATAAAGCTTAGTCACACTTTACTCAGTTTTTGCCGAAAAATATTTAAAGTCGTGTGTAATTCTACAGCCCTTAAACAATGTGGACAGATTTAAAATACTCCTTACCAATAAAAACATAAAAATAAATTCTCTTGTACGAATCTTTTGGCCAGATGCGAGATTTCTCTAGAGGTTTAAGGGTAACACTAGAGGGTAACAACGTTTAGTAACTGTATCTTGTTCCAAGAATGTAAAATCTCTACAATATGGGAAAAAGATAATGCTTTTGGTAAAAGCGAAATATCTTTTTCACTATTTAAGTATATCAGTTACAAGAGAAAATTTATTTGAAGATGAATAGGTTTATATTTCATTAAAGTTAGTAAAATTAAATTGAATAAAACCTGTTCAAAATGTTGTTTAATTTCTCGTTGGTGTATTTAAGACAAAAGATAACTAGAAACAAAACCTCATCATTTACAACAAATTAGGAAGCGGATGAGGCTAGAATGCTTCTCAAAATTGTTATTTTGGGTATAAGGTTGCGGGTACCATAGATTTAATTTAAGTTCTGTTACTGTATTTAATCTGTTTTTGTATACAATCACGGGGATGACATTTTCATAATTGAAAAAACCCTCCAAGTTCAATAAAGAATAAAAAAAAAAATTAGGAAGGTAAAATAGCAGGAAAAATCGACCCTTCAATTATTTTAGCAATAAAACATACTCTTCTTCAACTTAGATGCTCTCAATTGTTTGAAACTCAATCCGAACACTTGCAACCAATGCTGCAACAGGAAAACTAACAAATGAAATTCCGTTGGTTCTTCCACCGTTCTCAATATGAGGGCTTGCGCTAGGTGTCACTGTCGCATACTTGTACAAGTTATGCTTTGATCAAGTCCCAAGTCTGAATTTCTAGATAAGTTCCACACTGTTCGCGAAGTCAATGAAAGTTGAAGTCTTGAAGACAGAAAATTTTGCAGAGAATTGTACGTATACCTATATTACTTAAGATATTGCTTTCAAGTTTGAGTGTTAGATTAAAAGATTTTAGGGACGTTTACTTGACTGAAATATTTCATATTCTATTAAAATAATTGTTTGCATTTTATATCATATCATATATGTACGTAACCATTTGTACCCTATGTGTAAAATGTATTTTCGCTTTGCACTTTTTCCTTTGGTGTACAATAAAGAATACTCTATCTATCTATCTAACCGCACACACGTACCTATATATCAATATCACCACATAATTGTACGTGTGTGAGGATATTTATTGTATAAAGTCATTTTCATCCTTTTTAAGCTAAGGTTATATAAAGACTTAAGTATTACTACCAAAATTGTTCCAGTATTTTTTATTATTATCATCTAAGAATATTTTGAACAGCTTGTTAACAAAAAAAAATTATTAGCTATTTATTTCATAGTTGAAAATATTTTCCATTAGATTGGATAATTGATAAATTTCATTCTCGTCAGGCTAGTCACGTATTTAATAAATATTAGAAATAGTTTTAAAGTTTATAGGTAACAATAACATCAAGTTAAATTCGATTTAATTAGCTCGGAGCTGTTTGCTAATTAGTCAATTATTAATTAATGTAATTATATATCCACTTAATTAATTTATAGACGTGAGTTTGCATAATAATATTGTAATGTTTAAGGTGCTGTATTGTGTTAAGTTTTTAATATAACAATAGAAAACATTTTCACGCCTGTGATCTTATGATAATTGTTTCTTCCGTTTACCAAGGTAGACTGCGCTGATATAAAATTTCAAGAAGGTTACTCTTAGGTATTATAAAATTACCGTACAAAAATTCCAATCTGCAGCCGTTGGTGGATTTAGGCCTCTCGAAATTGAAGACAATGGCTATAGTCAATACGCTATATTTGGTCAGCTTGGAGACTACAGTCATCGCTGTTTATTTCAAGAAGTTGACCGTGATCGCACATAATGATTTTCGCACTAGTCACCTATTTACTATTTGATCCGCCTTGGAATATCACTAATAAAGGTGCAGGTAAAAATGGATTTCCATGATTTAACATTCCATGATTTAACAAAAAGCCGACTCAAACATAATTGTAAACATACTTCTTATGACGTCATCGACTTCGAATGTCAAATACGCAAATTTTAAGTTTCCTCCAGATAGACTGACTTCTTCACACGAACGACGTTCATTACTACCCACATTTTTGTTCAAAACATTAAGACCCCACTTAGTCATCGCCTTACAAATTAAGTTTTCATTACAAAGACCTCACTGTGGAACTTTGCGGCTGGAGTAAGAGTTTTCTTATAAAACACTGGATTCTGAATATTCAGCCGCGAGTTTGTTCAGGAAGTTAGCGGGATTTATTGCATAATGCGGTGGGAGGTGCAACGGACGCAGTTTTCTGAATACTAGTGGCTGAAGCCGGGGTGATTGTGATAGGTTCTGTGTTGAGGGATGTTTTTTGTCGGGGTGTTTATAATGAGTGTCTTAATGGTGCCCAAGCGGGGCTTACACCTTGTGGGTAAATGGGATCCAATTTAAGAATCTGGAGAAATACTTTAAGGCCAGTACATATTCTAATATACTAGATATTATATTGATGTTCGTAGCGTGCATCTGTGTACGCAATTAATATAAGAAATAGAATTTCCAGTGCGTTAAGCAATGACTGGCTTTAGAATTCTTAAATTTATAAAGTAAATGATTAGAGGTAAGTATTCATGTATAGGTACAGAAGGTAAGGTATCGTCTGGTATTAAAATTACATTATCAATAATAATATTTATAAAAAAGTACCTACCTCCCTGTTCTTTATAAAACCTACCCAGACTCAGCCCATTTGCTCCATTAAGTTTCATACGCAGCCGACATCTTCACGTAGACTCAAACGTAGAGCACTCAAGAGACGCATCGCGCAAAACAAGTTTCATAAGCACTCCAGAATTTCATAATCCCGTCTGAAAAGACGACATACCGGTGAAAAATGTCTGAACGCAATGAGAATTTGCTTTCAAAAAGTATGCTCACAAAATCTCTGGTAGTAGTATTACCTAGTAGTGGTGGTTTTTAAATGAGAAAATGACAAGCGTGATGTATGAAGCGTGATATTAAAATTTATAAAGCGATGAAAGGAATGGATGTTGGTGAATTGATGTACGATTGGAATGGGGCCCACGAGCCACGTAGTTTGTGATAAAACGAGATAAATCTCTGGAACCTGAGACTAACTTAAAGGGGTTTAAAAAACTAGGACCTCAGGTGGATAACCTAAATAGATCAGTGTCGCAGCGTCGACTTTTTGTGTTAACGGTTGGGGGTCATGTCGCGGGGTAGAAGACGATCAGAGCCATATTTATTCGTTTTCTTTGAAATCTAAATATGTATTAGGTATGTGTTTGTGAGTTGTTTACCTCCGTAATGGCACCCATCTTCTTTCTCTATTCCTATTGTTACGTTGTAATAGCTTATCATTCGGAATACTTCCAATTTCCAAGAAACGGTACCTACCAATTGATTTCTGTACGTTTGTGTAAGGACCATTGGTAGGTATTGTTCTCGTAGATGTCTAATTAGTTTGTCATTACTAATGCATTGTTGCGACAATTAATCTGGAATTAGGCAGCCGACGTGTGAGTATATTATCATATAAACTGAACTGTTACGCGTGATAAGCTTTAATGGCAGCGTAGAATGCAACCAACGTTGGTAGAATTTTGGTACTTATGAAAAATAAAACGAATAGTATTCTGTACTTTAATAAATAATAACTTCACAAGGTCTTGGTTTTAAAAAACTGTGGCATTACAGTCTGCTGACCAGTCTCGCCTATTTATTTTTGAAACGATAGAAAAAGACAGTTTTGCTAACCAATGAATCAGAGAACTCGCCTCTTTAGTGGTATAAAAAAAATACCCACACACTGACGTTTGTCTTAAATATTTTTTTAGAATAACCGGAATATTACCTGACATCATACCTAACCCACTGATGACTGGCAGACCTGCACATTTTCCTTTTGATCTCGCGTCCTGTAGCCAATCTTGTGTCTACTAAACCAATAAGATAGATAAGAACTTTTTTGGTTTTTATTTGGTTGGTTATACAATCCTTTTCTTTGTTGTGAGGTCGTTTACAGTACATTTACTGACCACAAACTAAAAACATCGGGTACCTTTACGACTGTTAGGACAGTAAAGATTCTCACGGGAAATTAAAGAAATATAGTCAGAGACAGCGAATTTACAGTCATTAAAACTATTTATTACACTTCATGTGATGCCTAAGTACTTGTGAATATTTACTTTCAAAAAGTTTTAGATAGTACGTAAATCAACACATTTTAAATTTTAGTTCCATTTTCAAAATCAATTGCGCATATTGATTAATGGAGGACAATGTTCTTATTTGTATGTATTTTTATAGTTTGAGATCACTAAAAAAATAATAAACAAATATTAATTGACAAGTGTATAAGCGTAATCATTATGATGTATTAGATTATGATGTGCCACAAAATTAAATAAGCACTTTTTACAAAATCTTCATATTGGCTGTATGTCTTGGTGGCCATTGCCTAACAAAAAATAGGTGTCGAAGAACAGACAAATCAAAAAAGAGCGCGTATTAAGTTGCTGAATACAAATAATTTAAGTCAGCGGCGAATAAGATATCAAATGAATAGTGAAATCGTGAAAGGATTTAGACTAATATTAGACAAAGCCGCTATGGGGCTGTGGTAGTTGAATTTGTGTGCAAAGCTAGTGAGAAAGTGAGATACAAAAAAGGTTTAGAGACACAGCAGAAAGCACGAGTTAGTTTGAAAGTGCCTATTTGGTGAGGCCTTTTATTTGTTGTTCTTTAAAATGCTTAAATCAGCGATGTCTAAAATAATATGATTAAAAACATGTGTATGTTTAATCTAGTTGAGAAGTTGTGATATCAGATCAGTTAGGAAAACTTGTGAATATAGTGGTGGGTAGGTGGAGTGGTTGGTGACCATCATCATTCTTTTGTCCTCTATTACATACAACAAAGTACTGAATAATAAAAGCATACCTACAAATTAAACTATATTTTTACTATATACACTTTGTATACTTGAACATACCAGTTGTCAATAGCAGCTCAAAACTGCAGGAACAGCCTGCTTCATTCAACAATAATCGGAGGACCGTTCAACACTGATGATGCGAATTAGTAGATTCAGTAGAACATCTAGTTATTTATTATAGTAGAATATCTAGTTCATTGTACCTATTTATGTCAGAACGACTAGCAAGGCTTTATTTATTCCTGGATTATTTATTTCAAACTTAATTATTACATATACTACTACTTTTTACGTATATTGTTCTGTATTAATAAGTGATCCAATTCAAAAGTGTTTCCTATTTCACACTGACGCGATGCCTCAACGAACGGATTAGTACGCGCTACGGACATATGACCCAGAACTCTAGTCGGGCCTGATCATTGGAACTCCACTGTTCTACCCTCTGCGCTTCTTTATCCGTATTTTTTTGGTAATATTACATCACAGAATTTTTCAAACATGTAAAAAGCTTCAACGTTATACTGAACCCTAGGGTACCACATACGTTCATGAGTTAGAGCACCTTTCAAGGCCAAAATATTCATACGATTTTTTTTATGTAATAAAGTAGATACGAACCCAAATACATTAGCCGTAATGACCGTGGCAGACCTACATATATTATTATATCTAGAAATCTTTTTATAAAGACCTAGGCAATATTTTTACGACTATTCGGGATAGGTGAATTTGGAATAATGGGAATGAATATAATATCTCTCAGTTTGGAATTGCTATTGGAAAACATGTAGACGTGAAAAATAATATTGAAGCTTAAACTTTGTTACAGACGAATTTAAATTGAAGTATCGTTATTCCAATAAAAGCCAAACATATCTCTTACATATATCTTACACTAATAAAACCAAACGATGTAATTTCAAACTGAGATCCTACAACCAAAATAGACAACATACTTTTTCTTAAATTGTCTCGCTAGAACATTTCTTTCGTTCTGAAACTGGGTGCTGGGGAAAAATCTCATATTATACTCCCCACAGAGCGGTATTAGAGCAGAATATTGCAAGGGAATTACTAAGCAATTCCCTTGATCTTGGCAATCACGGCCTGCGCCGCGGAATGTTAAGGGTTCGTCTCTTTGCCGCGATTGTAAGACTTGAGTCACTAAATGTAGGTAGCTAAACCGCGACTGTATTTGTACGATTGTTTGAAGTTATGTGTGGGTGATGAGAGTAATTTAAATATAGGTCTCGTTAAGGCATTCAGTATGTCTTTCTGTGCATTCTATTTTACCTAATAACAACCTTATGCCTTCTATGTATGTCGCGTACCTAACGCGACATACATAGAAGGCATATAATAGGGTTTATCAGAGTGATTACCTTACATATATCCAACGAACGATATAGTAAATTTACAATTATTTTTGTGATCTCGTTTCATCACTCCTCCAAGTAGCTATTCATGATAGTGGTTCATTAAAAATAAAAAGACCATGTTTAGCGGTGACAGCTAATAGACTGATCTAAGTCGCGAATAATTGTCGCGGCATTAAAACCAAACCTTAACAACTCCATCCTAGTGATACGTTCGGATAAGGATATCGTGGCCTTACACACACTTATATTCTTTTTGATAACCATTCGTTCGTGTTAACAGCTATCGAAATGTGCGCGGTAGTGTCATGTTATAGGCGTGTCTAGGCGAAGAATGAAATTCAAGCTTTATAAGGAATATTCAAGAAAAAAAGTCAAATAAACTACTAAATACAGCATCACGCCTAGTTTTTCCGGGTAAGGCTCAGGTAGAGGTGTAGTTACTTCTATTGTGTCGATGCCGTTATTTAGTACCATGTAACTGATCTATTTGATCTGATGCTGCTGAAATTTTATTTAATATAACCAAAGGTTGATCAATGTTCTTTGGACTTTGACCAACCCTGTTATCAAACCCAGAACCTCACGCTCAGCAGCCGTGCTTACGACTACGATTACTAAACTATAAGGCTGTCGTTTTAACTCCTTTTTCGGGTTTCAAAAGCCTGTCGCTATTATTAATTGTGGCAGTTGTACGATTTTGATTCATAATCCTCTAGTTAAACTCTCGTTGTCTTTTGGGATCAGTAATGAGAGACCACATCATCCAGAGAAACAGAAAAAAAGAGAGACAGCCATGTGCATTTATTTGAAACTCCCTACACGTGCGATTTAAGAGTTAAAAACCAAAAACACTTTTCTAATTACAGAAATACATTTGTATTCGCGTTAGCCATGATCGTATCACTATTAAAAGTGGAGCTTATATTGTTACCCCCCGTAACATCACTATTTTGTTACAAAAATCCAATAACAATCTCGGCCGAAAACTTTATTCAGGCCGCTGCGCTATGTAACTAACTGTGAAAAAGTTAAATTAAAAAACCCTTTGTACAGAACCACTAGGGATTCGTCAAAGGGTCGTCAATATTACGTTTTTCATACGCTAAAACCAAATTTTAGTCCATTTATGAAAAATAAAAAAACGCGCCGGCTCTTCAAATGGAGTGGGTAGGGAAATTGTAGAACTCGTAATTAATTTATAAAGGGCTGGAAATTCTTTTTTGTTGATTGTGTCTGAGTGCTCAGCTGTACTGACAGCAGACAAACGGAATTTCTGTGTAAAAGTAACTAAATAAAATTATATCGTACACTTTTCACTCTAGGATGAACTGGATAACAATGCATCAGTGTCATCTGCACACATTTTGACGGCACGGTTGGCACGGTTGGCGCAGTGGCTAAGCGATTAGCTTTCTGCGCTACGTGTCGCGGGTTCGATCCCCGCACGGATCAAATATTTGTATGATCTACAGATAGTTGTTTCGGGTCTGGTTGTATGTGTATATGTGACATGTATGTTTGTAAAATGTACCCACGACACAGTAGAAATCCTAGTGTGGGGCAACGTTTTATAACAATATAATAACATCTTCTCAGAAAAAAATAATATCCTTATATATTTTTCTTATGAGTACCACGATACATATATAGCGTTTGTAAACAATAAGGAGTGACTTCATCACATCATGTATTGTCACGTCCGTACCTTAGTTTCACCACGATTCTTTCGAAGTTAATCGTACAACTAACAATAAAGTGTTGTGTTTATGGTATATATAAGTGCACAGATTGTCAGGTTGCCAGCCCATAACCGTGGCCCCATAACCTGTTAATATTCCACCAACGAGCCGGGTCGACGCAATTTGTACATGTACTCGTAACTCTGACGAACAAAATGTGAATAACCAGTTTACTAAGAAGAGTATTCGAGGAAAATTTATTGTAATATGATTTATCAACTTCCTTACAATTTGGATGATTGATTACACCGGATTTTTATTCAACAAAGTTGTGAAAATGTACTCTGCGTTGTACCGTTATGTCAGTTTGGATGTGATGGAACATCAATTCCGATAAACGATAATTATGTATGTACATTTTGCAGTTTATACAATTAATAATTAAATTTTATTCATTAAATTTATATTGAAATAAAATTATGTAAATGACAGAAATCCCGTCGTTTGACAAGACTTAGCTGAATTGATCTTGTTAATCAGTACAGAGGCTTAAGAAACTCCTTAAAGATATCGGTGATATTAAATACCAGTTAGTTCGCTATCGGTTATGTAAAGATTTCAGTTAATTAAATGACATATTTATCTCGTTATGTTGAGGTTAAGCACTGATATTTAACGAAGGAATTGCTTATACACGCACTTGTCTATTGTTCACACCAACCAATTTAATCGAAATTCGAAGATTACGAAGATTTACCATTGATGTTAGTTCAATCAACATCTCACTGGTCCCAACTGTAGCACGACTGACGTACGTGGGTCGCGACCGATTGACAATAATAACAACGGTTTCCGTTCGAAGACTTGGTCAATTTTGGTTCAAGTGATGAGTGGAAGCGACAGATTTCTCAAAGTAAAAGCCATGAGAATATGCCAAGAGAACGCTAGGATGTAGAGAAAATTTTAAACATGCCAAATTTTAAAGATTACTCTAGGGTCAGCAGAGAATGAGGACTAACCTACTTTCATTTATATTTCTAGTGAAGTAGAAATATTACTCAGTAAACATTGTTTTATCACCTCACTAGCTTCCGCCCGCGGCTTCGCCCGTGTGGTTTACGAACCTGTACATTTTCCAGGATAAAAAGTAGCTTATGTGCTATTCAAGACTATGGTCTATCTCTGTGCTAAATTTCATCCAGATCCGTTCAGCTGTTCTGGCGTGATTGAGAAACAAATATCCATCTATCAATCCATCCTCACGAACTTTCACATTTATAATATTATAGTAGGATAGGATTATTTTTAGGATGCTGCGGCACGGGTGAGGTTTATACGCTAACCCGTGCATCTATATAAAAGATATTTCATCAGAGAATTTTAAAATCTCCAATAATTTGAAACTCACACCAGCCTCCAACAAAAACCGAAACGTAATCGTTCACGTTTGACGCTAGAACACGTTAAATTACCGGCGTGGAATCTTATTTATTTGACAGTGGGACGTGCGCCCGCCGCCTCCGGCCAGATTAAAGTTCTTTTCTTCAGATCTTTTACAACGACAGATTACCTTTTTTTGGAATCTCGAGAATGGAAAATAAATATTTCTGGAGCGATGTACGAGTTTCAATATGGTGGAATTGGTTGTGGTCGTAAACAACATCGCAATTTGTCACTGGTGAGTGATGCTTTGACCCAACACATTGACATGGTTACTGTTATCCTGTTTTAAGAATAGGTCTGTTGAACAGTTTGTTGGCTTAAGAATTGTGATGTAAGTAGAAAATGCGTTGTCATAGTGTAAACTAGCGGTATCAACCATCATCAGCAACCGAAATGAACCAAGCTCTTTACGAACCTATATCTCAGCTCACGCTGGGCCAGCGGTTAGTTCCCGTACACGTCCCGATTGACACTGCCCCACACTAGGGTTTCTGCTGTATCGTGGGTACATACAAATTTGTCTCGTGCATGGAACCTGCGATGTGTTGCGCAGGATGTAAATTGCTTAGCCACTGCGCCAACAACGACACATTCTATGTATATTTATTAAATTTTCGAAAGCGTCAAATAAATACACACCTCTGTATCATTAAAATCAGACAAAATGCCGAAAAGGATCGTATCCAAATGAAAGAATTTTCCGGAAACACGTTGAGTTTTTTGTCATCAAGCCTTTTGCTGCTGTTTGAATCATTAACACACTTCGCTGATCAAAAGAACACGAGATATTGTAATACTGTAAAAGACTATGGCACGTTGCGGGAATATTTTCATCAATATTAATTTAATTAACTCATATTATTTCATTCTTAACAAATAAGTCCAATAAATATCTTGGAGCGGTTTTGAGCTAAAATTACTGTTCTGATCCACACTGACGTAAGATATTGACGGTGCGCACTTTATACTCAGTAATTTGATCCAATCTGCTTTTCGACATTTATCATTTGCGTCAACTTGCTTAGACATTTCCAAGTCCTTATTTTATTCCTAGATCAGGATAAAAAGGAATAATATACCTACTTTAAAAAAATTCATCCATCATCCTTGGAGTTATGATTTTGTAATGATTGTTTGTTTTCCAAGTGCCACTCATTTTAATAAGTAAGTACCTCGATTTCGTTCACAGACTATGCAAATTAATCTCAATTTACTAATGAATGTTTTGTAATTTTTGTGATTTAACTATGCTTTTAGATCATCTATTTAATATTTATCCATAAGAGCATCATGATTTACGGTCCTAAATTTGTAAAAATACAAAATTAAATAAAGTGGTTTTTTTTAGCACTAACCTAATTTTTCTTCATTTAATCAATCTGTGTAGTTTAAAGACTAATGAGTAATTTAATTTTGACTTAACCTTCTCACTAAACTGACACAATTAAAAATTCACAATTTCGATTGCACTGGGTTGTTTGATGGTGACTCAATGCGATTGAAGGTTACAGATTCTATTTCCGATCGTGATAGTAGATAGATATTTTCCCCTACATACTGTTTAAATTATTTACTAAGATTTTCTGAAAATTCGATTGTTATGTGATGTTGAGTAAATCATTTATGTCTATGCTAACCTGGCAAAGCGCGTTACTTTAAAATAGGCTGTTTGTGTCAGTACGGAATTACATGGAAGTTGAATGTAGTACGAAATTGTATGGACGGTGAATGTGTCAAAACTTCCTTCATTTACGTGTTTGGGTCACTATAGTACGTGCGTCTGACGGCCTTTTGCATGAGCTATATGGACTCGACTAACTTCTACGACATGTATTTGGCATTAACCGTTTTCGACGTTTTAATTCTCATGTGGACAAAAACTTCTTAAATGACCATTAAAAATATACTGACCCTCGATAGTTCAACACACACGAACCGATTACGTCGTCACTAAGAGACTCTTTGGGATTAGAATTTTGGTGGATCTTCACCAACATTTTTTTAAGATTGTCGTCTTATCGACTATTAAGTTTTAGTAAAACAGTCGAAAAATGTTTACAGCTAAACACAGTTCATAAAGGGTCAGTTTCACTTTTAACAACAAGTCTTATCAATGACGAACATCCATTTTATTTCAAAACGTTGCCCCTTCTTAAAATTCCTGTATCGCTGGTGCGTTTACAAACATATATATATAACACATTCACATGAACATACACCCAAAACCGAAACCACTATCTGTAGATCATATATAGAGTTTTGATAAAATACAGGAAGGTTAAGATTGTTAATATGACCGATATACAAAAGTGTATAAATAAGTGTGTAATGTTAGTTGATAAGTTGAATGTTACCCAGAATTAAGTGAATATTCGTATGCCTCTTACAGTAGCGGATATTTCGTATGCCTGGAATACCTTAGTAAGTAATAAGTACTGTATATCATATTCTTGGCGAATAAATATCTTTATCTTTACAAATAATTGTTCCGTGCGTGAATCGAACCCGCGACATGTTACGGAGCATTCGATCCCTCAACCACTCTGCCATCTATGCCGTCAATTAGATTCTGATGGTTATAGGATAACAGGGTACTTTGCTTTAGGAAATATACTAACCCGTGGTAACTAAATCTCTGCAATTCAAAATAACCGTACGAAATAGTAATCTATGCAAATAATCAAATATTATTATATAATAGTAATATTAATGTTGTTCTCCGTAACAATGTCCTGTTTGAATCAACGCTTTGGCAAATGTACGCGAGTGACGAAGCCAACGCTGCGTTCATTTATCTTGGCCTAAGTCCATCATAATAATTATTGTAGAACATGGTCTTTGTGTAAGCGGGGAGTCAGGAAATAAAACTATGAAATATATTATATAATGTCTTTTTTTAATCTTGATATTTGGCTTAGCCCATATTCCGATCACCGTGATTCTCTATGTAATAACAGCATCTAGCAGTTGTGGATTTTAGGGAACAGGTTTTTAGAATAGTGATTATTTAGTTCTTACGATGACGAAAACTTCAAAGCTATACAACAACATGTACTAACGGCGCTGTTTCTGTTTTCTGTTTCTATACTAGATACTTTAACAATAAAGACTTCTTCCTTTTTCTCCTGCCGTTGTTTTTCAATTTAGCCTTTTTTCTGTATTATTTTATTTTCTATAGTATTTGTTCATCCTTTTTTAAATTTACTCGCTTATCGCTCTTACAGAGCCTCCGCTTTACCTCAAGCGCCCTAGGCGAGAACAAATACAGTGTTGTGTCGGCCCCTCCCTTTGTTATTCTAACTTTTATGTATGGAAACGCTCTGTTATTACAAACCGACGTATTTTTATAAAGGATTTTATGGGTACATAATACTTGTTTATTTTTATGTTATTTGCAGCTTTCAGGTTTCAAACTGTTAATGAGTTTGTTGTTGTGCTTAGGACTCGGTGTTTCGTACGTTTTGTATTAGACACTAAATACTGATATTTTAGAAACAGTATTGTTATTGTCGTTTGATAAAACCCAATTGGAGAAGTAGTTAATCGATTGGCTTGTTAAGTCATGATGTGGTCAGTCAGTCAGTAGTGTAGCACACTTCTTGTTGCGGATTCGATTCACATAAGGAATATTCATTTGTATGACTTTCAGATAGTTTTCAGATCGAGTCTGGGTGTGTGACTATGTGAATATATGAAATATGTATCTGTGAACCCATTAATCAGGAAATACATAAAATGGGAAACGGTTAAAATTTGCCTCTAATTAGTTAGGTATATATAAGTTCTAAAATATTTTAAAATATTTGTATTTTACAATTTTCGCCGAAGAATAGAAATGTTCACTATCTTTCTCCTGCTATGCTAAATATTACTAATTCAACTCAGAATTTCAATTATTCTCTGCTCTTGATGAGGCTTCCAGTTTGGCTATTTTAATTTTTATTGTATTTATAATATTATTTCTTCTATTTTGATTGTAGACTTTAATATTTTTATACAAATACTACACATAAGTACATATATACATAGGTTCACGCCTATATTCATAATAATAAACCAGAGGAGTACTATTATACACCAAAATCCTACCAACGACATTATTAACTCCCGCTGTATAGGGGACGATCCCATTGCCTAGCTGGCACAATACAGACTCCAGACTACCACTGAGTATTCACGAAATCCCTGTCACACTATCCGAATTGGGAATCGAAACTAGAAGCTCATGTACGCTTGTTACCGCTAGAGTATTGAGACAGCCAGCTTGTGTGTCACAATCATTTTACTTTTCAGGCAGTATCTTTGATTAAGAATCAATTAAGAGCTTGCGTGAAATGTTTCAAAATAATTCAAAATTTTAATATCGATTTAGCAATTCCATATAAAATCCTTGGCTTAGTTCCGTAACCTATAGAAGTGTAGTGATTAGGCTTGGTTTCAAATTTATGACTTTGATACTTGAACATTATATTTATTCATGTAGACTTACAAGTTTTGATGTCAGTATAATTAATAATGTCCATGATGTTGCAGAATGTATTCTTCTTTAACAATCTCAACATGACCCGTACGCATACAATGGTCTATAGTTAACGGATTTTCCTATTCAACGAGTACCTACTTCTAAAGTTATAAATTCGTTTCCTTGACTAAACTTAAACTTGTTGCGTGGCAAACAAGCACTTGAATGTTATACTTTGTTTGTTTCTTTTTCATATAGGACGAGAAATTTTTAAATAAAGAATCAGAAAAGACAAATTTAGTTAGTTAAAAAAAATGATGTTATCACGTCTATAACCGTCTCGGGTGAGTAGAGCATTTCTAATTTTTGTATTGCGTCGTGTGAATTAGTAGATGGCGCTATTGTCGATAATGTATGATTTTAATTTCATTCATTCATGAATATGCTTTCGTACACCAGCACTGGTCAATAGATTTTCCATTACGTCTATTTTGTGTCACTTGACAGTTTAAACGAATCCTAAACGCCATATCTTCTAGACTTCAGTACTACTACACCACTGTGGAAACTTATCAGTACTAGGTATAAGTAACTTATACCTATGTTAATGGCGTGATTTTATCTTCATATTTATCATCATTTAAAATGTTAATCCTAATTGTCAAAATACTTCACCAATTTGCCAAACTTCCCTAATCAAGGAAACTATTCCAATTAACCGAAGAAATATCTAAATAGAAAAGCGAAATTAGTTTGAATTCCTGCCCATCTACATCCAAATAGGAAAAACGTTCCCGGCCGGGGGGATTTCAAATCTCACTCACCGGGAAATTAAAAAACTTTCCAACCACTTTGGTAAACTTCATTACTGGTATTTGAGGCTAGTTCATGATGTTCGTGATCCTTCAAAACGTTTAAAATATTCTCAATTTTCACGGGATTTATGTTGCGTTACTGTTTTAATTTGATGCTACTGGATTCGTGAGTTTAATTGGTTGTAGTTTAATTACCTTTTTTGTGTTGATCGAGCCAGCTCCGGTGTTTACGTGTGAAGCTCTGTATATAAAGTGCTGTAATTAAGCGAGCACTATTTTATTCAACATTCTGTATAATGCTCGTGAACTAGATCACCGATAGGTTCCATTTTGAAAATTAGCTTTACTTCCGCTGCTACACAGACTAGCCGCATTTTCATAAATTCCTAAATTTTTTACATAACAGCTTAACGCCTTTATTCAGCGAAGAGTTGGGCAGAGATGTACTATTGTACAGCCACAGTTCGCTGTTATTAACTCCCATGTAAGTCCAGTTAAGACTATTGTTATATACAGGACAAAATTCGAAACTGAGCTGCTACTGAATGTAACAGAAAAAATCATACCACCTTGCCCCAATCGGGAATCGAACCTGAACCCCAGGATCTTCCGCTTAACAGTTTCTTCACATCAAAAACAACTTTTTGTCGTATAAAATGTCACTGTTAACGCTCTAACCACGCTTTTCCCCCAGAGGCAGGAAAATAAAAACATTTACCAATCGTATTCAATTCAAAACATTTCACATTTTTAAACCGCAGGGATTGACGGTCCATTCAATAATAGAATAAGGACGAGAAGCATCATATTCATAAACCATTGCTTTTAAACCGTTGATGAACGCACTGTGACGGAAAACTCTTGCAATTCCACCATCGCTTCGTTACTTCAAACCATCCTCCGCACATTGGTTGAGAAGTAGGTCAAAGTCCTGGTATTTTATCTTTCGAAAGTCATAACGAGGAAAAATAAAATTGTTTTTAAAACGCTGACTGAGTTGCTTTATTAATTTTGTGGTCTTTGAAAATATTTTTTGGGATAATAATAAAATATTTAGGGGATGTTTCCTTTTTGTTAGATAAGAATTTCGATTTGTAGAGAAGTAAAGCAGTGTCTTATCAAGAACTAGTTATCTTATTTAATGAAATTAATATTTTTAATTTTAGATAGAACAGATAATTATATCAGATGCGTCATCAAGAACTTTTATGTGGAAAGAATGCTGATTGTTGAGTAAAATAATTATATGTAGTACCTTCTTAATCATAATATAATATATTTCATCTTAAGGAACATAAAGATCAATGAAAAAAAAAAAAGACGAATCATCAGCTTCATTCCGAGTAACTAAAGCTAAAGCGGAAAAATATAGCAACGTAACAATGATCCAATAAATATCTCGGTTTTCTATCGTTAATGCCCTCTCCCCCCTGAGGATTACAGGAGCTCGGCACGATATCAACAAGAGATTAATTCTGTATTAATGTCGATATTATCATTATGGGCTTCAAGTGGTGTTCGTGTATTAATAAATGTTATATTTCTTTTCCTTTGAGAGTAAGAGATAAGTCAGTGGTAAATGCGTATTAGTACTTATTATAATATAGTACATATATGCTACTTACACTAGTTTATTACGTTAAGTTTATCATTGTTATCTTCAATTAAGTCATTGTATTTGCTTGAAATGTGGTACAGGTACAGGGCAGATCATACAAATATTAAACATTCATATTAATATGTCTATAAATTGAACCATGAAGCAATTATAACCAAATCTTGGTAGAAAAAAGTCAATTGTGGCGGTACCTATTAAAAATGAGGTTAAGGGCTGACAGTTCCGAGACACAAGGCGTCCCAACTATTGCCTTATGCTAACAACACATCAGTTATCACTAGGTTCCGGATCATGGCTAGCAGTAATCACTTACCATCAGCAATTATGTAACGTCTTATCCAAGCCTATAAAAAAAAACGAAAGCTAGTGTATTATTATTCACATCACACAATAATTTTGTTTTCATGTCACATCGTTAAAAAAGAAAATTTTTATTTTCCACATCAAGAAATCTAAAGTCGACTAAAAATTCGAATAGTAATTTTATATTCATGAAGCAAGTATAACTAAATAACTTTTTTTGATGAGAAAACTTCGCCACGATGGAAAGTAACAAGACAAATAGACATGAATGGAATCTGTTTATTCAAGAGATGAAAACATTTCTTTGTAGGACATCTAACAGGAATTGTAGTTCTGAATTAGGACAAAGTTCTTGAGTCTAGCCTCAGGCTTATTGGTTGTTTGTTTCAGTTTACTGAAATCTAGGCATATTATATTTTAATACAAACATTTATATGAAGTAAAGCTCTGTTCTGTTACTACCAAAATGATACAAAAATACAGAGAGTGCAATTCAAAATCTTCAGAAAAATAAGTTTTAGTTCTAAATAGTTAGCTTAGTAAAATTTAGCGTTCCCTACACTCTCAACTCGTGACCCTCATGACCAATAGAATCATAATATAAATATTTTTTCGATCACTTATCATGAACCATCAGTTCTTTTACATTCCCATTTACCTTCCAAGAACAAATCGCTAACCAATAACATTGTATCCACGGTAAAACACCCACTACATTCACACTAACGTAAAGGTAGAACAAAACGAGATAACTGCGAACCGCATTACCCACAATTTATAGCTAATCGCTAAACCCGAACATAATTCGCCGATCCGAATCGAAACGAACCACCGATGGGTTTAAGTGACCACCGACTAATATAGGACATCACGAGTTATTGGAACAAATTAATTGCACGTGAACTAATTCTGGTTGCTAGCAGAAATTTATTTTGAATTAAGCAATACCTTTGTGTCAATTCAGTGTTTTTCTGTTTTGTTAGTCCAAATATAAATATTATTTTTTGCAGCTATTCGTATGCTTACATACTGCAGCAAATGTCGATTGTAGAAGAGCATCATTAACTGCCAATAATATCTAGAGTTTCGTATTAGACATACGCTTTAAGTAAACCATAAAATATTTATCAATGAACAGATTTAATGTAAATGTTATATTTCCGACTGGTACGTGTTGATATTGTAGCTCGCTTTATTTTATTTATTTTATTCCGCACTCGTACAAAAAAATGTCACAAACCAGAAAGAATAAAAGAATATGATTAACATGTTGCGTGAAACGAAACCACCTCGCTCCCTGGTTGTGAAGTTTAACGTTATTAAGGGCCGAATTGTCCCCAACAGAGACAGAACGTTGTCATGTCCGACCGGAAGTAGCTTGTATTTCTAGCTATAACAAAAAGCCGACCGGAAGCCCCATCACGGCTATTGTGAAGTCCCATAGCAGCTGACCTTAATGAAAAATGGTGTGAAGTTTCGACGTAAAAAGTTTTGGAAGAAAGGGATTGTCATGGCGGTGGTGTAATTTGGATAGTTGGGTCATGTTAGAGCTTGCTATTCGTGTTTTGACATTCTGTTTTTGTTCTCAACTGGAATTTTTAATAACCATTGACAATGCAGAGCAGTTCTGAATTGATATTTTACAGCTAGGCACATGTCCAGCTAGCGTTTTAAACGTCAGAGGTTTCTACTTAGAATGAATGTATTAAAACGTCAAACCTTTTGAAGAAACTACATACTTGAACTACAATATCGGTGTCTCGTAAAAGTCTAAGGTCAAATTTAGGGAGGACCTAGAGCTAGACACACTGTGATTAATATTGTAGGTGTGGATGAACCTGCTCGTGCACATCGTTTCGCACGATGTGCATGGAGGGAACAAGATTAATGTCTGCGTCCCTACGTGTGGAATAGACACTGTAAATCTTATCTTCTTTATTTTTAAATAATACTGAAATATTAAGAACCTTTTTACCTAACAAAACTGTTGTGCACTTATTAACAACGCTAAGAAAGTGCTTGAGAGACCAAACAGCACTTTTAGTTCCACATTCACACGTATAAAGTTTTTTATCAATCTTTTATTTAAATACATGACTTCGTTAATTAATAAAACCAACACAGTCCTTTCACATGAAAATATTGGAAACTTTATTTGCTCCTATAAAGTCGACCATTTCACTTTCATGTTAGCTCATCGACGTTCTACAAACAGTCGAAACACGTCAAACTCCCACAATCGAGCGCACACAGCGCGACTTGGCAACTTGTTATCCTGAAGCAATTAAATCGAGTCGGCATTCGAGTCACGTTCAGAATTAATGTCCGAGAACGTATCGGTTCGCGCTTCGTGTTTAGATGTACCTGCGACGTTTAATGTATTGGATTAGTAGTGATGTGTGTGTCGGTGCTTAGAGTTTACAGTTTCTGTTTTATCTAGTTGGGTGTTATCTTCTAATTTATAATCTTATCACTAGTATACCTATTTATTTTAGTAGAGAGTCGTATATTTAACTCACATTTAAAGTTATTTAAGCGTCTTGTGTTTTACTTTTTGAACATTTAAAAAAATAAGCTATTTCGAAAACCCAACAGGAATTAAAGAATTACTTTTAAATAAATTCATAGTAACACTTGAATAAAATCCATCAAAGAGTTTTTAAATTATTGTGAGAAGAAAGAATTATATAAATGTACGTAATATTATATTGGTAAAAATACAAAAAATCGTAGTTATAAGTAAAATTTAAATGGGCTTGAACTATTATTTTTTATACAATTTATCGCCATTCCATGTAAGTACTCTATTACATATTACTCTATATATTACTCTATATATTGCAAATAAAGAATTTGTAATTGAAAAAATGAAATTGAAATAAGCGTTTATAATAACTACTACTAGTGTTACTCTATTTTGTATTTTATTTTCTGCTCCTATTTTATGTAGGTACCTAGACTCACACCTCACATATTTGATATAACCGGCACAATTGTATTTGTATCTTATTTTCAGCCGCTCTTTTACTAAGAAGTAGTTTAGGTCAGCTGGGATATCTAACGATCCATTATCTGTTTCCTGCACTCACTCTAGAGTGTCTAGTATCAATCCTGTCTTAGGAGGCAACAGTAATTTTATTTATCATTTTTATTAGCGAAAAAATGTGTGTACAATTTTTATTTCGGTTCTTTTTTATTTGTTGTTGTTTATTTATTTTAGATGTGGTAAGCTTTGATTATATCCAGACAGCAAGTAACAGCATTCACCTGTGCGGTACTGACATTAGCACTGCAACCACTAATCCTGCTAATCGTGATGGTTATAAAATTGTTCTCATAGGACTTTTTGAATCGTTTGGAGCAGATATTACAAATTTAATGCTTAAGTAATTCAAAATAAATCTCCTTGATAATAACAAAACTAAATTTCATATAAATAACATACATAAATAGTACAATCCAACTGCACGTGAACACACTTCTAAACTAGCATTGATTGCGATAAGCCGCATTTGGAAGCTGGGTACTAATCGTATTTCGTATTGTGCCGTTACATTTTCATATGGAATTGGATTCGTCACTGCGCTGTTATTTCATAGAATTTGCTTTCCAATTTGCGGAAATCGATTTTCAGTTGAATTAATAGCACTTCGTAGTGATGTCGTTAATTCCATTGTAAGGCATTACAGGCTTCTGTCAATATGATACAATACTTCGAAATTACCAATAAGATTTTAGGAAACTATTTGGGACCAACAATAATGATGATTGGTCCCAAATCGTTTCATAAAATCTTCTCACCACTGAAAGAAGCTTTAAGGTAAAGGCTGTATCAAATTTTATGTTATTCTTTCTAATAAAACAATATTATATTGAAGCTAGAGTTCATTCACCCAGTACGATTTTATAAAACAACTATGCACTAGCAAAGTTTATTTAACTACCGTGTCAAATTTAATCGCGAACACCTTCGAGCATTTTCACACCCAAGAAAATTCCAACAAAATCCCGTTACCAAATTAACAGGACGTAAAACGCATTAACCACTACCCGCCTGAACGGCGGTATATTTGAAATATTCATGCGTTCAAAATTAATGGTCCCGCCATAAATTAGCGCCGATACAACCACTATCACCTGGGGTACATATTAAGGGGTCTTTAAAATCCTCTGCAAAATTCGCAAACGACATATTTCGGTCCCTTTTTAGGGTCCCGTAGCTCATGCGGATTGGTGACATAAAATTTAGAGGCATAGTTGGAGGGTTTTAGTAACTCAAATAGTTAATTAACAGTAGAGAAATATGTATGTTCAAAGTTTGTTGGATAGTAAATATTTTCTGATTAAGTTGCGTTTGTGGTTATCAAAGGCTTAGGCAGATGTGTAGTGTTATAGACGCGGAAGTAGAGGCAAGACTTATAAAGCTCTGACTCAACATGATAAACAGCAGTTCAAGTTTTCATTTCATTTAAATTAAATTATTTATAGCTAGATTTTGTTCTGAGAATGGCAAGTGTTTATATAGAAAAAATCTTTTGTATTTTATACCTACTGAAACACAAGCATGATAAGGAATGATATTACATGGAGCAAACCATGTTGATCTACCGTCTCTCTTCCACACATCACACACGCACCTACGGAGGCAAAACTAAAATGGGCTTTAAAACAAACGGCGTACGTTTATGTGGCACATATTGTTCTGACGTCATTAACAAAGGATTTGTTTGCTTTCAACACCTCTGCTGGAGTGAAGCGTCAGATTCATGGGGAGTGTGATTTGTGTCTACTCATTGAATATTAATATTTAGTGGGTTATCGAAAATCTAATGGAATAATAATACACGTTGAACACTTTGATTTTGACCATAAATTCATCAGATTTTATATATATAATTTTTATCTTTCATGGTTTTTAGTTACGAGGTCACAATAAAAATAATTAAATAATTAAAAAACACGACTGCTCTGCCAAAAAACTAACTAAAAAGTAAAAAAACAAGTTGTATTAGGTAAATAAATTTGTCATTGCAGTTGGGGGACCTCTTATATTAAAAAGTGTTCCACAGAACGGTCCACTCCTTTTTTTGGCAGTCGTGTAATAACGCCGGTTGTAAAGATTGATTGAATAATTCTTTATTGGAGTCCGCACTTGATGTGATAATGGATTTTATAAGACAGTCGACTGTCCACGGAATACAGTCGTGATGCTATGTTTTTATATGTTATGCTCTTTTGAACAAGTGGAACAATGGCAGATCACCAAGGCCGACGCGAAATTTATTAAAATCATCATATTAAGTAAATTATATTAACATAACATAGCATCACGCCTGTATTCCCTGAAGGGTTAAGCAGAGGTGTTTTATTGTAGATACACCCACATTTCGCCGATGCCGTTATTGAGTCCCATGTAATAGGGCGCAAGCCTATTACCACCTATCGAGCACAGTTCCAAACTCCGAACTGCTATAGAGAATTTCCACACAGAAATATACCCAATAACACTTTGCCAGGAACCCAGGACCTCATGCTCGGCAGTCGCGCTTGTGATCTCTAGACCAATTCGTCAATCAGTTAAATCAAAGAAAGACAATTACTCAAAAATTATCTTACTTAGTTTAAATAAAATTTCAAGTGCAATATAATATATTAAATCTAAGCTTCTCATTAATACAACTCGGTCTTCAATCTTAAAGCCACTTTATCACGATTCTATTCGAAAGCCCCTTGAGCTTTCGATTTGCTTTTGAATATCGATGACCTAACGATGGGATCTACAGAAAAGCACTAAAGTGTGAAGTGTCACTAAAGTATTAATGGAAATAAAACTGATTATTACACGTTTATGTGAGAGTTTTATTATTATGATGCTTTGAGCTTTTACTACGCTTCACCTCATATAAAATATTGTCCGTGTAATCCAGAAAATTGGTGTTATATTTTATACTTCTTTCGACTTCTTTCGACATTGAATAAAAATATTGAGTGTATAAGTGTTGTAAACAGTGACGTATGGATTATAAAACCTATTTGACCCCTTTACCTTTAATTTTAAAGGTCTGGAAAGTAGTTCATTCTAGGATTCAATAATCAATCAAGTAATACGAAACGTAAACGAAAATAAAAGAATCTATCTGCCAATATACTGCAGTCGTTGAATTTCCTGCAAAATACAATCAAATGCAACAACTTCTAACATAGTGAAACGAATACATACGTATTTTTTTTAAACCCCTTGTTTTCCCCGACTCCGGAATGGTCGCCGATTCCGTTATTGAGTCCATGTATATAAGTCCATAAGCCAATAGTCAGCGAACTAACTGTCATCTACTGGACAGTTCTAAACCCCGTGCTGTTACTGAAGATTTCCGTACGGTAAAAACACAATAACACATTGCCCGACGTTTTTTTTTAAATTATTTATTTCTCCTGAATGAAAGATTAGCAATCAAAGTTAGAAACAGGCTTTACGTTCACTGCACTGATTACTCTTTCTTCTATGATTCCATCCGACGTAAGGATGACGTCGGATGGAATCCACTCGTAGCAGCCTTCTTCACTGTCTATTATTAAATCTCGGAGCACATAATTTTAATTACCTGTACAACCAGTAATTGGGTACGGTCCTAAACTAACAGTAAGATCAAAGACACCTTTACGAAACGGCTCGATGGATTGTGGGCCGTACTCGCCGTGTCGGTATTGTTGTGTTGTATTATGGTGGATGGCTTGATTTAAGGAAATTTATTAAGGGCATTTTTAAATTAAATAATGGCTTCGGCTATTCGTGGTTTCTTTTGATACAGTGCTTAAAAGAGATCTTCAATAAAAATTTGAATCTCATTTCATGCAGGAAAATAATTTCCTATTGTGCACGTTACGATTGCAGTCAGGCTCCAGTCTGTTATGTCTAGTAAAATTAGTTTTAACATTAATAATACCGCAGTACAATGTGGTTTCCAAGCATAAAATCACACTGGGGCACTTCGTTTTATAATTACACTTCAATATGCCGTTGTGAACAAAATTGTTTGGCGTTAAAAACCGATTTACCATCGAAGAATTCTACTTCTTTTTTTTTTAAATACATTACTTTGATTTACTAGTTAAACGTTATACGCCAATAATTATTAATATAATTATAATTAAAAGAGAGTCTTTAATGTTACTGACAATCGAACATTTTCAGAAATAATTTAGTACTACTTAGTATTTTTAGATATAAAACGCCGATGACAGAACTCATCCTAGGATTTTTTGAGAGAACCACGTAATCATATGGGTATTTTAGAATATCAAAATCACATGTTGCTATGTTGATTGTGAAGTACACACTGTTTATAAATACATTTAAATTACTAAATATCAGCTCAATTTCTTTTATTTTTTATTTTATTGGTTTCACTTCGATAAAAAACATGGCGGCAGTAATCCCACCAGTCAGGCGAATAAAAAGAATGTTCATTTCCCTCAATATTTTTTTACAATTTCCAAATTTGCGTATTGTGTCCGGAATCAATATAGAAATGTCTATTTTAATAACAAAAGTTAACTGGAATGTCAAAACGACGGGTCAACTCAACCCTAAAATGCCCTGAAAAGGTCATGCTAGCATCAGAATTCGGTTGAAGAGTCCGATTCGAAATGAAGCCGAATGCTGAATTAATTCGCCTTTTATCGTCAATTGCCTCTTTGTTCGCTGTGTTTTGATAATTGCTTTGTAAAATATCCGATTTCGATTTGAATTTGTTGTATTTGATGAATTTATCTCTTTGTGTTATATTCGATGCTTTGTAATGGAATTTTTAATTTTATATCAATGTGATGTACTGGACCGTTAGTGGGACAATAAGACTAAGCACATATTGACTGGGCAGTAACAGCCAACACAAATAATTAGTGATGTTGTCGTATCAGTTATATTATTTATGGGGAAAAATGTTTAGTAATTTCTACTGTGGAAATTCGAAGTCAAAGTCAAAGTTTTATATTTCAAGTAGGCCTTTTCAGGCAGTTTTAAAAAGACGAGACTAGGCGCACTATTTTATTAATTAATTGCGAATGTTCGGATAGCCTCATGCAACACACTAGTATCATGAATCCGATCGCCAAGTGATCATGGCGTTCTCTGGGCGTGCGTTATTTACTCTGTTGCTGGTATTTGCGAGACTGCATAACCCATTTTCTGCGGGTTATGCAAACTCAAAGCGATTTTCCAGTAAGCTTATTGTGTATTTATTCTACACGTACAACGCTGCTGGCAGGCCTCGTTAACCATTTATAATCCGCCGATTAAATTTCCTACTGCATCTTTACATCTAAATATGTATATTCATAATAATTTAGACTTACTGGGCACGGGCTTCTAAGTATAATAATGATTAGGTATTACTCCACCTCGCGGTCTTTTGCTTGGATAAAAAGCTATCCATCACCTCTCTATATAATTTCCGTATAATTTTTACCTAATCGCTCTACGCGGTAGCCAAATCAGATAACTATTTTATATCAACACGGTTAACTTTTTAGGTCTTGCTGTCGCCGTTTAATTTGTTCACGAACAGAATGGTACGTAATGTTTTATATAGGTACGCAAAAAGGGCATTTCATAAAATTGTCACATTGTACGTTTGGTTAAACACGACATGGCCGCGAGCGAACCTACATGGCCCTTAATTAGGACACCGCTGATCACGTATAGGTACGTACCATAGGTATGACGTGCCCTCCAAATTTTTCCGCTGTTGGGACAATTTGACCTAATGGTGTAGATGTTCATCGACATTGTTTTTGCTGAGTACTTTTTTTTTATTCGGTCACTTAGCTGTTAAACTTTTAGAGGCAACAAAAAATATTTTGAAGCTAGCGGTTTGTTAGTTGTTAGTTGTTTGGAATAAGAAAACTGAAGGAGGAAAATAAAATATTATTACAACGTTGAAATTCTAGAAGCAACCCCATATCATCACAGATCATCTTCGATATAGGTATATTGATATCTTCGTCTATTTGCTAGATGATGATGTTTTAGTCTTACTTATCTGAGTACTATATAGTGAGTACGTGGTAAGTTCATGGATTCCTAGCCAAAATTCCGCGTCCAAATCAACTTTATGATAAAATCACAAAAACTGAAATCTATAACATGCTATTGAAAAACAAATCATAAAACCGTGCACGAACGAATAAAACCGAAAAAATGCGATTCCTAGTGTGAAGTCAGGAAAATTACGAATATGAGAAAAAACGAAATGCACGCAGCAATATTCTCAAAATGGCACAGAATTTTTGGTATTGCAGATTTCAAATAACTGTTCAGCGGCGAATAAGCATTTACAAAAAAAGAACAAAATATGCCTCTACGTGCGTCATTGTTCAAGGTCGTTATTTCTAAAAACCTATATTTTAGGACCATTTGTATTTATAAATCTAGGACTTTTCGTCCCATCCAATTTATGGAGCCACATATATCCTGGTTACAAATAGAGGACAGACTTTAAATCGATTATTTTGGTATATACTGCTATACTGGTTTTCCAGTCAAATCAATAGTTGCGAACATGGCCATAGAAAACGTTATTCCAATTTAGAATTCTGTGAGCAACTTTGAATAGATTGAAGGGTTAAAAAAATATACGGCTATTGAAAAAGCTGTTCTGAAACCGCTCCACTTTGTTAACCATAGGACTAGAAAAAAGGAACAGGCAAAAACAAGCTTGTAAAGTAAATACTAACCTAATAAATGAAGGTAGAACGACAGATCGGTATCTGACCCTGATCAAGTACACACAAAAAGATTTAGGAGGTATGTATTACAGAAAGACTTTCAAGTATTCACTGTATTTTGTGGTTAAGGCCACACTTTACTTTGTATCATTATCTGACGCTGATCTTTTAAGGGCTTAATAATTGGTACCTTCAGTTACGCTGATATGATTTTTTTATCTACTTAGTGCCGGATTCATCCAACATGGGGACTTAAAACTTCTTTCAATCAGTCTACTACCATGGGTGATGTAGAAGTCGACTAAGTTTTATATCTTTAGTCGTTTCTAGTAGGTACGCCTACAATCAGAGCTATGCATTTACGGGTAGCTCATTAAAAGCGTTGAAAATTTTAAATAATATGTCATGGTGCTTTGCAAGTATTCAGTGGCATGGTCATCTGGCAGGTAGTCTTTCAATACTCCTTCTGCCGTCACCACGTGTTCACCCTCCCCAAAGTCAATAAGTTTATTTTCCAACAAAATGAATTACAGTCGTAAGCAAAGATTATAATACAACAATTATTTTTGTGGTCGTGTAGTATTTATTATATTTTGTTTTTGATACTAAGTTTGATCAGTAAATTGATCAAAATCTACTTATCGAATACAGGAAAAATTGCAACAGAAAAAGATCATGTAAAAGAAAATAAGAGAGTTTTCCGAAAATAAAATAGCATTTATCCGGGTGGAACTCCCGGTCATACTAACACCCGGGTATTCGTTGTACCCGGTTAAGTGAAACGTCAATTGAACGTTGTGTAAGAAAATAAAACCTCCTTTGGAATCACTTAGGTATGGGAAGAAGATATTTGTTAGACTGTCGATTCTTTCATGTTTTAAATAGCTATGTCGTGTTATTCTTTAATAAATTGTATTGTTACCGTGCTCGCTTGAGAGCTTTGCTTTCCATGGAAGTAGTATTTAATTATTTTTTTTAAACTACTTACATGGACGTTACTATCGTTGGCGAACAGCGCTTTCTTATTGCAGATGTCAGGAATTTTTATTTTTTTTATTTTTACTAAATAACTTTCACCCTCACTAGGAATAATTCCTGTATCATTGTTTGTAAACCCACCCGGTTTACAAACACAAATATTCACATGCACAAATACCCAGACCTGGAACAACTATCTATAGATCATACAAATATTGGTTCCGTTCGGGATTCGAACCCGCGACAAGTATCGTAGCACTTGATCTCTGCTCGAGGAGTGTGCCAACCGTGTCGTCAAATTATTATTAATATATTAGATATTCTGCAGTCAAGGCACACAAGTGATAACCCTACACGTCACAATTAAGTCTATAATTCTTAGTAGAATAACTAAGTAAGTAAGGTAAAGTAAGGCCTAAGTAGGTACCTATAAAGTAATATTTTACTTAGGTATTACAAGTAATTACAGATACTTAGGTACTTCGCCGCAGACAAAGGAAAGATAGTGGAAACCATAACAATGTTATCTTTTATCTGACGTTTTATATTTACCTAAATAATATAAATTATAATTTTTACTATTTACTATAATTTATATGATTTAGGTAAATATAAGGTGTACTACCTTCCGCCCGCGGCTTTGCTCGCGTGGTTTACGAACCCGTACATTTTTTTGGGATAAAAGTTGCCTATGTGCTATACCAGACTATAATCTATCTCTGAGCCAAATTACATCCAGATCCGTTCAGCCGTTCTGGCGTGAAAGAGTAACAAAGATCCAACCATCCATCCATCCTCACAAACTTTCACATTTATAATATTAACTAGCTTTTACCCGCGACTTCGTTCGCGTTTCAGTCGTTTTTCGTAAAAAAGTAGCGTATGTCCTTCCTCACGGTTCAATGGTTTTGATGTAACAGACAGATTAACTTTCGTATATGGTTTCTATGTAGCTTTAACCATTAAGGCTGCACACGCGACGGAAGCTTAAAAAATGGAGTAACTTCTCCCGTTTTCCCAACATTTCCCTTCACTGCGCTGCTCCTATTGATTGTAGCGTGATGAAAAGTATACTTTAACCTGCCCAGGAGTATGAAGAATAATTGTACCAAGTTTCGTTAAAATCCGTCGAGTAGTTTTTGTTTCTATAAGGAGCATACAGACAGACAAAAATGTTACTGATTGCATTTATGGCATCAGTATCGATCACTAATCACCCCCTGATTATTTTGAAAATATATTTCATGTACAGAATTGACCTCTCTACAGATTTATTATAAGTATAGATATAGTAGGAAGGATAGGATAGGATAGTAGGATATGCATACCTTTAAAAAAAATTCAGTCTCGATATCATCATTGCTGGTTAGCTAATCTTTTCAATATGGCATGAGCGAATCCCATGTATTGTGTCGTATATGCTCGTGCCAAACCGACAGACGGAGAAACCTTTAAAAATTAAATTCACAATAATAATATCTACTTCGTCTACAGTTATTCTGAACATTTTATGTTTTTAATTAAGAACATATCTGGATATTTAAATTATGTCTGAAACAGAAACATTTGGCGTATTTTCTCAAACATTATGTAAAAATATTCCGTTGACTAAAATAATATAAAACACCTATTGAGGTTAGCTTATAATGTTAAAAAGTAGTCTGTATGTAGTAAACAATTAGAAATATTCCCAGAATATTTTCCATTAAATTAATCATACCTAAGTAAAGTAGTTTTCACATTAAATATTCTTGTTATTTGGCTACAAAATCTCTTTCTTGTTTTTCTTAATATCTTTATTCTTAATGTATTGAATTAAGGACTGTAATTTTCTATTTCTAAAAGCAGTAAGGAAGTTATGAATACTGATCGGTTCAAATGTCATGTTAGCAAGTACCTAAAGTAATTTATTTTTATTTTGACTAGGTCTTTTAGAACGTAGAAAATCTTGGTTCACGGTTCCAAAGTGAGTTGGTCCTATGGAGTAGAGACCGGCAAGAAATTCCATGTTGTATTAGGCTGACTAACTTTATCTTCTCTCATATACCACTCGCTGATGTTTATATACATCAGTATAAATTTTTGACATTAGACATTAGATCATTAATATCGAAGACAACAAAATGTTTCTGGGTTTTTATCTATGGAAATTCCCAGTAGCAGTACGGAGTCTGAAACTATACCCGAGTAGATGGCAATAGGCTCGCCGATGCCGTTATTTCTTCGCATTTAACATGGGACTCAATAATGGCATCGGTGAAATGTGGGTGTACAACAGTAGGTACACCTCTGTCTATCCATTCGGGGAGTACAGGCGTGATGCTATGTTATGTAATATCAAAGAGGAAATTAACTCAACATTGGTTTCAATCTCTAATTTCCTTAGTATCTCATTTACGCATGCAATGAATCTATGTATGAATTCATCAAGTTATCAACGCAGGAGCAATGCATATTCTCGTATATTATAATAATGTAGTGCGAATCTTCATCACGTGATTTATGTGTTAATTGCATCCAGGAGAGATCCTTAGTGTGAGGCGTTCATTTATTTAATTAACTAAGATATATTCACCCGTCTATAGCGTTCGGTAGTTCTCCAAGTTGAGATTAGCTGCCATGTCCAATGTATTTGATAAAAATGATTATTTAAAGCTCAGTGACAGTATATATAGCAATTACTGTAAACATGTTTTTAGTTCCAATAAATATATTATTATTATTATTAATTATTACAAGATACGACTCAAGGAATTCTTATTCATCATGTAAAGTTCATTGTTGTACAAGGGATTTCTTCAGTTCACAGACTCTTAGATTAATATACTCACCACATTTGGAAATATTGGTCATCATAGTATGTTATTATTGTAATATCTTGTTATATACGCAAATATTTATGTTGCTGCTTATGCTCTCAGAAAAGTTCCTTACGCACAGAAAGAGAAGAGGTGTATATTATTTGTCAGGAACAACCCTGTGCTTAACCAAACTCACGTCAAAATATTGCTTCTACTTCATTCTTCAAGAGAAAGCCAAGCATGACAATAAAGCTATAAAAGTAACACGTCCATGAATCTAACATCTTTGAATTTATTGACGCAGGTGCTATAAATAAGACCGGCAGCCATTACGGCAGATAACTCTGTTTTATTGTAATTTTATGCGCGATGTTACCACCTAGCGTTTCGTACAAAATGCAAACCACCCTGGAGATTAATTAGGAGACGCCTCACTCGGTTATGAGACAGTCACTCGTCTTGTAAATTCAATCCTCTTCTATTGTTTCTATGGTTCAAAATATATCATACTTTTTTACAAAAAAGCGACTGTCACCTAAACACCTAAAATAAAGTCGATCTCTCTTTTCCTAATTTAATGTTTTTGTTACTTTACTTTTAAATTTCAATATTATTCTTACCAAAAGCTACTAAATTTTAAAAAACGAGGCATAAATAACAAAACCACGTACATTTTAATTTAAAAGCAATCATTTTAAATCCCTCAGATTTATAAACTGTTAATGCTTATTCTAATTTGAAACGAAGCTATACCAAGTTAAGTAACAGGCGAAGATTAGGAGACGTCCCAAATCTGGTCTATGAATCACTTTGGAGTAGATGTAATTTGTACTGTGGGAAGTTTTTACTCGAGAGGCGTGTCTGACCTTAGGAGAGTGAAGTGGGTGCCTAATAGGGTATTTGATGGATGATGGATGGATGAAATGTCGTAATCGTATATTTGGTAATTTGATTTATATTATAAACAGTGGATGTGTTAAAACTGGAAATGATGAACTCGTGCTAAAATACAACAGTTGACAAGGCTCAAGACGAGATAAGCAATTTAGAACATTATTTTTATAGTCTCTGGGTTAGAATAGTTGTAACAGGGCATCAAAAGAAGATATCAGGCGCATAAGCATTAGTATATTAACATTCTAAGTTAAAGTCTAGTTTCCCTACAGGTTTTAAAGTTAAGCGTCAATTTAACGTAAAAGTTTTTAGCTTCAACTAGGTAAGCCTTTGCAGGCACTTTTAAGAAGTTGAGACTCTAGGTGCATAGTATTTTCTTCATGAATAGCAAGGATCTTACTGTGATGAAGAAATTTACTATGCACTAATAATATATGACCCATCCAGAATCCGCCAGCTTAGAATGAAATATAACCTAGCAACAAAATTAAAAAACCACAAGGATAATCAAAATAAAGTCCTACGAACAACAGTTCAAGTTTTTTGGATCGTAAACAGAAGAGAACAACTCAATGTTATACAGAAACATACATGTTATTCCCTCATTCCAACGTAAATAAAATAAAATGAACAATTAATTAAAACATTATTATTACAGTACTCCGGTAAGTAGTATTTACTTTGTGGCAACCGTGTTTGTATTCTGGCTTTACAGTGGTTTAGCTTTCAGCCAGTTGATGAAAACATACACTGTTTTTTTTCCACGAAAATAACCTGTAATTGAACGAAATCAAATATGTTATTCATGCTTTCGCCTCTCAGATTAGAGGACCTAGTCACTGCAGCACGTTAGGCTGATGATTGATAGTTGCAATATCGTTCGATGTTATTTCTCTTATAGCTCCATGTAAGCCGGTATCTATGACGACATTAGATCCTAATCTAGCCAAAGGTAAACTTATTGTATTTATCAATCGTAGTTCTAATATATTGATAAACTTTATTAATAACCTTTATCTGACCGAAACAGTGACGTCAAAGCCAACTCAGACAGATATAATGTAATTGAATCCATAGTTGTATTGTTTTCATATTATTAGTTACCTACATATAACATCAAAAACTCTGTTATTAATTTATAGATTCAGAAAAACAATAGAGGCTGTAAGAAATGGTACATAGATATTATATAGTAACTGATAGTAAGGATAAAGAGGGTTTGGTTAAAAACTTAATAAAATTTTGGATGAAAGATAAAATGAAACAAATTCACAATTCCCAAACTTTATATTTTACAACGGAACATTTCAATACAATTTACATTATACTTAGGAATTTACAAATATGTAGGTATACAATAACCCTTCGGTCTATTCATAAAAATAAGAAGATTCTTCATCCGCAACATTTTTGAAAGATGGATGAAATACAACATGGACACTGTAATTTCCTTAAAATAAGGAAACGCAAGATGTTATGCTGAACTTAGAAGGGTCCGGGACCATCCATCATGCAACATGCCAAATCACGTCATCAAAAGATATTAAAGGGACGTAAGAAAAGAAGTTGTAATAAATTTTCAAAATGCTCTGTTATTGGGCTGTTAACGTTGGTGATTTTAAGGTAAAACAAAAGTCATCGATATAAAATATTTGCATTTTTAAATGATAAGAATTGGTTACAGGGCTTTTATATCTAAAATTTTACGGGCGAAGCACAATTTATATTTTAATGTGATTTTGAAATCATAATAATGTACACACATTGTTAGTGATATTGACCAGTTGCATACATTATATTTAACAAGGACCCCGATCCGGATTTTTTAAATATTATAATATAGTAATTTCTCAATCACACTTTTTGGACATTTAGGCAAATTTCACGTCTCATCATTTAAGAAAGCCTTCAAAGGTTTTTTACTATAATTTACTATAATTACGTATAAACCTTAACAAAATAATACATCACACAAACCCCAATAACGAAATTGGCCCTTCAAACGGTCCTTTATAGCGCCAGTTAGCACAATATTGATTTCCTTTCTGCATGTTAAAGTACCGTTTTCCATTTGCAAAATTAATTGAACAAATTCGAATGCGAAGTGAAATCATTGAATACAAAATCAAATATTGATGAATACGTTTTCGCATCATCAAAAGTTCAACATCACACATAATGACATCTGACCTACTAACAATGATTTATTCATAATAGTGTCCTATAAATTGATATGACTATCTTCGTGCAAAATTATTTACAGCCACGTCTATAACCGACCTTAAAATATATACATTAAACAATACAAAATTGTGTTCAGCAGTCGTTGTTTAATCAATTATTACAGTTATAATTTACAAGTCAAAGTTTCATGGGTTACTAAAGTTAGTTAACTTTTCAAATGAATTTGAAGTTTCAATGAAAGCCGTTTTAACAACCTTTGTTTCATCACTGGGCACAATTCAAGGTCACGCGAGGAGCACTAGCGCGCCGGCCAGCAGCGCCAGAGGGCCGGCGGAGGCGCGCGGCGCGCCGTCGTGCAGCCCGGACGGCGGCCAGCCCTCGCTCCACGGCACGCGACCGTCGGCCGAGGGTCACATCGTCGTCACCATTTCTGCACAGAGGATGAACAGTGAGTACCTCCATACAATATTGCCGATATACTTGTTTTCATTCTCATTATCATAATTATGGATACATCATGACACCACATTATTTCTATCCAAGTTTAAATTTAATATACAAAATCTATTTGTAAAGAAGCTCACTGAAATGCTTGCAACCATAGATTACGATTGACAGGGCGTCTTATAGGTCAACTTTAATGTAAAATATTCGTCTATGGACACTTTTATTTTTATTATTATATTATTTAAATGTACGTGTCTCAAAAGAAACCCTTCACAATACATAATTATGTAAATGTGATAAAGTTTCGTCTCAAACTAGGGCTGTCAGTTATAGTACCAAATTTGCTGTACTTGAACTTTCAAATTGCTCTCAACTTGTTAAACAATGTAAAAAGTGAAAGGTTAATTTTACAAAAGAAAGTCTTTCACTTCAATTACGCCAAGTTCTTACTATCTCAGTTATTCGTTGATTATCAATAAGGACACTTTTGTCTACAAAGTCTTCCACTCGTTGGAGTTTTTTAAGCTTTATTTCTAGAGAGAGAGAGAGAGTAAAATATTTACCAAGGTTCTGCATTTGGTGTTGGCTCAGCACAATGTATGGGTTGTCAAGTCCAGGATCTTCTAGTACCCCACGATGTAACTGTTCCAAATGTCTCTCAGTGTCATCTAGGACATAATAAATAGAACTGTAAACACAAAACTGTAGTTTCCATCATTTCATGCCACCTTATACACTTTGAAATTCTGTACAATTTCTTAGAACTATAAATTAACCTCCAGATTTAGTTACCAGCTTGATACTATTTTTTTTTTATGTCGTGGTATTATAAACAATATCACCTTAAATGGACGGAATAGTTCAAGAGACTCCAACACTCTTGACTATTTATAAATAAAGAAATTTAACTATCTTATTTCTGCTTATTAGTCATTCTCAAATCCGTGAACTCTACCGTTCGAAAGTGCTTAATAACGTCCAAATTGAATAAACAGTTACGATTTGACTTGAAATTCCATTTTGTTCATTAAAGTCTTGAGATCTTTATTCTTAGCAACAAGTTTATGTTAATTTAATATATTTATCTAACAAGATTCACTGTAAATAGACTGATGGAGATTAAGCTATTAAACATCTCAAGCTTTTAAGGTATTAAGAAGGAGCATTGACTTCCAAGTATCATCATCTGCCTGGCTTTCTATGTTACCCAACTACATTGGGATCGACTTCCAGCCTAACAAGTTGCGGTTGAATATCAGTATTTTACATGGAACTAATGCCATCTGAGCTCAACCACCCAGGGCTGTTAGACATTTTTGGGCTGCTGATATCTATAACAAGTGTTATACGTATTCGTAGACACCGTGCATCAACTGCTTAACGTGCTTTCTGATCCACGGAGAGAACCCGATGTGTGAAAAACACCCATCCATAGACTTAAATTATAACTTTTAATATTCTGTTTCTTTCAATAAACTTTCCTAATTAAGGTTTCTAAGTTCTCCCGCGAAAATGTAAAAATGTCTAAAAAGGGAATGGCAATAACGGTAAGAGTACTGAACACGTCCTACATTATTTACTAAGCACTAAATGGAGACTAGTGACGCTACAAAACAGAAGTAGCTGGAGATAGAATGGATCGAATTGCTGGAAGGCCTAAGATCCTGAAGGCAACAGGAAGCAGAACATAAGATACATACTATCAATGTAATAAAACATGTAGGAGTTACTCACATGGTAACAGCGTTGTGGTCGGCGGTGGTAATGTGGTCGTTGTTGTTGTTGTCGTCGTTGTTGTAGTTGTTGTTGTTGTAGTAGTTGTTGTTAATACTATACAGACAAAATGTGATATGAATAATGCGCGTGATTACTGACACCAGTATTGTTAAATTTTTGGACATCTAAAGGGACAATAACGTCTAATCTTATCCAGAGGTTTTGCTATTCAATGATAAGTATCCTCTACTAAGTTTAAAAAACATTGCAATGACGATAAAGTAAATATTCCTAGAGAGAGATTTCACATTTAAATTTGCTAATTATTTACTTAGCAAATTCTTTGAAATAAGAAGATTGGTTACTGGATTCTAAGTTTAAAGTGTAATATTATAGCAGTTTCTGAGAAAATTATCTTTTGAATACTTCAAATCTTTGTAAGTTATGATCTAAATGTCCACAAATCAACGAGTCTTCAAATTTAATCACAGAATATTTTTATTTAATCTAATCAGTGAGAATGCACAGTATTGCAAAATACCTAACTAAGTACAGAAGACCCAAAGCAGGTTTATACGTGACATCGTTTACCTCTATATTTGTGGGGATCACATTATTTTCCCCTTGAGATTTTGAGAAAAAACCCAAACTAAATGAGACTTTTATAACGAAGATAGAGCAAAGGACGTGATGTGTAAACGGGCTTTTAGTTGTCGAGACCAGATAAGCCTTAACTTCGAGAGATCGATTGGAGTAGATCTTATAGCTTCCAAATTACCTTTCAACACTGCTTAAGATACTTTTCGCATTAGCCGGTAACGATACCGAGATAGTTAGCAGCCAAAAATAAAACCACGAAAGAATTGTTGGTGACGTCAAAGCGCTAATAAATCTATGAGATTAGATATGAGAGCTACAACACATTTAATCCTGCTAAAATTTAAACTTCAACTGAGAAATATAAATCTTACGGTGTAAGAACAATTCCGCCTGTGCTCTTCCAAGGGTGTTCTCCACGTGACACCGGTAGGCTCCTGCATCTTCTCTGGACATCTCCGTCACCATCAAACTTACGGTATGACGATATCCTCTGGACGTCATGCTCAGTCTATGTTTTGTACCTTTGAAATTATGATTAGTTTTAGTGTAACATAATAAAGGTATTGATAGAATATTACTTGTGCAGTTATAAGATCAAGTTTGATGGAGATGCCAAGATTTGAATTGCTAATTGAACAAGAAAAGTACTTACAGTATTGAGACGTTTGGACTGGACAATTTAGTTACTCAGAATACTATTCAAGAAAGCATAAAAGGGTGGAATAAGATATAATCAATGTAGCGCTTTCTAAGAAATAGAACGGAGCTTATAATTATTGATCGTTTGGAGCAAGATTTTTGGCGCTATATTATTAGTATTCCATGGACGTTTCGTACTTGTCTTTTATAATAATTTCGCTAACTTAGTTTGGTAATCAGTCATCAACATGCAAAAGAAACTGTTTTAATAAATTATTTATATTTTTTCCTAGTTAATGACTATTAAGATTTCAAAAGTTATTTCTGATGTATTTAACTAGAATCAAAATAATCAGAAGCATAAATACATTCCATCATAAAATCAACTTTAGTTAGTTAGTTATCATTCTTAAGAGAAAATTTTCAGAACTTCGAAACACTCATTAACTGATACATCAAAGAGTACTTAATAAAGTCTAATCTATTATAATAAGTAATTGTAATTAAAAACTTATTCAGCTAAATTTGATGTTTTGTAATGGAATGATTACTTAGACGTCTGTAGCTTATTCTTCAAGAAGGAGATTTTGTATATTTGTTATTTGCCGTTTGTTAGCTTTGAACAACTACATTATAAAGATGAAATAGCTCCGTTGATGCTTTTTCGTTTTATAAACCATAATTGAAAGGCCTTTTAAAAATGAAATAGTATAGCAATCCTATTTCGCTTAAAGTACTTTTGTTAGATTCTTTAGAATTCATTTTATTTTTTTGTAAAATATGTGTACTAATAATATTTCCTTTCTAATAAGGTAAATAGGATTTATATAGATCTGTAACCAGAATTTAGGTGGAATGAGTTAGCGAATAAACAAGATAAGTTAGAATCAACAAAATGTTTTTAGTAACATAAGCATAGTTAGAAAAGACATTCCGGGATTTTATTTTTCAGGGCTATTAATGATGCGATCCAGTTTTACAGAAAGTGGTAGTAATAAATTTGTGTCAGCGTTCAAAACTAAAGCTTTTAAATTGTTTAGAAAGCTTAACAACTAAGACAACCAACTGAACACATTCTGTCAACGTTCATTAAAACGAATGGCTTCAAAAACATTTAATATCCAAGCAAGGTGCCTTTACGATCTAATTAGATATACGTATCCTTCCTCCGCAGAATAAACTTAAGTGATTGTAGCGCAAATGAGAACAAAAGACTGCAATTAAATAGAATGTAAGTTTGTTTTGTTTTTATTATTGCTCTTTTGTTTCTTTTGTTATATTTTCTAAACGTGCTTTAGCAACATTATTTTGCGGTAATAATGAGTAAGAATTGTTTTCTTCGTAAGTTTCATAATCGTTGAGTTGATTAAGTCACCTAGTTTCACAAATAAGAGAAGAAAGCTCCCAACAAAACCTACTTTAAACCGTTAAAAAATATAATAGATTAAAAAATAGAATTTTTCTTACCATTCATGAGCCTCTGTTCTCCATTTAGAGTCCAGTGGACCTGAGGTACTGGGAACGCTTCAGCCGTGCACTGCAGTGTGACGGCACCGCCTGATGGTGCCCGTATTGCTACCCTGCCCGCCCATACTGATGGGGAAACTGTTGAGTAAAGATAACATGTTGTAATAATTCTTCGTATGTAGTACTAGAATAATCCAAGACTACAACTTCTATCAATCGAATCACTGATTCTCTAATAAAACAAAAATATTATTCAACTTTTATATGAAATCGTAGCCTGTAATTGAATTTTCGTAATAGCACAACAGTAGTTTACAGACTAAAATATTAGAAATATCAAATCTTCGCTAAAAAAAAAACTGTTCAAAGACGTAAATAATGCTCAAAATATTCGTTATGAATTAAGAAAGACTAGAAACTATAGAGACTATAAAAGAATTTTAAATTCAATTTCTGCTTCGAACCCACTTCAAAGGATAGTCTCCCAAACTTTTAAATTATTAATGAACCGCCAACTGTGAATGAGAAATTTTTAGAATATAACCAAGAAAGTTGTAACACACGACCAAGTTAAATGGAAAACTGGCACTTCATTCGAAGTAGGTATATTATATTTCATTGAGAACCCAACAAAAGAATTTTTTAATCTAAGAGAGCTGTCTGAACTTTGAAAATTCTTCAGAAGTTATTTAACCACGAAAATGCGGACAAAAAGTTTTGAAAAGGTATCATCACTTTATTTTTCAAATTAATTTATGTTAACAAGTGAACTTAAACATTCTTGCGTTAAATACCTAACATAATGCCCTGAGTCTACTGTACATATACTAATTTATTTATTTTTAAGATGCATCAATAGCACACACATCATAAATTAGATTAATTCAGTTTGCAAAAGAGTTATAGCAGGTTATGTGTATGCCTGCGATCAGGAGTGTAAGTGTACGCTAATTAAATGTAGAAAAATGTTGAAATAGGACTAGAAAAACCTATGTATATGATGAAATTCTGAAGTTAAACATTAATTAAACCCAAGAATATATTAGAATAATAATTATAAATCAGCACTGACCGCTGGTAACCTCGTAGGTATGTGCAGTAATATTATAAGTCCAGATCACACTTGATTTGAAGTCGAAAATTTATTGTAGTTAACTTCTTTCTATGTATAATTATGGCTACATAATATACCTTTTATGAATTTGAAGAACATCTCATAATTATGTTTTATTGGATGATTTTGATAAATACAATTAAATTCCACATAAACGTCCTCATTCTACTTCGTTATTTATGTCGCTTAGCATTATGAATCTTACAAATATGCATGTATCTTCATCTTCGTAAGATTCATAAAGCTGAGCAACATAATTAAATTCAATTACTTCCCTGCTGATGCCTATAATAAATAAAAGGATCATAATTCAAAATAATACGTCACATCACGAGGAAACGCTTACAGCGTCCTCGAAGTGACAGATCCAAGGATACTCCTAACTGTGGTTGTTATGAAGGGGGCAATTAATTTGACTGTCGGCTCACATATCACATTAATCTGGATTCTCTTGCTGACTGACGGAGGCACGCCGTTCGTGGCGATACACAGGTAGGCTCCAGACAGCACCCGTTCGACGCCAGTTAGGTTCAGCCACGGACCGCTCCATTTCGACACTGCAAAAAAACCTTTTTGAAAAATAGCTGTAATAATCTCGCCTCAATATTATCATAGAATTTCTAGCGCTATTATTAGTTTGACCTTCGTTTTAATACAATAGTAAGAAATATTCAGTTACGACAAAAGAGTCTATTTATGTGATTAAGGGAAAATAACGAAATTAAACAGGAAATGGCCTTGAAAAAATTAGGATTAAATGACTAGTGATTTTGTTTTTATCAACGTTAATTAAGCATACGCGAAACATTATATCGTATTATCCATGGTGCCTGTAAAATATGATTCACTTGTATATTTTTAAATCATCAACATTAGTAAAATGACAAAATGAATAGAATCTTTAGGCTTTAACTTTTAAGAACATTTTCTTTGAAAGTTTTTTTACGTTACGAACCACTTAACCACTGAAAGTTTTGTTAAGCACCTTTATCTGCGAACAACTATTGTCTGAATTTCAGAAAAATTAGTCCCGGTTTGTTCATAGATAGCAATCTTCAATTACAGCCCAAATCAGTTTTATTAACAAATATTAGTAAAACTCCGTTTTACGGTTAAAGCGCTTGTTTCTACAGATTTACCTGTCATAGAAAAACCAATGATTTGTAAATAAAGAGAAAATCTCGGCATCCTTAGCACCAGCTTCCTTTAAGTGTGTCTTGTACTTTTTGTGTGTCTTTTTACGTCCCCTTAACGAGAGATACGCCACTAAGCCGCTGTAAGCTCATTGATGCTGCCTCCCTCTGAGTCCCCCTACGATTTGATCGCTGATCTGCTGATAAGGACCATTGTCTGTCTTATTTGGGAAAAGTAATTTCCTCGTGAACTTATCCGTATTAACAAGAGGAGCGTTTGATATATTTCCTGCTCTGTTATTTTGTCGCTGTTGTGACATAATGATGAGTCGTCTGATATGAAGGACACTCCGGTTACAGGCGGATTTTCATTTCAAAAGGGCAATGTTCTATTTGTGGTTTGTATCATTACACAAATTCTGATACTTAATAATTTACTCAACGAAGTCCCGGCTTTTCGGGAATAGAAGCAAATTTTCACTGCGACAACAATGAGTTTGTTAAGAATTTATTTAGAACTTAGCAAAGTTTCGTTTGCTAAAGGCCCAACGATACTCGGCAACATTTTATAACAACTCCGTTTGAGCACACAATGCAAATAAGAGAGCTTACATTCAATTTATAGCCGCGGGCGCCGAAGTTTCCCTTTGTACACCAGTTAGTTCTGCTGGTGACTGGCTGTGTGCATACTGTGACAGTTTTTGCACACTGTCGCTTTATAATGTTTGCGGTCCTCTGTGCGGTAGTGTGAATAACAGATAAAGGTTATTTCTGGCCCGAAGTTTATATAAAACAATTGTTTGTTCGCTTGTTGTTTGAACGGAATTAAGGGGATTTGCAAATTTTGCTTTTACTGTTCTGTTTATGCATACGATACTGTTTGTACAGTGTTGTCTAAAATCTGCCACATTGTCGGGCTGTTTTCTTCGAAATTGCCGTTCCCCAATTATTTTTACGGTCACCAGTTGTTCCTGACGACGAAGCGGGGGCGTAACGATGTGGTAATTGAAAAACTCAACTCTGTCGGAAAGGGACTACGAAACTAAAATTAGTTTTGTTTCAACTTATTTTGCTCTAAAATTAGCGTTGACGTTTTTAATTGCGAGTTGGAACAAGCTTTTATCCGGGAATCCAGTAGAACTCTCAGCAAGCCAAAAAAAACTTAGAGCAAGGCGGCAAATTAGCGAATTCTGTTAAAATCTTTATTATCCGCCCTCGGAAAACATTATTCTTCTTCGGTCTTACCTAAGGTCTGATTGTCAATCTTAAAGTGCCTGGAGTCTTCTCTCCTCCAGGCTATGTTTGGTGGAGGCGTTCCTGAAGCAACACATCGAAGTGCCGCATTTTCACCTTCCTTCACTAGCACCTCACCACTACTTGCGTCATCGTCGATGTCTGGTGGAACTGTTGGGAATTAAAAAAATATTCAACGTTTACCAAATGGTTTAGGGTGGTTATTTGCATAATTAATTAAATCTATAATAATATAAGTGCTCTAATCTTAAAGGCTTTTTATCCATTTTATATAATTGTGGATCTATTTTAAGATAATAATAATCTATGTGAAGGTCTTACCTACAACTTGTAGCAGATGAGTCTGGCTCATCATAGGCTCAGTATTGACCTGGCACATATACCGGCCTCCATCTGAAGGCCCAATCTCCTTGAGACCTAAGGTCCAGGCGCCATCACCGTGACTGACGCTGACGCGGTGGTTCTTGGTGATCACGTGGCCAGCTATCGTCAGGATCGTTTGCGTGTCCACCCGGAGCCACGCCACCTGGTAATAAGGATTATTATCTAATATCGGGAAGCAATTTCGCAGTCGTTTTCCAATGTGGTAATTAATTAGTAACAATTAGATGAATAAGTCGTGAATTTTGTTTGTTTTTTCATGGACAGACAAATGACTGTATAAAAATTAGTAGTAGTAAAACCGTTTAAGCGAGTACCTACCTCTTAGTATAAAAGTTCAACAAGTATGAATTAAATAATTGTTGAAACTCATAGAAATCTGAAAACCAGTAAGACCGTTTTACTAGTAAGATTACTATGAAATTGCATTCGACTCTACTAACAATAATTCAAAAGACATACTGTATAAGAGATTAAATAAAGATTCATATTCCTTAAACCAAACCCCAATATTTTTACGTCAAACATTAAAGAAAATGATCAAGTTAAAGCTGTCAAAAGTCGGAATGGCAACAAGATTCGCTGGTTCTTAGAAACAAATCTAAAAAGAAAGAAATTCATCTCTCTTACGGGAAATTGAAAATGAATAAAGCTGCTCAAACCCACGACCTTAATTACGTATAAATAACATTAGTTGATTCAAAGGAACTTATACAATACCTTAGAATGGAGAAAGTTTAATGATGTAATATGAAAGTATCTGAATGAACTAAAGAATATTGTAAGTAATTAGGGAAGTTTACAAAAGAGCGAACATTTCGGTAACCCTTGAGGAAAAAGTATTTAAATTTTTAATAGAATTAGATCTCATTACGGTTTTTATTAAAACTTTTGAGATTTTAATTAATTAGTAGGTATGTCCGTGTCAACTGCGACTTTATTTTATAAACAAGATTGAAAATTTCTTCTTCATTAGTCTTGTGATCGCTGATGCGGCTGCTGATCGTGACGTTTTAGGTTCTTTCGTAAGGTCAGAAGTGCAAGTTGTATATAAGTAGCAGTAAAGTGTAATCATATTTTGGATGGGAATAGGTTAACTCACACATGCGGATTAATAATCGGCATTGGTAGCACGTGAGTGTGTATAATCCTTGCCTAACTTGGGGATATATTCCCCAAGTTAGACAGGGTCTAATGCTGCTAGATGAGACATTGCGAATTAAAATTATTAAGTTAAATCGAGATTCACAAACAGTCTCACTTGTCATCCGTGCCACACGCGGCGCAATATTATTATTTGCCAATCATTTATTAATAAAATATACGGTTTCAAACATGATTCTCAAATAACCGATCCTATAATAATAACCGACTGTTCTGTCGATTATTTGCAAGACACTTCCAGTTTACGTAATTTTTTGTTTTATGTAATTTACTTGTTACCAAAATCATTGTCAAATAAATCAACATTAAACATTTATTCCATTTCCCTGGAAGAGATAAGTCTCCTTACATTATCATACTGGGAAAAACACGGAGTGCGCAATTAAGATAGCAAAGAGGCTGCCCTGCTAATTGAGGCGACATCCGGTCCTTCGCTGACTCAGCAATGTGACTTGTTCACACGAACAACCTTGATATTAAAGGCTGTTCTTCGAGGAAAATACTTGAAAAGAAAACGGGAGACAAAGGTACAATATAAGCACCTTCAACATCATAGAATTTGCAAATAATTATTTAGCTAAAAATATTTTATATTTTTACGACATTTCAAGCAGACCCTCTTCTTGTGTTAGTAGGTTCGTCATTCTCACAACAATAACATACATTGACCTATATTATGTTTGTAATGAAATAAAGAACACATTTCTCCAAGAAAACTACAAGAGCTAAATTCCATTTACTGAAAGCCATATGAGCCCAACAATTGCGTCGTGCGCCTTTAATAGTGGGCCTCACCAGGCGGAAAAGGGAACACTTTTCAAAGCTCCGCTGGGCAAGAAACGAGACCTATCTCTGGAACCAGACCTCGGAATGTGATAAGAGGGTAAGCGAGCGAGAAACACCTAATGGTGGAATGGATTGCACGCCGTTTTTCACGGTAGGAACAAAATGTGATTTGTTATTAGGTTGGTAGAGTGCGATGAACTGTGATGTTGGCAATTTTTATTATTTTGGGTAGATATTGTTACGAAGATAAGGGAAAAATCATGTATTTCGAATATCCCGTATTCCCCGAAGGATTTGAGCAGAGGTGTACTATTGTACACCCATATTTCACTTGTTCCGCCGTTATTGCGTCCCATGAAAAATCGGGCGAGCCTATTGCAATTCTACCGGGCACATTTCCAGACTCCATGCTGTTAATGAGAATTTCCATACAGAAAAATCCAATAACACTGGTCGACCCGGGAATCGAATTCAGGATCTCACGTTCAGCAGTCGCGCTTGCGACCAGAATACCAATGAAGCAGTAATTACCATAATGGTAAAATTACATTTTCAGTTTCAATTTCACAAATAATCTTGTTATTCATCTTATACCTTATGTAAATTTCGAAACATATTTTCCTTCGGTTCGAAGAATAACGGAAAACTTTGAATTTTACTTTCTATTCCCATTTTCAGTAGACATTACTTTTTACTGCGTACCGTAGCCATGTTAAGGAAGTAAACAAAAATATTTTGTAGAGTTATGTATTTCTAGATCATATAAATAGTCATATTGTAAATATTAACTCACTTTGAATGTCTGCAAATCATCAACCCTACAAGTGAGTGCTGCATCACGGCCGACTGCAACTGTGACATTGGACCCTGGACCCACAAAACGTGGCAAATCTGGAACAAAAGATAACATTATTGTATTATTTCCCGAATGGTTAGGTACATTTGGCGGGCATTAAGTCCTATGTAATTGAAAGCAAGCCTATTGCCAGCTTTCGTGCACTACTCCAAACTTTGGGCTGTTACTGAGAAATTACTGACGGAAAAACCGAACAACATTTTGCTCGGCTCGGGGGTTGAACTCAATAATCTAAACAGAAATAGAAATCTATAAAATTGCAAGAAATGATAGTTACAAGTTGTTAAAATATTGTTTATGTTTACAAATTATGCATTCTTTGCAACTTAGTTACTTCACATATAGTCACATACACAAACACCCAGACCCGAAACAACTATTTGTAGATCATACAAATATTTGTTCCGTGCGGGAATCGAACCCGTGATACGCAGCGCAACAGTCGATCTCTCAACCACTGTGCCAACCGTGCCGTCATATGAACTTAAATACTTATTTTTGACGAGTCCAGCGCCGTTGGCAAGAATCTCTTAAAATAATGTGAGTTATGTTACCAAATATAATACAAAATGCAAATTCATAAAGTAACAGAAAAAAATATTAAAACAAAAAGGATTGTATCGTAACAAAGAACAGATTTAAGCTTCGATTAAGGAAAAATCATCAGTCAAAATATCAGCGTCCCAACAAAAGCTAACAAAGAATTTGACCAGAAAATCTGTCCCAAGCGTACATCTCGCCCAGTTACGATTGTTACGAGTCGTCCATTATCCCGTACCTTCGCGTTCGTTTTGTCGCAAAACGTCCCGACGCTTCCGTCATAACTGTATCTCGAAGTTCCGTCTCACGGGACTATTGGCGGCCATTCCATTTTTGGTGTTTGCACGGAAATTATAAATGAATATATACGAAGGCTAATATTGAACCGTAGAAATGTGATACTATAAATTGAAGTGCAAGTAATGGGTTTTCAAATAATGGTGTGTAGAGCAGAATATATAACCATATGTATCGTTAAATCGAGTTTTATATTGCATATAAATGATACATAAAATACAATAACTGTATCACTGATGAAAATAACACTTTGAATTTTAAGTCATCTCTAACATGAGAACTATTATGTCGTGGTGGATAGATTAGCCAGTCAGATAGTTTCAAGGTTAACTGTACATATTTTAGTTATCATCACTCGAAGACGCTTTTTCTAACCATATACAATACAATTCCTAATTATTATCAAACAAAACTGCCACGAAATATAAGACAATTTTTCCACGTCATCTTCCGTAACCTGATTACAATCTTGACGAATTATAAGCAAGCAATTTAATTATTACTAAGACTGTGTTTCATTATTCACATAAAATCTCTGAACATTAGTTACCCCTAATCCTTAGCTTAGTGAAGCGGCTGGAGGGGCAACTTTACTAAAATAGAGACTATCTACAAAGTACATGTAATTTTTCAACATCAACTGGGGTTTTGTATTCTAGAGGTGGAAACGGGCCAACCCTTTCGCAGGTATTGTTATAGACTTGGGAACATCTGCTGGTAGCGTGATAAGGCGATACCATCCTAATATTTAGTTTGCTTATTAGTTATCCTATCCTCTTATTTAGTTTGCTTATTAGTTTAAACAGTTGTGATAGACTAGTGGCTGAATACTTGCTTTTCATGCAGGAAAGTTTGAGAGAACCCGGTTCGCATCTCCGACAATTATTAAAAATTCATGTGCCGATCCGAAGAATTTGATTATCACTTTTGTTAATAGTGAAGGAACAAATCGTGCAGAAACTTGAGAGATTTCCACGATGGTGTGTAACTAAAAGGTTTCCTAAGTAAGGATTAATTTAAAATATCGTCACATATATCTCTCAGCCTTAGGATCAATATTTTAAATGTACCTACAATCTTATAAGTTCATTATAAATATGAAAATTTAGCCTTTCCCCAACTATTTTCATCTTGTCTCCGTCTAACTAAATTTGGCTTACCAACTGACCTCCTCAACCCAATTACTGGCAAACTCCGACCAGTTGTTAGACTTTTCGGGCCGCTGTCTGCCCGTAATGACTTAGGCATTCGAATGGCAACCGGGACGGACTGGTTATCGTAATTTTCCAAATATTAGATAGGGCTCAGTGTATAGGTAAAGATCAGAGGACCCAGGGACTAACATTTAGCTATGAGTCGATCACATATGTAAAAAATAACTTTATTACGAAAAAAAATAAAAAACAAATCATTGAATTACGCTGATTTATGGTTTATTGTGTCAGTAATTTTACGAAAATAACTTCGTAACCCCCCCAAGGGTTGGACAGAGCTACATGTACACCACATTTACTCGATGATACATAATTATATAGAACTTGTTCCCTGAACTAGAAATCGAACCAACAACATTACAACTTTAATTAATCTTATTTCTCAATCAATCCCAAATAAATAAAACCTCTCTAAACACTCGAACCTTTAATCAAAACTTCGTTAACATTTAGGTAAAACATTTAATTAATTACCATACCATACGACAATAGATCGTAACTTCACACATACAATCACACCTACACGCGGAGGTCCAGCTAAGTAAAGTCACAAAGTTTTCCTTCACCCAGTGAATTAGTTCTGATTAAATTCGCTGGACCCTACCCTTTATGTTAGTGAATTAGGGATTGTTATGTAGGTGTGTAGTTATATTAGGTAATAGGCCTTGTAGTAAGTTTGGTTAGTTTTAAAGGGTCAAGGGTGATTTCGGGTTACCTGCCATGTTCCTGTATTTTTATTGCTACAATGACTTTTATTTCAAGGAGACCAACTAGATTTATTAAAAGGGTTGAATATATTTATGTCATGTTTGTGAATATGTTGATATTCAAAGAGTACTAGAAAATATTCAAATTTCATTAAGGGTCTACGCGAAAATGGTTTCCAATCTCAACCAAGTAGAAATGAATCCTGAGCAGTTAGTGTCACTAAAACTGACTAGCTAATCTTACCACCTGTTTTTTGAGCGATAACTTTTCCATCTTTCAACTACATTTGTTCAGTTCATCAAAATATTTATTCAATCCACAGATGAACATTATTACCCAAAGTTCTGCCTACTTTCACGAAAGTGCAAGTTTAACTTTTATCTTTTGATAAAATCACATTGATCAGCTAAACCGTTACCAGAGGCAAATAATATTTTTCTTTCCCCCGGGTAGGATGACAAGTAGCTTTCGTCCTTGAAAGCGCTGTTCGTTTCTTACAAAGTTTTGTCGCAATTCATCGGGACGTGATCAAACAACACACGTTGACTTTATATCAAACAGCCTTTTTGTTTTATGCCTTTTATCCGCTGTGGGGAAGGCAGAGTTCCAAGAAAAATACGTTCTGTCATTCATTTACAGAACTCTCATTACAAGTTTTTCACATTAATATGATCATCGTTTGTAGTTTTGACAACGTAGCAGAAGGTTCCCTGGAACTAGGTGTCGTTACTTAGAGATACAGTTGTACAAGTATATATCTGAAGTGTACATAAGAAATCATTTAAACCGATAAGATTCTCTAATGTAGTTTTAATTAACAATTTTTTTTTGTAATGTCTTTAAAAAGTAATCAACTATCAAAGCCCTCTGTGAATGGTTTCTTTTTCTTATCTTATCCCTAATGGTGATCTAGTTGAGTACCTTTGGAGCAAAGTATATTGGAAACTCCAAATATCGCCATGTGGTTCCGATCCGACCTTGTTGACAATATCCTTTGTAAACATACGTACTGCTAACGTGGTACTAAATATTCGTAGAGGCTAGAGCAGAAGGTGGTAATCGAGAAGTCAGTTCAGATCCTATGAGTAGTAACTATAGAAAACATCTCCTAGCTAGACGCAAATTAAGCTGCTACTAAGGTAAAGGTGTTACTATGATCATTAGAAATACGCTACAATTCACACTTGTAACAATGCGAAAGTAACTCTGTCTGTTTGTTACCTCATCACGACTAAACAACTGAATCGATGGTTATTAAATTTCTAAAAGGGTGGACTTAGACCTGAAGCAGGATGTAGGCTTATTTTTAGTATTGCAAAGAAGAATCCACATAGACGAAGTCGCGGGGAACAGCTAGTAATGTTTGCAAATTAAGTACATAATAAAACCATTATTCACTGTAGCTCAATTCCCGGTAGATCATGATTGTAATCCTACGTATAAAATACCCTATCTTCCATCATAATTACCTTCACAATACAAATTCCTCCAGACATCACTCTAATACTCTAATTCCATCAATTCAAAATTATTCGTACTGAATACAACATCGATATATTTCACGTGTAATGTACCCAACCACATCACAAGACAAGAACATTAACATTATTCTACACTCATACATCAACACATCCAAATACACTCACACTGACAAAATGGAACCCACACATACGGTATAAATTCGAATTTGAACTTAGAACATACGCACACTTATATATGTTCAAACGAACACAGACATATCGTTGAGTGAAGGACGCGTATAAATGATAATGCACAATTTGAGGCGTGCTGATAAATTGGCTTTTAACTCTGAGTAAGCTTGTTTGGATGAAAGTGCGTAATCGCTCCGCTTGGTGGCTCCACTGAGCGACTAAAGCGATGCCGGGAATGCTTTCGAGTTGTTTTTTGTCGCTGTCTTGGATGGATTGCGGAGACAAGGATTAGTCTATTTTTAAATGGTCCTGCTGACGATTTCCCGTAGAGATAAATATAAATGTACAGTCAGCAACAAAAGTTAATTAACGGTGTCATAAATTAATATTAAAAAAAAAACTGTTCTATAAATTGTTATTAATTCAGATATTTACATAATACCACAGCTGCTCCTAGGGTGTAAAGCAGTCACAGAAAAAAAATATATCTCCAGGTGATCAAAGTAGATTAGACTTTTGCTGCTGACCATACCATCATAGCGTAATAAGTGGCCACAATCACGAGCGTCTCTTAAGACTCAAAGATGAGCGCTGACTAGACTATTTACAGTCATATTTACTTATTACCTACTTTGAATTCATCAAACCAAAGTTTGAAGGTAAATAAAAAGCTGTTTATTTATGAATTGCGATAAAATGCTGGGGAAAAATGGCATGTATATTACAGGTAATTCAGACCATTACTGCCCTACTCCTTGCCACGTGCCTCATCCCGGCAATGCTTTAGTCCACCACACTGGTGGCCAGGTCCAGGTTGACAGATACACCACCGAAAACTTTCAATACATTTTTTTTATATATTTATATTAATATAGTTATTATTTAGTAAAATATCAAATTCGTTTCAATGAAACCAATTTTAAAATGAATGACTGCTTCATTGGTCTAGTGGTCGCAAGCGCCACTCACTGCTGAGTGTGAGGTCCAGGTTTCACTTCCCGGGCCAGGTTGTATTATTGGGTTTTTGTATGGAAATTCTCTCGGTGGATGGGACTATTGCATGGGAGTCAATAATGGCATTGGCAAAATGTGGGTGGAAAATAGTACATCTTTGCCTAACCTTTCGGGGGATGTAAGCGTGATGCTGTGATGCAATCTTTAAATAAAAATAGGTAACTGTTCAAGTAAAGTTCAGAGTTCGAAGTTCATAAAACGCATTAGTGACAGGTAACCATTTTCCCTCAGCTGACTCCGACAACAGAACATCATAAACAGATTTATGATGTAGCGACTACTACTCGCAACATAGCAAAAAGTAAAGCGTCATCTATCGGAGTGAAGCGACAAAAGAATATTCTGAATCGCACTATGAGAGTTTACGTCGATTCTAACACATAATATACAAATGTTCGACATCAATTGTCGGGCTTCGGCCCGACAGGCTAACCACATTGCCTGATCAGAGGGTCCTCCCTTTTAAATTGAGAAATATGAAGTATACTTTGTTCCTCCATAGTGATAAAACTCTGAACAAAGTAGGGCAAGGGAAGAGCAGAACTAGGGGTTTTTTGAGTTTGTTCGATTAGGAGCGAATTAAACACAGACCGACTAGATAACTGTGATGGACGCTTGTAATCAGAATCGAATCAATTTTGACAATGTTCATTGCGCAGTCTGTTTTAAGAATAATTTCGCTTTACAGTTCGAATATCACAATGAACATTCTTGAATAGGTACGAGCGTGTATCGTAATTACTGTCGATTGTATATAAAGGTCATAAACAAATAGAAATAATTTAAATCGACATGGTTCAATTCTATGACAAATAAACACAGTAGTATGATCAAAACCTCAGTTTATTTGTTGGTAAACCAAGTTAAATGGGCTTCTATTTCTGAATACCAAATTATCTTTGAAGTTGAGTGTAAAAATCATTATAAAAGTTTTGTTTTTGCATACAAAATAAGATCTTGTAAAACCCTTACCTTTAATTTCCGGTTTAAGAAATCCTTGTAAAATCATTAATTATTACGGTTTCTTTCCGTAACTCACCCTTTCCGTTCACTGATCAATAAAGGTCTTTCCTACAAAACCCGGTATTAAATCTTCCACATCTAGTTTTCCCCAACTGTTGCATATCTAGCTGCTTTCTGGCTATAATTACATTAGCTTCAGCTTTTTTAATTAAAATTTCAGTAGGTTCATTTGGCAGCACATCTGATTTTAGAGGATAAATCACGTAAGCTCATAGTGCCTATTTATCTTGCCTTGATGATAAAGTTAGTAAAAGCCACTACCAAATATTACGTTAAAGCTAAGCTCCCGAACAAAACGTTCTCTTTAGGAAAAAACACTTATTTTCACGCACCAACATTAAACTTTAAACGTCCTTTACAATTAGGAAATTTCTAACAAGGTACGATTATTAGAATTGATTCGAAGGTAAGCCCAAAGGTCCCATATTACCTAGTTGTGCCGTTTCCCTGCTGGCTATCCGTTTTAATTAGGGGCACGACTCGTAAATGGAAATTACTTAGTTACAATTTGAAACAACTTCGGCGGATTCAGTCAAGATTAGTTTCTGGGGCGAGTACCTGGTTTATGGAAATATTGTTGTGATGGAAATACCATATGAAATGACAAAGGTTATGTGTGGGACAAGAGAATGTCATATTAAAATAAAGTCTTATACTATATTTTCCTGAGACTCCGTTCGCGTAGTTAAGGTTTTTATGTGAATATCCACTTTATCCCCAAAGGGGTTGAATTTTGGAAAAATCCTTCCGTAACGGATATCTGCGTCCTATAAGGTCTTGCTTTTCATTTTTGGGCTCTGAAGTACCTGAGATTTTGTGAGCGAGTGGTGTCTCATTTTTATTTTCAAAATGTTCAATCTGCCAAACAGAAAAATAGCGTACAACAATTTTATGTCCACAGTAATTAATGTATGTTATATTTGTTCGGAGTGAAGATAATAATAACTTAGTACAAGTAGGTACGCAATATTTATTGCAGTAATATATTTTAAGATCTAGACGGCAAAGTTATAGGAAGTTTCTGACACTTACATAAGACGGCCAGACAGAGAAAATAATTAACCTTAAACAAGGATTACAGAATATGTACGTTAATCATTGGACTTGGTGACGTCCTCACGGCCAAAAGAATGTAACTCACGAGACAACTGGAATCCATCAGCTCTCAAACAATGAACCCGGTTGATTGAGTATTTCAAAACGCGCGCTTGGTTACATATTGTTCTGGGCAGCTAAAATGAAGCGAAGCAGCGCTTAATATTGTAGCCATCAAAGCTGCAAAACATTTCAAATAAAAATACAATATTCAGAAATAAATCCTTTCAAAACACTTCAACTCTTCACTTCCATATAAACAACATATATATTATACAGAGGGTTTTGCATTTGATTCCGTGCCCATCACGTACAAAAAGGGAAATTGATTGGCAAAGAACATTACCTCGATTGACGAGCATATCATACAAAAATGTGTAATACGTTGCAAATTGATTGATAAGCCTGTTCGGTCTGCATTCCGTGTTGACGGATTTTTGGTGTTTTGTTCAGGAAGTGTTTTGCGATGATTTACTGTTTATGTCCTCACATTTAAGGCAGATTTTTCAATGTTATTCCGAGAGTATGACTTTCGACGTAATGTAAATGGATACATTGCATTGTTTGGCATTATTTAGTGACAGATTCTCGACGCGATAATTTCTTCAAAGTAGGTATCAATACTTTATTATCGGGATTTGGCTCGTATAGGCTTGTAATACTATTTGTACGAGATCATAGCCACAATTTCCTCACCCGCGAAACTACACCAGTTGCTCAGAGTAAAGGGATCGATGTAATCACATCAGTTAAATAAAACACCTAACTAAAAATAACGGAGATTTGAAAAAAAAAAAGCATAACCAATATTATAGGGCCTATTAAATTTAGTCTAGATGTAAAAAAAACTACAGGCCAATTTATGAGAGAGACGATAAAATTATAATACATACCTAATGTTCCTCTAAGTTATTGTGTTGTGGATTTTTATAGACACTTACTAATCCTGAAATTCAGCGTACTAGACTAATTCATAAAAATTTAGATATAATTAGGTATAAATATATATATAATTCGATGTGGTGGTCTAAGGGGGAAGCCTTCGTTCAGCAGTGGACAACTGGCTCTGGCTGATGATGATGATGATATATATTTTCTTTGCCCTCAAAAAAGTGTTCGAGATGTGAATCAAATGTACGTATTTTAGCTCAATATTACATATACATATGTATGAACTGTATATGAGTGTAGTACATTTAGATTTAATAATATCAAGTCAGTTTATGAAAATATAAGAAACACTTTAGTAGTTATCGTAAAGTAAGTGGTAATGGTTACAATGTTATTTCATATTTCTATAAATATAGTGAAGTCATGAAATGATAAAATTACAATATACACAAATTTTTGACCATTAAAACATCAAAATATGTAGAAGATTGTCAATGTGCTTGTTTCAAACTAGCTTCATTTCATTTCAATTACATTATATCTCATTGTGTCACAATGTACAAACCTATTTTCATGTACCTAGTTTAATTACAGCGAGATAAACTACTCTTTAATTAGTGAAAGCGGCTCAGGGTAAATACCCTTACAAAATCCAGTACAATCCAGTTTAATTTTAAGCCAGACTAAGATACTTGGCAACAAGGAATATTCATCAACTTGATTCGAATCTAGGCCCTTGGCAAATAAATAAGACCTGCTGAGCCAAGCAATCGTTTGTAGTGCCAACAAACTGTAGTTACTATAAATATATTTTGGAGTATATAGTTATGTAAGACATACTTATGAGTGATAAGATAAATGTTTAACTACGTTTTAGTTTAAATCTGGACTAAAATTATTTAAATATTCATAGTAACCACAAAATCAGATATCAACACATTAATCTCCGCTACAATCCAAAGCAGAAACACCTTTTTCCAAAAAAAAACGTAGGTATGCCAAAACACAAACACACCTGAGACCGACAGGTACATAAAAAAGAGATTCGAGTGGTCGTCTGAATTATTCCAAAACAAAATATGGCTGTCATAAAGTCAGACAAAGGTTAATTTATGCTATCCGTCAAGTACCTGCGTATGTATACTTACATAGGATGAATATCTGGCGTGATTTGTGTGTGTGAAAATTGGCCGTGTATAGCAAAAAAATGTTAGGTTTTTTTCGACAAAAATGTCTATCTCGTTTTTAGGGTTCCGTACCCAAAGGGTAAAAACGGAACCCTATTACTAGACTTCGCTGTCTGTCCGTCCGTCCGTCTGTCCGTCCGTCTGTCTGTCTGTCTGTCACCAGGCTGTATCTCAAGAACAGCGATAGCTAGACAAATTATGTATTTCTGTTGTCGCTATAACACCAAATACTAAAAACAAAATAAAATAAATATTTAAGGGGGGCTCCCATACAACAAACGCGATTTTTTTGCCCTTTCTTGCTCGATATCTACTATCTCGATATTACCTAGTCAATGGTACGGAACCCTTCGTGCGCGAGTCCGACTCGCACTTGGCCGGTTTTAATGGATTGTATTAGTAGTACTACCTTAATGTAAAAGACGCTTTAGATAATTTGACTAGAGGATGTAGGTTCTTCAATATCTTAGATTAATCTCTAGTTATTTGTGTAGGTATATTTATTTGTTAGTATTGATATTTGTTAGTAAAACTGTAAAATATGAAGCATTTATGAAGATACCGAATAAGATTTGCGGCAAATGTGTCTGTATCTCAAAACTCTATATTCAGAAAACAATCCAAGTTATCGCAAAACTGGATTAAGAAATATGAAAACTTGATATCTGAATAAAACTTTTATTTCATTCAAAATATTCGTTGAACACAATACTATAATGTTCAAACCCACTCTAAGTTTTCCCAAGAAACCGATACTGAAATTGCATATACGAGCTTACATAACGGTACATTTTTACAGTAAAATGCAGTAAGACAAGTATCATAATACGCTTATGAGTAACAAAACTTATTTCTCATACACCCACAAGAGTCGCGTAAAATTTATTCGTATTTTTTACGCCCATGTTTATATAGTAGCATAAAATAGCCGTTAGAAAACAGAATAACTGCCTGTGCTATAGTAAAGTTCGAAAGAAATATGAAAACGTCTGCCAATAAACAAACTCAGTGAATAAGTAATGTTTATTACTCAACTTGTAAATGATACTTTTACTACTTAAGTACTAGGATACAAAAAGGCTTTATGAATATTATAGTAACATTCGGGACATAGAATAATAAAATAAATGTTTAATGTACATCTTCAAGTAATATAACGTTAGTTCTCGACCGTATCTCTGAAGGAATGTTCATAAAAAATATTTAAAAATGGTTTTCATAAGAAGTGGAAGTACATAGGACTTCGATATCATTTTCTTAAAAGATGAACTAAGATATGATCACAAAAAAATAAATTCAGCCCATTATTGTCACACTGCTGCGCAAGGGCCTCTTCTCAGAATGAGAGAGGTTAGGCCTTATTCCACCATGCTAGCCCAGTGTGGGTTGACGGACTACCCACAACATCGACAACGTGATGGAGCCCTCTCAGGTACGCAGGTTTCCTCCCGATGTTTTCCTTCACCGTTAACATAAAATACGATTATCCCTTATTAATAGCGAACATAAAATTTGAACTCATCAGAGTTTAGTTCAGTTTTGTAAATAAATATTGCCTATCACTCAATTGGTAGATTAGCACACTAACCAGACAGTCTATCGATCAGAGTTTCAAATCTAAATCTAAAGATCTCAACGACCTCAATTACATTGGAGCAAAGATCGAAGAGGTAGAAAAGAAGAAGAAGATTTCTTGTCATTTCTACTTTTTAGGTACTGGCAAAAATAATATTTCTAGCCAAACACCAAAGTGAGGAGCGTAAACATAAAAATACAGCATCAAAATTGAATCCTCTTCCAATGTTCCACATTTTACCTCGCTAGCATATCCAGAATCATTCATAACATACTTCGCTAATGCATCCTATATGGAAGGAGGAGTGCAAACTTGGCAGCATCCCGAAACACATCAACGCGTTATATATGATCGTACATTGCAACGGAATGAAAACTGATTTTTCTTGCCGTTTCTGCACTGAATATTCTTCTGTACTCGTATCGGGTTAAAAGGGGTAAATGAACTCTCATGACCTTTCAATTGCCCGAGTATCGAGTTTGAGAGTATCGGTTTGATTATTAAGTCGTCGGTAGTGTTAAGTAAGTTATTGCTATAAATAGACCTTATTTAAATCTCTCATCTTTCGTCGTGATAAGGGATTAAATCAAACAGCCAGCATATCCTACTGGTTGTACCTACTCTAGGTGTCATCATTATTAGATGTATATTTCAGCAGGTTTGAAGAGAATTTAGCTGCGTCCATAAGGGCTGTTTAATTTTCAGTTTATTGTTTACTTAATAAGTACATTAGGGGTCCGGGGTTCATCATCAGTTTGACCGCAGAGTCAATGTAGTTCATCATCGGTCTAGAGTAATTAACCCATCAAGTTGAATATGTTTGCTTCAAACAGTTGTCAAAGTTAACAGAACTCCATTTATTAGTAATTGGTGGCATACGTATCAATAAATAAGGTTTACGTTTGAGGAAGTTTCGTGCTATACCCATAACAGTTCTCATGAAGTTTGTCAAGAAAGAGTAGAAAACTATTAAATCCTTCTTTTTACCACGGTAAAACTAATCAGTGCAGCATAAAACTGCCTCATTGTTCTAATGGTTGCAAGCGCGACTGCTGAACGTGACGTCCTGGGTTCGATTTCTGGGTCGGGCAGAGTGTTATAGGGTTTTTTAACAGAATCGGCGAAATGTGGGTCCAGAATAGTACACCTCTGCCTAACACTTCGGGGATACAAGCGTGATTCTATGTTATATAATGATAACTAAAATTAATATAGTGGCGACCTCAAACTAACAGGTGTATGAGACATGATGGTGATGACAAGACAGCAAAGTAGAATTTTAGATTTTTAAAACTCTTATCTTCTCTTTTTGACTGCAAAGACCACGGAGTAAATACGCAAAGACAATCGATTCATATAAAACCTGCAGCTAAGAACGCTAAATCAGAAAATAAGAATGCACGTATAAACCTGCAACCACTGCAATCCTGGTACGCCGGGAATATAAGCAAGGTTTTCGCAATTATCCAGATGGAAGGTTCTATTCAGAATTGTAAAGAAACCACCCGTTCTTCCCGAGACTCACTAATAGTGATTTACACGGGCGTTTAAATAATTTACCCTTTGTTTGAAACCCGTGCAGCGTAGGAGTTGCTGCTAGGGTTGCCACACATGGATTTAAACGGATATACCATATTTTTGTCTGTATGTCCAGTCTTAAATGGATTTTTTTTAACCTATCACAATGATATTAATTAAAATTGATCAAGAACTCGTCAACCGTCTGTATTATTACGTAAGTTTGCTTTTCCAAAATTTATTACTATGTTCGTTGAAAGGATATATTATTGTGTCTGAAACCTTTAGGGCTAATCCTGGGAATAATCATATAATCCCGAAATAGCGGTGGCGTGAACACTTTTGAGTTACGTATTCACATCTATACGACAGTAGTTCTAATTCAAATATTGATATTTCACATCGAATTCTATTAGCAGCAAACCCAATTAGGAAAATACTGCCTAAAATAACGATGATATCCAATCCAACATTTTAGATTGCATTTTGACAACCCTGGCTACAGGTGAAGGCAATTTGAGCAATTCAACTATCTGCCAACCACATGAGTATAATACATTTGACTTTAATTCCGTACACAATGAGCAATTAGTCTCCGGTGAATTGATAATGAATTCAGTGGGGTAATTTATCACTGAAACGATTTTGCACTCTTTTAATAATTCAAAACTGAAACTGAAAACCTGAAATTGAATTATAAAGTGTGTGTGTGTTTTTTTTTAAAGAAGTTGTGTCTAATATTATCTTGTTATACCAGCCTCACTCTGAGTGTTAAATAATTTATTTATTCTTTATTCTTAATTTCTCTTTCAAACTTATTTTGTAATTTATTTCTCCTCGTAAGTGATTTGTAATCTTAGAGAAATAAAGAAATTTTAAAACGTAATTGAAATGTTGACATTGCTTGTCTGTGAGTGTCTAGGGCAATTATGCAAACAATAACAATTTTAGTTGCCTGCGTAGGGTAAAGGTATTTGTTAGTTGCCTGTATAATTAATTCATTTGCCGCCTACGTTATTTTATAATCTGCTTGAGATAATTATTTAACTGAATTGTGTTGTTAGGTAGTTTTCATTGCGTGTATTGCAAAATTTCAAAATATGAATGTCACTACACATATATATCACTACATATTATAAAAAAAGTCCCCTGCCGCGTCTGTCTGTCTGTCTGTTAGCGATAAACTCAAAAACTATTGAACGGATTTTCATCCGGTTTTCACCAATAGACAAATTGATTCATGAGGAAGGTTTAAGTGTATAAATCGTTAAGGTTTTTGTTTAAATTGGCTGAAATATGCCGACTATAGTTTCCTCTATCATCTTTGTTACAATGATCACACTGCTAAATTACTTTCTAGTTACACAGATAGATTAAAACATTACCATATGATTTCACTTTCGAACCGTAGAAAGATGATAGACGCCGTATTCCTACATAAACTATTCAATGGAGTTATAGACTGTAGTGAGCTGCTTGGAACCCTCCAAATAAACATCCCGACTCGCCTACCAAGGAAAAACACTTATACACTGTTTAACATCCCTTATTGTAGAACGAATCTCGGACATTACGCCGCTGTACCAAGACTTTGTAGACTACACAATATGCTCTCAAAAACTAGTGAGACTGATATAAGCGACACCTTAACTAAGTACAAAAAATGTGTAACAGAAACTATTTATTGCTAATTTCATCTTTGATTCTCATTTATTCTTTTTAATTTAACATGTTTGAACTTATTGTAGCTTAAACTATACATTTTATGAGGCTTTATAACTGTAACTACTTATTTGAAACTTAATGCATTTGTCTGTTTAGTTCTTAATCTAGGATGCTGTGGTCTCCTATAATTGAAGGAGTACACAGACCAGAACTATACTCTAGTTTATACTTAATAATGTTGTGTACATCCTTTGTTGGAGATCCTTAAAATAAATAAATAAATAAATAAATAAATAAATAAGATGTCGGAAAAAATCATGTCGACTGGAAGCTTTACTGGCGTGCGCCGAGTTAATGCTCGACTTAACAGGCTGATACGACACTACAACAGAATAAAAATGAAGGCGTATATGCTCTGCTATCCATGCGAAGCCGGGGCGGGTCGCTAGTAGATTTATAATACCGAAAAATGTTGCCACCATTACTTAATATAAAAGAGGCAGAAGCTCTATAGTGTCACTAATATCTGCATCCATCTACTTGTTATATAACTACACTCTTTTGACGAAAAGAAACTGGATTAATTAATCACATTGCTGTTGACGTCATGGATATAGCCTTTTGATTAGGAAACATGATTTTGATTAGTACGTGCGGATTTCGACCGTTTATTGGTAGCTATATGTATACAGCACATCTAAACCTTAGATGCAACATGGAAACGGCCAGCCTATCTCTAATATTGGGCGATTATTTAGCAAAATGATAATTAGCTGAGTTAGTTCATTGTAGAAACAAAAACAATATCTTATTCAAGTTTTTTCTTTAAAGAGAATAATAAATACGCACTCCAAAAATATCACAAGTAAATAGAATATTTAACCATAAAATATGTATACAGAAGTGAGAGTTTTAATTCATAACATAACATAGCATCACGCCTTTATTCCCCTAAGGGTTAGGCACATTTCGCCGATGCTTTTATTGAGTCCCATGTAATGGGGGAGGATCCTATTGCCATCTACTGGGCATAGATCCAGACTCCGTACTGCTACTAAGAATTTCCATACGGAAAGAGAGAAAAACCCAATAACACTTTGCCCGACCCGGGAATCGAACCCAGTACCTCACGCTCAGCAGTCGCGCTTACGACCACTAGACCAATGAGGCAACCAGTCTTAATTCAGAAAGAGAAAAAAGCTTAAAACATTGTTAACATCATTATTTTGTCGCACTGTTTACTTAATACGACGAACGGCACAACCTATTTCTATCAACCAGATACAGTTCTTAACTTCATGCTGCTACTGAGGATTTCCATACAGAAATAACAAATAACACTTTGCATAACCCGGAAATCAAACCCAAGATCTCACGCTCAGAAGTCGCGTTTGCGGACCATTAGACTAATGTCGCAGTCAACAACAAATGATAAGAAATAATTAAAATGTTACAGAGTTAAATATTTGTAATTATAAACTTGGTAAAAAAAAAAACGTAAAGTAACTCCACGAGACTTCTAAGGGACTGAGTCAGCCTCGTTACCACCACCGCTGGAGGAAACACGACTGAAAGAAGTTAGCATAATTATGACGTATGGCGTAGCAGAGCTGTGTAGCGCGTAGGCACACCGTAGCACGTAGCTACACCTCGTAGCATATAGGTAATCTGCAAGGCTATCTCCCCGCATAGGCTCATCGTGTAACGATATGAGTGAGGCTATAGTAATAAATATCTCTCAGTGTTAAAATGTAAACATAATACAATGTCATTAAAATATACTAAAGTACAAGGAGAGTACCAAAGTTGTCATTTTTGAAAGAAAAATTTAACTTCGAGCAGGAATGGAACCTGTGGCCTTCAAGTTTAATACACCAGCCGCTCTAGCTTCTGAGCTATAACGATCTTTGCGCACTATGCCGAATCCTACATATAGGTGACGGTGGCGACATCTATTGGAACTTATTATAGTTATAGTAATATTGCCCTGTTAGTTTAACAGTATTGGGTATTGAATTTAATCTACCATTAATGCTTACTTTACGTACACCACTTACATACAAGATAAGGAGAGCGGCACGTGTTAATTGGTTCATGATGATACTTTTTTTTTATCCTGGTCAGCCGAGCAATCTGTTCTTCACATTTAGCTGTTATTTTCGTTGAAAAAGTCAGGGAATGTCTTTTAAGCTGATAGGAGATTCCATTCATCTCCATTGGTCCATTGGTCTCACTCGCTATAGGTTGAGGAATCTGCTTTTGAGTGTTGGAGTACTATTCCTTTTTAGTCTTGAGTGTGTAACACTACCATCGCCTGATAAATTTGTAGCCAAGGCATTAACATGTTTTGATAGCTTATTTTAATATTTTAGACTCTTGGTGGATATTTCCTGTCTTACAGTTGTTAGATTCAGATCTCGTAAGATGTATTTGTTACTGATACATTTTGGGATATTGAACATACATCTCATCATTTTTGTCTGGAATCTTTCCAAGATCTCAGGGTTGCTATTTGATGTTGAGCCCCATAATTCAATCCCATATGTCCAAACTGGCTTGAGTATTGTTTTATACATCATAATTTTGCTTTCATTTGATAATTGAGATTTTTGTATTCATGATGATACTGCAGATTTCGTATACAATGTCAGAGAAGTTGCAAATATGTAGTTTAAAATTGCTCGGCGTTTTAATAGATAATTTCCCGGTAAATAGCTCCAACAAGGCGGCGGAGGACGCGGTGTTCCGCACGGTTTTCATTTGGCTACGTTTTATTAAAGTGCTTCAATATTAAACAAACCACTATAAGCGGTTAATGTGGTTATTGCCTGCCGTGAAATGTTTGATCGCAATATTTACATGTTCGGCCTACGGAAATACAATTTCAATATAGATTTTAGGCTAGTGGTCGTAAGCGGGTGTTGAGCTTAAGGTTCGATTCATAACTCTGTTTTTTGGTGAATGGCAATTGCTCCCCATGAAAATTAATAACGATATTGGTGAAATGTACTTGAACATGGTTGTAATTGTCTAAAAGAAGAATGCAAATCTTCGTACGATTTTGTCGTTAACCGAACAACATACAACATACAAATATTTGATCCGTGCGGGAATCGAACCCGCGACACATAGCGCAGCAGTCGATTTCTTAACCATTGCGCCAAACGTGCCATCAATTCTAATATTTATTAAATAATAATATCTGAACCTTTTTGCTCTCAAGGTCACAAAGCCTGTCAAATCCTGTAAACTTTTAGTGAACCTTAAGCATCCGGATAATAAGAGTTATTTATGAATGACGTGATATGGGCCGCGCGGCCCACACGTAAAACGAGGAGCATTGATAATTCTCCCAGGAACGTCACTAACCTCTATTATACAAGTACGCTGAACTAACTGTCGTCGGTCAGCCATGAAAACCTTGTAAGTGTAAAACACAAATTTTACAAGAGGAAAGAAAAATGGAGGACCAAAAAAAATTATGTATGAAAGCTTTTGATTTTTAGTACTTTGCGACGAGAAACTTTACCGAGTTTCTCAAACGACAATGGATAAATGTATCTCTATACAATGTTCTCATTATACATCATAGGCGGCGCTAGGAGTATCTGAATTAAAAGTTTTTTGAACTAATAGGTACGTGCTTTACGATTTTATCAATTTAAAGAAGAAAAAAACATTTTTGAAAAATATGAATTTACGTGGTTTTCACGTAGAATTTTAAAATGAGGTAGTTTAATTTTCAGTTTAAGAGTCAACATCCACGAAACGAATCAATCGTCCATTTGCATGAATAAAAAAATGAAATTCTGGGTCGTTTGTGGTGAGATGCTTTAATGATTTAAAGCACAAGAATAAAGCTATCATTTGTTGTTATTGTGGCTACTAGTTACATAACAAAAATTAAAGTACCATCTATCACAGTAAAGAAACAATATAAAATCCTGAATCACATTATGAGAGTTTACACCGAATGTAACTTCGGCCCACCAAGATAACCACCTTGCCTTATTGTAGGACCTTCCCTTTTTTTAATGGAAAAATACCATACCTTGTTCCTCCATGCATATAGTTAGCACAGCGAAATTGTTTTTAACAGGTAAATAGAGAACGTTTACAGTAAGTACTGCAGGTATAGGGTTTATCCGACACACAATAGATTCAGTGATTTTATACACTTTGTAACTAAAACTAGTCTGGAAGCGTATCCAAGAGGAACCTGGCTTGAATGCTTTGATAATGAAAATGCTTTGAAAGAGCGTACGCTTCTATACGTACTTTCAAGACTGGAGCTAATCGGGCTCATTAAGCAAGTTTGTCTGATAAACGTCTTCTTTACCATATGCCGCACAGATGAGACATATTCCGAAAATCAAAAGACAATTTTTAGTCTCTTAAATGTCTTACCACCATTACGCTTCTTTATTGCTTTCTTATAGTGGTAGTCAGTTTAACAAGTCTTTTAAAGTCTCTGCAGCTTTATGGGCTGTCGTAGAAGTAATGTACCTATTTCACGAAAGGCAAAGTACTGATCTATAAGTTCAGCTTGCCACTTAGTAATTTCGTAGTATAATTAAACTGTACCAGAGAGGCTCGTAGCTACATAGCTACCGCGCAGATCGGTCGCTCAGCGAGGTTAAGCAGCACTTAACGCGGACAGTCTTTGGATGGGGGACCATTTTTTACATTTCAAGACCCCTGCGTGTCTCGGAAATCACGCTAAGCATTTATCCAGGGTGTCATACGAAGACCTATGACAGTCGTGAGGGTGTCAGTAGCCCAAAAAGTCTGACAACTAGTCTAACCTTAGAGTATCAGTGTCTCCCAGTTACTGGGCGACGGAGGTCAGAAGGCATTCGCTCCGTGTAAAATACTGTTAATCAGCCGCAACCGGTTAGATTGGAAGCCGACTCCAATGTAGTTGGGAAAAGGCTAGGCAGATGATGACTTGCACTGTACCAATTTACGGTCAGTTAAGCGATATTTTTTTGTTTCGTATGTGTATTTCAAAGTATAATAATAAACCAAGCAATTAATATTACTTATTATGTAAATTTAATTAGCCCTATATTTTATAAGTATTATTTATTGTTTTCTTGCTCTTATAATATTTAATATATCATGTCTACCCAGGGACTATTATACATTTGTTATAACATCCTGAATAAACATTATCTCTTATTGATATACGGGATATGTTGCTTTTGTTATCTTAACAAAGAATCCATGTTTAGAATTCTGTAATTTATCTGACCCGCTTTCAGAAACCCAGCTGTGGTGCCCAGTGATCGTTGACTTAACAGTCGTAGTTTTTGGATTTGAATCCACGTGGATGCGCATCAATTAGTTTGACTTATTTATAAATAATACTTGACTGTAAAAACGTCAACTAAAAATTTTTTGGACAAATAGCACTCTCAATTTTATTATTGTACCAAAAACTCTAAAGCTCTGGTACAATACACCAACCCGCACACCGCCGACACGTTAGATTGCGGCTCAGTATATCTATCAGAACTGCAAAGACAGAAGATTTATTTTCTAGTTTTAGATCCACTATGGATCGCATAAGACGTATAAAAATAGAAAATAAATCTTTAATTTAAGAACACATCTCATATCAGAAAATATATATTTTGGTTTAAATAAAAAAATCTGTTGCTTCAGCGAAGCAACGCACCTTAATGAGATTTTGCATGAGGAAATATTAGCAAGGAAGGACACAGGATACGTTTTACGCTGTTCCTTTGGGATATCTTATTTTACCTTAACGATGGTGCCGGTAAAAGCTACCATCCTACTTGCAGTATTATCAGAAGCGGGCGGTTCTTACTTGATATAAAAATCTGGCATTTCTTCCCAGGGATAGCAACAGGAAATGCCGACGCCATCTAGTTTAAAAAAGACGTGTAAAAGTGATTGAAAAATCCTAATTGCAAAATAAATAATTTCATTTATATTTCATTCATTTCATTATATGGTAACTAAGAGCGGGCCGTTCAACAGAGAGCTACTAGCGAGACTGTTATATCGATATTATTAAATTGCCTGGCTCTTAGAGATTAAAATAGCCATTTAACCTCGTTCCATATCGGTTATCAAAGTAAGCAATCTACAGATTGCTTGTTACAGACTTCTAACGATTTTATAATATAAGTATTGGAAAACATTCGAGTGCGGTTACAATAGTGTAACCTTCAGAAAAGTAATTCTTATTTTCTCCTTGTGCCCTTCTTTATGTTGTTAGAAATTGGACGATTGTATTCTATGAATAGGCAGAAGATTCTATAATGTTTATTGGTAAGATTGGATTGTTCTTCTCTAGTTCTGTGAAAGCACTATACAATTTTGTTTGCACAAAACTTGCAAACCGTCTGTTCGTTTGCCGACTATAACATAAAAAAAAAAAAAAAAAAATGTTGGTACTTCGCACTGAAAGCTCCGCGTCACCGTATCACTATCAGATCACTAAACTGCACATGGGTAACTCCAGTTTAATACCTTGGATGATGGAGCTTATCTTTCAATTTATAGTTTATTTGGTGCAACAACAATATGGATATGTGGAAAAACGAGGTATGGTGTTCCTCCTTTGAAAAGGGAGGGTCCACCGATTAGGTAAGGTGGTTAGCCTGGCGGGCCGAAGCCCGACGATTGATGTCGGACATTCGTATATGTGTTTGAATCATTGTAAACTTTCAAGTGCGAATCAGGGTTTGTTGTTGTAGTTTCACTCCGATAGATGGCGCTTTACTTTTGGCCATGTTGCGAGTAGTATTCGTTACAGATACATTGAATTAAATTAGAAATATATAGCAAAATATAGGTAGTACTATCGCCAGAGCCAGTTCATTTGGAAAAAAAAAATGTAAAAAGATAATGGGTGAATTTTTGATACACAACAACGTGCGATGTGTATCTCAAGATGTACTATATATGTATTTATGTATGTCCCTTTGCGCGCTCAGATTACTTTAGCACAGTATAAACAAGCAATGAACCTACATATGCTAAATATTAGACCTAAACTTTTAATTATACGTCAATCAATGAAATAGCGGCCTGTTAAAGTCGATAGCTAAGTGAGAGGTCCTGGATTCGATTGCCGGGTCGGGCAGTGTTATTGAGTTTTTTGTATGGTAATTCTCAGAAGCAGCACGCAGTCTGAAACTGTCCCCGGTAGATGGAAAAAGGCTCGCCCCCTATTATATGGACCTCAATAACAGCATCAGCGAAATGTGGGTGTTCAACAGTACACCTCTGCCTAACCCTTCGGGGAATATAGGCTTGATAGTATTTTAAGTATTTATGAAACACATGTGATTACACTGAATTTCGATAGCACTTAACTATCGGATTCAAAACGGTTTTTATCAACGCCCCTTGACCTAGTTCAGATAAAGTTAGATCGTATCGACATCGACAGTTAAATTTAACCGTCAGTTAAAGATAGATTGATGAACCGAACAGGAAATGTATGTGTAATGGTGCAGCAACGTTGAATCGTATAATGTTTCCTTTAGATACTTGGTTTGCAATATATCTTGTCTCTGAATGAAATAAGTAGGTAAGTGCTTGTCAGAATGTGGAAAACGAAAGTGGGAAAGAAAATGATGTTATTATTTGAGTTGAACTTTTATAAGGCACTATCATCATAATTCAGACCAGGCCCTGCTGGTGATAAAAAAATAGTTGGACTTCACTGAAGGTTTAGGATGTATTTTTAACTTAATGGCCGTTGGTTTGACTAGGGAAAGGAAACAAAATACATATTTTTTTTTATCTCGTTATACAAATGGTTGTTGCGCGTTATTTATGAAACTTACCAAACGGTCGCTATAAAATATTTTGTGAAGTTGTCCCGATCAATGACAACTTTAATGTCCACCTGACCGATTTCGGTCACGGCGGCCAGTCTCACCGGATATTAGCCAACTACGAAGGAAATATTATAGAGCACAAGTGTGTGCGCAAACACCGGTGCTCTCTCTATTCCTTCACTCTCATAGTCCGATGGGACGGCAATCCGACACGATCGGAGAGAGATCAGGCGCAGGACAAACGACTTTGCGTGCAAAGGCTCAGACCCGAAACAACTATATGTAGATCGTACAAATATTTCTTCCGTGCGGGAATCGAACCCGCGACACGTAGCTCAGCAGTCGATCTCTCAACATATTATATCTATAATTAAATTAGTTTGCCATTTTGACTGCAGGTTCTTAATTTTGTAGTTTAATCATTAAACCTAATCAGTAAAAGCAAAGTGATGGTCAAATAAACCGAATCGCCTCTATAAAAATATTTCAAGGGCCTTCAAAGAGTTGATGTTCAATGTCATATTGATAGCCCTATCTACTGCAATATCATCCTGCAAGCTTTCCTTCCCACAGAAACCCCTTTCCGATATTATCAGATCCCATCAAACGTTCTTGGGCTGTGATAAAAAAATTGCCCTCATCAGATAAACTGAACTGTATGTAATGACATTGACACTTATGGGGTTTTTATGTGGTTTCTATCGGCGGAAGATAGTATCTATTGACGTCAAGTTAAGATCATTATGACATACTTTTTGTGGGAACGGTAAAATAGGTTACCGATAAACCATAGCAACACTCGGCTAGAATGTCACTGTTTTTTTGTAGGTCGTACAAAGTAAGTCTTAGAAAATGTTCTAAAGTCTTAAACGCCAACTCGTTTGATGTTTTTTTTTTCTCATCACCAAAACATCCAATTAGGTACATAAAAACAAATGGTAAGTAAATTATGTATGGGTAGAATAAAGGGTGAAAACATCAACTTTTTAAAAATCTGTATTTGTAAGGAGCTGGTGTCTGATGTAGGTAGAACCTGTATTACAGATCACCAGGACCATCCCTATTTACTCAGAGTATATAATGAAAAGTTTTTATTTCACAATTTTGAACATTTTTACACTTTATATGTTACATACAGGCTAGGTGAAAAATGTTTTTTTTTAAATGTTGAGATTTCCAAGAGTATTACGTATAGTAAAGTACTCGCACACGTCACTATTCACTCACACACTTAGCGAGTTAGTAACCGACGTTCATTACACGGTTTGTTTTGTCTCCTAATGTACAAGAATAACGCAAAATATATGCTAACAGAAACTTCCCACATCCGTAACGTAAATGGTGTCGTAAAACTTACCTACCTGTCTTCAAAATTCCCATCCATTTATAACTCAACATAGATTTCCATACATTTAAATATATGAATACTGAATCAATTACCAAGAGTGGTGTATAACAATCTATCTCATCTCATTGTTAACAGCTCCGCCACGCCTTAAATCCTCAATTTCCTCCAACAAAAAATCTTAACGAGTGTCGTATTACAGCTGAACGTTCTTCATAATCTGTCGTTTTCTGGTTTGTGAGCTTCATTAAAGCTAAGGATCGCTGTTTAATCTCTTTGTGTAATACATCCACTTTTGTTTGATAATCTCGGAGACCGGCTGCCGACGGAAATTAATATAAGGCTCTCTTTATTAGTTCTGTAACAACCTCACTTGCAGGGTTAATGAACCAGCCAGGGAAATATTTTAATCCGAACGTAGCCTCATCAAAAAGTTTTTGATGACAAAGACCAAGGCTTCTTAGTAAAGGTTCTATTTTAGTTGGATTTATACCGACTTTACTCTGGATCGGATTTGAATTATCATTGCGATCGCCCTGAAAAACTTTCATTGTTTTAATGAATGGAGTAAAGGATTCTGTGCTCTGTCTTCCAATGGCTAATCATCAGGGTTTAGTAAGTTAGCGTTCATTTGTTCTGTTTTTCAGGGTAAATATACTAAATAAAGTAAATATACATGTGCCTATTTAGGCCACATTCCTTCATACTGGTGAATTGTAAGAGGTGTGATGAAGTGGCTTGATCTAATTTATTAATGCATCGTAACTTTCAAATTTACAGTAGCTACACTACGTTCACGTGTATATAATTCGAATAGGTTTCCACATTGAATGAAGGGTTTTCTATTGTCAGTATGGATAGTGGACAGGCTTTGAACATTGTACACTAGAATACCTCCTGCATCGTAAGTTCAGTTGCGAACACTAACAGTTCCTGCACGCACAGATTAATTTAGGTATATCTAGAACTTTATAAAAAGAAGCCTTATCTCCGCATATTTCGAAGCCTGCCATATAATCCGCAATGATAATAATGAGTGTGTAATCCTGTACCGAACGGATGCTGATAAAATTTGACGCTGATACAGCTGGTTTTGATTATGCCTGCTGCTTGATTAAGTTGACGTAACATATGGGATATATTTTGATGAGATTTTTATGAAAGAAGGAGGATTAAGGTTTTAAAGGTTTTTGAAAATGAGAAGCCTATTTTCTGATTAGTAATGATGTATTTTTGCGTGAAATTTGTCCCAGTTTTCTAAGAAGGTTTTAGCCTTCTTTTGGTTTAGTTTGGCTATGACAAATTATTTAGTACTATTGCCTTTTAGATTGTACATAATTTAACATATTGCTCGTGTTTCCCAAAACTGCCTGTAGCAATAATATAATAGCTAATCATGCTCATTATATACCCTGTGCATATCATTCTTAGTAATATTGTGTAAAATATTTTAGTTTTATTAATTAGGCAGACAGGCCGCTACTTTGACCTATAATCTAATTCAGTCCTAATACCAGAGGTCAACGATGGACGTCATCCGAAAAACAAATCCCATTTTAGTTATAAACAAATGAGTGAACAGTTTATAATTCGCTTACCTAGATTAGGTCCAAATTATATTGGTGTTTTACATAGACATATAATCTGTATTGGTACACTAAAATTTTATAATAGACTTTAAAATGCTCACTAACTCATTGCGTTAAAAGTGAAACACAAAAGTTTAGATATTATCCTACATTGTTCTCAAAAACAAATAAATTGCTAGTACTAACACTAGTACATTACTAGAAAATAATACTAAAACCTATTCACAAGAACGATATAGGTCAAAATAAGGATCTATAACTTTGATCGAGTTAAAAAGTGTGACAACAAAGTTTCTTGCAACACCTGCTCATATCAGACTATAAATTGACATCAAGCTATGTTGCATGACATCGCACGATATTGCAAAATAAGTTATGAAGCATGTTGAGTCAAAATATGAACGTGAAATGTTACTTCATATTAGGGAATTCAGTCACCTTACAAATATTCATCCGATACTTTTGAAAGAGGTCCAGGTGCGATTATTGTTAGGCAAACGTGAAATGTTTAGCTTTAAGCTCGCTAAATTTACTTTGTACATAAATTCGTCGCTCAAAGAATATAAAGTCAAAATTAACAAAATTGAAATCTAGAATTATGTTAAGTTGTAAGTTGTGAAAGTAAAACTAATGTAGTGTGGCTGAACACTATGCAGTAAGGACTTGGAGTGCTATATGTCAGATTTAATAGTTGAGCTCTAGTAAATCTAGTTACCGGAACTAGACGGAACATGTTGAAACTAGTTTTAAGTGTACCGAAATGCTTTTAGACAAACCTTGTTAACTAATTCTTCCGTCTTATTGGTTGAGAGGCGAGCTGAAAAGCTTAGGTTTTAGCTTGAGGTCTTGACTTAGATTTCTGTCTTGGAAATGTATTGTTTATTTATTCTAGAAGATAAAATATATCAGGTAAAAGTTATTTCTCATGTAATAAATAGCGTGCCTATTGCCATTCAACGGAGCCGGTTCTAAACTTTGGACTGCTACTGAGATTTTGTAACCTTTCCAGTAGAAGTATTTTGCATCATGAAAATATCAATAAATCCTACAATTTAATTCGGTATTTTTTTCTTATATACCCGAATATTATGGCTTTTAACAAAGACAAGAACATTAAACATATTCTCAAGTAATGGAAAACATCAGCGCACATATCGGTAATCGAACGTGTGTAATATCCTGTGAAGCGATAGCAAGCGCTCCAACATGAGCTACTGGTGCGACGTGCTGCATTCAGGACAAGCATACATCACGGTAATGGTGGCTCCATTAGATCCCTGTTTACTAGAGATAATGTAGCTAGAGTTGATATTATACACATGTATTAAACTTTATTTTGGTGTTGGTAAAGAATATTTTTATAAAAGTGCTTTATTGGTGTAATGGTTGCTAGCGCATCTACTGAAAATAAGTAGGCATAATTTATTTAATTTTTTCTGGATTTTATTAATTTAAAAGTATTTATAATATCTAGAAAAAAAATGGTTTTATAAATGACTTTTTTAACAGCCAGTTATAAACCGTTCTTACTTTTTAAATATTTATTTACCTATTTATAAGAGTCTTTTTCACTAAGTGAACATACACTGTAGTTATACACTATACGATAGTTTTGGTATAAAAGATTTTTTCATTGATTTTAGGTATGCAACCATTCTAAGAAGCCAGTTTAATCCAAAATCACTTACCCCACATCTGAAACACCTCATTAAAAATTTTTAACAAGCTCCAAATCCAACCTCCTCCTAACGATCCAAAAAATCAACATGAGAGCTTCGTTTAACAAACGGATGAATAAAAGATGATCCACTGTCAATCCATTATTGTTCACTTGGTGGATCCGGACAATAAGCATTCATCCATTATGCAGAGATCTACAAACAAACGGCACTCATCAACATAATCTGAAAATCAAACGACTCCAAGCCATTTTAATGCCTCTCCTTTTAATCAAGGGACGCTATTGTCAGCTTAATTGTGTGAGATGCTTAATCGCAAGCCTCCATATTCGGGATTGTTCGGAAACTTTCGGATTTATAACTAAGCTCTTTGAAACTAGAGGTTTAGATGAGAATAACGATATGGGGTCTTAAGTAGTACGGCTTTTCGCTGTGATGTGACGAAACTTTGGAAGTGTTCGCAGAATATATGGGTTTATTTGTTTAAGGTATTTAATGTGTATATCTTTTTGTTTTTCAAGATATCTGTTCTAATTTAAGGTAGGTAGTGCTGGCATACACGTTATTGATGTTGATAGTATGTCGTTAAGGAAAAACACTGCGTATGCTTAATGAAATTGGAAACAATAATAGTCATCTCTTTCAATATTGGAAGTGACGACAAACTACATTTTCATGGGTCTTTTCATCATCGTTTGTGAATGATGCCCAATATTAGTATAGGCTACTCTATGAAAATGCCACATTCCTCGGTCCGGTGCAAAAAAAATGTTTCAGGCGTATAATAAGGAACAATTCCCTATTCACAGAAAAATCTATTCTCTGTTAGATTCGATAACCTTATCTCTGCTATACACGACTGTACTATACTTTCCATACTGATGATACATATGCAGATTGGTGATAACATAACTATACAATCAAATAAATTTAAAACGATTAAACTTTGGTGTCACATCAAAATTCAGAAAATCAAAATTGCAATCATCAAATGTCCAGTGACTTTAAAGTCAATTGTTAAGAAATTTACATAAATCCCACCGATACACTCCTCAAGTTGTATAAATTTATTCCCCTGTACTTAATTTAGTTTAATAAGCTCGAAATATTTTTAATTAATTTGCCAAAGGTCTTAGCACTTTGTAAGATGGGAACTGAGAAAATTAATTCAGAATATTCGTAAGATTTCAAAGTTTCTGAAATACGTTGTACACCGAAGTTTTACGAAGTTGATACGGGGATATCCGAAGTAGGCCGAAGTGTACCGAATCGAAATATCGGAAAACGATGAACGTCGTAGCCCGACGCCTGAGACAAGCGATTAAGTTTTAAAAGATGGCCACGAAATGCGGCCTCGCATTGTTCTGGACCATTTACTTGAAAAAAGAAACAAGAGGCGATTCCAAGGTATGAACAAATATTTTGTAAGAAAATTATATTAAGTATTTATTCGAAGAAAATTACGTTAAGTGTAGGAGGAGTCGAGAATGAACTCGGTACCAAAATAAATTGCCGATTTTGGACGTCCGCTCCGATATTTCCGTCGTTTGCGAAAATGTTTTGTCTTTAAATCGAAAAAATGATTTTCGTTTACGTTCCATTGATCCTAATGCGTTTTACGAGCAAATCGGAAATATAGCACAACAAAAATATTTTTATAAACAAATATTGATGACAGCTTGTCGGCTTTAAAATGAACTTTTCTTGTTGTTGACTTGATTCGGATCGTAATTTATAAAACATAATAATTATGTAAATTATTATAGGATTATTTCATTGGTCTAGTGGTCGCAACTGCGACTACGGCGGGTTCCTGGACTCGATTACCGGGTTGGGCGAAGTGTTATTCTGTATCGAAATTCTCCATAACAGCACAAAGTCGGGAACTGTGACCGGTAGATGGCAATAAGAGGATCAGTGAAATGTGGGTGTACAATAGTACACCTCAGCCTAACCCTTCGGGCAACACGTGCTTGATGTTATGTTTATGATTATTACTATCGGTTTATTTATTATCAGAAATCTCATTTCTTGTTGGTACAAATCTGGCATGTGGACTATCTGCTTCTACTCAACGTTGATGTGGATTCCACTTGCTCTACTAATTGTTCGTACGCGAATGGATATCCTTCCCCAATCTCCCATTATTAGGCCACTTTGTGATGAGTGATCCGGGATGCACGGAGTAATTGGGTCAATGTGATCTGTATCTGTTTTATGAGCTACCTTAATAATGCTAACGTCATTTAGCCATGCGGGTACTTAACTAAAATTAGAAACCATGTAGGCTGCTGGCACAAACATATTTGTCTTGAATTTATCATCGCTTTGCCGTAAAATTTTATTCCAATGCTTTTATGATAATTTGTCTCGGAACATAAAATTGTTGATAGCTCGTAAATATGTCTGGTGATAACTCATTACATTGATACGAATAAACGTATTTTACAATGTAATCCAACAAAAATGCTGTCATGATAATCAACCTTAAAAATTCAGTCAGCCATCACGACGCAATAACAGAGCAAACCGCCTTGTAAAACTAGGACATTTGGAAGTACAAGTACTTTGTTAGAGAAGCGACAAATCCAAACTATCGTATCTGGCGCCCTTTAGCCCGTAGTATGTGCGAACGGCGAATGGCTGGTAATTCGGGCGACAGAGAAAGGGTGGGCCTCGGCCATTTGATAAAAGGGGCTTTTTATGAACGCCAGAGGAACGCGTTAGATAGACCACCAGCGCGTGTACGCTTGATTTATTGGACTAGGGTTTTAGGAGAATTTTTGTAGAAGTATAAGTAACGAATTTTGGCTTACGATTAAATAAATCGTTTTTTTTTTTTAACTGATGGTCCCAGGGTAACTACTTACGATACCTATTATTGTCACTAATGAGAAGTGTATAAAATCATGAATTTATCGATATTGATACTGATTGAACTAATAAAATAAATATAGACCCTACTTTGGCATAATCCGTTGACCCAACTGGGTCCAGAATACGACTCCACTAAAACATGTATAATAAGTCTCATCCTTACCATTTTATTTGAGTATATTCAGCACACGGACCGAGTAGCTCTTTTGACAAATAATAGTTGTGTTTATTTGGCCGGCGACTTCATACGTTGCGGCTGACGCGTGACGAATGTCGGCTTTAAGCGGAAAAATCGCTGCTGTCGCTTACATTTTTTATGAAAATGCTGCTATGAGGAAAGCCGAGGTTGGCTCTACTTAGTTTAGTTCGCTTTTATGTGGCCGTAACGCGCGTTATTTATGAAAGACATGTGTTGTCTTAGTATGTACATTTGGGTTTGGAGACGGAATATGAAAAAGAATAAGATAATGATAAGGTAGTTTCGGCTGTTTTGTATGTATGTTATGTTTCGGTTAAGATTTGTGGCTGGTTTTCTTTTATAGAGGAAGAAAACGTTCTAAATGTGGATGAACCGATGGCCATAATGACGAAAACAAAGGCTAAATTAGATGATATAAAACAGGGTTTTATAGCAACTATAAAGTACGCGATGTCCTATGTACTACAGCATATAGATTATATGAAGCCCGAAACTTTCAGAGATACCTTTTATATCTCGTTTAACCTAATTACCGAAAAGGATAAATGGTGTAGCGTGGAGCTTCGTCGGTGGTGTACCAGCGAGTACCAGCGTTAGGTGGTAGCAATGGTAGCAATCCATCTGAGGACACGTCCGTCCATCAGTCCGACCAACACTGACAGGCAATCACTCTGCCACGGTCTAGGTTATAAGATACTAGCGATGGAAAATAAACTGAACCATGCGACTCGTACGGTGCAAGCCACATGAGCTTACACTAGAAAAGGTTCAAGCTTATTAGCTTATCAGCTATTAGCTAGCCAGCATTTGTTGATGTTTATTTACTTTATAATATTATAGTTCATACATACATACATACATAAACTCACACCTTTTTCCCATGGGGATAGGCAGAAACTACGGAACGCCACGTGCTACGATCCTTACATAACCCTTTTGCTTCATCTACATTCGTTCTTCATATGCATCGTTTCATACATTTCATATTATAAGTTCACTTTGGATTATAATATATTGTATTATAAATGTTCTATTAATGGTCTTCTAACCAAAATGCGTTTATATTCACATAGTATTCACATAAGTTTTGTTCGAGATCAATGTTTAAATTAATATTGTATGTAATATTCTGAGTTAAAAAGAGTAACCATGGAGTTTCTTACCCGTTTTTCTCCATTGGAAATGAACACTATGAATTGAATTTAATTACATGAATTGGAACGTGGCAACTAGAGTCTGACTATTCATAAGTGCTTGGAAATGGTTTACATGAATAGAAATATATATGATTGAGTGATTGAACCAATTTATTTACTAAAGAGAAAATGGTAGCTAAATATGTAGTCTTGCTTTTTGTATATTTGCTAGTTTGATTTCTCTGTAAGCTTTGTTTAAAACAAGAAAATGCAGTTTTTCTTATTAGAAAAAATACAATTTATAATCCTTCGCTGTATCGTTTATTTTATACTATGGATGTCGTAAAATATTGCTACAATCTATCTGAGGACAGAGTCATCTTTCACGTCACCGAAAATGTACAGATATTCTTCATAAGCTTCACCACAAGAGTACTGATCGGTAACTAAACACCTATATTATTTACTGGAAGGGTTGGTAGAGGCAAGTACACTATTATACACCATTTTTTTTAAGAGGACGTTGCTACTCTCGGATTTCTCCTGTACCGAGGCTGGTACGCCAAACTGTGCCCACACAGTTTACAAACATAAACATCACATACACACACAACTAGACCTGAAACAATTGCCTGAAAATCATACAAATTTGTTCTGTGTGTAAATCGAACCGCTTTCTGCGCTTATCGCTACCATGCTGTCAAATTTGCCGATTGCTATTTTGGGTTCCATGTAATAGCTACGGCATGAGCAATTCTCATGTGGTAGCTTGTGACGACACGACAGGAAAAGAAGTTGTAATAGCTTATTCAACTCAGGGCCACTTAACAATTCTGTAACAGAAAATCCTTATAACTTGTAACCTGACACCGTAGCTCACCTCGCGATTGCCAGTCAAGTAGGCAGTCAAGAAAACTAGGTAGCTAACTAACAACTAGACAAAAACCCGAGGGAAACATGAATCAACTAGCATGTGGTGTAAGCTGAAACATGTTTCAAAGCTACGAGAACATTGCAGTACCATTGGGGGTAGAATTTCCAAAGCCAACCGGTTTCTCGAACTGTTTAAATGTTTCTTGTTATTTTTTCAAAGATATATCATACTTACATTAAAATGTTATATCAATTGGAATAATAATATACATTTGTTATTAACAAATACGCCTGTATCACAACATCACATCACGCCTGTGTTTTCTAAAGGGTTATGCAGATGTATACTGCTATCATTTATATTTCGCTGATGTCCTGATTGAGTCCAAACTGCGGTCTTTGTAACAGAAAAATCCAATAACAGTTTTCCTGTCCTGAATCAAACCTGGGAACTTACGCTCACCAGCCGTGCAAGTAGTTCCATTAGAGTCTAGACCAATGAAGCGGTGAAGAACGTCAGCAAAAAACAAAGATAAAACAAAATGCTTCCCTTACAATTGCAGTCATCTTTACATTCTCCTTCTTTGCCTAGATTATAAGAGAAGCCTAAGAAGTATTCTGTAAAGGTTGTGTACGAATGATTAGGATTATGGTGAGTGGGATGATTGGAGTAGAGGAGTTCTAAAAGAAATAGCGGATAGCGAAGCACGAGCTAAGGGACTCCGAAGGAACTCCGAAGACGATAGTCAGGATTAGTTTGACAAGAAACAAATGAAAGTGCACACACTTGGAATATGACGTTTCGCAGTTTCTTACAAGTGCTCGATCCTTGGTAGAGAACGTCTGTTAGACAAACTTGGTTTAGAAAAACTAGTGACAGTGCCCTCGTAGTTTTGAAAGTTTGTAACAGACCATAATGAACTGCTCTCAATGTAGTTTTTGAGTGTTATTACTCTAAAGGTTGTCAACATTGTTGATATCCCTACTGAGTATAATTTTATTCAATTTGCACGTGCTCAGGGTCAGTAAATATCTTTCAAATAAAAATAAAATAAACAAAGCCTCTTTCGTAAGAGCGTTTTGATAATAGGGGCCGAAGCCTAGAAAGTATATAACAGTAAATAAATAAGCAATCTTGGAATACTAAAAGCTGGAAAAGAGCTTGAATTCGTGTACTTGCAGACAAATGGAAACTATTATGCACCAGTATATGTTAAAGTAACAATGTTGAATGGTAGCAATCCATTTGGGGACAAAGGCTTTGGCGTCTGTGTGATGTAGAAGAGAATGACGACAAGCACAACATAAAAATATGGCACCTCATGGAATTTCTCTGTATAGACAAATCTATATCCTCATAATTACGAATATTTTATGAAACTTTTAGATTTGGTGTCACCAGGAATTGAAATGTTCTCCGATGCCATTATATGTATTGAATGGTCAAGTGATCTGTAAACACCTTTTGATGATTGTTCAGAAAATTTTCACAAAGATCAGAAATTAATCCCTTGTAATGTCGTTGTAATTGAAGTACATTCATAACAAACTAATATAACGGTCAATCTCTTAGCATCTGACTATCATATGTATACGCTTTATCGATCTCTCTTGGATAATGGTCATTTGACACTATCTGCGAGACATCTCTAAGTAATGTAGATACTCGTATAAACTGTATTTACCAACTCGCTGACTCCTTTACCTTGCATGCCTCCTACACACGAAACTTGGTAGGCGCACCACAATGATAAGTTAAACGGATTGCTACGCGCCTCGTGTGAGGCCTGTCATTAATTCTTGGCGTAATTTCGCCTTCAATTAGCGGTGAGCGGGACATGCCAATAACTCAAGTTACGTGCTTGAGACTCGCTTATTACATATGTAAGCAAATGTAATGACGAAAATGGATGAAATTTTAAGTTGTGTCTTATTTTAAGATTTGTTGGAAGTCGGTGCAAGATATAGTACGGTGTTCAAATATTGCCGCTGACCGAGTAATAAGAAAAATTGTGTATCTTTCTTTTACACTTTTGCTCAATGGTTCAGCGATGAGCTTTCTGTCCTACGTGTCGCTGGCTGGTTCGATTCCTGCACGGATCAAATATTTGCACGCTGTACAAATAATTGTTTCAGGTCTGGGTGTGTGCTTGTAACATGTATGTCCGCATTATTCAGCAAAGGATAACATTGTAAGGAGACAGTCATGTCCTAAAACTAAAAGTTCGAAGACTCGTGACAGGCACCAGTCTGGTGTCACGTGCGTGGTGGCTTATTCACTGCAGCCTAGTCACTTCTCTTGATAACAGGTTTGGGCCTAATCATTAGAAACATTGTAACGCTGAACATAAAAAATTATATTATATACAGAATTAATATAAAATAATATCTCGCTGACCTAGTAATAAAAGAGTAATGTTTCAGCTGTTCGCGCTACCGTATTTAACTCAGTATTTTTTTATTCTATAAATGGGTACACAGCGCGATGCTTTGTGTCTACCCATTTACATAATAAAAATACATAGCTGTAAATCATGTGGATATGTAGGTAGTTAAGTGGACTTGCCTGGGGGGGATACTTTACATTCCATCCCCCTGTGATGTGGCTTTTAATAGACCGCGACACCATGGCTTCAGCATTTTCTTCTAAGGCCACAGGCCTACCATCAAATGTCCAAATGGACCACCATATTTAAGTTCCTCGATTTCAGTATCTACCCCAGGCGGAGGATAGTCTATGAGGATTCTCACCACGTAAAACAACACAAAACGTTATACAGTTCAGTATGTAGGCTTTTGAGAAAAATTTAGAATATTCAAATACAATAATGAAAATGAATCAATACACTACGTACAGCGCAAGAGCGAAAATAAAAAAGATATTCCGATGCTCCAGCGTGTTAGGTCATCTAAATGAAATTGTCATAAAAATATATGTCAAAGCGTAATAATATATTCGCATTCCCCTCACTATGAAAGATATTGGCCTTACATGTCTTTCACATGTGGCACTCAAACTTACTCGTCAATCCTCATTCGCTCGAACAACTTGCAACGATCATATTTAATAATTCCTATTTCCGAATAATATACAATAATACGACATTTTCCCCATTCGCCTCTTTGTGAGCAACAAAGGATCTTTGACGTGCCTCTTTTCTATTGTTATTTCGATAACACACGTATTTCGATTTTACGTGCTTTTGTTGAGAACTGTTCACGTGGAAGTAATTTGTGAAAGACTTTGGGGTAAATAGGGAATTATGGTAAAGGGTAAGGTTTCATATAAAATCATTAGGCCGTTCCTAGAATTACCTTCTTTTTCAGGTGTTTCAAACCGGCGTTATTAATCAGAAACACCTATATTTAAGTCATAAAGGTGTAGGTGACATTTGATCGCGTACACTCATAGTAACATGCTTTTAAAACCTTATTTGAGATATTTTGAAGGTCTGGAAGGAGGAAACCAGTTGAATCTCAACACTGATATAATTAGTGACTTATTCTCGCTGGAAACGGTTCAAAATTTTCGCAAGTATTTCAAATAGAGTCACATAATTCATTTAAAAAAGAATACTTCAGCTTTCTACAATTTGTGTCAAACTCTAAGAAACAATAATAAATCTATTGCCACAAATTATAATTTATAGTCAAAGCATGATCTAGCAACACTTCACAGAGTTTAGCCGATCATCTAACTAACCTATTTCTCTCTCCTAGGTATGAAAAGGCAGACACTTAACAATTCATCATAAAGTCTGACATTCGATTTAGCACTCCAAAATGAAATACGAGATGAAACAGGCCTGTCAATCAAGCTAAAGTCCACAAACCCACACCGAGTCCTTTTTACAACATTTTCAAATTAACGTGGTCCACCTCTCCCGGATTCCATTTACTATGTAAAGAAAAACCTTTTCAGACCAAAGTCAAGTGTATAAAAAATCCGCCTAACGGTGCGCCACTCGTCGGTAAATCTTGTTATTAGCAATAATCGTGGCATTGTGGCTTGCGAGGCCACAATGGGGCCGTTATAATGGACTGCCGCACAATAGGCTTGGCCCAGTCCTTTTTACTAGGCTTGTGGCCTAGCTCAGTTTACAGAGGGAATTTAAAGCAATCGCATCAAAGAATTATGGCTCCAATACGTCTAGTTTTTACTTTATGTTATTAGTCTGCTACTATCTATTGTGTTTTTTTCTTTTTTATTAGTTGCTCTAATGTGACGAGTTTTTTTCCATTGTGTTTTTGTAGACATACGTGTGTATACTACGAAATATGTTTTCAATCTTATTTCAAAACGTTTAAATCTTTATAATTATATAATATTCTATGCTATTTATGTAATACGATCACGTCGAAATAAAATGGTATTATCTTTTTCGGAATATAAATGGTTAAATTTCGTTATAGAAATAGGTATTGTTCTTTAAAAATATGACGACAAAAATAACTTGAAAAAATTCCACTTAAAAAAATACAATATATTTATTTATTTATTTATTTATTTATTTATTCTTTATGCACAATGTACAGAGGCGGACTTAATGCCTTAGGCATTTTCTACCAGTCGACCTTAGGTTGATGCAGAGAGGAAGGATGGTAGGTGCACGATACAATTTTAACGTTATCGTTAATAAATATATGAGGATACACTATAATAATAAAGTTACTTACATATCACATACATATATACATAAATATATATATTTACATAAATAATATAATAAATAAATTATAAATAATAGGCAAGCTGAGATGATTCTGCCAACTTAGTGTGGAGGTGTTCACGCAGTTTCCGCTTGAAAGAGTAACGACTGGTGGCCATCCTGATTTCCAGAGGGAGAGAATTCCATTGCAGGATGGACTGGACGAAGAAAGACGAATGTATAAAGTCGGAGCGATGAGATGGACATTGTAGAATCCGATTCGTCGAAGAGCGAAGCTGTCTGTCATGATTGGAACATACATATGGAAAGTGAGAAGTAAGATAAGTAGGGGAAGTAGGAGAATCTAGTAAAGTGAATAGAGTAGTTAATGCTCTCATAACCCTGCGTTGACGAATCGGCAACCACTTCAGTAGTGATCTCGAGTCAGACACATGATCATATTTACGAATATTGAATACGAATCGAATGCAGTTATTAAGAAGACGGTCAATTTTGTTGAGGAGGTCTGCATTCAGGTCGTAGTAACACACATCGCTATAGTCAATTATGGGAAAGATTAAGGTTTGCATAAGCATAGCTTTCGTATTAGATGGGAGTACGTTTCTCAAACGATATAGAGACCGTAATGTCCCTGTTACTCTCTGGCTGACACTAGCGACTTGACTCCTCCAATTAAGAGTGGTGTCGATGAGCAAACCAAGATCTTTAACAGTGGAGCTGAGGGGGATGACAATGCCATTAAACTTAACTGGTGGTAAGGTACTGCTGGAAAGTTTTGTTGTATTGCGAGAGCTCCCTACGATGATAGCTTGGCACTTAGTAGGGTTTACCGCCACCCCAAATTTATCAGACCAGTTCTTGATGGCTTCAAGATCACGGTTCAACTTGAAGATAGCATCAGAAACACAATCCACACCAGCTTGAGTGTACAGTTGCAAGTCGTCGGCATAAAGATGATACGAACACCGAAGCTCATGGGTAATTAGATTTATGAAAATAGAAAACAAGAGAGGAGAAAGAATGCCGCCTTGTGGAACGCCAGTTTCGAGGTCACACCAACTAGATGAGCACCCGCCCACTTGAACTGACTGCTGACGTTCCCGAAGGTAAGAAGAGAACCATTCCAGTGTCTTAGGTGAGACCATAAGATGGGATAGAACGGACAGAAGGATATCGTGATTGACGGTGTTAAATGCGTTGGAAAAATCGACCAGAACAAGAACAGTAACTTTGTTGGCCTCCATACCTGCCCTAATATCGCCAGTCACTTTAAGGAGAGCAGAAGCGGTGCTGTGCCCAGGCCTGAACCCAGATTGAAGAGGACTAATAATGGAGTTGTGTTGTATGTAATGAGAAAACTGTTTATGAACACAGGCTTCAAGCACTTTAGAAAGGAAAGGAAGAATAGAAATTGGGCGGAAGTGGCTGGGAAGCGAAGGGTTTGAAATCTTGGGCAGGGGACGGACAAAAGCCTTACGCCACAGGGACGGGAATGTTCCGGTGTCAAGGGAAAAGTTTATGATATGGGAGATCGCAGGAAGGAGGTAGTCCAGGACCGTTGTAATCATGCGGCGGCTAATATCATCACAGCCCACCGCTTTGGATTTAATAGATAGGATTATCTTTTTGATCTCACCCAAGTCGACTGGAGAGAAATGAAAGGAGTGCATATTAGGAATCGTTATAGAAGCTATGTAATTAAGCGTTTGAAGTCGGGTTTTACGATCTAAAGTAGGAACAGTGGAGAAATGTTGATTAAGATCGTCTAAGCCAACTATGCTTGGGATATCTAAATGTCGTGGTTTACCGATGCCTAAGGTTCTAAGAAATTTCCAGATATCTGCCGGAGAAGAAGAAGTGATATTATCGAGAATATGGCGGCGTTTAGCGTTACGTATCATCTGATTACACCGATTCCTTGCAGTCTTAAAGAAGGTCCAATTTTCTTCAGTGCGGTCTCTTTTATGTTTTCTGAAGGCACGGTCTCTACGTCTCATGGCCATCTGGATTCCTCGAGTCATCCAAGGCGCAGGTGGACGCTTCAGCTTTACTTTTCTGACTGGAGCATGGACGTCATACAATTTGACCACAGTATTAGTAAACATTCTCACCTTGTCATGGACTGTGTCAGCCTGCACCAAGGGTTTCCAGTCGATCATAGAGGCATCCTTCCGAAGTTTCTCCACATCCATACGTGCAAAACAACGCATATGCAAAACCTTTGGTTTCAGTTTAGGAGGTTTCAGGATATAGGACAAAAAAATAAGATCATGATGGGAAAAGCCAGGAGCCGCATGTTGGCCATGCGAGGAAACGAGGGAAGGATTGGAAGTGATGATAATATCAAGCCAAGTGTTGTCACCAACGGTGTTGTGGTGAGTAGCTTGAAGAGGCAGGATATGCAAGCTAGCTGACTCAATAAGGTGAAGGAGCTTACTGGAGCGAGGGGAGTTTTGAGCAAGGAGGTTGGTGTTGAAGTCGCCCATGACAATGTGATGTGCGTATTCCGAACCCAGTGATTCCAATACCGATTCGAATTCAGTGAAGTAGTCGACAGTAGGGGGACAATAAACAACCCCCAAAATTGTTTTAACTCCTTTGACACAAACCTCAAGAAAAAGAAATTCTGCGGAAGCAGAATAGTTAGGAGAAGAGGTAGTCAAAATTTTAAAGGGAAGATCGCTACGGAGATATATTGCAACTCCACCCCCACCCTTATCAACCCGATCATTCCGTATAAGAACGAAACCAGGGAGAGGGTAAGTAGTTGATAGAAGATGGGGCTTGAACCAACTCTCAGAAATCAGGACGGCGTGAACGTTACTGTCACTGAAAGTGTCATATAGTTCACTGTAATGACTAGGGACACTTTGAGCATTTATGTGACACACATTCAAAACCTGGCCAAGTTGCTGTTTAAACTCTTTGCGTAATAGGCCACCTAGGGTATTGGTGAGGGAACTATATATGTGCAACTTTCAATTAAAAATGCTTTCGACAGATTTGTTCGATTCAATTTAGAATGATGTACTTAAAGCAAGTTTATTTTTATTTCAACTTATAAAAAAGCAATCAAAACTATCTAAGTTTTTATGTTTGTAACTAAACGAATGTCTCCATCAACGGGCCATTTTGTTTTAGAGAATCGTGTATGTGTATGAACAAAAGGTGCCTTTCTTTTAAATATGATAATACATGCATAATCTAACCTTTACAGGCTTTGAAATGGAACCCATCTAACTACTAGTTTACTATATTTAAACGCCTCGAAATATATACATACATATAAACGAGCACCAGATATTGATGAAGATTTTTTTATTATATTATTATGATTAAATCTAGTAATTTAAAAATTAAATTTATAGACATAGTTGAACTATATTAACCCGTCAAGTGATACAAATGAGACACAATAGAAAATCTGTTGCTTTAGTTGTCGGGCGCCACGTGTGGTTTAAAGAGGTGGATGGAAAATCTTTTATTTTTTAATCTATTTTCTATTCTTTACAAAACTACGTCTGTTTCTGTTGGCCCTGTATACCTATCATTTTATTTGACTGTGCTCTCCTACACCTTACTAGTTTCTTTACTCTTTGATGTTCAGAGCAGCCACTAATTGGAGCACAGCATTCATTGCTATCACATCTCTCGTCATAATTAAACTTCTTAATGTTTGTACCTTATTTACGAGGCGAGGTTCCTCGCTGACCGAGTTACTTTATGGGTCAAGGCTTGAGGCTTTAACATAATTATGTAGGTTTATCTTAGAATGATATTAAAAGTGTTATTTTTAATTATGGTTGGTTCAATTATCACTATCAGGGCTGCTGTAAAGTTTGACGTTTTTAGTTTGTTTCCCATGTATTACAACGTATTTTTAAAATTGGTATTTTAAAAGTAATTTTCAGTGTCAGACAAGACAGTACATACAATTGTATTACGACCAGTAAATAGCTATGTAGATACTCTCATCTATATTTCCTAAGATCTAAACATAAACAAAGGCAAACCGCCTATTTAGAACATTTCTGAGAAACCTTTCAGTCCACAAGAGTAGTATGTATGTAAAATATATTCATAATAATCCAATATAAATAATAACATTATTCATACATGAGAATGGACAATCTAGATCACCATTGAACAATGAACCATGGTTATTGTCACTCATATAGAGGATAACAACCGCTTGCTATGTGATCTCTATTATGACGTCCTTGTTAAGGTATAAGCAATAGCGTGGATACCTCATAGTTCTGTATCTATTCTGTGGTTACAAGACAGCACGACTGGTTATGCTCGGAGTCTCTCCGGATGGAAATTAATCCGGAACTAGATTATCCGAGAGAGGACTAGTGTAATCGAAACAGCCTACGCAATAACATAAGCCGAAGAACCGATAACCGTTGGGGTAGACGAGTTCTCAAGTGGAAACCGCGAGTAAGCAAACGTAGTGTAGGGCACCCCCCAGCCAGATAGAGTGACGACTTGCGTAAGGGGGCTGGTAGAAAGTGGATGTGGAGATCCGAAGACTGGGGTTAATGGCGCTTACTGGCAGAGGCCTATGCGAATAAGACTAGATTTTTAACTTATCGCCGGTGGTAATGGCTTACCATTCTAGCAATGTAATTCAAACCAAAAAATAAATTTACCTGATTATGATGATAACTTTCGAACCACAAGATCAGGAAAAAATTACAAAAACTTACGGATCTTAATATCGGTTTAAAATTCATTGCAAGTCGTTACCGGCGTTACACTGTACTCCCGCGGGTTTAAAAGTTAAAGAGTAACATAATTATAACTGCTTCTACGGTCCAGTGGTCGATTTCCAGGCTGGGCAAGGTGTTATTTTGTTTTTTATCCGTAAAGTAACAACTCAGAACTTGGAATTATGTTCGCCCGCTGGCAATACGCTCGCTCCTATTATTTAGGTCTTAATTACGGCATCGGCAAAATATATATGTGTATCAATACAGGTTAATTTTAACATGTTCACATTTAACAGACTTCTACCTACCCTAAAGGTTTAGGTAGATTTTTGCTTAGTACACGATGATTCTATATTTAAAAAATATGCAAGCAATTAAAATGTAATCTGAAGATGGGAGAGAAAATCTCAAAAAACCTTTAATTTACAGGAGTGAGGCGACATTATCTATGGTCATAAATCAAAGTGACACGACTATGAGCTAACCTTAACTGGCTGGCTGAAGAGTTTTTGTGTACTTTTGTAAGAAAAGTAATCTTCGTCCGAGTCAATGTGGGATCCGTTTTGAGTTGACTTAGGATAAAAAAAAAGTAGTGTGTGTGTGTGTCGGTAGTTCCTAGATCGATCATAATATTATTTATCATTGTGACTGTAATTTTTATTTGTTAAAAACTGCTTCATCTACATTTCTATAAAAGGTTCAGAGGCCCTAGTGTAAGTTTCTTTTGACAAATTCGATTTAACGCATCGAACGCGTTTGGCGCTCCAATTTGTGGAGAGCACGAAACGGACCAATTGGAGCGCCGAACGCGTTCGATGCGTTAAATCGAGTTTGTCGAAAGAAAGTTACACTAGAGCCTCTGGATAAGAGCCGTTCAATACATTTGGGTACGCAAAAATCTGAACCGCTCGATAAAATATTAAATTTGTTTTGTAATATAATTATTGTACACGTTAAGAATACAGCAAATAATATACAGGGCTGCCTTATCAATATTGTTAAATAGACTTCATTTGAAGTAGGAGTTCAGTATTCAGTATTATTAGTTTCATGAAATGTGAGTATAAAACAAAAGAGTCACAAAATAAACCGAGTTGAATCCACAAATTCAAAATAACAGAGGTAAAGGACCTAATTGACAACATCATTATTTATAAAATAAAACACTCTCCAATATATATTTCAAATATCCCGAATTTACCCAATATTTGTATCCCATTTATTTATGATGGGACAATTGATGTAATTGCTCTTTGCTTCACCACATAATAAATTCATACTCGGTTTATACTCAATTAATACTCAACCCAGTATGTTATTAACAAAATAAATGTGATTTTTCATTTAATATGTAAATCGGAAAATAATGCGGAATTTGTATCGGCTCAATTAATATACTCATACGCAGATTCTCAGCAAAAGTATGAATGAAGCGTGGAATTATATACTAGAAATATTATATTATAAATATAAAATAATGCATGATTGATCAGATTAATGTCCTATGAAATTAATACGAACCTACCAATTGAAAATCGTTTATTAACTTTAATTCAAGTCATTTTGCAATTAGAGGGGCTATTATAATTAAGATGAAACAGGAGTACGCTCTATGTTTGGCCATACATATTTGCTAACATTTCTGGTCCAAACGTAGCTAAGAACAACGTGTCTTTGTCTTTGTTAACATATTTGTGATTTCTGAACATGGACTTCCTTAAGAGACATACTTGACTATAGCGCACACCTCTATGGTCAAGATTGTTGCTAGTCAGACTTCTCTTTAAAAATGAGATATTTTAGTTATAATTAAACCACAATACAAATAAAGTATGAATATTAAAAAAAAAACAGTCGATCGTATAATATGTACTATAATATTTTAATCCAAAAGCATATATCCAGATACAATGTCTCCGCCCCCATTCATCTCCCTACCAGTAACCTACCTAGCAGTTAACAACAACATGATAAATCCCGTGTGTAATCGAGTCGGTATTGAATTCAGCCCATTGAGCAATGAGCGCACACGTCAAGATAACCTTCGTTAATAATTACAGAAGCGGTAACGTGTTCGCTTTTGCTTTGGAGCCAACGAACTTCTGTGCTCTTAGATTTTAGGAGGGTAGGGGGCGGGATACATTTTTCAAGACACTGTCAATGTGAAATTTCGGCCCGTAGTTTGGAGTCGTGGTAGAGGGCTATAGGATCAACGGCTGTTAGACAGGACACAATAATAACTTCAGCGAAATGTTGGTCTCCAAAAGTACACTTCTAGCTCAATACAAGCGTGATACTACACAATGTTATGTTCGACAATACGGTTGTTGCAGTGGTTGAGTTAGCAGCTGCTACGCTGTGTCGCGAGTTCGATGCCCGCACAAAACAATTATTTGTAGGATCTATAGATATCTAGTTGTTTTGGGTCTGGATGTATATGTCCATGTAAATATTTTTATTTGTAAAGCACCCAATATACAGGAATATTAAAAAGAATGAATAAGAAGAATTTTATTATAAATTCGTTGTTGATGTGTTGTATGTTCTGGATCGTCATTTGTTTAGGACTACAATTTGAAGCACTTTTATCTAAACTGGCTTATCATTTCACCAAGTCCACTGTTTTAACGTTTGATTGTTAAAAAAACTCGCATCAAATATTACTTATCTTATTTCAGTTACCTATTAATCAAATCAAATAATATATTTGTGGTCTTAATTAAGTATAAAAATGGACTTCATTCTGTGATTATAATTATTAATAATACTTGGAAGACAATTATTAATTTCAATAAATATGTCCTATAAAAGAGTAGTATGTATGTATGTACTAGTAAGTAGAGAAGGTTTCAAAGTAAAGGAGCTACAATTATGAGCTCAGACCATTGAGGTAGTACTTATTATGTGTCATTGAGCACAAGAACACGTCGAGACTTGACTAAGTAAATTATTGGGACGTATAGGTATCTCAATGATCGATTTTGCTTTTGATGAGGTGCCACTGTTCTGACATCTGAGGTGAGCTTGGCTTATGAAACTGGAAATTTCAGATCTTGTTGAATATTTATTGTGCCTAGAATGTATGGATACAGTATGATAACTATATTGGGGTCGGCTCCCAGTCGGCTAAATATCAGTATTTTACACGTCTTTCTTTTTTAATTTCAAACCCCATTTAACAGATATCATCGATGCGGTATGTTATATCTTATCGCCCAGGGCCTTTTATGTCTTTTGTGGAGTTAAAGCGGTATTTTTATGTAGGTCTGTTAATTGTTTTGACATCTCGATTGTCAAATCGGCTAACTAACTGGATTTCTCCAGCTCTGTATGAACTTACTTAAAATATCCACAGACATCCGTTCTTATGAATCACGCCTGTATTTCCCGAAGGGTTAGGCAGATGTGTATTATACACTCATATTTTGCCATTGCTGTTATTGATTCCCATGTAATAGGCGCGAGCCTATTATCATCAACTGAGCCTGGTTCCAGACTCCGTGCTGCAACTGAGGATTTTCATACAGAAAAACACATTAACACTACCCGACTGCAACAAAGTCAAAGTTTTTTTAGGTACTTTTAAAAAGTCGAGTATTCAGGTACACGGTTGCAAAGGGGGGTAAGTCCTAAGGGCTTCTCCTTAGACCGACAAGAAACTGCATGGATAAAATACAAAAAATAAAAAAATAATTTACCTAAAATTCATAATCTTAAACCACGACCTCACGCGCAGCTGTCGCGCTTTCGACCAGTAGAGCCATGAAATAGTCGTGAATTCCTGATAAATAATGAAAAAATTCGTTTACACTGCATCCTCTGTTTCATTTAAGATAGATAGATTAAGTATAGTGGTGTCATCGATACGGTACACAACCCCTCCCGCTGCGGTATCGGTCGCTTGGAGGCGGTATCTCCGCATCCTGTCTGCGGTTATCGATGTCATTATCTACGGTGTTATGTGATCCTGGTATCCACTAAGCTGTACGTGGTGATAGTTAGACGTGTTGAGTTCAGGTTAGATTAGGTAAATGGCTATTTTAATTCGTTGGGATATTTCCTTTATGGAATCTAGTGTCGCTGCTTCTACTTCTTCAATTTAAGGACTTACTTAGTTCTTGTTGGTGGAGAAATCGCCATTGCTCTCTATTTTCTGCCTTTGTTATGACCTCTTGATACGATAGCGTCGATTAATTAGGGAATATTTTTTTTTGTGTTGTATTGGACAGACGTCTAAAACATGCGATTTTGGAAATAATGTTTTAATTATAGTAATACTTGTCAAGTTGAACTGTAATTGAGCGTTAACTTTGCAAAATAAGGTCCTTAATCATATCGACTGTGAGTGCACCGGTTAGTTACGGTTTGAAACATACACGCATAGTCAAAAACACTTACATGAGATTCGCTTCAAATTATAATATGCTTTAATGTTTTGTAACAACTCGGACATTATTAAAACATTAATTTAAAATGTAGAGAAATAACATCAAAACTATAAAATGACCGTGTATTTCGTATTTAGTACATACAACCTAGAAACTAGCACATCCTGAATTAATCACATGAGAACTGGTAACAAAAATTACTAAGCACTGTTAGTTCCAGCGTTATTAACGCGGTACTAATTGGATTAGTTAAATCATTAATTAAATTAAAATTTACCCACATACCTGCAGAGTTATCGTAAATGGTTGTGTCCTAATTAAAAGAATGAATGTACATATATCTGTACTAAAAAAATAATGTTTAATGTCGGGGTGCAAGGAAGCCTCCCTGTGTTGGCCTTGAAACCTGTGTTGTTCAGTCAGTCTCAAAAGGGGAGCGTACGGCAGAGGAGTACTATTGTACACCCACAGTTCACCAATGCCGTTACTGAATCCCATAGGAGTTGAGCCAATTGCCACCTATCTTACATTATATATTGCGACCGCTACTCTAATGCGACAGTTTAATTATTTTATTAACTAATGATAGGTACGTCTTTAATAAAAACTCATACAGTATAAAAACTAAACAAATACCATCAAATATTTTAAATTAGAAAAAATATGATGGCGCGCCCAAAAAAAACAAGATTTAAAATGAAATATAGCACTTTTAAATCCAGATTAAAATGTTAAAATTATTACTCCTTTGTGACCGTTTTCTTTCTGTAGTTTTATATAAAGCTTTTCTTTACCTATTTTATGGATACAACTCATCTTTATAAATGGTCTATTTTATAAAATATACATGAAAAAGATTAATTGAATGGGAGCATTTTCATGAAAGGCGTAAGAAAAATTTTTTTCATTAAAAATGTAGACTATCGAAATTTTATATTCTATTCACATCAATTTTCAGATCAGATCCTAACCAAATACTTAGCTCCTTTCACGTCCATTTCCAGTGTCTACTAGTCCTTCTCTACATATGCTACCCTTATTACCACCAACCAAATAACAGAAGGACGTGATGACGTAACTGGTACTTACCCCTAATCCAATAGTACGGGCCAATCCAATATGGCTACGCTCCGAGTAACCACATCAATTGTTCATTCGGACGGTACTCCTAAACAAATTAATACCTAATTGCTTCAGTACTCGAGATCCCTTCCCGAGTTCAATAGAACCCAATTATACCCAGTATCCACACGAATGGAACTTTCAAAAGAAATGGGAGACTCGAAAATGTATTTTTCTTTGATTAAATCGAGTAGGTACGCTGGATTGAATGAATGAGCCTGATTTTGTTAAGTGTGCGGAACAAAGTAGAGCTTGTTATTTCGTACTGGAATAAACGGAACTATTAGATTTACTTTTCTAAAAACGAAAATCTTTACAAATTTGACTAATTATTCTTTAACCAAGTAAATAATTCTAATATTTTTTGTACCTTCTCAGAAGAGATGGCATATTAAAACGCTCTCGCAATGAAAAATAAGCTGTTATATTCACAGTTAAAAGATTTGCAAATAAAAGTTTACAGTGTCCATGCAAATACTGCATCTAAGACTTATGAAGCTGGTAACCAAACTTTAAATATTTGGACAGGACAACATAAAAGGAAGAAAATAATTTTGTAGCTATATTTCCAAAAATACCCATAATTGTGCCAAACCTACCAAACTATAAAATAATGTTTACGATACATTAACCACTCATCGACACAAAATCGAATAGTACAAAGACAAACCAGAAATGAAAGTACCCGACACCTGAACTTCTTCGTTACTGCGGTTCCCAAGAGCTATATATTAACAATTTATTAAATCAAAGCCAAAGTTCCGCAAAGTATTGAACTGAAGTTAACTTGAATGTCTGTTGAGTCCCTAAACGCTGAAAATGGTTATTTATTTGGGTATCACTGCGTAACTTTGTGATTACAAACTAATAATTGAAGGTGCTGAAGTTGGGATCTGGGGCAAGCCGTTATTATTACGACTATCTGTAATGTCAAATGCAATCTGTTAACTTTTAAATACAATTTGATATCTTGAAGCATTCAACAAATCTTAAGTATACTGATCTAGTAATAATTATATTGCATTAAAAAGTGATTCAACTAACTCATGGACTCAAAAAAAGACCATAGAAGATCATCATAACTCCCTATAAGCCTATCGAAGCCGAATACTGGCATGGGCCTCTTTCGAAGAAAGGTAGGAAATAACGAAAAATATGTGGTAGCTTATCGATTTAAACGAAATACAAAGGCACTTAAAAAATTAAACCATAACTAATTGCGCATGTTACGATTTTAGGCAATAATAATATAATATAATATATGATAAGTAATTATGTAAAAAATTATGAAGAAAGTGGAAGTAGACTCTACTAAGACATCAATAAAGATAGAGAGCACCGGTAATTTCCACTATATTCTTTTTATTGTATAATTTTAAACGTGATATTTATCATGTATATTTTTATTTACTTTGAGCTTCCGATATTTCGGCACTGTTGCAAGCACCATGTTCACGGATAATTATCCGTTCCGTCCGTAAATAAACCATGCATGGTAAATATACCGTTTTAAGTTATACAAAATATAGTGTTAGTGATTATGTCGGTTTAAAAAATATCACCTCTGACAATATCTGAGCCCGAAGCGAAAAAAGACTCGCTGAGAATGAAGAAGAATAGTAGGTATATTACGTAACCTAGGAGCCAGTAGGGCAAATTGATACTCTGAACAAGATTCTACCTCACTTTTCTATTCAAACTGCGCTTAAACTAGAACAGTTTCAAAACGAAACGAGAATAAAATTACCCGGTAGTATTCGCAATTTGCAGCTAATCTACATCCGATTGCTACTTTATTCGTGTTTAATACGAGGGAATTAATTTTAATGCGATTCCCATTGTGATTGATAAGTTCTTTATTGAATTTCCGTTTTAATTATTTTGCATTGTGTTAGGAAAGGGTAAAGGGAAAGATAGGTACTTATAGTGCTCTGGTGTAGCTTAACTGTTGGTTTAGTACAAATTTTCTTCGACTTTTTTATAATGTTCTAGCGATCCGCCCCGACTTCGCACGGGTAGCAGAACATATATGCCTACATTTTTTTTTTCTTGCGTAGAGTCGTGTCATCGATATCTCTATAGGTTTACGCGATGCACGCCAGTAAAGCTCCCAGTCGACATGATTGTTTCCGATATCTTCAACAATCATCGTCATATTTCAGCCAATTTACACAAAACCTTAATGAATTTTACACCTAAATGAAAATCTCGGTCCATTGGTGAAAACAGACGCGGCGGGAAGACTTTGTTTTATAATATGTAGTGATGTAAAAATGGTGCGTGTGCAAACGAGTGAGCTTCTATGGTAATCGGGCGCATATCATTTTCATACATATTTGGCTTACGTTATTTTTGGTCAAGATTAAGAAAAACTTATAGTTATATTATTATAGTTATATTATTACAAATTACATTCAGGGTGCCTAGCACCCTGAATGTAATTTGTAATTTATTATTTTATAGTTAGTATTTAAATAGTGTTTTGCTGTAATCTACAATAGTAAAAATAAACCAATGTCCTTTTACAGGTCACAGACTAAATTTATGTAAAATTTCGTTACGATCGGTTCAGTGGTTTATGTAATAAACAGACAGATTATTTTCGTAAGGACTTGACATCGTTAGGTTGAGTCACTAATTGCAAAAAAGCCACCGTCTTCCTTTCTTCTGTCTGTTTCTTACTTTTCGTGTCATTTAGGGAAACCCCTTAACGACACACGAAAAGTAAGAGGTCATGAGAATTTCACATTTACGTGGGCACTAGCTTCGCATTCAAATGAAAACCAAATTCCGTTGAATGGTGTTTGCAAGTAGGAAGGTGCTTAACACGTACCACATTCCCTCAGGAACCCTCTCCACAATCGAGCACCTGGCGACGATTATCTCGCATCATTAATATAATAGTTACCGTACGAGCTAATCTCAATACGGCAATTTCAAGACAGCGTTATACGATAGCGGCATATAATTATTTGTAGGTTCAATAATCGGTAACCGATTTTGTTTTGTATTCAAGAATGTTTTCGTATGGTATTTAGGTATGAGATTTTTAATAAGAAAAACATAAAAAGGTTCTTCCTTTCAAAAATATTATTTGTTATGTCATTTCCTTGTTAGCGATAAATATTATCGGTGAAAAAATTCTTCTTTCTTAGAAAGATAAATGGTCTAACAATAAGCATCAGTAACTTTCTGAGATCGTGTTAATGTCGTAATGTCATATTAATTTTGCCTAATTACGTCGACAGTCAATTGGTCAACAAATTATTGTTCTTCTGCTACCTTAGACTCCGCTAGATCAAATTGGTGTTCCTATTTGTGGCCGCGGAGAACTTGCTGAAGTAATGATGTAAACGACCCGGTTAGCTTACTAATGACGGTTATTAGACCTATCGAGTTTATTACTTTAGAACTCCTAAGTTTTGGGATAACTTCAGATAATAATAATTAACATTGATGACTATAGCATATTTAGTAATAATAGTTCTTGGTGCTAACATTTTGTAAATTAATAACAGATTAGTAGATACTGTCAAGTGTGGCTGCTGCGCATGAGATCGTTGGTTTAGTTCCTAGGTCAGGTAAAGAGACAGACTGCCTCATTAATCTAGAGGTCGCAAGCGCGTGAGATCCTTGGTTCGATTCCCAGGTCGGGGAAAAGTGTTATTGTATTCTTCTGTATGGAAATTCACAGTAGCAGCAAGGAGAATGAAACTGTGCTCGTTAAATCGTAGGCTCGCCCCAATCACATGGGACTCAATAACACCACCCTTCGAAGAACACGTGATGCTATGTTATAATATGGTAATAAATATCTCTCTCTATATTGAGTTCTTGTGATATGCAATCAAAAATGGTGGGCAGTAGATAATAATAGCCGCGTTTTCCATAGAACTTAATAAAGTCATCGCGATATAAGGATATGTATAACAGAGTTCTGTTGCTACCGGTGGGACTGCAGGTCTTCCAAGTCAGGCACTAGTTGTCTGGCATTTTGCTGAACTGGACCTATTTGATGCAGTTGATAAGGCACACAATGCAGGTCTAAAGCTGAGTAGTTATTCTTATGATTATTCTATTTGTTTTCCTTTGTTTTATATATTATTATTGTGTGCCTTTAGTTTGGGTCAAATAAACGTATTTTCTTTCTTTATTTCTTTAACAGTACCTAATAGGATTTCTTGGGAAGACCTTCTCCGAATTTTTGGTCCTCGGACATACTAACCACCTGAATATGAACCGCCTACCTTACAACTCACAAGTCGAAGCCTACCTTTAGGTTTCCAATTTCTAAGAATAAGAATAATATTTATTTGCATAAAACAATACATATAAAGTTGTTATTGGCAGGTGCTATAAACAATTGTTACAATATTCAGTTACAACCGAGGCGAGTTATCTGATGTATTTGTATGATTTTATTTCCAGACTTTTATTGAAGCGTTATGAGTAAAAAAGTGTTCTATACAATTATAATAATATTATATAAATGCCAATGTATATAATGTGTAATAGACATACATACGTAAAGGTACGGTCACGGTCATAAATCCAGTAGCAGTTTCACAAATCTATCGTATAAAAACAAGTCGTACATACGACCTTTTTCTATAACAAACATATTGCACACATATACGATCTCGTATATCGCACTCTTTCATCATTATGTAGTCAAAAAGAGTGCGATATAATGATCATTCGCCTTAGTGACAAGTCTGCCATATCGCGACGGCGTATTAAGATACGGGTATTAATTTCAATCTAACGAATATGTGTTTATCTGGCTTAGCGGTTAACGCTAAAGTTAAGGTGATTCGCACGTTGTAGCCTGCGTTCAAATCCCGTGGTACCAATTCACTTTTTGTATTTTAATTATGAATTCTGAATGTCTACGATAAGTTAGACCCGATGAGTTGTTTCCTTAAGTATTAGTTGAACTTATTATTTACAAAAAAAGCAAAAATATGAGGGTGAATGTGAAACAATATAACCTACTGGATTTAATAAAGTAGTTACGAGGTTGTTGGTTGGTGAACTTTGTTACGAGCGTTTGTGTTATTATTGCGATTACCGTGTTGTTTATCTTTATTCAAGATGCAGGCAAATATTAGTATTGATGCCAGGGCAAATATTGTTGCTTTGCGTAAAAATGGGCTTAATATTTCTCAAATTGCAATTGAAACTGGCTTATGTGTAAGTTATTTTTAAACATTATAATTATGATGATGTTGTGGTGTATGATTTTATTATTAAATAAATTGCTAGTTGCAAGTCTGTAATAATATTTTTGTTTTTTAGAGAAATACTGTGAGCCGTTGGATAAAGAGGTTTGAGGAAGAAGGTAGTCTGAAGAGTCGTGTAAGAAGTGGAAGGCCACCGCTTATTAACCCGACTCAGCGACGTTTTATGGTGGAAGAATATGAAACAAATGGTTTCATTCCAACTAGAAAGTTTGCAGATCAATTTGATACATCATTGCGAACTGTTCGTCGTGCACTCCATGCTGAAGGTTTACATCATCGAAAACCAGCTCAAAAACCATTTTTGACACAAAAACACAAAGAGGAACGACTGCGTTTTGCTCGGGAATATTTGGATTTCAACTGGGAGACAACTATATTTTCTGACGAGAAGACTTTCAAATCTTGCCAAAAAGGAAGACTTCATTTATGGCGAAAAGACAGTACTCGCTGGTCTGAGAAAAACATTATTGCGAATACAGAATCAGGTAGAATAAGTGTGAATATGTGGGGGTGGATTAGTGCTCAAGGGCCGGGTGAGTTGGAATTCATACCTACGCGTGCCAACAGCTCTGATTATGTCGAAGTTTTAAATGACATAATGATACCTACTGTGCGTAATGTTTACCCCTCGGAAGACTTTAGTGAACTAAATTTTGTGCAAGATAATTGTCCGATACATCGTGCCAGTGTTGTAAAAGAGTGGTTTAGCCAGCACCCTGATATTAAAGTTATTCCGTGGCCAGCACGATCCCCTGATCTAAACCCCATTGAAAATATATGGGGTTTAATGGTTCAAAGATGGGAAGCACGAGATGAGAGATGTCTTGAGCAGCTTAAATCCCATTGCACTCAATTATGGGATAATTTACGTGGCACAGATACATGTGCAAACATTGTGGCCTCCATGCGTCGACGTCTGCTTAGCTGCATTGACAATAATGGAGGTCATACCAAATATTAAATATTATACTGTTTCTGACGGGATGTGCCGGTCGTAATATAGTAACACGTAAGTTAGTTTATGATTGTAAGATTGGGGTTAAGCTTCAATCTTCTTTTCTCTTTGAGAAAATGAATAATTAAGCTATAATCTCAATTAAATTAAAGGCATAAAAACAATTTTATTTTCATATCAACAAACTTGACACAAATTTTGGTTTTTTAACTTATTTAATAATAAATGTTTTTTCAAATTACCGACTATTATTTTATTTCAATCTAAAATATTATTCCTGTATAATTAATTCTTTTTTGTAATTTTCAGTTTAAAAGCTAATTGTATCAATTTTAACTATATATTAAGAAATATATATAAGTATAATATTTATATACAAATAATATTGATATCACATATAAAGTATATATGTAATTAAATTTACAATATGCATTTTTTATATATAAAGTATATAAATATTACTTATTATAGTAAATATATAAGTATAACATTCATTGAAATATAAAAAAAAATGTTTACAAGACAAAAGTAATGAATAATAAACAAAATCGGTCCACCCAACCTGTTGGATTTCGAACCGACGGACACTCGTTTCCAAGGCATACATTACTGCACTTAACCACATGAACTGATGATAATGAGTTTAAATTTTGGCCTTAGTTACGGAATAGTTCTGTCCGAACACTAATATGAAGAAATCAAAACTATATTGTTATCTTTGTCTAGTATTGACCCCACACACTATCACCTTCTCGTAGCTATACTGTATGACTGGTAACTGTTTGCGTTGAAATCACTCACACATGTATGTATACGCGCAGTACCGTGCAGGCGAATATGATCGTTGACGTGCTACTGGACTTATGGCCCCAGACTGTACATAAGTACGTACGTAATCAATAAAAATTCTCTAGTTTCAGAAACCATAATTTTCTTCATAAAACTCCATATCAATAAAAATTTGCTCAGTGTGTCTGTAAAAATGTAAACCTGGATTTATTATTCATCACTCTCATCTGTCTAGCCTTTTCCCACCGAAGTGGAGGTCGGTTCCCGGTCTAAGCAGTTGCGGATGAATACCACCTCCAGTATCAAATCACTGAAAGCGGCTACTCAGCCTAGATCGACGAATCTGCCTGGTAGCTATGGAGCTGCTAGCCTGTCTAATATTTATTTAAACTATACACACACACAACAATATGAAACCAAGAGCCGTCGTGTTGTGTTTTGTTTGGCCGCACAGATATAATATTATCCACAAAAAGAATAATTAATTAATTAAATTATTACTTAATGAATGTTAGTTAATAATATTATACGACTGAGTAAATGACACTTGACCTTTAATTACACTTCAAAATTAATCGTCCCTTGAGTTCAATTTACAATGTAAATTTCAAACTGATTAATTTCCTTTCACTTTACTGACATAAAACGGACTCAATCTAAAAAGTTTTTAAATAAATTAATAGTTCCTTCATTTTCTCCTGTCTAGCTACTTTATTAAGTCGTAGTTAGTTATTTATTAACTAAAACGACGAACAAACTGGTGACAAATTAAGTTTGTTAACTTTGAATTAAATTACACGATTAATTAACGCCAACGCGCGACGGCGAAAAATATACCGGCAACAAAATAACGGTCGTTTAATAAAATACGGGGACTTGCGTCCTAATTTTATTCGACAGTAAAGTTAGCAGTACTTTATCCATTACAGGAAAATATTTAAGAATACAATAAGAACTTTATATATTTTCTACAACTTACCGACAGAATCCGTACACCGAAACAACACTGAAACTCCGAGTACAAATAACTGTGACCACTTCATCACAAAGTTTTTCAACCAACTCATCTTTACACTAAATCGAACAAACCAACGGAAAAATCTTAATTCAAAAAACGTTCCAAATCCTGCAGCGGTACCGTCGCATTTTTGTAAAAGTTTTCGAAATCCGAACACGCGGGCGACGTTCGAATCCGTTCGCTCGGTGTAAGTAGGGTCGGCGATCGAGGAGCAACTGTTCGGACGGGTACAATTCAGAGGAGGCTGTGTGGCGCACAATACGCATGCGCGGTTCTTTCTTCCCTTTTCAGAAAGCGGTGTTTCTAGTTTGAATTATACTGTATTTCCTTTTGACATTGCGCTCGATGCGCCTTTGACTTGGTGCATTCCTTCAAAGGCCGGAGGTTTCGTGGAATGAAACAAAAGGTTTTGGTGCTCTTGGGTCGCGTCCCGGGAATTTCTGACACGTTTTGTGAATTCATAAGGTAAACCTAAGGTAAACTTTTGATAATAATATATTCTCATTAAAAAAAAAAAGATATCTTCCGCATTAAAGTTTTTGTAGCGTTACTCAACTATAGAAATACTCAAAGAAACTAAATTGTTCTGGAGTTTTAGGCCATATTTCTTATGGTCCAAAATTTATTTTAAAACTCCTGAGTTTATAGCTCCAGCTTAATGCCATCTGATTTCCGTTTCAACCTACGAGATTGTAGAATTATACAATATGTATTATCAGTATAATAAACTCTTTATTCTTCTCGGTACAATAGTTCCAATATGCTATTTCTAAATCAAAGCGAAATATTGGTAATTTAATTAAACGTTGGCTTTATGTTTGTATATTAAAAGTAAACCATATTGAAGACACAGAGCCTGTTTATTATTTTTGTTACAAACTAAACTATGAAAATGGTATCTAAATGGTCAAGTTAATATTTTAAACACGAGCAATTTACGTAATTGTGTGACCTGTCTGGACACTGCGAGGGACAGCCGCTGTTGTGGCGGGAAACACATATACATTGGCTACATACACAGATTATATATATATGTAGATACACAAACATACTCATATTTGAGCAGCACTACTGACAATTATCTTTATATATAAAATTCGGGTGGGTCTGTGTTCAGGTGGGTGTGTAATTCTTCTACTGCTAAATGGCTTGATTAATTTTGATAAAAAAATTGTACTTATGTTGGGCAACAGCTAGTTATAGTATTTAAAAAAAAGTAAGTGCTCGTCTAGCTACCAAACGGCGCTCAAGTGCCACAAGCGATAGATTTTCTGTTGTCTCTTTTTCCCCTTACGAGTATAGTGTTTGTCTGTATGTTTGCCAATTTCCAAATTTTAATAAACGAATTGACTTTCTGATTTTTGGAAATTATCGAGTATAAATGATTATTTATGTCATCATAATCCATGACGATAATTAAACAAAAACCCAAAAATTCTTTTGGAGCGGTTTACGTGGGAAAAGGGAGCGAATTGCGGTCGAATCGCTTAAATAAAATGTTTATGAGTATCCCACTGTTGGGGTTGGTTGACAAGGGTCTCTAGTCCACCACACTGGCTCGGTTCGGGTTGGCGGACTACATACGTCATCAAGAACTACTTTATCACGTGTGTAGGTTTCTTCACCGTGTTTCCCTTCACTGTTAGCGCAAGTGATAATCATATTCTGATCCGCATATGATTCCGAAAAGTCAGAGGTGTGGGTCAGTTTCAACTCCAACCCTCCTGCATGGAAGGCAAGCGTTCAACCACTTAATTATCACTGACCTTAGATAAAAGATATAGACGAGAACCAATGTGTTATTGGATTTTTGTGTAAAGAATTTCTCAGATAGACCCCTAGGATTGGAATTACCCGGTAACTGGCAATAACATAATAACCCTAACCCCTGTAACATGGGTTCATGTTGCTATAGCTACAATGGAAAGGTATGTACATAATATACGATAGACAAACACGTGGACCAGTTCTCTCATGAAGTATATTGATGTTTGTGTTTAATCTGACAGATCACAGATCTGTTTTAAAGCAATATTTACGGAACAGACTGATTACGTCATTGGTATTGTGGTCGTGAGGGCGATTATACTTAGCACGAGGTTCTGGATTCAAAGTGTTATTGGCTTTTTCTGTATGAAAATTCTCAGTAGCAGCATGGAGTCTAGAACTATACCCGTTTCATGGCAATAAGCACGCCCCCTATTACATAGAACTCAATAACGGTCTCGGTGAAACGTGGGCCTCTGCCTAAGCCTTCGGAGAATAACCTCCCTGATGCGACTCGTGAGGGCCACTACTGTACCCCACTTTTTAACAGAGTGTCTATGAGGATTCTTGCCGGTTCTTCTCTATAACAAAAACTTTTTGGAACCGTTGAACTAGGGTCGTTGGTCGTTTCTAAAGTGTCCTTGGTAATTGTTTTATGCTATTGTAATGCGTGTGGCGAAAAGTGCGCTCTTAAAGTGCTACACATCATATATGCAATATCACTACATATTATAAAACAAGCCCCCGCCGTGTCTATCTGTCTATTCGCGATAAACTCATACGGTTATCACCAATAGACAGAGTGATTCATAAGAAAGGTTTAGATGTATAATTCGTTAAGGTTTTGTGTAAATAGATTGAAATGTGACGATGATAGTTGAAGATCTCGGAAAAAATCATGCCGACTGGAAGGAACGAGGACGAGGACGAAAAAAAAATGAAGGTCTTTATGCCCTGCTACTCATGCGAAGCTGGGGCGGGTCGCTAATGGTTTCATATGAGGTTATTTTTCTAATTTCTATCATAGTATTAATACTAACATACGATAATCTATATGTCTGCGTAGATATGAAATAATAAAAACGAAATCTACCAGTATTATTGTACAGTCACAACCTTTAAGATCTCTGTAATCTGTTCACATTTGACTCGTCTGTCATAGAAATAAATAGTAAAGCTATGTGTAGAGCATGCGCTTTAGATAGCCAATATATAACTATGCCCAGAAGTTGATTGGTGGCACGGTTGGCGTAGTGGTTAAGAGATCGACTGATGAGCTACGTGTCGCGGGTTCGATTCCCGCACGGAACAAATATTTGTATGATCTGCAGATAGTTGTTCCGGGTTTGGATTTATGCCCATGTGAATACATGTATTTGTAAAAGCATCTACGATACAGGAATTATTCCTACTTTAGGGCATCGTTTAAATAAAAAAGACTAAGAAAACAGAAGACCTAATATTTGAAAAGTATCACCACTTTACTTATTCATCATCATCATCAGCCAGAAGACGTCCACTGCTGAACGAAGGCCTCCCCTAAGAGGGGGGGTTTGCCATAATCCCCACACACACGTGCCGGGATCGCAGTGGCTCACCGATCAGTAAGAGGACGCTGCTGCCCGTCCTCCGGTGTCTGGCCGCAGTTTTAAGACGTACCCGAGTCTTTACTTTACTTATTACTAAAATGAAATTCTATAACCCGATAAAATTGAATGAAATTTTATTCTTAAAATGCTCAAGATTTCCCCGTTTCGGATTAAACTTCATAATTATATTTCTCATAAAAATAAAAAATATAGAATTTTAAAAGACATTTTTAATATCCGCTCGTGGACATTGTTGGCGTATAATGCTCACAACAGTTTTCTTTGTAAGAAAATGCTTTTTGAATTGTATTTTCTGCGAATGACGACAGAAATAATAGAAAGTAATTTTATTACCATCGTTTAAGTATTTCTTCAGGTATATTAAAGCAAAATTATATTTGAGACAAAGAAAGACAGACTGGCTCATTGGTCAAGTCGCAAGCGTGACTGCTGAGCGCTTTGTCTTGGGTTTGATCCCCGGGTCGTGTAAGGTGTTTGGTTTTTCTGTAAGGATATTCTCAGTAGCTCACTGTATTGTAACTCAATAACAAAAATAATACACCTCTGCCTAACCCTTCAGAGAATACAGGCGTGATACTATGTTGTATTATGTTTATTGTTATCGGATTATTTATTATTACATGGGACTCAATAACGGCAACGGCAAAATTTAGTTGCGGTACCTCTGTCTAAACCTTCGCGGAATACAGGCGTGATGTTATGAGAAAGAAATCAAAATAATAACGTCTATTTTTGAGTTCACGACAAAACATAACAAGTTATTTGCACATTTTTACACTACAATATTTCTATTCACTCAACTCACTTACCCAAGAAGTGTGAAGATAGTATAATTGACCTGTTTTATAAAAAAAAAAAAAAAAAAAACACGACATAAACTAGAAACCAGTATAAAAAGTATGAATACGATGTTGAGTGTCTTGTGAGTCTATCTAGCTATTCTAACAGACGAATAGTAGTTTGCGTACCTACACAAGTTTTGTACCGATAAAACTAAAAGGAGAAGAAAATATCCTGGCGCATTTCACTCTTAAAAGCTACCTACAATTGGTGCCCATCCTCGCGAACCCTCGATTACCATAAATCACAATAACAGAAGGTACATTGAATCCGTCCGAAGGATCGCGGCGTTTGCTAACATTAGCTGGTCTTACAGTATAAACAACCATCATCAATCAATGTGTGTGACTTTAAATGTGCTTTATGTATTTTCTAGTACTGATAGTAAATGGTTAAAGTTAATACCATTAGCTTTCTGTGCTACGTGTCGCAGGTTCGCACGGGACAAATATTTGTATGATCCACAGATAGTTGTTTCGGGTCTGGTTGTCTGTGCGTGTGACATGTATGTTTGTAACCTGTACCCACGATACAAGAGAAATCCTAGAAAGAGGCAAACATTAAAAAAAAAAGATGACTACTCTAAAGTCTAGGCTGCATCTCTGAATTTACTAACATAAAGTCTTAAGAACTTTTTGCCCAATCAGGCCATCAAACCCAAGACACAGCTCAGCAGTAGCGCTTGTAACAAATTGACTGATGAAGAGGTCTCTCACATACCAGCTCAAAAAATCCCTTTCTGCAAACTTTAATAGGTATCATCAAAATAACACTCTGCAATGTGACGACACGGTTGGCGCAGTGGTTAAGCGATTAGCTTTCTGCGCTATGTGTCGCGGGTTCGATCCCCGCACGGAACAAATATTTGTATGATCTACAGATAGTTGTTTCGGGTCTGGTTGTGTGTGTATGTGACACTTATGTTTGTAAACTGTACCCACGACACAGGAGAAATCCTAGTGAGAGGAAAGTTTAAAAAAAAAAGTACTAAATCCTTTGTAATTATTAAAATATATATTATTAATACACTAGCATTCTGTTAAGGACCGTCCAAGTGCAATATCCGTAAATAATAAATAAATCGAGTGTTCTTCGTTCAAGCAGAATTATAGTGAAACTGGTTGCTTTGCATTACAGATAGTGTAGATAAATTGTATCTTTAATTTATATCGCAAAGTTTTACATTTTAATAAATAATAACTAAAAACTATCGCTCGATGTTTGCTCAAACATTAGCCGGTTCACGGTGGCGTGTGCTCTCTAAACATCATCAATCAACAGGTATCACGGGTTTTGACTCCAAATAACAAATGTTGTAGTCCCGCAATAATACTGGATTTTATTCAATTGTCTAATAAATGAAGAACACAAACCACTTTTACTTGTAATTTTATAACTCACTTAAAGACCTTTGAGTGAGTGAAAAGCTCATTACATTAATTTATTGAAACTGCTTCCAAAAAGCTGTCTTCTGACATAAAATCGATAACAATTTCTATATCAAAACAATATGAAGAGCAAACAGCCTTGTACCCTTCGAGACAGGATGAAGGTTCAATCGTTACTGTATACAATATAATTGGATCAAAAGTCCGAGAATATTCGGATTTTGTGGCATTGCAGGGCCTACCCACGATCCTTGGGCCCGGATTCCATTGTTGTACGAGATCTGTATTATAAATGATGATATTTTATTGAAATTTTATTGAAAATATGAATACAGCAGGGAGTTACTGAGAGAGAAGTTTTAATGAGGAGGTGGAGAGGAGCAATCAACAAAAGTATTCCACGTGAGTTAAGCTGGAAGTGATGTTTACTTTGAAACCGTCTCAACAACTAGTAAGTAACTTCAATAAAATCAGTACCAAAACATTGACGTCATTGTTCTCTCTTTGTATAATTCAAGCAACAAAGAAACCTCAAAGGCAGTCAAAATTTTTTGTTTCACCTAGCTTTACTAAAACAAGTTTCTGTTATTTTTTAAAATATCCCTTACCCTCATATTAGCATAGATCACGCCATTCGAAATCATAACTCGTGTCAGCAGTGGAGCCACTCCCTCACATATTAGTATGCGGGTCGGCCCTCCCAGCTATTGTGGCTTGTTTATAGACAAATTTCCACCTGAAAATATACTCGAACAAGATGAAACGGACTGATTTCTGTTTGCTTTACCTTCCTTTGTAAAATACCTATTGTTCGGGACCCAATCAATCGTCCCTTTTATTTATTCGTCAGGATTAACTGAGATTATCGTGCGGGCCTGATTATATATTCAAGATACACATGTTCCGGTAAAAACATAACAAAAGATGCAACACAGAGACATGATTAATTGTGACCACAAATAATACGTACACTATTAGGTACTACACGCCAAAACGTAAGAAATCCCACCATTGTTTGATGTTTTAAACATGTTTGATGTTTTAAGTAAGGCTGAAAGAAATAGCCGCACAATTTGAATATAGCAGGTATATAATAACACCATTTAAAATTTCAACAATATTTATGATACGGTGTTTTGAGGAATGTCTGAATTTGTTTGCGACGGCAACTCAAATCGCAGCTAGGTTCATTTGCGTTGTGTGCGAAGTGAAATGAATTTGAGTTAGTTTGCAAGTTAGGTTCGTTTGTAAATGCCATCAGTTTGGCATGCGTTTGGGCATTCGTCCAGAAGGGTGAACCGCTTCTACACATTTTATATGCATTGCAAAATACCACAATTATTTCATTATATACTTCCTTTTATACTGTCTGTAAATAGTAATTCATTAGCAAGTTTATCTATAAGAAGTTCCACCTGAATTTATGGATTAGAACAGCGAAGTTTCAATCATAACACATTTAACTTATTAGTGCAAATAATGTTAATCTGACGACATGGTTGGCGTAGTGAATGAGAGATTCACTGCTGCGCTACGTGTCGCGGGTTCTATTTCCGTACGGAACAAATATTTCTATGATCTACAGATAGTTGTTCCGGGCCTGGGTATTTATGTATGTGAATATATGTGTTTATAAACGCACCCACGATACAGGAATTATAGCTAGTGTGGGGACGTTTTTAAAAAGAAGAAGAGAAAATATATATAAACTTCGCGGAGGTTGGCGTACGTATGTTCAAATTATTGTATAAACCTAAGAAGTGTCTTCTGTTTCTATATATACCAGATTTAAAAAAAAGACATCTCCGGGGTTTCCTCGGACATGTCAAACCTGTATTCAAAACCTGTATCTTTTTGAATCCAACACCCGAAATCCTTAAATCGGCTTACATTAACACCTTTTTTCAGCTCTCCATAAAGAGATTTACTTGAGCAAGTAACAAAGTGCTAAGTACCCGATTCTTTCGCCAGGTCCCGGCAGTAATGCTCCGCCGGGAATCGAATCATTGCCGCTCTACTGCGCAAATTAACTACACGAATACGAAACGTGAAGCTGTGAGCAAACGAGTGTTTTGTTAAACATTTATTTTATACATTTATTTGAAGTTGCCGCGTTTGTTTCGTGAGGTTATAATGGATTCTCGGATGTTGAATGTTTTTATTGTTTAAAAAATGTATGTAGAATTACAACGTTTCACGTTTGTAGTTATATTGTGTTTCTTTGCTGAAATTTAAATTAATTTAGGTACTGCTAGTGAAACTAGAATTTGCTTATACATGTTATATTCGGCAGTTCAATGTTTGACTCGATTTTAATAATATATTCAAGATAAATTGACTAATTATTATTAGCTATGGTCGTATATCGTTTATGATTAGCTATGGTCAGAGAAAGCACTACAAACAATTATTAGAAAGAATAGAATAGAACAGAATAGAATTGTTTTATTTCAAATAACCTAGCACAGCCACTATTAAAACGTTATAGGACTCTAGATGCACGGTTCCAAAAAGTTGGTCCTATGGAGAAGAACCGGCAAGAAACTCCATGGATGCCTATTCTTTTAAAGTCTGTTTAACAATCCCGCTATGAGCATAATGTGGGAAAAGTATGAGAGAACAATGTAAGTTTTGTCAAATAAACACTAAATGGAACTTTAAGGTAAAGTCAGTTGGTAAAAGTATAAAGAATACCCCTACACTGTGCTCACATTTACAATAGGAAGCCATCTGTAATAAGCGTAAGAATACATTATATAAAAAACAAAACGTATACGATGAACGATGAAACGTCAAACCACTTATTAATCTCCTGATATAATGGTGATTGTACACTTCTTTTATAACTTTTATTTATCTAAATATTACCTTATTTCTCTAAATATTTATCATATATTACAAATATTATTAATTAACATTTATATATTTACCTTCGTCCGGATGTCACTGCAGGGGTGCCAACTGAAAATCAGCGCTGGGTGTTAAGCCTAGCACATGCTGAGTTGGTAACCTATTCGGTATAGGTATGCCCGACAGCGCATTTTATTTCAATAAGTGTGTAAGTTTTTTTTCTTTGTTATTTTCTTTCTTTTATAATTTTTGTGCTGACGGTTACGCTGGTACTGAATAAATGCTTTTTCTTTCTTTCTCTTTTCTGATAGCGAAAAAGAAAGTAGTTAAGTACCTACCAGTTGGAAAATTTTATAGCAGAAGCTTTACACGTAATTTTCCTACCTATTTATATTGTTTATTGTATTTTTTTCTATAGATAAAGTATTACATCGGATGAATAGGCGCATTTTGAATATTTTTTCTGAAATACACCTTTTGGCTCTTGTCTCGCTTCCGGGAAGTTTCAGTATTGCTATTAATCTACGATACGACCTTACTCTTAGAAGTCGCGGTTGCAACCATCAGGCCAGTGATGCAGTCTAATAATAATATAATAATACTAATTTCCGCGTGCGGCTTCGCCCGCGTGGTTTACGAACCCGTACATTTTCCCGGGATAAAAAGTAACCTATGTGCTATTCCAAACTATAATCTATCTGTGTGCCAAATTTCATCCAGATCCGTTCAGCCGTTCTGGCGTGAAAGAGTAACAAAGATCCATCCATCCATCCTCACGAACTTTCACATTTATAATATTAGTAGTAAAATAATGTTATTTGCAAAAACATCATTTTGTGACCTGTTAGTTAGTAAACCCTACTGGCCATCTAAACGTCCGTAACACCTTAGGTGTTTCTGACCTTTACTGCAACACAGTGCACTGTGGCGTGTTGTAGGACTTCAGTCAAGTCAGACCTTTGACCTCTGATCTGTCTAAACTAAACGCCACATCGCTTAAATAATACACCGAAATTCAACGCCAAACATAGTTAGTGAAAAGTTAGGCTTAAATGATGATGATTTATGATTAGCTCTTAAAAGTATTCAACGTAAACTTCAAAAATTTAAATTGTTAGCTCAACCCTCTTTCATTCCCAAGACCTAAACGGTATCGCAAATTAGAAGCCCCGCTGTTTTGAGCAAGGGTTAACGTAAATCATAACTTTTTGTTGGCTATTACCGTAAATCGGCGACGACGGACTAGTAAATTTGAATGGTTCACTGCCCACTGAGGCCAAGACTTTGCCTAGGCTGGAATCTGAGAACAAATGTTTATAGAATAGTTATGTTTATTTGTAGCTGGTGTTTTAGGATGTTGAACGAAACATTTCTGGAATTCAGATTAGATATGAAGTTAAAAGTTTTGAAGTCAAAATAATATTCTTTGTGTTGTTCAAATACTTTAGAAGTTCACGAGATACGTTTGAATATACAGCGTGTATTTTTAGAAAAAAAGCAGGGCTATTAAATTGATTTGTACCGTTTGCAGGCGCAAATCTCAGGTGTGTACCAGAATAAATATCTACTATACAGAGATCAAACACCCATAAGTGTGGCAGAAGTGAAAAGTATAATTCTCCGATAGGGCCCAGAAATTTCGTTGTAAATACAAGTCACTTGTATACATACCTAATCAATATCTTCTCCCTTAGGGAACAGAGTCCTAAATCAACAAAGGAAATCAACAAAATATTAACCCTTCCAGCATTTGGATTACCCTTTAACCTGTAGTAGGAATAAAAACAGAAAGTGTATCAGTTTGTCCCGGAGTTGAAGGCTGAAACAAACTGAAACGACGGAAACTGGGTTACTTAACTCGCACGGAACTGAACAAATATATGCTCCAAACCTGCTGCATGTGCCTTCATACGTAACTAGTTTAAGCTCGCAACATTCCTTGGAAAATGAAATCATATCGTAATGACTAATTATGAACTCGAGGTTAAAAGAACTCCATAGTTTAGTGAAATCAAGCTATTGATAATACATAAATATCTATTCTATATATCTATGAACGTTGTAAAAAACGGGTAGAGGCATGTTCAGGAGCTTATAATTCACTCCTATGTATGTTAATCTGTGGCTTACTATGGCTGGAATAAGTTTCAAGGAAGATGTCGATTGCTAATGAATGCTACTCTTACAAAACATGTACTGGCCTTTTTAACGAAGAATATAATCGTTCTGTAGCAAATCGGCTATCAGCTAGTGTGTATAGGTACAGCAGGGGTGGCGAACTTGATCAGACTCAAGATCTACTGTTTACTGACTAAGACTCTGTGCGACCTACCAATTACATAATCAGTACTTTTTCATATATATATATGAAAAAGTGGTGCCCAACCAGTCGATCGTGGCAAGGTAACGAAAAATATAATTTTAATATGTGATATATATATATATATATATGTTCACATCACATATTAAAATTATATTTTTCGTTGCCTTGCCACGATCGACTGGTTGGCCACCCCTGGTATACAGTGCTCTTATTATTATTAAAACTGTTACTAAACCGAAACAATAGAATAAAATAAATATAAAAATACATACTATAGCGTAGCCGGCGTAGCGTGACGTCATCAATAGGTACTCTTGTCGCACTTAAAACTCTGTCTGTCCTTATATACCGCTGATGCTGTGATGTTGTTGATGGACCGTAGTTGTTTTGAAACAGAACAAAAAGACAGTTTCTAGTTTTCACGACTTCTGTCCCTGCTCGCATATTTTTGTGATGTTATTATTTTTATGCTTTTGTCCAAACTAGGTCCTAGGTGCTTATTTGCTTTGTAATTTTATATTGTTGAAACCGTGTTTGATTTACAAGGCAGAAAAAATTGTGAACTGCAGTAATGGTTTTGTCTGCAGTATGTAATAGGATAGGAGGATAGGATAGGATTAGTAGGATGATATATTTAAAAATATAAATATATCATCCTACTAATTCTATCCTATCCTACTATTTTTTTATGATAAATGCGAAAGTTTGTGACGATGGATGGATAGATGGATCTTTGTTACTTTTTCACGCCAGAACGGCTGAACGGATCTGGATGAAATTAGGCACAGAGATAGATTATAGTCTGGAATAGCACATAAACCACGCGGGCGAAGCCGCGGGCGGAAGCTAGCATTAAATATTAATCTGGTTGTGATAGAAATCATGAATAATATAATTTATGATGACGACACGGTTGGCGCAGTGGTTGATGCTACATGAAAAGCAAAACATACTGACCTACAATATATTTAAAAAGGCATTTACAACTGTCAAAATTTACAAGCTGATTCAGCGGTTCTCTAGCCTAAGATATAACTTTACAGCGTAGTTGTCTAAACTAGTATATCATCAAAACGTTAGCCGGAAGATGGCTTCTATTCAATAGTGGCCTTAAACTGCGATACCTACTACGAAACACTCAAAATACAATCAATCTGTGATATAAAATTTTTATATGAATTACCAGTCTTGTCTTTGTTAAAGTTTTGAGTTTTTAATATCTTTCGCTAGTTATCTGTCAGTAAGTTGAAATTAGGCAATTTCAAGCCTGCTCCAATCTAGCTTATTTCTTAAGTTTGAATCTAAATAATTACTCTTGAATAATTAAGAGTACCAATAGTGAAGCGGTTTAAGCGTCAGACTAGTTTAAAGATCCTGAGTTTGAACCTCACCAATCATTAATATCGCAAAGGCAACAAATTCCTTACATAATATAACAGCATCACGCCTCTATCACGTTAAGGGTTAGGCAGACGTGTACTATTGTGCACCCACATTTCGCCGATGTTGTTATTAAGTCTCATGTAATAGGAGGCAAGCCTATTGCCATCAACCGGGCAGAAATCTGAACTCCGTGTTATTACTAAGAATTTATATACAAAAAAACTCAACAATACACGGGAATCGAAACTAGGATCTCATGCTCAGCCAAAAGTCTCAGTATATATAATATATACTGAGACATAATTACATTTTCCTGACATTCCTTTTGTAATGTGATAAATAAAGCGACACTCACTCGATTCAAAAATACGATGCAAGTTTGTGGTCAACTGTACATGTCGGCGTCGGTCGTCATCAAACTGAACTGCAACAATTCACAGCTCACACCATTAAATTCCTACCATTCAATCAATGGTACACATAGATTTACACTGTAAATTATTTAGTGAATCCGAATGTATGGCAGATATTCTGAATGTATGGCTTGAATTGTTTCGATTGTACTGTCGAATATATTTGTTATTCATATTCTGTGAGCCTCGTACTGTCGTGGCCGGCGATATATTAGTGAGATAGGCAATATTTTACTGGATGACAAACTGCAGGAAAATCAATATCGATGCGTTGTTTGAAAACTTATGTCTGTATTGTGCGGTTTATTCTGTCTTATTCTTGGGAAATATAATTTATTCACAGATTTGTATTGAAAATATCACAAACAGCCTCTCCAGACATTTTACCGCAAGTAGTGAGCAGTTTCTAGCATTTAAAGCTAAGAAAAATAAAGAAATTAATCTAGACAAGACGCGCGTGATAGATGCGTTTGTAAACAAACCCGCTTCAACGTGAGTGCCGGTTGCGTATGGCACGTCCCGACTTCGAAAGTTGCAGCTTCAGGACAAATTTAATTTTAACGTACTAATAATAGCCGTCTTTAATCATATTAACTTTATCGAAAATTATCTCCTCCTCTCCTCCTCAAAAGCTAAATTCAAAAACAAACGCAATTAGGCTCACAATATGACATGCCATATCTTATGAAAATAAAGCGCGATCAGGCTCTCTTAGAATCTTGCGAACAGAAAGTTGCTACAAAAAATAGTGCGTTCCGAATTCCTGTTTCCTTGTTATTATTAAGTGTGAAAAGTTTAAACTTATGCAACGAGAATGTTGAAGATAAGTTAACTTAAACATTAATTTTCATTACTTCCAACGTGAAAAAAAGATCAGGACAAACCCAGGTCCAGGTTGAACATGCTTACTCGATGATTACACGTTACCTAATGCTACACGTTATCCCACGGCCCAACATCTATACCAGTTTGCCCACTCCCCTCCCATTGTTGGTCCGCTACTTGATCACGATTACAGTATCCATTGTAAACGCATTGATCTAATTCCTTTGTGTGGTGTATTGCTGACCCATGTGACTACATTGGGTCATTAATTCATCAGACCACACACTAGAATGCTTGGATTGGCTTGCACATAACATAATGGCTAGCTTGTTGCAACTAAGCTAAATCTCAAAGCTATAAATAACAGAATATTTCTGTAACGGTTTGGAGGGGAAAAGGATAGAATCAAACATATAACTGTTGAAATCTTCACGATGGCGGAGCCGCAAGCAACCAGATACATAACTAATGTCGATCTGTATTTTGCCACTTTAACCGAAAAAACTATTAATATTCTAATTCAACGTAAATATACTACCTACCTATATAAATCCTTTTATTAAATATGTTCGGCGTTTAAAAAAACAAATATTTGGTGCCGGCGCCCACGCGTCAGTGCTCAATATTTCCAGTGCCAATCGGGTGTTAAGGTATCACGTTTTTTCCTTCTTTAAGCGAAAATGAATGCTGCCATAACATTTTAGCGGTTTAGATATATTTATAACAGCATCTGTCAGCTATTTCTACCAGTGTTACGTGTGGAGTGTATCATTAATTCTTTCTTTTTGTATTTGCCTAAAAGACTTAGTGTCATAGTCAGGAAAACGTTAATAAATAAATAAACAAATTTTTGACAGCAACATAATTTATATCTTTCTAAATACAATTTCATAAAACTTTATACAATTGAGTAATATTAAATAAATAATTAAATTATCTATTACGCCACGTTTAGTGAGGAACCAAATCAATAAATTTGTATAATGTGGATTGTGTGGGTAGATGTGTTTTGGTTGAGCTGTATCGAAATCTACCCGCATTGTTTTTGATATTCTGGTAAGGCGCGGGCGCTGGCCTCTAGTCGCGGGAGGCACGTCCTTACATGGACGTCTTCACGGTCGTTTGCTATCGGTATCGGAGTGGGTTCGTGTGAATTTTAGGTGGTACTGTAATTGTTTCACGTAAATTTTCGATTATAGATAACCCGTGGTGTTAGCGAAGTGAATCCTGTGTTAGTGAAAAGAACAGAGTGTTGTAAAGTGTTCAGTGCAGCACGTGCAGGTGTTGATTGTAGACTCCATGTTGTGGTCGAATCACGCAAGTGTTCGGTTGCGTATAACCTATGGTCATGGGCGCCGGGAGGGTGGTGCAAGCAGGTGCACTCGCATCCCCCTGGCTTGGAAGAAAGTACATATAAAAAAAAAAACTAGAATTTATCTCTTAGGAAATGAAAATTATTTTTATCGTTTACACCAAAAAAGCAATAAACAACGAAGCTCTGTGCTCTTATTCTATTGCTAGTTTTATATTCGTGTGGTCTAAACCCATCTTTAGTGCACCCCCCTAAAAATAATCCCACCGGCGCTCATGCCTATGGTGTATCGTAAGTAGCAAGTGTTTTGAAGTGTTTAGTGCAGTGAAGTGTAGTAAGTGGAGGTGAAAACGCAGGTGATCATCACGGGTTGGTGCGCTGAAACTGCTCCGGGCTTTGGTGAGTGTTTCAGTTTATATTTTTTTCTAGAATCTAAAGTTCGTGTCGACGGGTCACCTGTGCCATGTGTCTTTATGAGTACGCGCTCAGACCAAGATTCCGCGCGGTCAAATGGCTGGCACGATACACCGTACGGCAATGTCGCAGGAGTGCGTGCATGATCGGCTATTTAGCCGCGTTATATTTGTATATAAGCTGTACCAGTTACGGACCACGCGAAACCTCTCTCATAGCCCATTATTTCGTAAATCAAATATAATTTCAGAATACCAACCTTGCGAATAAAAAGCATTATCTAAATTTGTAATGTATACATATGTACAATACATACTCGTTTAAGTATGAATTTAAAGTTGTGAATAGTCGTAACACCATCCCCGGTCACCCTGGAAATATAACAGACACAAAATATATGCTACATCTGCACGATAAACACAATTTTCATGAATATGCGAACATTAGTTGTTGTGTCGCGTATTTCGTTACATACGACATGGAAAGAGATACTCCAAGTCAAGTGTTATTCATATTATAATGTAATATATATTTGAATTGAACGTCCCTTGTTCTCATATCTCCGTAACTAGGGCAATTCTAACTCGTGTTTCGGGAGGGAAAACTATTTTAGCATAAAAAACCTTTTTCTCATATATTAGTTTTTGTAAAAGTACCTTAGAGCCTTACCTTTTGCTCTTGGCACCTTATTGAAGTAGAAGCAGTATCCTAAGGGGTTCTTAAGGAGTACTTTTAGAAGACGTGTAGGCATTACAAAAATAATAACTACTTTTTGACGGAAACAAAAAAAGGCCGAACCATTATATTAAATTTAATATATTGGCCCTCCTCATCATAATATCGGTACCTATAGATGCTGATCATGATGTTCTTTGATCTACATTCTAATGTCGGGCAACGCCTCAGGGCTCTTACAGACGAGCGGCACTCTGCCCTTATCCTATGGCGATAGTCTATATCAGTGTGACTGTGCATTCTAGTTGTAGATGTGTCTTATCTAATAAACTTATTTAAGAGTGGATTCACTTTACGACTATGCTGGTACTAAAATACACGTTACAACAAATTATTCTATAATAGCCGTCGCATCTGTGATCTCTGTCTGGTTATGAGGCTAACTGGAGGGGGGTTAACCTTCGTCTAGTGAGAAAAAACGATCTTAAGCCTTGCCATAATGAAAACCTCTCTAGGATAAATTATTGCAGTTAGTACAAAAATCGGATGCAACTGTCGATTCAATGATTCAGAATTACATTCGATTAAACGAATTACAATTTCTTATTAAACTTGATATAGTCAAAATACCAAAAAAACGTTAGGACTTAAGGAATAAGCGACAGTGCCAACAGAAATCTTTAAAGCCGTCATCCCTTATCTCACTTAGACGAAGTTCTGCTAAGCTAGCTCCAAGTTTTTATGCCGAGATAGCGCGATACTTCTCGTGTACTTAAGTATGGTTTAGTGCGATTCCATTGGTCGGCCACTTTTGGCAGTAGGGTGACCATGTGGACGTCTGTAGACAGTACTTTATTATGTCTGGGTAGCTAAAGATACAATTACTGTTCTTCATACGTGAATATATTATTGAGTTTGAATACCGAATTGGCACCTATTTATGTTATATTTATACTATGGTCTTACAGTAATTTGTACTGACGTTCAGGTCGCGTTTAGCAAATACGACCAAGTTTGCTTGCGTTTGATTTCTGAGTAGGCGAAACGAAAGAGCTTATCATTTGCTATCCATTTGGATTGTAACGTTGCTGAATACCGATACTTAGTTGCTTGCTTATTTGAAACTAGTCGCTAACTAGTCGTTTAGCCGACCAAACTAATGATTCAGAATCCAAAAATATCCGCGACAATAATTAAACCTGATGGTGACTGCCTCACAGCACAGCCTTCTCAAAGTGTACCAACAAGGATTAATTTTTTTTTTTTTTTTTTTTTTTTTTTTTTTTTTTTCACACATACCACACAAACTGCATCGTGTTGCGCTGTTGCCCGCGACACGACCAACTTGCGCCGTTTGTTGCCTTAATGTTGCCAAGCCGCTGAATACTTGCGGCTAATGGCTACTCTGACTTGTTTCTGTTCTTGGGGATTAAGATTGGAGATGTAAATACAGATATGGGTACGTTGATGTTTATCTAAGAGATATAATTGTTTGGAAGTTATATGGAGATATATATATAGTTTTGGAGATTATCAAAAGCTTCGAGACCTGCGACAACAATCACGAAAATAACATCGTATGAAAAACGTATGTTAAATATGTTATATATCACACTATGTTTATATCAAAAACCTCCAAAATTTAAGGCAACCTAACTCCTTGATATCAGTACTTGCAAAAATTCGTTGAACCGAATGATCCTGAAAATGATAATACATAATAAGGGTCTATTACAAATGGAGATGACACATTGACAACGAAAAGATATTGTTTGTAAGTAACCTACCGCCAAACTTCAAAGTCTTACTTACATTTTCAATCAAATCTGTGAGCCATATATATGTTGTAACGTATTTCCAATACCAATATACTCGTATTTCTTCCATACACATATCCTGCGGCACATCACGAAAACATAATTATCCAAACTCCAATCAGCAGTTTTACGAGTGACAGGTATTACACAAAATATTCGAGGCACGTGTCGAACAATATTGGTATTTAGTCAGTTACGGGTAGAATGTACAACTAATAACCAAGTTCGTAACGTTTTGCTGCTTCAGTCCAAGACCAGTTAAGTTACAGTTCTGTTACAAATTAAGTTTTGCCTCTGTTGAGTTAAAGATGAATGTTGCATTAATTTTAAGTGACCCTAGCTGTTGCTCGCGGTTTTGCTCTTATTTAATCATCATCATCAGCCAGAAGACGTCCACTGCTGAACGAAGGCCTCCCCCAAGTGGGGGGGGTTTGCCATAATCCCCACGCTTGGCAGGCGGCTTGGGAATCGCAGTGGCTCACCGATTAGTGAGAGGACGCTGCTGCCCGTCCTCCGGTGTCTGGTCGCAGTTTTAAGACGTACCCGAGTCGAGTCTTATTTAATACATGTGTAAAACTATTAACGAAAAATGAAACCCCTATTTCTGAAACTTGTGTTTTTTAGTATTTAATAAAATATATTTTTAGTAAAAAAAATTACGGATTTACTTATGAACTTTCGTCGTTCAAACATTAATAGATCAGTCAATCAGGACACGTCTTTTTATTTGTAGTTACAATAAATAGAAGACGTTGCGGTTGCAACGCCATATCAGCTCTGTCGCCGCAAAATGTTTGTTTATTATTTCACTGTACTCGAATGCTGAAACACTTTTAACCCGGTCGCGCTTCAACTACCGAAAATGCTTTTCTTGATCGTTTAGAAGATGTTTTGTTCAAGTTTTGTCTTGGTTTTGTGGGACACAGAAATATCTGAAACACTGCGATGATTGTTTGTCAATTTCCAACTAACAATGAAACGGTTTATTTTTACCAAGAATTTTTCTTTAATGTAATCTTTGTCGAAACGTCCCCTTAACGATTAATTCATAGGAAACGTGTTGGCGGTGTTGGTGCGTCGCGTAGGCTTATCTCGACTTTGCACCTCGGGCTCACTGATACTTCAGTTTATTAGCAACACACACAGCTTATTAGTGCGAACCTACCCGCATTTTATCCCTTTTTAGGCGCACGTTGAAGTTCATTTAATTTGATCTGTATATTTATGATGTAAGTGTAAATATGCAAGTTTATCGTCCTCATCGTATTCTTCAATTTAGTAGGTAGCTAATTTTAACTAATATATAAAAATATATACATATATACATACGTATATTACCCATTTCATCTCTTATACCGTCCGTACAAGATGTATGCGATGTTTTTATTTTGCTGTACACCGTAAGATGCCATATAACCGGCCGTACTCTTCACTTAACGTCATTTGCGTTTTACTGGTCCACTATTTGCGACACACTTTTTTGTTTATAGAGCTATTTTTACGAGCTGTACTTCTAGTGATGTCTTCAGTAAAGTCTCGTTACGGACGACCTTCTAGCCGCTTTTTACTCAGGGATGATGTAAGAGGTCTTTTACTATCATTCTTCCGGGTTTCGATATAACCGGGTACGTTTATTATAAGACCTTGACTTACTTAGTCGTGTGTTGTGAAAATTTACAAAGTCGGTTGTGAGTGTATAATGTATTTATGTGTTTTCTGATATTCTTATAAAGAATATCAAGTTTTTATAGATGTATAGGCAGATGGTTGAAGACACGTGAAGATAGATAGAATTGTTTTTATCACTACATACATACCTATTATAAAACAAACTCCCCCGCCGTGTCTGTCTGTCTGTTCGCAATAAATTCTAAAACTACTGAACGGATTTGCATGCGGTTTTCACCAATAGACGGAGTGATTCATGAGGAAGGTTTAGGTGTATAATTTGATAAGGTTTTGTGTCAATTAGCTGAAATATGACGATGATAGTTGAAGATGTCAGAAAAAAACACGCCGGCTGGGAGCTTTAATGGCGTGCGCCGAGTAAATGCTCGACGTAAAACGCTGATACGACACTACGACTTAAAAAAAATAAAGGCGTATATGCTCTGCTACTCGTGCGAAACCGGGGCGAGTCGCTAGTTTCAAATAAACCTAATACAGGTAGTTTTGAATCGTTATAGGACTCTAGTTGCATGGGTTCCAACAAGTTGGTCCTATGGAAACGAACCGGCAAGAAACTCTATGGATTTTTTTACGTATCTCTTTCATTCGTTGGGTGTTTCATTTTTATTGCAGTTGCGAACTTCAATACCAAAATTTTCACCACAATTGATGTCTGTATGTTTTACTAGTTTATATCTCAACCGCTGTGGACTCGTACACTGGTGATTCTTGTATGTTTTCCAGTATTACGTTCATTAGGATCTAACGCGATAAGAGAGTGAGGTTGAACTGTACATATCTCTGGTTAACACGGGGACGCGTGCCTCACCTATGTTTATACTTACTGAAACGTAAGACAACATTGATGGTATTATTAGCAAATTTAATAATAGCTGGTAGCTTTTGTCCTAATGATATGGGAAGGTTGTGATGCCATTGTTGTCTTATCATTCTGACGTCGATGTGTGGTGATCAGTTCAATATTATTAGATGAGTTATTCTATGGTAGGTGTATTTGATTCGAAAACTAAATTACGGGTTCCAAGAGATACGCCCAGTGTGGAAGCTATAGTAGTTTTGTTCCCGGATAAAGTCCAAAAACACTTGGAATACTAAAAAGTGAAAGTACATATGTTTGCTCATTCCTACTAATATTATAAATGAGAAAGTTTGTGAGGATGGATGGATGGATCTTTGTTACTCTTTCACGCTAGAACGGCTGAACGGATCTGAATGAAATCTGGCACAGAGATAGATTATAGTCTGGAATAGAACATAGGCTACTTTTTATCCCGGAAAAATGAACGGGTTCGTAAACCACGCGGGCGAAGCCGCGAGCGGAATCTAGTGCTTAATATTCTCAAATTATTTATGTGACTGTTATTATGCTATTTGGGTGGTTAAATTCACTTAATAAAAATTACTACATGGGATACAACTAATAACGGACGCAAAGGTGTAGCGATGATAAAGTTAAACGGAATAGTTGAGTCAAATAGTTGATCGGCAGATAGTTGCGACGCGACACTACACACGTGACCTGACACACTAATAACTCTGAGGCGGACACTCCCGTCAATGTCTCGGCTTTGAATCTGATACAGACACAAAAGTAGCGGTACATATTGTTATGTCAAAAAAGTTGAGTGGCAGGCAGACACTACACACTTGTGACACACAAATAAAGAAGCAAAATGGCTTATTTGACGCTAAATGGTTACATTTGATGTCACTAACCTTATTTCATGGAACTAGGCAGCTTTGTTAGTGCCGAGACAGATTAGACTTATAAGATGCCACGTTTCGTTGTGTGACCTATTTCTTATTTGTTAAGGTATATAATGAAAATTGACCACTATTGATGGGCGTACACATCTTGTACTACATTCAGCGCGTCACATAAGATCAACCACCTTAACTTTTTAATTTATTTATACTTTTTATTTACCTATATATTTTGTTAGCGGTTATAAACAAATTAATTGAAAATAAAATATAATCACAGTTTCGTTTCTTATTACGGTTCAGAATTATAATTATAAGCAATTTGCTAATTATTTATGGGCAGTCAGTGTCCCTCGTTATCACCTTTGTCACGTTAGACAGATGGAAGGCTTAGTCTCTTACGTTTTGATTAAATTTTAGGCACAAACGAATCAACTCCACAAAGTTTTGACCCGAGAGATCGGTCTAACCCAGTTTATCTTATTAAACCAATAACGTCGACTATCATGTTACCAGAAAACAATTTTGTACAAAGAATATGATCATAAATTCTCTTTCATTTTGGATGAGAACTGATTTATGAAATTCTTTTAATCTGATAAAAGATTGCCTCGGTATTTTTATACCTGAATTATTGCTTAGAAGGTCGCCTTTTATCTAAAGATTATTTTACGGGAACCTTCTTTTTAGGAAAAATGAAATTTGAATACTTTAAAGAACTACCTACTTAAAAGTGTTTCCTTTTTATTTTATTAAAAACAATAAATGTAAACAAGACAACAGTTCATAATATATTGTGAGAACTATTAGTAAAATAATTAATATTCGTTTTTTTATATATTAATACTAAGTGTTTAATTCACCAACCATACGGAGAGTGAACACATGATACCAGACAGTACCGTGAAATGGGTGCACAAACTCGCAAATACAATTTGATAGTAACTGCGTATCGGACGAATTCGGCACCCTGTCACACCTCACCGTCCATCACCTGTGTGTTTTGATATTATTTTGACTTACTCATAGACACGAAGATCACAGAAATTGCAAACAGTGACCGACTGATTGAGTACAAAACGAAAATAGGTGTCTGTTTATACATGTTTATAGAAAATTATTATAATATTGATGGCACGGTTGGTGCAGTCGTTGAGAGATCGATTGCTGCGCTACGTTTCGCGGGTTCGATTCCCGCACGGAACAAATTTTTGTATGATCTACAGATTATTGTTTCGGGTCTGGGTCTTTGTGTATGTGAATATACACCGTGTCTCAGAAAGCACGTAAAGCCGTTGGTCCTGCGCCTGATCTCTCTCCGGTCGTATCGTATTGTCGTCCCATCGGACTATGAGAGTGAAGGACTAGAGAATGTACGCCTGTATTTGTGCACACACTTGTGCAGCCAATCTCCAGTGAGATTGGCCGCCGTGACCGAAATCCGGTCAGGAGGACATTATTATTATAGAAAATTATCATGCTATTAATTGTTGGTCCCAGAAAATAACGAGGTATAATAAAATTAGAGGTTACTTTACCTTTCCCGGGTTAGGAAGTGTTATTGAGGTTTTCTATATGGTAATTCTAGGTAGCAGCACAGAGTCTGGAACTGTGCCCGGTAGATGGCAATAGGGTCGCCCCCTATTACATAGGACTCAATAACTGCATCGGCGAAATGAGGGTGTACAATAATATTACAGCTCTGCCTAGCCCTTTGAGGAAAACTGGCGTGCATTCTTCACAACTTTTATTATGACACCAAATCTTAAATCGTGAAAAACCTCGAATTCTTAATATTTTCTAGTAATTTTAATATCCATCTCCTACACGATCGTTTATTGTAAAGATACAGTATATATTAATGAACGTTTACCTACTAATATCAATTATGTAGATACTTAAAATTATGTAAACACTACGTAGATTACTCATTATTTTGATGAAACCGTTTCCTGTTTAACAATAAAGTCGAGCTGTTCAAGGTAACACCCTGAAACATTACACGAGTAACCTCCAAAGTTTCCTTCTGAAGTCGGAACAAAGACATTACGAACCCATAATATGATAAGCAAGCAATTATAAAGTCAATGCCTCCAATCATTTCCCAAAAGATTCCCTAATTTGGATAATAACTTCCCAATTATTTACATTCAAAAGATCATATCTTTTTGATGAATCGCTTGCAAAGCCTTTTGATTACAATCACTTTACAAATCGTAAATTGATTACGTGGGCTAAACTGGTGGAATCAATTAAATTACATTTGTTTGTTAGAAGCGAGGTTGCAGCTATATAATGTTTACAATTGTAATTTGTGAAATATTCTAATTGCAATTATTCTTTCAAAGTCAATTCATTCATGAGTGTCTATTCTCGACTTATTTATTTATTCAAATGCATAAAACACAGCTATCCTTCACAAATGTGTGATGTTAAATTCCTAAATAATTTACATCTGCAAAAGGATTTAACATGTTAGTACGTTACACCATTAATAGTATCTTTATATAAAACTAGTGACCCGCCCCGGCTTCGCACGGGTGCAATTTACCAATGAAGAAAATGAGAAGTTATTGAGATTTTCGTACAAATATACCATCCAAATATCCGACTTTACCGTGGCCTAGGTGGCCCTGTTGTCGAGATCTAGAAAACAAGGTTTATAAAACGGCTTTTAAGTATATAAAATAGAAGTTCTACAAGATAGTAATAGATTTTGTTGATTTCAGTATATTGCCCTGCAAGTTTTCATAAGATATATAGTGTATAATATGGCCTATTGACAGCGCGAAACCACAACACAACACTTAAGTTGCCATTGGCCTTCAACGTTTCACTAATGCTGGAGAAGCATTATCATATCACAAATCATAATTAAAACACAATTTCCACCTTCAAAATATGAGGCTTGTTACCCTAAATTGTTGTTTGATATTTTGAGGAAAATTACTGTTTAAATATACGCCTTAATAATTTACAACAATGGGGTGACTCCCTTGCGCTTTTCCCCTTGTGGGGTAGATATAAGTTAGCGTAAATGGAGATAAATAAAATTTTTGTTCGTATTACTTACACACGGGAAAATAAGCTATAAATACTCGTACAATAATTTCACGCTGTTATCCCCATGGGGTATGCAGATTTACTATTGGGATAAACCATGTAGATTGTCTTTTTTTCTCAAGGAAAATTGAACCTTATTGATCTAGTCGGTTGCACCATGCACACGTGGCTGGTGAACATGAAGTCCTGGTTTTGATTTCCTGGTCGGGAAAAGTGTTATTAGGTCTGTCGAGAAATTCTCATGACCAGCTCAGAATTTGAAAATGGATTCAGTTGAGCTCGCTTCCTATTACATGGCATGTATTTGGCATCAGCAAAACATAGAAACAAGCAGAAAACTGCCTAATCAGTCATGTAAAAATCAGTTTATTTCAAACTTTTTGCGTAAACTTTGCAGTACAACTAGTTAACCCTAACATTAATATTTGTTAGAAATAAACAAACCTGTACAGGAATATCAATTCACAGTTATTTTCAACTAGACCTGGTAGTCAAACTAAATAAATCAATTTTACACCGGTTGGTCACTAAAAATTGATATATTCTCTATTAGGGCTGCCAGACTTGCACGTTATTATTAGATATTTACCATTGATAATATTCACTTCTTAATTTTCTCTTCTTTCTGTTTGACTTAACGTGTAATTAATAGTTAATAATTGAACTAAAGTAATTTTAAATTTACAAGTTACTTAAAGCTATTTACACTAATATTTGTTTTTTTTGTCATAGTGTTATATAGGCTGGAAAATAAACATCATAAATAAAGTTTATATCCAATTTTACGTGACAACCCTTAGTTGCAACGGTTAGGTACGCACATACCGGATAATTGTTAACCGGACGCCCGTGTTATTATCGTTTTAACTCCAATTTACAATCGCATGCATCGAATCGGTTAAAAACGTTAAAAGTTTCGTAGTTTTTTTTTACATTTTTTTTTGTAATTGTGCATTTTTAAACGAGGACTTCGGTGGACATTGTTTGACGGCTATAAAAGGAAATTGTAATTATTTTTGCGTGTTGTTACGGGGAGTTTTAAAGAGGGCCTTATTCCGAAAATGTAGTGCGTTAATGATTTCAACGTATGCGTTCAGCGTATTCCTTTGTGTGATTAAAATTTAATTAATAATGATAACTATGATAATGTATATGTGTATCAGTTGTTAATTTAATCCAATCGATAAAATCAACTGTAGGCAGAAGTTCTTCGAGATATTTGTAGTATCAAAGTTCATTCTGGGCAGTCAGTCTCAATACGACCACCGCTGGTTGTCCAATCTTTCGACTACGGCATGTGTAATAACAAAGTATTTTTTTTGTATCAACCAGGCCGTTTCAGGCACTTTTAAAAAGTCGAGACTCTAAGCGCACGATTCCAAAGGGGTGTAGGTCCTATGGAGAAGAGACCGGCAAGAAACTCCATGGATACTCTTTACAAAAAATAAAAAGTAAATTTACAATTTTTAATGTTAAATTTAACATACCAACACGACAGAAGTAAAAAAGAAGAATTTAAATAAGAATAAGCTCTCTGATCCCGACATTTTTCTGCTGCTGTAGTGTTTTAAAGAATATACCGCGTGCCACATTTATCGTCGCTTACCGTCACGAAAAAGTCGTACAAATCGTCTGGGGGAAACTCTATCCCCTGCATCCCAAATAAAATGCAACGCAGGCTGGAACTATAGACATTATAGCTAATTCTGTTCTTTTTAAGAGTACAGTCTGACGGCTTTAAGATTCTAAGAGTTCCTTCAGTTAATGGCAATGAACTCTTCTCGCTCGCAAATTGTTATTAACTTGGCAAACTTACTTAACTAAGGTTATTATCAAAAGTAACTTAACCTCATATTTTTTTAACGATCATTACCTCTCGCAGTCCAGATTTTTATTGTAATTAAAAATTCATTGGCGTCCATTAGAGTTTTAACGGTAATGCAATAAATTTTTATAAGCGACGATGTGAAAATAAAGTAATTGCTCTGAGTAACTTCAAAGGGATTTTTTACTACTTTTTTCTCGTAAAACGTTGCGGAGTGGATGGAGTTTTATGTTAATTGTTATAAAAGGTAGTGTTTCTTATGCACTAGGTACTGTATCCTTCATGCTTTAATGTTTAAATAAGAGGATTGGCGTACTCTGTCTCTCATAACTAACACATTCAAGATACCTAGACATTTAAAGTCATATCAACACAGAACACTGTAAATAGTCATATATTTGTCAATTTGACGACACGCTTGGCACAGTAGCTAAGCGATTAGCTTTCTGCGCTACGTATCGCGGGTTCGATCCCTACACGGAACAAATATTTGTATGATCTACAGATAATTGTTTTGGGTCGGGGTATTCGTGTATGTGAATATATGTGTTTGTGAACTGTACCCACGATACAGAAGAAATCATAATCACAAAAAATGAGCAGATAACGATGCATAAGAAATATTTTGTTTAGTTTAACTATTTTTATGTTTATGTAAGATTTTACCTAGTCATGGGAAATAAAATTTTTTATCTAGAAATATTTCCTAGTAGCGAAAGGTACATAAATTTTACCATGAGTACATTTTACCATGAGTATTTTCAGACATTATCTTTCATACATGATATTTCGGTTACGTTACACACTGTAACATGTAGCTTATAAAACAGAACGACTGTTTGTTTCATGGCTGTTCTATTTAAGGTATAGACAATCTAAACAACAATTCAATCAATCCGCCAATACTAACAAATTTGGTGGCGTTATTGTACCCACAGCACTGCCGTACCTACCACTGAACATTGCACATCAATCGGACGCGGTAATAAGTGGCAGATGAATCTGGTTGCATCCCTCATGTCGCAGCAAAACGTAGGCTACGTTATTGAACGATAGTGAAGGGATACATCGACACTTTCTTCGTTATAACTTGTACCAGTAATAAAATATTAACATGAGATAACATGGCATCATGCCTGTATCTCCGAAAGATTAGGCAGAGGTGTACTATTGTTCACCCACATGTCGCCTCTCAAACCTCTTCGATTCAAAAGTGTTCCACAGAACGGTCCCCTGACTGCAATGACAATTTTATTTATCTGTTTATTCAGCAAGTAAATCTTTCGCTATGTATGTACAAATTATCTAATACAACTTGTTTTTTTTTTTTTACTTTTTAGTTTTTTTTTTGACAGGTCAGTCGTGTTTATAAATTTTTAAATTGTTTTAATAATTGTATTAAATGACAGTGGGTGCAATTCACCGTTGATATATTAGAAAAGCATGTTATCACATGCTTCTCAATATACATCTCTTAGAACTATTTTTAACTGAATATACCTGCAACTGTGTAATGTAAATAAAACCATTTAAACTAATAAAAGTTCCCATCAATAACTCATCAGTTCGTCTGCCTACTGAAGGCACATCACTATATTAAGTACGTAACGTAATTTCGCATCGATACCGGTCGCAATATCGAGCCATCGAAAATCTGTTTCACTGTAATTATCAATGACAGCACTATGATGCAAGGGATGCGCTTTGATTAGATTTTCAAATCATTCGGTATTCAAATTGGCGGATATGATTGTTTGTGCAATGAGCTTTACTTTCTACTTACCAATTCTAAAGAGCTTTTGGGATCGCAAATGCTGAGGGTGAGTACCTGGATGTTCAGTATCATCAGAAGTGACGGCTGCAAATTGCAGCTACTGTGTATGGAATCAGAGTGTTGACTAAAGAGGTTTGTCGGGTGTTGACCACAGTCACCGAGATGGTATAAATTTCACAAGGCGATAAAAGATCTATTAAAAATTTTCTCTTCATCAAAAAAGTAAGATAGAATTTGACGTTGTCGCAGTAGTTGATAGATCGACTGCTGCGCTATGTGTCGCGGGTTCGATTCCCGCACGGAACAAATATTTGTATGATCTGCAGATAGTTGTTCCGGGTTAGGGTGTATCTCCGTATGTGAATATATGTGTTTGTAAACGTACTCATGATACAGGAATTATTCCCAGTGTGGGGCAGTGTCTTTTTTTAAAGAAAATAAAGAAGAAGCAAAATATATTTATAAACTATGTACATAAAAGTATATATTTAAAAATATATATAAAAAGGTATGGAGCACAAGGCTGAAAAATATTATAACGCACACACAACATCATAGTTTAATATTTATAATAATAAATATACATATTTATAAAACGGACGCTGGAGTAGTTGCAGCGAAACGCTTGTCATAAATATAGGGCTTTCACAGCGATTTCAATAAATGCCATAAAAATTAAATGTCTGCCGTACTCTGTAGATATTTAAAATTTATTTTCTGATATTTTACAGGCGTACAATCGTAAAAAAAATTGATAACACACAGTCAGTGTATGGCCGGAACACACAGATTGATTTATGTATTGTTTCACAGCTCACTGCGTTATTTGTAACTCTCTGAATCATTCAGCGAATAAAATATTTTAAATAATAAAAAAACTGCATGTTAGTCACGAACGTTATTTTTATTAAACCACTACATAATATGTATTTCGGTTTAATCTTGGTATTATTTTTCCCCAATTATGTGTACCGTGATTGCAGCGTTCTTCCACACATTATTATAAAATCCCAAGCGGATTCCGTTTGCGCTATTCAGGCATAAAAAAGTCGCAAGTCATGGCACGATGATAAAATCAGCATCTTGCACTCGTAAGTGGTTTTAATTGATAGTTTACGCACGTAGATGCAGCGTCTAATGCGTATCCACACAAAGACGCTCCGATGACTCGCGTAGAGGTGAAGCTATATGCGTCTCAGTATTTTCAGCAATGTATCTGTATAACGTTGTCAATGAGCTGCAGAAATCGCTTTAAACTTAATTATTACGTATATAATTAGCATCATGCCTATTTTCTCCGTGTGTTTAGGCAGAGGTGTACTACTGTACACCCACATTTCGCCGATGTCGTTATTGAGTCCCGTGTAATAGGGGGCGAAACTATTGCCATCCACCGGGCACAGTTCCAGACTCCATGCTGCTATTGAAAACACTGCCCGAACCGAGAAACAAACCCAGGACTTCACGCTCAGCAGTCACTCTTGCGACCACTAATAACTGCCTCATTGGTATGAAGCAATTATTATTATTATTTTATAAAATATACTAGATATACAATTATTATAATAACATGGAGTTCAACACGTATATTAACAGATTTATCCAGAATTGAACGTTGATGTTTTGTGCAGATAGAACACAAAAGCGGACAATTAATGTTTAAAATAGAGTCATATCGATATAAGTAATTACCAGACCAAACAAATCCAAACAAAATTTACCCAGCCGGGAAATCGAATCACAAAATCATTTACAATTCATAAATTTAAATCGATTCAATCCTAATATTTAAATGAGGCCCATTGGCGACATTTGCCGACGTTAATATTGTTCGTTTTAAGTCCACTGTTGGGAAGGGTGCATGTTCAATATAATCTGTTACGGAAGCTGGATTTGCATTATAATATCAATTGTGTTTTGGCTTTATAATTTTGATATTTGATATTGAAAATATGGATGAGTTGACTTATTGGTCGGGAACAGTGACGCTGCTGAAGACGTCCGCAACGCTGCGGTATTTTTTTAATTACTATTTACTGTATTCCCCGAAGGGTTAGGCAGAGGTTTAGTATTGTGCACCCACATTTCGCCAATGCTTTTATTAAGTGCCGTGGAGCCAAGGCTATTGCCATCTACCGGGAACAGATCAAGACTTCGTGCTGCTACTAAGAATTTCCGTACAAAGTACTTATCCCAATAATACTGCACGATCCGGGAATCGAACTCAAGATCTCACGCTAAGCAGTCGCGCTTGCGGCTAATAGACCAATGAGGCAGTCAGACTAAAGTCTGACTATTTAACTTAAATATAATCGTATCTGCAAAAGATTTAATATTACCTTTATTTATTAGCTACTGCAAATTTTTTGAGTAATTTATAAAATAAAGGACTTAAGTACTTTTCCATATTATATTTATAAACATGATAGCCAACATATCAGCAGTTTAAATTTGCTGACTGTAAAGCTGTAATAGTGTGAGTAAAGTAAAGTTAAATCATAGAATCAGACAGCGCCATTACCAGCGGTAGACTGCGCCATTACTTTTACTTAACTCGGGTTATTTTCACGCGAACGTAAACCTATTTAGAGAAATGTATTAAAATGCATTTTCTCTTATCATCTTAGCATGACGCCTTTTTACTCCGAGGGGTTGGGCAGAGATGTTCTGTGATACACCTTAATTTCTCCAGTGAGTGTTCTGTTAGATTCATGAGTTTAAATAGGGCTTGTTGGCTCGTAGACATATTACCGCTCATGCTTTTAAATTAAAATTTGCTCTGCCGAAAAACATCTCAAGATTGACATCTGCGTGTTTATGAATAAGGTAAAAAAGGCATTGAACACAAAAATACATTTATTAAAATAATACTTTCTCTTTCAAGAACGAAGTCAATATTGATATTTCCTCAAGCGTGAGAAAGATCACCTGTAGTCCCATGGTCGGCCTCAGTTCAGCAGTGGAAAGATTGATGATAAATGATTTTTATAAAACTCAAGCAAAATCTATATTGGCTGTAGGTACCTATTGGCTTTTCAAGTAGTGTGTCATATTGCACTTAAATTCAACTGGCCTTTGAAACCTTGTGCCCCGCCGCCGCGCCGCCGCGCCGCTGACATAAATATATTGGTTAAAATGAAATGAAAGGTTGTTCCCATTTTGTCGCACCTTGTGGTGGCCTGTAGAAAAACGGCCAGAGACGCAATGAAAACTAAAGCCAAAAATATGTGTACCCACTCGTTTATGAAACGTATGTCCGAGATATTCCAAATGATAAACATTCAAACAGGCAAAATATATAGAACAGATATATTATTCAGTTTAAAAAAACTGAGGAAGAAAATACTACTCAATCAAAACAACTTGAACCTAAATCACTGTTAAATTTCCTCGTATTCCGCGTATTGTTCCGCATATTTCAAAAGTTGATGAGACAGGAAATGCTATTGACATACCCCAAAACTTCTACAGTAATCCGGTGCTGTTTGCTTAACCCTGAAAAAGGGTCAGTGCTACCCCGGGATTTTTGAATCGAATTAAATAAACCAAAATGTTTGTATACTGAGCCAACCCCAAATTGATTTCCATTCAAATTACTTTATACAACGAGTTCCAATATCTACGAGTATCGAATAAATCAAATTAGATACAATATAATCGATTTTGTTCATCAAAAGTGCTGCTGGTCCTTTTTTTCGCAAACGCGGCTCCTAAGAGTGAAGCCCTAAGTCCCAAGTCGGCTAAATTTTGATTAAGTTTCCTTCAAAAATTCTCAGTATTTGTTATTCAGAGCTTTCAACTACTTGTTATTCCCAAAAAATGACCTTAACTCCTAGATATTTCTTCACTTCTGTGACTTTAATTATTCTGCTACGCGTGCCAAGTATTTTATTCCAAGAACTAAAATAAAACTGCAATGTAAATAGCCTACAAAAATATGATTAATATACGGCCAGAGCTCATTTACAGTAATCAAACTTGCGAATCTTTGGCAGCGTTCGATTCCAAGTTTTCGTCCAATCACAGGCCGCCGCTCAGTCTAGAATGAGCAGAGTGCAAAATGTTACTTCGTTATAATTTACGTGTGTGACTGCACCCCCATATTAAAAACATTCAAGAAAATTTTCTCCGCTGCTACTCTCTTGGTGTAGCACAGATGAAACAGTAGTACGACTTTGATAATAAAATTGTGAACGTCTGAATTAACTTTAACCCTTTTGCTATACCTACATTATAATATAACATAAACATCACGCCTGTATTCCTCGAAGCACGTGTCTGACACCCACATTTCGCTGATGCTGTTATTAAGCCTCATAAATACGGGGCGAGCCTATTGCCATCTACCGGACATAATTTTATACTCTGTGCTGCTACTGAAAATGTCCATACAGAAAAACCTAATAACACTATGCCCCACCCGGGAATTAAATCCAGGACTTCACGCTCAGCAGTAACGCTTGCGTTATAATTATATAAGGTTCATAACACGGACATAAAGATAGATTATCTCTGAGCGGCGTCTATCTTCGCCTTGCGCCCGCTGGGCAGGTACCGTCGCTAAAAATCCTTTACAGGCTTCACAGGCTTTGCTCATCAGTTAATCAGTTTAGCATGCAATAAGTATCAATCCAACGTGAGAGCTGATGCTCTGCAGAAATAAAGAAAATTCAGTTTAAAAATTACTAGCAGTTCAGAGAATCACTTTGAAATCACATTCATGTTGGTCTATTACAACGTCTTGTTAATTTTGCTTATAGTTTGACAATTTTAAAGCAATCAGCTTTACAAGTTGTGTTGATAATATAGCATTCCCTCGAGCTTACCGCCAAAAAGTTATAGGAAGAACTTCCTTAAGTCGACTTTAAAGACTTTATCTTTATTTAAAGCTGGAGAACGGAATAAGTCACCATTAAAAGTTATAGAAAATTTAAATTAGGATTTCATTATAAAGGAAGAACCTAATCCTAGGACCTACTGCTAATTATTGTTAATTGAAAAGCCTTTTTTATTTCACATCAGTCTGAAAACTCTAGTGTTTGAGTTTACGGTTTTCTTCTTATGTTATGTTACATGGAAAGTGCTCGTGCTAATGTGGACAATTATTAGCCAATAAGTAAAGTGCGTAACCTGACTAACTGGACACATCCATACAAGTGATGCGCCAGACGTGTTCAATCTTTACATACATTTAGTGAAATAGTAAAACACTATGTTCACTTGACTTACTGTGTGTAAGGTCTTACTTTAGAGGGAACCGAAGCAGCCAAGAATTCGATTTGAGCGGCGCACTGCACCGTCGTCTGTGATGTATGCCCACTTTATGAGCGAATTAAAATGGCCGCTTCGTAACTTATGATGTAATAATGGCGGCCGTGACGTCACACATGTCAGTGCTGAAATTATTAATAGGACGTTTTTGTCAACGAAAATCTCGAGTTTTGGCTAACAGAATCATCACTAAAAGAATAAAAAAACGTTTCAACTAATATGTAGTTTAAAATATGTTTTGGACTATTTAAGTTATATAACTGTATATTAGGAATTGGTAATTAAAATAGCTACTATGTATCTAAGCTGGACAAAGTTCTGTACTCCACAGCCCTAAGATCAAGTCAAATAACGCAAACACTCCTCCGTCTTTTCTGTCACCAATACAGTCACCGATATAAGACGCTACTCTCCAAATAATACAACCGAATAAAGTTCTAAATAAAAACGAAGTGCCCCATGAACTCTGTGTAATAATGTCCATCATTTAATTAATTGAATTTGAAGTGGTGGCCCAAGGAGGGTGGGTGAGAGGAAGCGATACAAATGTAAATCAAGTGTCCATTATCCTCCATCGAAGCCTCTGAGCGATGTGAAAGATTATACGATGCGTAATTTGACGTTCTAAATTATTTTATTTAAACGTCAAGTGTTTTTAGAGTGTAAAAAATTAAAAAGATACTGTATTAAAGTCGATATATGCTTAGAGCCAAATTGTCAAGGTTCAGCATAAAAATGGTTTTTATTTAAGATCAGGACAAAGGCGTAAAGACAATGAAAAGTTAAAAATGTGAAAGTGAAAAAGTAATAATAAAAAGTAGGCTGAGCATAGATAGTTATAATCAGCCTGATATTTAATTTCTAAAATTCGAAGCATGACAATTCTGCAGTCTAATTACGTAAAGAAGCGACAGCCACGCCACAGCAATCTCAATGTCAGCCAATATATTATATGACACTAAAATGACGTTTGACAGAAGTTATCGCGCGATCTACACCTATCGCTACATCGGTAATTAGGTTGCGGCAGCCTAATTACGTAAAAAAGCGACAGCAACGCGATAGCCACGCGACAGCAATCTCACTGTCAGCCAATACATTATATGACATAAAAATGACGTTTGAAAGAAGCAAAATAAAAAAAAATCATCCTCACGTTGGAATTGCAACACTGGCCAAGTTGAGCTAAAAAAGCATTCTTAGTAACTATTTAAAATACTTAACACTGTGGATAATAATGTTTTTCTTAACCCCGTATACCTTTGTTTTTCCATGGGCCAGTACAAAAGTAAGGATTTCGTCATTTTGTCGTATAACATGTCACCCAAAATTTTGGTGTTTTGTTCTTAAATTCTATCCAAACGTGATTTAATAAAATCAGATGTTACACAGAAAATCTTATCATCAAGATTGCGACAATATTTTTATTCGTATACTGCCATAGTAAGTATTAATAAATTGTGTAAAGCGCCTCAAACACCCATTATTAATTTAAATATTTTTACCCACTTACTCAGAATGCGAACAGGAAAATCATTCGTCAAATTATTTCTATGACTTTTAATCAATTCGAAAATGGTGTCAACACTTTTTCCACTTAAGAGAAATTACTTTTCCACAAAGCCACTGGCGGGTCGTTATTTAGAAAAGTAAATAAGAAATACTGAGCTTTAAGGCATCTTAGTCGCTTTTCCTTCACAGAAGAAGATTGAAGTCTGGCAACGGATATTTTTTTTGTTCGTTCTTACGTCTCAACTTCTCGCGTCCAAACGATTTTGATTCTTTGCAAAAGATTAACTCTTTTATGCAGAGTTCACTCAGAATCGTTTGGTTTATTTCCGTCATCAATTAATTTTTTTAGGTAGAATATTTTTTATATAATTTGATAGAAACGAAGTTTGATTTAAGTTTATTTGAAGGACTCGCCAAATTTTCACTGTGAAGTACAGTTTTTAAATTCACATAATTTATAGTAAAAGTTATATAAGTACAGTGAGCTCCAAAAGAAGTAGATTATTGTACGAAGTTTTATAAGTTTCTTATGAGTAAAAAACTTTATTTCTTTCTTATTTTTTTCTTTGATAAATAATTAATAAATAATAGCGTAACTTTACCGACTAGGGTAATAAATACTTAGAAAATATAATTATTTACTAATATAAATCCATTTCAAAATGACGACATGTTTATCTATGTCGCAGACTGTAGCTATTTTGGTAGATAAATATGTATAATACACAGGGTTAGGGTTTACCAGGTTCCTCTATGACGGATCTTACAAATGGACAATTCCCACAAACGTTAGTTCTTTCAATTATCAACCCGTCTCGTCAAGGATCTTCCCTTTCAAAGGTCAACTCATTACCCAAAAGGTCAACCAGTCGACTTCAAGGTCAACCCCGTAAATATACTCCCTCAATGGAAAATCTGAAATACAAGAGTTGTTTGTTATATATCTAATGTTATTCAGGCCAAAACAAATTTCAAGCTTTTAAAAAATAGGCGTACATAGGTACTATATTTATATTCCCAACAGTTCAATTGGTCGGGTAAGTAAGATATTGTGAGCTACACAGACATCACATATTTTATCTCAAAGAAACATTTCCCTTCCCTATTGTACTAACAACACAAAACAACACAATATTTACACGCATAGCGCAAATACGACACTTGTTGAGGGTGCTCTTGTACCAACAGCGTTAGGGGTGCCGTGTTTTAGTGACAAACAAGTTGCTATGAAGTTTTTCGAAGTACAGTGACTTAATATTCGACAATATTTTTCCTTCGCTAACAAACCAATTCTGCATCTCGTTAGTCCATTCGTACTTCATTTTTTTATTATAGATTCTTTAAAACGAGAGTACATGACATGGCTTGCCCACGTTTACTTATCTAATATTTATGTAATGTGTATAGAAGAAATGAATCAGAAATCCCAATAAATTTGTGCTTAACCCAGGAATCGAACTCAGAAATCTTGCTCAGATCAATGAAGCATTCAGGTAAAATGATAAAATTAATTCAACATAATGCTCCCGTGTACTGAAAATGAAATTAAATTATTATTTATCAGCTGAATTAAACGAGTACCTGCAAAAGACAAAAGGAATTATTTCTCCATAATTACTTTGAAAGGCAAACATTAAAAACAAAAAATGTTTCACGAAACAATAAAAAAATACAATGCAAATAAGAACTGCTATAAACAATGGTGAGCCCGTTCATTAATTATTTCATCCAGTATTTATTTGCGAAAGTAATTAATTGCTAGTTATTCAGCTGGGGGCGGACATTATGCGGGATGTTACGAAACCCTTTCATTTTTCTAAAGCTTTGGTAAGAACTAAACAATTAATTAAGAAGACCGCTCGCAAGATGGATGCCGTCTAAGTAAATGGACTGGGAACGATGCAGAAATATACTGCAGGCATTACAAAAGCTCTACTCTATACAATGTGCGAGAATATGCTGCACTTTGCAGGTGACAAGCTAAACAGAAGTAAAAAAATATTTATTTATTTAAATGATTATCCTATAACCTATGTCTGCATTGCTTTAAGACTCGGCGGTGTCGAATTATTATCATCTGGGAATAAGTTACATGCACATGTATGCGAGTACTTAGGACTGGTCCTTAGTGTCAATATCTTGACCTACAGTACGCTTATATTGTAATTAGCAAATAGAAGAATGCTTTATGGATATCTAAATAGATACGTTGAATTGTCAAATTGCTAAATTGACCCGGGTACCTACGTCTTAAAACTGCGGCTAGACACCGGAGGACAGGCAGCAGCGTCCTCTCACTAATCGGTGAGCCACTGCGATCTCCAAGCCGCCTGCCAAGCGTGGGGATTATGGCAAACCCCCCCTTGAGGGAGGCCTTCGTTCAGCAAAGAACGTGTTATGGCTGATGATGATGAAATAGATATAAGACTAATGGGACCCGCTTTATTTAACGGAATACCGGATAAAAATAAGAACAACGTTGCTTAGTCATAGATACAGGTAGATGAAACTCTGTGGTCCTCAGAAAGTCACTTGCTACCGTCTCAGACTTATCGGATTGGACCTTCTGTTCGATATAATTTTTTAAGGCATTCTAACGAGGTGTTTCACTCTGAATTGTATAAAGCAGACGTCAGTTTAAATGTAAGGCGAAATGAAATTGCTGACATGACAATTGTTTGCAGTGCAGTGCAAGTCAAATAGACGAATATATTACGTAGAAGTTTGTGGAAGGTTCTAAGCTCCCAAAGGTCTCGATTTAAAATGTCACTGTTGGGATGTGTTTATGTATGTGAACACTGGGCAGCTGTGAACTACTAGTGAACAATCATACGGACGCGTCAGCCAGAGTCTCGGTATATTCAGTTCTCTCGGTAGACTGACAAGACCGTGTCATTAGTCTAGCAGACGCGAGACCTGCTGAGCTTTATTTTATACAAGTTTGATTGAACAGCGGTTCTAAGAAGGACACTTTGGAGGAATCATTTGGTTAATAATTTATAAAATCAATTCAAAAGGAAGTTGTAATAAGGTTCATATTTAACAATCATTGGTTTACAAGTTATTATGGACATTCGTAGATTCGTTTCTCCTCAAACACAACTTTAATCATAAATATTAGCGTAATTTACAACAAAATGCGATACATGCAAGTATACCGCTGGTGTAAAACAGCAACAGATCCGACACAGTGTTCCGACACAGCAGTGGGTGAACCGCGACAATGTAAGGACCTAACGCGAGCAGCTGCCACAACCGCAAACACTTAAGGACGCTTGTGTACTGAACTATGTAACACTTGGCAATAGGTGTTGGTGTTGGTATTGGCAAAAACTGATATTAACTAATAATAACGACACAATTTCATTCAGCCTTACATTTAAAACAAAATAAAATGACATTTGAAAGAAAAATATTAGTGTTTATCTTCCTTCGGTAACGAAAGGATTAAAATAGCAAAAGCACAAAAAACATAAAGAACCCTTTCAACATTATTTTAGGCACATAACACTGAAACTCATCTCCAAAGTGCATTCACACATAAAAATACGATACAACAAATCGTGAATAATTTTAAATAGCCCGTGAAGTCCTGGGGTGCCTCTATTCTGCCAATCCGCCAAGCTGCCAGACTGCCAGGCCGGCCATATTCCATTCATTCTGGCACAAAAACCGGCAGTATAAACACTGTATGGAGTTTGGCAGTGCAGCGAATGTACGAGAAAAAGACGACCGTGTTGTGGTGAGGGGCGGGCACCGAAACGAAACAGTCGCTCTGAGTGACAGGAAACAGCGGTCGAAGCTTATCTGGGGTAGGGGTATTCTTATTTACAAAGTTCTCGGGATTATCACCAGGTAAAATGAATTCCCAGTTCTGATTCTAAAAATTTGTTTATAGTCGTTCGTGTGACAGTTATTGGTAGATGGGTCTTCTTTTTTATTAACTGATTTTTATTTACTGTGTTTTAATTGTAAACATTTAAATGTTATATATTTACAGTTAAAATTAATTAAACTAACAACAAACAAAAATGTAAGACTCTTTATGCTCCCTCTACCACTTGTGCCTAATACCGTACACTAGACCCAATTCCAAATGTAACTGCAGTGCTTGGCACAGCGGAGTGTTCGCAAAAAGTATAGTCGCGTATAAAATACAATTTATTTATTGGTTCCATTGACGTTTATACGGGCCGACGCCAAATCACGCCGTAAACACGCCAAGTGCAACGCGCAATGTACACTTTATAAATGGTGGGCAAAGTTTTACCGCGTCCTAGAATCGCAGCCATCCTTGCGAAGTTTCGTGTGGAAAGGTAATTAGATAAAGAACTGAATAGAACTGAATTATAGTTTGGAAAGATCATACTCATACTTTGAAACTTGAATACGCTTTGATAGTGCAGGAATATTTTAGCTTTAAAATTTTACGAGCTTTACACTGATCCCGTTTTACCCAGGTGTGCACGTAATGGCTACACAAGATCTATAACAATTATCTTAAACTCTTCGTTATTAATCATCTGAGATTTTTTCGTAAGTCTTTTTACGCGTCTATTAAACGTGCGCTTTCAGCTAGTATCAAAAAAATGTTTAGAATATTAACAATATTACGTATGTAGGTGTTCTGTGAACACGAACATGGCTATTCAGAATTATATCTTTTTAACGAACGAAAGCATTAACGCCATATGGAACTTAAATTTAATGCACAATTTTGTCGAAATACTAAAATTCTGCAGCCAAATGAACTCTCATCTTTACACGCAGCACTGAATTAGACAACCTTGTGGCACAGTGCAAGAAAATATCTAACGAAGACTAGTCGTACTCCAATTTTGACGCGAAGTACAAAGGTGTTTTTGTACACTGTGGTCGAGTGCTAGCAAGTCTGTAAAGGTATATAATCGTCTCATATCGTGCTTTCTCGTCGATTAGGCGAGCAAATGAGGTGAACGGAATGTATTGTGTGCGAAAGAGACAAAGCCTGGTGCGAAGTAAGCTGAATAAATGACTATTGATTATGTTGATTTTGTTTGTGTTAAATACCTGAGATAAAGTCCCTGTGAATTCTGAACAATGCTACTTTCTTAATGTTTTCTCGTATTATCGGGAGGTGTTTAGATCTTAATGAAGGAATTATAAAGGTTTTGCTGAAAGACTTGGTGATAAAGTCTAGAATATATCATTGTATATTTATAGCTTACTTTTGTTTTACGAGTATACCGACGGAAATTAATTGACAGTTGGACGTAACAGATTGTTATTAATTATAACGCTAATTACAGAAAACAAGAGCTTTAGGATAACATTTACCGGCTTTTTTGTATCTATTTTGTATAAAATAGATCTTTTGTTCATATATTCTTCAAGTATTATTAATTATATAATTTTAATTTAATTAATTAGTATTGTATTACACCAATAGCGAGAAATGCACAATGTATAGTCAAAACATTAACAGTTGATTTGGTTTTTAAAGTAAACCGAATCAGATTAGCTGTCTTTTAAATTTCTTTGTGTATATGGCTCAAAGCCGTCTGCACTATCATCCGAATTCAAATAAAATAAAGATATTGCATCGAACGTTAACATTTTATTTGGTCCACCCTTAACGACATTTGTGGTGAGTCTAGCCATTACCACAGGCACATAAAACAGCTCCAATGTTAAAGATAATAAAATAAAATCTTATTTGCGAATCAAGACAAATATTCGGTTTGCCCCGAGGACTAAATAACCGCATATTTACATACGAAAATCGTATAAAACTATATATTACAAAAACTTGTCTATAAATTGAGCATATTGCAAAATAATGTGCCCATATTGTATGATTTGTACCAGTGTGTAGGGTTCGATAGACTTTATTGATGTATTGCTATTTTGTGGTTCTTTAGCGATCCAAACTACGAGTAGTACTTATAACGTTTATTGATATTAAACCAAACGATTTCTGTTCTACCTAAGCCTCGTTTATATAAATAAGACTTAACATATAAAAATTTTAGTTAGAAACAAAAAGCTTATTTCCATACCGTATGCGCCAATAGCTGTCATGGCGGCGAATACTGTCAAGTATACTATATCAACGCTGTACAATAAAACTAACACGTTGAAGCGGCTATAGTTTAGTAGCGGATTGGACATCAGAGACATTTTGTAGCGGTTTGGAACCCGGATATACAATACCATGGTTTTATAAACTATAAATGAATTTATATAATTTAAGGTCTAGTATCGAAGAGTTCATGGTCTGGCTACCAGGTGTTCTAAAGATATAAAATTATGGTACCTACTTTGTTCTACTCAAAGCGTAAATGGGTGACAGTCTTAACACAATGAGTTATCTTCGTACAATGTAGCACACATACTGTCTGACTGAAGTTTTCCGTGCCGACACATATATTTCATACAATGTACATACATATATGTAGCGACAAACTGGAGAGATATTTTGTCATAATAAATATTAATTATATTGTGTAGAGAAACGTAATCCATGTCTACTACGACGTAGCGTTTTCGTAGCATAAGATCTGCTACGAAATCGATTCACAGGCATCAAGCCCAATTATCATGACGTAAATATTGAATATATTGTTAAAATCACTCAAAATGTGAAACTTGAAAGAGGTTTTTCAGTGATTAATAATTTCTATAACACCTGTGTCGCTCATTTCATATTTTAGTGATATTTCGATGCATATTCATCAATCAACCGACTACTTGTGATATTATAACTAAATTATATAACACAAACACTCAATAAATATCTGTATACCCATACAAATGTATCAAGAATTAGATTTGCCGTTGTAATGTCGTTGTATCGCAGCGCTCCGTCTTAGCAGCTAAACGTGATCGATAGCTGCACCTGTGACTGATCATGACAAGTGTTTGTTGCCGGTGTTCAAGTATTGGTTTGTTGAACATTTTTCTATTGGAAAATTTATTATTGTGGTTTTCTTGCATCATACTGTTAATGCTGGTTGTTTGTGCAGCACATTTTTTAACCTCTTCTTCTTATTTAAGAGGCTTGCTCTTGTCGGTGTAGCTGATGAAGTTCTTACCATCTTTCTCTCTCCAGTGCAGTCTCCTTTACCTCTTTATACGACATGATGACTTTGACATTTCTCGACTGCCAATTACTGTGTTGTTTTAGTTTCGGAAGCTTGTATGGCATTGTTAACAGTGGATGGTCGAACCATGCTCTTCGTCCTTTACATATTCTATAGTTTTGGAGAAACAACATCGGGGTGAAAAAACAATTAAAAATCACAGTCTGTAGTATTCATTGTTATTGCAGATGAGAAACATGAGACAATATTGCAAAAATCACCAAATTTGGTCAAACAATAAAATTTCGCAGATTGGTTATTATTATTAAATAATAAACGCTTAAATAACCTCCAAGGGTCTATTCTATAATACATATGTATACGTTATATAAGATAACAAGAACATATCAAGCCTTCTGCTCCAGACGACTTCAACAAATGATGCGGGAGAGCTAGCACCTGATGCTTCCATTATAGTAGTAGTATTACATTATATAGCAACTAATACATGTTAGTGTTTTATGTTGTTATTTTGATATGTTACGTTATTAGAATGATGGAGTAAACACGATAGAAATTTGAAAGATCAAACGTTTTAAAATAAATGAGGAGAAAAAAAATCACAATGTTTTTACCATATAATGGGCGTATTATAATCAAATTCTTATTTAAAAAACTAAATTGAGTTTATGTTAAATGAAATTAATTGTACGGCGTTTCTTTTTACCGTAAAATTGCCTCTCTCCACTGACATAATTACGTTAAATTTTAATAAAGATTGGTTTAGACTATTTTGTTTAGTCACCTAGGCAACATTCAGCAACAACAATACACACATAAACTCACCCTCATTAAAAACATTATCATCCAACTTAGAATCCCCACAGTGTGTACTAAGCGTTACATTAAACGTATTCAAAAGGCGGGAGGTATGTAACATCCTAACCGTTTTGCTAACGAGTCACAAAACTCCGCGTGTGCTGCATGTACTTTCAATAAACTGGGGGATGAGGGTATGCTGATAAGCGGTAGCGGGGTCTTTAATAGGTAGAAACTGTCGCGCCGCGTTTCACGCTTGCGCAAACGCTAACAGTGAACCGTTTACTTGCGCATGCACACTCAAGGGATCGGATATGATCCTATTAGAAAGTAAGATACTCAGTGATTAGGTAACATTGTCGCACTTCTACAGAGTCATCTTTGAAAAGATTTCTATATTTATTAATACTATTGAATGATTTTTTACCACATGGTGCATCGTGAACTTATTTCTTCCACGAACTTGTATCTCGAGATAGACTAAATATTTCTTTACATTGCATTGTAACAAGATTCAAGTATGATTAATTAACGAATTTCAGAATTGAATGAAAATAAAGATTCCTCGAATAGATCCAAAGAATTATAAATTGTTATAATTAGGTCTTATAATATTACTTCAAATTAAAACATATTTTAAATTGCTTTACAATCTAAAGTAGCAATCTACAGCATAATATCATTTCTACGAATGCCTAACAATCTTAAATATTATATAATATTTAATGTTTTCTAGGAATATCAAGTATTTTAATCAAGTTTTATTAACAGCTGTTCAATAAAGTAGTATTATCTTCTTTGATTTAAGAATTACATCTCGTATTAATTTCTGCTATTTGCAATACCATTGCAACGTCTCGTAATAATTAAATAAATAATATAAACGCTAAATATCATGTAATAATTCTATTCATTATCGACCGTATATTAAATGTTATAATTAAACGTCATTACGGTTTGTAATTATATTAGAAAATATATGTTCTACTTAATTGGACTAGGGGACGCAATCGTGGCGACTAAGCGCGTGAACTAGGGTTCAATGTCTAGGCCAAGAAAAGTATTATTGCGTTTTCTATTACAAAATACTTACTTAATATATAGAAAATACCGGATTTTGGAAGAGTGTGTTATTTATAGAAATTATTATAATATTATGCTTCTGCTTTACCCTTTAGCGAATACCATGATTATTTCCATTTCAAAGCCCACAAAATCTTCTTAACCTTTTATCAACATTTGCTACAACTTCCAAACTTTTGTGACCAAACTTTCTGAACACCCGCCAATCGCTATTACAAAACCGCACCCTCATCCAGCACTCATTACGAACTCAGACAAAAGCTTTGCTCAAGTTCCATTCTGATATAAAAAGGAAGGGTCTCCCATACAGCTCACACAAACAAAATGTAATACATAAATTGCGTTACACCGGTACCACAAAAAAGTTAATACAAAAGTTCTAACAATGCGTAATTTGCACAAACACACATTTATATCGAATGAAACGCATAGTTTGTAAAAATATTTTTAAGGTGATTTGAGATTGTTGCATAATGTTGTATAATGGCTTGTAACAGCTTATAGGTTGTGTTTGTTTAATTATTATACGAGTATGTTGCTCCATATTATACTTCACGCCTCACTTTTACCCCCCCCCCCCCCACAACAATAAAGTATTCGGAATTCTTGAATATGTGTAAGCTCTCACGAGCCTCATACAATACCTCTAGTATAATGAATGTATTCCAAAATCAACTATTGTAAAATAGGAAATAGTATTTATTAAAAGACTCTTAGTAAAGACATCAAAAGCTGCCGTCTCGGAGGATAACACATTTGCCTGTTACCTAAGTTGTGTAGTTTCGCAAAACGACTGCTCATCCTGCCATATGCCGTAATTTGAGACCGTTCCCAAAAATACCACAGCGACTATTTAGGTGTTTAATCCTTTTTTCACGGTGTGAGTGCACCTTCTGTATCATGTGTTCTGTGGTCACATTTAACCACTTGAAGTAAAACTTGGAGTTTGTTTAGTTGTCCGCTTTCTTCAACTTTATTATCGCTTACAATGTTTGCGCCTCGAGTATTCTTGTCCAAAGCTGTTATGGGACAGTATTCATGTAGTATTGTGTGTAAGTAAAGTGGATACGTTGATTCTTTTTGATGTTACTTTATATTATAAAAGATGAGTTTAAAAAAATAAGATCTATATAATCTAGTTTTTTAATAAATAAAGATTTATTATAATATAATAAAAATGTTGGTCGTGAGCTCTCGTACTATAAATATTGCAATCTAATAGGTAACAATTTAAATTATGTCCACCAAACTATCGTAATGTAACTCAAAATAGCGTCATACGACTTTATAATTATCAAATAATCTTTTTAAACAACGGAAAACCATTTATTTGAATTATGAGTGTGCATCTGGAAAACTATAAAAATCTACAATACTAAGCTTAAAGCTTAAGCTAAGCTTTTTTTACAGACACACAAAGCATTGATTAAATAAAATAGTTATGTAGCTATGTAATACCTGTATTGAGATAAATACAATTATATACAAATGTCAAATTAGGAGCGAACATTTGACACGAGAGGCTATAGGGCGCATTGAACTTGTAAGTCCTCGGGTCGGTTCAGTAATCCCACCGCAATAGGATTTCGAGGAGCTCTGACCAACTACACTCACCTTTATGACGCGGTACAATTTATAGAAGACTTATAGGATCGACTTCTGGAGGCTTCCGATGCGATGCAAGAGGCAGGATTGAAAAATTATTGATATTTATAGACTTTGATACTTCTATACTTTAAGAAAATTCAAATGAGATTCAAATATTTATTTGTAGAAATATGGTTACACGGGTCTTATTAAAATAGCGGTGAATCTTTGTTCCGCACATTTGTCATGTCAATTTTTATGGCATCAGCAAAACATAGCTGTCAGAATAATAACGATATAATATTATCTACACACATTTTACCTACAGCTTAAATATTTGTATTTTAAATATTCACGGAGTAAAAAACATGTTCACAAAAATACCTGCCTACAGTTGTTTTCTAAATTTGCTAAATTTGCTAGTAGGTAAATTTCTAAGAAAGAACATTTTGAAAGTAATTAATATTTCTATTAGTCCTTCTCAATGTGTATAGTATCTTTTCAGGTTTTCTTATATAATACAGACAATTTCAAGACAAATAACGGAGTTTCGTCTACCTAGCGTTAATTACATCTCTCGGGTTCTACAAAATACATGAGATAAGATAATAGTGAGATACTTTATCTTACAAAAATCTTCTAGTAACACAACCACACAAGATAGAGTATATTAGAGTTAGTATAAACGGATCATAATTTAATTATTACATTACATGGGTTAATGGTGAAGAAAAACATCGTGAGGAGTTTGGACACCTGAGGGGGCTCAAAAAGTTGATGGTGTGTACAGTCTACCCACATCAGCCTAAACCTTTCCCAGAAAAAAAATGACGCAAAAGGTTGATTCATTAATAAGCTGAATATTATAACTAAACATCGCTCATCTCTCCTGCGTCACACCTGTTTGTCGCCTGTATCTTAATAGTGTGAAACATTTGTGAGCAATTAAGGGTTATCGGGCTCTTCCGATACGTCTAAGTTTTAGGCACAGCTAATTTGAGATGCGACACTCGTGTTTACTATTGATTGGATGCTTATGTAAAGCTATCCATATTATGAACTAATTTAATGAATATAGCAGTGATAGCCTAGTGGTTGAACGCTTGCCTTCTATGCAAAGGGGTTTGAGTACAAACCCGGCCCGCCCGACTTTTCGAAATCATGTGCGGATCAGAATTTAATTTATCACTTACGATAACGGTAAAGGAAAACATCGTGAGGAAACCTGCACACTTGAGGGGACTCCATAAAGTTCTCAATCGAGTGTGTAGTTCGCCAGCTTGTACCGGGCCTGTATGGTGGACGAAAGGCCTAAACCTTCTCATTCTGAGAACTGGCCCTTACCCCTGAATTTATTTATATATATTATAATATGATGAACTAATATAATATAAGTAAGTACGGATTAGTCGAATTAAATTATCATCATGAGCATTTTTATGTCTCAAGTAGTTTTAGAAAACGAATATAATTACATATAAGACAATAACGATCAAACTTTTTATTAAAGAACGTATTTGCTCTGCATTTTTTTCTTCACTGTTTCCTCAGGGTAATGTAGGCGGAAATATTCACCAAGAAAATCCTCGTTACTTGTTTTATTTAAAGAAAAAAATGTAAAGTAAGAGCTGGGCTGCAAAAATAAGAGGACATACTAACAATGTACACTTCACGACTTTTGACAGTAAAAAAGCAATTCAATTCTAACTCAAAAAAGCGGTCAACTATCTATTCACATAACAGGATACGGACGCTCTCGCAATAACGTCACGATGAGTGCATCGATTGCTCTTTTTGTTCGAAACGGGGTTCGGAAATTTTGAATATACAAAACGACGCGATTAAACGCGACATGGCGTGCATTTTATAAACATGTTTTCTTTGTTGCAAAACTGTTTGTGTGTGGAGTGCTGTTTTGATCGAGTTAGAAAATTTTGAACGAAATACACCTAGCGCACCTATAAACACTACATACATTTTTTTACTCTAAGCTCATTCAAAACTACTCAGACAAGATGTAACCAGCTAAATACCCATGAAACTAATTAATATATCTTGGCAGTGGCCAGTAATTGAGGTTGGAAGGCGTCCAACGGCAAACACGTAGGAACACCGATCTGTACAAATTAGCGAGAGAGGCTTGCGTTGAGTTGTCTGCTACTCATGAGAGCCTGGTACTTGTAGCAATGTGGATTGAAGCTAATTTTATTGCGATGGGTAAGCAAAGCAGTATAGTAATTGTATTAGAGTAGACAGTATTAGTAATAGTAATTGTATTAGATTACATTAGTAATTATATTAAACCTTTTATTAGACTGTGGTATGAGTATATAAAACTTATGTGGGTCTGGTACTTGTAATTTTATGTACCTAGTCTCATTTTCCTTCGTGAGGTAAATGAACCAAATATAAAAAATATATCTAGTCTGTAGTGAGTTTTTTTTTCATAGAAAAGCTTTATCCGTCCCTTAAATTTGTTCCTTTATCGTAAGTGCGTTTAAAATTTCAAATCTTCACATTCACAACGCGTGGGCGGGAATCGAACCCGCGGCACGTAGCGCTATTGTTTATTGCCCAACCACTGAACCAACCGTACCGTCTTTTAATTAATCGCTTTAACATAAATTCTTTGTACATTTACCAGCCAAAACAATTTGACCCTTTCAATTCCACGACACAATTAACTGCCACTATCCCTTAAATTGAACAAGTCTAGTCCAAGACATTAGTCTCTTTATTACCCAGCCTCTCAATCACGGGTTATACGCTCCCCTACAAATGGCACAGTCCTTAAGGACCCCAGTTTTTGGTCCTCGCGTCCGCAAGATCGAGACTTCCTTAATTGTAGCGTAATAAATGGACTTTATTTGATGTTAATCGTATTTATAAAGTTGTTTGAAGGTTCGAAGTTTGCACGGTTCTTAAGTAGGTAGTTAAATTTTCATGATTTTGGACAGGGCTTTATTAACCCTCATAAAATTAATGTAATAATAAATCGCTTTATTAAATTTCGACGCGTAAACATGAGTTCTATGTATCGTTAAATTGATATATTAAGAAAAATGATTGCGGTGGATATTTTAGTAGCTAATGTATAAAAGCCAACCCTTGTAGTTTAGGAGATGTCCAAAACACTAGCTTAACATAACACAGCATCAAGCCGCTAGTTCCCGAATGGATAGGCAGAGATGTACTGAAGGTAGACCCACATTTCGGACGGAATAGGACGAGCCTTTTGCCATCTAAGAATTTCAGACTTTTGGCTAAACCTAGGACCTCATGCTCACCAACCACATGTGCGCCCACAAAACATAAATATACTAATACTAACTAAATAAAAAGTAGTGTAGGTATACGTGCATATACGGTTTCCTTCCAGTCCCTGTCTCCCGTGGAAGATATCAGGATTTTTATTAGTTAAACTTGTATTTTCTCAGATAAGTTTTGAAACCAATTCTTCTTTAAGATTTCTGTCGCGAAACGGATACTTGATTCGGGATTGGATTCCCCACTACCGAACTATTTCTATTGAGAACTCTGATCTCAGAAAGAAGCGAGATACTCGTACACCAAGTCAAAATTGCTTCAATATGCTCAAAATGTGTCCTTAGATATTGAAGTGCAAGTTTGGTCCAGAGATGTTGCTTTGTTCATTATTCTGACATAATTCCATAAAACCCATCCAGGCGACGTATGGGTTTCGTATCCATGAAAGGATGAACACCGTCAACAACTAGGTACAATGACTAGCTGCTCTAAGTGTCAACCTCCCATCCGCGCGTCATTCTTGTTTGGATTGCAGTTTGTGGTTAACACAACGATAAACTAGGGCATGATGAAGAGTTTTACGCAAAATAATCTCATTATCTGGCCTCATGTTTAGATTACCTAAGACAGCCATAATATCTATTAATGGACTATACAATATACCGGAGTACACAATTCATAGTTGACTTTATATTTCCAATCATGTCCAAAAGTCAACATTATACCAGTAAAAATATCTCTTGTTTCTAAGCTCTTAGGATTTTTTACTAACATCAATTTATCACAGAAAGAAGATATTTATTATATCGACGCCCGATACAGATTTTTCCAAACTTCCATCGCTTTTCAGAATTTTACAAGTTTGGACAGAATTTCTGAAAGTTTGCAGCGCCTTTAAGCCCGTAGAGTAGAACTGAAACTGATATTTTACTTATTACAGTGATTTATAGACACGTACTTCATGATATTTTTTTATGAAAGACCAACTTATTATGAATATTAATTAAATACTGAACACCGAATTCAGTATTCCTATTTTATTAAAGACTTGACTGCTTCTTGAGCTATGGTGCTAATTTAAGTACTTCTAAGTTTCTAGAAAAAAACGAAATGAATATCGATGCGTTAATTTTTTTAAGAATTGCGAAAAAAATTCTACGATATTATAATTGTATCATAGAAAAACCGTTAAAAAACTTTTGTTATTAGTATGTTTTCTTTATTTTGACGTTATCATGATAATATCAAACAAAATAATATTATTATATAATATATACTTTTCCTTCCTCTCTTTTCCAAATTTACATATAACACTAAAAGATAACAACCTGATACTATTCTTTTATACTTCAAAAACCTCATCTCAAACAAAAATGTAAAAAGGTGTTCAAATAAAAATTTACGATGTTACCGTAAACAGTCGGGATACGGTAAAATTGTAACCTTTAAACAGAATTTTATTCGGTTCCGGGAGAATTTTTATATAAGAGAGAAGGTTGAATTAGAAAATAGATATTTCTGTTTACTCGTCAGGTAGGTTCACTCTCGGGAATGCTGGCGTAAATATTTTATTTGGAGCTATAAAATATAAATATTTTATGGCGTCGCGAAGTGGTATCGGTGTAAAAAGTGCAATAAACCGGCTGACACGCCTGCCGATATTATTGGCGCGTGTGTGCGGGGTACAATGAAGATATTGGATAAGGATGCGTCTTTGCTGATAGCAGTGTCTTCTCAAAGTGCATGCTTCTTCAAAATTGATCTTGGGCCCGGATCTTCACTGAACAGTTCATATGTAGATTTATATATAAATGTGAGAAGTGGAGTCATTTCACAATGAGTATAGGCCTGTCAGCAGTGGGTTGTGTGGTGCCTACTTATCAGAATCCACTGCTTGATATATAGATTTCTGCTAATATGCGCCACAAAAGAATGAGTTCGCAATTTGGTCGCTTATACTAAAATCTCATTTTTTGTGTTTTTTATTTTTATTTTTTTTATAATGTCATTTATCATCTTACATTGGTAACTACATATTTCGTATATTTCTGAAGATCATTGTATTGTACTGTATTGAACCGGCCTGCGACTATCTAGATGGCGAGTCCTCGCTATGTTGCCTCCAATACTTCGACCCGTGGTTCACACTGGCCACTCTTCAAGTTGCTTTATAGCCGAGGGCGAGTAGAGACACAGCTATTACCATAAATACACTGCCACGACTATCACGCTTTTGTTTCAGGGGGATTAATCATGATTAATGCTTGCGGAGGAAAATAGTGATAAATTCTGTTCTGTTTTATGGAGTCCACTTACATAGATACGTATATTTTGATGTTTGAACTGATTTTTGAGAAGATAGGGGAAGGAAATATTATGTAGATCAGAAATAAGAATGATCAAGTTCATCATATTGCAAAATAAATTGCTCACAATATTTTTTTAGTGCCAGATAGTCTTCCTAAAGTCGATTATTTGCCTAATTGCTTTGACTTTCATGGCTTGCATGGTAAACAGGTTCTACAATTTTATTAGTTTGATTCCTCGTACTCTGCTCCGCGAAAATTGGCCAACCTTCGCAGTAGCTAGTAAGTAGTAGTTTTGCGCACATTGGCTTGCATTGTACTCGCATAGTCTTTACCGTTAAAGATTGTACCCAGTATAAAACTATTATTTTAAAAGAGTATCCATGGAGTTTCTTGCCGGTCTCATCTCCATAGGACCTACCCCCACTTCGGAACCGTGCACCTAGAATTACTACGTTTTGAAAGAGCCTGTAAAGGCCTACTCGAAATAAAAATATTTGACTTTGACTTAGCAAATAAACAACATAATCCATATGAGTATTTTATTTCAAATAAAATATTATTCTTTAATTCCGTGGAACTAATTATACTACATCCCTAACTCGCTTACTCATTCGTGTAATATTCCGTACATACGTCATACCTATTTCCACAACCCTAACCTACTTTACTAAAAGAAAGTAAGACAGCAAACTCGTTAGCGAAGGAACAAATTTGCCAGCGAGACGTAACGAAGAAAGTTGAGTGCGATGCGACGCGATAACTCAGCTGCGCGATGATATAAATCATCGCTCGAGTTTCGGCAGCTATTTATTGAGTGCCACAGCTCGTGACGGAGGATGAGAATTATGCTGGTCTTTGAGATTTGCTTGCTTCAGTTGTTTGCATAATATATCTACAGACTTGTGTCTTTTAAAAAAACTAATCTTTTCCTCAATCGTGGGTATAATTTTAAAAACATATAGGTATGTCACATGGGCACATACACATCTCAACCTTATAGTTAATTCAAATATTTGGTCCGTGCGGAAAGCCAATCGCTTAGCCACTGCATTTAACGTAAATTTCTATAGGTTTCTGCCAAGTATTGCTAATAATAACCAGCATTGTGGTTCCTTTAGCCACTAGATAACAGTATTTAGCGATAAATATATTCCTTAAGATGATGACGCCTAAATAAAATTTTTCATTCAAACTTTATTAAGACTGTTTTCAGATATTTTAAGGACTGTTTACACACTACTACATAATATGCTATGTAAGCGAGAAAATTTATTACTACACTGTCATAGCGGAACAACATTCTATGTTTGCAATCTGAGGAATATAAAGCTAAAACAGTTTTTCAGTCTAAAAGCCCTCTTGAAACCTGTACTTGTACAACGTTCTACAACTCCAGTTGCACGATTTACTTAAAATGTTACAGCTAACATAACATTAAGAATATAAAATTGTGTTATACTTGTAAGAATTTCATTTGCAAGTACGAATGTGCAGAAATGGAATGGCCGGGCAAAGTGCTGTACGCTTGAATTCATGACAAGCTAGAACTTATTAAATGTAATTTAGTAAAAGGTGGAACGTCTAGAGGTTCTCGTGAATGGTTTCGTGACGGTAATATCTTTTAGCGTGAATATGTGTTGGGTTATTTTCATTAGTTTATTAGAATGAAAGAAGGTGGGTGGTGAAATTGGTGGCTGAAAGAATTTCTAAATTTCAATTTAATTTTATCTGGATATTATCCTATCCTACTAATATTATAAATGTGAAAGTTTATGAGGATGGATGGATCTTTGTTACTCTTTCACGCCAGAACGGCTGAACGGATCTGGATGAAATTTGGCACAGAGATACATTATAATCTGGAATAGCACATAGGCTACTTTTTATCCCGGGAAAACGTACGGGTTCGTAAACCACGCGGGCGAAGCCGCACGCGGTATCTAGTTATTTATAGATAAATCTACGTAATCCTATTTTACAGTCTTATTGTAAAACGCTACTTTCTTCTCGTATTCATTACACTAAACAAGCATAGTCCACTCACACTGGCCAGTTAGTCTAAAAGCCACGTTCCGAAGTGATTTTTCCTTTGACTTCACTTAAGCATATAGCACTTACCCATTAACATCTACTGCTGAACATAAGCCTTCTGATGACTGCAAAAATAAACAGTTGTTCGCGATCACACACACTAACGCAAACAGTGTGTGCTAAGAACAAAATACTGTAGTTCCTCACATTAGCGACACCTCTCGTAAAGAACGGTGCCTTATTCTTTGATAAAGTCAGAAAAACCAGTAAATCAAATAAATAATAAAAGTCAGCAGCTTGCAACATCAATTGTGAAATGAAATTCACAGAAAGAAGGTGCAGAAATAGTTCTCAAGTGAAGCATTTGTCGCTACTGCAGGAATCGAGCGATCCGTTCAAGTTGCAGTAGCGTCGGCAATCTGATCGCTGATCCGATAAGGGACTATCAATATACATGCAAATGTATGGGAATCAAATTGAAATGGATTCTAGTTTGGCGTTATTCAAGAAATATCATAACTGTATTTTTTTGGTTACCTTCGCCCACACAGGATTAATTCCTATATTGTGAGTGCATTTACAAACATTGCGACTGCCTCATTGGTCTAGTGGTCGTAAGCGCGACTGCTGAGCGTGAGGTCCTGGGTTCGATTCCCGGGTCGGGCAAAGTGTTATTGGGTTTTTCCGTATTGAAATTCTCAGTAGCAGCACGGAGTCTGGAACTGTGCCCGGAAGATGGCAATAGGCTCGCCCCCTATTTTTTTTTTTTTTTTTTTTTTTTTTAATAATAACTGCATCGGCGAAATGTGGGTGTACAATAGTACACCTCTGCCTAACCCTTCGGGGAATACAGGCGTGATGCTATGTTATGTTATGTTATTTACAAACATAATTATTTACATGGACAAACAAATAAAGCACAAGTATATCGTACAAGTATTTGTTCCGCGGGAATTGAACCCGTAACACGTAGCGCAGCAGTCAATCTCTCAACTACTGCGCCAACCGTGTCACTAGCAATGTTATCTACTTTTGTGTATTCTTAAATGAAATTAGGCCTACTACTACTATAATAACATTATAATTGTCCGTTTAATTTATTACATAATTAAAGGAGCGAGAGAGAGAGAGGGAGGTATACCACTGATAGGGTAATTGAGTCAAATAAAGGAAAGGGTTACCGTCATGTAGTATGAAGATAATATCTTCTTAGGAGATAGGAGACTGCACAAGAATAGGAAAAATCGAGCTAAATGCATCACCTAGCAAGAGCAAGGCTCTTAAATAAGAAGAAAATGTGTATTCTTATATGTATGTATATAATACAGAAGAGAAAATAAACCGCCATGAAACAACAACACATACCATCAGGCCTGTATTCCCCGAAGGGTCAGGCAGAGGTGTAGTATTGTACACCCACAATTCGCCGATGCCGTTATTGAGTCCCATGTAATTGGGGGCGAGCCTATTGCCCTCTACTGGGCACATTTTCAGACTCCGTGAGACACTGAGAATTTCCATACACAAAAATCCAGTAAGACTTTCCGAACCGGGAATCAAACTCAGGACCTCACGCTCAGCAGTCGCGCTTACGACCGCTAGACCAATGAGGCAGTCAGTAAACAACAAATTACTGTATATTATATGTACATTTATTTTGCTACACACATTACATATAATGATATATACACAGTACAACATCTCACAAAGAAAGCATATTATAGGATCAAAGATTATGTTGACGATAGAGACGTGTGGCGGTAAATATCTTCTGCACATGTGGCTTCCCTGGTTATCCATTGTGTCTACTAGTTCTATTTTACATTAGATTCGCTTTACATGTCTGGACATTCTTGATGTTTCAATATTTTGTATTCTTTTTTGTATTTTTTTATTTCTGTTTTATCCGCTTTGATCTGTTTATCCCGTTTTTAGTTTATATTCGAAACACTTGTTTAACTCATATTGTATTGCCTCATTGTGTAAGTAGCGTTCTATTAAGTTTGTATTTTTTCTTATATAATGAATGTTAATTTAAGATTTTAATTGTAAATTAACGTTTTGTTTTTGAAAAGAGTGTCCATGGAGTTTCTTGCCGGTCTCTTCTCCATAGGACCTACCCCCTTTGGAACCGTGCGCCTAGTCTCGACTTTTTAAAAGTCCCTGAAAAGGCCTACTTGAAATAAAAAACTTTGACTTTGACTTTGACTTTGAAAACCACAGAAAAGAGAGATAGAAAAATATTTGTAACAAGGGATGCAGCTCAGTATTCGTTGTGTGACCCGGGTACGACCTAAAACTGCGACCAGACACCGGAGGACGGGCGGTAGCGTCCTCTCACTAATCGGTGAGCCACTGCGATCCCCAAGCCGCCTGCCAAGCGTGGGGATTATGGTAAATCCCTCCCTTGGAGGAGGCCTTCGTTCAGCAGTGGACGTCTTCTGGCTGATGATGATGATGATTCGTTGTGCATAGTGCACAGCACTGATTTTCAGCTGATCCCTGCCATTCGCATTAAACATTAAGTTTTGACGCGCACAAGAAATTAAATCTATTTAATACCTACTAACTGAACACAAAAACCAAATAAAAATGTACTTTTATATAAAATATCATACACTAGACTACACATAGTACACATCAAGTTGTATAAAACCCAAAACATTAATTAACTTCACAGAAAAACTATTACATTATTAAGTTGTACTAGCCACTTAGCCAAGTCGAGGTTGGCGCGGGCATCCCAATTGAGAAGGCTACATTTTTTTATCACTTCATCTCGTTCAAATATTCAGGGGAAGGCGTAAAAACCGCGCGCCGGTAACTATTGCTGAACGGGACACAGGCACACTGGGTGATAAAAAAAAAATAACACTGAACAAAGCTATTACTAAACAAATACTACTACAATCTAAATTATATATATAATATGTTTAAAAACACGTGTTCTCTTCCTCTCTCCTACTTTTGCTGTGCCCGACAGGGTCCACAATTCGATCTCATAGTTTTAAGCCTACCACCTAAGTACTACATTGTGGAACGCAAATAAAGTATTGAGTATTTAGTATAATAAAACAAAAGATAATTGTATAGGCAAAACCTAAAGAGAAAACGGCATAGATATTTTTAAAGGCTCCGGGTCGCGGGTTCGATGCGAGCGCCCTATATGGTACGTGTGTCATGTAGAAAATAAATAAATAAACTTACTGGCTAGTCACGATTTCAATGACCAACTACATATGTATTGCAGCAGTCAAACGCAACGCTTTCCAGGCATTTTTACATATAAATTTGACCACCACTAGACACGTAAATATTAAATTTAAAGTAATTAAAATATTTTGGTCCAATTCGTATCAACGAAGCGTTTCAAGATACCAGACCACGAAACAAGAATGTTTTTGGGGATACCCCAGTGTGTCCCCTATACCAATACAGGCTATTAGAAAGCGTGAAGGTATCGGGGGTAGGCAGTAAAGCAGGTTTACGAGTGGCGTGCACAATGAGAGCCGCCATGAATTCGCAACCGTATCGGCCTGCGAACAATTTCGATACGCGTACATTTTTAAATTAAGCAGGATTGCTTGATGCCTAATGTTATCGCGTATATAGTTAGATATGTACCTAATTTAAATAATGTTACTTTCTTTTACTTTTCTATTTTTATTTGTTATATTTTTCACCACATCGTAGTGCGCAATATGATGGCGCGTTTTATATAGTATTCAATTTCGTATTGAGTTTATTTGTTACTAACAACGCGCTCACTTTAGTGTGTATTTAACATAACATAACATAGCATTACGCCTATATTCCCCGAAGGGTTAGGTTAGGTTTTCATTGTACACCCACATTTCGCCGATGCTTTTATTGAGTCCCATGGAATAGGGGGCGAGCCTATTGCCATCTACCGGGCACAGTTCCAGACTCCGCGCTTCTACTGAGAATTGAAACCCAATAATACTTTGTCCGACCTGGGACTCGAACCCAGGACCTCAAGCTCAGCAGTGACCACTAGACAAACGAGGCAGTCACGTCGAGGTAGTATGTATTTGTATTCTAACATTAATTTTTAGAAAAAGTCAAACTTATTCTACTTATTGTACAACCCAGGTACAGCGAGACAGGAAGATACATATAAATTGAGTTGCTTTATACTGCTACTGTAACGATCTGTCGTTGTTTGTTCTCTTTATTTCAAACTAGCTATAGCCTAGGGCTAAACCCGCGTCCCGCGTGAAATCAGAAAACCTTTCATTACACAACAACCACCTTATCCTCAATTTAATTTATTTTTGAACCGCATACTGTTGAGAGAGCACTCTGTACCTCAAGTTCATCAAACGATCAAGATTAAAAATACTTAAAAATCTTCAAATCATACGTTATTTAGCTTAAAGTTTAACTTCCCTCCCCTCCTTTAATCACAAACACAAAACTGCCACAATGTCTTGGAATACCAAAAATTTTTGATGTTGAACATGATCCTCTCATCTATGGAGATTTAGGTTCCAACTAAATCCCCAGTGAGCCAGCAGGTTATTTCAGCTGGCTTAAATACAGCATTACTACCCTCTGTTAAACGATACATGAAATTTCGTGCTCTAAGCTCCAATACCTGACGTGATCTTTATGCTTCAGTTATAAGCCTCTTACTAGCTTCAAGAGCACATTACACCAGCAAACGGCGGCAACTGCGGTGTAAACACCCTGTAACGGCCGCGGGACGTCACTTCTGCCACTCCGCTCTATTGACAAGCTGGCGTGAAGCCAAATACTTTCGAAATGGTTTTGTAACCACTTTTGAGAGTTTTGAACCTTATTGCAACCAAATAGGGTGGTGTAGAGTGCATTGATAAGTTTGTTCGTGCGGTCAGCATGACCAATTTATTTTTGCTGTTCCCTGCATTCGATTTTCAACTGTGGGAATAAGGTATAAGGTTTGATTTCGGTGGTTATAAGTTGATAGTGTTGGTTATAGCTGGATGATAGTAACAGTAACGGGAAAAGGCTTAAGGGTCGTCTGGGGTGAGATGTTCAGTTTTTTTACACGTTACATGCAAAAATGAAGCGATACTTCAAGATTCTTGTATTATTGTAGTTGCTATTCGATTGTAATAAGGTTGAAAATTGAATGTGAAATATGAAATGTTAAATTGCCAGTCATGAATACGGTTATAGTGGGCGTTTCAAATGGCAAATAATTTTCTGTTCAAATTGTAGTCCGTCTGAACTGAAAATCGATAACCTGAGACAAGCGTGGTTGACCAGTAAGTCAAATATTATTAGACTTGAGAAGGTATTCCTATTTTAGTCCAGAATGTATATTTAAATTACATAGCGAATACTATTTTGCAACTTGAATGTATATAATAGTAATACATATATGTAACAAAATAATTGCCTCGTGATGTTGATACGATATGAAAATCAACATCACGAGGCAATTATTTCGTTACATACCTTTATATGACTGCGGCATCTCGTTCGGCGATGTCTATATAAAACAGTAAGACATAATTATTAAATGCAATTATTTAACACTAGCGACCCGCCCGGCTTTGCACGGATGCAATTTACTAATAGAGAAAATGAGATTTCCGGTAGATTTCCCAAACATTTTCCTTCATACAAACCTTGTCCAATTACGAACACAAGAAAAAATAATAATTAGCCAAATAGGTGCAGCTGTTCTGAAGTTATGCGCTTATATACATTTTTGGCAATTGATTTCTATTTATATAGAATTTCTTTCCAATTATACATATGAGATCCTGAGTCGGGGATCGAACCCCATTCAAAAATGTTCTCTATGGTGATACCATTAATGCTACAATTGTGTCAACGCAACATTCGGAAGCTCATTGAAACTTCAACAATATAAAACTTCTTCAAAGTGTACAAGTCGAAACGAGCTGGCTCCAAGTTGTATTATTTTATTGCAAAACAAACAGCTACTGAGACAAAGACGAATCACTGCACAGCGTCACGGATAGCTCCATTACCGGACAAACAGTCGCCGATGTAATCGATTTAGTTGCGCTGCTCTCGCGCTGGATAAATTGATTTCAGTTTGGTTGTAGAACAAGTTATAGGATATGGAGATCTAGGGTCTAAAACTGTTAGTATACTTAAGTTAGGTTGTGACATCGCCCTAACCAGAGTGCACAAGTTTTAGGACGTAAGAAGAATATCTGCTAATTTGAAAAATTTCCGACTGACTGCAATAGAGGCCTATTATAAAAACACTGAACGTTGCGCTATAACACATTGCGGATATACGAAAAAAGAAGTTCCATTATGTCGTCCTTTAAATAAATAAACCTTTTATTCCGAAACCAAATAATAACCAGAAAATTTGAAAACATAAAATATTCTCTTATCACTAAATTTAAAACATAGTATTAAAATAATAAAAACTACTTGGACATTTAATGTCGTCCTTTAAACGTTTTTAATTAACAAGCTAATGAGATTGACGTGGATAAATATTGATCACTGAACATTGCAGCACTCAGTCCCTCCCACAGATGGAAAGTCTGAGTGAGACGCAAATACATTATGAAGATGATAATTTTGATCATACCATCGTCCGTGTCTTGTACCACAGCATATTTCCCGCCGAAGTCGCGGCGCGTTCGAGCGAAGACAGGCATCGCTCGCTGTGCACTGGGAAATTAATCTACTTGGATCGAGCGGTGAATTCTTACCTGCGATACTGGACACGAGTTTCAGATTTCATAGATACAAAAGCGAATTCCTGGGTTCAATTTCCAAGTCGAGAAATGTCCCAGTAAGACATGAAGTATCTCAAATAGCATCACGTCTGTATTCCCTGAAGGGTTGGCAGAGGTGTCATTTTGATTCACCCACATTTGCCGATGCCGTTATTAAGTCTCATGTAAAAGGGGGCGAGCCTATTGACATCTACCGGGCATAAATTCAGATTTCATGCTGCTACTGAGAATTTCAATACAGAAAAACCCGATAACACTTTGCCCGAACCGGGAATCGAACCCAAGAACTCATGCGCAGCAGTCGCGCTTGCGATCATTAACCAATTAGGCAGTAAATCATGAAAAATCTGTGGTATAAATGACAATGTGTTCATTTCATATAACATAGTAGTTTTAAGGGTGAAAAGATAACATCTCTGAATAATACGAGTACAATGATCTGAGACAAAACTTCTGCAAGATTCTAATCCGTTCGCATCGAGATCTCGTTCGGTATTCCCGGTGCGAACTACACGTGCCTTAATTCCTGAGGATCAAGAGCCTTTAATGACGCATATATTTTACGACTAAGCGCATTACGATATCGTGGCGGGGATTAGTTCAGTCGCATCTGCTGCAATGCTGCAGAATCTGAGGATACAAGTAGAGGTTTCAAATACTTCGGAACGCTATTCACATGCAAACTTTATAGAGGGTATTTTTCTCTTTTGTTTTTCCACTGTCTTAATGTCTTCAATTTGATAGAGCTTCTCGGAGTTGAAATTTGGATGCAAAATTGTAGTATCTTCAAGGATTTAGTAACTCTTAAAATATATTTCACACCTCATCTTAACAACATAAATCAATCAACGAATAGCGTAATTATAAACTAACTCACGATAAAGTTTTCATCGTTTACAATATAATAACAAGTTGGCAACACGATTCACGTCCCCGCTGACATATTTAAGTTGCCGTTAACAAAGCCCTGCCTCAGATGTAAATGTACGAGTATTTCAGATGTAATCTGTATTAAGTGATCCACTCGGAGTTGTGATAACAATGTAAACGTCAAGATGCTACTGCTAGGTAAAGATTGATAGCTCTATCTCTCTCTTCCTCGAAGGTTAGACAGAGATAACCAGCCAATCAGGTGATTGAATTGTATCGCACGCACAATAGAATGGAAATTAGATTTAGTGAATCACATTGTTCGTGTGTTTGCGTTGCGAGGGTTTGTAACGATAAATGATAATTTGGGAGCAATAGAATTGATTGTATTTCTTATACGAACCGATAATTGGATCGTAATTGTTGTGTTTGGGATTGAAATCGTCATAATTAGGGTTCGTTTATGTACATCATATTTTTTTATCATTACTGTTAAACCGTCTTTAAACTCCAATTACAACAATAGAATGTGTTTAAAATTTTCTTTCTTTTTGTGCTTTGGTAACATTAGCAGCCTTTTATATAGGCTTTTTGGATCAAATACATACTACCATTATACAAAATTATATTTTCCTTATACATTCTAGATGCCTACAGATCAGGTCATATAAGAAACTCAGATGACAAAACAAACTCCACGTCTAGCAGTGGATTTTAGATGACTGAGAGACAAAACCTATGCTCAGCTATACCATTGACACCAATAATAGCAATTGAACAAACCAGCTTACAAATGAAAATACTCCACAATACAACATCATTACCCGATTCCAGTACAATCCCAATCATAATCGGAACGTGAGGTAAATTCTAAAATGCTCGCGTTGCACTCGGTCCGTCATAGAGCGATGGTCGAGGGAGCTATAAATTGAGCTCAGTGAGCTCAGCGAGCTTATGTCTGACAGCGAGGAGGTTCAATTAAACTGACGCGCCTTTGTTGGTAATTTGATGATGTAAGGATTTGTGGTAAACACGTATATACGGTAATATATTTATGCTTGGTCTACGGCCTGGATTGGATATAAACGTATGAATTTTATGTCTTGTCAAATCTATCTTTATATATTGCCTCATTGCTCTAGCGGTGACAAGCTGCTAAGCGTGAGGTTCTAGGTTCATTAAGTAATATACAATAATGATTTGTCCATTTTGGTACTTTAATAGATAGGTACTGACTGGCAAAGAGCATCTATTTTATAAATGTCTCTCGCAGTTAGTTAGCTAGTAGCAGGGAGTTTTCACAGAACACAGAACTTTTGCTTTACTTAGCCGAGCTAAAGGTGAGACCAGAAGGGCCTCCAGCCGAGGTAATTAAATAATATTATACAACACTGCTAAGAGTGTCCCATAGTAGGACTCGAACCTCAGCTTAGTGTGTTGCTGGGGGACAGACGAGAGAGGACTTGCTGGATCTGATTGTGATTATTTAAGGGCATTAGATTTATCATACTGGCAAAAAGCGAGTCACTAGGTACTTATTAATATCGACATCAATAGTAAAGTTATCAATATATATACTTACTCATAGAATTTACGATTTAAAATAATATCGGGCCATTCTATGTCTTTTTGCTTTATCACTGAAATTCGAGGTATAAAATAGTATTTGCAATCCCTAACCATAACTATCAAAACTTATCTCAAAAACTATTAAAAATGCACTTGAAATATAATATAATAATTTCGAAAATAAAATAGTTTGAAGTGAAATGTGCTTTCTTGATTTAACAATGGTCAATTTTACTTCATTCAGTTTGTTACATTCAGTTTCAATTGACATTTGTTCAATTGCCACAGAAGTTTCATTTAGTTTGTTAAACATTGTTACAATTAAAGAGCTCTTAAAATGTATAATTGTTCTACATTGGAACAATTTAACTTGAGGCGTTTTTAACATTATTTGACAGGCTTTTAACGTGAATTTTTAAAAGAAATTACTTTTGTGATTATCTATATTACAAAGTGGTCGAACTCATTAAACCAGCACCCTTTTTTTCCAAAATAAAATGGTTGCTTACTCAATAAAAGTAAACAGTTCCCTTTTCAATTCCATCGTTACTTTACGTTTTTATAAATAGCGGTTACTTTGCGGATACCAAAAACCTAATTGAAATATTAAAAGACAAAGGGAAACAATGTATGGAACCTGGGTCATCTGGGTTGTGTCTGTTTAAGTTGAAGATAAGTTAGTATAAGTAAGGTCAACACAAGTTACTTGAATACTGAATAACAACTAATAAGAGAAGCGAAAGGCCTTGCAAATCTTGTTGACTTCGTTGACCGATGTCCAGACGGTCTGAAGTGTCTGTTGGTAGGTCGACGTAATAAGTTCTGAGAAAGTTGCCTCAAAAAATATGAACTAACAGAGGACGGCTCTATTTTGAAAAGCCCGCGAACCGCTGCTTTTGATGTAGTTTGATGGTAATAGGATCCAAATAAAAAATCTGATCACTGTATAACCAATTAGGTGTTTTTTGCCGGTTATTCTATTATCTATTACTTCTCCATTTAACTTTTCATATTCGATAATATACGCAAAACTGGCGCCCAATCTCTTGACCATATAGTGGCATTGTCTTGGCAGTCCGCCAAACTGTACCAGCGCTGAATACATGAGACACTTTTCAACAGAAGGTCATCATGCACCGCATTGAAAACTGAACTTTTTTTTATTTAAAATACTTTTATTTAAAGTGAGTCATACTCCAAACAGTCCACACAAGGTTCTGAGTATTGAAGCGGCAAAGCGTTGGCGGGCTGCCAGACAGCACGCTAGGGAATCACCCAAGTTGAGCACTTAAGACATTTTCTTACATACACGCTCAAACCGCATTCTTTCCACGTTTCACCTGTTTCAGTGAAATTGTAAATCAGTATTACAAAAGTGGTAGTAAATAAAATAAATATTAGCTTATCTGGAAAATCCATTACATGTTTTAAAGCCTGGTGTAAGACCACGACGCTAATCACATGTTGTAAAGATGAAAGCGAAGTGGAGAATTTTCTTTTGCGGTTCTTACTCTGAACCTCTTGGAGTCCTGGCTTTGAATACTAAATTGCCAAGATATGGTAAATGACACCCAGAGGGGAAGCACTACATAGAAAACTAGATATGTTAATAACACGCGCGGGGCGGCGCATATTTTTTGAGTAGAAGAGTTTTTAAAAGTAAAAAAGGCCTATAATAACCCGGCCAAACGTACGGCCGTGTATAAAAATCAATTTATAAACTTTTACTTTTTTGCCTCTTTGAGTAGAGGTGTCCAAAAGTTGGCAGTTTGCTAAACTGCCTGAAGGAATCAGTCAACGCCGAGCGCTTTACATACTATCCAACACAAACACTCAAGTCACGCCGCATGAATTTATACGCCGCGTACTTTTTGTATAATCGCTTTAATCTGGTGTGGAAGCGGGAAACGTAAATGAAACTACTGAGGGTAATGTTTTCAGAGCAGCTCACTTTCTTTTTCTTTCTTTTGTCGGTAGCTAATCTCAAATTTGTCCGACCCAAAACATGCTCAGCTCGACTGCTCTTGCATTGGCATCTATGAAGTCCTCCGCATTACAGGAGAAAGGGCAGTTAGGCCACAACAGTAGGTTCTCCATCCTATCCTAACTAATATTATAAATGCGAAAGTAAGTTTGTTTGTTACCTTTTCACCCCTAAACCACACAACCAATCATCATGAAATTGTGCATGTAAGTTGTCAAGGGTACAGAGAAGGACATAGGGTGACCTTTCATCCAGAAAAAGTACTGGTCCCGAAGGAAGAACAATAATTTTCGAAGGTCACAAATGCTTTCGGACGCTAGATGGCGCTACGTGTGACCAGAAAAAACGCACGGGTTTTTAATCAATTCGGACAAAGCCACGGAAGCTAGTATTTTTATAAAAAAAGGAGCAGATATTATTATGTCATCAGTACAACCTTAGGTGACGACTTTATAATTCTTAGACAAAGATATCTGGAAATAGAAGGTATTTGCACTGGGTCAGTGACCGCATACTAAACTAGTAATAGTGCTCGAATGTAACTACGCTTAAAGAAAATTACATTTTTACAACTTCATCCTTTCCATTTAAAAATAACTTGAATAGACTCAAGTTCTTAGAACGCTGTACAACAAAGTAAACAGTTTAATAAAAATATCGTTTAAATCCTAATTGGAAATTATCGTCGGAGAGTCTTTAAAACTCTTAATGAAATTCTAGCGTTTTTGTGACACCGTTGCCATGAAATCTGCGGAGGTGTACTAGCGTTCTGTTTCTTAATATAAAACCAAATACTATTAGCTTTTGCCCGCGGCTTTCGCGAATTTGACCATCAATGGGTTTAAATCATTTATTCTCATAAAAGACGAAAAAGCCACTTACATGAGAATACACAAAAATACATTTAGTAATATACTTATTTTTAGGTAACCGTCACCATATTGTATGTGTAGCATTATATAATATTATAGTTTAAGATCAAGGCGTAGCACTCATTCAGCAGTTCAAACTCTCAACTATTTTAAGGAATTTAGTATCTAAGAATAATTTTCAATGATGTACTTGGATAGCCGAGACTTAAAACTTCCGAGTGAGCTAACACTTTTTATATATGTGGGTAGATTATTAAACAGTTGTGCTCCTTCATAAGTGATATTCTTTTTTGCATAATTAGTGCGTATTTTTGGCAAAACAATTAAACTTGGTCGACGAAGGCTGCGTTTAGAAATTTGGGATTTTATAGTAAATGATAAGTTAGTGTGTATGGTCTTGTCTAAAATTTTCCTAATCAGAACACAAGTATTATATGCATAGAGTTGTTTGATATTCATCAGTCTTGTTTCTTCAAAGATTTTACAAGTTGGTGTTAAGTATGGATAGTGGAACAATATTTTTATGATTTTATTCTGTGCTCTTTGCAATTCTTGTAACTTCGTTTTGCCGGCACTTCCCCAAATTTCTATTAGATATAACAGATGTGACTTTACAAGAGAATTATAAATAGTATAACGTATCTTCTTAGGTATGCACCGATTTATACTATGAAGTGATCCTGTTAATGCAGATAGTTTATTTTTAATATATTCAATTTGGTTGTGCCATGTTAACTGATGATCCATTCTTAAGCCAAGATACTTTTCGCAGGTTTTTTGATTTAATGGGATGTTATTAATTGTTAGTACGTCATGGAGCGGAATTTTCTTATTCTTAGCTTTAAAAATAATGTAACAAGTTTTAGAAATATTAATGGTTAGCAAATTATAATTGAACCATTCGAATAGAGCATTGAGATCTTCTTGGGCTTTTGCGATAATGTCGTGCATACTGGCTCCGAAATAAAATAAGCAGGTATCATCTGCATATAAAGTTATATGACCATGTAGATTTAGTTCCGTGATGCTATTTATGTAAGTCAAGAACAATAATGGCCCTAATATAGACCCTTGTGGGTCAATTCGGGTTGTATTCTGCTTGCAAGACACGTGGCGCCATCTTTTATCATAAAAACGTTATTGTTGTTTTCCTCGGGAACAGTACTTCTTTTCGAGGTGAACGGTACCTTATGTCCATGTATGTATACCTGACAGTAAATGCAAAGTTTCAGGATGATCCGTTCAGTGGTTTAGGCGTGAAAAGGTAACAAACAAACAGACTTACTTTCGCATTTATAATATTAGTTAGGATTATGGATGAGGCACAAGTTAAGTTGCCCTCCACTTGTCAGGCACATCAAGGGACTAAACCGAAGAAAGACCGACGAAAAGCTTCTGCTTACTTTTGAAAGCAATAGTGACGTTGATATTTACGTCATACTCGTGAACGGGTGCTGTCTGCTAAAACTGGTCATCTCATAGCCATCATGGCAGTACTATCAGAAATTTTTGGGTATTATAATTATCAGTTTGTTTAGTCTAGACCAGAGGTTCCCAAACTTTTTTTCTCATAGACCACTTTCAAAATTTAGCTGGTTCCGGTGGACCCCCTACAGCTACATTTCTACCATATTTTCAATTGAATTGTAAACCCCCATTTTTTGTCACGCTAACGTAGGCCCCCGTCGAGTCTCCCGTGGACCCCTGGGGGTCCACCTGGACCACTTTGGGAACTAATTACATTTTCCTCACACTCTGTTCAAGGAACAATGTATTCAAAATAATGAAATATTAAATAACCAGAATTTAAAATAGTAACCATGAAGTTTCTCGCTCTTTCGTCTCCATAGGAAAACAATACTTTGGAACGTGGCAACTAGTCTTACTATTCTTATGTGCCTTTAACTGGTCTACATGAATGAAGCGCAGAAAGTTAATCGATTAGGCACTTGCTCGTGTTTCGCATCGTGCTTTTAAAAAGTAACTTCATTATTGTCATCTAGTGACGAAGCTATACTAACGATAAAGCTAAGAAATGCTACATCCAGCTCTTATTATAACTTAAATTGTTAGTTCAATATTATCCTCACTTATTTACGCCTCGTAGATTTCGGGGCCCGACTCTTCAGTCAGAGGAAGTTTTTAATAGTGTTGTGTCGAGTCACCGCTCGCAGTTAATTACTCGACGCTCACCCCTGACACCCTTCACGGGATTCTGGACCTTATTGACGTGTATATCAATAGCTAATTAGAACTTTTACTATTGTCTGTTAATTGGCGGAAATCTTTAGTTGTAATATTGCTGGTAGCTTTTTGACTTACATTTATTTTAATGTAATATTTTTACGATTGTGTCGAAGATTGTGCTAGCTTTCTTTATACATATAAAGAAGTTTTACGGTTCAACTTATTTAATGAACTGAGTTTGCCTTTCGGCCAATAACCAGCCGCGCGATGATGTGCTGATTCTCAGGTCTGAAGACAATTTGAATAAAATTTTGTTCTTGCGGCATTTTTTGCTAAAATCTAGTCGTGATTCGACTAATCTGTTTAAATAAGGTTGGTTTTGTCTTATCAGCTCTAAATTAAAGCTTACAAAAACCATACAACCAGACTTACTGCTACAATAAAACGACCCTTATATACTTTCCTATACATAGTACCTATGTTCTATTATTATCACAGTTCAGAAACTTTTGTCGAACCATTTATCTAAGATCTCCGCTCAGTTTAAAGTTGGTTGCACACAACAATTTGACCGCAGATTACCGTACATTTCCGATACAGTGCCCCATCTCTCTGAAGCACTATAGAGCTCCTGTGCTCCCAATATTGTGGAAATTTCTTAACAATAGCTGGCATTGTTTTCTATTTGGATTTAGGAAAATCTTGGAGTGCACTGCTCGTTATTATCACCGATTCTTTGTTGTAAGACTTAAGTGAAAGGTATTGTTTTGTGAGTTAGCGTGTCTCTGGGAGTGCCTTTATTGTCTGGAAAGTCTTAACAGCTAGACGTTTTAAGTGCATGTCACACATAGTAGACGTTAGCGGACGGAGTCTTAAACGTGACGTGGATGGGATATGATCCGTCATCAGAGACGCGCGGCCGTGTTTCTATTGCCCTTGTGTGAATTGCGTCATGGTTTCATAAAATATTATAGTCACATTGTACTGCAAAAGGACAGCCGGTGTATATTAGGGCTTGATGTAATGGAGTTCAACCTTACTTCATTTATAGGACATTGTTCTCGTATAAATATACAATAGGTATATTGGAACCTTAATCACACAATTTAGATGATTATAAAGCTCTCTTCACATGTAAACGAAAAGTTATCGTAAACAACCTAACATATATCACCCTTGATTTAATTTTATACTTTAAAGTTCACAAAAGCGTACTTTTATAAAAGCAACTTATATACTTACATGACCGGTCGCCCTCCCTACTGTAACAGCGGAATATTCTAGACTCCAATAAGATTACTTTTAATTTTTTATTCAACACACAGACTTTTTAAATCAAATCTTTTTTTTTTGACTCGTTTATAAAAAAGGTCTCAAATTGAATTGTCTTTAGTCCCTAAGGTGTGTGTAATTCGGTTAGAGTGATCATCTTCACGTGCGTTATGAGTTGAAAATGTTATGCATAAGTTATTTAGGATATTGAGGTTATTTTTCAAATAGATTTATATTTTTTTGGGTCAACGTTGAAATTCAATCATCTATACAACTATGCGAGAATAGCCCGCCCGGAATCCTAATTACCTAAGTAGCAATCAGTTTGGAGGCGTAGATCACGCGATAGCTTCTGTCAAACGTCATTTTTGAGTCATATAATGAAGGTATTGGCTGACAGTGAGATTGCTGTCGCGTAGCTGTCGCATTCCTGTCTCTTGTTTACGTAATTAAGCCAGGTGCCGTCAGTGGATATTTGAGTTCTGTAACATAAAATTCACTGCTGTGGCCTTACCAAGTTCCGCTCAAAACTCACAGCAGCGAAAAATGTTTGCTTGACATAAACCCTTCTAATGACCGATTGGTTTAACGACGAGCATCAAGCTTAATTGACGTGCTGGCCAAATTGACTGTCTTGACTGACGGCGACGATTAAAATGAGTTACGGGAACAGCCCGATGTTGCCGGTTTTATTATAAGCCGTCTTCAGGGATATTAAATTATTGGTTGTTTATAATTTGGGAGGTTTCAATTAAATATTATAATATAACATAATATGACATAAAATAACATCACGCCTGTATTTCCCGAAAGGTTAGGTAGAGGTGTACTATTTTACACCCACATTTCGCTGATGCGTTATTAAGTCCCATGTAATAGTGGGCGAGACTGCTTAGACGACACGGTTGGCGTAGTGGCTAAGCGATTAGCTTTCTGCGTTAAGTGTCGCGGGTTCGATCCCCGCACGGAACAAATATTTGTATGATCTACAGATAATTGTTTCGGGTCTGGGTGTTTGTGTATGTGAATATATGTGTTTGTAAACGCACCCACGATACAGGAATTATTCCAAGTGTGGGGCAACGTTTTTAAAAAAAAAGAAGAAAAAAGAAGAAGATGAAAGAAGAGACTATTGTCATCCAGCGGGCATAGTTCCAGACTCCGTATTAATAACATTTACCCAAACCGGGAATCGAACCCAGGACCTCACGCTTTGCATTCGCACTTGCGACCTCTAGACCAATGAAGCATTATAATTATAATCATTTCAGTTTATTCTTAAGATGATGATTACATATATTCATAATGATTTCTTATGTCACACATATTTTAGTCTGAAAAATTAATTAAATTTACTCTGAAATAGAATATTCTTGTGGATTACCTACGTAACAAATAAACTGTTATATTACAAGGATAAGAATTAGATCGAAAGAATTAGTTCTCATAACAATGGAATTCCAAGTTTGTTTCAAAGATCGTTTAATAATGCCTCGATATTGCCAGATATGCAAATCAATCGCAAATTCGAACGAATTCAATAACATATTATTTTGCCAAATTTCTAAAACATGCGGAATCTATAAGCTTTTAACTAACTAATGAAGCTTTGATGCTTTGATTGCAGGCACATAAATATAAATATCTGAAACTTAACATTATAAGCCATCCACAGACATATTACATTATAGTTTTATTATTGATTTTATTACAAATTACCTATGTGATCTCGTTTAGAAACGCCAAAATATTGACACCGTCTGTCAGTTTCATTAGCCCATTTTTATTTTATACAATGCTACGCTATGTTCTCCTGTATCGTCGGTTAATGGACGTAAACCTCACATAAAAAACCACACATCGGAACGACTCTGTGTGCGCCATTCAAAATATTTGTCCAGTGCGGGATCGAAACTCTGCACGGATTAGGCTGCCAATTCCGGCTCCGACCGACTCCCGCTTGTATTGTATTATGGAAACAAATAGGAGAGTAAATATGTACGAAAAATTCGTCGAAGTATAATCCTTTAAAATTCCCTTTAAAATGCTAATAGTAGTCACAATTGCAACTGGAAACTAGTAAAATTGTAAATTGCAACTCTGGTTGCATAATAGTAGGTTGCATAGCTATATTTCTCATTAAAACAAAAAAGTGAAAATATGTTACCAATTATGACTCGGCTTTCAGTCGAGATACTGACAAAAACCAATGTTTAACAACGCCAAATCGAGAAGAAAGATAAAAAAGGAACTTTTAAAAAACATCACAAAACTGACATGACTGCGGCAAGCATGCCCAACAATATTTTCCGCAGATTAGTGACTGCAATTTAGATTTAGGCTGCATCATTATTTTAAATATAGGCCTTAATCTGTACTCGGTAGTCCAGCAAGGGTTGTCAAAGAAAACTGTTTACTGATGCCGAATTTTCCTTTAAACTCCAGTTAACATTGAAAAACCAAAAAATACCTCTTCAAAATTATGAAAATGATGTTAATACGCATTCAATCAAAAGCTGTTCAACTGTAAAGTTCAATAAACACAATGGGGAAATAAACTAAATAAATTAATATTACTGAAAGAACCAACCAAACAAACACGCCATGTCGCAGCAGTATCTAGAATTATGTCCTCTTCAATGGCTACGCTTTGTGAGACGTTTGTGTGTTTTAAATGCAACTGGCGGCTTATCTTGCTATTTAATTGTAGCTCTCGTTTCTAAAAAAATAAATCTGTGCACTTAAATTCAACTAAAGGTTGAATCCTGACAGCGCTGATACATACTACATAGTAGTACTAAAAAATAAAATGTTTCGTTTAAATTCCACATTTAGGGGGGTGTGTCGCGAGAAGCGCAGCCGGTCCGACGATTATGTCTAATTTATGTACATAATTTGTTCAACAAATGGCCGGGTGTTTTTGCTCGGTGCTCCTTATAATTAATAAATTTGAGACTACGCCGCGCCACGAAATATTAGCTACAATGCCTGATTACGGTCGTGATGTGGTTGTGGAGGTAAATAAGGGAATTTGAAATGTTTATTGATATAAGAGCACCAAATTCATCAAATCGGCCTTACATACGCCAATCGTACTGGCAAAAACAATTCTTCGTCCTCTGATGATCGTGCTCCAACTTTATTATATTACAATCCGACCAAAAAAAATCTACATAAAAAGAGGAAACACTCAAGTAGCCCTACATTTTGCCGTATGCATCTGTATAGGGTATGCACACATATAGGCTGCGATATCTCTTTAATAGGTGATTAATGTTGGTGTGATTGTTATACCTTTTTAACAGCTTCTCATAATAAAAGAAAAACAAACTTGCTTTAATTTGGAACGATCATTCCACCACCTAAAAACACAATGTATAAACAATCAAATTGACGAAACATATAAGTGTTAAGAACCCTGTCAGCTCCCAAAGGATGATGAATGAGGAAAAACATTTGATGCAACTGTGTGTACAATACAAACTCAAACAGTTATGTTAAAAATAAAGTTATTCACCGTTTTCCTGCTGTCCCGGTGGGAGCGCACCGTGCAGATGAATTATTATTTTATTCACATTACATTACCGTTTACATAGATTAATACACAAGCAGAAGGGTCTACCCACACATTAGGTTCAACGAGCTAATATTACGGTTATATTCTATGTATCTGTTCAAAGTTCATCCAACATAATACCCAATTCACAGAGAAAACAAAGCGCGAACGTTATGAACAACATACTATTACTTGCTTTTCTGAGGGAAAATTATACCTGTATAATTATATTTGTCATCTATACAGAGGATGCACGGCGCGGACGAGACGCAGAATTTTTGACGAAAGATCAATTATGTATAGTGTCTTATCCAGTACATCAATGCCACGAGTGTACCACATCTTTTATACGTAAATAGTATTTACTAATCATGTACCTAACGGGTCAGTCACCATAATACTACCAGGGGCAGAAATGATTAAATGAACGACTGAATTAGATAATGCTGGACATAAACATACTCAATGATAACAATTAAACAGCAATTCATCTATAATTCACAAAACACTTGGTAACTGGAGTCCAGCTCTTTGTGCAAGTTCTGGGCAACAAACAGCACTTAACGGCATTGCATCGAACACTCAGATTGCATTGAAACTAATACAAGTTGTTTGCAGCCGATGTATGTACTCCGTAGTTTACTGGTAGCTGATGGACCGAACGATGAGCGGCTAGCGGGTGTATTATCATCATCCTATTTTCATCTGCATAAATGGAACCTACGTCTGCTCTTCAGAGACGCTGATTAAGTCCTTCTCTATCACTATATCCTTTGCTCTCTTTTCACATCTAGTCTACTCCAGCTACTGTCTTCAGGTTCTTTATCTGATTAGCCGAAGTCCCAAACTATGTTTGCCGAATCTTTGCCCTACCCAAAGACTTGTTAGCTTCAACAACTATCAGTCAGCCCTCTTCTAAATATAGCACCGATTTCACTTCACCCTGCTAATTATGCTCATGCAAAATTAGTTATTTATCAGATAATGAATACGCAGTTTTTAATAAATACAATATAGATGCCGACTTTTTTAGCAAAATTACAATGTGGTGCGAAAAGACTAGACTATCGCGTCAGAATTTGTATCTCAAAGTAACTGGAAGTTGTGAACACAACCCTATCATGTTATGAATATTAATTTTAAATAAACTGGATTATAATAAATACATAGTTATTTATAAAAGATAATGTATAAAAGTATAGGTGATACATCGCTTCTAACGTGCAACTCTATGTAATGTACAACTGCGCCAGTTGTTTGGCAAAACGCGCGCGTCCAGCGTTGCAACCTCGCCGCTCAGTAATCTGGTCAGACAGCCCGATGGAAATGGGGATGCTGCATTGAAGAAACACTTAGGGCATGCAACTGTTTACTTGTAATTACTTAGGTTTTGGAGACGTGGCAAAGTTTTAAGAATCTTCTGTGTCGTCATAGGTCTAGCAGTCGAAAGGGTCCTGACCATGGACCTGAGGACCTGGCTTCGATTCTTAGGTCAAATAGACACTTAGAATTGTTATTGCTATTGCCTGTATGAAAACTTCTGGTGCATCCTTCCGTTGCTCTGCCGTAGTACACTATACATCTTTAGTACAAAAATATTTTTCAACTAACCAAGAACCTACACAGTACACATGCTAGTTTATTGTACAATAGGATCACTTTAATTCAAATTACACGTGCGATCACTAATTCATAATGAGCGTGCACTAACTGTAGCTGTAAATACTGCTAATGAGATAATTAAAAGCGGAATAGCGCCGTATGGAATTAAAAATGGCTGTTATTTGCCAGCGTGTTGGGAAAAATGAGGAGCTTCTGCGGAATTATGTTTTGTGCGGTATAATGGTAGGTTATAGTTTAAAATATTTAATGTTTACTTTAACTAGCTCAATGGCCTTGTGGTTGCGAGAGCTACTTCTAAGCGCAAAGTCTTGGGTTCATATCATTATTGGATTTTTCTGTAAGAAAATTGAATAGCAGCTGGAAGCTTAGAATTGTGCTCAATAGGTGACCATAGGGTCCCCTGCTACACGGGATTTAAGTTTAGCGATTTTGCGGGAGTTAGGCATTATCTGTAGGTTATTATAGTACACATATACCTACCTAACTCTTCGGGGAACACATGCGATGTTTTCGTAATATAACGTATTATTTTACGAAAATGAACGAGAAACAACTACCCAAAACAAAGCGTTATGATATTCTATAAACATTGACTGAGGCTGGAAAAGAATATTGCCATAAAACAAAATTCGACACCAAGTCAGAGAGATTGTTCCTCGATCATAGTAACAGAAGCCAAAAATGTATGAAAATATTTTGCGCGCACATTTGAGTGAACTTCTATCATAAACGCGGGCATATTATTTATTTTCGTTCATTTTTGTCTTACGATAACTATGATCCAGATTGAGGCGAATTCGTACTAGACCCCCTGATCATATTGTTATTAGCCCAAAGGAGGATGCGATGGGTCATACTGGGGTTGGATACCTAGACTAGAAATGGGGCTGCCTTATCTTGGCCCAGAGTGACATAATTATGATATGCAGTGTTGTATTACTAGGTGTAGAAAGAAATAATATTGCTAGACGCTTATCTTTTATAAGACTTAATCATGTAAAATGTTAAATTTTCTGTAGACGTTATCCTTTGATGTAGGGATCGAAATACTTTATTGATTTGCTGATTTTGATGTCTAAGCTTTTACCGTTGAGTCTCAAACTCACGTTTGGTTGCTTTTAAAGAGCTCTATAAAATGGAAAATATTCATAAGTGAACCTCCACAAAAGATTTCAGTTCCATTGTTCGCTTCATATAACTCACATACATTAAAATTTTACAAAAGAACAAATTTCACAAACCTATATGGTTACGCAACAATCTTGATCGTGCTTAACTGGCACGTAATTAGGTCAATTGTTGCGGAAGCTGGCCTTCTGCCAGACCTCTTGATCTCAGCTTAGGTGGCCTCAGAAGCTGTTCCAACTTCAATTGTTGAAACTGATCAATGTAACTAAGATGCTAGTATATGGAAGTACGGCGTACTTCAATATTTTTATAGGGATATTATGACGTTGTCATAAGTTCAAATAAAGGGATTTTCAGATTCTTATAAAGTAACCATATGCCGTAAAAATAGACTTCAAAGTGACTTCGGTTGCTTCAGACTTTATGAGTTCACTGAGCGGCGAGGTTCCAGCTCGAACTATAACTGCGAATGGGTAAAATATATAAATATATCCTGCAAAATTGCTTGACGAGAGCAACTGAATAGAGTTAGATACAGAATGTGGTATAAAGTAAACATGGTATATCTAGATGGTGCGGTCATTTTTATCAGAGCATCTAGTAAGACTTGAAGTATACCTTAACATGGTTGAAATACGCATTATGTTTCTTTATAACAACGTCACATACATACAGGTAGCGTCAGGCGTTTGAAGTCGCCTTTCTATATGCTCCGCATTCTCCTATTCTCTGAAGTTTAAGGAAGAACTTTAATATAATAGGTAGGCCGAAATGAACCATAGACCTCACTCTAATTAGCTTAACTTGCGTTCAATACTAATTGCTCAGTAATCTGTGAAACATGAAATTGATTAATTTAAAATAAATTTTGATTTACATTTCAGGCAGGTTACATAGAAGTTATATAAAAAAAGTATCAATAGTATCACTATGTTTCGCCTTGATTGACATACAATTTTTTTTAAATAGATATTTAATCTTTAATCTTTTTTCTTTTTTTTTTCTGCCTTAGCTTTAGGATAATATATAATGGGTAATCTAGTTATAATTATTACTTACATTAATTTGATACTATAATTTAGTAAAAGTAAAAACTTATTTCAAATAATACAATCATTACAGGGCTTACTATACGATAGGCTTATGAGTACAGTAAGTAGATTTTCACACTAATTTGCTAAACAAATCAGCTCATTGTCTCCGTGAGTTTAACTCCCTCAACAGCTAAGTGAAAAGGAATCACCTGATTATTCTCACACACTCACACTACGTCTGTTACAGCGGACATGAGGGAAATCTCTGAAGTTATTCCCATTTGTCGGAAAGTTCACATTTAACCTGACAGGTGACGCTTCCCGGGTTCCGTGCCATTACACACGATTAGAATCCGTTAAAACTTGTGAGTACTGGAAATCCCTCCAGTCAAATACACATCGTTCACCTTGTGGAGTTTGAGAAATATTAAATTGATCTATTTTAATATTCAACAATTAATATTTTGGATTACTTACGGGTACTTACGAGCTCAAATATATAAAATAATTGTAGGATTGAGCAGATAGTAGGTGGAAATTGAAAGGTCACGTGTTTTGACTTAATATGCCTTTACCTGTTTGTCGTTGAGATGCTAAGCCTTAAGTACCTTAGGGCGTGTTTTCGAAGAGGTTGGATTATAACAATCTACACAAATAACATGTTTTACTTGTACAATTTTTTTTAGTAATGAAATATTAGTATTTAGCAACGAAAGACATTTATATTTCCTATAAAAAATATATTATGGTCACCCTAGTAAAGTGTGGTGCACTATGCCACCCGCGCAAACCGTGTCGTTTGCGCAGGTTACAAAACAATTATTTAGTCCAAATAATTATGTTCAATCAACGATACAGGATACCATAAAAATTATCCGCACTGTTTAGTATCTTTTAATAAATACTCTATTTAAATTCATTACTTTTATTATCAACAGCATTCAATTAAGCTCAAATAAATGTACATAATAGTGGCTAGTTTTTTTGTTAACCCAAACTGTACCACTGCACACTGCTGGGCTATGGCCTCCCCCAAATTCTTTCACATATCTCTTTCCTGCGCCACCTCGAAAAAGCCCCCTAATATCATCTGCCTAGCCTTTTCCCAACTATATTGGAGTCAGCTTACAGTTTAACCGGTTGCAGCTAAATATCAGTATTTTACACGGAGCGACTGCCATCTGACCTCCGCTATCCAATTACTGGGAGACACTGATACTCTAAGGTTAGACTAATTGGTAGACTTTTTGGGCTGCTGACACCCTTAATTACTGTCATTGGTTTATATGACACCCGAGAGATTGGTCTCGGAAAGCTTGTTAAGCTATTGAGCTTAACGTATTGAGCAACGGAGGAATCTCAGTGTGCGAAAAATGGTCACCCATCCACGGACTGACCGCAGCAAATGCTGCTTAACCTCGCAGACCGATCAATCTGCGTGGTAGCTATACAGCTACGAGTCCTTCTTAGATACAGCTAATAATATGTATAAACATTATAGTGGTAACTTATTTCATTGTTTGTCCGCCATAATTGCTGTGTTGGCAAAAACACACGTGAATAATTCATGAGGACTTTATCATTACTTGTATCTACTGCGATTCATTGTTACTTACTTGTATTAAGCATAATATTGTGGTCTCCAGATAAGAAGAAGGCAGTATAAAAGTATAATCTGTGATATCAAGCTCGTGACTGACAAATCGGTGAGCAGATTGTGTGACATACAGAAATGAAATATTGAAGTCTGTGTCTTTCTATAAATATTGGTCTAGTGGTCTCAAGCACGACTGTTGAGCTTACGAGGTCTTGGATTGGATTCCCGGATCGGTCAAAGTGTGAAGTACTGAGGTTTTCTCTGTGAAAATCTCTCAGCAGCAGCACGGAATTTAAAACTGTGCCCGGCACATGGTAGTAGACTCGGGACAATTACATGGGACTTAATTACAGTATTGGCTTAATGATTTACACCTCTGCCAGGAATATTATTTAATACAGATATGCTGTGTCTTCCTGACTACAGCTGCAAGTGTAATAAAAAAAAAAGTTATCGGTTACCTAGGATTCGTAGACGTCTTCCAGTTTTCTGAACTTGTGCGGAGACTTCGAAATATAAATAGGTGTATTAAGATTAATTTTATCTATACTTCTGCAATATAAACTACGATTAATTTTAGTCGGGAATTGTCCATGAATGAACATTGACCTCTCTGGATTAGAACATTGAGTGGTGTTAGAGATTCACATAATCTGGTAATTAGCGGGGTCGGTGTGATATAGGGCAAGAGATATTAATATGATATCATACCGTAAATGAAATATAAGATACATAAGGAAGGTGGAAACCTGCTTACTTACTTTTTCAAATTATACTTTATTATATTGTTAGGCTAATATACAATATTACTTTTCTGATTATAACACTCATGTTGGGCTAAATCGATGCTTTTATAAATAGGTTTAAAGAATTTATTTATTTCTCATAAGAACTGTCAGAGTTCACTTAAAATGAGATTACTATGATATTTTTTTATGCTGATATAAAATCTTATCTTCTTCTCTCTCCTCTGGTGTCTTACTTTGAAGACTGGCAGACCGTGTAAACCAATTCTATTTGTATATTATTTATTTGTATATATTATATTGTTTTCTCGTAAATATATAAATAACATACATAACACATTTCATCACGCCTGTATTCCCCGAAAAGTAAAGCAGAGGTGTACTATCAAATTATACGTACACATTCATTTCGTCGATGCCATCTACTGGACATAGTTCCAAATTCTGTGCTGGTAATGAGATTTTCTATGCCGCTTTGCCGACCCGGGAATTGAACCCAGCGCCTCATGCTATTTCCAATAAAATAGATTTCCCCAACCACTTTCGTATATTAGCGTATGTGGGCCAATAACTATCTCACTGCGGCAAATATTTACCTTGAATTTACTACAAATTATCCCTTTGATACAAAACCTGACGTTTTAGAAACACTTCATAAATTTAACCTGTCACTATCACTTTCATAAAAATGAAAAGAGATGACAATAGATTTTAACGTTATTTAAATTTTTTAGACCTTATAACATCATTATGAATCATCATTATGGCTTTATGTTTACGTAGAGCTCAGATTTCAAAATCCCTGACAATATCTCCCCGCTATCTCATCTAACAAGTCATAAACAAAAAAATCGTTCAATAAGTTAAGATTAGCCGTAATCTGTATAAAGCGGCGCACACACGGTCGCAGGTGCGGAGGCTCGTTAATCAGCTGGTAATAGCATGGCGGCGGCGCGGTAATCACGCAATTAACGTAGGCCTTATAATTTTATAATAATTTTTTAGATTGATTTTTTTATGTTTTTTATAGCTACGTATTTTATAGTGTGTCAGAAGTTGAGTAAAAAATTATAGCTTTTTTTATACTACTAAGGTGCCAAAGTAGTATACGGCCATTAGGCATTAGGCATAATGGTAACGCTTGCAATGCCAGGGGTATCAGTCGCGCGTTGCCGATACTGTAAAAATCTTTAAAGTTTGGCAGTCTGGAAATAAATGCAGCCCGCTTACTACAAGATCATTCTGCCAGCGGAAAAGACGGAATTGCCAAATTGCGATACTGTCATTCTCATCACAAAGCCTTGTTATTCTTGCATGTGCAGTATCAAAAAGGCACCAAATATTTCATTAAAGCGTTACCAATATTTCATTTACCCATGTAGAATACATTGGAAATAATTCCATCGCTTTTTTCGAGAGCAAAAAGTTTCAAATGAATCTCACTAATTCTACACGGCGCACTTACTAAGCAAATCTTCCTTTTTCAACTTTAATTCCACGTTGAGATTGTTCCGGAACATTCCAGAAGTGTTCCATTAGAACCTGACGCGGGTTCGTAATAACTGTAATGCGAGCCACATTACATCGCACGTGAACCTCCAAACTTGAGCTCAGTACATACGTACTATCCGGTATTCTGTTTATACGATATTATACGCAAAAGTCGAGTATTTACTCAGTTTTGTCTTGATGATTTTCAACTTTATGAAGGGGGTGACCTAAATATCCTTAAAGTTGTACATTATCTTATGAAAATTCGCTTGGTACCGTACCTACAAATCAGTCATTCTGAAGCACTCGAAATACTAGTTCACTAATTTCATTATAAAGATTCTTCAATAATTATTTTGATAGCCAAATGACTACAATGTGAGGTTGCTACGCCTGTGCTACACGTAAGTAGCGATATGCTACGCTGCTACGGATGGCGTAGCTCATCGTAGCACACCAAGTTAGAGTATCAGTTTAATTTATTATTCCCATACAATCATCCATAATATAATTTGTGTGTCCGCTTGCATTCAACAGAAGTGTAAACAGCTAAACAAAGAATAAAAAAAAAACGGGCTAAAATTAAAATCCGCATCCAAATTCCCGAATGAACGAAAACTCCAAACACAAACGTCTGAAACTCATGAATGAAAAATAAATCAATTAACAACACAGTTCGAGTTCCAACGAAGCGCATATGCATCTGAATGGCGGGACCTAGTTGTAAAAATGCGGGTATTAACATGTAAAGTGCAGTGCGTTAGGTCCTTTGTGCGCGAGCAGCCGAGCGGCCGCATGTTTCGACCAAATTGCTCGCGACTGCAGGGTCATAGAGTAAATAAATAAGAGAAGATACGTCACTGAAAATTCTGACAGAAAATACATATACCACTCACAAGATTTAAGCAGAAGCGTATAATCCATATACCTTAAAACCGATACCCGTATGGAGTATCTTCTTACCATCCTAGTCCTATTTTACATTAGATTCGCTTCATGTCTGGACATTCTTGATGTTTCTATATTTTGTATTTTTTTTTTCTGTTTTATCCGCTTCGATCTGTTTATGCCGTTTTTATTTTATTTTATGTTCGAAACACTTGTTTAACTCATATTGTATTGCCTCATTATGTAAGAAGCGTTCTATTAAGTTTGTATTTTTCTTATATAATGTATTTTAATTTAAGATTTTAATTGTAAATTAACTTTTTGTTTTTGAAAAGAGTATTTATGGAGTTTCTTGCCGGTCTCTTGGTAGTCTTGATACAATAGGTCTCCCATCTGGTAGCTTTAGCTAATACGACAAAAGAAAGAAACCCGTACCTATGACGAATATAATTAAATTCTAAAACCAAATTACATACGATTTCAGACACATTTTGGTGTATCTTCCCCCATTGGCAGTTCTATATTTTTCTATGCTCTAGAGTGCCACACAAAGATGAATTTCACACAAACACACACATACTCAACATAGTTAACCGCGTTACTCGCGAGTATACACAAGCATACTAACTAGATAACAGTTAATAGATGTCTATTTATAACTAGATAATAGACGAAACAGTTTCATTCTGTTCCGGGATTAAAGCGATATTGGAATTTATATCCTAGACCACACCAATGTGGATGGGCAATGACCACAGATAGGTTTTGCATGGTACCAAACGGGTAAAGCTAATGTGGAAAAAAAACTGCAAGACTTGATTAATACAGCTTCATACTTTATACAACGGTCTATGAAGGACGTTTATTTAATAATGGGCTGATGCTTTTAGATTAAAAATAGTGAAATACAGCATCAATAACTGAAAAATATAATTTTTGGCATCTTTCCTCAGTTGTTCAGCGATTGGCCTTCTATCCTAATGGTCAAGGGTTCCCGCGGAAAAAATATGTGTAAGGTCTACAGATATGCATGTGAGGAAATATTATGGATACACATTTCAGTGTTCTGATTATTGTTCTTTTATTTCTTTTTATAATATATATTTAAAATAAATAAATTCAACCCATTACTGTCCCACTGCTGGGCAAGGGTCTCTTCTCAGAACGAGAAGGGTTAGGCTAGTCCACCACACTGGCCCAGTGCGGGTTGGCGGACTACACACATCGTCAAGAACTTTATGGAGCCCTCTCAGGTGTGCAGGTTTCCTCACGATGTTTTCCTTCACCTTAAACGCAAGTGATAATCAAATTTTGATCCGCACATGATTCCGAAAAGTCTAAGGTGCGGGCCGGGTTTGAACTCAGACCCTCCTGCATGGAAGGCAAGCGTTCAACCGCTAGGCTATCACTGCTATTTTTTTTGATAAACAATGTTTATTATAAAATATAAATTAATTATAATTCGATACATAACACATAGTTACAATTTAATTATGTAATGGTTTGTTTATGTTTGCATTACATAATTATTTGCAAGTGTTTACTATTGTTTTAGCATATTATTAATAATTTGATTACATTACCAGTACATATACAAGCGCAAACATAGACATTCATACCTCATTAGACTCATGCGCACTCACTTATAATCTTTTAATCGAGGGGCTCGTAGACAGCGGCGTGCATAGAGTTTTTAGATAGGGTAGGCAGAAAATTTTAAAAGCTTACTTACTAATAATACCTACTGCATGTTGGTATTGGTTCGTCGTCTTGTCGATTAAATAATGATGTATATGATTTGCCACCTCAAATATAATAAATATTTATCTGAGTTATGTAGGGTAGGCAGTGTCTATTTGTCTTTATGCACCGCGCGCCACTGCTCGTAGCTACATAGTTACCGCGTAGATCCATCAATCTGCGAGGTTAAGCAGCGTTTGACGTGGTCAGTCCTTAGATAGGTGACCATTTTTCATACCTATATAGAGACCCTTACGTGCCTCGGAAAGCACGTTAAGCAATTGGTCCCGGGTGTCATATAAAGACAATCGTTACGGGTGTCAGTAGCCCAAAAAATCTGATAACCAGTCTAACCTTAGAGTATCAGTGTCTCCCAGTTACTGGGGGGCGGAAGTCAGAAGGCATTCACTCCGTGTAAAATACTGATATTCAACCGCAACCAGTTAGATTGGAAGCTGACACCAATGTAATTGGGAAAACGCTAGGCAGATGACGACTAATATTTTTAATCATTTAATAATTTTTTAAACTGTTCAGAAAAAGCTTATGAATATATGCAAGCTTTAATTAGATAGTTAATTAGGAATTCTGAAAGCTCTTTATTCAAATGTAGACTGTTTGTCGTTATTTACATATGATTAAGGTAATTCGGTATTCATTGTTGTTCAGTTCGTAGTATTTATATTTAGTTACATAACTGCCTTATTGGTTTAGCGTAATGTTTTTCGTCGCTGGACGCCTCTTGTGTTTTAATGAATAAATGATTATTAGTAACATAGCGTCACGCCTGTATATCCCAAAAAGGGAGAGGTGTACTATTTTACAGCCACATTTCGCCGAAGCCACAAACTCCGTAAATTTCCATACAGAGAAAACCAATGACACAGTGCTTGACCCGGGAATCGAATCCAGTCAACTCAATATCATTAATGATATCGAAAATACGAGTGTATCGAAGTATCGAAAAATGTCTCTTATGTTTACAGAGACATTTTTTAAACCACAAATAAAACCCGGTACATATCAACATTACAGAACACAATTTTTAATAACTTGAAAGCTGGCCCGTCGTTTACGGTGCTATCTGTGTAGTCTGGTCTTAATTGAATGATGGCATGTTCTTTGACAAGCCCTGTTTGTTTGGACTATATACAATAGCGCACAGTTATCTGATTTTATAGCTCTGACAGGCAGCCCGCGCACAGAGCACTCGAAATTGTAATAGTATCAGCGATTGTTGTGAATATGGTATATGCACTATTACTTGCCTCACATATATGTAGCCTAAGGCTTAAGCCTCTGACTTTTCAAATTCATGTGCGTACTGACAGAATAATGAACATTTCAACAAGTCTTAAATAAAGCCTATTGGTGTGACTGTTGAATGACTGAAGTCTCGGTCAGGGCCATTAGCTGTGAATGCTTGCTTTTCAGGTAATAGCGGAACGATTTTCTGAAATTCTGAATAATTTCAGTTGAAAATTCGGTGTGAACTTCACACAAAATGCTTTCAGTTGAGTCTACTAACCGCAAGCTTCGTTGTAATGTAACAGTTTGAATTTGATTTCATGAAGTGAAAATATACTATTGGTGTGATCAGAACTGTTACATCACCAACTAGTATTTGCGTTCAGAGTCTACCTTCCCGATGTCGATACATCTATTTCATCATCTAATTGTTTTTTTCCTTTTTTTTTTTAATCTTTGCCCCACACTAGGAATTCTCCAGTGTCGTGCGCACAGTTTACAAATATACATGTCACACGCACACAAAACTAGACCCGAAACAACTATCTGCAGATCATACAAATATTTGTTCCGTGCGGAAATCGAACCCGCGACACCTAGCGCAGAAAGCTAATCACTTAGCCACTGCGCCAAACGTGTCTATAAATCACGTCTATAAATATGCGATATGTTTAGCAAACATATCGCATTATTTTTTCTACCTATACCTGTATAATATACTTACTTCATTGTAAATGTTTTAGCTTTTAGGAATAAAAGTACTTTAAATAGATAATATTGACGCAAATAATGCTAAAACACCACCAAAACCTTTGTTATATAAAGAAACAACTTTACATTTTTTGCACGGATACATAACTATAACACCTAATTAATTTTCTGACGCACCAATTCTAAATCCAATAATTTTCTAACCCTTTCTCCCACTAATTGTTTAAATTATTTACATGCAGCAATTCCAGCGAAGTGTAACACCGCTGCACGATTTTGTTGGCGGAATGGTACCGCTTTACGCAGCGCTTAGAGCGATGGTATTACCGAATTGCAGTTACCAAACACGGCGTCCCTGCGCGGACGACTGATATTAATCAGGGGAACGAGAGATACTACTGCGGCCGTCTGATTAACGCAGCCGTCAAGTTATAAGCGGTTAAGAGAATTTATATGTTATTATAATTATTTTTACAAAAAAAAAAACATATTTTAATCGAAGAATCAAAATATCCTGGAAGAATAGGCAAAATATTCCTAATATTCAACCCGTGGCAAAATTAGGTTTGCTTCATTCCCATTTTACAAAAAACAATATTAAAAAGAAAACCGTAGCCCCACGCTAGGAATAATTCCGGTATCGTGGATGCGTTTACAAACACGTATATTCACATACACAAAGACCCAGACCCGAAACAACTATCTGTAGATCATATAAATATTTGCTTCGTGCGGGAATCGAACCCGCGACACCTAGCACAACAGTCGATCTCTCAGTCATTGCGCCAATCGTGCCGTCAATTTTACAATATACTTTAAATATCACATACCTACATTACTCTTTTTTTAATAATTATAATAAATATATAGATGAACATAATAGTCCATAAACACCAGGCCTTAACACAGTTTAGCTCTCCTATTGCTAACTACCAGATATACTCATCAGTTTTAAGCTGTCGGTTACTAACTGACAAAATCATTTTTCCATACTTGTGATCAAACCCACAACCTCACGCTCAGCTGCATCCCTTTTGACCACAACACCAATGAAGCAGTCAATTTAATGATATTGTATTGTTAATATTTCTCCAGTTTCTCGCTGACAGCTTATCATTTACAGATCTCGTAGAGAACTATTCGCCCTGCCACGCTGCGATGTTCGCGTGAACGCAATGTAACGTGAGCCCGGTACGTTTTACTCCAACCACTTCAATTTACTGCGGTGAAGTCGCAGTAAATTGATAGTAAAATTCGCTCTGTGTTATGTGACAAGGATGTAAATCTCTATGACTTCTGATTCATATGGTATTGTTGAATAACACAAAGGAATTTTAAGGGTTCATTAAGTTCTCAGTTCAAATACATTTAGTACCTGTCTCGACAACTTGTGAGGTTTTGATACAATGACCATTAATGAGTCTGACCAACTAACTCAATTCATTGCTAGGTGGTACCAATCCGCTTGCCTGCAATACTATCGTTTTGTGCTGCTAACTAGTGTAGTAACAATTGTAGTGTACTGCAAGTATTGGAAATGCAACGTTTAAATGCTGGTCTACGATTATCAACATCTAGTGAACAAGTATAGTGACTAATAACTAGCCTTTTTTTTTTACGGTGTTCCTGCGGCATACCTGTAGCGCCGGAGATATGGGATTCGCTCGCGCATTCACCACACCCCCGGCAGGTATCAGCCCGCCAGTGAATGACCTGGCAGGCTCCGTCCCATTGTGCAGCTAATCTATAGCTGCACATCTTATAGAGGCGCGCGTGGAACACACTCGCGCCACCGTCTCAGGCCTGCTGCTGCTCGAGTGACGGACAACCCCAAATCCGCCACCCGCAGGCCACAGACTAATAACTAGCCTAGTGAGTGTTCTTCTCTCAAGTCGACCTACTTTTTGAAGGTTCATTGTCCCACTGTACTGTTTTCACTGTAGATACAACTTACAGACCCGGGACAACTATCTGTAGGTCATACAAATATGTTTATGGGCGTGAGGATTGAACCTGCGGCATGTAGTGCAGAATCCAATCCTGTGCGCCAATCGTGTCATCCAATATTTCTTAGCTAGTCATCCAATGATACATACAGAATTGGTTTACACCGTAGTAGAAATAATTTGTCTGTCAGCAATAATAGTAACCTGATTAACGAGCAGGTTTTGTCTCGCGTTGAGGTGTACCTTGCGCCTCCGCTCATCGCTCATGACTCGTATTACAGGAACGTTTTCTCAGTGTTACATCCCCGGTTTGCCGGTCGTGTAACCACACCAATTCACTGCGGCCGCATTGCCACACTTCCACTCGACTGTCGGAAATACCGAGTGGTTTGGTGACTATTGCCTTTTATAGGTGTAGCTCACAGAGAGGAAGTCGGCATTGGCAGCGTACATAGGCTTGAATCGGATGTTTGTGTATTGCTAACCCTTTCATATAATTTCATACAATAGTACCTGTACTGCGCGTCATATGCTCAGTTTACACAGGCGAGGTAATGGACAGACACGCGTGTCTACCGAGAGGTCATGACGTCACGTCTGTGTCACATTCACGTCACATCTGCGCCACATCCACTACATGTGAATAACGTGTGTGGTTGGAGGTAAATAAACAAAAGTTTTGATCGTCAACTGTTTTGTCAGATATTACATAAGTTTAACTCAAACGATTATGTCGGGATTAGAGAAGTATCTACGGCATAGTAGGTATCATTATATAATATCTTGTCGTACATAAAGTTTGCCAGTTATAATATGACTTATTTCTCATATATGTATGATGAAAGTTTTGTCAAATAAACATCTGCAATTTAGTTGAAGAAATAGTTTTTGTTTCTTACAGGATTATACGCTAAAATACTGGGAATTCATTTGGAATCGCATAAATAGAAATTCTGAGTAATCCAAATACTATTCTTCTATAGAATTTATCATTATATTCATCTAGCTTTTATACATATAAAAGACTTGTCCTGACTGATACTGAGGATAGAAACTTGAAATTTTGACAGTAGGTTTCTATTAGAACGTAAGTACCCACTAAGGGGTTAAATAAGGGATGAAGATTATATAAAAATCCGTCATATTATTTAAATTTAAAGCGAAAATGTTTTTTTATTATTTCAACTAGGCATAAGCAGGTGCTTTTAAAAATCTATATAAATAAATATATAAATAAAATTGGAGTGTCTGTTTGTAATATTGAAATAACCGTTTTTTACTACATGCATATGAATATATATACGGTACATACACCAAAATAACATTTTTTACAATATTTGTCTGTCTGTCTGTTTGTATAGGCTAATCTCTGAAATGGCTGGACCGATTTTGACGGGACTTTTATTGGCAGGTAGCTGATGTAATAAGGAGTAACTTAGGCTACTTTTATTTTAGAAAATTTCTTTTATTTTAGAACAAAATAGGGTTAAGTGCATTTGGTCTCACTAAAAAATACATTGATAAGTTCCGACATCCACGCGAACGAAGTCGTGGGCACAGCTAGTATCAAATAAATTTATAAAATACGAGTTCCATGCGAGCAAAGCCACGGGTAACAGTTAATCTTACAATATATCATATAATAAACTAGCCGTTACTACGACTCCGTAAACCTAGAATGCTTTTTTCATACAAACTTTGAACTCCCACTTCACCCCCTTGGGGGTTGAATCCCGGAAAAAAACATTTTCTCATAAAATAATTTAAAATTTGAAGAATTACTACAAAATGAAACTAACGAGCTGGTTTTGAATCCACAACCCCTGGTGAACCGTGCTGTTATTGTAAAATTCCGTCATAAACTTTTTCTTCTATTATATCGACGTAAGCATTGACGGCAATGGCTGGCATTAGCCAGTCTCATCATAATCATTTGCCTACGTACAGTTACGAAATAAAATACCCAATCACTAAAATTCGTATTAGCCTGAAACCAACAAACATACACTGTGACATTACCAAAGTCCCAGTTTAATTAACAAATAACACATGCAACCGTATTGATAACATCAGTTTGTGGTCGTACAACAAAGTGAGCGGAGTCGCGGACAAAGCTGTGTACACTCCCCGAAGGTAGATGGTTTTATCAAATCGTGTTTATAAAATGAGGTAGGAAAGAATGGATATATCTACTTGTAAAAAATATACCTATGTTTATTGTAACTATTAGATAAAATGTTTATCCGAAAATAGAATAAAATTACCGCCTCATTGATCTAGTGGTCGCAAGAGCGACTGCTAAGCGTTAGGTCATGGGTTCGGTTCCCGGGTGGAACAAAGTGTCATTGGCTTTTTCTGTATGGAAATTTTCAGTAGATGCCCGGTAGATGGCAATAGGCTCGCCCACCATTATATGGGACTCAATAACAGCTTCGATGCAATGTGGGTGTATAATAGTACACCTCTGATAACTCTTCGGGGAATACAAATATTTGACAGTCATCAACGTGCGTAACGTTTGAGTGATTTCTTTGGAATATAATGATAAAAAATTATATTACGTTTGATAACTCATAGTATACAATGTTCTAATCAAATACATAATATTAATTATTTATTTATAAAAAAGTCTAGACTAAGATTAGTTCTTAGGACCATGATTTCAGTTTGATATATTAAGTAAATATGTAATTGTATACATATGTGTTTATTTATTATTAAAAAATAAATTATTAAACAACTGATATTGATTTATTAAGTTTTTTTTATATATTTATTTAATATATTGTAATTATTAGCATCAGCTAGTGATGTCAAATTATAACCGTTAGCAATCGAACAGAAAATAAATAATCGAGTATTATTCCGACAATGGTTGATATCTGAGGCCACAGCTCAATGGCCCGCGGCCCATAATTTTCTTATCTGTTACCTGTCATTCTGATAAAGATGATGATTCTAAGCAAAGGTATCAGTGTCAACAAATTGTAACTGAAGCAATGACAGTGACATACAATTTTTATTTATATATTCTTATTTTTTTAAAAAACGTTGCCCCTCACTTCGATTCCTCCTGTATCGTGGGTACAGTTTACAAACATACATGTCACATGCACACAAAACCAGACCCGAAACAACTATCTGTAGACATACAAATATTTGTTCCGTGCGGGGATCGAACCCGCGACAGGTAGCGCAGAAAGCTAATCATTTAGCCACTGCGCCAACGTCGTCTTTCAATGTATTCACAGTTTAAATGGTGTAAAATATTTGAAAAAATAAATCATATTTCATTTACTTCAAAATATAATTAACGGTATTATGTAGCAAATTCTTATTCATTAATTATAATGACCCATTTTGAACCGCTGAGGTATTGAATTTCTTATCGATAAAAAAAATCGATTTCCAACTAACTACATCGATTATGTATTGTTCATCATGAGAATCGATAACCGTCTGTATATGATATTGATAACGGTAGCCAACTATTCATCATCATCATCAGCCAGAAGACGTCCACTGCTGAACGAAGGCCTCCCTCAAGGGGGGGTTTGCCATAATCCCCACGCTTGGCAGGCGGCTTGGGGATCGCAGTGGCTCACCGATTAGTGAGAGGACGCTGCTGCTCGTCCTCCGGTGTCTGGCCGCAGTTTTAAGACATACCCGGGTCAACTATTATGACTTATGAAATAATAGCCATCGCAGGATACATAGTAACTGAAAACAACAACTTTTCAGCATTCGTATTCATTTTTACCTAATTTTATTTTTACGAGAGGTGGTACAATTTTCCATATAATACTTTTACTGTGTCTAACGAAGCGAATTTTACGAAAAAGCCCCCAGGCTACATAATGGCTATGAAATCGCACCGTATTGTTGTTGAAGTAAAATGTTCAGACAATATATGTAAAATATAATATGAAAATTAACATAACATCACGCCTGTCTTCCCCTAAGGGTTACGCAGAGGTGTATCACCCACATTTCGCCGATGCTGTTATTAAGTTTCATGTGATGCGGGAGAGCCTATTGCCATCTACTAGTCTCAGTTCAAGACTCCGTGTTGTTACTAAAAATGTCCATACCGAAAAACTCAATAACACTATGCCTGACCCGGGAACCGAAATAAGGACCAAAAAAAAAAAAAAACTTACTTTGACTTCCAAACACTCAACTGTTTCTAAAGTCCTTAGTAACCAAAGATTATAAATATTTAATTTAAAAAAATAGAACAGATAAATAACATAGGGATAAATGCCATATATCAAAATCCATCGTCCTACCTTAAAGAATACGTTGCTAATTATAGTGATGCCAGATACAATGTAAAATTAATCTTTCTATAACCAGTTAACACATATGATTCACGGTGATTATCTAACTATTGTCTGCTGCTGACAGTAAAAGCACGTAAAAGTATTAAAGCTCAAACAAGAGAAAAAAAGAAAATAATTTTTGAAGAAAACAGAACATAGACGTATTTATAAAATTGCGTACCACATCCACCCCTTCGTGGCTCCGACCAAAGCGCCCGTCCAGTGCACTTTACGTCCGACCCGACTGGGAATCGAAGCGGCGACTACTAAATTAAATAACTCAAAACATCTCTCCGTTGCAAGCACTTAAATAATTCACTTTGTGGCTCGCTAGATAGCGCTGGCTCGTTTTAAATGTATTTACGAGATTGCAAAGCTTCACACAGACGTATTTGTTTGTTTATCCAATCGATTTAAACGCTGTTTGAGTTTTTGTTTATGATCTAGTGAAATGTTTTGTTTAAAATGGCTATTTCTTATCCATAGAATAAGAATATGAGTGCAATAAGTTGACAAGTATAACATAACTAGCTTCCGCCCGCAGCTTCGCCCACGTGGATTACGAATTCGTGCAATTTTTCGAGATAAATAGCAGCCTACATTTTCAATAAATAGGCTATAACATGCAAAAATAATTTGTCAAATCGGACTTGCAGTCGTTATATTATATTACGCGCGCAATGATTTTTTATATTGCATTATATTTTGATTCCATCTTCTCAAGTAGGTATTCATTTGAATAATATAGTGTAAATGACAATTTTAATCTACATTAAATGCCCAAGCTAAGGTATTTATCTGGATAAGGGTGATTGTGAGTCAACCGTCGGAGATAGAGATATGCCATCGCGGACTTTTCCGTAGGATTTCGGCGGAATTACAATTCTCTCGTACATTATTTTAATGTATCTCTATTCGTATACGCAGCGCACGCCAGTAAAGCTCCCAGTCGGTATGATTTTTTCCGATATCTTCATCTATCATCGTCATATTTCAGCCAATTTACACAAAACCTTAACAAAATATACACCTAAACCTTCCTCATGAATCAATTTATCTATTGGTGAAAACCGCATGAAAATCCGTTCAGTAGTTTTTGAGTTTATCGCGAACGGACAGGCAGACGCGGCGGGGGACTTTGTTTTATAATATGTAGTAATATAACTGCGTCGTACGGTACCAAGTGTTACTGCCGAATGATGTCGTCAAACATCATTAAGACGGCCCATGGTGCGGTTTTTTTTAAACGTTGCCCCACACACCAGGGTTTCTCCTGTATCGCGGATACATTTTTCAAACATACTAGACTAATCAGACCGACAGCCTAATTATGTAAACAAGCGACAACAATGCGACAGCCACACGACAGCAGTCTCGCCGCTGTCAGTCAATATACATATATGACACAAATTGACGTTTGGCAGTAGCTATCGCACAATCTGCGCCTGTTGCAAACTGATTGCTACATCGGTAATTGGGCTACCGAAACAACTATCTGTGGATCAAACATAGGTAAATTTTATTTGCATTATACAGGTATGTACGTAAATTCTACATATTTTCCAGTGTCAACGCTGTTGAATCACAAATGAAGTTCCAACATTTAAATCCAATCAGATCGGTTATTAATAATTCACGTGTAATCAGCTCGCAATAAATTATAAATGTTCGTAAGATTTGTGCACATCTCCACTGAAACAATGGATGGAGCTCGTCGCGACCGCAACTGATGTGAAACGAGAATACGACAACCAATTGCTATTGTCTGCTACGAAGCGATGTGTTTCGCCGACCGTTGCGTTGTGTCGATATATCGATGGAGTTCATTGTTGTCTATGTCTATATTCAATATTTTCTTAGAAATAAAGTTGTTTGCGGTTGAAAAGTGACTAAAAATAGTTCCTATATAACAAATGAAATAATTACTTTTTATACCATATCAATTGCCAATAATTGATCGGCATAATTATAATTATTGTACTGTAACCATAAGATACATATATACATATAATACTGCTGTCTGTCAATCACTGTGAAGTTACTCCTTTCAGTAATTCTGTTAACAATCACAGGGTTTTGGCATTTCGATTGACAAGTTGGTTGAACCACCAAACCTTCACCGTGAAGCAAAATTTACATTTTATTAGTTCTATATTCATGGTATATGGCAGAGGTGTACAATAGAATCCCATATAAGGTGGGGCGAGCCTACTGCCATCTACCGGGTACAATTCTAGATTCTGTGCTGCTATTTAGAATTTTCATACAGGAAAACCCAAAAATACTGACACGGGAATCGAGCCCAAGACCTCACGTTTAGCAGTCGAGTTTGCAACCACTAGAATAGGGAGGCAGTATAACAGGTACCTACACTACTGGTATTTCCTCTTTAATTTCTTTTACATCAACAATTTTCTGTGAAACCTCGACGAGTTTAAAGACAGCGCCTTCTACGAGTATTTAGTCTAGTACGTACGTTTATTTGCCCCGAAGTGTTTGCCGCCTGAATAGTTTCGCTTTGCATTCTTAATCAAATTAATATCAGTGTGTTTGCCGCCACACTCGTTGTTGAACAGTTGTTGAATCGTTAATGTGCGGCTCTTGGTGTTCATCAGTAATTGAAGTGTTTCTAATCTCATTTGTTTGTTTGTCGACGAGTAAAGAATTGTGGTTTGTTTTCTTTACTTTAATAGATACGAGAAACTAATTCGTTCGATTTCGTTTTTAAAAAAAACGTTGCCCCACACTAGGAATAATTCCTGTATCGTGGGTGCGTTTACAAACACATATATTCACATACACAAACGCCCAGACCCGAAACAATTATCTGTAGATCATACAAATATTTGTTCCGTGCGGGGATCGAACCCGCGACACTTAGCGCAGAAAGCTAATCGCTTAGCCACTACGCCAGCCGTGTCGTCCATTAATTATACGGGACTTATCAAAATATATCGAGTGATCCCAAACTCGGAAGTTTTATTCTCTAACTCCTTACCGTTGAGGAGTACTATGACCTCCATCATCAGCTCAGCATCATGAAATGATGATTTTCAGACGTCAACACCTGATTTATTAAGAAACAAAGCTCAAACGCGCTATTTGTCCTACAATATTTGAGGTTATCCCTCGATTTCCCTAGGATCCCATCATCAGATCCTGACTTGGTGACAATGGGACCAATTTGGGAGCATACACTTTCAAACAAATAAAGAATTTTTAAAATCGGTCCATAATTGACGGAATGATCACGTAATAAACATACAAAAAAAAAACATACAGTGGAATTGAGAACCACCTTTTTTGAAGTCGGTTAAAAATGTTGAACTACAAAAACAGAATATATCCAGTGTGCTTCTCTACATTATCAGATATAAACTGTTATATATCTGATATAATTAAAAGTTAAGTTATTTTTTTGTCAAAGTGTGATTAGCAAGAATGTATGTATGTGTGATTAGTAGTATATAAAGATTGTATCTCACAAATATATATAGCACAATTTTCCTGAAAATGGCAGTAAATATTCACATAATACAATTCAAAACAAATTAAATTTGAATCAATTTTCCGTATATAATTATCTCTTGCCATCAAAACAACAAACAGTAAATTGAATCATTTAAAACGGACGCACCCTGTGTTGAGTTCATTCTTCCGCAATCCCGCATCACTTTGTTACAGCCCATTTTAGAATATGTCCGAAACAAACAATATTTGTTCACAACAAATTATAATTCAATTTTAGAGTTTGGGACCCACGAATATGTTTGATTAAAATAATAAGTGTTTGCGGACCACTTCCATCATGGATGAATCAATTAAACTTGTTTTGCTAATTCAAAAGCTGTCTGAATTGTCATTAGCAACCTTCGTGAGTGGATCATTGGGATACGTTCCCATGTATTTAAAAGTTATACTTGACCGATCGAAAACTTGGGTTCGACGATAATAATTATATTTAGATCCAGTATTCAGATTCTAAAGTAGTTAGTGTACCATTTTATCAGTTTCCATCTGTGTCTTATAAATGGCGGTAAACTACTACCTTTCAAAAGGAACCTATCTCCGTCATCGACGAACTGTGGCTATACAGTTTTACCAATACCTCTCACTAAGGCAGAGAACACAGTCATATTAAGATTAGATAAAAATATATCGATTTGACTTTTACCACGAACTAATGACTATTGGACAGTTGACATAATTCATGACTTCATGTTTATGTCATCAATGCAAGACTAAGGGGGAGCCCAACAATGAGAAGCTCAGGGGTAAAAATAAAGTTAAAGTCATTTAATTTGCGTTTCTGTTCTCTGGTGATCAGAGCTTGTCACTTTATCTATCGGCATGTGTAGCACCACATCTGAAAGTCTTGAGCACCAATACAGATACATGTATATTATCACTGCTTGCTCTTTGACAGTGCTGTGTTTGTGCTATCATTGTGGAGGCTGAGTGCCTGCATCGCCTCACATGAATTTGTAACTTAGTAGCTACGTTGCGGCCTAGCATCCAACTGTTTGTATATCAATCCTAATATATTATTCTGTATTCTGTGTGTTTAATAAGCCATTGTTGAACAATAATATCATGTTGTTTCACGGCAAATATTCCACGATATTTCGAGACACCGTGAACTAATCGTGCACCTAGAATCACAACGTTTTGAAAGAGCCTGTAAAGGCCTACTCGAAATAAAAATATTTGACTTTGACTTTAATAGCCAATACCGCCTGTCGTTCGGACCAGAGTAAAAACATCTTACTATTAACCTTCTTGAATTCAAAGACTTAAGTAGAACAATAAACATTTGATCTATCAAGATACGTGTATCAACGAAATAATCCTTAAAACCTATAACGTCACAGTAAAGAGCCAGCCTTACCTACTTACCCCGGAGATTTGTATGAAGGGCCCGTATCAGTCATTAGGGAGGGAACATGTTCAATTTCAGCGGGCATGTCGCTTGCCTGTCACGTTCCGTGTCTATTATTTTTGTGGGAAACAAAGACGATTTGCTTGAGAACAAAATTAGTAAAGGAAATATATTTTGTGAAGTTCAGACTGATTGTGAGTAGAAGTCTAAATTGAGAAGATATAAGAATACACGGAAGTGTTACTTAATAATATTAAGCTACACAGTAATCAGTAAAATAAATATGTAGCATAGGTATATGGATAGTCAAATAGATATTTTACTATGATAACAGCAAAAATCGATTTTTGTATTTGTTACAAAAATCGAGTTTTGCTGTTCATTCGCAAAATTTTGGAGCAGTGAAATAGCGTAGCTTATATTTTTTAATGGTTCACAATTTGAATTTTTGATTCAGCAGATAGATCATGATATTCATGGTTATATACGTTGTTTATTTGTTATGACAAACCCATGGTTTGGTATGTATTAGACTAAACAGAAGATAGTTCATCGACGATCAAAAATGTAGTCGATGAAAATTAAAATAAATAGCTCTACGGCAAGAGAGTCTGACGAGCGAGAGGTTGTCCGAACTTCGAACCAGAAGCATTTTTTTACCCCTTTTATTCACATTGCAATAATATTATGATACAAAACGCATTGCTAGTTTTGTACGCGACTAATTCTATAACCTGACTTAAAGCGCGCATCACCCAAACATATTTCATTTCTCCACAGTACGCGATACCTATTTCTATATTCAGTAACGGAACGTAAACCCGTTATACAGGAGTTATGTTAATATAACGTTAGCACAGAAGCCGCCGGCGTAAGTTGCGTTTCAAAAGATAATAATAATAACATTGGAGGCAGTTGGCAAGCGCGCGACAATACGCCACTAGCTGGCTTTTTGTGACACCGACCAAGGTACGAGCAGACAGCGATTTCATTGTAATGTTTTATTAGTTTCAATAAGCACGTGGTCCACAACTCGTTTTATGAAAACTGTATGAAGGATCCTTACCTTCAGCGGCGTGCAAAGAGTTTTTAGACAGGGTAGGCAGAAAATTTTAAAAGCTTACTTACTTAAAAATACCTACTGCATGTTGTTTTTGGTTCGTCGTCTTGTCGATTAAGTAATTATTTATGTGATTTGTCACCTCAAATATCTTAAAATAAATATTTATCTGAGTTATGTAGGGTAGGCAGTGTCTTTTTGTCTTTATGAACCGCACGCTACTGTTTACCTTATCCATTAAAGAACGATTAAAACCGTTTGCCTACCGTCAGTGCAGTCGCAAGTTACAAACAAAAATGTTAATTATAAATCTTTACATTTCCTAAGCGATACTAAATAGTAGTGGGAATAAGTACCTACTGATCGTTAATATGATTTTGTAATTGCCATCCGCAATATTAAAGTAATTACCCAATTCGCATATAACTCAAACCACACACCATAGCCGGCAGAATGGACGGGCACCTCATAAAATATTATAACATGCAAAAAACCCACACATACGCGTCCTCCACGGATAATTGTTATGGGTGTATATGAAAAACTTTGTTCTGGATTTTTTGTCAGAATACATTGGGCGGCGGAAGTGCCGTTACTATAGCAACGACTTTTTAGTGCCAAATGACCGAATTCTGAACGATGTTACAACATTTTATAGCGAAGTGTGAAATTATTGCTCGTAGATTCAGGTCAGCAGACAAGTCTGAGTAGAGTTTCATAATTATAATAAAATCCTTGAAAAAAAAAATGCTCATTGTTTCAATTCAGATATTTAAAGTTAATATAAAATATGCCGTACTGCATTCTCTGACTGAGTTGCATTTCCTACAACTGCTTAACTTTGACATTTAACATCAGAAGAGAATTTAGTTTTCAGTTGTAAAGAACCTAGAAATTGAAGTTGAAGATATTCAACTTTTTAAAACACACGTAATTAAGCTGGATTCTTAGTAAAGTTTCAGGCAAAACTTTAATAGGAGAAAAAATATTGAGATAAGGAACGTTCCAAGTTTCCTTCTCGGTAAAGTAGAACAGGCAAAAGTAAATTAAAATTGTAGCTGTAATAGTTTTATTAATTAAAGTAAAACTTATATTAGAAACCAAAACCCAAACAGCTCTCTTGGAAATGTTAACAATCTCTGATTTGCGATCAGAGATTGTCACTTTATCAAATTGTCATACGCAAAACTGACTTATCACATACCATGCACTGATGTTACCCCGTACCATGCACTGATGTTACCCCGTACCATGCACTGGTGTTACCCGAGTTTTATTGTACACCCACATTTCATCGATGCTGTTATTTACTCCCATGAAATAGGAGGCGAGCCTTATGCTATCTACTGCAAGCTACTGCTGCCAGTATCTAGCTAGATGACTGGACAGATATTTCATTTCACTTTGCCCGACCCAGAGATCAAACATTGTTTATCACTAAGCGAATGACGTAGCGTAGAAATGTTTGCTGAGACCCACACAAATGGCTTCCGAGCCATAATGCGCAAAAAACTACGTTGCTGCTGTGCAGAGTAGTCGCAACTATATCTTAAGAGCTGTGGCTGAGAGCTATACTCCAGATATCCGACATTTTGTGCGGGGGGTGATTAGATAGGAAACATGTTTTCCTGGCTGGTCATCCTCGGCACGTAGTGTTTATAATTTAGACTGTTATTTTTTAAACCAATGATACTAACACTAGAATATAAGCTTTTTGTAATACTTACCTAATATGGATGTTGCACTGTTGCACTGTTGTCTGAATTAAATGAATTTGAATTTGTAGCTATCAATTTAGTCCCATTTTTTCATGTACAATATCTATCTTATTGCCATACAGCGTGGCAACGCTGCCAGTCTTCTGGGCACACTGTCGGTTAACAACGATGCCGAGGAATATTTTGATGCGTAATGTTTTTATAATTTTTATTTTTCTAGTCTGATTAGTATGTAAATATAGTGTATATATTTTTTACTTTTCTAGTCTGATTAGTATGTAAATATAGTGTATATAATATTTAAAATTGTATAAATTCGTTATTCTTATTACCAAGATAATGTCAAAGGATTTGTATGTGCAAAAATCAGAGGCAAATAAAATATTTTTCGTCAGTATTGCAGACAAGAATGACATTTATTAAGCTTTTGATTTCCTCAATCTGCTCTCACGGTAAAAAAATTAGTATCAGTATACAAGTGCTTTCTTCTGACTATAAACGTACAAAAAATCAATCATTTTCATAGCTGAACACAACGATACCAATAGACAGTCAATCACCTCAAAACAATCATATCTTAGTGTCGAGACTCCCATTTCTCGAGTAGGTACAATGTCGAGGTAAACGCGGCCGTATATTCACGAAGCGTAATATATCGCCCGCCATGAATCATGTTACCTAATGTGCCCTCACCTGCTGAAGAAAACTTGGGTATTTTTGAGGGCACATTACGGGAATTTGATTTAAGTTCATCTATATTGTTCTCTTTGGATTTTGAGGGGTAAATTGTATGGCTATGTACCAAGGGAAATTTATTTTATGTGATTACAATATATAAACATTTAACTAAATAAATTGGCGTTAAATAAAGGTTTTAAAGTAATTCAAATATCTGACAACCAGTCTAAGTATAGAATATCAGTGTCTCCTAGTAATTGTGTGGCGGAGGTCAGATGGCAGTAGCTCCATCTAAAGTACTGATATTCAGTCGCAAAGTTACATTAAGCACATGTTCCAAATAAATATTTTTTGTTTATTTTGCGCACAGTATTATTGGTGGCAATCCAATTTTAGTGCCACGTTGCATCACTGCAAAACCGTCGATAATCCGATTTCAATCAGCGCAGCGAATATCATTAATGTGCCCTGAATTATATATTTGTGTGTACTGTATTCGTCCACTACGACCAATAAAGAAAAATAGAAGTTTCAGTCTGTACTCATGCGCGAAGTAAAATAGATGCCATTTGAAAAAATCATTTTACTATGACGTGTATACAATTATTTATAGATAAAATCTAGCAATATATTCATATTTTTTATGCGATAGGCGGCTAATGAGCAGACGGATCACCTGATGGTAAGATTACCGTCGCCCATGGACACCCGCAACCACGGAGGAGTCACAAGTGCGTTGCCAAAAATTCAACCTTGTATGGTTTTCAGTGATAATAATATTATTTGATCATGTTCTTGTATTTTTTTTACCTTATAATATAATAAATTCATTTATTTCAGACAAAAAATATCCATAAAATCCATTCACAATTATTACACATTAAATAAATAATATTAACATAAAATAACGTAATAAATACAAGAAATATAAAAATAAAAATAAACTTTATCTGCCCCACGCCTTATATACGGGGGCATGCAAGGCCTGTCAATGCCGAAGGAAGGGCCCGTCCAACCTGTCAGCGACGACCGTAAGGAGACTGTTGCCGCTGTCCCGCACTCTACGCGCTATCGAGGTCGCTCTCTTGCGCATGCTGGTATAAAAACAGTCAACGTAAACCCCCGCAAACATTCCCGAAGCGCTGCAGAAGCAAGGCAGCCGCAACAGTGCTCTTAACGTGTTATTGTACTGAACGCGGAGAGCGCTGTAGGATTTTTGCGAGTATGACACCCACATTTAAGGCGCGTAATAAGATGCTGAAAATAGGCAATAGCGTCACTTCACACTGTCTTCACGTTCACATACTCGATTGACTCCTTGGTGACTACAAGCATCATCGTCATCCACAGGGGCTATGGATTTGGACTTTGCCCACTACTGGACATAGGTTTCTCTTTATAAGTGCCAGGCCTTATTTAATATACAAAGACAGGCTTATAAAAGCTTGGCTGTTAGACTTCGGTGGATCATACGGATTGAATCTTCTGCATCTGTATTCTACGCATCACACTCCCCACTACTTGCGCCCCGTTATTACGGTTGTAATTATTTACAGCTAGCTACATATTTAATAGTATTACGCTCTGATCCAATTAACCCGTTGATTAGCTGGATTTGTGTTTAATTAATTTATATAATTGTATTGCCTCGAAGGGAGCATTTTGTAATAACATTATTAGCAAGATAGTAAACAACTATTTTTTTGATATCGTGTTATCGATTGAACTCCCCTCAGGAAAACTCAAAGTTGTACTAATGGCCTGCAATTTCCACTCGATATGGCTACAACATTTTTTCACCATTCATTTTTCAGAGCGTATGAGGCATTCTGCCTTTCCACTTTGCGTTTCAATTACTAAACGCGCTTGTGTAACGCATATTATCCATTCATACATCGCATTGCCAACCCTCACAATGGGAGATGCACGTTGTATCGCTAACAATAAAACATAAAGGTCACAGTCGTCTGCCACCCATTTGTTCGCGCATCCGCCGCCCGCAGATCGTGGAAACAATGGAGAGAAGTCATAATTGAAATCACAGTTTGGTACAACGATCGGATATTGGGTTTCCTCGCTACAATTTGTTGGGAAATTAGAATCATATTTAGATTCGTTGTTTAATATATCATACATGGTATCACGTCTGTATTTCCCGAAGGGCTAGGCAGAGGTGTACTATTGTATCCCCACATTTCGCCGATGCCGTTGTTAGGTCCCATGTAATAGGGGGCGACCTTAATGCCATCTCCCGGGCATAGTTTCAGACTCCGCGCGACCACTGAGAAATTTCATACAGAAAAACCCAATCACATTTTACCTGACCCGGGAATCGAACCCAGGATCTCACGCTCTGTTTGTCCGTTGTTTAATCGTTCAATCGTTGTGTAATATAATATTAGTTAAATAAGTAATTATTACGATTGTACCGCTGCCTCTGATCACTGAAAAGTATAGGATGGTAAACAAACTAAATATGCATTATCTCAAGACGGATGGCACCGTCATCTGTGGGAGCCTGCTTCTTCATAAAACTTGACTCTTCTTTGCCAATTTCAGCTATAAGTATAAGTAGGCTGAGTAGATAACAATATTCTCTTGCATTTTATTGTTTTTCATGTCTCTAAGACACCGGGAGACTTCATTGTTTTATAATCCTATTCGTCTCATATCCTATTATACGCGTTGTAAAAGATTTTCTCTATGCACATTTTGGTCATACTGGAGGCTTCAAAATAACGTGTTACGTGTGTATATCTCCGTCTACGTTTGGTTTGGTCTGACGTCCCTTACGCGTTTTGTTTTCATTTGTTTAATTGTCTGCCTTTTTCTATGGGCTGTGATGCTATTATGTTTAATTTTATTCATTAGCACCTGTGTAATGGGGACCTTACGAGATAGCGTGGGGTTGTATGGGAGATTGCAGGGCTAAATGTTTAGGTACAAATATAAATGTATGTGATATGTCCGGAACAATAGAATAGAATAGAAACAACAACAGCTCGAAATAACAGAAGCTCCATAGTATTTCCTTCTTTTTATATACAATTTTGCCATTAATTATTAAATTATTTACTTCATTATTTTGATATTGTAATATAAAACTCTTTTACATGTAACCGCTATACATTGTTAATGTGAGTGAGATGTAAGCTGAATGCTCTTAAATTTAATAATTCTCACGATGACTGATCCATGCTTACCCTCTGTTGCGACAGGTCAGCTCAAATACTATAGTTATGGCACTTTCTTCAAAAGGCCATTCCACCCTATATCTGTCTCCCATAAATCCTTACATTACATCCTTCTGTCTGGACTTCAAAATAGACCTTGACCCCTGAGTATGTTTCGGTGTTTCTTCTCAGGGATAGTCATAGTAAATGCCGACGCCATCTAGTTTTAAAAAACGTGTAAAAGTGATTGAAAATTCCTAATTGCAAAATAAATAATTTAATTTATATTATTAAGCTTACAACGTATTATCTTCTAGTTAATATATTATCATTTAACAATAACAATCATATAATTATTGGCCCACGTAACCCGTAGAAGTTGCGTAATAATATAGGTGTGATTATATAGCAAACACAATTCATCATTGTCTGCCAGGAGTGAAGATATATTCATAGGTTATTCAAAGATTATTTTTATAATAGTATTGTTTGAACTCGCGACCCTTTGCGCAAAAAGCTATGCAAGTTAATAACTGCGTCAATTTAGACAAATTTACAACCGCTAAACTCTCCAATTTCCAGCAGGAATCTTTATTTTATTTATAAATTCATAAATATTTGATATCATTTGCTTAAAGTAATTGCCATGTTCTACTAGGAGATTTTGGCTCGTTATCTAATTCCGGTCATTGTATTATGTACCTGTGTTCAACATTAACGTGTTATTTACTCACCTTTACCCGTTAAAGGACCCTCTGTAACAAATAAAAGATAGTAAGTTCAGTAAACCGTGTTGGAAAGGTATCAGCTCGCCATCTATCTCTGTTTAGTGGTAAACTATTGAGATTTAGTGGCTCGTTTAACGAAAAAACATTTTGTGTTTGCCAAGGTTCAGTTTCTGGTTTGATGAGTTTACAAATACGTACACAAATAATATAGTATCACGCCTGTGTTCCCCAAGAGTTAGTTAGGTAGAAGTGTATTGTTATATACCCAATTTTCTTCAAGATGTCGTTATTAATCTCCTTGATAAGAGCGAACCTATTACCATTATACCAAAAATTCCCTTCCATACAACCCACTAACATTTTGTCTGACTTGGGAATCGAAAACACGACTTCACTTCATAACCTCAAACCATAAGGTTCACATGTAGCTAGAATTAGTAAACCTCAGTGAGAGATCCCTTGTGTCAAAGAGTATCCATGGAGTTTCGTACCGGTTCTTCTCCATAGGATCTAACATTAAAATCACCAGGATCTCTGTCATCCTCATTGGGGAAGCATGTATGTTAAAAAATGTAATCGCATATTCCCCCTCAAGTCCAAAGTATTATAGTACTTGGTGTATGACTGGAGAGATGCCAGAGTAAATATATATTTCTCATCAAAGCTCCAGCTATCACAGAATTTGATTACGATTTCCTCTTAGTACGATGAGGTTCAATATCGGGGCATTATTTATTTAACACTTAACTGAGTTTGCGTCGATAGGTGACGGAACTCAATAGAACCCGGCACGCTTAACGTTATAAAGTTTAGACTTCACTGACTCATTTGAATTTTTATGTGATCCTTTTGTTAAAGTTCATTTTTGTAGCCAAACTTCTGAGAACACACAAAATATAAAACAAACGCTTTTATTTAAAATTATCAGCTATCAACGACATATCCAATGCACAATAAGATTCCAAGAAAAAATATTGATTTGACGCGTTGCGGAGAGGCTATCTGCTACGGGTGCGTAGCTCGCGTAGCTTTGACATCATCGCATCTGCTACGTCGTAGTAAGTCGTCATAGTCGTTCTACGATGGACAGGACAGGTATATTTGCAAACTATTGGAAAAATGATAGAGTATTGTTGATTTTAATAGAAAACACCATTGATACATTTTACAGTCAAAGGAATTCTATTAACTTGGAATACAATGTACCTATATTAACCGCATCGATACCACTTCATGCCGTATCCTTTACTCAACACTCACTAATTGATTAATGAATTTCCCTTTGATATTTGATATCGCTCACCTCAGGAGGATATTGGGTATACCAATGCTAATGGTAGCATTCAAGTGACAAATAGGTATGTTGGTAAAATTTCAGAGATTGGTGATCTTAGCTAAGAATAAAACAGTATCATTACAAACTAGAATTAGTTTCTTTATTAATAAACTCAAATTATTTTCCTTCTTCGTTTTACCAAAATAAAATCTTCTGTTTTACCATTCACACTGACTGAACAAGATATTATGCAGGATTTTAACATATTATTATTTTATTTTTAAATCACTAATCACACTTATTACAACACTCACAAAACCAAGCCTCTAAACAATGAACGAAGAGATTTGCTCAAACGTCCACACATCTTGATTATCTACAATTAGGACGAAACCACAAGTCTCAAAGAAGCCAAATCAAAAGCGAGGTAAATTAAAGCGAACACAATTACAACCCTCTGTTCGACTTAGCTCGAATGGAGAGCGCAAAAACGCGTCTGGAGAGTTAAAAAACGCGTCTGAGCTAGCTTAGTAGCTTTAATCCTCTCTCTGTTTCGCTCTCGCTCTGAGCACATAACGTTTCCCGCCAAGTCCCGCTTGCCCACGGTATTTGAAAGAAGTTGTTTTGTCCGTAACACTACTAGGAATGTTACATGTAGAATCCTTCAGAAAGTTATTGTTATTCAAATTAACGCGAATTTTTAAATTCTATATGAAACAAAACAGGAACTACAGTTTTAATATATAACATTGCATTGGATTGGATATACACGACTGGGTAGTGTGTGTTAGTCGTAACATATTAATTCTGCTTGTTAACCACTAGTATAAATTGGATTAATTTCAAAATAAAGACTGTAATAGTACAGATAATAGTGGCGTATAAATCTCAGTACAAACTCTAATTACGCGTAAAACAAATCCCACCTTTGAACAAATTTTCTCAGTACAATTTTCCTTCTCAGTGCGTTAAATCGCAATCCCTTTTTGTACGTGTTCTTCGCCGGCGACCGTAAGCCGGCGTAATGTTTGTAAATAACAAAACAGTAGAATAATATCGCTTAACTGTGGATCTCGTTCGACGCCGCGAGCGCAAAAAGCACTTCGCAGACGGGATCGTGTTTGCAATCTTATTTTAGTTGAATAAAATTGCAATTTAGCGCGGAATAAAATTTTGTTCAATCGTCTTTAATGTAGGCTACTTTGGGTACTTCAGTTTTTACTTGGAATTTATTGTATCGTAATGCGTGTAATGTTCTGCTTCATAGTGTACGTGTGTACATTAAAGTTTCAATTATATTACCTCGTATGTAGTAACTCTTTAATACATCGGTTGAACTCATGATTAGTAAAAGCATTTTCAGTTTTTCATCACGATTGCTTGTGACTGCCTCATTAGTCTAGTGATCAGAGGCACGGCTGCTGAGCGTGAGGTTCTGGGATAGAATTCCGAGTCGAGCAAATTATAATTGAATTTTTCATTCTCAATAGCAGTTCGGAGTATCGAATCGTGCCCAGAAGAAGGCAATGGACTCGCCTTCTGTTACATAGGACTTATTAACAGCTTCGTTGAGATTTCATACATACATACTGAGACCACGAAAAGAACGTCCCCAAGTGATGAGACATAACAATATGTGTATGAGATTTGCGTATGCTGCATGTAGTAGCATGTATAGCAAGACAGCGACGCTGTGGCGTTGATGCGCTAACTGCACGAAGCTTTAGACTTTCCGTGTCATCATTCTGAGCTTTTCGTTTTGTGTGTTCTCTGTTCTGAGTGTTCTTAGCTATGAACGATAGGGAAATCAATTTAGCTGAAAAATAACTGAATGTTTGCTTTTATATCGCTTAAGCGTCTTTACAATGCAATGGACTTTCATTTACGATACTTAATTAACTTGACTGCCTCATTGGTCTAGCGGTACGAAGTGCGACTGCTGAGCGTGAGATCCGGGGTTCGATTCCTGGATCGGGTAGTGTTATTGGGTTTTTCTCGGGAAATTATCAGTAGCAGTACGGAATCTGGAACTGTGCTCGGTAGATGCCAATAGACTCGTCAGGTATTACATGGGACTCAATAACGACATCTGTAAAATGTGGGTGTACAAAATTACTTACACCATTGCCTAACCCTTCGAGGAATACAGGCGTGATGCTATGTTATGCTATATAATTAAAATAACAGAATATTTAAATGTGTCGAGTTTTACGATACAATTGCAATTGCAAGAATTTCTCATCATGAAGAAGAAGAAGAATATCGTTTATTTCTCAGTATATGGTAATTACAGATGTTAAACTTATATAGTGTTTCACATATTATATTATAGTGTTTCACATATTGGTAACATCTCTTTATGTATAACTTACAAATTTGTAATCTATGAAATCATTCATCATCATCATCATCAGCCAGAAGACGTCCACTGCTGAACGAAGGCCTCCCCCAGGGGGGGGGGGGGGGTGTTGCCATAATCCCCACGCTTGGCAGGCGGCTTGGGGATCGCAGTGGCTCACCGATTAGTGAGAGGACGCTGCTGCCCGTCCTACGGTGTTTGGCCGCAGTTTTAAGACGTACCCGGGTCTATATGAAATCGTTAACAGAGTAGAAACACATATCCAAAAGCCAGGAAAATATTGCACGTTTAATTTTTTTTATAGGCAGCTGTCTGATCTGTGGTGGCAGCTTATTGAAGATAGTTATTGCCATGCAGTGGGCGTTACGACTATACAAATGCAATCTTTGGGATGGTACCACTAATAATTAATATCTTCTATAAATATAAAACACAAAAATTGTATCTACCTATGTCCGTTATAGACTTTGAAACCATCCAACCGATGTGTCCCAAACCGGTTTCATTAGAAAGGCAATAATGCAAGAATGGTTTCAGACCACTAAAACAATGCATTCTTTTTTTAGCGTAGTAGCACACGCCGGGTATCCGCTAGTTTAATATAATGTAGGTTTGTGAGAAATTATGATATTCCCAGTATAACTCGTTATTACAAATATATATTATCATATTCGAATTCTGTTCATATGAACTAACCAATGCATAGCAACCGAATGAAGCTGAATTAATAATAATAGGGGGAATTCTCAAGCCTATGAGAGGAATGTTTGGTAGCTTAGCAGCCTACATATACCTAAATATTAATATCTGTTAATTATCCTTACATTTCGATGTTATATTGTAATTGAGTATAATCCTACTAATATTATAAATGCGAAAGTTTGTGAGGATGAATGGATCTTTGTTACTCTTTCACGCCAGAACGGCTGAACGGAACTGGATGAAATTTGGCACAGAGATAGATTATAGTCTGGAATAGCATATAGGCTACTTTTTATTCCAGGGAAATGTACGGGTTTATAAATCACGCGGGCGTTGCCACGCGCTAGTTGAATATAATAGGGGAAATTCTCGTTCCTCAATGGGGTGCTGGGCATCTTGGTGTACTTATCCATGGAGTTAGATAATAATATATGTTCATTGGTCTTATAATTTTGATGTTACTTGTATTTTAATTGAAGCATTTCGGTAATTTTGAATTGATTGGAACATAAAATTCGGTTGTAGTGAGATCATCATAAGCTTTTAGTAATGTATTAATAAAATGTGATTTTGTAGTATAGCATGACGTGCCAGACCACCTTATTTATAAGCTATGGCATTTACAGCAGACGAGCCCTTGAGTCAAGACTGTTAACTAAAAATTGAGTGTAACAGATTTTTTATTGACTTTTAAAAAATAATAATTTTGCCCCTCACCTTTCTCCTGTATCGTGGATGCGTTTACAAAAATACATCCTACATGCATACACAACCAGACCCGAAACAACTGCACTTTGACGGCACAGTTGGTGCAGGTGTTGAGAGATCGACTACTACATTTGTAACATCTACTGATAGTTGTTTCGGGTCTGGGTCTTTGTGTATGCAACTGCGCCAACGGTATCGTCGTCTACCAGATATAGATTGTTAAATAGTAACTTCATATCTTACATACTTACACTATATTCGATTGAACCAAGCCTGGTTCATTATTGGATAGCCATCCAATAATGGACTATGAAAAAGCAACAAAATCAACCAACATTATTAGGTATTTTTTTATACAAAAATTGTGGTGTGCTCGTGTTTGTAATTCTTTCCTCCTAAACGGCTAGACCGATCATGATGAGATTTTTTTTGTTCTTATGCGTCACCTGGATTGTTCTTAGTTAGACCCGGTAAGTGGCGCTGTTGTCGATATCCAGAAAACGGTCTAGTGTACCTATATATTTCTATCCATCCCAATAGCAAGACTTTTTAAAATCCCGGTAAAACACAAGAACAACAAATTAATAGTGTATATAGCTCAGTATTACACAATAGGTACAAGATTGAACTCGGAAAGTAATTGTATTTAATCGCAGCGGGTTGTGCAATGGTTGGTGGAGGCGATACAACGCGTACTGCAAGTAAAGCCGAGGCTTCATTAGAAGCCAGGTACGTACGCGTTTTGCATTCTTTAGTTACGAAATATAGTTACGTTATAAAGCTAAGCTGATTTGAAATAAAAATCTTTGACTTCGACTATGAATTCGACTTCGTTTATAAGTGTATGTATAGTGCATATACAGACAACCAAGGGTTACCAAAAACTAGAAACCAAAATAATTGTATTATCTGTGACAAATTCTGTACAAACTCGACAAAGCGACTCGCTTTGCTTGAATAATTGACGTGAGTCGGCTGGAGAGTGCTTTATTACAGTCTGTCGCGATGCTATGTCGCTAGCGGATGCAATACAATGTGGGACAGTAATGCACTTTTGTCGGCGATGGTACGCAGCGTACTAATAGCACCAACCTATGATCTGGACTACGCTTTGCGGATTAATCCTTTTATTGTGTTTGTATTGCTTCATGTACAAAATGTCCATAACAGCCACTCTTTCGTTGGTTTCAAATAATTTTAAAGCGTTTTTAAATAACTACTTAGTCAAATGGCTTTCAGACGAAACCCAACATACGCGCTGTTTAAGGTCCGGAATAAAATTATGACAATATCTAAACTACATACAGAACATTGAGTTGAAATTTAATCTTATATAAAAATATAGGTAAAAAAAATATAGATTTCGCGATTTTATTTCAGTGTATGTTAACCCTAATTCGTGAGATTCATAATGCATCTTACAAAAGACGTCCAATGTGCATTACAAATCTAGCTCGTACCGTACCTGCGTCGTACTGATAATTATAATTACGTTGTTGTCGTTTTGTTTGATGGCTTTAGTCTCGTTTATTGGTCTGTGTCTTATAATATAGTGTTGTATTGATCCAAACACATTAATGTATAAATTATTGAAGAGATTATGTTACAAATAAATTATGAAACTACTTATATTTCTTATTCAAGCTCTATGTTAAGTTTTATTTAACTTTTTTTATTATTTACCACGTTTTCTTCAGTTCAGAGGTCGAGGTTTGATTCCACTGAGACCGAGAGACTGAAGTCCGTGGTCAAATAAATACTAAAGTACGCAATATAATTACTAAAGTTTGTTGATTTTATCTGTGTTTGTAGCTCCACTAACTTCATTCTTCTATAAATGTTTATGCATATTTTACGTTTATAATAAGTTTTCTCAAACGTCATAATCAAACGTCAGAAATCTTCACATCGATTAAACTCCTCGAGGCGTCGATTGTGAGCGGTGCCGGCAGCACCCGTGGGCCCAAGGTAGAGTTACTCCAACTTTTCCAATATCCCGTGTTATTGCGCCCCAATCTCCCCGAGGAGACGTGGACTTTCATCTTTGCAGTTTTGGCTGATAGTTGGTCGTTTTGTGTTGGGGCTATCAAAGCTTCACGCCTGTATTCCCCGAAGGGATGGACAGAGGTATACTGATGTATACCTACATTTCGCTGTTGCTGTTATTAAATATATAAAAGGGCACTACCGGTCAAAATTTAATACTCCACACTATTACTGCAAAATCCCATACAGAAAAACTCAAAAACGCTTTCTCAACCTCGGTATCTAAACCAAAAACTCATGCATTAAAATCAGGCTTGTTACCAATTTAGCAATAGGCACCAGATGTCCTATCAAAGGACACCAGGTTCTTGTCAATAAAACTTATAAGATGTCATGATACCTTCAGCAGAGCAATACTTATTAATTCGGGCTAAACCTTTCTTATTAATATCACATCTAGAATACTTTTTATTGAAGTCCTCGAATCTTAACTGTCATGATATTATATTACCTATTGTTTATTTCATCGGTTATTCACTGAGTACATTGCAAAACACACTTTATTGTAGACTGGAAACAAAGAAAATATCCTACTTCCTGTCCTATCCTATCCTATCCTACTAATATTATAAATGTGAAAGTTTGTGAGGATGGATGTATGGATGGATGGATGGATATTTGTTACTCAATCACGTCAGAACGTTGGACGGATCTGGATGAAATTTGGCACAGAGATAAATTATAGACTGGAATAGCACATAGGCTACTTTTTATTCCGGAAAAATGTACTGGTTCTTAAACCACGCGGGCGAAGCCGCGGGCAGAAGCTAGTACAATAATGAATTAAAATGAAATAACTAGCAACCAAAAACAGGAAATAGATCGACGAAAATACTCTAATTATTGTTTCGCTACGCTATAATGTTTCCCGTTATACCAACATATAAATGAAGTCAGTTAATATAATTGAAGACATAATAGAATCATATGCTTGATGTATGAGTCAGACAGGAAAACGAGAAGAATTTTAAGGGCAAATGTAATTTTGCAAATGTCAAATCGGATAAAGCCTGCACGGAGTGATTGAGGAGTGGCCATGAAATACGCGTTTGGTGAGAATAGCAATTACGTGTCTAAGGTAATGTTTAAAATACAATAAATTAACATTTTTTTTATTGATCACGTCGGGTTCACCACTTTAGGTGATCAGAGTGTGATAGGGAGAGGCTAGGATCACGATTCCCCAGACGAGAATACGTGAATGCTAAAAGAATATCCCATCGTTTAGATTATTAAGTAATGACTCGGTTATTCTAAAGCCCGTCTGAAATCCAAAGTACTTACCTCAGTATTCTTTTTCTTTGTTTCTTTTTAACGTTGCCCCACTCTAGAGTTTCTCCTGTATCGTGGGTACAGTTTACAATTATACATGTCACAGGCACAAACAACCAGACCCGAAATAACTATCTGTAGATCATACAAATATTTGTTTCGTGCGGCGATCGAACCCGCGACCTGTAGCGCAGAAAGCTAGTTGCTTAGCCACTGCGCCAACCGTGTCATCAACATTGACACGGTTGGCGTAGTGTATTGTGGGATAATTACAAATTTATTCAAGACTTATTATCCGATGTTACACAAATTGTTGATACTCAAAATTTGAGTTTCAAGAAGATCATTTAACGATCTTCACGATCACAAAACATTGCTTTCGATCTTCTATCTTAATAAATCTTAATTCTTTAAGAACTGTTTTTTAATGTATTATCTACACTCGCCATCTCAGTGGCCATCAGTCAGTAAATCTATCTCTAATTTGATTAAATTCCAGTGGGCCGTGAAAGAATGTTGTTAGCACCTAAATAAATACGTTACAGTATTAGTTTAGAGGGGTTCCGTACCTTCTGAATGACACATTGGTCTACTGATTAGGGTTTCTGAGTAACTTCTACTGTGTGGGTGTGAGTTTATCAAATAGGAATGTATGTGTAGATGTGGACTGTAATTACGGCTAAAAGCGATTTTATCGATTTTCTTGTAATTTTGGATATAATTTAGAAGCTAACACCAATTTTTACAGGTTAAAACAGTAAATTACAAAGTATATCTAAATCGGGAAGAATAGACAATTTTAGACCAAAGTGGTTTAAAGCTCAAAGCCAAGTCAACAACCAACTTCCTGCCTCTCCCGACGTCGCCACCCACTCCCCTCAGTTGGCAGCGTTCACAGATGATACAGCCACCTTGGTACTACCGCTAGCCCTACAGCTGGCAGAAACATTGTCTTCCAATTTTTTTTTTTTTTTTTTTTTCTAAATCATTGCCCCACACTAGGATTTCTCCTGTGTCGTGGGTACAGTTTACAAACATACATGTCACATGCACACACAACCAGACCCGAAACAACTATCTGTAGATCATACAAATATTTGTTTCGTGCGGGAATCGAACCCGCGACACCTAGCGCAGCAGTCGATCTCTCAACCACTGTGCCAACCGTGCCGTGTTATAATATTACTATGTATCTACTATGACCATGAACTAGTGTTGAGGTGATATTCTTGCTAAAACTGACACAGCCTACTTAAATTTGATCATATTTTTAAGACAGAACGCCCCTCTCTACATCTCATTACACCACACTTCACTAGTTAAACATTTCGTGTATTTTCTCCGATAAATCTGGGGAGTACATAATTCAGCGAGGATCGCGCACGGCTGCGGGAAACGGCGTGTTACGTGCCACTGCCCCTGCGCAATTATGTTAATACACCACCTACGAAAACAGACTTTTGTTTTTAAGACCCCGTAAATGGTTTGTGTAAAATAGGCTGTTGCAGGAATTTTAAATGAAGCATACGCATATTTATATCTAGAAGCAGTGATAGATTAGCGATTCAACGCTTGCCTTGCTTGGTAGATGTTTAAACCCGGCCCGGACCACTGACTTTTCGTTTTGATTCGGTTGATCAGAATTTAATAATCACAGTATAAACATAATAATGAAACCTGTACACATGAGGAGTTTCTAAAAAGTTTCAGTTTCATACACAAAAACAGTCTCGTAAGTGTTTGGGATATAAATATTTGTTCCGTGCTGTCAGAAAACTAAGAGCTTCGCCGTAATCTATTCCACCGGCCCGCTTGTGTTTATCACACTTGTAATCCCCAAAACATAAGCCTGAGGTGTACACTACATTTCTGCTTGTATCTGAATGGCTGACAACTGGCTGGCATATTATATACATATAAGTAATAAGTACTTCGGTTGTGGTGAAACTTGATCATAATTAGTTAAAGTTCGGGTTGAAGCTATAGTCTCGTAAACAATTAACATTTGAAATCCGCTACTTCGTCTGCCCTTGTTGGCTACAATCCGTGACCTTTAAACTTCAGATCCTCAATTGAACGACCTTTACAAGTTAGTCGTCAAGTTCCAATCGCCACAATCCGCTTCGCCAAGGTGAAATGGAGCAAATCGCTAGCTTGGCAATCCTGCTCGGATTTTGTACCAAGTGCTTGGCGCATTGTCTGTTATTAGTGGTGGAATGTGTTCATGATTGTCGTAGTCTATTGTATCAGTCGAGCTCGGCTCGTAGGCTGCCAGACTAATTAGTTAACACAAGTACATACTCGTATCATTAATATGGAAACAAGATCGAGCGGCCACAGATATAAACTAGAGTGAGTAATTCAAATAGCTATTAATGTTAATATTTTTTATCAGTAACAAATATTCCTAATTTTTCAGTGTCTATCACCATAGAAGCATTTGAGTTCCATTGACAATAACTATCGCGGTCCTATCAGGTCAAACATTGCTCCCCTCATGCTACTGCCATTCCTCTAGTCATAATACCTTAGCAGCAGGAGTGAAGAGTGAGGCTGTTCTCAGCCGAGATAGGATAGGACAACTAGGTCGGTATTTTCTTGGGGCCTGCCAAGTCATCCACTGGCGGGCCGATACCTGCCGGGTATGCGGTGAATGCGCGAGTGAATCCCGTGTCTCCAGCGCTACAGGTATGCCGCAGGAACACCGTGTGGATTTAGTCGGTAAAAGTCTGACATTACCTGTCGCCTTCCCCAGAGCGAAGTCAAAACACAAGCATAGGCTAAAAAAAGGTCGGTATTACCATCCGAAATGCTAGAAAATAAGATATCTCTTTATTTCTATGAATATTATTAAAACTGTCTTAAGGTTTCTTCTCTAAGCTAATATTTACAGTACTAAGTTTTGTGGTGTGGTGTTTCTGGCAATACTTTACCACTGTATACTTTAGTGATCTATGAGCATGTTCAACCGTGGACACTTACAAGCTAAAGTGTTGAGCCAGGCTCACAATCCTCAACTAAATTATTTCCACCTTACCCGTACATTTCCGAGCGGAACATTTCCTCGGCTAACACAGAACAAATCGCTCGCGTTGCATTCTTACCTCGCATTGGTTGCCGTGTTCCGGACGACGTCGACGCGGCGATAGCGCCGGCGCCATGTTCGTACGAGGTTATGTTAGTTAAACAATTACTCAGCGTTTACACATTCTTAACGGCTTGAAAGGGCTTTATATGCTAGTTTTGTTTTTTTTTTTTTTTTAAACATTGCTTTTCACTACTATTTCTTCTGTATCGTGGGGTAATACGTAGCTTTAGTTACATGAATTCATTGCAGTTATTACACATAATTATAAAGCAATATTGCTGTATTAAAAATGAAGAAATTAGAGCTTAATATATTTGAGTCTAACAAATATTTGACGTAGTAAATTACTCCTTTGTTCCGTGAGAAACCAGTTTGTGACAGGATTATTAAGGTAGCTAAACTGTTAGTGTTTACGATTTTTAATTAAGAATTAGGTTTGCCAAGTCCCAAAGAGTGTTAGGTCAAATAAACAACTTATTTAATATGATAACATTGACGTACTAACCTATACAGAACACAAACTAGTAGGCACTTTGTGTTTCGTACCTTACTCTCGAACTACTTTGTATTTCAGCGGAACATTCACAAAGCGCAGTGTTTGTTTACTTTTACCAAGTACTTCGCTTGTTTCGGTAAAGCCCCGAATTTAAACATACAACAACCTGTACCTGTAAACAGTTTAAATATTAGTACTATTTTGTAGTAGTACTACGAGTATGTTCCACACTATGATTTAATATGTTTGGTTTGAGTTTCATGTTACGAGCTCGACCAGTCGGTATTTCTCTTTTTAATATCTTGGTGACCAAGCGCCGCTCGAGTTCATATCTTTTTTTACTGTTAAAGAACTTTTTCAGAGATGAGACCCTAGCCAGATCAGTATTTCGCCCTGAAAACCCCTTATTTTAAATTTCATCGAAATCGTTTAAGCCGTTTTTGAGAACCCGATTATAAACAAATGTATATACTAGGTAGGTAAATAATAACAACTTGTAAGCATAGTTGGGTTCCGTATGAAGAGTAAGAACTGCCAGTGAAATTAGCAGAAAGTAATTAGGTCAGTAACGCATGCGCTATCACCAGCTTGCGGGTCTCCCAAGACGGAGGACAATGCTTACCATGTGATATGTAAGCTCATACCAATACTTTAACAATTTGATTTCAACACTTTTTTTATATTTTATCGTTTAAATATTATTTTTAATTTGTATCATATATTTTTTTAATTCATTTCTGCCTTTTATTGAGCATGCGGCATAAATGTTCTTTAGTTAGTAAGCTGTATTGTATTGTGTAAACAATCGTTGGTTAACCTAATTAAATACATAAATAAACACTGCTTCATTGATCTGAAGCCTTGAGTCCGACACCCGGGTGGGCAAAACTTACAAGGATTTTTTGTTAGAAAATTCTCTGTAGCTTGTTGATTACACACCCTTGCAGTACAGGTGTGATGATACTGTGCCAAAACGTCTTCGTACCTAAGTTAGATATAGACTCCGCTGGTCTAAAGCTACGTCTACACTGCAAATATCTTCGCTGATTCGGCAGAGCGAGGCTGTGAGTCCATGTGACACGTAAACCCGCTTTGAGCAGACTCTAATGCATTGGGAAAGGAGTCTTTTAAAAGATTGCGGTTATTTTACTGCAAGTTGCATTGCGTTTGGAAAAGGTACTGTTGGGTACGGAAATAAAAGTGGTATGAAAGATATTCCTTTTTAAATAACCAACTTTTAATTTGATTAACCGATTTATGAATTACTAGCTTTTTTTTTGCCCGCGACTTAGTACATGTGAAATTTAGAATCTGATATTTACCTGCGGTAAAATGGAGCTTATATTTTAAGTTACCTCTAGCAATACATCGGTGAAAACTGCATTTAATTCCATGCAGTAATATTTGCGTGATGCGTGTACAAACATACTGACAAGCAGACAAAAATTCTAAAACCTGTTGTTTATATTAGTTTTTAAACATAACGTACATAATATAGCGTTACGCCCGCATTCCCCGAAGGGTAAGGCAGAGGTATACTATTGATTGCCTCATTGATCAAGTGGTTGGAAACGTTAGTAGCAGCCGAAGTCTGGAACTGTGCCTGGCTCGCCCCCTATTACATTGGACACGATAACGCCATCGGCGAAATGTGGGTGTGCAATAATATTGTAGTACACCTCTGCCTTATTTAAAATGAAACTATATTTAATTAAATTAATAAATTCAACCCATTACTTTCCCACTGCTAGGCAAGGGTCTCTTCTCAGAATGAGAAGAGTTAGGCCTTAGTCCACCACGCAGGCCCGGTGCGGGTTGGTGGACTACACACACCGTCAAGACACACATCTCAAAAAAAAAAAGAACAAAGAACTACATTGGTGAGGGCTTCCAATCTAACAGGGTGCGGCTGAATATCAGTATTTTACACGGAGTGACAGCCTTCTGACCTCCGCCACCCAGTAACTGGGAGACATTGATACTGTAAGGTTAGAGTGGTTGTCAGACTTTTTGGGCTACTGACACCAGTAACGACTGTCTTCGTAGGTCGGGTAGGTCATCATATGACACCCAGGACCAACTGCTTAACGTATTTTCCAAGGCACGGAGGGGTCTCGATAAGTGAAGAATGGACACCCATCCAAAGACTGACCGCGTCAAGCGCTGCTTAACCTCGTAGATCGATCGATCTGCGCGGTAGCTACGAGCCTCTCTTCTTCTCCCTCTCTTCTTACTTAGTGTTATTTAATCACTTGAGTAATTAATTCATATTACACTATTTCCAATAAACCACTTCATTAACGATCAATAGCAAAGGTTTTTCTTCGTAATTAAACTAATACAAGCACATATAGTAATACTAACACACTAATATCATACAATACTGCTTATACCTAAGTTAATTAAGTTTTAATGGAACCAGTATTTATTGACGATGACTGCGGCACAGATGAACTTAATTGTTCACCGTTATATTTTAATAGCCGGATATGAAAGGATCATCAACTTGAATAAACTTGACAGCACGGTTGGCGTAGTGGTTGAGAGATCGACTGCTGCGCTACGTGTCGCGGGTTCGATTCCCGCACGCACATATTTGTATGATCTACAGATAGTTGTTCCGGGTTTGGGTGTATGTCCATGTGAATATGTGTGTTTGTAAACGCCCCAACGACACAGGAATTATTTCTAGTGCGGGGTAACGCTTTTTATAAAACGAAAACGAAACTTACCTTATTAAGATTTTCATGTTTCTTCATAACACTTCAAGGGGGTTGTTTCTCCAAAAAGTGAGTAATTAGCTAAAACCTAAGAATCTGAGTGTATTATATAGTACTCAAAAACCACTTATTTATATTGATGGAAGCCTGAAATCTGAACAACAAAAAGTGTACCGCAAAAACTCTACAAACTAGTTCACACAAGTCTAGATTAAAATCTGTGTAAGCCCACAGAGTAAATTGGAAATGGAATGATGTTTTATAAAAAATAAAACATGGCCTATAGCATTATAGCCATATAAAAGGCTTAGTTTACTCTCATAAAACTTTTTCCTCATCAAGTTAACTAAGAGCTCCATTAGACCATTTGAGAGAAGATTTTGTCTTGCGGCCTCCAAATGGGTGCTGTCGTATGATGAAATCAGCGATGTGAGTAGATACGTACGTACATCGAGAGCGCATGCGCTTTGCACGCTCATGAACACTCCATTTGTATATAACTCGATGTATAATCTAGTAATTAGGTAGGTACTGTGGGTAAATTGAGGCGTCACAACTGAAAGTGATGTTCACACTCATTAGTCAAAGTCACCACAATAGACTAATGTTATTATACAAGTTTTGGTAACGCCTATTAAGGCTACGTTTTAGGTAGCGCAAGTACAAAGCTAGGTTGAGGTAAAGTATGTGGGTAATTACTCGTTTCAAGGGGAAAGAGGTAATTTTAAATATAATTCTAGTAGTAAAATAATATACGTGACTGCTGAGCGTGAGTTCCCAGGTTCGATTCCCGGGTCGGACAGCGTTATTGCATTTTTCTGTATGGAAATTCTCAGCAGCAGCAAGGATTCTGGAACTGTGTCTGGAGATTGCTATAGACGCCTTACTTAGTAATGGCTTCAACGAAATGTGGGTATTCAATAGTACTTACATCTCTACCTAATCCATTAGGGAATATAGGCGTGATGCTATTTAAATTAATATATTTAGTCCATAGATAGCCTTCTTTGTATAAGGTAACTAAACACACAACTTCTATTTTCGATATGATGGCTTTTTTGCTAAAACATTGTAAAGCCCCGTCGTAACTATTACATGCAGCAATTGTCAACTGAACCCGCAACGGAATTACTGATACATATTGCCGGTACCCTAAGGACCAATCACCACCACCCCTGAACTTCCACGAATGGATTCGCGTTGCCAATCTTGAGGGGGAGCTCTCGTCTCCCTCAGGGAAGAAAAACCGAGATATGATTGGCTGTTGATACTTGTTAATCGTCCCATAATGCGGCAACACAACGCTGCTACCTCACACCAGTATTCTGTGACACCGTAGTTGTTCCTGGTTGCACCAACGAACGTTACGTAACATAACGGGAATCGAACCCAGGACCTCACGCTAAGCAGTCGCGCTTTTGACCACTACACCAATGAGGCACTGGTTACGTATTACGTTTGGTATTTAAATAAAAATACCACTTGATCCACGCTAGCGTAAAAATAAAACAATCCCACAGCACCAGATAACCGAAACAAACGGCCACGGTTTACCGACAAACATTTTAAAGCCATAATATTTTATGTGGCGAATATGCGGCTTCACGCAAGCCGGGCTTCACGCGAGGCCTGGCTGGCTTCCAAGATATTTATCTGCAGCTAACTTCTTTACTATTGCTCGTAAGTTCGGCTGACGTATGGCTGAGAACCTCTAGAGACGTATTCGATTCTTACTGTATTTGTTTATTGAAAAATTCTTGGGTATTGCAATGTTTGCTGAGTTCAAATTGAGTTTTAAACGATGAAGTTTTGTTTTTAGGGTTCCGTACCCAAAGGGTAAAAACGGGACCCTATTACTAAGACTTCGCTGTCTGTCCGTCCGTCTGTATGTCACCAGGCTGTATCTCGAGAACCGCGATAGCTAGCAGTTGAAATTTTCACAAATTATGTATTTCTGTTGCCGCTATAACAACAAATACTAAAAACAAAACAAAATAAATATTTAAGGGGGGGCTCCCATTCAACAAACGCGATTTTTTTGCCCTTTTTTGCTCGATATCAATAATGGCAACAGGTAGGCACTTGAAATATTCACAAAATACTCAGTTGTATTTTTACTTTAATAATAAATACCTAGGTACTGTTGTTTACCTAGTCAATGGTACGGAACCCTTCGTGCTCGAGTCCGACTCGCACATGGCCGGTTTTGTTTATTAATTAAAAATAAGAGTTTTGATTAATGTTTATGGACTTAACAAAGTAAACGAACACCATCCGTTACTCATGTTTTGTTGTGGAAAGGATTTCAACATGTTGTTTTTATAACATAAACAATACAGATGTTTTATTCATAAACATAACAGCATCTCGTCTGTATGAGTTAGGAATAGGTTTAATGTTATATTGTACACGTATATTTCTGATGAATCATAATAGGTAGTGAACAGTTGCGATTGAGACCTGTTTATGGATTACATGACCATGAATAGTCTTGCCACTATGAAATACTTCTTCTACAAATATACCTAATTACAGCGTCCTCACTTCTTCGCAATTTTCAAACAATATATAATCGCTGCATCAGACTTAACACGAAGCGATCCTCACAATACATTTTTCTTAACAAGCTCGCTCTTAACTCGAGCCAGTCGCAGCTCGCAGCAGATGATCTGTTAATGTTACTACAATTTCCGCTATGTACACAAGAAGCTATAATTTAATTAAAACTAACCCCCACACGATAAACACCCCTCTCCCTACGTAATACGTGCTATAATCGTCTGCTGAAAGAAACAGTTATGTCGTTATAGGTTTGCGGTCGTCGGGCGAGGCAGTGTTAGTGAAATTTCCTTACATTTCAGTAATCGGAACACTAGACAATTCCGTCATGGTCTAATGGCCGTGTTTATTAGGAATGTTCAAATTAAACGTCAATGAAATTTTATTGGAAATATTGTGGAGTTGCCGTAATTGGTAGAAAGTTCTCGAAATGATGACAAATAATAATGGGGAACGAGAAGCACTTTACCTTTTTGCTGGTGAAGGAGGAAGCTGGTGTGTACACAATTTAACTGGTATTCGATTCAAGAAAAGAAATAAAAGTTAGTGCTTACCTTGACATAAATAATAATAATAATAATAATAAAATAAATTTGTATTCATGTAGACCAGTTAAAGGCACTTATGAATAGTCAGACTCTAGTTGCCACGTTCCAAAGTGTTGTTTTCCTATGGAGAAGAACGGGCAAGAAACTCCATGGTTACTCTTTTAAATTCTGATTATTTAACATTCAATATATTGATAAATACATTTTTTTCCTCAAAATTATGTGAGGAAAATGTAGTGCTAGGTCTAGACTAAACAAACATGAAACAAACTGATAACTGAAAATTTCTGACAGTACTGCCATGACGGCTATGAGCTGACCAGTCCCAGCAGACAGCACCCGTACACGAGTATGACGTATGTGTCAGCGTCACTCAACTCAACCATATTGCAGGGAACCAAATGACCCGACACACACCGCCACCATCAGCAGGACATTTGAGTGAGCATGACAAGCTCAAACCGCCAGACAGCTATCATGTCTATTAATATATAATTATGGCTACACGATTCTCACATAATAACAAATTATAAGTTATTTTATCATTATATAAAACAAGTACCAATACGGTCTCACGATGGGTGACAATCCCGTTAATAAAGCATTGTAGATAAAGTGAATAATGTCAAAATGTATAAAAAAAAATAAAAATAGAATAATTAAATTAATACAATGTCAACAAAAAAAAAAAAAAAAAAAACACATCTGGTACATTCAATAGAAATAAAAAAATAAGTCAGTTTTTATAAACAATGATTTAAAGTGCCAGCGGGTCGCTATGTGCAGGATGGAATCGTATGCCAGACATTTTTATCCTCAATATACTGATTCTTTCCAAGAAAAAACACTTAGGTAGAAGTCAGGAGCGGGCAAATGAGTTCTGTTTTTATGAAAATAATTAAGTACATTCAAAAGCCACTATTTGTTCTTATTTGAAGTATAAATGATTTGATGCCGAATTCAATCAATTGCAGAACTGATTCAGTAGGAACTGATTTTCTAACTTCCTCTAGGAATAAAATTAAAGGAACACTTAAAGAAATGATAATTTTCTTTCTTTAAGTGTTCCTTTAATTTTATTCATAAAACGAACAATAATAATACACATAAAACAACAACAATACATAAAACACAATACACATAAAACGAACTCATCTATGTATAACTTACTAGTTATACATAGATGAGTTCGTTTTATGTTTTTATAAATACATTAAACCGGCACCGTTAGGAAATGGAAAGATTCTAAACTCTATAATATTTCTTATCGTTTAACTGATAGATTCGTATATAATCCACAGTATCTTTAGCGTGAGAATTCTTATTGGATCCTTTAAAGATAGGAGAACTAACCGTTCTCGCACTTCTACAATTAAAAATCTTCAAGCCCCAAAACTTCGGACTTATAACCACGCTAATAAAGTGGCGAATGACCACAAAACTTCACTAAATAGTGGCACTAAAACAATTTTCTGGTTACGTAAGGACTGCGAAGACCGTTGACTTGATTAAGTACCCGTCACACGGAATAAGGGTACGTACGAATATTTACGCCTAGAGAGATGAATTATACTATGAGTATATGTTACATTGAATATAAGACGCAGTAGGTTAACAAGAAACTGAATAACGAAAGTAGATTATTGTACCAAGTTTTGTAGGTTTTAATTATAATGATATGTAGGTTTGATAGGTTTACTGTCAATGATTATTTAGTTTTAATGGCTAATCGCTGTACTAAATAAATAATAATAAATAAATAAATAAATGGAAACTTGCTTGTATGCCTCTCTGATCTAGTGGTCGCAAGCGCGACTGATAGGTGTGAGATCCTGGGTTCGATTTCCGGGTCGGGAAAAGTGTTATTGGGTTTTTCTATATGTAAATTCTCAGTAGCAGCACGGTGCCAGGAACTGTGCTCAGTTGATGGCAATAGGTCCGCCCTCTATTATATTGGACTCCTCTGCCCAACCCTTTTGGGAATACATGCGTATTGCTATGTTATGTAAAAACTTGCTAATGTCATTAATTGTTGTATTATGTTATTGTATAACATTTTTTTTATCAGCTAATGTAATAGATAAGCAAAAGATTTATTTTCTCTGAACAAATTAATTTAAAATATTACGAAAATTAATCTACTTATATCGGTGACTGTACAAACACATTAAACAAACTGAAAAGTATCATGCAACACGCTACTGCATTACTTTGAATTGCAGAGCGCTCTGACTCGTAGCTTTTCATAAACAATAGCAATATTGGAAGACACATATGGGCAGACAATCTTGTAAATGATTGCAGGATAGACTCAAATGCAATCGGTGGAAAATAGAGAAGTTTAACAAACAAATCATATGCACCTCAATGAGTGGTAAATAACAGGTAAAACCTGTGTGCGGTGGTTGTGTCCATGAAGAAATATCTCGTATTTTATGAAAGTTAACCTTCTGAATATCTTATCTCTTTTGCGTAATTGTAATAGGTAGGTGGTATTTATGACCCGGCTAAAAGAAATATGCGTGTTGTGATTCCGCGAATACTAATGAAAGAACAGAAAATAATGTTTAAGGAAAAGGTAATGAAAGGTGCGAAATTGAGAATTATACTTATGTTTTGATATGATTCAGAAGGAAAGATAATTACATTGTTATTACCTTTTTTAAAAAAGAAAACGTTACCCCACACTAGTATTTCTCCTGTGTCGTGGGTACAGTTTACAAACATACATGTCACATACACACACAACCAGACACGAAACAACTATCTGTAGATCATACAAATATTTGTTCCGTGCAGGGATCGAACCCGCGACACATAGCGCAGAAAGCTAATCGCTTAACCACTGCGCCAACCGTGTCGTCAACCGTTGATCCAAGTGTCTAATTATTCTAGGTAATATAATTATTCATTCTTACATGAATGTTGGTCTAGTGGTCGTAACCCCGTGAGACCGGCCAAAGTGTTACTGGGTTTTTCTGTATGGAAATTCTGAGTAGCAGCACGGAGTCTGGAATTGTGCCCGGTCGCTGGCAATAGGCTCGCCCTCTATTACATGGGACTCGATAACGACATCTGCGAAATGTGGATGTACAATATTACACCATTGCCTAACCCTTCGAGGAATACAGGCGTGATGCTATGTTATGTCATTCATACAGCTACTTCACTCTATAGTACGATCCTTTTAACAGGAAATGGTGGTTAGTTTGATGCTTCAGGAGTAGGTACTGCACAAGCCAAGCTACGGGAAAAAGCTAGGATGTATTGACAGAAACTTAAACAAAAATAACTCACCATCTATCCTTTGATTGAATACCTCGTAAAATATTTACTTTTGACACAGATTTCACTGTCCAAATTCTTGGTAGCGGGCTGGCAGAAAATACGTTCGCTCTCTACTAAATAGGTTTCACCAATTACCTTCCGAGTATCGGTAGTAACGATCTGACGGCCGTGGTTACTGCGCGAGATATCCGGACAAAGTCACATGGCTACTATGCGTGAACCAAACTGGCGCGTGTACTTATGTAACGGAGGTAACAGAATTTGGCTGCGGAAATAACTTTAGTAGGTACTTTTACTTTTTTTTGTAGAAAGGTTCTGGTAAATTCCAATTACATAATATTGTATACCCCGAAGGGTGAGGTATCTACTGTTTCTTAAACAGTCACATTTCCACCATTAAAACCTAATGTCGACATAGGAAGCGATTAAGAGCGGGCGAATAAGTTCTGTCCATAATATGTTTGACGAACAAAAAGTACTAAACTATTACAGTCCAATTTGAATCAATTAATTTTATATTTGAATTTCACTATGCCGAAATTGTGAATGTATTCAGGACCACTAAGCTCCCGCTATCACAAGTACTAAACCAATGAGGCAATTTTATGTATCAGATATTTTTTTAAACTGTTAGATTCTGGATAATCTATTCTAATTTAATATTTATAGGAAAACAAACAAGAACAATAGACATTAATGGCTTCGTCAATGAACTACAAGTCAAGGCTAGGTTTAATAAACTTAGTAACGGTGACGACTCAGCAGGCATTAATTGCCAATTAACTAGGCTCGAATCCCAATTAACTTTTGTTAAACTAATAATTTTACTCTTTCACTCTAAAAATTCTTGGAAGTAAGATAGGAAGATATCTTTCACATGAAAACTGAATGGACGCCATTTTTAGTGACCTATATTCAGCAACGTGTAAACGACATTATGATAAATTCTGCCTAAGTGCAACTGGAAGTATAATTTGATGTTAAATGCCTACCATTTACTGGCTTTCTGCGATTCGTATCGTGGATTCTATTCCCGTACAGAACAAATATTTGCGTGACACACAGATAGTTTACCGAGTCTGAATATAGGAGAAATAGTCAGGCAGCGTTTTAAAAAGTATTAATAAATAGATAGCTTTAATTATACTAAACCTTACTCAAGTTATGTCATGTTTCGTGTGCTCTCCAGTAGATATGTTCTGCTTGCGAATTCCTTGCTAAGCTTGCAAGTTGCTGCAAGTAGTTTACACTTAAGCCTCTTTTGTAAACTTCCACCCGTTAGTGTTAGTTACACTCCTCGCGCACACTCGCTGTGTTTACAACCATATTGTAATAAAGCTACGGAGATAGTATGGCACGACTGGCACAGCGGCTGAGCAAACGACTGCTGCATTACGTGTAGCGGGTTCGATTCCCACACGGAATATAATTATATTTGTATTACTTACAGACGCCGATTACCGACGTCATCTAGTTTAAAAAAGACGAGTAAAAGTTATTGAAAAATCCTAATTGCAAAATAAATAAACTATTTCATTTAATTTCATAGTTGTTCAATTTATTATGAATATTTGTCTTCGCAAACGTATCAATCATACAGGAATTATTCATAGTGTGAGCAATACTCTTAAAAAAAAACAAAAATGTTTTGTAATAATAATATAGCATCACGCTTGTAATCGCAAAAGGATTAAATAGAGGTGTACTATTCTATACCCGCATTTCGCCGATGCTGTTATTGAGTCCCATGTAAAAGGGAGCGGGCCTATTGCCATCTACCGGGCACAGTTCTGACTACGTGCTATTACTGAGAATTTCAATACAAAAAATCCCAATAACACTGCCCGACCCGGGAATCAAACCCAGGACCTCACGCCACACGCATAACGAAAATGTATTTCGTACAAAACTATTTCCAAACCTTGAAAATCTTCAAGGTAATTATAATGGATGCTAGAAATTCGAATTGATTTAATATTGACTTTCCAACAATGTAGACACTTGCGCAATATGCAAATTGAACACCGCAATGAACATTCTTAAAGTATCAAAATTAAATCGATTACAGTTTCGAGTATCTAACGTAATAATGGCGTGTTAAGTTGGGTGCGATGAAAAACTGATTCTCATTCATAAATTTTCTATTACTATAATGTTTAATTTCAGTACCTAATCGGATTTGTGTCTGGTATATTGTGAAACTAAAATACTTCCGATTCTACTTTATTCTGTAAGTTATTTCACGATAATTATTAGCAGTGTCCGCAACTTGGAGGAATCTGGTTATTCCGGCCTTACAACGGTACGGCTTACAACATTTGCCAGCCAAAATTAAAAAAAATATATATCCGGTTACACATTAAATAACTTTGACGCTAATTTGCTATCGTAGTTTGAGCGTTCTCTGTTTGGCGTTTTGTGCGAATTTATCGAAACGCGGAACACAGAAACGTTAAGCGATTAACCCTATAATATTCGAGTTGTAATAACGAACACTGATTGGCAAAAATAATTACAATAAAATGCTTTAAATATGCCCAGTAGCATATTACACTATCCACCCGCCAATACAATTTATTAATAGATTGAATTTTCAGACAGCCTGTCTTGTTAAATTTTGACGCTGACATTTGATGGCCGAACAGCCATAAATTAATTGCATAGCAAGTGCAGAGCTTAGCATTTGACAAATTAGTAATTAATTGTGTTGATTGAATATTTCGCGTCAATATAAATTATTGATGATGTGAATTTACAGAAGCCACAATATGAGGTAATTGGCTATTTTGAATGGTTGCATATTGACGTTTTATTACAGTGTAAAATGTACTGTAGTTTTACAGCAGTATTAAAGATGTTCTTGGGTTAATTAGGAACTGATTTAACCACACTGGGCTCATGAATCGTTACACTAGTTATCTTCATCATGTAATTATCGTCCGATAATAGTGTAAATATATTTATTACGTTATTGAGTCATGTGCGCCGTTAGCGTTTTGATATAATATGTAAAGCCACATAATGCTTACATGCGCTCACTTATAATATTTTCTAGCAAAACAACTTTGTGGTTGAAGTTTTTCTTGCGCTTATATATAATAGAAATTTAACTATAAGAATAACATGTTTATCTGATGACCAATATAATTTAGATTCTCACAAGTCGCGGAAAACGCAGTATTACGTTCCTAACTATATCATAACAATTTATACACGTCACTATGGTTCTGCTACAGCTCACAGTGTGCCGCGCAGCGTGAAGTAGAAACATTGTATCAAATGGACGCGCGATGACAACCACGGGTCAACTGTGTACTCAAATATAGTGCCGATACAAACATTTGTTCACTTATGTAAACGCTTGTATTCCTCGAGGGGTTAGACTGAGGTGTATTGCCATTCACCGATATTTCGTTGAAGCTTACATTTGTTCAAAATACTCTCTACTATCGTTAATGCATGAAATGTCTACGAGTATATCGATGCATGGTCTTATCTTCAGATCTTGTATAACATTCAAGTTATTCTTATGCTAGAAATATTCTATAATCGTTGTTGCATGAATCCCTAACAAACAAACTGTAGTTTTTACAATTTACGTTTTATAAACTTAGCTTCCCGTTTTCCTCTCGACAGAAACACGGTAAATACATGCGCATCTACATACCTATCCTTCAAAACCTACCGTTTCGGCATATACGAATATTCATCGCTCTATCTCCGCTCTAGATCCGATAACTTTGGTTCAGAGCCCGCCGGGATTAATCGTTCACCGGTTAGTGTGAGAATAAACCAGTTAGTTTAAAAATAAACCGAGCTTGCTGAGCTGTTGGCGTGAAAGACAAACACGGAGGTTAATTACTGCCGAGCCGAGTTTTGCCGACAATATCCGGTAGACGGAGCACTTAGGGTACCTGCATTAATGCGACTAATCGCACCAGGTGTATTATTATACAAGTTTTGTAGCTAAGACAAGACTGTTTACAAATCTTGTCTTATCTTGAATAACTTGTTTGTGTTGTTTGTTCAATTCTATAATAATAAAATAGCTTAGTGAAATAATATGTTATAAGCAGTAGTGATTTTGTCGTGTGCCCTGCCTAAGTGTAGGACATCACATAGGATATGTACAAGTACTACAGATGACAGAGAAATAAGTCGTTAAATAAACACTTCACTCTTTAGTCTTTATTTGTAGAGGAGATTAATCTCAAGTACAATTTTGAGATGTTGACTATCAAACGTGTTGTGTGTTAGTCGCTTGCATGTAGCAAATAAATAGTAATTGTTTCCTTATTAGTTCTTATTACTGTCTAATCTGTTATTTTATTAAATACTACGTATTGCTGGGGAGTCTTCTTCCCGCTAAAATATTTATTATGAAGCGGTAAAAGGATAGGCGTTTCGGGACCAACTAGTCTATTTTAATAAATGCTTTTACAATTTGATGCTACTTTAATTAATGAACGTATGTTCATACAGACGTTAACATTGTGACAGCTACTTAATTGATACTTAAAATATCTACGGTAGAAGAGATTTATTAAAGTGGGCCGGTATTGTGCATGTGCTAGCAGGAGGCGACTAAAGGATTGTTTTGGATGATTGTGCACATCGACCTCTACCGACAACATCGTACAAAGCCTGATTTCCCAAAGGATTGCGAAGTAAATTTGACTTGAATCGGCACTGATGCGATACGATGAATGCTCTCATTGCTTGTCCTTTTAAAATATTTTATCGGCAAAAGAATGCAAATATATATTCTCTCTAGTTACTGGCATAATACGAGTACATAGCGCTATGCGTGTTCTGGCCGAAGTGATAAGTAAAGGTGTACCATTGGTGTACAGTTGTACGTCCCAGTTAATAGGGGACGAGCACAAACTCCAGGCTGGAGGTCAAACAATTTCTATACGGACAACCCCATTAACACTGCCCAGACCGGAAATCGACCTCAGAACCTCACGCTCTAGAGTCGTACTTGCAAACAGTAGACCAATATGGCAACTCCATGCAAATATCTACATATATGTACTGGTAAATTTGCATCATTGATACCAATATTCCTCTTTCGCTTTGTTATTTATTGATAGGAAAAGCGTATTATAGTTGAATATCTAGCTGATAAGTTATAAACGTGTTTAATATCTATCTATAACTAGTGACTTGACTAATTATGAAACTATACTAACATATTAATTTTCACAGTTCTAATAGTTTAGTTAGTTTAGTTAGTTTAGTTCTTCTAGTTAGTTTATTAATTATCATTAATTTTGTATTTTTGTAAAAATGTTGACATTGATGCAAATTCCCATATAGATAACTATTAAGTAAGATTTTATTTTAATGTGATTATTTATTATATTTATATAGCTATATTTTAATTATGTTATGCATGCCAAATAGTTAAATATGATGACACCTAACTGTTTCCTGAACATCTTTATTTTTATACCCATATTAGCAAATAAACGATTTTGAATTTGAATTTATTGTAATATTTATTTCAGTGTTATTTGCATACTATGCAAATACCGTGATTATATCTATAAAATACTACAAGTGTAAACAGCCCGATAGCTAATGTACCGGAGTGGTGAGCGCGAGATTATGAGTTCAAATCTCACCAGGTACCACTAACATAGACTGACTGCTACCAAAAGCGTGTTGAAAGGGCAACAGTAATTTGCAAGATACATTGACACTTATTCCTAAATACACAAGGATGTAATTTAATTCAGTGTTTATATAATGGAAGTCGTTTTTTACGTGAGCTCGGGTGAGTCCAGACGGCGCCATACATTTCGGACGGGAGAGTAATTATGTAAGAGTGACTAGCTGTTACTACGTTTCAAAAGATTCAATCGGGTTTACATTACTCTCAGTTTTGTCATCTTAAGACCTAAGGTTTGATTCACAGGTTGGCCAAAGTGTTGTTTAGTTTTTTTAATAGGTTAAATTCTTATTGTAAATTCAGTTTGTTCTCGGACTGGGTCACCACGGTACAGATATATGCCGCCCATTTTTTTCCCGTTGAAAAATAACGTACCTAATTCTGTCATTCATAATATGTAGCATGAGCACCAAAAATTAATATAATCGCGCAACAAGTCGACCGTGTACGTCCGCCCTTACTGTTGAACAACTTCTTAAGTACGCAAGTCTATTGAAAATTACATAAATAGTGAATGAAAGAACGGTAATTAACTTCTCGTCTGCGTCCTGAAGGTTGGTTTGTGTAATACAGTAGCTACTTAATTGCATACTGGGAAACCTGGTTTATTTAAGAGTTTTTCTAGGTGTTTTTTATTAATATTATGCTATGTTTTTTATTAATAGTGATGAATTAAATGTCTTCTGCTTCTGTCGCGACGGTATAAGATCAGTGTTGAAAAGGTCGAACATTTATGTAAGGGGGCTGCCCAAGGTTTGCCGAATGTACAACATAACGTCTTTCAACGGGACTCGTTCCGTACACCACACAATTGGCTGTCAACAGATATTGCGAATAATATATAGCATAGATGCTACGCCGTAGCTGACAGCTACACCGCCTACGGTATTGTAGCAAATAACCAATTTGCTACGCGGTTGTGTTAGCTCTTGACAGTGCGTGTCGACTCCCATAGACAAATAAATGGTCATCCATATAAAATTTGACTTTGAGAATGCTATATACCCTTGGATATCCACTAAACTAGTTTCTCAAAGTTCATACAGATTTAAACTATTTGTAATATACGAGTATAACGAAGTCGCGTTGCAACTATCTGAACTGATGCAAACTCTATCCCATCCCAAATTTCGAGTTAGCTTGTTAAATAGTGAATTACTCGCACAACACATGTTGTAGCTTTAACGGAGAGTTAATCGTCCATCTTAATTGATTTACGAGCTCGGAACGTACTGGAAACACGGCGAATATTCTTTAATGTAATTTTGAATGCATTAAAAGCTTGAATATTGTATCGCAAAATATAAATGAGAAGTAATTTGTTAAGTTAAAGTTTAGCAACTTAAATACACAGGTTTAAAGATTTTACTGCCGAAATATTGCAGAGGAAAATATTTTACCGTCGTGCTGCAGAAAAATTGTCTAGTTTAAAACTTTGTGAATCATTTTGAACCCGAAACTTTTCACTTGATAGGTCGGATTGTTAACTTTACACCAGTAAAGAAACTAGACTAAAATCAATCAAAAATCATATAATTGGTTGACCAAAATCAACAATTGATTTAAAACAATCCTATCATTGAACAAGACGTTTTAATGCCAAGGTACAGATTTGATTTGGTTTATTTAAAGCAACGCATTCAATATATCCTTATATACACTTCTTGCCACTTGCGGAATATTATGCGAGATTTATTATTGAACTGAACTGCATTGGTGTAATGGTAGCAAGAGAAGCTGCTGATTATGAGGTCCTGAGTTCGATTCCCAGGTTGAGCAAAGTATTCTTAGGATTGTCTGAAATTCTCTCTGAATTTGAATTTTTATCCAGTAGAGACTGAATCTTTTTAAATGTGGATAGAAGATATACACAACTCTACATATAGTAGTACCTATGTACGTATTTTTATGTATTTGCATGCTATTCCACGTCAATTTCCATATTGATCAGGTTTCCAGCCCTCGGAAGTAAGCGAAGTAGGTTACCCCACTGACCGACCGATACATCGAACAAAGGACATTATTAGAACATTATTATGTTTTGTTTTTATTATGTTTATTAATAGGTAACTAAAAAATATGGTGATTTTTTTACGACACTGTTGACTCAGTAGCTTAGCAATTAGCTTTCTGCGCTACGTGTTGCGGGTTTTATCCCCGCATGGAACAAATATTTGTATGATAGTTGTTTCGGGTCTGGTTGTGTGTGCATATGACATGTATGTTTGTAAACTGTACCCACGATACAGGAGAAAATCGTAAGGGGCAAAGATAAAAAAAAGTTGAAACTTCACTTACGGGAAACAAACCTTAATCGATGTCATGTGACTGCAAATATAAATTATATTATATTCTTTTAAACTTTATCTTTTTGTTAGCTGAATCTGTTGGGTATCATAAGACCTCATTAAATTCTTCCAAAAGTTTTTTTCTTTATTTCCTCAACCAACTCAAATTAGACTTTACATACAGAAAATATAATAATCCATGTCATATTTGTGGCTAAAATAAAAGAAGGATAAGCAGTGCACGCTATAATGTTATTTTTTTCTGGCAATTAAAAAGTAAGGGTGTTTTATACAACTACTCCGTTCGACTAAAATTTTAAAAGCACTTTTTATTAAGTTCCCAGAACTGTAGATACACTGATAATGTGACACTGCCTACTCCACACAATACAACCCACTCTAGCATATGTCCCGCACAGCCGCTTGCTCTTCCAGCAATTTGCTGCAATTCCGTGTAATGGCGCGGTGGACCGCCATGCACCGCGACGTTTGCAACTTGCATCATATACAAGATTTTATGCCCACTTTTGTGCACGTCTGTACTCCGGGACCGCTATTGTAAATGTCTGCGAATGTACATGATGGGTGTTATGTTTCAAATTATTCACTATTTTACTTGCTATTTATGAATTTATAATATATTTTGACTGACACGTTCATGTCATGTTGGTGAATGTATGAATATTTAAATTTGTCTTCATTTGTTATGCTTTTCTTTAAATATCTAGATATTTTATAAATCTTATGCATTTATTTGAGAAAGAAATACTGGCAATAAAGATAAATAGTTTCTTTCATAGTTAGTGCAGCGGGTAATAGCGGTAGATAGGGCACCTTATTAAAACTAGCCTTTAGAATAAGATGAAAGAACTGGCTTATCGAAAAGGCGTCTTATGATTTTAATGAATTGACTGAGAGGATTTTGTTTTTAATGCACATTAATTATTTATTTATTTTATTTTTTAAATGAAAATTAATTTTGCAGATTAATGATGCTTAAAACTATATTTATAATGATTTTTCTAACTAAATTATGCGAAATAACTTTTACAACATATTATTGATTTTGACGTGTAATGAAAATTACCAATAAATCGGTTTATGATTTTTGATTTTATTCAATAAATACAAAGTTTAGTCATTGAAATAATCGTATTTTGCCCATAGTAAAGTCAAATATCATAATGTGTTCGAATTCCATAGATCGTTCAGTGCGTTTCTAGCTCTTAACCGTTTCCTCTTAGATAATCGTGATATATTGTAATTCCGCATTTTATACTCCCTGCAGTTACTTTAAACTCGATACTTCGCATATCTGAGTCGAATAAAATCCAGCATAATACGCGAGTTGATCGCACGTTAGCAATTCATGGGCGCCCGCTTCGCTTTACATCGCCTCTCGCTCGTAAACACGTTTTATTGAGTTGTGTAGTGAGCGAGCGATGAATATTAAAGTAGCAAGAGAACGAACGATGCATATTCAATTTTAATATGGAGCTATGTTAGTGGGAGTTGGGCTATATTGTTTGGCTCATATTAATTATTACGGAGTATTGCGGATAAAAGATTATTAAATTCAAACACTAAATAAGAAAAGGTGTAAAACGTGCGTCATTAAAATTATACGACACAATAGTATCTATACTTATTAAATATGGCGTACATATATTCATTGGCGTTAGCTTCCAGAGCGACCAAAGGCCATTTATGACCAATATCATATATTTTTCAATATCCCCTCCATTCACCGGCCTCGTTTTTGGTTAATATGTAAATCTGCAAATTTAATGGGAATATCCGAATCTTGAGGTAAAACTTTTCAGGTATGTTCGACTTATCACTAAGCCTATTGTGTGTCATACAAACTTTTGAACTTTGTTGCCATAAGCCTTCAATGAGCATATAGCATTTTTTTAATAAACTTCTTAAAGTTGGCAATAATTCGTCTAGTGGTCGCCAGCGCAACTGCTAAACGTAAAATCCTGGGTTCGATTCCCTGGTCGGACAAAGTGTTGTTGGAAATTCTCAGTAGCAGCACGCAGTTCGGAATGTGCCCAGTTGACGACAATAGGCTCGCCCTCCACTACATGGGACTTTATTATATCATCGGCGTTTGGGTGCACAATACTACACGTCTGCCTTAGTCTTCGGGGATACAGGTGATGCTTTAATGATAGAGAATATAAAACGTTAAACGAAGTTGAAAAGTAAATCGAGAGCCCTCATGTCAATGACCATCGCAGGTAATACTTTGTATTTTATTATTCATTGTATTGTTTTAAATTCTAAAACGTAAAAGGGTTCTCCTATTTATATTCAAACTTTTAAAACACACGTAAAACACTAAGGTTTCTTTCATAGCACAAAAATCAAAGAAATCACATAAAAAGGGTATTTCTTAAGTGCCTTTTCATTTTAGAACTGTAATACTTAGGTGTAATTGCATAGAATTTTTTATTGCAGCGAAGTCAAACGTTGGATTTCACGTAGAAATTGAAATGTCTGGGTACAAAGAAGTATGTTTTTAGAAGTGTCTATTTAGAACTTTTAATATAAAAGAGTCGACGACTTTTATGTCTGGCTAATGTAATGAAAGTGTTTGCTTGGTTATTTCTCTTGTGGCCAACTGAAGATGCTTGTTCTACACCCCACGACTACACGCCGCGGTCTGTTACAGGTGGATCGTTTAAGAGTTTAAAAAGATTTTCTCTATAGTTACTATTTATATTTACTTGACATTTAGAATAACAATTTGTTTTTTTTTATACATTTGATGAAATATAACATAACATAACATAGCATCACGCCTGTATTCACCGAAGGATTAGGCAGAGGTATACTATTTCTACACCCACATTTCCCTAATGTCGTTATTGATATCTCATGTAATAGGGAGCGGGCCTATTGCCATCTACTGGGCACAGTTCCATACTCCGTGCTGCTACTGAGAATTTCCATACAGAAAACCTCAATACCACTTTGCCCGACCCGGGAATCGAAGCCAGCACCTCACGCTTGCGACCACTAGACCAATGAGATATAGTTATTCTTATAATTGTCTTTGGGATTAGGGTACAGGCAAAAAGCCTCTACGAGTGACTTAAGTTCATGTAGTGCACCCTGGACTGTCAGCCTCGAAACCATCGTTGCTGACTGGCTGATCTTTCTACTACGGAATGAGCGATTTCCATGTTCCATAGTTCCTAAGATTATGCGTAAGATTATTAATTGTAAATTAACTTTCTATTTTTTTTTAAGTATCTATTGCGTCTATGCCAGACCTACCCCCATTTGTGATCGTGCACCTAGAGTTTCAACTTTTTAAAAGTGCCTCCATAGAACAAGTTGAAATAAAAAAAAAATGACTTTGACTTTGACTTACTAACTCGACAAAAGAATTGACTGATCAAAATGAAAATAGTTTTGACTGATATTTTGGTGAATACTAATTTTGCCAAAAAAACATTGACAAATCCCTTTGTAACATACAAATGCGATAAGTTAATTACAATATTCACTGTTATCTAGCCATTTGATCGGAGGGTTTAATTTGACAAAAAGGTATAACCGGGCGGGTCGGCAAGGCGCGAGCCAATTAATCGGTCCTAATTAGTTCAGTGGCAATTAGTGATGTTGCGCTCTGCAGGACCAATCAATTGTGTGGCCATTCTTAAGTCTATAGGTTTCAGGTATTATTTTAATGAATATGCGGTAGAAACATAACATAACATAGCAATACGCCTGTACTCACCCAAGGGTTAGGCAGAGATGTACAGTCAGCATCAAAAATGATGTATACACGTAGCGAAATTCAAACGCTTATTCTTGGAAAGGTATTGATTAAAATCATAAAGTTAAAATGACCATGTATGTTTATGTATTTGCAGATGCTATGTATGAAATTGGTCAAGATTTCAATCACAATTTCCGCTAAAACTCGCTTTTGAATTTCGTTACGTGTATACATGTTTTTGATGCTGACTGTACTATTGTACACTCACATTTCGCCGATGCCGTGATTAAGTCTCATGTAATAGGGGACGAGCATATTGCCATCCACCGGGCACAGTTCCAGACTCCATGCTGCTACTGAGAATTTTCATACAGTAAAACCCAATTACACTTTCGACCACCCGGGAATCGCACCCAGGTCCTTACGCTCAGCAGTCATTGTTTATTACATTATAAATGTTTTGTTAATTCTGAAGGTTGTTGTCTCTAAAGGCTATCCATTTTAGTCTAAAGCAAGATAGAATACTATCTTGTCATGATACTAGATCCCAGAAACCGTATATTGTCAAAGTCAAAGTCAAATATTTTTATTTCGACTGAGCCTTTACAGGCGCTTTTAAAATGTTATGATTCTAGTAGCGCTGTTCCAAAAGTAGGTTGGTTCCAAAGAGAAGAGACCGGCACGAAACTCCATTGATAATCTTTTCAAAAAATCGTTTTACAATATTCTTCAATTCACCAATTATACAAAGTAAAAACACAAAAGAACATAAAAAATAAAAGTGTTACAAGTCGTAAGGTTTTATCGCTCATCTTCTGTTCATATTAGATGCTATGTCATAGGAGTTAACTCCTTTAAAAGTCACAAATTCGACGCAAATAATATCACCGAACCCGGGTCTGCTACGATCACGTAGCCGGCGTAGCTTGGATGTCTACAACGTAGCGTTTGCATAATTATTACAAATCGCGGATCTGCGGCGTAGCCTAAGTTACGTAAACGTCTTAAAATTCTATGTCGTAGCGGTCTCATAGTCTATGTATTTTATCTGAATTCTTAACAATAATAATATCATTATGCCTGTCATTTTACTTATATCTCACACAAGCTCCAAAATAGTTGCCATTTTGAACACGTTCCACATTATTTCAGTAGCCAAACTCAGGGAAAATAGGATGTGTAAAAAGATTTACTTGGGTGGAATTTAACCCATTTGACCTCTCTGTTCTCTATTGTGTTCTGTTAGAACCAGATATATTATAAAAGTTTATGGTCGCTACGTGAAAAAATGAGTATTGAAATGATGAAAAAACACTATAAAATTCTGCATTCCAAATAAATATGATTAATAAAGACTCCCTCATAGGTCTAGAGGTTGCAAGTGCGACTACAGATTGTGAGGTTCTGGATTCAATTCCCGGGTAGGGCAGTGTTATTCGATTTTCTGCATGAAATTTCTCAGTAGCACATTAGCACGGAGATTAGAACTGTGACCGGTAGATGGCAATCGGCTGGGCCCACATTACATGCATTTAATACTGGTATCAAGAAAATGCGAGTGTATACACATACTCCTCTGCCTAGTCCTTCGTGAAATAAAGGCGCGATGCTATGTTATGTTATCATAAAAAAAGTTCCAATAAATTCACACAAACGTAAATCAAATGTAATGTATTTTTTACACTTCTTAATTGAGATGCGATAAAAATACGATCAAGAAAGTATCAGGTAATTTATCTTGTAGCTAAAGTCGTTTAATACTCGGCTGCTTAAGATGCGACCCACGTTCTTATGTACGTCACTTATATAATTTATTGTGATCTCGTATAAAAACTAAATCCAGAATGAAGCGACGATAGCTCTATGATTAATGACTGCAAACGATTCAAAGTTAATACGGTCACAAGTGCGTGATTAATATCAAAATAATGAATATTCTTTATGGTACGGTTCGCTAGAGGTCGTAGGTTCGAGTCTCGCTACTGTTAATCATTTTTTAAGCTTTCTTAGTACGTTTTTTATTGAGATAAAAAGACTTGGCTCCAGTCGAAACAGATAATAATAATAATAATAATAATAATAATAATCTTTATTGTCATAAAAAGTACATCAACATTTATGAAGTCTCTGACACCCGTGCTAGGTACGTAACCTGTGTTACGGGAGTCAGCGCCCTCTTCCATTTTTAAGGAGCTTACGTTTTATGAACAATGGAAACTTAACTATCTAATACAAGGAAAAAAAACGAAGCTTTAAATTTATTTATGTATATTTTAAAACGCTAGCCTTTTTAATAATTCTTTTATTGTGAGTGCGTTTATAAACGCACATATTCACATGCACAGATACTCAGACCTGGAACAACTATCTATAGATCATACAAATATTTGTTCCGTGCGGAAATCGAACCCGCGACACCTAGCGCAGCAGTTGATCAAACACTGCGTTAACCGTGTAACACTGTTAAATTAAAAAATATCGTCAATTTTATTGGCGATCAATTAATTCGGTTAAGTTCATGTAAATTTTCGTCCAACTGAGCGAACTTCACGATTGGTCCCCGCGTGAAAGTTTAAAACGCTACCAATCATGATGAATCAAGTTAATTGGTTTCGGCATTCGGGGCCGATAATAACTTCAATTAATGAATTGGTCACGTTTCTATAAAAGGCTTTATACAGGTAGTCACTCAAGTAATTACTTGCTTCTTATTGTGTGAGTGTTTATCGTAAATACCTCGGATTTTTAACTAAGTAAGTATATGGGTGATATATACCCTTCACTTAGTTATGTATATGTATTTAAACTGCACTGGATTTTTACGATGTACTTTTTATACAATGAAACTCGAACAAAACTTGAAGCAACTGAACTTTACAATTACACGTCAAATACGGCATAATTTATGAACGCATAAAGTCTTTTAATGCAACCGGCTGTATGAATTTTTTTGTCATTATTTTTACTCAATAAGACAAATATCTCTTTAGATTCCAAATGGATGCCGGATGTACAAAACTAGAAAACGGAAAATTACATTATTATCTGCGGAAGTTATCGTGTGCTTACACTACGATTAATATACATCGGTTGCAACTGAAACCTTCATGTACGATGACTCACTACACTTAGGAATTCTATTTTGACCTTGCTTGTTTAATTTGCGTAATCATTATCTACGAATTCCAACAAAATACAAAACATTAATGTAGAAATTTGTGTACATAAACATATGTGTGTGCAATAATTGTGTGCTCAACAATATTGTGTGCTGACCACAATACATTGTATAGGAAATATTAAACCGTGTAGCAATATTTTAAATTCAATCTGAATTTCCATAAGCGGTTGTTCCCATAGGTCGTGGATGTTTGTTTTAAATTAGGACAGGACAGTATATTATTCTGATTAGACAAAATAAATTTATAAAGCTATTAAAATATCTTAATTGAAGGGGGTTTTTTTTATCGCTAGCAATGGATTAGATGTGAAATGTAGAACAAAAATTATAAATTATGTTCGTTAGCCATCTCTTTATAACTTAAACTTTCAATGTAGTGTCCCAATAGGACTGTACAGTGTACAGTACATCATTGCTGGGTCGTCACTGTGACACATGTCTGTCCTAAAAAAGACGTTAACATTGTTACAGCAGTCGTACTGGGAGAACTATTTTAATACCAATAAACTTTATCTTTCAAGACTCATCGCCAGTTAACAAAAATGGCCATAAAATATAAAATAAGGGCAAGCCTTAAGAAAATCCTCAAACATTTAAAGGAAAGAACGAAATGTAAATGGTGCAAAATAAATTATATCTGGAATTCAATCTGTCATTGAGGGTTATTGTGAAAAGTGCCGAGGGAGCGGGGGAGCGGGCACGTGGGGGGCGGGCAAGCTGCAACTTTTTAATTTCTTCCACAATACTCATTGAGTAAATTGTATAACAGGACAATTAAGAAGGCTTAAGTGATAAATATTTAGGGTAAATGGAGGTGTCTCAAAAGACAGCAATCACAAGGTCTTCAAACTATAGGGACACGGCTTTACAGTGTGTCAAACTATTATCATCATCTGTCCAGCCTTTTCCCAACTATGTTGGCGTCGGTTCTCAGTCTAACCAGGTGCGGCTGAATAAACTCCTGGGTACATTAAAATACTATAAATCGGGTACTGCTTTATAATTTTTATATTTTCCTTAGTTCCACATAACTTGTAACTATGTTTCTCTAGCATTTGTCTTTCCACTTGCGCAGTCTGTAACCAGTTTATAAAACCTGTATAGAGTTCACCTTTCGTAAAATCAAGAATTGCGTAGTTTTTTATATCGAAAAAGTTTCAAGTACTGCTTAAATTATTAATCTCTTAAAGTTAGTCCAAACCATTGTGAGAATAATAAGGAAATTTTGCTTTATTATTCAAAGTGAAGGTCTTTTGGGATTTATTTTAGGTACTCTAAATAACCTGAAACTTTATTCTAGTATTTGAGATGTTCTTTTACAAAGTTTTATTAGTATATTCTGTTGGGATCTAACTGATAATCTTAAAAAATCGTAAACTAAAGTATCCATTTTAGAGACCGCCAATTGGCGCCGTGTTTTAAAAGATTTTTGAAATGAAATGGGTTTGCTTTCAATTTGTAGAGATATATTTGTAAAAAACCCGGTTTAACACTATCTAAGGAGATAATGAAGGCTAAAAGCAACCTAGAGGCCGTCTTGAGGACGGATTGTATTTAAAGTCCTTTAAAAAAGCTTCTCTTTATTTGGTTGTTCTTAATTTACATGTTTACAGTCATGAAGTGAACTAGGTGTATATATTTTATACAAATAAGTGTCTCATTTAGATATAGTGTAAGTATGTATGGATTCGACAGGTCCTTGTACACTGTAAGAGAGAACCCTCGTTAAGAAGGAACCCTTTGACCCGGTAGTGACCACCTTATCGTGTAGTTAGGATAGCTGGGTACTGGTTAGCTAATTTGGTGCCTGATCAGTCTTAACTCCTGGAGTATTTGGGCAAGTGCATGTTTAGCAGTAATTTTCAGTTGTTAAAACGCAAAAAAAAGACAATCGTTACGAGCAATGGATTCCTTGAAATATCTAACACCCATTTTTACCTTGCGGTATAAGTAGACGACAGTAAAAAAAAAAATGCGGCAGTCGGATGGCACTCAATCAAAGTACTGGTAACTCTGACATAGTTTGATAAGACTGAAAGGATAATGATCAGGCCATTCATATACAATCGGCATAACACATAAACTAATACATATACGTTTATAGGTAAACTCACTGTGGTCCAATTTATTTCCTTTTGTAACGCTGAGCCGCATTTTGGTCGAGAATTTTTACAAATAAATCCCCTAAGATTCCTTACAAAGAGTTTCATTTGCATCCGAGTGTTGGGGAGGCCACTAAATCGGCCGGATCATCCTTCGTTATACATAATGTAGGCCCGATCCGATCCGATACCGATTGGGACTGACTTGACTAATGAGGCTTAGTGCTAAGTAGATTGTAATTTTGTTGAATTAAGGAATACGTTGAAGATGTTAAGTTTTTGAGTTAGCAAAAAAAAAGTACAACGCATTTTTTTGTGATTTTTCCTGGTATTTAAGGGCTATAAATAAATTACGTTGCCTCACACAAACATCTGCCAAGGTATTATATTTATGGGTTGCTAGTTGGATAAATATTATGCCATGACTAGAAATGCAGAAGTCAAGCATTACTTAAGTGAAGCTGATCGTTGAGAAACTCTTCTATTACGACGCCCGGAAAGGTCGTTGTTAGTCGTACAGAAAATTAAATATCAATGTAATTCCCAAAGAACTCGCCGCACATTATTTCACTTACTTCCCCCCCCCCTACCTCCCAATTTTCCATAAATTAGCCTAATCATCCACCTGTATCGCCGCCGCTCACTTCATGGCCGTAAATTTCTCGCCTCCAGATTTATTAAGGCAATTAAACTTGGCCCAAGTTGACAGTTTTTTCCTTTGTTTCGGACACTTTAATGAGCGCCGCGAGACGCTGAGAATTAAATTCTTACGGCTGCTAGGTATATTGTAACGCCCCCAGTTCTAGGTACTGTAATTAAACATTTTCGGAATACCCATATTATCGTGTTTTGCTCATCTCCTTGCACATTCCGTTTCATTAATTTTATTTGGATTTTTAGCTTATTAAGACTGCATACCTTCACACGTTAAGACACATGGGTGCATTTTAATTTCAATCACGTCAACATCATAATAACATATCTATATCGCCCCTTATCTGGCGCCTTCTTCATATATATAGAACAATCCTAGACCAGTATGTTTTATACTATGAACAATAATTAATTTTATAAAGCTCTCATGAAAGATAGTGAGAAAAGCTTTCATCGTTCACAATAAGACACGAGCAAATTTGCTGCTTGTATATTGTGAATGCTTTGTGTAACTTCATAAAATTTAAAATCAATACTTTTTAACTTTCTTATTCAGGGTCTTAATAAAGCTTGAGCCGGCTATCTTTAACAAAACCTTCGATCAAATTATGTCCAAGTTTCCATTACGGTATAAACCTACTTAGTACTACATTACCGATACACGGTACATTGAATAAACCCTTTCCCCATACAAAAGGCGAACTAACGTATTTTTTATCACCCTGGGGACACAACTGGGGTCATTACTTTCCACTTTGTTAGCTCCGGCCCAACTTGTTTGATAACAGCTAAGAAAAACTGCGACTTGCTGTGTTGTGACGTCATTGGGGAGCGTAAGCTAAAGTTGAAGAGTTATGGATAGAGGGTGTTGTTTACTTAAAGGTGAAGACTTTTGAAGTAAGAATCAACCAGTGTCCACATTGATTCATGTCTGTTACACCATTTGTAACTAGTACCATTATTCGGTTAGAAATCAGAAATATTAGAGACTTGAAAATGGGTCTTAGATAGTGGCCGAGTTGCGACGGAGTGGCAACCGATGAATGGCAAAAACACCATGGAATATCTAACTTGTTTCGGGTCTTGTTGTGTGTGCATGTCATATTTATGTTTGTAAACTGTACCCACGATATAGGAGTAAACTGAGTGAGGGGACAACGTTTTAAAAAAAAAGAAACATGGTTTATTAGAGCATTTTAGAAAAGACAGTTTGTCTTCTGTATTGAGTGGTTGTTCATATTCATGGGCAGTAGTTAGCACTCACCAGGTGACATGGATGTTTGACCTCTATATAAAAGTAGGTATTTACAATGCTAACAATTGGCCGAGGCTCAAGATCATGTACCTGGTACAAAGCAGCTGCTATTCAAAGCTCAGGAAATCCACAATTTGAGTTCCTTCAATAATATTTTTTCAACGAATCGTACTTAAGGCTGTCCGTGACTTTCACTAAGTTCCCGGGGCGCCGTCATTATAAACTTTTCGATAGTCAACTATAGAAGGAATTTTTAATTTTTAAAAATCCTTCCTCCTTCTTTGGAAGTTTGTAGGAACGTGAATTTTTAATGGTGTTCTTCATATTCCACGCTAAACGTTACCTTTTATTTTACTTTACATAAACTACAAGAGAGTGCCTCGGGAAGTTAAGCACTTGTTTCCAGTGTTATACGAATACCTCAGACAGTCGTTACGGGTGAAAGTAGTCCAGAAGGTTTGCCAATCGGTCTAACCTTCAAGTATCAGGTGGCCACTAATTAGGCCGCTACCCAATTACTGGCCAACTGATATTTGAAGGTTAAACTGGAAGACACACGGCAGTCGCTCCGTATAAAATATTGATATACAGCCGCATCTAGTAACTGGTTTATCTGTTTATCTGGAAGCCACCCCCACCGTAGGTAGTAAAAGGCTAGGCCAGTATGGTACGAGCTATCACATGGGATCCGCTATAGTGGAAAGAGTGGTCAGTCAGCAATTATGGTACCGATTTACCGAGATGGTAAAGTTAAGTTTCGTCACTCATGTAGTTTCTTTCCTTGCATGCTTCATCTTGCTTGGTAGATGATAATGATAACACTATAAGACTTTATATATTGGAATGATTAAATATTATGACTTGCTTTTAAGGTTCATGTCAGCTACAAACCGATTCTCTTAAACATTCTTGATATATGCGTACAATAAATTGGTTATTGCTTTTTCCTTCTAGGTTTTACTTAAATTCCGCAAATAATGCAGATGTTGTTTTCCATTTTACCTGTAACTTTTATACTGGCCGTTTTATAGTAACTGCTGAATTATTTATCTGAAGGCTTCGTCAATGACGCCGAAGCTTCCCAACAACCGAATTATTGATGAACCGAACTGAGAATATATTTTCGTGTTTCCAAATTAAAATAAAGGCGATATTTGAAAGTCGTTCGTACATTTGTGTTTGTGTATAACTAAAACGACTACTATCAACTACAGACAGAGTTTGTATAGTAATTGTTTATAAGTGATTTTTTTGTAGTATCTAAAATGTCTATTCTTTCCGGGACTCGTGGATCATCTCTGGGGTCTTTTAATAATACAAATTTTCCAAAGTAGAGTATATTGTTATGAGGGTGAATAAAAACCACCAATAAAATTAGTTATTATGATGCTAGACGGCTACGAAGGCAGCGAACTAAAGGTCGATAACCATCCGAACAAAAAAAGATAAACATTTCAAAAATAATATCGTTATATATTTTGTAAAGGCGAGTCCACTTAATAAAAAAAATCACGGTAAATATTCCATTACGTGACTAATACAATTGTATTTAAAAGATATGTTTCAAAAGACACTCCTACACAATCGTCAACAGCAAAATGAATGGCCGCATCCCTCTTTCCCACGTCTCCGTTTCAATCAGTGCGGTGCGCGGCATCCATACATAACGCGGCGACATCGACACCCCACCTCCACGGTTTAAACTTGCCGTGGTTTATGGCCGCTCCCTGCCATACTGAATAACATAGGAGTTGTTTTATTGAAAGGGTTTTAAATGTGACCTCCATTTAGTCAAGCAAAAAGGTGCCTGGCAGTAGGTCGATGAATCGTCAAAATTAAGCCATTTCTGTTATGTAGTTTGGTCTTTTCAATGACCATGCAACATAATTAAGTCATTTTTACCTACAACACAGTCAGTGGTAAAATGAATAGCCGCATCTCTCTTCCGCATGACTCTGTTTCAATCAGTGCGGTGCACGGCATCCATACATTTAACGTGGTGACACGGTTAAAACTTGGCGTGGTTTATGGCGCCTCCCGTCCTTCCTAGATTAAAGAGGAGTTCGTTTATTGAAAGGGTTGTGCGTTGATTGAAAATGTGCTATTATTTATGCCGCTGGGCAGCATTTTAGCTTTATTCTACAGCAAATACCGAGTCTCCTTTTAAACCATGATATTGAAGATATGGTTAAATATGGAATGGTTGCCTTTGCAAGATGACTGCAATAATTAATTATACTTGTGAATGAGATTACTGTTACGCGACTGCACGACTGCAAAAGCACTAGACAGGGTCGTTTATTTAAATGTTTTCCATTCCAATAGTCGAGAGACAGGAAACAACCCGACAATTAAAATCATTGGGAAGGCCAGTATTAATATAAAGATGGGTACATAACATCGTTTTATAGTCTAATAACTATTTTACGAGCTCGGGCAAGTAGTGCACTGGCGCTTAACATGTAAATTGCTTCCTATTGTTCGTGACCCATGTTTAATACTCTATGACTCTACCATACCAGGAACCATGTGCCTGCCAGAAATTTCGTTCCAATCTATCCTGTAATTATTTAGGTGAATTTCTTTCATAATATTTTTTTTTTAGTTACTTTACCCCACTCTAGGAATAATTCCTGCACCGTGGGTACAACAAACACAATATTCACATACACAAAGACCCAGACCCAAAACAACTATCTGTAAATCATACAAATATTTGTTTCGTAGCGCAGCAGCCGATCTCTCAACATATTAATACTTCATACTTCATTCAATTATATTGTCACTTACGGGATATCTTTTGATTGGATGAAGAATTCTTCAATATTTACGCGGTGTTGTAAATTGTAGTCACCCCACCATTACAGTACAAGTTTTGTTGCAAACCGTGAAAAGCTATTTCCATAGTAATTGTTAAAACATTATTTACGACCAATTGATAAATTTTTCTCGTCCATTCTTTACGAACGAAACGACGAAAAACAACCAATGATGCATTCATTTCCCTTAATTCCCCGATCATTAGCAATGAGAATATATCACGCCAAAACCGCTTACTTACAACGTTTTACGAAAAATGAAAATAACTAAGAGTTACAGCTATTTTTCTTTTCTCCCCTAACAAATGATACGGGGAAATAAAATTTATGAATCAATAAACACGGAATGGTCTTTGGATCCCGTATTCGCGTGTCGCCCACTATGCGTTATATTTTTACGACGTCTTTTCAGAAACATTTGAACTCCGACATTGGCCTAATACAGCCATTCTAACTCTTATTAGATACTCCTAAGAGCGTTATTCCCCTGTCGATGCGTCACAAACGGCTTGCGGTTAGAGTATCCAAGAATTCAGGGCAAAGTCGAAATGTGTTAAGTTTTCCGCTATAGGCATGTAAATGTCTCATATTTTGCATATTGATTTTGAAAAAAAAAAGAAAACAGAATTGCTTTCTGAGCCGTAGAAGGTAAGCGAGACGATCATTACTTTTAATGTTCCATATTATGAACTCTATAACATTTTTATGGCCTTCAAATTTTACGATTCGTTGTATTGAAGTCATTCTCACTATTGTATCGGGTATATGTATTAAATATTTCTTTCTTTAGAATAAGTATATTGTATAGCAGTACTGCAATATGGATGCTATGAAATTTTCACTCGTTTTAATAATTAAAACCTAACAAAAACGGATTACTAGAATTTCACAACGATGATTGTACAGTCAGCATCAAAAAGATGTATACACGTAGCGAAATTCAAAACCGAGTTTTAGAGGAAAGTGATTGAAATCTTGACTAATTTCATGCATAGTATATATACAAAAAGATACGTGGTTATTTAAATTATATAATAAATGATTTTAATCAATATTTTTTCAAGAGTAACCGTTGGAATTTCGCTACATGTATACATGTTTTTGATGCTGACTGTACGCATTCACTACAAAATTCACACTCAAAACATGTTTCAAATGTTAATAAACTCAGTGCACATAGCCCCCTGTGAAACACTCACAAGCTTCCTGTGAGCACAATATTTATTCCACTCATTTCCCGTTAATCATATAAAAGTTGGCGAGCCTACTGGTAAGGTAGAGCAGCCAGTTGCCGACCTAGTTTCATTTTGTCTTTGTTTTAAAATTCCCTCGCCGCGCCTGCCAAATGTGGCGTGGATTGAAAACGAGGTCGCGAGCCCTGTTAACGTTTTTTTTTTTTTTCGACAATTTTATCTGGCTTCCTTTGCATTCGAGCTTTTTTGTATATCCGGTGACATTTTTGATTCTACGCCAACATAATATTATGTACGTGGCTCTCACACTTTTTGTGACTGAAAAATATGAAGTTGCAATATATTTTTTTTTTTTTTTTTACTTTAATCGACATACAGATGCTTTCTATCAATTCTTCACAAGAGACGTATTTTAATGGGGGTTTATTTTGTAATCTATATCGAGTTAAATATTAAATACGAATGTAAACTGATCACGCGTCCTGCCTAACCAAAGGCCATTTGTCAGATGTAGTCGCGTGCGCATGGGATTTTCACACTTTGCCAATTATATTACAATATTTTCATTAATATACAATATATTCATTAGTGTTCTTTGTCATTCATAAGTATTATATATTTTTATTCATTTCATGTGAGCACGAATTATGATGACCTTGAATATGTCCATCTCTTAATCAGTCATACTGTATAATTCAGACTTCATTTATTATTCAAACGAAAAATTTATATTCATAACAATAAATATGTTTGCTAGTGAAGTTTTACATAAGGGAGCATTACAAAAAAACAGTGCTGATGTACAATTATTTATGTGAGTATAATCATGTGTATTTCCAATTCTTTACCATCGCCCCAAACTGTTTCCGATAATCTTTTCCCATTCTTTTTCCCCAAAAACATCAAGGAAACTACCGTAAAAATGGCGCTGCAGATAGATCCCCATAATCATTTGTCCCCTGTATACGTTACGCTAAGCTGTAGTTTCCACGACACTTCGATAAACAGCGGACTTTATACGGAGAACCTTTTTTAGTTTGTGACAGTTCAGACCCACATCTCTTTGGAAACATGTTTATTTGATAAATTGCGTGTATGCCACGGGTGATCGGACACTGACGGCCAGATAAAACTAGCCCGTGTTTTTAAAGGAACAAGAACAAATTGGCTTATGAATTTTTTTGCGTCACTTTTATTCAATGAGATGACTTGTGACTTAGTAGTTGGGTCTCTCAGGATTTTATTGTAGTGTCAAAGTATTTTTGTAAAGAAAGACTAATAATATCGTCTTTATTCGTAGAAAGTTTTGGGAAAAGTGCGATTCGTCAAATCCCTAAGGATCAATTATAGAAAAGATAAAAAACCTAGTTATTTGCAAACCATGCTTCTTTAGCAATTAGACATGAAATAAACATGAAGAAACTCGTTAAATATTCAAGGCACCGAAACTCGTCTTAATTTCTTCTTCCTTAAGTACATTAGCCACGCAAATCTATCCAACAAGGCCTCCAAAAAGTTGCAGAATTTATTCGGCAGTGTTGCCAACAAACAAACGTCCCAAGTTAATTGGTACGCGACGGCTGGGGAGGCTCGCCGACGAACTTCGTACCTGCCGCCAGTGTTGCCAGCATTAATTCTAATTACGCACGCGGCGCGATCCACTTCTAAACTTGAGGAATAACTCCTGGGAACTATATATTAATTAAAATCTATCGGCAACCCTGGGCACTAGACGCTAGGCGCGCAGGGGTGCGCCACTTTGATGAATTAATCAAATTCAGCTAGCTGATTTACAGTGACAGTTTGTGTAAGGTGTGTTCCTATGAGTTGTTTGTTGATGTTTGTGCATGATTATGAAAATATACATTCTTACTTATTTCTTACTTTACTGTGAGTGATCTACAAAACAGAATTTATTACCCGGCGAAAGTCGTTTAGGTCTTTATCTTAAAGGGAATGATTTGCTGTTTGACGAAAATAATCTATGATTTGACAATCCTATTTCCTGTCATAATTAATGCCAACTATAGTTCATGGTAAATATTTTATTTAATCTAAATAATTCATTCATACATATTTTATATCGGACTTGCTATTTCACATAACAATAATTTTAATTATAACAATTGCGAAGTCCAAGTCTTTTATTTGTAACATAGCTGGGTATTCTATCATTAGATTCGACAACATGACTAACTTAGGGTTGCCTTTGAATACAATAGCTTGAATTTTTATATAGAACAAAACAATACGTGTACATTAAATTTCAGAATGATGGTACCCCTACAAGTGTGGTGGCAGCACCAGTTGTCAAGCGTCTCACTTCGTAACTTGGCTCACGTGAGCAAGTATTAGGCACAACTTTTATTAATTCTTATTGTCGCCATTGTGTCCATTGTTCTCTGTAATAACTTCGCGGAGCGTGGGCGGATAAATGGGCCCTTCACCGTACGCTTTTCAACAGCTATGATTGTCTTTTGTACTGTTAACAATTGTAAGTATTAAGTATCAAATTACTGGTGAAATATATTATTATTGTAAAACCCTGTAATCCTCGAAGGGGTGATATATTATGAATTGGCATTAAATTTAATTAATCTAAAACTCAGTCTGTGCGTGCATATATGTACTAGATTACCAATAATATCAGTCGCATTATGCTATTTATTTTCATCTCCAATGTTCCCAGTTTTGAGATTTAACTTTCCTTAGATTGGTGGATGTCACAATTCTTCAATATTCTTGTAGTAAGCCATGGCAGTTCACCCAACTCAAATTTCGAACAATTAAGCAATCTCTTGAGACCTTAATCCAGTTATGATTTCAACTACAAGCACAAGACAACTTTCCAAATACAATATCCCAGTCATCAGATAGCAACTATGAACAATTCTATATCTATCGAATTAGTTGCTAAGTAACTATTAGGACTAGTTACAACTATCGGATTGTTCGTTAGCTTTGCGCTAAGTTATGTCTAACTTTAGTCCGAAGCTATGTCAACATTTACCTAGACAGGTTTCAAAGTCGTAGCGCCATATTCAAAGGCGAACACACATGGAAAACGAAAGCACAGAAAGCCTAAACGCGTAATTAGGAAATCATAAGACACCAGAATAAATGTGAGACAAATGAAGTTGTAGGCAGAATTCAAGCGCTAATTGAGTTGTTTCTTACAACCCAGTCTAACATAGACCAACGACGGGCGGCAACAATACCATCGTGAGAGGTCAAGTAGTTATGGTTTTTGTAGCAACATTTTTCTATCCAAAATAGATAGATAGAATGCGAAAGAGTAGTAGATAATTAAATTCTATTGTCGTCCTCGAATAGTTTATTTGGAGCAGTCTGTTGAGACTCATATTTTGACATCGGACTCATCGTTTCTTCCACGCCGTCAAGGATAGAAGGGAGTGAATCTTCTGTACTTTATTTCGTGGCGGAAGCGCTTGAGTCGATGGTAAGTCTTGACAATTCTACACGAATATTGATTTTATAATCTAAGGAGGAGGAACTGTAAGGTCTCGATTGAGAAGCCACCGAAATACGGTAAAACGTTCAATTATGATATATGAACTTGCAAAAAAATTCGATGATATTACTGATGATTGTTTGACGAACATATATATAATAATGTTCATAGCAAAATATTACGATCAATGGTAACAGGATGTGGTAACCCAAACGATTACCGAACGCATTGTAAAACATTCCCATAGGCACCATGTGAATAAAACCCGAGACCCCCAAGTGTTTGCATAATGGAATATTCCATAGCACTCAACAAATCATTTTCCGACGCCGGAGTAGTGTTGGGACGTGTGACGATCTATTTGCTTCCATTTTTCTTTAGATTTCGAACTATTTTGTTTATATTGTGCATGTTATCGAAATATGAAATTGAAAGAGATTGTGTAAGGAAGTAATTTGAAATGGCTAGCATATTTTATACCTAGAGCATAATAATATTGTATAATGTATAATTAAATACTACCCAACAACCAGTTTAAAGGTTTACTTTTCGCTGTATACATAAGATGGTAAAAATATAAACAGTAAACAGTGTTATCGATAATATTATGAACCCTGTTAGGCGTAGCAAAATATAAATAATAGGATATATAGAAAGAGTTTAAAGTGCACATAAATCCACTTAATACATTGTAATATAAATATTTTTTATGTTATTTTCCACGGGATAAGAACCAAAAAAGATATGAGCAGAACTATCCTTATATTGTACTCTAGTTAAACTTACATATGGCGTTTAAAGCAATAATCATTCTGCCTCGACGTTCATCACATGAAGAGGTCTATGTTCAATAAAATAATAATAGCATTTGTAAATAAAACTAACCACTCTACTATTGTTTTAAATAACTCTTGAAGCCCTGAATTGTGCAAGTACGTTTGAATGCGGTGCCCGAGTGAGTTCGCTCGAATTGTGTAGAGATTTGTTTGCTGGGGTTGAGTGATTTGCTTGTTTATTCTATAAATATGCTAAACATGAAGGTTTGCTTCACGATTTCAGTTTCCGCGTCTGTGAGGTGTGAGATTATATTTTTAGTTGAAGGAGTTAAGAATCGGTTTAGATTGGTGTAGTGAAATATTTACCAGATACCTACACGCACTTATGATTGAATGTATTGTATTTGTTCTATAATATCTTATAGATCTTATGATGTTGGCTAGTTATTTAGTTAATCGTATTATAGAATTTCAATAATGGAGACACATTAAAGTTCCAATTTCTTGGCTCGATTTTTCAACTGTCAATCACATTGAAAATAAGTTGGATGCAATCGATATAGGATCCCTCATTGTGGTGATTTATAAACGATGTCTCACCATTTGTCTCGTAGCTCGTGATAAAACTGCGGCGCTATCATACTACTTCGAATCCATTTCGAACTCGGCTAAATAGATTTACCTCCGATTCGACTTTTATTCGAGTAATAAATCGAGTGAGCCCACCTCTAACGCGCGGAAAGGGCAATGCTTATGTATGAAGGGTGCCGGTTATAAATGGCGGGATTCGGCTGTTTTAAGCGAAAATCGAGCGAGTTTTTAGCCTACGAGGAAAGCGGTCACTGTGATTTATGAAGTGGCACGAAGGGATATCTTGAGGATCGACGTGTTGACAACCACTGTAGATATTAATGACGGTTACGGGAATCGAATCGCTGCAAATCGATAACACATTCACTGTAATCTTTTAGGTAGAACTACTTGATTTTTGCATAAGCTTCTAGTTACCGACAGTTTTGCAAACAGTGCATCTAATGTCGACCTAACTCAAGGAAAACTATAATTGTATATATACAACTAAAATAAGATGAACATAATCCAATGTGTTCAACATAATTTACTTCTTCATAACATACGAGTATCCTTATTCATACTTTAACAACAAGAATATATGACCTTTCCATATTAGAAGAATTCCTCGTAGCGGAACATGAAAGATCTTTCTGCTTAATCCGAAGTAGCAACCTTATTCCCATATAACTCGTTTCTGAACATTCTTACGCACAACTTCCAATATAAACAACTTCTTGAAGAAGTCGGAACACAGGATTACGCGTTAAATACTTAGAAAAACAATTTAGTCGGCTGCACCGTCCCGATTGATCCCGACAGCCAACTTCGACCCAGCCGTAATCCCGACCTAACCCGGAACTTTTTAATTTCGCCAACCCCAACACGCCGCGAACTTGCCCGTTATGAGAGGTGAAAACTTCTGAATTAGTTACGTTACACGGTTTCATACAGTTCGTTATTTTTCGCCGTTTTTTTAATTAAAGTCGCACTGTGCAGTTGTTGCGAAGGATTTCATTATACGAATGTATGCGGACGGTTAGTGTTACTTTTTAACTTTTTTTATTTCACGTCACAACTTTATGTTAGGAAATGTTTGTGCTTGCTGAATTTATTATTCTCTTGAATTTTAATTTTGTGGTTTAATTATAAATAGTTGTTTCTTTTATTACTGTTATTATGCTTTTGTCGCAAAAATTATACCGTACTGTTTTTGGTATTTTTAATATCTTCTTCTTCTGTTGAGGTCGGTATGAGTACCTATCACATGGGAACCGCCCATGTTTTAGTAGAAAGAGATTGTCCAGTATGCGCCAGAAGATCTCAGATTTCATCACTCGTGGATGCTCTTTCTTTGCTCCCACATTATTTTCAATTTTGTCTAAATTAGGCAAATAAAAATCTTGAACCACCTCTTAAAATCATAATGGTATTCAGTACCATTGCTTGTTAGCACAAGAGGACCACTGGCCATCCTCATACATTATTCATTGAGACACTCACGGTGAAAGTAGATATCTACCCTTTGTCCACAACTATTGATAGCTTCTGACCAGCTCTCTTAAACCAAATGAAAGTTCCACCAAAGAAATAAAAACATAATCCCCAGTGTACGGGTTTGACATTTACTGATCATGTAACCGAAAACTAATTTCAATTTAATACACTTTAGCGGCGTTTTGATGTTCTGCGATTGGGGATGACCTGCACACTACCAGTTACTGAAATAACCAGGAAAGGAACGAAATTAATGGTAAATTGTAACGGTTTTTATTTTATTTTATTGAAAACTGTGAATAATTGTACATATATATGATATAATAAATGCGTAAAATAATAAAACATACAAGTAGTAATTACCGTCGCGGTTTCCAAGATATTTGTTCAAAAGGCTGATAACTTTTCTGGAGCCGACAACAAGGAAATTGGAATATAGTTAGTTCCCTTTGTACCGGTACGAAGGAATATTATTAGAAAGTTCTAATGCCTTGTTTTTGGTTCTTCTTTAGTAGACTGATTGTGTAGGCAATGCAATTTAGCTTAAGGTACTTACCGTGCGCAAAATGATTTAGGTAAAACGTAACTACGGAGTGGAATAATAACGTAATCGGGCATCGCCATCGATGCCGCATCGTACTTTCTTGCACCGTACTTGCAGAAAAAGAATTACTTCCAGATTGTTTATGTTATACTCCAACTATTGTAGAACGGTCCAGCCTGGTATACGTGTATGAGAGACAACACCCCAGCCAAGTATATGATGCAAACCGACGATTAAAAATAAAATAAATTCGTTATCTTAGAGACAAAATCCTGTCTACGCTTCCTCCTAAACATTGGCTTTATAATTACCCTTATAATAAACAGCCAATGGTAGACAAAGAGTAAAATTATAATGAGCTTGAAACGGAACATACACAATACCATGTAAGTAAATAACCACAAGGAAAATACAAAACACTACTCTTCCAATTACAGGAGACAACATCATTCACTTGAAATCTACATAGGTAAACTTAAATTTGATATAGGCAAAAGAAACTAAATATTAACGTAGGTACGTGTGAGCATTACAACTTAAAATTAACCGAAATAAATCACTCGAGAACTAAAATGTAAATAAAATATTAATATTCAAACTACAAACTTCCTTATACATATTTCTAGATCATTCGCTTTAGACGGTGATTGTTATATTTGTCGGTTTGTTAACAATAATACACGACTCTTATCCTAGTGAAACAGCTCATACATACTACCAGAATAAGCGGTAGGTGCCTGTATTGGATTCCAGTATCTGTAATAAATAAATATTAATATTACTATAGTTATATACTTAATACTACAGGTAATATGTTATATATGTGTTTAAATACATATTCTCTGAGCTTAATATTAAATAAATATAGCAAGATAAAATATAAGTACACTATACTGTTTATGTTTTCGCAAAGAATACACGTCTGTCCAAGTACCAGTACAGAAATATGAAAGGATAATAAATGTTGATAAAACGCATAGAAAGTTGAAGCAACCAGAGGAAACTTAGCTCTAAACAGTGTACATACATGTACTAAGACAACAAAACTATAAGAAAACGAACATATTTTGAAAGATTTTTCTTTTAGAACATGTATGAAGGAATTTATTTTTATGTAAAATATAACTTACTTAAGATTGTGGAAAACCATTTCTGCTTATTTTTCTATAGCTCTTCTATACTCTTTAGCGATACATTTTTTTTTTCTTTCTTTTTTCCTGTCTCTTTGATATCCTGCTACATATGGCTCTACATATAACATAACATTACGCCTGTATTACCCGAAAGGTTAAGCAGCGGTGTACTTTTGTATAGCCACATTTCGCCGATGCCGTTATTAAGTCTCAGATCCTGACACTATTCCAAAGTCCGGGCTGTTACTGAGGATTTCTATACAGAAAAACCCAATAACACTTTGACAGACCTGGGACTCGAACCCAGGACCTCATGCTGAGCATGAGGAGCTAGACCAATGAAGTTCAAGTTTATACAGCTTTATATAAATAACAACTAGATCAAGTCACAAGTAAGTACATTTGTGACAAACTTTGTACCTCCAGTCTACATTTGCTGGCGTGGACCATCGAGATATGAGCTAGTAGTCCAAGGCTAAAGGAAAAATTGGAAGCTGGCAATGTTCTCTTTCTTAGGTTGGCATCATCTCTGGACAAGGTAGTAGCACAGGGTATAGTAATATCGCTGATCGTGTATTGCTATGGCTTCAAACCAACCTCCTCATCACCTCCCATGGGTGTCTTTACAGATGGGTAAGAGATTATCATAGACAGTGTACGGTCATGAGATTCCCCTGAGGGTCGCGGGTAGACGGAAACTATTAACAGATATATGTATTATTATACTACGGGTTTCAGGTATTAATAGATAACCTTATCTTTGCCTATAATTATCTTACCTTATAATTGACGTAGAAAATAATATTATATATGTACTTACAAAAATAAAAATAATCATGATGAGCTTTTTTGACAAATAGTTTTTCTAATAAGAGATTTTAAGCGAGTATTTTCATAATACCTGAAATAGTTTTTAACAAACAACTTCTGTTCTATGATTTTCGGAAAAAAAGAAAAAATATCGATATCTTTACGTCCAAATTTGTAATTCAAAGTTATATAAAAGAGTTTCAAAAGATTAACAACTTCGTATACTTTGGTACACAAATTTTATTAATCTAAAAGAAGGTAAACAAACAGACAGTTTTCCTAACAAAACACGATGCAGATTACCGTATCAACAGAAATTCTACCCACAGTTCAAAAATAATGTTCTTCTATTCATCAAAATTATGACCATGTTACTTCACCCTCTCATTCATAAAATACCCTCAAATATTCTCGGCCCGTAGTTCTACATCCCCTATTCATAAGCCAGGGCCACATATTAAGCATGTAGGCAATTAACAACAAAAACAAAAATAAATTGTTCCCGTCACCAACAAGGAGTTGTTATGGAAAACGGAAGTAGGCGGCACGTGGCTGGCCGACACACATTTATTGCGCCCGCCCTCGAGCCGGAACTTGCCTTTTTTTTTTTTTTAATAATTATATGAGCGTTCTATTATTATTTTATTTTGGTTACTTTGGTTGGTATTGTTTGAAGAGTGTTATGGAGATACTTGGGAGTGGTCTAGATCCAGGAATAGTTAGCTAGAGACTAAATTTTACGCTAAGTTGCTGATGGATAGATCAGCCAGTCCCAAAACATTAGTTACGTTGGTGACTCCCAAAGGTACGCCAAGTATAAATGCCATCACTCGAGAACGCTCAGTTTGGTGTTTTTTGAAAGGTAACCAGTTGCAATCTGCGGCTTATTACTGAGAATTACAGAAAATCCCAAATAACACTTTGTCCAGTCAGGGAGTCGACTCCATGACGATATATTTTTAACCACATTGTCGCGCTTGTGACCAGTATACGAATGACAAAACAAAACGAAAAAGAAATCGTATTAAGCGTGTCATTTGCGGGATCCACATGCCTTGTTAGTTTGTAAAGCTACTTAGTTAAATGGATAAGTAATTTGAATATTCAGCATTAATAATACATTAGGTGAAGGCATCTAGAACAAGCATTCAAGTACTAAATTGTAACAGAACTTTATCTCATCACCATAATATTGTACCCATTCTTGTTAGAAACTTGATCGATTTTCAAAAATTTAGCATAGACAATCTACTTAACATTTTAATCTCTTAAATCGGCTACTGTATGGAGTATAAGCAATAGCTATATGTTATGGCTTAGTACTAACAGCAAATTAATTGTAATTTTCCTTTTATTGCCTCATCAGTCTAGTGGTCGCACGACACCTGAGCAGCTTGTAATTGGGTTTTTTTGTATGGAAATTGCAGCACGGTGTCTGGAACTGTATCCTGTAAATGGCAATACGGTCGCCTGCTATTGCATAGGACTCAATAACAGCATCGGCGAAATGTGTGTTTACAATAGTACACCTCTGCCTAAACCTTTAGGGAATAGGTGTGATTATGCTATGATACTTTTTTTCTCCTGCATCGTTGGTATACTTTACAAATATATAGCTCACATGCACACACTCGTCTCTAAATCTGTAGGTTATACAAATATTTGTTTCGTGCGGGAATCCAACCCGCGACAGAACAGTTCATTATTTCCAATCATATTTCAAACCATTTTATAATACAATTTCTTCATCATAATTTCCAATACTCCTTATCAGAAGACGAGGTCGTAATATATTGTATGGAATCGAATTGTAGTTGTAGCGAACATTTGAGAGGTGTCGCTATTGTAGCGGCGGCGGCGCCTTCACACGTGACCGTTTAGCAGGCAAACGTGATCCGCGTACGGCATAGGGCCACAGTGTAGTGACACAGAACGGTGGGTTAAGTGCCAACAACACTGAATAAAAATCTTTCTGACCGGACATTAATAACATTAGTCGACATCGACAAGAAAAAAATATATATTATATTGAATTTTTTATGTATGCATATCTAAGTTTGCAGGGAATTCGTCCGCGTGAATTACCATACTAAGTTTGACATCCCTTATCAACCTTAAGAGTTGAATTTCCAAAACCTTAGTTCTTGTGCAAAATTTAAAGTTTCTAGACCTTGTGGTTTGGTCTGTACTTGGATAGATAATAGTTAGTGTCTTATTGTATGTATTGTATAATATATGTATAAACACAAGATAATTATGCTAGAAATAATAGGCTCATGACTTATTGTAGTAAGTGCAATAATAGTGGATTAAGTAGATGGCAGTTCTGTGTTTCATTTTGTAGTTTAAACGGGGAGACTGAAGATCAACCGGGAAAGTCAATGCTTGTGTATCATAAGTATTTATATTACGATTTATTGCACAATAATAATGGCTTTTACGTTTAATAATATATCAAGCCAAATAACGTTGATAATTATAGGTACACAATTTCATAACCAAATGAACTAATTATAATTATTTAAACCAAATCAATTTAATAATTTATTTTAATAATTTATTCGATCTTTCCGGCCTATAAAACACATATGTAAATTAAAAATGTATTATTATGTATTATTGTGTATTATGTTATCAACAAAAACATGAAGCACTTAATTATGAGTTCGAGGAATTAATTTGAGGATTAATTTTCTTCCACGTTAACAATTCATCAAAGTAAATCGAAGGTCTTTTCGAACTGACGTGAACAAAGCAAGCGTGTCTTTAGATAAGGGTAAATAAAATCTCAAATTAAAGTGCGTAAGCTCGTCAATCAAGCGCGCGAGTGATTTCCCTGGAGAACTCTTCGGTACCCTGGGAGCCTCTAGGGTAGCCCATCGATCCATTAGACAAAGCAAGTCAATATAAAACGGTCATAAGCAGTTGAAATTTAAAAACTTTGATGTCCAACGGAGGTTTATAAAAAATCAATCTTGCGCATTTTATGCGACACAGGGAGATTTTATACCGACAATCAACATTCAGACTTTGAGAATAGCAACGAAAATACCCTGCGCGGAAGGATTGGCCAGAAGTTTGGTAGTACAGTGTACACCCATATTTTTTGATTACAGAATTAAGTCCCATATTAACAACACTACTACTTTGCATAATGTAAAAGTATCACTCAGCACCTTAGACTCAACAGTAGCGCTTGTAATCGGTAGACCAGTTAGGCAGTCTACAAAAATAGGTGAATAAAATTGACATGAAGCAATTGACCCGCTGTTGTGTACTACACTGTGGCGCTCACAAACTGTTTGCCTATTGCATTACTTACTTAGGCTTATTTGCTGATCGTGTTTTGTACATTTATTGCCGAGATGAGGATACATTTTGAATTATGTAAACGTGCTGAGCAAATTGGTAATTTATGAAGACATCCGTATATACTCGTACTATATTAGGTTAAATATAATTGTATAAGTCCCCTGAGTTTGTTTCGGCGTTTCTTCTCGGGGATAGTCATAGGAAATACTGACGCCATCTAGTTTAAAAAAGACGTGTAAAATAAATAATTTCATTTCATTTCATAAGATTGATCTACTTCATAATGCCAATTCAACATAAAATAACATAGCATCACGCTCTTATTTTTCAAAGGATAAGCTGAAGTCTGAGGTGAGGTTATGTGTCCCTACTTGTTACTGTTATTAATGACCATCGAACAAGGGGCCAGCCTTTAAGTATCATCCACCAGGACCATTCTAAGGTTCAGTCTGCTACTGGAAAATTTTGTTTCAAAATAACCCAATAACACCACTTTGCCCAACCTGGGAATCGAATCCAAGACCACACTCAATAAATAAATCTTAAAAACTCAACGCAATAGCTGTGAAAACACTCGGGTTTCCCGCACCTGATCCCAACTCTATTTATTTATACCCTTCTCACGGAATGAGACGGTTTTGGTCATTCACTACATTTTACGTCTTCAAATCAAAATGTTTTGATAATAGAACTCAAATGATATTTTTATTATGTTTATTGTAGTTCCAAAATATACTATAGGTATGTGGGTAGGAGCTTAATTAATCAAAGACAGAATACTAAGAATACAAAGAATAAGGTTAACGGTTGGGGAAAATGTGATTTTCTCCGATACTTAAGACCATAGTTTAACCAAAAGTTTTCATTCAAAATGCGTTAACGTTTTTACCCCACTAAACATGATGATGACATGACATGATTTTGCTGACTTTTCTATATGTTATAGACACAAGTAAAAACTAGGTCGGTACGTTTATGTTCTTTTTTTGATATCGTTTATGCATTGAGAAATAAAACTCACAAAATGCGTTTTTTCTTTTGAATAAAAACCTTCCATAAACTTATCTCGTGATAATTATTAAAATAATCAAGATTTTGTAAAAAACAAAACGTTTCGACCTAGTTTTGAATCTAAAAAAACGATACAGATGAAAATCAAATTAATTCGTTAACACTTAGATGTAGGAAACTGTGATGGGAGTCCGCGTGAAAGACTTTAAAAAAAAACGGAAGATGATTTTGAACTATATTTATTCATAAGACACTTGATTAATTACAATTATAACTTATTCTTAAATTGATTTGGCGGTATTCGAAGGATATAGTAAAATGTATGGATTAGGAGTATGACCAAAGGACGCGAAGGTCTGAGAGTAACTGGTCTCATCAGCGCTCGGACGGTAACACTACATCATAATTGATGACTATGCATTACAAAACGTTAACGCCCAAACACCTATTTTGGGCGTTTTTCAAGACAACTTTGTCAGAAGCCGGCAGCTAAACGATACTCTTAAAGATAACCTTTGAGTCACTAAGTATTAAAACTAAAATCTAAGCAATTAAGTATCATAGTTTTTATTTATATATGGTTTTTTTTTTAAGACAGCTTTTAACATTTATGTCGTCATCTTTCCCTATCTTAAGATATCGCACCGCAATCTTTTGGAGCGCTGCGTTTTATATAAATACCGTTAAATTGTTCTTTATCCAGCTATAAAGTGGAGTTATTTTCTGAAGAGTCGTTCTTCACATCAAATGCAGCTAAACAACAATGGGTGTCGCCTCAATGAAGCCGCTACGTGAACTATTAATCCGCGTGTGTCCAATCATGGCGGATATCCGTCCGGTGCGACGCGATCGCGACCGTCCGGACGTGATCGCATATCACTGGATCGTGATCCGCATAGCAACACCAAATATTTCAGTGCAGAAGGTCCAGAGTCTAACTTGATAATGATTAGTCTCGTTAATTAATGATTTTCTACTAGTCACGTTTACTAGGAACAAACAACTTCACCAAACCAAGCGATACTGTCTATTTACGAATTCATGAGATTCTGACAACTGACATATTGTGTGAAGCTGAGCTTCAAGCGTACATGATGCGTAAGGCTACATGCATGGAACAGGTCCATTTTTATACAATGTTCTATAATCAGCTTCCCGCACGCATAAGTAACGCAAATAAAAACTTGTGCAAAAACAAACACACTTAGACTCGCGTTGCACGTATAGAAATTATATGTACACGTGTCGTATTGAGTGAACCTTCTGTAGCACTAATATTTTTTGACATGTTGCGATACTCCGGTTATTGTGTCCATCGCTTTATTAGACACGCGAATGACACTAAAGCGAAGAATTTAATATTCGACAGTGTGTGAGTACAAACCGCTCATAAACATGGAACTACAGCGAAAATGGATAACTTTCAAGAATACTTGTTCTAACAAAAGTTAAGAAAGCGGTCAGACGAAAGTTTGATAGATAAGTTACCTACATACATCTTGAAGGTATTTTATGAAGTAATTTAAAAGTAACATCCTAAAACTACGCTCCGCAACATAACAATATGAAAGATGTTCTTATTAATTATTTATATGACTTTACAACGTAAATAATTTAATATTTGTGTAGTTTTTCAGTCAGTCTGTCTGTAAGAGAACAGACTAATACTTTGATCGGTATGTGTATCCGTGCACTTTGTCCCTCGGTACCAGGGAACGAATTAAAAATATATTAAATAATTAGTCTTGTATTATGTAACAATATTTTCCAATTAATGTCTTGTATTAGTTGTTGGTATAATTATGCACAATTAAATTAATTAAACAGGTAGTTAATGATATAGCATATATCGCAGGAAATTCTCGTGCAGCCATGCAAGCTATAATTACGAACCATTTGGTAAACATATTAATTAACACGAATTAGGTAGCGATGGATTTCTCTACATAACAATGCGTTAAATGTAAATAGATTATCATTTGAAGACCACTTAGTGCATATTGATCTTGTAGGGTCATAGGTATACCTGCAGTAAATGTATGTTTACGGTTGAAGGACAATACAGATGCAGAAATATGCCCGATCTCAATTACTATGTATCATATAATATTGTCTATCACCGCCTACGTGATAGTAATATTATTACTCGTACATGTCACAGTGTTAGGTTTCTTTTTTCCTAATTGCCAATTGGACGTGACAATCTCAGGCCTTTGCCTTTAGGCACGACTACATAATATATTTATATTATAGTTACTTCAAATATACGTCTTAAAAAAATATTACGTAACATAACCGTACCTAACAAGTGAGTTTATTTATACATAGACACAATGACAACAGAAACACAGTGCGATAGGAAAGAATATACATATTTTCATTAAAAATTTAAATCGTCAATTCGAATATCTCAGCATAAAAAGAGTAAAATAAAAATTACGGGAATTAATTTCGTTTCGTATTCGAAAATCTCTTGATTCCGTGAGCAAGGGGACTTAAAGGAGTTCGGGCATCAAAGCTCGCCCCTTAATGACGCCCGGCCGATTGAATTAACAGAACGCGCCCCACAAACTTCAAACACCTATAGGTAGATTTTTTACATTTGGAATCAATGTTCATAAAATCAAGATGTTCCTACAATTTTTGTGAAGAATGAAGCGTGTTTGCATATTTTCGTAAGTAAACTAATTTCTGTTCTGTGATCGGCATTTCGTGAAATAATTAAATTTCGGTGTTGCAAAGTCTGTCCAGGTATTTGACATCGCAACATTAAATTTTGACGTGACCACGCGTACCTAATAATATTAGTTTCGCACCGATAATAACAGACAGACGTCTAATATTAACGGCGTAACGACTTTTATTTCTTATTTGGCGTCGCGGCGCTTGTGCTCTAATTATTAACGGCATCGTGACGTCTGTCTATTATTATCGGCGTCGCGACGTCGTCTGTTATTTTCAACTTCACGACGTCTTTCTATTATCAGCGGCGTCGCGACGTTTATTTCTTATTTGGAATATTATTTGGCATCCAACGATTAAAAAAAAAGTTTTCTGCGTCGCGCTGATATTTTACTGTTATCGGCCTCGTGACGTCTGTATATATATTTTCAACATCGCGAGGTCTTTCAATTATTGTAATTTTTTTTATTTAGCTTTCGTCCGTGTGAAACGAATCGCTTCGACTATGTGAGTTTAGTTTATATAATCAAGACGTGTGTAGGGTCTAGTAAGCTCCGATCTATAAGTAGTGTTAGACACTAATATTTTGCCTATACATCCCCTAGGGCATCTATAAACTTCTCGTAGATATAGAAAAAAACAAATATGCGTCTATTAAAATAAGTTAAAAGCCATATTTAATATCAAAATTACATAATCAATAATAATAATACTGACTTGCAATCCGTTAGTACATAGTGATGGTCTTTAGAAAACTGTCAAAAAGTAACTTTGACATCTTATTTTAGTATGCAAATCTATCTAACTCTACTGAGTTCTCTCAGGGGGTTACGAAATGTTCTTAAAATTCTTTTATAGAATTGAATTATAGCTTCTGCTATCAAATATACGTCAAGAGCAATTTACATTTAATATAGTAAGTAGTAAGAATGTTATTGCATTCATGTATTCATGAGAAGTTGCCCTCTAGGAACCTTGCTTTGTTGAACGAGGAAGAAAACTACAAAGTGGAAGTACACACTGCTTATACCTGAGAAGCCTAAGATTTTAGTTGGCTGTGCTTTCCAAATATCAGTACTTTAACCATACGACAATCAATTCGTTATCTTAATATAACTATGACTTAACAATACTTTTTTGCTTTGTTTTTTCCCAAATCGATCGTGAATAAAAACGAATTGTTTGACAAACGTAATTAACTTTATAATTGACGTGCGAAAACATCATAATTTTTGCACCAAAATATACTCTACTGAATATTTTTACCAGCTCCACTTCACCCTGCGTCTAGAGGTTAAAATCTAGTTCCATACTGCAAGTCACGTACAACGATAACATGTTTGGCTTTAACTATCGCGTTAGTGGACAGGTTGGCCACTTGCCCATCGCGTCCACGACTACAGACTATAATGAGATTATAGGCCAATTGACTTCCATTTCCAAATAAAAGACGACTTTAAAGAAGGAAAGAGAGTTATAAGAAACCTTTTGGAACCAGAAATTAGCAATATTCTGGTAAATGGTAGGCACTCAAGCAGTTCACGTATCACTACATCACTACATACACAAAGTCCTTCATCGCGTCTGTCTGTCTGTCCGCGATAAATTCAAAAACGACTGAACTGATTTTCATGCGGTTTTCACTAATAGACAGAATAATTCACGAGGAAGGTTTAAATGTATAATTCGTTAAGGTTTTGTGTAAATTGTAATAAAATCCCGTCGGGTCGCAATCAGACATGCAGATCTGAACAACTGTGTTATGAGTATGCGACTCTCATAATCAATAGGAGTGAGAGATAATGACATCAATGGTACCTGGGTACGTTAGTATTTCATATAGTATTACTATTACAAGTAGAGTTTCCAACAACTCAAACCAAGATAGTGAGAAGAGAGAGAGACAACTCCAGTGTGATACACAGCAGCATAAGCATAGGAACTCTTCTGTCTTATGTTAATATTTCAGAAATCCTTTATGTCTGCCAAAAGACTAAATTAACAGAAGAGGCTTAAGCAAAAAAGCAACTAGACATAATGCCAGCCAATCACTACTCACGTTCACAACTTTGAAATAACTTGATTACTTAAACAAGGCAACTTATTACAAACTTTGTTGCAATTTCTTCAAAAACACTGAAACAATATCTCGTTACCTTTGTGTTGTAAACATCGTAGCAAAGTTAAACTCACAAATTGTAAACACATACACAACAACTCCTTTTGAAACAATTCGAATGATATCAAAGCGAACGAAATCGAGACAGAATGCAAAATCTAAAAGATTTTTAGTTCGTTCAACCCGTTGACAAAACAATACAAAATATTGTTAGTAACACAATGTCGCGCGAACATTTGACGACCAAACTTTATTCTACTCATAAACGTCACCATCTTCGATCCTGTGCTGCAACTCCAATTTTGTCAGGCACCCCTCATCCCTCCCATACGTTCCGAATTTAAGCGATTTATAGGAAACTTCTTAAATAAAAGGAGGTCTTATTAAATTGGTTGTGTGACTCATAAGATGCAATGTAGGTAGCTTTGTGTTCGAGTAGTGGAACTTTTATTAATATCCGAACAATGTAGCGCCAAGAAAACTGCAGGACTAAGAGTAAATTAAACAAAATATTAATGGACTGCTAAGGACTTTTAATGACGATTTAAAAATTAATGTGTACTTTGTATTCACTTTGACCTGGGTATTAAAATCAAATATAAATTTAATTAAAATAAAGAGACTTTGATATGAACATTAATATTAAAACTATTGAAGAGCGTGTGTAAAGTGGATTTTATAAATGCATAACTTTAGACAGAGAAAGACAAACGATGTGTTTATATTTTATACTTAATCCAACTGATATAAACCGCTTAAACATTAAAAGTTAAAATTAGTTTTTTTAACTATTTAAATAATCTTGATATCACAACATCACATTGTTTAAATTCACACTACGATCTACAATTGGATTAAAGCTTTAGTTAACTGACTGCTTAACCTTTATTTTATAAAATAAAAAAGTACTTTTTATTACTTTTACAGAAAGCGTATTCTAATAATCAGATTTAAATCGCCCCATGAGAATACCGCTAAAGGGAAAATGACAGGGATTATGCTACTAAAACTTGAATAAGGAAAAATATAGTATTAAGGAAAACAAAAATGTTAAATGCCTATTTTACAAAATCTGCACAAAATACGAAACGCATTCATTAATCTTGAGCAAGAAAAAGTTCACGGAAACGAAACGGAGAAAAATATACGAAACGAAATTCATTGCAATAAGTTTTATTGGTTTTGTTTCGTTTTCATAAATAATGCACGCCGCACCATCTGGTGGGCGGGATATTGCTTAAATAATTTTATAAATTAGACTTGTAATATCTAAACAGATATCGTGTTACTTTTCTGTTTAGATTTAATTGGTAGTGAGAGGATTAAGTTTACGAATTTATACGAGGTTCAAAACAATCTTGGATAGATTCTCCCCAAATTATATGAATTAATTCCTTCAAACTAGTAGGAATAAATATGTGTAATATGTACTTGTAGCCGTCGTGTAAATGTGCGTGCACGTTATAAAAAAATAGTGCACTAACCCTTGCTTAATGAGAGAAAGAAAAAAAACAACGTTAATTAGATAATTAAAAACCAAAATAAATAAGCCCATTCTTCACCGCTGAGCTACTCGGACTACTGAAATGCAGCTACCTAATATAAATTCTCAAGAACACTTCAAATTAACATGCTTTACAATCACGCCTATAAGACGTTAACGGCACATTCATTAATTAAATCTATAAAATGAAAACGGCCTTATTAACGTGAAGCAATCAGCGCATAACAGGCTTTTTCCATTAATCTTTCAAGCGCTGGCTACGTTTTGGTTGAACACGGCTTTTAATGAAGTTTGATGACTATTGACGGAATAATGAGTTATTTTATCATATTTTACTCAAATGTAGGCTCAATGGATATAATATTTAAGTGTTAAAGTGCGTACACATTACACGCTACTTACCTATTCGCAAAAGATAGCAAGTTTTATACTTGAAATGGATCTCACCAGCTAGTCGAAAATTTTTGCGTTATTTTTATTGTAATTATACAGTCAACGCAAATACCTAGCAATACCTAGCTCTGATATCATTTACACAAGTCAATTGTGGTTTTCTGGCTGAATAACGCGATGATTTCAATTATTGGCAAGAGCAATTAAAAGTCACCCATTAATAACTTAAAACCACATCATTTATTGATATTTAACTGCTGTTTTTGTAATCAAACGAGCAATTCATTGTTTCATCAAAAGCGGTACTCAAAGGTTAATATTAAAAGTTCCGTACATAATGTTAATTACGATTGGTTAATGTATGTTTATTGAAAGCCAGTTGATGTAAAACGAAGTGAATAATTACCAGCCGTATGATTGTCAGGAGCGCAGTGGAACGAGTTGGAACATGTTCCATGCGACTGCTTGTTGTAATAATGTTTTGTTAAGTAAATAGAGAAGCTGTTTTTACATTTCATTTATATTTTTACATAACATAACATACCATCACGCCTGCATTCATGTGTGTGATTGTATGTTGTAGTCCAATATAATAGGGGGCGAGCCTATTGCCATCTACCGGGAACAGTTCCAGACTCAGTGCTGCCACTGAGAATTTCCATACAGAATAAACTAATAACACTTTGCCCGACCCGGGAATCGAACCCAAGACTTCACGCTCAGCAATCGCGCTTGCGACCACTGAGGCAGTCTTATATATTTATAGAAAAATTAACGTCTTCAAATAACTAGAATAATAGGCGGGTTTAGATAAAAGTTTTATAGTGAATATTAACAGTCGCTTTTCGCAGAGATATCATTCTATATCATGCATTTCATACAATATCGTAATAAGAGCATGTTTGACTGGCAAAACAAGATAACAGGACGGAAAAAGCGAAACAAGAACAAAGAATAATAACCATTCCTTATTTTAATTTCATTCATGTCAACACAATACCAAATGTCAATGTTAGCCATTAAAACCAGGGACACGAAGTTCGGAGACCGTGGGTACGGCTGCGCAATCAATTCATAAAACTTTTAAGCTTCACAAAAAGTTTTGGTAAAAGAGTTAATTTAAATCCGATCTACTGAAATCCAAAGGTTGGAACTTTCCGAGCAGTAATTGTTTACTGTTGTTTGCGGCGTTATTTGGCGGAAGTTGAATTGAAAATATTCGCAACTTCAGTTTCGGGCCCGAGCCCCGTGACGTCACGTAGCATACGTGAGCGTCGCCACAATGCTACTGTGAATGAAAACGTTTACGTTGGGAAAATTAAGGTTTTTAGCGGAGTACACGCAAATTGGTCTTTATCGAGGCCAGGTTAGGTGTTATGAAGGTGATGGTAATAACTTTTGAATTTTTTATACAAAAACTTCTCATATTGTTTATTTGAAAACTAAGAAAGATCATTACGTTGTCCAAAACTCTCGTCACACCTGTGACAGATGCTATAATTTTGGTAAATGTTTACTTGTCGGGTGGGTATTATTAAAAATGCTTTTGATCTAGAAACTATATAATCGACTAGATGACCAGATCAAAATCGAACGATAGGTCCGCCATGAGCGCCATCTATTGAAAGTAATCCCAAAGTATCAATTCTCATACAATATTACCAATTTCGAATTTTTCGGATGTTTCTTTTGGTGCTTCCTAATTTCCTTTTTTCCTAGACCACTCCAGTATTGAGGCGAACAAAACAAAAAACCATTTAAATTGGTGGAGCCATTTTTGAGTTTTTGTGAAACTAATGCACGGCAATAGATTTATATATATTTGTATACGGAAGATAGAAGATATCAGCAAGTATGTATGTATAAATTCATGCACAATTTGTTGTGACACCTTGTAGTTTTGTCTATAAACAAAAAAAATCTATTATCTCTCAAGACACACTATAATAATATAGTATTGAAAACAAACTCGTATTCAAAACAACCCAAATCTACAACAGACTTACACTTAATATTCATACTAGGACAACTTCCGCAGACGACTAATGCACAATACTGCACAAGTGTACACATTCAACTGACGTATAACCACGTGAGTAACTTAACCCTGCGAACGCGCGCGCGGGCTGCACCGACCAGTGCATTTGGTTACGGCTTTATTCCGCACCGGACAGCTTTACGGGCTCACCCGTGCGAGCACCTTTCTATATTTAATGTTATTCGCGTATTCATATCGGATTGCAATCCGGCTTTATTGATTCGAGAATTGAATCTGTCTGGGTTACGTGATATATGATGCTAAAGTAAGAATACTATAGCTTTGAATGAGTTCAGTATTTATTTGTTTAATTCCTAAGGTAACTAAATGCTACTATACCTACTCAGCTAAATCCTAGGTCGACAAAAAAATAATCGTTTCTTAAAATGTATTTTAAAATTTGGAGAGTATATTTAGTAACTGATCTTCATGTCTACGAGATAGTGTCATAAATAATTAAAAAAAAAAGTGTGGATCAATCAATCACTCACCTAATTCATCGCTGCATGAACGATCAATTCTGGTATGATATCCAGTAGTAGGCATTAAATGAATCTAGTATTATGATATAAACTAGCAGCACCAAATTCGCAGCGTTTTGAGCCGAACCAATCTGTATGGAACGATCTTAGGTAATAGAATAGCTGTTCGGTCCGGAACAACCCCCCGCCCGCGCCGCCGCCATCGTCGCGTCGACACGGTTACACTCCCGCGCGCGATGAGATTTCTAACTTTAATTCTAACACTTCTACTGTGAGAGATACTGAGACTTAAGCTTTGTAGCACGGTGTGAAGAGGAGCGGAATTCTTGACGATTTATTTTAGACAAGATTTAGTTGTAAGATAAAAAAAGTTCTTTGATGAATGTTGTTGATTTGAGAAAATAATGGTAATGAAAATAATGTCACGCCTTTTTTCCTCTTGGGGTAGTCAAATACTACAGTAGGATTATTTCCTATAATAATGACACGAAATTTCTAGAAGTCAACGGTCAAGTCACATTGTACGCCGTGTGCTGTACATCATGGCTCATAACAGTCAAAATATGATTAAAATTGAGTATCAAAGTAACAACGTGTTTTAAAAAAAGTACATTTTTCAAACTGTACCCAACAATCTTAAAATCTAACCCACCCGCTTGCTATCACAGACACCTAACCCTCCACATCTCGCGGGGTCCCGCGTCATCTAAGTTGTCGGACACAATCTAAGTTGACGGCCGCACCTAATTCCCGCACCTGGCGCATTGCGCTCGACGTGATTAATTGCTTCGCTGATGCAACGTGTTGCGGATTGATTCGTAACGTTATACGTGACTACTGAGACTGTATGAGATTGCCTTATAGATTGAGATCGACGCTATGGCGGTGCTATTTAACTGAAGCAATCGGTTCTCACATGTAAATATTAAATAGGTTTACAATAATCTCAGCATCAATTTAATCAGCAACGATTGCCATGTGAAAACAAATAAGCATGGTCTGTTTTGAGCAACAGCTCAAGTTCATACTTCTAAAATTAATGCTAATGTTACCTTATTTATGTTCCTGAGACATGAATGGTATTCCTTCGAGAGAGTTTTTATGTTAAAACTGTTTTGGTACTAAAACCCAAACATAACTGCTACGCCTTAATTTCATGTTATTAAGATACCGACCTTACAATAACTACCCTGCAAATATCTGTAAAACTACATGCAAATCAGATGTATAAAACATTTCACATTATAAAACGAAAATGGTGGCTGAAATCATAAATGGTTTCCCATTTAGGCACGATCATATTGCCGTAGCCTTCGTAATGTGAGCTCTGTAAGCACCGGCGCACACCGAATGTGTACTTAATGCACATATTTTGTTATTGTAAGTACATACTTGCAGCCCGGTGGAATGCGTCGGAGCACTCATGCGCCCGATCTAAGTATACAGTCAGAATAATAGCAAGATGTATATTTAAACTTGTAATAATTGAATTTTGAATTTCAATAAGAAGAAGAAAAAGCCTTAACCCATCAAGGTAAGGCTTTTTCTTCTTCTTATTCAAAAGCCTTGTCAGTGTAGCTTATGAAGTTCTTTTCCTTAGCGTGTCGGATCCAAATTAAATGTGTTTGGCCCAGTATTCCGCCAGGTGTACTGTACTTTCAGTAACGGCCATTAGTTCCTACTGGTGATAGGGCTAAACCCAGTATAATATAATACAATAATAATAATAATTCACCTCTTTATTGCTGACATGGGTTTCTTATAAAATGATATTTATGTAAAAACATGAGATACAAAGATAGAGCGATTTGTGGAAAGACACACTTTGAGTTTTATTCAATTTATAAATAAAAACAAAGTTTGCCATCATTGCTTGAAATTCATAGCGAACTGAAGTGGCAGTGCTTCGCTATGGCTGTCAAAGAGCCGATAGCCGCTCCAGCACTAAATTTCCCTTTACACAATAACTAATATCCTCAGGCCGGACATGGGCAGTCAGTCGACTAAATCCTATGGCTGCAAAAACACCGCATACATTCAGTCTAGCCTGCCACGTTCAAATACACGCATAACAATGGATAAGTTTACTCAGCGGCATCCTGCAGCGTAATATAATGTGTTACGTTTAGAAATTCATACTTTGCGACTTTTTGATGTGCACCTTCGTGGAAATAGCGTAGGCTAACTGATGAATTTTTGAAGTGTGGTAGAGAAGACGTGGAAATTAATCGAACGGAGTGTTACACCTTACACTGCAATCGGGACGCCAAAAGCGCGGCACTTACTGTTATTAACCGACTTCAAAAAAAGAGGAGGTTCTCAATTCGACTGTATTTTTTTTTTACATTATGTGATGATTGATTTAAAGTTAATTTTTGCACGATAATGTACTCACATTATGGTGCAAAAATTAACTTTAAGCACTACGTTTAACGTGAAGCAATTACAATCTAACCTGAAAATCTTCGAAATAAATTTGAGTTCGGTGGTGTAGCAGTTTTGCTGTCTTCATAATTATGTCTTCGAAACTAATGGGGGTATTATTACAGTGGCCAAATCAATATAGTTCAGTTTTCTATTTTCTTCATGATTTTTCAATTCGTTCGTAAGAACCACGACCGATAAATTACTAAGACAAAGGTATCGGTAATTGTTATCGAATTACATCACCCGCAAACTTGTCGCGTCCCGTTGTCAGCGCTGGCAGAGCACGATACATTATGTTTTTGTCGTTGTCGTCGCGAAACAAAAGATGTCAAACATAAAATAAAGGTCCACACAGTTCCGAGTTAGGAAGTATGCACACTGAGCGAGGCGAGGCGACGCGAGCCAGGTGCCCAACAATGTTAATTTGCAAGCTGTGCTCGGGAAGTTTTTAAAATTAGTATGCGCGCAATTGTGTAAAAACTAATTTTGAAAACATTTGTTGTTTTATTTTGTTCACCTCTACCAGGGTCAGTTTTCAGTTGTTTTTTTTTAAACGGGCAATATGACAACACTGTTTAGTAAACACTGGTGTCGGTAGGTAATCTAGATGGTAAGTCATATTTTTAACAGGCAAATCGTTCTCGACTAGTAGCAGCAGAATACTCATAATAAGAAATTTCACTATATTTTCTTATTTTCCAAATTGCAATATTTAGTAGTGAAATATATTATTTGGAATACTATTGAATGTATAATTCTCTTGCCAGCTTGGTAATTATTAAATCATTCATTAATCAAGTCAAGGTCGAAATTATTAAATTATTTTTTTCGAATTAAATACACAAAGCATTTTCTCATCGCAGTTGCCTCTCAAAATTACAAACCTGTCCGTACCTAGTGTGTATGCTCCTTTACACTGAAAGCTGTGAGTCGGACGTCGCAAGACGTTCTACATCGGGTCGTTTTTGTCGCTTCCGCCGCATTACCTCCGATGCGTTATATCGTGAGCGCCTCTACAATGCGGGACTCACCACTGAAAGCTTGACCGACTGAGCTTTTATACAATATATTTGATTACATTTCATTTTAGACTTGGGTTGTATCTTCATGAGATTTATGTTTCTTTTTTTATATTTATGATGATACAAATGTATGCTATCACACTTGTTCCTCAAGGACACATGGAGAGATGGATCGAGAGGCCTTCCTTATTTCATGTTTTGTCATTGCGATTTTACTGAGTATTTCTTAACATTAAACTCAAATACAGTTCACCCATGTACCTAGGACCAACTAGGTTGACGTAAGGACCACTGAGCACATCAATGGGTGGACGGGGTGTGTTCTTAAATAATACTCCGATACATAAACATGCTACACATTTACAAAAGTAGTTACTATGATATGACTTATTACTATATTATTTTCGCTGATATCATATAAAAATAACAATATGGCCGAATGTTATACGTGTGTCAACATTTAATATTTCCGCACAATATCCGATTATCCCGTGTACATCAAAAGTCAAAGGTAAATAAATATACAACAATTATTTGTTTGAAGCAAACACCGGGTATATTATAATATGCTACAACGATTCGTTTATTGTTTAAAAATAACATAACATAACATCACGCTTGTTTTCCCTAAAGGGTTAGGTAGAGGCGTACTTATTGTACAGCCACTTTTCGAATTTCTTATCAGAAAAACCTACAAACGGGGAATCGATCTCAGAACCTCACACTCAGCAACAATGCTTGAGTCAAACAATACTGCAGTTTGTAAATATCATACGATATTAGTTTCTCCGATACGTGGAGAAGAACACTTTCCGTGGAAGTTTTTTAATTTGCCGGCGAGGCGGATTACTTGTAGCTTCAAGTTTCACGCCGATCAAGGAGTTAATAGAAAACAGAATGTATTGCCTGCTTATTACGTCGTAAGCGTAGGAGAAAGGCTTATTATTTCATTATTAAATACTCAAGATACGTGATAAGATGTTGTAATCTGACTATAAACCAAACAAGGTCATTCAGCCAATCACCCTTTTTTTGAAGGCCGGACTATGTCTTCATGTGTAGAGCTAACTAGTGTTTTGGCACAGTAAACCACCGTTTGGCTTTCTGCGGTGCGTGCGGCGGTTTGGATAATCACACGGAATACTTATGGCCCACAGATAGGTATATATACATAGATAGTCATACAGTAGGTACATAGTCTGCGTGACGAAAATGTGGCTGACGGCACGGTTGGCGCAGTGGTTGAGAGATCGACTGCTGCGCTACGTGTCGCGGGTTCGATTCCCGCACTGAACAAATATTTTTATGATCTACAGATAACTGTTTCGGGTCTGGGTCTTTGTGTATGTGAATACACATCGTGCCTCGGAAAGCACGTAAAGCCGTTGATCCTGCGCCTGATCTCTCTCCGGTCGTGTCGGATTGCCGTCCCCTCGGACTATGAGAGTGCACCTGTGTTTGCGCACACACTTGTGCTCTATAATATCTCCTGCGTAGTTGGCTAATCTCCGGTGAGATTGGCTGCCGTGACCTAAATTCGGTCAGGAGGACATTATTACATAGTCTGGGTATGGTTGGATGTGAGATGCATGTTTGTAAACTGTACCCCCGATACAGAAGAAATCATAGTTGCGGGCAATGTTTTATAAGAAGATGATTTTTTGTTCACTCCCTCACTATATTCTCTTTACAATGGTTAACCTGTCGTAATTAAAAGTCCTTTGTCACCTAAATAGACCTATTTCAGGCAAACATTTGTCCAAGGCTATTAATTGGTCTAGATTGAGACAAAGCCCCGTTGACCTTGGAGGGTCGCCAGCCAATGTTTGTCTGCGCCGGACCACAAATAATATGTGCTGTGTTCAGCCGGCTGAATGAATAAGTACATTGATTCATTCTGGTTGGCGTAATGGCTAAACATTAGCTTTCTGTGATTCGTGTCGCGGCTTCAATTACTGCACGGAACAAATATTTGTATGATCCATAGATTCAAACAGAAATTTTGTAAAATAACTACCATGGCGACATTTTTTTTATCTTGTTGCAAATTTATAGGTATTCTTTTTTATTTATTTTTATTTCATTTTCTATTCCAAATATCTCAATTTGTATGAAATGCAATTATCAAAATGAGCGACGTTTCTTATATTCGCCATGTAAATGTATGTAAGCAAAAGTCACGTACTGAACATACATACATATATCCAAACTTATCTAGCGTATGTAATATATCTAATAACATATTACAATATGTATTGCGTCACAAAACATTGTCTCGGTACCATATTTATCTACCCACCTTTATACAATACAACCTGGAGAAAACAAAAATAAATATCATTACGTCGATATTAAGAACTTTTGGTAATAAGATTTCTGTTCGACCCAGTTGTACAAACAGGTTATTAGTATTCAGTCAGGGTTTGACGACATTAAAGGGCAGAGAGTGCGGGTTCGATGTTCGGAGCTAATTACGGAATTAGAGCAAGGTTCAGTCTCTGGGGCCTGCAGTGTCACTGTGGACAAGGATAAGGGATATTGGTTAATAAGTATTTGGTTTTATGTTACGGACTTACGATTTGCATGGGATATCTGTGTAGGGATTTAATAAATGGGAAATCAAAGCACTACGTGATTACTTTGTTAACATCTTCAGGCTGCGCTTTGCGCTGGTATTCTATGAAATTTTATTACATTCTTGGTACAGCTAGAGCATTATGGTAAACAGCAGGCTACAACTAAGTTTTACCATCAATTGTAATGCTTAACGAGCATATATTGGAATCACAGACCCTGCCTTCGAACTCCTCACAACAGAAGATGTAATTAGAGAAAATTATTGCCCTTACATTCAGTCTTTCTACTCTTAATTTTAAAATAAATATATCAAAGAAATAATTATTATTGTAAACTTACACTAGTCTCTGAAGTAGTTGTAATATTAATTAAGAAATTACCTAATGAAACTTGCCAGTTGTACAAAGATCTTATAAAACTTAAGTTACCATTTGGTTACCGGTACCGTTGAAACTCCACCTGTACTCCGTCTGTTACAGAATAGCTTGAAATGTAAAGCGGTTCCCACCATCCCCTAATCAAACCAATATTTGCCAGTCACCCGTCTCTCCTATGATCGGTCAAACGATCCATTTCCCACACATCAGCCTCTATACTGTAAAGGCTTGTTTGCTCCTACCATGACCAATTCGATTTGGTCCTGAAATCTCCTTAAGTTTGAAACTACAAGCCTATAATCTTGCCAAATGTAGAACAATACAAGAAATATCAACTTTCTTAATAAGTCTATCACGTGACATCCTTATCCAATTGATTAGGGTTGTCGAAACAGTGCTCGTTGGAAATCGTGTTCAGTCCGCCTCGCGCCTGCCGATGTATTCGACTTGTCGCGAGAGCTAAGTACGTATTCAAGTGACGGCGGCAGGTAGCTGGGTGACGTCATTAGCGTTCTGGCTCTGAGGTATCATGGAACAAGTCTGTTTCAGAAAGCCAACTAGCTCGTGACCTCATCTTGATATTTGAACCAAGTAATATACCTCGCTGATACAATAGCGATATTGAAACAACGAGTTCACGTAAAAATTGTCGAGTGCAAAGCGAATTATGCGTCGGACACGACAAATGCACTTCGCCAATCGTGTCGGTTTATCATTGCATGTTTTACTTGGCACCGACTTCAGTATTCTGCAACTACTATATTGTATAATAAAACATTTATTTTTTGCTTTTTAGTTATTAGTTTTGTTTTTGAGTTTTTTGGAGTCGGTTATTATTTTTTGTTAAAAAATTTAATTATTTTACAATTTTGAGTGATGGGTAGACCTAGTAAGGACGCTTCTCTTGAAAAACTTTACAAAGACCAAATGTATGTTGCCCCAAGTCGAGTGAAAACCTTAGACGATATTGCACTTTGTGATTTAAATCAAATAAATTACTTAGCCGACGACATGATGAAAACGCATTATGAGAAATGAAAAGATTAAGACGACTATTGTAACTAATACAGTGATAGTCTTGCCTTTTAGCGGTTTAAAATGAGCCCAAACTCAAACGAACAAATACTCAAGTGATTTTCCAAGGGTGAAGTCTATTGTATACAGTTTGGGTCTTCTGTGGGTTTTCTTATTCTGTGTCATTGGTACGTACATTTGCTCCGCTCCTTTCATTCCGCGTTATGAGAGGAGGAATGCTTTCGGAACGTACCAGGACTGCAAACGTCTTGCCTAAAGTTAGAGATGTGATAAAATTTAACTACGGTTGCCTGTTTTGTATGCAAGAAATATGAAAGAACTAAACATATTTTTGGGACAAAAAGCCTTTTAGTTAACGTTACAGTAAGTCACTGTTAAGACCGTAAGATCTTATGAATTAAAAATATTTTCTCAGTGCAAAGGTTTGCTTTTATGATCCTATGTAAACCTACTTTCGACTGGACTAAGTCCCATCATGGTGCTGGATTTTGTTAATAAGTAACAGAATTTTTACGGTTTAGGTTTAGATTAAATAAAAAGGTTTTATTAAGAGGTTACCTTGTTCAATTAATGCGTTCTGATTCAAAATGATAGTATGTTAACTTTTCTTCTACTTCTGCCTACAAGATCTCGGACATAGCCAATGATAAAAAGTTTTAAACGAACCGACATACATTCCGTAATTTTCCCCGCTTTAAATGTGCATAAGTGGTCACAGAATAGTCAAATAAAATAGACTTTAATAAAAAGGTAAAGAGGTTGTAAGATACCAAAACAACAATAACCCATTTGGCGCCGGTTTGGGACTTCAGTCGCGAATAAATCAAGAACTCGTAACGTCCATTCGTTTTACATTTTAAAGTGTTCGGAGGTGAAGGAGATCTGTGGGGCCGCTAAACTGGCAAAGTTTGCGCTTTTATTGAAACTAGAGATAGCTTTGTTCATCATCATCAGTGTAGCATTTTAGGCTTTTAAGTTTGCACTGAAGGAACCTACACGACTAACGATGCCAGAGGTACATCCAACAGAGCCTGTGCACCTTCCAAGGCTTATTTTCCCGGTGTGGGTTTTTTTTTTAAATACTCTACTTGCTGAATGCGCTGATTGGACAAAAATTGGTGTAGACTTTTCCCATCTAGTATCTCCTAGTAACTGTTGCCAATTGTTTGTGAGTCTATATTTTATACAGGGACTGCCCTCACCATCCCATCAAAACAATTACACATCAAAATTACTTTTTTACAGAAATAAATCTAAATCTTACATACACACGGAGACCTGGAACAAGTTTCAGTACATACAAATACTAATTACGCACGCGATCAAACAGGCGATATCTAACCAAGAAAACCAATCACGTAGCCACTGCGCATACTACTGCATGCTAAATAAAATAATACAGCGGTATCGGTATCGATACATCCTCGGTATTAAAAAAAAACGTAATATCAGTCAGCCTGTCCTCTGGATGTTCAATACATATCGCGAATTCTTTTCATCTCCGATAAACTCTACGGAATGGAAATAAATGGGTATGGAAAATTTAACAGACTCAGTTCCAGCCGCTTGGACACATCCCTCCGCGCTGAAAGGGACATAGTAAAGTCATAAGCCTTCGAGTCTGTGGTTCTACGATTTGTCACGGTCTGCACACAATATTTTCCTTTGACGTTCTTCTTTCCTCATTATAAGCGCTTTTTGTTGTTGATGCAGTATACAAACCTAAAACGTGCGACTTCACAACACGTTCATTAGTACGGCAGTAAGTCTTTAAGTTGCACCATCAAACCAAATACCAAAGTTGTTATCATATAAACGACAAACTCTGCGCTCCGATCGCGAAATAAGCGCTATTCGCTCCGCTTTGGTTTCTGGTACGTACCGAATGTTTATGGGCGTCGTACGTGGCTCGTAAATAGCGGAACTGCACGTCTTTGCTTTCGCACTCATAACTGTACTAAAGCGATAAACTTAAAAGCTCTGGTCACGTGTGCTAGTGTTGTTATCAATATTCGTAAACGCGTTGGCGAATAAGCGAATTCGTTTATGAAGATTGTTGTAGATACGAATATGTGTTTTTTTTTTTCGAAAAAATAAATAAGTCATTTATTTGAAATATTATTATTAATTATTATTTGAAGTATTTTAACTTCAATGCCATATTTCCAACTAATCATTCATATTGTATACTGGTTAATGGTATTCCTATTTTCGTACCTCTGTTTTAGTTCTTCGAAATACAAAAGAATCAAAAATGTTTTCTGTGTCTGAAATAATAATGTCAATGATAGAGAAAACACTAGTAAAATGAGCTGAAAAACCCTTGAAAAAACAGTGCGAACAACCACAAAGCGAATTTCGGGAGTGGTTAATCAGACGCTCGTAACATCACTAGTGACTACCCACGCTGTATTAAAACCATATAAAATAGTACACAATATAAAGTGATATTATAAGTATGAGAAACGTTGAACAATTGGGAAAACAAGACCATACTGACAATATTCAATGAAATTTCTCTTCTTCTTCATGTACCTGGAGGGTTACCATAAGCTTTAGCTTACAGAATCTCTGTTTATCCTCCTCTATCTTGCTTCTTCCGATGCATCATTTGACTCCCACTTTACCCATAATCAAAAGTTGAAGCAGGCGATATCTTACGTGAAAAAAAAAAAATAAGTCGCCCAGTTAATATTCCATAAGAATCCAAAGCGCTATTGAGAGAATCAAAGACACAGCCACAGAATGTTTTGGATTTCTAATTACACTAATCTTATTTTGTATTATAACTCTTAAAATGAAGTGTCGTTATCATTGTTTATAGCTATTGTGAATAATGGCCGGCTATTATGAATACTCCCCTAATTATGGTGTAGATAATAATAAGACACCGTGAAATGAACAAGAGGAGTTTATGGTGTCCCATTATTATGATTTGTCATTTCGGTAAAATATTTATCTTCGTTTATCATTTTGTACGTTATTTCAATTTTTATTGTATTCGTGAATTATAAATTCGAAAATAACTTTATGTCTGTTTGTTACCTCATCATGACTAAACCACTGAACCGATCGTTATGAAATTTTACATAGAAGTAAACTAGGATTTGGAATAAGACATAGGCTCATTTTTAATAATACTGCCAAACACTAATTTATAAAAGAAGTACAAAAAATAACGCAGACGAAGTTGCGTGCGACGGATAATTTATAACAATACACGCATAGTTTGACGTTAAATATTTTTGTTTGCACGGTGTTCAATTGAGTTCATTGCAATAAATGCTACACTCTGATATTTTGCTTTTCATTACCCGCTCGGTTTTATTCTCACCATACCTACATTGACCGGAAAATGGATAGCTTCCTCACTGCCACCGCTGCCTTCGTGGCTTCAGGTGCGAGGCATGAGGCGGAATCGAGTCGTTCAAAATGGAAAATTTACGTAGATGCTCACCAGTACGCCATGCTGTAAACATTGTTCTTTGTCTACACGACCACTGTCTACGTACTACGTACCAAAACCTATAATACCTACCCATGTTAAACTCGCAGCGTTACAATAATTAACGCTTTTGTATTTTTAAACCTTACCTGTGGGCTGCAAATAAAGACTACCTGGATAACTAAACCTCCGAACAAGTGTTTAAGGTATTCATATTTGTAAAAATGCTGCTTGTTACCTAAGTAATTAACTTAAACGTATAAATAGCGGGATCCAAAAAAAAATTATTCATTGCAATGTAAATTCTATACTTTATTTTAACCTTCCACAAAGGTATATTATATGTATGTACATGTGTTTAAACGAATATTGTGTGTACATTAAGTTCAATAAACGTACTTATCTATGTTAAATTTCAGTTTCGCTTACTCAACAGAATTGAATACACTAGCAACATCTATCGGCTTACCCCTGAACTACGTAGCTTCTAAGGGTCGTATTCACTCACAAACTGGGATGAAAAAAGGTTCTTGCTACATACCATACTACCGTGTTCTTGATTACGTGGTTGCATGGGTGAAGCAATTGACGGTAGATGCCGCTGCTACGAGTTGGCGACGACCATTGTAGTAAATTGTTTACAGGACATCAAGTGACGCAAAGTAAACACAATAGAAATTTAATTGTATCTGGGCACCGGCGTCCGTCTGTGTCTTTATGAATAGACGCTGCTGTAGAGCTTTTTCCAATAGCGGTCTAGTAATTTCATAATAACTTGTATCAAAGCATCAAAGTACTTATGTCAATGCAGTAACTATTATTTTTGTTCGACCGAGGCGTCACTTTGTAGTGAACAGAATATAACAATGTTCTCACGAAAAATATTGCAATTTCATGAAACATATTTTTGAATCGTGCTGTCACAAGCCAAACCGTGAGGTCCGAGATTCGATTCCGGTCGGGGAAAGTGTTATTGGGTGTCTCTGTAAAAAAATGACACAGCGTCTGGAACTGCGCTCGGTTTATAGTCATAGGTTTTTTAACCCTTTTTAACTACATGGGACATAATAACAGCATCGGTGAAATGTGGGTGCACAATAGTACACCTCTTCCTAACGCTTCAGGTACCTAGGCGTGATGCTTTGTTATGTAATGTTTTATACAGACCAACTATTTCTTAGAGCGTATAATGTAGTATAAAAATAATTGGACCCGGGTACGTCCTAAAACTGCGGCCGGACACCGGAGGACGGGCAGCAGCGTCCTCTCACTAATCGGTGAGCCACTGCGATCCCCAAGCCGCCTGGAGCCAAGCGTGGAGATTATGGCACCCCCCCTTGGGGGAGGCCTTCGTTCAGCAGTGGACGTTTTCTGGCTGATGATGATAATGTAGTATTATCTTTCTCTAATATGTTTAGGGTTTTAGTCCCAAAATAAAACAAGCACGAATAATATTCTTGATATTTATTTTATTTATACGTAAATAAATTATTAGTTTCACTGATGTAGTTAACTACAACATTTGTCAAGGTGGATCAAATTCACTTATTAGGTACAAAACTGTAAGTTCACATGGCCACATCAAGTTCACATGTCAGATTGTGAAAAGTGAAATATCTAGAGAATAGATGAGAGCAAAAGTATTATTTTTGTTGTATGACAAGTAATTTTATGGCATGCAGTATACGAGTGTATGAATTCTGTCGACCAACATTTGTTCTACAAGTTCATTGTGTAATAGGGAATCGGCGAATCAACTCTTGCGCACCAGCTCGTAGAACAAAAGTGAGCCGTATCTAAATTTTATATACTTTCCGCAAATACAAAATGTATAAAATAAGTCAGTGGTTTTTCATTTGTATGTCAAGGTTTATAATCATTCTATTATAGCGATGTTACATGATCGATAAGACTGTGTGTTAGTGAAATAAGTTACGAAGAATAACAATTGAATACAGTGAGTAGTGTTGCCAGTGTTACCATATCAAAAAACTCTCCGAGTCCTAACGTCCTATAAACTATTGATGAGATGGCAAGTAATAGTAAAACATCAACAGACTAATCTACTGATATTACATTATTTTATTATACAAACGTTTCGTACTAAGGCAGTGTATAACAATCAACATTTTGTGCGACGTGCAGACATACAGACAGACACATCGGGGAGCTAGTTTTAATGATTATTGAACTTTACACTTTGACTTCAATATTATTTATATATTTCGTCTGTGCCAAAAGAGAACCGTCATACAATTTGAGGGCGCTGCAGTGCTTAAGTACTGTATTTTTTATGTTGACAGCACTGTTACGCCATTATAGTTCAACTGTAAACATCTTGATATTTTGTGGCTGCTTTATAATCTTTTAAATTTAAGTTTGTTAGTCTCAATAAGTGTTTCAATTATATGTATTTATAATAATAATGTTATTAATGACGGTTCTCTTTCCGCACAGACTCTATTTATTTTTATCATTATGTTTCAAGGATCCCTTTACCTAAAATAATTTATTTCATTTTCGTAGACGCAATAACGCTTGGTAATGACTATAAACTAATTGCTTGTCCTGTTAATCTGTTATTATTATTAGTTGTTTAATCTATACTAATTAGGGTATAATTGTGACGAAGTTCAAAAGCGAAATCTTCATGTCTGTGCGTCCGTACGTCATAAACGCGAAGCCGCAGTGTAGGTACTCGCTAAAAGGCAACTTGTTTAATATACACCGTGGGGCGGCACCGGCGCCGGCGCTCCTTTTTACTCTTATATTATTGCAATGGTCTGACTGTTGCTGTCACGAGGGATACATGGTCAAAGAATAATGCCAATAACGCAATTTAAAAACAGTACGTTTTGTAGGCACACTGAATAGTTTAAATCCAGGACATGGAAATTATTTGCACAGGTCAGAGCTTTATAGTGCGTGATTTCCTTTTAAAGAATAAGAACGATAATAGTACAAACAGTTTTTTTTTTACCTCCGAATCAGACCAAGATTGATGAGTTCAGATATCGTGCGCTCCGTAAGTATTTAGATTTTGTTTAAAGGACTATTTTGATTTTTAATGGTAGACCTCGACGCGCCAACAACGCCAGACTGTATGTAACTCTTTACATAATCTAGTATATTTAATTATTAAATAATGTGTGGTATTATTCGTCAAACAAACCGTGCCTCACACAATCACTGTACATCTCATAAGACTAGAAAATACCTACACAACTGTTATTTTAAATTAAATACTTTTAAGCGCAAACTATTTTAAATACATATAACGACTTACATATACTACATAAAACACGTGGTTTTCCAATGTAGTTACAGTGACAAATTATATAGTGTGAATTCGAGTACAAATTCGTTTTGACGTTTTAACTGTCACAAATGTCACTGTCAATGTTTTCCAAGATGGCGGTGTAGTAGGTGCGTAGTACATGGATGTCATAGTTAAAACTCAACTATGCGCACTCCCTTTCTCTATAACTATCGTAAATACTATGATTATGACACGAATCTTCTAATAATTACAATCCATATACACATTTTTATTTTTACAAATATATTTTTTTACATTTGCGTACACACCCTAAGTATGATAATTATCACATTATTCTTACAAAGAGAACTTACCAACAGTTACTAGACAACATACAATAATTTAATGACTCCTTAAACATGACTATTTTAGATATTCTTCTTTACTCAATGATATAGAAATATTTGTTATTTTTGATATTTATGTTTTATATAATAGTGAATAGATATTTTTAATTAAAAGATATCATTGTTATGTTTCATGTAAGAAATTGTTATTTCTGTATTAAATCTATGTGCGGTTAACCCTTAACATTTGCCTACCCACATTTTAAATTGATCACATAATTTAAAAAGGCAGTGAGAGGGTTATGTCATGACATTCACCCAATTATGGATTTATTTCACTCCAGTTATCTTCGTCTTACAAGATAATACGTATGTCCAGAACAGGCCTGCAAACTGTCCGATTGTCTTCAGTCAGATATAGCAGTCATAAAGTACTAATATTTGGGGACCTTCATTGAAATGTTGTGTTTTCTAAATATTTTTTTATCTCTGATGGATAACCACGAGGGGATAGTATACTGTTCGGTATCTTTGTGATCGAATAAATACTGTTTAATTAAGCATATGATACCTCAAAATGTGCTGCCATGCTTTCAAATAGATATGAAGCCGCAACAAATGTGTTTTATTGTTGGTCGCGTTTTGAGTCATCAAATAAAACAGCCTTTTCTTTAACAATAAGAAAAAAACCCTTCGAGGCAACACGCTCAGTGTTCTGTCACGACAAGAGTCACTCAGCAAATAGTTTAAAGATCATCTCTACACATCAAGTTGCGCTAGAAAGTGGTGCGGATGCTGCGGGTGGTGCGCGTTGTGGTGCGGCGGGTGTCGCGCATGCGCGAGCGCGTCGATGTCGGCGTGGTCGCGGCGCGGGGCGGGCGCGCGCGCGCCGCGGGCCAGGCGCAGCGGCACGGGCAGCAGCTCCGGCATCACGCTGTGGTGCGTCACCAGCGCGCACAGCGACGTGAACTCCTTCGTGAACCCCTGGAGGGACATACATGTTTTATTACTTACTAACAATTGTTTCATCTCGAGATTTCTTGGCAAGGCGAGTGTAATGTAAAGAACCATGGATTGAATGAGATCATGTCACTAATTATTTCTGCTATTGAAAAAATTTATAAGATTTTAAAGTTCCTTACTTTGATCTTGTATCCTTTGGGCGTGCGCAGTATGAGGTAGTGCGCGATGCCAGCGGGTGTGAAGTCGCGTGGCACTCGTACGGACAGCGCGAAGCACCCCGCCTGCGTCGTGCTCCCGCGCACTAAGAATGCTCCTACTGGCTGAGAACTTAGAACTTCTAAGGCTATCTGTAATTACAAACAACAAAAATGAATTATAAGTGATTCACACTACATTGATACACCGGATTTTTCTAGAGTTCAGTAAACCAATATGAATCGATCCAGGTCAAATCTACGAATCTCTTCTGTCCCTAAAGATATTCTAATAAAGTCTATGGACTATACATAGACTTTACGAGCTAGAAGAATCTTCTTGGAATTCAAGAATTGTTCTTGTACACGTGCTTGTCATGTAACTGTGGTATTCTTGGCTTTAACTTTTGGGATTAATACAGCAAGTTCAATAAAAAGCAGTGTATACCTCTCTCGGTATCCCGTGCTGGAACCACGGCGCCTGCCTCAGTTCGGGCTCGGCGCGCGGCACGTTGTTGTTGGCGGGCACGCCGCCGCACGACGACGCGCCGGATGATGACGATGTCGTGCGACTACATGCTGCTGATTCGCTGGAAATAAAGCGTAAACGTTCTGAATTACCTATGAAGCGCGAAAATACTGATAATAATGAACGTAGGCATGAAGTTAAGAGTAATAAAACTCTATGATTAAATCAGAAGACATCAATTTTGGAGGGTTACCTTCCATTTGGAGAAGCTTAAACTACGTAAAGCTCATAATAATTATTATGTTTATGAATAGAAAATATCAACAACCAGACATAATCAAACTGTATTTGAACAGAACAAAACCACAGGACCTGGTACTACAAATCAAAATAAAAAAGCTTCAAGCGCAATTAGAGCTGCCAACTTTTTGTACAATATCGTATTCATAATGTTCATTCAACGAAAGTTCTAACGTCATTTGCTCTGTACTTTACGCTTAAAAGGTTAAAATAAAATATTGTTGGGAGCTGTTCAAAAGAATGAAGTCGTGACCCAGTTTCTATTAAGCCGCTATCATCGCGGTAATTTAATATAGAACTTTTTTCAAAGCAAAAAGTAAATAGAATGGACCGAGTTCCAGGCTCTCGTTACTGGATATTTTAAATCTGCAGAATATATTTCTAAAGTTCTCTCTCTGACAAATTTTGTAACTTCTGGACTAAGGTGTCTATTCAGGCTTCATTTAACGGTCTTCTTATTTCGTACGTAGATATACCTAATAGTATATAGTAGTAATAAGATATATTTCTCGTACCAAACTCAAGTTACAACTATTAACCGTTTAGAATAAGTAAATAAATAAAGTTCACTAGTCACACATAATTTAATTTGATATTCTAAAAAGTGAAAACAAATAGAACTTTAACGGGACCGTTATGTGAATTTTATGATCGAAGTTTCAAGCATGGGCTCAATAACCTCTACTAATGGGTCGCTACACACCTGTTCTTAATGTTATTACACCTTCGGAAGTCCACGTCGAGGTCTGAATGCATCAGGTGCTCAGTGCGTCGCGGCGCGGCTGGCACTGCGGGGGGCTCGCGATTGCTCTCCCGAGTGCGCGCTTCGGCTTCTGACGCCTCGTTGATGTAGCCCCCATTTAGGCATAGAGGCAGGTTTGTGGGTCTAGAAGTAGAATATTTTCCAGTTCATTGCAACATACATACTAGACGAAAACTAAAGTTAACTAAATAATTTGTATAATGGGTAAGCTAAGACCTTGGAAAAGATTCGCAGTGAGGTGAAGCGTGATCTTGTTGGCACCATCTGCCCCATCTGGGGGGTTAAGGCAGTAAGTCAAGTCAAATCATCTATAGGTGATACTCTAATGAAACCAAGTATGCTGCTATCTTCCCATAAAAAAACGGTCAGTGGTTCTTTCCACCAACATGATTGGTACAGCCGTTTGGATTTGGATACTTACGTGGTGGGAGTATCTGCTACCAGTGGCGTGGAGTCATCGTCCGAGGGCTGCAGTAGGGCTCCACTGAGGCCCATTGCCAGCCTCTTCATAAGAGGTGGCCTCTCCCCCAGTCGTCGGTAGCAGTTGATCTCCGTGGGTGAGTTGGACTCTTCGGAACTGCTCGGGCTTGGCTCGTTCATCAGCTTTGACATGCCCATTGCGTCGCATTTCGCTGGGGACCTTGGACAAAACATATTTTGTTGTAATTAAAAAGCAGAGAACATGTCCTTAAACACGTGAACTATCTGGCTTCTGAGACTGGCTTTAACAAGCCTTTATGCAATATAGGGCTGCTAAGATTATAAGAACAATTTAACCAAAAAGTTTATATGATTGACGGAAACTCAAATGTATAAAATTTCTACAAAACACATCCTAACTTTATGTTTTAGATTGACTTAAGTTTTTTTAGAATTTTGTGAAGCTTCAAACTGGACTTAATAAAGGTTCAAACTAAACCTGACATTTTACATCTTATATTGCGAGTCGCATACGGAAACATACAATATTAAACGACATTGCACTGCATAAAACGACGCAGTCACGTCTGTATTGCATAGAAACCTGCAAAATATGTTACTGCAGCACCAATTTAGTTCATATAGGATACAATCACATACATTGTTGGTTGAACACTGTAGGTGCAACGAAAGGTTTAGTTTATACGGCTAGAACAATAATATTCAATCTCTTTACCAATAATTTTACTTGTAGATATGCACTATAAAGTAAATAATTGGATCAAAGAGATATACTATTTAATTTACGATAAAGATATATGAAGAAAATGATAGGAGATAGTAACCTAGGGGGCACGTAAAGAACCCTCCCAAGTGAAGTTACCAGAGTGTATTCGGCAATCAACCCTGTTACAAACTTAATCGATTGCTTAATCTTTTGCAATTTTCATGGTAATAAGAACTTACCCCAATACGACAGAATATATGGTATAAGGGGTTCATCTAGCGGAACTGATGCTCACAGAAGAGGCTCTGACGTCAGTCAATACAAACCGACAACGAGAATGCGTCATAGAACATGGACCTTTTAGGACAGACCTAGGTTTAAGCAGTGGTTCCCAATGATGTGGTTATGTAAGTATACACGTTACCTGTCTCCGCAGTAGTGGTGTGTAAGACCGGGCAACGTGTCGGGCGCGCGCACGCCCATGCCGCAGTCGCTCCCGCTTAGCTCCTTGCTCTGAAACAACAATTAAACTTAATTAAATTGTGCGTTCTCATAACTTTACAGATGCGGAGGAGATTAGTGGTGTTACTAACTGCCTCAGGTTTTAGTCCCGGGTTCGAGAACAACGTTGGGTGAGTGATATTGGATTAATTAATTATTTTCCGTATATTTCCCATGAAAAAATAGGTTCAGATTGATATGCTTTTGCTTTCTAGAATATTACTCGTTATATTATCTTCAAAATCATTTACATACATACGAAACGAAGAGGACAACTAACTTTTCGAGCGGTGTATAATATGTCTTAGGCGACAGTATAATTTAAAAAAAAAATAGCAGACAGGTAGGTTATAACGTTATTTACCGTTATTTACCACCATAAGATAACAGCTCTTATTAACCGTAATAATTCGTGCTAAAATACTGTAAACATTATCTTAACTCCTACCGTGTCCTTTTAACGGAATGTTATCTGCAGAACTAGTTCAATATTAACAGAATACTATCATTACCTGCTTCAGATAATAATTCCGTGCAGTTGACAACCTCGAAAGGCCGTTCGATCAGAAGGACATTTACCGACAGATAACTTATTGCGCAGAACAATGGAAGTTTCAATATTTCAACTTGATTACAGCTTAGTGTAACCGCATTCCGAACGAGGAATGCAGTTTTATCAGAAAATTTTATACAGAGAGTCCACTTGTACCAATGCGCCATAATAAGCCAATATTGACGTAACCGGTAACTACTCTACATAGTTTTTATTTGTCGCCGGTTCATCAATTTCATAGACTTTTAGGGAATCTTAAGAACACTTTAACACTGAATTTATCAGAAAGAAGTTCTCCATAAGCACTACGGTGTAATTACAGTAAGGTGACTCTGCTGTTCGTTACCAGCTCTCTCTTTTCAAAACCTGGTCATTCAGCAGAAGGAGGCTCAGTGTGTCAGTGATGTTTCTTTTCAGGAAAGATAGATCTTGTGCGTACTAAAACTAGTTGTAAGGAGTGAACCTTCTGGTATTTTGTAGCTACAATATAAGGCGTATCTGCACGGCGACATTACCGCACATTACCGTACATTACCGCACTTATTCATACCTCTCTGAATAGTACCGCGCAGTTAGCAGACTATTACCGATGTAGTAAGCACCCTGTATCATTTATACGGCAGTAAGTGCACTATTATGTTAGAATGAATTGAAATATCCGTGTACTAAGCATTGTGCTTCTATACAGCCAGGTACTTGATCATGAGTGTTGAAAATCCTCTGATTACGTTATGTTTCTACTATAATGGTTAATTATTGGTAACTCTAATTGTCTTTCCAAGCATTCATTGAATACTTATGTTCTTACGTTCTAATAACAAAGAACCGTTAATTCTACGTCACTTATGACTTTCCCACCGTTAATCAGTGAGTCGAAACAATAGGATTCTAAAAGGTTGGCGCTTTTATCTAAATTGTTCGAAAAAGTTCGTTTAAACGTATATCTTTTAAGCTTTTTAAAGATAGAGTTTTAAATATAATATAAATATCTGTAGGGTATGAAGTCAGAATAACGCTCCATTAAATCACCTTATAAATAAACAACATCTACATTACTTGAGTATATAATTTATTTCTTAAAATACTCCATTCATAAATTCAACATGGAATACACATTTTTGTTCTGGCGAGTCATTCTAAAGATGTCAATAAATAACTAAAGAGAGAGAGAGATGTCGACAACGTATCGAAATATTTCAATTTTAAAGTTTAAGTGGCACTAATAGTGTAAAGCTAGTACTAGACACACGTGAAGAGTGGCAGCTTTTAAGAGACTATTACAATCATTTAGCTCTTAAAAGACACTAGTTTTTAAGAGCTAAATGATTTTGTGAAATCGTTGACAGCCGTTGACAGAAGTTGATGCGAATGTTTATGCAAAAACCTATCAATTTTCTACAAGTAACCAAAAAGTCTTATAGAATAACGATGCAATAAGCATCTAACTTGTTTGAAAGTCTCTGTAACCCTTTATTACGGTTTCCAATGGCAGAAAGCAAACTATTCTATCACTAAGAAAAAAGCAAATAATTTTTAAATTTCCTGTGACTATAGAACGTCTTGCTCCGTTTATGATGTTCAAAAGCATTTGCATACATGTGGGAGAGCATTATTCCTGCCACTAAAAGACTAATATACTCTCAATATGTGAAGAATGCTAATGGTAGCGTGTTTGGTCGCGTGACGTCACGCATCCTGCCGACACAAATAAGCCATGTTTTGATTCCGATATCCGTCCCTCTTGTTAATGTTCACATGTCCACATAAAACTGTTTTGGTGGAAGACGTTAAATATGTTGATTGGTTAATTGGTGTATGTTTGTTGTCGTATTAGAAAGGTTCTGTAGACGTCAGATCACAGGACTATAACAAGAGTTTATACTGTTCAATTAGAAGCATTGTGATTTAAAGGGAAAGATGTTCTCTATGAGTTGTCATGTGCATTGTTCGAGTAACATATTTTTGATGTACTCAGTTCTCAAGATCTACAGGAATTGTAACAAGAGAGCCATACGCACATATAAGTGTCACGCAATTGCTGACTACTAAATTGGCCAATAAGAACGTACCCTTACATTCACTGTACCAGAACAAAGCCATTTATATCACAATTAATTTAATAAGCCGCAGACGTTGATTACTGGCTCAACAAGTCTACAATTACGAGTATTGTAGAAGTTATATTCATTTGTAAAGGCTCTATTGTTTCTTAGTAGTTTCATAGCGCTTTAATATTGGAGTATCTACTCAACTTATAACCTTGCTGATTAGGTACTACTAAATTAGATTAAATATAAATATGTCGAATCCCACTGAATCCAAAAATGAAATTACATACTTTATCAAATTATGATTTTAATTTAGTAGCCTCTAATTTAGAAGCAAAATACTTAAATAGTTACAAATATCTCAATTTAAAAGAGAATGAACCATATCCAACTACAAAAAGCCAAACAATCACACTGACCCAATTCCAACTATAGCGAACAAAACATCCAGGACACTAACATCCAAACAAAATGACAGGCAACCGAAACAGAATAGAACAAACCCTGCGGGAACACCACTAGGAAACACATTCGATCCTATGTAGGCTGTATACATCATTCCACATGCAGCTGCCTAACACGTTCATATAAAATATTCAGATGATACACCCAAAGGTTTACGCTGTGCAGTTCTGGAAATGCTCGCACGTAAAACTTTAGTAGGGGATGTGTGCAACACGTCGTACCGAACAGGTTTTATGGCTGAATGAAATAGAAATGGAGGTACGACGGTAAAGGGAATTGGAGGGTCAAAAATGGAAATAATGTTAGAAAGGAATGTGTTTGAAACATTTTCATAGCATAGTAAAGGGTCCATGATCGTGCCTAGGTATAAGCCTACTGGATATACATTGTGGAGCGAAAATAAATAATATGAATATGAATAAAGTGAGAGTAGTTTAGTTTTATCTGCACATTAATGGTACGTCAAATGAGGCTAAGAAAGTTTCAAAATAGATCTTTCCATGTTGAAGTTACCAATAAGCTTCAAACCATCCTCCATCAACCTCTTTCTGTAAATACGATGAGAGAGAATTGATAAAGAACAGTTATCGCCAACTTGTGACTACGAGCGTGTTCCTCATTTTATAAAATTATATGTATGTGCAGTAAGAACATGAATTGTTAATAATAATAAAAATAATGTTCCTACAAAGAAGAAATCATTGTAAAATTTAATTTTTTTAACTAATCGGAAATGTTAAAAATATCATATTTAATAATACAAGGACCAAATATTAAGCAACCATCAATATAAAACTTACTATAACATTAGGGCCATCATTACACAATGAACCATAATTACAGCATGCTCCATTATTTACCGTAACAGCAATAAAGCGAACGAGTGGTGATCACATTACAACAGCCAATAATCATACGTCGGACCCTCTCCCTGTGCTAACATTAAATTGTAGTGAAGCCTCAATAACATTAGATCACCCCTCATAATTTTATGAGTTGTTTGTAGGGACTAATAAATTGTTATTGCTTTACAAGCTGTTCAATATTTTGGTTTTAGATCGTGAGTATTATGAGCTGATGCTTGTCGAAATGTTGTTCAATATTGATTGAACTTTAATAAATTAAGACATCAAGAATATTGAAACAACAATATTATTTAAATTTATGATATTAATAAAATAAAATGTTATTGTTATTCATAACAAACTTAAATTTTCTTAAATAACAGGTTAACAACAATGTGAAATCTTCGTTTTTATACAAGCATATAGGTCAAATGGTTGCAAGATCACCAACGTATTCAACAAAATAAAGACCTAATTGCAGTACTTTAAGTTTTATGAAACCTACGCTTATATAAGGGTCTCTGATGGACGATACTAGTGCGTACCGCGAGGTCACGCAACCCTTGCGTAATCCAGACAATAAGACAATTTGACTTGTCTACACCACATGACATGAGAGGGTTATACGTTGCAGATTTACCAGTAATACAAGATTTATACTATATTATTAAAAAAATGAAGGATTTAAAATATAATGTCCGTGAACTACAAAAAATATGTATTTATCCATGGCTATAGCTGAATTTGCAAATCAAATTACAGTAACATATTAAAGCGTGGAACAATAAACAAAATCAATAGCTCTTTATGTACTACCCCTAACAACCTCTTGCCGAGTTTTAGCATTTTTACGATGGGCGTACAATTAACGACCGTTTGCAGCAATTATTTCTTTATCTTTATAATACTTATTTTATCGTTCCTACGCGACTGAATTTATTTCATTTGGCCCAATATATAAATGCTTTATTACTGGAGAATTAATTTCAGTTTTACCTAGCGTTAGCCTTTTATATCGCTTACCCAGCCATGCAGGTTGTGAAACTGCTTTAGTTTCCAGCATTAAATCATAAAGACCTTTAGCTGAATATATAATAGTTTCAAACCAAATGTGAATTATACGACCCAGTTATCGTGATGGTCTAGCTGGGATAGCATTTTGAATTCAAATTTTAATCCCATATTTAATGTTAGAAGTAATTTATTCCCACCATATTACCAAAGTTAGATTAAGTTAGGCGATGTGTGTGGTACGTATGGTCTAACCACAAGAGATTTCATTTTCAAGTCTGGAGGACCCGAGGACTAAGAAATGACTGTTAAGAATTACATACATATATATTCCAAGACTCCCACAACTGACGATAGAAATAAAGTTTCTTTTTAATTTTCTTGTCAAAACCAACCTTCACTAAAATATTTGTATAACAAACATTTAATACAATTAGTAGTTCTACTACAGATGTATATATAGATACGGGTATATTTATTAGTCGCGTGCGTTCCCGCCATTCTGTCGGCAACGAAGTCGCGACCTGCGCGATACGCTGTCTTGCCGAATGTACGTGTAATGTGCGCTGTATTTTTTCACTAATTATTGGATACAGACACGCTATTGTACGCTTTTATTAAATTAGGACCAAACCTTATCTTTGAATGGGCATTTCGTTAATGTTTGACCTTTAAAATTGCGTATCTAAGTTGTATGTTGGCCGTTATGTTTGGATAAATAAGTCAAAGTCAAATACTGTATGTATGGTTTGAATGGATTTACATGATGATAGTATTGTCACTACTGAATGAAGATAATATTATGTCTTCTTACTTTTGAATTTTGGAAGCGTTGAATCAGGCTATCAGAATTCAAGAAGATCTCGCGATCAACGAGGACTTTAGCAAAATATAATTAAATAATTTCTAATATCAGAAGTAGTTCATCTTATTAATCGAATCAGATGTCATTTTACGGATATTTACTGTTAAAACAAAAGCTTTAGGCAGCGTCCCTCAATTTGTTCTGTGGTCTTACCAACCTCTGTTATTTTAGTAATTATAGCTACAATCAAATTTACTGGAAAACAGACCAGCCAATTTGATCCCTTAGTCTACTTCAATCCAATTTTCTTCTGAACAAGGTAAAATATTTCTAAGTACCTAAGCCTACAGTCATTATTAGAGTAGATTGTCTGTTCTCTGTGGTCACTCACCCGAGTGTCCAATCTTAGTGTCTATGAACAGTTCCCTTCTTTAAATGAGACCTATGTATATGAAAATGTAATAAGTGTTTTTCGTGCAATTTCATTTAGGTTCTCTTTTTTATTTGATTTTCAACGCGACTCTCCTGCCACTCCACTCCACTCCCCTGCCACTGTGACCCGTGTCTTATAGTGTCCCCCCAGATCCCTGCAGTAAACACATTGGTGGCGGACCACGTTTTCCATCAACGTGTAAACGGACGATGAATTCCATTTTACTAACGTCCCGGAGGAGAGGGGAACCAGTGACAGCGAGTTACACTATTTCTAAGTAGTTCACAGAAACGGGTATTACCACGTTAGTTGTTCGCTTTTTGAAAGCAAAGTGGAGCCAATATAATTGCGAAACCGGGCATTTGGTGCAGAAAGTGGCTTCAAGCGTTAGCGTTATTGAAACGGTTTGGAAGTCGGGATTGATTAGTATAGATGTACAATTCTAACAAAGTCGGCTCACATCCACCATCGCAATACAGAAATCAATAAGACAAGATGTATAGAACTTAACATAGTCAGCAAAAACGGCAGAAGTGTTTAAAAATATTAGAATCAATAGCGGTGCTCACCTGACCTGAAGAATGTCTAAAATTAATTCGAAGTTTTAAAGACATTAAAATTATTTAGAAATTTATTAAAAAATCCTAAAATGTTGAATTCAATACAATTTTTAATACAAATGGTCTCATAACTCATGTAGAATAGCTTCGTGACTTGTAACACATTGGTTAATCCCCTCATTAATATTAACATAAGCTGATTGAATATGGAAATCTATGGCGTCAAATGTACCGGAATTAGTGAGTAGGCTTAAGATGCTATTAAGCTAATTGGTTTCTCTAATGTACAGTTAGCTCGGTTCTGTTTGGGTACCTACCACGTGCCAAGTACTTACTTAAATAAAACAATGTTTGATTTTTCTTCCTAGACGGTCAAATAAGTTTCTCACTTTATTCGACACTGCTTGTGGCTGATTTTCTAATAAGCTATTACTGATGAATTGTATTCACTGATTAAATTTTGTTGACTGGAAAAGCCTTGGAATCTACTTGATTTTTTAATCGCTCTAAATGGAACCACCCACGATTCGTCTGCGGCCAATATCGGCCATTTATCGGCGGGTGCCAAATCGGCCGCGTTCTTTTTGTTCATCTGAAAGTGCCAGTGAACACGAACTCTTGGGGCCACTAATAAAGAAGGTACAAAAGATCTACTCCTAAGTACGCGCGCTGAGCAGGGATATACCTTAACTATTCAGTTGCCGTTGCAGACTGCATGCGCGTTGGCGAAATTTTTGTTTCATTTTGAGTCTACGTTCTTCGTCTGTTGCTCAACCAACGCAACCTTACGAACCCTTAGGCTTTTGATTCGCAAAGTTCTGTACTACATGTCGACGCTTAACATCATACATTAATAGACCTGCTGTGCTCGGTGGATGGCAAAAGGCCCGGGACCTATTACTTGGGATTTAATTTTGGAATCGGAAGAATATAGGTCCACAATAATACACTTCCACCAACATTACGGAGTATATTTTATATTCCCTCTCTGGAAAGAATTTTGATCAGTTCAGTAGCAGTTTTATAGCAAACTGTATTCCACGATTATCGTGGTAATAACTCTACGAATCGCAATTTTCTTTCCTTCCTCAATTCGACCCTATAAAGCTCCAAAATTCTAAATAACTAAACAAAACGTTATTTGAAATAAACATTTCGAAAAACAAGTAGGAGCGTGTTCCATTATAATTTAAAGAGTCGTAATAATGGGAATGCCGTCTGAAAGTCACTTTCGTTGAGAGCGAGATGGTTATATAGGTTGTCTCCCAGGTGCGAGTGGGACAGGAGTCAGGGTCGTACGGATTGGCGTGCGAGTCGGCAGTATTAGCGAACGGGCCAAGCTTGGATTTAATTATTGGGACAGCGAGCCAGAATTCCACATTTAGAAAGTGTTTTACTTTGCTGCCTGAACTTACCTACGCTGAACTGATTCTAATGGAGGTCAATGGGTGTCACTTTCTCAATATAGAATACATTTGTGTGTCGTGGGAACGGTTAAGTTCAAATTCGGAATCGTCTATTAGTTTCTTATTGACAGTTCGAAGTTCATTCAGAGCATGTTCGGACAGTTTTTATAGTGTTCGAATTCCTTTTACTTATTTTGTATGATCTGCCTCAGATCTTTTCAGTAAGTTTAAAATGAAAACAAAATCCCGTAACATAAAATCGCTATATTGTCTCCAAAAACTGGCAGACTTGGCAAAAGGCACAAACTGCAACAAATTAATTAGTTGAATCTGTTTCCACATTCATATAATTTTGCAACAACGATGTACCCTCGCTCAGTTCACTTAGTTTGTAGTCCTGTTAGTTTCACCAATTAATTTATTTATTTACTACTTGCAAAGGAAATAAAAACTTTTTACAGAGGCATGACAATCAAATTGTCTGTAAGGAAAGTATAGTGCACTTTTAACAACTGTAGTTGTAGAAAAAAGTAATAAAGTTACATTTTACTTTTTATTTTTAGGTATTTTAGACAGTGTAAACTCATTTTAGATGAACACTTTACAGATGTAAGGCAAACGCAATTTTTAAAAAACCGATTGTTTTTCATAAATTGTTTCTATACCGACTTGCTTTTATAGTATTATTATACCTTTACTTACAGTAGTTTTATTTACATATTTTGTAGACAAAACTTTTATGACGCTAATATTTTTCTAAAACGAAACTTGGGCAATAAAACATTGAAATAGTAAAAGAAAGACCCTGGAGCGATGAACTGAAACAGTGCGCTAAAAGCGAAACGTTTAGAAACGAAAAGTAAAAAGTGTCGTAAAGTTTTATTGTAGATGGAGTCCTTTATCTAAACAATACACCTGGAGAAAGGTGCGGATGGATAGGGTTGGCAATCATCTTAAAAGGCACTCATGAAAGCAGGGTACTTATCATACATTGTATGCTATTAATAGGTAATTAAATATATTTTTCTTCTGTCAAGTTGTAGAAACTATCACATGAGAATTTCCCATACTACGATGAAAAGATGGGTCAGTCAGTGAGGCTCGTAATGGACCTAATTTCCTAGGGTGCACAGGAGGTGCGCGGGTACCGTCGCTTGCCCTACACGTATCTATGAAGAGATGAAACGTTTATTTGAAGAATATGAAAGAACGCTTGCAAGTTAATTGCATATTCATCAACAAGACTTATTGCACCGACGTGCGACACTATTATTTGATGTTAATATGGTACGAGTACGACATGACGCAAAATCTTGCAACTCATCATGATAAATGCGATATTGAGAGCGCGAGCGTTGGGCTCCAAAAAGTTCATATGTACGTATGATCCGTAAACTTGTTTAGCTAGATTTTAAAAAAGATATGCAAATCTCACGGTTTATCTTCACAAGAGAAGAAAATACAATGAATATTAATATACATAATATCAAAGATCATTCAATCTGGTTGGTTGAAGGTTGTGTCGCTTGAATATATCACTATAGCTCGTTTTCCTTAAGTCAGGAAAGTCCCAATTTTTCGGCAACCCTATCAGTAGAAGGGGTACAAGTTCGCAATAAATCGCATGTTATCTGCGCCCGCGTCAGGGCCCGCGTGCCCGCGCGCACTAAACACCTTAATTGCCGAGTAATTAATTAAATATTTTCACATCATTCCGAATCTTACAAAAAACAAAGTAAAATACGCTTTTAATGGCCACTTACTTTAGTTTATGGTTCAAGATTTTAAAATGTACACGAGACTTTGTAATGCCCGAAAAAAAACCAAAACGATTTGGATGAACGTATCCAATATCATCTTGATTTCCTTATCAAAAGGTAAGAATTGTATTTCTCTCGTATGTGGACGAGTAAAATGTCTCACTGTGATATTTAAAATGTCAAATTTCTGAAAATATTCAATACAATTTTATATTACAACAGTTGGACCATATTCTCACGTGCTCTCTTACCTAATACATAGTCTTACTCTTACCTCATATTAAACTTCTAAACTTAAATAAATAACTTGAGCAAACAGTAAATGCTGGTGTTACAGCCAATTCATTTTAGAACCAATCAAATACAAGCGTCTAACACCACGAAACAATAAAACTTTTACCACAACCAATCCAAACATCAAGTTTGCCAACAACGAAAACTGAAAGACCAACTTCCGTGCGAAATCCAACAATTTAATTATGGAACAGGAACCGGTCGGGCCGTGGTCGTAAATCGAGCTTGAGACCACTCGGAGCAGACGCAAAGTGGTTTAGATTATAGACCGCTCAGACCAGACCCGCGCACGTGTGCGGACTTAGAATAGGAATATGATGCCGGGAATGTTACATGTTATTTTGTGTCTGTTCACTAAATTACTTGTACGACACCTTGTTTGCTCCCTTATACATCTGATAAGTTAATATGAAAGAAAAATATTGCTTGCTTATTTATTAATTAAAGCAAACTTGTTAACAATAAATCGATCGAGAGTGTACTCAATAATATTTAGTACTATAACAATTTACATTAAGTAAACATGCATACCAAATATGTAGGCTTATTCTTCGGTAGAAACGTTTAGAACCTTTACTATAGTTTTTTTGCTCTAATTCTGGCCTTGATGTGTCCATTATTGTGTCTATCTGAAATATCGTTACGTATAACATTCTGCCGTTTCTGTCATCAAACAATTACTCGAATACTATTCCACATATCAGTAAATATAAATCTTCATTAACTTTAGACACAAACATTTTTGGAGTGTCATTAAGAACATTTACCTGGCGAACAGAAGCGATGGCAAAACTTAGAGTTGTTTGAACGCCCCAGTCGTAATCATTAGGAGCGTCGATAAGTTGAGGAGTTTTATCTCCTCATCTTATACTTTGACGAGTTGGAGGATGCTTGGAGACGCTCAGACTTGCCTAACTATTGTTGTAAGTTACTGTCTAATCTTAATGTTGTAAAGCCTAAATGTGATTGCAAAATTTGTTACTAATGTTATCTTCCTGCGCCGTGCCAAGTTCATCAACTATTGCATTTAATTGCACTTTGTGACTTGATAGAGGGACAAGTCTTTTCGTATCATGGTGAACATTTGATAGCAGTTTTGTAACACGGTGTGACTGAGCATGGTGCACAGGAAGTAATAAGTATCGTCAATCACTTTTACTTAACAAACAACGCTTAAAAATAATGAGTTACGTTCTTCGAACATTCCACAGTAAACTCCCATCAATCAAATAAAAACCAAAACTCATAAACTGTACAAAACAAACGTATCTTCCTCATAAGTAGTTCATAACATATCATTACAGTATTTATGGCGTTACACCGGGAGCCGGCAGCCGGCACCCGGGAGCCGGGATCGTTTAGCGCCCTAATAATAGCTCTGATAGCTTTAGTTTTAATATACTCGGTTTGTTTATAACCTGTATTAGGGAGTGGTTGATTGTTTGAAGATGATGGATTTATTTTTAAGTGGAATAGGGTTTTATGATCTTGAAAACGCTCACTACAAATATTTGTGTAGGTGTAAACGTGGACTGTATTCGTTTTGTGGTGCTGTTTCTTGGTTTAACGATAAATGCAAGAGAATGAAGTAAACTTTATATATTTGAGATAAGTAAATAATATTAATAATAATTTGAGATAAATAATAATAAAGTAAATATTTATAAGAACTCACTAAACGAGCTCACTTAAGTGAAGTTCAAGCCTATTTAAAGCAGCTTCATTTGAAACAAAGACACCATTTAAACAGGTTTTACACAAACGGCTTTAATCAAAGACCTAATAATCGTTCCATGTATGTACTGTATGAATGTTAAAACATCTTTGGAGGTATTTAATACAAGTTATTTTCTTACCAAACCAGTTTAACATCAACTTAAATAATTTAGTACAACAATGTCACATTAATTATGGGCGAGCCATTCTTGCGAGTCAAATAAAGCGATTCACTTTGCAAAGTATTTTTTCTGTCGCACTTAAAGGTATAAATTAGCATAATTATTGTCGCCGCACAAGTTGTACTATTATCTTAAGTACTGTAAATTACTTGAGGCTGGAACCGAACCCCTGTAATGTCCATTAACTAACGGCTGGGAGGAGACGAAATTAATTATAATTATGACATTTCACGTCATGGTGTTAGCTAGCTCATCCTGTGGCTATTATTTACTAGATATAAGTTTACATTTAAAATTGTTATTTTAATTTTATTACTGAATGAACTCTTGTTAAAAATAATTGATTTGATCAACAAAATATATAAACACAAAAGTTTAAAATTCTATTATTTTAAAGAATAATACCTGTACGTACATGTAGAGTACATATACATATTTATATTATTGTTAATGTTTTACATTAATATCCAAAAAAATATTCTTGACAAATTTCTCGGGAGTTACTGATCTCAGTATATTAAAATTCAAAAAACGATATCTACTGTCTTCCAGTAACAGTTAAGTCAAAACCAAAGATTTTTATGAGAAATAAAAATTTCAGCCTGAACCTTTACTCGTGTAAACGTCTTGCGTTCCACAATATAATAGGTACTTAGATGATGATGATAAAGGCATTTGAGAGCCAGCGTCATATTTACCAGTTGCTAAGAGTATCTACACCTGTTTCATTATGAAAGCAGTAGGTATAACACACACACTGATCACGTCATAAGTAGTGGTACTAAAGGTAAACTATTGCGAGTAGATAGTATAGTAACATTAGTAACTCACCCAGAGCGGCGCGGAGGGCTGCAGCTGCGACGCGAACGCCATTCGGAAAGCATCTCCCACCAGCGAGTTCAGTTCCTCCGCCTGCAACAATATGTATACATTATTACCTTGTTCTATCATGTATGTATATATTGTCTGTAAAGGAAAAAAGTGAATCTTAAAAAAGGTTACATTGTCACAACTGGATACATTGCCTGTATAGCATACAGAACATATGTAGGAGTTCAACTCTTATGGATTATAGTATGAGCTATGAATTGTACCGTTTGTGTTCGATGGCGACCAGTAAAAACTTCTTTACTAATAGTAACTACTTTGCTACGGAAAAGATAAATATATTTTGCACACAATATTCTGCTCAAAAAACTGGGGCATACCTATTTTCTCTTGCGTCTTCGAACAATCTGCTCTCATAAAGTCATAAGTATTAAAACCATTACTTTTTACACGTACTACGGAACCAACAAGCTTGTTACAGAAGCCAAGGTGTACCAAACTGTTCGGCTATTACTATAAACAAGGCATAACATTTTTCCGAAGGCTGAGCGGCAAGTTTTAATGGAGTCTGCGCTATTGCGACCGCTCTGCAACCACCACTACTTGATACCTACCAACTACGACCACTTAAAAGAAAAGACGCAGAAGTTTTACGATACAGACGAACAGTTTGTTGCATTTTACGAGTGTAGTGTTGCAGTTACATTTTATTTTTATTTATTCTGCGAAGAATGGCTGTTTTGTGCCAGCTTTAGGAGAAATAAAAATAGGTGATATTATGGAATAGGAAATACTTAGTTTACAAATGACGTTTTTTTTTTCGTTTTTTATAACTTTGCCCCACACTAGGACACTTTTCCTGTATCGTAGGTACAGTTTACAAACATACATATCACATACACACACAACCAGACCAGACCAGACCCAAAACAACCATCTGTAGATCATACAAATATTTGTTCCGTGTGGGAATCGAACCTGGGACACGTAGCTCAGTAAGCTAATCGCTTAGCCACTGCGCCAACCGTGTCGTCAAAAGACAAGTTCCGATCCCCGCTGCATAGATTAATCAGTAAAATGAAATGCAATTTAATTATTTATTTATTGGGCAAGGCTGCTATGAACATTAATCTACACGGAGAAATTTTGCGCTAATTAAGAAAACGACACCAACTGAACCTGCTGCATTCATCTGTAGATCATTTAAGCACTTTGCACAATGGTCCACTAGAGTACCAAACGGAATGCGACGCCGCGCGCCGCGGTGCAATATTGAACCTCAACGGCGGCTGCAGTGCCGACGAGAAAGCCGGAGGGAAGCCGCGGGAAACCGCCAGCCAATGTGGTCGACTTAATCGGTATAGTCTCGGCCGATCGTGGTTTTACAATAGAGAATGGATGCGTTACATAGGCGATATTAAAACGGGGAGGAATATTGGAACTAACTTTTAATACTCTACATCGTTAATGTGCAGAAGAAGTGAGGGTTGGGTGTAAACTCCACTTGTGGTTTTGTCGGTTTGCGCTTCTTTTTACAAATTATCTGTGTAAAACTATCATATAAACCGCTAGTGGGATAAATAATTATTTCTTAGATAACACTAAGAAATTATGCTGCCATAAAAGCGTCGATGTAAAAGTAAATACAACTCAAATAATTTCACACCTAGTGTTGTGCTACCAAATATTCCTACTTATTCCAAACATGCCTAAAAACAAACAAACTAACGTCGAAGTTATGATACCTTGTATGGTCTGAGAAGGTACATAGTAGTGATGGCTACTTGTTTTTCAACTTTGAGTTAATGGACATAAGAGTGATTTTAGATGGCGTATGTGCATTGTATAAAATAGTAAAGTTCAGTGGGTGTGAGCGATATGTGAGAATGATAGCCGTCAGGCGCCCACGACAAAGATTGACGTTAAAGCTAACAACACACTGTGGAATAAGAGCTACGCTACTGCAACACGATGATTTTAATCGAAGAAAATGAACCAATTTTACTATTTTAATGAGTTTTATAGATTATGCCTACAAATTCATCTGCTGTTCAAATAATTAAAATAATGGAACTCTTTATAAATTATTTTTATGTTAAAAAGCACTTATATTATTAAGAAGTGACAAGAAGCAGACAATTTTAAAAGAAAAATCGCGTAATTTGTAACAGTTCCCTCTGGAGTCATGTTATTAAGTGCTCAACCCTAAATATTCTTGGAGTTTTCTGTTATTATGTAGATCAAGATAATTAACTTATCATTTTATGCCCCCCAAAGTATTTGGCATTTAAAGTATCGCTTAGCTTATCTCATTCAGTGTGAGCCGAACCGAGCCGAGCTAGCTATGCCGAGCCTATAGCAGTGACTTCATAGCAGAAATATGAGAACAATTGACGTTTATTATTACGCCACGGTCTAACGGGACCCGATACCATGGACAAACTACACCATACAGGTAGGTATACCTATAATATTATAGATATTTGTAGTGATCTCCGGTCGTAAAGTTTAAATTGGTAAACAACTGTTAACTTTACAGTAAGATGAGAATTGAGAAGACTCCATATCGTCACTATATCAACCTATAAACGTACGAAGGGATTATTATCACGATAGCTTTGTTTGGCAGGTGAGTTGAATATGGCTGATTATAACAATATTTCGCCTTTTCATAACATAAAATAGCATCACGCCTGTATTCCCCGAAGGGTTAGGCAGAGGAGTACTATTGTACACCCACATTTCACCGATGCAAAGGGCAAGCTTATTGCCATCTACCGGGCACAGTTCCAAACTCCGTGCTGCTACTGAAAATTTTCATACAGAAAAATTCAAAAACACTTAGCCCGACCCGGGAATCGAACTTAGGATCTCACGCATAGCAGTTGCACTTGCGACCACTAGACCAATGAGGAATGAGACAGTCCACCAACAAAATATTACCGTTTTACTTTAATCGATATAGGACTACCAAACTTGGCTAATGAGTTAGTTATCCCAGAATCTCGACTTCTGACTTAAAAGAAGAACCTCTCTGAAAAACTGTAACGGGCGGTTTAGAATCCAGAAGTTGTACTTGCTATATAGACGCTTATAATATAGACACCGCTAGTTTGGCAAAACAATATCACGTAATCCCGCAATACCTCTGGTATTAACGTCACGTAAAGCTCACCAATATGCGGGCAATAGGGGCATATCATGTGATCGCACGTAATCGCGTGTCCACATGCGAGGCATGTTTGTTCTGATAGCGATACCAAGCGATATGGAGCCACCACACATGCGGTTACCGACACATCACTAAATGTACGATATGTGCGGAGGTGGATAAACAATCATATCGCTTAATTCAATATTGAGTGTTATTCGAAAATTATTCGGCGACTAAATGAAATATTTTGAATGAAAACCGGTTTGCACACCTTATTTTTTACATTATTTGACGTTTATGGCAAAATAGTTTACATATGTCATGTTTCACAATTGAAAGTCATACTAAAATATTGCCTTACTTTTTGTTCAATGTATGTATCTCGTTTATATCGTGTGATGTTCAAATGCACTCTCATAACTCACGTGTGACTTTATTTACGAGTGACACGTATTTTCCATATTTTAATTTGGCACGCACTCGGTGTGCTGTGTGCTTATCCTGCCATTTGTCATGGACATTTTCGGTGAGAATGCTGCATGCAAACTAACAATGTACTTTCATTAATAAAATAATACGAACTATTGCAGTTACAAAAGCCAATTAAGCTCTTAAGACTTGTTATGCACTATTTCAATAAATTTATTAAAGATTTAAAAAATATTGTAGTTTGGTCCAACTTAAAACTAATACAATATATATACTGTTTCAAAATTATATTTCAGAATGATTGTAAAATCTGTTATAAGACGTTCTTTAGGATCCCCTATCCAAAGTTCTTGTACCCCTATGTCACTAATCGATGATGCAACTTTTAAACCAGCTCAACAAGACACTCGTGAAGCGCATGAATAGCATTAAGTACTTAATTAAAAACGTCGGCGTTACTGAGAGCAGTCAGTACAGCCAGGGCTTGTATTTAAAGTGTCGGTTGTGGAGTTAATTCCTACAGACAAACATAAAGTCCGAACGTGCTGCGATGGGCCTGGAATGACAGGAGAGAGCGGAGAAGGTCCACTCCATATAATGCACAAGAGCAAGCTGATACAGAAATTGACATCCGTCCGAGCAAAAATATTGCTACAGAGCTCTGCACATTTTTATTCAAACCAGAATACAGTTAGAAGTAGTTGAGAGTTGTCCTTATTAAGGAGGTTGTTTTTATTTTAAATTTTGCCCCACACTAGGATTTCTTCTGTGTCGTGGATACATATTTTACAAACATAGATACATGTCACATGCATATATAACCAGACCGGAAACAACTATCTGTAGATCATACAAATATTAGTTCCGTGCGGGAATCGAACTCCCGACACTTAGTGCAGAAAGCTAATCACTTAGCCACTGCGCCAACCGTGCCGTACATATTTATATGTATATGGTAAATTACCTAAAGAGTTTACAATTCACTTGATTTGTGACTGTAATGATATGGCTTACCGCTATTGTAGCTTTATGAGCGAAACTTCTGCATGTTCCTATTTTGTGTCAGTTCGTAGCCGCGACTCAATCTGCGAGTATCAGGATTAACACGTTTCTGTGTTTGTGAGGTTTTGTTTAAATTGCCTATTGACTGTTAATTAACTCGCTTATTTCAGCGGATTTAGAGGATTCGCGAAGTTCTGAGTGGTATTGATTTTATTAATTACGATGGGTTCAGAATTGACCTTAAATATCACGAATTTTCCACTTTATTACAATATCCTTAAAAATATTCATTCCTCCAAAATCTCTAGTCACGCATTAGTACACCTACGACCGGCTTCTATCAGGACAGTGGTCTTCATACTAAATTGCTACTTGAACGTAACTGTCGGTTTATGGTTCAATATCAGTGCTTATAGGGCCAATGGTACTGTCTATCTGTTACAATCCCTTCATTGTCATTTCCACATGGGATAAAATAACGAGGCTTTATTCATATACGCATTTATAATCTTTAGGCATAACATTGCTAATGCATGTGGTGTGGCTTTAATCAGCTTAGCAAACTACATCCAATTTGCAATTTCAATTAGTTTCGTACATGAAAATAATAAATCTTTAGTTGATTCTCCACAAAAAGTCTGTCGAAAACAATTATATTAACATTACATTATAAAATGTTGGCAGCGCCACCTGATTATGATAAATGTAGCGATCATAAAAAATAGATTAATCGATTGGCGAATGATCGATTGGCGGTAGCCCATAATCGACTAATATATCACTCGGATACTTCAAAGATGGCGGCGCGGCGTCGATATTAATTATATGCCTAACAACTTTTCAGTGTATAATTGTGCCACCGTTAGAAGGAAGAAGTTTGTTCAATAACAGTAATGTTTCTTGGTCGTTCGGACCGTGTTGCCGGTAGCAGTTGCCTAACGATTGGTTGCCCCGACCGAACAACTGCGTTATAATTGCAACCGCACCGACATTGCCTTCGGGGGAGACCTGTGCTTAACCAACCATCTGTAGTTGTACACAACTCTATAACAAGGCAATAAGGTCGATATTTATTTGTTTTGAGCGTAAAGGGTGTGAGGTAAATTGGCACAATTTTCTAAGGCATGTAATTATATAAATAAACAGTCTCGGACGCTGAGTCGCAGTGACAGGATAATTTTCTAGTTCGCAGGAAACTGACTCAAATGGCTGTTATATAGAATAGAACGAGCGAATGCGTTTTCTCAAAACAATTAACTTCCTTTTCCTGCAATTTTACAATTGTACGGTGATGGCAAAAGACCTCTGTCTTATGTGTCAATGAAAATGGAACCATTAAACGGGTACTTATGTTCTGTTTTATCTTAATAACTTATTACTTATTGACAAAAAAACAGTCAAATATTATACACTACGCAAATATACCTCCACAGCTTTCTTAAAACATCAAATAACGAAATTCCATTAGTCGAATTAATCATCTTTCATTTTTAAATGTTTTATACTCTTGCACGAATATATAACAAATTTATCTGCAAAAATATCAAGTGCGGTACATAAAACCTCACTGAATGAAATAACCAGTCGTGCTAATGAACACACGAGTCGAGCGCATACTTCGCAAAAACTTTAAAATGAAGGATACCAACATAAAATCCACACAATGAACCACAAAAGCGGAAAAACATCCCCATTACCATTTCCAACGTTAAAATTCTTTCATTGTATGAGAGTAGGCATGTAATTAAAAAATACAGAAGCTCCACTCCGTACAGTGCCAAAGTACAAACTCACGCATGTAGTATGAAACAGAAATTAACAGAATTCGCTTGCAATCTCCGATTCTTCAGTTCAAAACTGTTCGACTTAACCTGTACCGTAACAATTGTAGCGTATCGCGCATTCTTAAGAGTGGGCCTTTTGTAACTTCTTAATTATGTGGTACATATGAAGTAAGCCTCATACATTTTCCATGGAGCCCTCTAATGCAATAACAATCCGGCACTGTAATCGGACGAGACCGCAACGATGCGGTGCGGTGCGTGGCGGACGAATTGTAATGTTTTAATTGTCCCACAAAAACCGCAGCGAGCTCGCAACGGATGTGTGGAGCCTCCCTTATGGGCCATGAACGTGTAACTTGTTATACAGTATTCTCGCTAACTAATGTTATGAGAGTGCCTCGTTTTGAACTTATCTTTACATCCTTGTGTCTCAACGTTACAAATTCAAATCTTTTGGCCATAAAAGGGCACTTACAAATCGTGTATTATGTAAATACATACGTCTTTTAATTGACATATTATGTTTAAAGTAGATAGCGCTGACATTTCTTAACTTACGGACCATGAAACATATTTAAAATACAATCTGTGAAGCACAGCAGATTTGATAAAGACATGTACTTAGGTTAACTTTAAAAAAATTCTGCCACGCGTTTACTATTATTATTACTTCAAGAACCGCACGAATCTCTCTTACTGTCTCTCCTATCCTATGTAAATCCAATCCGGTCGGCATCTCCACGCTGCGCCTATCTATCCATCTTAATTACTTAATTAGGCATGCGGCCCGCGCGCGCGCATCCATCATAATGTGGTCGCGCATTTTACTGTACCTACCTACGAATAGGTACATAATGTTACACTCAGGTATATGAACAGCATTAGGAAGGCTGATAAGGTACTGTATCAGATTTACTATCACTTATTACCCTAGCTTTATCGGTTTCCATTTAGGATAATTACGACGACACGGTTGGCGTAGTGGCTAAGCGATTAGCTTTCTGCGCTAAGTGTCGCGGGTTCGATCCCCGCACGGAACAAATATTTGTATGATCTACAGATAATTGTTTCGGGTCTGGGCGTTTGTGTATGTGAATATATGTGTTTGTAAACGCACCCACGATACAGGAATTATTTCTAGTGTGGGGCAACGTTTTCTTTAAAAAGAAAAAGAAAAAAAGAAAATTTACCAACCGCAAAGTATATACCTACTACACACAATTGAGCCAAGCATGAAGTTACGTAGTTATCATCATACATAAACTCGTAGATTGCCCAAATATTGCTTGACTTCGTCGATCAGTGCGGCAGCCATTAAGCCCATAAAATAACACTTATAGTCAAAAGCTAATTGATAAAGCCCATCAAACTTCATTATGGTAAATAGTTTCCGAACACTTGGAAACTATAGTTTATCCCTTCAGCGAACACGTGTGGCGCATAAGGGATCACAAAAGGTTTCTTGACTTGTACAAAGTTAGAAGTTGTGAGGCAAACTGGCCAAGGGTTTATCATAATATCTGTTGTCAAATATTTCGGCTTTTCGAGATCCGCGGTAACATTAACTTTGTGACCGTGCCCCAGTTTGCTAGGAGTTACTACGTGTTACAAGTTTTTACTTATGCTGATTTTAGTTTTGACTTATTTTCTTATAAAGCCCAACTTTAGTCAGTTAATTGTACAATTTGTAAACGGTGTGAATTTGTGGTGTCGACAGAGATAGCACAACGCTCCCATAGACCTGGCATACTGGCGTAAAGTAACAACATTGCATCTACGTTTCGCGTTGAGTGACGAATACCGGAAGCACAGGGAGTACATTCACTACGATACAAAGTGAAACGGTAGAGCGATACAGTTACAAACTATTAATTTTCTTTGCTTTTATCAGGTAATATTGTGTCGAATAAAGTCAAAGGCAAGAAAAAGCACAAATATTTTTAAAAGATCAACTATTCTTATTTAAATTTCAAAAGTCCCCATGATAAACCTATCAAGTAAACATAATTAAAATAAAACAAAAAATTCTCCTCTATTCTAAAAAAAATATTAGCTAGCCAAAATTCGTTCTTAATTATATTGTACTCAAAGTTGACATAATAACCGTCAATCAAGCTCTGAGACGGAAAAAATCTGTCAATGGCTATAATCGTCTTAATCAGTAATATTTAACGTCGGCCGGTGGAGGTACCAGGGCGCCATTAGCATACAAGATATGCGCTAATACGCTGCGCCTCGTAGGTACTAATTAGCTATGCGACTCTAACGGTCCGCTAAATGATGGCGGGTTAAGTGAAGTGGTGGAGCGATTTGTTATAATCTCTTCATGTATTATGGTAATTTAGTAATTCATGAAATTTAAGTCATTATGCAGTATATGAGTTTAGACGGCAGAGACCTACAACACGTGTTTAGACCAAACATTTTAGTAAATATAAGGGATATAAGGCTCCTATGTTAAAGAGACAATAGTTAACATTAAATGAAAATCAAATAAATCTATTTCAGCAATTTGCCCGCCAAGCTCGGCGATTATATGTTTGTCCCTACAGATTTATATTCATTGTGTACTGGAGCGTGGGAGAGTCCCATTGGGATAATATGTAGCAGCGAATATTTATTGACCGATAATGATCAGACTATAGCAGTGATAGACTAGCGGTCTAATGCTTGCTTTCCATGCAGGAGGGTCTGAGTTTTTGGAATCATGTGCGGATCAAAATTTGATTTTCACTTGCGTTACCAGTGAAGGAAAATATCGTGAGGAAACTTGCACACCTGAGAGGACTTCTAAAGACTTATAAAGTTCTCGATGGTGTGTGTAGTCCACTAACCTGCAACAGGCCAGCGTGGTGGACTAAGGCCTTACTCTTCTCACTCTGAGAAGAGACCCTTGGGAGGGGACACTAATGGGTTGAATTTATTATTTTTATTTTTAATGATCAGACTGTAAAATTTATCAATTAAGATTATTTTTAAGGCATAAGTAGTAATAAATGACTAAACAACTATATAAAATTACAGTAAATGCTAAAACTGCCATACAAAATGCTATATAACTATAGTAATATGGTCTTCACTAGTTACGGTCTGGTCATCAAACCCATAGCTTGAACAATAAAACTAATGTTATTTAATAACGTTAAAGATCGTCAGCCGCTTGAATATTAATATCTCGTCTTAATTGATGTAAAAGTTCAGTGGATTAGAAATAAACTAGTTTGATCATTATAAAAAGTTTATAGCTACGGCGCGGCGCCGACAGAACATTGCAGAATATCTAAAAAAGCTTTGATATATGGCCTGGAGTAATTAACAATAAATAAGTCAATCACTCAGTGGGATTTTAGCAAGTCTCTAAAATTATATTATTTTGAGACGAAATACTTCTTATACGGAACACATAATTAGTGTAGAACTATGTTTTCAAATTCGCAACCGACAATTCATTGCACCATATTCAAGTTATAATCAGGGTCAAGAAAACAGAGTGTCACCTACCCAGACTCATCTATAAATATCAATGCTTAATTGTATTACCTCTTCCTTTAAAACAAGAAATCCGATATGAAAAATCTTGTGATTCAGACCTTAAAAAAGACTCTCACAGTTCCAAATTTGAAACACTAAACCGGCTACGAATGCTAAACAACCAAACACACAAAAAAAAACGTTTAGCATCCCATAGTTTACGCATGGGGTGTGTGTGTGTGTGCGTGTGTGTGTGCTACCCACGCGACTACGCGCGTCGTCGTCCGCATCGATCCGTCCGCGATCGTTTCATTTACATTTTATTCGAGCCGCAAAACACTACAGTAATTCAATCGAGCGCCGCCGAAATGCGTGCGAAGTGATAGCGACTAGTGAGGTGAGGCGCCAGTACCAGCGATAAGTGAATTGTATCAAGTATTATGTAGAAGTGACTCTAAGATAAGTCCGATTTTTTATTGTATGTTAGTTAGTACTCTAACTAGCTCTAATTGGCGGATATTTATTTGTTGCTATATAATGGTTTTCATTGTAGAGATACTTGTATAGTTCACACAGAAGATTTGTGACTGCTGAAAAATGCAGTTTGCATCTCTCAATAGTAGTAAGAATCGATTAATTGGCATCCATCCTATGGTATACCGATGGTAAATATTTAATCCAAATTTCTGGACTATGAGAAATATTTCTTTTTGATTCCTGCTGTACTAAAACGGGAAAATGAATATAAATTCCAGACCAGAAATAAACTACAACTGTGTTCTCACAGTGTCACCCCACACCAAAAGCTAAGATTCTCGCGTGTATTGGTATTTGTTTACAAAAGCCAAGGGCAACTTGAATCGGTGCGAATCGGCACTATTCACCGTGACTCGACTCGAATCTAGTTACATGATATAGGATCTCAGACTGTTTAATAAGAAAACGAATACGTGCGTAGCTAAACAATCATGTGAAAACTATTTGAATAGGTATTTAGGTACATAAAACATTCTCAAGAATAAGCAAATTTTAGCTCTACGCGCGTTTCAAGTTCCAACGTTATTGTACCTTTGAGATAGGCTTGATTACGTAGTAAAAAGAAATAATTGTTTGTTTCAAACTTTGAACGTAAAAAGTAATGTACTTTTTTCATGACGTGAGTTTTTACACTAAAGAGAATAATCTCGTGAGACCCCTTGTAGCTGTAGGTAAAACAATTAAGCTACGGCCCTAACAGAGACCATCTGCCTATTCATTTAATCTTTGCTTACATTGTAATTAGTGGGTTAAAGTTAGAATTACATTGATCGCTGCAAGTACACAGCGAACATCTCCGTTCGCTCGTATCAGCATACTTCTATTTTCGTATCAGATCTGAGTAAAGTACTCTTACTTGATGAAATAGTGAACGTGTTTGATTCCCTTATTTGTTGTACAAAAACTCCAAGAAAATAATCATAATAAAAGTTAGGCGGCCCTCACTTGATGAATGTTGCATTTAGTTCTCATTTCCGAGAGTACTTGGCGTTGTTCGGTCAATTTGAGTGGAAGGGAAACATCTCATAGCGTTAGGGTATCTGTGCACTTTATGAGTTTTCTATGGCAACCGTGACCCTTTCCTGTCCGTTCGATAGGGGCGCAGTGGGTCTGCAGATGGGGAAAATGTTCGCAGAAAATATAGAAGTATACATGTAATTATTTATTATCCAATCTGAATATTTGGAAATGTTTATGTGTTATTAACTCTAAACTTTTTTGGTTATCTAGTATATAAAAGCCGGTTAGCATTAACACAAAGCCCTAAGGGTTTTAAATAGATTTTTCAAGTTTTCAGATCTACGTCTTGATAAATGATTATATTATAAGTCCGCCCTTCGTAATCATACTCGTTATAAAGCGGTGGCTTCAATATAAGGTAAAGCACAATAATTAAAGTCAGCAGTAACAAGTTCAGAGAACATAATAGTCAGTCCCAGATTTTTTTTTCTCCTTTTGTTTGACTATAAAACAAAGCAACACTATTTGCATTGCAGCACATCTGCACTATTGTATCACAGGGAATAATACACTCCATTGTACACTCAGCAATATTCTTTATACTACAGACTACTCTTCAGCTTACAAAAAACTTAAAATGATCAGGTCAACCAAAAACTCTAGCTTCCCAAAATAAAGCTAGGCAATCTGAATTTAGTTCTACCTTACATTGAATTGAAGAGACCTTGCCAACACAAAAGCTTTCGTTGCGCAAAATAAAATCCGAACAACCCAAACGTTCTACCCAAAATAAAAAATGGCAAACAATCTGAATTTAGGTCGAAACGCACATTGAACTGAATTGACAGCTGCCAGACACGATATCCCAAAAATCAGGTTAGACTAAAATCTAGACAATCCAAAAGGTTACCAAAAATAAAAAATAAAAAGTTAGAAGAATTTGAGTTAGTAAAGGTCGATTAGAACAATTGACTGGTCCCAGTCACGCTACAGCGCAAAGTAAAAAATTAGTAAATTGATCTAGATTTAGTTATCCACCTCTGGCTGGATTGAGCCGCACCCCTTGTCTGTGCGCTCGTAAACCGGTGTTATCTGGGGAAGTGCCCCCGCAGGAGGCGTCTGTTTCCTGTCGAGAACACGTGCAGTGTACCACGGAATATGGTGCAGAAGGATCACACCCAACAACGTCAATTTCCCTACTGTTGTAAGAAGATCGCACTAACTTCCTACGATATAAATATTAAAACTCACTAGTCTTAGATACTTAAGTCCTGAAATTCCCCTTGAGAGTTCTATAATCAGCATTATATGTATATGAATATGCAGAATTAAACAGAACCGAATTCACTAGCTTTAGAGGTAATTATCGTATTTTGTTTGACGTCTTTGTTAATTGAACTTCTGTTCTGATATATTTCGTGGCACTGCTTCATGGAGTATGCTCTTGTAGGGTGGTAGGTCAGACATCAAACTAAGATTTATCGGAGCATTTGTTCAGATAATCTGGTCGGACCAAAGATGTTTTATGGCCATGTGAAGCTTCTGTGTTGTTTATTCTACATACATACATATATGTAGGCCGCGCGCATTCGCATTTTCGAACTTTCGGTAAATACATTTCGGTAAACACAATACAAATATATTTAAGTATTTGCAATCTTAGTGTACAGTCAATGTTGTAAGTAACTGTAAGTAAGTAATGACTGTTTACAGTTACATCAAAACTGGTAAATCATGTGTACACAGTTATGAATCATTCTGTAATTTTAAAATTCTACTGATGGTCAGTTATAAATTATGATAACTTAACAATAAAGCGTAGGTATAGAGTTTTAGATAAAACGATGCTAAGCTAGGATATAAGTTAATTAAGCCGTCAGCAAAATTCTAAGTTTATGTAAATAAGTTATTTACTTGCCAAAAAAAAAATAGAACCGATACATTAGAATATAAATTTTCTAACCAAAATAACCTTGCCATCATTTATTGAAGACTCATTTTAACAAATATATTTTCCCGACACTTCCTGGTTATTATCTAAACACAAGTTATTTCTGTAGTAAGCAAGATGTGTAGGAAACACACGCGAGCACTGGTTTACGAGCGCATGCGCGCGCACGATGCACCTACGTTTGCTAACTTTACATTACGTTCTCTGGAATATGTCAAGTTTACTACAGTTTAATGGAACTATCATGGATCTTTTTTACAATAAATAGGGTACAGATTCTGAGGTCTGTGATCCTTATAGAGTAAAGACAAAATGCTTCTTTCCGAGTTCGTATCTGTTTCTTACTATCAGTAACCAGTAGAACAGATGTAAATATTTGTCACAAGCGTAACTTAAAACAACTTGCAAATAACGTTTTAAAGAACTAGTCTTATAAAATACTAAACTATAGGGTTTCCAACAAACCTCTAAATGTTACAAGAAAGGGTAAATTCTCCAAACTCCGACCTTACACGGCAGTTTGAAGACGGGAAGTAACCGACAATAAATCTCAGCGCACGCAAACTGAGTTACACGCCGTATACGCGCAAGACGTTACGGGTGTTACGAGTATTTGAACGGGCCGTAACAGGTAATTATACGTTTAGAGACGGGGCCGGTGCCCCGCGGACTCGGGAGGGAACTTCACACTAAATTATATTATTGCACAATAATTTGATTTGTTTCATTTCTTTCGGACAATCTTGTCGATACAGGTTGAATATGAGATGATGTCATATAGTCACTTATATAGGTATATCTTTTAATATCTTTTCTTGTATAGGATGAGCTCATCGCAAGATTATTTGTTAAATTAATATTATCAAAGTATACATTAACTAAACAACTACTATCCCATGAGTAACCATAAGAGCAAATTAAACTTTGATCTTGCAGCTGTGCAATGCAATCTTAAAATGTGCGGACGAATTCATTCAGAACATAACTTCATCAAATCTGCTTAATTTAAGAACTGCCTCACAAAACAAATCAAAATCAGGATTGTATCGATACTTTTCAGTTCGTGGAACACTAGACACCGGGGTCCGGGGTTCTGTAGGTAAGGTAATATATTATGGAGGGCACGGGCACTCGCGCGTGACTGACCGCAGCCCCCCCCCCCCCCGCGCTCACTTGCTACGGGACCCCATCGAGCGCAAATAAGCTGCATATTTGTGTCACTGGCGGATAAAAATATGAAATTAAATCTAATGTAATATTGCTTCACACAATCTACGGGTAGTTTAAGGAGGCAAACGCAGCACATCAGCGTCAAGTCCTCTATTCGATTTTGAGGACGGCAAATATCAATGATTACGGGTACTGGCACTACAGGTGTAACATTACAGGTGCACATTAGGTAATTGTCCATTCAAACGTTACCTCATAAACTGTAGTTTATTCGAAGCGTTCAATCGTTTATGCAATTTCCTCACAAGAATGCTGTGAACTCGCTATTGGTAAGTGTTCATTAAGAGCTCGCTCTTGATTCTTTGAAAGCTTGTTATAAAATATAAAGACTTTCTTCAAGTACTTCAAGATCAAAGAGTCCGAGATGGTTGTTAGCGCTTTCATATTGAAAGTTTAAGATGATAACTTGGACTTACTTGTCGGGTAATACAATATGCTACTGTGAGTTTTATCAATCTCTACTAGTTTGAATACCTTCTTAATTCTAGCAATTAGTGTTAAAAGAACTTCTTGGGAACTGAGTAAATGTATCGCAATTACAATGTATTTTCTTACAGCATTTTTGAGAGAGAACAGTATTATTACTGCCCTATAAGTAGATAGTCTATTTTGAGTACATTACAGACGAAATAATGACTATATTTTATCAACGTTACATTTCGTGGTGTTTGAGACCCAAACAAATCCTTGAACTTTAATTATTTGGCTTTTTATAACGATAAGAAAATTTTACAATGTACAACGTTTTTAAGGTTTTGGTTATCGAGAGAGGAGTCGAGGGTTATAAAATTGTCTATGCAGTGACATAGAGTGACTGGATGGTGTTGGGCTCGAAGGAGAAGCGCCCTTACTGAAAACTAAACGGCGTAAACACGTGGCCTCATATGCAAAGTATGGTATACAGTTTTCAAAATCTGTATTATACATATTTGTTATTCAAAATATATTTTTTTACACCAGAAATACAACAACTGAGTGCACATGTTGTAATATTTACGTAGGACGTATGTTTACATAGTCATAAACTCTATTTTTACGCGACGACGGACGGAAGCACTTTGATGTGCGGCAAGTGTACTGTGACCAACTTTATTGATTACTTCCGGTTAGAAACTTGCAGGACTTGGGACGAGTGAGTGACTCCTGTGGAGTGATCTTAATTAATTTTATTTAATGCAGGTTCATTACATTTCCATCTGTTTACTCACATGTGGTTTTATTACACATTGGAACATAAGTTCAAAATTGCCACACACTTGAAATATATTTTTTTGTCAATAACACTTCAACTTCAATAGGTCAAATAGCACCTGCTACCATATGTATGAACTTTTAGCTGACACAAGGTGGACAGCAGAATCCATTGTGAATAACATTCCATTAAATATATTTACTAAGCTCCCCAGGAGAACACAAGAATTATTTTACGGAGTGGGATCATTATTTTTGGAGCCACAAACAAAAATTGACCGAATAACATCGATAGTCATGTAAACGACATTTTGTATATTTTTTAATTAATATCTAGTTTCTTTAATGTTATCAGCTACTACAATATAGTCGTTCACTGGTTGTGACGTCAATTTAATATTGTATTATAAGCTAACCATTGGAGAAAATAAGTCACGATAGCTGATTTAATTAATATGTGTGTTGACTAAAAGTATGAGTGTATGTTATAATAAATCCTGCATCCAGATAACACATCAGCAATATTTATTTAAAACAACAGACAGCTGTTAGCGATAAAAGCAAGAGTTTCTATATCCACGGATATTGTGATCGGTGTCGTGTCGTAACAGGTACCGCGTCATGTGAAGACGCCCAAACGGCGAAGCTTTGTTTTGAAGCGAACATTATCTGCATTTATTTTGGGTCGTTGTATCAATACGCGTTCACTATCCAGCACTTAAAGCCGTCGGCCGCCATTAAAGTTAATAAAACGAATAAACGACGTCACAGTGCTACATGCGCTTATTGACTGTTTTACGATCTTGTACAGTTAAATACTCTTGTGAAGCGGACTTTTGGTAAGAGTTCCGGTTTAAATCCGGTCATTATGCGTTTATTGTTGTTGTTTGTTTGTTTGAATATGCTTATGTAAATAAGAGATATTTTAGATATTGAACTTTACGGGTGTGTAAATTTTGATTGGGGATCATTGTTTAAATCGATTTGTATGATATTCGATACTATAACTGATATGTTAACTATCAAATATAAACTGGTCATCAAAAAAATCGGCCCACCTGCTTTTTTACCGCAAATCACGTTTTTCTTAAGCAAAACCAAACAAAATGTTTTAGTACCGAAATGTTTTAGTTAACTTGTTTATTTACACCGATTTAATCACAGTTAAAACATCAAAAATGATTATTTGCAAGTCATTTTGATTTAAAAATCAAAATCCTTAATTTTACATGGTTTTTTGATTTACTTTCAATGCGCTCTAATTTTTATGTTTTAAATGTTATGTACACAATTGTTGCAACTTAATATTGCGTATTTCCTCCTCTTGCTCGAATGACGGCCTGCATTCGCCGTTTTAATGACCTTATCAGGATTTTGATGGTCTCTTGAGGGATTCGGTTCCATTCTTCTCTAATGGCGGTTTCGAGGTCTCCTAATGTTGTAGGGACTGGATTACGGGCTCTAACCTTTTGTTTTAGGGTGTCCCATATGTGCTCTATAGGGTTGAGATCTGGGCTTCTTGCTGGCCACAACATAACCCGAATGCCGACCTCTTCAAGGTAATCGGTGGTAATGCGCGCTACGTGTGGTCGTGCGTTATCATGCATTAATTCAAAGTTCTCTCCAATATAGCCGGCATATGGCACCACATGGTCTTCTAAGATCTCTGTGATGTAGCGTGCTGCAGTTAAAGCATCTCTTCGTATGAAAACCAGCTCCGTGCGTCCAGTCAAAGATATCCCAGCCCAAAACATTACAGAGCCCCACCATAACTGACAGTTTCTCTTATGCAACACTGGGTATATCGTTCACCTGGCCGTCGCATGACATGACGGCGTCCATCAGAACCGTATAAAGTCATTCAACTCTCATCACTAAAAAGAACTGACTCCCATTGGCCTATAGTCCAGTTGATGTGATTACGCGCAAATTGAAGTCTGGCTTGTCGATGAGCTGTGGTCAATTGTGGTCCTGTTGCTGGCTTGTGAGGTCTTAAATTCTGCTCACGAAGTCTCCTTCTTACAGTACTGTCACTTATAGCCACACCCCGATCTTCACGTAAGCGTCGCTGGAGATCAACACCAGATAGGTGTCGATTTCGTAGAGCTGATACCAATATAAAGCGGTCATCCCTTTGAGTTGTCACCCTATGTCTTCCAGATCCAGATCTTCTTCGATACTGCCCAGTCTCCAGAAACCTTTGGTAAACTCGCCGCACTGCAGAACGGCTCAGATTCAACCTCCTGGCCACGACACGTTGACTTAAGCCTTGTTGCAGCAAAGCCACAACTTGGGCCGCCTCAGCTTCAGTAGTGTCCTTTATTTTAAGACAAAGTAATCAAAACTACAGCCTCAGTAAATAAACTTAACGTTATTAACAAGAAATCCCTACAAAAGTCTGTTTCGGACTGAAAGAAAGGTTCGAATTTGTTCCGACCTAAAACAATCAAATCAGCACTCAACAGTATTTCTGTTTAAAAAATTGTTAAATACCTTCAAGTGCAATAAGATTTACGACAAACAACATGTCAAAGATCATATCCGACCCTCAAAATAAAAACAAATGTGTGAAACAGCTTATCTGTGAAACAATCGATAAATATTAAACAAAAAGTGGGTGGGTCGATTTTTTTGATGACCAGTGTATTAGTGTAGCAATAACAATAAAGAAAGGGGGCGCCTATAGTAGCTATAGCTTTATTCCCTCTTTTAGAAAAAGAGCTAATCTTAAACCGCCAAACTTGTGCTTACATCTCACGCCCCGCACATCCGGCCACACGCGCTGCCCACCCCACCTGTTTATTTACACAACACCGCGTGATGTTTGATCTTAACCAACATTTCTCCAAGACCATTCTGTTCACAAATAAAGTAGCAGCGAGCTCAGCAGTTAATGTTTTAAATTGGCTATGATGATAAATGATGTAGATGCTACCACCGGGTAAAGATAACTAGGAAGAGAAAAGGTAGTAATGAGTAAATTGAATAGAGCATAAACTCAAATGATCACATCCCACTATGTGTTTTAAAATTCAATCTTGAAAGTTACGCGGCGATCTTATTAGAGGGAAAAAGTTTTAAAAAGTAGATGGAGTAGTAAAGTACTAAACGTAACCTTACGCTAATTTATTATCTTATATAGTAGTCCTTGTATGTCATGTAATGTAATATTGCATTGTTAGTTGTTAAAATACATGTTCTTTAAAATAACTTCAACTCCTTGTAGACCAATATTTTGAAAAGAGTATCCATGCAGTTTCTTGCCGGTCTCTTCTCCATAGTACCTACCCCCTTTGGAACCGTGCGCCTAGATTCATAACGTTTTAAAAGTGCTTGCAAATGCCCATTTAAAATAAAAACCTTTGACTTTGACTTTGAATACCAGATCTCATGTCACAATCCAGCTAACGAAATATTAATGTTTTAATCTACACGTAATAGAATACTTATATAGCTCGTAATCAAAACAGAAGCACTACCAATAACGTCAATCACCATGCTGATGCAACGGAGTATGGAACTGTGCCCGGTAGATGACAATAGGCTCGCCGCCTATTGCATAGGACTCAATAGCGGCATCGGCGAAATGTGGGTCTGCAATAGTACAACTCTGCCTAACCCTTCGGGGGATACAGGCGTTATGGTATGATGATGACCATGCTCATGCAAGTAACGAAGTAATGCAAGATCTAGTAGTTATACTGGTGACGTTATACATTCTCACTAATCTTACAGGTGCAGGATAGGTGCAGTATAAAATCATTATCGAGTGTATTTCCAATCCTGTGTAATGAGTTTAGCGCCCGACCCAGTTATCTGTTCGTAGCGCAGCTTGTGAGTTGTGACCACTGCGCTACTCACAACCGCTGAGTTAATTGGAATAAAACACGACGGCAGCTGTGATAATATTGTGTCTTCAAAGCTAAAGATATTATGTAATGTCATATTATATATCCTTTGTGTTATTAATCCTATTAACATCAATAAGCCCTTACTAGTTGAATGTAACTTCATTACTCTATATATCCCGTTATTACGTAAAAGCTTTAATTAGAGTGACGTCATCATTAGGTACTCTTCTTTATACGGACACAGGTTTCAGATACTTAAATTAATTAATATCGGGCTCAATACAGTTACTAGTACCACCCACATGATTAATTCAATGAATATGTTCTTTTAATAGTTGAGACCATTGCTGTATATGAGCAAATGTTCTAACTGTCCGTTAGACAACGCAACTTAAGATTTGGTACTTTGCTCACTCACTAAACAAAGATATTATAGTAAAGTACCGTCGATGTAAGAAATGTAAACCGTGAAAATGAAGAATATTAAGCTAATTACTCTAGCTAGTTGAAATCCTAACCTAAAGGTATAATTTTTAACTAATCTATATTATATGAAGTTTGGATTAAAAAAGTATTAGCACTATAGAGAAGTAACTAACCACACACATTCTGTAACCAATATTCTTTCGGTAAAAAAATTCTTTCATTAGAATTCTCATAAACCTACTTCAATTCGCATCGAGTTTCCCTTTAAATGACTGCGGTTCAGTTTTCAATAGATTTCAATTCATATAGGTACACAGCCATTTTGTGAATGGGCTCTAAAATAGAATTTGAAATGTACGGAAAATCCTTCAGAACGCGACGACCCGCATCAAATGTCTAATAGAAAAGTCGAGGCCTACATATTTCGTGTTAACGTACCTACAGGTAAAGAGGATAAAGGAATCGCCAGTATACTGGCGCAAGATATTATGTTTGGTTCAAATCTTTTTGAATACCTGTATTTGAAATAAAATACAGGTTAAATTATTTTTGTAAGAAATACATACACACTGAATTGACAGTGGTGAGAAAATAATAAATCAAGAATATAGCAAAACATTTGCAAAACAATATTATACTTTTAATAGCGTCATAGACAATATTGCAATCACAGTAACTAATCTAGAGTTTGGTTAGTATCTGGTGCGGCGCGGGCGCGGCGGCACGGGGCGGCGTGATCGGCGCCTCTCCACGGAGCTATTATTCAATTTGTAGCGCTCCCTGCGGCAACTGTCTAGTGTAGAATTTATAATTAATACCGGATACCGACGAATCACCAAAGATAACATTCTTGGGAAAGAATTTACTGTTCTTAGATTTGGGTGCTTTGATTCCGGAATTAATTCGGCTTTAGATGAGATTTTGAAAGTTGAAAGTAAACCACTTTAAGGATTTTAAACGAATAATCAATTATACCTGCACTAATTCAGATGTCTTATTTATTTAAAGTTCCTTACTTCACAGACACAATAGTTGACCTAGTACACAATTATTTCGTGTACAATTTTTTTATACGAACGTCATTTTCTCTCAGTAGATCCAATAATTGTAACTTTTAATTTTTGTATGATAACATCAAAAGAAATATACCGATCCTTGATTTCGGTGAATTTCAAGGTAAAATTTATACATGTAAAAATAATTAAAACCATGTTTTGCGATCTCTACCAGAGCGAGGGTTCCCAGAATTTGTCGGGTTTTCGCCGCGTTATCGGGTTACGCCGTATTAAACGGTTAATTAACCGAGATTGTCTTACACGAAATATGATTACTACATTATTCTGATATTTTCATGTTAATCTTTTTATATATAAATACATTAAGTTACAGTAAATAGTAAAAAGACGGAGGTGTAAGAGATTATGAATTCCGTCGCTTTCTTTGAATTTCATTAAAAGTTAAAGACGTCATATAATAATGACTTAAAGATGATGTTACCTGCATTAATACTTAGCAAACTGAGTTTTCTGAACAAATTGACAAAAATACGAGAATGTCTCATGTCCACTGGGAGGTGTCGATACGCATAAATCTGTCACCGAAGTGGAACAGGATATGAATACTTTTATAAACTGTTTTGGTTTATTAACAGCTGAAACACGTTTCACCATAAAATTAAGTGTTTCCTTCCCATGGTGTGTATTTGACGGAGAATTTTAAGGTAGATTTGATGGTCTTATAATATATTTTGATGTTACTGTTGAAATCGTCGTCATCTAAATACTATTAAATAAACTACATATAAAAGAAGAATATATAATATTTTTTATGAATGACAACATAAATAACATCTAAGTTCCCAAAGACAGAAATTATAGTAACATGTTACATTCAGTACTACAAAACAATAGTCGCATTTAAATTCCAAGATATTTAACATCAACTTCCGCAAACAGTACCTGGACATACAATAAACTCGCTGACAGTGGTTGTAAAACAATGACGAGCATCAAAACAGATGAGCGTGGAGCGGGCGGACGGAGAGAACCGCGGCAACGACTCGTAAAAACAAGAAATATATGACCTCCGGTATTGAGCCCAAACACTGCAGACGTACAACATAAATATGGCAAAGTTGATGTATTGCTGGTTGATGCTGTGCAGTTTGTGGATGTTAAGTTTATTGAAAATGTTGATACCTTTTATAAGAATAAAAATATTGTTTTAGTTTATGGTTCCCCACAAAATTAGATGTTTCTTATTTATAATGTGCTTCTTTATAAAATCGTTATCTGAACTTCGTTATTTAGAGTCCTAGTGAACTCAATTGTAACTTTAAAATTAATTTGAATTAATTCGAAGTTCGAAACCGCGAGAGTATAAAAGATAATAAGATTCACTTCAAAACTATACTTTTTCACAATTCGAAATCATCAAATATGTAAAATACAAATAGTTTACAATTCCAATTGTAAAATTTTGATGCGTATACAATGCTGCAGACAGAGGGTGGCTCAAATTACCGACATAAATACCTAGTTATTACAAATTATGATTTGTGTACAAAAATACACAGTCAAAGGGACAAAAGGGGAATACACAATGGCCGCAAAACAAAACGATGCCTGGACATAAAGGGAGCTGTAATTAAAAGATCAGGTAGACACTGCACCGGCAGCGAGCAGAGGACCACCCGCCTCTCTATTGTCGCACTTTTTACACAAGCCGGCAAAAACATAGGACATAAAAATGGCACTGAATCAATTTTTAACGATGTTGACGTTGTAATCCTTGTTAGACTTAATAGAGCTTAACTATATCATGCTGTAATCCGAGATTAAACAGTGAAGGTGTTTAAGTGGTCAAAACAGAAGAATTTCTCCATACGACTATACAAAAGCATACAGTTGCATACCAGAGGAAAGCTCCCACGATTTGTTACGAACAATAAACTCGAACTATTCACAGGTCAATCACACCTCACTACACGACGGGTAACACCACAGACACGCCGTGATCAAACAATCAATCACCACGACGACGTCACTGATGACACGCGCGTTATAAATATTTGGAGACGAGGGACGCAGCGACGTGCGTACTCCTCGAGGGTTAGGTCGCGACTGAGCTCGGAGAGATGCTTACAAACTCGTTCTGAACTCTACTAAAGCCTTCACGGTAAGTGGCGCAGGCACAATGGGAAACGCGAGCGCCCGCGCACCTGTGTCGTATACTCCTTTTTCTTTTTAATTTTATAAGGCGTCGAACTTTTCTGCAAGCGGACGAACGGTTGATGACCCTAAACATAAGTCCCTAATGATAATTTAATGGGATCTCAACCGCCATCGATCGAACAATCCACATTCAATGTTAATAGTTATTCATTTGGCGACCAATCAGTGGCGGGCTTATTTGAGACAAAGTTACATTACATGGCATAATGGTCGGTAATTCATCAGGAGCTTTTTTCCGTCTGTTGTCGGTGAGCGGAGAGACACATGAATGGGTGGCCGGACAGCTAGATGAACCGGACGATAGCGGACGTTTGTGAAACTGCAGTGTTTACTATTTGGGAGGCAGTTATGTGGAATGTGCCCCCGCGCCCCGCTCTCGCTCCTAGTGCGTCGTGCAAGGTCGCGTGTGGAGGTATGCGCAGCGCGCGCGCCGCACTACACTGCCGAAATATAAGAAAATCCAAAAGGCCAACTCTAACTGCAACGCGGCGCAGGCGTACTGAAGAATTCACACTCTATCGCCGTACGGTACAAAGAAAACAAAATGGTGTTAAAACCCTGGAAACTTCGCACTGAAAATGACACTATCATATTGTCATATTGCCTGGACAGAACTTCTGATTCTATAATTTAAATGTAAATTTTTTGTTGCTTCTACGACATGACATGACATGAGGAACAATGAGAGCATCTGATCGATGATACGTCATGAGTCGCCACTAAAGGATTACACCAAACAGAATATTTATAATGTGTCAGGGGAGAGAGGATCGATTGCTCTCAAAATAAGCTCGTCGACGTTAATCCGATTATAAATAAAAACAACTAAAATTTAAGACGACAAACACAAAGATTGTCTTCACGATACGAGAATAAGAGAAGTGAAGTGTTAATGGCCCATTCACGTGTTTATTATTCTTGTAAGCTTATTTTCGAAGCTTTCGGCAATAAATTAACTGACAGATCAAATAGCATAAATACTCAGACTTGAGTTGACAGAGAAATCCAGAATTTAAATCCTGCTCTGTTGAACCGAAGTTACTCCCAGAACAAGTCGCAATAAGTTGCTTATTGGTAAGATACAGAAACATTAAAATATTATCATCATTATTGTTATTGCAATGCCCTAAAAGTACTTTTTCACTAAAAGATACCTTACGGCAAACCAGTACCTACCCCAAGTTCAAGTCTCCCTCGACTCCGATCGTAGTGTACTCAAAAATTGTGTTCACTTTGAGAAAACCTCAATCGAAAACATTTCCTTCGTTTTTGGCCCAGCGACACCCTAAGCCGAGGTCCTAAATTTACTGGGAGGCTCTTTAAGGCCTCATCTTGTTTTTCAGGTACAGCCTGAATAAACGGCGAGAAGCCAAGTAAAAAGAATATTATATACGGTATTGCCAACACGAAACAGTCTCGAACCATTTATACCGACAGAACGTACCCGCGTTTCCGAATGTAAAGTTTTCTGCGTATTTGTGTGCATGATTGTAACCAGGAATAGTAAGGAGTAGACCTTCTGTTCCTATCTATTTTGTGCATCAAATACTGGCAAAATATTCAGTACTCTTACAACTCGCTCGGGAAATTAAACAGTAGATACGCTCAATTCGTTCACCCTCATATTAGATTCAAAACTGCACATTCAAACAAACCTGCCCGTGCTAGATATGCTGATACTATTGTATGGTGCCTAGAGTTATTCGGACATGAGCTCTACAAAAGATAGAACAGCACTTATGTTTACGTATCCAACGCCTTATTTCCTGAAATAGTTATGTTGACACTTACTGAAGTCGTATTCACAAGCAGCATTGTATGAACAACTTTAGTATGGGTCAGACAGACTTATCATTGTATTTGTACATTTTTTTTCTCCGAATATTGTTTAGTATTTGATGGACATTGTCAGGAAGCCTGTTCGATTTTCAATCATAAATTCTTTAAATTAACAAACCTACAAAACATGAACCTGTTCAATCACAAGACAGTAGCGGTAGAATTTGGTAGGAATTTGAGTACTGCGTGTAATGCAGCGAGACGGATGATGACGTAGCGGTATTATAGTGATCGTGACGAATGCATCAGTGTCAGCCGTCGCACTCATTAGCTGCGTTTGTATAACAACTACCATTTGTCAAAGTAATTTGTTCCCACGATAATTTGATTAGAAGATTGACAGACTATTCACCGGTACAGTTGGTACATCAAGTGGTTTCTGTTTTACAATTTTCTAATGCTTCGAACTGTAAAAATAAGAGCTTCGATCCCAATTGCAAAAATCAATTTCAAATCTGTCACAAATGGGAAAGAAAATACTAGAAAGTTAAACCTACATGATAATACAAATAAATATAGATCATTAGGTGATCGGCAAGAACCTCGTGCACATTATCGTTGAGATTAACGGACCACGATAATATCCACTAAGTGCGTTTATCTGTTGGCAGAACTTGTCAGATCTGAATCTCAGCGAGTTGAACACTGCTGGCCGTTGCGAAATTATTGTTGAACTAGTTCTCGGCATTGAACGTGTTGGTGGCTGATCCAATTATACCGATCAATGTTATTGATTTGAGAATGGTTAGGGACTTATGAAAAGTCATTCACTGATGAATATTCTCACTGCTGGGTTCTGGGTTCCTTCTTCAGAGAGGAGCTGGGCCATACTTTACTAAAACGGTTTAATGATGATACCAATCATATATGGATATAAAGATTTCTAGTTTTTTGATTCTGGTTAATATGTGATATATTAATCAGTGAAGTCCCATAACTTGTATTTTGCGGGTCCCATTTACAGGAAATTTCAGGCTACAAAGGTATTGTTTAAATAAATACCCTTTTTATGTTCTACTCGGATTCAACCATGACTTCGCTTACTACTTTAAGTATAATTAAGTTCTACACACAATAAATATTAAAGTAAAATAAACTCTTAATAATTTACGACATCGTCAAAATCAGAACGAAACTTAAACCAAATTTCAAGATACACTAACAAATAAACAGTACTCAAACATTACAAAAAAAATCTCCTTGCGTTGTGTAGGCTTAGTCAACAACTGCACACACATTTCTTAAACCGCAACTTTAAGTGCAACTGAGAAACAGACAAAGTTTGCGACTGCTTACGAAGAACTTGGACCGAACGATATAAGTGCCACAGTGCAGAGCGGCGCCGGCGGCGCAGGCGCGGGCGCGGCGAGGGCGACGCTCACAAACTGCTTATAAAACAAACGCCGCGATTTCTTGCACTATAACACTGTGCTACATTGTAACTTTGAAGACAGACTTGGTGAGAGAAGAAATGAAATGTAAATTCACCGCATACATTTAAAAACAAAGTTTCTTAGCTTTTTAAGAGGAGTACACAACAGTCACTATCAACTAAGTACTAAAAATTTAATCTCAAAGTATTTTAATGAAACATTACAATATTTTTGGCAACAAAATACAGTTCTATCAAACAATGTAGCATTTCTTTTGTAGTTATTTACTTTCTTAAATTTTGATAATTATCTAATATAATATTATTTTGAATTATTACACTACACAACTGATTGGATCTGAAGTGAAAAAGTCAAAGTGCTAACTAAGCTGGGAAATACGACACGGTTGGCGCAGTGGCTAAGTGATTAGCTTTCTGAACTAGGTGTCGCGGGTTCAATTCCCGCATGGAACAAATATTTGTATGATCTACAGATAGTTGTTTCGGGTCTGGTTGTGTGTGTATGTGATATGTATGATTGTAAACTGTACCCACGACAGGAGAAATCCTAGTGTGGGGCAATACTATTTAAAAGGAAAAGAAAATAAATAAATAATGAATACTGCATTGATTATGATACAGCTTTCACACTGTAGCTTTTTTGTACTGTTATATAATGTATAGTGAGGACACACCAGTGTTTGTAAGATTTAAATATTACAATGAAATACAAAGCAAGTCGACACGTTCGTACCCGGGCTCCCCGGGTCACTTGCTTCACCCAGTGGTTTCTGCAAGCTGCAGAATATTCTGTGCTATTTCATTTCTGGCTCAACTTGATCGTATTACATGTGCATATAAGGTGCTGACATACGAAGCTTATTCTCAATCGCGTCTTAGAAATACAAGTCAGTGGTGTTTTGCCTCAGTGACTTCTTTATGAGTTTTAGAGTCTGAGCTTTGCGCGAATAAAATGCTATTTATTGCTTGGAAGTATGGACGACAACAAACTTTTGCAAAAAACTATAAAACATAAACGTAGCATCATTTCTGTATTTCCCGAAGGGTTAAGCGGGAGCGTACTATGTACACCCAAATTTTGCCCATGACGTTATTAAGTCCCATGTAATAGGAAGCGACCCTATTGCCATCTATCGGGCGCAGTTCCAAACTGCTACTGATAATTTCCATACAGAAAAACCCAATAACACTTTTCTCGACCCGGGAATCAAACCTAGAACCTCACAGTCAGCAGTTGTGCTTGCGATCACTAGACCAATGAGACAGTCTAAAAATTTTAAATAGGTATATATTTTGACTATTTACTAACATTCTTCGTTCGCTTCCCAGATGACCAAACGTTAAATATGAAGAACTAAAGTGCAATATTTGTCTTTCCTTCGCGCGTATGTAAGATAATAATTCTTCTTCACATAGGATCACATAGGATGGGTGTGTGTATGTCTCATAAATTAAAATTATGTGTAGCGACTTTAGTCATTATCAGCCTATTCAATTTTCCTTTCTTCTGAGGGAGGGACTGGGCCGTAACCACGTATTATCATGCCAATAAAGTAGCGGGCGATAGCTAGTTGATCAGTGGATGGATTGGAAAGTTACGTAACATGATGTACTGATATTTATATAATAGGCTGCACTGCTGACTGCATCAAAAATAAATCCTGAAATCTTGTTTGGTAAATAGTTTTCCTTCTAAAATCTCAGTAAAACTTAAGCTCTTGCTTATCTTTGGCATTTTCAATTTTTAATTAATCAAAATCACACAATAAGTAAGTTAATGGCAATGAAAAACTATGACGTCACGCCTTTTGTATTCCAAACATTTTTAGAACAAACTGTCGTTTTTGTCAGTTTATTAAAAGTAACTCAGATGACTAGTAGTCATCTACCGTATTTATTATACTTTTAAATTGATATTTTTGTGAACTTTCTGGTTTTTATCTGTCGCCATCCCCAAGTCACATGGCAACACTGAATGGCCCGTGTCATCTGATATTCATATCCTTCAATATATTCAGGCGCCGCGTCTTTTGTCGTACTTCAGTGAACGCTATATTATCCTGTGACCTCGAACTTGACGCGATCCGCAAATACTTGGAACTTGTGCGTCCACATTGCCACTTTCTCCTCCACTTTCAAAATTAACAGTACGTGCCTTCTTGAGTACTTTAAGCTTGAAATATAATTATCTGATTGACATGATCAGTTTCCCATATTGGAGATTGGCCGAAGCACAGTAAGTACAACCATATCCCCTTCATTACTGTCAATAAACATGAAATCATTTTCACATTGTTGGGACGATAACCTCTCTGAGAGATACTTATAGTCTTTTTACATCTCATCAGGAGTGAATATCAAAGAATAATACTGATGTGGAAAAATCACGAACCTAATTTAAAATAATGAACACTATAAAAATGCAAAGATCGTTGCAGTCTGAAAGAAGATGTAGTGACAAGGATAGAGAAAAGTATGCTTCGTTGGTTTGGTCATGTAGAGGATGGATGAAAGGCGATTAACGAAAAATATTTATAACGCGGTTGTTAGTGGAAACGCCAGGAGAGGACGCCCTAGAAGGACGTATTTAGACCGACCTATACAGACCTTATTGGTGATGTCATTCAAAAGGGTCAGGTGCGCAGTACCCACAACCGGCGTTCATGTATGAAACGATGCATGATGAAGCAAAAGGGTTATGTAAGAATCGTGCTAACGTGGCGTTCCGTAGTTTCTGCCTACCCCCATGGGAAAAAGGCGTGACTTTATGTATGTATGTATGTAAAAAATGCAGTAATTTTTCTGTCACTGCGTGAAGTTCTTAGAATGACCGCGGTGAATAGAATAAACACCACACAAGAAGAAATGTACTAAGACCTAGAGGTACGTCTTATAACTTTCATAAACCAAGCTCTAACATAGCGCAGCTGACGTGTAACAACGAAACAAATTATTCATTCATGAGCTGTCGTATGAGCTCTTGTTTCCACAATAAAGCCACGCGAATGTACCGTCGCATCCAGACTTAAGAGTTGTTGTGACGAACTACAGTGTAGTTAAAATTCAAAGTTGAAAAGGATTAACTTTCTCAGGTAATAGTTAAGCGAGGTGTCAGGTTAACCAATGTTCTTCTTGCAAACTTTGCTGGGGTATTAAACTTATGTTTTGATCTGATCTTGTGTGCATACAGGCCCTAGGTGTGTGCTCGGAAAAATTCTTCAGAAGTGATGCTATGAATCCCAAATTCTCAAACTACATACGGGAAAACTTCGTTTGTAAGCTCACTATTTTTTTATTCGTTTGACTGGTTGCCTTACGCAGAAGTAGAATTGTACCTACCTAATAGCTTCAAAATTTTCTGGATTTCAATATCTTTATTCGTAAATTAGCATTATGTTCCCATCCTTAAACCTTATAGAGCATGTTAGCAACTGACCTGTTCGGGCGTGTCGGTCTGGAATGCGTGGCAGTAGTGGTGCGGCGGCTCGGAGCGCGGCTCCCTCGCGACCAGCGCAAACAGCGCACGCGTCGCCTCACACGTTGCGTATGAAATCCGTCGCAACGCGTGACACATGCGCACACTCTGAAACAACCATAGTCTCAATATATGCATTCATTTGATTGGAGTAAGCGAAGTAAATATTCAAGTACTACACGAGCTAAGACACATATGGTCATTATGTAAGTACCACTTACTGTACGTATTTTTTTAAATCGTTATTAGCTTCATAACACAGCATCACGCGTGTATTTCTCGAAGAGTTAAGCATAGGTGTATTATTGTACACCCAATTTTCGCGGATGCCGTTATTGAGTCCCATTTTATAGGGGGGCGAACCAATGACATCTATCGGGCACAGTTCCAGACTGAGTTCTCCTACTGAGAATTTCCATACAGAATAACCCAATAACATTTTTCCCGACACGGGAATCGAACCCAAGATCTTGCGCTCAGCAGTCGCGCTTGTCACCATTAGGCCAATGAGGCAGTGATCTGTGTTATAAATATATTTAAAGTAAAAAATAACACAAATATAGTGGAGTACATACCTGGTCTTCGGGGTCGCATACCTTGACCCCCGAGAGCGCGACCACTACCAGCACTGGGACCGCACGCCCGTTCTCCTGCACAACACACAAACAAATATTTTAATGTGGACCTTAATACATACCATCAAATCATACTGATGTAGATAAATAACACATAACAGTTTCATAACGACCTATTGAAGATAATATCTTCACCAAATAACACCTAATATCAACCTCTTTGAATTATCTAAATATTGAGACCAGTCCAGTGTCTTATATGATTAACGTATGTAATAAATTACTACTAAGGCAACCACACAAATGGTTATCAAACTATAATACATATAATAAATGACGTAGATTCACTGACAGCAAATCTTATTTAACCTATTGCTAATTCTATGATGAAACATGGGACTTATTACTAGGTATTTCTGTATAGAAATTCTCAGTACCAGCACTGGGTTTGGAAAAGTGCCCGGTGGATGGCAATAGGTTCGCCCTCTATTATATGGGATTTAATAACAGCATCTGCGAAATGTGAGTGCACAATCCTTCGGAGATACAGGCTGGATGTTATGTTATGTTAAAACATGGGAATTCCTCACGCTGTTCAGTCACGGTGTCAAGAGCAAAGATGGTCAGCAAGAGTCGGTTGACAGCCGAGGATACGGACAGGTAGGTAGTAGGTAGGTACTAAAATATCGTCATATATAAGTAGGTATATCGTACTATATATCTTCACGAGTTTCTTAAACAATGGATGGTCTTGAGGTATAAGTATGAAATATTTTTTCTCAAATCTTAGAAACTATTTGAAAGTAACAGTAGAACGCTTCAGAAACCGGCGTCTCGCTGTAATATCGTCGAAGAGCTCCGCAATAACTCATTTCCGTCAGTCGACGTTTACAGCTTGCGCCGGATGAGAAACAATTGATGGACTCCCTTTAATAACTAGTATTACATAAATAAAGCCTTTTCCAATAGCTGTTTTAGTAGGAGCTTTGCGTAGTTAAAGATATAAGTACAATCACTATAATGAATATTTTAAATGTTATGTGATTTTTATTCTATCGTCGGGAATAACTTGGCTCGTCGCTGGTCTTCACCTAAAGCGATAACAAACTAAAGGACTTTATTCAAATTATACCATTCTTCTTTATTTTTAATAAACATTGTCTCCACACTTGTTTAAAATTCCAGAATCGTGGGTACAAACACAAATATTGATATGCACAGATGCCCAGACCTGGCCCAGATCTGTAAGTCATACGAATATTTGTTCCGTGCGGGAATTGAACCCGCGATAAGTAGCGCAGCAATCGATCGCTCAATCACCGCGCCAACCATTCCGTCTTTACTTAATAACATGTCTATTTAACGTACAGAACGGAGTATAGGCCTTCTTAGGCATGTAAGTTTACCACGCTGATCGTAGAGTTAAAGGAAAACAAACAAAGCGTGTCATACTGTTTTACTCGTGCAAGTGCACCATCACGAGGAGAAAAGTCTCTTCTATCTTATCCAACAGGAGAAGAGTTATCTATTTTTACCAGTGATAACTCACTACGCAGACCATTATTTGATGAGAACGTTTAAAAACGAGTTTCAACTCTAATTTAAAGCCTGTTGAGCCCATCAAGGAAAATAATCGATATTTCACTCTGTATGTAGAACGGTCCAAAACAAGTTGATTTACTGTACAACATTAGTTACTAAGAGGGTGTGGAGTTTAGAATGGTGATTGTTTGGGAGAGGCCCGGGACGAGGGGTGAGGGGTAAGGCTGCCCGAGCGCGCGGCGCAGCTCTCATTAGGCATTTTAATTAAGACGGGCGGCCGCAAGTCGTAACGGCCACTATCTACCTGCTACACACTACATCTTTGTCAACTGATATTAAATTCTAAGGGCAAATATTTGACCTGATTTTGTGTGACAGGTGACATGGGAGTTACTGCGTGGTACGTGGAACTTCAAGTCTGATTGAAATGTCCTAACAATGAGTAAAAGGAAAAAGATTGGGTCAGGATATTGTTATTCGGAATATAAAGAAGGAGAAAACAGATGAATCAATATAGCTAGTTAATAAATACGATAAGGACCTGCATTTATATCTGATTAGCTTCCGCCTGTGGCTTCGCCCGCACTGATTACGAACCCGTACATTTTTTCGGGTCACACGTAGCGCTAACTAGCATCCTAAAGCAATTGTCACTGTCGAAAGTTATTGTTCTTTCCCTCGTGAACAGTACTTTTTCTTAGATAAAAGATACCCTATGTCCTTTTCTGTACCCCTGACAAGGTATATGTAAAATTTCATGATAATCAGTTCAGTGGTTTAGTCGTGAAAAGGTAACAAACAAACTTACTTTCACATTTACAATATTAAGTTAGGACTATAGCCAAATTGAATGAAGGTTAAAAGTAAAAGATAATATTTCGCGACTACAGTCTATGTATATATCTAGCGTGTTATTTCTGTCATCCGAAGTAATTAAGAATTATAATTAATATGACTCCAAAGTTTGTACTAGACAGTTCTCAGTTATGTACACGGGAATACACTAAACAAACTAGAAACGTTACTTCTTATCAGTGCTAGGTCGCAAGTAGTGGGTAGTGCTGCGCGCAGACATACATTTTAAAGCACCCGTGCCATTAGTATGTAGGTTGGAAGTTTTAATGTGGACTGAGAACTGTTCTCACTGAGCTAATAACAGTTACACTAACAGACTTGAAGCACTCTTGTTTAAAATTTCAATCTAATAACAGTGTGGTTGTAAACACATGGGAACTTAGGTGGTAGCAGGTACGCATTGAGTAACTTTCAAAATTAATATAATGGGTCGCTGTTATACAGATAATTGTACACAACTGCGCAACTTTATGTTCTACGTTGAGTACTTCCCAAAGCGACCGTTTATGTTACAACTTGAAGCTTCATCTAATAGTTCAAAACTGCATTTATTTGTGTGATTGTTGTTGTCACACACAAACAACATCTGATTTGTGCAAATCTACATAACATCAACGTAACATTTCATAGAATATAATATGCTTAGGCCAGCGTAGCTACGTAACCACGTCAGCATATCAGATGACCAGATGGATGTTACCAGCAGTAGTAGGAAAACCAATATGCCTATATTCTATTTTATGACTATAAAATATAGCTATAAAAATATTCGGATCAATACAAAAATGCAGTTCCAATACACAATTTTAGTCCACAAGACTTTTAGAGAAGTATCTGTAGAAACATGTAAAGTTAATAAAATACTGTTGAAACTGTACCTCATTAATTGTTTAATTATGGCGACGAAAATTTAATGAAAATGTCTGTTAAAAGAATATTCCTATCATCATTTTCTTATGCTTGGTTATTACGTATCCCTAACATAGGAAAATGCGGTTTCTCCCTCACGCATAAATACATTTGAGGAGACTTTATTAAATATTCTTTGATGACAGTTTGCGTCGCGCCACAGCTGCGCCCTCCTACATTTCCACTAACACACTTTCGTGCTGACAAAGCAAATGAGCGATATCGTCAGGTAAACGTGCCTTTTACCTTACAGTAGCGAGATGGAATCTATTTTTATATTCACGGCCATTTTTAATCAGGGCCGGAGTTTTTATATTCATCGCGAGCAAGCGATGTAAAGGCTCCCAGGTGAGGGTTGCGTTCGGCGGTGTATGATGGTGGGGTGGCGGCAGTTTGTATGTAAATGGTGAATTATTCGTGGTGCGGGTTATTGCGACCTTGGGGCTACGTTTTAGTGTGGCGCTCATCAAAGGCAGAACAGAAGGAGGTGCAGAAGGCCAATCGAAAATCGTGCTCCTTGTGTGACTCACTGGCAGTAGACTTCAACTTTCTACTACATGGATATTTTCGTTTTGATTATCGACTGGCATTATTATATTGTATGAACTTTTGTGCCTAACTATAGGTATGTTCTCGCTACTGATGACGTCGTTCCCAAATCCGCTTCAACGAGCACGTAGGATTGATTGTCTCGATAATAAAGTACATATACGGAAAAACGGTTCCCTGTTGGATGTGATTTCGCATGATTGACGTTTCAAAGGGTCTCACGTTTACTTCGACTGAAGACTGTGATTGTTGGAAAACGAAAAACGTTTTTGAGTTACAAAGAAAGTAAATTGAAAGCAGGAAGCAGGTGATGTAATTTTGTTTTTAGAAAGAAACCTCTTTGTTTTTATTTATATAATAATAATGTTTGGGAAATTGAATGTAAATAACCAACAAATCCTAATGACAAAAAAAAATATATTTAAATGTTCCACAAGTCATCGAACTTTACCAAACGCGTTACGATTCTATAGCCACGAAAATTGGTTTACCGGCTACCTCGCCCCCCATGGCACTATAAATTATCATCCTAAGTGATAGTGCACATGTGCGTAATGTCGCGGTTGCGGCCGTCACGTGTGAAAGCGATCGCGAGCGGCCGCGGCCTCTCCCCTGGGGCGCCGCAACCGCGTGCCAATGACATTGTGGCCAGCGGGGGACACCGGGACCCTATTGTCGCCGAACCTTTATTGCCTATTTCATTCGAGGATCATCTCCATACCACAGACCTTACATTTATAAGCAACCAACGTAGAAGGAAAATTTGTATTGAGAATGCCCAAGTGGTTTGGTACTAGTGTGTTTTCAATAGCAAAACCTACTTAGGTTTTGTAGGGTATAGTACCATATCCGACTCTGTTAGTAGTAGCTGCAGGAGAAAATATGTGAGGGTAAAATCTTTTATATTAGGGCTGCCATACAATGCTATCTGGCCGTGGCAAAGCCACGTACATACTTTCTGCATGACCTTTTGGGAATGTTAGGCATGCGGTTCTCATATCCAAAGTATCATTTTTAAGCTTTCTGTACCCCCCCAAAGGAAATTTAGAAAAATTCTTTAACTTTCTGGAAACAACGCCACACGATTAGACAAATATAATGGAGCAAGTTTGTGTTCATCATTCAACTAACTTCTGCCGGCAAGGTTAATTCCGTGATTTAGTACACGGCTGTGGGGTCTGCGGGGGTGAAGTGGGTGGTGGGACAGCAGGGGGTGGGGAGTATGACAATCATCCCGCACACAACGGAGTGAACTGAAGAGCGCAATTACCAGGATCGCATGGCACACAGGCGATGTTATGATCGCCTCATTACGTACGCTGACATTTTTTCCACGCAATTGTCTGATATCTGTCGTATAACGTGTCAACTGTTATGTCCTCCTCGTATGTCTGGTCTTTTTACGACTCCACTTTTGAGGGGATCATACGATGGATATATAACCTTTTCACAGCAATATGTAAAATAAAATGTTTGTTCATTATTTTGCTTGCCCTGATACCAAAACGGCTTGCCCAGAGTGCTTACCTTTTCCATGAATATTTCAGCGGAGAGTAATTATTCCTGTCATGTATTAAGGAATATGCTCATCCTTATTTCATACATAAAAGTCGTTTCGATCAAAAAAGTGTTTTGAAGATGTAGTTTACCAAGTTGCTTTTAACCAAGAAAAACAATACCCAGTTAATTCCCCGCTTCTACTCAGGCGTCGAAAGTAAAGTGAAATATTTAGCAGCTATGTGAACAGCCAACAGCGAGAGTGTGGGGGACGTAAAGAACGCACAACTGGGACTTACTCCGGCCTCTACACAGTAACAGCTTTCGCGAGCTGAGTTATAGTACCGGCCGAGTCATAAGAAACATGCGGACCATGCTGTAAGCACTACCTACATCGTTCTACGTCACAACAAACACACGGGTTGTACGAAATCACATCCAATGATCATACTTTACACATGCGTTCTCGGCGCTGAACAAATAAGTAGACCATTTTCCACGTGCCAAAAGTAACTAAGTAAAATACATAATTTTTAAAAATAAACTACGAGAGAAAACCATTTTCGTGAAAACGGTTTTAAATACTTTGAGGTAGGTATATTTATATGATTTTAAAATTACAAAATAGGCTTGGGCGAATTTGTTATAAATGATTGCTATGTTACTTGACCCCTAAAATATCAAATTTTAAACCTAAAACATCAAAAAAGTCACCATCAGAAACTTCTCTATAATATCGGCAGCGCTCCCTGAACTTGTAAAACTTTAAGTAAGACAGGGGCTATAAGTTAAGGGTAACTTTAAGTAGTTTAAAATATAAAACCGTATTACTCAATATTTTGTAAATAAATTTCCCGCTTTTCGCTCTACCCTCAAACAGGGATAAATAGTGTAGATCCATTAGCGCGGTACTAGCAGTCGGGCACCGATACAAGTTTACGAGTTACTACGAACAACAACGCAAACACAAAAATACTAACTTACAGAAGGCCTACTTATAATATAGTGTCACCTGGAACGAAATAAATAATTAAAAACTGCCTCTTACAAAAAAGCAACAAATACGCGTCTCCACCACGCTGATTGGTGACCAGTTAGAGGAGTCAGTTTTACGTCATGGTACTCCTGGTACCCATTATTAGCTGGCAAAGATATTGGCAAGGAACTGGCAATCTGTCAGAAGAATTGTGCATACTGCCACATTTGTGGACACTTACATGTACCAGCACTTTGGCGATATTTACCTCTGTAGTACGAGCCTACGCGCTTTTACTACACTCCGCTAATTACTGACTTATTGTTATAACAGGTTCACTGACCGTTTCCTATAGTTATACTGTACTACAACATATAATGGAGGATGCAATTTTAGTACAGGTACAGATAAGGGTCTTTTCAACTGAGACGTTTGGGGTCATTGACACCACTTATTATGAAGCATAGCGATTTTAGCATAACAGTATTTCAATATTTCTCTATGATCGGATAGTGATGAAACAGTGATAGAAAATAAATGATAGGAACAAACTCATTTAAACCACATTAAGCTGACAATTATTTCGTCGGTAGGTTTCTCTATGTCGCAGAAAAAGATAAAAAGCTGATACACCATATTCCTCTCTATAATTGAGGAAAAAATATCTAATTGAAGAAGGAACAATATCTGCTACATTTGCTTATAAATGAGGAAAAAACAAAAGCTTTGCTATTATTGCCAAGGGATTTGCTTTATTAGACCTCCCGAAAGTATCAGAATCCTTCAAATGTCATCTATATTTCTGTTGACATAGGGCGGAGAAATGTAATGTATCAAGTACCTATTGAGTGACAGATAAACTTTTGTTATCCATCTAATTCTATTTGTCATTGCCTAGAGGTCGCAGGTGTGACTACTGAGCGCGAGGTCCTAGGTTTTCAGAAGCGGCATGAAGTTTGATACTGTGCCCGGTATATATCAATAGGCTCACCCCGTATTACATGGGACCTAGTAATGGCATAGGTAAAATGTGGCTGTACAATTAAAGTATACCATGGCCTAACTAACGCCTCAAAAAAATACGTGTAAAAGCGATTATAAAATCCAAAAATTGGTAAACAATTTCATATGATTTCAACCCTTCGGGTATACAGGCGCTATGCTACACCTAATTATCTTATTATCAAGTGCCATACACAACGTCTGTTGCTCCATACAGCATACTTGTAATTTTGTAACCAAACTCTCTATTTGTCCTTCTCCAGTCCTCTATGAATTGTTGCTCAATGTACCGTACACAGATCCTGCATCAAGTGCCAACTACTCTGAACGCTGGCCACTCGAATCATAAATAATTCCAAACATCGAATTTCATTCAACTCGCATCGCTCGTTAAGTATTTGCTGCCAGTCGAGTGCAACAATTGATTCTGAGCGGATCAGCAGTGCAGTACCTACTCCATAATGACGCATTTATCGCATATTTTAATACGCGCCGGAGTGCACTACGTTTTCAAAGTGCGTTGCATTCGACTGCTATTTGCTATTGTATTGTGCGGATCGCTGTGTACAGAGGTATACTTTTTGTACCTTCGTCATTGATCGTGGAATTTATAGTGGAAATGTTTGTGCGGAAAGGTAGTTGACAACTGGAACAATGTAAATATTTTTAGAGTATTTATACTAACTAAGCTAATTCCCCTATAAGGCGTAGTTTGCGTCATAGTAGGTGATTAAATATTATCATACAAAATTAACAAAGAGCAGGTAATAATATGGCTCCGAGTATCAGAACTAATTTCTGTTTCGAACACTGTGTTCGTTTTCTCACGCTACAAAAAAAATATAGAGTAACTTTTAAGCCTGGCATATTTCATAAAGTTACAAAAGAAAAAAGCTCCAATCACCGTAAAAAAACACCACGCCGTTAAAGTTCCGATGACAAAGAAGACGAAGGCGAAAGGTTATTTTTCTAAAATTGCTTTAAGAGGAAAGTACAACATTGAGTTGTGACGAGACGACAGGTTGAGATGTAGGGGTAAGTGGGGGGGGGGGGCGGGGGGCGCGGGGGACCAGCTCTAGTGACACGTTACAATGGGAAAAGTTACGCAATAACAGACTAACTTTCGGCTCGACACCGTTATTACTGTGGTTGCGACAGTCTAATATAACCCTTGGGAACACGACATAAAGTCCTTGATGAATACTTTCGTAACTTTGTGGAGTCCTCCGTCTTTTATTCGTCCGTCAGGCGTACGAGATTTATGTGAATAGAACACGGGTTCGTGTTATGTTTTATGGTGGTGGTCTAATCCAACGATAACACGGAAATGTGAAATACACAGTATGAATGGGGAGTTCGCTAAAAATAATTTTGATGACTTTGATTTACGTAATGTAGTCTCATCCGGAACACGACAGTTTATTTCGATTTCTAAAGCGTTTATTTTAGTCTATATTGCTCTATTTAATTTCTTAACTATCTAGATTGTAGGAGAACAAATTGGTGAACTACTTATGAAGCGAAGATACATCAATGTTTCAGAAAGACCGTATAATTATTTATTATTCATCCTTCACACTTTCGCAATTCACAGGTTGATAGAGCCCCAATAAGAATCTGTATAGGTATATGTTACTATAAATCGTGATGCTATTTTTAAACGGTTGACCATTACAATAGACCATTCCAAATTTGATTATTAAAGTAAAAAAAAAAAAACTCGTATTAAAGTTATTATATTTCTTTAATTCGTACAAATTTGTCATTTGATTTAATTTTAAGGCTTTTAACTTTGTTGGCAATATGTAGATATACGCCAATGCCGTAAAGAGCTATATTATGTAATTGACAAATATCTATAGAAGAACATCATATAATTCGGAAAGGGTACAAAAAGGCAACCCCCACAGTTCACGATAACGGCGGCAGGGTCCAATGCGATACGGGCGAGCCTATCTCAATTTATTGGAACAAATTCCAATCCCAGGCTGACACTGAAAAAAATGTTACACAAAAACGTAATCACAGTTTTATCTTCAGAAATGTTTACGATTGGAAATGAAACAGGCACAGACCTCTCTCAGAGGTCGCCAGAGTGCCGGCAATGGCCAGTATATACCTATCTTAACAGCCTGGTCAAAACTGAGGTCTTTACCTTTTGACTCATTCATTTTTAGACCATAATTTAATAATTGTAACAGTTTCTTCAAAGTTGCAATAATATTGGGGAAAACAAATATGAAGGAAAGTTTCTGCTTGTCTTTTGTTATGATATCACTTTCTGTAGATACAAAATGTAACTGCTTAAAATTGTAATTTTCCTGACAGTAGATATCACGAAGTATCTTCTGAACAATGTTTGAAACAAGGTTGCTTAAATTTATTTAAAAAATTTAACGTATACTTACCAATAAAAAATCTCCAGTACAATTAAACAAGTCTCCTAACTCGTCATTCAGTCTGTAACAACTTCGAGCAGTTCCGAACTTTTGTGAAGTTACGTGCGTATGACTGCGATCCCGCTCAGGGCGGCGGTGCGTGACGCCCGGGCGGCTCGCGGCGCTCGACTGCCGCCCTAGCGCCCGCCCGCCCTAGCTATGGCATACGACAGCCTTCAGATAATTGTTTTTTTATTTGGAACATTTTTACCAATGCTTTCCGTTATGTATTTTTTATAGAGAATTAGGAGATAGATTATTTATATTTTTAATTTTTACATGTTACGTTGTTTCCTCTTGTTTTAGGTAAATATTATCATTTAATTTCATTTGAGATGGATATGTAAAGGTACTTTAAATTATGACGAAGCATAATTTAAGAAAATTATTGAAATATACAAGTTATTGTTGTTTTTTGTGTTTACCTACAAACACAAATATTCACCCAGACCCGAAATAACTATCATGTATGTTATGTATGTGTATAGAGCATACAAAGATTTATTCCATGCGGGAATCGAACCCGCGACACATAGCGTAACAATCGATCACTTCACCACTGCGCCAACCATGTCATCGAGTATGTAACTTATAGGCGAAAAATTTAAATTTTTGCTTTTTATTGCTGTTTCATATCTTATTTATATTATTAATAATCATCTTTAGGTTACCTAATGAACATGAAAACAAGTGAACATAGCTTTAGTAATAATAATTACATAAGCAGTTAAATATAAGATTGTATTTATATGTGATTAGAGATACACAATATATTGTTACCTAAAAGCTGTCTTTATTCACTAGTCAGCAATAAAATCGCGCACACATAACAAAGGAAGATCACATACAAATTTGACATCTACTTTAAAAACAACAAGCGTCAAACTAGTAAAGGGATAGTTTTTATGCCGCGGGATTTATACAGACACGGGTAAGAACAGGATTTATTCTGCGCCAGTACACAATGCGAGCCATAAAACAAAAGCGGAAGCCACACCAACCAATCACACATAAAAGCTCGGAAGACAAAGGGAATGGGCCGCGGGGGACATCGATCATCGTTTGGACGAAACGGCAAAAAACTAGCCCCGTCCGGCTTAGCGTTGACATACATCATTTAATATCAATACTGAGATAAGTTATTGGTACTGCTGTGGTGTTGATCGCTGACCTAGTACCTACTATGTTCATGGTAACGTTTACAGTTGGCTTAATATTGTCTAAACTGTTTATGATATTCAGCTCCGAAATGTTATTTTTATTAATGAATTAACTTATCATATGACATACATTGATGGTCAAAAGCCTGTCACAAGAACTTGATGCCATCAAAGAAATTGAAAGCCTCTTAAACTTAATGTTGAGAGATGGCCTAAGAGGATATACATATAAATTTGTTATAAAACGTATACAAAAACGAATGGCGTTGCATTAAATATAATGCATGTATGTATCCCTGTTTTTACTTCGTCAAAGTCTCATTTAGCCTCGAAACTGTTATTGGTTCTGCTATTTATCTTGTACAGAATGCAACATTACGTAGTCTCAAGAAGCAGTTTACTTCACGTTTGTCTAATTTATGGCACAACGAAAATATGCTTCAAGCCTTTCTGTCTTAAGTTATGTTCTGGGCAATTTGTTACACCGGTAAATTATAATATCAAATTCCAGGCAAGCAAATGATCCCTAGAAAGCCTCTAGAAGACATCTAGAGTCATCTGCTTAACATATAAATAACATAATATTCGCAGGAGGCGCCAGTTTATGCATTATTCAGGCGAATGCCGCAATCAATGCCTGGCCTTAATTAAACAACTGGAAAAGTTATGAACATTCTTTTTTTCAGAAGGAATCTGATTAACATTGTAACGCCCAAAGTTTTATTATGTACCTATTTAGGTACACTTTATACTTATAAACGTTTTAAAACGTAGTCAAGTGAACACGTTTTTATGACGTCGTCAATAGAAATTCATATTGTATGAGATTATTATTGATTCCATCCTTAATGTTCATTCCTAGTAAGTTCAATCGATACGTCTAGTCTTAAATACATTTACTAAATTAGGACTGAATACAACAAGTTTTAACTTTCTCATCTTACAAAATTCAAGTACTTCTAACATTTTATACCAACTTGCCTAAGCCTAACATTTTCACATTTTCATCAACACTGCAAACATGAATTGTTATGTTTTTCTTAAGGAACTGGCCATTAAAACATCTCGTTTGGAAGGCAAAGTGTGGTGGAGACTTGACAATAACCGGTTGGGGCCTGAAAGTGCAATTTAGAGAACAAGCGAGGAGCGACGTCGCTCGACGCGCCCGCGCCGCCGGAGCCTCGCCAGTAACAGTAAATATGTCTTCGTTACTTATACGAGACACACGAGCGGCCCCGACGTACCCGTTATGTGATTCTGAACATATTATTATAATACAATACAATACACTTTATTTCACTCCAGAAACATAATTATTATTGTTCTATTGTTGAAAAGTGCTCAGGAAATGAACTATGTTGGTCAGACGAAAGAAAATGTAAAATGTTGTTTTGCAGATTCTATGATCTAACTTCGAGCAATAATGGTGAACCATCTTAAACATAAGTAAATATTCATAAGAATAAAAGAAACATGAGAGAAAAAGAGAGAGACAGAGATAAAAAAGTAAATCCCTGCAACGCTATAAAATATAAATCAAGAGCGATATTGCCGCACTCACAAGTAGGACAAGAGTTACTATCATAACTACTAAAAGTATAACGTCATAACATTAAACCACATCCTTGTAGTTAATATTTATGATTCCGTCACTTTACATGTTCGTGTGTATTAAGTTCAGAAAGTATTTCAGGTGTACTTAGCGCCTCCGGTGTGCAGACGGATGGCGCTCGACGCGATCGGCTGACTCGCAAGTACTCGCTACTATGACGGGGACAAGGAATATTATTATTGAGCAAAGTCTAGGGTTAAGCTGACGAGTGGGAGGGTTATAGAAAGTAGTCTGTCGTAGTCTTGACTAACAAACAACGTAGCAAATTAAAACATTGTTGTCGTAAACATGATTTACTGCTAGTATTTTTTCTTCTTCAAATGCATACTTACATAATATATAAATGATCGCCATAGAGAGTTTTGTAGTTTACGCACAAACATGTTTGTTTATTCATAATTTTTCATGAATTTATTTTAAGAGCCATATAACATTATAGAGATAGCTGATTTTCTATGCTTAGCTCTCCTCGATTATATTCTAGAAGGAAGTCAATTGTTGTATAGCATACAGTGGACTGTTCCCATATCTACTGTCTGCAAATAATTCTTCGAATGGGAACTTTATACCATAAAAGATCAATTTTAACCCACAAACGGCGAAATATAAAAAGCACAAACAATTTATTAAATCTACCCACATTTTTCAATTAGGTGCGCGCGCGTCCATTGTTTAGTACTGTCATGTACACAGTCGCGACTGTTGCAACGAAATGCCGTTTACCCTATTACTGCAAGCTTCACTAGGCGCCGCACCGTAGCAGACGCCTTGCACGTCCACTGTTACATGCTCAATGTTTATTTGTCCTGGAACTCCGCTGAAGAACTAGATAAATTGTTGTAAAAACTGTTGTGTTTCCTTGTTCTTTGTGACCTTTCAAGTGACGAAATAAACATAGCTAAATTATAAATAGACTAGTCATCATACGTTCTTGTTGACGAAAAGAAAAGTAAGATCCAATAACGTGGGTATTAAAGCCTCTAATTTAAGGTCAAGGAATCATACGTATAGTAATATAGTGTCTAAAATCAAGTCTACTGACGGTTTTACTAAAGCCTTTACCATAATACTCCATCTTGCTTGAACCAAAGAACCCGTAAAAAATCAAAAGATAGAAATGGCTTTGAATCGCGAACTCAGTCGAACTGCAAACATTCGTGGATAGGTTCAGAACGGCACATGTAATGGTCGACACTCGTCCCTCAGCACCAAAACAGTTCACTTCAAAGGATCACTTAACCCCGGTACATAAAACAAATTGTACAGAAGGACCACTCTACACAATGCACGAGGAATTAAAAGTATTGTATATCCTAGGTTATGCTATCATAGATCAGCTATTTTTGAGCTTTAAGCTGTTCCGAATAGCTTTTATCGAAGCTAAAAAATATGTGATTGTAAACACTGACAACTGAAAGCAGGTGGGATTAATATCCAACTCGCCAATTCAAATAAGACAGCCGGGATAAAACAGCTTAGTAAAATTTTCTTTCTTGGTATAGTGAAAGAAAGTATATATTGAAAGAAACAATTAGGACTACGTATTGTTCTTGGGCCTTCTGTATCTTCTTTCGCGTCTGAAGGCTTGAACGCGACACAGCGGCAGCGGGCTGCGAGTGATTCCGACGTTGTTCCGCCATCAGCGCAATATCGTCGTTGTCAACGTCGACGGGACGAGCACGTAACGACTTGATGGCTATGCGATGATACTGAGTAAGCAACAAAACGGAGGCTGTGTGGCACCCGAATATGGTACGTATATTTGTGTAGTTATCGATAGTGGCAGCGGTTATCTGCTATATGAGCGAGTAGCTGATATTTTATAATGAACATAATTTGTCCTACGTCGATGTAATTACATTATAACATCAGCTACGGAGGCGATTCCTTGCGCACAGAAACGTTACTTTTAGGCCCTCTTGGTTTTCCAAACTGTTCTATTGTGTAATAACTAGTCTTTGCTCAATGTGTCCAGTTCGTCCCGTCAACTCTGTCTCCATCATAGAAATTTATAATCATCACCACCATAGGTATTAAAATGAGCTACGCAGGTACATTCACAATAACTATTGAACTGACTGACAAAAGTCGGGCAGATTGGTAAACAAAAGCTTACATAGGTTGAAAAAAAAATATCAAACCCTGGTACATACATTTTTCATTTCCGTAACGTAGCAAATGAAATCTATTCCAATCGCATTACAAAGCCTTTGAACAAGCGGCGCGGTATTTACTGTAATGATTTCGCGATCGCTTCTCAACAAAAAGAGCATAGCTACACGTGTACCATAAAACGAACTCGATCCCAGGTCAACTTACGACAGTAACGACGACGAGCACTCCTCACATCAAATGACCCGAGTACCCAACGGACGAATACCCAACATCAATATCTAGGAAAAAGATATTCTTCTGACGGAAAGATTTCAAAGGTTCAAAGGTTATACGTAGCATAAAGGTGGAAACAGAGTTGTAACATGTCACACGGCGCGATAACGCATATTGTTATATTTATGTATAACTACGATTCATTACACCAATTCACTTCGTAAGTGACAGAGTGATTTATTTTTTCTTAAAATCGTGCACCGTTGTAAGATTAAGCGGTGTTGAATCTCAACACATCACCTCATGCAATGCGATAGGTGATAACATTCTGCAATATTCATGACGCGTCGCCTGTAACAAGTCTGTTTCCACTTTTCTATTTACTTAACCTTGAATTTCTGAACAGATATTTTGACATTACCATTGAATGTTAGGGTTGAATCTTGAATGTTGAGCTCCTACACAGACGCGTGGTTTGTTTGATTAAGTTCTGGAAGCGACCGCGCTTACCGGCACGTGTGGAGATTGATAGATTGCCTTCAGGATACTACTGGTGGTCAAATATAGGTTAGGGATTGTGAGAGGCTACACATAACTTAGGTAGAATATTCATGAGGATTGTTCACGTTTGGGAACTATAAAGCGAGAAAAATCCAAAACCGTATGACTCGCAAAGTTGCAACTAGACTTGCAGTAGTTCTTCATTTACCTAAAGTTCACCTTAATGATAAACATATTTCTGAGTTATGTTTATATAAATATGAAGTTGTTAATATATTCCAAATAGTCTATTAATCCATGTTTTTAAATTTCAAACAAATTAACGAATAACATCGTATTATTATTATGGGTCAATTTACAATATCACCCCGTCACAATGTCAAATCTAAGATCCATTAATTTACTAAACAAAAGCGAGGCAGTAGCAGTAGCCATAAGTCACATCCAATAACAAAAAAGCCTTGTAAAATCAATAAACCTAAAATTTTAATAGTGTCATAATTGACTAACCAGTTTAACAAGACCCATAATAACATAAAATAAATCGGAAATTGAATGAGGAGTTAAAAGTTTGGCTACGGGCGGAGGTCCGTTTAAACTGGATGGTTGGCCAGTTCGGTGAGCGTTTCTTCCTGACAAGTAACTTGGCTACTTGCGACATTTTATTCGAAAAGTTTTCGTTAGACTTACTCAAATATTTTATTCTCTTACTTTCAGAGTATTACCGACAAAAGTCAGAGACGCCGTAAATAATACCAACCAATGTGTTTGTGTGAGAAAGAAATCTTTTTATATAATAAATGTTCGGTAAAAAATAAAGTGTCACTAACCTATTCGTGAAATATCAAAACATAATAAAATAGTAGTAAAACTTAATAACATAAAAATCATTGCATGTTGTGAACTTTCGAATAAAGTAAACTGCAATATCGCATATGGTAATCAATTTCCTCTACTTCAACATTCAGAAGCATTCGTGAATCACGTCGCATCCATTAACAATATTATATTTGCTTTTAATTTGGCATGAAAACCATTACATGATACGAATATAACACTACCAGGTAAAAAATATCAGGCTAATAATTTGAACGGCTAATAATTTGGCTGGTAGACGATTGATAGTCTCCCTAGACTTAGCCGAGAGCTAGACTCAACAGTCGGAGAGGCTAAGTTTGTTGTCAGTATTCATCTTCCAATTGTCTACTGCACATAACCGGTAGTTTCTCACTCAAAGTCAAACACACTCATCAGTTAACGACTGGCAATGAATGCCAAAACATTCACATAAGTTAAAGATAAGTAATACTATGAATATTAAATCAAAACGAACAATAACTTCCTCTAAATAGATTTACAACAATAGCGATATGTTATATCGCGAACACCTGGGCATTTCCTAACCCGACACCGCTTTACGAGCGATCTATTTGATTTGAAAGGCAGACACGTTACGAATCTCGTCCATACATAAAACACGACATTGTTCTATTCTAGTTTACGAGTATGAGCGGTGAAATAAAATGCTCAACAATATTACGGATGCAGGAGACACGCGTAGTTTTATTACGCACCTACATATATCTGACAGGTACTGGCCCAGAGACATCTTGCATACACTTATTGTGAAACTTATCTCAAGAACATTAAGGTTTATTACGCTCACTGCAGCGCGAGGTTGCAGGTAATTTAATAACGAGTTTTTAAAGTTGCAATTTTACAGTTTTTAAAGTTGTACTTTCAGAAAATTTAAAGTAATAGTGAAATACGATGCTGCCAGACATATTGGTTTGCTCAAAAAGACGGAGATATATTGGTTTCTTGGAAAGTCAATGCCTTCCTCGGTATTGAATGAGAGCAATATTAATCATGTTCCAGACTTTATTCTACGTTATATTTGTAAAGAGAGCCGGTAGCTAGTAATTTATACGAATTCCTAACTGTTTTTGCAAAGAGTTTGGCAGAGATGTATCTATTAGGTACCTACATGAAGCATTTCGCCGTGATTGAGTCCTATATAATTAGTTGAATACGCAGCCAGCAAACTCCGGGCTGTTTATAAGAATTTCTATAAAGAAAAATCCAGTGGCGCTTTACCTGGCCCGGGAATCGATTCGAACATTTCACGTTCAGCAGTCACGCTTACGAGCACTAAACCAATAAGGCTGTACTAATATGTATAAAATTCTATTAGTGTTCTGAAAATTACTGCAGAGTAAAGTATCATTAATCTAAGTCTGAGACATCTTACTGGAAGATTCGCCATTCAGTTTGGGTTGACACCAAAATCTGTTCTTGTCTTATCAGTCTCCAGGACCAGCCGATAGCCCCGGGAGGTGCTCATGAATTATAGTCCTAATAACCTTCGATTAAGATAACAAGCTCCATGTTTTTCGAACATTCGCTTTCAGTATTTTGGGGCTAAAATTTGTTCTATACAAGTTAGTTTCGATCACGGAGATAATAATACAAAATATAACAAGCTCAAAAATAAATCAATCTGGAAAATTAATTAAAGTGAAATCTATCAAACGGTGCCGTAGCAGTGGCAGTACGTACTGCTACTGTGTATTTACTCGCACTATGTCCATTGAGATATCGAATGCTTCTCTCAATGTGCCTCGGTCAAATCTATATGGACTCAAGCATGGTCTGGTGTGCATACATTAGAGTGAAACACATGAATATTGAAACTAGAGTGGACCGTGCTCAAGGAAACGGCACTAATACTGAATGGTTACCAGAATACATGTATTTATGTAAACTACATATTACAATATATTATAAATGCGAATGTGACCTTGCCTGTCTGTTTGTTTCCTTATCCACTGAACTGATCGTAATGAAATTTTACAAAAATGTAGCTTGGGACCTGGAGAAGGACATAAGCTTATTTTTACTATTGCAGCAAAATATTAAGTATGTGTATAATGAATTTATGACCTGGGTACGTCTTAAAACTGCGGCCAGATACCGGAGGACGGGCAGCAGCGTCCTCTCATTAATCGGTGAGCCACTGCGATCCCCAAGCCGCCTGCCAAGCGTGGGGATTATGGCAAACCCCTCCTTGAGGGAGGCCATCGTTCAGCAGTGGACGTCTTCTGGCTGATGATGATGATGAATGAATATCGTATTCATCAGTTATCAGCAAAACTACATAACAGTGGACATTTTATACCGTCATTGATTTTTTTTTTTAACTTACCCTATAACTGTGTGTTCTCTTGGCTGGTTCAGTCAAACGGATGGATTGCAGAAAGCAAGATACGTGGTACCTATTTAACCACGATATAATGATTCATAAGTTATTTGTTGTTGGTTTTAACCCCATACTGCCTGGCCCTGCACGTTAAATTTAATAATATTCAGCACAGAGGATGTCACCGTCCCACACCGGTTTAATTACTTCCTACCTGCGTCTGAAAGATTTGTGGACGGTCTAGTCTAAAACTGTGTACCTGAATTTTATTATATTTTGTGCTAGTTTAAATGCTGATCTAGTTTTAATAGGTTTTACAATCGTATTTTGATTTTTTGAATTCCTTCTATAACATTATCCATTGAATGGCAGGCACAAGGGAACGAATAAGAATACACATTTTTGTGAACAACAAAATGCAACTCAATACAACTGACTTCTGTCAAGCCTGAGCCCCGTCAATTTAACTCACTCAACTAAATAAAACGTACATTGTAATGTGCTCATTAGTGGTCCCGGGTTCGACGCCGGCCGCGCAATGCGGTTATACATCACGTGCCGCCACCTCGTCACGAGATTGCGCTTAATTGGAATAACTTCGATAATTGAGCAACTTTATAAGAGTTTCAACCAAACTGGTTCAACTGATATATAAAGTGATTGTTTGTGGGACCGATAGAAATGCAATGATAATTTAAAGATTTTCGTATCTGGCAGTTTTCAGAGTATGTTTCAACAAACAACAGATACTGATCCGTAAGGTTTAGATAAAGATTGTCTGATAATAGAAAGTACATACATGGTGTATACGTATGTACAGTTTGTTACTGCTTTTTATTTCAGTTCATTGAACGTTTCAAAGCGATATCTCAAACAAAGTCATCGATCGGCACCTATTGCGAAAGTACTAACCGCCACACACTCGCTATGAAACTTTGAATAGATTAATATTTTAATTCTTTAGATTTTGCAATAGTAAACTAAACCGCTGCGCTGCATGCAATTGTTTTCATTCAAGACTTGTGATTAAGTTGAACACGTCGCTGTCGTCAATAGCGTGTTATCTGTCGTCGGCAGCGGTGCGGCGGTTATATCCAGAGCTATCCTATCGAGTCTATCGCATTCAATAGCCGCCTGGTGGAGCGAACTTATTGTGTGAACCGTCCCCACCGGGCCAACGGCGCAGGGCCGGCTGGGTAGCGGGGCAAGGGTGCAAAAATCATGGTTAACACAATAACAATCAGGAAAGCTTTAGTTTTAGAGTACAAGAGGGTCCTCATATTGACAAGAAGTTTCTAATTCCTTAAGAATTGAAATTGAGTTTGAAAGAAATTGAAAAAAAATGTGCCCAGTATCTGGGGAATGATAATTTATAAACATTCCTTCAAAAAGTGACAGGCCTTGATAAAAAAGATTCGCACCTGATTATTTTCCACATGTTCACGCGATTAATCCTATGTCGTCCAGCATTTGGCACACATTTGGCACACCAATCACTGAAAAATAACACTATTATCTGGCAGGTTTCCGCACAAGGTACTTTTTTAAATCCTCCACAGCAAACATATTGACTTGCCCCTGTGCACAATTCGTCCCTGTGCAGTCTAGCGTCTGGCGCGCCAATCGCTGTGAAAGGATACTATCTAGTATTAGGCCGCGCCCGTCTGCATCGAGGTCTGTTCAATATTCATCATCACGTGGCAACTTCACGTGAATATATAAAAGTATGCAGGGCTCAACAGAAATATTACATTTTTTTTAATTTTTTTTTTTTTTTTTTTTCTTTATTTATTTAAGGGAGCTTTATCACGTTGTGATAATGTCACCCCCATAACAGAAAACTTACATCATTACTAAACTATACAGTGGGTTGTACACGGTAAGTATTATAAATAAGTAACACTAATTCTAGATATAAGCTTATATGACAAATAAAGTCTTTATTCCTTCTCGTAGGTAACCAACAATAATTGACATAATACCCTAGCCTCCTCTGACAAGGGGGACGCTAAGGTGCTGTTACATGCCCCTACTGCAAATCCACTGCTAAGCAGATTTTGTCTCCCCTGAATGTTCCGGTCACACTCCACTAACACATGGTACACATCTTCAATGACCCCACAAACTTCGCAGTTTGGTGAGGTACTTTTACCCATTAAATAAGCAAATCTATTGGATGGGATATGACCTGAACGCATCCTGAACAGAGCTACGACATACTTCCTTGCCATATTTTTTCCTTCAAACCATGGGTAACGAGGCGGTTCAGCTTGAATGGTTTTATACCAAATTCCTTTTATCAATGACCGCTCATTAAAATATTCATGCCATCTTTGTCTGCATAGTGTTTTAACATGATCAAGCCAATTTGAGTATACCGGTAGACATGAGTAATCAATACCTTCATAAGATGCTTGTCGGGCTGCTAAGTCTGCCTCCTCGTTACCCATTATTCCAATATGTGAGGGAATCCACTGAATAATGACAGTTTTATTCGCGATTTGGATCTTACAGATTGTGTCTAAAATTATTATGGCTATCGGGAGTCCTCGAAGAATCGAGGGCGCCCGAGCCAAATGTTGGAGGCTGCTTTTTGAGTCCGAAAATATAACAAAGTTATCTTGATCTATATCCAATATATATGAAAGAGCTTCAGAAATAGCTATCAGCTCACAATACATAATCGAAATCTTAGAAATAATGTTGAACTTTATTTTAGTATTAAGCTGAGGATCAAAAAATGCAGCTCCCATAACTGAACCATCTCTGGACCCGTCCGTATACACTTTATAATGTCGACTAAACTTTTCATCTATCATTTTTTCACAAGTATATTTGAGATCCGTTACATTAATCAGTCTTTTAGCCGTATTTACACCTTCAATCCCATCACTTATTACGTTAGATAAATCAATATTGGTTACCCACGTGTCCAAGGAATAAATATTCAAAATAGGGCTAGAGTATACAGGCATTTCTGAATAAATTCTATGGACTTCCACTAACATTGGCAGTTTTTTATTTCTCCAGTAGAATCCTTGGCATTGGTTGGACAATTCCTCCAAGATACTAATAAGAGTATTGTTATAAACAGATTTTGATCTTAAATAAAACTTGCCCGTTAGGAATAATCTTCGAATACATAACGGTTGTAGGCATAGTTCGCTTTCCATAACGTGGACAGGTGTGCTTCGGATGAACCCTCCTATGATTCTCATCGATTGGTTCTGCACTCTGTCCAGTTTAAGAAGATGACTGTTTGCACAATTTCCATACAAAGAACACCCGTAGTCAATCCTGCTTCGAATTATCGCTATGTATAGCCTTCGAAGGTGTAAGGGATGCACACCCCATTTTGCACCAGCTAACACTTTAAAAATATTTAAAAGACGACAAACTTTTTCCTTGATCTCGTTTATGTGTTTACCCCATCTTAGTGAACTGTCCAGCCACATGCCAAGGTATTTGACACAGTCGACTTGTTTAATAAGCCGATTATTAACAGTTAAATGTATTCTGTTTCTTTTTCTCCCTCGACTAAAAAGGCAAACCTTTGTTTTTTTATCTGAAACATTTAGACCTAAGTCTGTCATCAAACGTTGAAAAATATTTAAAGCGGTTTGTATATGGGATACAGAATCAGACAGCCTCTTCTCAATACTATATAAAATAAAGTCATCCGCATATTGCGAGATGTATACGTTATTTATGTTTCTACATACACTAATCGTGGCCGCATTGAACAATAAAGGGGATAGCGGATCTCCTTGAGCTATACCTATACCAGCAGCTCGACATATTATCTTGGTATCGTGTAATTCAATGAATAATTGCCTGTGATGAAGATATTGCCAAAGATAAATACAAATAAGAGAACCCACTCCCAGCCTATCCAAAGTATCTAAAAGAGATATCAAGTTTACATTATTATAAGCACTCTCAATATCTATGAAACACCCAATAGTCGCAAAGCCTTTAGAGAAACCTGTTTCAACTCGTGCAACTAGTTTAGACAGCCCATCGAAACATGACTTAGATCTTCGGAAGCCTGTAGTGTCATGGGATAATAATTTATTTTTTTCTAGGAACTATTCGAGTCTGCGTGTTATAATAGTATGGAGTATTTTACAAAGGCAAGATATTAGTGCAATAGGTCTAACATCCGCACTTGACTCTCGATCAGCTCCCGGTTTCGGTATAGGAACAATTTTCACTTTTTTCCATTGTTCTGGTACAAAACCGGAGAACATAAACTTGTTGTATAAAGAAGTCAGCATAATTTTACCACTATATGGAAGATTTTTTACCATAGAATATGATATATTGTCTTCTCCTGGAGCCGTATCTGTTTTTTTGATTGAATTCATTACTTCCTGTACCGAAATCGGGCTGGATAATTGTCTATTATAAGAAGTAAATGTAGGAGTAGGTGATGTTACATAATCAGGTGTCAGGCTTCGTAACAATTTTTCGGCTTTAATTTGATCAATATAAGATGCAGGTCTTTGGCAGCCTTTAACCCATCTCATGCGCTTCCACATATCTCTTGAAGAAGTTACTTTATCTATACCATTGCAAAATTCCTGAAATGATTTATGTTTGGCTTGTCTTATTAATCTTTGCGCTTCACTCACCTTCTTTTGCAAGGTTTCCAGGTTTTGCGGGATGGGGTTTCTTCTAAAATTTGCCAACGCAAGGCGTCTTTGTGCTACAATACGTGATAAATTTTGATTCCAATATGGTTTTGGTATAAATTTGTTTGACTGAAGAGGATTTTCGCCCACTCTAATTGTAGGTATATATTCATCAGCCGCAAAGTTCATAATATCTGTGAATTTATTATATGCAGATTGCTGATCTAAAGGAAGCTCTAAGTTAGTTAATTCCGATTCTATTCGCTGAGTGTATCCTTGCCAATGTGTTTTCTTAAAGTTTCTGCGCCTTTTATAAACATGCATATTATTATTTCCTAAAGAATTTTTAATTATCATATGATCACTTCCCAAATTTTCATTCATGACACACCATTTTACTTTCAAAGCCAAATCTGTTGAGACTATACTTACATCTGGAGAAGTTTGTTGTATAGTCCCATTGACTAGTTTTAATCGTGTATGTGTGTTATCATTTAGAATAAATAAGTTGTTATCCATAACAGAATCAAAAATCTGATTACCTCTTGTATCAGTTTTGGAAAACCAGTTCGAATGATGGCCATTCAAGTCGCCCAAAATAAGAGCCCTCCGCTGATTTATTGAGAAAATTTCATCCCAATCATTTCTACATGTGTGTACTGACGAAGGACAATAAATGGAAATTATATTCTCTAGATGGCTGCAGTTAAGCAAATTTATGTGTAATAATTGTATTTGGGCATTTGAAATATGAATGTTGCATTGTATTGCCTTGATAGACTTATGAGTAAAGACTGCTGGACCTCCATAACCATCGTCACGATCTGCCCTAAATATATTATATCCACTAAGCCTGAATATGCTCTCTGGATCGAACCAAGTTTCACTAAGGACGGCTATGTGTATTTTTTCCTGATTCAGTAAAGATTCAAATTCTGTAATCTTCGGTCGTAAACTCTGTGCATTCCATTGTAGTATTTTTATTTCTATATGTTTCTGTCTGTTGTTGTAGTCCATTGTTTAATGTTAGAGAAAAAAGGCAACTCCGTTATGTAATGCATCACGAAAGATGTAAGCCAATCAAATATAATTTTTGCGCAACCTAATATTTTATTTTCCAAAGTAGTCTCACTATCCCAAATTTTTTCTTTTAATTTAGATAATATCAATCTCCATGTTATTATTCTCTCTGTTTTTGTGTTATTTCTTTTTTCTGTATCTATTTGTTGTATTTCAGATGCACTGTCTGGAAATGCCTCCCAATTAATATCGGTATCTGTTTTTTGTATATTTTTTGAATCCTTTGCTTTTTTATTACACGTCTTCTTCTGTTCTTTAGTATTTAAATCTTCCGCCTTCTTCAATGTGTTGGCATATGTATTTTGAGTTTTTGTTATAGGTTCTATTTCTATATCGGTCTTTGGATTTAATTCCTGGTAATATTCTTTTTCAGTTTCCTCTTCTCTTTCAAGATAATCATCCTTGTCCTTATGTTCTGGGGGTACATACAGTGTTAACGCTCTTTTATAAGTGCAGTTAAATTCTGCCATCAATTCTCTTAACCTTCTTTCTTTTAAATATACAGGACATATACGTGATAACGTCATATGTTTCCCAGAACAGTTATTACACCTGTAATCTGTAGTATCGCAATTAGGATGGAACTTGGTGCATTTTGGGCATATCTCTTTGATTGATGAACATACCTTAGATGTATGTCCGTATCTCCAACAGCGCGAGCATTGCGTAACAGGGAATAAATAAGGACTCACTTTCACTCTGGTGCTAAAAATATATACGTAGGTAGGTAAGGAAGAACCTTTAAAGCTTACTCTGACTGCTTCTCCGGATTCCCAATAACCACTTATGGTATTACGGCGTTTTAATCTTTTAACGTCTGTTATCTCTGTTTCACAACTCAAACTCTCAAGTAATTCTTCTTCAGATGATTCTAAATCTATATCTTTAATAACGCCGTAGGTTTTGCTAATCTCCAATGTTTTCTGACATCTAAATCCTTTTTCTTGAAAGCATTTCGATTCCATTAATTTATCTGCACTTTCTTCGTTACTAAATTGAACTAAAGCCTTATACGCATTTATATATTTCATACTTATAATGTTCTGTATATTCTCTGTTTTTAATAATTTCGCCAATCCAAACTGTTTTGGTAACTTTTCTATAGATGTTATGCTAATTTCGACTTTATCTTCGGGTATTCTTATACCGTCATGAACATCACTAGTTCGGGCAAAACGTTTACCCCATCTCATTATGGTTGTCCACATCTCCTCTTGGTCTATCTGTCTATATCTTTTACTAGATCTCATTACCTCACTTTCCGCACTGTTTCTTATAACTTCATCCGTAAACTCCATATTCTCACTGTTACTGTTATCAATAATCTCACTGCATGTTTCTATAAACTGAATCTCATCTGCATTCTCATTTGATTGTTCGTTTTCGAGCTCGCCGCTATCCATTAGTAAATAACATTTTTAAACGATGAATCATACGCAAGATCGAACGAAGCGACTCAAAACCGGTTCGAAATTACACAGAATGCGCGTCAATCAAAGACACGCGTCCGCGCGCAACTGAAATATTACATATAGACTCACTTTCAAAAGTACGAATTAATACTAATTAAAAGTAACTTCGTTTTAGTCTGGTTGTGTTTATAAAGGAAATAATAAGGAAAATCGAATTAAATTAAGATTTATGATTTTATAGCATACTAATTGTTCTCTACATATATTTTGTATTAATTACGTAATGAGTGTTTTGCTACAATCCTAAAAATAAACGTATGTATTTCTCCAGGACTCAGGCTACCTCTTTGTAAAATTTCATAACTATCGGTTTAGTGGTATAATAGTTATAAGATAACAAACAAACAGAGTTACTTTCGCATTTATAATAGTGTTTGTTTCACTGTCTATATATTTATATGTTAGCAGATTTATCTGAGGAAGCTTTACTCAATGTGATATTGGTATACAATAAAGTTGTGATCGATAGTATTTTCTAACATCGCGGTTGTAATAGAATTTTATATCAGGCAGGAAATACAAGAGTTTATGTTACAAGGTTTTTACTGTTTTCCATTATTATTGTTTTGTTTATATTGTATATGTATAATATATTATCATTATTTTGTGTCGAAAGTATAAATAGATTAACGTTTTGTTCTATTTTACAATTTTACGCCTTTAGATTATTATAAAGGACTATTTAAACTTTATCTTCGCTACTAGTGAAGAATTGGTTTGCATTGTATCTACAGTTGTCTTAGAAGTTACTTACGCGTAGCAAAAAGTCTTTACAAAGGTAGACTGAACATGTATGGCGGCGGAACGAGCGTCATAACTTTATCTATATCTGTAGTAGTTTGCGAACATCTTATTTAAAGCTGTGACCAACTTTATCATAAAACTATGACAGTAAAACAAGTATCATAACATACTCCCCAGCTAAGCACCTCGGCTGCTCACCCTACACTTAATGCTACAGCTTCCAGCTAACTCGCTGGATCACGTTTATTAGCCATTTTTATGCTCGCTATGAAACTTTGATTAGATTTTTACGACATGCCACCCCCACTACTTGGTGCAAGGGTTGCCAGACTTGTCGATGAAAAGAAACAAACAGGAAAGAAGTAAAGCGGTCCGCGTTATATACTGGTATTTTCCAACCTCCAGTTATACTATAAGACGGCTCTGAAAAGGGTAAAAGGTGAGGCAGATCAAATGATTAATATCATTTTGAGTTCTTTTTAGGTAGCCCAAGCGTGCCCACTGCTAGGTAAAGGCAACCCGTAAGTTCTTCTGTTTATCTATTATTTGCTGTACCTTAAACCCGCTCGTACGCATTTAGCTCATCTAGTGACCTTTGTATGGGCCGACTTCTCCCACGGCGGCACTGTTTATCCTCGGACACCCATTACTTTTTGACGGTCGCTTTTTAATTTGATTTCGCTTTTTTATTCTGATACAAGACACAAAAAATCTGAATTGCGTTAAAACCCATCACCTGGCAACCCTGTCCATACCAGGGTTGGTACAGCGTGCATCACGACAGCTTGTTGACTTAACTGCCGAATTAATTATAGGTATCATCGTAAAATCAACCCTCGTTGCATGGAGCTAAGCTTTCACAACGATAGTCGAGCGCTGGTGAACTCGAGGCTTATGATGTTGTACATGTAGAGCTTGATATTAAGTGCGCGATTATATGTTATGAGGTAATACAGAGCTAAGTTATAGAGAGGTGAATAGATCATATATTAATCTGTTTTACTGCGATTGTTAATTTGTTCGTCGTACAGTACTTCGCCTTGTGACCTTAAAAAATGAACGTCGTGTGATCGAAATTGTTTATGTAACGAAATAATATTCCAGCATGATGCCGAAGTACTAGGCAATGGCTATACGCCCGTTCCTGGCGCAATTCCAAACTTTGGGTTGCTACTGAAAATGTTATAAAATCTCAGTTACATTTTGTCCGACTTGGAAACCGAACTTAGAAAACACGCAAACGCATTATATATTTCTTTTTGGATTAAAGATTTTGGTTTACTTAACATTTAGAAAGTTAGAAAAAACACAGAAGCTACTCATTTTAAATATTTTACGTGTTCATCCATGTTCAACATGTTCTATGTTATCGTCCATATATATTACTAGCAACCGTATCAATATCGGTTTCTCTCAGACGGATTTGTTCGGGAGCCGAGCAGCCTGTAATAGAATCATTGATAAGACCATCGTCCTGTCCGGCGGCCGCCGTCCGGCCCGCGCGCCGCAATCGAGATCCGATATCGTGCGCCCATCGACTGGCCCGGACATGTCCGTCTTGTGCTACAACCTTATCTTTGATAGATACCGTTGGTTTTTACTGAACCTGTCTAAATTTTGGGTGTGTAAGTATATAATATGCATGTACCTATGTACGGGTCTTATTTTGTTTCAGTGAAAGTTTTAGATACATTCATATCGTGCGACAAAGCCTCCTAATGCTCCCCACTTGCTTTTACTCTGGTGGAATGATTAGCCAGTCACCAAGGATTTTAAAAAGGCCTAACTACTTTTGAGGTATTACACTCAAATTAGTTCAGTCCATAAAACATTAAAACATAATTAAGACAATCAAAACAAAGAGAACACAAACTTAGACGATGTCGCGGCAGGCCCAGAAGGATATGGCGGGACGGGCGGGACACATATTTGAAGGATTGGCCACAGAAAGCTATTAACCGAGAGGAGTGGAAAGAGGGTAGTGAGGTCTTTGCCCTGCAGGGGGACGATTACGGCTGATAAAAAAAAAAACAAAGAGGCTTTAAGTTGAAACTGTAAGAGGATTAACTTAGTATTTAAATGTCCAATTTAAGTGCAATCGAAGGAAGTGAGAGTAGTCACAAGTGGAAACAGACCGTGAAACTGAGCGGTCGCTTGCGTAACACGAGGTCGCGAAACAGGAGGTGGTGCCGGAGACACGGTGTCGATGAATTTGGAAATATTGTTTACGAGTTCTTTGATAATCTGGCCTTTAGGGCATTAATATGATATCAAATCAATCATTACTGATTAAAATTTGCTCGACAGTGTTAGCGAAATAATTTAAAAATCTAATAAGAGACTATCGCTAATATTGAAAAAACCACGATATGATAAGAACCTGCCATCTATTTATGAACTGGTTGCATAAATTAACATTGCAGAATTTTTTAGAATATCACATCAGCAGCTTAATATCATTCTATTCCCGAAACCAGAAAAAAAAATTAGTCACATCGACAGTCGTGCGTACCTAGTGGTCGCCGCGAGTGTTCCCGCGGGCCTGCTGCCACCGCGCCAGTGTGCCGCGCGCCTTACGTAACGCGCCGCGGGGACGATCGCCTAGATTGGATGCCGCCAATATCTGCTACCCGGCTTATTGCTCAACAAGATTTGAATACTTTTTTCGTACAAATGTTGACTTTGAACTATCTAGGAAATGGCATAGTTTCTTGTAGAAATGTGATCGGATGGAATTGTATGAAGGAACTTGTACTGATCAAAAAGACTCAATGCTTGGGGTCTGTGTATCTATACAGTACATAGACTTAGAAATTCACTGACGGTATACACTCCACATTCACACTCTACCAATATTATAACTTCTTTAGCTTCTGATCATTAATCAGTTCTTCCAGTCCAGTCATATCTATTGCCATCCTGCATATAATTATCTTCATACGAAGATGAATCATGATGGTTTATAAAATAAATGTTTTTCGAACAGTATTCAACAAAATTGTAAGATTTCCTAACTAAAAGTCAGACCACAATGTACATTTTTTTGTGTTCTTTTCCGTCTTTAAATAAAAGGCACATTTTCATTTGAGCGCAAAAGACCTAACTAAGCAAAAGAAGTCATTACACGTTACTCATAAAATGCCGAAGGCTGCAAATGAGAAAAATATCTATTGTGAGGCAGAAAATGGTTTTCTTGTTGCATCCGCAATGTCCCATCACCGAATAGATTTGTGCAGAAGATCCGTTCAATAAAACATAACAATTTCATGTCGATGCCTCAAGAAATTATGAAAGCCTGAGCCTTTATCTTTCTTATAAAACATGACTATGTACCTATACCAAATACAGGTATCATCCAAAGATTTGCCCTTATTAGAGCTATTTAGAACCTTGTCCGATAAATGCTGTAGAGTTTATCACACATTTAGTAAGAATGGTCCTTCTGTACTTATGTATTAGATGATGTAGTGGTAGGCAGGGACGCATTGTTGCGTGCAAAGAGTCCTCCGATGGGCCCCACTGTCGTTTTACTTTAATTCCCCGTCCGTCTGGTCGCGAACAACGGCCGCCGGATTAATCTCAGTGTTGCCGACGGCACGGCGCGGGCGCTCCCGGTACCTCTACATGTTATACCACCTCTTTTGCAGAAATGTTTAGTGCAAAACTAGAATTTAGATTACAGAAGTAAAACGTAGGTAAATACCTTGGAGCGTGTTTTAAGTATAAAGTACGCCTATAAAATGAAAATGGAGGGTTTAAGAAATTTGAAGAAAATTCAGACAAAGTACTTTACGTAGAAGTTTCGGAGGATAACGAAAAGAGTTTGCGTTCCTTTTTGTATAAGCTACTAAGACTATTAAGAGCAACTAATTAGCTAGTACATGAGGGAAGGGTTGTAACCATGTTCCTACCGGGAATAGGGGTAGACGGCTAGGACAAATGAATACGCAACCGGTGCGCGCTGTGCTACGGGGGACCCCTGACAATACTACCGATTCCGTAACAAACAAATATTAAACTTCCGTCACTCGTACATAACTCACTCACACGCAAAATTCGTTTTTTAAAATTGTTGTGTGCGTGCATTGCAACACGACAATCATTGCAAGTACAACATATATATCGTATGTAATATGTGCGATACAATAAACCTTTCTTCTACAAAACAATTGGTAGTGTGCCGTAAAAGGATCGCTGCACCGTCAAAGACATGCACGATAATGACACTATACAAGGTGTACTATTGAGAACAGTGAAAATAAATAAAACTTCTTTTGTTTGTTTGTTTTCTTTTGTTTTTTTTAAAACGTTGCCCCGCACTAGGATTTCTCCTGTGTCGTGGATACAGTTTACAAACATATATGTCACATGCACACACAACCAGACCCGAAACAACTATCTGTAGATCATACAAATATTTGTTCCGTGCGGAAATTGAACCCGCGACACCTAGCGCAGAAAACTAATAACTTAGCCACTGCGCCAACCATGTCGTCAAAAATGAATCATAAGTTACTTAGTGAATGTATAACATAAGTAGCAACGCACAATGCTTCTTTTTCCGAGGACTATAACTACTTCAATAATAAGTTATTCTTGCCAAACGCTCGTTTCCACGGGCTGCTGCTAATAAAATCCATTCAGTTAATAAAAATATTACCTGACCCGGTAACCATTTTTAGATACTTACCTACCCAACTAGAAAAACATATAGCTACCTATCAATATTTCGAAATACAGGTAGGAGTAGAGGTATATGTTTCTGAGTATATTCAAAAACCTAAAAGAACCCTGATTGATTTGTCAACCGCTTGCACCCTTGTCGTGGCACTCATGTCACAGCGGGGGGTTGTCTGAGTCTCGGTGCACATTTCACGCGCATTCGAGCGCTGTAGTGCGTTATTACTTTCATGTCAAGCCTCAACCTTGGGGTTCAGTTTAGGGGTGAGCCTGCATTTGGGGGACTTGGTGCAATAATGCGCTTTTTGTTTGTTTGTGCGGCTTTGTGATCGCTCTACTACTTTAGAGGGTTGCTGGGAACATGATACTTTAAAGCTAGGTTCTGAATCTTTAGACTAACCACCATATATATATCTAGATATATACATCATCATCATCAGCCAGAAGAAATCTACTGCTGAACGAAGGCCTCTCCCAAGGGGGGGGGGGGGGGGTTGTTATCCTCAGTGGCTCACCGATTAGTGAGAGGACGCTGCTGGCCGTCCTCCGGTAAAAACATTGCACATTTACTGCTATAACCACGAATAAATGTTTTCATAAAGAAAATAAAGGTCGGACACATAAGGGTTAACGCCGTGCTAATAGGTACTTATTTATATTTTGCGACGCCAACAAGGAGAGACACAAGTCTCTTCTATCCTCGACTCTAGTCAGTAGACACCGAGGCCAACTTTCTATTATTGCAATAAAGTTGTTGAGATTTTTCACAATATTGTGTCATTCTCAACATCCTCTCGTCACTACGTGATCCGTCGTGAAGGCGACAGATTTGCCCTCGTCGTTGTCGTTTAGCTTCCATTTTGCATGCGCCGCGGCGCCGGCGTCGTGCCGCTCTACCAATTTGTCCAGCCTGTCTCGCGGGCGTGGACACACAATATATGAAGGTAAAGAAGGCTCAGAACCAACAACGCACGATTCATTGCCGCTACCGTAATACCGGTCACTTTCAAACACTGCCATCTATTTTTCTTTCAGCCATTTAACGTAGACATCTACGTAATATGTAGAGATAGGCCTATTAACATCCAACGACACCACTCGCTAGTCTGTCTACTTTGGACCCATTTGATGATACAATTCGCAGAAAAAGATTGACACAAGCGTCCACTATACACAAATTCCTCCAAATTTGTTCATAGTGGACGCGTGTGTCAATCTTTTTCTAGTATTTAATGGATATGTGATAATTTATTTATTAAAATAGAAAACTAAATCGCTACTATATGTATAGAAGTTTGTGTAAAGTGAGTCTTCTGAACCGATATATTTTGACATGGTGCCGATAGCTCGCGCACATGAGCCAATGAATAAATTTCCCCGATGCACCGTCGGGAGCTAAACCTGTATCAAAACGGTAGCAAGTGCCGTCTACGTGCGGAGAATTAATGAACGGCTGAAAACTGTTGCGAGATGCTGAATTTCCAATAAATGATCGATTTTCCTTGAAGTTTATACAGCAATTTAATATTATTATAAACCTTAGTACCTAAATACATATAATAATTCATCGTTGTATTAATGTAATATTGTAACGTAACACCTTATCTAACTTTGATGATATGCATTTGACGAGCAAGTTTTCTATTGCACTTCGTCGTAACGAGACCGCACGTACTAAACTTGTCGATATTGTCACCGCCAACCACCCTGTATACAAACACGTACCTCGGAATATACGCACTAGAATACTCTAACAACAACAAATAACTGTTAACCTTACATTAAATCAAAGTAATTATACCCATCGGGTAATGCAGGGATTTGTGCAAGTGCTGGGTAAATCAACTGCTCTATGCGTTATTCAATTTGAATATTTGTACTTTTTTTTGTATTTATCTACAGAGTACATTTCTCGTCAGCCACCCATTAAACAATATTAGGTTTCTTCTTTTATAGGTTTGACCTTTAATGTTATAATAAATATTCAGCGAACACCCTATCTCAAAATTAATAAAACTAAACGGCAAAAATGCGTGCTATAGCCAAAACATCCTCCCCTAGTCTCTCGTCAACACCCTGTTATTATAATAATATACAAAGTGTAATAACATCGTCACTCAATCCTCGTTTGCTCGCCTGTTATCGCGCCCCGCAGCCGCTTAATAAGCAACAACACAACATCACCGAACAAGCCTCAACTACCTCATCTCACGACGAGGTAGTGAACAAAAAGAGCCAATGTTTTGTGGATTAGTTTTCCTTACTAGGTTTGGTACAAAATTAATCAAACGTGGTATTTTTTTGTAGCTAATAATGTATCTGGAGTTGTATCAAAATTGGTTATTTTATATATTCATGCGTGAAAAAGTAAAAATAATAATATTTCAATCACTTAACCGGCAGAGTGTATTATTAATTAAAGTAATTTTTTAATATATCAGTACTGTCAATGTCAGTTAATCTCCGGAGAAAATACGTTGTGAGAAAACAACTTTGTTAGTTAATTCATTGTATGTGTAGCTGTTACCTTTATTAGATGTAGGAGGTGGGAAGTATATAACGTTGTAATAAGTCGGGTGTAGTTAGAGAACCGCTACGGAGTTCGTTCATCATCGTTAGCCGAGCGCGTAGCAAGCGTAGCGCGCTACGAGCTTCACCTAAACTCTTCATATTAGACGTAACTACGTTTTCGTAGCAACTCTCTACGGAGCCAAGTTTTAGGTTTATTAAAATTATAAGTTACGTTTTCAACAGCTACGTGTTTTCTGTAATATCGGGCTGACAATTTTGGTGGTCGAAGAGACTTTTGCGACTATATTGATGGCTGAAAGAATAGGTGAAACTGGCGATACAATTAGAAAATTAAGGACTGACCTGGACATTGCTTATTGGTTTACTTTCTCAATAAGTGTGCTGAAGTATACATATATACTGACTGACTGGATATTTTTAACGCTTCAGTGGAAACATAAGTTATGCAGTTGTATTTCTTAATACGTTTCGAAGCCTACTTCAAGAAATAGCAAGGAATCACTGAACCGGAAAATTCTATATGATTCAACCTCTTAATGAAAGCCATGCTCTCTTAATGAACTCTGTGGATACAGGTTGGCAAAGGGGACGCGCGGTCAAAGGGCCAGCCCGTGACCCCAAACATCCAACAGGCTCCGCTCTTTACGTTTTCGAGCACGAATTTAGGGCAGCAGTGGAACGGTTTGTTTATACGTCAATGTGGATCAGTCGGTGTCACTAGGTTATATTTTGCATCTTATTTAATAAAATAAAAACCGACTCCAAAAAAACTCAAAAACAAAACTAACAACTAAAAAGCAAAAAAAAAAATCTTTTATTATACAATATAGTAGTTGAAGAATATTGAAATCGGTGCCAAGTAAAACATAAAAGTAATATACCTTGATGCTATAATAGCGACATTGAAACAACGGGTTCACGTAGAAATTGTCGAGTGCGGAGCGAATTATGCGTCGGACACGACACATGCACTTCGCCAATCGTGTCGGTTTATCATTGCATGTTTTACTTGGCACCGACTTCAATATTCTTATTCTTCTCGAAAATATAGGTAATGAAATTCAAAGTTTGATAATTGGAGTCTGGAAGTCGTAAAAGAATAAAAAAGGGCTAGTTCTATCATAGGCTTTGATCTGATTTTTTTATCACACGATAGTTATTGAATCAGCCTGAATTGTGCAAAATCGCAGACAGACATAATAATTTAATACGTTATTATATATCAATACATTATTAATATTATTTCTATCGCACCTTATACATGTGCATACCTATATTTGCGCGAGGGAGGGCCCTGCTGTGCATGCACCCAAGCTTGCAAGTATTGCAAATTTCCGCAAAGTAACGCCTAATTTCATTAATTATTATTACTCTCAAAAGTAAGAAGAGTATTTGCGCACGTTTTTAGAACGAATATGTAAAATTCCGTTTGGTTGTTTCATAGATACATGAAAGATGCATGGCTTGCTGCACTAACACAATACGGAGCTTAGTCAGTCAGTGGACTGAGCCGGCTTTGTGACGTCACACCTCGTTGGGCAACAAGGCGAGATGGAGTGGCTACTGACTGCAGTGGAGCGCAATTAGTAGATCAACATATCAGTTAACATCGCTACAGGTGAAATGAACTGTTTAATCCAGTCTACTGTTTGACACAAGTGTTTCCCAATAACTTGGATACTACTCGTATTTACCAAGCTGGGTAACCGGTTAACAATCAAACCCCACATCTTACCACACTTTTTATTTAAATCATTGTCCCGCACTAGGTATAATTCTTGTATCGTAGGTGCATTTACAAACACATATATTCATATGGATAATGGACATACAGCCAAACCCGTAACAACTATCTATAGATCATACAAACAAATTTTTCCGTGTGGTAATCTAACCCGCGACACGTAGCTCAGCAGTCGATCTCTCAACCACTACGCCAACCATACCGTCAAAATGATTCATTAAATTGAGCCTAAACGGTTTCGTCTCACAGCGTTTTAACCCGTACTTTACCTATTCTACATGATGAGTGCATGTCAGTTGTCCCTCTGTTCTGGCAGGCACTATGTGTTCAAAACTAAGCAGGCTAAGAGGGCGTGACATCGAGGTCACCGCGTCACGCTGACGACATTCGTCCCAGCTCACATGTGTGCCTCGCTGAGACCTACCTGTACTGTGTACCTAGTGTTGTTACTCCCGTGCTATATCATAATATTATGACAAGGCATGTTGCCTGTAGCCACGTTATATACATGTGGTACCCAGATTTTTCAATCAAGAGCAGTAGGCATATATGTATATCGTGTTTATAATAAAACTGCAACCACCTCTGCCCAACCCTTCGGAGTTACAGGCGTGATGCTATGTTATGTTTATACAAAATAAATTGTTTGAACATAATTTAAGATTTTCTCTAATATTTTGCCATGTTACGACTTCTGAATATTGCTATCTTGAGATATCAAATGATTAGTGGCAAATTAATTTTACTCACATTGTAATTTAATTGTAATCACGACTCAGATCACTTCAGCGATACGTTAGGGTTAGTTAGTTAAATAACTGTCTCATAATATCTGTGCAGGGAACCATCACCTACAAGTAGGTACTTACAATATTGTAATATTATATTTTTCTTCCTACTTATTTCGTTGACTATCAAAAATTCAAGAATCTCGTAAATACATGGACCATTAGCATCAAAATATAATAACGATAGCAGCCACCCAACCTGTCGCTGCCGAACTAATGTCTCGCCATTAGAACCATGTTACACGTATAATTTTCCCAAGTCGAGCATAAAATGAAATGCAAACGTAATCTTCCCCACGTTACCTCAAGATCAAGTCAAAATCGAAGTAAAGGTAATAAATATAGGGAGAGTTAAGTGTATTTCGTTGTATGTTTATTTGCGAGTGAGTAAATAAATGGTGTAAGGGGAAACCTTGTGATTGGGGCGCCAAGTAAACAATCTCTTGTAGTATTTGATTGTATAAGTACCTTCCTATAATAATATAACTAACCCTACGCTTACGCTGAAGTAAGTCTCATTTTATAGTGGATTTAATTGGCCAGTACTATTTATACCAAGCTTTGGCGTACCTTCAGAAGAAATCTACACTCAGCAGGTAACTATGATATGCTTATTTGATACTGCCATTTTGAACTTACCGAATTTGAATATCAAGTTCTAATTTCATAATTATGCAATATTGATTCAAATGATCGGAAACTATGTAATTATTTCTTAAACTTGGTGAACAGGACATCCACAAACATGTTATAATAGTAGTAGCACACCATCCAGGTGTTAGTAACGTTCAGGGTAGCTATGACATGTTTGCACTGACCTTCATGAGGTGTAGATGCGCGGACACCTGGTCGCCGCGCGCCGCCGGCTCGCCGCCGGCCACCGGGAACGAGCCCAGGTACTGCAACAAACAACACAACACCTGTAACACCTCCACATCAGCACACTCACCGACTGCTGGACTATCCAGTGCACATATTACCACTTAACATACACAGAAGCCCAAGAATACTCTGACACTGAGCTAATATAGGAAACGCATAATTTTGTCAAGAATTATGTCAAATCATCAAACTTTCCAATCAAATTATAATTATAATAAGCACCATGTGAAGTTTACATATACAAAGAAGCTAAGCTAGGCTAGGCTAAGCTGCCAATAGCTAATTACGATGCCTTCTTATGAGTATAATATATATTGAGAACAAAGCTAAAGAGGACACGCTAAGTTTAATAGGGCTCCCGTGGTTACAGCTAAAGCGAGTCCTTAAATAGCTCTCAACATCATAATATGAAAGGCTTGGTAATCAAAAACTCATCGTAATTTTTCATCGCCTTCAGTAATTGACAGGCGTACCGTTTCTAGATAACGCGTTGTGATAAAGTGTTTAATTCGCGTAGAATTTATAATGAGCAGTGTATAATGTGCCTGTTGTGATAACTGAGGCGGAGCACCCTCGCAGGCGGCGGCCGGCGGCCATCGGCGCTGACATTATTAACATAAATCACATTATCGATGTACGGCACATCAGTATGCGCCGCCTGAGGTGGTACGTCAAGCTCCAAATATTCACGGCTCAAAGTAACGGTGTTTGTGTTTAATGAGTCGTTCTCAACACACGCAATAGCTGACAGGACACGGGCTATGTGGTCCCTGGAAAATAAAGGCTACTCCCTTGATTGCCGTGAGTGTTATAAAAAGCGATTTAGAGCTTATTTTAAGCAGAGGCAATTAGGATGCTTCTCTGCGCTAATATAACCACACTCAGCCAGGCACTACTCTGCATCAGATATGTGTTGTGTGATGATTACGGCGAAATAATAAAACAGACACATATCGTTTTTATCTTAACCCTAAGTCTGTAATTTCGTTTTTGTAATATGGTTATTATTTTTTACATCATCCTAGTCAACTATGTCTCAGTTACATTTCTCGAACAGAGTATTAGTGCATTACTCCGAGCTAAGCTTTAAGCCGAGGCTTATACACGACACGAATAATGTGTACAGTCGTTAGTAGGTACTCGAGCATTCCTGCAACAATGTAACATAATTGGACAGATCGCACGTACTCATGAATATTTCAAGTAATTGACATATAGTGTTCCTTCGACCGTGATCTGGCACGCCCAATACATTTATAATTTATTCGAATGATATAATAATATACAGTAGTATTATACAGGTTAACAAGTTCAAGTTCATTGAACCCAATATTTGTATCGCTTGCAATAATAAACTCAGCTGAGCCTCACCCTCCATAGCAATGCGCGCGACAATCGCACAATTACCGGGGTGGAGTGCTGTTCATTACGCGCCCCTCATGGGGTGGCTACGAGAGCTCTCGTGAAAGGGCGCGCAATGGACGGCCAGCGCTGCCACTCGCGTTATTACCTCGAGGAGCCATTCAATGCCATTGATTACTCACACTCACATGTGATATCAACAACTAATTTAGGCATCTGGTGCAGTCTGGTTAAGTTTTCACCACTTTCCGCCTTCAGTTCTTAAGTATACGAGAATATATATTGTTTGGAATAAATGATAAAGTAATATAATGTGGGTACATAATATGACGAGGCGGGTAGATGTTTCAAATGTTTTGACATCTACCCGCATAGGTTTTGATATTTAGGTACGGCCCAGGCGCCGGTCGCCAGTTCGTTGCTAGAATGACGTCGGAGACGGTCGGATTCGTGTGTGTTATCGGTTTGGTTAGTGGACACCCATTTTCTGTATATTTTAAGTATGTTACGTAAATTTTCTGTCACGCATAATACGCGGTGTTAATGACAACAGTTCCGTGTGAGTGAAAATTTTGCGAAGTGTGCTGTGAGTTGGTGTGTTGATTATAGACTATTTATTGTGATCGAATCGCGAAAGTGTCTGGTTCTGCATACCTCGCGGTGTTGGTGACGACCAGGACAGTCCCACGTGAGTATAAATAATAATCGTTATGTGAAGTGTTCAGTGCAGTGAAGTTAAGTGTTCACGCAGGTGGAGTCAGGCGAGTCAAGAGACTAGTCAGGCGATCGCATGCGCAGCTATCGGTAAGTTTTTCAGTAGATATTGTTTTATAGAATCTAAAGGCGTTATCTATTGTATTCTTATGGAGAATCCTGAAATTGTATTAACAAAGATTTAGACAATTTACTTGAATAAAATTATCTCCTACTAAATAAATGCAATAATCAAGAACTCGTCTACGTTGTAAAGGACAATACAAATAGTATCAAATTGATCACTATCCTGCACAAAACAATAACCTCGTACGTCTACAAGTATAATAAGCCGTTCTCTGAAGCGTAAGTCGCGCATGTAGGCGTGTTCCCGCGATGTCGCGTCGCGTCGCGCTGGTTTAATTACGGTGCAGCGGAGATGCGCGTCGTCGCGATTGCCCGCGAGTCGCGACTGTTTAATTAATATGTCTTAGATGCAGACGCGCCTGTCAGCTCTCGATGAAAGTAAAGTCGAAGTGATACGCGAATGTAACCGAGCATGATTTTGTATTATTGTTGTCTTCTATGTAAGGTTCTGTAATCTGATCGGTGCGGCGTAATTGTTAGGATAAGGTTTTTTTTATTCTTTATTGAATTTAGAGGGTTATGATAAGGATATTAATTGCAATAATGTTTATTTATACTTGAATTAAAAATATGACATAAAATTAGTAGACATCTATTATGTTTCGTGCTCGCACCAACAGCGTTGGTTTAAGTAATTCAATACGTACGTTGTTTGTGTGTCATGGACACTATAACTCCAGTGTCAGGGTCGATCGACTGAGTTTTATACTGACTCAGGCGCGCTCGTATTTCAAACATCTACATCAAGTTTTGAGTTTAGCTTTATAAATAACAAATTTGCCTAAATATAATACATATGCGGTGTACAGTCAGCATCGAAAATATATGTACACATAGCGAAATTCAAACGCTTATTCTTGGAAAACTATTGTTAAAATCATAAAGGTTATATGCTTATATGACTAGGTATGTATTTTATCTATTCGAGATACTATATGTAAAATTGGTCAAGATTTCATACACTATTTTCTCTAAAAATGGCTTATTAAAAATTAAAGCCATTATTCTTATTGATTCTGACTGTACATCTACAATTTGATTGTAAAGAAAGCCCACGTTAACCAGTTAACATTTACAAACTGATACCTGATATTAAAATAACCTGAAACTAAGCTAGTCTTAAACTATTGCCCAACGGCCTATAGCCTAAAACCTGACTAGTGCGTCTGAGCCGGCCGCAGCGACCGCATGTGGTCGCCGGCGCCGCACGGTCTCACGTTACCTAATAACGCTAACTAATTCCAACTTCACGAACTACGGTGCTACGCAAATATACCTGAGAGGATTATTCACATTTACTTGTTGTAGAAAGTTTTGTTTATTTAGTTCGTTAGATAGGTAATCATATCACCTGAAAATTTTGTTCGACAGCTGACAATTTTTTTAAATGTGCTGTTTAAAGCTTGCCATAAAACTTCCAAAAACGCTATTTAGACATGGAAAAAAGTAAGCGATCTATTCGAAGAGTGAGCCGACGCGACATACAAATTGGTACAGATAACGACAAAGTAGCTGTATATCACAACCGCACAATGTAAGGTCACGGCTATGTATAATAAATTCCCGTCACAGGTGAGTGGTCCGGAGTCGTTACGTCGCGGTCGCGTCACGTCGCGTCGCTTGTGTAAAGCGCGCACGTGTGTGACGCCGATGCGTAATTTCCCAAAAGGCGGCCGCGATACGACAGCGTTTCATTCTTGATGATAGCCATATAACGAGTTCAGGGAGGTTTAAAATGGAGTTTATTGAAAATATAATGGTCTTCTGTCGAATCTGTATGGGTTATCACAAGGGAATCGCTCATGCCGTAGTGACTCGTAACTCAAATGTAGCGTTGTCTTATCGAGGTCCACTACTAACTAACTGTTAAATAACAAATTAACCTGTAACGCAGTAGTGGACCTCCACAACCGTTTAACATCCGCGGAAAAAAAATCTTTGTACATATATTTTTATACGAACAATATAGCGTTCCCAAATACCTACTATCATTAACCATAACAGATATAGAAGCTGTAAAACGGAGATAAGCAAGTCATGGCTCTATTTCTTATAGCTAATACTTCATTACACATTCTTAGTACTAATCCTTCACTGAGAATTACGCAACTTTTAGCTTGAAAGAGTATTTTATCTTAAGAGAGAAACTTCCTAAGACACTGTTAAGAAAATCTTTAACATGGGTTTAGGTCTCTACAAAGTATAACTGTCAAAAGTTATAAGGGAATGGAGCTTAGGAACAGTTGACTTTATATTAGGTAATGTTCTAAGATTCAGAAGGATACAATGTGTCGCGAAGATAAATTACAGACGTGAGCAAGTTCTCGGCATAGTTTCTCTTACTTTGAAGACAACAGCTGCAAACATTTTTTATTTGTTTGGCGAGAGAAAACAAATCATGGTTCATAGCCAGCATAGTGTCCGCAACAAAATTTATACTATCCATCTTTATTGTCATGACAAAGTCAAAGTCAATTTAAAAAATGTATTATTATTATATTGTGCATTATATACTTCTTTGTAGGGTCGTGACAGTTCCAAAATAAATTCTAACTAGTCACAGCTTTACATAATTAGAGACAGATTTTACAGCATAAAAGTTTAATCACATTATAAACTACAGTTGCGGAAAACAAAGTCATTTGTATTCTAATGTTAAAAACCTGAAAGCTTTTTCAAGTATTAAAGTACCTTTTTTTTTTTTTTTTTTTTTTTTTTGATTTGCGTGGTGAGAACCCATCATGGGCTATCCTCCGCCTGGGGGGGGCGGAGGGGTGTGCCGGACTCCTACCGGCTAAACTCACCACGGTGGTCCGCCTCGACACCATATGGTGGGCCTCGGGAACTCTTAGAAGACCGCACCGAGGCCCACCACGGTGCCATGCCAAACGGCACTTCCCGGAGGGGGTGACTGTAAAGAGGCCACCCCCTCGTGCACGTCCCGGGGGAGACTGTAAAGAGGTCCCCCCGTTACCCTCGCTGGTGCTGTGTGCACGGCGACACGGACCACAGCGTGTCGCCGTCTTCTCGGGGGTCGCTAAGTGAGCGCGCAGAGTCCCCACTCTGCGCGCTCGCGACCCCTAAGGCCCCCCGCTAAGGTGTGTTAGGCGGGGGGTTGCGGCGTGTTGCGCACCGGGGCGGTTGCTCCCCGGCGCCTCCTCCTCCGTCGAGCGGGATCGGCCCTCTCCCGTTCCCGCTCATCGGCCTCCTTCTGGAGCATAACTGCTTCACAGAAGGAGACCACTGCCCTCCAGTTTTCCGATTCTGCCAGCATAGCCGATACTATGGCTGGCAGAGAGAGATCTTGCCCGATCTGGTCGACCAGAATCTGCCGCTCTGCGGCCCACGCAGGGCACGTCTCGAGCGTGTGCTGTGCAGTATCCTGGCCGCCTCCTCCACAATGTTGGCAATCAGCCGTGGCCTCGCGGCCGATCCTATTCAGGTATTCACCGAAGCAACCGTGCCCGGTGAACACCTGCGTCAGTCGGTACGTGACGCGCTCGCTCCTCTTGAGCCAGGCTCCGAAGTGCGGCACTATCGCTTCGACAACGCGCTTGTGCGCGAACTGTGGCCGTAAAAGCCGTTCGCGCCACAAGTCGAGCGCGTGCCTACGTGCGCGCCGCCTTAGCCTTTCGAACGCCGAAGCTGGCGCGGTCTCGCCGTCCTGGCGGATAGCGCGGATCCGGTGATACACCCTCGCGTCCATATCCGCCTGGATGTCGAACGGCACATACCGCGCCAGTAGAGTTGCCGCCTCGAAGGATACTGTTCTGTATCCTCGTGCGATCCGTATTGCAACTTTGCGCTGCAGGCCGTTGATTTTCGTCCTGCAGCGCCGGACGCCTGATAGCCGAGCCGACCATACAGGCGCCCCGTACAGCACCACGGATCGCACGACCCCCCCGTAGAGGCGGCGAACTTCCTCCCGAGGCCCCCCGAGATTGGGCAGCAGTCTGTGCATCGCACCCACTACCCTCTCGACTCGGGGGACCAGGCGTTCGAAGTGCTCTTCGAAGCCCCACCGACTGTCCAAGGTGAGCCCCAGGTACTTCATGTACCGGCCCACCTCGACCCGCGCGTCACCAACGCGTATCCGCGAGCTGGGAGGTTCCCTGCCGCGAGGCAGTTTGTGGAACCATAGCGCCTCGGTTTTGTGAGGCGTTATATCCAGACCCAGCGCGCGGATCTCAGCCACGACTGTTGCCACCGCTTGCTCGGCAAGCCGGATGGTTCCTTCCCAGGTGTCACCGCCGGCCAACACCAATGTGTCGTCGGCATAGCAGACAATGCCGACGCCGGCGGGAAGATCGACACGCAGGACCGCGTCATAGGCGAGATTCCACAACAGGGGGCCCAGAACCGACCCCTGTGGAACCCCGCACGTGATCCGCCTCCGCTGGACGCTACCGTCCCTGCCCACGTAGCGAATGTGCCTGTCGCGCAGATACGCCCCGACGATGCCTCGCAGGTAGGGGGGGACCTGATGGTGTTCCAGGGCCCCCCGAATCGCACCCCACGGGAGAGAGTTGAAGGCGTTGACAATGTCAAGGCTGACAGCCAACGCCTTTCCCCCCCGCCGGGTCACTACCTGTTCCGACAGCGAGCGGACGCGGAGAATCGCGTCCACGGTAGATCGCCGCTGCCGGAAGCCAAACTGGCTATCGGCGAGGTCGGGACCCACTCGCGACAGGTGCTCGACTAGTCTTCGGGCGACTATTCTTTCGAAGAGCTTCGAAGCTTCGTCGAGCAGGCAGATGGGACGATATGCAGAGGCAGAATCTGCGGCCCTGCCTTCCTTCTGGATCAGAACCAATCCGGCCTCCTTCCAGCCGGAGGGGAACACGCTATGACGGAGGCAGCTTGTGAACAGCCGCCTCAAACGGTCCCCCACGACAGCCATCGCAAGCACCCACACCCGACCGGGAATACCATCGGGTCCGGGTGCGGTGCTGCGAGCCTTCAGGCGGCCCACGGCTCGGTCTAGCTCCCCTTCCGAAACCTCCAGCTCGGCGGACCACTCCGACAGAGCTGGAGGTGGAGAGGGACGGTCCCGGACCGCCGGGAAGAGCGTGGTGATCACCCTCTCCAGCAGATCCGGGTCCATGGTTTCGGTCACCGGGGGGACGTAGGGGCGCAGCTTCCCCACGATCATCCTATACGGTCTCCCCCACGGATCCCTGTCCAGTCCCTCCAGGAGCTCTCTCCAAGACCGAGCCTTGGCGTCGCTAATGGCGTGTTGAAACGCCATCGTGGCCGCCCGGTACAGGCGATACGCCTCGGCTGTCTGTTCGGCTGTAGCAGAGCGTCGGCGACGGCATCGGGTGAACCGGCGGCGGGACGCGAGACAGACTGCAAGTATTAATGTACCTACTTTACTCCTGAAATACGTGAAATGCGCCTGGTAACGCCATCTGTTGGGTGGTAAACGAACGACTCAGTGCTCTACTGAAAAACGCTTCGGTTCAGACGTACAGTAGTACGGTACTTTTGCATACATTGTGTGAAATAAAAGCTAGATGGCGCCTCTAGTACAAAATTAAATGAATTGGTTTAAAGTTTGAGAGTAACTAGTGCCAAAGTTTGTGCAAATTTAATGCAAACTATGAATCACGAGAATCGTTATGTGAAACTTTTCTCCTAATAGGATTATTTTTATGAAAGTTTTAAGTTTATCGCTCTAACAAGTACCTACATTCTCGTACGTTTCAATGTTTTCTGTTTTATTAGTTTTAGGTTTATTTGGTTTTCAGTTTACACTGACAGTGCATTTTAACTGTCTTTTTTTTACTGGGTGTTTATGTCATACATAGAATAAAGTATAATTGCTTTAATTCAATTAAACCTATTAGATGCACTTTTAAAATTTTAATGGAACTCTAGTTGTACGATTCCAAAAAGTCGGTTCCAAAAATCTCTTCCAACAATCTTGCTACGGACCTACATGATGTGGCAGAAATATGAGAGAATACAATACAAAAATGATATCAAGTTAAACGTCTAACAATATCGGTATAATGTTATCAATGACTATTAATCAGAATAAGCTATTAGGGTCGCGTGCCAAAGTCACAGCTTGGTGGACATCGCCGTTACTGCCACATTTGGCAGGCCGCATGGTCATTGTGAGATGATGGATACCCAAGATACCGACACACACCTGGAACTATGATCCCTGCGGTATTCGCTGGGCCATTTTAACTTGACTGATAAATTTATTAGAGTTTTACATTTAGTAATTGTACACCATACCTAATCATTATTAAGACTTATATGAAACCCATCGATAACTCTTTGATTAAGAAAATGCCTATTTTGTCGTATGATACCCATTGACTCCAGCAAAAAATAACCGAAAACTCTTACTATGGAGTTCTTTTTTATAATTTCCTCCAATATATCCCAAATTCACTCTAACCTACTTGAGAATAGAACTTGGGACCTTACGCTCATTAGCCGAGTAGATCACACCATTCAATACATAAATAACAGGAAAGTTAAAGTTAAATTAATTTAATGTTATATGCATGTATAAACTGTTGGTTTATTCATTAAATAAATAAATAAATACTGTAGCTAAGCCATGGTAGACATTTAGTGATATTCAGTGAATCATTTTAAATGATTTTATTGCACGTGACAGTAAGTTGTTATTTGACGTGACGCGGTAAGTGGGTACTTATATTTCTAGGTAATACATATTACATATAGTCATTTTTAAGTATACCAATGTGGTGAATAAGGTCACATTAAAATCCCCCTACGACCTAGATAACTGCAACCAATCACGGCGACCACTATTTAATATTACAAGTTAAATCTAATTCTTGAATCTTATCTGCGAAATTTCGTATAAAATGTTCTGAACTTCATTACAGGGTGATGTTCAACAATATCTAGATTAGTTGAATCCTTGAAATTTAACATAAACAAGACATTAAGATTAGGAATTCATAAAGTTGCGAGCAACTCCGCCGTGGCGCGAACTTGGTCCACCGCGGGGGTGAGCGAAGCGACGGGGGTGGGTAGTGGACCAAGTTTGGCGGCAAGTAGTTAGGCGGACACAGCAAGCTAGGAGATGTCATGACGTTTGTTAAGATGTAGTTGAGTGCAACTCTTACGTTGTTGTGGTGCTGATTATATTGTAGCTTCTTGTTCTACTGGAAAACGTGTTAGACAACATTGAAAGTTAACATAGAAAACGAACAAAAAAGTCAACATACAGCAATAACGTAGGTACACAAAAATTGTAACTCACATGATCTCACACGAAATGAGGCTTCAATACGCATTATAATCAAAAGTGGTACAATAAAGCCTAATTATTTGTATTGTTTACTAATTAAAGTTAATCTAAGGATCGTACGTAATAAACACAATTACCCGTTCTCCGAATTATCAATACATTCGATTTCGATCCACTTTACGATCCATTGAGCTTCTCCATAAAACGGCGCGGGCGCTGTAAAACAGCATCGGATTTGGAGTAATCCGGTGATAATTAGGAACGCGATACTAAAGTAGCTCACAGCGCCGCACGGGGTTGTAACCGTAGAATGGGAAACGAATCCAATATGTTATTTATTTAATACACTAATTTATAACGTGAAAAAAACGTAAAGTTGAGAGCTGGATTGGCGCATTAGATAAACTTTCTGCAACCGGCTGTGAGGTTATATGATATGGCCTACAGAGATCTGCCTCTATAACATCGCACGTAAGATTGAATATCTTAGCCGCGTAAAGTATACAATAATATTCTTCTTCTCCTTAAGATGCCTCTACGACTAGCGAAGGTCGGCAATCAGCTTCGCAAACTCTTCTGTGTTTCTTCCCAACTACATTGGGGTCGACCTCAAATCTAACCGGTTGCGGCTGACTATCACTATTTTTTGTACACGGAGCGACTGCCATCTGATCTCCGCCACCCAATTACTGGGAGATACTGATCCTCTAAGGTTAGACTGATTGTCAGACATTTTGGACTGCTAGCACCCATAACGACTGTCATAGATCTTCATATGACACCCGGGACCAACTGCTTAACGTGCTTTCTGAGGCACGGAGGGGTCTCAATGTGTGAAATATGGTCACCCATCCAAGGACTACTTAACCTCACAGATCGACCAATCTGCACGGTAGCTATGTAGTTACGAGCCCCTATCATGCTAAACTGAATGTACTGTTATAAAATACAATGAAGTACCGATCTAGTTTTCGTATTTTTAGTTTTAATTAGTTATCAGTGCGAGTCATATAATATATATTTATTTATGTTGGTCTGTTTTTGGCTTTATGTAAATAACACTATATTTTCGAATGCAGTCGCGTCAGTAGGCTGTTCGAACCATTGTGCATAATATTTATCGACGTGCTCGTCCACGAATAGAATGTGGAGCACGGCGTCGGTATCGGCGTCGGCTCGTCCACTGCACAATTAGCCAGGGCAGCCACGCGTGGGGCGTGGATGTGGCGCTAATACCTACAATGTGGGGCACGTAGCAGGTGGGTCGTCTACTGCACAAATTAGTGAAGAGAGACGAGTGTAAGTGAGACGAAGCCACTTGTGTAAAAAAAATATCAATTGAATCATCACTCATATTAAATGACAGTTCCAGAATTTGTAAGCGGATAATCATTATAACTACCTCAATGGTCTAATGGTCGCATGCGGGGCTACTGAGCAGGAAGCTCTGAATTCGATTCCGAGGTCTGGCATAGATTTAGTGGGTTTTTTTTTTAATTTTCAGTCGTAGCTCAGAGTTAGGAATTGTCCCCGGCAGGTGGCAATAGGCTCGCCCCCTTTTACATGGGACTTAATAATCGTCGAAATGTGGGTGTCCAAAGAGTACACCTGCCTAACCTTCGGGGAATACAGGCGTGATGCTAATGCTAGTCATTATAGAAAGTTTAAACGGTTTCTCACTATTGGTCGTCGTTACACGAGCCATTAAAATAAATTCGTTTTTCCCGCTTTTCACTCTTAATAAATTTTCCATCGTATTTTGGGCTCTACGACACAAACAACAACATCTAATCAAATAATTTGAACAAAGTTATTATTAGTCAATAACAACTCGATTAAAAATATGATCGAATAATAATCCAATCATACTTTATGGTACTATTGGGCACATATCGACCCGCAGATATTATATTCAGGTTTGAACTTCAAAGCGTTTTTATTTGCATACACTGATAAAAGTCATTACTTGCAAATCGTCGAGTTGGTTTAATTAGTCATTCCATTAAGACAGTCAGCATGAGACTCCATGGTTCATCTTAGTGACAAGATGTGAATGTAATTTTGTGCTAATAAGTTATAATATGTGAAATCCTAATTACTTCACAATTAATAGAATTTAAAAATTATTTTAACTACATTGACATTTTATAATTATTAATATTTGTAATTATTTCTTTCATATCAAGGTCCTCTTGATTGACATTTATTTCCACAATGTATTTGTTTTATATTTTTATTTGATTGTAAATTGATTTGTTATTAGCTTCATGGTTGTCACAATAAACATAATGTCAAACATAATATTTGCACACCAGCCATCTGTCTGGTAAAGTATGATGAAACTTATCTATATATTAATTTTACAACAAAATGTACTTGTATTCTTGCAAATAAATTATTCCTATTCTTATTCTTTAAAGTATCGTTCTTGTTACAATCATAGGTCAGTTGTCAGATCATGGAGGAATCAGTATAAGAACAATAATTATATTTATATCACACGCTACTGTAAGTCATGTGACAGATGCCGTCACTCGTGGAGGGAGCATTGAATATCCCAACGATTGATAGAGAAAAAATTGCCAGTTAACATAAGTGATTGGAGCTGATTTATCCCGACAATTTAGACGAATAAATCAGTTATCATAATAGTAGCACTCACTCACTTCAAAGGTCATGACCTCATGATCGCTAAGCGTACTAACTATTGGCAATATCTCCTTTTTTGGAAGACGCTTATCTCAGTAATAAAGTTTTAATTGACAGCATTCTACGTGTTACTTCACAGACCGTAAATATACAATATGTACATTATTGCCATACGTAACTACGACTATTGCCAGACGGATTGATGTTGTTATATAGTGTTACTAAATCTTATTGAGCGTAACTTGCAAGCTTATGAAACACTAACTGGCTTACAAGAGATTAACACGAGAGATAACACAATATCGCAAGATATGAATCAAACTATCCACACTCGTTGGACAATAAATGACTTGCAATTTTGTCGACGTCTCGACATCCATACCAAGATACTGCACTTTATTTTCTGTTATGTAAGGTATATTTTTGAGTGTGATAGAAAGTGACCTCGACACAGTTGTGTGTCGGGGTGTGCAGGGGCGCAGCTGTGGCCTATCGATACGAGATAAGTTCGCCGCGTCCTAAACTAACACCAACACGGGTGATCTATCTCGCGTCGACGTAGCGGAAACACCTCAACTGGCAGCCAATAGATAGCTGACTGGTTGCGATAGAAACAAAATTATTTATGTACCTGGGATTGAAGAAAAACAGATTGGAAAAGCTGATTGTCACCCACGACAGTCGTAACGTCTGGAACGATACGAATGTTTACGACTTTTTACTCTGACGTACTGTTATTTACGTTCTGATATGCAAAGATGTAAGATTCATGTAATACTGTTTACTTCTGCATCTAATTAGCAGAAAAAGCTAGCAACCTATGAGTAAATGCAGTTATACAACTTTTCACACATTTTATAGTCCGTAGAGATTGAGCATGCTACTCTAACTCGGTTTACCCCTTTCGGGTAAGCGTGAAGTTTTGTCGTCAGCGTCTCCCTGTATAATATATTATGCATAGCTATGAAATTCATATTCATAAAGTTGTTGACTTGCATGGAACTGTACTTACATTCTGTGGAGCATGCATTTCATCAACAATCTCATTTCAGAGACGTTTTTAACATAATAACATAACATAGCATCACGCCTGTATCCCCAAAGGGTTTGAGAGAGGTGTACTATTGTGCTCCCATATTTTGCCGATGCTTTTATTTAGCCTCGTGTAATAGGGAGCCAGCCTATTGCCATCAATCGGGCACAGTTCCAAACTTCGTGCTGCTATTGAGAATTTCTATAGGTACAGAAAAACCCAAAAATATTTTGCTCGACCCGGGAATCAAACCTAGGACAAGCTCGAGAGTCGTGAGTCAGTTGTTTTTATACATATTGTAAGAGTTAGCGTACATTACGATTAAATACGAGCGTATATTATCGATACCTTTAGCGTAATTCAAATTGTTACCGTTATGCTAAACTACTGACGCATTTTTAGTGCCTCGGACCTACCTTTTACAATGTACGTGAATTTTAAAGTTTAGTGTAATTAAAAAACTAAGTATTTATAAGTTAGATTATTTTAGCTGTAAAAAAATATGATGTAAATTTTTACAAAGTATTTCATACGAACAGACGGAAGACTTACTTGTAGTAGGCAAATAAATTTCTTAGATTATTACTATAACGCTGACCTAAATTATAATTACTACATACTTAATAATTATGTTACCTTGCTAATATAAGTTTATCATTTTTATTGTTAATTTATAAAACTGCATGTATGTGCCCTTTCTAGCCTAAAACACAGGTTCAACCTAGTTCAGGCAAATATGCAACTTAGCTTTATTTTAATTGTAAGATACTTATTGTTATATGTGTTTATTAAGAAAAAGTCCAATACAGTTTGTATTGGACTTTTTCTTAATAAACAATTATTATTATTAAAAACACTCCGTGGTATCGGTTGATTTTTGATATTTGACTGTTCTCTTGAATCCAACTTCGCTATCCCACTGATACTACGTGATCTCTGACTATATTATATGTACGAGAACACACGGCCCGTAAATATATTATATCGGTACCATAAGTACATGTCCTGTTTAATACTTTCAATTTAAGAGACCGCCAGCGAGGGTGGTTAGACGCTATGCTCCGTGCACCCTATGTGTATGTACCCCTTTACAATGAACGAAGAGTGACGCCATACCCAGCACACTTGGCAGCGTACCATATACAAAGAGAGTCTCCTCTGATGATAATATGTGGCTTGTTCTAAGCCTTGATAACCGGATTCGTTTGTTCTATTAACTTTAATAGAACAAAGATACAAGATAAAAGAGCGATAATGAAGGCAACATCATCACGGGTATTTAGCTGAAAGACATCCATATGATAGAACATTTGATAAACTGCTTTCAGCCTACGCGTAAGCTACTACTTAAATAAAATAAAAAATACACTTAATAAAGTTTTAACTCGGTTATACAATTACGAGTTATAGATCTGTGTGATTGACGCTACTGCTCAAACTGAGTAAGTGACGGTGACCTGATATAAGTGATTAAAGTCTGCGACGCCTGATTGACTTCACGACAGCTACAGAGTTAGAAGGTAAGCCCACTCCTACTGACGACAGTGAACTCACGTCACAACGCAACACGGTCGCTATTGTTTAGTTAGGTAACAAAGATCTACGATGACTGACTTTTCGGATACCGATTTCACCACTCATTTATTTATGTATCCACTAACTACATATAATAAACATAAAGAGTAGTAAAAAACGCTGTGTGTATAGATACTACTTACAGTTATATTTTCATCAGTTGGCAATGATAAGGTCGTAATATGTCTCATACTTCTTCCACATTATGTACATGGCAAGATTGTTAAAAGAGATTTTAAAATAGTATCCATGCTGTTTCTTACCAGTTCTTTTCCGCAGGACCAACTTTTTGAAACCTTGCAACAAGAGTCCTTTAACTTTTAAAAAGTGTGTGTATTAGGTTTATATGAAATCAAAACAATTCTATTTATCTATCTAGTGATTCGCAATTTATGACACTGAAAAATTGATTCCATTTATTGATGCACTAAAGTGACCTACAGTCATGAATATCAGTTACACGGCAACGTTATATTTCGTTCCACGTCGTACGTGTGAGCTTCACAGTTGAATTTCTGTGCTATCATATCGAGTGGTATTGCACGCATCTATAACGTTTGACCTCAAGGTCACTTTCATTCCGCGACCTTCGAGCACTAACGATGCTTACAATGTCACGGATTTAATGAACCTGCTATCTGCAATAAGTAATTTATGCTGATTGGTTAACTTAATAGATATTGAGAATTTATCTTTGATTTGTGGTTAAATTCAAAGCGTGTGTAAAACAAAAGAGGATTAGATTTCACATGTAACAAAGAGTTGTGTGTAGTTTTACTACGACGTAGCCAACGTGATGACGTCATCGCTACGCCAGCTACGCTATCGTAGCAGATAGTCAAACACCATGCATATCTTGATAGGGATATTGTGTCAATAGTAACAACGGCTGGATTTCGTTTTGAAGAAATATAATTGGCAAGCGACCCCATCCACTAACCGTACCGTACTATAAATTTTAATATAACAGAATCAAGTATTGCAATTCCAGAGTGCATTATCAAAAACTAAATATCAAAAACAAATCAAGCGAGTAAATACATCAGCTTCGAAGCTACGGGTTCGGGTGACATGAAATTTGTTAATTAACGCAAACATGCTGCATTATTTACAAACGGAAAATTAATTAGCTACGATATTTCTATTAAAATTAGTTTTAGCACGATATTTCAATTTACTCAAATATATCCGATCTGATCCGATATACATGAGTGATACTGTGCGAACCTATCAGCTCTCATATTATAACGATTTCACTCTCACCGTTAGCGCAAAAAAAAAACCTAAGCTTACTGCACTCATTCAATCGTTATTTCTTAGTTTTAGCGATATTTACTACTTAGCTTAAACTCACTTTAGAAATATCGAGAAGCTATAAATATGATAATGATAGTATGATATATTTTATAACATAAATCTAACCTATTTATTTCGTGATGTAGTAGAGTACTTTGACTAAGTGCTTATTTTGTATAGTTTTATTATTGAAATTTTATTTGGCTAATTACGCATTGTATATAATAATGTTTAGGTTACATGTATAGTAAATTACATTTGTTCTATGAATAAATATATTTAAGATTATATAGGGACAAACAGACTGATGACTTTTACGGAATAATTGTATCGTTACATCGAAACCGTCTGAAAAACAATCACACTTCATGTTGAATGTTCTTACAATGTCTGCGCGCGAGTGTCTGACGCAGCCCTAAGGAGGGAGGGGTGAGGAGGAAGTGTCACTCAAACCGCGCAAACTTAATTAAAATCCGCACAAATAGTTAGCACTAGCGACGTTCTGCCGCCAACTCAGTCGATACAAGTCACAGGCGGTAGCGGAAATGGAACAAGGAATAAAATTATTATTATATAAGTACATTGAATGGTATTTTTTTCATAACGTGCAATGTGCTTACCCTATCATAAAATTCATCTCAATAAAGCATCTGGTGAGCATTGACTCACAACTTATTTCTCGTCATTCCGAGGCCTAAACCGCACCGCACACAACAAAAAAGTATTTAACTAATATAAGTAGGTAACCGAAGCTGTAGCTATAGTATCTAGAGACACATATGGATACTAATTTCGAAAAATAAATGCCTACATCCTTACTATTTGAGATCTTATTTGCAAAGGTAATCTTTATGACGACATAAAACAGTCTATTTTATGACGATTGCAGTTAAAACTTCGTATTCTAATGAAATCGGTTAAATTAGATTGGAGTATTAATTTTGTTTACATCTGTGTTCGCAATATAAATTAAATCCTAATGGATTTGTTTGTGATGAGACGACATCAAACTTTAATAGAGTTATTACTTTACTTTATTTTATTATTTAAACATTGATTAATCTATATTTCCTCACCCCCAAAAGTAGAAGTACGATAATTTCTATAATCCTTGATCATCATCCAATCAATTTAGTTTAAGGAACTAAACTGACATTCTATTCTCACTGCCTCCACCAGGCTGTCGGTCTACCCAGTCAGTCCATTGGTAAAACATAGTGCTTTGTATATAGCATATTCTAAGCTTCACCCGACAACATAACTGTACCTTAATAAACTAGTATTATCTAATTTCTAAATGAAAATTGGTCGTGACAAGTATGATCAGTGTTCAATTCAATATTTGTTCACTCAACAACAAACAAACACGTTATAGTGTACAATACTTAATACTGGCCAACCCGCCCTTCCCTCACTGCTTACTCCTGCGTCACTCCTCAACTATCGTTTGGTAAGTTGCCGAAGCCACTTGAGCCGCTCTTACGATTTGCATAAGTTTTAATCAAAGAAGTCGTCGAGTGACCGGCGAGTGGCGCCTGCGCCTCTCGACACACTTGCTAAGGAGCAGGACTCATCTTTTAATTCCACTCGGTCCGAGCAAAGATGAGGGTACGCACTAGATAGTACAGAAAGTCCACTTTTATAGCGCGCCATAACAAGCTCAAACTTACACAGTTTGTGAAAGGATGTTGCAGATAGTTGTATGTACATTTGTTTTATTTTGTTGAACAGGCAAGCCGAGCGAATGTAGAACTTAGCTCTACTTCAAGTATACTAAGTGACTCCACTCCTATTGAGATACAGTACTCGGCTCATAGAGCAGCTTAGCGAGAAAATTATCTATACATCGATTTAGGCAAATTAATGACACTGATTTAAGCTCTCATTCTTTCTCCTACACTGATTGATTTGAGCAAGGGACGACGGTGCAATGCCAACTAAAACAAAATATGTAACTGTAGTAGTTTGAGACTGTTTCAAATTTTGTGACTATAATATCTGTACGTGTACCTAATGTATCTGGGTTTGTGTATCATGCTTTGAAGTGACCCTTCTGAAATTCACCGAAAGAGTAAGTAAGGCCCGTTTAACGACCGGGTCAGTAGTGAATGAGCCAGGTTTACATAAACTCGTACAAGTTACTTACTTCTGACCTGCGAACTTTGCATTAATGTAGTCACGTGCGTGCTCCAATTAACTTAACGAGACTTCAATTTATTTTTGCGTGAAGATAAATTAAACTCTCGCTTTTGACTGGACGTGTTTATGAATGTTACTAAGTAACCTAAATAAGTTATTAGTACGGCTAAAGTCTTCAAACATATTTAGTTTGGACAGAACTTACATATCATATGGGACAATCTGAATATGTATAAAGGGTTCATCGCCACTTGGTGAGCGGACACGATACTTTCCTCGGACCTTGAAAGAATATAAAAACATTTTTGACATGGTAATCAAACACGGAGCACATGTCTCAAAGCCATCAAAAACATTTTCAATCAACGACTGATTAAATTAGGTCGTCGCCGCTGAGTATATTACAAGATATGTGACAACACAATCTAACATAAATAAAGTTCTTCTCCAGTGCTGCTAACGATGTGATCGGCATAAACAGGCCACTCTTAGCAATCAAATGCTTTGCGTAATCAAACTATAATTCCCGTTACGATCGCAGACATCAAACAACTAATACTTATTGTCTATAACAACTGCAACTAAATATAAAGTACCATATTATTGTATTGGTTGTTGAGCGGGACGTTTATTGCTTTATGTGTACATCAAGATCAAATACTGTCTGAATGAGGACAACAATGTCACTTATGCGTAGATCGTGGATCGGGGATTAACAACTTACGTGCCTAGCCTGTGACTATCTACCAAAACTGAGCAATACAACATGAGAAACTTGAGTGTGAGTGACTGACGACTGTGGCACCAAACCATCACGCCTGATTTCCTCGAAGGGTAAAGCTGATGTACACCACATTTCGCTGATGCCATTATAATAAGGGTCTTGTAATAGGAGGCTTGAAGGTAAGCTAACGTTGCCGTTAATAGATCCATTGATGAATGTGTCCAAGCCCATTATAATCCGCCAGGCACAATGCCTGACTCCAGGTGGCTACTGAGAACTGCCTTACTGAAAAACACAATAATAATTTCACCAACGGCGCTTACCGCTCAACTAATAAAATAGTTACATAGACTCCACAGATGAATAATATTCCCTCCTCAAAGTAAAGACATTTTCCGATCTCCGCCAGCAAAATGTCGATGTTAATATTATCAGTTAATTATGTAAAGCCGCTGAACAAATTGCGCCACAATTGGCTGACAGTTAAGAAGGGCCCCGAGGAAAAGTTTTTATTAAGCTTATTTGTCAAGGTGTATTAGGCTTTACTTGGAACGCGTTGGCGAGAAATCTTAAAAACCTGTTTAACGTTGCCGATCCGATTTTTAGTCCTACTAAAATACGACAGAACAACATTCGTAGGTTCTACACTCAGGTCAGTCATGTGTATTTAGCTTCAGGTCGTGTTCGTGTTTGACGCACCCTGGGCAGTCCACCAAACTCGCTAGCACTCTTGCTGAGTGACTAATCTTTCCACCACGGCATGGATTCTGTCTTTACCTAAAACTCGTGCCGACACGATAGAAGAAGATCACTATTAAATGAGATGCTTATACCGAATATTGAAATACTTCTCTTGTACGGTAACACACCTCCTTAAGTACAGAGGTGCACAGTAAACACCTCCCTAAGTGATATATTCATAGAAATACGACGAATAGAAAGTAATTCATAAACTATTCTACGCAGTACTATCTCTATCCAAAAAAATGAATACTACGCGACCCGGATTACCCAGATTTTGTGGTATTTCTACTATCTCCGGGAATGCTAAGAACATTGTGTACTCGTTTCTACTCGTGTACGTTTCTGGGTATTCTCATGGGTGGAGCGATTCTTACGCGTGATATCCCCAGTTGTTTGTGTTCATATCCCTTCCGATTTATTCGCGTTGTAAATTTAATTAGATTTTAATCCAGATAATTTTACATTTGTTTCGGGCGCTGCCAACCGATGTACAGTAATGCTGAGGATATATTTGGTACCCGCTCGTAATCTCAGACCTACAAACTCTAAAGCTCTATTGTCTTCAATTCTTTATGACTTTTATTATACATCCTCGAGAGGCAAAATGGTTCTTTTAGTTCTTATTTTCTGCACTGAACATCCGTAAGATTGTGTATTGTGTTTAATTTGCTTCTACTCCCGAATACAGAAGAAAGTAAATGTGAGAATAAGCTAGGTTCATGATTAATTAATGTAAAAACTATACGAATTTATAACATAGAGCGTGAACAAAACTGACGTACAATGTGGTCCAAATAGGGGTTACACCGACATTACCCCATGTATATTCCGGAATTCTTGATAATTAAAAAAAACAATTATTCTTTTTAATTTCTTGAAAATTTTATGGAAATCTTAATTTTTAGACAGAACATACATGTATTTTCGGATACCCCTGGGTAATCTATTTTTTCTGGCGTCGATATTTGGACCGCCTTTTATTTTGTATATTTTTTTTGGATCTTTTTTCCAAACTTTGTTCGTTATGATCCTTTATCTAGATTATTCTGTATCAGATCATACATACAGGCTTAGTGTCGCAAAAGCTTAAAAAAAAGATCAAAGTTCAGCATCAGACTCTTATCATGTACTGTCTCATTTTTAAGATCTTAATAATACTGTATAAACCGCTCCCATAGCCCGTCGCGCCTTGCTGTAGCAGATAAGATTTTTACGCAATAAGATAATCCCTCGGTAATGCGGGGAATACTGAAACCTAAGGAAGCAGACATAATAATGTTTTCAGCGTCGTGTGAACATACCGAGTGCTCCACATACAATAGAGCTAGTGGTAATGTCCAGGAAAACAAAGTCGTATGAAAACCTGTCGACGAGTAACACCTATAAGTTCTACTGAACAAGCCACTACGGTTACCACATAAAAAATAAATTGCTTTATTTACTTAAAACATCTTCAAGCGTTGAAGCATAACGGAAAGTTCAATACTCTTTTTATTAATCGAGGCTTTGTGTTGGTAAATACATAAATATAAGGTTGTTTCGGCAGGCATCATCATATCATAGTGGAGCAAATTACAATTTAAACCCTACAATGAGATGCTTTTTTGACATTTGAATTCGACGGTTATTCTAATGTATTTATAAAGAAACCAACTTGAAATAAAAAAGGAATGATATAATACATCACTTCTTACATTAACGATCTATATACACGATTGGTTCCATATTAACTTGCAAATTAAATGAAAAAATGTAAATTTATGTGATTTATTCATGCTCCCACGCAAACCTAGTCAAATGTGACAAAATATAAGTAGATATTGCTTTAGTCAACCATCACTGACTACTTAATTCAGTAATATAAATTCAATATCTAGCCTGTCTGTCGCTCCCACAAATGTAGGAATAATACGCGCAGCTAAGTTAATAGTTTGTACCTATTCTCGGAGAATATCAACTTAACTCGAGTCAAGGACGTTTTGAACGTGTGCGGCCAATTTGCGGCGCGAGGGAATCCCCAGACCCTCACCACGAAATTTTATTGACAGAAGGTCTACTAACAACTCGTTTCAAATATTGGTAGCTCAGCTTCCATGAAACTTATTAGTGAAATAAGAAGCTTGAAATAGGGAATATGCATGTTGTTTAAATTTACTTGTTTTTTTTTTCCCTTGAATCTTTATTGTCCAGACATTATGACTATACAATTATTTTCTTATTTAGTTCGTTTTTAATTGCAAAAAATATTAATTAAAATGTGCAAAATAAGGGAGGGAAATTCAAATTTGCAAAACGCATAACTATTAGTCGAAGCAAAACGTGACGTCACTTTACACGTCCTGTCATTTATCGGCGTCGATATTCGTACTTTGCTACAAGTGTTACAGAGAAATAAATTTTTATTTGTGTTCCTGTGAATTTCTCCTGCAAATAGAACAATTTTAGAATTCTTGGTGGTTATTATTATAACTGAAAATCAAACACAGAGGGTGTTATGTGACGTCATCCAAGCCCGCGAAATATGGTGGCGTTCAAACAGGTCAAATTTTATCGAGAATTTAAATGTTTTAAAAAAAAATAATTTTAAAAAATGTACATGCATATTCCCTATTATGATGAAAACACGGCAATCACAATTTAAAAAGCAATTTATTTTTGATAGCGATACTCTCACAATCGTTAATGTAAATCAAAATTGTCTCATAATAACATATTGTAGTATTGTCCCAGATAGTAAACTCTGTAGCCGCGATGTTGTTTTCTTTTGGAGTCTGTACATAAGGCTTTATGCTATCCCAGAAAGTAAGGCGTGGGTCTTCTGAACCTTATCATACCTTTGTACTCAAACCGTGTAAGGGAGTCTGGAAAAATTACAGCTTCCACGTGACGCCGCTTATACGTAACAATACTCGATACGAAACAATGTACGTATACGTGAGCACATACATAATAAAGATGGAATAAGAGAGAGAATATTTTGTAGGCTCAATATGCCCAAAATTGACATACAACGTAATCAGCCGTTACCGACTTACGAGTATTATACCGTTACCATTATATCGTTTAGATACGTAGAATATCCTGAAACATAATTTTTATTTTATACCATATCGAGTTACCGCCTATGATGCGACCAACTTTACGAAATATGGTAAAAAGTTTAATTTTATCACAGTATAAGCGTTCATGTTACACAACCCGATTATTCTGACGGACACAGCGCGGTCCAAGCAGTGCAACATATTCTCCAGTTTTGTTGTAAGACTTACAATATGAATTGAACTTACAACATTATTTATAACTCCGTTGTTTCTCTGATCTGAGGTAGAATGTGTATAAAGGTCTCAATCGAGATAGCGTGGAAACAATATCATCAAGGCAGGTAGTAATACAAGCCGCGCGTCGTAAAAGTGTGTGTTTGTAAAACAGAACGCGTGACGCCGCGCGTTTACGAGCGGAGACGCACGATGTGGTGATGCGACGATAAAGATTATGATTTTATGTTAATAAGCATAATCCGTTTGCCAACGTAGAGATTTTTCTTCTGCCGTGTTGTTCCGGGCTATCACCAACGTAGGGGCAAGATTAGGCAGTACTTGTGTCGTTGCTATCGAGGCTGACTGTTCTTTCCTTACAGATGATGACTGTAATATTGTCTTACGAATACTCCTTTATGGCACTCGCTTTGTATCAGTATTAATTCTGAACGTTTATAGACAAATGTCATGTGTAATTAATAAATAATAAACGGATAGTAGAAAGTTTATATTTTTAAAAGGATACAAAATACGCTAGTGACATAATGACGAAAAGTTCTGATAATAATGGCCTGTAACTACAAATAGGTTCAAAAATTATTAAACTGCACAATATCTCTACACTCTTCGTACAGACGGCCACTCGGCATTCGCGTGGAATTCTATGATTTATGCAAACTCGCTTGTTTTCACGCGATTTATTGCCTTCCATACGTCTCCGTGGCCATAGATATAAATGCCTAGCCTTGCAAGAATTCGACCTAACTACATCAGGCATTTGAAGTTTTTTTTAAATATTACTGTTAGCAATTATACATTACTAGTTATCCTCTTAACCTGTCCTCATACTAAAACTAAATCTGTTATTGGGTTATCTTTAAAACGATGGGTACACATCGATGTCCCTACTTTTTGTTTAACAGTCCGACGCCTTATCCGTTGGGTTACGTGCGAAACAAAAGTACCCCCGTACATTCTGGTATTTTGGGACAATTTATAGTAGATAATATCGATGAAAAACACAATCACGTTCCTTCAGGACATTGATTAAAGCCCCTCCTATCCGAAAAGTGTAGAGCTATAAAACAAAGTGATAACAGCGGGGGATGGGGGGGGGGATCACAAACGACGCTCGCACAACTATCGGCGGTCGTCAGTCGCCATTACTGAGTGAATAGAGGCGCGGAGCCAGCGCGGCCCAGTTAATGAACCCCCTTTATAACCTGTTGATACTATCAAATTGACCGAATTCATTACGCAGATTACGGCGAGCGTACAACAAAGAGTCGCAACACGCTCTGCAACATTAATACTGCGAACAATAGCTTGTGACATGCGCTGCAACATTAATACGCTTAATTGAATCCTGCGATTAATCTGTTCGAGGATCATTTGTATTGGGGCGAGCACACGCGTTGGTTTTAGCAACTCCTGCTGTGATTTTTTTTTTATTAATGTAAACTTGTTAGCACTAGCCTCCATGGCAGTGAGTGGAATCTAATTCGTTGTACTGATTAACTTCAAAACACAGTGCAAGCGATAATGGAGTTTCAAAACAGCACTATTTGTGATGCTGCAATCGGACACGATTACACGACAGAAGCGCAAGTGCTCGATCTCCTTTGTTGAAAGTCTCGCGTGTGCTTTGTGCCCTAGTAACGGCAGCATGTCCCCTGCCTCGCATAATTAATGCGTATATGAAAAGATAAATGACTATAAATGAAGGTAATGAGCTATGTAATGATCAGACGCATCGCTCCGCTCCGCTCCCCCACCGCCCCGGAACATTCTGCACCATTAAGCTGAACATGACAAGAATAGTATATCGTGTCGTAACTACTGACTTATAAAACGAGAAACATATAAATTACATTATATATTTATCATGTTACATATAATTACGAGTGTTTCTCTTTTCCTTTGCAATATTCTTTCTCACGCTTGAGTAAATAGCGTTACATAGCAAATACATTTCTTCAGAAATCTAAAGGGCCATGACTTCAAGAAGACAGATAACAACTATGCTCTCTAATTTATAAGTGTAACCCGTAGTCCCCACTATAATATTATCCGAATACATTTGTAATATATTTTTGTGATATATTTTCAGTACAGATCTTCTGGTGAAGGTCGTGTCATGTCTTAGGATTTGGGTAAACCGTTTAGAACCGTGCATTATGGAAATTATGGGAAGGCTTTTGTTGGCTTTATATTGTCAAGGATGCTCAAAGTTTGTTTTGAAGTACTTATGACATTTGAAGAAATTTTTTGCTTTTGCCCATATAATTCGAGTACCGGACTCACACAAATGTATATATAGTACATATATAACAGGCACATTACTTCCTTATATGGCATTCAAAATTACAGTTACCCTTAAAACAATAGTGGTGCTCGCAACCCGACCGGTCCGACGGCCTTCGCGGTCGCGCGCGCGCATCCCACGCATGCGCAGTGGGCACCTCCCCGTCGGGCTGCAGCCTTTAGTACAAACACCAAGTAAGAAAATACAGAAGGTCCATACGTTAATCGCGCGATATTTTTCTCTTACTTAAATAATTTGTTACAGTCCTAGATAAAACAGAACAGTATCAAATAAATGCGGTCTCGTATATTATTGCATTGACTTGTCTGGCTGAGTAAACTTGTCATCTCATATTGTACAGAATTAACCTTCCCTTCGCATCTATTTCGTGGTATCAAGGAAAACTGAAATAAATAGAATAACATTTTGAACTCTATTTCTTGCAGATAAGAGTTCGCATTTCACATTATAGTATAATTGTTAGAGATAGAATCGAGGCCAAATTGCGCCCTTGACGCGTTTCAAGATCATTATAGTCGTAATAATAATACAGAAACAGGTTACGTTTCATTACGTCGCCTGACTATGAAAGTAAAAGTAACAAAACTATATCTTTTCTCTTATCTTATAAGAAATAATGAAACTCCTTCCCCGTCTTTATGGTGAAGGGCCCCTGTGTCAAGAACTTTATGATACTAACCGTGCTATAGACATACCAGTAATTAATTACATCGCGATTGATTTGAATAAGTGTATTCTGTGATCGGACAACGACCTCTGCAGGCTACTTTTTATTTCATCGCAAACCATTGGGTGTCAGCTAATAACATGTATTTACTTGATCGGTTCAACCGCAAATCATTACCACCAAAAATGAGAACAGAAGGTCTACTCCGTATATGTATGCAATCAAACATTGTTTCATGTCGAACACGCCAAAAATACAAGTCAAGCACGTACAATATATAAAATGGCATGGCAATGGCATTACCTCACTAGGTTGTTCAATTAGTTTGTGCCACAGCGTACAAACGACTAGACTAAAGTTAGACTTTTAGGAAAGCTTGATAATTGTTAGGTACCAACAATATATATCACGCGAGTTCCTGACCACGCGATATAAGTGAGCCTTCTAAATTTGCTTATTACGTGAAGGAATCATAGAACCTATAAACATCAGTTAATTTTTTGTGTATCTGGAGCACGCGCCTTGCCTTTGTTGGCACCTCGCTCGGTTAATGGCCGGTATTGTGTACCAAAATAGGGTTATTATTCAGCCGAAATCACTCCCAAAGTGATTATAGGAGTCGAACGATTTGGAGTGGAATTAAGATGAATCAATGTTATGATGTTTATTTGCGAATAAATTTATAGAAACCGGTTTAATCTCATCAGGCTATCTTTTGATGTAGAATTGTTTTGTTTGTTTTTTTGTAGCTAAGCCCGGTTTACATCTATCAGAGTTATTGGCTGCAGACTTGGAGCCTTAATTGAGCTCTAATTGGCAGCGAGTTAAACCCACCCTGACATTTACAAACAAAATTACATCTTACAGACATATACCGCCGTATATATTATACTATACTATGCAATATACTATTGTAAATCTTGCAGGTTAACTGTGTGAATAGTGTAAGCAGAAATGTTTTCCCATATTACACTATATTAATATTATGTACCTATACTACCAATTTCTAACCCACTCAGTTTCCATTCAATTGGTAACAAAATATGACCAGTTCTTAATACATAGCGTATGTCTACTTGTTGGATTCGAATTATTTGTATAAGATTGTTTTACAAAGTTTTGTGCCAGTTCTTTGGCGGGCAACGTATGCAATAATAGTTACAAGTGCAGAGCAGTACAAATGAGCGTTAGCGTCGTTCAGTTCATTCAGTTCGTTCACCCGCGCCGGTCGCGCTCGCCCCCGCTGTATTTATGCGCTTTGTCCTGTCCGCGCTGGTTAATGACTCCTCCAACGTATGCCAGTTTGGTGCTCGACTCGTGAACGACATGAGTCAGTGGGAATATATGCTCTTAGGGGTTGAAGGTGTACTCCAAAAGGGACTGAACGACCTGACCCTCTTACCCTCATACCAATAACTACTTGAAGGAATTGTAACGGTTCTCATGGTTATGGGTTGATTTTCATCTGGTATTGACCCTTTTATATTATGATAAACAAACTATATTATTTTAAATGTGCACCGGGCCCATAATAGTACGACCCAGTGTCTTTTGAAAAGGTTTGTATCCCAGTAGTGGGAAATGAAATGAAATGAAATGAAATGAAATGAAATGAAATGAAATGAAATGAAATGAAATGAAATGAAATGAAATGAAATGAAATGAAATGAAATGAAATGAAATGAAATGAAATGAAATGAAATGAAATGAAATGAAATTATTTATTTTGCAATTAGGATTTTTCAATCACTTTTACACGTCTTTTTTAAACTAGATGGCGTCGGCATTTCCTATGACTATCCCTGAGAAGAAACGCCGAAACAAACTCAGGGGTCAAAGTCTATTTTAAAGTCCAGACAGATTGTAATGATGTAAAGGTTTATGTGAGACAAATATAGGGTGGAATAGCCTTTTGAAGAAAGTGCCATAACTATTTGAGCTAACCTGTCGCAACAGAGTGCAAGCATGCATCAGTTATCGTGAGAATTAATGAAATGAAGAGCGCTCAGCCTAGATCTCACTCACATTTACAATGTATAGCGGTTATATATAAGAAATCATTTCAATTTAAACAACATTACAATATCAAAATAATGAAGTAAATAATATAATAATTAATGGCAAAAAGTGTATATAAAAAAAAGGAAAGGCTAAAGAGCGGTTCAATCCCAAGCGTTTTTGTCATCTAAATAGTCCGAAATTTTATAGTATCCTTTTTTACAAAGTTTAGATTTAATTACAATTTTGAACTTCTTTAATGTTAATTTACGTATATCATTGGGAAGTTTATTGTAAAAGCGTATACATTGTCCCATGAACGAGTTGCTTATTCTGTGGAGGCGCGTAGCATGTACAGCAAGGTTGTGTTTATTCCTAGTGTTCAAAGAATGAGTATCAGACAGTTTGACAACTTATTAGATTATTGGAACTTATTAGACTAGTGATGACCGATACAAAATAAATGTTTTTTTCAAAACAAACAAAAACAAAAAAACTGTATAATTATACACACATTGTTTAAAATACATTCACCTCTCAACACAATCTCTCCCCAGAGTACATAAATGATCATGAATCACAGAATGAGGGCTTCTGGATACAGTCCTAAACAAACATCAAGTGCCTGTACCACACGACATAAGTTAGGATTTGTTGAGCTATAAACTAAAACTGCGCAAACTAGAATAAAAATAACACGCGATAAACACTTTCTGGCCTCAAACTATGACCTCAGTGTAAAAGAGGCAACATAACGTCATTTCACGGACACAGTTCGAGTTTCCACCCTCCCGGGACCGTACTCAGGCCCTCGCAGTAGTTTCGTTCACTTGTTCTTGCTTGTTGAACTTCTTATAACGATATTAATTATTGAAACCTCGGACTACAATGTCGTGGATTTCAAATTACTCTGGTACAGTCGGAACTTTTTATTTCAATCGAATCAGCTGATTGACAGACAATAAATATAAAATAGAGGACATTTTTGCTCAAAACGACAAGTAGAATCTCATTAAGAAATCAATTAAGAAAGAAATTTAGCCAGACTGAAAGCTTCAACCATCCAAATGTCACGAGTTCAAATTATAACTTTTAACATTAATTATAACACAAAAAACACATCAATTAGCATCACACAGCAGACAGAAAAATATTGGCGACAAAATCTAAATCCCACCGTCGTGTCGGGTATCCTATTAGTTATGCAAGTTTTTCCGTCGCCGCCGACAGCCATCTTCCATTTGTTCGCGATTCACTGATGGCTTTTATATAGCGTACAAATGAACAAAAACCGCCAGCGCTCGCATCGACATCCACGAGAATATTCAGCAGCACTCGACAGTTTCAGCCGAAATACGCGAACGACGTCTACCTGACCTAATTTCTGGAGTAACAATATGATGGAGCCCCGTGTAGCCGCTTATTTATTAGCCGCCTAGTATTAAAGCCGACTGAAAAATAATGTAGACTTATATTATAGTGGTCTTTTTGTGACCTTGTTGCTGGAGAGTTTGTTGAGTCAAATAGTTATGGCACTTTCTTCAAAAGGCTATTCCACCCTATATTTGTCTCACATAAAACCTTACATCATTACAATCTGTCTGGACTTTAAAATAGACTTGTAGTCGGGGTGGGTCAGGCGATGACGGAAACTAGGTATTATCTATAAAACTTTTATTATTCGCACACATCTTAGAAAGTACAATTTCAACATTAAACGAGGGAAGCCATCTTATATATATGGCCGCCCGTCCGGCCAATCACGGGCCAGTGACGACGCGCCGGACCATCGCTATGATTGGTCGGCGCGGCGGGCAGGCGCGTTCGGAAGCGCGCTACAAATACCGCGCGGGCGGTTTACCTCGCCCTATGCGCTCAGGGAGCCGACGTTCGGAAACCTCCGCTACAGACTTTGACCCCTGAGTTTGTTTCGGCGTTTCTTCTCAGGGATAGTCATAGGAAATGCCGACGCCATCGTTAGTTTAAAAAAGACGTGTAAAAGTGATTGAAAAATCCTAATTGCAAAATAAATAATTTTATTTCATTTGTCGCATTTTCTTCCCAGCTAAAATACTAGGAAGCGGTGGAGGGTGGGGAGTGGTGGCGGTTTTTGAGAGGCTGTCTTATGTTGACGTCAAAAAGTACTAATGTTGACTAGTCTCTTTTCAATAAACAATATTTGAATTAAACTAATAACTACACTATCACTACATAGCCAGTATGGGCAACAGCATCAGCAATTATAAGTACAGTCAATTATTTAGCAATGACCTTCGTGAGTGTCACTCGCATCTCGTTCCAGTACAGAACTCATAAGTGTATACGTCACTCTGGTATTTCAAACATAATGTTTGAAGTGCTATGGCTTGATAATTGACATGTACCATAGTCACCGACCCGCTTGCCAAGAGTGACCGTGCCAAAACCATCTCGGGAGATTATAGTGATTGCGACAATTTACGGGCCCAGTGTGGACACTGGTGTTCAAATTAAAAACAACGATAAATAATGACATACAAATACGTGTTCTAATAAAAATTTCGTTGATGAGACTTTCATTTGTCGAAAATGACAACGTTGTCATTGTACTTAACATACTCGTACATAAGATAAATATGTCAAGTGCCATAACCTAAACCATACGATATCGGTGCATCCCATTGTTTTCAAACTGCACGTCATAAAACGTTTGCACTCGACAGAACTGCGCGCAATGTGCGACCTGTCAACCACAATATAGTAAACGAACAAAAGGACCACCGCGTACACTGTGAGATAACAAGTGGACGTACAAATAAACGTCCGAAACAAAAATTCATATTCATTTTTTAAAACAAGCTTGTATTTAAATGCTCTAAAAAGAAGAAAATAAACTTTAAATTGAATCAAACCTATCAATTTATCATTAAACAATTTATATGATATAAAAGCTTGTCGCGAGATTTACTTGTGTAGATAAACAATAATAATAATAATACATGCAGACGTTCCTATGGCCACCTTGCGACTCCATCATCAGACCCTGAATATCAAGTAGCACCAAAGTATTCACGAAAATAAAAAAAATGAGCCCAAACCCGATGCGTTTATCATGTTTAGTTAAGAAGTTCCTACGGCCGGCTTCATCATTGGGACAACTCCATGGTACCTTATTATTGTATTGTCACCGAAGATACATATGTACACCAAATTTGAGCCCAATCGGACATCGGGAAGTGGTTCTAATTTAGCTTCCAAGATTCTTGCCGAACACACATACATACATAAAAACATTGCAAGTTAAATAAAAGCTTGTAACAAATTAAATAAAAGCTTATAAAAAATGACAAAAGCGTGAGCACTCTATGACTTCATTGGTTTGAGATTGTTTTGTTTTATCTACCCGTAACTTGCGTTGCAATAATTCTTAAGATTCTTCGTAGTGATTTTGCATGGGCTTTCTGGAGTTTCATTCAATATGACAAACAAACATAAATAAACAGCCAACAATGACACGTGATGCGGAGTCATGCGCGCTGCGACCACTCTGTGCTTCGGAGAGCACATTAAGCTGTCCGGCGCGGCTGTCCTGTGAATATGTATGACAGCCGGCATGGGCTCATAAACAGTCTAACTTTAAGATAGAGAACCTCTAGTAACTGTGAGTATACCACATCACCTAGTTAGACTTGAAACAGATATACTTTAGCAAAGGCACGAATGACATTCAAGTACGCAGAATCGCATCTGCATTGCGTTCACACACCATTGCGCGAGATCATTGCAGGGCTACCGACGCCTCTTGTTTGTGCCGGCTCATTTAGTGGCTGCTTCTAATGTTCCGCAGATGATAAGCGGCAGTGTTACCACCCCTACTTTGCGTTATTTATTGACACTCAACATTGTCGGAGTCACAGAGCAAAAACATTATATTACGCGCTTGAAACGTTCCCAACATTCCCCCAGGGATACGCGCTACAGAACCTCTCGTTTTCTATAAGGACATGAAATTCTCTACACAGTGGTGTAATCTGTGTGAACTGTAAGTAGTAGAAGCCATATTCTTGCAAGTTATTGTCCCAATGCGTCTGCTGAGCTAGAAGTTCTTGCAAATTCTTACTTTTAAACAGAAAGTCGTACAAAGCGACACTTTGTGCTTGTAATATATACAATTAGGAATGTCTTGTTATAATAAAAAATATCTTCAGTGGCTTAAATAACTACAACGTTTTGTTGATTTATTTATATATTTAAATTTCAATGTGTGTGTCAATCGAATAATTTAATATGAGTGTTGGTTAAAATGTGTGCGATTAAATAGATTGGGCAGATGTGTGCACTCCGTCATGTTTGTACCCATCAAGTAAGTAGCTGTACATCGATCCAACGAAAGTATCGACTGATTATATTGTGCAGTGAGCGCACTCTGTGCGGCCACTTGAGCTCTGACAGTAACGTCACTGACGTTGGCATACCTTCGCATGGCGGACGACGAGCATGTTGTTGCACGCGACATCTCCCGCCGACACTACATACCCGACACTTCACACTCGCGACACCACTGTAACGATACCGCTGGCATTCCGTGACACTCGCGTTTTTCTACTGACCGCAATTCTCGGACATTACCAAAACAAATAGGACGGAGGCTTGCGGCGGCACTGTGGCAGTTTTTGCGAGTGCCACTACCTCGCAGAACTGGTCTCGGCGGGCGATGCCAGCGCGGGGGACGGGGAGGGGGGCAGCAGGACCGGTCCGACCGGCGTCTGCGCCGCGCGCCGAATTATACGCTGCCTCCGAACATATCATATTATAAGCACAGAAGGCCTAACGACTCTCTTTTCGGAACTTTGTAACTCTTTCCGTTACTCATCCTAGCACAGTCTACTGCTGGCACTGTCTCCACCAAATGGAGATCAGCTCATTATTGCCCAGTCGAATTAGAAATCACAGGCTTATTTTATTATACTAGTTGGGGACATTAATATAGGCATAACACTGACCGATTTTGGTCACGGCGGCCAATCTCACCGGAGATTAGCCAACTGCGCAGGGGACAGTATAGAGTAGCCATACTCAACCTTTTTTCCATAAGGTCCACAAAAGCGTATAATTTAAGGTGCCGCGAGCCACAAAAAAAAAACAAAAACGTTATATTTAAATATCGTAAAACAACGTTACGAAAACAAAAAAAAAAAGGTTAACAGTTCATCTGACTGGATGATCTTTTAAGTCCCTCTATCACTCACTGCAACGCAATGCGCGGTAGGGTTATCTAGGTACCTATTGTACTCCGCGCGCCCACACTTTCTCTGGATCTGCGCGAAATCTAAAGTGGTTGACAACTTGACTACTATGCCAGGTGGCCCACTCACAAAAGCTTGGCGGGCCGCAGGTTGAGTATGACGGTTATAGAGCATATGTTCGTGCAAAAAACAGGTGCTCTCTCTATTCCTTAACGCTCATAGTCCGATGGGACGGCAATCCGACACGACCGGAGAGAGATCTTGAGGCTTTACGTGCTTTCCGAGGCACGGTGTGTATTCATATACCCAAAAACCCAGACCCGAAACAAATATCTATAGATCATACTAATATTTGTTCCGTGCGGGAATCGAACCCGCGACACGTACATAGCTCAGCAGTCGATCTCTCAATCACTGCGCCAACTGTGCCATCATTATTATACTCATATTCATTATATTACGGCTATATTCGACGGTAAACTGGATTGATACGATTCTTGAATGTGCCTCTTGAATGAGCTTAACATGTATCATGTTGAGTTTTGTTGAGTTGGCCTTCTGTGTGTATAGTATGGCACTTGGCCATATAAGCCGCGTTCCAGCTCCCACATTCTATCAGCGACGCAGTTGCTATAACAACGCGTGCCTAATGTGATACGATTGTTTTATAACACCCCGTGAGAATACACCAAGTGAGGATACACAACAATTGCTGACTATTATCATATTAGTCAGGAAACTTTCCATTTCAGATGTCATGGTTATTTGGATCAGATCATTAAATTGGAACAGACCACGATACCGATAAGCCAGTATAATGACAAACTTGCAACCAAATTGAAGATCATGTCTGCCCAGCGTACATCATTGACCTTCATCACATAATTGATTATTGATGATACCAGTGTAACCAGATAATACTTCGATTATGATAAAGAGACTGTAAATCATTCGTTTGAAATATTTTTTTAGTTCAAACCGCTTAAATCACTCTCCTTGCAAATCTAAAACGCATTAGAGCAGCGACATTATCGCTAAGTATTGAATCAAGTGCGGCGCGTGATCCCTCGGGGGCAACTAAATCAAACCCAGGCCGTAATGGAATTAAAACGATTCTTTATTACTGCGCAGGTGTTCATAACTTGCTAAGTTATGGGTAATATGCACGTTACGGCCACACACGCAAGATATTGGGGAGTTAGAGGTAACGCATGATGTTCAACAATATCAAAGTTCAACCTCACACGTCACGTTGTACACTGTGCTGCTTACCCATGAGATCCTGATGACCAACGAATGAAAACGGTCACTGAAATTGTAAGAATTTAATTTATTTATGTTTATTTCAGTTGCATACGGCATATATATTTTATATAATAACAATAGTCTTACAAACTATTGCATAGCACTTAAGTATATGCGTGATGCTATGTAATATTTGAGTCTCCTGTACAAGCAAACTGCATGACCCTAAACAGGCATAACTGTCAGGTACAGCGCAGCATGTAATCCAGCTTAACACATATGAGATGACTGGGAGTGGCAGAGCAGGGTTACACTAAGCCGCTCCAACAAAGCTATGTCACGGCGGCGGCAATACTTAGCGTGAAACGTGAAGCGACGAGTCAAACCAAATGCTATATGTTGGACCTAGGGTATGAATTACACACAGACAGCTATTATATAGGCATTTGGCAGATGATTTGTTGAAAACTTGTGTCTTTGTTTGTGTTACTTAGCTTAGTCGCTTACAGACTATCTAACATAATTGTTTATAATCTTATACCGGTAGCACCTATATGTTTTGATAGCGCGTTCGCACACTACATAACACTAGAGCCACGTCCCATGCCTACCTGGGGACTATGAACACAGCATTATAATGTAATTGTCACGATACAACACATAAAACAACAATCGTATTTTTGTTGCGATTTTATGTACACTTTGAATAAAGATTTGCTGTAGAATTGGGTGCGAGTTTACGAGGGTGCTCGTAAATACGGATATAAACGTCCCTGTTAGAGCATAACGCGGGATATCGGCGCAACTACACCGCCCGCCGCCGCCGATGTGTTACGTGCGTGTGATCATACCTCGTACGAACATGTTGATGTTACACCCGATTGTAGGTACGCCCTAGTTTAATACTCAATATTTCTTCCTTTGCTTTACAAAATAATACGCCTGCTGCATCAAGAAACAGTTTATAGTTCTATATACATATATAAATTTCGTATAAACACCATTATATGAAAAAAATGACACTCATATCGGTGATTTACCCTGATCGGAGCTACTTGATATTGAACCCGACCCACGACGCAGAGAACCAGTCGCCACCGCGCTGATAGAATTTTAATTTCCGTGGTTGTTTGTTAAACATTTCTTTTTAAATAAAGCTTATGTAATTCTAATTTGTTTCAAAACTCGCCTGATAAAACTTTACGAACAATCCTTAAATGTCAAAGTAGATATTAACCACTAGTTATGACGTAAGTTGAGTATCTGTTATCGCGGCTACACCTGTGAACTCGTCCCGGGACATAATTCCGGCAATAAATCCGTCTCTTAATCATAACGAATGTAAGCGTGAGCTGAGCGGGAACACGGCGGGCGGCGGCCGACGTAATCCGCGCGTTTAACGTCAGTAACAGGTGGGCCGAGTGCACTCGGAAACAATCCCGGCCCGCTCCCGCGCACCTAGCGCACATTATTTGCACTTATTTCGTAACATAACACCACGCCTGCGTTCACCAAGAGGTTAAGCAGGGGTATACTATACCAATGTTCTAAACCTACATTTCGTCGACACTGGTAATAGGGGGCAGGCACAAGGAATTGTCAAGCCTATTGCCATCTACCGTCCATAATTCCAACCTTCGGCCTGCTATTTAGAATTTTAGAAAAACCCAACAACACTTTGCCCAATCCGAAGGTGAAACCCAAGTCTTCATGTTCACTAGTCACGCTTGTGTCCACTAGACCAATGATATATTGATATTTTAATGATAACGATGAGGGTGAAATTAGAGGATCACGTTTTAAATATATTAAGAAAACTTCATTAAATATTAAGTAGGTACCTAATTGAATAGAGTAGCTATAATATATTATACATTTATTTGGATAACACAACTGCTATATATTAATGTCCGTACAAAATGATACATATATTATGTTACTTTCTGTTTAGTGCTTATCGCTGCGCACACAGACATTCTCGATTTGAATTTATAAGACAGACACGTAATTAAGCAGCGAGCAGTTTCTATGTGATCTCATTGGATTAACAGCACACTGTTAGGTCTTCCAAGTAGAGCAAACAGTGTGAATATTTGACGGCACGGTTGGCGCAATGGTTGAGATCTGATTGGCGATCGACTGCTCCGCTAAGTGTCGCGTGTTCGATTTCGGCACGTATTTGTATAACCTGCAGATAGGTGTTCCGGGTATTTATGTATCTAAATATTTGTTTTTGCAAACGTACCCACGATACAAGAATTACTCCTAGTGTGGGGTAATTGAAGTCATCAATGGCTCTTGTTTTTTCACAAAACGGCTCTGATAACTGTACCGAGCGAACTACGTCGTCGTTAAGAGCGTTTCGCCTTTTTATTTTACTCCCTTATCCACTTGGAAGGTTCAACATACAATCTCTATAATTCATCTTAATAACACAACCGTTTACAAGAGAACGCAAAGTATTTATTTAGTCGGTAAAGTTGCGTAATTTATGCGAATACTTCAGACTCCCGGGAAAAATTACAGGAGCTTGGGAGCTTGTAGTGTATTAGTTTACAGAATTAATTTCACAATACAGTACACAACCGCTAAGGCTCCACAACTCTATTGCCTAACTCACTAACGAATGACTTCGTTTCAGAGCAAATTGTGTTTGTAGCCAGTTTCAATATGGCGTCACTCAGACTAAACGCTTTACACGACATTTTTACAATTATTTTTTAAAAATGTATGTGCCTGAAGGATTCCATTTGAAAGCCCCGCAAATTACCGTAATACTATAGACAAATTCCGGTAACGTTTGGCTTTGCTCCACGTAATAACACATATTTTAAGCGATATTTAAGACGAGGATGCCGGGATCTTGACAACGTGTAAAATCTAAGACGTTTTATGTAAATAAAAATGTCCTCAGGGGTGAAATGTGCGAAATATTGTGATGTGGAAAATGGGTAGTGCGAAGCGGCTTAAATCTGAGGGCGAGAGATGGCGGGGGGCGTGGGAGGGGGCGATATGTCGCGGCTGTCGCAGTCGCACGCGACGCGTCTGTCGCGGATTTGCACAGAATTTACGGAATTTACGTAGTACAATGCGCATCGCACGTCGGGACGAGCCACACTGTCAGCTATCACACTACGATATATGTAGATTCCCCTTTATATGTTTAAACGAAATGCATTTAATATTATCTGTTATTTTCGTAGGAAAAATAACAAGAAAAATATGATTTCTTGAATTTGAGGTTGGTAATCAAAATATTGTTACTGTTTTACATTTCCCGACGTTATGAAAACTTAAGGGCTTGAAGTTGAGCCTTGATGATACCACTTGTTAGAGTTGTTAGTGTCAATGACCCCAATATGAAATAACTGAAATATAGAACATATGCAGATGTCATAGACCAAGTGACTAATGAGCGGCACTATGAATAATGACAACTCAAATAGTGCATGTAATTAATAACTATTTAAACTTTATTATTTATCACAGTTGGGCAATTAAATAATATAAAATTATAGGTCTGACTATTTATAAAACTGAAAATATTTTATATTTTTAACACGATAGTTAAAGTTCTACACGCGCCGTTGTTTATACATGTATGTATATATTGGTGTTACATTAAAATAATGTAGTTTTCTTCTTAGTACATTTCGTATTTTTATTGCCCCCTCATATTTTTAAGCTTTTTTCTCACTGCTTGGACATTATAAACTTGGTCCATGACATATATCGTACAACACAACTAGTATCTTGTGTATGTATATGAATTCCCCAAAGTCTAAATTATTATCTGTCCGAAAATCACCAGTTGCCCTGACATTGTGGCAATAGGCGTAATGTACACATAAGTTTGTATCCTATATCAGAACCTGACACTATACCACCATATATAATATATATGTAGCTTCTCTATCGACAGCTTTCACGCTGCACTTATCTTGCAAACAAGCTCTCCATTACGTCTCTGAGAGCCGCGGATCGAACAATAGTAAACAATTGCTAATCGACGGATCTTGTCGCCTTAAACCCTACAACCCAAAGACTTCAGCGTGATGTATGCCGCGTTTCCTCAACGTCTAGTGTCGTTGCTACACTAAGTGCCGCTTTTATGCCAAATAGGATAAAATAACTCTTCTACTTCTTACAAATGCATTTCTAGGATGAAGCATTTTCTGTTGACAGTATTATGTACAGCAAAACTTTGTCTTCGATCTACAATTAAATAAGATATATTTACTGTTATCAGATGTTCCAGGAACTGAGCTAGGTATGGAACCTTTGAAGTGAAATCTTGACGCAACAATTTGTGTAACATCGTGTAAAGCCAAAGTGTTTTGAGTGAGTCAAAGAAATAACTCTCATTCCGACCAAAAGCGCGATTTAATTCTCTAAAACAGTGAAATACCCCCGTGTGTAGGTTGTGCAAAGTGTGCGTGAGTGTGTGTGAGCGGGATCGGGACACGGCGGTGCTCGACGCAATCTCATTGACATTATTGAAAGGAACACATTAGAAACAATGTCGCCACTGTTCAGCAACTCGGGTATCGGTCGTTACGGTTCGGTTCCCGGGGGAAATTAAAAACCAACGCCGATTGCGCCGCTCCCGTCTACTTATCGAGTCGCTCACAAAGTAGGCTCGCACTAAACCGCCCAACAACCGACCGTAAGCCGCTTAAAAACCTTTCCAATTTCTTACACAAAATTATAAATCACTCTTCGAAAGTAATTGTAGTTAGCGCGTCGTCGTCGCCACCTCGCCGTGGTCGCGTGGTCGTCGCGCGTCGGTGCGCGCTGACGGTGTTCCTACAGCCGACGAGGTTACTAGTATTCGGCAGACCATACTAAGTGGAAACTAAGCTAAAGTGAAAGCATGAAAATACTTTATAAGACTAGATGGATGGGATCGTTTTGGCTTTAAGAAGAGCGTCGACTGATGAAGACTAATGATGGCGACATTTATGATTGATGAAGGGCCTCCGAATATTCTAGAGTTTACTTAGAAATGGGTTTTTAATTATCTGAGAGCTGCTATAAAGCTAGTGTGTCTTCCTCGCATCGCACGAGTATTTCCTTTGTTCAAGAGATGCAAGTGAAATAAATTTTGTAATTCAAAATAGATCGGACGTACTCTCAGAGTGATGAAGTTTTTACAGCATTCAGAGGCCAGTACTACACTATTCTAATTCGTGGTGTGTCCGCGTGGTGTACAAAGCCCGGAATGTTGACGAGCATATTATTTGCGCTGGTATGTGGCGCGCGATGGGTACAGAACAATCATGAGAGGTGTTTTTTGGTACCTCGTTTTGTTTGCGTCGCATTCGCACATTCGAGGGACACACTCCAAAGCATCGCTCGGTTCTAATTGCCGCGTGGTGTACAAGGCGCGGTATGTTGACAACCACATTATTTGTACTGGTATGCGGCGCGCAATGCGTGCGGAACTATAATGAAAGGTAGGTTATGTTGTTAACTAAACTGTGTGAGGCTGGCACGTCAGTGATATGTATGTAGCTACAGTATACACTCCAACCCGCTCCACCACCAGTGTGGTTGACTAAGACGCTCACCCTTTTCACCCCTTTAATTTTCCATATTACTTCAGTTATAGATTTTTCTTATAGCAATTATTAACGAAAGATGTACGAAATGAAGTACACTTGTAGTCACCCCTTGAGGGAGTGGAATAATCTCTTAATATCACATCGTGCTCTCTCGTAGCCTATCAAACTTTATTATTTTATTCAACTCTTTAATTAAAACAAGTCTTATCTGAACTTTACTTATCAAGTAATTAAATTATTAATTGCACTTACAGTCGGCAAAAGTCATACAAAACAGAGTGAGCTATTGTGAAGCGCACGAATGAGTAGCTCGTGCCGCTCGCTCGACTGCCGGCCCGGCTCACTGGCACGCCGCACGCCGCACAACGCACGCCGCACGCCGCACGCCGCACAACGCACGCCGCACACCGCTTGCCGCTCGCTACCCGTCCAGTCTAGTGCGTCCCTAACGCGCCGCGTTTATTTTTCTACAGTGGCACACAATCATACTCCACCTGACCTGAACACTTTGTTCCGCTTGCTCCATACAAGTTAAAGTGACAGAAGCGGTGCAGAAGCCCCACTACATGTAATCGTCTACTCAACTACATACACAACATATTGTACTCCATTTTCGGACCTCGTCATCTCCTAAAAAGGCGTTACCTCAATAACTTACATACTGAACTAGGAATCTTGTATTTCTGAGACAAATTAATTTGTACTCCTTTTAATAAATAAATATTTTATACCGTTATATTTAGTTTTAGTCTTCTTACACCAATGACGGTGCATCACATAGCTTAAACAAATAAAACTAAAATTATACTAAACCTTTTAGCATATAAGTTTATCACATACCTACTCTTTGTGAGAGTTCCATAATGGGTGTTATTGTGAGTGCGCCTTCTGTGCGTTTATATTTGTCATGGCTACATGTTTAAAACCTTCTAATTTTCCTATGTACATACAAACAACAAACTGTGTTGTCACAAAGCTGTTATTTGTTAAACACCTGAACATTTAGCCCCCGGTGGAGGGTTTTTGTAATATGTTAAAGTAACGATGTCCGCTGGGCTTTCGCACGAATTATTTAATTATCCTCATACATTATTGTGGTGTACATGACATAGGTAATATTAATTTAGGTTAAATAAAATATATACTTTTTGTAGAAATAAAATCGTTCCATGCACAGTATGTTCTACAAATAAAGTGTTTGACTATGATTATAAAACATTTAATATTCATTTTAGTGTTTAGTTAGTGTCACAGGTATAAACCAATATAACGTAATTCGTTTATCAATCTTATTGAAAGTCTCCTTTTTTATTCTGCCAGTTGGAATATATATTTTAAATAGTGTTTTCTTACCACGGGTAATAGTTTTAGTATACCTACTTGTATATATACATGTTTATTTATTATATAAACTCGCAATAAGTTTAGTTGGAGTTCAAGTGAAGCCATTCAAGTGATACACAAGTTTCCAGAGCAAGTTGTTGTGAAATAGCGACCAATTGTCGATAGTGTTATGGTGCTCGGACCATGTGTCTGTACACTAAGTACCTACTTGATAGTTTAGTCCTCAGCCTAGTTCGGGTTCACTTCAATATTGGATCTCACGACAAACACGACATGTCAACTTATACAAGAACCTATGTATGTATATACATTATATTAACATTAGATAAGAGACCATCACAAGTCGTAGATTCGATTCCCAGGTGAGGGAGTTAATTTTGTTGCAGTTTGCAAATGTAACTGATGAATGTGAGTAAATAAGCTCATGTTCTACATGCATGGTGCATTTTTACCTTTAGACACTTTAAATGAAGTCTTAAAAAGCAGCACGTTTGCAAAATAACAATTTTGAATTTTATTCACCCGTAGCGAACAATGTGTGATAAGCTCACACAGATGTTCGTACCACTAACATATACGTACACAGCTATAGTGTTTTAGAGTGAGCAGTACAAGTTAGTACACAACTCGCAAGTAGTAAACAGACAGAGTGTTCCGCTTCATATATAAAATATTAGTGAGCGCGAGTATATCGCGACGCGCCAAGCGGCGGCAAACAACAACTCGCGCAATAAACACCGGGATTGTTTGTGACACAATGAAGAGCCACAGAAGTACTCCTAATAACACACGATAAGGAGCTCGCACATAATGTATAGTCGCCACGGTGCGTGGGATGGAACAGTCTGCGACAATAGTTTCAGATTTAATACATATATGCTTTCTGGTAAGGTTCCTAGCATTGTGTGCACTAAACCTCTGTTGTGACCACATCGAACAATTTATGTTACAAACTTTATCGCGGAACACCTTTATTTTTACTGACCAAACCTGAGAACTCCTCAACAGTTCACCGAATAAATTAAATTTAACACAAGTATAACAAAAGCGTCACATCAAATAAATTGCTTCGGGCGAGCATAATGTATTTTCTTGCTTAAAACGCATGTAAATGCAAATAAAACGGAACGGTCGACGGTGACCGGCGGCGGTGCGGGGGCGTGGCGACTGCGGGGCGGCTGCGTGGCGTCGACGGCGCGTCAGCGGAGCATCGCGAGAGCCCGCGCATTACATGCAGCGCGCTTTGCAATTCTAAACACTAACTGTAACTTGTTTAATTAAAACTTCATGCCCCCACTTTATGTTTATACTTTTACTCAGACTTTATAGAAATTAAATTATAAATTAAGACGTGCACGCTAATATATTCGGCAACCAAATCCTTCACCAAACTTTGCGCTATCACAACACTCAGAGTTTATTGGACTATTCTTGAGAACAATGCTTCAAGAAATTTGAAAAGATAACTTAATTATTCAAAAATATTTAATAACAAGCAGGTTTTTGGAGCTTTTTTTCCCGTCATAAAATAAACTAATTTCAAGTTAAACTTTTTGAGCGTGGAACAACAGATTTCACGATAATAATAATAAATATAAAGAATAAACTCTCGTACTTTTATAACATGGAGTAGGGACTTGTCTACGGTTCGTAGCACCCAGTTACTCGCTCGAACGATCTCGTAGCGGGCCGTAGCCGCGTACCGCCCGCCGTAGACAAACGCTACAGATGTGACCCCGCACACAATGAGAGTGTTCCCGCCCAGCTTGCTACCGGTTGACAAGTTGGAGTATAATACTAGCCAGACATAATTGATATTTCGATACCAGAGAATCCTTAATTGGCCCTACCTGTGAGCGCTTTTGATTAACAATATAATCATTTTGACTTATGAAAACAATATATTTTCTTACAAAATAAACAAAGAAAAGACTCATTTATACGCAAAAAACATCAAGACTGCCTTATTACAAGGTAGGGGCGTTAATACAACAACAACATCGGCAGTGCAGGTAATAGAATGCAATAGCCCGGGCCGTTTCATTAGCCGGGCGGGGCGTCACGGCGCGACGCTCCATGGGTCGTCACGGTACTGCTCGGGGCCCATACAACCAAATGTACAAAAGGTCAAAATATCACGAACTAAACTGAAATATCAATGTCAGTGCAATCTGTATCTGTAGTAGGGAGCCGGAATTGTTTCGAGTGCCTCTCATAACTGCAACGGTTGGACATTTTGATACATTTTTAATTTGTGTCTTTAATAAAGATAAATATAATACAATTGAACATCAAGTAACCATGTCATGTTGCATCAATAGAGCGTCGCGTCCGCTGGCATTGCTGGCTGACTGCCAGCAGTCAGCGCGAGGTGTCGTGTCAGTCGGCACTAGTGAGGCGTCGCCTCTCGCCTCGACGCGAGGATTTGTGCGTCTTATCCGACTCACGCGTCGTAAGTCGCACTCCGGCCATGTATTATTCGCGCGTTTTATTTTACCGCCACATCGACATCGGATTTGCGATGGTACGGAATAATGCTGGTGACGCGTGAACATGCTCACGTTTCTTTTTTATTTTAGCAACGATATTATACGGTTATACGTGATTAGTATAAGAGCTACACTGCTCGACTGTAAGACCTACAGCCTACTGGGGCAGTGGTCCCAGTAGACTGTGCATGTAGCATGTTATTTAAATGTTAAAATGATATGTAGGTATGTAAATATTTGTATGATATACAAATAATTGTTTCGAGTCTGGATGTATGTCCATGTAAATATAATATTTGTGTTTATAAATGCAACCACTGTACTGGAACACTAATTAGTGTGGGGCAACGTTTAAAAAAAGTTAAGTATACTTTTAAACTTACTATTTGGATTTACTATTAAACACGTAATCCAAATTAATAACGATTTATTATTCAACTGCAGTATATTATATTACACTAGTTCACATAGTGGTCAACAACAATTGACCCTCAAAAATGACGCCCAAAGTAATTACCATAGACTGATCAACAGATTAAAAAATAACTCCATAAAATATAATATTGAAATAAATAGATCAGTATAATTCCGTACCCCGGGTTTCTACAAAAAATTACTTAATATAAAACCCCAACGACACTAGCGGATCTGGGCACTGAACCCAGGAGCTCGCGTTCAGCAACCGCGCTTGCGACGTTTATATCAACAACGAGGCGGATACCGTAATATAGGAATCGCTCGCTAAGTATAATAGTGGTCGATTAACTTATGTTTAAGACATCAAAAGACATCAAAAGAGCCGCACCGCCTCGTACACCTTGAAACTTGAAAACTTGTTGTTTTAATATGAAATACAAATATTCATTGCTCTAGTGGTTCATCCGTCGTCCATCCGTCCGTCGTCTCAGACGACGCAGATTTTAAGATCCTGTGTTCGATTCCCGGGTCGGGCAAAGTGTTTAGCCAGACAGAATCTTGAACTGTGCCCGATGGATGGCAATACGCTTACCCTCTATTACTTGGAACTCAATAACGACATCGACGAAACGTAAGTATAATAGTAAACCTCTGCCTAACCCTTTGGGGAATACAGGCGTGATGTTATGTTATGTTATAAATGTCTGCTAAAAGAGAACTTAAAGTTAAGCCCGCTTTTATATTTTTATCACATTTACAATGATAAAATAATTTCACGTGTACAGTAAAAGAATAACAACGTTTATAACTTCCAGTGTACAGCGTGCCTTTGACATTCACAAATAAATGTGGATTACAAAGCGGAATGGAACCCGCGGTCCTCAGACAACCAACGCACAAAAGCGGCCATTTCACTATTATTGTCAACAAATGAATGTACAATTCATTGATTTTAACTCTTAAAGTTCTCCGTGCGGTAGAAGCCCGGTCATTTAGTTCGACACACAGACCCTTTAGGGAATTTGACCTATAATGCTATGTGAAACCAACCCGGCATTCCCCATGACTGCATTATGGGGGAGCAGTCGCAGGTTGTCCCCAGTAGGTAAGGCAGGGTAATGTCGGCGGGTGCTACATGGACTGGAAAATTAAAGTACCGGAAGAAAATGGTCTATGGTGTTCCATTTTATCATATAATACTTAGGAGTATTACATATTGTGAAGTTTTGAATACCTCATTAGTATCGTGATCGTAAACCCGGCTGCTGGGCTCCCAGGTTTTGAGCTAGATTCTCTAGTCAAAGAGTATTATTAGGTAATCCGAAGAAGCCTGAAGTCCGCAGCCGTCGTAGAAGATATTTCTCTTATCTTTCTCTTTTTAAAAAGCCCGCACTAGGATTTCTTCTGTATCGTGGATACAGTGCACACACAACCAGACTCGAAACACCTATCTGTAGAACACACAAATATTTGCTCCATGCGAGGATCGAACCCGCCACACGTAGTGCAGAAAGCTAATCGCTTAGCCACTGTGCCAACCGCGTCGTCAATATATGTATTATAGAAACATAGTCAAGTCTAACCTCCCACACCGAATATCACACTGTACGTGAACTAAAAGCTACTCTAAACTCTTCTAACTTCTAGCAATTGTATCCAGTGTGATCTCCGCGCTAAAGGTCGGACCACCTTTATTGAAGTAAACAAAGTAACAATAGCGCAGGCGGCGGAATGCGACAGGAATCCAACCCGCCCGACTGAAGGGATGGACTATATGTAATCTACGTACATTTGCCTGTAAAAAGTAGATCACACACTACAGGCTTATGTAGACCAAGACAGAAGTGTAAAATGATTGTATAGACAACTAACCTTAGCACAATTACATCAGTGATAGTCGGCTATTTATATTATGATGTGTCTATTGTCGCTCTCGAACGAATACATCATAATTAAATAAACTTATTTTATGTTTTACTATTCATCGTTAGTGAAATCCTAAGTCCATGAAATATCCATAGAATTCGATTGGCAATCTGCGTATGAATATCATATCATATATGAAAGAAAGAAAGATAGAAAGAAAGAAAAACTATTTATTGCAGGCACGCATAACAAAAAATATCAATAAATATATCAATCCCTACATCGACAGTTTAATACTTTTGACAATAATGTATCACGGCTAGCCGACCTAGCCGTACAATTTTCCGATATTTTGTAAATCGTATTTTCAAAGCGTGTGTGTTATATTATTCACAAAATCCTAAAATTACATTCGCAATACCTACCTTTGCATCTCATACCGATTTTGTCGTAAAAAGACTGTCCATAAAATTACTGAAGCTCTCCCAAGCAATGATAACGTTATGAAACGTCACTTGGTGTGACGACGAGACGATGGGCCGAGGCGGCGAGAGGCCGACGGCGACCCTCGTCTGTCGCGTTATTGAAACAGAGCCGAAAATAAAACCAATTAGGACGATGTGGCTGTGAGTGCGTCCCGCTCAAGTGGAACATGTGTCAGACGTTCAGACGGAAGCCTCCAACGAATAAATGATGAGTGTGAGTGTATTAATAGTACTAAACTATAATTGAGCCCAATATTGTACCACTACTGAGCACGGGCCTATTCTCGGAGTGAGAACGGTTAAGACCTTGCTCCACCACGTACTGGTGTGATCATAAAGCGGTTCATACCCTACCCGATGTATTGAGCGTATCAACATGCTCATATCAAACATCCTCGTTGTCAGTACAACAGAATGCAGGTAATCCAGCTATGAACTACCTGTATTCTGTGGTAGCGTTTAACTCAAACATCAGAAATGACAGCAATATTTAACAAATAATGTTGCCATATTTTGTGCAACATAAAGCTAAATTCCGACTCTGCAGCCCGTTCGAAATAAACTTTCTATCAAATGTGTATTATTTCCTACATTGGAAATAAAATAAAGTAGCATTAGATCTTTCAACTATTTATTTGGTATTTGGAGTGTTATTTCGTATTACTGATACGAAATATACACTTCAAAGACCAAACAATTATAGTTGACTGGTGTAAACTATAACTTTCACGTACATGTACCAAAACAGACGTACTTATGTGAGGTTAAGCTCAGGAATGTCGCACAATAAACATAAATAATTTTCCATAGTCGAGGAAAGCCGCGAGTAAAATAGAGCTAGAACAAAATGGTTCCGACTCCAAGTAAACTTGCCTTCCATTCTGTACTTTAACATAATTGTATTAAGTAATGAAATAAATTCACCGACCAACAATATTCAAAATGAGGAACTTGGGAATTATTTAAAAGAGACTGAAACAGAACGCGGTATAAATTAGGCAGATGGACTTATTTGAGCTCTGCGGAATGTACCGCCGCCGCCGCGCCGCCGGCACACAGGCGAACAGACTCAAAGCTTTTTACGTGATGCCACAACAGATTGATCATTGCTGCTGACTAATTTGTCAGTACTTAGAATTAAGTAGAGAAATGTACAAAGTAATTCGGCATAATTTGTAAATAGTACTCCGCTATCCGGATATACATAGGTCGTCAAACATTCTGAACACCTGTGGATCATACAATACCATGTGTTACCATACATACCAAAGAAAACTACTTTTATTGTTATAATACAAACACAGTTACCTCTTAATAGAATTTGGCATGAACATCATAGTATAACAGACTCGAGTAAGGTACAGTAACAAGCTATTTCCCCCGTCGGATCCAATTGTAGTGCAAATTGTCAGATGTGCGCCACGTGAGACAATCGTCGCTAAGTGTCAATAGTGCTTCCGATCTCCACTGAACCTGCACGAGAGGTGTTCTCCGTGCGTACACATAGTAAACAGGTTCAGAGGGCCCGATCGGAACGTGAACTGACAGCCACACACACACACACACACATACAGAATACACAGACCTCAATCGAAATGTCAAATCACATCAGAATAGTTGTGACCCAACTCGGTCTGTTTATGCTCTGAGGGAGCGAGTATATAATTCCTAGACATATTTAGATTACATTATATTCAGTAGAGTAGGTACTCGATTCTATGTATTACCAACGCACAGTTACAGTTACAGTTGATATTATATTTATATAATATTTTAGTACGACGCGGGGACTAAAAAAATTATTACCTTTTTGCCACTACAGCACGTAGTTGCTAATAACAAATGATAATGGACCTTCTGTGTATGTTGTTTAGTGTCGTTGCTGTCCATACAATAGCGTTCAGTAGGTCTGCCACAGACGCCAGTGACACCTGTGTCTATTACAAAGATTCTTTGCTACAATATAAAGCTTATTTTCTTTTGTATTTTACTTGGTTTAGAATTGTTAGTACATGTAGCCAATCGCTGCATACAACCTATAAGATGATCAATTTGAAATTTTAAAATATATCTTCTCATACATTTCGCAACAAATAAGTGACAAACAGAATAGTAGGGACAGGAATCTAAAAACATGAAATCAAATCTAAGTACCACTAGTTGCATCTGTCCTTTGTTATTTACGATGCACAGTGTAAAAAATATCCAGAGAAATTAATTCTGAAGCAAGTGTCTAGCAATGGATCACAATGTATCTACAATTGTGTTGTTTTCATTTCGTAAATTACTTCAAACTGCTCATTGATTAATAAACCATTCCCCTTAAAAATTAAATTAATCTGTTAAAATAAATCAAGCGTCAAGTAAGGTTCTTACAGATCAACTTTACTTTCATAAGTCATATTGAAGTTGTCTTCCAGACTAACCAGACGGCTGTATAAAAGTAATTTCCATATATTTAATCACCACTGTCTTGAAAAATCGTCTCTATGAGCATGACTCCGGACCCCGAAGCGACAGGCGCGCGTCGGTACCGCTAGCGGGCCGCGCGACACCGCACCGGATCGCAGCGCGCCGCACAAAGCCGCTCGACAAAAAGACGCCGGACGACGAACAAAGGATGAAGTCTAACGATCACACACGTAATCAGCTACATCGTGTCCTACACACATACCTACACGTGTGTGTACGTAGGTACTAAGTACGTGTGTGGAAAATGTGCACGCTTACAAAATGCTTATTTCTGTTTGCAATGCAATTTTTACAACTTATGTCATTATTTCTTTTGTTCTTGTGACCGCTTTTTATTTTGATATCTCTGTCCTTTGAGGTGCACCGAGATAAATATTAAGATATATGTATATGTGTGTAATCGGCAAAATATACGGCAAACAAACCTGATCATTATAAAAGCGCTCACTGTATTATACTCTCCTGAGAAATATTTGCCATAATCACAATGCTTAAGGCGGAGGCGCTCACTTAGCGCGCCAAATTCAAATTTTATTCGCTTTTTTGCAAATCATAGATCAACAACACAGTGTAGGTTCATAGCAATAGTAGTTAATTTCGACAATAACTATACATCATCACTCACTGTGCCACCAATGACGTCAAATCAATAGGTACTTATAGTATAATACCGTCAGTACGGAGCCGCTGGAACCCTTCGCTAAGATCCCTTGTGTAAGCATAAAGGCTATCTCCAGGTAGTACATCTTCCTAACAAGAACACTTTCTTTATAAAAGTAATAAGAAAAATGTTAAAAAGTAAATCACTGAAAACTGCGCGGCTTTTTGTTCATGTTGATAGATCGCTACTTGTTCAACTTATAATAGTTATAAGAAAACTCTAGAACAAAAAAGCGAATATTGCGTTGAGTGACCTTAATTGCAGCGAGGCAAGAGCGAAGGCTCTTTGTGGCGGCTAGCAAACTTTGTAACACTTTTAAGTTAAATGAGAATTCTTGATAAGTAGTAGCCTAGCTGACCTATGCTCATTACGATAACATTGCGTGTTGTGTATGCGCTTGCAGGTGTACGTTTATGTCCATTTAGATAGTTTCAAAACTAAGTAAAAGGGATTCCTATTTTAGAAGCGTTGTCAACACACCGACCACGCCTCTTGCATAGCAGACGATGGTCACTAGGCGATGACCACATGCCATCAGCTAGGCCGCTTGCCTGTTCGTCACTCAAGTTTATAGAAATAAATATAATACACACACTGCACGGTGCACTTACGAAGTTTTAACTAACCGAATTTTTAAGTGGAATCTCGTTTACCCTCAGAGTACATCACTAGGAAAACTGTTACACATCGCAAACTAGAGCCTTTGAGGTGAGCCGCCATACTTTGACAACTACGTAAATGGAATTAAACCAAAGTTATTCGGGACATACCATCTCGCATGTATTCCCCGAAATAATTACATACTACACCCACATTTTGCGAATGTCGTAACACAATAAACACAGTCACACGTTGTCAGACCTGAGAATCGAACCTACGATCTTTTACACTTCAGCAGCCATGCTTGCTGTTCGACGAAAATGAATAAATCCATTATTTATTATTTTCATCACTCATAGTCTTAAAGTGTGTCATTGTTTGCATAAAACCTGAACTGAAAGTGTATATTTTCTATATGTCGCTATAGCTATCGCGATATAGGCATCGTATTCGACGGATTTTTGCAATACTCTTAAATTACATTCTACCTTTAATGTCTTCACATCCGTAATCAAAAGCAGTGTGATGATCTCGTGTTTGTATCAGTTTCATACGCGCTGTAATATCTTGTGAGATATAGATCACGTTCACTCTCGGTTAACAAGCCTGTAACGTACCTGTACTCTCCTGCTAGTAGCTATACCGATACCCATTATATTGACTACACCGACGTTGATATCGGACATACACAGTCATATACAATATCAGTCACAAAGGCATACGAGCAATATTCTCTGAATCTGTCGTTTTACCCGTATACGACACTTGCGCCACTGACACAACAAAACGCAGACTCTAAGGCTCGTTGTCCATTGAGACCACACTATACGGCGATACACCTGCCGCGGATAGTTCTAAACTAACGACTTTTATCACGAATTAAATTTAATCAGAATATACGTACGCAACATGCGCTTCCTTGACTCTTAGACTAATTGTAGTTGTGAAAAAACTAAAGAGGTTAGGAAATTAAAACGTTGATTTTGGTGGATGTTTGCCTAGCTTGGCGTCTCACAGCTCAAGTGGACAGCCAGCCTTACGGTTCGACACGGACGCGCGTCCCGTATAAACGCGCTCGCCTCTTATTACACGCCATGCTCACACAATCAAATTTGTTTTGTTTAGTAAAGGTCTAGATCTAGACTGATGTCTCGTCGAACTCTTTGAAGATATACTGTCTTGAAATGCATGAAGGTATGTAGTTCGTTTAAAAAAATCACTTTACATGTCAGATGACTGAACATCAATAATAGCTTATTGTTTGCATACATTCTCGGATTTAAGTACTTTTGAACACACAACAGGGTGTTCATTCATTAAAGCGGTAAAACTGAATCTATTATTCTTCGCCGTTTAACATGTTGCGATCATTTATGGACAGTCTCTAGCTGTGTGTAGTGTGGTGTTAGCTAGGGAGCGGGGAGACGATTATGAGATAACCTTCATATCGGCGGGATTACATAATATCCGTTCCTTGACATACTCTGCTGGGGAGGGTGATGAAAAAAATAAAAACACTATTTTCAGCGCATCAAGTATTTTGAATAGCATATACTTGCGAGTATAAGTACGTGCTTCTGGAATACAGGCCGTGGAGTAGAGAGCTGGTAGATCGGTGAAAATATCACAAAATTTCCAAATTCATATACAACATACATTCCACAAAGAGAGTGCGCAGATACATTTGGGCTACAGACGGATATCGCCGATTGATATCCGTTTGACCGACCCGTTGCTGATGTGTGAGTACACGTATGCACAGGTAGGTTTATGTGTGCGTGTGTGAGATAGATCCACGAGTTATCGCGTGTCCAATTCAGTTTTAAAAGTGGCGTCACAAACAAACGCTGGTGTGGAGCAGTGACGAGTGTACTGTTGTTATACACTCAAATATTTTATCTATTGCTATTTATTTTAATCAGTACTGCCATGCTTATTATTGTATATGCTATTTATCCTCTTTGGTCAATCATGGTCATCTATTTAATGAAATGAAGTGAAAAACAAGGCAAAGTTCATATTTTTTTACAAAAATCTCATTGATTTAAGAATGATTTGATTTGATACTTCTACACAACGAGAATTCTTTAAGTTAATTATTGTTATTAAAAGTTGTTACTGATTAATACGATACACGAGTCATTGAACTGCGTGATCCTGAGTTACTTGGAAGTCATGTCTATACCACGCGCTAGTCAAAGGACTCCTTCACAATTACGTATAATTAGCACGGTTAGCTTACAGCTGGGAGCAACCGCAACACTAATTAAATCGTCCTGTGAGTGAACCGGGGAACACGTCATTATCATGCGTCTGCGTCGGCGGTGGTTGCATTCAATCAATATGGCGCCCGATACGACACTTTAATTATTTATTCATAATTAACTTATCTGCTTTAAGTGACTTTTAATTCCGTTCATCAGACAGCTTATCTTTCGAGTTAATAGCAATGAATTCGTTGATAACAAAAAGCCGTCTGTTCTCTCTCAATGGGTATCATTGGCAATATTATAGCAACCTGTGCGACCAGCTTTGCCCTCCTTCTCACAAGTAATTCTTGTATCCACTTAAATGTATCTTCTTTCGTGGCAGCCTAATGTCACAGTTAAGCAAATCCAATAGCCATAGTAGAAACATTAGCCTATTAGCATTAGCACGATATGACGTACTTAACTTTCGTCACTACATGAGGCTGTTTTAGTGCACCCTAAGCTCCCACCCTGCCGGTGCACCGCGCCCGGTCTACACCAAGATATACCAATAATAGTACCTACTATATATGTATATAATCGCATATACGCTCCGAATTGAAGCCGTCATCATACATTTCCCTCAGAGATATCACGGAACACATTTCCCCGAATTCAGGTTGAGCTCGTGTTCACGGTATGTGTGCGCGCGTGTGTGTGTGACGATCAAGGATTGACACATCATGTAGACGTATTAGCTGGCGGGGCATATAATGTGGGGCTTACGTCTGCGTGACATGTTACGTATGGCCACGTAGCTACGACAGGCGGACTAATGTGCGCGGGATACCGCCACCGCCGCACAAACGACGCCGCCCGGACTCGCTCGCACAATATATACACTAGGCTGCCACTGAAAGAACCACCTTATTACATAAGATATACTGCAATACCTTACACAAAACACTATACCTACCGAAATATAAAGCCACTATTGCCGTTATCAACTCCCATTTAATAGAAAGTCTATATCCTTTTTAAGCCGGTTTTCATTTTAAGCTTTTAAGCCAAACTGGGACACCGCAGCGTCACAAGTTTTTAATACCATCAACATTCTGACTGTAACTTAACCAACTACAAATTAACAATCACAAAAAGATCATCTGAAGTTTGAGATATCGTGTACAGAGTACTGAGCATCAAACGAGTTAAATTGCTGACTTTAATTTGTACTTTTAATAAAGACTGGAAGTGTTGTACGGCGGAGAGACAATTTGAACGCTTACATATGAATCCCGGCGGTAGCCCCGCTCTATTCATTTGCATCGCCACACGCCCCAGGACGCGGGATGCGGGACTCGAGCGAGCAATGAGCGCCTCTCTATGACACCTCTAGCACACACTTTGTCTAGCGGGAAGTCTAATTTCCGTATGCCGATATCACTTCGGCATTTTGAATTCAATCCTCTTATGGATAATTGAAAATGCCAATTCATCAAACGCTTCATGGAGAATTAATTAGTACGCGATACTTGTTAATTGCAGATGTATAATTAGTACATGTATAATTAGTACACGATATAATGATTTAGTAGGTACATTAAATGAATATGAAAAGTTAATGTGAAATTAAAATGAAATGTGTGTTGAGGATATTTCAGTTGGACACACATGGGCTTTTTACTAAAAACTACCAATCCCCAAGTGACTTAGCCTGTGAATACATTGGGCAAGGCGAGTTGTAACATAAGTATAGTCACTCCACAACAAACTGTACCAAATTAGTTGATATGGTGATATTGGTGATATTTAACGCCAATTCCGCGGATCCGCTGACATTATTCAAAGATAAATTCCCATACCTATCACATTATTTATTATGCAGAGAAAATACTTTATATTATTCATTTATTCACAAACAATTTTCATTGTATTTGAATTATATAACGTCATAACGTGCATACAATTTCATTAGAAATTTCACAAGTTTACGACCACTTACACCTACATATTTGTGAGTTGTGCACGTAATTATTACATCAATTTTTAGTTTATCGTAAACTGTTATACTGGCTTCATGTAAGCACTTCAGTGTTTCACTAAGAACTTTACTATTTCTATATTCTGTGGCATTCGTTGAAACCGAGTGTGGCGAAAATTAGACACTCAGTCATTCATTAAGCTTACTCCGTTCTGTGCCTATGTAAGACTAATTGATTCTCTCAACAATTCCCTCGAATTCCAGACGTTCCATTAAAGAAAAAATTGTTGAAATATTAATTTTACTGAAAGACCTGAATATTTAAAATGTTAGAGGGATTTTTTTATATTCGTGACTGAAATGTGACTACCTAAAAAATATTGTTAGTGTAGCAAGATACCTAAGATTAGTAACTATTCAATAAATAAGGTAGTGACGGAGGTAAGATCTACGCGACAAATACATGTACATAGTACGTAACAACATTCACGTTTAAATGTGCAAAGGATTTAGAGCACTCGTCCCGAATACACAAACAGACAAATGTGATACAGGTAAAGTAATTTAAGATCACAACAAGGTTGGCGCTGTCTGGAAACTATTAAGTTTGGGAGGCGAGAGAGCGCGATAAGTGAAACGAAGTGGCGGCGCGGGCGCGGGTGCGGGCGCGCGCCCTCCCATAAATAACGCGGCCTGAGCGATAAGTCACCGCGCTTGTGTTCGCGACCTTGCTACCACGATCCACAATACTAGAAGGTCCACTAGACACAACGCAGGCTTGTTATACGGAATGCTTAAATTACAACCTTATAGGATACATATACCTGCTTCGTAATTTGCTTATTTTTTTACGTTAAACTCAAATCTCAATTTGTTCAAGCATAATATGGTGAAAATGTTTAATAAAGATAATTCACTGTTTGTAGAGAAAAAGATCTTGAGAAAACCTACCCTGACAAAGGCTAACTGTGAAAATAGTTACTATCTGGTACTTATTTCCACGCATCATAAAGCTGGACCTTCTGTATTTATTTACTTTATGTCTGACCTCTCTATTATGTGATTTTTTGTTGAGTAGCAAGAAGTCAGTCGGAACGCGGACTTAATTATCTGCAAACGATCGCAAACTGTGAAGAGCTAACTAATTCCTGATACTAAACGCTCTGTGTCAGCAAGAGTCAGCAAAATGTTCAGTAGACAGTGACTAGGAATGACCGCTGCACTCATTATCACATTAAAATGGTTCTAATGTAACCGATTTAGTTGCGTGCTTCAATCACGCGTTCAGACTTCTACAAAGTGCAAACATATATAGATACGTGAGATTCCCTTTGTAAATAAAACGAATGGGAAATTAAACATGGTGCAAGTAATAACCCCGGCTTTCAATTTGAGTTGCCGGCCGTGGATGAGCGAGGGATAGCTAAAGGAATGATATAATCATGCGCAGCATTTATTGGCTCGTTTTATCTAGATTCTCGTTATTGATTACATTTAATTAAAGATATACTGCATTTATAAATACTAGTCCGATTTACAACAAATTTCCATAAAAAAAGATTCAACGAATTGTGAGATAGTAATTCTGCTACGATAGCGTAGCAGGCGTAGCATTGACATAACGTCAGCTACGCCGTAGCAAGTACGTAGCCCTATTATAAATATTTTTCATTATGTAGAATTAGTTACATTTTATAATTCTTGGAACTTTCACAACTTTCGGAGTAGGCACAGATATGTGTATAACTAAAGCTTAGCCTGAAATGGTATTAGGTCTAATGTAATAAGGTTACTTTATCGACTTTTATTCTAAACAATTTCAACCCAGACTAAAAAAAAATCTTTGCGTAGAAATACACGAGTTACAAAAGTATACAAACGTTGTATATTTATCTGGCCACAGATTCAGGTCTCACTTATCAGAAACCCAAAATTAAATTCATATTATACCACAAAATAAAAATAAATATAAACACTAATAAAAGTATAGCTACAAATATTCATGTTCTTTGTATCACATATTATAAGCCTTCGCCAATCCGGAAACGCTACGAATGTATTCCAAACATTCGTTCAACTTGAACTAAACATAATAACAGCTTGTATGTATATGTGAAGTAGACCATTACAGTAGTTCACCGAGATTTGAATCGCAAACCCCACGTCCTCGCTGTACAATTCAACTGCTATTGCCTTAAAATATATCCGAAATATACCGTCAATGTTACTTCCACTGAGACACAGTTTTTACTTCCAGTGAGACGATTCGCACTGATCGACCACAGCTGCGGAACTTGATGTCTTGGGTGCGATTCCAGGGTCGGACAAAAAGTATAATTTGATCTTTTCCCTTAGAAAAAGTATAAGACATCGAAAGTGAATGATGAGGTCGCCCTTTATAATACTAATAGCTGTGACCGCGACTGTCCGAGTAAAAAAGCTGATTTCACTCCCTTAGGAGTTGATTGTGGTAAAATTTTCTCGTAGCAGACGCCTTTGCCCAATTACATGGAGCTTGCTAAATTTGTATTTTGCTTTTTAAACATACATTCGAACTTAATGTGCTTCCTACCCCTTTGGGTATTGCTGGTGAAACAATATGTAAGTATATGTAACGACGGCACCACTTCCGAGTAACAAACTTGAACAGAAACCTCGTAATAATTAATTGGCCGTGTCAAGTATCTCAACAACTCTGTGCAGAATGTCTGTAAAACAAATGAGAGTAAAACATACTTTATTATAAAGAATGCGTTCTCATAATTAGAAGAAACTTCTCTGGCAGATATCTCTAAGAATTTCACTTAAAACTTGAGCACTGACATCCGCGCCGTCACCAAGCCTGCTTCATACTGCCAGAAGGCTCACTCCTTACGAAATGAGGACGTTGTTACGGTATAGGTTGCACGGATCAGTCATGTTGCAAGTGATTTAGCGAGAATTTCATTACATTTGGAATTACTAGAGCAGTGTGCGTGATCTTGTTTTGATATTCCATCTACTGATCCTTCTGGATCATCTCTATGTGACACTTTCTAGAATGTCTGGATAATAAAGACTCCTACGTTCTTATGATCCTGAAGTATTTGTTAACATTCTACGTCACAAACTCCAATATGTTGTCGCTTCCACAATTCGTATATCGAAAGAAAACAAAAGGACATTTCATTCCTCAACGTTTCCAGAACAAAAACAAGAAGGATATGTAAGCCCGCTCCGAATTGTTTATCGAACCAACAAGCGGGTGTTGTCCCAAACAGCGATTACCGTCGACTGTGGAGGCACAAGTAGTGGGTGATTAGACGCGGTCGACATTATTGCTTAGTAAACACCGCGCATCTGTTACCGACCACGAGTCACGTTACACCTTGATGAATCACAACTATTAATCAGGATTACAACTAATAAGGCGCGACGGAATCTCTTGATTGAATAACCGAATATAATAAGATCTAAGAATAGATTCTATTGTATTTATAACAAGTTATTACAACCAGAATCTGTAATATTTTAGGCTTTTTCTAAGGAACAAATATAATATTCCGTTCGTTCTTTTCGCTCGAATTTCGTTTAGTTATCGATAAATTTTGATCAGCGCGGCGGCGGACGTTGCTAGAAATTTCCTGCGCTCTCAGATAAAACAAATTTTATCGACAAGCTTACGCTTTGTTACTGCGAAACGACAGAAATTCGTTTACGCAGCCTGATAACAAATACACAATAACTGCCTGTTAAAAATATAACACTCGAGGAGTAAACAAACTGCTCTGCAATATTGAAGGATTTAGAATGAAAACGCATCGGTTCTTTGAAACTTACTTTATACATCAGTACTTTAAGTAATGGTACATTTATGGCAATCTAAACTTGAAACAAAAACTGTATCGCAGGTCGGAGCGAATGAATGACAACAAACAAGTAACCAGCTGCGACATTGCAGGTGTGTTCGTGTGTAGGTCGGACGCGCCTCCTCGCTCTCGGAATTAATATCAAAACTTGTTACAATATAGTCGCGTCGTAAAGCTCGCCACACACTGCGCTGACACACTGCCCCCGTCCGCACGGCCGCGACGCGCCGCGCCGCGCCGCGCCGTCGTGCACCGCTTTTTATGAGCGCTTTCAGTGTTCAACTGTTATTAATTTTGCTTTAGACGCTTTAGAGACACTAAAAAGTTTAAAAAATATACATCATGGACGCTAAATTGTGAAACTAGTGCAACTGTAGTAGTTGTGTACAAAACACTTCGTTACGGACGTACATTTACAAGTGCGTTTAATGAACCGCGCAAGATGAGCGCTCGCCACAATTTGCATACATTATCGCGCGGTTCACGGGCTCACAATTAGCTGACGCAATTAGCGCCGACATCAATGAGCTTCGGACATCATATTAGATGCTAATGTGACGCTCATTATGCTCATACAGAGCTTTGAGTTTTGAAGAGGTTAAATCATATTTAATATGGAATCACGGTTTCAATCTATACGATAGCGTCAATACAGAATTGGGCCAATAGCTTAGAACATAATGGGAAATTATGATTGTACTCGTTGCTGATATGTCCTACACTCCAACCGAAAAGAAAATAACAATCAATATTTATCTAGCCTCTTTGCACGTAGCAGGTTAAGTAGGTAAACCTCTGCCTGCCCCTCCCTCTATTCAAATTATCTTAACCAAACTATCTTAACAGAGGAAGAAAGCCCAGGTTAACAGTTGGCAATACTCGTACCATATGAAATAGTCCAGACGCTGTAATTAATAATTCATTTATCTCTTAGAATGGCGATGGTTAACGCCACTCGTCATATTAATTACCGGCTGTGAATCGGCCAGAAGCCCCGACACTGACCGGCGCAGAGCTCACACAAGCGAACGACAAGTACCATTAAGGACCAATCGTTGATGTTATATATATAACGTAGGTACGTACGACCTCCGATACTCAAACGAGGAATATGAAAACATAAGAGTAAAAGCTCACTTTTTCATATGGGATACAATTGAAGCGGATCAGCGTTGTGAACGTAGGTATTATAAAAGTAATATGGCATTGTACTGAATATCGTATTGTTCGAATGAGCGCGCGGATATGATCTGAACACGACCAATACAACGACAATAATCCGGCGCGTGCGAGTGTGCGACCGACCGATAAATGACCGCTCGTCGACGTAACCACCGAATCGTTCGTGTATTAATGGCTCTATAAACACTTTACGATTAGACGACCATTACTGAAAATGGCCTGTCAAGTAGACTGCTTTCTGGAACAGATATGATCATCACACATGACACAGATTCTTCACTATGGTGACTTAGAAATTAGTGCCAACAGTACCTACTGTCTGTAATGTAGTGTTGGACTGTCCGCTGCTGCAGAACTGGCTACGATTATCTGCTCTGTAGGATTACAAATGAAGTAAATTCAACAACTGAGGAAACCATGCTATCAATATTGTTCTGAAATGAATTTTTAATACAAATAAAAGATATGAAAGAATAATACTGGTACCTATCCTCTTAACATTATTCCGTCGCAAATACAAAATACGAAATCTTGTCGGAAATGAAAGGAAGAAAAATGATACTAAGACCGCGGAGAGTAGGTAATAGCGGAAGCGGGATCGTTGCTCGCGAAATAGTTTTAAAATTATAAAGTGTAGGTAAGGCGTCGGTGTCGGCGTCGGCGTCGGCGTCGGCGCGTGATTTATGACGCTCGGCCGAGACGCGCGACGTGATTAATATCGGCGCGTCGCCGTCGCCGCGGCACATACACAGGTGAGCAGCGCGTGTACACAAAGGGTTGGAAGTTCAACTGAATAGTCGGTATAATTATATCTTTAACTTCAATAATAATATATTCCTAGCTGACTCTTACTGTTGCTTGTTAAGGTGCCGCACGCACACGCAACAGGCGCCCGCTGTACTTATCGTGCGGCGAACACTCGCAGCTAACAAAGCAAACTTGCTCACCGCGCGGTGACGACGCGACGCCTCTCCTCACATTGTAACTTGCAATCAGTGCGCCCTCACGTATACGTAGTATTAATAAATAGTGCCCAAATGTTTCAAAAACCTGTGAAGTATAAATCTCTTGAACATGATAAACACTTCATCTTGCCAGCTCCCTGCGCCACGTAATTGACCACAAATATTGGCTTTGATTTTTGTCTAAATTCAGCGGAATAAGTTACCGAGAATGAATATTGTAGCTTTGGGTGATCTAAAGCTGCAATATGTGTGGTTTGTGAACAACTTCGGACAGATGGACGAATTGCCATTATTATTCTCGACTACGAGTTTATCACGTAATATAGTAGACGACGCTACACATAAAGTTGTTTATCAGATTTGTCATGCACGAGTATATAAACCTATATCCAAATAAACATAATTAGCAAAAATAGTAACGTTTATAAAAAACAAAAAAAAAATATATAGGTATATATAGTAACCCGTTATAGTGACACGGTCGGAGTTTATGTTAAGTGCTTCCTGCTTTATCAGAAAGAATGATATAAAATATGAATTAAATACTTCTAAGTATAGAATCAAAATGAAACTGAATATACTATGCATGCTATAATATACTATGCATAATATAACGAGGATGAGGTTCATGAAAACTCATGAAAATTTTCAAAGATTTTAGAAATTACCTAACAGTGACGATTCCAGTAACAGTCCTGGAATCATATTACCGGGCGGAGGACGCTGCTGGTGCTTGACACTAAGTTGTGCTGTGGAGAACCTTCTGACAGAACTACTTAGTGTCAAGCACCAGCAGCGTCCTCCGGTGTGCTAATAACAACATATTATTGCAATCACCAGTCCATATGCCATACACCGGCATCACCCCTCGTTACCCACACATTGTCTGTGTTTGATGACATGAAGCTAATTAAAAGTGCCGACTAACAACTATTGTTATGATCATCACAATCACAGATACATAATGTTGGTCATATTGGCATGCTGCTACATGAATTATGAGTACATATGATGATATATTTGTTTTTGTTCATCCCACACATAGTGGACGAAACGACTTTGTTTTTGTCAATGTTTGCACAAAACATTTATGTTCACTTTGTGTGTGTTCAACTTACATATCCTCGTACGTCACATATTCTCTTCATCAAAAAGAAATAACCTACAAGTTATGTGATGTGATGTCATTTCGTGACGCAGCGATACACAGAATAGTTCTGTTATGTGGTGTATACGATGCGCTCAAATGCCAATAGAAGGCCTTCAGTGACGTTCATGTACTTCTTTTAAAAAATAATGAGCTTTAGATTCCTTGCTACATTCCCTGCTTATACGGTACCTTATATATGTACCTGTTTATATACATGAAGCTGATAATATAATAATGCAAACAGAAAGAAAATTGTTTTTAAAGCTGCGTGCTCATCGGTGATATATCTAACAAGCGAAGGTATTGATGGTAAAGTGTTTCATCTCACATAAATACCGTTAACAACAATATTGGAGGTGCATTTCGTGTCGTAAATTTCGCATGTGTACCTCTTCAAAAGGTGCTATATATTCACAGGCAAATTAAACAAATGACTGTGTGCTGGATTTGTTATTAACCCTTTATAGGTCGCAATATCCGTAATATCCACCGATCATCACTAGCTCACACCGAGTCTCATTACCACCTCGGATAAATACCCTTTGTGGATAGAACACCACGCGAGCCAAACCGATGGGTTCAGTGTGAGTCGAACGAGATCCGATTACACGATATAATAGAACACAAAGGTCGCTCAATAGACTGAGAGAAATACTGCCGTATGTTATTAGTTCTAGGAGAGGAAAAACGCGGAATGCCGAGTATGTTATAGGGGCAAATATCCGCGAAATGCAATAACGGGCGTGAGGGCGGGCCGCGGGCGCCGACTGGTGCTGCCGACTGGTGTTGCCTTACGTAACACAATATGCCCAACAAGCAGCCGGTCGATAGCCCCACGTGCGCCCGGGTGGACACTTTGAGACAACGATGTCGCTTCAGGAACACGAGTCAACATAGGCCTCCGAGTATCCATGTCGGGGAGCACGTATTGTTATAAACACTGGTGGCTGGTGATCACAGTATGTTGTTGTTTGCACACCAAAGGATGCCGCTTCACGTCCTATTTTATTTCTTTCCGACCACTGTAGTGTTTTTATTTCAAATGTTGACAGAAGTAGGCCTGATGTGTTTTTGCTTTATATGATAAATGTTTCACCAGTATTTATAGCATCGTGTAAGTGTAGTATATTGAAATGTAACATGCACAATGTTAATTGTGACTACCTCATTGGTCGGGCAAAATTTTATTGGGATTTTCTGTATGGAAATTCTCAGTAGCAGCACGGAGTCTGGAACTGTCCCCGGTAGATGGCAATAAGCTCACCCTCTATTACATGGGACTCAATAACGGTATCAGCGAAATGTACAATAGTACACGTCTGCCTAACCCTTCGGGGAATACAAGCGTGAAGCTGTATTATGCTCGTAATTATTGAAACTATCGGACAACATTAACAATAAATAAACCGATAAAATTAACTGCAAGCGGCAGAGCCATCGAGGTCACTACTTATTGATTAGAAATCAGTGTTTAGTGCTTAGACATGGAAAGAGTTTAAATATTTGACCTTAGCGTAAATTTGAAGACACGATTGGCACAGTGGCTAAACGGTTAGGCTTCTACGCATCGTGTTGCGGGTTTGATTCCCGCACAGTACAATTATTTGTATGATCTACAGATAATTGTTTCGGTTCTAGTTTGGTGTGCATGTGACACGTACTCGTATGTTTGTAAATTGTACTCTAGGACAAATTCTACTGTGGGGCGACGTTTTTTAAGTAAATAAAGGAAAGTTTAGTTATTAATTGTTTTAATAAAATTAGACTCGGCCCATCTGCTTATTAAACACTTTGACATCGTTACAATGATAAGTAGATAAAGTATCCATCAGTTGAAGCTTTTTCTATTTATTATTATTTTTATTGTTCCTAAACCTAAATTGTTCTTATTATTTATATTATTTCTATTGTTCCTAAATAATAATTTCCTGATTTGCTATAAAAAGCAACACGATATAAAACGCGATTCAAGTATAAGCTCCCGTTTTCATGTGAATAAGGAGCACATAAAGTGGCTATCAGGCCTATAGCGTACGAGCCGTGATCCCACGATATATGAACACACGCACCACGGCGATCATAGCCGACCCTGGCCGATCATACCCGATGGTGCACGACGCCGGCCGGCAGCCCGCAGATACCGATCTATCAACCCTCACATATTGAGTAGCCCAGGCTCCCACGGTTTAGCGCGAACGTCCCCGACGAATAATAATAAGATGGCTGAGTTACTAAATTATGAATTATTTATACCCTTATTACGCAAACTCTACTGAAACTTGAATTCAACGTTGAACTTTACCCAAACACCGGTAGAGGCGCCCTCGCATAAACGTCGCCTTATAAATCGCAATGTATAATACAAATACAATTTGACGCCCAAAATAATTCTAGAAAAGGCCATCTCAGTACTTAACAATCATTTTCAGAGCAATTAGGTGAACGGGCGGGCCGCTGAAAAGCGGTATTCAGAGAAGAACAAAGGCAGTACAACAAACAGGCGCGACCCGCCGCCGCTAATTAAATATGAACAAGAAACATCCAAAAATTGTCGGCGACCTTTGACCCCTACCCGCGTGCCCCCCTCCCCCGACAGGTGTTAATTGGGTTAAGCACCGCGACTGCAGCGGCCGCGCTATTCCTGTCGTCTGTCAATATCGCTCTGCCGTGCTCCCGGTGACCTAACTGCACGTAATCGCTGACGCGTTCTGCTAGTTAAAAACCAATTATACGATTCGATACTTTGTTCGTATATTTTCTATAGTTTAGTGAGCGCATATGTGATGCGGCGGTGTTTGATATTGGGACAACGTCATCTATTTTACTCTTGAGTTTTAATTTTCAGCTGCCTTTTATTAAGGTTCTCATTAGAATCTCAGGATATTTTTTTGACGGGATTTATAATTTTCCTTCAGCCGACTTTTGGTTGAGAGCGCTTTTGTGTTGTTAATGATGATTCCAAATGTGGTCGAAATACTTGAACTTGTAAGAATATTATAAGTTGGGAATGCACCAGAAACAATTTGAGTAGTAACATCGAAATGCACTCAGCACGGTTGAAACAGTTGAAACACAGTTGAAACTTATGAACGGTTGGTATCGTGCGGCGGGGGCGCTCAGTGCGCGCTCGGCGGCTCGGCTCGATGACACGTACAATTGGGACAGATACGAGTTACACGAGGGTATTGGAGCTCTCTGTGCAGGCAAAGCTGCGAAATAACCACAAATGAAGGCTGCGTCACACGTCAACGCTATTCAATTCGCAACGTTGAACGTGCTCAATGAGTTACGTATTTGAAGCAAAATGGAATTACATCATTCTGTACACTTACTGCGGAATAAAACTTATGACATACATGAGGCAAAGTCAAAGTCATGGTTTTTAATTTCAAGTAGGCCTTTTCAGGCACTTTTAAAAATTCGAGACTCTAGGTGCACGGTTCCAAAGGGTATGTCCTATGGAGAAGAGACCGGCAAGAAACTCACTGGATACTCTTTTCAAACACAAAAAGTTAATTTACTATTAAAATCTTAAATTGTCCTGAATAATAAAAGAAAAATACAAACTTAATAGAACGCTACTTACATAATGAGGCAATACAATATGAGTTAAACAAGTGTTTCGAATAAAAAATAAAAACGGCATAAACATATCAAAGCAGATAAAACAGAAAAAAAATAGAAAAAAGAATACAAAATATTGAAACATCAAGAATGTCCAGACATGTGAAGCGAATCTAATCTAATGTAAAATAGAACTAGTAAATACAATGAGTAACCAGAGAAGCCACATGTGCAGAAGATATTTACCGCCACACGTCTCTATCGTCAACATAGTCTTTGATCCTATAATATGCTTTCTTTGTGAGAACAGATTTAACGTGGATTTTAAATTTCTTACCGGTAAGATCGGTTACAGTTTTCGGTAGCTTGTTATAGAAGCGTACACCGTGTCCTAAAAATGATTTATTCGTTTTAGTCGATCTAAATTGATATAGGTACATATAATCATTAGACGATTTTAAAAATATTCCGATATCTTAAAAAAATATATTAAGTATACCTAATTGACTCAGACGGTACCTACTTAACGGATAATATAGACAACGTGTAGTTACTTGGTAACTTCTTACTACATAATAGCATGAAGTCCTTATGTGACGGGAACTGAATATATCACTGCTTATCTCGTTTCGATCTAAGAATTCTCTACTAAAGAACTCTATGGCACCCGAGGCTGAGATATAAACCTCATAGCCGTTAGTATGTCAAAGCCTCTCACCAGTTCAGAGATTGGCATCAGCTATTTAATTTCAAATCACATACTAAATACATATGCACGTAATGGACAATGCTTGTGCTTCAACCAACAGATTAGATTCCTCGATTCAATAGATCGAACAGACCTGTTATCTAATAAGAGCTAGTGGGGGAGCAACGCGTGAGGTATGTGAGGCTGAACGCCGACCGCCTAGCCAGGGATAAGTAAGTCAAGAAATTCCACTTATAAAGCCCACAATGTGCCACAAACCAAAACAAAAGATGAAATTAAAATACGTACAATGCTAAAATACCATTCTAATTTTTCTATAACAAAGTAACTACATATTTACGTTCCGGGTTCCTTACAGTGTATTCTTATAGAAAGTAGACCTTCTTTATTTGTCGTTATCTTGCGGCGGCGCAGGGGCGCGGGGACGCGGTGGAGCGCCGCGCGCCGAGCCGGTCTCCGGATACGTTTTCAATTAACTGCTAGCGAGGCCCGCTCCGTTTAATATCGCGCAGCGGACTTTAATCACAGAAGAATCAGGCAATAATACTTAGCCGGGCTCGAGGGACGACGCTGATTGAAATACCTACCTTACTTACGAAGCTACGTACCTAGCACTGCATCTCGGATGCGGCTTAAGACCCGCCTCTTTATACACTAATATTTTCCGTATGGAATATTTAATTAAATCTCATGTCGTTACGTCGTCGCTGCATCGGGGACGAGTTTAATTAAACATTCCGTGTATATTATATGGTCGCATCCGCCGCATACGGCGCTGCCGCCGCCGGTAGACGTCAGGCCGAACGCCGACACTACTACTAACTCCTACACTCACTAGCACTGCCCACATCTCAGGAGATATATTAAGAGTACTATGTCGTTGCCATAAGTCATGACCCACAACCGACCGCTCGCTCATCTATCATGTCTTGTAAGTCAGATCAATCGGAGACAAGCGATCCAGTGTCATTATTTATGATCTACCTTGAAAACTAGTTTAAATAGTAAAAAGTTTTACATATTGTCTTTATCGATATAACATTTTTTGTTGTAGGAGGTTCACGACATTACAATCTGTCTGGACTTTAAAATAGACTTTGACCCCTGAGTTTGTTTCGCCGTTTCTTCTCAGGGATAGTCATAGGAAATGCCGACGCCATCTAGTTTAAAAAAGACGTGTAAAAGTGATTGAAAAATCCTAATTGCGAAATAAATAATTTCATTTCATTTCAACGCGCGACCAATGTCCCTAATGTTGTGTGTTGCAAGCGTCTATACGTTACTCTAATCGGCCATATGCTTGTTAGCCACCTGAATGATATAAGAAAAAATCTATGTATACTTATGATGAATGATGAGTGAGAATTTTGACTTCACCTGGTAGATTTAACAAATTGAATATCTCAAGCGTCTGATACAAAAGTGATTAAAAACTTAATAATCCGTCATCTCGTGTGAAACATGGCAACACGTTATCACGCTAATTCACACACGTATTTAGTACTCGCGGAACAACGGGTGTTGCGAACGAAACTAAACTTTACAACAATTCCAAACTCCGGTGGATTCTGTACAAGTTGCAAGACTGCGCCCCGCGCCTCATGCCCCCTATCTCTAGCACACCATGAGAACGTACAGAAGGTCCATCCCTAGCAAACATATACATAAACTACGACTGTAAACAATTACACTCTCCGAAAAGCATTGACTCTGTTTTTGCATATTGCTCAAAAGCGGTCCAGCGCGGCTTTTGTTTGTGTGCGCTTGGTATCGTTTTATTTTATTAAGTTAATTTTCTGCGCATTTGTATTTTGTGTTGGTATCGAACCTTGTATCTCTCGACCCACGTTCACAACCCTAAACTTATGCAAGTATTACGGACATCTGTACATGTTGCAACATAACTAAACTTGTGCAAGTTTAGCGATACTACTTACTTGTGTACAGCACATTTCGTCCGCACGATGACCTACAGGGTTTCGAGTAGAAAGCAAATTCGAAGAACCAATATCTGGAAATAAAACTCGTTTACGTCTCTAGTTCTGAATCTTGAATCGTTTACCTTCTTGTAAGTAGGTTGCACTTTATTTATTTTTGTAATATTATTCCTTCACCGCGTTACCCAATTATTAAAACTTTGTCACTATAGTATAATTGGAGACGCTGGACGAAGATGATCGTGTGCATCGTTGTAAGTTGAGAGTCAAATTCTACCTGTAACATACCGATTGCCTGGTGGCTATGTCGCTCTCGTGTGAACAGAGATCGGTTTTAATTAAACGTTTGACGACCCTTGAAATACTGATTTAAATCTTAAAATAAAACATGTATGGAGTGAAGTGAAATGACGCTTACAGTTGCTAGAGTATCCCCCCTATCACACAAAAAAGAGAACATGCAAAAGTATTGAGAGCAGTTTTTATAAGGTCTTGAGCTACATCTCAGTATAACACATGTTTACAAAAATAACTCTTGAATATCTTAAGAGGAGAACGGCTACTGCTATACGCCAGAGTCTCGTACAATTTGCAGTCCGCGAGTTAGGCGCACAAGTTGTAGCAGTACCTACTAACGAACGGCTTGTTGGAGGAGATTACATGAGACGGCAACTTGCGCCGTACGCTCAGTAATGCATTCTTACGTCTATTTTGGAAACTAGTGACCTCGGGAACTTCGTACGTGTATAACTTTTATCGAATAGCAATGTAAATAGAAACGTTGTTATTTTTATTCTACTTAAAATTGTATCTATAATATAACCTCGCGAAGATAAATTCCTTACAGAATGAATCCAGTTTCGTACAATTCGATATGTTTGAAATCAAATTCTTATTATGACAATCCAATAGGCCGAATACAAAGATCCGAATTCGTATATAAAGTCTTTGTATTCGTCACAAATATTAGAAAGAATTTGCTAAACCCACATGAACGGTTCAACAGAAGGTGTTCAAATCAGTGTCACACCCTGCCATGTCTATTGTGGAACAATTATCTTTCCGGCGGCCGGGCGAGTGGCGCGCCGGCGCACTTATCACGTTAGTGACAGCCCACTAACCTACACTTAGTTGATTACGATCCCCTCATACGACAGGTGCAATGTTGTCCACTACGTTAACAACACGATATAATTCTAGTATAATAAACGTGAACCATCGGTGACCACCCGCCTGACTTCTAATGCGGAAGTCGTACTACTGATATAATGTATAGTGTATATTTATAATTTTTACAGAAATATATTATATTCTAAACTACAATCAGATTACATTGTAATAAAGAAACATGAAATATCGTTTTTATAGTTAAGCACATCTGATAAGTACAAACACTTGTCGTGAGACAGGTACTGTACTTTACTAATCTGGCAATGAAACACAAACAACGCTATGGTTCCACAGTTTTCCACTAAACGGAAACAAGTTACCGAACAAGTACTAAACAACTTCACCACTAACAATACAATACGCTGGCTGTCCTCAAATATACAGAACCGCATCCGTTTATTCATAACCTCATCAAAGCTCTGAAATGAATGAAAAGAATTACTTCCCTCTACATTGATACCAAGAATATCCTTTGTCGACAATGGAATATTAATCCGTCGCCGACCGCGAGGACTACAAACGCGAAACATGACAATCGCAGCGACCGCGGTTAATAAACAAGCGAGTTGTCTGTACTGAGACACAGACAACAGTCTGCTTGCTCAATCATGGTTACTTACTTTTTTCTTGCTAGTGAAAAGCTTATGTTTGAACATGATCCCACCTGAAAATAGTGAGCCATCGACGATAGAGTAGTGAACACGCCTTTAATATTTCTATTCTCTCTCGATCATACTTATTTAATATAATAGTGATATACTTTTTTTATCGATTCTAGTCTTTTTGGGCTCTATTTTGTTGAAATATGTTTAGGTGAATCGGTACGTTGCAAAATAAGCTATTGTCCAAACTTACCATTCGTGAAGGATGTGTGCGACAATAATGATGCGCGCGCCTTCGGTGAAATGTTATTTAATCAAACGTGTTTTGACTTGACGCAGTTCTAGCCTCACAACCCGAATGTTTACATAAATTGATGCTCTGTTCTGCCGAGCAGTTACACACAAAGATATCACAAGACATATTCAGCGTAAAGTTTCCAGCTCTTTGAGAACGAAATACAGTAAAATTCTTATCTTTAGGCCTTGCGAACATCCTCACATCGCCAAAGTTTGTGCTATCTGTGACTCGATGGTGTTTGTCACGTAATCATATGTCTTATTCACGTCCTACGTAAACAAATCAACATCTTATTATATTAACGTACACGTACCTACTATATACATACGACAATCTAAGACGGCATTTATACAAAATAGACAACCACAGAAGGTCCACACTAATCGTATAAGAAAATATCAGTGGATTGCATGCTATCTTCTTCTCCAGTCGGTCGTGTGAGTGATAATATTTAATGTCATTTGATTCAGTGTTAATACTGCGTTGACTGTTGACGTTACTGCGTTTGATTGATAACGGCCGACACGACGCGCGTGCCAGTGACGTCACCACACGTCATGTTAGCGACGCGTGGCGGACTGAATTATGCATCATACAAGACACACACATTACTTGACGCGCTTATAATAATGGCCAACAAAAAATCCAAATAACGCTGAAACACCTACTGACCAAATTTATCACAATGGGTTTGCACCAATATTTCTAGTTTTTTAATATAAATATTAGGTTTACAAATAAGTTTTAGGACACTTTTCCAAAAATTCAAAATTTATTTCTGAAAGAACTTAAACACGTTTATTGATCAAAATAATCTCCATTACTTTGAATGACCTTCAGCCATCTTTCAGGTAACTTACGGATGCCTTCTGCAAAGAAAGTTTCATCTTGTGAGGAGAGGAAATTATCGACCCATTTCTGTACTTCTTCGAAAGTTTTGAATCGTACATCAGATAATTCATTTTGCATTTCCGGAACAAGTGAAAATCTGTTGGGGCTATATCTGGTGAATACGCCGGGTGTGGTATAACTTCCCATTCAAGACCCATTAACGTATCCTTGACCGGTTTACCAACATGAGGACTGGCGTTGTCGTGGAGCAGTTTTACTGGACGTTTTCCTTTGCCAGTAAATGGGCGTTTTTGTTCAATTTCTTGATTCAATCGTATTAATTGTTGACGATACCGATCGGCAGTAACCGTTTCGCCAGGTTTCAGAAGTTCATATAACAGTACGCCTTTCATGTCCCACCATATACACAACATTACCTTGTTACAGTGAATATTGCGCTTTGGCATCGATGTCGTCGGCTCGCCTGGATCAACCCAATGATATTTGCGTTTCGGATTATCAAAATATATCCATTTTTCGTCACCGGCCACAATTTTCCACAAAAAAGACTTTCTATGTTGCTTGTTATAAAGATTCAAACATATCTCAAGACGGGTATTTTTATTTTCTTGAGTTAAAAAGTGTGGCACCCACTTTGTTCCTTTCCGAATCTTTCCCATTGCTTTTAAGCGATTGGAAACAGTTTGTTGAGTTATTCCAAGCTGTTCTGCAAGTTGTTTTTCTGTCTGGCAAGAGTTTTTGTCTAGCAACGCTTGCAGTTTCTCGTCATGCACCTTGACAGGGGCTCCGGTACGTTCACGGTCGCTAACGTCGAAATCACCTTCTTTAAATCGCTTAAACCAATACTCACATGTACTTTTAGATACAGCGTTTTCACCAAGAACGGAACAGATCGATTCACATGCTTTCCTAACACTTTTTCCTTGGTGGAATTCATAACGAATGCAATGTCTAACAAATAACTTATCGGTCTCCATGTTTAATTCATAAAAACTTAAGTTAATGTTTATAACTCCCTTGCGTTTCGATACTATGTAAGGAGTGTTACCATATTATATGTGAGCGAAATTTTTTAATTACTGTGAATTACTTTCATGACACAGAATGCATGTGTCCTAAAACTAATTTGTACACCTAATATACATGGAAAGGACAAACAGCTAATAACAACTATTAATTTTAAAAAGTACCTTTTTATGCCAAATCTAAGTCACTATCAATCAGCGTACAATGTGCAAATTACACAGTTTACAGGTTGTTATCTCACAGCTCTAGATCGATACTAGCTAATATAATGAAAGCCTTCATACTAAGCCGTTCTGTTCAGCGACAAACAACCAGGTGAGTAATAATAGCTCGCTGTATAAACCACAGAGAGTACCGAACTGTATTTAGAAATGATTGGATGATCCGCGTGGACCACATTGTGGGGAATAGGCTCGGTAACAATCTGACGGCCCGAGACACTGACGAGCGACAACCAATGTGTTCCTATAATTGAGTCGCATTTATTACCATGTCAATCGATTTGTAACGGGTGACAGTGAAACGTATAAAAAAATACATTAGTTGTGGTACTTACGCAAAATATGCTGCTAGGTCAACCATTTCAAAAGTCGAGTTGGCTTCTTGTTTTAATACGTCTAATAGAGATCAATTAGCAAATAAATAAATTTATTTATTAGTATGTTCATCTCTTAATTTATGTTGTTCTACATTATGTAAACTATTTACGAGATCTGATCGTGGTACAAGTACCTTAAGTACCACGATCAGATCTCGTAAATAGTTTAGGTAAGTAGTCATCCTTACTCCTCGGTATATTCAAATTTGCTTTGTTTGTTTGAGATGCGCAGAATGAACACACACAGATGGTGACACAGAAACACTAATTCCTCCTAATACTCATTCTGTGTGTTCACTACTCGGTGTCGCTTGTGCTACGACTCAGCTCAGCCGCTCTCGCGACTCGCCCACTTGTACACCACCAGGCGCGGCGCGGTCGTCAGGATTTAGAAGTCCCGTGAACAGCGTGCCGGTACCTACAACTAAATGGAACAAAAAGGCGACGAACACTAAAGCCTCCTCTTAATCTCGACGTCACCGCCGACTGGAACCAATTATTGTTCTACCTTACTGTACAAAAGCATAAAACCTAAATATTTCAATCTAAAATTTTATCAATTAAATATCTAGGGTTGTATAAAGGTACAGCGAACGAATACTGAGAATTTTAATATTTAAACTTGATACGTGCATAGCGCGTAAACTCTGGTTTACGTTTATAGTGAAATTATCTGATTACAGATAAACTCGAATTTAAAATTGAAATGCATTGATACCTAGGGATGTTTGGCAGTAATTCTCTGAGTAGGAAGTTCACAATCACACATTTGCATATATTTTACTAGCTTCCGCCCGCGGCTTCGCCCGCGTGGTTTAGGAACCCGTACATTTTTCCGGGATAAAAAGTAGCCTATGTGCTGGTGCTGTGTAAACTGTGTATTCTTACGCTAGTTTCAGATGGCTTAAAATTGTAAAAGTGACCACAGTGTAAGTAGTATTTTTATATTAATTGGATTCTTGTATCAACAATCTTTATGTTAAAGGTCCTCTTAGTTTTTATTTGACAGGATCTACATTGTTCTATCATATTTCTCTCACATCATGCACTTAACAACGTCGTTAAAAGAGATTTGAGTTTTTAAAAGAGTATCCATGGATTTGCTAGTCGGTTATTTTGCATAGGACCAAGTTTTTTACGAACCGTGCAAATATGTATGTTAGGTCTGTAAATGTAAATTAACGTTTTAAAAGTGCCTGAGATAGGTTTATTTCAAATAAATTCTATTTTATTCTAGTACTAGAATTTTATTCTATCATAATCTGTAGTAAACGACGAGACGACGAGATGAGCAACGAGGATACGATTTTAGTTTCGAAGATTAAGATTCGATCCGAGACCATCATGATGTGAACTAAATTTAATGGTAACCCTATGGTAAGTTGAGTAAGATAATTTCAGCCTAGCCGATACTAATCATACTTAATTCTAGACAAGCCATTTACAAAATTAGCTTTTGTTTAATTAAGTAATAGAACATTAGACCATCTCAAGTATTAGATACAAAGTGAACGGTCGCGCGCTCCTACGCCGAGGGAATTTGTTCATTAAGTTAAAACAAATAGCTTCTAGTTATTGTTATCGTACACGAGTTCAAGAATATTATATTTATTTTCTAGTTCCAATATTAAATCAGTTCAAACTGACAGACAAACAAAATTTATGGCGTTGTCAACTACTTCACTTCATTCTTGTATCCACGTAAGCTATAATATTATAATATAATAAAGTGCGCACAAAATATAAATAATACCCCGTGTACACCTTGTAACCGTCTTTCCAACAATATGTAAACTAAATTCGATGTAAATAATATGATTTCTTCTTATTTTGGTACCTTTGGTACTTTAATTTAGAAAATTCAATACCTACTGTAACGGGCGTATTCAAGTGTCATTGACCGTTTGCAGTAATTTTTTCCCTAACATATCTTATATTTAATTAACAAACCCCGAAAAGGGCACCTTTAAGGTCAACGTAATTAAAATATATATTTAATTAGTTCCATTGTACACGTAGACCCTAAGGGCTGAGCGTATGCGCTAGGAGAGCGGTGGACCATTCAGTTCACCTTATTAATATATATGCTATTTAACAAAGTCATCTCCTCCAGTGAAGTGACACTCGTACATCTACACAATATAGAAGCCAGAGCTTGAGATATCAATGTTGGTTAGTTATTAGTCTTTTCGGTCGTTTGAAGCGAAATCCTTGATTAGGATCCACGCACCAATAATAACGCGAGAGTTGTGCGCGGGCCGCTGCAAGCTAGATGGACTGACTACCTCAAGAAGACAGGATAACGAACAGAGAAGACAAAAGTTGTATTTCGTCTTCGTAATCAGCTGTAGTCGGTAGCTAATGTACCTAATAATTAATGAATATTGAACGTTGAATACCCTCCAAATGAGTTGTTTTTGTGAGAACCGCACACAAACAAGTGAGTGTGCTCTTTACAATATTAGTATACTCTCAGCCGCATGTTTGCCGGGCGTCGCATATTGCAAGCGTATATCGAGACCGTACTGTACTGCATACCTACATAATATATGTATAACATACCTCATGTGAGCTATCTCTGTATTGTTTGCGTTCCGTGACGTCACAACGTAACTGTTATCATTGGCGTGTACCGGCGCAGCTCTATAAAGAGCCGGCTAACTCACTCCGAGGACGATACCACGATACGTAGAGCATACGTGGGCGTAGAAGTTACCGGTGTGCTATGCGTAAGTCTCGCGCCGCTGTTTGTATGAAGATAAGTAGGCAAGGTGTTCTTTGGCCTGTGACCATTATGTATTACTGGTGCGCCTCGAATATATTCAGGTACTTAGTAACTTCTCTAATGGTATCTATTATACGCCTTACTCGACACTCACAGAAAGAAAGGGGTAGTTAAACCACAGGATTAACAATGAAACAATACAATATCAATATTACCCATAGCCAATCACAAAACTTACATTACGTTGTATCAATAATGAAACTTTCATAATGAATCAAATCACATATAATTGAAACGATTTGTCATGACGACCTCAGACCGGCGGCGCATGCGAATAACATGATATTTGTTGAATTAACAATAACTACACGCGAGTTATAATTGATACGCAGCCGTTATCAACACGCTCCGTTGTATGCAGACGCAGACCAGGCAGATACTCGCGAACACGAATGAATTCAGCTTTAGTTAATAATAGTTCATGTTGTTTATTTATTTATTTAAGGATCTCCAACAAAAGATATACACAAATCATGACATGGAAATAACGTTCAGCAAAAGGTATTATGTATGTGTACTCCTTCACTTATAGGAGACCACAGCATGCACAGTGAACTAAGCAACTAGGAAGTTGGAAGTGCAACGCGTGCATTAATTTTGTATGAAGTATAAGTTTAATCAGTTGGTATTTATCACCTTTCCGTGAGTTTTCCGTCAAACATTGTAAACGTCTCCATCAGTGGGTGTAATAAGATGCGATGAAGGCATGACGTTTGGCAGCAGTACCTCCTAAGTGTGAATAATGTCCTACTACGCCATCTACATCATGCGCCCGTGCTTGGGACTGTTTATAGATAAAATAAAATGACCAAATATAACAAACGTTTCACGATACACACCTCTCGGTATACTAATGTTGAAGACTAACAAATGCCTTCTTAGTAGAATAATTTGTTCTGGTTCTGTGCATCCGGGAAAAACTTTACACGATGTTATTGTTTGTTTTACTAGTACCTACTCTCGAGCCAGCGGGAATTTCAACCGCGGTAGAAAATATATAACATCGCCTGAAGGTACAACATCCTGAAATTAACGGATCGGTCTTCGTCCCGTCCCGTCCTGTCCGCCCGTCCGTCCGTCCACCCGGGACGTCCGGCCCGAAGCGGTATAATAACATGTAATAAAATTAATTGTCACACTTGATAAAGCTTGATATACGACTCCGCGAGGACGTATCGGAAATAAGCTCGTCGTGCAAGTGGAGAGGGGGGAGATCAGATAGAGCTACCTTTTATGCTAATAGGGAATATTTGTACGAGAGGATAGAACTAGGTCATTACACACAGCTTCCCCGAGATAATTATAATTTACAATTATTATAACCACACCTGCATTCAGTACTGCTTACATACGAATACGTTTCTGACTCATAGTGTTCTGGCGACTGATAAGCGGCACGTAAGTATCCTACTTAGCGTGTCAAACCCATAGATATACCTGGACTCTGCTTTAGGTTCAGTTAAGTAGTTAGCTACCCTCGTGTGGCCACACTAGTCCCCTACTCCATGGTGCTATTAACTACTTTAATTCATGATAGTGAAACGCTCATAATAATTTTCGACAACAAATATAGAATTTCGACAACAAATATAGAAAAAAAAATATAGAATTCTATATTTGTTGTCGAAAATTATTATGAGCGTTACATTACAAATTAGGTAATACGCGTCACAAGTCACTTGTGCCTTTTCTACTAAATCTTATGTCGAGTAGTTTCGTCTTCGCGTGTAACATAATTAGGCGGGTAACGCGTTAGTGTCACAATATAACGTGTTCGCTATAAATTAAACATTATTATCACGTTATACTTAAACACTGTGTAGTAGCTGCGTCACTTGCGATCACTTATAAAAATAAACAGAACATCTATTTGTGGACCCCAAATAGCACATCGGTAAACTTTCTGCAACGGGTGGTAGGTTCGATAGCCACGTCGCCATCGTTGAGGCAAATCAAACGCAGCACTTACTGCATATAGTTGCCGCAATAATAATCTTGTGAGAACCACCATGTCGCTCTTCAGGAGAGGCTTATATACAGCACTATACTATACTCGACCAAGTATAGAGATCGAATCGATAGGCACAAATGTTTGTTAGCTGGGAGGGGCTTCCATCCGTATGTCGTTGATATTCCTTTTATACGCACTAAGCTTCATCGTTTCTCGTGCGAACGGCTAGGGAATGGAATTATCTGCCGGCGTCTATATTCCCCGATTCGTATAAGTTAGGAATCTTCAAGGCGACAGTGAATAGGCATTATTTGAGCTTGCGTGATCCGTCCTCGGCAGCATTGTAATTCACCATCAGGTGAAGTGCTGCCAAACGCACTCAAATTAGTATTTAAAAAAAGCTATGAGATAAGTTAAGTACTTAATTAGGTACCTAGTTCTTTTCTTTGACACATAATATGATGAGAGAGAACTTTCTCATTATTATGTGATTATAATGTTGTGTGAAGTATTCATTATGTTGACCGCGATATGTTAAATTATGTTAAGTACTCGCGTACAAGTTATAAAATTATTATGAAAACACACTGGTTGGTCTCATTGTAAACAGTTCCGGGACGAACCGAGACCGACCCAAACACGGAAGAAAGGGCTCATATGCCATATAATAATGTACAGAAGACCAACTCTCAAGAATGCGCGATATACAACTCACACGAAAATATATTGGCTACGGTGTACCCCATATCCAATATTTAATTTGTGCCGATGTACAGAACAAATATTTACCCACATTGTAAAGGTAAAACTATAATCTTAGTACTTACTGGGATTGAAAATCAGCATTTACTATCGATCATTCGTATTTAACAAGGCGCGACCACCTGCCTGGCATCTAACTGTGGCAGATAACTGTAATTAAAAACATTTGCCTTTTCAGACCTTCTACGATACCTGCCTCTGCCTGAGTTGGGCCTTCTATAGATTAACTACGTGTATATGTAGTGGTTCAGGATTGTAGTAGTTTTATGGCGGCTAGCGGCAACCGTATAGTTACAAAGTAAAATGATTAGTTCGGCAGAACAGTGTTGTTTTATCGTGTATTTACAGAGGTCGACGGGACCGCGGCGGACTGCGGCGATACCGTGCGACTACTAGACACGCGAGTATTTCATCGTTATATTCCTGCAACCGTCCATTTCAGAGAGTGATGCTCGATGATGATGATCACTCAAGGTGCTCACTATAGGCACCAGGTAGGTAGGTAGTAGCAGCCTGCTCTAACGACCATTGTTGGATCTCTGAGTAATTTAATGGACCTCATATATTTAGGTATGGTAGAGTGGTAAATGAAAACAGCTTGGTGGATGAAAGACTTCAATTTATAGAGCTGGTGCATAAATAAATCACCCAAAAGTTCATACAACGTTCGTTTTCGTAAATGGAAGAAGTTTATTATATGAATGAGTTTTTGGCTGTAAAGATAACTCGTGACAACATACAGCGTGCGTGATTTCTCATTTATTTTTTGTCCAGCATGCAAAGTAAAAAGAAATATGCGCAAAACTCAAAACGTAACGAACTGAAATTCACAAATATAATGGACACACGGTGCAGGACCGGGGCGCCCAATCTTGTGTCGTCCGGCCGGCGCGCCCCCCTCGCCGCACCGCCCCGCCCCGCGCCCGCCCGCGCCCGCCGAGGGACGCACTCCAGACTTCATTTCGCAAATTATACTCTCAACAAACTCATATCCGCCCAATTACTTACCTGTGATACTACACCCTCAGAAATTGCTCACATATAAAACCTCCGTTATATAACGAGGTTTTATATTTTTCGCTAACATTTCTTCAGAGATATTATGAAGGTTCATTGTTATTTTTTACTGTTCTGCCCTTTAGTCTTCAATTACTTACTGTTCTTATAGTTCGTTTAAAACGTAGAATGGTTTTAGAAAGAATATCTGCGAAGTATTTTCTGTACAAGCACAAAAAGACGATTTTACGGAAGTATGACAATAATAACGGCGGTTCGCAAAGTGAGCGTTGACAAAAGAGTCGCGAGTAGTGGGTGGTGCGCGCCGCTCAGGCGCTCACACCGAGCACAAACAACAACAAGCGCTGAACTAGTGCAACAATACCGCTACTTGCCCGCTACTAGCAATTTCCTTCTACTTCTTTCACATAAAATTTGTAATGAATCGCATTAAATTGAATAGATATTATTCTCTGTATTTTTTTGTTGTGATAATATCGGTCTGTTGCTTCTAGAAGCCCAGTAGTAATCACAACATACAACAAGTGCATATTATAAACTGGCTTTATTACCTCCTCTCGTTCTTGCGCATAAACAGTTAGTTAATAACTACGAGCTTATAGAATAAGCAAATACATAGGTAATATAGACTCTCTCACACCCTGCTGCAAACAGCGACCGTTCACTGTACACTGAGCTGGTAACAATGCATAATGTACCACAAAATAATTGAACTGGGAAATCGGTGAAAAAAGTCTCGCTATTCAAAAATTAAATTCTGTTCTAAGAAAAAATACATTATAAAACACAATAGCTATTGCGTACGACGATAGAACGAATACAATATTTGGTAAACATGTTCATTATGACACTGTTACTGTGAGTTATGCTGGCAGCCGATGCAGCTACCAGATAGCTCGCGTACGAACGATTCATGCTCATATTTCATTCCAAAAGTAATTTCAATTAATTTTTATCGAAGAGCATTCGTTATTCAAATCGAAGTCGCTGTATAAAAGAACAATGTATGATAGTTTTTTCATATCATTTACATTTGACCATGTTCATTTGTTTCAGCTACTGAAGTTATCCGTTCTACTAGGAGAGGCTATTTGCGGCCACAAAATATTCAGTTAAAAAGTTACCGTGGGTTTTCCAATCTCTAAAATATATACCGTACATACTGTAGCTACAATATACGGTTATTGTCTCATAACAGTATACACGCGCTCTGCCAAACTATCTCCACTAACTCAACAGTGCCTAACAAACTTGTACCTACGCGGCTACGGTGAAAATCCAATAGTCGCTCTCTGTGACCACAGTGTTTTCACCTTCGCAGCTTCGGCCGCACAGATACGGCGACCACTCTAACACAATTATGATAGCCTTCAATATCGAATAGGAAATACATTAGCCGTGACAGCTCGCCCGCACTGAAATAAACCGTTGGACGAGGCGGGCGGCGGCGGCGCGGTGCGGCCGAACAAATTGTATACTAGGAATAAAATGGGAAAACAAAATAGGACTTTCGGATTTACCAAATCAACATGAAATTGGATATTTCTGTATGAGAATAACTTTATAGTATATTGTATGTCCGACTTCCTGTATAGCCCGCGTGTAATACGAAGGCCAGAACGTTTGTTTTGTTTTCCTATTATATTCATACCCGGCAGTTTAGTGAAGTGATTTCAGTGGTGCGTCCCACATGCTCGTACAGTCACTGCCAGCTCTGAGTTAATTAGTCGGCACTATGTCCGGCCCTATCACGTCTTGTGCAGGTTTCATCGTAAAATACTGTGATGATTAAATCCGCGCGTTCACGGACCTTTGCCCATTTTACCGTTGAGTTTCACTCGTCCGTGTACTGCGGCGTCCAAGACATAATCGGATTACGAGCTGAAGAGTGAAGTTCTGCGGTAAACACTACGTACTTGTGTTATCGTTTGTCGGCCTCGAGGCTGCTAGTGTTGCTGTTCCACAAAGGAATACCTCGGCCCGACCCGGCCGCCCGCCCCGCGCCCTCCCCGCTGGCCCCCGCTATAAAATAACGCGTATTTTTCCGCCACTATCATACCCGCTTTGCTTTTGTAGTGGTTTAACGAGCCCTTCTACTGGAAACATTACAAAGTTTAATCATGTAAAAGATCGTTGAAACATCTTTTCTCTCAAGATTTGGTAACATCCTAATTAAATTAATGAGAAAATTAGTCAGACAGAGAGAGACTATTTTAAACTACGGGGAGTATTTGAAGTTACGGGTAAAAAGAAAAGTGTTTAAGCTAGTTGTCACGGAGTTAATTACTTTTATTACAATTTGTTATATAAATAAGATGGCTCGAGATCGTGGCGAGTCTTTGACGATGCGCTTGATATTAAAAAAATGTAATTTAGAACCTCAGAAAAAACTCCTAATTAATTGGTAAAGTATGAAACCGTTCAATCAAACCAGTAAGGGTATGTACGCATAATGGTAGTCTAAAATTAACTGCTTTCTTTATTTCAAATAGTTTTATACTGTGGACGTTCTGAAGTAGCTCCTGCTCGCAATGTATTAATGTTTCATTTTAAATTTTAACATAACATAGCATTGAGGGCACTTTTGGCGCAGTGGCTAAATGATTAGTGGAGAAAACCTAGTGTGGGGCAATGTTTCTTAAAAAAAAGAAAGAAAGAAGAAAGATTACACCTGTAATCTCTGTGGGTTCGACAGATGTGTGTTATTTTACCATCACCTTATTTTCGATATCTTTGTTAATCCTAACATTTCATCTAAATGGGCGAGCCTATAATATTGATTATAAACATTACTTCATACCTTAATTAGATACGATCGTGTTAATACAAATAATATGGTATAAAGTACTAAAAGATTAGCGTTTCATCAACATCAACACAAATTTTTGATCTGTAAGTAAAGTACTATTATATAAGGTAATGTTCACACGACTCGTCTGTTTATGTTCACGCGGGATGAGCGGGCGGCGCGGCGGCCGGGGGTGGCGCGGCTTTCTCAATGTATGAAGTAACTCGACGCCATGTCTCCGATAACTCGCTGCCTAACTTCTTTCAACTGCGGCTATACTCAGCCTTAACTAGCGGCAGTACACACGCTATGCTTTATAATATTACAGTAGGTACGAGGCTATATCTTGAACTAACGACGCGCGACGCTTCCGTAAAATGTTTATTCTAAATAATAAAGCGTATTTCTACCTATCACATTAAATTGTTACATTTAAACAGACTGACTAACTTTGGCAGTCATATCGCATCGAATAAATGTAAATAACAACCTGTCACATGGTATATAAATAACTAAGCGTTTAACGCACCCGTAGACGCCGTCATGAACTTAACCTTAGTAAGTGTTCCGACACTAGTGACACTTTGCATCATAGCACACTGGGAGATAATAAGCTTAGTGTATTATGTAAACTATTACACACGTAATCTTTTGAGTGTAGTGTTGTTAGTGAGACAAACCGCTACGGCTATAGGCCATTAGCCGGCAGAGCAGAGCCGGTGTACCGAAGTGTTTATGTAAATATAACGAGAGTCGTTGTGTTGGAGTGCTGGCGGCACTTGTTGAGCGATACCAGTCGTAGGCCGCGGCTGTACGTCGCGTCGATCATCGTTATTGTTCAGCCAGCTAACGCACACACACGCGACCTTTTAAATAAACCGTGCGAGAAGTAACTGTTGCCTTCTTCCCCTCGTTCGAGTAACTCTTACCTCTAACTCCGACCATTGCGTATGTGAGTATGTCGGTCGGTGAATGTAGGAATTCATTGTTTATTGTACTGTTGTGTAGCTTGTATTCGGCGAGGGCGATTAGTGGCGTATATTTATTAATACATAACGAAGTTCATCGCTAATACGCTGCTTTGAATTCATCGTGAACCACTTAAACGAATTTATAATACAGTTACATTTATACACAGAATCTTACGCTACGCGAGAAGATACAGAAGGCGAGCATCTAACCAAGCACGATAATGACCTCGCCCATAGATAGTTACTGCAGTAATATAGATAAAATGGAACGGCCTTTGATCCTATACCTCGCAGGCTACAGGTGGGAACAGGCTGCATCGATATGTACATTATTATGTACTTGGAGCGCGCGCCCTTGATGTACCAGGAGACTGCGGAGTGTACCTTCTGTCTGTATCGTTGTATCGCATTCATGATCCGTGATAATATTCATGTTAACAAAACCAGTTAAATATACAGTATTAACTACATCGCGAGCGGAACACAATCACATGTTATATCGAGGACACAATCGAGTGCCAATATGGGTCGTTATCACCAGTATGCACGGGCTGGGAGCTCCTCCCCCCCCCCCCCGCGCTGCCGGCGACATCACGACGTATCGGTCGGGCCGGACGATTTAATACGCAATTATGTCGACTGCCCATTTTAGTTAACATATTTTTGGTTTTTCAAACACAAGTCTGATCCTAACATTTTTAGTCATTTTTATATCTGAGCCTACGCCTTCAGAAATGAAAAATCAATGAAAATAACGAGTTGACCATTGTATTGTTCAATACTTATATACCTTTCAATCATACATTGCTAATCTGAAGCAGATACCGTCTCCTGACGTCCAGGGACAAATACATTTCCTATAACCTTTAAATAGTTTTGATATGTAATAATATATTATATCGCCTCTGGCTAGCTGCTTCCCGACTACGTTGGGGTCAGCTCCCAGACTAACCAGATGCAATTATTTGTTGCTCCTGAAGTGTTTCTACGCACGAAAGTCATCCGGTCATATTTTTACGACAATTAATGAATAGATAGCATAACTGTATCGACTAGTATGATAGTTTGTTAAATTAATTCAAAATTGTCCTTTTCTTTTCTTTTTTAAGAAACGTAGCCCCACACATAATTTCTGCTGTATTGTGGATACAGTTTACAAATAAACATGTCTATGTATCCGTTTATGACGCCGACTGTAAATAACAATAGTCCTCAAACTAATATTTCAGTGGCAAACAACAAAACGCAACAGTCAGCACTCCAGACTGGCACGGCGGCGTTATGTGAGCAACACTACGTACTCGTGCTCTAATAGGGAAACTTGCACAATAACGCGCCACAAGACAAACGCGCCGCATACCGCGCGCCCGCGCCCGCGCCCGCGCGCTCAGCAAAAATGCACCGCGTACAGTGTGTACTCTATACGGGGCCACCGCTCTGGCGGGCAACTGGGACACTCACCCGCTTATACGAACAAATTGACGAACTCTTTACAAAAAACAAAAAATGTGTTTGGCAAGCAGTTTATGGTCGCTCCCGGGAGCACAAGCTGGCAACATAAATGAACATCAAAATGTGTGCACCAAAGACTTCGCGTGAGTTTCTGATCCAACCTCAGCGAATATTTTTGAAAACACCTAGTATCCTGTTTAAAATAACAGTAATAGCTATAACACCGCGTTCGTATTTATGTGGGTGTACACACATAAGCCAACTTGTCGCGTTTGTGTTCACAGCTACAATATCCGGTGCCGCCGCGCGCCGCACACGCATTATTACTCACAAGTAACAAGTTGCAACTAATACTGAGTAATAGTGTGTCACCGCCGCGCCGCCGACTGTCGCCCCGTGTATCATCACGCTACTGTAATAGCCCTTTGTTTGATATCAGTTCAACACTCGGAACAAAGTAACTTGGATTGGACTTAAAATACTTTCATGCTATGCCAGTATAAAAGTAATATATCACATGAAGATAGAACGACAACTTTATTTCATAAAACACCTGTGTTGTATGAACACATTACATGTCGGTACCAATAACAAGATATAAAAATGACTGAACATTCTTCGCCCAAAAGCAATTAAGTCCAGAATATTTTTTTAATGAAACTTAAATATGGCACAGCTTAATAATTGTTAACGCGTAATAGAAGTAATATAGGTACCACTGTTGTGATAATTATAGAAGTAATTAAACTAGTTAGGTTCGCGAGCGTTCAGTAACGTTTGGCAGTACGGACACCCGGCTCCAACCACCCACACTGTATATTAACTGTATCCGCTCGCAACGAAGAAATTTCCAGTTTTTGTCAACCGGTGACGACGTTATAAGATCACTAAGCTTTAATGTGCTATAGGTTCATTATAGCATAGTGTACCATTTGCACAAACTTTGTTAAGGTATGGTATATAAGAGGTGAGACTATAGCCATATACTATTACAGATTCTACTCAGGTCCAGTATCAGTCCCCAGGATTAATACAGAACATTTAATAACATTAAAAATACTGTACTTGATGTGGGAATCGCATCTAAGACCCACCTCGAGCTTCCAAACACCAAACAAATGTATACATATAATAAAATTATAACAAGCCGATGTCTGTACATTATAGATATTGGAGAAACCTTTTATGGGGGGTCTTTATTAGGGCAACAGAAGCCAAAACAACAGTTTGTAGTGTAGTACGCGCATCACGCAAAAACTACTGCATAGAATTAAATACAGTTTTCAACGATTTATTGCTAGAGGTCTAACTTAAAACATAGGCTTCATTTTACCTCAGGAAAATATCAGATTCTAAATTCCACGCGTACGAAGTCGCGGGCAAAATCTAGTAAGGTTAATAAAAACCAAAAACAATCGATGTTTTCGTCTCCGCTCCGATCCGTTTTAGTGGACAATGGGTTTTGTTGAACCTTTCCAAATAGATATGCTGAATATGTCAATATAAGAAGGTATTAAATGTATTCAACCGAGCCACGGGAACAGGTGGAGGAGGGGCAGGCCCGGCCGCGCTGCGGGAGGTTCTCATATCATATTTAGATTTTTGTGGAATACGGCTGATAGGACACCGCCACAGGATATGACGGAAGTGTGCCACCGAAAATATGGCAAAAATAAATATCGGAGGTTTTTCCCGTTCAATATATGGTTACACCATAACCGTACTGTAAAATTTTCGGCCAATATGATAATTTTCGTTTATGTTATTGATTAATTTGTCATGATTATAATCATAAAAGCAATTACAAAAGCAGTTGAGCACCCTAATGGGTCTTTGAATAGATTTATGAAGGCCTCAAGTGGCCACACTTAGGAGACATCGTCGTCTGCGTTGTTTAACTTCACTCCACAGTTAGCAGTTAATCGCAACCGACTGGCTTTATTTAACTCTTACAATTTTTTCAAGACATTACCGCACAAATAACTTGGTTCAAGCTGTCTCTGCATCTCTGTGTCTTAGGAATTAATATTAAAGACACCTAAACGCTGATGTGGTTGGCATATTGAATTTTACACAGAGGTAAATTACAAAAAATAATGTGATTATAATTTATATTTTGCTTTCGAAATACACACACACACATTCACAAATTACTGTATGGCATGTATGTAGTTGATGAAATATTTGACGATATAGTGATGATCGGCGGTCGCCATGGTAACGACGCACATCGAGGAGAAAAAAGTGCCAGAACAGAATTCCATATCGCGCGGCGCCGAGCGCGGCCGCACGAGGGACAGTTTACTATATACGAGTAGTGAAGGACGCAGCAAGGACATCAAGAATAAAACAAAACTCGAGAATAAAAGTCACAATTTCATGAAATTTACCGAGTTTTTGCAATAATTATACCACCGAGTTCAATGCATCACAATAAATACACAGCTAAATGTGTGTTGCGTAGCATAAATTATGTTTTATTGCGGACCACAAACAGTAGTTGTAAGTAAGTGATTTATTATATTGTTATAATAACTAAAAAAATTATGAAAACTATATTGATAAAAAACATTATGTGTTTCATAGATTCAAGCTCGGTACTAGCAAATGTATATTCAATGTGAGCCTCATCATTATAAGTGCCCAAATTTCAAATATATCAAAACGGAACCAATATGTATGATGATAACTGGTGACGTCACTCGTAGCGGTCAGTGAGCGTGCAATGTGAGCGGTTGGCGCTCGCCAAAGCGCACAAAAAGCGGCGATTGGCGTTAACCTCAAAGGGCCACAAAAAGCGCTGCCGACGGATCGTTGCAAATTGCATTCAATCAGCGCGTTGTGACGCTACGATGAGCTACGAGACTGCTACGTTATTGCTACGTGCGTAGCATAACGGTAGATCGAGAGGTTGCCGCTTCTACATTGCATTGTGCTATAATGTCATTTGAATCATATCACCTTTTACCTGGTATGGAATTTGTAGAATATCAAATACTACCCACGTATACTTTAGTCCTATTTGAGTATTTTTCTACAAAAATACAAAATATATACCGTATTATTTGATTAACACAGCCATATCTTCAAGATATATTACTAAATCTCCAAATTAAAAATTTCTCTTTGATATTTTAATTTAACTGGGTACCTAACTTTCAAAAATAATTCAGGTTTTTAAAACAATTGCTACATCTACGTAGATTAAAAGCGACGCATTTTAATTGAACATTCGAAAGAAATTCATCCTCCGTGGCTTCAGTTTAGTCTCCAATGATTATTCATCCGAGGAGTGTCGCCACAAAATATTGGAATAGTAGTCATGAATGATAACGAGCGAACATAATAGATCACTATCATATCGATAGCCAGCTGCGTTCTCATCGATATTGTATTGTTCGCTGAGCTTACGGAAACTACGCACGTTTGGAACGTCGCGTCGTACTGACGTCACGACTGTTCTTACTTTTAGTTTTTCACTCTTTGTGCTAGATGGACAACAACTCCATTAGGCGATTCCTGCTTTGTAAGCACGCGGTTCTATGAAGGACATTGAATGTTTTTCATAGGATATAAACACCTTCCCAGACTACAAATAGTCATGTTATGGATCAATATATTATTCATAATCTTTTATTAAAAAAACCACAAAACAACATCTAAAATCAAATCGATTAAGGAGTCATATTTGATCTTTAATTAATTTGTTTGAATTGACATACTTATCAATACGCGATTTCTGTGCTTTATAAAGTCATAATAGCAGGTAGTCAGAAGGCCGGAATTCAGACAACCATTCCATGATTAAATTATCGGCACCCCCCAGGATGTCTCGATGTATGGGTCAAATGGTGTTCTGTGGTGGGTAACGTAGTTCAGTCGGCCCTCACTTATTGTAAAATATTGACATTGAGGCCGACCCCAACATTTCGCCATAAAGGTTACGATGATGGTACTGGACCAGTAGTCTGTGTACATTGCCGTAACGTTGTCGGGAACATTACCCGCACCCGTCGTCCGCCGCTATTGGGACGCTTGTTCGCTTAAATCACATTTATAACATCTCACATGCACGCTCCGAGCGCTAGACAAATTGAACGACAGTTATAAAGCGAGCGGCAAATAAACTGCCTCCACTTGCCCCAAGAGACCGCACATACTACATACTACATACGAGCTGGTTATGAAGTGCTGTGTTTTGATAATACTGCACACCTATACGGTAGGTGGCACTTATCAACGTCTATATTCATCTATATTTACCTACAACGGTAATATTCGCAACATGCAAAAAATAACTTGTTATATTTTCCGTCCCAGGCACACATGCCACATAACTGCTTATGCTAGTTTTCTGTAAGTATTTAAATGTAAATTAATTCGAATTATAGAACAATATCATATCACCAATAATGTGTCATGTGAATGATATCCACGTGCCGCCCTATAATGTGTTAATACTTCAGCCGCGAAGTGTGACATACATGTGACTACAGAAATATTCCCGCTTGACAGACTATTACGAACTGTGGTGTAATATCAGTCGCGCTTGTCGCACCGCATGCCGCACTTTATTTTCATTTAGTTCGAACACCAAGCTTCTACAATATCAAGTTCTAAACATAAGAACTCCGGACGCGCCAATAAACAGCACCTAGCTACCAGTGTAAGACTTAGCGTGATGTTATATGGATATAATTCACGCAATCGTCCAGGTTTTAATAACAGGTACTTCATTATCATCGAAGCGTTAGTAATTTCAACATAATCTTCATGAAAGTTGTAAAACGAATAATAACATGAGCAGGATATACCGAAAGCGCGTAATATTCAGTTAGTAGTTCGTGCAAGTTACTGGTAACGACTGTGTAATGACTGGACTAACAGTAATGTTACACTAACACATAATGATAACCACACGCACCTCTTAAGTGCATTCAAAACAAGACACAGAAGTTCCACTTATAACAACGCAACAAACTCACTCATAAACCATTACAGCTTTACAGTGCACACGCGTAACAAAATATTCTCCGTCCAGTTTATTATGACGTATGCGGTGATCAGGCATGCGGATCACTTAATTGTAAGCTCTTAATGACCGCCGCCGATCAACACCAACAACACTGTATACTTACTACAGCTGTGCTCTACCACTTCAATCAACCTTAGCGATATTTTTTTGTGTTCTCTTTACTGCATGTTGTGTAAGATAGACTTTCTGTATTTGTTCATTTCGTGCCATGTATTACGTAAATAATGTGTTGTAAAGTGTGCGGCTATCAAATTAAAAGTAATGTTCCCAAAAGGTAATATTCAGTCCCGCGAGACCAGCTCCGGTGGAGCCCTCATTATGTTCACGTACGTACAAACATAGTACAGGACACTTCCTTGTTGCTACTCTCAGTAAAAGAGAGGCTTTACATCGCATCGGTAGTCCACAACTTCTTCTAACGCCGCGTCTCCGTGTTCTCTCATATGAGAGTTTGCTGCGGGAAGATTAGGAAATTAGCAAGTTTCGTTACGCGGGCATACATAGACGTCGTTACTCAGGGAGGCTGTTTCCGTGTATCCTGCCCTTGGGGACAGTTGATAAGCGCCACTCACAGAGCGTCGACAGACCTAGTCTTCAGCTACTAGACACACTATTCCCGTGGTGATCTCGCTTGTTAGGCGGAGCGCCGCCTGACGCAGCCCCTCGAGTGCGCCGCGGATCAGCGCGGACGAGTGTTCATAAAATTGAATATTGGTTAGTTTGTGCTTGTCAACTATGCTCACAGCGGACGATTTTGTTTGTAATAGCGTCCGTTAAACGTAACGACATAACGGCATAATAGCGTCGTTACAGCCGACAATGTTGAATGCTTATTGTGACCCCACTCCCACGCAACCGCGCAATAGAATTGTTATATGATTTTTTAAATGTATTAAAATTATATTACTTGTAATATTTTATATTACTTATGAAAGTGGTAAAATGCAAACGTGGAGGCCATACTAAAGATATCGTGCTGTGCAATATAGCTTGACTTTGTACATAGTTGAAGTTTTAATGGCTCAGCTAGAGAATAACACAAAAAACAGGCACTGACATGTAACACATCTACAAAAGTCTGAATGCCATTTGTATCTAATTTAATTCAAACAGAAATGTAACTACCTCTCCGCGTGCAGATTTCCTTAAGTTCACTTAAGAAAATTCATCATGGCGGAAATCTTCATCAAACAGTCTTCTACTCAAGCATCAATACCGCGTCATGAAAAGCCCGGAGTCCCGTGGAGCCTGACGAAGGTACTTAATAAGTGAGGTAATAAGGCGCGGCGGCGGCGCCCCGGGACCGCCTCGCTCGTGTAGCGCTCGTGGACGCTCACTACGTGTTGGGTCTGATTCATTCCGCTATGGTGAAGGCTTACCCGCGTGATAATACCTGCCAATATCATCGGCGAGCTGCCACTGTTTACATCAGTAACTACACTGCTGCCTACCCTCGCTGAAAAGGTGAATTCGTTATTTTGCAATATATAATATTATATAATCCCATACATTCCGGCATGAATCCCGTTACATTAATGAAAGGAATCGTTATTATGTGTTGCTCGCAGAGCGTAGCACAACACTACGACGTGACGTAGCGCGTGCTACGGCGTAGCAGTGTGGCATTAAACTGCAGTAGTGTTTATGTACGGTTGATAAGTTGCAACCACTGGTCGGCACATTATTATACTCCAATATCTGGTGTGGCAAAATATTACGTAAGGTAGCGTACTGAATGTCGCGATGTTAACTAATATGTGGTTCTGTGAGGAGCCGTGCATTTTTGTTTGTTGGTCGAGTCGTGTCACTTTCAATGTATTTTGTAGAATTCAAATTTTGTGATTTTGTTCCTTATTATAAACAGTCTAATGATACTTACAAGTATCAACAAATGTTTAAAAGTTAGTATCGTTCCATTTTCATTCGTAGATCCTGTACAAGATAGTAACCTATTATTATCATAAAAGTTTAACATTATGCAAATCCTAAGTAGATTACTACTAACTGCATGTAATATCCATTTTCCCTCACATTTCCCTCGCGTTTTGTTAAACACGTAGCGGCACGCGAGAGAATGCTAGTCTCTCTTATTAGTAGGTCTCAGGCGCAGAACACAATGCGCACGCGGCACGCGCCTGGCATCTATATTGGCCTCGCGCTGACCATCGGCATCTCACCGACCTTCACGTACACACGCCCACACAACAACGCATTCTTTTAATACAATACACAGAGCAATAGGGACGCTAAAAATGGCGTTCTTGAGTGAGAACAAAGTGCCCAATACAAGCCTTATCACAAATCTTTACAAACATACATGTCACATGCACACACAACCAGACCCGATCATACAAATATTTGTTCCGTGCGGGGATCGAACCCGCGACACCTAGCGCAGAAAGCTAATCGCTTAGCCACTGCGCCAACCGTGTCGTCTTATATAGTATTGTAATATTAATATTTAACGCCAAGCAGGAAACACTCACTAGGAGTACTATATATACTCATCTATCTGTATCAGTCACTAGCAATGTTATATATACTTTTTGTATCGGACGATGAAAAAGCTGTTCTCTATCTGCATCAGTCTGGTCAGTTAGGTTGGAAGTTGACTCCACTATGCTATGAAATAGTCTCATAGACGATAGACTATACCGACCTTATATACCCCACAATCGATTACTGATACTCATGTAAGACTTAAATCCCTGGTAATAAAGGTAGCTAAAATCGAGGATAACTCGGCTCTCAGACATTTGTACAGTGATTAACATATGTATATGTGTACTGTACATAGTATACAGTAGAGGGCGCTACGTCAGCGTCGGCCGGCGCGCGGCGGACTGTAACAGCTGATGCATGGCGCGGCCGTATGTCAGCGTCGCTCGGCCTCGGCGTGACTTTACTATTGGAAACAATTCGGCTGAGCGATGAAGACACACACAACACTCCCAACTCATTTATCTTCGTGTTAGTAGGACGTGGACGGCGGAAAACTTATTCCAATACTCGAGTGTTCATTTTTTTAATAGGGTCAGAATTACTTTAATTCTTCCAGTCAAAGTTCGCCAAAATGGTAATAACTTCTCATATTAAAACGATTTTTTTTCAACAACTTGAGAACCAACCCAAGTAATTTATAGAACATTAATTTTCCTTCAAATAATAGTTGACTGCTTATAATCATTCAAATCACACGTAGGTGTTAATTCGATATCTAACGCCAATATGATGCAGTCGCTATAGCTAAGACGTCGCCCATGTGTGTAACGGTCCGTGAGGGTAAGCTCGTCACGTGCGCGGCGGCGGCGGTACGACAGTGGTCTAGCAGCTGTATGGCAACGTGTGGCACTTGTGAGGTACTATCAATATGCAACATGAGGGCGCTTAATAAAAAGGTACATAAAGCGAGATAACGCGCGACACATGCGCACAACACTGAGGTGAATGTAAAACGGACCGGTCTTGAACGATTGCAGTCGCTGATTTCAATCTCAGTGTTTTGTATTTGTAGGTATATTTATGTAACAAAGCATGTTACATAAAAGCAGTATCCACAGATTATAGAATCAGCTTGACAATAATAAATTGAGAAAATAGAAAACCCGTTACTCTCTCTACACTATAACATAATGTGCCAAATCACATACCGATATGAGAATGATAACAACAAGACTGCCATTCAAAAATCAAATCAAATCAAATAATTTTACTGCAGACATGTAGTACAAGGACGGCAAATTAAAAAAATTTCTAACGTGCGCCCTGCAAGGGCACTGCAAAATAAACTTAACTACTACTTTATAAACTATGTACACATACATAATTAATACAGTATAAAATCTTTAGCATTATTTTAATCTTCAAAAAACTCTTGCAATGTATAATAGCACTTCTGGTTCAGTACCTTGAATAATTTATTTTTAAATATATTATTATTTTTAATTAATTTTAATGTTTGCGGTATTTTATTATATATTTTAATGGATATTACATAGGGCCCTGAATGAAAGATGGATAAAATAGAATTTGGTAATGCCAAGCTGTTTTGGTGTCGTAGATTTCGGGGCTGGGAGTAGTTGTCTTTATTTAAAGAGAATAATGACATGCTTTTTCTGACAAACAGACATATTTCAAAAATATATAGAGATGTGAGTGTAAGAATATTGTGTTCTATAAAATATGGTCTGAAATGAAATGAAATTATTTATTTTGCAATTAGGATTTTTCAATCACTTTTACACGTCTTTTTTAAACTAGATGGCGTCGGCATTTCCTATGACTATCCCTGAGAACAAACGCCGAAACAAACTCAGGGGTCAAAGTCTATTTTAAAGTCCAGACTGATTGTAATAATGTAAGGGTTTATGTGAGACAAATACAGGGTGGAATAGCCTTTTGAAGAAAGTGCCATAACTATTTGAGCTAACCTGTCGCAACAGAGTGCAACCGTGCATCAGTTATATCCGATTGAATATCATACTATTTATAGGTAAATTTTGTCGACGACGACAACAATTTTATATTAAATAATAGAAGGCAGTATTATAGGCAGTATTGTATATATAAATTACAAATAGCGTAAGTAGGTATAAGTAGGGTAGACCGGGGACAAAAGTAACATGGGGCAATAGTACCATCGTCCATATTTTGACCATTGCCAAGATATAAACTTGTATGAGGGTATGCCTACGTGCCTCGAGTGTGTCTCTCACCTCTTCACTAATCGGCGGCTCGACTTGTGTTATTCAAAAAATTTTGTTCACGAGTGACCACGGTAAATTTTTGAGCTTGATGTATTGGCTTATTATTCACTCAAACTTAACTTTAAAGTTAGAGTGTCACTAAATTTTGGTCCGTTAGTTATCAACGCTTGAGTTATGTAGTGGTTTGGGAGTCAGTTTGGTATAAAACTGGAAATATTTTAAGTTTACTGATGAGAGAGAGAGAATTAATGAAATTAAGAGCGTTCAGCCTAGATCTCACTCACATTTACAATGTATAGCGGTTATATAGAGGAAATCATTTCAATTTAAACGACATTACAATATCAAAATAATGAAGTAAATAATATAATAATTAATGGCAAAATTGTATATAAAAAAAAGGAAAGGCTAAAGAGCGGCTCAATCCCAAGCGTTTTTGTCATCTAAATAGTCCGAAATTTTATAGTATCCTTTTTTACAAAGTTTAGATTTACTTAAAATTTTGAACTTCTTTAATGTTAAATTACGTATATCATTGGGAAGTTTATTGTAAAAGCGTATACATTGTCCCATGAACGAGTTGCTTATTCTGTGGAGGCGCGTAGCATGTACAGCAAGGTTGTGTTTATTCCTAGTGTTCAAAGAATGAGTATCAGACAGTTTGACAAAGTTCGAAATATTTTTATAAACATATATTAAATTTTCAAATATATATTGTGACGATACAGTTAGAATATTAGTTTCCTTAAATCTGTGTCTCAGCGACACCCTTGGACCAAGATTATAAATAGCTCGGACACCCCTTTTACTACTTACTAGTCTACAGCTTTCCATGCCTCCTATATTATTCAAGATTCTTATACACTTTTTCTGTAACTTGAACAATTTTTCTGCATCGGTACTAATACCCCATAGCGTTATGCCATAACGAAGTGTGTGCATAAGCGTAATAAGCTGTTTTAGCCGATATGATATCTGTAGATTTTTTTAATTCAGTTAAAGCATAGGTAAGTCTTAAAATTTTATTACTAATGTTGTAAATATGGGATTTCCAATTTAGATTTGAGTCGATATTAAGACCTAATAATTTGAAGTTATCGATGCAGTCTAATTTTATATTATTATAGGTAAAGTTAATTTTAAGGGGAAGTTTTTGGTAAGGTCCGAATTGCAATAATTTAGTTTTTAAGAAGTTTAATTCGTGGTTGTGATCGGTTAGCCAGGAGGATATGTTAGATAGTATTCGGTGGATGTCATTATTGAGGTTTAAGTTATTTGTACATGGAAAAACTACTGATATGTCATCAGCAAATAAGACACTAACAGCATCTACTGTTTTCGGCAGATCTCATATCCCCGTCCTCTCCTCCGTGCCCCGTTGTACAACAGGTCCGCACTAAGGGTCAGTAGGTACCTCTGTCTAATAAGTGCCAACATTCATTGATATCAAACTAAAAGAATAACATTTTATATTATATACATGTATGTATAATGAACATTCACTCTGGTTGAGATTCATCATAGTTCACAACTGACATTTATACAAGTAGTTATTTATAAGAGATGAAGTCAGGGACATATAATATAACAGGAGCTTAACGTTGAAATATGATGCGCTGAGTATGTGTGTGACCGAGGTCGGGCCCGCGCGACTGATCGCCTCCGTGCAGCCGTTGTGTGCCGCGTACTGTTATGTGCAGCGTGATATACATCAGAACATTCACATACTCACACGCGATTGTTTGATGGTACTTCCCCAATGTCCCCCGCAGCAATTAACAGTAACTGTGTTGTAAACACACAATGAGCCTGTGAGGGATCTAGGTGCCAATGCAAGCTATCGCTATTTACAATTTCAATTCCGAGCTATACCCAACTGAAAGCTTCCGAACGGAAAAATCCAATTACGCTGTGCTACCACCATTGTGGGCTGTTGTAGACTTTATACTATGTTCACATCTGGGAATAGAAGCCACGACTGTACACTCAAACTACTAGAGTTGGAACAGTGAGGTTATTCTCTTAACTAATACTATAGATGGAATGTAATTATAGTATATAATAATAATATATTATATTGGAATGAAATAATAAAGATTTTTGACTCCATAACATTATGTACCAGTTAGATATTTTCCCATATATAGTAAGGATACCGCTGGCGGTTCAACGGTTACCTTATATGCAGGAGGACCTGAGTTCAGAAATAGACACGCTTCTTTTACTTTTCTAATTCATGCGCGGATCAGAATTTTATAGTGGCCAGCAGTGAGACAGTAATGGGCTGAATCCTAAACTATATACAATATAATATAATATACTTACTAACGCTTGTATATAAAGTGGTGATGACATAACGACAATAAATTAAAACAGAATCGCTGCTAGTCAATTAAAATACCTACTTTAAAGTTTAATTTGGTGTTACATCAAAATTGTTTTGGTCCATACAGGTGAATAACCTAGTAAACTTGGTGTGTGAACTACTACCGCGATGCCTAGAGTATGATTTCAATCATTGTCGTTATTTCGTCCCTTATTTGTGTATTACTATTATAATCTCAGTCAATTCGCTATATTTGAAGCCGAAAATTCCGAGAAAAATACAAAAGACGTGAACATTTAATGGACAACGAACGAATCGTCGCGGAGAGGTAATCGGTAGGAGGTAATTTACAGACTAAACGGATTTGAGAGAGACAGGCGGTGACTAGCGACGCGGTTCACTCCGACGGTAATTGAAACCGACGCAGACGTGCGACAACACGCGGCGTGCGACGACAACGACGCCATATTGATATGCAATATAATAAACTGGCGTATACGTATTAAGTAGACTACCGAATATTGAGGAAGCTGACTCCGAATCTCACTTGATAACTTCTATTTACACAAAGCGACTCGCTCTATCCTCCGCAAGCCCACGCGTGGACTATGTCAGTATTTTAAAGTGGAACCAATAGTGTCAGCCATCTTCAGGCTTCGGATTTCTCGAGACGACTGACAACTAACATTGGCATGAAGGGATTTACAGTTTGCACGGAAAATAAAATTGATAATCTTGTCTAAGTACATACAAACTCTTTATAAAAGCGTTGTTCTAGATTACTCTTCGCGCATTATCGATAGTAAAAGAATTATCGGTAGTGTATGTAGGGCGACGTCCTAATTGCTAGGTTATTGAGATGCGCGGGCGACGCGTAACACCCTCGCGGGAAATCATGCGCGCAAGCAATCACAAATTATATACTGTTCAGTTACCGCCTACATTCTTCACCGGTGCACACAACGCTAAGTAACGTTTGCACGGAATTTATTGAGGCAAGCAAAGTAGGCTAAACCGCTTTTATATAGGTACCTATAAAATAAAAGAATAAGAACGGTTTTTTTAAGAATGTAACATTGTCAGAATGACATGAGTTATTGATGTAATCGAACATCTATATTTAACACTAAACACAAGTCATGACTGTAATAAAACTTGTAGTTTGTGATCGCGACTCAATGCGCGGCTGTAGTATTCGTAAAGTTATTGTCCATAATGTGGAGGAAGTATTCGGCCAAGTGTTCCCGCGCTACCCGCCCGGGACCTCTGTGCTCATAAGTTGTAACTTGCCAGTCTAGAGCAAACTTATGTCGAACAAACTTGTGTAGCTGTGAAATCGTATCATCCGCATACTTCACACATGTTCACTGGATCAATTAAACTGCCTCGATCAACTAATTGTGCTCTTTCCAATCTTTTGCACTTGGTTAGTGTTAATGATAAGATTTTCGCGAGAAGTCGATTTCGCCAACAAGATATAATAGATGTTCGTTACTGTAATAGCAACAGATAAGTACTATTCCTTGACTACATAATTCTGTTATTGAACGTCTTCCAAGACTAATACAATACAGCTAATCAGGTTGAATGAAGAGTAGCAGCTTCTAAGCCATCACGATAATTGCTTCGCTTAAGGGTTAACACGTAGCGGCCAATAAATTGTATCGCCAGTGGAGGATTCAGAGAGATTGAGGGGAAAGGGGGGGTTCCATTAATTGATAAGCCTTAGATAAGAGCCACTAAGTGCGGCGCGCGGCGCTTGATTAACTCCAGCCATCTAACGTACTATACTCGATCGGCTCTTATGATACTTACAAAACATATTATACTTTTATGTTTGAAAGCATTCTATTATTATTTATCAGCTGAGCACCGCTGAACTACGCTCGTATTTAATAGAAGATAAAGAGACAGAAAATATTCGTCGGCCATAATATATGAGTCGCCAGGATCAGAAAGCATGTGGTTACTGCAGTCCTTACATCGAACATCGGCCATTGCGGCAGGTTACACATCTATTATATGACTGCACGGTAAACAAAAGAATTTATCAATTACAATAAACTAGTTAACCTTACAGGAGTTGTACCGGGATACATCAAACAAAGTGCGCTCATAAACCTGTCAGTACAGACCACTACAGCTTTACATCGGCCGCTCTCTAACGCGATTACCTCGATTACCCCCGGGAAGGAAAGAGCCTGCAATTAATATGGCGGTCAACTTGACGACTTGCCTCGCCAGTCGCCAGTCGCCGGTCGACATTCTTATCAGATCATTAAAATAAGCCACTTTTATAGTCTGAAGGCTGAAATATCGTCAGTGAGTAATTATTGTTACGTGTTGTATGCAGATGACATCATCCACGACTGTGCCAATAAGTTGCAGTACTATAGTGACGTGTAATATTCTACCAATACCTTTTTTTTTATTTGCGTGGTGAGAACCCATCATGGGCTATCCTCCGCCTGGGGGGGGCGGAGGGGTGTGCCGGACTCCTACCGGCTAAACTCACCACGGTGGTCCGCCTCGACACCATATGGCGGGCCTCGGGAACTCTTAGAAGACCGCACCGAAGCCCACCACGGTGTCATGCCGATCGGCACTTCCCGGAGGGAGTGACTGTAAAGAGGCCACCCCCTCGTGCACGTCCCGGGGGAGACTGTAAAGAGGTCCCCCCGTTACCCTCTCTCGCTCAGCGGCCTCCTTCTGGAGCATGACTGCTTCACAGAAGGAGACCACTATTCTACCAATACCTAACACAAGGAGATTCCGAGACAACATTACACTGAGTGCCAACAATCATGGTCAGATATTATCATCCATCAAAATGTGCCAGAAACGACAATGTACAAATGAGTTAAGTCAGTCCTACACGGGTGCAGCGCCGCGTGTCGCCGGGTGCGCGGCGGCGCGGTGCACTAGTTCGGGTCTCGTCTGAATGGCTTTATGAGCTCGACGTAACGACGCGCCTAAGCCGGGCTGCGAGCTCCGCCGCTGTATCGTGCCAATTTACACTGTTTCATTTTTGTTACCTTGTGCTTGCGAAATACTACCCTCTGAAAATATAGCATATTAGTGATGTCTGTGGCTGGTTATTATAATTATATTGTTATCTTGTTATGGTACATATATTACGAGTAATTCTTATAATTGATGGACCGAGCCTACATATTTACCTACTACTACGCTGAGAACGGATAAAAGTCCACATTTCATATTATATGGTGTATTTATATCGCGCGGTCTACTATCGTATTTTTTTAAAGCGATCCTTGATAAGGTTACTCCGTGGTAAGGTGAGGTACAAAGAAGGCACTCGGGCGAGCTAAGGACCTCGCCTCATGAATATTCAGCGCGGGTTCGACCGTCGCACACCCCAGCCGCCTAGCCGCCCGCGCGGCTTCTTGTGCTTAGGGCCTTATTATTACGTGTGCCGTCTTTTTGGGACATGAAAAATAATATTTGCATTAAAAATGAAAACAATCGATAGAAAAATAATGTATATTCAGGTCGCCCATTATGTTCAACTTTGGACTATAGTGTACAGAGAAGAGACAGAAGTGAGATATTACCCATGTTACTACTGATGCTGGCCATAATTATGTGACCCGTAACCAAAATAATAACAATGTATACTCATGTTTAAACAAATAAGATGATCTTATCTGATCTAACATTATCATAACAACTCAAACGACTGAAGTTCGGTGCACATAGGCAGGATTTGCTCCGATACACAAGAACTTTACTACAAAGGTGAGAAATACACCGCTCAATAAAAAAACTTTTTAAGCGTTTAAATTCGTCCTACTTCGCTGGAATGAGAAAGTAAGTGCGCTTCGCTTTAGCTCGAGCTATAAATCTCGTCATAACGGAAACTGAGTGTAAGAAGCGTGTACCAGGTGTGGATATCGCCTCGCATCGCTCCGTCCCGCTCCGCACCGCACCGCACCGCACCGCACCGCACCGCCCGCGGCCCGCTACTCACAATCATCAATCAATTACTTACCGCGATGTCACGTACACCACTCGACGGCCTCAACACACAACTATGTGCTCATACTATAACTAACTTCCAAGAGGTCGTGAGGGAAGGAGGCGTCTCGCGGTTATACTATCGAGTTGCCCTCCCGCGTTTATCGGGCGTGAATCCCCGCAGTCACTGAGAGGATTGCATGCAATAGGTTAATTAATAATATTCCTCATCATTAAACATGCAATCGCTCGGCAAAACGTATAAATGTACCAGTAATGAGGCGGCGGGCGGCAGCGCGCGCTCGAGCGGCAAATGAGCGGCAGATTACCGGCGCGTTGTTTTGCCAAATTTTAATAACCTCGCGAGCTAAATAGCGCGCCCGTAGTAGCGCGTACACTAGCGCATAACGTACACCCGCGCCCGCGCCCACGCCTGTGTAGCGCCATACGACACACAAGTATTCATATTCTGAGTTTCATGAACTAATTCAGGGTTTATCTAATTTACACGGTTTAATAAGTCTCTTAAATGCCGCGGAACGTATTAATGTAAATTAAATTCAACTTTACACTCAATGTGGGAATAAATGTACATATATCACTGTGGTATAGTGTGACCATGCAATAATAGACGGGAGAACTATTAGTATTAATAATAAATAATGTGTAATTACTTGAGTAGAGAGTGACATCGTTGCCACCTGCGGTCACAGGAGTGGTATTAGCTCTGTCTGAGCGCCGTCATTACAGCGTCGTTGCATGAGCTTGAGCTTCTGTTAACTCTTTATGACGTGGCATTCATTTATATTTGATTGAAATTAAGAGAAAGTCAGTGAAAATTATTATAATAGATGCTTAACACGACAACAATTGTAGGTGAATTCACTGCATCCCAACGTATTTCAGTTCGATTCCACATGAGTGCGTATGACACTCATACACACTCATGCAAACGTGCAAAGCTATTAGCGGTGTAGAACAATTTACTTTCATTTCCATATCCCAACGACTATAATTCATTAGCTGGCGCCACTATTTAATTGTCTAGTAGTTCTGTGGTGCGGCCGTCCTGCAACTACTGATATCCCATTACACGCCACACTAAAATTACACTCGTCGAAAAATGGCCAAGTTTCTGTAGATGCCAGATAATTATATCCAGAAGGGCTCTATTACCTATTGTCAATAAAAGTTATGATGCAATAGTGACGTGATATGACGTGATGTGACGCTTGGTTGTAAGCAAAGTTATATCGAAGAGATAATGTTGATAAGATCTCACTTTGACTTTGAGTTGCGACTTCATAATGTATGATTATTATAATTTATTATTATTTTTATTTGGAATTCTACCAGGTTATGTCCACGACTTCACATACAACCGAACAGTAGTCCACTCCTTGATCCGAGGGCCCATGTGTTTCGGCGAGGGGATATCTCGCTGACAACGCGGACGCGGTGTGAATGTACGCGCGGTTGGCGGCCGACACTTTCTACAAATGTGAACATTATGCTGATGTGGCCCTACCGTGGGTACTATTGCTCGCTAGGTCGCGACTAGGTAACAACCGTGACGTACAGATCGATTCACAAGATCAAAAAAAAAACAACAGTATCACTTGTGCAAAAATATGCATAACTGTAGCCTGTTTTGATTATGTACAATAAACTGTAGTTTCTGAACTTTGTTTCGAGTTTTGTTTCTCAACGGTATATCGCTAATAGAAACAACCGGAACCCAAAACAGATAAATGAAAGTTTTCCACCGACCGGCGGCGTCCGGAACAACAACATCGAGTCCGAGAGACCGCGGTAGGGGCGCGCGGGCGACGACGATGCGGCAGCCACCGATACACAATATATCGACTACTTTGCATTCACACACCTCACCGCTCTACATTTGTCTTAGGTAATACCTAAATACCTACTTGGCATACGCGAGTATACTACATTACTTTAACATAGCATCACGTGTATTATATTCCACGAAGGGTTAGGAAGAGGTGAACTATTCTACAACCAAATTACATGAATGGTGTTATTGAGTCCCATGTAATAGGGGGCGAGCCTATGGCCTTGAACCGGGCACAGTTCCAGACTCCGTGCTGCTAGCGAGACTACTGCTTACTATATCACGTGTTAGGTATTAACATAACTTGTAATAGTTGCCAACGTTATCAACGTTACAGCTAGGTTCATGTACACAATCTGGTTTCCAATTAAAGGCACTTCGAACATGTGAGTACTTTAGTATCTCGGCACATATTCTGCAATATTAGATTTCTGATGTAGATCGCTACACATATGCACAGTTATTTCGGATATAGTTAATAATGTATGATATGAAAAGGACACAAGCACACTAACTGAAACATTATATCCGAAATTCGAAAATTAACATAACCTCTAATAATATAAAGATAAATATACATAATTTATTTGTTCATGACATAAAGTAATAGTCCACTAGTTAGGGTGTGTTCAGACGAGCGGTGAGCGTGACGCCAGCGCCACGCAACAGGTGGCGCGCGACCACACCGACCAGCTGTGGTAATGGTTTGCGCGCCACACTTTATGACCACAGCCGTTATCACCTCATTGACACATCAGTGGTGCTCGTAACAGACAATGGGGGGAATGCTTCCAACCTGTCCCCAAGTGTCGAAACATTCATGCTTATTTCTCCGGCCATGCAAGTAAAATGCAGTTCTATATTATTATCTTATCAGCTGCATATATTATTATTTATTATTGCTGATTATTGTTGTACCAGCAGTGGCAGGAAGGTCGCTCCGTATCATTCAGATCTATACAAAAATGATCATCCAGTGGAACCAGTTTAACGCGCTACAACTCTGTCTCCTCATTATAACAAAAAGACAAAAGTCTACGGTACATCCGTCTGAGTTAGTAGATAGATCCTTCGTATTTCCGACAGTTTAAGTAGCTCGATAACTTGCGAGCTCAGTTCAGCAATACAAAACAAACACAATGGTGTACCCGTGAAAACTAACTATAACGTAATCAATACTGTTCACAAGTAATGTATGAAATCTATCAATCCAATATATTGCACGAACAATTGGATCGGATCATTAATCGTGATCAGCTAGTCGTTCGTGGCAGTTTGGACATACAATAAAATCTCTACAAACATCTACATAATGGCTGTAAAATAAATAAGTATAATATTAATGTGGAAATTTGTTTTTCATCAAGTTCATGTCAGCCTGACTCGGAACATCGTAGGCGTAGCCCCCCGTAAAGCACTCGTAGCACAGCGTAGCGCCCGCGTAGCACATCAACGTTGCAGATCACACTTGACTTACACTTCTAAGTTTAATTTTTTTTTACGCCCAGTAGGTAATGCAACTGGTAAAAATGGTTTATGAGACGGTTTATTGTCAAAAGGTTCTGTTTGCTAAGTCACTCGTTTATCTGAACTAGTGATCTCTTGTAAAATATAAAGTGGCGCACTGTAAAGCACCGCGTGGACCACTCCGTCACTGCTGACAGCTAGTTATTACAAATAAACAAGCCACAGCCTTCAACAGGCGGCGAAGCTTCCAAAAGCCAACTTAATTAGCCGCAAGATCGACCAGAGTTCGCGTTTATATATATATATTATGTTTTTTTTAATTACGCTACAATTTATTTATTACTAGCTTCCGCTCGCGGCTTTGCCCGCGTTGTTTACGAACCCGAACATTTTTCCGGGATAAAAAGGAGCTTATGTGCTATTCCAGGCTATAATATATCTCTGTGCCAAATTTCATCCAGATCCGTTCAGCCGTTCTGGCGTGAAAGAGTAACAAAGATCCATCCATCCATCCATCCATCCATCCACACAAACTTTCGCATTTATAATATTAGTAGGAAGTAGGATGAACGTAGTACTTTAAAATCGGCAGCATTACTAAAATGTACCAGGCTATTACTCCTTGCACGTGCTACGTATGCTGTCTCGGAAGCGTAGCTCTCGTAGCACTCGTAGCACGCGCTACGACATGCAATTTTTCTCGTTGTGATGTAATTTCAGGTTTCATTTAGAATGATATCATAAATAAAATAATGATGGTGATGTTTAAATAATATTCTTATACTTCTCATCTTTGATATCGAATGCGATAATATGATGACTGGATAAAAATATTTTTTGTTACATATTCAAGCAACTTGTTTAATTAAAACTGTGAACATATAAGGTAAGTGTACAACTTTACTTTACCTAGTAACCAATGTGAGCCAATCTTCATTAAAATTTAAATACAAAGTACGTACCGCGACAGCGACCGCGTACTTTAGTTATTTTAAATTGGGATTATGAACACCCGAAGTACTTTAGTCGCATTACACAATAACACACAGTTTTACCATATACAAAGACTTTCTATGCACAAACTGTGATGATATAACGACAGTAATTAAAATCATATTGTAGGTATCGCGTTCATATCAAATTGTATTGAAGGGTATTATAGCCACAGAGTTAATTGTTTCCAGTTACAATTTGTACAAGTTCAGTAGATCATTCCGATTCCGATTACATTTACATACATGTGTAAAATAATAACAAATATAATGTGCAGCTCAGAAGTTATCAGCTACTTGGGAGTAATACAATATTGATGATTACAATTTAATTTAATTTTTATATTTTAATATGTAACACCTAAATTAATTTTAATTAATTTTGATTGATAAATAGCAAACATGATTTAATTTACTTATATATATATATATATATATCGTCGTTACCTCTCTATAGGTTAATATGAATTTATTTAAGAGTAATACTACCAAACTTACCCTAGCGTGTCGCACTTCAGGGGGCGGAGTGGGCGAGCGCTCCCGCACTTGCGCAGCCACGCACGCCGGTGCGCTCGCGCCACCCGGCGTGCGACTGCGGCGCGGCTCATCTGAACACAAATTATAAATTTATTAACATTTTTCCTGGTGAAACTTTTATATTTCCATAAATGGTAGAGAAATGAGGCTATCAGATATCTCGTAAAATGCAACCACGAAATCGCGGAAGATGTCGAATATCCGTAACCTACTGAAGGCGCAGGCGCAATAGTTTGTAATTTATATTTTATTTGATGTTAATCGACCAATATGACATAGTAAAATCTAATAATTTGACGTCAAATACCGTGACATCTCCTGGAGGGCGTCGGATCAGGCGTGCGCGCGCGCCGCTCGGTGGGCTCGGGAGGAGCGGCGGGCGCGGGGGGCAGCGCCAGCAGCTGGCGGTACAGCTCCAGCTCGTGGTAGAACTCCAGCGAGTCGGGCGAGCCCCCCCGCTCGGCCGCGCGCCTCGCGCCCTCCCCGCCGGCGCCCACCTCCGCCGTCAGCCCATTGAGCACGAGGCGGCGCGCCGCCATCGGGCGCCACACAACATGCAGCGCTCAGCACTCCGCGCCGCCCCGCAGCACCGCCGGCGCATGCGACGCTCGCGCCCGACACAATCTCATGGCGACGGACACCAGCATACGGATACCCGCGACACTATTCGGCTAATTTCTTCACAAAAATTGCAATAGGTACTAAGATTGGAGGCCAGTCCGGTAGCCGACCTAATAATAGGAAAAGGGGTAGAAAATTTTGACACCCTGACACATAATACAATCACAATATCAATGCCTGTCACAAACAAAACCAAGTCGATACTTCATTGAAGACAAAAATCAGCTGTTGTAAAAGTTGGTCGCAACTAGTGCGGACACATCGTATCGTACCGCGAGGGAGCGAGGCTGACAGTCGCGCGGCCCACCGTCGCGCCGCACGCGCGCCGTCTCACTGACGGACCGCACTCGGAGCGGAACTCGCCGCCGCCGCTCTGAGCCACGAGCGAAGGCGACGTGACGTGCCACACGACGATCTACGGACTTACCATGAACTCATATTTTATCAGGCACTTAATAATTATAACGATCTATAAACGATAACTGTAACAATCCGAAATGCTACACACTTCTAGTGCCTATATTTATTTATAGACAACCTGTGCCCGCGACTTCGTCTGCGTGATGTTCGGAAGCTCGAATAAGGTTTTTGAAAAAACATCATTGCAAAAATATTGTAAATAAAAATAATATATAATAAAGTATATATGTTCGAACCGGATTGAGCCCGACACCCGTAAACTGAAGCCCTTCCATTTATGTGCCAAGTTGCCTAATAATAAACGAAATAAAAATAATAGTTTACCGCTAAGCTAGTGGCTCATTACGACAAATATTCAATAAAGCCTTTCTTAGGTTAAAAATTGCTCAACATTTTAACATACGATATCGTGTAATGTTTTTCGTACCACAAAGTTTTAACCCATTCCTAATTAGTTTAAATTGCTTTCATAAATATCGATAACAGTATACAAAAATGACTGTTAAATAACTTTACACAAATAAAAACTACGTTGCACTGCTCACCTCCTATGGGCGGTATCAAGATGATTTATATTTATATTGTTACTCGTACCGTGAATTTATTTATTCTAATTTTATTTTCCTTTTTATTATATTTACAAAAATAAAGTCGTACCCCTAAGGTACCCGCAGCGACAGTCCCAGTAACATCAGTCAATACTTACATTTATCCACCATAATAATCAAAATAAATGTTAGACTGCCCAGCTCCTTTGAGCGATAGCGTGATCAAATATACTTTTGATGTTACTCAAACGTAGGTACTCTAATGTACGGTACTGTGAGAATCGCAATAATAATCGACTTTTCGACATAAGACTTTATTTCTATTATAACACCTACCCTACAATTACAAACTTCTCTGCTCCTATGAGCGATGGCGTATTAAGTAAGTAATGAGATTCATGCCACTGAACATAATACAACGCTTAATATAAAAAGATTTCTAGGCATGCAGCCGAACTTATAACAAGATTCACAAAAAAAGATTAAAATTTGAACGATTTTAAAATTTAATTACAAAAATATATAAGTATTTCAAAAGGCGTAGGGTGACTGCTACAGTAATTGGCCACGCCATAGTAATTGGCCACTCATGACAGAATAGAAAGAAACAAGGTAATGAAAGCAAGCACATGAATAAGAAAGACAAGAAGTCTCCTCCTGCATCTATCCTGCGTCTCCTGCATCTATCTTACTTTCGTTTTAGTTCATAAAATTTTATATAGATGGCATTATGGCGTGTTCAATACAACAATGCGTTCAGAATGTTGAATGGACTGCCACGTTTTTGTAGTGCATCAGGCATGTTTGCGGAGGCCAGAGTTGATGGTTTCCATGCCATCATACGCAACCGTTGCGCTTCCCTCCTCCGCAGAATGCGTGGCAGTTCACACAGCATCTTGAGCGTATTGTGTGATAAATGGGACAGTCCAATGTTGGGCCATTGGATTAGACTGCACGCGATGTAGACTGTAAAGTAGAATTAGTTTTATTTATTTATATTAAATTACTAACAATAGGTTAAGATCATTGTTACTAACATTTTATGGACTTTTGGTCTGAAATAAATGATTAATAATAATAATAATTATATTTAAATGGAGAGGTCAGTTTGAAAAAGTTTTGACAGATGCAGGTGGATCGTTAAGAAAAAAATAAGGTAAGAGTTTAGGATAAACTTGATTTGCGATGTAACTTATATGTCTAATGCTTGAATATCTTATTCTTCTGTTAGCATATTAAGTAAAGCTTAATTCTGTGTTAGTGGCTCATACTGTTAATTACTATAATTTCACGGCCAATTACTAAATTTCAGAGGTGATTATATTTGGTTGACGTTTTTTCCCAATAAATATGTGATTTTACTGATATCTGTATTATTTCTTATGACCTTATCAAATTTACTTTCAATTGGTGTATTATAAGTGTATGTACCTTCATCAACTTGCTTTTTATAGGGGTTAGAAGAAAATTTTTACGCAACTGCGGAAGGGTTGTCACAAATTGAAACAAATACATATAATTTATATACCTAATCATTAACATCATGGTTTTAAGTCTTATTTTTGTTTTTGTTAGACAGTTTTTGTAAACTCTTTGCATTTCTTTTATTTTTCAAATTGTATTACAGCACCCCAAGAAATCTTGAAAACGATACCCATATCAATATTTAAAAAAATGCTTGTCCGCCATCTGGGATTTCAAAATGGATGTCATTTTCATAATCAGCACCCCAAGAAACCTTGAAAAAGATATCCATATCTATATTAAAAAAATGCTTGTCCGCCATCTTGGATTTCAAAATGGATATCATTTTCATAACCATCACCCTAAGAAACCTCGAAAAAGACACCCACATCTATAATAAAAAAAAAAAACAAGTCCGCCATCTTGGATTTGAAAATGAATCTCATTTTCATAACCATCACCCTAAGAAACCTCGAAAAAGACACCCACATCTATAATTTTAAAAAATACAGATCCACCGTCTTGGATTTGAAAGTAAATGTCTTAAAAGTTTAATTTCGTGTTAGATTTTATAAAGATCAAACGTTTCGGGGGTGTGCAATACATTCGGTATTTTTATGACCGCCAATTGTTTGTTTATTTGCGGGCCCCACAGTAAAACATAATAGCACTTATAATTTATGGCACAATGTTTCTTAGGCTTAAAACGCCATTGTCTAATTAATATAATTAGTAATAAGGATAATTTAAATTTGTACGCCACTATTGGCTAGACATATTCCTTATATTTTTACAAGCTTTTATTTAACTTGCAATACTTGTATGTTTGTTTAGGTCAAATATTGAACCGCATTTTATTATGATAGCCGGTTTTAAGTTTTATCATGGCATGGTCGCTGCACTCAGTGTTGGATTCTGACTAGGGAACTCCTCAATAATTAGCAGCACAAACATGAAATGTTGTATAAGCATTCGATTGTGATAACCTAAGTGTAACAATGACATGGCTATTGCACTCAAAGGTGGCTCCTAACGAGGGAACTCCTCAACGGTTAACAGCACAGACACGAAACGTTGTATACGCATTTAATGATACAAGTAAATATCGCGACAGACTTTTAAATCATATAAATTGTATAATGTAATAAATTGATGGGTTTAGTTTTAATCTTATATTCTTTAGCTTATCTTCTTTTTTAGCATTTATATAAAAGCTAGTTTTTTTAAATGTATTTTTGTTTATCTTTATAAAATCTTACCTATGTTCTACAAGTAATAAATATTTTGACTTTAACTTTGTTTTTCAATGTATTTAAATGTTTGTTTTGTTATTGGTATTTCGATGGGACTTCTCTAAATTCTCTACGGTGAAAGTCCCATCGAAATGGAACTTATGTTAAGTTCTATGTCTGGAATTTATGTTCAGTGTTCAGACAGAAAAACAGATGAGTCTGAAAGTGTACCTACACGTCATGTTCGTATGTGTGTAAACAACGAACGAATGAGGAAGCATTATCTACTAATAAATAAAGTCCAGGAACGCATTCAAAAAATTACTAAAATAAAACATACTTTAGATAATTTAAAATTGTAAATATCTTAATGTTACATATTTAATTTATGTTGTGTAACTGTTGCGTCGCCTAATGTTTAACTAAATAAGAAATAAGTATTTTTCTCATGTAAGTGAATCTAATTCTTTTTGAGAAATAAAGTTTTTTAACCTTAACCTAATGGTTAATGAGGAAAGTCAGTTGTTGAGAACCAAAGATAACTGTAGAGGAAAGATGATTGGCCATATGATACGACACCATCACTTCTTCATGATAATTTTAGCAAGAAAGAGAGGAAGGGGAAGATATAGACGAAAGTTATAACGAATAAAAGTAGTACCTACCTACATAGCGTAACTTTTTACGCGAGAGTGAATTGCACGTAAATGTTATTTGACTTGATGGATTAATAAGAAGGAAAATACATTTTGTGGACTTGGATTATAAAAGGATTGTACAAATGTACAAGGCCCAAAGGTACTGAGGGAAGCTCAATTATTTATGACATCGCCAAAGAAAACACCCAGGTTAGAACGAGAACATTTATTGCAGTGTTAAAAAAATCTTGACACGGGCATGTGGAATAACGCGTCATAGACGCAACGCCATCTATTGTTTGGAGAATAAACTTAAATAACTACAAAGTCTTAACTAGGATTTTACGAGTTATTAACAACAAGTATTTTGATAATTATATTTTATTCTACAAACATGTAATAATGTACTTAAATGCAAAGACACAACATTTTGATACGCTTAAACTCTAAACAGACTAGACGGCGGCGAGCAACGTGTGCAAGCGTCGCGGATCCAGACCCTGCGCAGCCGCGCGAGCCACCGCGTGCGCATGCGCAGGCCAGCGGTGAGCCAGCAGCGCCAGCAGCGCCGTCACCGCACACAGCGCCGCCGCCAGCGGCAGCAGCGCCGGCGCGCGCCGCCGCGGGAACACCGACAGCGCGTGGTGCGCCGGCAGCAGCTCGCGGTCCGCACACGCCGCGCACGCCGCGCTACTGCCGGCCGCGCGCTCCGCCGCCGCCCACGCCGCGCCCAGCAGCCGCAGCGCGCCCTCGCACGCGCGCCAGTGCCGCAGGTGGAAGAACGCGTACGCCAGCGCCTCGCTGTCGCCGCGCCGCAGCACGTGCTCGGGCGGCAGCGTCAGCGGCCGCAGCTCCAGCAGGTACTCGGGCACGTGCGGGTTGAACTCGATGGCGCGCCGCATGGCCTCCAGCGCGCTCAGCTCGGCCGCGCCGCGCGCGCCCGCTCCCACCGACGCGCCGCACGCCGCGCGCGCGCGCAGCAGCGCCGCCGTGTAGCACACACACGCCGAGCGCGGCAGCCCCACGTCGTCGTAGCGCGCCAGCACCGCCTGCGGCCACAACACGCGTGAGGGCGGGGGCTCGCCTGCACGTCGGCGAGCGCCTGAGGGCGGGGGCTCGCCTGCACGTCGGCGAGCGCCTGAGGGCGGGGGCTCGCCTGCACGTCGGCGAGCGCCTGAGGGCGGGGGCTCGCCTGCACGTCGGCGAGCGCCTGAGGGCGGGGGCTCGCCTGCACGTCGGCGAGCGCCTGAGGGCGGGGGCTCGCCTGCACGTCGGCGAGCGCCTGAGGGCGGGGGCTGGCCTACACGTCGGCGAGCGCCTGAGGGCGGGGGCTCACCTGCACGTCGGCGAGCGCCTGAGGGCGGGGGCTGGCCTACACGTCGGCGAGCGCCTGAGGGCGGGGGCTCACCTGCACGTCGGCGAGCGCCTGAGGGCGGGGGCTGGCCTACACGTCGGCGAGCGCCTGAGGGCGGGGGCTCACCTGCACGTCGGCGTACGCCCGCTGCTCCAGCAGCACCTCGATGAGGTTCTCGTGCAGCGCCAGCGCGTGCAGCGCGGGCGGCGCGTCGCGCGCCAGCTCGCGGAACAGGCGCGCGGCGTCGCGCAGGCGGCCGAGGCGGCGCGCGCACATGGCGGAGCGCCGCTTGACGTGCGCCAGCACGGCGGCGTCGCGGCGCGCCTCGGCCGCGCTGGTGGCGCCGCCGGCGGCCGAGTGGCGCCAGGCGGACTCGGCGGCGCGCCAGGCGCGGCGCAGCACGCGCTCGGCCTCGTGCACGGTGGGCGCGTCCTCCTCGGCCAGCAGCAGCAGCGCGGGCGCGCAGTCGGCGCGGATGGCGAGCGCGGCGCGAGCGGCGGCGACGCGCGCTCCCGGCTCGCGCTCGCGCCATGCGCGCGCCATCGCCTCCTCGGCCGGTCCCTGCACACATTGCTTACATTTGCTACTGTACCAAAGGAATATATTCCTAATTGCATGTCTGTCAGATCACCTATACTATCGACATGTTTATTTCCATTATCTTTTATACAATTACATATTTCTTTAAATTTATAAATATAATTAATAATAATAAAAAATACATTTATAAATATAAAAAAGTAGGGACCAACTGGTATCGGGAATAGGGTCCAAGCAACCGGTGGTTAGGGCTAGGCTAGTAAGTTTGTGTGCTTAAAACTTAGCAGCCTTTTGCAGGCATTGCAAATTCTATATGCATTATGTCATAACATGTCAAATGATGCAAATGAGGCACAATAGAAAATTTATTGTGGGTGTGCAGTGCGAGTCTTAAGTAATTAAATAACTAATTTAATTCCACAAAAATAAAACATAACATAGGTGGCTGTTAAACTAATTTATTAGTGTAATAATTCTCCGAGCTTTTCATAATTTGAACTTTGGCTGAAGATAAATTAAGCACCAAATAAAATATCTAAATCCTGTCGCACACTATTGCAGCTGGAAAACAATCTATGATAAATATCACTAACAATTACAACTGGTCTTAAATTATTCCCTAAACTATTATCATGAATTTATGATAAAAATCTCAAATAAAGTACAGAAAATGATAGTGTTCAATTTAAAAGCTGGAGTAAACAAGGGAAATAATCACTGGGAACTCGCTATGTCTTAATGAAATAATCCCTGGTGTAATCAATTGTAAATGTTATAATTATCCAGTAGGTGTGGTACCTCAGCACCGCAGCCGAACCAGGCCTGGTGCTCCTGCGCCGACAGGTTCATGTCGTAGTAAGTGAGCGGAGCTCGCCGCGCCGCACTCCACAGGCGGCCGTACTCCGCACCGCGCAGCAGCGACAGCGGGTTGCGCCACACCTTGCACTCCGCCGCCGCCTCCGCCTCGCCGCCACCGCCGCCGCCCAGCCACGGGCCCAGGTGCGTCAGCGACACCTGCTCGATGAACGACGTGCCATACTTGCGGAAGTACCACCACTCGAAGATCAGGATCAGCCCCGAGATCAACGACGACGTGCCCGTCAGCGCCACGTAGAACTTAGGCGTTAGCGCGCCCAAGAACGCAGACGAATCCCACATCGCGAAAATTGTAAACGGTCGGCTCGCCTGCCGTCGCGCCGACTCGTTATCAAAAAAGCCGCTCGTCGACGGCGACGTGAACGTGATCGCTGCTTATTGGATTCCAAGTGTTAGGGCACTATTTCACGTATCAATAGATATTATTAGTGTGTAATAGTTTTCCTCTTGTATTGCCGAGAAGATAGACCAAAAAACAAATATTTGGAAATTTGACAATTGACTATTGACATTAGTTTGACTTTGACATGACAATAACAATCAGTAAACTTGAGTAAACCACAGAATAAAAATACTCTTCATTTAAACCATGGAGGTTTAAACTTGTGACCCGGGTATCTATGGGCGACGGTAATCGCTTACGTACCATCAGGCGACACGTCTGCTCGTTGGCCACTTATCCAATAAAAACATAGATTAACTACCTATAGATATGTAGTCACCGTAACCACCTCAGATAAAGAATGTTTGATTTATCTGAGGTAACCACTATAGTTTCTCTCGCTCGGACAATAGGTGTTGCCAGGAAAATCAATGTCCCTTATTTTGAACGTAAATTTATTTTTACTCTGATTGTTTTATATAATAATGAGAATGTATTTATTATAATTAACATTATTATTTATATTAAATAAATTTTCTTTTATTGTCAGGTAAATGTGTATAAATTTAATTAATGTTTAAGATTCATAATATTTAACTGACAGTGATTCATATATTTCCGGTTTTATTTACATATAGGTAGGTGGGCTAAGGAAACTCAGTAAGCACATTCTGGTTTTTTGGTTTTTATTTGTAAACTAAAATAATTTGAGATGTCAGTGTCCCATAACGGTTCATGAAAATTACGTATTGGTTATTTATAAATAGCAATTTTGCCACCCGATAGCGTGAATTTATTTTTTTGTCTCTCTCATCTCATCTCAAGATCTCTCATCTCAAGATCTACTGTAAACCAGTACAATTCCTGTAAAATACACATTCCTAAATTTAATTAAAAATTAATATTCAATTTGTATAAACTACTTGGAATTGATAGTGAGGTAAATAAAAGAATACAGTAGCAACACTTAATATTTCACGTGTTAGGTTGGGTTACAAACAATAAGCAAAATGACGCATTAATTTCACAGTATATTCAACAACAAGTAATCAGTTCCTGTCCATGATATCTGTAATGATATCTCCGACGTTATTGAAACTCTAATAAATCGAATTATGTCTACTTACGAGTGAAATGGTACGCACGGCATCTTTTCGTATGCTACAGTTTTTGCAGCCTAAAACAGTGCAATATCCCATAGCGCATACACCACACACACTCTGGAGACACACTTGCTAATTTATATGAACTTATTTAATACAGAAAACTAAAATTTTCGCGAAGTTTATATGTCGTGTTTACTTTTGCATATTTAACAATCTGTGGCTAAAAATACCAGATTTGACAAATGTCAGATTTGACAATCTGTAGCTAAAAATACCGGCTACGCAGATAAGGACAAGAAATAAAGATTGCATCTCCTTCTTTCATATGTGTTTCGTAATAAACGTTCCTTGTTTAACTTGCCGTGACGTCAGTTACGCTCATTCTTTAAGTAGTATTTCTATGAATAAAAACAACTCTTAAGACACCATAGACATAAGATTTTATTTGACACCGATCTCTCTTTTATACTGGCTGAAATGTTAAATCGCTTTTTCTACCTATTTATATCTTACGTGGTGGTGAGCATAGACTTAGAATTTCGCTTACGCTTAGTGAGAATATTTGCAATCTATTTTCCGACTATTTTTATTCTACATTTTTACATTCCTCTCAGGGTACATCTGTTTATAATTCTCAGAATGTATCCGAATCTGTATCACATATTTCCAATATAAAAATAGATCGCAATGAATTAATTAAATTACTAAAATCACTGGATCTTAGTAAATCTGCAGGGCCTGATCGAATCCCTTCCCTCTTATTGGTTAATTGTGCTAAAACAATCTCAATACCCATTAGTCAGTCCAGTAAAGCTAGTCCAGTAAAGCTTGGCAGTGGAAAACCTCTGCAGTTTGACAACTTTAAATAAAACAAAATCACGTATTAGGTACCTATATAAGGATTTTATAACACTTTCTGTAAATATCTTGTTACATACATGTATCACATACCTTTTTATCTTGTTTTTTCTTTCTACTTCGTCCATCTCCATATCTTCAGTCTTACTTTCTCTGATAAATCTTATTTAATATATAACGTACACAATCAAAACCACGTTTAAGTATACACACAACTCAAACAAATAAAATAAAGGTTTCTTTCTTTTAACACAAAATTACATAATCGCTGTCGGTCGCGCTCGCCTGCTTGCAGCGTAGTGTGGATAAATTTGAACATTGTTGTTATATTATTTCTTATACAGAATCTTTATTTGCATGGCAAGTGTTTTGTTAAATTAGAAGATCAAAACTAAATCCTTCTCCACAGAAAGAGGTGTCCGGCAGGGATGCATTCTGTCACCAAAATTTTTCAACTTGTACGGGTTAATAACCGTACTACACATGTCACGTTTTACCTAGCTAGCTCATCATTATTAAAGCCCGATCATTTTCTTTATTACTAATTACGATGTAATTGGCTAGTTCACCAACACTTTACCGAACGCGTGACTCATACCTCTTTAATCTCACCTCATTTTAGTTTAATTTTAATCTTAATCTCTCTATGTATTAACTTGGAATACAGTGAATTTTATTATCTTATTCGAGTTTATCTTTTCTCGACCCAACCCCGAACATTGGTCCTTCGAGCCGGATTTGAACCAGCGACCTATGGATTGGTAGCTAAATCTAGCGAGTGTTTGCAAAAAGAAGACCGAGCGTCCTCACCGGTTTTTCGCGTATTTTCTCTTCCCGATTTACACTATCGCGATAATTTGTAATCCTATACATATTGCATTCTACTCTATTTCTTCATTACTAACCTTATTTTATAATTTAGAGATTACTAGAACATTGTTTTCACCTTGTAAAACTCATCTTTCATCTAATTTTAATACTTACTAACCCTTTCTTCGCCCTCGGGATCATGTACGGGTTAATAACCGTACAACACATGTCACGTTTTACCTAGCTAGCTCATCATTATTAAAGCCCGATCATTTTCTTTATTACTAATTACGATGTAATTGGTTAGTTCACCAATCGACACTTTACAGAGCGCGTGACTCATACCTCTTTAATCTCACCTCATTTTAGTTTAATTTTAATCTTAATCTCTCTATGTATTAACTTGGAATACAGTGAATTTTATTATCTTATTCGAGTTTATCTTTTCTCGACCCAACCCCGAACACAACTTGTATGGAGAATACATTATGAGAAGAGCACTCGAGGGCTGGGAAGGTGGCATTGCTGTAGGTGGGCGTAAAATAAACAACTTGAGATATGCAGATGATACGACAGTAATTGCATCTAGTGAAGAGGAGTTAGCTGCCCTCCTTACAAGGATAGAAAACATGTTTCAAAAACTAAAATAATGTTGGTAGATCGGGGACACAAAATTCATCCTTCACTAGCCCTCCAAGACTACGAAAAAGTAGAACAATTCGTCTACTTGGGTTCCCTCATTACGAAGGACGGCGGTTGTACTGATGAGCTGGGCCGTCGTATAGGAATGGCTAAAAGCGCAATGTCAAGCCTCGAGAAAATCTGGAGGAACAAGGGTATTCGTCGAGCTACCAAAATACGTCTAGTGCATTCCTTAGTATTTTCTATTTTTCTGTACGGAGCTGAAACCTGGTGCCTCAAAAAACGGGACATAAGCAAAATAAGCGCTTTTGAAATGTGGTGCTGGAGACGAATGCTAAAGATACCATGGACAGCCATGAGGACAAACGAATCGATTTTACAAGAGCTCCACATCAAAAAACGACTTACCTCTCTATGCCGAGAACGTCAACTAAGTTTCTTTGGACATATAATGCGATCACATATTCATGAGTTGGAGAAGCAATTAATCGTGGGACAGATGCAGGGGAAGCGCTTCAGGGGCAGAATTCCAACACGCTGGTGTAAAAGTATTGTAGACGCAACAAGAGAAACTCTACAACGATCTATTGAACTGGCGCAAGACAGAAGCAAAAGGAGACAAATCATATATGGTCACGATCCTCATTATTGAGGGAACGACAAAGAAGAAGAAGTTATATTATAAAATGCGTTTGCAATTCCGTGCACCATACTAAACAGGTTTCTCGGTATAAAGGCGACAGAGTGTTGTCATGTGATGGTCCCCATTTATTCTTTTAACACGTAGCTACACAAATACAAAGTATTTAACTATTATTAATTTACACATTTAACTGTTATTATTTATTACACATTTTTTTATTAAAGTATATTTACACAGACACCATAAAACTGATTTACATCCGTAACACTTCACTACCAAAGGTGCAGTTGAAAACCAGCGTCAGGCACTAGTTGTCTGGCATTTTGCTGAACTGGACCTATTTGTCGCAGCTGATAGGGCACACAATGCAGCTCTAAAGCTGAGTAGGTATTAGTATCATTATTCTTTATTCTGTTTGTTTGTTAGTTTGTTTTTTCCTTGTTCTGTTTTATATATTATTATTGTGTGCCTTTAGTTTGGGTCAAATAAACGTATTTTCTTTCTTCTTCTTTCTTTCTTTCTTTCTAGTCTACTGTTTGAGAAATCTTTATCTGAGTCCGTCATGCCTTCGATTTGAAAGTCGGCATTTATAACTCCGATACACAAGAAGGGTCCTAAGAACGACGTCACAAATTATCGACCTGTTTATAAATTATGTATAGTTGCTAAAGTGTTTGAGAAGATTATTCATACTCAGGTATATACTCAGTACCAGCTTCTCCCTCTGTACCGCATCCAACGGAGAGCGATTCGAATCGTCGGCTGCCAAGATATTTCAAACCGGCTTGACCCCTTGGCGCTGCGTAGAGATGTGACCTCGCTATGCGTCTTCTATCGCCTATATTATGGGGAGTGCTCCGAGGAATTGTTCGGACTGATCCCTACCGCCTCTTTCCACCATCGTTCTACGCGACAGCAGTTCCATCACCATCATTTAGACGATTGGCAGACCACAGCTGTGCGTTTCTCGCGAAACTTTCTGCCTCGCACAACAAAACTGTGGAATGAACTGTCGCCTGCGGTATTTCCGGGCCAATACGACCTTCAAACCTTCAAGAAAAGAGCGTACTCCTTTTTAAAAGGCCGGCAACGCACTTGTGACTCCTCCGGTGTTGCGGATGTCCAAGGGCGACGGTAATCGCTTACCATCAGGCGATCGGTCTGCTCGCTTGCTGCCTATCGCATAAAAAAAAATATGCAGCAGTGATGAATTCTCTTAATGATTTCCAGCATGGGTTTGAGAAGGGAAGATCGACAGTTTCTAACCTAGTCCTTCTGGATGACTTTGTCACAGATAGCATGAGTCGAGGTAAAGAGGTTGATGTCGTTTATACTGATTACAGTAAGTGTTTTGATAGAATCGACCATTTTACTCTTATTAATAAATTGGAATCGATAGGGATAACGGGGGATCTGTTGAGATTGTTTGAATCTTACATTTCTAATAGATCACAAGCGGTAGCTATAAACAATTACATTTCTATTTGGATAATTGTACCTAGCGGCGTGCCTCACGGATCCCTTCTGGGTCCATTGCTCTTCGTTATCCCTATCGATTCCAATTTATTAATAAAAGTAAAATGGTCGATTCTATCAAAACACTTACTGTAATTATACTAACCTACTGTTACCTGTTTGTTTGAATTTTTGTATTTTGTAATAATTATAATGATCCTACACCTTTTTGGAACCATAGAACTGCGTAAACCGTAGACAATATTTTTTACTATCTGTGTCGGTGTCAAAGTACATAGTGCTGTCACTTTTTAAGATAGACGTCAAGAAGAGAATATAACCGAGTGTTTTACGTAACAAGCGAGATTTGCGAACGAAGGTTATCAATACCAATTCTCTGAAATTTCCAAAATGTTGGGCCGTTTGGGCAAGAAGCATGTCGATATCGCCGCATCATTCGCCTCCTCCGCGGCCGGCTTCGGAGGCGCGGCTTTCGTCGGCCTCCTGTACTTCACCGACTGGAGGTTGTTCTGTGCCAACATCCCCTTCTATGGAGGAAAATTCAAAGATCTACCAGAAGACAAGTAAATCTTGATGTGAACCAAATGTTTATTGTATATTTATGTAGATCTATATAATTATATTATCTAAGTTACAGTCATCAATATCGTGTTTCTCTGAGCCAACCCTTATTGCAAATCGAATTTAAGTTTCACACAACAACACATTGTGTCTCATAATAGTAATCTACACAATGTGTCCTGTATACCTATACCATACAGGGATGGTCATCATAGCTATAAATTAACATTGATTCATATGAAGTTGAGGTGAGTGCTATTCCTTTAACAGTATATAAATTTTTTCTAAAGATTATTCTATTTTTGGCTAATAACCATAGATTAGTGCAGAAGAGTGTTGTGGTACACCCACATTTTGCCAATGCCTTAATTTTGTCTCATGGAACAGGCTGTAAGTTTATTGATATCTATCAGGAAAATTTCCAGATTCCAGCTGTTACTTAAATTTTCTGGAAACCCAAAATAATAATGTCTGACTTGGGATTAAAACCTGGATCTGACTATGATTATCAGATCATTAGAACAGTGTTTTAATTAGTTAAAGCCAGAAAAATAAAAATTGGGTTGAGAAATCAAAAATAAATAACAATTACATAAGGTTTTATTAATTTATTAAGTACAGTGACTGAGATTTAAAAAAGTGCAAATAATTATCTAACTAATGTGATTTAGTAGCTACCTGTACTTGCTTACAAGTTTAAATAATACTCTAAAATATATCTAATTACAACACATTCATAAGAAATAGTAAAATACACCACACGGCACCATGTGTTGGCCTACCACTATACTGTAACATATCAGAAGAGGCGTTGTACTGTATGTAGTGAACATGTCACACAAGCACTGGCTTGTATTCTAGTAATATCAAACATTCATAAGCTTACTCATCATAACAGCTATATCTGAGTACATCATATAAGGGTTACATTGTACCTTCTAAACTTACCAAGGCTGTGGTCTTGTAACATGTGTCATTTTATATTAAGTATGTACTTATATTACACAATAGTCCATTTCCTTATTCCATAGCTTGTGAACAGAGAGTTGCTTTTATTAATTACCAATGGCGCGGTCGCAGCCAAAAACTTTGGGGGGGTTCGACCCCATTGGGGGGGTGTTGAAGTTGAGTAAATTAGCATTTATTTCACAAAAAAATAACACATTTTTTGATTTCATGGTTTAGATGTTTGAAGCAGGAATTTAATAAGTTGTTTAAAATTTTCATATATTTATTTTTAGGAGTGATTTTGAGAAGGGTGGAGGGGTAACTAATTGCTGTTGTACTGATGCAGCTATCTGTTCATCAAGTAATATAAATGAAGATAGGAGTTCCATGAAATAACCAGTTCCATGTCACTGGCAGCTTGTCTTCTAGTAGATGAATACTATGCCATAGAAATCGGAATAGTTATATAATTTATTAGGTACACATTTATCATATCCATAAAATTAACTTCTACACATTCTACAATAAATGTAAAATGACAAATCAAATAACATTACATTTTGAGATACATTAAAAAGGCCAAAGATACAAATATTATTCATATATCTCTGCTTGGATTTAATATCATCGATATGTAGGGAAAATATTGAATAAATTAATTGCTGATTTGTGAGGGACGGCTAAATGTTTCAATAAAATAAAATAAAATTGGTATTCACTTTAATTATTTAGGCCAAACATTGGGTATCTACACCCTGGACAGTTTTTGCAGGCCATATTAAATAGTATATTACAAATGTATGATCTTTAATAGATATATTATTATCATCTACTTCAAAAACTACCACTTTAAATTAATTAAATACCTTTTGTTCACATGGGGTCATGACCAAGGAAGCATAAATAACTGCAACTTGCATGTTAACATTGTACACGTAAGCATGTAAATAGTTTACAGTTAAAATTCATTTATATTATATTTTATACATAAGTAATTATGTCATGCAAAATCTGTAGATACATAACTGATTAAGTAGTTCCTGATACACAGTCAATTGGATTAATCATCTTGCAGTCTGACCATGTTGTCATCCTTGACACTGCAGTAACTTCATAGAAGAGAGATTATAATTATAATATATCATGTTGTATGTGAGAAACAAATATTTTATGCTGCACCATGCTAATTGCATAGGCGAAGTAATTCTTCTCTCCTCTTCAGAAGTGCTCTTTATATTATCATCATACTCAGATGAGTGGAGAAGAGTAGACCGTAAATTAGTTGCAAATAATAGAACCAGTCGATCACGCAGCCGTCATGCGAGTCAGTGTCGGCTCTAGGCTGGCGGCTGTCGGCCGCACCGGCTAGAAGCGCAGCTCGGCGTCGCCGCTCCCCGCGCCGTCCTCGTCGTCTGCAGGCGCGCCTTCCGCGTCCGCGCCCGCCTTGTCACCTGCAACGTTACGTCGCGCGTCAGCACGCACCGACAGCCGCACGCCGCGGCCGGCAGCGCAGGTACGTACCGGGGCAGGCGGGCGCGCCCTTGGTGCGCGAGCCGGGCAGCTCCTGGCCGTGCGCGTCCACGCACCAGCACACGGCCAGCGCGGCGTGGCACTGGCGCGGGCGGTAGTAGCCGCGCGCGTCGCACGCCGGCACGTAGGCGCCGCCCAGCGCCGGGTGCGCGCGCGCCAGCGCCGTGCAGGGCCGCGCCGCGCGCCGCAGACAGCCGCACCACGCCGCGCGCGACACCGCGCCCGCCGCGCACGACGCCAGGAACGGCCGCAGGCAGCGCTCGCGCTCGTCGTGTCCTGCGCACACACCGCACCGTCAGCGTCCGCGCGCGTCGCGCCGCCTCGCACGCACAATACTCACTCAGCGAGTACAGGTTGGCCGCGGAGAGCAGCCCGTCGCCGTCTGTGTCGAGATGTGCGAACATCCAGCGCACCTCCGGCTTGCAGTCGCTCGGAAAACCTGCAGAAAGAAACCATTTCTTTACATCACCGATCCACTTGATAGATTCTTAATGATGACATTGGAAGTTAACAATTACCGTCTACTGGCGGCGCCGTCGCCCCGGCTTCGTCCATCAGTACCGAAAACCAGTCGAGAAGCCGATTTGCCATCTTGTCTAGCGCGCAACCCTCAGATCCTATCGATGTAAGTATGTAAAATTTATTAAGAGCAACTCAAGTTAATACATCAAGTAGGTTAAGCATGCCTTGCCTTGCGTGAGTCGCCGCCTTGACTGCCTCTCGGGCAGAACTTCATTATGAGAAGACTCTGATTTTCGCCGCCGCCAATCCTGTAACAGGTGGTAATAAAATAACGACGATCTGTTGGTTCTCAAAGCCTTCTAACTCTTATTTCCAACTCGATTATCTTCCTTGTCCATCACAGCAATCGGACATTGCTGTAGCCTTTCCTAAAACTGGAAGCATTCTGGGAGGTGGTCGATGGTAATGGGTGCTTCCATTTGGTTAAGCTACTCCATTTAAGAACTGATATAGGTGTGACTACACCGGATCAAATCCGTAAGCTATTACTGATAATTCTTCAAATCTCTCTTGATCAAATATTAATCAATCGTCAAGCAGGAGTCCAAAAATCTCGATGTTCTCAATAAGGTAAAACGGTACCTACTTCCTATCGCGACAAAGATTGTTACTTTACATGATAACGACTATTTCTAACTATCGCGCCTCTTGCCATCGGCAGGGAATTCATCTGCATATTCTAGAGCCATACTAGTCTCATATCGTGCGGTTCCAGAGGAGTTCCTGCTTCGCACGTTCAGATTGTGGAATCATCTCCCCACCTAAATTTTCCCAAGAGACTACGGCATTGGACTCTTCAAAAAGGGAATTGCACGATTGTTACCCTTGTTACAAGCGTCCGGCAGCTTAATTACCTATGTAGCGACAGGCGTAGATAGCGCGATAACTTCTGTCAAACGTCATTTTTTTGACATATAATGTATTGGCTGACAGTGAGATTGCTGTCGCGTGGCTATCGCGTTGCTGTCGCTTTTTTACGTAATTAGGCTGCGGGTTACGGTAACCGCATGCAATAATGAAGTATGTGTGTGAGTTACGTACGGTATCGTAGTCGTCTTGTCGCATTCGCGGTCGCTGATGTGGTCGCGGCCGTCGGTGCTGCTTGCGCGGCGCGCACGGACAGAAGCCGCGGCACGCCAGCCGCACGGGCCGCGCGCCCCGCCGCACGCAGTTGTGCAGGTCCAGGCGGCACAGCGACGAGTACGTGCGGTTGTCCGACCCGCACAGGAACTGCGCGCGCGTGCGCCCCGGGCAGCCCACGCACCTGCACACTCAGCCATCGGGAATATTACAAACTACGACTATTGTGGCTTGAGTCATAGACGATTCATTTCAATTTATTTTAGGCTCGAGTTCAAAGCGACTCTAAATAATAGTCCTACTTTGAGAAATAGTTAAGCTGAGCTAAGATGATACGTCGTCGCTATCGACCTTGCGTCCGTTCCGAATACCTAGCCATATGTAAACAAGTCCATTTTTTCTATTGCAACTCCGTGAAAGTTACTGCACCGTAATATGTGGATCAAGAAACAAGACAATTATTTTGCGTAACGTACCGCTTGGCATCGTCAGCGTCGAGTTCGGTGTCAGTGTCGGTGTCACGCGCAGAGGCGTCGTAGAACACGTCATCGTCGTTGTCCTCGCGCTCCCACTCGCTGCCGTCGCGCGCTTCACCCTCCCATCCGCCTCCGCCACCGCCACTGGCAGCCACTATTATGTCGCTAAAGAAACAAAACTCTTACTCGGTTAGGTTTCTACTAATTGTCAGTACTCCATACACAAGGCTGCCATGGGCGAACTACTCTGTCCACTGTCACTCAATTCTTTACAACTTTGCTAATACCTATGTTATTTTTACTTATCATACTCTCAAAATATGAACCACTCTCACTCTCTCAAATCATCAAAAATTTCTCAATTCTCTTTAGGTTTGTCTAAAATTGTTTACCCTCTCCGTAAGATGTCCTTCTTGGTGGCACAAAGCGCGGTGAAGGCATCCCGCAGCACGCAGACCTCGCGTTTCTTACACACCAGCGACCGACAGAGCGAATCTGCAAATTGAAACCAGTAAATAGTATCTTGAATAAGTAGCTGCTGCCCCTCACCGATCTAGGCTGATTAACTTAAAGAGTTTTTTCAACGTCCCGTGTTTCTATTTACCAAATGAAGAGCATAATATTGAATAGATACCTATCATATATTTTATTTACAAAGGGTGAATTAAGGAATTCTATTTCATCTGATTTAGTTCATGTAGAAGTCGTTTTGTTCGATGGTAATTTGTGGGGTGGTAAAAAAGTACTCACTGTGAGGATCGTACACATATCTACGAGGTCTGCGTGAGTGAGCTCCACCTGCCGCCGCCGTAGCTCCTGAATCCTGTTGGTAAAAAAACAACCCTTTCAAACAAAACCTAACAGTAGGCAAGTCTATCATGAACAGCTCGCATCACGCTCATAGTGGTACCTTACAAATAAAATGAACGCGAAACACTACGAGTCGGTACAACGAACATAACTTTACAGCAACAATTACCTGCTTTGCCTTCCAGGATTGCAAATCAGCGAATGACGTTAGACACCTAATCCGACTTCCCATACGATTCTATGCTAAGTATGTTTTGGGGGGGGGCGTTTTATTATACTTATAGGCAGCGGACTGCCTCGATCAGAATATTAGTCGCAATCGCAGCTGCATAATACCACAGTCCACATTGCGAATTGTGAGTTTACGGTTGACTAACTCACCCCGGGGAATACGGCCTTGATGTAATACTGTGTGGGAAAACTAGAATCAAATGCGTCGATTATGTAGTTATAATTGATTCAGTTTCTGGGTCGCATTAATCGTATATATGCATTAGCTAGACTGATCTGAAGTTAACTTGGCTAAATGTAGGCGCGAGGCCACTAGTGGCGGTACATCTAGCGGTGTAGGGGTGGCCGGACAACATTCGCTCGGCTGCCACGGCTGAATGTAAGCACATTCACTGCCCGTGCCGGTCGTCCCGGCCGTTCAGCAATAGTGAAACGGGCATTTTGGGAATGGCCATGGCGCTAAATTTGAATAATAAATAACTTACCTATAGTTCAGAGTAGTTCATAGTCCAAAGTAATTTGTCCATTGAACCTCAAAGTGCTTTATGTTATTTCGGATAGGTACCTACTGGTACATATTATACTTAGGTATTGCCGCGTTCATAGTAATGACGGGCCGAATGTTCTGATAGTTTTGGAATAATTATTAACCCTAATATTAGGCGACCGTATTATTTGATTACGAGTGAATAAAAATTTCTAACATAAAGTCAACGTTTTTTATTTCAGCTAGACCTTTGTAGGCAGTTTTAATTCGAGAAAAAATATATTATGTTATGGAGATTCCACACACATTACTGGGCTCGAACACTCACCCGCTCAGTTAAATTAAAATCAAATTAGGTATGATTTTCAATGGTTATAAAGTAAACAAAGATGTTCTCGAATTATAACTACTAGTTATGCATCAATCAGCGCTTAAAAATGGATATGATAGGTCCGTCTAGGAATATCAGTAATATTTACCACAGATATTCCTATATAGAAATGTCTGTAGTACCTAATACCTATGTATGTCTGTAGTTTTTAATGATTCACATATGCGGACATCAGTAATTTCTTCAGAAGGTAGATATCCTGAATATTATAGCTAGTTGCTGGTACACTGTGAACTGGTTAACCATTAGCTTTCCCTATAAATCGAAATAACAAAACAATATAATTAAGGGCACAGGTACCTACACAAAATCAATAACTACAAGTGTATTGTCGTTATTATTTTGCGTGCATTGAATTACGTTTGCTCGACCGTGTCTCGCTAAAGCTGCGGTTCACTTCCAGGGAATTATTATTTCTATGTCTTTCGATCACTGTACCAGACGTCGGGAAACGAAGAAGCGATTTTAAAACATCCCGGGGCTGTCGATCCTGTCTCAAGAGGAGTCAAGTCGTTGTGCGCACGCCGAACGCAGCATTAGAGCCGGGTGGAGGCTGTGTCTCACCGCATCGTCGTCGAACTCGAAGTCCTGGTCGGTGCGTCGCGCCGCGGCCGCCGCCAGCGCCAGCAGCGCCGCCAGTGTCGCCGCCGTCACGAACGAGTGCATCGCGTCAGCACAGTCGCGCCACTGCCGCGGGATGCCGCGCTCGCCGCACCGGCCCCGCCGCCGCCCTCTGAACGCCCTCTCGCCTCGCAGAACACCGAGCCATCCAATAACTACCTACCAGCTCATACCTTCTGAGAAGATAATTAAATAATATAATTTTTGTTAATAAGAATATTATGACATTTAGAAAAGGTAGACACGAACAATGTGGAACTCCCACATTGGTTTGTAACTAGTCTTAGAACCTCGACGTTTTAAAAGTGCTTGAAAAGGCCCAGTTGAAATAAAAGAACTTTGATTTGTCTTTAAAACCTTATATGTAAAATTCAGCATTCCGTATGTTTGTGTCCGCAATATTCAATAAGTAGTCGATGAGTTGATTTGACATTTTTACACAACGTTACATTTCTTTATAAGATTATTTTTATATACTTATTATCCCGAAGTACCCACGGGAAGGGGAACCTCCAAGTGTTTCGCGAAATTTAAATAAAAACAATTGTATCTGATATTTACCTCTTTATCAGTTAATATTAGACTGACCCTCAGTGAAGAGTGGGCTTGTTCAGCAAGTATGTAATATAAAAATACCCGAGTAAGTAACTAAGTAGATAATCAACTTAAAAAGAGTTTAATTTTAATATAATAATAAATGAACTTCAGTAAACTCCTATTTTGTAGATCTACAACAAGACCTGCCTAGAAACAAGTAACAATCGATATTCACTTTTCATTAATTAAATCAATAGGAACGAAATCGCCCAAAATACATGGGAATTACCTACGAAAGGCTACGATGTGTCGCTTCTGTGACGTATATAACGTTTGTGTGGGTCGAGTCGACATCCGGCTTTATAGGAGTGCTCCCCGCCCGCACCGCTGCGACCCGCGCCGAGCGTGGCCGATACAGCCTTCGGATAGCTCACAAAGCCTCACAGCTTCTTACAACCCGCTACATAACTACAACTTGATTTCCAAACGTTAGGCAACGTTTAAGGGAGATCTTCTGTAAGTAAACGATTCTTGTACATTGTGTGTAGGTGCAACATTCATCGATAGTTTAGTACAATGCTCAATCAGAGGAATAAAGACGATAATGCTTTGTATACAGTGGCCTGTAGGTAGGTATAGCGCCAGGACAGGTCGCACCCGGCATGAGTGCGAGATGGCCCGGTTTTGTATTCAATATTGATGATTAGGTATGTGGTACGCTGTGGTGGCGATATGTAAGTTATGTCGCTGTCAAAAAGCTTATAACGCCCCAACTTAATAAGAGCAAAAGATACAACTGCCGGCTTCTGAAAAAATTGTCTTTAAATACGCGCAAAAAAGCTGTTTGGGCGTTAACGTTTCCTACATCTAAACTTTGACGAATTAATTAAATTTGATTTTAGTCTCTATCGTTTTGTTAGATTACAAACTAGGTCGAAAGTTTTTTTTTTAATTTTGTATAATTTAAATATTATTATGAGATTAGTAGGTACAAGGAAGTTATTATTTAAAAAACGCATTTTGAAGGTTAAATTATATTTATATCTCAATCTACAAACAGTATCAAACAAACAAAAACATGACGACCTAGTTTTTACTTGTCTATAACAAATAATATATAAATCATCAAAATCAGTTCACGTTTAGGGGGTAACAACGTTAACGCATTTTGTATAAAAACTTTTACTTTAACTATAGTCTTATTCAAACTTAAATTTTTATAATAATTTATTTACTAACTTGATTCTAAATAAACTCATATGTAAGATAATGTAGGAAATGCGACTGTGATCCTGCGCGTAGGTCTCTGCGAAAATGTGGACATTTTAATGCGTTTTAAACACCAATTTACTTATAATCATATAGTTTTGTCAATATCTGCCCTCATCAAAATAGTATAGAAGTTATGCATACCTACTTTTTACACTGTATATAGTTACATGTTCGTGTAATACTAAATAGCCCTAAGCATTTGAAATGTCAAATATTACTCGTACTGAAGTTTTTAAAGTTTATTCATTCGATTTGGTTACCCAGTACATGTAGTGACTGATAATGGGAGAACATTTACTATTTTGAATTCTAGGATTTTTGTAAGGCATTCCAAATGAACATCCAAGTTCACAACCCCTCACCCACCCCGCAACTAATGAAGAAGTTCGTTGAAACTTTCAAATCAGGTGTACCTAATTAGATTAAAAGAAAATGGTTGCAAGTGTTCTAATTTAAAATATTTTTTGTAATATTATAGGCATAAGTTTGATGTGTACTTTGTATTTTTACCCGACTACGGCGAAGCAAGCGAGCGAAGCAATAAGGAGGGTTATGATTTTGACCGGTATGTATGAATGTTCAACTGTTCTGATAACTTCTAAACTACTTATCATAAGTTGTTAATTTAATAGACGATAAACATTGAATTGTTTGTACATAATTTTTAGAGTATGATTTTTCAGTAGTCAGGCTTTATTATCCAATGATACTGTTGCTGTTTGCCGAGGCCCTAGTGTAAGTTTCTTTCGACAAACTCGATTTAACGCATCGAACGCGTTCGGCGCTCCAATTGATGGAGAGCACGAAACGGAACAATCGGAGCGCCGAACGCCGAACACTAGGGCCTTCGACCGCTAGTTGCATGTCGTATCTGCTACGAATACGAGACGCAAAAATCTTTGATCGGATAGGTATCCGGTGGCGGGATATTCGGCGGGCGCTCCGGCTAAGATGTAAGTGATATCTGGTATCCCGCCAAATCACTAACCCGTTGCATTTGTAATTCTTAGCCAATGCAACTTATCTTAATCTCAGAAATCATCGGACCCACGACGAGCACACCAGCACAGCTAGGTATAATAATTGGACGAATGCTACATGAGGTTGGTACCTACGTTACCTGCTACCAACAAGTTATTTAAATTACAAAAGATTACTAGATAGGTACCTGCTTTAATTGTATTTGACACTAATTAATTACGGTCGGGTAGTGTTATTTCTATGTATATTCTCAGTGGCGGCACGGACTCGGAAGTGTGTGCCCAGTAGATGGCAATACCTACATGGGACTCAATAACGGCATCAGCGAAATGTGGATGTACCAAAGATATCTTCTTTCCTATTTCTGTGCGGTGTACAATATTACACTTCTGCCTAACCCTTCGTGAATACAGGCGTGGTGCTATGATGCTTATTATATATTTTACCATTGACTTCGTATTAGTAACTAACATACAAACGTAAGTACATTCAGCGACATACTTATGTCAATGAATTTACTGTTCTTATTTTAAAATACTAATTAATTTATCAACTAAGATGCTTATGGTTACAACATTACACTAGTTAATAAAGTTGCGTTATTCTATTATAATTTCATTAGTTTTTGTGGTACTTAGGTAATAAATACAATTTGCATGTCAAATTTCAGTGGGTATTACAAAATTTTGTAGAATGAACGGACTATTTTTTGTAGGTATCTACGAGTACCTATATGTAAGAGAAGTGGTAAGCTCGGCTCGGGCCCATGAGGCCCTCGTGTAAGGTGTTGTAAGTTATAGGTACTACGATCGTATAGTAAGGAATTATATCAGTGTGGTTCCATCTATACTTCTATAATTCGTAGGTACATATTTGTTTGTGGCAACTGGCAACCCAGGTCTGAATTGATATCCTATGGAGTACCTCGTTACCATCTAGCTGTTAGACAATGTGGATTCGGGAGATTAGCTCGCACACAGGATGCGTGCATCGGCATACATCAAATTTTCAGCGCTCACGGCCCGCTCCGCGCTGTTGGCGCCGACGAGACGCGCGCCGCGATCGATAGGTGCGCGTCTCTCCCCGCGCCACCCAGCTCGAGTACCGCGCCACGTCAGACAGGCGACGCAATACTTTAGCTTACTTACACAGTATTTCTATGTATTAGGCAAACTCCATATCCTGCGGTCAGCGCAAGCAGTAGGCAGCGCGATGTTCTCAGGTATCGCAAGAGAGCGCGCGGTTGCGCAGCAGGCGAACGTGCCAGCTACCGTCATGGACGAAAGAAAATCACTTCAAAGGCTGCCGCTACATTTCTATATATTTTAAATTTGTTTGTGCTATTGAAACTCGTACGAACGCGAACTGTCCGGTCCGGACTTTTTTAATACACACTAATATGTAACATCGGCTATCTGCCAGTGAAAGTCCCGTCACAATCAGTCCAGCCGTTTCGGAGATACAAGAGCCGGAACAAACAGAAAGACAAATTTTTAAAAATTGTTTTTTTTTTTTTAAATCTGAGCTAGCGTCTAGAGCGCTTTAATATCAACTACACTGGAACATGTAAAGGTGTTCCAACATAATGAAATATCTAACTTACTCATATCTTCGGATTCATATTATCCATAGTTTAAGTGATCATATTATGATGATCGTAACAGTTAGGAAACCTCAACATTACTCCGTCAAAATCATGAAAATTCGAAGCACTAACGTAAAATATGTAGGTGCTGTGTCAACAAGACAGGAATTGTCTTCAATGTCATAAAAATTTCTAATAATTATGAATCACGTTCACTTTGTAGATAATATGACTGGGACACTTAACTTGTTCCATCATAATATTTGAATAATTTGAGTCTGTAGGTAACTGATGAGATGTTACACTGTATTGGAAGATGTGGAAGAAGAAGCGGGTTCACAGTTCCGTATATCCGACGCCGACCTTGATGAATATTTTGGGAAGTGTTTATCTGTATTTTTACTAACATATGAGTATTAGATTTAGCTTCCACTTACATTGATTCACCAAGAAATAGGTACCCTTGAGTAAGGATTGAGAGACCTCATTTAAATTGCTATATTTTTTTTAAATTATTATTTTGCAAATTTTAAAATCGTGTCTACAATTTTTTTACCATTTCTACTAAATCTAGATAACATTCGTTTTTTCGATTCACGTAGGACCCTCAATCGTCACGCACATCGCCGACGCTATCCACTTTTGAAAAGAAGGAATCATTTATTTTAGTAGCAAGTTCGTATCTTCGCGTTTGTTACACTTTGTAACTATTATCTAATCTATGATATGAATCTGTTTTACTCCGAGTCCAAATATCTATTTGATATCGTTGTATAAATTACTGTACCTATAGCTGCTGCATGTTACTTTATACATAGGTAAAACATTGACGTGAAGCTTGCTGCGGTACAGGTACAGGCAGTGCTGGATTAAGATTTAATTAATTGTCGGATTAAGATTAAGCAAGCGCGGGGCCCGTAGCAATTCCATGGAGCGGCCCTTGATCTACTATGGGCTATAGTATAAAGAGACTTTTTGTAGAACTTGTGCGTTTACCGTATGAAATTCTGTGTTTTATTTTTACCAACAAAATAATCGGTTACCGATTGTCTGACGTGGATTGTCTTAGCCGAAAAAAAAATCACGTTTTTGTGACATCAAGTAAATTCAATATACCACGTCTTAATAACTTTCACTGAAATAATTACACACAAGCGGAGGCGAGGGGGTGTGAATACGCAGGGCCCGTAGCAATTGCTTCTCTTGCTACGTGGGTAATCCGGCATTGGGTACAGGAACAGGACAGGCCATCAACTTTATCCCGGTCGAGGTTTACAATACACAGTACAATATGATCTTGGAAGTTATGGTACTTTTTTTCATTTGCCTTGCTACCTGTGCCCTTTACTGTGTGTAGCGTCACGGCGTGTCGCTTCACCCCTCTGCCCCGCTGTAGGTATCAGTAGTAAACAAGTGACGCGAATTCAGCAGCGGCCTGTGTGCTAGCAATATCAACTGCATTGTGATCACCGATCTGCTAGACCAGCCTGCATCACCAGTATTGTAGCAGTCGATGTTTACGGGGCTATGATCTTAATACTATGATGACGTCAGTAAAAACCAAGGATTATGTGATAAAACATTTAAATTAATAATATCCATTTTAGTCGATACTAAATTTAATCGAGCATTATAGTACATTACACTTAGAATAGATAATTAAATACTTATGTATACGGACAGCGTAATGTTTATCACAAATGAAAACTGACAGACGGCTCAGAAGCGAAGCGCGACGTGACGCTACCGGCATCGGGACATCCGCCGTACGATTTGCGGAGCGCAACTGTCGCACGACTTGCGGAGCGCAACTGTCGCACGACTTGCGGAGCGCAACTGTCGCACGACTTGCGGAGTGCAACTGTCGCACGACTTGCGGAGCGCAACTGTCGCACGACTTGCGGAGCGCAACTGTCGCACGACTTGCGGAGCGCAACTGTCGCACGACTTGCGGAGCGCAACTGTCGCACGTCACCGGACAGGCGACGATTGGAGTTGTTTACAGGAAGAAATAGGTACGGTTATTTAAGAAATACGCTCCATTTGCTGCCTCCTTCGTGCTGTCTCGTCTGCCGCGCCTCTCATAGATTGGAGATGTAGTGCCACTTGTCCACTGTAAACATAAGACAACATTTTACTCCCTCTAACTACCGTAATCATTGTTGCATCGTGGATTCTGGTATTTGGTAGTTTAAATTTAAAATAAATGGTAGATACATATTATGGTTTACACATGTTTTTTTTTTATAATAAATGTACTGATAATTTATTATATGTGCTTTAATATTGTTTTCGGATAAACTTATCGTGGACTATTAGGGTGCGGGTTTACAAGACGACGACAAGGCCAGTGCGGTGTACTGACCGTGCGGCGGCACCGGGCTGCTCTCCACCGACACGTTCATCCTGCGCACACCGACCATGTGGCACGCGAGACACACTTTACAAGAGTGTACTGACCGTGCGGCGGCACCGGCTGCGGCAGTCCGCGCGGCGGCGCCTTGTGCAGCGCGGCCGCCGCCTCCGCGCGCTCCACGCGCCCCGGGCTGCTCTCCACCGACACGTTCATCCTGCGCACACCGACCATGTGGCACGCGAGACACACTTTACAAGAGTGTACTGACCGTGCGGCGGCACCGGCTGCGGCAGTCCGCGCGGCGGCGCCTTGTGCAGCGCGGCCGCCGCCTCCGCGCGCTCCACGCGCCCCGGGCTGCTCTCCACCGACACGTTCATCCTGCGCACACCGACCATGTGGCACGCGAGACACACTTTACAAGAGTGTACTGACCGTGCGGCGGCACCGGCTGCGGCAGTCCGCGCGGCGGCGCCTTGTGCAGCGCGGCCGCCGCCTCCGCGCGCTCCACGCGCCCCGGGCTGCTCTCCACCGACACGTTCATCCTGCGCACACCGACCATGTGGCACGCGAGACACACTTTACAAGAGTGTACTGACCGTGCGGCGGCACCGGCTGCGGCAGTCCGCGCGGCGGCGCCTTGTGCAGCGCGGCCGCCGCCTCCGCGCGCTCCACGCGCCCCGGGCTGCTCTCCACCGACACGTTCATCCTGCGCACACCGACCATGTGGCACGCGAGACACACTTTACAAGAGTGTACTGACCGTGCGGCGGCACCGGCTGCGGCAGTCCGCGCGGCGGCGCCTTGTGCAGCGCGGCCGCCGCCTCCGCGCGCTCCACGCGCCCCGGGCTGCTCTCCACCGACACGTTCATCCTGCGCACACCGACCATGTGGCACGCGAGACACACTTTACAAGAGTGTACTGACCGTGCGGCGGCACCGGCTGCGGCAGTCCGCGCGGCGGCGCCTTGTGCAGCGCGGCCGCCGCCTCCGCGCGCTCCACGCGCCCCGGGCTGCTCTCCACCGACACGTTCATCCTGCGCACACCGACCATGTGGCACGCGAGACACACTTTACAAGAGTGTACTGACCGTGCGGCGGCACCGGCTGCGGCAGTCCGCGCGGCGGCGCCTTGTGCAGCGCGGCCGCCGCCTCCGCGCGCTCCACGCGCCCCGGGCTGCTCTCCACCGACACGTTCATCCTGCGCACACCGACCATGTGGCACGCGAGACACACTTTACAAGAGTGTACTGACCGTGCGGCGGCACCGGCTGCGGCAGTCCGCGCGGCGGCGCCTTGTGCAGCGCGGCCGCCGCCTCCGCGCGCTCCACGCGCCCCGGGCTGCTCTCCACCGACACGTTCATCCTGCGCACACCGACCATGTGGCACGCGAGACACACTTTACAAGAGTGTACTGACCGTGCGGCGGCACCGGCTGCGGCAGTCCGCGCGGCGGCGCCTTGTGCAGCGCGGCCGCCGCCTCCGCGCGCTCCACGCGCCCCGGGCTGCTCTCCACCGACACGTTCATCCTGCGCACACCGACCATGTGGCACGCGAGACACACTTTACAAGAGTGTACTGACCGTGCGGCGGCACCGGCTGCGGCAGTCCGCGCGGCGGCGCCTTGTGCAGCGCGGCCGCCGCCTCCGCGCGCTCCACGCGCCCCGGGCTGCTCTCCACCGACACGTTCATCCTGCGCACACCGACCATGTGGGACGAGACCCACAGTTTACCATTAAACCGAGTACGAATTCAGAATTCGATTTAATAAATTAAGCTAATTTTTGGCACACGTGTTCCTTAGGGCTCTAGAAATTTTCATTCAGAAGTCCCACCCCTAGGAAGCGGGCTTGTCTTAGGAGAGTATACATGAATACATATGAATACATTCTTGTTTTTTTTCTGGCCAGTCTTTTAGCTTTTCATTACCAAGATATTGCCATTACGTAAATAATCATGTTGTATTTTGATAGGATTGGATTAGATTGGTGTTCGATTGGTGGAGGTGATCCTCGCTATCACCCGAAGAAAAACGCATTTATTACATTTACGTAAACTCAGAAATACGCGATTACAACGCTTTTCAAACAAGAAATGAAGCATAAAATACAATAAAATAAAATACATTCTAAATGTATAATTTTTCTCAAAATAAAATTGGTTAAGACTGCGTAATGATCCATTACGCAGTCTTAATCAATTTGTTCCAGTCTCCTTTCCATTAAATTATGATTCTGATAATAAGCTATTTAGTTTATAGACATCATAATAGCAAAATAGATTTTTTTATCATTAGATCTAATGTAGCATTTAGACCAAGTGAAGAAAATTGCTCGGATCTTACTTGTGGATATCTGTTGCGTCGGCAACCTCACCGGCCACCAGCGAACGCCAGAAGTCGTGTACCTGCAAGTAGAACATTGTGTCATGGTTGCGTCATCCTGCTGGTTGAAGACCAGCTTACGCAACATTACATCACCTGTATTGATTGAATAGAGACATCTGTAATCCGTGAGACTCAATTGTTTGAGTTTGACACTCGCGCCGGTTAGTTTAATAATGTTTTGTTGGGGATTGTAAGATTTAATAATTTTAATTAAGTACATGATGAGACTCACCTCATCAATAACTTTGTAGGCGAATTCAGCGTTCTTGGCCTCGCCGTCGAAAGCGAAGCGGTTGACGGGTTTGCCGTCGGGCACCTTGTAGAGCCGGAACCACTCGACCGTGGCGCGCAGCAGCCCCGGGAACAGCGCCTCCACGTCGGCCACGTCGTTGAGCTTGCCGGCGTTGGGGTCGCGCGCGTCCACGGCCAGCAGCTTCCAGTCCGTCTCGCCCTCGTCGATGAGCGCGAGCGTGCCCAGGATCTTCACGGGGTACACGTCGCCGCGAGCCGCCACGCGCTCTCCGATCTCGATGACGTCGATCGGGTCGTTGTCGCCGCGCGCTTGCGTGCCGGGGTCCACGTGATGCGGGTTCTCCCAAGTCTGCGGCAGCGCGCCGTAGTTCCAGATGTAGCCGTGGTGCGGGAACACGTTGCTCACGAAACGCAGCACGCCCTTCTTCACGTCTTGCTTGATGGGGTTGAGCGGCTCGCCGAGGCTGATCTCCATCTTGGCGTTGGTCCAGCGAGGCACCTCCACCACCATGTTGACGAGCCGCCGCGCCTTGTCGGCCCACAGTGGGATATCATGCAGCGGCGAGATTGGTCCACTCTCATCCTCTGCGACAATAATAGTGTCTTGCTAGTATAAAGCATATGATATCTAACTAATATTATGAAAAGATTTGATTTTTTTAATGTTTGTTTCTTATGGATACACTCAAAAAGTACTAAATCGATTTAAAAATTATTTCACCTACAGAAAGCCACATTATCGGCGAGTAACACGGACTGAATTTTATTTTCAAAAAAATTAAATGTCTCTACCAAAATTGCAATAATGTAACCTAAGGTATCAAAAATTAGCCTGTAAGTCATTTTTGGCATGTGCTGTGAAAACTATTGATGATACATAAAATAATATACTACATATTTATAGTACTCATCATGACCCATAAAAAAGTCCACTAGGCTATATGTCTATTACTAATTGACTATAATAGTTAAGTCACAATAAGCACTTTTTGTCCAAATTAGTCAATCAGAACACGGATATAATCAAAAGAAGATGACATTCTTATCATGATATTAATTCTTATCTAACTAAATTGTTTCATAATCAAGGTTGATTATGTACATCTGAATTGGACCTTTAGAAAATATATTTGTTTCCAAAATGCATTTACGTCAATGTTGCACCAAATGAGCAATATGTGTTTTGGTTTCAATTTTGTATTTATTACTTATGACATGTTGGACATTTCTATTTGCATATTTCTAATGCCGGATAGTTCAGCATAGAAAAACAGTCATCATTATTGTTACACCACTTACCAATGCTAATATTAACTAAAAGATATTATCATGTCATGCTTGGATGGTAGAGAATGCTGCTCACTTGACAAAACAGAACCATCTATCTCATATACCATGAAATTAAATATGAATTAAATCATTGAACTGAAGTAACAAGATGTAATAATTGACAAAAGTAATAAATTGCCAATAAGTACACAACAGAACATTACTTAATCAATTGTTCACCAGCCTACCTGAATCCTCTTCAACAACAGGCATATACAATATATAAAAATAGATGTGATATAATATAAGCAATAACCGCTTATTATCTTAGATATGTGGTTTTAGATTGCAAAGTATTGTATGTAGGTTTATCATCATAACCTTGTCCAATTATTAAATTTTAAGATATCAGGCAACTTGGCTGCTTTATAATAAAATAAGATTTTTTGGCACCATATGTTTGGTAAATCTTTGTGGGTGAAAGGTTATGTTGTTAAGGTTAGACAATACTAATCAATTCAAGGCTTTTGCTGCTTGGACAATTTGGTGCACATGTAGCATTGTCAAACTTAAATATTAAATTGATCTGAGAATAAGCTCATTAAATTTGCTTTTCACAACCAATTATATATATAGTACGAGCCAAGTTCAAGGCCATAGGTGATAGGTTAAGAGACAACGGTATGTACAAGCTATTGATTAAGAATAATGACAACACGATATCACTATAATGTCAAGAAAGATCAAAGTCCAGCCGCTAGAAGAGATGCCAAGGTACAGTATCAGGTGAACGGGAGAGGGCCCCGAGCATGCGCCAGGCGACACGAACGGAGCCCACAGCTCTGACGGGCTGCAAGGCTACTTTTACTTACTGAAGAAAACCCGGTAGTCGGGGGCGTATGCCGATCCTCTCTCCTCCGCTATATACATTTTGGTTGCACTGAGGGACTGAGTGGCCGCACTGGATACGCTACTAGCACAGTTCCGCGAACGAATAGCGCTGCCTGTCACATACGTTCGTCTCAATGTCGGCAAACAAACCGGAACCGACACAGCCGTGATGCAACGTGTTAATGACATTTTTCTGTCGCGGAATTAGACGTTTGATGGAGTGTTGCCGATGTTAAACTCATGAACGTCATAGAGCTATTTTTTATGCTGGTAATATATAAAATTTACAAGAGATCCACACAGCTTTACACAGACAAACATGAACTTAAATAAATGTTTCAACCGCTGCTGTTATTCCTAAGACAGACTTGTGATTGTTGCAATAATTTTTTTTTTACTAAATACTGGGGCGCACATTTAATCACCATAATCAATTAAGGTAAGGTGCTGTAACTTACGTTTCTTTACGTTCTAACTTCCTCAGATAGAGGATAGTAGGTAGATGTAGCATAATAAGTTGAACAATTTATTCATACTCAAGCCAGGGCTTGAAATACCAGTATTTTCAAGAACCGGTTCATGTGACCTTGAGCAGATACCGGTATAATTTCATACCGGTATAATTTTGTACCGGTATAAATTCATACATGTATCAAATTAAACCGGTATTACACCAACATAATACCAGTTTAATACAGGTTGTAATACGGGTATAACGTAACTAAATTTGTGCGAGTGAGAAAACAACACAGACTCCATTTCAGCTCATGCATTCGTCGCGTCGTTGGTGCAGTACAGTGATTTACTGAATTAGTAAGATTATGGATGGATCACGCACATATCGCAGTTGCAAAATCACAATCTACTGTAGTTTTGAATTCGTTGTGTGTTGACAATTTGTATTGTACTAATCCTAAATGGAAGGTAAATATTTAATTTTATTAATATTTAATTTAACATGTAAATAAATAACATTAGAGGATAGTAGGTAGATGTAGCATAATAAGTTGAACAATTTATTCATACTCTAACTCAACACTCTTCGTTCTAATATCAGTTTATGTGTGAAAGAAAGAGAAAGCAGGAGCCGTTTATGCACGTCTTGAATCAGTGCGCGCCACCAGCCGTGGGCAGCCATATTTGTTGGTAACCAGCTGGTTACCAATGTGTCGTTACTATAATCGGACTTTTTAGTGGTTTTCTTCTCGATTTTGAAGTTTTCCTTACTGTGGATATATTATAAATTAGTTATGGCGTGTAATGTTCCCGGTTGTTTTAGCCGAGCGGGTATATTGACTGAAAATAATGCAAAATTATCTTTGCATAGGCAACTCGAATTCATGTTTATTGAACTTTACGAAGCAAACTTGTAAATCTTGCTTTTTATTCTCACTTAAAATAAAAGTAATACATGTGTTTAGTGCGTACACAGTTTCATTATGATTCTAGCTGTTAGTGTTTAACAAAAAACATTAAAAAGTTTGACTCGGTATGTATGTATGACATTTCACCTACTTTATAGTGTTGTGAATCAGAATCAGAATATTTATCGATAATTTTAATATTTTGTTAGAGTGGATGTTTTCTTGATTATATAAAATAAAATTAATTTTGGTCATTTTTAAACTGGTGACAGTCAGAATAAGAGTTGTTAATTCAAATTTAAAAATGGTAGCTCTTTTCCATTTTTCATTTGTATTTCGGTTGTGAAATTTTCCACAAAGTGCGTCGAGTTGAGCTTTAAGTTAAAATAAAAAGTGATTAACATATTTGACTTGTTTTATTTCACACTTCTATGAAAGACTAGCCTACATGTATAAGTCAACCTCATATCAATGGTAACAAAACTAGTAAAAGCAGATCCTTTCCTCTGTAACACTGTCCGCTGAAAATGGTTTTGTTACCTTTGATATGCGGTTGCACCAATGAATGTCCCATCCAGTACCTAAAATATACCACCAATACCACTATCTATATCTAGATATAGGCTGATTCGTTCGGAAACAAATTGTAGACGGCGCCACTGCGCTTGTTTACATAAAAATACCGCAAGAGGGCTCTCTTTACCCAGTATCTTATACTTTTTGGGTAAAAAATTATAATTTATGGTATCTTTTCAAAAAAGAATTTCACTGAATACATAAATTGCATAAATAGATGCAGCTTGATAGCTTGAACTCTAATCCGTGCTACAGGCTATTCAATCTGTAGAATCAATTTGTGAAGTCGAAATTGACCTAACCCGACTCACGATCACGAATCAACCGGTCTCAAAATTTCATTTAGATGACATTAACTGAAGTGCTAACAAAACCGCAGGCCGAAGTTATTATTGAAATTATACGTCATTTCTGAACATTTAATCTTTTGGTATTGGCTTTACGAATTTTATCGATACCGACAAAAATCCTTTAAAAATGAACATCGCTATTGATCAGTATAAATATAGTTAGGATTGTATAGTCAAAATGGAGACATTGCGTTTGTTTCGCATATCCTGAGCCACTATCACTATCTCTTTCTGTGATATGTCATTTTTTTGTGTTGTGAAGGAAATAGTTATATGTCTCCGGCTCTTGCTTAATATAATCTATCTACCTACTATCCTCTATCTGAGGTTCCGTCTATATGCGAGTCTTTCTCTCTAGTTAGTTGTCGCCAAAAGTGTTTTGTTAATTTTGTGTTGTTGTTTTCTTGTAATCGTTATTTCGTTTTTGTTTGTTTATTGTTTAATTATTGTTGAAACTATAAATTGGATTTGGCTATTCATTAGCTTTCATTTCATATTCATAATGTTATTTTATACTTAATTTTCTTTTTAAATAATCGCTCTAATTATTTTTTCGCTGGCGCCGTCTTGTCTCTTAATGACACTCCCACAACTGAGACGAATCTAATGACACCTCATACTATATTTTGAAACCGTTCAGTGAAACGGTTTAGGCTGTAGAACGTGCCAAAGAATTAGACATACATATATACAACACCTCCTAAAAACACCTCCTTTGACAGTAAAAAAGGTAGTTAGAGGCAGATAAAAATTAAACATTATTGTGACTATTAAGTTATTTTTATTTGCGAATAATTTTCTTTTCGACTGTACCTACGCGAACTTCACCGATGGCTAACTTCAGATGGGCAAAGTTATAATATTCGTACTGTAGGTCCGAGGATATTTCGGAGTCGGGTCCGGATGTACATCCAACTCTAAAGACCTACATCCAGGTCCCGTGTCCGTCGGACTCATATGGGTCCGGCAGTCCAACCATGTTCAGCGGATGGCGGAGTGCGAGAATGGAATACAAACTTCTTGATACCGACAGTTTATGATCGTGATAAAACACGATGATATAAATCTAAAAATGAAACATGAGCAAAAAGGAACTACTTATTTCTAACGAAAGAGGAAGGCCCACTGGCCGTAGAGACTTCGGCCCTGGGTGCACACATATAAAAGCATATGGAAATTATAATATGCAATTCAAAGAATGAAATGGTAAAGGAATTGATATAAAAAAAAGTCTGGGTTTTTAAGATATAAAATGGTTTTTATTTTCACAAATACAGTTTTATAAAAATCATTTTACTGTATTACGTTTTCAAGTTTTTATTAGATCTATGTATTTCATGATCTTATACATCATTTGTATTATATAAAATAAGCACATCCAGGAATTGAGCATGAGGGAAAATATTAGTTTGATGCCGTGCACAACCCAAATATCATATTACTGTCATAACATGGGCACAGCATCCTACTGTTCGCCGGCCGACAATACAATTGCAACAATACATTTTAATTGCACTTCTACCTGAATCATTGCCATTAATTAAAATATATATGAAATATACTTTACGACTGATAATAGTTAGGACTTAATTCCTTCCATAATGCTGCTCCTGTGGTCTTCACATAATTCTATCTGGTAGCAACCATTAAATCTCATGTGCTTACCATAATAAGAGTGAGCTTAAGTTAAAACAGGAAATTCCCTAACATTTTCAGAGTCTACATTTATATTTCTAAAGTCTGCCCTAGCTCTATTTAGATTGCGTTCCCTGACATACTCAGATAAATCATTATTTGTTTCCATATTTTGATGAACTATTTCTAGTATTTGAGCCGCATCATCCCTGTTCCTTATTTTTGTATGGAATTTATTAATTTAACTCAGCAAAAAAGCATGTCTCAGAGGAAGACATGACAGTGTCACATGGTGACATGAATCAACTATTTACCTGCTGTGATCGTACCCATTTTTGTATAAGATTTCGCACTTCTGCAATTTCCAGCAAATGTCTTCGTATTTTCGTATTCTAACTTGTATTCAAACCACAATTGACACAGCGTAAATGTCCTCTTGAATGAGTTACTGAGGGCTGCGAAGAACTCTGGCCGGTTTGAAAGCTGGGGTTATCATTTCCAGTGGATATCGAGTCCAAGTTCGTGCAAGGGTTATTATAAGAAGCGGGAGCGGGATCCATGTTCACGTCGTTGTCAGTAGGGTAAAAATAACTGTCGGAGTCCATTTAGAAAGCTTATTCGTTACTTAGATAACAAATCCGAAAGAAAACAACAAAAAAATAATACAAATGCAAACAAAGTCGACTTGTGATTATTTAGGTATAGTAGACAGTAGCGGTGGTCGTTGCGCAACTTAAACGTTATTGAAACGAGCTATCGTCATAATAACGGTTAGCAGGTTATTTGAAAAAACCTGCTAACGTGCTAACCTGCTAACATGCTAACGTGCTAACCTGCTAACGTGCTAACCTGCTAACCTGCTAACCTGCTAACGTGCTAACCTGCTAACCTGCTAACATGCTAACGTTAAAGTAGCTAACATCCAAAGAATCCGATAGACAGTTGCGTTTCGTTTATCCAATGAAATGGAAGTGCATCAATGAAGCTAAAAAAAAAAAAAGCTCATCAAAACTTCACGGAGTCGTTAATTAATCCTCGCCAAGAGACGACACGAACAACAATTTTGGGTAAATAGGGAAGCTAAAAAAAAACGGGGCCACCATAATCCATTATTCTTGCTTATGTTGGAACAACAACGACAATTCGCGAAATTTGAGCAATTTGAGCATCAGTGAAAGCTAAAAAAAAAAGGTCATCAAACTTCACTATCATTTTACGTGTTGCTCATGATATGACAAATAGCGACCAATAGCAGGATAGCAGGATAGCGCGTTTTAATAACCGCTATTGATATCCGATAGACAGTTGCGTTTCGTTACCCAAAAAAGATGCTACTGCCCACCGCTAGTAGACAGCCGCCTAGCTGTCATAATTAGCGGTGGTCGTTGCGCAACATAAACGTTCTTGAAACGAGCTATCGTCATAATAATGGTTAGCTGGTTTCACCGATTTGAAATAACCTGCTAACATGCTAACGCTAAAGTCGCTAACATCCAAATAATCCGATAGACAGTTGCGTTTCGTTATCCAAATTAAATTTTTAACAAAAAAAAAACCGACTCCAAAAAACTCAAAAACAAAACTAATAACTAAAAAGCAAAAAATAAATCTTTTATTATACAATATAGTAGTTGAAGAATATTGAAATCGGTGCCAAGTCAAACATAAAAGTAATATACCTTGCTGCTATAATAGCGACATTGAAACAACGAGTTCACGTAGAAATTGTCGAGTGCGGAGCGGATTATGCGTCGGACACGACAAATGCACTTCGCCAATCGTGTCGGTTTATCATTGCATGTTTTACTTGGCACCGACTTCAATATTCTTCAACTACTATATTGTATAATAAAAGATTTATTTTTTGCTTTTTAGTTATTAGTTTTGTTTTTGAGTTTTTTGGAGTCGGTTTTTTTTTTGTTAAAAATTTAATTATTTTACAATTTTGAGTGATGGGTAGACCTAGTAAAGACGATTCTCTTGAAAAACTTTACAAAGGTCAAATGTATGTTGCCCCAAGTCGAGTGAAAACCTTAGACGGTATTGCACTATGTGATTTTAAAATCAAATAAATTACTTAGCCGACCACATGATGAAAACGCATTACGAGAAATGAAAAGATTAAGACGACTATTGTAACTAATACTGTGATAGTTTTGACTTTTAGAGGTTTAAAATGAGCCCAAACTCGAGGGGTTTACAAGTAGCTACTGAAGAGTTCCACCATCTATCTCCTGGCTCCATCATCAGACCCTCTATACCAAATGTTTTATACGGGACTCATCAAAATATATCGAGTGATCCCAAACTCGGAAGTTTTATTCCCTTAACTCTTTACCGTTGAGGAATACTATGACATCCATCATCAGCTCAGCATCATTAAATGATGATTTTCAGACGCCAATACCTAACTTATTAAGAAAAAAAGCTCAAACGTGCTATTTGTCTTACAATATTTGAGGGTATCCCTCGATTTCCCTAGGATCCCATCATCAGATCCTGACTTGGTGATAATGGGACCAAATGGGAAGCATACTCTTTCAAACAAAATAAGAATTTTTAAAATCGGTCCGTAATTGACGGAATAATCGCCCAAACACTATGTAGCTGCTATCAACCATTAAGGAGTTCCCTAAACTGTACTGCACCTGCATCACGGACCTTGCAGTGGCAGTCATTACCCATCTCGGTGTAAAGATCTTGTCAACACGAATAAAATAAGCCCAAACACGAGGTAGTTAAGATGTACCGTTGAGGAGTTCCCTCGATCCTCTGTCGTCTCCATCATCAGATCTGCCCTAAACCTCCATAGTATTGTAGTCTCATCAGATATACACATAAATATCAAGTTTTTACCCCATGCTCGCCTACAATTTTCAAGAGATGCCCTCGATTTCTCAGGGTTTCCACCATCAGGTCCTGACCTGATGACAATGGGACCAAATGACAAGCATACCCTTTCAAATAAAAAAATAATTTTTGAAATCGGTCCAGGCGTCTTCGAGAAATCGAGTAACAAACATAAAAAAAAAAAAAAAAAAAAAAAAAAAAAAAAAAAAAAAAAAAAAAACAGCCGAATTGAGAACCTCCTCCTTTTTTTTTAAGTCGGTTGAAAAGACGCTACAGCTATGTTGGAACAACAACGACTATTTGCGAATTTAAAGCATCAATGAAACCAAAAAAAAAAGCTCATCAAAACTTCACGGGGCCGTTCATTAATCCTTGTTAAGAGACATTTATGTTGGAACAACAATTCGGGGAATTTTGAATCAAAACCTTACGGGGTCGTCCATTAAGCTGCTGAGACATTAATGTTGGAACAACAACGACAATTTGCGAATTTTGAGCATAAATGAAAGCTAAAAAAAAAGGTCATCAAAACCTCACTCACATTACGTGTATTTTTTTGTAGTACCTTTAGATGCTCATTGATGCAACGCGCTATCCCGCTATTAGTCTATTAGCGACCAATAGCAGGATAGCAGGATAGCGCGGTTTAAAAACCGCTATTGATATCCGATAGACAGTTGCGTTTCGTTATCCAAAAAAGATGCTACTGCCCACCGCTAGTCATAATTTCAGACTCGATGTTGCCACTTAACAGACATAAAATCGATATCGATTTTTTAAACAATCCATAAATCGAAATCAATTTTTTGTTCGAATTATAATTTAACATGAATTTACAAACAAACGAATTAATTGAAACGCCTCAAAGAATATTATTTTAGTCCTTTTAGTTCTTTTAAAATTCTATTTTTATGTATTTTTAAAAACAGATAAGTCTGACAGTTCAATTGTACAGTAGCATTTTTGTTATGATTTAAAGAATTCATAGTAAATCAAATAGCAATTCGCGCGTTTAATTATCATAACACCATAATAATTATCTAAAAAACTAATAATATTGGCATTAAAAGCATCATAATACATTATAAAAATCGATGAAAAAAAAATTATATTTTGAACAGAATTAGTAATTGGCAACACTTTTTATTTTATCCATAAACCAGTGAATTACGGATTTTCTTAATTTCATTTAATCTTTTCGATACTTTTTATTTGTGCAAAAATGTTGCAATCTTATTAGGATAAATTTAATGAATACAGCGATTAATAAAAGTAAAACAAGATATATTTTTGTAACGAAAGAAAATTGTCGGGCGTTTCATGGCCAAAATTGGGCATTCCCCTTTATACTAAAATTAGTAACTGCACGGAGTGGAGGTGGCAAGCCGTTCCAGCACCGTGTAGCAGCGAACTTAAAACTACCACGAAACGCAGCGGTCCTATGGCTGGGCGTAATCATAAGGTAAGAAGAAGCGCGAGTATTATGCATGTTGAACTCCCGCGACCATGACAGCTTGTTGTATAATTACTCCGATTTCCTGGACAGAATCACACCAAATAGCAGGGTAGCTGTACTCGGTTTGTTTAGGTACTTAAATAAAGGTAAACAATCTTGATGTGACTTTTTACATAAACACGTATTAAACAAATAAACTACTGCTTAAACTAGTGGTAAATTGATTTGGTAATCGTTATTGTTGTTTTACATTGGTTTTTAGTCGCGTTTTATTTTTAAACTTAGTTTTAACTTGAGTTTGAGGCCAAGCTTCGCTGTGGCTCAGTCTGATATTAATTGTTTTTTTTGGTTATTTATTTATATTTATTATTATACTATATATTTGTTGCTAAAATCTTAAGTAATTGATATGCCTATTTTAAAATAGTAATGTGTGTAAGGGAAAACAGTGATACATATAGTCATGTCCATCCATCCATCCATCCATCCATCCATCCATCCATCCATCCATCCATCCATCCATCCATCCATCCATCCATCCATCCATCCATCCATCCATCCATCCATCCATCCATCCATCCATCCATCCATCCATCCATCCATCCATCCATCCATCCATCCATCCATCCATCCATCCATCCATCCATCCATCCATCCATCCATCCATCCATCCATCCATCCATCCATCCATCCATCCATCCATCCATCCATCCATCCATCCATCCATCCATCCATCCATCCATCCATCCATCCATCCATCCATCCATCCATCCATCCATCCATCCATCCATCCATCCATCCATCCATCCATCCATCCATCCATCCATCCATCCATCCATCCATCCATCCATCCATCCATCCATCCATCCATCCATCCATCCATCCATCCATCCATCCATCCATCCATCCATCCATCCATCCATCCATCCATCCATCCATCCATCCATCCATCCATCCATCCATCCATCCATCCATCCATCCATCCATCCATCCATCCATCCATCCATCCATCCATCCATCCATCCATCCATCCATCCATCCATCCATCCATCCATCCATCCATCCATCCATCCATCCATCCATCCATCCATCCATCCATCCATCCATCCATCCATCCATCCATCCATCCATCCATCCATCCATCCATCCATCCATCCATCCATCCATCCATCCATCCATCCATCCATCCATCCATCCATCCATCCATCCATCCATCCATCCATCCATCCATCCATCCATCCATCCATCCATCCATCCATCCATCCATCCATCCATCCATCCATCCATCCATCCATCCATCCATCCATCCATCCATCCATCCATCCATCCATCCATCCATCCATCCATCCATCCATCGTCATCGTCATCGTCATCGTCATCGTCATCGTCATCGTCATCGTCATCGTCATCGTCATCGTCATCGTCATCGTCATCGTCATCGTCATCGTCATCGTCATCGTCATCGTCATCGTCATCGTCATCGTCATCGTCATCGTCATCGTCATCGTCATCGTCATCGTCATCGTCATCGTCATCGTCATCGTCATCGTCATCGTCATCGTCATCGTCATCGTCATCGTCATCGTCATCGTCATCGTCATCGTCATCGTCATCGTCATCGTCATCGTCATCGTCATCGTCATCGTCATCGTCATCGTCATCGTCATCGTCATCGTCATCGTCATCGTCATCGTCATCGTCATCGTCATCGTCATCGTCATCGTCATCGTCATCGTCATCGTCATCGTCATCGTCATCGTCATCGTCATCGTCATCGTCATCGTCATCGTCATCGTCATCGTCATCGTCATCGTCATCGTCATCGTCATCGTCATCGTCATCGTCATCGTCATCGTCATCGTCATCGTCATCGTCATCGTCATCGTCATCGTCATCGTCATCGTCATCGTCATCGTCATCGTCATCGTCATCGTCATCGTCATCGTCATCGTCATCGTCATCGTCATCGTCATCGTCATCGTCATCGTCATCGTCATCGTCATCGTCATCGTCATCGTCATCGTCATCGTCATCGTCATCGTCATCGTCATCGTCATCGTCATCGTCATCGTCATCGTCATCGTCATCGTCATCGTCATCGTCATCGTCATCGTCTACGTCTACGTCTACGTCTACGTCTACGTCTACGTCTACGTCTACGTCTACGTCTACGTCTACGTCTACGTCTACGTCTACGTCTACGTCTTCTACGTCTACGTCTACGTCTACGTCTACGTCTACGTCTACGTCTACGTCTACGTCTACGTCTACGTCTACGTCTACGTCTACGTCTACGTCTACGTCTACGTCTACGTCTACGTCTACGTCTACGTCTACGTCTACGTCTACGTCTACGTCTACGTCTACGTCTACGTCTACGTCTACGTCTACGTCTACGTCTACGTCTACGTCTACGTCTACGTCTACGTCTACGTCTACGTCTACGTCTACGTCTACGTCTACGTCTACGTCTACGTCTACGTCTACGTCTACGTCTACGTCTACGTCTACGTCTACGTCTACGTCTACGTCTACGTCTACGTCTACGTCTACGTCTACGTCTACGTCTACGTCTACGTCTACGTCTACGTCTACGTCTACGTCTACGTCTACGTCTACGTCTACGTCTACGTCTACGTCTACGTCTACGTCTACGTCTACGTCTACGTCTACGTCTACGTCTACGTCTACGTCTACGTCTACGTCTACGTCTACGTCTACGTCTACGTCTACGTCTACGTCTACGTCTACGTCTACGTCTACGTCTACGTCTACGTCTACGTCTACGTCTACGTCTACGTCTACGTCTACGTCTACGTCTACGTCTACGTCTACGTCTACGTCTACGTCTACGTCTACGTCTACGTCTACGTCTACGTCTACGTCTACGTCTACGTCTACGTCTACGTCTACGTCTACGTCTACGTCTACGTCTACGTCTACGTCTACGTCTACGTCTACGTCTACGTCTACGTCTACGTCTACGTCTACGTCTACGTCTACGTCTACGTCTACGTCTACGTCTACGTCTACGTCTACGTCTACGTCTACGTCTACGTCTACGTCTACGTCTACGTCTACGTCTACGTCTACGTCTACGTCTACGTCTACGTCTACGTCTACGTCTACGTCTACGTCTACGTCTACGTCTACGTCTACGTCTACGTCTACGTCTACGTCTACGTCTACGTCTACGTCTACGTCTACGTCTACGTCTACGTCTACGTCTACGTCTACGTCTACGTCTACGTCTACGTCTACGTCTACGTCTACGTCTACGTCTACGTCTACGTCTACGTCTACGTCTACGTCTACGTCTACGTCTACGTCTACGTCTACGTCTACGTCTACGTCTACGTCTACGTCTACGTCTACGTCTACGTCTACGTCTACGTCTACGTCTACGTCTACGTCTACGTCTACGTCTACGTCTACGTCTACGTCTACGTCTACGTCTACGTCTACGTCTACGTCTACGTCTACGTCTACGTCTACGTCTACGTCTACGTCTACGTCTACGTCTACGTCTACGTCTACGTCTACGTCTACGTCTACGTCTACGTCTACGTCTACGTCTACGTCTACGTCTACGTCTACGTCTACGTCTACGTCTACGTCTACGTCTACGTCTACGTCTACGTCTACGTCTACGTCTACGTCTACGTCTACGTCTACGTCTACGTCTACGTCTACGTCTACGTCTACGTCTACGTCTACGTCTACGTCTACGTCTACGTCTACGTCTACGTCTACGTCTACGTCTACGTCTACGTCTACGTCTACGTCTACGTCTACGTCTACGTCTACGTCTACGTCTACGTCTACGTCTACGTCTACGTCTACGTCTACGTCTACGTCTACGTCTACGTCTACGTCTACGTCTACGTCTACGTCTACGTCTACGTCTACGTCTACGTCTACGTCTACGTCTACGTCTACGTCTACGTCTACGTCTACGTCTACGTCTACGTCTACGTCTACGTCTACGTCTACGTCTACGTCTACGTCTACGTCTACGTCTACGTCTACGTCTACGTCTACGTCTACGTCTACGTCTACGTCTACGTCTACGTCTACGTCTACGTCTACGTCTACGTCTACGTCTACGTCTACGTCTACGTCTACGTCTACGTCTACGTCTACGTCTACGTCTACGTCTACGTCTACGTCTACGTCTACGTCTACGTCTACGTCTACGTCTACGTCTACGTCTACGTCTACGTCTACGTCTACGTCTACGTCTACGTCTACGTCTACGTCTACGTCTACGTCTACGTCTACGTCTACGTCTACGTCTACGTCTACGTCTACGTCTACGTCTACGTCTACGTCTACGTCTACGTCTACGTCTACGTCTACGTCTACGTCTACGTCTACGTCTACGTCTACGTCTACGTCTACGTCTACGTCTACGTCTACGTCTACGTCTACGTCTACGTCTACGTCTACGTCTACGTCTACGTCTACGTCTACGTCTACGTCTACGTCTACGTCTACGTCTACGTCTACGTCTACGTCTACGTCTACGTCTACGTCTACGTCTACGTCTACGTCTACGTCTACGTCTACGTCTACGTCTACGTCTACGTCTACGTCTACGTCTACGTCTACGTCTACGTCTACGTCTACGTCTACGTCTACGTCTACGTCTACGTCTACGTCTACGTCTACGTCTACGTCTACGTCTACGTCTACGTCTACGTCTACGTCTACGTCTACGTCTACGTCTACGTCTACGTCTACGTCTACGTCTACGTCTACGTCTACGTCTACGTCTACGTCTACGTCTACGTCTACGTCTACGTCTACGTCTACGTCTACGTCTACGTCTACGTCTACGTCTACGTCTACGTCTACGTCTACGTCTACGTCTACGTCTACGTCTACGTCTACGTCTACGTCTACGTCTACGTCTACGTCTACGTCTACGTCTACGTCTACGTCTACGTCTACGTCTACGTCTACGTCTACGTCTACGTCTACGTCTACGTCTACGTCTACGTCTACGTCTACGTCTACGTCTACGTCTACGTCTACGTCTACGTCTACGTCTACGTCTACGTCTACGTCTACGTCTACGTCTACGTCTACGTCTACGTCTACGTCTACGTCTACGTCTACGTCTACGTCTACGTCTACGTCTACGTCTACGTCTACGTCTACGTCTACGTCTACGTCTACGTCTACGTCTACGTCTACGTCTACGTCTACGTCTACGTCTACGTCTACGTCTACGTCTACGTCTACGTCTACGTCTACGTCTACGTCTACGTCTACGTCTACGTCTACGTCTACGTCTACGTCTACGTCTACGTCTACGTCTACGTCTACGTCTACGTCTACGTCTACGTCTACGTCTACGTCTACGTCTACGTCTACGTCTACGTCTACGTCTACGTCTACGTCTACGTCTACGTCTACGTCTACGTCTACGTCTACGTCTACGTCTACGTCTACGTCTACGTCTACGTCTACGTCTACGTCTACGTCTACGTCTACGTCTACGTCTACGTCTACGTCTACGTCTACGTCTACGTCTACGTCTACGTCTACGTCTACGTCTACGTCTACGTCTACGTCTACGTCTACGTCTACGTCTACGTCTACGTCTACGTCTACGTCTACGTCTACGTCTACGTCTACGTCTACGTCTACGTCTACGTCTACGTCTACGTCTACGTCTACGTCTACGTCTACGTCTACGTCTACGTCTACGTCTACGTCTACGTCTACGTCTACGTCTACGTCTACGTCTACGTCTACGTCTACGTCTACGTCTACGTCTACGTCTACGTCTACGTCTACGTCTACGTCTACGTCTACGTCTACGTCTACGTCTACGTCTACGTCTACGTCTACGTCTACGTCTACGTCTACGTCTACGTCTACGTCTACGTCTACGTCTACGTCTACGTCTACGTCTACGTCTACGTCTACGTCTACGTCTACGTCTACGTCTACGTCTACGTCTACGTCTACGTCTACGTCTACGTCTACGTCTACGTCTACGTCTACGTCTACGTCTACGTCTACGTCTACGTCTACGTCTACGTCTACGTCTACGTCTACGTCTACGTCTACGTCTACGTCTACGTCTACGTCTACGTCTACGTCTACGTCTACGTCTACGTCTACGTCTACGTCTACGTCTACGTCTACGTCTACGTCTACGTCTACGTCTACGTCTACGTCTACGTCTACGTCTACGTCTACGTCTACGTCTACGTCTACGTCTACGTCTACGTCTACGTCTACGTCTACGTCTACGTCTACGTCTACGTCTACGTCTAGGTTTGCTCAGGTTAGGTTTGCTCAGGTTAGGTTTGCTCAGGTTAGGTTTGCTCAGGTTAGGTTTGCTCAGGTTAGGTTTGCTCAGGTTAGGTTTGCTCAGGTTAGGTTTGCTCAGGTTAGGTTTGCTCAGGTTAGGTTTGCTCAGGTTAGGTTTGCTCAGGTTAGGTTTGCTCAGGTTAGGTTTGCTCAGGTTAGGTTTGCTCAGGTTAGGTTTGCTCAGGTTAGGTTTGCTCAGGTTAGGTTTGCTCAGGTTAGGTTTGCTCAGGTTAGGTTTGCTCAGGTTAGGTTTGCTCAGGTTAGGTTTGCTCAGGTTAGGTTTGCTCAGGTTAGGTTTGCTCAGGTTAGGTTTGCTCAGGTTAGGTTTGCTCAGGTTAGGTTTGCTCAGGTTAGGTTTGCTCAGGTTAGGTTTGCTCAGGTTAGGTTTGCTCAGGTTAGGTTTGCTCAGGTTAGGTTTGCTCAGGTTAGGTTTGCTCAGGTTAGGTTTGCTCAGGTTAGGTTTGCTCAGGTTAGGTTTGCTCAGGTTAGGTTTGCTCAGGTTAGGTTTGCTCAGGTTTTTTTTTTTTTTTTTTTTTTTTTTTTTTTTTTTTTTTTTTTTTTTTTTTTTCGACTAATTCCGCCAACATTATTGGCGCCTATTTTGTGTCTGTTCCTCATCCATACTAGTTCTCGCAATACATTCCTCTCGCACTTCCATTCTGCATACTTTATCTTTCTTTTATTCCTCGTCTTTTATTCCTTCCGGGTGGGATTCCCGCTTATCTACTTAGCCTATTCTCTTCTATCTATTGCTTATATTTTATATTTCTATATATATGGGTGAAGTTATGTTAACCATTTTCTTTATTTTTTACATTTTCCTTATTCTATTTACATTTCTGTTTATACTTAACTTATACGTCTATATTAGTACACTCATTTATTCTTACTGCTATTTTACTATTGTATTTATTCTAGTTTCCTATGTTAACATTTAAATATTTTATACAATATAGAATTTAACATAGTTTATGACATCGTTTTGTTTCTATCTATTACTTTTTGGGCTACGTTTTCGCAGTACTCTATGAATTTTTTCCTATTTTTACTGTCGATTATTTCGCTCAGGTTCACACTCCAGGTTATATCGCTCCACAGCATACGCGGGACAGTCCAACAGGATGTGTGGTACTGTTTCAGCTGTGTTGGAGTCGCAGATGCATGATGGGCTCTCCTTACACTTGAAGCGATTCAGGTATTCAGAGAACCCACCATGCCCCGTCATGACTTGCGTCAGCACGCCCGTTGGCCGCACCCGTTTTACAATACGGAAGGCCGCTATGGCGTCCGGAAGAAACATCTTCGTCACCGAGGCCGTCTCGCCCGACACATATCTCCGATTCCATTCATCGAGCGATCTCGAGCGGATCTGACGTCTGATAAATGAAATCGGACACAAGTCGTAGTCCGGCTTCCTCCGTGACGACAACGCGGCTTCCTTCGCCAGCTCGTCCGCGCGCTCATTCCCTGGCAGTCCCGCGTGAGCCTTAATCCAGAACAAAGACACAGCTTTGCCCTGGGTCAAGGCTTGAGCCAAATTGGCTCTCGCGCGCACCGCCAGGGGATGGAGCGAACCAGGGCTTGCAAGCGTCTGCAATGCTGACATTGAGTCACTGTACAAACCGTAGCTCGTCTCTTTGCGCTTGAGGACCACGTCGGTTGCCTTGCAGATGGCCAGTAGTTCCGCCTGGTAGACCGTGCAGTACGCGGCGAGGCTAAGTTTGAGGTTCTGGGTTTCACCCTCATTATTCCATAAGGATAATGCAGCTCCCACCTTCCCCTCAATCTTGCTGCCGTCAGTGAAGATTCGCACTGTCTGCACGTTGTAGCTATTTAATAGCTGCTGGTCTGTCAGGCAGACGAACTCCAAGGCCATCTGTTTGGCAGGGTGGGAAGATTCCGCAAATCTCACCATACTCTCAATCTCCCTGTCTCCAGGCACAAACTGGGATGACCCTCTCCTTGCTTCGTACATGGCGGCTGCCTCTTGTATGCGCAAGTCTAGAGGAAGTATCCCAGAGAGGGCCAGTGCTGAGTTCAGGGAGACTGTACGGTAAGATTTGCAGAGCTTCTGGACGAATCCTCGTTGGACAGAGCCTAGCTTCTTCCGTATTCCCAGCTTTTTCGTGGCGGGAGCCCAGGCGCCGGCCGCGTATGTAATTATGGGTTCTATTGTGGCAGTGTAAATGGTGTGTATTATTTCCCTGTTTAGGCCCCAGCTGACTTTCGCCGCTCGTGACAGCTGTTTGTATATTTCGGCCGCCTTCTTACATACGTTTTTCGTGTGCTCGTTGAAGGTAAGCTTGTCGTCGATGGTTAGACCCAGCAGCTTCATGCTTCGTACCATGCCAATGTCAACCCCGGCCATCCTCAGGTGCGGGGTGTCATGCTTCAGCTTGTTTGTTATGAGCATTGCGCAGGTTTTATGCGGTGCAAACCGCAGCTTATTTCGGACACCCCAGCTCTGGACGCGGGCGAGGGCTCCATTGGCAAGCCTAGAGACTTCAGCCGCTGTATCCCCATCCACGACCAGCACAATATCGTCAGCGAAGGCTTGGGTAAAGTATCCTTCCCTCTCCATATCCTGCAAAAGTGGGTCAAGCAGCAAGTTCCACAGAATGGGGCCACCGATCGACCCTTGGACACAGCCCTTGTTTGTCTCTCGTGTGCATTCTTCCCCAGCATACCTTACTCTAACTCTTCTACTGTCGAGGTAACTGTCTAGTAGCCTCCTGGTGTTCACCGGGCACTTTTCCTCAGCCAGCCTGACTTTGATTGCTGGCCACCAGGCGCTGTCAAAGGCGCCCTCTATATCCAATGACACCAGGACAATTAGCTTTTTCAGCCTCAACTTGTCCTGTACGTGCTTTATTAGCGTATAGAGCGCGTCCTCAGTGCTTTTTTGGGGCATAAAGCCAAACTGGCGTGTACTAAGCCGCGGTGCTATCTGCCATTTAATTCGTGCTACTACCATCCTCTCCAGGACCTTCCCCAAGACCGGCAGGAGACCTATCGGTCTGTATGATTTGGGGCTCAGATAATTTTCCTTGCCCGGTTTTCTGAGGACCACCACCGTGGCCTCTTTCCAGATGTCCGGGAAATGTGCCAGCTCTAGGCATTTGTTGTACAGGGCAAGGAAAGCGTCCGGGTCCTGGTAGATCGCTCGACAGCAGATGTCCGATGTAAATCCATCCGCTCCGGGGGCTTTCTTTGGATTAAAACCTTCCACGGCTGTCTTCAGCTCCAACTGGGTAAACGGTGGATCATGATATTCATCATGTTGCCACTCGTTTACCCTGCCAGCTGCTTCTCTCATCAGCCTGTGGTCTGCGTTATCCTCGTCTGCTGTGTCCTTCGGATAGAATGTATCGGCCAGCAAGGCTGCTGATTCCTTTGGGTTCAGGAATGCACCATCGCTAAATAGGGTCGAATCCTCTTGTCTCCTGGTGGTCCCTCTGATAACTCTATAAATCCCCTCCCATAGTCCCTCTCCATCTTGTTTCGTGCAGAATTCTTTCCAGCTGGCAACTTGAGCTTTCTTGGCTTGGCACTCATATTCTTCTTTTGCTTTCAGGTACTCATCGACGACTTTTGCTCTCCGGACCGGTGCGGCATTGCGGATACGGTTTTTCCGTCTAGTAACCTCCTTCTTCTTTGCGGCGAGCTCCTCGGACCACCACGGTATTGTTACCTTCGTTTTGTTTTTTAATTTAGGAATGGAATCATTGCATGATTTTTCAATTGCGTTTTTGTATATTGTTACCAATGATTCCAATTCGTGTTTTTCCCTTATTTGTTTTATTTTATTTACGTTAATGTTATTTTCAGTTTTGTACGTCTCCAATTTAGTTTTGAAGGTTTCCCAGTTTGCCTTCCTAGTATTATATTTGCGCGTAGTTCTAATTATGTTTACTCCCCGTTCCCTTGTAATTTTAATATTTAGCAAAATGGTGTTGTGGTCCGAGCTCGTTATACCAGTATCGATTCGCCAGCCGTCTACCAGGTCAAATAAATCGAGCGAACATGCCGTGATGTCCACGTGGCTCTTGTACACTATTCCGCCCCTTACGGTATAAAAAGTTGGTACGTCTCCAGTGTTCAGTACCTGAAGCTCTAGTTCTTCCAGGGTCCCGGACATCTCTTCTCCCCTGTGATCTTCTATGGTGCTACCCCACCAGGTACTCTTTGCGTTAGAGTCTCCGCCTATAAGTAGTTTTCCCGTGCCCATTTCCAACTTTATTTTGGTCAGCTGATCCAGGTATGGCCCTATGGGTTGGTCTGGCTCGAAATAGTAAGAGACTACTACGATTTCCCAGGCTTTTGTCCGGATCCCCACCACAACGATGTTGTTAGTGGTGAGTTTTGGGTAGGGAATAACGTCTAAGTCGTCATCAAAGACGGCTATTGCTGCCTTTACCCTCCCACTTCCTTCGACCTCGCACTGGTAGATTCTCGCACCTCGGTAGCTCTTCATATTCCTGGCTCCTCCCACGTATGGTTCCTGAATCAGTGCCCATGCGATTGCTCGCTCACTGGCCTCTAAAAAGAGTTCGGTGGTCGCCAGTTCCTTCCTTTGTAGGTTGGCTTGGGCTACTGCGTATCCTCTGGCTGGGGTGCCTGCTCCGTTGCCAGTTTTGCCTTTAGCAGTATGCGACTCGGGCTCTGGCTAGAACCTCCCATCTTTTTCTGACTGGGCACTCCTCACTGAAGGCGTTGTGTTCAGTGTGATCGAGTTTCGCCCTTTCACAGTTACAACAAGACGGGGCCGTTCCAGCCATCCAACCCTCGCACTGCGTTCTTACGTGTGGGCCTCCGCAGTGGCTGCACTTCTCGACTTGCTCTTTGCAGAGCTTCCGCCCATGTCCAAATCCCAGGCATAGACTGCACTGGACCAGTGGGGTCTGGTCGTGCACCCTAATCCTCTGAAGGTCTATATGGACGGCTTGCCGATCCTGCAGTGCATTCCACAGCTTCGGGGAGACCCTGAGGACTACATGGTGTATGTGGGGGTTCCTTGCTCTCTTCTTATATAGCACCTCCACTCGGTCATCCTCCTTACTCAGCCCAGTGAATAAATCCCTGTTCTGGTTTCTTAAGGCCTTTATGATGTCTTCATCTGTGTTGTAAGTCATCACATCTTTTAGGATGACCAGTGGGTCTCTGTTCTTAATGTCTTCCACATTCAGCTTCTCCCCCACACTAGCCAATCTCTCTTTCAATTTCTTTCTTCCTTCCTCTGTGCTACAGCCTATCACCACTTTCCTGTCTTTCCCCTTGTGGATTCGATCAACTGTGATCCATCCCTCCTTCGCATTGGCCGCCTTTCTTATTTGCTCAATCACTTCCTCCCCTGTCTCCGTCTCGTTGGTGGAAGTGACCACAATGGAATGGAGAGCCGTTTGTTTAGGAGTTTGCTTGATAGGTTGACTTGCCACTGCACCAGCATAGGAGAGCTTCTCCATTTGTAGTTGGCTGGTCTGCAGTACCTCTTTCAACCTATCCAGTTTCTCGCTGTTCTCCCTCAGGTTCCGGCTGTGCTCTTCTAAAGCCTTTTTGAGAGACTCTGTCTCTACCTCGCTGGGGGTTTCTTCATCCGGCTTTTCTTCCACCTGAGTCCCTTTTGTTTTTGAGACTATTTTTGCGGGGGGGGCGCGTCCCTTTTCCTGCTCCGACTCTTTTATGAGGAAGTAAAGTCTGTCCGCCTGCGCCTTGACTTCTTCTTTAATCTCCCTTTTTGTTGTCTTGGAGTTTGTCATATGCGCTTTAATTTTGCTTAGGCATATTCTGGCCTCGGCCACCCTGCTCTTTACGGCCGGCGGACTCAGACACACCATTTCGACGGATGGTCGTCGCGTTGTAACCGGTGTGGTTTTTAGGGATTCTTTTGCCGCTGCCTCGTTTTTCAAGGGTGACTCCTTTGCTCCCGGTTTACCGGCCTCCCATTCCCCCACGCTCTTTCTAACGCTCTGTGTGGAGGGTCCTGCCTCCTCGTCATTTGCGTTTTGTGGGCTCTTGTTCGGCCGGTTTGCCGGTTTCTTTAGCGGCGTGCGTATTCCAATCATTATCACTTGTATGGATTTGGTTTGAATTAGTCAAAACGTCAGTGGGGTATTGTATAAGGTACCCCGGTATGGTAGGTAAAACAATTTAATAAAATAGTAAAACAGTAAAACAGTAAATAGTAAATATGTGTATATATGTGTATAAATGTGTATAGTGTGTACAATCTATATAAAGCTGCGTCAAAGTAGTACGTAGTCAGGTAGTTTATAAGATTTCCAATCTTTGTCTATTTAACCTTTGTGTTTTGTGTTTCAGGTGTTCCGGATTTGTGTGGTGTGGTGTGTGCGGCCGGGAGATCAACAGGCGCGCCCCGCGTAAGAAGGTAAGTATAACCACTGTTATTATGTTTCGCGGGTACGATCGGGACGATTTGCTGCAACGCAGAGTGCGGCTTGGTGACGATTTGTCACCGGTCCACTGCACCGCGTCGCGAGCACAAACCGGGACGTTACTCGACAATTTATGTCCTCTTCCTACACTGTAAAGGGGTGTGGAGGGGTAATGGAGTCGTCTTTTGGCTTGGTTGTCGGATTTGGGTTCTGCGAAAAAGTAGCCCGGTCCTATTTTTAGTACGAGCACAGATTCGCAAAATGTAAATGCAAGAGTAAAAGGCTCTTGCACGTTTGTCACACAGAAATTTAAGTTTTTTAGTTTTAAAGTAACTTAGGTTAAATAGTTTTAGAGAATGTCTCTACGTTGTGTATTGGTCGCAGACCAATGTCAGTCCTTAGGACAAAATAAATTAAATTTTTTACAATTAAATTTTTATTTTAGTATTTCGTCTCTGACCACCGTTGGCTAGGTCTCTCCGAGCCCTATCAAACGAGCCCACTCTCGACTATTTCGGTCCACTAGGCCCGTGAGAAACCTGTTTTAGAAAAAAAATTTTGCGGGGGGGTGAGGTAAGGGGAAAAGTTGGGGGGGGGGGGGGGATTTGGAAGTTGAGAGGGGGTGAAGGAGGGGGGAGGGGGAGGGGGGGGGGGGGGGAAGGGGGGGGGAAGGGGGGGGGGGGGTAGGAGGTAGGAGGGGGGGCACCTGTCACAACAGTGATCGGAGGTGGGGGTGTTTGGGGGATGAAGGGTGTGAGAAGGGTAGGGGGTAGGAGGGTGGGGCACCTGTCACAACAGTGATCGGAGGTGGGGGTGTTTGGGGGATGAAGGGTGTGAGAAGGGTAGGGGGTAGGAGGGTGGGGCACCTGTCACAATAGTGATCGGAGGTGGGGGTGTTTGGGGGATGAAGGGTGTGAGTAGGGGGTGGGGGAGAACGCGTGAGGGGGGTCAGGAGGTGACGTAATCCTTTTGACGTGAAACGTCACTTGTCACTTGTCAAAAAAAGACAATGCGACAGGTGGCGCCACCGGCGGCAGCTCACGGAACCTCTTGGGCGCTGTGGTCACGTGAAAAAATTTTTCCACCCGATCACCGAGGTACTACAGTGTGTCCCAAAAAGTTCGGTCTACTCGACACTGGGTGCGCTGTTGTCGGCCGGAATCGGAACTGTCGGGTCGGAACCTTCTAGATGGAATTTTGTCCCGTTGTCGCTATGTTGCGGCAGGGGGCGCTAGTGACGGTGGAAAAAATTTTTATTTTGCTCAAAAACCTATCCCGGTTTGTGAAAACTATTTTAACTCCGGATCCGGGGACAGTAGAAGGGTGGGGTTTGCGGCTCTTGAGAGCGAGAGAGTTTCCGCACAGGATGGCACGCCTGACTTAGGCGTCCCTGTGGAAGGGTCGGGGATATAGGGGATGGAATGTGATGTATGAGATTTTGTGTGCGGAAAACTTTATGTTTTCGGAAAAACCACGTTTCCGAAGGTCCAGGGTGTGGTACGCAGTATCTATCTATGTTATCGGATAGTAGACGAGTTTGCGGCTGTTTCGTATTATATTCCCGAGTTCAACAACGTAGGGAGTCGGAGGGAAGGTGTCACTTAGGTTGTAAACAAAATAATAATTACACTATCTTAAAAACTAAATAATGTCTGTTTCCCTGCTTGACGTCGGCTCCAACAACTCTGGAACGGCCGATTGGAAAAATCTCAGATTTTGCACCCGTGTAGTGGTTGATATTCCGCGTCTTTTGATGTTATAATAAGATATGGTCGTCGATCTTATTCAGGAGATATTCAGTTGGGAATATTGCCAAGATTTTGCATTCACTTATGGGGCTGTATCTTCCCGAGTTGTTACAATAATTTAAATCTGACTTCACCTGAGAGTTGCTGGTCGCCTGGCGGTGCTTTGGCACTATTTTGCTGGGAGCGCCGGTCGACCTTGGCCGTTTTCGGCAGGGAGTCGAATTTCCTTTTTCCTTAGTTCTGGACTTTCCGTTAGCCGGAAAAATCCAGACTTTTGGCCACTTGTAGACGTTCACTTTGCGCACGTTTTTACACTTGAATATCAAGGGGTCGTCACTTTAAAAACTGTAGCGTACTCACTTTTCTGTTTTTGTTACGTGTAAAATCCAGTTTTTTCGTCGCTATTCCTCGGGATTTCGACGGATCGAAAAACCGTTTTCACTATTAGGTCGCACTCACTTAGCCGCACCTTTTGGTGTATCACTCGTTTGTAAAAGCGCGAAAAATACCTTTCTTACGATTTTAAATGCGCGGAACGCGTTAAAAGTGATCCGGTCGCCACGGGGGTCACTCAGACTGGTTCGGTTTGCTCAGGTTAGGTTTGCTCAGGTTAGGTTTGCTCAGGTTAGGTTTGCTCAGGTTAGGTTTGCTCAGGTTAGGTTTGCTCAGGTTAGGTTTGCTCAGGTTAGGTTTGCTCAGGTTAGGTTTGCTCAGGTTAGGTTTGCTCAGGTTAGGTTTGCTCAGGTTAGGTTTGCTCAGGTTAGGTTTGCTCAGGTTAGGTTTGCTCAGGTTAGGTTTGCTCAGGTTAGGTTTGCTCAGGTTAGGTTTGCTCAGGTTAGGTTTGCTCAGGTTAGGTTTGCTCAGGTTAGGTTTGCTCAGGTTAGGTTTGCTCAGGTTAGGTTTGCTCAGGTTTTTTTTTTTTTTTTTTTTTTTTTTTTTTTTTTTTTTTTTTAATAATCACGGTTCCCCTAACATGGAGATCAGGGACTGTTTTCGCCTTGTGTTTTTCGTGCTGCTGGGCTTTATTTATTATCGATCCTTTTGGGAAGTTGGTTAGGTACTGTGCGTGTCATTGCTGTATTTCTTTTACGTTTTGAGTTGACCAGGTTTCACTTTGCGATTTTGCAACTGCTGTGGTCGTACACTGCGACTGAACATGCTGGTTATTTGTATACAATTATACATATGCCAACATGTTATGAGGCTTGGGTGATGATGACGAGTTCGCTCCGCCATAGTTATTTTAATCTAAATTATGAAGTGTCTGAATTTTGAAGAGTTATGCCTAAATTGTTTGTTTTCTTCTCTATTTTGCAATTTTCAATTTCGCAGGTTTCGCATGAAACCTGCGTTAATTTACTGGTGCTTCTAATGTGTTGTTAACTGTTGTCATAATTTTATTTTGATTTATTTTGAGATGTTTTAATTTAAATTGTGCAATTTCGTCACAAAATTGTACGCAATTTAATGGTTTTGACTGTAATATTGAAATAATTTTGTTTAAATTTAATAATTTTGTTTTTGTGATAATTTTGAATTCGCACGATCTCGCCATCTCACCCATCATCCTCCAATCGCTAGTGTCACCCTCAGCAGCTGTACGCTGTAGTAGCACGGGCCAGTGTGTCCCACCTCTTCCGAACTACACAGTCCCGGCTAAATGCGCTGTGGTCAACCTGGTCAAGCTTAGCCCTTATGCAGTTGCAACAAGTGGGACTTCCTCCGTCACGCCAAACCTCGCATTTTGTCCTCATATGAGGGCCCCCGCAATGGCTGCATTTCTCCTGACCTTCAGAGCAGTAGCGCCTACTGTGTCCGTATCCCAGGCAGAGGGAACACTGGACAAGTGGCGATTGGTCGGCTACTTTGACTCTCTGAAGGTCGATGTAGAGTTGTTCTGCCTCCAATGCTCGCAACCATATCTTTGGGGACACTCTGAGGACAAAATTGCATGCGTGCGGGTTCCTGGTCTTTGTCCTGTACCTTATTGCAACGCGGTCTTCTGCTGTGTCAAGATCTTTAAAGAGTTGTCCGTTCTGTTTCCTCAGGGCCGTGAGTACGTCTTCGTCTGTGTTGTAAGACAGTACGTCCCTGAGGATTAGAAGAGGGTCTTTATTCCGGGCTTCTTCCACGCACAGCTGTTTCCCACCCTTGTTTATTCTGTCCTTAACCCTTTCTCTTTCTTGTATGGTTTTGCAGCCGATTATTATTTTTCGGTCTTTTGCTTTTCTAAGCTTTTCGACCTTTATCCATCCTTCTTTCGCGTTTATAACTTCTCTTATCTTGTCCAAAACCTGCTCCCCTGTGTCCATCTCGTCCTTGGACGTCACTACCACAGAATGTAGTGTGGTCTGAACAGGGGGTTGGGTCTTGGGAAGGATGGATGTGATGCCCGCGTATGTGGTCTTTTCTAAGTTTGCATTGTGATTATCCAGGGCCATTTTTAATGTTGACATTCTTTCGGTGTTTTCTTTCAGAAGTTTGCTATGGTCTTCTAACACTTTCCTAATTTCTTTCCTTTCGGTCCCTTCTTCTCTGGTCTCCTCCGGTCTTCGGTTCTCCTTATCTTGTTCTTTTGTTGAACCCTTCTCCAATACATTATCGTTTTCGGCCTCCTTTACGAGCTCGAATAATCGATTAATTGCCGACATGACCTCGTTTTTTATTTCGGTTTTTAAGTTTCGCGAGTTTCCGAGGTGCAGCTTGGCTTTTGTAAGGCAGGCTTTTGCTTCCGTTGTCCTACTGAGATATCTCTGTGTCGGCGGGCTCCCCGTAGCGACAGTTTTTTCCGCAGCCGCATCAGCGTAGTCATGCGGGGGCGCCGAATTTGGTGGAAGTTTGACGGGGGCCGCCGAAACAGTGGGTCTCGAGGTCGTGGGGGACATCGGTTTTGGGCCTGCCTTTGCGGTTTCCCACTCGCCTATGCTGCGCCTGACGTTGGAGGTTGGGGTCGGTTGTACTTCCTCGGGCGGGTTACCAACTCGCGAGTTAGTCGGCTTTTTTATCGGGGTACGGAGTCCGAACATGTTGTTATAGGGGAACGTGACAGTAATCAAAATAAATAATTTAAATAATTCTAAACAGGTGTATAAATAGATAAAACTTAGAGTAAAAGGTTTGTATAAGTTATATATTAGATGATAAAAGGTTTGTATAAGTTGTAAAATTGTATAATATAAAATGTGTTATGTGTTTTACTATTTTAACCCTGTATTTTTCCTTACAGACTTCGTCGGTGCAGCTTCAAACTACCAACGCGAGCAAGGTAAGTAAAAAGTAAGTATATTTTAATATCTACGAGTAAATTTTTAAGCTACGAAGCTATGTAGTAAATTTAAAATTAAAGATTAAAATGTATCACAGATTTGGTCAAACTGACTACAATAATGTAATGTATAGCTCGCTGTTGAATATGTGGAACGGTACCCACGCTCCAGTCAAGGATCCTGTGTCAAAAGTTAAAATAACCGAAAACGGTCTTCAAGGTCAGCCTAAATATGATATGCCTAGGAGAGACCGGGTGGGTGGGCGGGCAAAATTTTGACTTTCGCCGCTCGCGATCCTAACGTGTGGGGTGTCAAACGATAGGTCTTGACGAGAGCTAGCGAAGGGTGAAATCCAATAGGGGTGGTTAGGAACAAATTTTTTGAAAAATCGCCGAAAAACGTATATTTTGTTTAAATTTTGAGTGAAAAAGTCACTATACTACTGAATTCAACTACAATGCGGTCGCTGAAGTGCGTGCAGGGGGTCAGCAGGGCAGCTATGAAGCCCTTAAAATCAAAAAAGTACCCAATAAGGTATTGTAAAAGTCAAATATATATTTTCAAAGTAAAAATACGCGTTTTAAAAATATAAGGGATGAAATTTTTGAAAATTTCAATGTCTGACCACGCCAGGTGATCGTGGTGTGTTAATCTAGATTATTCCAGCCGAAAACCGCATCAAAATATTATATCTAGAACCAAAAATATGATAGTTTGTGTTAAATACGTCGCCGGTTAGGTAACCTCGGTACGTATAGAAAAAACACAAACAGAAGTTAAGATATTGAAATATGAAAATTTTTTGCAAAATTTTTGACTTTCGCCGCTCGCGATCCTAACGTGTGGGGTGTCAAACGATAGGTCTTGACGAGAGCTAGCGAAGGGTGAAATCCAATAGGGGTGGTTAGGAACAAATTTTTTGAAAAATCGCCGAAAAACGTATATTTTGTTTAAATTTTGAGTGAAAAAGTCACTATACTACTGAATTCAACTACAATGCGGTCGCTGAAGTGCGTGCAGGGGGTCAGCAGGGCAGCTATGAAGCCCTTAAAATCAAAAAAGTACCCAATAAGGTATTGTAAAAGTCAAATATATATTTTCAAAGTAAAAATACGCGTTTTAAAAATATAAGGGATGAAATTTTTGAAAATTTCAATGTCTGACCACGCCAGGTGATCGTGGTGTGTTAATCTAGATTATTCCAGCCGAAAACCGCATCAAAATATTATATCTAGAACCAAAAATATGATAGTTTGTGTTAAATACGTCGCCGGTTAGGTAACCTCGGTACGTATAGAAAAAACACAAACAGAAGTTAAGATATTGAAATATGAAAATTTTTTGCAAAATTTTTGACTTTCGCCGCTCGCGATCCTAACGTGTGGGGTGTCAAACGATAGGTCTTGACGAGAGCTAGCGAAGGGTGAAATCCAATAGGGGTGGTTAGGAACAAATTTTTTGAAAAATCGCCGAAAAACGTATATTTTGTTTAAATTTTGAGTGAAAAAGTCACTATACTACTGAATTCAACTACAATGCGGTCGCTGAAGTGCGTGCAGGGGGTCAGCAGGGCAGCTATGAAGCCCTTAAAATCAAAAAAGTACCCAATAAGGTATTGTAAAAGTCAAATATATATTTTCAAAGTAAAAATACGCGTTTTAAAAATATAAGGGATGAAATTTTTGAAAATTTCAATGTCTGACCACGCCAGGTGATCGTGGTGTGTTAATCTAGATTATTCCAGCCGAAAACCGCATCAAAATATTATATCTAGAACCAAAAATATGATAGTTTGTGTTAAATACGTCGCCGGTTAGGTAACCTCGGTACGTATAGAAAAAACACAAACAGAAGTTAAGATATTGAAATATGAAAATTTTTTGCAAAATTTTTGACTTTCGCCGCTCGCGATCCTAACGTGTGGGGTGTCAAACGATAGGTCTTGACGAGAGCTAGCGAAGGGTGAAATCCAATAGGGGTGGTTAGGAACAAATTTTTTGAAAAATCGCCGAAAAACGTATATTTTGTTTAAATTTTGAGTGAAAAAGTCACTATACTACTGAATTCAACTACAATGCGGTCGCTGAAGTGCGTGCAGGGGGTCAGCAGGGCAGCTATGAAGCCCTTAAAATCAAAAAAGTACCCAATAAGGTATTGTAAAAGTCAAATATATATTTTCAAAGTAAAAATACGCGTTTTAAAAATATAAGGGATGAAATTTTTGAAAATTTCAATGTCTGACCACGCCAGGTGATCGTGGTGTGTTAATCTAGATTATTCCAGCCGAAAACCGCATCAAAATATTATATCTAGAACCAAAAATATGATAGTTTGTGTTAAATACGTCGCCGGTTAGGTAACCTCGGTACGTATAGAAAAAACACAAACAGAAGTTAAGATATTGAAATATGAAAATTTTTTGCAAAATTTTTGACTTTCGCCGCTCGCGATCCTAACGTGTGGGGTGTCAAACGATAGGTCTTGACGAGAGCTAGCGAAGGGTGAAATCCAATAGGGGTGGTTAGGAACAAATTTTTTGAAAAATCGCCGAAAAACGTATATTTTGTTTAAATTTTGAGTGAAAAAGTCACTATACTACTGAATTCAACTACAATGCGGTCGCTGAAGTGCGTGCAGGGGGTCAGCAGGGCAGCTATGAAGCCCTTAAAATCAAAAAAGTACCCAATAAGGTATTGTAAAAGTCAAATATATATTTTCAAAGTAAAAATACGCGTTTTAAAAATATAAGGGATGAAATTTTTGAAAATTTCAATGTCTGACCACGCCAGGTGATCGTGGTGTGTTAATCTAGATTATTCCAGCCGAAAACCGCATCAAAATATTATATCTAGAACCAAAAATATGATGGTTTGCTCAGGTTAGGTTTGCTCAGGTTAGGTTTGCTCAGGTTAGGTTTGCTCAGGTTAGGTTTGCTCAGGTTAGGTTTGCTCAGGTTAGGTTTGCTCAGGTTAGGTTTGCTCAGGTTAGGTTTGCTCAGGTTAGGTTTGCTCAGGTTAGGTTTGCTCAGGTTAGGTTTGCTCAGGTTAGGTTTGCTCAGGTTAGGTTTGCTCAGGTTAGGTTTGCTCAGGTTAGGTTTGCTCAGGTTAGGTTTGCTCAGGTTAGGTTTGCTCAGGTTAGGTTTGCTCAGGTTAGGTTTGCTCAGGTTAGGTTTGCTCAGGTTAGGTTTGCTCAGGTTAGGTTTGCTCAGGTTAGGTTTGCTCAGGTTAGGTTTGCTCAGGTTAGGTTTGCTCAGGTTAGGTTTGCTCAGGTTAGGTTTGCTCAGGTTAGGTTTGCTCAGGTTAGGTTTGCTCAGGTTAGGTTTGCTCAGGTTAGGTTTGCTCAGGTTAGGTTTGCTCAGGTTAGGTTTGCTCAGGTTAGGTTTGCTCAGGTTAGGTTTGCTCAGGTTAGGTTTTTTTTTTTTTTTTTTTTTTTTTTGTTGCAGGAGGGGGAATCCTCATGGACACCCAGACCATCCCACAAGTGAGACAGTCTGGGTAGTGCCGGACTCTTACCGGCTAAACCCTAACTCCTGCATTTCACAGTTCCCCTGACAAGGGGATCAGGGACTGTTTCGGCTATTTCATTGGCTTGCTGTTACTGTTCTTGGCCATCCGTTTAGGAAGTTGGTAGATTTTTCTTCGGCGTTTACGGACCTGACTGACTTTTCCGACGCGTTATCCATAGCTGCATCGGTGGAACACTTCGATCGAATATACTGGTCATATGTGTACAATTATACATGTGCCAGTATATTGTGAGGCTTGGATGATGATGACGAGTTTGGACCGAACTATTAAAATTTTTGTAGATATTAAGAAAAGAATATTTTTTGCTTATGGTAGATTTTATATTGATTAATTAACGCAAGTTTTCAACAAAATTGTGTTAATTTAATTTAGTATTTGTGAAATTTTATTTACTAATTTTGATTGATTTTGATATAACTTCGCTACTATTTGTTTTGTTTTTGTTAATGATTTAAATTGCTCAGTTTCTTCACGAAATTTTTCGCAATTTAATAATATTAATTTAGGAGACCTAATATTTTTACTGAGTTTAATTATTTTTGAATTTCGATCCGATCCCGCCATCTCACCCTTCATCCTCCGATTTCCAGCGTCGTCCTCAGCAGCCATAAGCTGTAGTAGCTCGGGCCAGTGCGTCCCACCTCTTCCGAACTGCACAGTCCCGGCTGAACGCACTGTGGTCAGTCTGGTCGAGCTTCGCTTTCACGCAGTTGCAACAGGACGGACTCGCTCCGTCACGCCAAAGCTCGCATTTTGTCCTCGTATGAGGGCCCCCGCAATGGCTACATTTTTCCTGACCTTCAGAGCAGTGCTCAGGTTAGGTTTGCTCAGGTTAGGTTTGCTCAGGTTAGGTTTGCTCAGGTTAGGTTTGCTCAGGTTAGGTTTGCTCAGGTTAGGTTTGCTCAGGTTAGGTTTGCTCAGGTTAGGTTTGCTCAGGTTAGGTTTGCTCAGGTTAGGTTTGCTCAGGTTAGGTTTGCTCAGGTTAGGTTAGGTTAGGTTAGGTTAGGTTAGGTTTTTTTTTTTTTTTTTTTTTTTTTAATTTTCTGCAGGAGGGGGAATCCTCATGGACACCCAGACTGTCCCACTTGTGAGGCAGTCTGGGTAGTGCCGGACTCTTACCGGCTAAACCCTAAACTCCTGCAGTGTGCAGCGTCCTCTAACGTAGTCAGAGAGAGTTTTTGCAGTTGGCTTACTACTTTTTTCTGTCAATTTAGGCTTTTAATTTTAGGTTTTGGTATTTTCTTACTTTATTTTACAATATTTACCCTTATTTTATCTTTACATTACCTATATTATACTTATACTTTTATAATCTGTTAATCTATTCATATTTCTTACAATTGCTTCTTTATTTTCTGATTACTTATCATTATATGATATATCATATATGAAAGTACATCGTTATTATCCCTTGTTCTTGTCTATTACCTTGATTGCTATTTTTTTACAGTATTCTATGAATTTATTTCTTATTTTCTTGTTTTCTATTATTTTTGGTATATTCATCATGTTAACTTCAATTTCTAATTCTATTTCTATATTTAGTTTTTCCTTTTCAAATATGGGACATTCCGTTATTAGGTGCAGTATGCTTTCTTCCTTTTCCGGGTCGCAGGCACATGCCGGGCTCTCCTTGCACTTGAAACGGTTCAAATACTCGGAGAACCCGCCATGTCCCGTCAGCACCTGTACAAGTAGCGGATCGAGGTCAATTTTTCTAATGATATTGTATGCGGCAATTGCATCGGGAAGGAAGACCTTTGTTGTACGTGCAGTTGTTCCAGATCCGTACCTCATGTTCCATTCGCCTAGCGACTCCATACGGATTTGCCGCTTCAAAAATGATACAGGGCAAAGATCGTAGTCTGGCTTTTTCTTGTTTTTGAGGGCCGCTTCCTTCGCTAGTTGGTCAGCGCGCTCGTTCCCTGCCAAACCCGCATGGGCTTTGATCCAGAACAAGGAAATATCTTTGCCCCGGGACAAAGCTTGGTACAGGTTGCTCCTTGCTTCTACGGCTAGGGAATGGAGGTTGCTTTGGCATGTGACTGACTGCAGTGCTGCCTTTGAGTCGCTGTAGATGCCAAAGCTTCCCTCTTTGAGCTTAAGGATCTCCCTCGTGGCTCTACATATGGCCAGAAGTTCTGCCTGGTAAACCGTGCAGTATGATGGCAAGGCGAGTTTGACGGTCTTTGTCTCGGCTTCGGCGTTCCACTGAGATAGTGCTGCTCCGACCTTGCCCTCGATCTTACTGCCGTCGGTGAACAGGCGTACTGCTTGGGTGTTGTGCGTATCCACTAGTGTTTCATTCACTAAGCTCTCAAACTTCAGGCTCATATGACTAGCTGGGTGGGGAGTCTCCACAAAAGGCACTACCCGCTCCACCCCCAGGTCCTTCAGCGCTGGCTGAGGTACTCCCCTCTTTGCTTTATATAGGGCAGCTGCCTCCTGTATTCTGAGATCAAGGGGCAGTATCCCAGCCAGCACCAGTGCAGAGTGAAGGGAGACCGTACGGTACGATCTGCAGAGCTTTTGTGCAAAACCTCTTTGCACCGTGTTAAGTTGCTTCTGCACTCCCAGTTTTTTAGTGGCGTCCACCCACGCGCTGGCCGCATACATTATTACCGGCTCCACTGCTGCGGTGTATATACTGCGAATGACTTCTGGATGGAGACCCCAGCTCACCTTAGCGGCTCTAGAAAGCTGTTTGTATATATTAATTGCCTTCTTGCACACATTGGCCACGTGGGTGTTGAAGGTGAGCTGGTGGTCAATCGTTAGTCCCAGTATTTTTATTTCTTTTGACATACCAACGCTTACCCCACCCATGCTCAGGAGCGGCACATCGTACTTCAGTTTTCTGGTGATGACCATTGCACACGTCTTGTGCGGTGCAAACTTCAGTTTGTTTCTGATGCCCCACTCCCGAACATAGCCGAGGGCGGCGTTGGCCTGTCTCTGGACTTGAAGTGCAGTATCACCATCGAAGATCAGCACGACATCGTCAGCAAAAGCTTGACTGTAATCCCCCCGATCCTCGAGGCCCCTCAACAGTGGATCCAGTAGTAGATTCCACAGGATTGGTCCGCCTATGGACCCTTGGACACATCCTTTATTGGTACTTTTCTGGATCTCCTCACCGGCGTATCTAACCCGGACTCTTCTGTCGTCCAGGTAGCTATCCATTAACCTCCTGACGTTTACCGGGCACCTTTCCTCAGCCAATCTAGTTCTGATGGCTGGCCACCATGCGCTGTCAAAGGCTCCCTCTATATCAAGTGAAACTACTGTGATCAGCTTCTTTTGGGCTAGCTTGGAATTTATGTGCCGCATCATGGTGTAGAGGGAGTCCTCGGTGCTCTTCTGGGGCATAAAACCGAATTGGCGAGTACTCATCCGTGGGATTAGGTGCCATTTTAGTCTTGCGACTACCATCTTCTCCAGGATCTTTCCCAGTACCGGCAGGAGGCCAATGGGTCTATACGACTTCGGATGGGTGTACGTGTCCTTTCCTGGCTTCCTGAGTACCACTACTGTGGCTACTTTCCAAGCCCTTGGGAAGTAACCATACTCTAGGCACTTGTTTGTGAGGGCCAGGAAGGTTTCCGGGTCATTTAATATCGTCCGGGCGCAGATATCGGCTGTGAGGCCATCCCCACCCGGGGCCTTCTTGGGGTTGAAGCTTTCCACTGCGGTCATTAGCTCCAGGATAGTAAACGGGGGGTCATGGTGTTCATCATGCGCCCACTCGTTTGCACGGTCGGCTGCTTCTCTGACTCGTCGGTGGTCGTCGTTTTCTTCCTCTTTCCGGTCCTCGGGGTAGAATGTATCCGCCAACAATGACGCCGATCCTTTTGGATTCAAGGTGATTCCGTCTTTCACTAGGGGTAGGTCTTCGTGTCTTTTGGCGGTTCTTCCAATGACCCTGTAAATTCCCTCCCACATTCCTTCCCTATCTTGTTTCTCGCAGAAGTCCTTCCAGCTTTTTACCTGCGCCTTTTTGGCTTCCGACTCATACTTTTCTTTTGCTTGCAGGTACTCTTCCACGACTTTAGCTCTGCGGACTGGTGCGGCGTTTCGGACTCGGCGTCTTCGGGTATTTACCTCCCTCTTCATATCCTCGAGCTCTTTGGACCACCATGGCAAGGTAAGTATATGTTTTGTTTTCAATTTTGGTAATGATTCTTCGCAGGTTCTGGTTATTATATCTATATAATTTTGCACGCTTTTTTCCAAATCTGTTCTATTACTTATTTTTTCAATTTCTACTTTATTTATTGTGTGGTCGATCTTCAATTGGTCCAATTTCCCGAGAAACTGGTTCCAATTTGCGTTTTTTGTTTTGTACTTCCTTGTTGTCCTTTCTATTCTTGTTCCTTTTGTTCTTTGTTGTATAATTTTGAAGACGATGGCATTATGGTCCGAGCTCGTGATGTCCTCTTCTACTCTCCAGTCGTCCACCAGGTCCAACATGTTCATTGAGCAGGCTGTAATGTCGACATAGCTGGTGTACGCTTTATTCCCTCTGATAGTATCGAAGGTCGGTTTGTTCCCGACGTTGAGTACCTGCAGGCAGCTTTCTTCCAGGGTTCCGGACAGTGCTTCACCTCTGCTGTCAATCTTTGCGCTACCCCACCAGGTGCTCTTCGCGTTCGCATCGCCTCCCATTATAAGGTTTCTAGTGCCCACTTCTTCCTGTATCCTAGTTAAGTGTTCCAGGTATGGGTCTATGGGTTGGTCCGGTTCAAAGTAGAAGGAGACTACCGCAATTTCCGATGTGCTGGTTCGGATCCTCACCACTATGATATTGTTTGTGGTGAGTTTTGGACACTGTATAACGTCGAGGTCATGATCGAAAATAACTATCGCAGCTTTTACAGTTCCACTTCCTTGTTCCGTGCACTGGTACACTCTCGCACCCCGGTAGTCTCTCATTCTTCTGATTCCACCCACATACGGCTCCTGGAGTAGTGCAAGCGTGAATTTGCGTTTGCAGGCCGCAAGCAACAGTTCTTGGGTTGCGAGTTCTTTTCTCTGTAGGTTCGCTTGAACCACTAGATAGGCGTTGGTACGGGTGGGGGTGTGTGCGTTCCGGTCGCTTGGCACCACTTTAGCAGTAAGCTGTCACCGCTCTGGCCAGCGTGTCCCACTTTCTACGAATTGGGCAGTCTCTACTGAATGCGTTGTGTTCGGTGGCGCTCAGCTTCTCGTGTAGGCAGTTGCAGCATGTTGGAGCTACACCAGTTAGCCAGTCTGTGCAATCAGCCTTCATATGTGGGCCCCCACAGTGACTGCACTTTACAATAGCAGCTTCTTTGCAGAAGCGCTTTCCGTGGCCGTAGCCCAAGCAGAGCGAACACTGGATCAATGGTGATTGATCCTCTACTCGGACCCTCTGCAGGTCGATGTGCACTGCTCCGGCCTGGGTCATTCTCCCCCATATTTGGGGGGATACCCTCATGACTACATGGCAGAGGTGGGGGTTCCTGGTCTTTTTTCGGAACCTTATTTCCATCCTGTTGTCTGCTTTTTCGAGGCCTCTGAAGATGTCGGTGTTCTGGTTTTTCAGTGCAAGTGCTATATCATCGTCGCTGTGTATCTGCAGTACGTCCTTGAAGATGAGTAGAGGATCTTTGTTTTTAAGTTCTTCGACATTTAGGTGTTCTTCATTCTGTCTCAGTCTTTCCTTGATCTTTTCTCTTTCTTGCTCTGTACGGCATCCTATTATGATTTTTCTGTCCTTGGCCTTACGTACTCTTTCTACCTTCACCCATCCCTCTTTGGCATCAATCGCTTTACGCACTCTGTTCAGGACTTCTTCTCCTGTTTCGGTTATGTTTTGGGACGTGATTACGACTGAGTGAAGTGCGCTCCGCTCAGAGGGGTTTCTGTCTGCTTGAGCTGCTGTCACGGTTGCATAGGTGGTTTTCTGCAACGTCTCATTTTGATTTTCTATCAGCTTTTTCAGCTCTTCTATTTTATTATTGCTCTCATGCAGCAGTTCCGAGTGTTTAGTTATCTGAGTACATAAGTCGTCATGCCCTTTCTGGGCTCTTTCTACCTCTATTGGCTCGAGCTGATTTTCGGCTTTTTTGTCACCCGTGTCCTTTTTCTTTCCTCTCGATTCCCCTTCAGCTTCTTTGACAAGTTGATACAGCCGATCGACGGCCTGAATGACTCCGGCCTTAATGTCCGTCTTTAGGTTCCGGGAGTTGTTTAAGTGAAGCTTTGCTCTATTCAAGCAGGCCCTCGCTTCGGTCGTTTTGTCGGCGAAAGTAGTTGGAGTTTGGTTGGTTTGGCCCTCCATTGATGTTCTGCGGGCGACTGGTTTACTCTCCTGAGAAATTGTCATTTTTGACCCTAATTTGGATGGGCCCGCCTTCGTTGTTATCGCTGGAGGTGGGGAAAGGAGATGCTCGTCGTTTTTGCCAGCCTCCCATTCTCCTATACTACGCCTCACGTTTGAGGTCGACGTCGGCGTCGTCGATGGTTTAGCAGGAGAGTTCTGGGATTTGGTGTTTTGACTGGTTTGTTTGACTGGTGTTCTATAGCCAAGCATTTTATCGGAGGTTCGCGTAAGTCAAAGGTGAAGTTAATAAATGTGTATAAAGTATAACATAAAATTTGTAAAGATTTGTAAAAGTTGTAAAAGCGTGTGAGGTGATATTTATTTGTAGTATTTATGTTATAGTCTTCTTAGTCGCTAATGGTTATATATTTCTCTTTTCAGGTTTGATCGTCGCAGCTTCGTCCGTCCGGCCCACGTACAGGTGAATGTACAGGTAAGTATATAAAAGCGTACAGGTAAGTGTACGAATATATGCTCAGGTGAGTACACAGATAGGGAATTTATAATGAGTATACGAGTAGGTATACAGTTAGGTACACGGGTAAGTATACAGTTAGGTACACGGGTAAGTATTCGGGCTAGACGCAAGAAGCTTTGTACTTAAAGGTAAAATATAAGATATCATATACACAGCGATCTATAGGGCCGCAGGTAAGTCCGGTTTGTCGAATCAGCAAGTCCTTAATATGACGTGTAACAATAGCTAAGTTCACAATATGATCACCGCTTCAATAACCAGAAAAACGGTTAGGTTAGGTTAGGTTAGGTTAGGTTAGGTTAGGTTAGGTTAGGTTAGGTTAGGTTAGGTTAGGTTGGGGGACCCCCCACAGTGCTTGCGTCCACGTCGCGTCCCCTGGAAACGACCCAGTTCTGACCACCGTAACGGAGTGGCAGACTGGGTTGGCCAAAGTGCACTGTGCTTCGCAGCGAATTATTGATTGTCTTGAGGCTGCGAACCTGCGGAGGCTATGCCTAAACCTGCGCGGGACGCCTGCGGGCGTTTCTCGAAACCAAAAGGCCCTTCTCAGGGCCAACCCAAAGGCCCTTCTCAGGGCCAACCCCAAGGCCCTTCTCAGGGCCAAACCAAAGGCCCTTCTCAGGGCCAACCCAAAGGCCCTTCTCAGGGCCAACCCAAAGGCCCTTCTCAGGGCCAATTCGACGCTACGGCGTCAGAGACTAGCCGCGCGCCGTCTGCGGCTGATTACTTCGGCGGGGCGGAAGAGTCGTCCGACAACGACTCACTGATTAGTGTGTCGGATGGCTCTCGGTCGCGGAAGCGAAAAAAGGTCCGAGGTGGGTCCGAGGGCTCCTCGGCTTCGGGGTCGACGGGGCTGTCGAAGGCCAAAAAGCCGACGGCGGCCGCGGATGCCCATGTCTTTGGGCTTGAGGACGCCGAACGCCGGTTGGAACTGGCTCGGCGGGCGCAGCTCCAACAAGAGCTGGAGGAGCGGGTGGCTGCCAAGGAGCAACGGGCGCTCGTCGCCCGGGCCAAGTCCGGGTACGGTGCGTCCCGCGTTGTATACGCGGACCATTCTCTGGCGGAGCTGGAAAAAATGGCGGAGGAGGACGAAAAGGAGATAGTCGAGGTCGCCTCTAAGTCCTCCAACCTGAAGGGGACCTTCCAGAAGGCCCTCAAATGCAGGGCCGCGAGCATGCGCGGTGTCGTCGCGGAGCTGGTCCAGCGAACGGCCACCGACGAGACACGGCAACTGCAGGCAAAAATCGACCGCCTGCAGTCGGAGGTCAGCCAGCTCCATCAGAAGCTGGCTAAAGCCACGGCCCGGCCACAACAAGCCGAGCCGAGCCCTGTGGCAGAGGGCCCCGCCTCCAACCTCGAGGATATCATCCGCAAGGTTGTAATGGAGGAGAGGGCCTTCACAAGAGCCTGCTTAGCAGGCATCGAGGACCGGCTCTTGCCAGAGAAACGCCTCCGACCGCCGCTTGCGGCGGATAAGGGGCAGTGCGACCCGGGGCCGTCCTCCTCCCAGGCGGAGGACGCCCTTCTCCCCTCGACCACCCCGTCCAACGAGTGGAAGGTGGCGGGCCGTAAGGGGAAGGGCAAAGGGAAAAAGTCGGCGACGGCCGTCCCTGCCGTCCCCGCCACCGCCTCTCCCAGCCAGTCGCAGACGACCGGTAAGGGAAAGGGGAAAGGGAAAGGGGGGGGAAAGAAGCAGCTAGTCCCCCCCAAAACCGCGGCCGTCGTTGTGACGCTCACCGCGGAGGCTGCGGAACGAGGAGAGACGTACGCGTCTATTTTGGTGCGGGCGCGTGCGAATGCCGATCCCACCCAACTGGGGATCAGCAAGGTCTCTTGCCGCCGAACCCAAGCCGGGGCTCGAATATTTGAGTTCCCGGGGGCAGAGGGGAGTGCCCATGCGGACCTCTTTGCAGCCAAGCTGCAGGAGGTCATCGCGGACTCGGCCAAGGTGGCCCGACCGGTAAAGTCGGCGGCCATAGAGGTGACGGACCTTGATGACTCCGTCACCAAGGAGGAGGTGGTGGCGGCGGTCGCAGCGATAGGGGACTGTGGCGTCGCGGCGGTCCAATGCCGGGACATAAGGCCCGGGCGCGGCGGCATGGGCACCGTTCGCCTCGAGTGCCCAATCGCCGCTGCCAAAGCCGTCCTTGCCAAGGGACGGCTTACAGTCGGGTTCAGCTCGGGTGCAGTCCGGGCACTCGAGGAACAGCCTCTGCGGTGTTTCCGGTGCTTCGGCATCGGACACACCCGGCCCCTGTGTCCGTCCACAGTAGACAGGACGGACATGTGCTTCCGTTGCGGCAAGGAGGGTCACAAAGCCGCCTCCTGCGGGGCCGCCACGCCGCACTGCGCGGTGTGTGCCGCCAGTGGCTGCCCGGCAGATCACGCTATGAAGGGGAGGAACTGCAATCCTCCCCCTAAGCGGGGCAAAGCCCGGGCACCGACCGGGCCTGCTGCTGCCGCTAGCGCCGTCGTTCCTGCGGCGGCTGGGGAGGGAGATGCGATGTCCGACTGATGGATTCGGTCCAACATCGCATCCTTCAGGCGAACACCAACCACTGCAGGGCAGCCCAGGATCTGCTGATGCAGACCATGGCTGAGTGGTTGGTGGACTTGGCGGTGATCGCCGAGCCTTACTCGGTGCCTGGCCGTTGGCTGGGTGACCGGGACGGCCTGGTGGCATTGGTTTCGCGGTCTTCCACGGACTCCCCTCCCCTCTCGCTCTTAGAGAGGGGACCGGGATACGTGGCCGCCGCGTGGGGAGACATGGCGGTGGTGGGGGTCTATTTCTCACCGAACCGCCCTCTCTCGGACTTCGAGGATTTCCTCGAGATCCTCACCGCAGTCGTAGGGAGGATGGCGCTGCGCCAGGTCGTGCTGTTGGGCGACCTGAACGCCAAGTCAGTGGCCTGGGGCAACCCGACCACCGGTTGCAACGTTCGAGGACGAGCCGTCGAGTTTTGGGCGGCCTCATGCGGTGTGTCCCTCCTCAACAGGGGGGCGGTCCACACGTGTGTGCGGCAGCGGGGCGGGTCGGTGGTGGACATCTCGTTCGCCACCCCCACGCTGGCCGCCCGCGTCGTCAATTGGCGGGTAGAGATGGTGGAGACCTTGTCGGACCACCGATATGTACGGTTCGACATCTCTGCTCCGGGGGGGGGGATGGCCCGCGCTCGTCAGTCTCCCTTCCCGCGGTGGACACTCACCCGCCTGAACCGGGAGGCAGCCAAGGAGGCGGCCTTTCTCCAGGACTGGCTGTCGCCCCCTGTCGAGGTCCTGGACGTGGACGCCGCAGCGGTCCAGCTCAGGGGGTCCCTGACCGAGGTGTGCAACTCTAGCATGCCCCGGTCTCGCCGTCCGCCTCCCCGTCGTGCCGTCTATTGGTGGACGGAGGAGCTGGCGGAGCTCCGGGCCGCCTGCGTGGCGGCCAGAAGAGCCTACACTCGGAGTCGACGGCGCAGCGCCCGAAACCGAGTCCAGGCAGAGGAGGACCGCCTATACGCCACCTACCGAGAGGCGAAAACGGTCCTCAAGTCAGCAATGGGCGCTGCAGAAGACTCGGCGAGGGCCGAGATGCTGGCGGATCTCGACAGGGATCCTTATGGGAGACCGTACAAGGCGGCGCGGAACCAGCTACGCCCATATGGTCCCCCACTGACTGAGACCCTCGAGCCAGCGTTGCTCGACGGGGTGGTCCGGTCCCTGTTTCCGCGCAGGACCGACTTCACCCCACCAACGATGGATCCTCCGCAGGGGGCGGCTCCGCCGGAGGAGGGGGTTCCTCCGGTGACGGCGGCGGAGTTCGACGCGGGGGTTCTCAGCCTCCGCGCGAAGAAGACGGCTCCCGGACCAGACGGCGTCCCCGCACGGGTGGTGGCGATCGCCGCCTCCGAAATGAAGGACAGGTTTCGGGATCTCTTTAGCGCGTGCTTTACGGCTGGGAGATTCCCGAAAAAGTGGAAGGAGGGGCAGCTATGCCTCCTCCGAAAGGAGGGACGCCCGGTGGACTCCCCCTCGGCATACCGGCCCATCGTCCTACTCGATGAGGTCGGAAAATTGTTCGAGGGGATTGTCGCCTCCAGGCTCGATAGCCATTTGCGGGACGTAGGGCCGGACCTGTCGGACGCCCAATTCGGTTTCCGTCGGGGGCGTTCGACGATTGATGCGCTGGCCCTACTCAAGGGCCAGGTGAAGGAGGCGGTGGAGGCGGGGGGCGGAGTGCTGGCGGTGTCATTTGACATTGCCAACGCCTTCAACTCCGTGCCCCACTCGACGATTCTGGAGGCGCTCCGGTATCATGGAGTGCCCCAATACCTGCGGAGCCTCCTGGCCAGCTACTTGGAGGACAGGGAGGTCCTCCTCGTGGACAAGACGGCCACGTTGAGGCGGTTCGGCGCAGAGTCCGGTGTTCCGCAGGGGTCGGTGCTAGGCCCCACCCTGTGGAACATCGGATTCAACTGGCTCCTGAGGGGAGCCCTCCTCCAGGGCACGAGTGTCATCTGCTACGCGGATGACACTCTCCTCACCGCCCGGGGGAGGAACTTTAGGGACGCGGCCTGTCTGGCCTCGGCTGGCGGAACTTTGGTTGCAGAGAGGATCCGCCGCCTGGGATTGAAGGTGGCGCTGCAAAAGACCGAGGCCGTATTCTTTCACGGGCCTCGGCAGCGCATCCCTCCCGACGCTCATATTGTCGTAGAGGGCGTCAGGATAGGGGTCCAGCCCCAGATGAAGTATCTGGGCTTGGTGCTGGACGAGAGATGGCGCTTCGGCCCGCATTTCAGCGGGCTGTCGACGCGCCTGTTGAAAGCCGCGGACGCCCTCTCGTGGCTCCTCCCGAATCTGGGGGGGCCCAAGGCGGGATGCCGGCGCCTATATGCCGGCATCCTGAGGAGCATGGCCCTATACGGGGCCCCCATCTGGGCGGACTCCCTCCACAGAAGGGAGAATGCGACCGCCATCCGCAGGCCCCAAAGGGCCATCGCACTGCGGGTGGCGAGGGCCTACCGTTCGGTGGGCTTCTCGGCGGCATGCGCTCTGGCCGGCACCCCTCCTTGGGAGTTGGAGGCCTGGGTGCTCGCTAGGGTGTACGAGTGGACGGCGCGTCAGAGGGCGCTCGGGGTGCGCCCCGTCGCCGAAGAGCGGGAGGCTGTGCGGCGGGAGGCGAAGGACGCCATCGTCCTCCACTGGACGGAGGACCTCGCCGCCGCCGCCTTTGGCCGCCGGACATTGGACGCGCTTGGTCCGGTCCTGCGGAGTTGGCTCGAGCGGTCCCACGGTTTCCTCTCGTTCCGTCTGGTGCAGGTGTTGTCCGGCCATGGCTGTTTCGGATCGCACCTGCACCGGATCGGGAGGGAGGAGACACCGGCGTGCCGCGAATGCGGTGCGGCGGAGGACACGGCGCAACACACACTCGAGGTGTGCCCGGCTTGGTCCGAGCAGCGCCGCGGTCTGACTGCGGTGGTTGGGCAGGACCTCTCGCTTCCCGGCGTGATCAGTGCCATGCTGGGGGGCGAGGAGGCCTGGGCAGCGGTAGCCTCCTTTTGCGAGGACGTAATCTCGCAAAAGGAGGAGGCGGAGCGCGCGCGGGAGGACGACCCTCTCGCTGCGCCGCTCCGCAGACGAAGAAGGGGTCGGAGAGTGCGTGGCGACGGGCGGGCGACAGGCGCGGGGGCGCCTTTGCCTGCATTGCACTCGTCTCAAAGGGCAATCGTCGGCGGAGGACTGGACGTAGAGGCTATGCCGGTTTCCCAGTCCCCGCCACTCGGACGAAGCGGGTAGAGGCCGCTGGGTTGTTTTAGTGGGTATACCGGAACCAGACCGGGGAGTCCCACATAACCCCCCCATCCCCCGATGGGAGGGTATGCGTAAAGCATTTTTTCCCAGCGACAAAAAAAAAAAAAAAAAAAAAAAAAAAAAAAAAAAAAAAAAAAAAAAAAAAAAAAAAAAAAAAAAAAAAAGGTTAGGTTAGGTTTTTTTTTTTTTTTTTTTTTTTTTTTTTTTTTTTTTTTTTTTTTTTTTTTTTTTTTTTTTTTTTTTTTTTTTTTTTTTTTTGCAGGAGGGGGAATCCTCATGGACACCCAGACCATCCCACGAGTGGGACAGTCTGGGTAGTGCCGGACTCTTACCGGCTAAACCCTAACTCCTGCATTTCACGGTTCCCCTGACAAGGGGATCAGGGACTGTTTTGGCTGATTGTTTGGCGTTCTGTTTTACAGTTCTTTGTGGTCCGTTTAGGAAGTTGGTTGTCAGCGACTTTTCCTGACCAGACTGACTTTTCCCGACGAGTTTTTTACTGCTGGGACGGTGGCGCACTTTGATCGAATACACTGGTCATATGTGTACAATTATACATGTGCCAGTATATTTTAAGGCTGGGGTGATGATGACGAGCTCGGACTGCCTTGACTATTACTTAATTAAATAAAGAAAAAAAAAAAAAAAAAAAAAAAAAAAAAAAAAAAAAAAAAAAAAAAAAAAAAAAAAAAAAAAAAAAAGAAAATTATTGTTTACAGCAAATTTATTTTTACTATTGTATAAATTAACGCACCTTTTTTAACAAAATTTGTGTTAATTTAATTTAATGTCTGTTTTTGTGAATTTTATTTATTAATTTTGAATTTACTGTTTGTTTTATTTTTGTTGAAAATTTAAATTCGTCATTTTCTTTACGAAACTTTACGAAATTTAAAATTATTAGTTTTAGGGTCCTAATATTTTTGCTAATTTTAATTTTATTGGAATTTTGGTACGAACCCTTCATCTCACCCCTAATCCTCCGATCGCAAGTGCCCTTCTCAGCAGCTATACGCTGTGGTAGCTCGGGCCAGTGCATCCCACCTCTTCCGGACTGCACAGTCCCGGCTGAACGCACTGTGGTCAGTCTGGTCAAGCTTCGCCTTCACGCAGTTGCAACAGGACGGACCCACTCCGTCACGCCAAAGCTCGCATTTTGTCCTCATATGAGGGCCCCCGCAATGGCTACATTGCTCCTGACCTTCAGAGCAGTAGCGCCTACTGTGTCCGTATCCGAGGCAGAGGGAACACTGGACCAGTGGCGATTGGTCGGCTACTTTTACTCTCTGAAGGTCAATGTAGAGTGCACCTGCCTCTAGAGCTCGCAGCCATATTTTTGGGGACACTCTGAGGACAATATGACAGGCGTGCGGGTTTCTGGTCTTCGTCCTATAACCCATTGCAACGCGGACTTCCTGTTCGTTCAGGTCTTTGAATAGATGTCCATTCTGATTCCTCAGGGCCGTGAGCACGTCTTCATCTGTATTATACGACAAGACGTCCCTGAGGATCACAAGAGGGTCTTTGTTCCGGACTTCTTCCACACAAAGCTGTTTATTTCCCTTGTTTAGCCTTTCTTTTACCATTTCTCGCTCTTCTTTCGTTCTGCAGCCCACAATAATCTTTCTATCCTTCGCTTTTCTTAATTTCTCTACTTTAATCCAGCCTTCTTTCGCATTCATTACTTCACGTATCTTTTCCAGGACCTGTTCCCCTGTGTCCATCTCGTCCTTGGACGTCACTACCACGGAGTGTAATGTGGTGTGCGCAGGGGATTGGGTCCTGGGAAGGCTAGATGTAATGCCCGCGTACGTGGTGGTTTCTAAATTTTCGTGGTATTTTGCAAGTGCCACGTTTAACGTTAGCATTTTTTGCGAATTTTCTCTCAGCAACTCACTATTTTCTTTCAATGCTTTCTTTATTTCACTCCCTTCGGTCCCTTCTTTACGAGTCTTCTCCGATACCTTCTCCTTGTCCTGTTCTTTAATTGTTTCCTTCTCCGATACCTTATTGCTTTCGGCCTCCTTCACGAGCTCAAATAAACGATTAATAGCCGACATGACCCCGTTTTTTATTTCGGTTTTTAAATTCCTCGAGTTTCCGAGGTGCAGCATGGCTTTTGTGAGGCAGGCTTTTGCTTCCGTAGTCCTACTGAGATATCTTTGTGTCGGCGGGCTACCCGTAGCGACAGTTGTTTCCGCAGCTACATGGTTGTAGTCATGCGGGGGCGTCGATTTTGGTGAAAGTTTGACGGGGGCCGCCGAAACAGTGAGTCTCGAGGTCGTCGGGGACATCGGTTTTGGGCCTGCCTTTGCGGTTTCCCACTCGCCTATGCTGCGCCTGACGTTGGAGGTTTGGGTCGGTTGTACTTCCTCGGGTGGGTTTCCAACTCGCGAGTTAGTCGCCTTTTTTATCGGGGTACGGAGTCCGAACATGTTGTTTTAGGGGAACGTGACACAAATCAAAATAAATAATTTAAATAATACTGAACAGGTGTATAAATAGATAAAACGTAGTGTAAAAGGTTTGTATAAGTTATATATTGGATAATAAAAGGTTTGTATAAGTTGTAAAATTGTATAATATAAAATGTGTTATGTGTTTCACTATTTTAACCCTGTATTTTCCTTACAGACTTCGTCGGTGCAGCTTCAACCTACCAGCGTGAATAAGGTAAGTAAAGCAGGTAAGTGTATTTTAATATCTAGGAATTTAATTTTGTAGATAACGAAGTTTTGTATTAAAGTTAAAAATTTTATCATAAATTTGGTCAAGACGGCAACAGTGCTCTGCTGTATATCTCGCACTATTGTATCCAAATAAAGTAACCCACGCCCCGGTCAAGAATCTCGCGTCAAAAGTTAAAATAAACCGAAAACGGTTTTCGAGGTTAGTCTCAATATGATATGCCTAGGAGAGACCGGGTGGGTGGGCGGGCAAAATTTTGACTTTCGCCGCTCGCGATCCTAACGTGTGGGGTGTCAAACGATAGGTCTTGACGAGAGCTAGCGAAGGGTGTAATCCAATAGGGGTGGTTAGGAACAAAATTTTTGAAAAATCGCCGAAAAACGTATATTTTGTTTAAATTTTGAGTGAAAAAGTCACTATACTACTGAATTTAACTACAATGCGGTCGCTGAAGTGCGTGCAGGGGGTCAGCAGGGCAGCTATGAAGCCCTTAAAATCAAAAAAGTACCCAATAAGGTATTGTAAAAGTCAAATATATATTTTCAAAGTAAAAATACGCGTTTTAAAAATATAAGGGATGAAATTTTTGAAAATTTCAATGTCTGACCACGCCAGGTGATCGTGGTGTGTTAATCTAGATTATTCCAGCCGAAAACCGCATCAAAATATTATATCTAGAACCAAAAATATGATAGTTTGTGTTAAATACGTCGCCGGTTAGGTAACCTCGGTACGTATAGAAAAAACACAAACAGAAGTTAAGATTTTGAAATATGAAAAATTTTTGCAAAATTTTTGACTTTCGCCGCTCGCGATCCTAACGTGTGGGGTGTCAAACGATAGGTCTTGACGAGAGCTAGCGAAGGGTGTAATCCAATAGGGGTGGTTAGGAACAAAATTTTTGAAAAATCGCCGAAAAACGTATATTTTGTTTAAATTTTGAGTGAAAAAGTCACTATACTACTGAATTTAACTACAATGCGGTCGCTGAAGTGCGTGCAGGGGGTCAGCAGGGCAGCTATGAAGCCCTTAAAATCAAAAAAGTACCCAATAAGGTATTGTAAAAGTCAAATATATATTTTCAAAGTAAAAATACGCGTTTTAAAAATATAAGGGATGAAATTTTTGAAAATTTCAATGTCTGACCACGCCAGGTGATCGTGGTGTGTTAATCTAGATTATTCCAGCCGAAAACCGCATCAAAATATTATATCTAGAACCAAAAATATGATAGTTTGTGTTAAATACGTCGCCGGTTAGGTAACCTCGGTACGTATAGAAAAAACACAAACAGAAGTTAAGATTTTGAAATATGAAAAATTTTTGCAAAATTTTTGACTTTCGCCGCTCGCGATCCTAACGTGTGGGGTGTCAAACGATAGGTCTTGACGAGAGCTAGCGAAGGGTGTAATCCAATAGGGGTGGTTAGGAACAAAATTTTTGAAAAATCGCCGAAAAACGTATATTTTGTTTAAATTTTGAGTGAAAAAGTCACTATACTACTGAATTTAACTACAATGCGGTCGCTGAAGTGCGTGCAGGGGGTCAGCAGGGCAGCTATGAAGCCCTTAAAATCAAAAAAGTACCCAATAAGGTATTGTAAAAGTCAAATATATATTTTCAAAGTAAAAATACGCGTTTTAAAAATATAAGGGATGAAATTTTTGAAAATTTCAATGTCTGACCACGCCAGGTGATCGTGGTGTGTTAATCTAGATTATTCCAGCCGAAAACCGCATCAAAATATTATATCTAGAACCAAAAATATGATGGGTTAGGTTAGGTTAGGTTAGGTTAGGTTAGGTTAGGTTAGGTTAGGTTAGGTTAGGTTAGGTTAGGTTAGGTTAGGTTCCCGGCGGAGTTTCTGGACCTCATACCGGGCGCGTCCCCAGGTGGCGGATAGGGGAACGCCGCGCAGATATGCGCGGTATCGGGTTCATCCCGGCGCGGGCCAAAACCAGGGGGTGGGATCGCTCCTCATCTCGAGGTTGCGATGGTGTGCGTTTTGCACACGGGGGGCACTCCTCTCGGAGTGGAGGGGCGACGGGTTTGCCGGTCAGTCATGGCCGGCAGACACGGTCTGATGCAGACCACCGTTCGGCCCGATCCGGAATCCTCATTGAGAGGGCCGGAGGCCCTGCGTGGGCCGCGAGGAGAAAACCTCTATAAAAAACCACCGGGGGGGAGCCCAGTCTGGGCTGGGGTGCTGCTCCACGTGTTCTGTCACGTTGGAGGAGCAAGGACGGGCTCGGTGTTCACTCACCCTGTCACCGAGCAGGCAGCGGGAGGACTGTTTCCTTTCGTTGCCCCCGTCATCAGATCGTAATCCCTTAGGGGACCGAGGGTCTTGGCTTCACCGCCCGGGCCGCGAGGAAGAAAACCTCTATAAAAAATCACCCCGAATCTCGAGCTCGGCGCGCGGCCGGGGGATGTATGGCTGACGGGTTTAATCAGTCTCGAGCGCGCCCCCTCCAGAGGACCGGCGGACCCTCTGGAGTATATACGCTTACCCGGGTACAGGGGGCACTGCCCGGGTGGACCTTTTATTTCCCCCATACTCGTGGGAACTATATGGATACCTTTTTAAAAAACAAAAACCAAAACCCAAATGAAGTAGGTGAGGACGAGACACGCAGTGCCCTTATCAGGGCGCAGCCTGTCGTGAGGCTGACAAGACTGTCAGCCTCGGAGGCGGAAGTGGAGCCGGATCACGGTTCCATCTCGAGCGGCGCGAGTGCTGGGCGCCCCTCCAAGTTTTGGAGGGTTGATGGCCGCAAGCGCCAACGAGAGGGCAACTCGGGGTCGGAGTCGACCTCGAGTGAGGATACCTCGCCGGCCATAAAGGTCAGTGCGAGAGGAAGAGGGCGGCCACCAACAACTGGCAAATATGTCGGTCTGGCCAAAGCGCAGGCGGAGCTGAACGCCGCCAAGCGCGAAGAGCTCCGTCTCATAGCGGAGCAGGAGGTCATGGAGCAGGCGAAGCGGGCACGTTCCGCAAACATCTCCCGCCTCTCCAGAAGCAGCTCATGTGCGTCATTTGAGACGGTGGCGTCGGCTGCTTCCATCCCTGCGAGTGCCTTGACAGAAAAAGTCAAGACCAACGTGGCCACCATTCTGAAAGTGGCCACAAACTCGAAAAACCTGAAGGGCACATATCAACGTGCCCTGAAGGAAGCCGCCGCTTTCATCACCGAGGCGGCCGACGAGTTCGGCACTCGCACCCTAAACGAGGAAACGGCGAAGTTGCAGGCTGAAAACGTCCGACTCCGAGCGGAGATGGCGGAGCTCCGCTCGGAGCTTGCAACGATGAGGGCGGAGCTCTTGGCCGTTAAGACCTCACGGCCAGAGGCGCCCCAGTCGTCACCCGTGGCTGTTGCCGATCCCGAGTTGGAGCGTACGCTCACTGAGAGGATCGGCAACATGCTGAACGCCCGACTGGCGGCCCTAGAGGACCGGCTGCTGCCGGCCAAGACAATCCGGCCTCCGCTGGCAGCAGACCGGAGAAAGGAGGAGGCGGAGCAGGCAGCGCGGGATGTGGCTGTGGTAACGGACGCGGTTGCCACGGTCACAATCGGCTCGACCACCAAAGCCAAGGGCAAAAAGGCGAAGGCGGCAAAAACACCGTCGCCCGCCGATAAAACGCCCTCTTACGCAGCCAAGGCCGCCACACCTCGCGCCCCGGCTGACAGCGTCCAGCCGACTGACCAGCCGGCTGCCCCACAAGCTAAAGGGAAGGGTAAGGGGAAAGGCAAATCCCCGGCCGCACAGCAGACACCCACCCCTGCACCCTCCACGTCCGTGCAGCAGGAGGGCGAGTGGGAGAAAGTCGGCGAGAAGAAGGCCGCTAAAAAGAAGGAAAAGAAGTCCGCAAAAAAGGCGGAAAAGAGCAAGGCGAAGCTGCGCGCCCCACGCTCAACAGCCGTCGTCCTCACCCTGGAACCCGGGGCGCAAGAGAAGGGCGTCACTTACGCCGGGGTCCTGGCTAAGGCCAAGGCCAACATCACGTTGGCCGACCTCGGCATTGCGGGGGTGCAGGTCAAGACCACTGCTACAGGTGCCCGGCTCCTTGAAATCTCTGGGGCCACAAGTGGGGAAAAGGCGGACGCCCTTGCCGAGCGGCTTCGGCTGCTGTTGGAGGCGGACGAGGTCCGGGTGTCCAGGCCCGTTAAATGTGCAAGCTTGCGCATCACGGGCTTGGACGACTCAGTGACCGCCGAAGAACTGGCGGCCACAATAGCCAGAGTCGGCGGCTGCTCGGCGGAGCACATCAGGCCCGGACCGATCAGCCGGGGGCCAAACGGCATGGGGGTAGTGGTGGCCAGCTGCCCCGTGGCGGCCGCCAAAAAGGTCCTTGACGGCGGCAGACTGCTGGTTGGGTGGGTTTCGGCTCGGGTGAAGGCGTTGGAGTCGAGGCCCACAAAGTGCTACAGGTGCCAGGCCGAGGGCCACGTCAGGGCCAAGTGCACGGCGCAATTGGACTGCGGCCAGCTGTGCTTCCGCTGCGGCCAGCCTGGTCACAAGGCGGGGTCGTGCCAGGCACCAACGCCGTGCTGTGTTCTGTGCACGGCGTCTGGCCAGCCAGCGGAGCACAAGCTGGGCAGTAAGACCTGCCCCGCGACCGTCCAACCAGCAAAGGGCGGGAAAAAGAAGAAAAAGAAGAAGAAGGGATCGGCCGCAACAGCAGAGCAGCCGAACGCCTCGGCCACGGCGGAAGCGCCGCAGAGCCAGACGGAGGGGACAGTAGAAATGGAGTGTCAGTAATGGCCCCACCCCTCCGTCTGCTGCAGGCCAACATCAACCACTGCGCCAGGGCTCAGGACCTTTTACTCCAGAGCATGGCGCAGTGGAAGATCAACATCGTGGTCGTCGCCGAGCCGTATTTTATCCCTCCCAGGGACGACTGGGTGGGCGACATCACCGGCTCGGCGGCCCTAATTTGGTCAGCAGCCGCTGGAACCCCGTCCATCGAGAATATCTCGAGGGGGCGGGGTTACGTCGCGGCGCAATTCGGCGAGGTTGTGGTGGTGGGAGTATACTTCTCTCCGAACCGCACCCTCGCCGAGTTCGAGAGCTTCCTCTTGGAGCTGTCCACGTTGGTGGACCGTGCCCACCCTCGCTCCGTTCTCGTCCTCGGGGACCTCAACGCCAAGTCCGCGGCGTGGGGTTCCCGCGCCACAGACCATCGTGGCACGGCGCTGGAGGAGTGGGCCCTCGCGTCGGGTCTGGCCGTCCTGAACCGCGGTTCAGTCGACACGTGCGTGCGACAGCTGGGTGGGTCCATAGTGGACGTATCGTTCGCTAGCCCGGCTCTAGCACGCCGTGTCCGGGGGTGGAGAGTCTTGGAGGAGGTGGAGACGTTGTCGGACCACCGGTACATCCGGTTCGACGTCTCCGCCCAGACCTCGGGCATCCACCGCCCGCCGACCCCGGGGAGGGACGGACCGCGCTGGGCGCTGAAGCGCCTCGACCGGGAGCTCCTGGAGGAAGCGGCCATAGTGAAGGCGTGGTCAGAAGGACCGGAGAGGCCCGGTGACGACGTCGACGGGGAGGCGAGCTGGTTCCGCGGGGCGATGACGCAGATCTGCGACGCGGCTATGCCCCGCGTCCAGTCTCGGCCCACCAAGCGTCAGGTGTACTGGTGGACAGAGGAAATCGCCCAGTTGCGCTATACGTGCATAGCGGCGAGACGCCAGTACACCAGACAGCGTCGGAGGCGTCTGAACCGGAGCCCTGAGACGGAGGCGGCGCTGTACCAGAGGTACCGCGCCGCGAAGGAGGCTCTGAAGATAGCCATCGGCAGAGCAAAGGAGGCAGCGAGGGAGGAGCTGCTCGAGACCCTCGAGCGCGATCCGTGGGGGCGTCCGTACCGCATGGTACGGGGCAAACTACGCCCCTGGGCGCCCCCACTAACAGAGGGTCTCCGCCCCGAGCTGCTCGGGGACGTGGTGTCCGCCCTATTTCCATCAAGGGCGGAACACACACCACCGCCGATGGCTCCGCCAGAGCCTCCTGGAGAGGGAGAAGTCCCGAATGCCCCCGAGGTGACCCAAGAGGACCTGAAGGCAGCGGTGGATCGGCTCCGGGCCAAGAACACTGCCCCGGGGCCCGACGGCATACCCGGCCGCGCCTGGGTCCTCGCCCTGAAGGAGTTGGAGCCCCGACTGCGACGGTTCTTCACGGCATGCCTGCAGGAGGGCCGGTTTCCATCGCAGTGGAAAACCGGCAGGCTGGTCCTCCTCAGGAAGGAGGGGCGCCCGGCGGACTCGCCGTCCGCATACCGGCCCATAGTGCTGCTGGACGAGGTGGCAAAGCTCTTCGAGCGCATCGTCGCCGACCGCCTCGTCCAGCATCTGAGCAGGGAGGGGCCGGACTTGGACGGCAACCAGTTCGGTTTCCGCCGAGGGCGCTCCACCGTAGACGCTATCATGCGCGTGAGGAGCCTGGCGGAGGAAGTGGTGTCCCGGGGCGGGGTCTTGTTGGCGGTGTCGTTAGACATTTGTAACGCCTTCAACACCCTGCCCTGGAGTTGTATTAGGGAGGCCCTACGTTATCACGGAGTGCCTCCCTACCTCCGCCACATCGTCGGGGCTTATTTGTCGGGGCGTTGGGTCACCTTCGTGGGGCAAAATGGCGTGGTGCAGCGACACCAGATGTCGTGCGGTGTTCCACAGGGTTCGGTTCTGGGCCCGCTCCTGTGGAACATCGGGTACGACTGGGTGCTGAGGGGTGCTCTCCTCCGGGGCGCTAGCGTGACGTGTTACGCGGACGACACGCTCGTCACGGCCCGGGGGAGATCGCACAGGGAGGCAGCCTTGCTGGCGACGGCCGCAGTGGCGCAGGTGGTGGGTCGCATCCGGCGATTGGGGCTGGAGGTGGCCCTCCACAAATCCGAGGCCATGACGTTCCATGGGCCTCGGAACGCGCCGCCGCCGGGATCTAACATCGTGGTCGGTGGGGTCCGAATAGCTGTCGGGGCGACGATAAAATACCTGGGGGTCGTCCTCGACAGCCGCTGGGATTTCGGGCCCCACTTCCGGCGGCTGGCGCCCAAACTGATGGGCGCTGCGGCCGCGCTGGCGACGCTGCTTCCCAATCTCGGAGGGCCGACGACAAGTTGTCGGCGGCTGTACATGGGGGTCGTGCGATCCATGGCCCTGTACGGGGCCCCGGTGTGGGCCGATGACCTGACGGCCAGCAACATCGCCATTCTGCGGAAGCCGCAACGGGCGATGGCCGTCAGAGTCATAAGAGGTTATCGCACGATCTCCCATGAGGCAGCGTGCGTACTGGCCGGATCTCCGCCCTGGGACCTGGAGGCGAAGGCCCTCGCGTCACTCTATACATGGCGCGGGGGCGAGAGGGAGCGGGGCAACAGACCTGCGCCGCGAGAAATCGAGTGGCGCAGGTCAGAGCTCCGCGAGGTCCTGGTGGCGGATTGGGGTGAACGCCTCACTCACCCCAGCGCTGGCCTCACCACGATCGAGGCCATCCGGCCAGTACTGCAGGAGTGGCTGGGGAGAAGCCACGGCTCCCTGACGTTTCGCGCGGCGCAGGTGCTTTCTGGACATGGGTGCTTCGGAAAGTACCTGTGTCGCATAGGCAGGGAGCCAGACGCCCGGTGCCACCATTGCGTCGGTTGCCGCGAGGAGACGGCGCGGCATGTTGTGGAGGAGTGCATCTCTTGGGATGCGCCGCGCCGTGCTCTAGTCGCGGAAGTCGGAGGGGACCTCTCGCTCCCGGCCATTGTTCGTCATATGGTCGGCAGCGACAGGTCCTGGGACGCAGTGGTGTCCTTCTGCGAGGAGGTGATGTCGCAGAAGGAAGCTGCGGAGAGGGAGAGGGAAATCACGTCCACTCTCCCGAGCCGCAGCAGGCGCACCGGGCGCCGGAGGCGGGGGGGTCATAACATCCGACTCCCCCCGTAGCGGTCCATCGAGCGGGCGGATTGGGGGAAATCCGTTCGCTCCGTATATGGACCCGAGGTGGCGTGCGTAGTGTCCCTCGCACGCCCCTCAGCAGAAGGTGGTCAAGGGGGGTGAGCACCCCTCCCCCCCTGTGACAAGTGGGGGTCCGCAGTGGCGGACCGGCACCGCCGGGTCGCGGACGAGTGCTGGCTTGAACCCGCGGCCCGGTATAATGGTGCAGATGGGACACTCCTGTGTTTTTAGTCGGTGCGAGTCCGACATCACCTCGTCGCCTCCCCCGGCGGCGGGGTACCCATAAGGGGTTTTCACAGGGTCAAAAAAAAAAAAAAAAAAAAAAAAAAAAAAAGGTTAGGTTAGGTTAGGTTAGGTTAGGTTAGGTTAGGTTAGGTTAGGTTAGGTTAGGTTAGGTTAGGTTAGGTTTTTTTTTTTTTTTTTTTTTTTTTTTTTTTTTTTTTTTTTTTTTTCGGACTAATCCGCCAACGTTATTGGCGCCTATGCTTTTTCTGTCTCTCATTCATGCAATCTTTCTTTTATGCCTCTCGTACTTTCTTTCCTCATACTAGTTCTTTCTTGCATTCTTTAGTTCTTACTTGGGCAGGTGGGATACCTGCCTGTTCTACACTACTAGGTCTATCATGACTAGGATAAAGGGTTTAGTGCTAGTTGGGATGGTGGCTGTACAATTTTGATTTTATTTTATTTTCTACAATATAGTTGTGCAATTTTAATCTTATTTTACTTTCTCTATTTACATATATACAGTTCTTAATTTCTTTTTACAATCCGTATCATGATGCAGGCTTATATTTGCAAAATATTAGCTCATCATGATTCCTCTTTCTTATACATTTCTTTTTATTACTCTCTGTGCTACTTTAATGCAATATTCCAAAAATACGTCCCTTTTCTTGCTTTGTGTTAAGCTACTGGCGTTTTCAGCCACCATTTTGATATTTAATTCCCTCTCCATCTCCAGTCTGTCTAGTGCAAAGACCGGACACTCGAAGAGGATGTGGGGGACTGACTCACTTGCCGTTGGGTCGCAGATGCACGATGGGCTCTCCTTACACTTGAAGCGATTCAGGTATTGGGAAAACCCACCGTGCCCTGTCAGGACTTGTGTCAAGATGCCTGTTGGCTGCACCTGTTTCACAATGCGGAATGCTGTTATGGCGTCTGGAAGAAACATCTTCGTCACCGAGGCCGTCTCGCCCGACACGTATCTCCGATTCCATTCATCGAGCGATCCCGTGCGGATCTGGCTTCTGATAAATGAAATCGGACACCGGTCGTAGTCCGGCTTCCTCCGTGACGACAGTGCTGCCTCCTTTGCCAGCTCGTCCGCTCGCTCATTCCCTGGCAGTCCCGCGTGTGCCTTGATCCAGAACAAGGACACAGCTTTATTCTGGGTCAGGGCGTGAGCCAAGTTGGTTCGCGCGCGCACCGCCAAGGGATGGAGCGAGCCATGGCTTGTCAGCGACTGCAATGCTGACATTGAGTCGCTATACAAACCATAGCTCGTCTCATTGCGCTTGAGGACTACATCGGTCGCCTTGCAAATGGCCAGTAGTTCCGCCTGGTAGACTGTGCAGTACGCGGCCAGGCTCAGCTTGAGGTTCTGGACTTCACCCTCATTATCCCATATGGATAATGCGGCTCCGACCTTCCCCTCAATCTTGCTGCCGTCAGTGAAGATTCGCACTGCCTGCACATTGCAGCTATCTACTAGCTGCTGGTCCGCCAGGCAAACGAACCCTAATGCCATTTGTTTAGCGGGGTGAGAAGTTTCTGCAAATCTCACCGCACGTTCAATCTCTCTGTCTCCCGGGACAAACTGAGACGACCCTCTCCTTGCTTCATACATGGCGGCTGCCTCCTGTATGCGCAAGTCCAGAGGAAGTATACCAGAGAGTATCAGTGCTGAGTTCAGAGAGACTGTACGGTACGATTTGCAGAGTTTCTGGACGAATCCTCTTTGGACGGAGCCTAGCTTTTTCCGCATTCCCAGCTTTTTCGTGGCGGGAGCCCAGGCGCCAGCCGCGTATGTGATGATTGGTTCGACCGTGGCTGTGTAAATCGTTCGGATAATTTCCCTTTCCAATCCCCAGCTGACCTTCGCCGCTCGTGAAAGCTGTTTATAGATGCCGATGACCTTTCTGCATGTGTTTCTGACGTGTTCGTTAAATGTCAGTTTCTCGTCTATGGTGAGACCCAGCAGCTTCATGCTTCTAACCATGGCAATGTTAACTCCAGCCATCCTCAGGTCTGGGGTGTCGTATTTGAGCCTGTTAGTGATAAGCATCGCGCTGGTTTTATGCGGTGCGAACCGCAGCTTGTTCCGAACACCCCAGCTTTGGACTCGGGCGAGCGCTGCATTGGCAGTCCCAGAGACTTCAGCCGCTGTGTCCCCATCCACGACTAACACGATGTCATCGGCAAATGCTTGTGCGAAGTTCCCTTCCCTTTCGAGGTCCTGCAGTAGCGGATCAAGCAAAAGGTTCCACAGGATGGGACCACCGATTGACCCTTGAACACAGCCCTTGTTAGTTTCTCTCGTGCATTCCTCCCCAGCGTACCTTACCCTGACTTTCCTGCTGTCGAGGTAGCTGTCCAGAAGCCTCCTTGTATTCACCGGGCACTTTTCCTCAGCCAGCCTGACCTTGATAGCTGGCCACCATGCGCTGTCGAAGGCGCCCTCTATATCCAACGACACGAGTACAATTAGCTTCTTCAGCTTCAGCTTGTCTCGTACGTGGTTTAGAAGTGTATAGAGGGCATCCTCAGTGCTCTTCTGGGGCATAAAGCCAAACTGACGGGTACTAAGCCGCGGCACAAGCTGCCATCTGATCCTGGCTACTACCATCCTTTCCAGGACCTTCCCCAAGACCGGCAGAAGACCTATCGGTCTGTATGACTTGGGGCTCGTGTAATTATCCTTGCCCGGTTTTCTGAGGACTACCACCGTAGCCTCCTTCCAGATGTTCGGGAAGTGTGCCAACTCTAGACACTTATTGTATAGGGCAAGGAAAGCGTCCGGGTCCTGGTGGATTGCTCGACTGCAGATGTCCGACGTAAATCCATCCATTCCAGGGGCTTTCTTCGGGTTAAAACCTCCCACGGCTGTCTTTAGTTCCAGCGGCGTAAATGGTGGATCATGATATTCATCATGTTGCCCCTCATTTACCCGGTTGGCTGCTTCTCTCATGAGCCTGTGGTCTGCGTTATCCTCTTCCGCTGTGTCCTTTGGATAGAATGTGTCGGCCAGTAAGGCTGCTGATTCCTTTGGGTTTAGGAATACACCATCGCTAGTTAGGGTCATGTCTTCTTGTCTCCTAGTGGTCCCTCTGATGACTCTGTAGATCCCCTCCCATAAACCTTCTCTATCTTGTTTCTGGCAGAACTCCTTCCAACTGGCAATTTGGGCTTTCTTTGCTTGGCACTCATAGTTTTCCTTTGCTTTCAGGTACTCATCTACAGCTTTCTCTCTCCGAACCGGTGCGGCGTTTCGGATACGGTTCTTCTTACGGGCGACCTCCTTCTTCTTCTCGGCGAGTTCCTCGGACCACCATGGTATTGAGATTTTAGTTTTATTGCTTACTTTTGGAATGGAGTCGTTACATGATTTTTCTATTATTTTACTGTACTTTATTACTATTTGCTCCAATTCCTTTTTTCCCCTAATTTGTCTTATACTGTCTACGTTAATGTTATCTTCGATTTTATAATTCCCCAATTTAGTTTTAAAAGTGTCCCATTTAGCCTTTTTTGTATTGTATTTCCGAGTAGTTCTAATTATATTTGTCCCCTTTTCTTTATTAATTTTAACGTTGAAAATGATAGTGTTGTGGTCCGAGCTCGTTACCCCTTTGTCTACTCGCCAACCGTCTATTCTATCGAATAGATCGAGCGAGCATGCTGTGACGTCCACGTGGCTCCTATACGCAATGCCACCTCTTATGGTGTCAAAAGTTGGCGTATCACCAGTGTTCAGTACCTGAAGCTCCAGCTCCTCCAGGGTCCCAGACATATCTTCTCCCCTTTGGTCTTCTATGGTGCTACCCCACCAGGTGCTCTTTGCGTTAGAGTCACCACCTATAAGCAGTTTTCCAGTGCACATTTCCAACTTTATTTTGGTCAGCTGTTCCAGGTATGGCCCTATGGGTTGGTCTGGCTCGAAGTAGTAAGAGACTACTGCGATTTCCCAGGCTTTGGTCCGGATCCCCACCACGACGATGTTGTTTGTGGTGAGTTTCGGGTAAGGAATGACATCTAGGTCATCGTCAAAGACGGCTATTGCCGCTTTCACCCTCCCGCTTCCCTCGACCTCGCACTGGTAGATTCTCGCGCCCCGGTAGCTCTTCATACTCCTGGCTCCTCCCACGTATGGTTCCTGGATCAGTGCCCATGCGATTGCTCGCTCACTGGCCTCTAAAATGAGTTCGGTGGTCGCCAGTTCCTTCCTCTGTAAGTTGGCTTGGGCTACTGCATATCCTTTGGCTGGGGTACTTGCCCTGTTGCCAGTCTTGCCCTTAGCAATACGCTACTTGGGCTCTGGCTAGAACGTCCCACCTTTTCTTGACTGGGCACTCGTCGCTAAAAGCATTGTGATCTGTGTGATCCTGCTTAGCAAGTACACAGTTACAACAGGTTGGGACTGTTCCCGCCTTCCAGTCCTCACATTGCGCCCTCATATGTGGGCCTCCACAGTGGCTACACTTTTCAGTTTGTTCCTTACAGAGTTTCCGCCCATGACCATATCCCAGGCATAAGCTGCACTGAATTAATGGAGTCTGGTCATACACCCTGATTCTCTGTAGGTCTATATGGACTGCTTGTCTGTCCTGTAGTGCTTTCCACAAATTCGGGGAGACCCTGAGGACTACGTGATGCGTGTGGGGGTTTCTTGTCCTTTTCTTGTAGAGGATCTCTATACGGTCTTCTCCCTTCAGCAACCCAGTGAAAACATCGCTGTTTTGGTTTCTGAGTGCTTTCAGTATGTCCTCATCGGTGTTATATGTTAGGACGTCTTTTAGTACTATTAGAGGGTCTTTGTTTTTGACCTCCTCTACATGTAAGGTTTCCCCGGCACTCGCCAGTCTTTCCTTGATCTTATCCCTTCCTTCTTTTGTTCTGCATCCTATGATTACTTTTCTGTCCTTTGCTTTCCTGATCCTATCCACTGTTATCCACCCCTCTTTCGCGTTTACCGCCTTTCTTATGTGGTCGATTACCTCATCCCCTGTTTCCGTTTCTTTTTTGGAGGTGACGACGATTGAGTGGAGAGCTGTTTGCTGAGAAGCTTGTTTGACTTGCTGACTAGCCACTACGCTAGCGTAGGAGAACTTCTCCATATGACATTGGCTAGTTTGAAGCGCTTCCTTCAGTTTGTCCATCTTCTCGGTGTTCTCTTTCAGTATGCGGCTATGTTCTTCGAGTGCCTTTTTCAGGGACTCCGCCTCTACTTCTACACCGCTGGTGTTTGTTTGCTCAGACTTACTCTCCACTTGTGTACCTTTATCCTTCCTAACGGTTTTTGTCGGGGGGGCTCGGCCTTTCTCCTGTTCTGACTCCTTTATGAGTGCATACAGCCGGTCCGCTTGCGCCTTGACCTCCTCCTTTATTTCTCTCTTGGTTGTTTTGGAGTTGGTCATGTGAGCTTTGATTTTGCTGAGGCATATTCTCGCCTCAGCCACTCTAGTTTTTGTCGCCGGCGGACTCAGGCACACCATTTCGACAGATGGTCGTCTCGTTGACACTGGTGTCGTCCTGAGAGGCTCTCTGGGTTCGGCTTCCTTTTTTGGGGGGGATTCCTTCGTTCCCGGTCTTCCGGCCTCCCATTCGCCCACACTCTTCCTCACGCTCTGCGTGGAAGATCCTGCGTCTTCGTCACTTTTGTTTTGCGGGCTTTTGCTCGGCCGGTTTGCCGGTTTCTTGAGGGGTGTACGGATCCCAATCATCTTCGTTTGTTGGCTGTTTTATAATTTAGTCCGAAACGTCAGTGGGGTATTGTAAAGGATACCCCAGCGTATTAAAATGCAATTCTAAAAGTAAAGTATAATTTTGTATAAAGTGTGTGTATAGGGCACGTAGTCAAATTTTATCGGATTCTAACGAATCTTGTCGACTTAATCTGCTGTTTTGTGTTTCAGATGCTGCGGTTTATGGTGTATGCGGCCAAGGGATCGACGGGCGCGCTTTGCAGCTGAAGGTAAGTATATATTTTGTATGTGTTTATGTATGTGTTTATGTTTTTATATGTATAACCCCTTATTTGTCTGCTCCTCACGGTCTCTCCCTCCGCACTGTAAAGTGGTGTGAAGGGGTAAAGGGTAAGAGAGGTCGCTGCGAGGTTTGGTTGTTTTTCTGCCTTATTCTCTGTGTGAGTGTCCGGCTTGGTAGTTTACACAGAAACACAATACAATACTTTGCAAGCAGGTCAAGCAATATTTACAATTTAAAACTTATTAACTAATCGAGGTACTTAACACTAGCTTATCTAAAATAGTTTAAATAGGTTTTTAGAGACTTGCTCTAACGTTATTTTCAGGGTTTTATAAACCCTAGAGGTACAGTCTGGCTTGTCGGATCTATGGTCTGTGACCGCCGTTGGGTAGACCTCCTCAAGCCCGTTCCAACGAACCCAATCTCGGCTGTCCTACTCCAAGGGGTTCGCGGGAAATCGGGGTTGGAAGTTTGTCGGGCACAAAAAAGGGGGGGGGTGTTTGCGGGGAGGGGGTTAGGACTTTAAGGGGGGTTGATTTGGGGGTATTTGGGGAGGGTTTGGGGGTTCTTGGGAGTCTTGGGATGTCTTGGGGGGGGGGGGTCGAAGGGGGGGGGGGGGGTAGGGGCGAGTTTGGGGGCGAGTTGGGGGCGAGTTGGGGGCGAATTTTGGGGGGGGGGGGAGGGGGGGGGGGTAAAGGTAGAGGGGGTAAAGGGAGAGGGGGTAAAGGGAGAGGGGGTAGCTGGTAGGAGGGTGGGGCACTTGTCACAACTGTGATCAGGGGTGGGGGTATTTGGGAGACGGAGAGGGGGGAGGGGGTGAGTGTGTGTGGGGGTCAGGAGGTGACGTGACCCTTGTGACGCGAAACGTCACTGTCAACACACTGTCTAATGACAAGGCTGTGGAGGGGTTAAAGAAGGGGGGGGGGTTAGGAGGGTGGGGTGTTATGGAGTGAGGGGGTCAAGAGGTGACGCGGCCCTTGTGACGTAATGTAATGTCACTGTCAAAACAATGCTGTCAGTGGCGCCGCCGGCGGCGACTACAAGCAGCTTCTCCGAGGAGGGGCTACTGTCACGTGTGAAAAATTTTTCACTCAGTGACAGATATGTTGGTTGGGCTCTAAGAAGTTCCGTCCGCTCGACACGGGCATGCGCCACCGTCGGAGCGGAACCGGATGTTCTCGGTCGGAACCTTCTAGAACCCTGTTTGCCCTAGTGTCGCTATGGTGCGACAGGGGGCGCCAGTGGCAACTTTTGAGAACCGGATAGGAACCGGATGGCTCAAAATCCGCGTCTCTGTTTGGAAAAACTCCCACAGATTCGGGGCCTGGGGCAGTAGAGGGATGGGGGTTTCTGCTCCCGGCAGGGGACAACTGTCCGCTCAGGGTGACTTCCCGGTTTTTATTTTGTCAGGAGCAGGGGCTGGGCTATAAGGGAGGGAAGGGAATACGGTGTGGATTTTATATTGGAATTTTACTATCTTTGAAATACTGACTTTGGGAGTGATAGGGGAGGAGTACAGTATTTCTGATTATATTTACTGAGGCTAGGAGAGTTTATTGTTATTACACTCTATTGATTTAGGTTGGATGACCTGAAGGGTCGAAGGGAAGAGTGTCTGACGAACGTAAACAATGTAAATTTCACATATAATTACTAGCTAAATATTTTTGTTGACTTGCTTGACTTCGGCTTTAATAACTTCGGAACGGCTGTACAGAAAAATCTAAAATTTTCTGTACGTATGGTCCTTGGTTCTCCGGGTCTTTTGGTGGAACAAAAAGTTTAGGTCGTCGCTCTGGATTGGGAGATATTGTGGTGGGAATGTTGCCCCGTTTTTTCTTCCACTATAATGCCTATATCTTCCAGAGTTTTATAGTTATTTAAATTTTGACTTCACCTGTTTATAGGGGGTCTTGTAGCGGTGCTTCTACACTATTTCCCTTGGGGCGCCTGTCAACCCTGGCCGTTTTCGGCAGGGCGTCGTTTTCTGTTTTTCTTTGTTCCGGACTTCCCGTTTGTCGGAAAAATCCGGAACTTTGGTCACTGGAGGATATACACGTCGCGCACTTTTTAGCACTAAAATTTTTTATGGTCGTCACTTTCGTTTTTAAGATACACTCACTTTTATGTTTTAGTTTTGTTTAAAAATCCAGTAATTTGGGCACTGCACGGCGAGATTTTGACCGATCGCAAATTTGTTTTCGGTTTCGTGTAGAGCTCAGTTGCCCGCAACTTTTAGTGTATCACTTGATGCTAATAGCGTGAAAAATACCACTCTGACGATTTTAAGTACGCGGATCGCGATAAAAGTGATCTGATCGCGGCGGCGGTCACTCAGACTGGTTGGTTAGGTTTTTTTTTTTTTTTTTTTTTTTTTTTTTTTTTTTTTTTTTTTTTTTTTTTTTTCTCGACTATCCCTCTAACATGATTAGAGCCTATGTTATTCTAATTCTCTTCCATTCCAGTTCTCGCTTTTATTCCTCTCGCACTTTTATTCTTCATACAGATCTTTCTTTCATTCATCTTCTATCTTTCCATGGGTGGGAGTCCCATCAATCTATCCTATTCTAGAATCTTCTAATTTTTTATTTCTTTAATGTCGTACTGAGCTGGGGAAATGACTTTCAGAGTGCAGTATTTTTTATTATACACTTTGCTTATCCTTTTACTATTTTACATCTTATTCTATGCTTATTTACTACTGCTTACATTCTATTACATTTTTATTTCCTACTTATTTTCTATGTCTTATTTAAATATATATCAATATATCTATAAAAACATATTTTGTTTGTCCTTATTTGTCGACAATTTCTTTGTACGTTGACGCAGTGTTCCACATTTGTTTCGCGATGTATTTGGATGACTGTAGGGGGTGGTTTCTCGTTTTTATCCCTTTCTCGGCCTCCACTCTAATGGGGCGATATTCATTATCGTCTACATTACGTGGGTCCTCCGGATAGTGCATTTTTAACGAGCCTTTAGTGTTTTGTTTCTGCCCCTTTTCTTTCTTGTATATAGACTTCCTCACGTTTTTTGTATGGGCTCTTCCTGATTTTGATTCACGTGTTTCATTTTGTTCCAGGTACTTTCTTTCGACCTTCGATCTCCAGACAGGCGCGGCGCATCGGACCAGCTGCTTCTTTATGGTGCCCTCTTTATTCGTCCTCGCGAGTTTCTCCTTCCACCACGGCAAGTTGTTATTAGGTTTAAATTGTCTTAGCTTTCCATGAAGTTTGGGCCAATTCGTTCTTTTGCTATTTTTGCTCCTTGGAGGTATTTTGCCGCTGTGGTCGGAGCTCGCGGGTCCTTTCTTGGCTTTCCCATTCTTTCTTACGCTCAGGATCTTTTTCGCGTCTGCTGCATTATTGGCGTGGCCGCTGCGGTTCTGTCCTTCTATGTTCGTATCGAAGGTCGCGATTTCCCTTTCACAGAGTGTGGAGAGTCCCAACCGTGATACATTTTTGCACACTTTTTCGTCTCTGGCATTCTGCGAGCCCTTAGCAGTATGCTACTGTTGCCCTCGCCAACTGGTCCCACTTCCTACGTTGTGGGCATCCGGCACTAAAGGCGTTATGATCCACCTGGGAGCTGTCTGCTTTCTTGCAGTTCCTGCAAGCAGCCGGTGCTCCAGCCATCCAGTCCGAGCATTCAGCTCTCAGGTGGGGGCCTCCGCAGTGGCTACACATGTCCACTGCCTCCTCACAGTATTTTTTACTGTGACCGTATCCCAAACAGCGCGTACACTGTATCAGTGGGGTCTGGTCTTCGACCCTGATACGTTGAAGGTCGATGTGGACGTAGCCTCTCTGCGTTACCCTCTGCCAGATGGTTGGCGAGGTGCTCACAATGACATGACCTGCATGCGGGTTCCTCACTCTTCTTCTATACTTAACTTCCATTCTGTCCGACTCACCGTCAAGGTCGCGAAAGACATCCCGGTTCTGGTTCCTGAGTGCCCTAAGGACGTCCTCATCGGTATTGACCAGTAAGACATCCCTAAGGATCAGCATCGGGTCCTTGTTCTTTACTTCCTCCACGGTGAGGCAGACTCCATTTTTTCTCAATCTTTCCTTCACCTTTTCCCTTTCATCCTTCGTCTCGAAACCCATAATTACCTTTCTATTCTTCGCCTTTCTTACCTTTTCCACTTTTATCCATCCCTCTTTCGCATCCATCGCCTTCCTTACTCTATCGTATACTTCCTCTCCCGTGTCCTCCTCATTGCTGGAGGTGACTACGACGGAGTGCAGCGTACGCTTTATCAGCGCATTACTGCTCCCCGCCGCTGCCACCCCCGCATATGTGGGGATCTCCACGTTTTCCATTCTTTCTTTCTGAGCTTGGATTGCGGCCTTTAGCTCCTCCATTTGACCGTTGCTCTCCCGTAGCAACTTGGAGTGCTCGTCTATTTTGTTGATAAGCTGGCTTGTTTGCTCATTCGTTTTATGCATATCCAATGCTCCTCTTTCATACTCATTCCTCTCTGTCATTCCTTCCTTGCAGTCCCTACTTTCAGTCGTTATGGCCAGCTCAGCTTCCTTCACCAGCATATATAACCGACACGCCGCCTGTTGTATGGTCTCCTTTATCTCCCTCTTTATGTTCCTAGACTCGGATAGCTGACCCCTTATCTTTGCGACTAGGGCTACTGCCTCTTCCCTCCTGGTTGGGTGCTTTTCAGATGTTTGCGGGGGCTCTGTCGACACTCTGCGGGGCTCTGCCGTTGTCCGCTTTGCCAGTTGTGGCTGTGTCCTTGTTTTTGGTCCCGCATACGAGTCGTTTCTAGGGATAGTAGGAGATGTTGTAGGGACTGTGACTGGTTTTGATGCGCTGGTCTTGGCGCTATTTTGTTTAACCTCGTGGGGTGCTGCGGGTGAGGGTCCTGCCTCTCCCGCTGCACTCCGCGGGCTTTTTTCCACGGCGTTTGCTGGTGCTTTTTTGATGGGTGTACGTATGCCCATCATTTTGTTGGAAGTATTTCCTTGGGATTCGTCGACGTCAATTTGTACAAACTTGTGGGGTATTGTAAAGGGATACCCCAGTCAAGTGTTAAAAAGTGTATAAAATTAATAATAAAATAAAATAATAAATTTCCGTAGAGGAGTTTGTCTATTTATGATCTAAAATATTGTTCTGTTTCAGGTGGCGTACGCGTTAGGAGGTCAAATCACGCTTCAGTCATTCAACGCTCGAAAGAGTGTTGTGTCTATATAGTTCCCTGCGTCAACGTGCACGTACAAACAATATATATAAAATATTTTCTAAAAAATTTTTTATCTAAATCTAGTTATAGCTACTTTACGAACTCCGTTGGATAGGTCTCCTCAGGCCCTTTAAAATGAGCCCAAGCACGGCAGTCCTACTCCAAGGGGTTCGTTAGGGGGTTGGTTTTTAAATTTTTCCAGTCTGAGGGGGAGGGGGGAAGGGTGGGGTTGAGGGGGGGGGGGGGGGGTCTGGAGGTGGATATTGATTTAGGGGTTTAATAAACCCCTAAATGAGTCCGAATCCGAGGTCAGAAATGACGTAGGACTCCCGGTTCCAGAGATAGGTTTTTAGGGAGGGGGTAACCCTTGTGACGTCTTGTGTCAGTGTCACCTGTCACCTGTCAGTGCACTGTCACTGACACAATTGTGGTCGAGGGTGGGGAATTTGGGGGGGGGGGGGGGTGGTGAGGTAAGGGGGGGGGGGGGGTTTGGAGGAAGTTGAGAGGGGGTGAAGGAGGGGGGAGGGAGGGGGGGGGGGGTAGAAGGGGGAGGGGGTTCAAGGAGGGGGGGCAACCTTTGTGACGTCTTGCGTCAATGTCACCTGTCAGCGACACCAATCAGCACCACCGGTCAGTCAGTGTTACCTGTCAGTGTCACCCGCGACTGTCACCAATCAGTGCGCTGTCACAATTGTGGTCAAGGGGTGGGGGGTTTGGGGGTTAGGGGTGCGAGGAGGGGGAGCGAATATGCAAGGGGGTCAAAGGTGACTTGACCCTTGTGACGTGAAACGTCACTGTCAAAAAAAATAAACTGTCAAAGAGAACTATGCTGTCGGTGGCGCCACCGGCGGCAACTCCAGGGAACCTTTTCGATCGGGCGCTGCTGTCACGTGTGAATTTCTTCACCCGTAGACAGGTATGTTCTTTTGGTTCTAAAAGTTCCGTCCGCTCGACACTGGCATGCGCCACTGTCGAAGCGGAACCGGAAGATCTCGGTCGGAAGCTTCTAGACCTTGTTTTACCTCGGTGTCGCTATGTTGCGACAGGGGGCGCCAGTGGTCACGGAAAGAATTCGGAAAGATCGAATTTGTATGTCCCAAGATGAGAAAGCTCACCTAAGTACGGAGCCGAGGGTAACAAAGAGATGGGGTTTGCTACTTCAGGTTCTGGATGAGTTTACGCACAGGGTGACGTCCGGGATATTTAAGAAAATG